>CM060929.1:254834527-259834527 GCA_030765085.1 Allium cepa
TAGATTCAAAACAACTTCCATTCCAATTGGATTAACTCAATAAATCTTTAAATTAAAGATTTAATTTATAGCTTTCAAAACACGTTCCAAAGATTTATTTATAACTTGGAAAACCATTTTCATTTCAAAACTTGAATTCCTTTTAACATACATTGGAAATCCATTTCTTATATGAAAGCTTCTATTATTTGAAAACAACAGTTTTCGTTTCAGAAAAGTCCGATTTATACAAGTTGAAAATCTTGGGTTAAATTTAAATTTCAAACATCACTTTTTAAAATGGTTTAAAACCCCATATAAATCCATTTATAAGTTGAATACCCTAGTTCCCAAATTATAGAATTAAACTTCAAATATTGAATTCAAATTTAAATCAAATTATTTAAATTTCAAAACTCAATCAAGTTATTCAAATAACTTTTATTTTTGAAATTCATTTTTTTCAAATGCTTAAATTCTAATTCCAAAACTATTTTGGATTCAAAAATTCAAATTTTAAAATAATTTCACAATCTGTGACTTAACTCATTTCCACGTGCAATCCATATTTGTGTGTGTATAAGTGTGGTCTAGGGGTTCAACACAATTGTGCACAACATCGTCATCACAGATTTAATCATATCGATAAGCGGTATAACCCATAACGCTTACCTATATTCACAGATTCATAGATAAAGTAAATTATCAATCACAAAAATTCACTAATATGATTCGATGTGGGTTTCGGATAACCAACTGGAATCCGACTCCCTGTCGCATCGAAACTCAAATGTCGTTTTACGGGTCAAAGGGTTTCATATTCATACAACAGTATGTTCATCACAAATATAGCAGATCAGCACAAAGTATCACATAGCATCACATCCCATATCAAATATATCAATCCATCACACAACATTCAATAACAATCAGCATCTACAATTAAGATGAATAAACTGGGTGGTTTTAAATTTATTACCTACATGATTACTTTCATTTATTATTTCTAATTAATTAACTATCCATATTTATTCAATTAATAAATCTTCAATTATTAATTTAAAATCTAATATCATTCAATTAATGATTTCTTAATTACCAATTAATTATTCTAAGAAAAATTAATCTTAAACTTAAATTAATCAAATTAAAACCCTTAATTACTTTAACTAATTTTCCATTTCTTAATTAATTAATTATATTAATTATCCATTTGTACTACCTTACTAATTAAATGAATTACAAATCATTATACTTTTCTTTATCTTTAGATAAACATTCCTTATTTAAATTATGCATTTAAAAACAAAAATGTTTTTAAATTTACATTAAATTCCATTTAACATTTTCTTTTTAAACTTAAGATCCAAATTTATTTAAAATAAGATTTTAAACAATACAACTTAATCTTATATGTTTACAAGAAACATATACTTAATTAATAAGTTGAAAAGGATTTAAATTTCAATTCAAATCAAATCCAAATCAATTTTAAAAAATTACTTTAAAACTTCAAAATTGAAATACAACTTTCATTCTCATTTTAGTTTTAAATTCTTTAAAACTCTTTCTATAATTTACACCTTTAATTCAAATGAAAATCATTTGAAAGCAATTTAAATTTAAATCTTATTTAAAACTGAAGTTTAAATTTAAAATCCAGATTTTAAAACTTCAGATTTGAATTCATTTGATTTCCTAAATTAAATACTTAACCTTTTACTTCAAATGCAAAACAACAATGCATTTTATACTTGAGAGTTAAAATCAAATTTGAATTTAAATCATAATTGATTTCAAATTTCAGACAGTCAAAATTTGAATTCATATTCAAATTTCAGATATAACTCAGTTTTAAATCTCTCCTGCAAATTTAAATTTAAATTTACCTTTACATAAAAATAACAGAAACAGTTTTCTGTTTAAAAAAAACAAACTTTGAGATTTGCTGAATTTAAATTATTTCAAAAGACCAAATTTTAAACTTATTTAAATTCATTATTAAATTCAGTTTTCAAAACTACAAGTACAAATTTTGATTTGTCTTTATTTCATATATTTTACAAACTGGAAACAGTTCCTGTTTCTTTTATTATTATTTTCCTTTCTTTAAAACCAATTTAAAATTCTGCATTTAAATTATTACAGAAAAATAATTCAAACAAGTTTGAATTCATCCTTAGGTTTAAGTTAAATCCTAAGCTAAACTTTTAGTTTGAATTTAACCTATCTTTAATTTCAAAACTGCAAAAAAACAGGCTTCTGTTGCTAAGCCCTGAAACTCAAAACACCCAGACCCCTATTCGACTTCGAGTCAAATCCCCTTCTACTTCGAGTTATTTCCCATTTCCCCCGAGACCAACCCGAGTCAAAAATTCCTGCAACCAACAACATCAAACTACCTCATCATCAACATGCACATACACTTGTGCATCCACTTCCCCACTCCAGTCACCTCTGACTATCTTCTCCGACCATCCCCTATCTATCAGAGACCACACTTCAACTTAAGATCTCCCAGATTCCCCACAATTTCAACTTGAAGAATTCAAGTTAAAGTCAAACCTGAAACACTTGGACCACAACAAAACAAACCTGAAACCAACATTTCCATCCACTGTCTAACCTGTCATCACCAATATCTCCACTTCTCGACCACCATCAACATCCAAACTCCGGTGGTAGCTCCATCACTACACCATCTATCAATACCCACAAAATCATAGAACTCGATTCATTCAAGAAGCCACAGCACCCAACTCCCTTAAACTCAATACAACTAGGGTTCTACTACCTAAATCCCAATTTACAATATTTTCATTGAATTTCAATAAAAATTCAGTAATTTTATCATTATCAATGATAACTATACTATCACCAGAAATAATTTCAACCCAAACAAATGCAAGCTTTAATTGAACTTGACCAAAAATGGAAATACATACATTTTGATACTGTAATTTAATTTTTTTTTTTAACAACACTATGACTGTCATTTTTTTTTCCTATGCTCTGTATTTTCTTTCCAGTAAGTTAAATTTGAATTTTACCTTAATAAAATCCTAGAATGTAAACTATGAAACTGGCCTACCATTCATAGTTAAATTCTCAAAATTTAACACAGACAAATTTAAGATATAGAATTTAATTAATAACCTGAACTAGGAAACAAAACAGGACATAAGCAATTTAAGCATGCATATATCAGACAGTAAGTATATAACACATGATCATTTATTTATTTAAGCATGCAATAAACTGTAACCTTAAGTTTTTAAAAGAAAAGTTACTCACAGAAACAAATGAGAACAGAGCCTTCCTATTTAAATACTGACTTTGATTTCTTTGCTTTGATTGAGTTTGTTTGTGATCTACAATCTCAGTTTGAAGATTTTGAGTTCAAGTTTTAAAATTGTCTGTAGGTGGTGTTTTTGAAATTTTAAGTCAGGTTTTAAAACCTGTAGGGCATGAACAGGGGTGATTTTCTTCCTATACATATAAACATGCACATGAATATCTTCAACATGCAGTCAACATCCACACAACCATTCTACTTTATTCACACCATAGCTCCAAATATAAATTCAAACATCAAGATAACAGCAAGTCAAAAAGTTAGCTCACCTTAAAGTTTGTGAAAACAAAGAGGCCTGGGTTTTAAATTTGCTCTAGACATTGATATCCCAAAATTGATCTGAGCATTTGATATTGATCTTGAATCTGAAGCCAAATCCTTGCATTGCCTTAAACTTACATGCATTCAGATTTCCCAGACTAGTTGACTATATATAACAGAGAAGCCTTTTTATCCTCTCTGCAACTTGAAAACTAGAGATAGATAAAACCTCTGAGCTTGATTTCTTCTGCAATTTATTAAATTTATTGATCATATCCTTATTTTACTACTGATTAACAACATAAAATTCAAATCTTTTTTAAAGAATTTTACTTAACTTCATTTATTTCCAAAGAATCTTGCTTTGCTTCTGATTTGCATTTCAGTTTTGCTTTGCTTCCAGGTTGAAGAATTCGAATTTCCAGGCTTGAAATGTTTGCAAATTTGTTTCCAGACTTTAAAACTTGCCTCTGATTTTCCCAGATTTGAAATTGGTTTATTTTAAGATGTTTTTCAGATTCAAATTTTTGGATTGAAGAAAGAAAGATTGGCAGCTTCCTTTCTTTTTACCTTTGCCTTGATATTTTTTTTCTTTTGGTTTCTGAGTTGTTTCCTTTTTGATATATGTGCTTTGAACAGCTTTATGTATTGAAATAGGTGAGGCCAAATCTCCTTTTTACTGTTTGTTTCAGATTTTGTGAGATATGGTTTGATTGCATTCTTAACTTGATTATTTAAAATAAAGGGTGATGATGCTATTGGATATATATGCATATAGGTAAGATCCTTTAAAGTATGTATTTGTTTATACTTTGTAAATAAATGTATTTGTTTATTCATTTGTATGTAATATGTACATGTTCAATGTTAAAAGAATTAAATCAATATTTATGTATGTATATATATACATATATTGTATCTTAACAAATTTTTAAATGCTACTCATTTTTTTTAAAACACTCATTTTAAACTTGAGATACTAACATATGTATTTATTTTACTTTTACAAATTTTTTAAAAAGAAAGGAATTTAAAACAATTTGTACACTCACAAACAAATCACACACATATATATACATTTCTTAGTTTATTTTATTTTTGAATTAAGACTAGTATACCATTTAAATAAATAATTATCTATGTTTATATTATTTCAGATTTTGATTTCTTATTTTATAACCATTTTGTCCATTATTCCTACTTATTCTAATTTAAAGAAAGGAAATGAATTTTAAACTAATTATGTTTTTAATAAATAAACCCATATAAAATAGTATTTAGTTTTAAACAATTGTTTTGAAAATCATTTGTATCCAATTCAAAATACAACTTTTAAATCCAACTAATTTGATAAAAATATAAATTATTGAATTTTCAATTAAAAGTTCCATTTTAAAAATACCTAAATTTCACCTTAATGATTTTAAAGGCCAAATGTTTATTTTAAAAACATTTATCTCAAATGTAGGTTCAAATCCCCAATTTACTTGAATTAAATTTATTTATATCTATTTATATACATATATTCATACATTTTCCTTTTATTTATTTATTTATTCATTCTAGAAAATTTTCTAATTAAATCACAATTTATTTCAAAAAAAATAATTTAATGGCCAATTTAAACTTAATGAATTTCAGGAATGTTACAGATTTCCCCCCTTAAAAGAATTTCGTCCTCGAAATTGCAAGGACGAGAAAGAAAAGATGAAAGATAGAGAAATTCCTTTCCAAATCGAACTGGATATAAATTCTGTATTTGGCTTACCAAATAAGAATATCAACAATAGATATGAGAACAGTCTCATATAATATTACACAAGATATTTGGGTCCATCGGTCTACGAATATGCAAAGGCATTGACTAGTTCGAAGAGATAACTAATCGTTCGCAGAATATATCGGATCCCAGAGAATAGATAGATGGATCAAATCTTCATATTAGTTAACCAATTTACTAATTTAAAATTTCCAATTTATTTAATATTTTCAACTTCAAATTCATTAGAATTTAGATCGAAAAGCTGATAAGAAACCGATGAAGATACGAAGTAAGAATTTCCTACAACAATACGTATGGCCATCATCACACCGAAACTTCTTTCTGGAGCAGTCACGAAGCAATCAAAAGAATTCGAAATCGAATCAAAGGAGATTGATAGAGAAAAGATATTCCCACTGTTGCAGGGTATTGACCATTTGTAGTGGTACTCCCCTGTCCCCTATCTCGTTCTCTTCTCGCACTCATACTCACTATCAGTGGATAGTAAGAGAATTTACTGAGGCATTCGAACGGATATCTCAGGGATATACTCATTCTAGGGTTTACTTCACCCTATCTCTAATGAGTTACTTAATGTGTTATACTCCTGAGCTAAAGTTTTAACCTTCAGCTCTGATACCAAATGTAAAGAACCTCATTTCCGTCAGCAGTAACCGGTAGGCTTTTCAACCATCCCAGCCCCACCGTGGCTTACACTGGTACCCCAGACCTTGCTTTTACGGCCAGCCTCTCGACTGTCACGGCTTACGCCTAACCAACCCCGTAAAGAGGACGTGTAGGGGTAAGAGTCTCCCGTTCGCCACCTAACGCAAAGCGAGAACCCCCCATCACGTTTCACCTAGATAAGCAAGTCTGGTCCGGGTTCGAACAGAACCGAAGGCACTTCCGAAGAAGCCCTTGCAAATCCGGATAATCCCTAATCACGTCCGGACTTCCCATCACATATGAAGATCTCTATACCGGGGATCAGCCAGTGCAGAGACAATCGATGAGTTACCCTTTTGTTTTCGGAAATATCCGGTCTTCACCACCGGTCTTCAATTGCTATCCATAACGTCGTATCACTATTCGGAATGGGCTATATGACACTAGGTCCTCTCCCGGCTAAACCGAATAATGAGCGCCATATTTTAAAACATATGGATATGGGATTTTAGTTAAGTCACAACTTATAAAATCCAAAACTTTTCTTTCAAATGGTTAAACAAATTACCATTTTAAATCTTTAAACCAAAAGATTTATTTCACAAAGTTTCACCTAGTTTCACAAAGATCTATTCATAGATTCAAAACAACTTCCATTCCAATTGGATTAACTCAATAAATCTTTAAATTAAAGATTTAATTTATAGCTTTCAAAACACGTTCCAAAGATTTATTTATAACTTGGAAAACCATTTTCATTTCAAAACTTGAATTCCTTTTAACATACATTGGAAATCCATTTCTTATATGAAAGCTTCTATTATTTGAAAACAACAGTTTTCGTTTCAGAAAAGTCCGATTTATACAAGTTGAAAATCTTGGGTTAAATTTAAATTTCAAACATCACTTTTTAAAATGGTTTAAAACCCCATATAAATCCATTTATAAGTTGAATACCCTAGTTCCCAAATTATAGAATTAAACTTCAAATATTGAATTCAAATTTAAATCAAATTATTTAAATTTCAAAACTCAATCAAGTTATTCAAATAACTTTTATTTTTGAAATTCATTTTTTTCAAATGCTTAAATTCTAATTCCAAAACTATTTTGGATTCAAAAATTCAAATTTTAAAATAATTTCACAATCTGTGACTTAACTCATTTCCACGTGCAATCCATATTTGTGTGTGTATAAGTGTGGTCTAGGGGTTCAACACAATTGTGCACAACATCGTCATCACAGATTTAATCATATCGATAAGCGGTATAACCCATAACGCTTACCTATATTCACAGATTCATAGATAAAGTAAATTATCAATCACAAAAATTCACTAATATGATTCGATGTGGGTTTCGGATAACCAACTGGAATCCGACTCCCTGTCGCATCGAAACTCAAATGTCGTTTTACGGGTCAAAGGGTTTCATATTCATACAACAGTATGTTCATCACAAATATAGCAGATCAGCACAAAGTATCACATAGCATCACATCCCATATCAAATATATCAATCCATCACACAACATTCAATAACAATCAGCATCTACAATTAAGATGAATAAACTGGGTGGTTTTAAATTTATTACCTACATGATTACTTTCATTTATTATTTCTAATTAATTAACTATCCATATTTATTCAATTAATAAATCTTCAATTATTAATTTAAAATCTAATATCATTCAATTAATGATTTCTTAATTACCAATTAATTATTCTAAGAAAAATTAATCTTAAACTTAAATTAATCAAATTAAAACCCTTAATTACTTTAACTAATTTTCCATTTCTTAATTAATTAATTATATTAATTATCCATTTGTACTACCTTACTAATTAAATGAATTACAAATCATTATACTTTTCTTTATCTTTAGATAAACATTCCTTATTTAAATTATGCATTTAAAAACAAAAATGTTTTTAAATTTACATTAAATTCCATTTAACATTTTCTTTTTAAACTTAAGATCCAAATTTATTTAAAATAAGATTTTAAACAATACAACTTAATCTTATATGTTTACAAGAAACATATACTTAATTAATAAGTTGAAAAGGATTTAAATTTCAATTCAAATCAAATCCAAATCAATTTTAAAAAATTACTTTAAAACTTCAAAATTGAAATACAACTTTCATTCTCATTTTAGTTTTAAATTCTTTAAAACTCTTTCTATAATTTACACCTTTAATTCAAATGAAAATCATTTGAAAGCAATTTAAATTTAAATCTTATTTAAAACTGAAGTTTAAATTTAAAATCCAGATTTTAAAACTTCAGATTTGAATTCATTTGATTTCCTAAATTAAATACTTAACCTTTTACTTCAAATGCAAAACAACAATGCATTTTATACTTGAGAGTTAAAATCAAATTTGAATTTAAATCATAATTGATTTCAAATTTCAGACAGTCAAAATTTGAATTCATATTCAAATTTCAGATATAACTCAGTTTTAAATCTCTCCTGCAAATTTAAATTTAAATTTACCTTTACATAAAAATAACAGAAACAGTTTTCTGTTTAAAAAAAAACAAACTTTGAGATTTGCTGAATTTAAATTATTTCAAAAGACCAAATTTTAAACTTATTTAAATTCATTATTAAATTCAGTTTTCAAAACTACAAGTACAAATTTTGATTTGTCTTTATTTCATATATTTTACAAACTGGAAACAGTTCCTGTTTCTTTTATTATTATTTTCCTTTCTTTAAAACCAATTTAAAATTCTGCATTTAAATTATTACAGAAAAATAATTCAAACAAGTTTGAATTCATCCTTAGGTTTAAGTTAAATCCTAAGCTAAACTTTTAGTTTGAATTTAACCTATCTTTAATTTCAAAACTGCAAAAAAACAGGCTTCTGTTGCTAAGCCCTGAAACTCAAAACACCCAGACCCCTATTCGACTTCGAGTCAAATCCCCTTCTACTTCGAGTTATTTCCCATTTCCCCCGAGACCAACCCGAGTCAAAAATTCCTGCAACCAACAACATCAAACTACCTCATCATCAACATGCACATACACTTGTGCATCCACTTCCCCACTCCAGTCACCTCTGACTATCTTCTCCGACCATCCCCTATCTATCAGAGACCACACTTCAACTTAAGATCTCCCAGATTCCCCACAATTTCAACTTGAAGAATTCAAGTTAAAGTCAAACCTGAAACACTTGGACCACAACAAAACAAACCTGAAACCAACATTTCCATCCACTGTCTAACCTGTCATCACCAATATCTCCACTTCTCGACCACCATCAACATCCAAACTCCGGTGGTAGCTCCATCACTACACCATCTATCAATACCCACAAAATCATAGAACTCGATTCATTCAAGAAGCCACAGCACCCAACTCCCTTAAACTCAATACAACTAGGGTTCTACTACCTAAATCCCAATTTACAATATTTTCATTGAATTTCAATAAAAATTCAGTAATTTTATCATTATCAATGATAACTATACTATCACCAGAAATAATTTCAACCCAAACAAATGCAAGCTTTAATTGAACTTGACCAAAAATGGAAATACATACATTTTGATACTGTAATTTAATTTTTTTTTTTAACAACACTATGACTGTCATTTTTTTTTCCTATGCTCTGTATTTTCTTTCCAGTAAGTTAAATTTGAATTTTACCTTAATAAAATCCTAGAATGTAAACTATGAAACTGGCCTACCATTCATAGTTAAATTCTCAAAATTTAACACAGACAAATTTAAGATATAGAATTTAATTAATAACCTGAACTAGGAAACAAAACAGGACATAAGCAATTTAAGCATGCATATATCAGACAGTAAGTATATAACACATGATCATTTATTTATTTAAGCATGCAATAAACTGTAACCTTAAGTTTTTAAAAGAAAAGTTACTCACAGAAACAAATGAGAACAGAGCCTTCCTATTTAAATACTGACTTTGATTTCTTTGCTTTGATTGAGTTTGTTTGTGATCTACAATCTCAGTTTGAAGATTTTGAGTTCAAGTTTTAAAATTGTCTGTAGGTGGTGTTTTTGAAATTTTAAGTCAGGTTTTAAAACCTGTAGGGCATGAACAGGGGTGATTTTCTTCCTATACATATAAACATGCACATGAATATCTTCAACATGCAGTCAACATCCACACAACCATTCTACTTTATTCACACCATAGCTCCAAATATAAATTCAAACATCAAGATAACAGCAAGTCAAAAAGTTAGCTCACCTTAAAGTTTGTGAAAACAAAGAGGCCTGGGTTTTAAATTTGCTCTAGACATTGATATCCCAAAATTGATCTGAGCATTTGATATTGATCTTGAATCTGAAGCCAAATCCTTGCATTGCCTTAAACTTACATGCATTCAGATTTCCCAGACTAGTTGACTATATATAACAGAGAAGCCTTTTTATCCTCTCTGCAACTTGAAAACTAGAGATAGATAAAACCTCTGAGCTTGATTTCTTCTGCAATTTATTAAATTTATTGATCATATCCTTATTTTACTACTGATTAACAACATAAAATTCAAATCTTTTTTAAAGAATTTTACTTAACTTCATTTATTTCCAAAGAATCTTGCTTTGCTTCTGATTTGCATTTCAGTTTTGCTTTGCTTCCAGGTTGAAGAATTCGAATTTCCAGGCTTGAAATGTTTGCAAATTTGTTTCCAGACTTTAAAACTTGCCTCTGATTTTCCCAGATTTGAAATTGGTTTATTTTAAGATGTTTTTCAGATTCAAATTTTTGGATTGAAGAAAGAAAGATTGGCAGCTTCCTTTCTTTTTACCTTTGCCTTGATATTTTTTTTCTTTTGGTTTCTGAGTTGTTTCCTTTTTGATATATGTGCTTTGAACAGCTTTATGTATTGAAATAGGTGAGGCCAAATCTCCTTTTTACTGTTTGTTTCAGATTTTGTGAGATATGGTTTGATTGCATTCTTAACTTGATTATTTAAAATAAAGGGTGATGATGCTATTGGATATATATGCATATAGGTAAGATCCTTTAAAGTATGTATTTGTTTATACTTTGTAAATAAATGTATTTGTTTATTCATTTGTATGTAATATGTACATGTTCAATGTTAAAAGAATTAAATCAATATTTATGTATGTATATATATACATATATTGTATCTTAACAAATTTTTAAATGCTACTCATTTTTTTTAAAACACTCATTTTAAACTTGAGATACTAACATATGTATTTATTTTACTTTTACAAATTTTTTAAAAAGAAAGGAATTTAAAACAATTTGTACACTCACAAACAAATCACACACATATATATACATTTCTTAGTTTATTTTATTTTTGAATTAAGACTAGTATACCATTTAAATAAATAATTATCTATGTTTATATTATTTCAGATTTTGATTTCTTATTTTATAACCATTTTGTCCATTATTCCTACTTATTCTAATTTAAAGAAAGGAAATGAATTTTAAACTAATTATGTTTTTAATAAATAAACCCATATAAAATAGTATTTAGTTTTAAACAATTGTTTTGAAAATCATTTGTATCCAATTCAAAATACAACTTTTAAATCCAACTAATTTGATAAAAATATAAATTATTGAATTTTCAATTAAAAGTTCCATTTTAAAAATACCTAAATTTCACCTTAATGATTTTAAAGGCCAAATGTTTATTTTAAAAACATTTATCTCAAATGTAGGTTCAAATCCCCAATTTACTTGAATTAAATTTATTTATATCTATTTATATACATATATTCATACATTTTCCTTTTATTTATTTATTTATTCATTCTAGAAAATTTTCTAATTAAATCACAATTTATTTCAAAAAAAATAATTTAATGGCCAATTTAAACTTAATGAATTTCAGGAATGTTACATTATTGAACTTTTTTACTGACTAAAATGAATAAGATAAATTTTTAGAACACTTAATTACATTCTAAAAACATATACACAACGTACCATAAATGTTTAAAAGTTCAAATGTTAATATGAGTAAGTAATAGAATTTTATACAAGTAAAACTTAAGTAATGGAGTTATGTCTTCAAATAACAATTATGATGTTACAAGAAATATTTTAAGCATAATTAATAATTTTATATGCTAGTAATTAAATTAAATAGTAAAAAGTGAATACTATTTAAGTAAATGATTATAAACTCAAGAAAATGATGAAATGATTCATTGGTAAATATTAATATTGAAATGGATATGAAGATTATAAGTAAATAATAAATGTGAAATAAACTGAAATAAAATGTACGTAATACTTTAATAATGGATTCATTGATGATTTCAAATATTGAATGGGAATAAATTGTGTAAGTAATGAAGGAAAATTAAATAAAAGAAAATTATTCTATGAATGAATTAAAACAAATGAGAAGTAAATAATGATGTGAATGGAAACCAATAGAATAAAATATGTAAATTGTGCGTAAATCATTTTATTCGCATAACAGTTCTGATTTGGATTTAAATACAAGATGTATATCAATTTACAACAGTTCGAATTAGGATTTTCACTCGATTCTTGATGGCAAACAATTGATATGAATTTTAAGTTTCTGTCATGGTTGATGGCTATGCAAGGAAACAGAAATTTCAAGTTAAGAAATCGAAACAGAGTCCGCACTAGAGTGCTCGGGTTAACAATATTAGTTCGAAAGTGGAATGTGTGTATTCAAGCAGGCAATTAGAATTAATATTGTGTATAAAAGATTTATGTACATCGTACAAATTTAAATATACTTAAACACTTTGTTGTTTTGGCAGATGGGAAGTTTAGGAAATGATACTTAAAATTGTTTAAGGACACTACAAGAAAAAACATTATTTATAGCATTGAAAATGTTAAAAACATAGCGTTTTAATGGTAGATGCTATTTATTCCAACCAAAAACAATTAGGATGAAATATAAGAAATACTAAAACGCTATATGTTGGTAGGAGACTTGTTTTAGGAGGCGGGCTCAAAATTTATTTTGGCGGCCGCTTGTTTTTCTTATTCTTTCATTCGTCTTCCCCCTCTCCTAAAGGAATGAAACCTTAAAAAAAACTTGTCTTGTTTGCTTGTCTCTTTTGTATTCATCAGTGCATGTTCATCTTCTCTTTTGCTCTCGTCTTTGCCTCTATAATCGCCCTGAATGGATTGCTGGTCGAGACTTTTTCAAACGAAACTGGCAGATTTGTCTACAATAATAAGAAGTTGGGAATAGTTTGTAATTTTGAATTCAAGTTCCGCACTGTGAACAACAAAAGGTATGTCTAACCCTAGTCTCACTGTATCTATTATTTTTATCAATTTAAACTAAGTTTCCTCCTTTTTATATTGCATTTTTTTGGTCTGCTTTCTTGTTTTATTAAGTTATGCTTCCATTTAAACCATGTCCTTTTGTTTTATTTAACAAAATCAATTTTGAATTTGGCTGAATCGCTCTCAATTAAGGAGTAATCCCACCTGTAGTTGATTTGCCTCAGCTCAGTTTAGGATACCTAGTTTGAAAGAAAAGGTAATAAAAGATGTTTGTGGTGTGATTATTCACCTATGTTACACGTTATGCTAACATATTCAGCAATGTTTAATTTGAAAGATAAGGTGATATCAGGAATGATTAGCTGATCGCTGGCTGAAAAAGTAGATAAACTTATACAGTCATATGGACAAAGTTAATTGGTATTATAGTATGTGTGAATGATGATTGTATGTAAGATGTACACAGTAACTATACATGGCATGCAAATGCAATGAATAAATACAATTAACTCCTATGTGTGATTGATCATATATATGGACCTATGGTCAAGAAAGCATATTGTTGTTTATGCCAGTCTAACAACAACTATGATGCCATAACGATTGCAACTGTAACCAGTAAGCCTACAGTAAAGAAAAGCCCTAACGTATGATACATCGGAACATCATATAGTTTGTCCCTTATGAAAATTGTTCCATTCTTTTGTTAAACTGGATAATTCTG
This sequence comes from Allium cepa, assembly GCA_030765085.1. Classification (NCBI taxonomy): domain Eukaryota; kingdom Viridiplantae; phylum Streptophyta; class Magnoliopsida; order Asparagales; family Amaryllidaceae; genus Allium; species Allium cepa. The sequence goes on from CM060929.1 coordinate 254,848,539, forward strand.
ATTTTTGTAAGAAAACTGAGAAGCATATGAATGAGCGATGATAATTGTATACGATGGCTACTGTGAAACCATATGTCGATTTTACAATCCAACATTCAATGCACCGTTGAACATTAGAATATTGTCACCCATTTTAACTAGGCTATTTCTGGTTTAAGCGGAGATAATTACTTCTGCACCAGTTATAACAGAAATATCTCTAATTTTATTTAAAAACATAATGTGTTCAGAAGTTAGCTTACGTTTAAAATAGATCTTCCCTCGGTTAAGCACATGTTGTCGATATAGTTTAGGAGCATCTATTGGATGATTAACTATAGTATAATCAAACATGAATAATCTCTAATAAAGGATGTTTATTGGTTGCTACAATAATTTGATAATAATATGCCTTATTATTCAAGGAACATTTGCAGTAAAATTATATAATGCAGCATACAAACAAAATATGTCACTATTTTAATATTTGAGGCTCATGGCTTGGCTAATCAAGGAATCAAATAAAAACAATATATTGTTTGAGTTTGATTTAATAAGTAAAAAACTGACTTATTTAACTTTTAAGTTTACTAACGAGGTTTTTTAACCTGAAATACTAAATAATACAAAATTATAATACATATGCTCTGCAACACAGAGTCAAATGTGGTAATTTGCTTGACAATGTAGAAAATGAAAGTGGGATATTATTGTTCGGAATTTTATGCCCTTGTTTGGAGTTTACTCGCCAGTTTCTTATGTGACTGATTTTTATTTAAGTGTTTCATATTAACTTAACACAATGACAAATGAAAATAACATATTAATGTCAATCTGTTATTTTATATTTGTTGCTTATACTATTATAATCTTTACCCGGTCATTTCTATTTCAGAAGTTCCTATAGTTTCAAAATTGCAAGATTGTTAGATTTCGATGGTTGAGCATATGCTTAAATGCTTCGTGGGCATAGTATTAAGAGTTGGAAGTTCTAATCTGAATTCATGCTAACACAATAGTGTAAGTCAGTGAGAAGGGAGTTGGATGGGTCTTTATTTGTTATTTGGAAGGCGCAAAATGTGATTATCTGTGCTATTTCCTGTATGTAGATGTTTATCTACACGCTTGCCTGGTTTTGTAGCTTTATCTGTTCAGTTCCTTTTAAATTCATATTGGGTCATTCCTTATTTTTGAGTCTATTAGTATTATCTCTGTTTAGTCGGCTATTTTTTTAGTTTTACTTGTATTGGTTCTCATGTTTTGCAATTGGTCAGTTGCTTGGATAAGCTCGGTGTCTACGCCTGATAGGCAGAAGCCATGACATTGCAATTGCGGTTAGCAAAGGCCTTGCATTATTCGTAGTCGATGCCTTATTTTAATTAGAACTACTTTTTTGTTTTCCATTTGCTCTATATCATTTGCTCGGTTTTGTATGGATTATCACTGTTATTATAAGTTTGTAGCATTGGTTATTTTTACTGGATAGTTATATGCCATATCTATACAATATCCCAGAAATTTATAATTTTTTCAATGATGGATTCAACTAGCCGGCTTGTTTTTTGTTAGTTTTGTGCATATATTATCTTTTATAATATTGTGCTTAGTGTATATTCCTGTATCAACTTCCAAAACATAGAAACAAATATAGGCGGACTGATATCAAAACTCAGGCCGCTTCCATGGAAAAAGATGTCTATGATTCGTTAACTTTCCATTTCCTTTTTTGTAAAACAGTTTCAGCATTAAGGTATCAGCCCGACTAGGCCTAAGTGACCTATTTAACTAATGGGTTGGGCTGAGTTGGCCCATTTAGTAAGTAGTTTAAATGGTCTGGCTTTTCCATATATTCCTGTATCCATTCATATGATTATTGATTTAAACATTTATTTTGTAATGACTTACACATTACTGACACTATTTGTTGGGTATAGGATTATTGATTTAAATATCCACTTTGTAACTACTTGCACCTTACTGACCCTATTTTGAGCTACTGAACCTTAGGCATACAAGGACATGGAGTGAACCTGGAAGTGGCAACACATATTGTCTATTTTTTTCCTTACCTGTCCCAACTTCTGCACTCATCTATGTCAAAAGCTAAAAGGCTTAAAAAACATGATACAAGTGAAGGGTTTATGTACATTTTAGTTATTGCCTCTTTGAGAGAAGTACCACACACTGAAGGATCTGCTAATGCGCTTTTCATTGGAGGATTCTCGGACGAGGATACAAGGTAGGTTAAACCTGATCTATTTGCTGCTGAATCCAAATCTGAATAATATAAGCTTGTGAAATTACATAACCTTTGATTTTTGCAGTTAAAATTAACACCAAATTCTAGCAAAAGCCTAATAATGGTCATTAGCAATACAGGTGAGGTTAAACTTGTTCCTTTTTAAGCATAGCATTTTACTATCAAAATGATTACTCATCAACTATTATAGATGTTGAGGTACATTGGGGTTCAAAAGATTTGTTGCTTGTTACACCTTTTAGAATTGATGGTTCTGGCATCGACGGAGTTAAAGACTACAAGGTAAGTTATAATTTATATTAGTAAATTTATACGTGATATTATGACTTCTATAGTTTGTTCCTAACACTTAGACTAATTTTCCTTGCTTTAGGTTGAAGCATTGAAAGAAACAAAATTCACAGATAAACTGGTTATTGTGTTTCCTGCAACTGATACTTCATCCATCCTCAGTTTTTGGTTTTTTTTGTACAGATAAAAATGAATAAAGTTAATTTAATCTTAAAGTTTCAACCATCTTGGTGCCATCATATAAAAAGTAGTTCTCATTGATAACGAAAAGGCGATTGGTAGAATGCAGTAACATATAAACAATTGAATCTGGAGTTAGTGCAAACCGTCTCGTGGACTGTAGTCCACTTATTTTTGTTCATTTTTTGCGTATTTCTGAGTCTACGGAGCAAACAAATTAAGGTTGCCTATTTTTAAGTGAACATCATATGCACATGTGGTTAAAAAAATCGAAAATGAGATGGATTTGACACTAGTTGACCTAGAAGGCTTTTTACTCTAGGCTATTTTAATGGTTGTTTCAGTTACAGCTTCAACCACAAGTGGCAAGCCATTACCCAAGGAGAACCTAAAGAAAACAATCAATGCTTGTGACTGTGCACTAGATCTTGATCGTTCTTGATTTTGTTGAAAGCAGAATGGGAACAATTGCTCCAAATCTCTCTGCAGCTGCAGGAACCGAAGTAGCTGCAAACTTATGGGAACTGCTGGTGGATTATCTGCATCGATCAAAATACCCGCTTGCAATGTTCTGTTTCTTGGATCAAAAAGGAAACATTTTGCTGGATTTTCTACGTCGACATCATAGATTCAAGTTGGATTTCTTGAGCAAACCGAGATTTTTCAAAGCATGCCTCCTCCTTTGAAGACACGTGCTTTGAGACAGATTGTTGCAAAACCACACTAGTTGCACATGTTGATGTGAATAGATCAGATACAAGTGGAGTATTTGGAAGGACAACATTGGAACAAATTCGGAAAAAAAATTGAGAAGTGGCAGGAACCACCACCTTCGAAGCAATTGGAACCTCTTCCTATTCCTGATTCGGTACCTAAGAAGAAGAGAGGTGGTCATAGGCTGGGGAAAAAGAAAGAAAGGTGTAATTTTGTTTGGAAGAATTTTCTAGTGATATTATGTTGTAAATACGATGTTATTTTTACTATAATTATATTTGTTTACTACATTACTGACACGCAATTACTGATATGAGGAAGCTGGCAAATCGAATGCAGTTTGGAGTACCAGAGGAGAGTGCTTTAGGTCAATTAGCAAACTTATTGCTTTGTTGTTTTCTTTCTTTTGCTATTACTTTTCTAAGTAATCTATTTTCTGATAGCAGAATCTTATCTCGATTTTTTTGTTACAGTTATATGGATATGTATATAGTGACTATCAACTAAAACTATGTCTGTGACATTAATAAAACCTTTGATATCTTTTATCCACGATGACATTTATATTATTTAACTGTTTAACCATACTATAAATGGATTTCAAGATTTCATACAGAATGTGCAACATTATTTCAATAATAAACTATATTGGTCACAGATGTCTGCTTGCTACTTGTTAGTGTCTAGTTATAGACCATATTCATTCCTTCTAAAGATTGTTGCACATATTATTTTAACTTTATGGATACCGAATTATAGGTTCCAAGATGTCACACAAATTGTGCAACATGATTTCAGTATTCAATTATGTTGGTCACAATGGTGTGCTTGCACTACAACAAAACTCTAATTTAATTGTGTTTAGAATAATTTATTGCTACTAAATATAATCTTCACTTTGTTTTCTCAATTACTTCACTTGTGAAATTATATTTGAAAATTTATGTATTTATCTAATTTTATTGATTTAATTAGCTTATAGGTTAATGGGAATCTCCTCGACTCCATTGGAGGAAAATTATGAATTTAAATTATTCAAGTCTGGAAGTAATGAAGGACATGATACTTTTTGGGATTCTAGTGCTCACATACTTGAACAGATGCACTACTGTTTTGTTTTAGCTACAATTGTTTTGAATTACTTTTTATCTAATATAAATATTTTTTATTATAAATAAACATAATTTCTTTAGTAGTTTGAAGGTGTTGTGTGCACTTTGCGGGGAGGAAGAAGTGGAAGGGTAGTTGTAAGAAGAGATGATACTGTGTGCACTTTGCTTGGATGGGAAGGTGAAGTGATGCAGTGCTTTGGCAGATGAATGTTTTGTGAAAATTTTGACGAGATGAGTGATTGTAGGGGCAAGGAAGTAATTTTTAGAATTTGCATAAGTGAGTAGAGAGGTGTATTTTTATATATGGGTTGTAATGAATGGTTACAGTGGAGGCCGGCGGTTTGCCGAAAGTTGGTATTGAGGAGTTGTTGTGAAATGAAGTGATGTAGGGAGTAATGTGTTTATGGTGATGTATTGTGATGACTATGGTTTGTTTCAGGTTGATATGTGGTGATGGTTTAAGTTGTGGAGGCAATGTGGTAAGGTAAAGTTGATGGTAGAAGGTAATGTGGCAAGGTAATAGGTATAGAAGGAGAAGTGACAGAAGTTGATATTACTGAGTGGCAGTGTTGGAGTATTGAAGTTGATGCAAGGTAGAGCAGCAAGGTGATGGACTGGAAGTTTGATGTGTAGTTGCAGGCAAGCAAGGCAGAGGCTGTTTTGTTTGAGTTAGCAGAGGAAGAAGGTTGGAAGGAGAGGCAGGTGATGTTGTTGAACTGGTGAGGGCAAACGATTGAATGTTTTGTGAATTCACTGTAACAGTTTGGTGCAAATGTGCATGTGAATGTAAATGAGTTGTAAAAACTGTAAATGCAAAAGTGCAAATGTGAATGAGTTGTAGCAGTTTTTTCTTCTTTTGGGAAATGCAAAAGGGTGATAAAAAACTAAAACACTTTTTTGCACAATGCTAAAAATCTAAACAGATGGTAAAAGAGTAAAAAGAAATGCAGACAATAGTGATGATGTTTGGAAGTGGTTGTATATGAATGTTTGATGAGGTAGTATTTGGAGTGGTGTAGTTTTGTGATTGTGTTGAAGTAGCAGGTAGGTGATGCTGATCAAGGAAGGAACCAGGTGGAGAATGGAGTGGGATGACAGATGAAGTGCCATTTGAAGGCAGTGGAGGTTTGAGGAAGTGGTTTGATCAAAGTGATGAATGTATGTTTGATGTAGTGATGGTTTAAGTTGTGGAGACAAGGATATTAGTTGACGGCAGGAGATGGAAGTTGGGTTGCTGGGTGATGGTGCTGCATGGTCCTAGGCTATAGTTTGGTTCGATATTTTGTAGTGGAAGTTGGATGATGTAGGGAAGTGCAGTTATGAGGATGTGCAGTGATGAAATTGTGAATTGTAGTGACTGTTAGGAGGAGGAGTTGCTATTTGAAGCAAGGCAGTGAGGTTGTGGATGTAATGTGTAATAGAGGAAAGAATATCCAGCATAATTTGATGAGGGACTTGTTGGTTAGGAGCATATATGAAAGTGGAGAAGAATGAGATTTTTGAAGGTATGTGGATAATTTGGGTGTGAATAAAGTGACAGTGTTTTTGCAAGGGAGTGACTTCGAATACATTTGGGTTCCAAAGAAGAAAAAGTCTACCATACGGGGCTTGAGTCAGATTGTGTGTAAAGCACCAGGCTGGGGTTATGAATGAAGCTGCATTCAAGGTGAGTTTAAGGTCAAGTTTAGTTTCAGCAACACACATTAACTGCATACTGTGTAAAGATATCATATTTTTTATTTCTTGTTTGCTCCGCATGTGAGCTCTTCTAATGTTCTAATACCCCATGGTGTGAATCATAAAAAATTTCTGGTTTTTTGAGTGGAGGTAGATTGCCTTGATGATCTGGTGGACATTGCTTGAGGGGTTGCCTTTATCGAACTGTCTTTTGGAGCAATCTGAATTGCATTATAATCTTGCTCTTCTTCATATGAGTATTTGAGAGTGGATCTGTTAGCATTCTTTTTGTGCGTCAATTTAATAGGATTGATGATAGAGATTTGTTGGGTGCTGTTGGAAGGTTGTTGTGTTGCCATGCTGGAGATGGGTGTAGTAAGAGATATGTAGCCTGACAAGGGAGGGATATGCGAGTATTGAATTGGGCTGGGAAGCTTTGCTGATCAGGTGTATGATTTTTGGATGAGGAGAGAGGAGATGAAGTGTTAGAGAGGGAGGCGTTTAGCAGTTCTTTATTAGAGTTATGTAGTTTAATCTCAAGAGAAGAAGTTATAACATGAGGCAGAAATGGATTTAAATTTGATATTCGAACTGAGGCTCCGCATGGTCATTTGAGATAGGGGGCCATGAGGTTCAAGAAGGGCAGTTGAAAGCAGATCGTTAGTTGAAGTAGCATGTAAGGATTGATGTGGATGGTTGTTGTTTGTAGTATTTACATTCGAATTTGCAGAGTTTTACAGTTGCAAGGGTAATCTCACCTTTGTTGGTGAAGAGGAAATGAAATGTTGAGGTGGTGTGTAGTGACTGAGTTGGTGAGTGTGATGGGGTGGTCAATAAGAGCATTGTCCAGTAAGAGCATTGTTTGCCAAATTCACCATTTTCAATTCTAAACAATGAGATAACTGAGAAGGAATGGATCCAGTGAAGAGATTCGAACCAAGATCCAGAGAAGTAAGCCTAGGCAAGGCAGTGAAATCTAGAGTGATTGTACCAGATAATGAATTGTTTCTTAAACTGAGATATTTAAGAGATGATAGGTTAGATAATGATGAAGGCAATGGACCCTTAAGGCTATTCGATTGTGCAGAAAAGCACTCTAATGTCGTTAATCTGTCGAATATATCAGGAATATTTTCGAAAAATTTGTTTAATGAGATACCAAAGTGAGTAAGATTGGAAAGATTAGTGATAGCAGTACTTAAAGAGTCTGATATATCATTATCTTGAACATTCAACTTAGTTAATGAAAACAACTTGAACAAATCATCAGGCAAACCACCTGAGATTAATTTTTTATCAACAGATAGCTCAGTAAGCGAAGTGCAGTCTCCGAACCCGATAGGAAATTTACCCGAAAATCGATTACTTGAAAATCGAATAACTTTTATTGAATCCCAATCATTGCAAATGCTAGTTTTAATACTGCCACTGAAACTGTTGTAACTGATATCAAAAGAACTCATCTTTTTGGAACCTTGATGTATTGGATGTGTGGAATTGAAGACGTTGAATGAAATATTGAAAATTTGGATGTTAGTACATGTATTAATATGATATTCATGATGCAAACAAAGTTAGACAATAATAATGATAGATTTTTATGTTAGGCCTCCAAGTCATTTACTCCATTGCCTACAAGTCATTGTCTACTTTGTCATTTATTGTCTACACATTTAGTATATTCAACCTGGAACTGTCATTGTCTACTTTGTCATTTAATGCAGGAACTTGGTTAACACTGAAACAACCTGGAGCAATATTTAGATCCTTGCAAGAATCTTCTGTAGCAGCCATTTCCGTATCATCGTCTCCATAACTGAGTATTTGTGTCCATTTGTTAGACTATTTTGAGCTATTATCATGTGAACATGTCTTGTAGTATTTGTGTTCATTTGTTAGACTATTTTGAACTATTATCATGCGACCATGTCTTGTAGTATTTGAAATATTAGCAGAATTATTTGAAACTTTTCCATTAGTTTGATTATGTGTTTCCAAATTAGAATTCACTGCAACGTTATCATTGTTACATATAGTTGTTGTCATCTTCTCGATTTGTTATTTTTGTGATCCACATTTAAATATATATATATGTGTGTGTGTGTGTGTGTAATGTGTATACATATATCTATCTGTGTGCATATATATATATAATATAATATAATAAAAAGAAAATTGAAACAAATGCTGAAAATTAATATTATATAGAATAGCATTTGAAAAACGCTATTGATTCATCAAACACTATCGCAACTCTATATGAGATGTAAGATTTATGCATAAAAACGCTATAATAGAACGAAAAACGCTATAGTAGAAAATAAAAACGCTATACAAGCATGACAAGAAATGCTATCGAAAAATATTGTAACGCTATAACATGGTTTGATGAAACGCTATAAAATGTGCTCGAAAATGCTATAGAATTAAATGAAGGATTATATTCTCTATAGCGTTTAAGTTTAATAACAGAGAAAAAACGCTATGGTAGGTTGCAAACGCTATGCCCTTTTGTAAACGCTATTAGCTATTATAGCGTTTTCCTTCCTGCTATGTAATGCTGCTGGCCTACCATAGCTTGTCGTTCCACGGTGTTCTCTGAAATCCTATGGTAGCCTGTTATAGCGTTTTTCAAACGCTATGAAACCCATAAGCTGTTGTAGTGGGAAGAATGAATAATCAATTAAGTAATTATCTAAGGCTGTTGAGTGTAAGGTACACTTGGTAGTTTATTTATCACCCTTGTGCAATGAAAAGTTTCTGAACCTGGACAAACTATTGGTTTTTGTTGCTATAAATGGTTGATGGATTCTATTTATTGCATATAATGGTTGTACTGTATTGTTTGCATATGACTATTGTTATGTTGTGTTGTTTGTATTATTAATCGAAACAACTAATATATTTCTCTTTTTACATAATTTTAACTCTTTTGGATTATATAAGGGAAATATAGATTTATGGAAGCAATAGTTGCTGCTTTTGGTTTCATAAATAAAATTATTTGTTCGACAAATTGGTAGGTTTCTAGATTAGGGTTTTGGAACGATATTTTATTGTTTTCCCTACGGTTTGGGATGTTTATTGCTGAAATATGATATATATATATACATACATATTGAAATTATTGATATTATTATTTTTTCAGACCTAACTTCATAAAGGTGATTTTGCCGAAATTTTTTCGTAAATTTAGGACTTGGAATTTTTTTTGTGAAATGTGGTTGTTTTCAAAGTTATATTAAACTTAATGATGTAAAACTTAAAATGTTTATAAATTGAATAATTTGAATAAAATTACATCAAGTTTCTCAATTCCTTCTTGTTCCTTTTTTAGGACGAAAAGTTTTGAGTGGGGGAGATAGTAACGGCCTGTATTTTTGATAATTAAAAACTATTAAATTAAATAAGATTTTGGAACTCAATATTGTAAGAATTTTGTTTTTTTTGATTTATTAATGTAATTAGAATATAATTTAACAATGCGGTTTGAATGTTATTGAAAACTATTTTAATGTAATTTCAATCAATTGAAATAATTGTAGAGCTTGATTTGGTTATAATTGTAAGTTAATAAGGAATAAAATAATTGATGGAATCAACTATTGGAATTAATGCAATTAAATATTGTAATTAATATGGATTAAGATGATAACTGTAGAATATGAATGTAATAAAATATAAATTTATCTTAATTATATTCATAAGGTAATAGTTCATTCACTAAAAAGAGCATAAATTGAAGTAAAGGAAATTGATTGAAATTAAAATATAATTAACAAGGATTTTATTACAGTTATAATTTGACGTTGAAATTAATGTAATGTTTAAATCTTGAGATTAATATGGAATACTAAATTTTAAAAGATTATTAATTTCTATGAAATCAAGAATGATAAAATTGTTAACTTTTAAATTTGAATTTAAAAGTGATTAAATTGATTTTTAATTAATAATTTATTTAATTAACGAGAAAGTTAGCCATTTTTGACGCTGTCTCAGATTTCGTCGAAACTTTTTTTATCAGATCCATAACAGTGAATTATTATAGAATTTTAAGTGTCTTAGCGATTGGACTTATCATTTGATCATGCTAGCTCAAAATGCATAGAAATGAATTAAAAGATTTAAATGAATATAATTTGTTTTAAAAGCTAACTTTTGTACACAAAGGAATTAGGGTTATTATCATTTCGACCAATTCGATCTGTCCATTCGTTCTTATCCATCTATCTATATAAATAGATTTTTTTTCCTCTAACCAAGCAGCATTTCATTTGATTTCTGTACATGCCTCTATTTCTTTTCTATTCCTCCTCAAATGTTAGAACATCAAAACTCTAATTCCCAAATTCAAAATCAAATCAAAAATTCAAACTCTCCAAACTATATCAGATTGTATATTGTTCGAAAGCTCTCGACGAACTTAATCTACTCACACATTCCTTTTTTTGATTGGGGTCTCGGTTTGGCCAGACTTTGGTGAAGAAGTTTCAGCCGTCCGTCCTTGGGTTTTCAATTGGACACTGGATCATCGACGGTTTGAAGATCGAAAGTTGCTACAGTGTAGAGGACGACAAGTGGAGCAGATCCATGTGGTTGGAATGTCGAGATCAGCCACGATTTCGCTAGAAATCCATCATCAAATAAGGCGGTAGTGAAGCCTTTGGGGACCACCGAAGTTGGCTGAGCGTGTGCTGTGGGGGGTGGCCGGAGCTGCTTAGGATGGCAGTGATGTTCATCTGAAGGTTAGTACCAGTAGGTGGCGTAGTTATCGATCTTGGGAACTGTGGCTGGGCATGTGCTGTAGCGAGAAAACGAGGGTTTTGGGGTGGTAAGGAATTACGATATTGCCCTTTACTTTATTTTAATTAATTTTAAAATCTTGAAAGTTCTAACTATCATAACTTTTACAAAGAGCTCGAATTTGAATGTGGTTTCTTATGTTGGATTCGTATCGAAATTCTGGACAAATGGAACTAGTTTGGATGAATTCTAAGACTTTTCAAGTTTTGGGCATTATTTGGATTTTAAATCGAAGATAAATCAAAGGAGAGTGATTTAACCCACTCATAAATACTATACCTTGTTATGTTAGTTGAATTAAATTTACGAGGTGATAAGAATATTATTGGTTAATGTTTAATAGTTTGATTTGACATTTTAATTTAATTTGAATTTATATTGAATAAAATTTCCATTTAAATTAATATTGAAATTAAATTAATAGTTAAATACCTGACGGTAACAAGTTAATTGTTGTGATTTATTGACTAATTTGGATGTTGATTGTGATGGAAGTTTATTTGTTGACAATGTTGGATGATTGGATGTTATGTTTTTTATATATATTGTTATCACACTGCTAGCTCCCTTAGTTGTTGTTCGCAAAATCACTATGGGCAGAAATAATACAAACCCAAGTGATCTTATAGATTATGGAAATCGTTATGGGTTGAAATGTTACATACCTGAGTGATTTTATTGATTTGGAAATTATTAATTCAGGATACGGGTTGAAACATTGTATACATGGAAAATTTAACTATTTTGGGGTTGAAATGATACATACCCTATCACGTGACTATAGGGTAGAAAATTATATACAGACACCATTGGTCGGTTTTGAATTATTTTCTAAATGGTAAAGTACATTTGATTTATAATTTAACTTAATGATTTTATTTAAAAAATTATGTTTGGAAAATAATTTATTTTATATGTTTTAAAGCTTCAAATTACAAGTTAATATATGATTTTAAATGTAAATTTAAGATTTTAACTTATAATTTTATTTAGTTTTAAATATATAATTTAAATAGTTTAAAATTTCAATTAACAAAATATTTTATATAATATTTAAATTTATTTAAATAATAAGTATAATTTTGGTTTAAGGTAATAAATATAGACTTTTATAATAACTTTAATAGATAAAGATTTTGTAAAAGATTTTAGAATTTTGTAAGAGGTTTTGTAAGGAATTTATAAATTTTTCATAAGAGATTTTATAATGGATTTTATAAAAAGGATCTTTTTTTAAAAAAAAAATTATAAAGGATTTTTATAATGGTTTTATAAAGGAGTTTATAAAAGCTTTAAAGGATTTTATAAAAGGGTTTTAAAGAACTTGCATAAAGGGATTTGGAAGCGTCAAAGGAATTTTCATAGAAGTTTATGGAAAGGGGAAGAGCTGTAAACTGTTTTGGAATTTATAAATAGGTTTGTAAATGGTTTAAAGCATGTAAAAAGCTTATAAATGGTTAAGAGAGATTTATAAATTATTTTCGAAATTGATTGAAAGAAAATCTTCCTCGGTATTTAATAATATATTTGTACTGTTGGTATAAGTGTATGAATACTTTGATATGATGGTATAAACTGCTTTTTGGAATTAATATTAAAAATGTTGTATAAAATAACCATGGTGTGAAAAATGTAACGACTAGTTGTTAAAGAAACCGGGGTCGGATATTGTCATAATCTCTACCAATTACGAAACAACATTAACAACTGTGCATGTAGTGGTGAATCTAAAACGAAATAGGATGGTTTGGCGAACTCTACTGGTATGAGGTAAGAACGTAGCCCTGACCCTGGGATCAGCTTGATATGACTAAAACAGGAGCTATCCCGGGTCAAGTGAGGTCGCTCCTCCGATCGATTACACTTCTTCGATACCATATCCGTTATTTGTGACTGATTGGTGGCCACCTTCGATTTGATTATGAGAGTGTTTCGAGGTGGGCGTTAGTAGTTGTTATGCGTTAGCACTGGTCTGGGCATGAAAAATGATATAATCCTTCCCTGTGCATAGCCTCACATTCTTTTTCGTATGCCTTATCGAGCCCACTAGGATTTTGGTTTGTGTCATACCTACGGAGTGCTCTTTGATAACCCATCGGTTTGGTGGAGTTTACAGTACTGTATAGATGTAACGACCCAGAATTTTTATTAATTAAAATTTGGATATTTAATTAATTTTAAATAGTAATAAGTGAATTTATAAGTCGAATAAATTTTATTTCGAATAATTGGATTTAATTGAATAATTAAATCGATAATTTAATACATTAAATTGTGGAAATAATTGAAAATTGGGTAAAATATGATTTAAAATGATTTGTAAAATTTTATTATATCATATTGGAGTTAGAACGATACTATAGAACTTTTAAAATTGAATTTGGAGTTAATCTGTGAAAATTGAATATTTTAATATTTAATTATCGACTGAAAATTAGCCAATTTTTGAACAGTTTCAGAATTGGACGACACCAGTTCCATTGGATCCATAATAGTTAGTTATTATCGGATTTCAATTTTCGTAGCAATTGGAGTTATCGTTTGATCGTGGCAGCTCGAAACGCATTGAAATTGTTTTTAATATTAATTTGGCGAGTTAAAATAGTCATTTTTCAAAAAGTCTCGGATTTCGACGAAACCAGTTTCATCGGATCCGTAATGTGATATTATTGTGTGGTTTCAAATTTCGTATCAATCGAATTTACTGTTTGTCCGGGGCAAGCGAAAACGCACAGAAAATCGTTTAATCGGTTTAATTTTAAATTGAACGTTTATTGCCATAACTCGCACAAATGACCGAATTAGCTTCCGAAACATGTTCCGTTGTTTCCGGAACGCGGGGTAAACCTTAGGAACGCCAGCCGGCACGCTTCGTTTGGAGTTCGGAAAATTTCGATGAATAGTAAATTGGGAAATTTTCTATAAAAGGACTTGCTATCTTCACATTTGCAAACAAGAGAATTAGGGTTTCAGCTCAAACCCTAGCCGCCTCCAATAATTCAATGGCCGAAAATGGCTTAACTTCTTCCCCTCCGATCTCTCAATCCGCAAAGAATTAGCCTTCGAGTTCTAAAGCAAAAGTGTAGAGGACATCAAGATCTTGAAGATCAACGGTGGAGATTGGATTTGGAGCGTCGAGGTGGTCGCTAGGGGGCCGCGTTCTCCTGCTGTACATGCATGTTTTTCTATGTTTTGGTGGAGCCGAGCTTGATGCTATTTGGGCTGGAGGTGGAGCTTGCAATGGTCTTCGACGTGGTGGAGCCTGATCGTCTTCAAACGACGAGATGAAGTCGCGGCAATTAGGGTTTTGAGGCGGCTTGTGGGTTTCTTTGTACGTGAAATTCACGTTTGGGGGAAAAGAGGGAGCAATGGCCTGATGTGGAAGAAGCATGATCCAACGGCTGAGATGATGAAGGTTGTAAAAAAATAAAAGAAAATGTGAATAATTATATATATAAATGTGTACAAACTTCTAAAAATCATAACTTTTTCATACGAGGTCGAAAACGCGCGAAACCAGTTGCGTTGGAATCGTATGGACGAGCACTATGCTATGAAATTGGATTGGAGTCGTTTGGAGTTAGTGAGAATTTCGAGTAAAATTAAACGTCCGTTTAATTTTATTCGAAATAAATCGCTAAAACGAAATTGAAATCAAGGTGAGAACTTCTCACTCAATCGAATCAGTTTCGATTTTAATTTTAAATAGTTATATTTAAAATATTTGAATGCATGTTTGAATGATGATTGTTATCTATTGATTGTTAAAATAGACATTATGCGCCGTTAGTAAGCGGATGTTATTTATTAAAAACATATACCGCGAATATTTCATAAACAGTGAAATTGGTATTATATATAATAGCAATATATATATATTGGCATATGTATATACTGCAGTTGTTGATTTCCCGCATTGTATAGCGGATGAGACCCTATTGCGCCGTCTATTAAGCGGATAATATTTATAAATCCCATATACTGCGATAATTCCGTACTAGAGCGGAATTGGTATTGTGCTAACATCTTTGGATGCAGGGAAACACGTTGGAGGGATCCAACTGGATTCCTCAACTGTATTGATTTATTTACAGATATTTTGATATTTGTTGATTATCATATCGATATATGATATTTGGATGTCGTGATTGACTATTTGGTGCTGTTGCATCATCGGATCCATTTCTGAAGTTTTAAAATAATGATTTTTGGTTTTAAAAGGATTTTAAAGTGATTTTTGAAAGTATACGTTTTATTAAAATTTTGAATTGATTTATTTTAAATAAATTAACGTTATAAGTTTAATGTTATAAAAGTTATAATTTTTGTAAAATATAACCAAATTAAGATTTATGAAATAAATAGCGATTAATTTATAAAATGGTTTAATTTGTAATTTTGAATCATTATAAAAGATTCTTAAATTTATTTTTATAAGTTAAAAATATTGGAATTATAAAACGAGCTTTTATAAGTGTTAAAGGTGAAATAAAAATGGATTTCATAAGTGAACGGAATTTATAGATTTATAAATTGTGAAGTTATAAAAATAAATAGATTTTGTAAAAAAGAAGATTTATAAGTAATTATCTTATAAATCGAATTTTTGGCATTTAAATGAGATATAAATGGAATTTGCTAATAATGAGATTTATAAATCGATGCATATAAATAGAAATGGAATTTATAAACATTGTTTATAAATTCGAGATCGATTGAATTTGATAAATTGAATATGGAAGTTTATTAAAGGAAATATATTCACGATTTTGGACAGTGGATACATTATTGAATAAAATGGTCATGTTTGGCAAAATGAATATTATAGAATGAAGTTAATTTTTTTAAAGATGTTTTAAAATGTATTATGAATCGAAAACATAGATTTCAACATTTATTGTTGAAATAGACGTTTTCGAGAAAGAAGGAAATGATGGACTATAACACTGTTGTTATAGTAAATGATTTTCGAAAGGAAATGTTTTATATAGTATTGGGATTTATATATCTATCTAAATTTCGAATCCCTATACTAGTGATTTTGGGTCGTAGTAACGATGTTTTACGCAACATTCGTTTTAGCCCAAATAAATGTGTTAAGTGAATGTTTTCCTTAAGGAATGAAATATATACTAAATTTTGATTTAAGTATATCGAATATTTTCAAATGTTGAAAATAAATAGATTTGTGATGTACTTATTATTAAATAAGTATGGAAATGTTTTCCAATATGAAGTGAATATTTTGGGATTTTATCTTTTAAAGATAAATTGAAAATGAATATTAGAAGTCGATTAGAAAATCGTATATTCATAGATATTTTGGAAATGTAAATTCACTATGGAATTTATAAATGAAAAGGGGAATTTGCTTAAAAATAAACGTTGATTTATTTTTGAAGTGTGGGAATTAATTTACGGATTTGGAACGTAAATATATAAAATAAATCGGTAAGGATTTATTTATTTGGTTTAAATGAACCATGTTGAAATGAAAGAAATTCCACGTAAGGAAATTGATTGAAATTTGTTTTCGAAAAGTGGTAAAGGTGAAAAGTGATTTGAAAATTAGTTTTCAAATGTTGACGTGTGGGAAATTTTATATCTAGTTAAGATATTTTGGAAAGTAAATAATTTGGAAAATTATTTGGAATTTGGTGATGTTGAGCATGCCTATTGTTAGTTAAATAGTCCGACTATCAATATTTACCTTTAAATAGGTATTTGTTGTGATTTGTTTGAATTTGAATGCCACACTTATTTTTGAATAAGCGCTCACTATTCGGGTTATCCGAGAAAGGACATTGGGGTCGTATAACCCATTCCGAGTATGTGAATATGTCGTTATGGATTACATTTGATGACCGGTGTTGAAGACCGGGTATTTGTCAAAATGGAAGGATTACCGTCGAGTTACTCTACATCGGCTGATCTCCGATATAGAGGTTTTATCACCCTTAGTGACGGGAAGTCCGGTCGGGATTAGTGAATATCCGGATTGCAAGGACTTCTTTGTAAGTGCCTTCGGTTCTGTTCGATCCCGGAACAGACTTGTATGGATTGTATATCTGACATTACAAATTGAGATATAAAGCTGATTTCTTTCAAATATATTTCTGTTGGTGGCGGAGAATTTATTCTCTTAGCTTAACACCCTTCTCTGAGACGTACGAGCTCAGAGGTTATATAGTTGAAGGTTATTAGTGATATACTCCCAATTTGGTAGTGTGGCATGCTGAGTGTTGCTGTGAAATGATCATTGTTTGATCATTTGTGATAGGATCATTTATTTGATCATTTATCTTGGTGATCATTTCTATGATCATTTGTTGACCCAAAGCACGGCTTTTGTATAAAGTGTGCCTTTGTGGACGAGACTTCGTCGGACCTCACACCCCGGAAATGGTCAAAACAGGAAGGATGCGGCAAGGTTATTAGGGGATAGCGCCCCTTTAGTGTATGTCATTCCTTCTGGATAGAGGTGGTATCATGGTATGGAGCCCAGATATTTAGCCTATGTTGTTGCTGCATATTTTATGGTTGTTGGAAATCGAGGATCCTCGGATAGGTCGGTTACGATCGGGGGATGACATATTCGTGTCAGTAGTTACCCAGTTAGGGGTAACCCGGCCTTGTGTTGGCAGAGATCCGGTTTGGTTCTCGGGACGTCATTCCAAAGGCATTTCCATGTGGCAATGGGAAGTTCCTTGGCCTGACCATTTGTTGGAAATCCAAAGAAACAATACGATCTTGTACGGTATTAGTTGTATAACCTATCATTCACTTATGGTGGCGCCCCACTGTTTGGATGGTAGCTATAGTAGGCATACGATAATGGTCCTATGTTGGCTAAGATTTATATTCTACTTTCGAAATTGTTTTCTACACTATGCACTAGTAATAATATCAAATGTTTCTTTTTAATGCGTATCAAGCATCTTTGACTATCATAAGTAGAAATCTCCTCCGATTCTGCGTTTGCATTGTGTGTGTGTGTGCGGGAGGCCTTATGGTAGTCTCATTTTTAAAAGCATTGCGAATTGACTTTAAAATATTCCTCTATTTTGATTTTAAAGATAAACTGTTTTGAGTTCTCACACCAGTCACATGACTGACTCGGAGTTTATTGTTTTCCTTCCTAAACTCTGGGTGCCCACCTATTTCCACACGGGCAGTCAAGAGTTAAGGTTTATCAGGATATTCCGGAATTCAGGAGTTGCTAGAGGCAAGCTGGATGGCATGGCGTATTACTAGTATATTATATTTCTTTTCTGCTGCATGTTGTTGTTGTACACTCTGATGATGTAATGTAATGTAATATGATGTAATGTAATAACTGATATAGTTCTTTGTTTAAAGATTATTCATTTATCTGTTATATGTTGTTCCGCTGCGAATTGTGAGATTCTGATGTTTTTCTATTATTTCTTTCTGTTCTATCTTTTTCTATCTTCTTCTACTTTTCCTTCTTCTTTAACCCTAACATTTCGGTTTTTCGGCAACGAAAAATCGCAAAAGTTACATTTGGTATCGGAGCTTATGGTTAAGCGACAACCATGGCTCTGTTGGGTATTACTCATTAGAGATAGCGTCAGTAGTACTCTAGAATGAGTTTGTGTGTAATAATAGATACGAGCGCGTATTTGTTAGTGAATATAAATTGTTTTATATTGTGATGATTGGTTTGTTGAGTGGTATATGGATTTTGGTCAACACGAGTAATTAACGTTGTTGATAGAGATCTCTAAACACTTGAATAGAATAATTCGAGACGGTATTGTTTTAAATTGGGTAAATGAAATAATTTTACCTTGATTATATTTTATATATAAAGGAATAAATTTTCAAAATTATTAAAGGGTATATAAGTTGATTGTTGGTTGTTGAATAACTTGTTTGAATAAGTTAAATAAAACTTATTGTAAAAGAATAATTGTATAAGCAAATGAATTATAAGTATGGAACTATAATTACTATGATTACAATTGTGAAATAATCTTATATATAAGAAGTGAAATTATATAAGTAAAAGACTTGTAAATGTGATTTATAATCTGAAAACAAAATTCCAGAGAAGTGTTTTGAAAGGATTTGATATTTTAGGAAAATTGTTTTGGAGAAATTAAAGCTCTAAACTCTTTACGGTCGCTGGAAATTAATTCCGGTGATGATCGCGACATCATTGGTGTTCATTTTCGAGTTTCCAAAAGAGGAATTGCTGCCAGATTATTTTAAAGGAAAGTTGTTGGAAAAATAAGGGATTTGGTTTTGGAAATTTAGAAGGTAATTAGAATTGACTTCAAAAATGGTTTTGAAAGGTTGAAAAGACTCTGGAATCCTATTTAAATATTATGGAAATGATAAACGAGTTGATAACTTATACAAATTGAATTTCGATAGAATAAATTTAACTTAAAGGATGAAGTTAAATTAAAGGAAGTATAAGTAAATCAATAAAATCCAAGTAGTAATTGTTGAATATAAGTTGTATAACTTATAAGATGATGAATATAAGTGAAATAAGTTTTGAACTTATGATAGGAGTTAATAAATTTAGCTTTGGTAAAAAATTAAATAGGATTGGAATTTGAATTGGATTTATAAGTGAAAAACTTAAGTTAAGTTAAACAAAAGGTGTTTGAAATGAAATATAACTTAAGTGAAGTTGAATGAAGTTAATTTTGGTATCGAAGTAAATTAATAAGTGAATTAATGAAGTGAAGTCATTAAGAATTTGAACTTGAGTTATATAAATGAAATTCAACTTTATATTGTTAAAGGAGTTAACAGTTGAATTAATAAATGGAATATTAATCAATTGAATGTAAATAATTAGTATGAAACAATGAATATAAGTGTTAATTCATTAGAAGCTAATGTTATTGGAAGTTGAATAAATTGAATGAAAGTCAATTTAATATGATCCAATTGGAATTAAAAGTGTTGAACCAAAATCGAATGTAAAATAAATAAATTTGGTTGTATTGAATAAATATTGGCTGTTATTTGATTGTTGGTTGATTGTATATAATTCATTAAGTGTTAATGAAAGTGAATTAGCGAAATTGGAAGCTAAAGTAATTGAATTCAAGTTGAAAGTAAATACATTTGAATAGAATTGAATGTGAATTGGATTTAATTAGTGAATGAAAACTAATTAAAATTGAATATGAATGAATGTTAGTAAATCCAATGTAAATAAATCAAATGTGATTTAAATTGAAAACCAATTCATTGAATATTAATGAGAATATGAATGAATATTGATTTGGTTATGGATGATAGTTGGTTGATGTTTGCATTTGTTGTTTTGTTGCATTTGCTATGTTGGTACATGTAGTTGTTATGTTGCTATATGTTGTATATTGATACTATTTTCATATATGCACGTTCTCATGTTGTTTGTTGAGTGTTTAGTAGGTGCGGATTGCGCTTGCTTCGCATTTGGAGCTCGCTTTCGCGCTATATTTGCCGTATACGCTCGCTAATAATAAATAAGGTACATATCTCGGATTAAATATCGTACTTTTACATTTTTTTCCCTGCGGGATGCCTCATTACTTGATGAGATGTATATTTGTGATATATATACTGTCATGTTTTTTTTCGGATCAAGCCGCGCAAAGGAGACTATGGCGAATTTTTCCGAAAATTTAAGGCGTTAGAATATTTTTGAAAATTTTGGGAAAATTTGTGAAAACTATAACTTTGATTTTGGAATTGAAAGTTAAACGATGTAATGGTTTTTGAAAAGGATAACTAAGTATGATTTGAAAACTTAGTAAAGTATTGTAAGAAGTTTAACTATGGATTTTGGGAAAGTTAATAGATTCTGTAACTTTTCTTACTTGTCAATTTCGAGGACGAAATTCTTTTAAGGGGGGAAGTATGTAACGACCCAGAATTTTTATTAATTAAAATTTGGATATTTAATTAATTTTAGATAGTAATAAGTGAATTTATAAGTCGAATAAATTTTATTTCGAATAATTGGATTTAATTGAATAATTAAATCGATAATTTAATATATTAAATTGTGGAAATAATTGAAAATTGGGTAAAATATGATTTAAAATGATTTGTAAAATTTTATTATATCATATTGGAGTTAAAACGATATTATAGAACTTTTAAAATTGAATTTGGAGTTAATCTGTGAAAATTGAATATTTTAATATTTAATTATCGACTGAAAATTAGCCAATTTTTGAACAGTTTAAGAATTGGACGAGACCAGTTCCATTGGATCCGTAATAGTTAGTTATTATCGAATTTCAATTTTCGTAGCAATCGGAGTTATCGTTTGATCGTGGCAGCTCGAAACGCATTGAAATTGTTTTTAATATTAATTTGGCGAGTTAAAATAGTCATTTTTCAAAAAGTCTCGGATTTCGACGAAACTAGTTTCATCGGATCCGTAATGTGATATTATTGTATGGTTTCAAATTTCGTGTCAATCGGATTTACTGTTTGTCCGGGGCAAGCGAAAACGCACAGAAAATCGTTTAATCGGTTTAATTTTAAATTGAACGTTTATTGCCATAACTCGCACAGATGACCGAATTAGCTTCCGAACATGTTCCATTGTGTCCGGAACGCGGGGTAAACTTTAGGAACGCCAGCCGGCACGCTTCGTTTGGAGTTCGGAAAATTTCGATGAATAGTAAATTGGGAAATTTTCTATAAAAGGACTTGCTATCTTCACATTTGCAAACAAGAGAATTAGGGTTTCAGCTCAAACCCTAGCCACCTCCAATAATTCAATGGCCGAAAATGGCTTAACTTCTTCCCCTCCGATCTCTCAATCCGTAAAGAATTAGCCTTCGAGTTCTAAAGCAAAAGTGTAGAGGACATCAAGATCTTGAAGATCAACGGTGGAGATTGGATTTGGAGCGTCGAGGTGGTCGCTAGGGGGCCGCGCTCTCCTGCTGTACATGCACCTTTTTCTGTGTTTTGGTGGAGCCGAGATTGATGCTATTTGGGCTGAAGGTGGAGCTTGCAATGGTCTTCGACGTGGTGGAGCCTGATCGTCTTCAAACGACGAGATGAAGTCGCGGCAATTAGGGTTTTGAGGCGGCTTGTGGGTTTCTTTGTACGTGAAATTCACGTTTGGGGGAGAAGAGGGGGCAACGGCCTGATGTGGAAGAAGCATGATCCAACGGCTGAGATGATGAAGGTTGTAAAAAAATAAAAGAAAATGTGAATAATTATATATATTAATGTGTACAAACTTCTAAAAATCATAACTTTTTCATACGATGTCGAAAACGCGTGAAACCAGTTGCGTTGGAATCGTATGGACGAGCACTACGCTATGAAATTGGATTGGAGTCGTTTGGAGTTAGTGAGAATTTCGGGTAAAGTTAAACGTCCATTCGAAATAAATCGCTAAAACGAAATTGAAATCAAGGTGAGAACTTCTCACTCAATCGAATCAGTTTCGATTTTAATTTTAAATAGTTATATTTAAAATATTTGAATGCATGTTTGAATGATGATTGTTATCTATTGATTGTTAAAATAGACATTATGCGTCGTTAGTAAGCGGATGTTATTTATTAAAAACATATACCGTGAATATTTCATAAACAGTGAAATTGGTATTATATATAATAGCAATATATATATATTGGCATATGTATATAGTGCAATTGTTGGTTTCCCGCATTGTATAGCGGATGAGACCCTATTGCGCCGTCTATTTATAAATCCCATATACCGCGATAATTCCGTACTGGAGCGGAATTGTATTGTGCTAACATCTTTGGATGCAGGGAAACACGTTGGAGGGATCCAACTGGATTCCTCAACTGTATTGATTTATTTACAGATATTTTGATATTTGTTGATTATCATATCGATATATGATATTTGGATGTCGTGATTGACTATTTGGTGCTGTTGCATCATCGGATCCATTTCTGAAGTTTTAAAATAATGATTTTTGGTTTTAAAAGGATTTTAAAGTGATTTTTGAAAGTATACGTTTTATTAAAATTTTGAATTGATTTATTTTAAATAAATTAACGTTATAAGTTTAATGTTATAAAAGTTATAATTTTTGTAAAATATAACCAAATTAAGATTTTTGAAATAAATAGTGATTAATTTATAAAATGGTTTAATTTGTAATTTTGAATCATTATAAAAGATTCTTAAATTTATTTTTATAAGTTAAAAATATTGGAATTATAAAACGAGCTTTTATAAGTGTTAAAGGTGAAATAAAAATGGATTTCATAAGTGAACGGAATTTATAGATTTATAAATTGTGAAGTTATAAAAATAAATAGATTTTGTAAAATAGAAGATTTATAAGTAATTATCTTATAAATCGAATTTTTGGCATTTAATTGAGATATAAATGGAATTTGTTAATAATGAGATTTATAAATCGAAGCATATAAATAGAAATGGAATTTATAAACATTGTTTATAAATTCGAGATCGATTGAATTTGATAAATTGAATATGGAAGTTTATTAAAGGAAATATATTCACGATTTTGGACAGTGGATACATTATTGAATAAATGGTCATGTTTGGCAAAATGAATATTATAGAATGAAGTTAATTTTTTTAAAGATGTTTTAAAATGTATTATGAATCGAAAACATAGATTTCAACATTTATTGTTGAAATAGACGTTTTCGAGAAAGAAGGAAATGATGGACTATAACACTGTTGTTATAGTAAATGATTTCCGAAAGGAAATGTTTTATATAGTATTGGGATTTATATATCTATCTAAATTTCGAATCCCTATACTAGTGATTTTGGGTCGTAGTAACGATGTTTTACGCAACATTCGTTTTAGCCCAAATAAATGTGTTAAGTGAATGTTTTCCTTAAGGAATGAAATATATACTAAATTTTGATTTAAGTATATCGAATATTTTCAAATGTTGAAAATAAATAGATTTGTGATGTACTTATTATTAAATAAGTATGGAAATGTTTTCCAATATGAAGTGAATGTTTTGGGATTTTATCTTTTAAAGATAAATTGAAAATGAATATTAGAAGTCGATTAGAAAATCGTATATTCATAGATATTTTGGAGATGTAAATTCACTATGGAATTTATAAATGAAAAAGGGAATTTGCTTAAAAATAAACGTTGATTTATTTTTGAAGTGTGGGAATTGATTTACGAATTTGGAACGTAAATATATAAAATAAATCGGTAAGGATTTATTTAATTGGTTTAAATGAACCATGTTGAAATGAAAGAAATTCCACGTAAGGAAATTGATTGAAATTTGTTTGCGAAAAGTGGTAAAGGTGAAAAGTGATTTGAAAATTAGTTTTCAAATGTTGACGTGTGGGAAATTTTATATCTAGTAAAGATATTTTGGAAAGTAAATAATTTGGAAAATTATTTGGAATTTGGTGATGTTGAGCATGCCTATTGATAGTTAAATAATCCGACTATCAATATTTACATTTAAATAGGTATTTGTTGTGATTTGTTTGAATTTGAATGCCACACTTATTTTTGAACAAGCGCTCACTATTCGGGTTATCCGGGAAAGGACCTTGGGGTCGTATAACCCATTCCGAGTATGTGAATACGTCGTTATGGATTGCATTTGATGACCGGAATTGAAGACCGGGTATTTGTGAAAACGGAAGAATTACCGTCGAGTTACTCTACATCGGCTGATCTCCGATATAGAGGTTTTATCACCCTTAGTGACGGAAAGTCCGGTCGTGATTAGTGAATATCCGGATTGCAAGGACTTCTTTGTAAGTGCCTTCGGTTCTGTTCGATCCCGGAAGAGACTTGTATGGATTGTATATCTGACATTACAAATTGAGATATAAA
This sequence comes from Allium cepa, assembly GCA_030765085.1. NCBI lineage: Eukaryota > Viridiplantae > Streptophyta > Magnoliopsida > Asparagales > Amaryllidaceae > Allium > Allium cepa. The sequence continues at coordinate 254,873,386 of CM060929.1, forward strand.
GCTGATTTCTTTCAAATATATTTATGTTGGTGGCGGAGAATTTATTCTCTTAGCTTAACACCCTTCTCTGAGACGTACGAGCTCAGAGGTTATATAGTTGAAGGTTATTAGTGATATACTCCCAATTTGGTAGTGTGGCATGCTGAGTGTTGCTGTGAAATGATCATTGTTTGATCATTTGTGATAGGATCATTTATTTGATCATTTATCTTGGTGATCATTTCTATGATCATTTGTTGACCCAAAGCACGGCTTTTGTATAAAGTGTGGCTTTGTGGACGAGACTTCGTCGGACCTCACACCCCGGAAATGGTCAAAACAGGAAGGATGCGGCAAGGTTATTAGGGGGTAGCGCCCCTTTAGTGTAAGTCATTCCTTCTGGATAGAGGTGGTATCATGGTATGGAGCTCAGATATTTAGCCTATGTTGTTGCTGCATATTTTGTGGTTGTTGGAAATTGAGGATCCTCGGATAGATCGGTTACGATCGGGGGATGACATATTCGTGTCAGTAGTTACCCAGTTAGGGGTAACCCGGCCTTGTGTTGGCAGAGATCCGGCTTGGTTCTCAGGACGTCATTCCAGAGGCGTTTCCATGTGGCAATGGAAAGTTCCTTGGCCTGACCATTTGTTGGAAATCCAAAGAAACAATACGATCTTGTACGGTATTAGTTGTATAACCTATCATTCACTTATGGTGGTGCCCCACTGTTTGGATGGTAGCTATAGTAGGCATACGATAATGGTCCTATGTTGGCTAAGATTTATATTCTACTTTCGAAATTGTTTTCTACACTATGCACTAGTAATAATATCAAATGTTTCTTTTTAATGCGTATCAAGCATCTTTGACTATCATAAGGAGAAATATCCTCCGATTCTGCGTTTGCATTGTGTGTGTGTGCGGGAGGCCTTATGGTAGTCTCATTTTTAAAAGCATTGCGAATTGACTTTAAAATATTCCTCTATTTTGATTTTAAAGATAAACTGTTTTGAGTTCTCACACCAGTCACATGACTGACTCGGAGTTTATTGTTTTCCTTCCTAAACTCTGGGTGCCCACCAATTTCCACACGGGCAGTCAAGAGTTAAGGTTTATCAGGATATTCCAGAATTCAGGAGTTGCTGGAGGCAAGCTGGATGGCATGGCGTATTACTAGTATATTATATTTCTTTTCTGCTGCATGTTGTTGTTGTACACTCTGATGATGTAATGTAATGTAATATGATGTAATGTAATAACTGATATAGTTCTTTGTTTAAAGATTATTCATTTATCTATTATATGTTGTTCCGCTGCGAATTGTGAGATTCTGATGTTGTTCTATTATTTCTTTCTGTTCTGTTCTATCTTTTTCTATCTTCTTCTACTTTTCCTTCTTCTTTAACCCTAACATTTCGGTTTTTCGACAACGAAAAATTGCAAACGTTACAATAGACTACGACATTTATAAAAATGTGTTAAGGGGAACATGGGTAATACCTTAACGAAATTTTAATACCTTACTTTACTGATAGACATTACATATATAGCGTATATTACAACATATAAATAGTTTAACGCATCCTTAGGAGATGGAAAATTCAGAAACATCTCTTAAGTTATTGCACGCACGTTATAAACTGGATAGGAGATGTAAAATCTCGTAAACATCTCTGAAGCCATTACACTCATATTTACTTATTGTTGATTTAACTTACATAAAATCTTTTAGTTCCATCTCAAGTGTTTTGTCTTTTCATTATGCGTGGGTCAGCCTGAGGTTTTCAGTGTTGAAGACTTTATTTCTGGAGGACGAAGATGGAGTTTGATATATTATATTGTTAGTAATTTTTCCATCGCATCATGTTATTCTGCTGCATTATCCTATTTACCTCCTGCATGTATAAATCTGATTATATTGTAAAAGTGTAATCAAATGTATTTGTAAAACGGCTTCATGAACTGTTTATTTGATTATTATATTTTGCCATTCTGTTGTGTGATTCTGTGTTTTGTTTTTCCTTCTTTCCTCTTATTTTCTTATCTACCTCATTAACAATCCTCCCTTTTGAATAGTTTGAGTTAAACATGTATGGATTATTGTCAATTTAAACCGTCCAAAAAAGGTGGGTTGTTACAAGGGATGTCATGCAATCGTCGCTTGGTAACTATTATTTTACACAAACTTTACAAAGGTAAGTGCTGCTCTCAATGTCCTCCGAAATCTCTGATGCAAGCTCTCAAAAAATCTTTCAATATTCTATTCACTCTTTCTGTTTGGCCATCCGTCTATGGGTGATAAGCGGTACTAAGATTTAGCATCGTTACTAAAGATGATTACAAACTCCTTTAAAATTCACCGGTGAACAAGAAGCAATAAAAATGCTAACTTAAACTCCATGAAGTCGTACCACTCCTTTAATGTAAGTTTGCACTAGAGATACTAAGGTTTTGTTAATTTTAATGGAATAAAGTGGGCACTTTTAGTGAGTATATCCACTATAACCCAAATAGCTTTATTGCCACTTTGAATTCTAGGCAACCTATCTATAAAATCCATCAATATATACGCGCACTTCCAGTTCGACCCCTCTAATTGCAATAACAATCCTTCATGCTTCCCTTGTTCGACCTTTATCTTCTGGCACGGCAAACACCTAGAGACAAATTCTGCTACCCTTTTCTTCAATCTTCGCCAACAGGAAATTTGCTTAATATCCCTGTACATTTTATATCCTCCGGGGTGAATGGTTATCCAAGAAAGGTGACACTCATCCAAAACTTCCTCCAAGATATCCCCTTTAGAACTTCTACTATGCATATACTAAAATGTGAAAAACTATGATTTCCACTCGTAGAGAATTCTTCCACTTGCTTTTGGATTTGAATTACTCCCGCTCCTATTTCTCCTTTAGATTTTCATTTTTTAATATTCAATAATTTAATTATATATAAATTAGAATCAGAATCATTGATTAGGGAAGAATATAATTATAAATCAAAAATTTAAATATCTAAAATCATTACATGGAAATCCTAAGTGATTTTGAATCATTGAGAAAAAGAAGGCTGATATAGTTCCGTTATTGTTGCAAATAATTTGTAATAAAATTAAGGGCATATCCTCCTACTTGTAGTGGTTAAAAGGCATTCGGATCGTATGATTTAACATTAAAAAACCCAGGTCGTTCATGCCTAAATTATCCCTCGTTGTAATAACCCATAAAATTTACGTTAATAAATTAATAAGGCTCCAAAAATGGAATTTGATCACAAAACTTACACCATTATATTTGTGGTGATTTTCTAAGAAACTCTCGTATTTGGAGTTTTGCAATTGGAGTTCAAACAAAGAAATTTTGAGCGTTTAAAGTATTCTGAACGAAAATAATTAGAAAACAAAACTAGTATTAAATATAATTTTTAACTGGACCCATCGGTCGACCCCCACTATGGCTCGGTCAATGGCTAGCGGTCGATAGCTCATAGGGTGTGATCGACCGGTTGGCTCACAATGGTAGGGTTTGAACCTTGGAGAACAACTAAGATTTACTAATTTTAATCTAACAAATACGACTGATTCGAGTGCCTATAAATACAGGCCTGACCCCTTACTTCTTTTCTCATATTTTTTGAATCAAGCAGCAAAGTTCAGCTATTTTCACTTCTCCACTATTCCTTCTAATTATGAATAACTTGTATTTATACAAATTGGAGAAGTATAGAAAATAAATAAACAAAGAGAAGAAGTGAATCAGCATTACGCAATAAACGGTAAATTTCAGTATTATAAATCTATATGTTCCTTAACTCCAAACCCCTTCTCAAATTTTTAATTCTAATATTATGTATATACTCTATTATATATATTTCTTTGAATTAAAAAGGAGAAGGAGTTGAATTAAAAGATTAGATTCAGATTAGGGAGATTTAGAAAGATTCAAAAGTTGAGTGGGAATTATGTAATATGTTTATAACATTAGAATTTATTTTGTGGGATTTTTATTTGATCATTATGCCTATCTAAAGATCTAAGAGTTGTAGGTTCGAATTAAATGCATAAAAACGTTGCCTACATATTTTGCAATTTAGAATTTAGGAATATTATTTACACCCAAATTTGGAAGTTGGTCCCCATGCTATTAAAAGTTTGATATTGATAGGGTGTAGAAGTTATTCCAAATCTACAATTGGGTTGTGTAGATGCAACATTATTTAGATATTCCCTATAGGATTATGATTTTTTTTATTTTAATTTGTTGGAAATATTATTCGTATAACCTCCATAAATTTATATAATATTTAGATACATAAAAAAATCATGATGTTTGAATTGACAAGGAATATACATAAAAAGGGAAAGAGGTGTGTAAATTATGGATATTCTTTCCATAGTTTACAATATCTATTTCAATAAAAAGAAAATAAATAAAGCAATTTAAAACCTCTTGTTTTAGGTAAACTTATGGGAAGTTATAATGGGAAATCATTCGAAAGGATATTTCTAACGGACTAAAATATAAAAGAGGATATTCTAATAAGGGATTAATAACTAAAAACAAAAAATAAATACATAAATACGTATAGTCACGCTAAACATTCAAAATTAAAAAATAACTATTACAGCGTAATACATGTTAATATTCACATTAGATATATTGAAAATGTTAGAATAAATCATGTAATAAATGATAAAATTAGGAAATAAAGATGGAAATAATTATGACTCGTTAATGATATAAGGAAGGAATAATATGTTGAATTTGAGTAAGTATATAAATTCATTAGGAAATGTCAGGGTAAGATAATCATTTATTATGGACAAAGTGACATTTATAGAATTAGTAAATATGCAAGTTAGGTGGTGATTAAATATTATAAGGTAGTACAATTGTCACTATGATAAATTATATAGCCTTAATTATAAAACAAGGATGGGGTTTTAGCCCAATAGTCAAACATAGGGTGATCAATTTGATTTAGTAAGTTAGGATGCAAGATCAGTACAGTTACACAACAGAAGTATGCCCTTCACTCAAAGGCTACGAGCAATTATGTATACTTACTATTATTATGGAACATCACCAACCATAGGACCCATGAGAAAGGGACATGCATTGTAAATAATAATGGGAAAATATGCTAAGGATTCACCTCGGATTTGAAGTATTAAATGGTCCAGTACCATTTGGGAAATGAGGTCTTCTTAATATCCAATAAAAGGTAGTAATTAACTGAAAGAGGTATTTTCCTTGACTAACTTAGTTAGTCTAAATGAGATATCAACCATGGAGGGTCGGCCGGCTGTGTTAGTAGTTGCTGCCGATATTTTGTAATTGGTCTAGTATATATGCTTCGACGCCCAACGATTGCAAGCTAGCAGCAGTAAAGACTTGGGTTGTACCCTGGCGGATTTCACATCCTACTAGTGTAGAATCTGCATGATATACGCGTAGACCTCATGGTAGATAGTTAAAAAAAATAGTTTATTGGAGGTAGGCCAAATAATCCTTAGATGGGTCTTTAAATTGCATTAGTAGTACGGTAATTACATTATATATTATTTTACAAAAGCCGTATATAGGAGTCATCCGTTTCTGTAGCTAAGACCGATGGACTAGCTTTGACGATGCGAAGGGCCCTCTTCATATTTGAGAAGTATTAAGTGGCTAGGGGTTTTGGTAGTGAAATGTTAAGTTGTGTATATGTACATAGTCTATACTTATAGCATAACTTAGAGAAGGTTAGGTTAGATATATCATACGCGCATATAAGAATTAAATGAATTAGCCTTAAATAATAGACATACCATTTGAATGGAAACCAATTGGTATAAATATGTGTTATGGGTAAAGTACGCAATTTTCCAATCACTAGAATTTTGTTCTAACTCCCTTCTAGTTACACACCATAGGATAGATTTAGCGGGACAAGTCACTGAAGCAAGACGAGAATGGTTGATGGAGAAGTCTTCTTATTTATTCTCATTATTGACAAGGTGATTGGATATCCAAGGAATATTGTTGAATTCCGATATTGTAGCCTCGGTCCGTATTGATATTTTGTTTGTTTTCCATTCCGTTGTGAGTTTAGATCAATAGAACTATGATATACTTATGTGTATTATAGGTTACAAAAGCTAATGATCCATACAAGATTGACTTGGATTTTGATTTTGTCGAAATTTGGGCCTATTAAGGTGCAGCTTAATACATTTGGTATCAAAGCCTAGTGATCATAGGAATTAGGATATTCTAAGAGTACATATCTTTATTTTTTTTACCTATATTTATACACACGCACACACATACATAATATGCCGAACTTTATAAATTTTGACTATAGATTTGTTACGATTATATTCTAAAAGAATGGACGAGGTGACTATGAGTTGTAAAAAGTTTTATAGAGTTAAAAATTACACACCCTACCTGAATTTCCTCATGGAATGTTGGCTGCACATAAAGCATTGACTAGGAAAAGCCTGAGGATGACATACAGAAGATCCCTGAGGTTGGATGGTATTTGATTTCTTTGTTAAGACTTGGCTGCCTTATGACTATGGATTTTAATGTATTGGTGATTGAAGATGCACATTTTATATAGACAGGTGAGAAATAAAAATCTATATATCGCTAATATCCGAAAGTAAGTTTTTATAAGGGGTTGTTCATCAATCTCCATAAGGTGATGAACCGAATTTTATCAAAGTGAAATGAAGTCCATTTCTGAGTTTGACCGCATATGAAAGACTTTGATAAAATATTTTGGAAATGCCTTGAACGTTTGGATGGGGTTTTCAAAGGATTTTTCCATAAAGTTCCATTTGGAAACTGTTTCTGAAAAGTCTTAATTTAAGAAGAGTGGTTTTTGAAATTCTCAAAAATATATGAATATATATTATAGTATAAAAGGTTAAAGGATGTTGGTTAAAAGGTTTTTGGCAAAAGGGGATTTGTGTTTTCAAAACAAATAGAAACGTATGTTTAGCTCGATAATTTTTCCTGTTTACTAAAATTGAAAGTTTTTAAAATTCTCTTTCCAAGGTGCGGATAAAATACACATGACCATTAGTTTAGTTAGGGTATGTGGTAAGGAAGGATAGAAATGCCACCAATAAACTTTTTAATTCCATCGTTCCTCCTCCTCTCTCTCAACACCGAACCCCTTAACTCTATCTCCAATTCAAAGCACCGCCGCTTCTCACCCCTTCCTCGGGAAAGAAACGTCGCCGCCCCTCCTCTATTTGCAGCATGGCTACATCTGCCAAGCATCCCCTCAAATGCTAATAGCGCATGTCAGATCTAGCACCTCTTCTCCCCATATTTGAACCCAACCTCCCTTCCTCGATCTCTACTCAATCTACGGCACCACCCTGAACTACTGTCTCTTACTCACGCCATTCTGGTCTCACCCCTCAAAAGATCACTTGGCTATACTAGAATGACTAGAAATTTCCATTTACTTGGCATTCATAAATTTCACCTTTGCCAAGGACGGCCGGTCAAATTCAGAGATTTTACCCCTTTTGAACTCGAGGAATTGTTCATGGCAACAGGATTAGCACCAATCCTCCGCCATAACACATTTGAGAGGGAATGATAATTGCACTGCATGCGGCTATTTGACGACGAGTTGCAATACAACTTTGATGAGCATATTAGTAATATAAGTCGAAAGTGAAGGAAGTCGAGATCGATTTGTCTTACGATGATTTCGATGATATTTTGGGGACAACCATAGACGGTGCTGTCTTGGAAGATGTTGAGATGGCTGATCTAGAGATCGTGCAATGGATCTTTTCTAGAGATATCAGTGTCTGGCGGTCAAACAATTTGCGACCTATAGCCTGCCTCGTCATTCACATAGCTTGGAAAAACATCATTCTAAAGACGAAAAGCTTCAATAAGATTTATCCACCGGTGCAAAAGGCCACCTATGCCATCATGGGTGGTGTGGTAATCAATTGGGCTCATGCTATCATGAGCCAGTATGCGAGTCCTGGAGTTGGTACTCCATGGAGCTATATTCCATACTTCCACCTTTTCACTCTAATCTTTAGGTGATACAAAGTGAACCTTCATAGAGAGTCGGTTCTAAAGAAGGCCCCTACCCCATTCAATAGAGTCTCTCCCAAGAAGATGGGGATTGATGAGACACCAGTTGAGATAGTGGTGTCAACAGTAGAAGGGCGGCCGTAATAGGAGGCAAATCAAGGACATGGTGCTGGAAGATACTAGAGCCCTGAGCTAGCCATTATCCGACGGTTCTGTGCCAAGCTCCGAGTGATTTGAGTCGAGCAGTGGTGGCAAAGCAATGAGATTGGGTGTATAGCTGCCATGCTATGCCCATTCCAGGGTCACGACAATAGCTCGAGCTCCCATAGAGGAATGGGATCATCCCACGGTCTATAGGTAGTACTTTACGTTTAGTATTGTTGTTGTCATTTCCCTTCCAGCATTTGTACTTTTCTTTTTCTAAGGTTGTTTGGGTTGTATCTATTAGTTGTCTCTTGTACGAAAGACGTATACAAAATATTATGAGAAGTATTCTTATTTATTTACTATATTGTTGTTTCTGGATATATAAACAGCTCTTATATGTGTACTTGGAAGAAATAGTATAAATATGGAAACGTCGTAAGATACCTAACTAACGGTAAATGAAATGTACGAATGGAAGTTTATAAAATAATAAATTTTACCAAGTGAAGGATAGATTAAGGTTGTTGTGAAATCATGGATCATGATTCCTATTCCTTAAATGCTAAAATTTATAATTAGGTTAGTGTCGTCGTTTTAAATAAAATAATAGGTTTTACGGACTAGGATTTATTGGAAAATGTTAGGATCAAACATATTACACCCCATAAAAATTTATATGACCATAAATAAATTAATAAATAATTAATAAAATAAGGATAAAAATGGAAATTTTGCAAAGGTTGAAATTTGATCATGGAAGTTATGCCTTTCATTCCTGGTGAAATTATGATCAGTTTCCATATATAATATGTTGAAAACGAAGCTCAAACGAAAAAGTTATTGACGTTTTAAGTTTTCGGACTCAAAATAATTTAAATAAAATTCCAATTCAAATAAACAACTAATTCTCAAATTTGAAATTCAAAAGTTTACAGCGATTAGACTCAGCGTAAGGTAGTGTTAAAATTAATTGTACTGTTAAGGTACTAATTAGGGTAATAAATAAATAAAACAGTAGCATAAAAATTCTTCTCCAAATAATTGTGTCGATCAATCAATTGTCGAGTGATGGCTAGGTTTTGTTGCAACAGTTAATATTCTCAATTTTATTATTATGGATCGAATTAAATTCGTCGGTTCTGCTGCATTTGAACTGCTATAAATAAAAGCCTAGCCCTCTCACTTTTATTCACAAGTTATTTTGGAAATGCAACGAAACTCTGTCGGTTTCTCTTCTCGAACTATTTAAGAAATTCTCTAGGGTTTCAAGTGTGAAATTTAAGCTGTTTATTATTATATTTCTAATCCTTTTCTCCTCCAACTCCTAAATTTCTAGATCTAATCTATACGCAATTCCTTTGTTGCATATTTCAATAAAGAGAGATCTGAAGGAGATGGTCGTAGAGATGTAAAATCCAAAAGGAGCAAAGCTAAGGACCTGTTGTGAGTGGAAATCTTAGCATTTTTATTTTAGTAATTGTATAGTATTGTTTAGATACAAAAAGATCACATTAAAAACCCCAAAATTCCCTCAAAGCGAAATATCAATTTAAGGTTTGAATCTCAATTGTTTATACATATCAAAAAAGGGAATTTGTGTAGATTTTGCAGTTTGAATTTTTTTTACCTTATATTCCACTTCTTATCCTTTTACTTTGGATTTGATCAAGGGTTTTGATTGGAGAATGGTGTGTAAGATATGAATTCTTATTTATAGTTTGCACCGTCTATTTCTACAATTTGAATAGAAATTCCCTTTGTCTAATTTCATATAAAATGAAGTTGAATAAAGCGTAAAAGTAATTAAGTTGTAAGTTTCTATTATTTATTTATCCATTGTTTTTGTATAAAATAAGCTAGGTTTGGATTCTATATACAAGTCTGCTGATTTGGTTTTGGACATTGGATTTATGGTATATTTTTTAATTTGGAAATGGGACTTGTAGAATTTTAAAGATTTGACTTTTAAACGCTAGTTTAGGAAATAATCTCCACATGCTTAGAATTTACTAAGAGTGTGTGTGTGTGTGTATAATAATGTACAATTATAATGTATTAATTGTGTAGTTAATAAGCCAATAATTACTATTAAATCCCCCTTATGAAAGGAACTAAATTTGTAAAGATGTTATTAGTTTCCTTATAAAGCCATATTTTGAAATACGATGAGGTGTGTGATAATATATAAAGAGAGTATGGTAAAATATGACTAAGTTTTAGGGATGCGAGGTCAGTCAAAAGCACACAGAAGTCTGCCCAGCTAATCTAGCTACTAGTAGTGTGACTTTAGGGCTAATGTGAGATATTACCTATAATAAGCAACCATGGATGATGCGAGATAAGTCCCGATTTCTATAGGTAAACGTGCACAGCTAATCTAGCAACTCGTACCTATGAATAGTCGAACTAATGTGAGACGTCACTATGGGGTACAAGTCATATTTTGAAGGACTTGCTTTGGGGTTCTAAGGTATTAAGTGGTTGTTTGAGGGCTTGCCTCTTCCTTATGTAAGAAGTATTAATGGTCAGGGTTAATGGTTAAGCACAGTAGAAGGTACCTTGGGGTGAGTGCGCTTCGGTTAGGTATTAAGTAACTGCTGAAAGTTCGCCTCTCCCATAAAAAAAGTATTAAGTAGTTTGAAGAAATTTCATACAATGTCAACAAGATAGTACTTGAGAGGAGTCTTCCTTGCGGATAGGTAGTAAATGATGGAGGTATACCTCAAATGTGGTCTTAAATCGTCAAAGTCTCCCTATTTTCCATTAAAGAGTTATTAAGTGGATTGGGTACTATCTCTTACATTAATAAGACATTATTGACGATAATTATGGGCTATTGGGATTAGAAAGCCTTAGGGGTCATAACAGGAAAGGTTTGCAACATAGTTAGAATCATAAGACATATTCTTATTTAAATTATATGTCCCAAGTATTATTATAAGAAGGCTCAAGATATTTATTCACTGGACATTGCAGTTTTGAATCACTCCTCATTACAACAAAGGTTAGGGAAGAAGCTAACGGTTCAAATGGAGATGGCGATGAAGAAGTTTATGGTAGTAGTCTATTTATCTACTTATGTTGCTTCCTTTATTTTCAATGTACACATGAAAAGAATAATGTTGTAACTTTGGAATACTGCAATTCGAATATTTTATTGGTATTGTACTTTGTTTTTATGATATTGGAATTTATAAATAAATAGGTACTGTTCTGGTATTATATTTTATCCTTCCAATGTGAGTTTCTAGAGTGCAGATAAATTGCTCTGTATATTTTTTATACCAACAAACAACTAACTCTGGAATGAGTTTAAGATCCGATGGGCCTTTTCTGGGTCAGAATTTAGCCTGCTTTGGGATGGGTGTTACAAAAACATATGCATTAATTCATAACCGAATCCCCAATATGTTAAAATGTGGCTTGAGTTATCAAACATGGAATCGATGAATTTTTTGGAAATTGCGTTAGATTGAAAAAAATTAGCGTTCAAATAATTTTTGGATGTTTTTATCCATATGTTTTAAAAGAAAATGGTGTTCAAATATTTTTGGAAGTTGACTTTACAAACAATGTGCAAATTTAATCGAAAAAGTAGAAAGATTTTTATGGGAATTTTTGATTTTCAAAGGCCATATACTAGGCAATGGAAGAGCGAGGGTTAGTAAATATGAATCTAGCAGTGCATTAAGGTTGCATTAGGGTAAGCCTAGATGATAACAAGAAATAAATTGTTTTATCCTTGGAATTCCTAATTCCATACTTTATTAAGGACATACGAGAATCTATTTTTGGATTCAATTCTGTTTTAAAGCTTGAAAGCAAACCACTTTATGCTTACTACACATGGAAAATTTTGGAGAAAGTCCAGGGAAATGAAGAAATTTCTAATGTACAATGAGATTGGTAGCCAATAGATTGATAAGAATGTAAAATTCTCCACTTAAATTCCTTTTTCGGCATAGGAGCGAAAGTTCAGGAGATGAAAATTCAAAGTGTTAGATTTTTAGATGGTGAAAATTGAATGCAAAATTGGTTGAACCATACTTTTATTCGTAGGAGTAGGGAACTATTATGTGTAAAGATTTTTGAAAACTTGTATACAAATAGAATTACCAATATATATAGATTATTTGCATCATATTTTGAAAAATGTTTTTTTAAAAATGCATTTATATAAAGTGCTCGATTTAAAATCATTCAGCACACGTATTTTCTATTTTGTGATATACTATGCACCGTACATCTTTGGCTGCAAAATTGGTTGTACACTAATTTGTTAAATAGTTTAGGATGGTTGCATGCAAATACCCCATGATTTATTCATTGAGTAATTTCGGGGATGAAATTATTTTAAGGGGGGAAGAATGTAACACATCATAAAATTTATGTTAATTAATTAATAATTAACAAGGCACCAAAAATGAATTTTGAGAAAATGAGGTAATTTTATCACAAAATTTGCACCATTGCGTTCGTGACAATTTTCTGAGCGACATTAATATTTGGAGTTTAACAATCGTAGTTCAAACGAAGAAGTTACAAGCGTTTAATGTATTCGGCACGAAAACAATTAAAAAACAGTAATACATATAATTAATAACCAGGAACCCATCGGTTGACCTACACTATAGGCTGATCAACCGTTCGTAGGGTATGGTCGATTGTAACAATACACCTTGAAATAGACCTAAATTCCAGCCTAGAAAAGGCCAATTGAAACTTAGAACATTCCAAAGCTGCCTATTGATTGGTAAAAAGAAAAACAACATCGAGATATCTTTCTATTATTTTAGAACTCATAGCGACGGAACAAAATATAATAGAAATAAAGTACCCATTTTATTTCAAATCATTTGTTACAAAACATAACAAAATGTCAACATAAACCGTAACATTATCTTGTTCAAAAATGCATTTCATGGATACAATATAAAACAACATGAAAGGTAAATAGCCACTGCCATAAGCTTCACTATCATTACCTCTAAGCATCATCAAGTTCTTCTCTAACTTGTGTTGTAATGAGGAAAGAACCAAAACAACAAGTATCTAGTGAATATAAACCTCGAGCCTTACTATTTCAGTGCTTGGACAGCATATTTCAAAATAAAAATATGTCTTACGTATTTAACACCATTTAATAGTTTACATAAGGGAAAAAGTCGGGCCCTCGAACAACCACTTAATACCTTCAATACCCTGGAGCTGGTTTCCTAGTCCTATAATCCATACTTATTGTTATAAATGTTTAACAATGTGAAAGATAGTGTGTAACGACCCGCTATTCTGGGCCATTCAAATCGACAATAAAACCGTATATGTCCGACTTGAATAATTCAAAATACCGAATTGTTAATAAAAATTTGGCAAAACTCAGCATAAACAATAAATATATAAACACAGATCACAGGCATAGAGTAATAAAAATGCAGCGGAATAGATAAAGAATAGTAGTTCATGAAGCTACTATATACATCAGAGTTAGAATAAAATACATCAAAATATCCCAGATGCAGTGAAGTCTCTAGTACGAATAGATGACTTCTCTGAACCAACCAACTGGATGACTGAAAGGATAGATAACTGGATCTTTAAGCAAATCTCTAACTTCGAAGGTGAGTCTCAAATGTTGTATCACTCAGTCTGACCCGAGCGTAAAGCAAAACACAAAACACTCGAGTCGGGATTAACATTCTTATATCCATAAATCCAACTCAAGTGAAATATCAACTAAAATACAAATAACTTAAAGGATGTTTGGGATAACCATCCTCTAAAGGTCCATGGAACTATCTACAAGGGAAAAATATACACTATAACACCGTGGTTATTTCAGCTTAATTTATACTTCAAAACCAAATATCATTTTCATTTCAATTATCCCTATATTTCCCAAAATAGTATTTATATATATTAAATAATTTATATACACTAAAGTATTTTCAGTTCCCTCAACCTAACAAATCGTTTTAACATCAACCCGACCTTCCCATTCAAACTAAATTCAATCTCAATTCATCAATTTAAATTCTACTCAATTCCAAAATTTTACCACTTAAATTTTATCGATTTCAAATTCGGATTTGAAATCACAAAATACCCCTTTATATTTCAATATATTTCAAAACTTTAAGTATTCAACGTTTCAAACTAAATTTATTCAATTTAGTTTTCTAAATAATAAATTCAATTTTTGTTCAACCTAAATTTTCATTTAATTCAATGTAGTTTCTAAATAACAAATACAACTATATTGATTTCAAATACAGATCCAAATCTCAAATTTAACCATTTAAATTCCATTATAGTCAAAGCTTTAATTTTTATTGTTCAATGTAACAGTTTCATATAGATCTCGATTTAACCACATTTTTATTTAGTCTTGAAATACTCATTAGATTCAATATCATTTAAGTAACCTTAAATTACATTTTACTCAATATTTCTTTAATTTAAACGTGAAATATTCATTAAATCACTTAAGCCACAATCCAGTTGCAAAATCATACCTTTAAATTTCCCATTCAAAAATTTCAAATTGATTTAATTAAATAAATCCTTATTTAAATACCATTTTTAATAAACCCAATTTATCCCCCAATCTTAATTTATTCAAAAAAATTTCAACGGTAAATTTTGAAATATAAATCTTAAATAAACTCAAACATATTATATGGATTAAATCAATCTCAATAATATTATTATTAAATCTATATATAAAATTTCCATTTATATATATAATATTTTAAGAACCAATATTTATTAAATCCCATATATTTCGTTTCAACTGTAGAAATTTATTTTCAAAATATTTATATGGACCAACGGTGTCTGTATATATTTCCTATCATATAGTCAAGTGCTACGGATATTTATCATTTCAACCCGTACACTAAATATATACGGGTGGATATCATTTCAACCCGTAATCCCAAATTCAATTAAATGAAAATCGCTTGGGTTTATCATTTCAACCCATAACGATTTCTAAACTACACAGGGAACTTGTAGAGTGATAACAGAAAATACAATAAAATAACAGGCATATTTCATCAATAACAATATAATATAAACAACAGGATATGGTGTCATATCCCGTAGGTGAACAGTTACAAATAATAGCATATATAACAAATTTAAATAACTACAGCAACATATTTCAATTGTCGTTTCAATTGAAATCAAATTTAATAAATAAAAGAACGTTAATCGTGAGTGATTGCTCAACCTTTCGAGGCTAGAGAGATGAATGAGAATGGAAGCGAATTATTGATCCAAACGTGAATTCCAAGGCATGACACGATGAATACAAATTTCACGATCAAAGCAAGGCTGGAAAAATATGAAATTGATGAAAACAAATCAATAACCAGATATAGATGGGCAATTTGATAATAGGAATCGATGGGAACGAATCACATCAGCTTGACATATACGGAAAATATATATTATAATTATTATTTTATTAAAATCAATGGTTTGATTCAAGACCAATATTAAAATAATATATAAAACAATCGTCTTCAAAATAAAACTCATATGAAAACAAAATTCACCTATATATTGAAACCACAATATACTTACCTAAAGTTTTACACATATATATATACACAAGTAACCTTATATACTACCTATATAACTTATATATTATAAACAACTACTATAATTTGTTGAATACCTTTGCACCTTATATAAATTGGTTGCTTTACATAGAATGATTTATCAATTATAGAAGTTAATTAGATAAGTATTTGTTAATCTGGTGTACAGTACCCAACTGAAATCCTTTAAAACGGTTCATACATGCTCCCACGTATATCTAATGATGCAAATTTAACTTTATGAAAGATATACGCAAAACACTTCA
Source organism: Allium cepa (assembly GCA_030765085.1). NCBI lineage: Eukaryota > Viridiplantae > Streptophyta > Magnoliopsida > Asparagales > Amaryllidaceae > Allium > Allium cepa. The sequence goes on from CM060929.1 coordinate 254,889,442, forward strand.
ATATAACAAAAATCCATTTAAAAGATAGAAAATGATATCCAATCAAAGTTTGTTGACTTCTTTCATTAACGTTTTTTTTTCTTTTTATAGTTTGTTCAACCACATAATAACATAGATGTTATACTTTCAATAAATACATATTGCTTTATACGTTCTAAATTGTGTTTCTAAAACCAGTATACATGAATATTATAACTTCCTACCATACTGACTCATTCATTGACATTTTAAGAAAATCTAGATAAAACAAAAATCATATTATATAATACACATATATTAACAGTTGAATTATATAAATGTATACGGTAAGGTAGACCATAACTGACCGCTAAATATATGATATTACTAGCGTAATATAAATATAAATATAATACTGTATATCAACAAACTGATATATATATAAAAAAAAAATTAGATATGCTCACACCATACTTCATTCAAACCAGTGCAGTAACACATATTATAAGATAAAACTAAATATATTCAAAATTCCTCATACTTTCATAAAAGTCAATATAAATTAAAACACGCACGTACTAAACATATATATATATATATATATATATATATATATATATATACAATACTACACCGTAACCCATATATATTTAAGCGCATGTATCATATTGCTCTCCTAACTCTCGAAAACGTGTACATATACACCTCGCTTAAACTAACAGTAAATGGAAAAATGCAAATTATATACCATACTTATACTATATCAATAGTATTCAAATATAAATCAACATTATAATATAACATATACCACTTATATATGCATGCTACTACTGACCTACCTATATCAAATACCCAGATAAGCGGCTGGAGTGGCAAGGGAAAGGTGAAGGGTGGTGACATGCAGATGGAGGCGGTAGGGGTCTGGTGGGCTCGGTTGCGTGCCTGGGTGGATTTCGGCAAAGAAGTGGAGCTTTGGCCATGGGAGCTGGGTCGCATGTTGTTCGCAGGGGTGCGAAGCAAGTGGGGAGAAGGAATATGGGTTGCAGTTACCGGTGGAGGGAGGAAGGGTTCACGCGGAGGCCGAAGTTGAAGGAACGCGACTGGTTGAAGGTGGAAGGTTGGCTTGGTGACGGGTTTGTGGGCCGTGTTGGCTGCCGTGACGATTTGCAGTCGGCAGTGATGTCGAGGGTGGTTTGCGTGGTGGGGAGAGAGGGAGGCAGGCCGTGGAAGTGGATGAAGGGTGGGCGTAGATCGAGGTTGGTCGGGTAAATGGTCGTGAGGGGAGGTTGGAAATAAAAGAAAATTTGAGGGGAGAAAGAAAATGAGGGGGAGAGGATCGGTTGCCTAGGTTGCATGCTCGAGAAGAGGTGGATTGATCTATGTCAGGGAGGACGTGGAATTTGAAGTGGTGGAAGATGGCTTTAAACTTCCAGTAAATAAAATTTGTAGAAGGAGATAAAAATGAAGGGGGGAGAAGAAAAGTGGTCCAAGCTTTATAGATATTACTGAAAAATTTTAAATGTGAAAGAAATCAACCGTTCCAAAATATTAATTACACGTATACAAATTTGCTTGATTTCCGAAACAATAGTAACGGCTAAAAAAATTAGCTGAAATAATTTATGCTTTGAACATATGCCATAATTTAAGCAAAGACACTGATTTCAATTATAAAGGAACGCTATACTATTATTTTCAAATTTGAAACGTCTCAAACAATGAATAGTCGTCAGTTACAAAAATGAAACCACACGGTCAAATGCTTTGATTCCGAAGCAATTAATATTTACTTGGATGACACAGTTAAAGTTTGAAATTCAAAAGGAAGCAAACAGTCACGAATTCGGTACTGATACGGTTACCGTTTTCGTGGAATCCGTTATTTACCGGACTTCAAGACATAGAATTGAATATACCGTAGAGATCAGTATGACGAGACGATCAAGACGGTACACAGATATTGGTGGTACGATCACCCGATCAAAAGTCGATAATCGGTACCAGAAAATGCTGCTATTTTGATAGACTTAAGATAAATGGAGCAACAAATGTTCAAATTTCGAAAAACGGAAGATGCCATCTCACTCAGGAGAGGATTTTAGAATTTTCTATGTAAAAATATTCAAGTTTGGAAAATATTTTATTATCAGCAATTTATTAGCTAGCTTGAATTAAATAGAATTTCACAATGGAATAAACTTTGATAAAATAAATTTAAAATTTAAAATCTGCTATGTTTAATTGGACGTAATCCAAATATTAAATTTTTATTTCAAAATATGATTATTTAAAATTTCTCAAAATCAATTTAAATACGTTAAATAAAACCATTAAAACTATTAAAATCTACGGGTCGTTACACTCTCCACTACTCAAAACTTTTCGTCCCCGAAAAGGTAGGAGGTTGGAGAATAAAACAACCAGAAATAAAATAGATTGAAAGACAAGATAAACAATTAATTTAAAACTATATAAATTTTATTTGAAATATTTATTTGATAATTTCATTTGAAATTTAATTTTCTTTAATACTTTAATAGTTTTCAAACTCCTTTGAAAACAATCATTTACATTATTACTTATATTTACAAAGAGGCTATTGAAATATTAAATCCAAAATTCATAAATTTTTATTTTGTTTCAAGATACCTTCCAAATATTATTATTAGATCACAAATCATTTTTTTTAAATATGTTTTGTTTTAGATAAATAACTTCTAAAATATTTATAACACTAAAGTTTCTATTAAATCATGTAGTATATAATTAAACAATATTTTAAAGAATATATCCAACATGGAAGGAAGGTAGATTTGGAAAACAGAATCAAGGTGAATAACTAAACTGACCAGATAAGGTAGATGCAAGGAATAGTATCGGGCACGAATAATTAATCTAGAACCATAAGAATTTAAATTTCGAATATTAATTCAAAATTTCTTTGTTGGGAAAAATACTTTTATAATAAATACCTTTATAATAATACTTTTATAATAAAATACTATTATATCGAAATAAATTTTCTTTTCGAAAATACTTTTACAACTCGACGTTTCAACAAGTTTATCCTCGTTCTTGCAGACTCTGGCCATGCGTTGATCAGACGCAAAGCTAGAATTCTTCAAGTACTTAGTAGACTTGTTTCAACACCCAGTGAAAATACTTGAAAATCCTTTTAAAAACAGATATGGAAAGTACAATCCAAACAAACAACCAAACCAAAACCTTTGTCCGACCATGGTTCGCAGATACACAATGGTTACGCCTGGATCCCCCAGGAAACAATCCGTATCCGTAAGCTTTCTCAGCCCTGCGAGTTACGCCATGATGACTAGTAGAGTGCAGGATACACAATGGTTACGCCTGGATCCCCCCAGGAAACAATCTGTACCCCTAGGCAAGACTCAGCCAGGCACTTGCGCTACTATTCGTGACCTACACAGATTGCAGGATACACAATGGTTACGCCTAGATCCCCTAGGAAACAATACGTACCCCTAGGCAAGACTCAGCCAGGCAATTGCGCTATGCATTCACGAGAAGAAAAAAAACCATGGGTTACGCCACGGTGGGAATACTCGAGTATTACATCCGAAAAACCAAAAATCATAAAGAATAATATCGATAGAATGAATCCACGATGTGGCCACAAAGCGGATATCAAGCAGAAGGCACTTTCTATATCTTTACTTCGAAAATATATATCATATAGTACCTTTTCAAATCACTTTCAAATATCATACTTATATAAAGTCCATTATATAGGATTCCATTTTTCCCAAATCGAATACTTTCCAAATCAATAGTAGATCAAATCATACTTATATAGACTTCGATTATATAAAATAGCTTTCCAAATTGAGTACCTTCAAATCAATGGATTTCAAATCAACTTCATACTTTTACAAATCAAATTTATATAAGTTCGACCACTCCCAAATCAAGTGCTTAATAATGTAAGGTACTCAAATTTTAAATCATTTCAATATCAATTCAGTTTCAAAATCATATATAATTTCACCAAATTTTCTTCCAAATTAAATATCTAAATTTCAAAGTTCCCAAAATAATAGGTTTAGAAAATTAACCCATTTTCCAAATTAAAATAATTCAAGTCAAACAAATTCATTTCCAAAAATCACCATATAAGTACTGGTTTTTAATTCCAATTTAATTTCAAAACCAAATATTTTCCCAAAATCAATTATACTCAAAATGGTTTCCAAATTTATAATTATCCTTTTTTTTTAAACTTTAAAACTTTCTTTTTCTATGTGAAATATCCAATTTACCTTTCTGAAAAACATTATTCAACTATTTTTTTTCAAAACATTTAAAAACCAAATTTATATTCTTTATCAAACATTTTATACTCTTCGAAATTTCTTAGCTTTGAAAATTTAATCTCGATTTGGAAGTGTTTGAACATTCAAAATAGTTAGGGAAATCAAATTTTAAATTCAAGAGTTGAAAATCAACAATAAATCAGTTAAATCCGAAACTCGAGGACTGAACACCGGTCTCATTTTAAATTGTTTCAAATATATACTTATATCTTTCTAAAATATCAAATACACTTCGAAATTTGAAATCGAAATTTGTTTTCACAATATCACTCGCATAGCAAAGCTACTAGAGTGGCCTCCTCCACTCTGAAACTTGAAAATCAATGTCGATGATGCGTGCACTCATCATCGAAAATATTTTCCAGCGACATAAGTGAGTTCTGGACTTCTGTTTTCTTGAAAACTTCTTTGAAACTTCTTCAAAATTAATGGAATTCATTTGAACTCATTTGAAACATTTCTTATTCGGAAAAATACTTTTAAATCATATTATTTTTATATATTTTCCAAAATCTTAAAACCAATTTCAAAATACCGGAATTCAATTCTCGAATTTCAATTTTAACTCTACAATTATAAATCATTTTTATATAAATCAATACTTATAATTTTTCAAAATTTCAAATCCTTTCCAAACCTTTTTATATAGAATAACATTTCTTATTTGCTTTATATATATAGGTATATAATCCTTATCGAAAACATTTTCACTTTTATATATATAAAAAATCTAGTTGTCAAAATAAAATTTCTGTATAACAATTTCAAAAATACAAACAAAACCCGATTTTCAAAGGATGATTCAAGAATGGTTTCAAAACAAAGATAGCGATTTAATTTAGAGGATCTCCAATCAATAGAATCCTGATTCGAAGATAGACTCGATTGAAGATGAGATAATTAAATTACAAAATAGAAGATGGATATACTTCTATAAATCGCGGGCGACCTTAATCGGGTCAATCGTGCATTTAGCAATATGATGGATGCAGAATTCTAAGGCAAATCGACATTCGATTGCTAAAGATAGAATTTGGAATAATAGGAGATAGTAGCATCTAAACCGAGGATACAAAAGTCTTCGGTGAATCGACGCCAATTGTAAAGGAGTTTTCGTCCCCCTTTACAAATCATTTAGTGGAGCTATTGGATACTCCAGAATCAAAAGAATATAAATAGAGAGAGACAAGAATGAATTTTGGAACCGAGGGACATTCCAAAATTCAAAGGAATTCGAGTCAAAAAGGAAGAGATTCAACTCGAACGAAAGTGATTCTGTAAATAAATTTACCATATATGCTAAATTTTGCCTAGAGCCAAAGCTCTGATACCAACTGTAACGACTCGCTATTTTAGACCATTCAAATCGACAATAAAACCGTATATGTCCGACTTGAATAATTCAAAATACCGAATTGTTAATAAAAGTTTGGCAAAACTCAGCATAAACAATAAATATTTAAACACAGATCACAGGCACAGAGTAATAAAAATGCAGCGGAATAGATAAAGAATAGTAGTTCATGAAGCTACTATATACATCAGAGTTAGAATAAAATACATAAAAATATCCCAGATGCAGTAAAGTCTCCAGTACGAACAGATGACTTCTCTGAACCAATCAACTGGATGACTGAAAGGATAGATAACTGGATCTTCAAGCAAATCTCTAACTTCGAAGGTGAGTCTCAAATGCTGTATCACTCAGTCTGACCCGAGCGTAAAGCAAAACACAAAACACTCGACTCAGGATTAACATTCTTATATCCATAAATCCAACTCAAGTGAAATATCAACTGAAATACAAATAACTTAAAGGATGTTTGGGATAACCATCCTCTAAAGGTCCATGGAACTATCTACAAGGGAAAAATATACACTATAACACCGTGGTCATTTTAGCTTAATTTATACTTCAAAACCAGATATCATTTTCACTTCAATTATCTCTATATTTCCCAAAATATATTTATGTATATTAAATAATTTATATACAATAAAGTATTTTCAATTCCCTCAACCTAACAAATCGTTTTAACATCAACCCGACCTTCCCATTCAAATTAAATTCAATCTCAATTCATCAATTTAAATTCTACTCAATTCCAAAATTTTACCACTTAAATTTTATCGATTTCAAATTCGGATTTGAAATCACAAAATACCCCTTTATATTTCAATATATTTCAAAACTTTAAGTATTCAACGTTTCAAACTAAATTTATTCAATTTAGTTTTCTAAATAATAAATTCAATTTTTGTTCAACCTAAATTTTCATTTAATTCAATTTAGTTTCTAAATAACAAATTCAAATATATTGATTTCAAATACAGATCCAAATCTCAAATTTAACCATTTAAATTTCATTGTAGTCAAAGCTTTAATATTTAAATGTTCAATGTAACAATTTCATATAGATCTCAATTTAACCACATTTTTATTTAGTCTTGAAATGCTCCCTTATTAGATTCAATATCATTTAAGTAACCTTAAATTACATTTTACTCAATATTTCTTTAATTTAAACGTGAAATATTCATTAAATCACTTAAGCCACAATCCAGTTGCAAAATCATACCTTTAAATTTCCCATTCAAAAATTTCAAATTGATTTAATTAAATAAATCCTTATTTAAATACCATTTTTAATAAACCCAATTTATCTTCCAATCTTAATTTATTCAAATTTTTTTTCAACGGTAAATTTTGAAATTTAAATCTTAAATAATACTCAAACATATTATATGGATTAAATCAATCTCAATAATATTATTATTAAATCTATATATAAAATTTCCATTTATATATATAATATTTTAAGAACCAATATTTATTAAATCCCATATATTTCTTTTCAACTGTAGAAATTTATTTTCAAAATATTTATATGGACCAACGGTGTCTGTTTATATATTTCCTATCATATAGTCAAGTGCTACGGATATTTATCATTTCAACCCGTACACTAAATATATACGGGTGGATATCATTTCAACTCGTAATCCCAAAGTATATTAAATGAAAATCGCTTGGGTTTAACATTTCAACCCATAACAATTTCTAAACTACACAGGGAACTTGTAGAGTGATAATAGAAAATACAATAAAATAACAGGCATATTTCATCGATGACAATATAATATAAACAACAGGATATGGTGTCATATCCCGTAGGTGAACAGTTACAGATAATAGCATATATAACAAATTTCAATAACTACAGCAACATATTTCAATTGTCGTTTCAATTGAAATCAAATTTAATAAATAAAAGAACGTTAATCGTGAGTGATTGCTCACCTTTCGAGGCTAGAGAGATGAACGAGAATGGAAGCGAATTATTGATCCAAACGTGAATTCCAATGCACGACACGATGAATACAAATTTCACGATCAAAGCAAGGCTGGAAAAATATGAAATTGATGAAAACAAATCAATAGCCAGATATAGATGGGCAATTTGATAATAGGAGTCGATGGGAACGAATCACATCAGCTTGAAATATACGGAAAATATATTATTATTATTATTATTATTTTATTAAAATCAATGGTTTGATTCAAGACCAATATTAAAATAATATATAAAACAATCGTCTTCAAAATAAAACTCATATGAAAACAAAAATCACCTATATATTGAAACCACAATATACTTACCTAAAGTTTTACACACACACACACACACACACACACACACATATATATATATAAGTAACCTTATATACTACCTATATAACTTATATTATAAACAACTACTATAATTTGTTGAATACCTTTGCACCTTATACAAATTGGTTGCTTTACATAGAATGATTTATCAATTATAGAAGTTAATTAGATAAGTATTTGTTAATCTGGTGTACAGTACCCAACTGAAATCCTTTAAAATGGTTCATACGTGCTCCCACGTATATCTAGTGATGCAATTTAACTTAATGAAAGATATATGCAAAACACTTCAATACAACAAAAATCCATTTAAAAGATAGAAAATGATATCCAATCAAAGTTTGCTGACTTCTTTCATTAACGTTTTTTTTCTTTTTATAGTTTGTTCAACCACATAATAACACAGATGTTATACTTTCAATAAAAACATATTGCTTTATACGTTCTAAATTATGTTTCTAAAACCAGTATACATGAATATTATAACTACCTACCATACTGACTCATTCATTGACATTTTAGAAAATCTAGATAAAACAAAAATCATATTATATAATACACATATATTAACAGTTGAATTATATAAATGTATACGGTAAGGTAGACCATAGCTAACCCCTAAATATATGATATTACTAGCGTAATATAAATATAAATATAATATTGTATATCAACAAACTGATATATATAAAAAAAAAATTAGATATGCTCACACCATACTTCATTCAAACCAGTGCAGTAACACATATTATAAGATAAAACTAAATATATTCAAAAATCCTCATACTTTCATAAAGTCAATATAAATTAAAACACGCACGTACTAACATATATATATACAATACTACACCGTAACCCATATATATTTAAGCGCATGTATCATACTGCTCTCCTAACTCTCGAAAACGTGTACATATACACCTCGCTTAAACTAAGAGTAAATGGAAAAATGCAAATTATATACCATACTTATACTATATCAATAGTATTCAAATATAAATCAACATTATAATATAACATATACCACTTATATATGCATGCTACTAATGACCTACCTATATCAAATACCCAGATAAGCGGCTGGAGTGGCAAGGGAAAGGTGGTGACATGCAGATGGAGGCGGTAGGGGTCTGGTGGGCTCAGTTGCTTGCCTGGGTGGATTTCGGCCAAGAAGTGGAGCTTTGGCCATGGGAGCTGGGTCGCATGTTGTTCGCAGGGGTGCGAAGCAAGTGGGGAGAAGGAATATGGGTTGCAGTTACCGGTGGAGGGAGGAAGGGTTCACGCGGTGGCCGAAGTTGAAGGAACGCGGCTGGTCAAAGGTGGAAGGTTGGCTTGGTGACGGGTTTGTGGGCCGTGTTTGCTGCTGTGACGATTTGCAGTCGGCGGTGATGTCGAGGGTGGTTTGCGTGGTGCGGAGAGAGGGAGGCAGGTCGTGGAAGTGGAGGAAGGGTGGGCGTAGGTCGAGGTTGGTCGGGTAAATGGTCGTGAGGGGAGGATGGAAATAAAAGAAAATTTGAGGGGAGAAAGAAAATGAGGGGGAGAGGATCGGTTGCCTGGGTTGCATGCTCGAGAAGAGGTGGATTGATCTGTGTCAGGGCGGACGTGGAATTTGAAGTGGTGGAAGATGGCTTTAAACTTCCAGTAAATAAAATTTGTAGAAGGAGATAAAAATGAAGGGGGGAGTAGAAAAGTGGTCCAAGCTTTATAGATATGACTGAAAAATTTTAAATGTGAAAGAAATCAACCGTTCCAAAATATTAATTACACGTATACAAATTTGCTTGATTTCCGAAACAATAGTAACGGCTAAAAAAATTAGCTGAAATAATTTATGCTTTGAACATATGCCATAATTTAAGCAATGACGCTGATTTCAATTATAAAGGAACGCTATACTATTATTTTCAAATTTGAAACGTCTCAAACAATGAATAGTCGTCAGTTACAAAAATGAAACCACACGGTCAAATGCTTTGATTCCGAAGCAATTAATATTTGCTTGGATGACACAGTTAAAGTTTGAAATTCAAAAGGAAGCAAACAGTCACGAATTCGGTACTGATACGGTTACCGTTTTCGTGGAATCCGTTATTTGCCAGACTTCAAAACGTAGAATTGAATATACCGTAGAGATCAGTATGACGAGACGATCAAGACGGTATACAGATATTGGTGGTACGATCACCCGATCAAAAGTCGATAATCGATACCAGAAAATGCTGCTATTTAGACAGACTTAAGATAAATGGAGCAACAAATGTTCAAATTTCGAAAAAAGGAAGATGCCATCTCACTCAGGAGAGGATTTTAGAATTTTCTATGTAAAAATATTCAGGTTTGGAAAATATTTTATTATCAGCAATTTATTAGCTAGCTTGAATAAAATAGAATTTCACAATGGAATAAACTTTGATAAAATAAATTGAAAATTTAAAATCTGCTATGTTTAATTGGACGTAATCCAAATATTAAATTTTTATTTCAAAATATTATTATTTAAAATTTCTCAAAATCAGTTTAAATACGTTAAATAAAACCATTAAAACTATTAAAATCTACGGATCGTTACATAGTGTCCAAGTCACTTAGTACCTCTTTGTGGCAATAGATAGACTTTACCATTTAAGACCTCAACCGAGTTAGGCTTTCATCATTTAATACCTACATCCAGGGCGAATTCCTCATGGATACTTATCTAGCTGACATTGCAGGTAATCCCTTTAAGTCGATTAATACTTCGAGGGTGGATTCTACAGCCACTTAATAACCACTTGAAGCAGACTCTTTCTGAGATATCATCTATCTTAACCCTTCGACCATTTAATACTCCACTTAGGGAAAAGAGGCAGGCCCTTAAGAAACCACTGAATACCTTAAGCCCCAAAGTATGTCTTTGTATTATTAACCGTATCCACGGAGATGTCTAAAATTATTCCGATCATTTGCAGGAACTGGTAGCTAGATTTGCTAGGCAGATTTACTTTACAAAATTTGGACTAACCTCGCATCATTCATATTTACTTATCATAGACGATGTCCCTATGACTTAGTGACATTTGTACCACTCTTAATATGTAATACACACCTCACCATATCCATTAACTAGGCTGTATAAGAATTCCTTCATATCTTGCCTTAACAACCAATTACTTCCCTTTGGGGAATTTAATAACAATCATAACCTAATTAAGTACACAATAAAACATTATAATCGTATGCTATTTACGGCAATTATATATAAATAAATATGCACTTATTATTTTCTATGCGTGTGGATATTACAATGTAACTAGCATTTAATGTCAATTCCTTTTTAACAATAATAATACAAGTCCTTTTCCATATTATCATTGATGCCAAAATTCCAATATTCATGATAAGGGATTCTAATATTCAAAATAGAGGATTCAATAATCACATCCAAAAATTATGTTGACAAATTTGTATATATAAATCTAAACTTGGCCATCACATCAAACCAATGGAATAATATTAATAATAGAAATTGCAATTCTAATTTCATCTTCTATTCAACTGCACTTTTACAAAGAAATAAGCAAAGGAAGTTTTATTTAATTTTTAAGGAATAAGTAGTACGAACTACAAATAAGGTTCATACTTCATACCCTTATTTTATTATAAAATTTTCATAATCAATTCAAAGAGTAAGGAGTGGAATAGACTTTGAAATTATCAAAAAATACAAAAAATAATATAATTCCACCAATTCAACATAGACAATTGAGAATCTCCATCCAGAATTGACATTTTGAACTAAAGGAATTTTGGAGGGTTTTATAGTGATTTGTTTTCGCAATCCTAAAACCTTTAAGGCATACTCAAATCCATTATATACTAATCAATTACTAAAATAGAAAAAACCAAGATTTCCACTCATAGTTGTTCCTAAGCGTTGCTTATCTTTAGGGTTTGAATCCCCATTATAATTTCCTTCAAATTTCTTCTTTTTGATACATACAATAAAGGATTTATGTATGTATTAGATTCATAAAATCAAAGGTTAGAGGAGAAGAGGTTTAGATTAAATAATAAAAAAAGATAGATGTAATGGAGTTTTCTGAATCTTAGAAGAGACGAACTAGCAGAGCTTCGCTAATATCAAGAAAATATTTATGAATAAAAGTGAGGGGTCTAAGGTCTTATTTATAGTAGTTGAAATGCATCGAAACCATTGGATGAAGATCAGTTGAAAATAAAAATATCTACCACCACTAAACAGGATTCGGTCGACCCTTCCTACCAAACGGTCAACCCTTAGGGGCCGACCTCTTGAGGTCAAAGGTCAACCTCTCCCTTATTTTAAGAATGTTAATTAGTTGGTTTTATCCATTCTTTTATATAATTCCTTAATTGTTTTTAACGTTAACCTTAACTTCAACATTTACTTAACCCCAAGTCTATTCTCTATTAATTTTAAATTTCAAATTCTAAATTTAATTTGTCATTAAATTTGAATTTGGTTTAAATTATTTTGAGATCGAAAACTTTAAACGCTCATAACTTCTTAATTTGAGCTTCGTTTTCTACATATTGAATATGGAAATTAATCAGAATTTCACCACGAAGGAAAGTTATAACTTTCATCGCCCAATTCCAACTTTTGCAAAATTTTCATTTTTACCCCTACCATCTTTAATTTAATTTATTTACTAATGGTTGATTTCACGGGATGTTACATTCTCCCCCCTTAAAAAATATTTCGTCCCTAAAATCTTTCCTAAGAGGTGAACAGCGTAACGTGTTATAACATCCATATTATACAACTAAGTTATCTACACAACCATCTACTCAACCAAAGTGCAATATGATTATGTACTGTGGATATACTATAAATGAGCTCAACCCTAGCATGAGTTTGTAATCATGTCATGCAAGTATTTATGGAGATACCTAAATATACATAAAATCTCCACATGAATGTAAAGTGATTGTGAAAATGAGTAGCAACCATCTCCTACCATCCAATCTAGCTACCACAATGCAACCAAAGTCCTAATTTTGGAGAGAAAAGTTTACCGGAAGAAAATTAGGTCGAGAAGTCCTCATGCTTTATAATGGATTTTCTTTCCATTATACTCAGACTAATCTATTACTTTGTTGTAGATCTTTCTAGTTTCATGCTACACAATGTATCCAGTGGTACAAGATGCTATTAGCTCTATTTCAATACCCCCAATTAATTAGGCTCTACCACAATGTCTCTGCTATGAAGGCATTTCCTTAAATGTAAAATATAAAAAATGCCATGGACTACTGCCACTTTTTGTGGTAACTCCACAAGTTTTCTTATTTTTCCCAATATTGGGAAAGGCTCAATAATCTTGGTGCCAACTTTTCCGACTTTCCAAATCTTACGACCTTCACACGCTGCCTAATCAACTCTAGCTTCTAAAGTCTCATAATTCAAATTTTATCCAAGTAGAATTTCTTTAATGGTGTCCCACCAACAATTTGTCGATCTGCGCGGCCTCCTATAAAATGCTTCATGGGTGCCATACCAATCGCCTATCGGTGACTATTATCATAAGCAAATTGTACTAAAGTTAAGTGTTGCTCCTGATGTCCACCAAATCCATTGTTGTTGCTCCTAGTGTCATCCGAAGTCCATGATGCAAGCCCTCAACAAATCATCCAAGTTCTCATTCACTTATTCAGTTTGTTCGTCAGTCTAAGAGTGTTAAGTGGTGCTAAGATTTAACGAAGTTCCTAAAGCTCCAACAAAATACTTCCAAATTTTCTAGCAAAGTAGGGTTCCCATCACTGATGATGCTAATTGAAATTCCATTAAGGAGAACTACCTCCTTGTTAAGAATCTTTGCTAGAGATGTTGCGGTTATATTGCCCTTTTGGGAATATAAGGGTTTTTATGTCAAACACCCAGCGACAAATTTTTCTACCTCCCTCTTCATTTTTATGCAATAGAAAATTCTCTCCTCATGTTTATATATATTTTATCTCTTCCTTGAATAGTGACACACTGTGAGCTAAATTTTATTTTTCCCAAAATCGTTAAGTTTTTGAGTTAAGCCACTCATTTACTTTAGGTTGCTAAACTAGTCCCCTCATTAACTTCCAGTCTTACCTATGGTTTATCGCTAGTTAAGTGTTCCCATAAAATTTCCTTATTTACATTGCCTTTCAATATACATACATACATACATACATACATATATATATATATATATATTTGTATGTATGTATATATATTTGTCAAGTGGTTTAATCCCATTCATAAAATCAACCTGGGGATAAAATAAGGATATATTTTTATACCACATTATATGCTTTTCCAATAATTAAGGGAGACAACTAGCGATTATAACCGAAAATTCAAAAGAAAATTTTGCTAGAAGCTAAATCTATCATCAATAGATATAAATGGTTTTATGATCATAACACTCCTTACTAAATTAAGATGGGTATTTCTAATACATCATTTCATTATTACCCGTTTCTCTTAATCTTCCTTTTTTCTAATTAATGTGGTTCATCCACTGCTTTGGTTAATATACTCATAACAGCTAATCATTATTTTCAAAATTGTACCATTCCCAGTTAATCCTTATTTAATCACTTTAACCTTTTACAAATTCCAAAATCCATCCATTACTCGGATTCAATTCTTCCATGAATGACATATTAAGTTTCCCTAATTAGTTCTCATTTAATTCCTATTTCCTTTCATCGATTACAAATTTATTGCCCGTTAAATTTGTAATTAATGTCTATAAGTCCTATTATCTTAATTACTAATTAATACATATATGTTGTAATTTATACAATATATATATATGTTCATAATTTAGTTGTTAAGCATGGTTATATGCGTTGTAACATCCCGCCTTTTCGCACGCTTTAAATCGACACACGTGCCAGTTCAAACCATACGGAAGGGCGGATTGTTATGGGTAAAAAAACAAGAAAGAAATAAAACAAACAGAATCTCACAGCGGAAGGATAAAATATAATAATCAAATATAAACACTTCATGAAGCTGTTTTTCAAAATATTTAATTTTACTTGCAATATATATCAGAGTTATACAGACAATAGAATATCAATAATGCAGTGGAATACAATAGTGTAGTGGAATAAAATAATAGGTAATAGAAATAAAATCTTCGTCTTCGACCTCCAGATACAAAGCCTTCGATCCTGAAATGCTCGGACTGACCCGAGCGAATTGAAAGGACAAAACACTCGAGTCGGAACTAAAAGATCTTATATAAGTTAAATCAACAGAAATAAATATGAGTGCAGTAACTTACGAGATGCTCCGGATTCACATCTCCTAAGGATCCGTTAAACTATTTACTATGTAGTAATATTTCGTTATTATAATAGTGCCTATTAGTAAAATAAACTTACTTTGCGTTAAGGAGTGACCCAATATTCCCTTAACATGTAATATATTCCCATAGTCTATACAGTACCGTAATCTCCCCGGTACTTGACGTCGTCAGAGGGCACTCCTTAGGTATGGTACAAAACAAAATCGTATAAGGCACGCTAGGGTAGGTGACACGACACAACTAGGCAATGCCAGGGTAGATATACCAATTACGCTTCCGGGTTGGTGGTAACGCATAGCCGCAGCTATCGCCCACCTCAAGCCACACCCCCAAATCAAAGAAATCAAAAGTGGCCACCGAATAAATCCAAAGTCAGAGTAGAATATCGAAGGGATGTGTCCGATAAAAGAGGCTACCTTCTTAACCCGTCGATCGCTCCTATTTTAACCACCTTATGCCAACTCGCGGGAGTTGGGTCCACGTATTTACCTCAAAGGAAACGCCGCCGCCATCCTACTTCATTCTGGAATCTCCACCGCGTACACGGTTGTTAAAGTGGTTTTCGGAGTTGGCAGAGAATATGAAAACTTTCGTTCCCGGTCTCTTTAACAACCAATCGTTATTATAACACCGCGGTCTCTTCAAAATAGTTTATACATTCAAACCAGAATAAAATATCTATTTCAAAACCATATACTTACGATATCATTTCTATTTTAAAACCCAAATCAATATGATATCATTTTTATTTCAAATATATCTTTTTTCAAAAATCATAATACTTTCAAATATATATACCTTAAACCCATAGCTTCGAAACAAAATTTTCAATACTTAAATGGTTTAATAATAAATTACTTTATAAAGTAAATTTTCTCTTTAATTTCTCAAATCAATTCCAAATACAGATTTGAATTCCCAAGTAAACCATTTAAATTTCCATATATTTTAAAGTTTTAAATATTCCACCATTTCAAAACTAAAATTTTAATTCATATATATATGCCAAATTCACTTTACTATTATTTAGTTTTGACATACTTACTTAATAATCCAGAATCATTTAAATAAAACTTTCAAATTCAATAATTGAATATTCCTCAATTTATTTAGACTGGATATATTCACTTAAATCATCTTAAGCCCGAATTTAGTTATAACACCATGTTCTTTTTAAATCTAAATTTCAATAAGATCTTAATTAAATAAAATCTCAAATCAATTTCAAAACTATCTTCTCAACTTTGATTTATAAAAATCAATATAAACTCTATATTAGAATGTAAGTAAACACTTATCCATAATATATTTTAATAAAATCAACTTTATTATTAAACTTACTTCATACTTTGAACAATTTTTACATAGCATAAAACCAAGAATTTAACAATATATATAATAATCTTTATCAAATATTCGAAATCAATATCTCATAAAACCATATATATTTCTTTACGAAACCGTAGAAAATCATTTCAAAATATTTTTATATATATACACCACGGTGTCTGTATAAAATTTTCTATCCTATGGTCAAGTGATACGTATATTTATCATTTCAATCCGTAATTTAAAATAAAAATTACGGTTATATATCATTTCAAACCGCAATCCCGAATGAAATAAAAATGTATAGTAAGTTGCAGTTTATACAATATAAAATATAGCATCCATTCATCCATCATAAAATCATACATCCATTTATCACAATCATCATCCAATTCAAACAATACATCAATATGTAACAGGTAATAAATAATAGGCATTTACTGGCGGTTTATTATGAAAAATAAATTAAATAATAATTTAACTGGCAATTTATATGCAATAATAGATTAAATAACAAGTTAATTAAATAAATGCAAATTAACCGAGATAATGATGAAATATATGCCAAACAGCTATAAATAAATTTCAAATCACATCATAAATGAATTTGACAAACATAAGAAATCTTAGAAGTTGTGAATGGGTTAAAAAATTCACCTTTAGTTTTAGCCCATAAAAATCTAAACAGAAGCACAAAACTCAACAATCTCCAAATTCAACTAAATCAATTTCACGTTGTCCGGAATATAAATTTGAATCCAACAGAAGAAATCGTGCGTGAATCAAAGTTTATATGCAAAAGATATTCATGTTACAAGAAATATTATTAAAATAAAAACTAGTACACGTTAAAAATATATATAAATAAACAAATTTTAATACTTATGTTTTCTCAAGATGAGGCTTCAGGAAAAGATTGAAGAACAACTAAGATGAGGACAGGAAGTGTACGAAAATGAAAAAAAAAATTATTTTTATAAAAGAATGCTTTTGGATTTCCAAGAATAAGAGCTTTTGAATATGAGGTGTTAGAAGAAAGAAGAAATAAGATGTAGGTTATTTATAATTAGGAAATGAATGTGGAGGGACAAAAATAAATGTCACATTTTATTATTAAAGCTTCAGGTATTAATAATACATAAAGAAATGTACGTAGGAATGGAAAAGTTTGCAAACGAAAGTAGAATTTTGTATACGTGAAAATGAGGTGGCAAGAATTAAATACAACCTAAAAGTGCTCAGGTATTAAACAGATGGAGAAATAAACGGATCTAAGTATTAATAGTAAGGTAACTATTTTAAAACGTTCGTGAAACAATTAATAATATAAGATTTTGAAATTCAATTTTTTTTTGAAACGTAACCAAATTAACCTCATTAACTCAAGTAATATTCGAATTTCTACGCATTAGGTTTTTTGTCTACGCATAATAAATTTTTATACTTACCTTAAAAATGAAAACATTTGATTTGTTTTTCCCAAAATGATCTCTTATTACCATTAAAACACCCTTTTTGTTTAACACAAAACGTGCGTTTCTTTTATTAAATCTATTAATTGCAATCAACGTTTCCTTTCCTTTTAATTGAAACATTTGAATTACATTAATTGCAGTTACTTACAAAGTTAAATTTTAAAACAGACAACTAAAATGGTTAAAAAAAATAGAACAATAGTTTATTTAAACACGTTTATAAATTTATTGTTTATACACAAGAGTAATAAATAAATTATTTTCCTATTCTTGTAATCAGTCTGTAAGCTAAAACACAATTTAAAGAAGCAAATATTTATTTCTTTAAAATCAACCTTTCTATTCTTTATTTTAATGAAATTAAACCTACATTCACATATGAAACCTTCATTTTATTTTATGTAAATGTTTTTTTCATTGAATCAAAACTTTCCTTATATTTTCGCAAAACATAAACTGCTTTTAATTACACCTATTAATTTACAATTTGTATTCTCTCTCCTATTAATTAAATTTTTTTAATTACATTCATTTCAGTTGATTAAGTTTCAAAATGGACTAAATGAATGTAATGATAAGTAAAATAATTTTTCCTGTCTAATAGTAATTTAAACATATTTACATTATTGGATACAAATAGTGATTACATATTTCTCACTAAACAATAGTTACTCATCTCTATAATCAATCTTTCAGCTAACAAACATTTCAAATAAATAAACATATTTTTACTCTTTTACAAAACTTATTCATTTATATTCTTTTATTTTGATTTTCACTCCTTACTATTAAAGAAATCATTACATTTTGAATAAAGTTAACATTTCTATTTCTTTTTATTACGTTCACACTACAATTATGGTTTATTTCTCATTAATGTAACATTTTATTGACATTTATTTGAAGTTGATCGGTTAAATTGGTAATAACACCAATTGTCACTATTATACATTTTGTAATATTTGTAAGTTAATTCTTTACAAATAATTATTACAACAACTCTTATCACGCTACACTTTATTCCATTTCCATCCATTGCACATTGTTTTCTTAATAAATCAACCTTTAAATTATTAATTGCCTTTTAAATCCTACTACAAATCAATGCACACATTTATTAAAATTTATACTCCTAATTTATTTATTCATCTTGATTTCATTCTTTTGATTAAATCCATTAGCACTCTATGAATAAAATTTACATTCTTACCGCATATTACCTAAATTTACATTAACGTAATACCTAAATTTAAATTTACATTATTACCACATATTACCTAAATTTACATCATTTCCACATATTACCTAAACTTACATTAACGTAATACCTAAATTTAAATTTACATTATTACCACTTATTACCTAAATTTACATTATTACCACATATTACCACAAATTACATCATTTATTAGTTTACAAAATACCCAACATTTCTATGCATCTTATCACATTTATATCTTGTAATTATTTTCGTAAACTCATAATTGTAATACCAAGTTTCATTTTAAATTTCAACTGATTCCCACTCACAGCTTAATAGCCTAAGTAAACTGGTAAAAAATAATAACGGTCACTATTTGCCGTAAATCACATTTATAGGTTTATAGTTTACAACAAATGTTGCAATGACTCATATGATATTGATTTTATCCAATTAGCATTAAATTTATACTAATTCATCAATTTGTACAATATATCTCTTGTTTCCTTAAAATAAATTTATGTTTCTATTAAGTTTTCATTCACACTTTCGTTACTATATTAATAATCATTGAAGTAACATTTATTATCAATAACAACATTATAATTACTTGCAGAGCACTAATTTTTCAATGACCATTTATTATAACTTGAATTTAATTTAATGCTTACATTTTGTTTTCATATATTCAGTTTATTTCCAAATATTCCTATTTACAATCAATTTTAACCTAAACAGTCGTTTCAATCAATTTGAATTGCATTAAATTGGTTATTCATCAACTGCCATTAACATTACTACCTTAATTTATATACAATTACTATTAATCAACGTATTATTCCATCGGTAAATTAAATGCCTACTTTTATTTACTTATATTTTAAATTTTATACCCAAATGCAACAAATTTACACTTTCCATTGTTATATAAATTTGAATTCCATTCTAGTTAATATTTTTATTGGTAATTCACAAATTCAACATTCCCTTTTGTTTCTTATATTAAACTATAACCAAGTATGACAATTTATACTATTTCAACTAATTGCAACATAAATGTTAAAATGTTGATTTTAATTACAATTGATATATCAAATTTCTACGTTCGCTCCCATATAAGTTATAAGATTTTTATTTCTTTCTAAATTTAAATTAAAAATATTTTTAATATAATTCATTTTAAACATCGAATTTTAAGGTCGTTACATGCGTAGACTAATTTTAAGCTAGAACGCTTATTTTCACAATTTTAATTTATTAGAGCTACCATTCTATAAGGGATTACCGTTATAATTTCCCATAAATTAACCACAAATAATTTTTTTTGCTTTGTTTGAATTTACAATGAACTTTTTTTCTTTTATTGAAAGCGATAGTGTAAATAATAGAGAGGATATCACTATCCTACATGTCTCTTACCTTTTTTTGGTGCATCATGTGCTAATTCAAATAACGCACTTTTATACATATTTTGGAATATGGTAATTTATGGAAATTACACGGTAACCGCTCCAAATAAATTAAAACGCAGAAATTTACATTCCAAAGTATCTAATGCAACCTATTCTACAGCCAATTATTGATCTGAAGTATCTTTACAACTTTACCAACTTCTACAAATGGAGGTTTGAATGATTGCAAGTTTCTAGATCAGGTTGTACATTCTATTTCCATTTTATTCATATCCTTAAAACTTTAATCTATCCTGCCTATATTGTAATCCCTATCTACTCCATTAAAATATAATTTACACTAGTTTTTATAAAACCAGAATTTCAGCTATAATTTTTAATAAATTGTTCCCATACAAATAAACTTGTTACATTAAATTCAAAATCAGCATTTGTTACTCCATTTCTTATAAAACTAAAATTTCACAAACATGAAGTGCCATATTTAAAATCATCATCTCTAAACTAAGAAACCTTATATCAAGAGTTTAAAATTACTTAATTCTAAAAAGGAGAAAAATAATCTTTCCATTTTCAAAACTTTCTTCATCAATGATTTATTCCTTTAAAAGCTAGAACTTTAATTCATGACATTCAAAAATTGCTTGGTTTTTAAGAAAAGGAACTAGGAAAAACTTCCTTTTTAATGACTTACTATAATAAAGACTTGCTTATTGAAAATAGGTTTTCTAACCCAAAAAAAATTCAAAAACTCAATTATCATTTAAAATAATAGATTTTCCTTTATTAGACATTTATTATTTAAAAAATGTAACTACCCCACCACTATACCCTTATTATTAAAGAATGTTACAAGTAATGTCGTCTAATAACATCGAAAATATAGTTGTCTAAGGGCAACCTAATGTGACCATATCTTTGGACCAACACTAACACATCTTTCTTACCTTTTTGAGGATTTGGAACTTGAAAATTTTAACATATATAGTATTAATACAAAGCAATAGACACAAAGGTTGAAATATTCAGAATAGTATATAATATAAATAAATCAAAGTCATAGAATTATATATCATATGAGATAATATACATTATATACATAATAAAATGCGAGTTTACAAAATATCAATACTAGACCCACGTAATATATAAATCGCATCAAAAATACTGTATTAAGTACACAATGGCTACTAAGTAACGTTTATGACATACCCTTACAAATGTTAAAATATACAATAATAAAGTAAGCTGAAATAGTCAAAATAGTCTACTCTTGTGCTAGTACAAATTTAAAAGTCAACGAGCACCTGTACCTTTAGATTCTCGTCCTAGTATTTTAAAATAAACAATTCGTACTATATCTAAAAAAAGGTAAGATATTAATATCGTAGTATATGACTTAACAAAAAAATAAGCTATAATAAAATTATGCTTAAAACCAAACAATATTAATAAGGCATAGGATATATCCAAATCACTATTTCATATCAAGTCTCATTAGACTATCCTCTGAATATGGTGATAACAAATTCAAAATTTCTCGGAGCCAAAAGATACTAAATATCAACCTCAAAATCTCTAAAGAATAATCATCACTAATGAAATAATAATGGTAATCATCTATCAGTTTGATACAGCAACACAGAGCCTAACACAACAAAAATGGACCTCGCCACATAGTGTCGTAGTCTAATGACATGAAGTAGACTAACTATGCAAATAGTCTAAGGACACGAAGTAGACCAACCTATGAATTAATCTAATATCACAAAATAGGTAAACATTGTCTAACTGTGTAACAAAATAAATTGATATGTTTTGGTCATCCAGTCTATAAACTAATCATGCATGTAACAGCCGTCCCAAAAACAAATGCGCAGCTGTGTCACATCATGACAAACCTAATACTCGAAAACGAGTATGCCTACCCAAATATAAATGTTGACTCTCAGGTTGATGAAAATGAGTCACCGTCTCTTGAGGATTTATTGGCCTAAAATCTAAACACCCTAAGATAATACAGCTCTAAATGCAGCTCACTTTCACTTTATTAACCACTAGAATCTACCTTACTGTCTCCTACCAGAAAGTGAAATTAAAAAACTTGTAAATTCCAATCAAACTCTATTTAACAAATTACAACAATATGCAAAAGAATTGCACAAAATGTTCCATACCAATCAGACAATGCAATTGTTTATTAAAATTATTTGTTTCATAGAAAATTATGGAATCCAATAAAAATTTAAATCAAAGCTTATTCTTTTATATTTAAAAAAAAAGAGTTAAAAGATTTTTTACTTTGAAAAAAAATTCCTTTAGTAAAATTTTGAATCAAAGCAATGCTTTTTATAAAATAATAATTTACTATACTTTAAAATCTATATGGATATACATATTTATTTTTCATAAAATATTTATCAACTGTAAAGCATTATTGTTAATTCTTTTTAACAATAAAACTTTTTATAAATGAAATAACTATATTTTCTTTAAAATAAATATAAAAAGAAATTGCAAATTTATTACAATCGATTGCTGCTTATAATCATCCATAAGTAGAGGAACAATCAACATCAAACAAGGCAACAAACAGGGAGTCGAATGGCCGAATTGGGGTAGTTTCCTGGAGCTAAAACAGTCCATGCTGCTGCCCACCAATCCATCGGTAGGACTGCACTGATGGTGGCGGATACTTGATTTGTTCCAACTCCAAGAAGCTTTCTAATCAAACTCTGGTGATGGCACTTTGTCCTTAGATTGTTTGCAAGTGTTCTAGTGTGTAAATGCATCCATTACAACCCAAACATGGCATCATACTTTCAATTAGAATATAAGTTGTCTAATTATAGGAGAATGCATTATTTAGTAACTAAAAAAAATAGTAATTCAATTCAGATAATCATTAATCATAGATATAGATGTGCGAGATTGTTATCTCCCCTTAGATAAAAATTGAAGGAACAGGCTGAAGTGAATAAGCTGAACAATTTATTGAACCTCCTTTACTCTTACTTCAATACTTCTTCTCTAAAATTCAAAGATTAACTTTCAATTCATAATTTCAAAGATCAATAACTAATCAAAACCCTAACTTGATTACTTAAGAACCTAGAATAGAAGTTGAGAATTCTATACCTTATCTCCTTATGTTTTGTAGAATTTCCCTGAATTTATAGAATTATAACTAGGGCAGAAATTGATTTCCTTCTTACTCCACTTGTTCGAGCTTTTGAAGGAAGAAACGATGAGAATAAAATGTTTAGTAGTTGAACTTACTTTTAGGCTAATAAATTAGGTTAAGGGATAATTATTCTCTTTGGCTGATGGGCTTAAAATTACTAAGGCCCAAGTTCACTAAAAATGTAAATAAATTAACTTATTTTTAGCTTAATATCACTTAGTAAAGAATTCTAATCAAACAAAAATCAAATTCTCACTAGTTTGATTAAATTCATAAATTAAAAGTTAATTTTTTTGTGAATTTAAAATTTTCTCTACTTTATTTGAAATCTCTAAAAAATCAACAATTCATTCTATATTTCACTTTACCTAAGGATTAGGCCAAATTTAAATTTTTTTTAATTATTTAAATTTTTCGGACTACTATATTTCATGTTTTTGAATTCGACTTTTATTGGTATTATAAAGTATCTAAATTTTGAATAAACTTTCCTTTTAATTTTAGTAAATTCAAATCAATTATTCAAAAATTTAAATTTAACTTCTTAGTTAAATCATTAAATTCACAATTAAATTTAATAATCATTTATTAATTAGATAATTATTAAAAGGGTTATTACAAAAGATATATCTAGTTACAAGATAGTTATATTATTCTAAATGCTTTATTAATCAAAATGTTCTATCATTTAACTAGATACTTTTTGTAACTTTTTTTAGAACTCCCATAATGTCCTTACTCAAACAAGTTCTAAATTCGAACAAGAAAAAAATACAAAATTCTCATTTTCACATAAATGCTTTTCCATATATACTAAAATATCTTAACTCGTTTATTAATTACCATCATTTAATTCCATTAAATTGTCAAAAAAACCTTCTATAGCTTTAAAGGATGGAAAACTACAGTAGACAAGGATAACATCTATCTTATCCTATTACTCCTATCCTATATTATTTATTGTTGGATTAAAATTCCCAAAGCTAGTAATACCTAAGCTTCGGCTATTATTCTCTGCATTTTATTATGTTGCAATGTCCCTCCTACTCATCATTATTATCCTTCTGTTTTCTATTTTCCTATTTAATGAGGTTTCATTTCCATTTATTTACTATTTAAAATTAATTTTAAATAAAATAACTTCAAAATAAAGTAGGAAAAATAATGTAAAAAACAGAAGAATCAAAAAACAAAGAATCTAAAACATGAATACCTTTTAATTTAACAAAATTTTACACTAAAAGTTAACAAAGTAACCTTCTCTCTTTTTTTCGATTCTTCAAGTCATTAGAGTATTAAATTTCTTTTTATGAAAATAATCCATTATTTTTTTCAAAATGTTTGACCACTTTTTAAAATTATACCCTCTTTCCAAAACTTTTCACAAAATAATTTCCAAAGCCGACTAAAATCACTTTCTTTTAAAAAATTCAACCTATAATACATAAGATCTTCGTTTCATAATCTTTGGAAAAACTCTTTCAAATATCTAAGGATTTTTCAAATCCCATTTTATCAAATTCTTTCTCATGGGATAGGATTTAAAAATTGGCTCTAACTGTTCTTTCCAATTCAACCATTTAAGAAAAATCTGGTTATCTTCTTGTGGTGATTAATGTACACCTTCTTACAGAAGCATGTTTCATTCCTTTTTTACATCGTACTTCCAGATATTTAAAAATTAAATAATGCCTAACATTTTTATTTATTATTTCCATAAATGTCACTTTGTCTATACTAAATTGTTATTATCTTAATGTTACTTATTCAAATTTTTACTTGAATGGTCTCATTATCTATTTAATTTTTTGTGACTCCTCACTTATTAAATAGTGATTATCCATTAAATTTTAGAGTTACACCCTTTCCACCTACGATTTTTATCCTTATTATGTAATATATGCTTGTAGTGTTTACAATTACAAGGAAGTTAAGGTCCATTAAAGGAATCCATTACTATTCAGCTTCTGGGGTGCTTCCATATGTTGTGGCCATGCTCTTGTTAGTCCACTCCTAACGATATGATCTCCGTTCCATGGGTAATCGAGGTAGGAGTATAAATTTTACTTCATTTATTTTTCCAACCCATAGTCACTTCGTCCATCCTTTTGGAATATAGTCGCAACTACTTCTGTGGTCAAAATTTATAGAGTTAGGCGTATATTCAAAATAATTATATATATTTATATATAGTAGGGTTTTTGAAAATTATTTTCAAAAATAACAAATACACCACTCGTATATGTACTTTTCCCCATTTATTGGGTACTAAGCTCTAATTGAAACGTAACAATCACCCTAAAATGTTGGTGGCTACAAATGGTAACCCCAGACATACTAGTTTTATGGCTCAGCCTCTTAACTACCTAGGCCAGTCCTCTGATTGCCTAACCAACCCATGCTGCCGGGACATGTATGGGTAAGAGACAAAGCTTCGCTACAGTTCACAATGAGAGAAGCCTTATCACAATGCATCTTCATGCAATTGGGTCTGGTGAATAAAACCTTCAAGCCTTACTATTTCAGTACTTAGGGGATATATTTTAAAATAAGAACGTGTCTTACACATCTAAAACATTTAGTACTTCATATAAGGGACAGAGGTGGGCCCTCATGCAACCACTTAATACCTTTAATCTTGAAATAGGTTACGTTGTCTCATAATCCATACCCATCGTTATAAACGTCTAATAATGTGGGAGATAACATCTAAGTCACTTAATAACCCCTTATGCAATAGCCAGACTTGACCGTTTAACACCTCAATTGAGGTAGGCCTCCATCATTAATACTTGCATCCAGGCATACTCCTCACAGATACCTATCTAGCTAACATCATAGCTAGTCTCTTTGATCCATTTAATACTTCGAGGGTAGACCCTATAGCCAGTTAATACCCTTCTGAAGCGAACTCTTTCCAAGATACCAACTATGCTAACCCTTCTTCCATTAATACCGCACTTAGGGAAAATAGACGGGCCCTCAAGTATCACTTAATACCTCAAAAACATAGAGCATGTCCTCGTACTATAACTCGTGCCTATGGAGATGTCTCAAATTAGTCTGACAATTTTGTAGGATCCGATAGCCAGTTTAGCTAGGCAGATTTACCTTAATGAATTATGACTAAACTCACATCATCCGTAGTTACTTATCATAGGAGATATCCCTATGACTTAGTCATATTTACAACACTCTTAATATATAATACACACCTCACCATGTCCATCAATTATGTTGTATAAGAATTCCTTATTTTGCCTTGACAACAAATTCCTTCTTAGAGGAGGGTCTAGGACAATTATTGCCCAGTCAAATTCGCAATTAATATGTTATAATTATATGCTATTTTTGGTAATTATATATAAATAAATAAATACTTATTGTTTTCTATGCGTGCGTCGATTACACCCAAACTAGCATTAAATGTCAACTCCTTTTTAACAATAATAATGCAAGTCCTTTTCCATATTATCAATGATGCTAAAATTCCAGTATCCATACCAAGGGATTCTAATACTCATAACAAAGGATTCAATAATCATATCCAAAAATACAAATAGACTTGTACACATAAATCTAAACTCGATCTATCACATTAGACCAACAGAGTAATCTTAACAATAGAAATTGCAATTCTAATTTCTTACTCGATTCAACTCCTCTTTTATAAAGAAATAAATATGGGAATTTCTATTTATTTTTCATGGAATAAGTAGTGCAGATTGTGGATAAGGTTTGTTTTTCCACCCTTATTTTATTATCAAAATTTCATAACCAAATCAAAGAGTAAGGAGGAGTGGAATAGATTTTGAAATTATTAAAGAAATACAAAAAAACTATATAATTCCACCAATTCAACATAAACAGCCAAGAATTTTATCTACAATTGACATTTCAAATTAAAGGTATCTTGGGGGTTTTATAGTTTTTTGTTTTCGCAATCCCAAAAGCCCTAATCAATTACTAAAATAGAAAAATCATGATTTCCAATCACAGTTGGTCTTTAGCTTTACTTCTCTTTGGATTTGAAGCGCCCACTATAATCTCCTTCACATCTCTTCTTTTTGATACATACAGTAAGTGATTTAAATATATATTATATTAAAATCTAAAGGTTGAAGAAGAAGAGGTTTAGAAATTAAATAATAAACAAAGATAGGTGTAAAGGGTTTCTTATCTCAAACCCTAATGAAGTTTTTAAAATCTTAGAACACACAAACTTATAGAGCTTCGCTGATGTTCCTAAAATATTTGTGGATATAAGTAAGGGTCTAGAGTCTTATTTACAGGGTCTGATGCACTAAAACCGTTAGATGAAGGTCAGTTAGAAGTAATAATATCTAGAATGTTCAAAATAAGAAACCCTAGCCGCCACTTAATAGGAAGCGGTCGACCACTTCTTACAAGAGGTCGACCTCTAAGGGTCGACCTATCAAGGTCAAGGGGCCTACCTCTCCCTTATTTTAGGAACATTGCTTTTTTTTAATTGTTGTTTATTTAATTCCTTAATTATTTTTAGCGTTAACCTTAAATTTAACGTTTACTTAACCGCCAACTCTAATCTTAGTTAATTTTTAAATTTCAAATTCTAAATCTAACCATTCATTTGAATTTTATTTAAATTATTTTATATTTGAAAACTTTAAATTCTTGTAACTTCTTCGTTTGAGCTCCGTTTTAAGCATGTTATATATGAAAATTAATCAGAATTTCACCACAAATGCAACTATATAACTTTTATGGATAAATTCTAGTTTTTTAAAAATTTCAATTTTTAACACTACCTTATTTAATTAAATTATTTACTTTTTTACTTATAATTGAATATATGGGGTGTTACATTGACCGGTTGGCATACGACAATGAGGGTTAGAACCTTCACCAATGACCTAGATTCAATATTTTTGATCTAGCTGATATGGCTAATTCGAGCGCTTACAACTACATCCTAACCCCTCACTTCTTTTATCATATTTTCATATTCAAGCAGTAAAGCTCCGACATTTTCTCTTTTCCACTATTCCTCCTAACTATAAAACAATTTGTATTCAAATTGGATAAGAGCAAAAAATAAAAGAAAAAGAGAAGAAGCGAATGAACATTGCGTAATAAAAAGGTAAATTTCAATATTACAAATCTATATTTCCCTTAACTCCAAACCCCTTCTTAAGCCTGAAATTCTAATAGTAGTATATACCTTTTATACATATTTATTTGGATTAAAGAGGAGAGGGATTTAAATCAAAGGATAAGACTCAGATTATGGAGATTTGGAAAGCTTCAAAATGTGTGTGAGACATTATGTAATTTATTTATAACCTTGGAATTTATTTTCTTGGATTTTTATTTGATTATTATGCCTAACTAAAGATCTAAGAGTTGTAGGTATCCATATTGGTAAGTCAACCAACAATCTGTTGAAAGTTTGATATTTGATAGGATGTAAAAAAAATTCCAGATTTATAATTAGGTTGTATAGATGTTAATATAGTTTTGATTTTCTGTAGCGACCTTGAAATTTGAGCACTTCATCTTCGTATATCAAAATGTTTTAAAATATAGTTAAGTGTCATAAATATGATTTTATAACCTTATTGAACATCATTTAATCAATGAATAAATGATAAGAAATTGGTTTCTTAAATTTGTTTACAAAAAATATATTTTTCGAAGAAAAATTTATAATGGGATCAAAAATCGGTTTAACGGTAAACAACTTTTCAATGATATTAGGTGTTCGAATTCTTTTGCACTTTTCTAATGATCAAACAAACATAATGGCAATTAATTAATGCACTTCTCTTCATAAAGCAATGGAAGGTTCTAGAAATTTCGAAGTGGATAAGAAATATTATAATGTTGAGGTTATAAGTGTAAATTTGCTAAAGTAGGTGATGTAAATGAGAAGTGATGGGTGGTGAGCCTTCCATGGCTTGGTGGGGAGGGGCTGAATGCAAGCTTAAAGAGTACCAGTTGAAGCGTATAAGAGGAGAGGCATACCATTTCTAATAATGCATAAGTTCATCAAGAAAAACCAAGCTCTTTTTATGTCTTCCTTTTTATAATTTCCTAAAGCAAAATAACTGCAAAACTCATCCAAATCAACTCAAACTTGGAGTAGAGCCTTAGGACGACATTACAACTCCTCTACCTAGGTTGTTTAGGAAGAAGTGAAGCACATCTCCCCCCACTTGTCATAGCCTTGAGCAACTTGAGGGAGGAGCAAGGCGAAAGAAAGGGAAAATGAAGGAAGGAAAGGTATTGCAAAATAGAGGATGGACTTTGTTAGCTTGGACTTGGTTGTCTGTTAGGTAAACAAGTGAGATAACTTTCCACTTCAATTGAAAATATAGCCCTTATTTGTTTATGTTCTCTTTGTTTAGGTGGTTTGAATAGATGTCGACATTTATTGAAACTTTGGTTTTGATTCTTGCTTTGAAAGTAAGTGATATATGTATGGACTTAAACGGACTTGAGAAGACTTGAACGAATTTGAATAGACTTGTATGACATGTGACATAACCTTGAAACAAAGCATATAGGTTGTCGATGGACTTTGGTTTTGGTTAGACTTGGAACTGAATGTGCATATATAGCGATAGTCGCTATGGATGCACTTTGGAATTTCCTTTTTTGACATTTCTACGAAACTTTGCAAAGAGATCCTTAAGAGATTTCTCATATATTTATAATGTTTTATATGTATATTTGTCATAAAAAGTTTGGACAATAAAATATTAAGTAACATCTCAAAAAGTGAGCAAAATTCACTTGTGTAAAATTGTCCCATTTAAACTTGAATTTTGAACTTTAAATGTCTGAAAAGGATATTTAAATTAAGTTATTTATTCACTCTTATTACAAGTGTTTGCTGATCACTATTAGAGTATTTTAAGATGGTTTGACATTTTTATGAATTTAAAGATTTAGTTGTGAATTTTTAAAGAAGTGATTTTCATAAGGAAACCTTGTATTTTCAAGTTTTAAAGATTTGGATAAATGTTATAAAACCTATTATAATAATTTCTAAGTATTTTAAAATTGTAAATAATTTTTTTAAAAGTGGTTAAGAATTGCTTAGTGGCTGATTGGATTGATTGTATGATTACTTGTTTAAAAGGTAATTAACTATGCTTAATACTAAAAGCCGATGAAGTAGGCTTATCTATTTGTGAGAGTTATGATTGATATTCGAGTAGAGATATGAGCAATAGAGATCTAACCTACAGGTTTTCCTCTTAATTGAAGAATAGTTCACTCGATAATGTTGGAAAGGTATTAATCGTGTTGATTACTTACTTGCTTATGGAAATCATTGATACTATATAACAATAAAAGCCAATAAGGTGTTCTTAACTGTTTGTGAGATTCATGAATGAAGTGTCTAATTAAGTCTTTGATATAACCAGTGCTCTAACTTACCGCACTTCACTCTTAGACGAGGAATAGTTAAGTTGGATGTCGGAAATGAGTTAATATACGAATATTGATTTGTATACGGAATTGTTTTTCACTTGATAGTCAATTAGTCAACTATCAAACTTAACATAATATAACATAAGAAGTAATCGAACGGTTTCATGATTTCATACTAATGAGAACCGTCGGGGAGGAATGTTGGTACAAAATATCTCAAGCTTTCATTTACTTTTGAAAGAACCTGAATTGAGTTAATTGAAAATTCATCGATTGGTTTTGAAGAGTCTGGATTGGTAAGTATTTTACTTATCGAATACCACTTTAAAACTAGTATACAATTTTTATGTTTTGGAAGTGGTTGTAAAGGAGAATTTACGTGGAGATTCAAGATAAATTTAAGATGCTCAAATCCATGTTGTGATTCATGATCTATTTGAGATATTAGAATTCATTTGGGGATTTGTGTTATGTTCGAGCAATGAAGTCTCATATGAAAGATGTTGAAAGTAACCTCGACATAGGAAACTAGTAAAAAAAAAGTAGGCCTCATAATCTAGATTTGGCTACCCTATGCCAGGATATATCAACTCCATACCTAGGGTATGCTTATCAATGTTGTTGGCATGAGTTGATGATATACGGGACCACGTGTTTGGGCATGGACCAGCTACGTTTACCTAAAGGTAAATTTTATCTAGAGATATACATCGCTTAGAGGTAGTTACTGACCCTTGTATAGGAGATTCGATTCGGTGTTGACCAAAGATATCACCATGAAAAATTCATTATACGAACATCCCTTAGCAGCTTTGATTGTAACCTAAATATGTTATGGTGTGACTAATGTAAGCATGACAGTAATTTGATATGATTTATATTCTACACTCTAGACATTATATATTGTATAACTATATTAAACTCAATGAATGGTTGGTTCCTTTTGAAGGAAAAACCGCTATCGGGATCCATACGGTCTCAGTAGTTATTGTTACATGTTGCATGTATCTTGATTTCTCTCATACCAGGATTATGTATAATGCTTGGCTTTTGTTTTTCCTAAATTCCTCGTATACTCTTTCGAGTAAGCTGAGTATAGTAGGTTTTACCTTAGATGCTTCAGTGTTTAAAAGACAGGTTGGAGGCTTCCATCATCTATCTATTTCTATCTCTATTATTCTGTATTAGCTATGCATATATCAAGATTGCGAGGAAAGGCAGTTATAACTATCCAGGCTGATGTTTGTACTTACTTTTTGTAACTCTAAAACTCATGTATTCAGAGTAACTCTATGCATTGTTATTTTGGTATTATATATTATCGTTCCGCTGTGAGATTATGATGTTGTGTTCTTTCTTTCTTATTCTATTCTTTTCTTTAATTTACCTAAAATTTCATTCTTTTCGGCACTTGGGTGTTCGACACACAGATACCATGGTTGTATTTAGTGTCGACGTTCGACAATCGAAAAGTTGGGTCGTTGCATTTGTTATTAGAGCCATAGGTTAAGTGAACACCATGGCTTTTGCTAGGTGTGGATAATGGGAAAATGGAGCACCTAACAATGCATCTTCATAGACCAAGAACTACGAGATCTCCCCTTTCATTCTGGGGTGATGGAGGGATCATACCATTTGAGCCTTTTTATCATGCTTTTACCGGAGGTCTGGAGAAAGCAGCAATCAATAGGATTTCCCTAATCCTCCCTTCCCGAAAGGAAGAACGTGAAATTATTTTTCCTTTTCACAAAGACCAGGAGATTGGATCTAGCCATATAAAGAATGCTTGTATAAATAAATCACTTCGATAGAGATAAGGTAAGCGATACTGTAGAAAGAGTCGAGAGTATTATATATATGAGAGAGCATATATGTTTTTTCTATAAATCTATACTCCCTTTTTAGATTTCCTTAGGAATAATCTCTGTCTTTTAAATAACTCTAGCCTTTCATGTCCTAAATATATTATGCTATGTTCAGGTAGTGCATCATGTGTACTAGAGTTGCCAATGCTTAAGGAGGTAGTGGTGGACAGGGTAGTACTGTAACTAATGGTAGAAATCAAGCACTAAGGAATGTTTCTCTAGTCGATGAACCAAGGTTGAATATTATAGAACTGGTCATGCAGGTCAAGCCTCAGATGAATTTTGCTTTGCTCTACCATGATTATGAGAGGTTGGAAGGTAATAGGTTTGGATGTATAGAGATGATAGAAGTTCAGACTTGGATCAAATTATTTGTCATATCTTTGGGAATATGAAGTTAGATGACGTGATGAAGCGTTGGTTGGCGTCACGGTATCCGAAGGATGCAATCAAGGATTAGTGGAGTTCTATCACTACTGATGTCTAGGAGAATGATTTCTCTTGGGCAATTGTAACATCCTCCATTTTGAAGCGTGAAACTAACCACCACAGATGTTGGGGTCATCTATAGTATTAATTTTCAGTGACAAAATGGGTAAAGTAAATGGTATCCATAATATCAGAAGCACAAGAATATGAAATATTTCAAACCCAATTCTTAAATTACTTTTCACATTACAATTTAAACATCGACTCGCTATATCGAAGATCATCTCTCCATCTTTGTTGCTATGACCTTGACAAGACCCAAAACCCATCCGCTTCATACTAATCTCATTGAAATAATGCGGCATTATTTGGTTCCATGTCAATGACACTATGATGTGGTGAGTGGTGGCTCGATATAGCAAATAACAACATGGTAAAACTGTAGTAAACTTCAAAATGGAATTTTACTATAAAAAGTGTTTCCTTTTCACCAACCTCCATAATTTGTCAAAAACTTATTAGCTAGCAAAATTATATCAATTTTATTTACTAAAAACTGTCGCATACCATAATTTTACATACTTATTTTTTTACAAAATAACCCTTATTATAAAACACTTTAACTAAATAAATAAGCTCTTTTGAATTAAATAATTTATTTATCATTCCTAAATGGTTAGGATAAATTCCCAAAAATCAAATTAAATCAAATTAAACGTATTCTTGATGCATAAAAATTTGAGGGCCAAAAACTTATTTAAATTATTTTTAATAATTAAAACTCAAAATTCACCAATTTCTTAACTTAGAAAATTCATATAAAATCCATAATTGATTGAAAATTATGAAATTAATAACCTACTTTTTAAATGATACTTCTAACATCATCTCAAAATCATAAATCATTTGGATATCATATGATAGATTTTTCAACTCAAACATATCACGAAATTTCGTATTTGAGTTCTAAAAATTAATAACCATATAATCACTCAAACTACTTAACAAGCATAATACTTGCAAAAGAAATGGATTTACACTTAAAACCAAAACATAATAAAAAACGTGAGATGTATACTCATTATTCACCATGATTTGGATGAGAAAGATGAGATTTTGTGTAGACTTGATTTCTTTTAGCTTTGATTCCTTAATATTTTAATTTCCTTATTGTTTTTCCTTTGCTATAGTCAACTTCAATCTATGTTTAGTTTGTATATTTATAAGTGAGTGAAGGAAACGAAGATAGAAGGGTTTAAGGGGCAAGAATGAAAGCTACTTCCAATTCACGCTAATCATTTTCCTTCTTCTTATCTAAACCTTTTATTTCTCTAATTGGTTTATTAACTACGGCATGACCTAAACTTAGTTACTTAATCACAATTTTCTTATCTCTTTTATTATTTTATTTAATATATCTAATTAAATGTTCTAAATAGTGAGTCAAAATTAGGGTCATTACACCAATTTAAGGAGGGATTCGAGATTAAGTTTATCTCAGAAGCCAGGAAGACTTTGTTATTTAGGAGCTTCCTCGATCTGAAGTAGGAAGCTATGATAGTGGCAGAGTATGAAAATTGATTTACTACCTTATCTCGGTTCAAAGTTGGTTTGGTAGAACATTATTAAAGGGAAATGAGATGTCATTGCAGGGATGTGTCTGAAACTCAAAGGTAATAGGACTAATCACATCATGAGGTTTCATGTG
This sequence comes from Allium cepa, assembly GCA_030765085.1. Taxonomy (NCBI): domain Eukaryota; kingdom Viridiplantae; phylum Streptophyta; class Magnoliopsida; order Asparagales; family Amaryllidaceae; genus Allium; species Allium cepa. Next base: position 254,924,754 of record CM060929.1, read on the forward strand.
GATCTGGTGAATGTGGGTTTAAGGTTTGAGAGCTTGTCGTTAAAGCCGATTATTGCTGCAACAACTGGGGACGACAAGCAGAAGTTTCCTCCACACAGAGATAATTCTGGTTTAGCTTGTCACAAGTATGGGAAGAAGAGGCATTTCTTTAGGAGTTGTACATCGGTTGGGGGAAAACAAATGTGAATTCTTATGGTTTAATTTGTTCGAAATATTACCTATATAACCACTATAAATTTGTCTACTTTTTAAATACATAGAAACAAGTGTAGCATTTGAATTGAAGGAATATGCTCAAAAAGGAAAAGAGGTGTGTAAAGTATGGATATTCTTTCCCTTGTTTACACAGTCTATTTCAATAAAAAAATAATTTCTTGTAATTTAAAATGAAGCAAATCTCTTATTTTAGGTAATTTTTTGAGAGGCTATAATAGGAAACCTTTTAAAAGGATAATTCTAATGGATTTAAATACGGAATCGGATATTCTTGGTAGAGATCAATAACTAGAAACAAAAATATAAATAGACAAATACATATAACCATGCTAAACATTCAAAATAAAAACATAATTAATACATCATAAAATACGTTAATATTCACATTAGATATAATTAGAATGTTAGAATAAATCGCAGAATAAAAGATAAGATTAGGAAATAAGAATAGAAAGATTTATAACTCCAAAATTAATTGGCAATAGATGTGCAACAAATAATGAGTATAAGAATTTAAACAGGTTATAAATAGATTAATAGGACTGATTACTGAGATTGAGGAAGGAATGATAGCTAAAATTTAAATAACTAAATAAATGCCATTACGAAATTTCCACATAAGATAATAATCATTTATTATGAACAAAGTGACTTTTATAAAAATTGTAAACAAACATGTTAGGTAGTAATTAAACATTATATGGTAGTATAATTATCATTATGAAAAATTATATAACCTTAATTACACAAACAAGGATTGGGGGTTTAGATCAATGCTTAAAATTAGGATGATTAATTTAGTGTAGTAGGTTGAGATGCATGGTCAGTAGAATTACATAATAGAAGCATGGCCTTCACTCAGAGGCTGCCAGCAATTGTGTATACTTATAACTGATATAGGACATCACTAACCATAGAACCTGTGGGAAAGAGATATGCGTTGTTGATAAGAAAGGGAGAAATATACCAAGAGTTCGCCTTGAATTTGAAATATTATATGTCCCAGTACCATTTGGAAGATAGGATCTGCTTCATATCCAATATAAGGTAGAAATGAATAGAAATGGGTATTTTCTTTACTTACTTACTTAGGTTAGTCCAAATGGGATGTCAGCTATATAGGTTCGCTGGCTATGTAGCCTTTGGTACCTGTATTTTGTAGAAGGTCCAACATGCAGGCTTTGACACCCAAAGATCCTAAGCAAGCAATAGTAAAGATTTGGTTTATACTTGGATGGCTTTTTTTCTACTAGTGTAGAATCCATATAGGATATGCGTAGACCTCATAGTAGACGGTTAAGAGAAAAATTAATTTAGTAGAGGTGGGCTAGTTAGCCCTTAGATGAGTCTTTGAATTACGTTAGTAGTACGGTAATTAAATAATATATTACTTTACAAAAGCCGTATATAAGAGTTTCGGTCTGTAACAACTCGCCCTTTTATAGAACCAAAAATTAATCGTCTTATAATCGAGATAGCCTCCCAAATACCATAAAAGATAGATCATCGGTGTAAAATTAAAACAAAACACTAAATCAAGGCATCGATAAGAGCTCATAATGGAATGACAATGTATTATATACTACATAGACATGAAAAGAATAGAATAACAGTATATAGGAGACCACACTAGCGAAGGCAATTGATAAATAAATATTAGTATATAAAGTCCGCATATATCAACTTCTAACAACATGGAGTTCTGAGCAAGTATATGATACAACAGTCCCATATACAAATAACAGGTCTATCATGTACTAAAAAAATATCAATTATACGTATCACAAAATATCAATGCCATGCCTCGAAGAAGCTCCAGCTGCCATCCTAATAATGTATCACTAAAAACACCCGACTCTCCAACTACTCAATCGAATACCCAAGATTTGTCATGACATATGCAGACCAAGACAAAACTTGGGTCAGACATAAAGCTTGGTGTGACGGGGCAGTCTCGAAATACTGTATATCAAAACGATAAAGAAATAGACAGGAAAAACTAAATCGCAGTTGACCCTCTCAACAAACATGGCTTAGGAGTAATCCAGACTGCCCATAAACAAACTTAGTAAACCCGTCTCAAAATAGGGAATCATACAATCACCTGCTCTTCTCCTGTAATCAACGATTCGGCACAACTAATACAATGTGAATGTTAGGTAACAATATACTAGGATAAAGGAAATTACATTATATTAGTGTAGGGGTGATTAAAGTATTAAAAAATAAGTATACACTATTTTATACACAATGTGATATTAACTAATATAACACATTCACAACACAATAATGAAAGACAACTAAGGAAGACAAATCAACAACCTTCAATACTAGAGGGTGAAGCTAACTACAAACGTCAATCATACTCCAATGATTAATGGAGTCGAAGCACTAAAGTACTCAGACATCTATCATAATGTAATAACAAATAGAGTCGGTACACTAACGTATCTAGACTTCTAATGCGATCAAATGATTCCCTTCGAGAGTTCAAAATATATAGAGTAGGTATCTAAATGTATCATATACCATGAGCCACAAGTCTCGTATAGATCTCACTGTACCCCTATAATAAGCTGAAGTTATGATCTACCCTATACACTCGAAACCTACACCCAATAGTAATTGGAATCACCATCTCTCTATAATGAGCACAAGTGTTCTAGGATCTCGTAGTAGAGATTTTCATCATCTCCCTCTAGGACATCACGTATTTCAAATAACAATATAAACCTCTCATTAAAAAGAGCATGAAGGTAGTGTCTTGTATAATACACTATCAGAGTCAAGAAAGAACACCGATGTCATGTGCATATATAGGCATCAAATGTAACATTGTGCAATCAATATGTCTATCACAAACGAAGACCGATATCTAGTCATCATGTATCCATAGGTATGGTCCCTAATATAAGGCTAATATACATGTCTGATTATCAATATAAATCAATACAGGGTGCAGTCACAATCATAAGATCAATACCATTCATCAAACATCACTACCCTAAAGTTAAAGCCAAGGGGTATGGACTAAATCTGCTCCATTTTACATGCCTACCAAAAGTGATCATGTAATCAATCACTACATTGATATGGTGTCCGGTCATCATTGATCGCACATATATCACTATAGATTACATTGCCTTGCACCCACATCTGGATTCCATGCTTTGCCATACATTTTACTTTATCGAGTATCTCGCAGCCTCTCCAAAGTCATGTCGAGTCCCCACAAAGAACCGTAGTCGAATAGGGAAGAAATTCTTGAAGTATTCACTTCCCTAAGGGTTTAGTCGATTGGAGGTTTCAATCGGCCGACGGAACCAAGTCGATCGAATCCAATTTCCCCAACCCATTCCTTTGAACTTCCCCCTCAGTTTTGAACTACTCCATCATTTGGTCCTAAATTGGTACCTCAATTGATTTAAATTATTAGTTTACCAATAATGAACCTGGGAAAGGATGTACCTCGCCAAAAAGTCGTTGATTCGTATATCGTTTTATCAGATGTTTTTCCCAATGAGACGCCTTTCTTCAAGAGCCTGTTTCTATCCAATCGAACCTCTATTGGGGTTCATTTGTTGATGTTTTGGAAGTGTTTTCAATTAGTAATCAAAAACCCGTTTCGATACCAAAAGCCGCTCTTTGCACGAGAAGAGTTCAATGGGAGATTATAGCTATCCGGCTTCCTCTAACATGCCAAAACCCCGGCCTCCTAGCCTTATGCATAGCTTATACATGTATTAATACACTCATCATGCATGCTTATGCAAACATATAACAACTTCTCAAGTCACATTCCAGACTTCACCAGAGCAATTGCTCAATCTATTGTTCTCTCATGCAACTTAACACACATGATGGTCGCTATGGCTACATGAAATGCCTAAAACGGAGTTGTATTTAATAATATTCTATATAATCAAACAATTGCTTATCTATATAAACAAAGAATCACACAAAAACTCTAACCAATATACATAAGGTTTTAATTGTTGTATAACTTCAAATACATGTATACATATACTTGCCCGTACTCATATACTTACATGCACATTTAAATAAGTAATTTATTTACTACTTTATCAAATCTTAGTATCTACTAAATACTTTAAATAAAATTCTAATATGGTTTTATATTATTTCATAAATCTTACGTCTATGTTATAAATATCTAATTAGCTTATAAATCAATTTTAATCCTTTAAATACTTTAGCCTTTAAATACTTTAACTTGAAACTAAGTATACTTCGTATTACTATTTTATAAAATCTCATTTCCATTTTATAAAATCTATACTTCATTTATAAAATATTCTAATCATTTTATAAATACTAAATTAGCTTCATTAACCCTCTAATCACTTTAATAATAAGTATATAGTTCAAAACTTGCTAAATTAGCTTACTAATGATTTTCAAAACCATTTGAACTAGTTTAATTATAAATAACTAATACATGCACTTAGTTGTAACTTTCTAAATTAGGTTACTCACTTTTTCCAAAATAGTTATTAAGGTCTTTAACAAATAATGAGTTAATAAAATCATGTTTATAGCATAAACATAAGCCTAAATCGACTCAAACAATCTCCGAATCACTTCATATAATTCTATGATTATCAATAAATGAAAATATGAAGATTAACACTTAAATATATATAGAGAATCATCCCACTCACCTTGGTTTTTCCTAAAAGTAAGCTATTATCACCAAAAACCCAATCTTTGCCCTCTTTAAATTTTAGAATCAACACTTAAGCTCCTATTCAAGCCAATTCCTATGCATTTTTATAGACATTCTATGAAAATAATTATGGTATTTTTATTTTATTTTATAAAATTTATTTAATGCGTTGGGGCTTAGGGATTATAAGGTGATTAAGCGGTAAAGAAGGATTAGGAGAGGAGGAAGAAGAGCGAACATGAAAGAAGAAGAATGAAATGAAATTATGAAGGGTATGCTAACTTACGGCCAAGCTAATAGGCCTAAGCCCAATCCATCTCATTTTTGTACAATCACTATTCACCCCAAAAATTCATTGACTCCAAATATAGATAGGTTTATACTCATTTTACTCGCATCGAAAAAGCAAACTCAACTATGGGTGTATCAAGTCCTAATTCGCTCAAGCGTAAAAGTTGAGTATAAAAGGCATTCTGTCACTTAACGATTAAATATTTAAATTAATCATTTAAATGTTCAATCGTTAAAGTTTTGGGATGTTACATGGTCTCCGTAGCGATAACCAATAGACTAGCATTCACGATGTGAAGGATCTGCTTCATAGTTGAGAAGTATCAACCGATCGCGGTTTTGGCTTGTGTAATGTTAAGATGTGTATATGTACATAGGCATATATATGTATGTATGTATGTATGTATGTATGTATGTATGTATGTATGTATATACGTATGTATAGCATACCATAGAGAATATTAGGTTAGATACATTGTACATACATATAAGAATTAAATGGATTAGCCATAATGGACCCAATCACTGTAAGTTTGTCTTATGTATAAAGTGTGAAATTTTCCCATCACTAGAACATTGTTTTGATTCCCTCTTATTACATGCCACATGCTAGATTTAGATAGATAGATTATGGAAGCAAATTGGATGTCCAAGGAATACCATTGAATCGAAGGTAGTAGCCTCAGTTAATATTTATGTTCTATTATATTTTCCATTCTGCTATGAGTTTAGACTGATCGGTTTTAGATACACATATATTATTGCAGATTACCAAAACCAATGAACTATACCCTAATGGACTTGGGTTTCAATTTTATCAAAATTTAGGCCCACTATGGTGTGGGTTGTTATACTAGCCGCCTCATGTTCACCGATCAACCGCATACCCTCGGGTGGTCGACGCTAGCAGTCAATCGGTCGGGGATAGGGGGTCGACTGATCCCTTACATTTGGAATCTGTTACTTTCTTTTCTTTTATTTTAATTTCTTTTCTATTATTTACTAAATAACGCTAACCTTTATTTTAACTTTACTTATACCGTAATGTTAAATCATTTATTACATAATAAGTTTCAAACGGTAACATTAATTAAAATTTTGAATTACAAATTCCATTCGAATTATTCTAAATTAGAAAAATCAAACGTTAATAAGTTTCCATTCGAGCTCTGATTACAAAACTTTATATATGAAAGTTGGTTAGAAAATTGCCGTGAGTGCAATGGTGTAACTTTCATGGAATAAAAGGGTTCTTTGAGTAAAAACCATTTGATCATGGCCAAATTTTTACTTTGAAAATTTTATATTTCTAGCGTTATTATTAATTAATTAATTTTATATCAATTTTACGGGGTGTTACATATTCCTTCTACATTGGCAATAGGAATTATCATACACGTTTTGTCTATAATATCTCATTTTTCTTATGAATTGGTTGCATAAAGCAAGTATCAATCTAAATTAAAATCACTAATGATGATTTAGAGTGTTCTCAAGTATTTACAAAATACTAGAAAATTGTTTAGATAAACAATGAACTCCTTATGAAGGAGTATTAGACTTGAACTTCATAAGTGATATAGAGTATTGCATATCAATCCCAAATTAATGATTGATCTTAGTTAAGGAGCTTTAAGTTGGAGTTGTTCTAAATGAATGGTTGTAGTTGACCAAAAGGCAAAGTACATTATCTTGAATAACACCGCAACAAAAGCTGCATAATGCATAAAAGTATAACTAAGCTAAGGGTAATCCTAATGTTGATAATCACTTAACACTGTTATGTGATAATTATGCCACAACATAAATCGTGAAAGAACTTAGGGCTTGCCAGATTTTGAGAAACATACACTGAAGAGTTCCACACGATAAAGATAGTTTATCAGCATTAAAGAGAGTTAAATACAAAGTAGTTGGTTAAGACAAGATAACATACCCGTTCACTAAAGCACTAGCTCAATCAGTTTTGAGAAAACTGATCAGAGGAATTGAAATAAGATTCCATAATTGATCATAAGTGTAAGTGTGATAATTATAAAGTTAGCAGTGCACCTTGGGGAAAATTATGCGATTAGTTACATATATAACTTTGTGACGGATCTTATTCGTAACAGATTATTTGATTTTTGTTATATGTTCTGTTATATAGTGACATAATTGATAAAGTAATTACTTTGAAGTATATAAATAGGAAAATCCTTAAGCGCAATGTTATGTGATTGTAGTTATAATAGTTGTAACCATAGGTAATTAATCATAATAAAAAATAACATTTTATATAAATATTCTAGGTCTAGATATTTCTAGAAAGTACGTCAATACGTCCCTTGAGACCAGAGTACGTAGCGCTCTCCAAATGTTGGACATCATATTATTTAAGGCTTCTTGAGGCACCACAAGGTATTATATAACCATGGGATGACTCATTCGAGAGTTTCCTATTGTTAATAATAACTAAGATCAAATAGGAAATCTCGAAAGGATGATTTACACAAATATCATGACTTGATAATAATGTTAAACTTCAATATGGGAACTCCACTTTGATTATTGTTAAATCATGGCATTGAGTGGATCGAATGACCATAGTTAGGTTTGAGTTGAATCATTGGAAGAAAAACACTATTTAATAGAGAAATTATCTCCTTATATATATATATGGTTAGTATCACTGTTAACTGTAGTCAACTCAAAGTAAAAAATCTTTGGCTTGAGTAGTACTTTCTATGAAATTATAAAATGTGATTTTAACTAAAAAGGACTTTGTTTTTGGACTAACCAAGTTGAATGTCGACGATATTGGAATTTTAACCAAAACCAAATTTCCATAAGTCCTAATGAAAAGAATTAGTGTAAATAATCGCTAGTAAATGGTATTGCTTAAGAAATTATAAAATGTGAATTAACTAAAGAGTTCTGTAAGCGATGAACGGGTCCAAACTATCACACCACCAACTATGGTGATGTATGAACGTTAATAATTGAATTTTTTGATATTAATTGCTGATTGATTTCACACCTCTGAGTCACACTACTGTATTTGTGAACTCTTTAAAAAAAAATTAATTAATTTGAAAAATGTAAATTAAATTAATTAACTAATATTTGAGAAACATTGATTGTTGTTTAATTTAGTTAATGTTTTGGTGTTGTTAGTAGTTGCTTGGATGTATATATAAAACTTATATATATGCAAGAATCGATACATGATATTGGTGAATATTTAAAGAGGTTTTAGATATAGTTATTTGCTTAACAAGCTTTTGGACATAATTATCTATGTGATGGCATGATGCGGCCTGCCATGCTATGGAGAGAGAAATATGGATGAGATTTGATTGGAAATTAATTGAGAACTAAAAGTGAAAGTTTTAAAGGGAGAATAAGAAAGGTTTTTATTCGCTCACTAAAATGTATATCTCATTCATTTTCTTTCCTATATTCATTCTTTCATTTACTTTTCCTTTTCATTCTCCTCTTCCTATCATGCCCGAATATACATTATCCATATTCCAAAATATTTTCAACTCCAAATTAAAATGAAAACATCAAATGAAATAAACCTAAGTGGTTCATCCTTTTATTGCAAGGATGGTGTGGATCTAGTTAGAGATATGAGGTGAAATCTCAAACCAAGGTGTCGCTAGAGGGAAAGATTTTTTAGATCAATTCATCTGTTTTATTTTTATTTATTCATGATGTTTAACCTTGATAAATTCACATATATATATATATACATTGAATTGCCACTTGTCGAATATAATTTTAAAATATTTTGTATATATGTAAAATCAATTTATATATTTATTTGTTTGTTTGATAGTTTGTATTGTATTTTGATATTATTAGTTTGCTAAGTTGTAAAACAATTCCACATTAACACATATTGCCTTACTTAATTATTTATGATCAAAACGATGCATTTTTATTCATTAGGAAAAATAAATTGTAGAACTTTGTTTAAAAGATTATTTTGTATTCAGACATCATATAATCTATACTCACTCGGAAATATATAATTTTTCATTTTAAAATTTATTAACTTATATTCCAGTACCTCAAAACCATTCTTTTAACTTGATTTTCAAATCTTAAATTCAATATGTTACTTTTATAAAATGTTTTAATTCTATATTCAAGGTTGAATTACAACTTAACATATACAATTAAAGATTTCCAAGTGGCCTAGCATATGGTAAAGAATGAAGGAGTGAATTAAATAAACTTTTTTTATAAGTTATTTACCAAATCATAGTTGGATTTTTACAGATAGTGATATTCAAATCTAAAATTTTAACTTGTCAAATTAAAAAAATTGAATGGAAACCTTATATATATTACATAGTCGAAGAGCTATATTGCTAAACCAAGATTTGGTAAATATTCATAAAGGAAGGAGTAAATTAATCGAAGTTTGTCTTCCAATCTCCTGCTATTTGAAATTATTATATGCTAATTTTGGATCTTAACACACATAATTAAATATACACTACTTAAGTAATAATTTTAAGGCAATAATTGCACATATGGATGGCAATTGTTTCCATTATAGATGTAGATTCCAAAACCTATACATGTGCACATTAAATTTGCATACTATATTATATTTTGCATATGTACTATATATACACATGATTATATTATGATATACTCGTATATTATACAAAATAACAATTAAATTCATTGATTGATTAGTCAGAAAATTAAATAAAATTGGATTTTATGCAAAATGATAATCATGTCACATCTAATAAATCTATTTAGACTGGCCTAATAAAAATCTTAGTAGGATTTTTTTTGGAATTCACCAAATTTACTCACTTCCAACCTACCTGCTTCCTTTAAAATCAATATAAAGTTAATATATTGTTTTAATCCATTTTAAGGTCTTAAATAAAAAAAACTAAAACAATATAATATTAAGTTTCTCCATTTTAATTAATAACATTGGTAAATTAATTTTACTAAGTTGAATATAAAAATATGTTGAAAAATACTATTGTGTGACTCCTTGATGTGGACTCAACCCTTAGTAGTATTTAAATAGTTTAAATAATAAAGTTGGCATGAACATTACCGAAGCATGGTAGTGAATACTAGTTTAATTGCTTACATATTATTTAATTACATTCATATTCATATCCTAGTAATGCTAAATAACAATATATTGTGCATGTTTCCTTTTTATTATCACTATAACACTTAGGTAGCTATATTTTAGTCAATGGTCAGAAATTCAAGTAATATATGTAGTCAACTATGTTGTACAACTATAAAGTCCTTGGTTCAGTTCAATTACATTTATTGATTAACCATTTTACTTTGGCTATATTTTGACTTTAAGTTGATTATCAATTATGGTGATACTGACCTTCTACAATGAAGGAGACTGATTCTCTTAAGTAGTGTTTCACTTCAAGTGGTTTATCCAATATTTAACTTTGGCTATAATATGAACATCATGTCATGTGATTGACTATAATCAAAGTATGATCTAGATACTTAAGATGCACATTACTTATAAGTCCAAAGACCATTAAACTTGTTACATGAGATCCTCTATTCTGACTTGGTTGGATTTAACCTATAGAAGACTCATGTTGAGTCGTTATATGGTTGCTTCAAACAACCATAATAACTTTATCCCATGTTATCCCAACATTCATAAGTAACTCACCGTCCATCGCATGGAGAGAGTTACGCAAGATAGCCTCAATGTATGTATCCATTTCACAAAACATATCAACTAGGAACATTAAATTAATTTAAATATATGATTCAATACTCATGGTTATGAACACACCCTATCCTATAATCAATTAAATACATTTCTTAGTGGCATGCTTAAAACATTCAATTTAAATGGGAAGTGGCATATCTAGTGGAGAGCGAGTGAATAATGTGTAAGAACTTACCCATGGGAAGGAACAACAACTGAAAATGATTATTAATACCCTTTACGAAGAGTAACAAAAGGAAGAATCCACCAATAGATAGGCTAGCCTATGATTGCTAGTTTGTGAGGTAATATATAACCAATGTGATGATTAGTAGCTGATTCTAAAGTATGATCAATACTAAATAAACTAAGATTTTACCCAAACTATAATTTTAGAGAGACGCGAACGTATAATTATATATTTAAAGTTATGGAGCACTACTTATATCATAATACAATGATACATACAATTGAAAAAAAACTAAGGCATTTTTTATTTTAATCATATTCTTATACAAATTATATTTGCAACAAATTACACAATTGCCCTTAAAGCACACCTTCTACTTTATAACACTAATCAACTGATTACGCAATGTAGAAAGAAAACCATGTGACATGTGACGGCCTGTAACATCTCGAAAAATTAGTACAGAATTTATATAAAGGAAATGATTAACTAATAGTAAAGGGAAAAAAATGAAAGTCAAGCAAGCATCAAAATTTGGTTATAAATCTTACACCATTGTGTTAATGGTGATCTTTAGATAACTTTCATATATAAAGTTTCGTTATTGAAGTTCAAATGAAAAGGTTATTAAGATCTAAAGATTTGAGATTGAAAATGATTCAAAACATGTTAGTGAAAATAAATTAGTAAAGAATGTTAATGTTGAATGACGTTAACTAATCGACAGTCGATATAAGACCGGTCGACCCCTAATGGTCGACCGCTTCCTATTTATCGGTCGAACGATTGACATATGTGGGCAATGATTAGCCTTGGCCTAGATGGCTCAGATTTTATAATATAAATCCAACGGTTTCTATGTATTCTAGTAGTTATAAATAAGGACATAACCCTTCATTGTTTTTACTCTGAAACCCTCGTTTAGTCTTCAACAATACGTTCAAATTTTCCTCCTCTTCCGAAAATCTCTTTGTCTCCTCCAAATTCTATACTAAATTAAATATAAAATTCAAAACAAAATCAAACTAAAGAAAGGGAATCAATAAATAAAGATGAAGAGAAGACTGAAGGCAAGCTTGAAAAGAAGGGAGCTTTAAGAGACGAGTGGGTTGATTATTAAAAGAAGGTGTTTCATAAATAATTAAATTTGTTTATATTTCGACTTGATCTGGAATCAGTTTCTTCTAATTTGAAATAATAGTTTCCATTCAAAATTTATCTTAAATAAATCAAGCTCATCTATGTATAAATAGGCAGGAAAATGTAAATTTTATATGTAGTAAAACTAGAGAAAGTAGACTAGATTAATCCTTTTTAAACTGTAAAGATCCTCATTGATAAGAGCTTTGATTAACTAAATAGAGCGAAGTTGAATAACCTACTATTTGCCTTTACTATATATATATATATATATATATATAACTTTAGTTAGAGATATATAATGTTTTTGTATAAAGTAGTGTAGACACACACATATCGTAAAGTTAATAGTTTTAATTCGTGAAAACATAATTATTGATTATGCACAAAAAAATCACCCGAATTGTAAATGAGATGAATGATGAAAATCTTATCAAAGCAAGTATAGAACTAACATAATAAAATTTACGTCATAAAAGAAATTTACAACTGGCTAATGGAATTAAAATCCACCGGCTAAGGACTAACCTTAGTTGGTCGATAGCAAGTCATCGACCGGTTATTGGTGCACATGCACAGATTGAACCTCGGCCAATCACGCGGGTTTAATATATAATAATCGTATGAGTACATGATATTAGTTCCCCGTTTTGGGACTTTTGGATGTCATGGTACCGAAGAAAATGTGTACGTGGATAATTAGGCCTAGACACTATTTATCATGAGGGCATGTTCAATATATGGGCAGTTTGGTCATGATGGTATGCTGAGTAAATGGCACTCGAGAGGTTCCTTGGTGTATGCATGCAATTTGGCCTAGGCAGTTGTCTGATGCCATGCATAGTTACCACACTAATAAAAGGTTCCTTGGTGTACATGGGAAATTCAGCCTAGACACTAATGTGGGTGTCCAACTGCATTGCGTAGGGGACGTTGCCATTTGGATTATTAACCAGGATACATACATAGGCCCTAAGTTGTCAGATAATAGGCTCGACCCGAGCCTAGCGTTGTGAGGTCCTATTAGTGCATAAGAGCGATATATGTAGTATTTCTTCAGATAATGCCAAACCTATAGTGATAGAAAATTATCCTTGATATAGGAGCAATCCTAGAGATTATTAGTTGATCCGTTGTTCGATCATTGAGTATAAATCTTTGTAAGATGTTTTGAGTGTAGGTGTAATTAAAACTATATTTCTAAAGTTAAGGTGACCAACCCTAGGTTCATAAACATAAAAAGGACACCTTAGGTCACGTAGTCTATAAATAAAGTTAATTGCTTTTGGACCTCGTGTATTAGTGATACAATTCTTTCACCAAATTTTTATCTGACCATCCCTTTCTTTCTTTTTCCCCCACCAAAGGAGGATAGGGCATTAGATGATTTGACCCGGGCATAGTGTGTGGAGAAGGAAGCTCGGCAGTGAAGTTAAAGATTATTCTTATTTATTCTCCATGTAACTATTTATTGTATTTATTATCTATCGTACCTTTTATTATCACTTTAGAAACCTTGGATATGAACTATGTATTAATGAGACATTTTTTGAAATGTTCATTATCAGCACTTATATTTTAGTTCCTTCAGCTATGAGATCCAAAAGGGTGGAGTGTTTTTTATTTTATCACTATCCCTGCATCATGTAATGTTAAAAAAACCCTCGTAGCATGGAGTAGGTTAAAAAGCTGTTAAGGACCTTGAATTCAGTGTGTCCGAAGATGCGGGTTGTCATAGTTAGTACCAGAGCTTAATTTTTAATTTCCTTACGGATTAGGTAAGTATTGAGTAAGCATACATATATGTTTTAAAATTTACATAAAGACTTTACATATGCATAAACGTATATAAGTTTAACATGCAAATACTCTATTCTTATTTAATACTATTTTTGGAAAGTTGCTAATAATTCCTAATCATAGATACTGAGATTGAGCAATCCTGCTTGAAATGGATTAAACGAGTCAATGGAGATCTAGGTGTCAATGTCTCAATATGGTTCCACCTTTTCTACAATCGAGGGGGCAAACCGAGCTTAACCTGAATGAGGAACCCATAGTGCAAGCATCAAGTGCAGTTCCTGTTAATCCTTATGTTGGTATTTTTCCAAGTTGTGTAGAGATTTTGTGAGTCTAAATGGGAAGCTATATGCGAGGGACTGAACCTTTTGTGGATTCGAAGGCATGGTTACGTATTTCTGAGAGGTTTTTTGGATTGCTGGCCTAAGTGATGTCGTTCGAAGGCAGCTTGCTTCTTGGCACTTACAAGGAGAGATTTAAATTGATGGGATGTGATAGTAGTAGAAACTAATGAGGAAGAGATAACTTGAAAGATTTGAGGAGGCATTTTGAGACGAGATTTCTTCCCATAAAAGAGCAAGGTGTACAACTTGAAAAGTTTATAGATTTGCAACAATGAGAGATGATAGTGATAGAGTATGTAAACCAATTCAATGAGCTGGCTAGGTTTGGGGTTGATATGATAAATACCTATCATGAAAAGGCTATGAAGCTTGCAAAAAGGTTGAATCAACCTCTTTAAAGTTTGGCCCTTAATTACATTCCCATGGGGGCTACTTATGAGAGTTTAGTGGAGATGGCCTTGCTAAATATGATTTCCAAGGATGAGGTGAAGAATGAGTCAAATAAAGCAGAAGGAAAAATATTCTTGCGGAATCAGCGCAAGGGAAGAATATGGGTTCAAGAGAAGATGAAGAAGCAAGAACTCAAGTGTGGAAGATGTAATAGAAATGGGCATGCTATAAAAGATTGCATGACGACCTCTCACAAATCAAATGTTATAATTGCAATCAACTTGGGAATATGAAGAGGGAGTGTCCAACTACACTAATAACCTCTACTCAAGCGGTTCCTAGTTATGCACTGGTTAGTATTCCTGGCTAGAATGTGCCTCCAGTGGTGGACAAGGGAAAGAAGGTTGTAACTGAAAGTGTGTTAACTTAATCTGATTTATCTATTTGTCCCTTATTTGACACTGAAGCATGATACTCTTTTACTTCTAATAGACTAATAGATGAATTGCACTTAGAAATAGCATAGTTACTAATCCTGTAGTTATATCAAAACATGTTAGAGGATCAACTCATTTATTCATGATTTGTACGGGTTTGAAGTTGTATATTTCAGGGATTGAGTTTGATTGCGATGCTTTTATATGTGATTTTTTGGGTTTGGTCTTATTTAGAAATAGACCGGATGACTATGTATGGAATAACACTAGATTATGAAAGGAAGGTCGTTCGCTTGGGTACTTTTTGTAGGCGTAGCCTTGTGGTTTATTGCAACCCCGAAAGTTTTGTTATGTTGAGTTACCTTTATTTTTTAGACCTATCACACGATGAGTTAGCTTCAATGACAGTAGTTCGTGATTTTGTAGATGTCTTTTTCGAAGTTACCGGTGTTCTGCCTCATAGGGAGATCAAGAATTTCCCTTTAACACCCCATAAAATAATAAAAGAACTGAAGTTATATACAGTAAGGGTGAAATTGGAATTTTCACCAAAATCTGAATTTGACTACGAAACTTGCACTATTGCGTTCATATCGATTTTATGGACAATTTCATGTGTAATGTTTGGAAATTGTAGCCAGTATAAAAAAGGTATTAATGTTTAACGGTTTGAATTCAAAAATAATTAACAAATTAATACACTAAAATTAATTAACAATTATAACTCAACCGGTGGACACCTTAGTTAGAGTCGATCGACACCTAGCAGCCGACCGACTCGAACCAAGCAATTGATGGGGGGCACTATCAGTAGAGTAAACCTAGGCCGAACGACCTAGATTTAATTATATTAAATCAATAGTTGGTGTTTGATTGTGCCGCTACAAAGAGGATAGTAACTGTAACGACCCGGAATTTTGGACAATATCAAATTAATAATCTGTATTAATAATTGAATTGGTTTGATAAATTTTCTTTATAATTTAAATTTAAATTGGTAAAATTTAATCTTTTAAGATTAATGAATATTTATTCTGGTAATTTTGATCAATATCTTTCTAACAATTTAATATTGATAAGAATAATTTTTTATAAAGCTAATAAATTTTATTCTATTTATAATATATATAATTGGATATATATTGTGAATAGAAGATCCATTGTTTTAAATAAAGATGAATTTTCAAATTGTGATATATATGTATGTATATATTATAATTTGGAGTGTTTTGAAATTTAATTTAATCCATTGATAATTTATATATGTATGAATTGTAATATTAAAAGCTTTGTTTAGAATTTATATTTTCAAAAGTTAATTTAGAATTAATTCATTTGTTTTCAAATTTTTAGATAATTGTTTATTTCTAATATGATAGTTTAAAAAGGGATTTAAATAGAGTTTTGTTTTCTTTTCTTTTTAAAGTATTTAAATTTAAAATAGTTATAAAAATAAATGTTTTAGATTTCTAATCCATGTAAAAGATATATTTGTACTATCATTAGTTTTAGAATAATTTCTTTTAAAAGTAAATTGATATATACATATGTAAACTATATTTATTAAGAGAAATTAATACGTAAGTAAATTTATATTTACATTTAAATTAAATAAAAATCTATAAAAAAATGCTTAAAGACAAATGTAACCATATTAGTCACCTTAATAACACATGTAAGGAAATTAAGCTATATAGTGACAAATGTAAGAAAATTAAATATTATTGTGACAAATGTAAATTCTTGAGAAACAAGTGGCTTTTCTTTTTCTTTTATTTGAAAAAATTTAAACATAAAGAAGTTTGTTTTTCCTTTCTTCATTTTTTTTCAAATTAATGGCAAAACGGAAATTATTTTCTTCAAATCTGAAAATAAAATCCAAAGCAAAGATTAAATCTGAAGTTCTTCTTAACAATCAAAGCAGATGAGGATTTGAAACCTACAAATTCAACTGAAAAACAAATTTGAAATTCTTCTCAACAATCAAGCTGCAACATCAAGTAGAATCTACTATTTTCAAATCCTGCAACTTCAAATCAACCTGCAAGTTCAACATTTTACATCAATTGAAGCTTGCAAGGGGATTTTCAACATGAAGCATAATCAAAAGCAAAAGCTTTTTCCAGATTTAAAGTGAATCAAGAGCCTGGGAAAAAGAATCAAAAACTGCTATGTTCACTGTAAATTTAAACAGGTGAGTAAATTATTTTAAAAAAGTTTAAAATTTATTTGGACTCTAAAGCATGTGTGATGATTTATGAAGTAGTTTAGTTTCAAATTGTTTTGTGAAGAAGATTGCATGTTTATATATAAAGAAGTGATGCATGTTTGTGACCTGTATTTGTATGCCCTATTAGATTACAGGCTATGATAATTCAAATTCATTCAAATCTCCCAAAATATTCATTATTTGTCCTTGATGATTGAATGAAAATTGTTTGTAAATGTTTAATGGTATTTTTAAAAATATTTTGTGGGATTTTTAGTTTACAAATAATTTTTAAAATATGTATAACAATAAGATACTGATACACATGAAAAACTAATAACTTCAATTGTTGTTTTGGATTGTATAACTGGATTAGAGGTTAGAAATCATGAATTTTAACATGCAATTTATAATTTTTAAATTGATAATTTTTTTTGAATTTGGGTTTTGTTCGAATTGGGGTTTTGAGATTTTGCCGAAGATCAAGGTAATTATGGAAGCTGGATTTTTGATCGTAGCTTGTTCTTAGGTTGTAGATTTTGGGAAAAATGCAGTTGGAATTTTTAAGTGGATGAATTGATCGTATTCGATCAAACTAGGGTTTTGGGTTGCTTTTGTGTTCGGCTTGGATGTCGTGACTTTATGACTTGAATATATGACCAGAAATGATCGCAATGGTGGAGAGAGGAAGCTCGTGACGTGGCGGTTCTGTGGTGGGGACGGCGAGTTTGTCAACATCAAGTTTGTGGCGGTGATTGGGTTTTGGGTCGTGTGGTTCTGCAGTTTTATTCGAGCTCAAAGTCGAAATCTTGGTTCGCGTACCAATTGTTAGATCTAGGCTTGGATTCTTGTTTGCGCTCGTTCAGGTGACCGCCGACGATAGTCGCGACGCTCTAAGGTGGCTAGACGCAGTTGGGTAGGTGCACCGTGCACATTCTTGTGTTGGGGAAGAAGGGTTATGACCCGAAGGAGCACTCGTGTTTTCTCGCGTGTGGTCTCGAAGTTAAGGGGTAGCTGGGGTTTACTCGGGGGAAAGCTCGTGATTTTGCAGTTTTTTACCCGATTGTATAGGTTGTTGTCTTCTGTAACTACTGTGTAAATGAGGCTTGCAAATAAACTTGTTGATTGAAATAAATAAAATCCAGTTTAAGTTATAAAGCAAGTTCATAAAGGAAACAATATACAAAGTTAAAACTTGTTGGTTTAAAATAGATATAAATCAAACTTTTAAAAAAAGGGTAATTGAATTCAATTTCAAATTTAAATTGTTTAAAGATGATTTCTTTTAAAGTAATTATCTTATACAAATTTTGAATTTAAATTTTAAAAAGAAGTGTTCCAATTTTAAGTATTAAATCAAAGTTTTAAGTTAAATTTTAGAGTAATGTTTTAATAATAAAGTTTTCAAATTTTATTTAAATTGAATAAGTTTAAAATTAGACAACTTAAAGTGTCTTAGATTTTGATTTCTAAAAGCCTTATTTTCAAATAAAGTTATTATTTTAATTTTGAAATCCAAATAGTATAATTTGTCTTTAAGTTATTAAAATTTGATTTAATTTCAAAAAAATTATTTATGTAGATAATTATGATTAATTTATTTTGATATGAACTTAAAGATACTTAATTAAAATGTGATTTATTAATAAGTAAAAAGATTTAATAAAATTAATGTTTTCTTAATTAATTAAGGATTTTGAAAATATAAGAAGTTAGTTAATTAATTATTTAATGAATTTTAAATAATTAGTTAATTGTTTATTTAATTTTTAATAATCACTTAATTATGGATTAGTTAAGTGTGATTACTTAATGAAGTAATCAATGGTTAATTATTGAATGTAATTAAGAATGGTAATTACTTATGGAGGTAATTATAGGAAATTACTCATAGGAGTAATTAATTGAAGTGATTAATGGTTAATCACTTGTTGTTATCAATTAAGGAATTGATTAACAAAAAATTTTGAAATTAATTAATTATGGAGTAATTAATTTAAGTATTAATTACTATTAATGATGGAATTAATTATTTTTTAAGGTAACTAATTAAGAGGGTAATCATCTAACGATGTAGTTAGAAGATAATTACTTATGTAAGTAATTAAGAGTTAATTACTTAGTTATTTTAGTTAATTAATTAATGTGATTAATTAATTAATGAATGAGATTAATTTAAGATTAATTACTAAGTGTAACTAATTTAAAGGTAATTAATTAATAAAATAATTAATTAAGGATTATTTATTAATCTAATTGGTAATAATTACTTAATGAAGTAATTAAAGATTAATTAATTAGATTAGTTAATCAAAGGGTTTAATATAATTAATTAAGATGTTAATTAATTAAGATAAATAATTTCAAATCGTTAATTACTGTTTATGATTAATGAGATGATTAATTACAAGTTAAGTATTTAATTAATTTAAGGAATTATTAATTAATAAGGATCATTAGTTAATTAATGATACTAATCAAGGTTGATCAATAAAAGTAATTAATTTAAGTGTGATTAATTAATTGTAATTAATTAAGGTTTAATGTAATTAATTATAATTGATTAATTAATGGAAATAAGTGTAGGATCATTAATTATTGTAATTAATGATAGTAATTAAAGGTTAATTACTGTATATGATTAAGAATAATTACTTGAATGTAATTAAAGTATAATTAATCAAGGAAGATTAATTAAGAATGATCATTAGAGATAATTAATTTATTTATTTGGAATAAATTAATAAAGAAGGATTTAGGTAATCCTATTGTTTTGGAGTTAATCAATTCTGCTTCTGGATGATTGATTAATGTTGATTGATTTATATTGGATGATTGATATTGGGTGTTTGGTTGATACTGGATGATTTGGATATCTATGATATGTGATATGCTGCTTTGTGAGATGAATAGTCGATATGAATTATCTATTGTGATAATATGATTCATCTATCTGTTTATATTATCGTGTATATAAGTTTTAATTGTTTAAACCCTTAAGAACAACTTGGACATTAAAATGGCATTTGGTTTCGGTGAGACCGGAATCCGGTTTCCATATTTGGATATCCCAAAACCACATCGATTCCAATTAAACGTTAGGTCGTGAATCCAAGTGGAGCTTTGTGAAGACTCGAGGTGTAAGGACTATAAGTCAGTATAACTTTGTGGGTGATTCCGTAATGAGTTTGACGGAATAGTACTTATAGATTCGAGATGGTGATTTAGAGTGCAAGGGCTATGGTCATTGACTATGAGGGTGATTCCAAAATGAGTGCAACGAGATAGTGCCTTCAGTTTCGTTGTAACCTGGAACGAACTTGTATGGATTGAATGCTTTCAGAACATCGTCAGGTGGACGATGAGAATTCTAAGATAGATGTGTTCTATAAAGGTAATCGCAGCCTCAAGCCTCATCAACCCGGGAATGGCTAAAACAAGGGAGGTGCAGCAAGGCTAGGTGGGTAGCGCCCATTTCAGGACAAGATTTTCCCCTGTCTAGAAGTCCCTTTTTATTCGGCTGTGTGGGCAGTTGGGTCTCGGCCAACTGCGGGGTTGTCTTGTTCGGGACTTCTAGTAAGGGATGGTTCCGGCCTTGTGTTTCAGGGGAGTTAGGGTGGCTCCTTGGTATGGTGATCTAGGCCACGTACTGTGACGGGCGGTACCCCAGTAGCCCTGCCATTGATGGAAACCCATTCTTCCTACGAGACCCTACAGTTTTTTTTGTATTACCCACTTTCGTGGCTAGTAACTGGAATTTAATAAATGTAACAATTTCGGCTATTTCTTATTTACATGAAAACCCTAGACACTATTATAATATCACTGGATTTCCTATCAAATGTTTTGGTTAGCGTAAGATAAATTTTTTTCCATGTTTATGTGTGGGACGTCTTAAGTGATACCTTTTCTTTTCAAAGGTTTTTCTAAAGTTTAAGCAATTTTAACCGTTTACTCACACCAGACCCCTGTCTGACCCGAGTTTTTATTTTCTGTTTTATTAAACTCTTGTGTACTCATAATATATTATGGTTCCGCTGTGTTGTTTGGTATCTGTATCTGTTGTGCTTGAGTTATATAGTTAGACAGATGTTTATAACTGTCTAATACGTGTTGTATAAGTTGTTTACTCTGATGTAATATGATACTATGTAATATTTTATGTGATATATTATATTTCATTCGTTCCGCTGTGAATTCTCTGTTGTTATTGTGTTTCTTTCTTCTCTTCCTTTCTTCTTCTATCCCTTTCTTTCTTCATTAGTGACGTGTCTTCCTAGTGTTAGGAAGTCGGGTCATTAAAGTTGGTATATATATATATATATATATCTACCTGATCAGTTGGGTTATCTGTTCGAATTTTCCAACATAAATTTTAGAGGTAGATAGAGTAGTGGTGTGTATGTGTAACACGACTACCATTAATGGAAGAGGTCCTTATGTTTGAGGTTGGAAGTATTTGTCGAGACTGTAGACCTAATACCGTCTCGAGTGAGATTTGTAGTTTGGAGTAAGGATTTCTCTGATATCCGAAGGAAATCTTTTTAAAGACTCGGAGTTTATCTTGGATGTAAGTTTGGATTTGTCGGAAGTGCAGAAGTGATGGTATCTTAATAACTGCGTGATGAGATGCAGTATCCATGGATATTTTCAGAAGATGTTTTCTCTCGAAGCAGTTTTAGAAGTAGTTGAGGAGAAGTCTTTACCTGCCGTAGGGAATATTCGTCTGTATGGAAGTTGTTTGGATCTTTAGCACAGAGGTTGGCTGTTCTGGAATATGAGACTAAGGTCTAAGTTATTTCGCTTCGGAATGGTCTCATTTGTCATTCTTAAGGAGAGCGAGATGTTGATGCTTGGTTTGGAGCCTGAATTTCTTGAGGGGTTGTCTGCATCTCGGAGGTCCGTGAAGTGGTTTGTTGATAGTTTTGGTTTTCGAGGAGCCTTTGGATTAGAAGTCTTTGGTTAGTTGTGGTAGCAGTGCAGCTCGAAGTGCTCGGTGTGCTGACGAGGAGGTCTTTTGGCTTTGTTGTATCATTGAGGTAGAGTTTGGAAGCAGCAGTGTGGCCGTTTCTCCGATGGTTCGGGAATCTTTGTGGTTCTTCTTTTAGCAGTCCGGGCAGTTGGTGGATGTTTTTCTTGAAGGGTTAACCTTGTTTGGAAAAGCTTAAAGCTGTTCTAATTGGTGAAGTAAGGACAGTTTCTTTGGAATCCGAACTAGGTAGGATCGCAAAAGTGACTTGCGATTAGTTTGGTTATTTTCTTGGGCAATCTTTTGTTTGAGACTGAGGGTTCTCATTTGGAAGAAGGATCTACTGAAGTAATCAGAAGTTTGTCTGCATCTGGAATCGAGTTCCATATTGTTTTGGTTCCGGAAGCGATTCTGGTAGTTAGCCTGGTAGTAGGATGGTTCTTGGAGAAGGAAGAGTTGGTGTAGCAGCTCAGAAATATTTTTGGAATTTGGATTGGTCAGATCTAGTTTTTGAGTTTGTATTTCTGCTGTGAGGTTGTGTGACCGAGTTAGAAGGGTCACTCAGATTTTATGGATTTGATGAACAAAGTTTCTCAGATATATTGGATAAGTTTGTATTCATGTTCATCAACAGTATTCTCATCTATTTCAGAATCAGAGTTGTGCAGCGGAAGCGAGGTAGCAGCTGTGCAAGGAAGGAAGCAAGTTCAGTTTGCTATTTCTTAAGAAGTTGAGCATGTGTTCTGGATTTCGACGGATTTTGGAAAACTTTTCTGTTGGATAGGATCCAGGAACTGCTTTGCTTTGGTCTAGTTGATTCTGGAAGCATCGGCATGGGTTGAGCTGATCAGGAAAAGGATTGGCAGCCCAGGATTGACTGTTGAGTTATGCAGATGTGAGATAAGGAGTTTGGAATTCGAAGTTGGAGACTTCATTGTTGTTAAGATTTCTCTGGTCAAGAGAACAGTGATTGGATAAGATTGGATGGCTAGTTCTGAGGCATCTGAGATTTCTTATCTGTGTTTTGATAAGATAAGATTGAATTGCCAGTTTGGATAGCTGGAATTCATTGTATATCACGTATCTCTGAGGGAGTACGTGTATGATTCATTGTTGGTTGTAGAATCTGAAGTTCAGTTGGATCTGGATGTTGAGCTGGACTTGAGTGTAGTCTGATGTTCTGTTCAGATTGGTGGACTAGAGATGAGAGGAGCTTTGGGTTTTGGTAGTGTAGTTTGCTTAGCTTCTGTAGAGCGAGTCTCCCCGTGATTTATATTTGGGAAACTCGAGATAGTATTAGTAAGATTTATTCTGATCTGTGTCAGGATAATTAGTTAGGTTTGTTTGTTTGTTTGATTGGTATGGTTGTTAGTAACTGGTTGTTAGGAATGCTTTGCTGTTTGAAATTGAAATCTTTGCTGGGTTATCAAATTATCTTTGCTTTTAAATTTCGGGGACGAAATTCTTTTAAGGGGGGAGGATCGTAACGACTCGGAATTTTGGGCAATATCAATTTAATAATCTGTATTAATAATTGAATTGGTTTGATAATTTTTCTTTATAATTTTAATTTAAATTGGTAAAATTTAATCTTTTAAGATTAATGAATATTTAATCTGGTAATTTTGATCGATATCTTTCTAACAATTTAATATTGATAAGAATTATTTTTTTCAAAGCTAATAAATTTTATCTATTTATAAGATATATATAATTGGATATATATTGTGAATAGAAGATCTTTAGTTTTAAATAAAGATGAATTTTCAAATTGTGATATATATGTATGTACATATTATAATTTGGAGTGTTTTGAGATTTAATTTAATCCATTGATAATTTATGTATGTATGAATTCTAATATTAAAGCTTTGTTTAGAATTTATATTTTCAAAAGTTAATTTAGAATTAATTCATTTGTTTTCAAATTTTTAGATAATTGTTTATTTTTAATATGATAGTTTAAAAAGGGATTTAAATAGAGTTTTGTTTTGTTTTCTTTTTAAAGTATTTAAATTTAAAATAGTTATAAAAATAAATGTTTTAGATTTTTAATCCATGTAAAAGATATATTTGTATTATCATTAGTTTTAGAATAATTTATTTTAAAAGTAAATTCATATATACATATGTAAACTATATTTATTAAGAGAAATAAATATGTAAGTAAATTTATATTTACATTTAAATTAAATAAAAATCTATAAAAAATGCTTAAAGACAAATGTAACCATATTAGTCACCTTAATAACACATGTAAGGAAATTAAGCTATATAGTGACAAATGTAAGAAAATTAAATATTATTGTGACAAATGTAAATTCTTGAGAAACAAGTGGCTTTTCTTTTTCTTTTATTTGAAAAAATTTAAACATAAAGAAGTTTGTTTTTCCTTTCTTCATTTTTTTTCAAATTAATGGCAAAACAGAAATTATTTTCTTCAAAACTGAAAATAAAATCCAAAGCAAAGATTAAATCTGAAGTTCTTCTTAAGAATCAAAGCAAATGAGGATTTAAAACCTGCAAATTCAACTGAGAAACAAATTTGAAGTTCTTCTCAACAATCAAGCTGCAACATCAAGTAGAATCTACTATTTTCAAATCCTGCAACTTCAAATCAACCTGCAAGTTCAACATTTTACATCAATTGAAGCTTGCAAGGGGATTTTCAACAGCAAGCATAATCAAAAGCAAAAGCTTTTTCCAGATTTAAAGTGAATCAAGAGCCTGCGAAAAAGAATCAAAAACTGCTCTGTTCACTGTAAATTTAAACAGGTGAGTAAATTATTTTAAAAAAGTTTAAATTTATTTGGACTCTAAAGCATGTGTGATGATTTATGAAGTAGTTTAGTTTCAAATTGTTTTGTGAATAAGATTGCATGTTTATATATAAAGAAGTGATGCATGTTTGTGACTTGTATTTGTATGCTATTAGGTTATAGGCTACGATAATTCAAATTCATTCAAAACTCCCGAAATATTCATTATTTGTCCTTGATGATTGAATGAAAATTGTTTGTAAATGTTTAATGGTAATTTTAAAAATAGTTTGTGGGTTTTTTAGTTTACAAATAATTTTTAAAATATGTATAACAGTAAGATACCGATACACATGAAAAACTAATAACTTCAATTGTTGTTTTGGATTGTATAACTGGAATAGAGGTTAGAAATCATGAATTTTAACATGCAATTCATAATTTTTAAATTGATAATTTGTTTTGAATTTGGGTTTTGTTCGAATTGGCGTTTTGAGAATTTGCCGAAGATCAAGGTGATTAGGGAAGCTGGATTTTTGATCGTAGCTTGTTCTTAGGTTGTAGATTTTAGGAAAAATGCAGTTGGAATTTTTAAGTGGATGAATTGATCGTATTCGATCAAACTAGGGTTTTGGGTTGCTTTTGTGCTCGGCTTGGATGTCTTGACTTCATGACTTGAATATATGACCGGAAGTGATCGCAATGGTGGAGAGAGGAAGCTCGTGACGTGGCGGTTCTGTGGTGGGGACGGCGAGTTCGCCAATGTCAAGTTTGTGGTGGTGATTGGGTTTTGGGTCGTGTGGTTCTGCAGTATTATTCGAGCTTGAAGTCGAAATCTTGGTTCGCGTACCAATTGTTAGATCTGGGCTTGGATTCTTGTTCGCACTCGTTCATGCGACCGTCGACGATAGTCGCGACGCTCTAAGGTGGCCAGAGGCACTTGGGTAGGTGCACCGTGCACATTCTTGTGCACTGGGTATTTTGAGTTGGGGAAGAAGGGTTATGACCCGAAGGAGCACTCGTGTTTTCTCGCGTGTCGTCTCGAAGTTGAGGGGTAATTACTTATGGAAGTAATTAGAGGAAATTACTCATGGGAGTAATTAGTTGAAGTGATTAATGGGTAATCACTTGTTGTTATCAATTAAGGAATTGATTAATAAAATTGTTTGAAATTAATTAATTATGGAGTAATTAATTAATTTAAGTATTAATGATTATTAATGATGGAATGAATTATTTGTTAATGTAATTAATTAAGAGGGTAATCATCTAATGATGTAGTTAGAAGATAATTACTTATGTAAGTAATTAAGAGTTAATTACTTAGTTATTTTAGTTAATTAATTAATGTGATTAATTAAATAATTAATGAGATTAATTTAGGATAAATTACTAAGTGTAATTAATTTAAAGGTAATTAATTAATAAAGTAATTAATCAAGGATTATTTAGTGATCTAATTGATAATAATTACTTAATGAAGTAATTAAAGATTAATTGATTAGATTAATTAATCAAAGGGTTTAATATAATTAATTAAGATGTTAATTAATTAAGATAAGTATTACAAATCGTTAATTACTATTTATGATTAATGAGATGATTAGTTACAAGTTAAGTTTTTAATTAATTTAAGGAATTATTAATTAATAAGGATCATTAGTTAATTAATGATATTCATCAAGGTTGATCAATAAAAGTAATTAATTTAAGTGTGATTAACTAATTGTAATTAATTAAGATTTAATGTAATTAATTATAATTGATTAATTAATGGAAGTAAATGTAGGATCATTAATTATTGTAATTAATGATGGTAATTAAAGGTTAATTACTGTATATGATTAAGAATAATTACTTGAATGTAATTAAAGTATAATTAATCAAGGAAGATTAATTAAGAAAGATCATTAGGGATGATTAATTTATTTATTTGGAATAAATTAATAAAGAAGGATTTAGGTAATCCTATTGTTTTGGAGTTAATCAATTCTGCTTCTGGATGATTGATTAATGTTGATTGATTTATATTGGATGATTGATATTGGGTGTTTGGTTGATACTGGATGATTTGGATATCTATGATATGTGATATGCTGCTTTGTAAGATGAATAGTTGATATGAATTATCTATTGTGATAATATGATTCATCTATCTGTTTATATCATCTTGTATATAAGTTTTAATTGTTTAAACCATTAAGAACAACTTGGACATTAAAATTGCGTTTGGTTTCGGTGAGACCGGGATCCGGTTTCCATATTTGGATATCCGAAAACCACATCGATTACAATTAAACGTTAGGTCGTGAATCCAAGTGGAGCTTTGTGAAGACTCAAGGTGTAAGGACTATAAGTCAGTATAACTCTGTGGGTGATACCGTAATGAGTTTGACGGAATAGTACTTATAGGTTTGAGATGGTGATTTAGAGTGCAAGGGCTATGGTCGTTGACTCTGAGGGTGTGCAACGAGATAATGCCTTCGGTTTCGTTCGAACCCGGAACGAACTTGTATGGATTAAATGCTTTCAGAACATCGTCAGGTGGATGATGAGCATTCTAAGATAGATGTGTTTAATAAAGGTAATCGCAGCCTCAAGCCTCATCAACCCGGGAATGGCTAAAACAGGGGAGGTGCAGCAAGGCTAGGTGGGTAGCGCCCATTTGAGGACAAGATTTTCCCCTGTCTAAAAGTCCCTTTTAATTCGGCTGTGTGGACAGTTGGGTCGCCGCCAACTGCGGGGTTGTCTTGTTCGGGACTGTCCAGTAAGGGATGGTTTCGGCCTTGTGTTGCAGGGGAGTTAGGATGGCTCCTCGGTACGGTGATCTAGGCCACGCCTTAGCTTTTCGTCTTTGATTAGTATTAGTGAAAGCTCGCTCGACTTAATAATAGCTGTCTTACTCGACTTGCTTACTAGCTGCCTTTCTAACTAATATAAGAATTTCACTTGTGAATTTAGAGAAATAAACTAAGTACGCTAGGAAAACAGTAGTTTCCTCGCTGCGCACCTTTTTATGAACACGCAAGAAGGGGTGAATTGGATATTCCATCAGCCCCCGGTATATTAATGGCCAATTCGTTTCAAAAATATTATCAATAGCTTATTCATTACTTTTTCCCACAGTTCCTCTTCCATTCTAGGTTGTTTACAGGCTATTATTATCCACGAGATGTAAAAAGGAGACGGCTAATTGCGTTTGCCGGGGATGAGGGGCTCCGGGCAGGTTCGGATCACTTACAATACACGGCTCTGGGGTGAGGAGCATTTTCAAGATGATTCTTTGTTGAGACCATCTTTTCGACTGGAAAACGTGAGTCTGTTTTGTCCACTTTATCCATCCCACTCTATCAAAAGAAAAAGGAAGGCTTCGCCCAGTATATTAATTCCTTGATCTTAGTTCGGCTCGCTCAAAGGTTACCTTATTTGTGAACAATAGGGGCAGAGTGAATAATGACTTCTTTCCCGAGGGCTGCTAGTTATCCGGGTAAAATAGACAACAATTCATATTCGATGCCTTGAGTTTCGGATTCATTCAAACCAAAATAAACTACCCCATTACAATAGGGTGCCGGGCAGCCAATCAGATTTACTTTGTGCCGTCCAAGTTTTTTTCCAGTTTGCCTTGGCGTATAATGCTTCTCTACCTCCTGCTAATTGGTTTACTCGCTTCTAACATAAGCACAATTGGTTAATAAGATAACGTATTATTAGGTATGAGGATTCTCTATTAGTAGATTTGATTAGAGACCTTCATACTAAAGAGAGGGCGAAAAGGTAATAGGTATATAAACCAATGGCTTCTTTCTGAATTATATAGATTAAGGGGAAATAGATGAGGAAGCATCCCAAGTTATTACCTACTACACATGAATGATGTGCTGAAACTGCTATGCTTAACACAAGCAATTCGAAGGCCATCTTAGGAACGGACTGTGATGAGCGGTACCCCAGTAGCCCTGCCATTGATGTAAACCCATTCTTCCTACGAGACCCTACGGTTTTGTTTGTATTACTCACTTTTTTTAGCTAGTAGCTGGAATTTAATAAATGTAACAATTTCGACTATTTCTTATTTACTCGAAAACCCTAGACACTATTATAATATCACTGGATTTCCTATCAAATGTTTTGGTTAGCGTAAGGTAAAAACTTTTCCATGTTTATGTGTGGGAAGTCTTACGTGATACCTTTTCTTTTCCAAGGTTTTTCTAAAGTTAAGCAATTTTAACCCGTTTACTCACACCAGAACCCTGTCTGACCCGAGTGTTTATTTTCTATTTTATTAAACTCTTGGGTACTCATATTATGTATGAGTAGTCAAGTGATTTAGGTTTGCTTGACGAATTCTGGAAGAGATATGGAGCAGGAGGCTTCCACGTGTAGGTATATTATGGTTCCGCTGTGTTGTTTGGTATCTGTATCTGTTGTACTTGAGTTATATAGTTAGATAGATGTTTATAACTGTTTAATACGTGTTGTATAAGTTGTTTACTCTGACGTAATATGATACTATCTAGTATTTTATGTGATATGTTATATTTCATTCGTTCCGCTTTGAGTTCTCTATTGTTGTTGTGTTTCTTTCTTCTCTTCTTTTCTTCTTCTATCCCTTTCTTTCTTCATTAGTGACGCGTCTTCCTGGTATTAGGAAGTCGGGTCGTTAAAGTAACACTAAACCTTAATCATTCATCATCAATAAGTAGTACGTCCAAATTATGCCTCTTCTTTATCTCGTCAATAAATAGTTTTGAGGCTAAAATATTTAAAACCATGTCTTTTTGAAAAGAAAGTTTTGAAAACATTTTTAAAAAACAAGAGATACAATTTTGAAAATCACTTTTATAAAATTAGTGGATATCAAAATAGGACCACCCCACTAGATATTGTCGTTGGTTCCATCCCACTAGGGCTCCATCCCTTTAACGGGCTCGAAGTGGATTCCATTCCACGAATAAATTTTGAATAAAGATGTAAGTGCTTTCAAGAAGTTCTAACATATTCTAGACTTAATACTTATCTTGTACTATTGAAAACTTGAACTCTTGATATCTTGATACTCATGAGTCTTCAATCTTGATATCTTCAGTCTTGAATCTCTATACTGTACAGTCTTCATTCTTGGTACCTGCATGTTTATATCCTGAATATACATATACATCTAACCTATAATGTTAGTATTTATATTTTATAACAAGTCCTAAGGTTGTTGTCATCAAAACCATCATCTCAAGGACGAACAGGCATATTTTAGGGGGCAAATGTTATCTCACCTTTTGGTCAAGGCTGGGATATCAAAAAATTGGTTGGAAAGGATGGATATCAGGATTGGAGGTTAATCGGAAATAAGGCTATGATCGATGTCGTCAAAATTTGGCCGAACTCCAATCAAGACAGGATCAATTGGGAATGACGAACAAGGCTAGGAAAGACTAAGTTTCAAATTTCAGGTCAATTGGAGTTCGTTTGCTCGAGATATGAATGGATCAATATTGGTGAGAAATGATTTGCATCGATACCTTCATATCGATATGGTTCGAATCGATATTGTTCGTATCGATCAACATGGGTTGCTTCGGGCCAATGGATGTCGTTCGAATCAGTAAAGTTTGTATCGATCGAAGGGTGTCAACAGATGGGTGCGAATGTGGATAGCACACCTGGCTTTGGATCGGTGGTAGTTCGTATCAATCGGGATGGAAAAAGTTGCACGCTTCAAATCGAAGATTTCGTATCGATCAGTATGGATACGAAGGCAGAGTTCGTACATGCCTTGTTTGTATCGATCCATAACAACAACTTATATCAATATGAACAACATGGATACGAAGGGGGATTGATCAATGGATGCGAACAGAGGCACAATTGATGTATAAGCCCACAGGCACTGATGGATGGATACGAAGAGCACAGCATTCGATTGATACGAAGGAGACGTGTTTAAATGTAGAAGCGGCCAACTCGACATAAAAAAGTGGATCTTCCCTGGGTTTTCGAGCCACGTTATCGATGCGATTGTGATGAATATGAAGGGATGGAGACGAATAGATGGATACGAACGCTTTAGCCTTCACATAAACTACAATTTGCATCGATCATATCTCACAATCTACAAGCCCGAATGCTATAAAATTTTCATAGGAGCTTCCTGACGCACTCAAGAACCTCCATGCTCGATTTTAATTCGATTGGACCACTTTTGGATCGATAAGAATTGAACACGCATCGACCCATATCGCTCTGGATCAGTCTTGTAGGCCCACTTGTGTAAGGGAAGAGGTTTTTTAGGTTCTGACGTGGATATTTTTGTATCTATACCTATAAATAGGAGTCCTATAGCAACTGCGAAGGGGATCTTCTTCGAATCTGGACGTCGAAACTTTGCTATTTTGTTTACTAATTAGAAAGGCTTGTACTTGTAATCTCAAAAAAACAAAAGGAATAAAAAGGATTGATTCAAAGTGGATGTAGGACGGATTGCCGAACCACTATAAATCATGTGTTTTTTCTTGCTTTCTTCGATTTTAATTTTACTGTTTCTTTACTTTTACTCTCTACACTATCTAGATCTAAGATCTATGAATATTGTGGATCTGTGTGTAAACACTAGTGTTTTCATGGCTATTGGGGTTTGTGACCAATTTTGGTGCAAACACTTTGGTGCTTTCAGTGAGAAGACTAGCACCCACTATCCCGGATTAGGAGTTCGGATTTGAAAAGCTAAAGGACCAGATCTAAAAGGGACCATGGCTAGGCAATCAGCTAGAAGAAAAAGGACTGAAAGGAGTCAGCACGAAGGCAATCAGGAGGATTCCTCGGGAGCGAATCAGGCATCGATCTTCATCACCAGAGACGAGATGGAAATGACGCTCAAGAGATAAGAGGAGATGATGTAGAACCTACTTCGACAAGTTATACAAGTTGGAGTGCAAAATCAAGTTAATGCAAGGAGATGCTAAGAGATAGAGACCGGAAGCACGGAGCAACCAGAGTTCAAAATGGAGTAGGACCATTCGGCGCAGCACCAGAACTAGAGGGCACTCACCCAGAACATGATCCAATCTTGGGCATGAGTACCAGGTGGAACCGAGCAGCATGGCACTGATAGAGTATGATTGCTCGTCCATAAGAGCAGAATCCAAGATTCCCTCGTGAACTCAGGGGGCAAATCGGAGGCAATGGACGAGGACTGCAGCTAGGTGACAGTGATAGATTGGCAGAGATGGTTAGATGAGCCATGAGAGGCGGATTGGTGAATAGAGACTTGGAGGATGTGAGTAGGAGTCCTTTTTATCCCATGATCAGGCAAGCTAGGAACCTACTAGATTTCAAATTATTGACATTAGAGATGTATGACGTACGAACGGATCCTACTGGTCACTTGAGAAGGTACATGAGGCATATGGAATGCTGGGGGCATCGGAGGAGGTCATGGCTCGATGCTTCCCTTAGCATTTGACAAATATTGCAGCATTGTGGTTCAGATAGCTGGAAAGTAGCTCTATTGGCACATGGAAAGAGCTGATTGAAAAGTTTATGAGGCAGTTTCGGGTCCACATAGTCCGACTAAAGAACGTGAGGACTTTGACATCGATGAAACAATGGAAAGGAGAGTTACTCAAAGATTTCTTAACCAGATTAAATGCGACAGTGGCTTTGGTGGGTCGAGCTAATCCATCAGTGCTTTTGATGGCGGTAGTTTCAGGAATTTTCGATAATTCAGATTTCAAGATATCATTGGAACGGGACTCCCAGAGGGATCTCGGCGAGTACAACCATGAGGCGAAAAGGTTAGAGGCAAGAAGATGCACAGGTTAAGAGAGAAGGGAGAGAGGCTGAAGCCTATGCAGTAAGGGGTGGAGGTCCACCTAGGGAGGACCCCGTCAATGATGATAAAGGAAAAAGGAAAATGAATGACAATGGTAGCACTTCAAAAAGGCTACGGAGGGAGTCAAAGTTTTCTTCTTACATGGATCTAACTGAAATTCTAGAAAGGATTTACTTGGATATCGAGGGTGCCTCTACTATTGAAAGCCGGCAAAAAGGGAACCTTCTGAATACAAGCGGCATCGGGAAAGCATTGCATCTTCCATGAGCTAAGTGGGCACAACGCGAATGACTATAGAATTTTAAAGGATATAGTTGAGAAGCATATAAGGAATGGTCATCTACAACAATATGTAAGGAATTAAGCTGTGGCAGTAGAACATGAGCGGTCGTCGCCCACCAGGAATACGGATGGCACTGGATCTAGGAATCGCAGGCTCGTCGTTGACTAAATAAATTTGTGGCATTGAATAAGTAATAGTGCTCGAAGTAATGCGGCTAAGTCGCTTACACATATATGGGATCGAGGATGGTCCCTATGCATGCTCTGAGACGATGTCGAACCATATTGCTCTAGTCTATGAAATCTTGTTTTCTTTCTTTTTACCTATAAACTTTGGTTCTTTATTTGGTTGCACGGACATTTGTTTAGTTTTCCCTATTTGTTTAGACTTTCAATTTGTTAACTGGATTCTGTTACAAGTGGATTTGATTAATGTAATAAATAACATAGGTCTCGCGATTATGGTCCCAACCAGAGAGACGGGGCAGTAACCGCAAATAACGAGTCCCTTCGTCGGAGAGCGATGGAATGGACTAAAACAGAATATAAAAGTCCTTGGCTGGAGAGCCAAGGCTGGAGAATACAAAAGTCCTTGGCCGAAGAACCGAGGCCGGAGAATATAAAAGTCCTTGACCGGAGAGCTGAGGCCGCAGAATATAAGAGTCCTTGACCGTAGAGCCGAGGCCGGAGAACATAAAAGCCCTCGGTCGGAAAGTCGAGGTCGGAATAGGATAATGCAACCCTGGGAGGTCCTGGATTCAGGTTTTGGCTTGGGATAAACAGACCCAGCGTGGTCTTGGATTTGGCAAAGGGCTCAGAGCTGTCCCGGATTTGGATATCGACCCGGAGAGGTCCTGGATTCGGTTATTAGATATGGATGGATTAGAACACGGTTGTCAGATTCAAATGGATAAAAAATTTGCTAAGGATTTGGCTACTCGATTCTGAATCGGAAACATTGACTCGGAGCTATCGCTAATTTGGATCAGGATATGGCTGTGGCACTCAGATAGGATGACTTGGTAATGGATTGGACTATGGATCGGATGGTATGGCATGAATGTAATATGGACTATGGATGTCGGAATCAGAGCATTTCAAAACACACCTTCTTACAACAAGGCATTGTAAGAAATGGGATTACGGATCTTAAGGCTAGAATAACACTAGAGGGGGTGAATAGTGTTTTGTAGATTTTCTAAATCTTTTTGAAACTTATGTGATTCAATCACTAACAAATGCAGTTCACAGACATAGATATAATCAAAGAATTAGACACAGATGAAAATACTAAATAAAAGCAGTAAAGGAAAGAACACAACAGGATTTTATACTGGCTTGGAGTTACCGTACATCCAGTCCCGTACAATCATACGGATTTCTTATCAAAATAATCTCCTAGATTACACCTGTGATTTCAAGGCTACGAGGTACACCCACCTGTATTCGAGTCTAGGGCAACTCTCTTGATTTAACCAGGCTGTAAGATTACCCAATTGATTTCCACGGCTAAAATCACACCCAATTGATTTCAAGGCTCAACGCACCTTTTACTCAACAGTTTGATTTACAAAAGATCCTATAACTCTGAATAGCACTGAGATATTATGGAGAGAGTGGCAGAGAATCAAACAAGATATAACCAAGTTTTATTCACTTGGTATTTCGATAGAATATAGTTTAGGATTCTTTAAAATAAATGTGGAAGATGAAGAGGAGAGAAAATAAATGAAATTTGGTATAAAATTCGTTTAGAACTACTGGTATTTACAGTAGATCAACAGCCATATCTATTCGTAAAAGGATACAACGAATAGACACTTCTTTTGGAAATTGAAAATTGAAATTTGAAAATAATGGACACCATGTCGACATAGGGGTTAGGGGTATGTCGACATGCTCAAGCCAAAATTGATGTTTTGATTTTCTTATTAAAATTGGTTTCTATAATTTTCCAAAACAATTTTTAAACTCTTTAAATATATTTGAATATAGTTTAAACATATAAAAGAGTCTAGAAAGTAATTTTCGATATATATAATCTTAATATATAAAGTGATATAAAATCTGAGTATATAAATATTTTAAAGCCAAATATTTAAAACAAGAGATGGTTTAAAAACAAGGACAATTTTGAAATTAAAATATTAAAATAATAAAAATAGTTTTGAGGCCAAAATATTTAAAACCAAGAGCGATGTCTTTTTGAAAAGAAAGTTTTGAAAACAAATTTTAAAAACAAGAGATATATTTTTGAAAAGCATTTTTGTAAAATTAGTGGATATCAAAATAGGACCACTCCATGTTCCACTAGATATTGTCATGGGTTCCATCCCACTAGGATTCCATCCCTTTCACGGGCTCGAAGTGGATTCCATTCCATGAATAAATTTCAAATAAAGATTTAAGTGCTTTCAAGAAGTTTTAACATAATTCAAGACTCAATACTTATCTTATACTATTTTAAACTTGAACTCTTGATATCTTGGTACTCATGAGTCTTCAATCTTAATATCTTTAGTCTTGAATCTCTATACCGTACAGTTTTCATTCTTGGTACCTACATGTTTATATCCTGCATATACATATATATCTAAACTATTGTGTTAATATTTATATTTTATAACAGTCCTAAGGTTGTTGTCATCAAAACCATCATATCAAGGACTAATAATCTCCCCCTTTTTGGTGATGACAACCTATGTTTATACAATATACTTCACCTTTACTATAACTCCCCCTAAAACCAGTAACTCCCCCTAAAACTAGTAACTCCCCCTTAATCTAAGCCTAACTACTCTAACTACTCTATTTTATATTTCTCCCCCTTTGTCATCAACAAAAACTTATCCTAAACTAATATAACTCCACCTTAATCCAGTACTATCCAAGCTAAATAATAATAAGGAAGTATAATGGGTGAAACAAATATTTTATTATATATGATGTTATATTTACATATATATATGGAACATAAACACAAAAATATATTTAAGTACATAAATTATAGAATAACACCACTGATGAGAGTTTTTGACAATTGGAGAGTTTTTGACGATTGGAATTTTTGACAATTGAACAATTTGGAGATTGGAGAATCTTCTTCAATCACAATAGGATTTGCATGATTATCCATTAGAAATTTCTGCAAATTTCAAAGAATTTTGCCTTGTTTTACTTTTTCTTTTGCCATCCTTATTTTCACAACTTGACGTTCAGTCAACATTTGCATGGCATCCTTCATAGATTCTTCAATCTTTATCACACGTGCCAGTGTAGTGCATTGGAATGGACCAAAATGAGGAGAAGGGAAAGAAGCGGTATCATTTTGGTTTGATTTAGTGGAGGAGGGCATTAATTTTAATTTTTAGAAGTTTATTACAGGGAAAGAGAAGTGAGAAGACAGAAAAATTTGAAATACATAGGTTTATATAGCTACCAAAACGATTTTAGAGTGAAAATAAAATTTTCAAATCTTAACGTGTATGTCGACATGAGGGGTAGGGGTATGTCGATGTCCCTATGAGAAATTTGATTTTCTTGTATATCTTTGTTTATTAAAAATATACATTACTATATCTATATTTTATAGCTCAGTTATTGAACAAATGCGTAGTTCTCTTCTTAATTTATTAAATATAGATTGATTTAAGGGTTTGGTTAAAATATCAGATTCTCGGAGTTGATAAATCCAAGAGAAATGATCTCTTTACTTGTATTATCTTTGAGAAAATGATGTCTGATATCAATATGTTTAGTCCTAGCATGATGAGTAGGAATTTTAGATAAATTTATTGCACTAGCATTATCACAATAAATTGGTGATTTTGAAATTGTTAATCCAAAATCTTTTAGGGTTTGTTGCATATAAATGATTTGAGAGCAAGCCAAAGCAGCAGAGATATATTCTGCTTCAGTTCTTGACAAAGAAACAGTGTTTTGCTTATTACTAAACCATGAAACTAGAGAACGCCTCAAAAAGTGACAAGCTACACTTGTACTTTTTCGGTTAGATTTGCAACCAGCATAGTCAGCATCACAATAAGAGATTAAATCAAATGAATTATTTTCAAGGTAAAATAAACCATAATCAAAAGTATGTTTAACATATCTTATGATACATTTCACAGCTTTTAAATGAGTCTCTTTGGGTTGAGATTGGTATCTTGCACAGAAACAAACACTATGCATGATATCGGGTCTACTCAGTGATATAGAGTAGTGATCCAATCATTCCCTATATAGTTTTTGATTTTCATCTTTTGAAAGATCTTCTTTGTTTAAAGCTTCATTAGTTGCCATGCGAGTGGGCTTTCCACTCACAGTAGTCATGCTAAATTTACTAACTATATCTCTAGCATATTCTTCTTGACTAATAGAAATACCATTATCTAATTGTTTTATTTATAAACCTAAGAAGAAAGTGAGTTCACCCATATGACTCATCTCAAACTCTTTTTCATGATTTTAGAAAATTCTTTATTCATTTCATGATTATTTGAACCAAAAATAATATCATCTACATAAACTGGTGCTTGTTGGATATCATTTTTATTTCTTTTAATGAAAAGAGTATTATCTACTTTACCAATTTTAAAATTTGATTGTAATAAAAAGATCTTAATTTGTCATACCATGCTCTAGAAGCTTGTTTCAAACCATATAGAGCTTTCTTAAGTTTGAAAACATGGTTTGGAAATTTTTATCATTAAAGAGTGGAGGTTGTTCAACATAAACTTCCTCTTTAACAAATCCATTTAGAAAAGCACTTTTAACATCCATTTGAAATAATTTTAAATTATTATGGTTTGCGAAAGCAAGTAGAATTCTAATGGCTTCTAATCTTTCTACGATTGCAAAGGTTTTATCACAATCTATTCCTTCTTCTTAACAATAATCTTGTACGACTAATCGAGCTTTATTTCTGACGACCTCACCTAGTTCATTCATTTTATTTTTATAAAATCATTTAGTTCCTTTATAGTTTTGTCCTTGGGTCTAGGAACAAGTTCCCAAACATCAGTTCTGGTGAGTTCTTCTTGCATAGCCAGAATTCATGAATCATTAAATGATGCTTCCTTTGGATTTTTAGGTTCAATAGATGATATAAAAGCTACATTACTCATGTTATTTAGTTGATTTCTAGTTCAAACAATAGATTTAATATCTCCTAGTATATTTTCTGTAAGATGATCCTTTAAAAGCTTAAGCTTTTTATTTGGATGAATAAGTTCATTATTTGTTTCAATTGATTCATTATTTAGGGTAGCAAAATTTTCTTCATCATTAATTTTTTCAAAATCTTTGAAATTTTCAACAAACGAAACATGCATTCTTTCTTCAATGGTATTAGTTCTTCATTTGAAAACTCTATATGCTTTACTTCTATCAGAATATCCGTTAAAGATTCCTTTATCGTATTTAGGATCAAATTTATCCAAATTGTCTTTTATATTTAGAATAAAACATTTACTTCCAAAGATTCTAAAATAAGATACCTTTGGTTTCTTCTTGTAAAGAAGTTCATAAGGTGTTTTATCAGTTAATGGTCTAATTAACATTCTATTCAAAATGTAGCAAGTTGTAGCAACTGCTTCAGACCAAAAATGTTCTGGTAAATTATTATCTGAAAGCATTGTTCTATCACACTCTTGAATTGTCCAATTTTTACGTTCTACCACTCCGTTTTGTTATGGAGTTCTTGGAAAAGAGAAATTATGAGTTATTCCCTTTTTAGTGCAGAATCTCTCAAAATTTTCATTTTCAAATTCCACACCATTATCACTATGAACGGTTATAGTTTTTAAAAAACGATGGTTTTGAAGTCTTTTTGTTAAAAAAATTAAATGAATCAAAAGTATCACTTTTATGTTTCATAAAAATTGTCCATGTAAACCTAGATAATCATCTACAATTACAAAGACATATTTATTGTGATTTATTGGTTGAATTTGAGATGGACCAAACAAAACTAGGTGAAGTAACTCAAGAGGTTTTGAAGTTGAAATCATATCTTTTAATTTGAAAGAACTCTTCCTAAGTTTTCCTAATTGACAAGCATCACATATACAATCTATTTTAAAATTCATTCTAGGGAGACCTCTTACTAGATCAAATTTAGAAAGTCTAGATAAAAGTTTAAAATTCAAATGCCCAAATCTTTTGTGTCAAATCCAAAGGTCACTTATATTAGCCAAAAGACATATATTATCATTTGAAATTTTCCTACTAAGAATATAAATATTTTTCTTCCTAATTCCTTCAAATATAATATTTCAATTATTATCTTCGATGTGGCACTTATCTTTTTCAAATTTAATTTCGTATCCTTTATAGAAAAGTTGACTAATGCTAATCAGATTGTGTTTCACATTCTTTGCTAATAAAACATTAGAAATAGTAGGAGTTTTAGAGTTACTGACATTGCTGATGCCAATCACATACCCTTTTTAGTTGTCTCCAAAATTAGCCAATCCTCCATCTTTATAGATAATATCATTCAACATATCAAGATTACCAGTCATGTGTCTTGAACATCCACTATCAAGTATCCACTTATTCTTCTTGATTTGCACAATTTGCCTATTGAGTGTTGATTCTTCAAGGCCATTTAACATTTTTCTTTCTACATAGAATACTAACTCGGTAGATAAATTGATTTTCTATAATTGATTTTCTATAATAACTATATGCAGACTTATGAGACAATTAGGATTTGAACAGTTTTAAAATAGTATTAACAAGATCCTCAAAAATATCTATTTAAAAAAATCAAAATTCAGATTATGAAAACTTTGAAAACCAATGCTCTGATACCAAATGTGAGAAATGTAGATTACGAATCTTAAGACTGAAATAACACTAGAGGGGGGTGAATAGTGTTTTGTGGTTTTTTTAAATCCTTTTAAAACTTATGTGATTTAATCACCAACAAATGTAGTTCATAGACATAGATATAATCACAGAATCAAACGCAGATGCAAATACTGAATAAAAGCAGCAAAGGAAAGAACACACTAAGATTTTATACTGGTTCGGAGTTATCATACATCTAGTCTCGTACAATCGTACGGATTTCTTATCAAAATAATCTCCCAGATTACACCCTCAGTTTCAAGGCTATAAGGTACACCCTTCTGTATTCGAGTTCAGGGAAACTCTCTTAATTTAACCAGGCTACAAGATCACTAATTGATTTACGAGGCCACAATCACACCTAATTGATTTCAAGGCTCAAACGCACCTTTTACTCAATAGTTTGATATACAAAAGATCATATAACTCTGAATAGCACTGAGATCTTATAAAGAGAGTGGTAGAGAATCAAACAACATATAATCAAGTTTGATTCACTTGGTATTTCGGTAGAATATAGTTTGCGATTCTTTAAAATAAATGTGGAAGATGAAGAGGATGGAACATAGATGAAATCTGATATAAAATTCTTTTAGAACTACTGGTATTTATAGTGGATCAACAGCCATATCTATTCGTGAAAGGATACGACGAATCGACACTTCTTTTGAAAATTGAAATTTTAAAATAATGGATACCATGTCAACATGGAGGGTTAGGGGTATGTCAACATGCTCAAGGCAAAATTGATGTTTTGATTTTCTTATTAAAATTGGTTTCTATAATTTGTGAAAATAATTTCTAAACTTTGTAAATATATTTGAATATAGTTTAAACATGTAAAAGATTTTAGAAATTAATTTTTAATATATATAATCTTAATCTATAAAGTGATTTAAAATCTAAGTATATAAATATTTTAAAACTAACTATTTAAAACAAGAGTGGGTTTAGAAACAAGGACAATTTTGAAACCAAAATATTAAAATGATAGAAATAGTTTTGAGGCTAAAATATTTAAAACCAAGAGAGTTGTCTTTTTGAAAAGAAATTTTTGAAAACATTTTTTAAAAACAAGAGATATATTTTTGAAAAGCATTTTTATAAAATTAGAGGATATCAAAATAGGACCACTATATGTTTCACTAGATATTGTCGTGGGTTCCATCCCACTAGGTTTCCATCCCTTTAACAGGATCAAAGTGGATTCCATTCCACGAATAAATTTCGAATAAAGATGTAAGTGCTTTCAAGAAGTTCTAACATAATTCTAGACTCGATACTTATCCTATACTATTGAAATCTCGAACTCTTGATATCTTGATACTCATGAGTCTTCAATTTTGATATCTTCAGTCTTGAATTTCTATACTATCTTCATTCTTGGTACTTACATGTTTATATCCCGCATATACATATATATCTAAACTATAGTGTTAGTATTTATATTTTATAACAAGTTCTAAGGTTTTTTTCATCAAAACTATCATCTCAAGGACTAACAGACATGTTTTAGGGGGCAAAATTTATCCCACCTTTTGGTCAAGGCCGGGATATCAAAAAATTGGTTGGAAAGGATGGATATCAGGATTGAAGATCGATTGGAAACAAGGCTATGATCGATATCGTCAAAATTTGGTCGAGCTCCAATCCAGACTGGATCAATTGGGAATGACGAAAAAGGCTAGGAAAGGCTACTTTTCAAATTTCAAGTCAATCGGTGTTTGTTTTCTCGAGATATGGATGGATCAATATTTGTGAGAAATGGTTCGCATCGATACCTTCATATCGATATGGTTCGAATCGTTATTGTTCGTATCAATCAACATGGGTTACTTCGGATCGATGGATGTTGTTCGAATTGGTACAGTTTGTATCGATCGAGGGGTGTCAATAGATGGGGGCGAATGTGGATAGCACACCTTGCTTTGGATCGGTAGTAGTTCGTATCGATCGAGATGGAAATAACAGAACGCTTCGAATCGAAGATTTCGTATCGATCAGGATAGATACGAAGGTAGAGTTCATATCGGTCATGTTCGTATCGATCCATAACAACAGCTTGGATCAATACAAACAACATGGATAGGAAGGGGGATTGATCGATGGATGCGAACAGAGGCACAATTGATGGATACGAAAAGCCCATAGGCGCCGATGCATTGATACGAAGTGCACGACATTCGATCGATACGAAGGAGTCGTGTTTGAATGAAGAAGCAGCCAACTCGGCATCAAAAGTGGATCTCCCCTAGGTTTTTGGGCCACGTCATCGATGCGATTGTGATGAATATGAAGGAATGGAGACGAATAGATGGATATGAACGCTTCAGCCTTCATGCAAACTACAACTTGCATCGATCATATCTCACAATCTACAAGTCCAAATGCTATAAATTTTTCAGAGCCGCTTCTTGATGTACTCCAGAACCTCCATGACCGATCTCAGTTCGATTGGACCACTTTTGGATCGATACGGTTTGAACACGCATCGATCCCAAATCGCTCTAGATCGGTCTGGTAGGCCC
This sequence comes from Allium cepa, assembly GCA_030765085.1. NCBI lineage: Eukaryota > Viridiplantae > Streptophyta > Magnoliopsida > Asparagales > Amaryllidaceae > Allium > Allium cepa. Next base: position 254,967,398 of record CM060929.1, read on the forward strand.
ACTTGCGCAAGGGAAGAGGTATTATAGGTTTTGAGGCAGATATTTTCGAATCTACACCTATAAATAGGAGACCAATGGCAACTGCAAAGAGGATCTTCTTCGACTCTGGATGTTAGAACTCTGCTATTTTGTTTACTAATCAGAAAGGCTTGTAATTATAATCTCAATAGCACTAAAGGAATAAAGAGAATTGATTCAAAGTGGATGTAGGCCGAATTGTCGAACCATTATAAATCTTGTGTTCTTTCTTGCTTTCTTCCATTTTAATTTTACCATTTCTTCACTTTTACTCTCTACACTATGTAGATCTGAGATCTCTGTGTGAATATTGTGGATCTGTGTGTAAGTATTGGTGTTTTCATGGCTACTGGGGTTTGTGACCAATTTGGGCGCAAACACTTCAAATGTCAAACTACCTATATAATTCTTTAATCAAAAACCATAATCTCCATAAAATTAGAGTACAATTACCCCTTATTATAGTGCTAGTACAACGTTAGACCTAAAACTGGAATAAAAGAAGTATATAAAAGAAATCTCCTCCAAGAGAACTCCAAGTTGTAGCAACCAACTGACTTCCTCCTTGATTGCCTAAGGGGAGAAGGGAAATAGAGGAGTGGGCCAGACTAAAGTCTGATGAATGATAGTAATTATCAGAGTCTTTAATCAAGATAAAGTAATAGACTCTACAATAGTCCTAGCATGAATAAGGATAATAAAGGAAATAGGAAAGTGAAAAATTGGAAATAAGTACGATTAAATATTGCTCGATTTATATGATAGGTTAACTTTTGATTGCTTTCGCTTGCCTTTGATTTCGGCTTTAATTAAGCTGAATTGCTGTCTTGTAATTAGGATGTAACCCTAATTCTACCCTTTTTGATCATCCTACGACTCTGTAATATCTTTCTGTGTATCAGTCGCTATATAACTCTCTACACAAAATGTTACTATGGCCAAGACGACATATATAATTCCTTAGGCAGAAGGCAATAATGTCTACGAAAGACACTCATACTAAGCGCTTGGAACTCATAGCTATTACTGAGCACCCCAAATGGAAGTCGCACGCGTAACTGCCACCATGCTCATGCTACCTTTTGATTCACAAATTGAGTCTTCTTATTACCTCCAACGTCGATCATAACATGCCCCTCTTCTCACTTCGGGCTAATGTGAGATCACCATATGTTCATGGAAACTATAGGGGAAATGTTGTTGGAACTGGCCCTTCATCCAAACAATATCTAGTTACGCCCCTTATCTAAATCCCTCGTGATTTGGACTTCTATTTAACTAATTACTACCATTCTTAGCACAAGCGTGCCCTCATCTCACTTCATACTAATGTGAGACACCGTTTTGTCTAATAGAGAACGTTATTTGGTACAGGTCCTGCCTTCATCTTTGCTTATTAACTTAGATAAATTATTTAAATAAGCCTTTGTTATCGTTTATACTTTCTAGGCTTATTAATTTATTCCAAGTCTTAAAATAACCCCCATTCTATTCTTTTTATTATAAACTACGTTATAATCACGCTTATTACTTAACCCAACGTCTAAGTGTGAAAATAAGTTATTTCATCTTTTACTCTTTTTAGTTATAATTCCATGTTATGACTAAGCCAATTAACTAATCCAATTTTAATCATAATTAGGCATAATTTCAGTCCAATTCCACTTATATTAAAGTCTTTATAATTTAAATCTTATATTCCATTATTTTAATTTTCTTACAATTTAATCCGTACTCGCGTTAATCTTATTCTAATCCGTACACGAAGAAGAAAGAGGAATAAAAGAAAACTAAAAATAGGACAAAATCCAAAATGTATAAAGATGGTGTAAATAACTTATAAATTACAGTAAATAACTAAATTACTGTAAATAAATTGTAAATAATTGCAGAAGCTATAATTAACACAAATAAATTAAAATTACTGAAAAGAATAGCTGAAACGAAATAGATTGAAAATAATATTAAAAACTATAAATAAAGTATTGAAAAGGCTATTCCAAAAATCATACTAAAACTACAACTATTGAAAACCATAATATTTTTAATTGCTTAAAGAAATCTTAAAACAATTACAATCACTCACCTCCAGTCCTAAGCACTTTCTTTGGCCTTCCCGGATCTATTTGGAGTCGTAAAATAATTTTTATTAAAAAGATTCTCTCTTTGAAAAATTATTCCTTTTAGGGTCCTTCCTGAAAAGGTGAACCAAAGTGGAGAAAATCTAAAATGAGAAAAAATGTTAAGCCTAGGGTCTTAATTATAGGTGTAGAAATGGATCTCAGACCGTTGGATTTGGGGATTGAATAGGATGTAACCACGTCATAGGCTGAATAGGAGCCATCAGATGGAAGCACGGAAGGACCAGGTGGAATATAAGAATGCAAAACAACGTGAATGAAACTTCTGCTGAATCATTGTTGTGTCAAATCTTACAATGCGCCTTGTTTGCACTTTATCTTATACTTAATTCAATTAATTACACCCTCAATAGTATACAATAACGTTTTCTTCTCCTCAATTAATTTCTAATTTGTGCATTTTATTCTAGGTTAAATTTTCATGCGTCTCTCTTTACTCACATGTTTCGTTTCAGTTTTCAACTTCCCATTTAATTTACATGTTTACGTCTAAAATAAATAAATAAACAACATATCAATATCTCTCCACATTTAAATCTGAATTAAATAAATTAACATGTGAATTGTTATATCTACATTTTTTTCCATATTCATATCTGTGGCAATCAGATAAATAACATATGTCCACAAACGTGTATATATGTTGTGTATTAATTAGTAACCTTATTCTTCACCTTTAAATTAAGCAATCAATTACATTAATTAATTGGTATAAATATTTTTATGTTTAAAACCAAACAGATGCTTATTCCTTACTAACAAAGAATAACATATCTTATATTTTCTGTAAGAAATGCAATCCTTCCATAATACACTTTTTCCTTTTCTTTTCAAAATATAACGTTTATTTTATTAAATGCCTTCTTTTTTATAAATATATGGTTACATTTTCTCTCATTAACAATAACCCATCACATTTGAACATGTCATCTTCACTTTTAAAACTTATAAAAGCAGATGCCTTCTTTTTAATTATACTATATATATATATATATATATATATATATTATTTCCTTTTTTAACAAAATAAACTCTATGTTTATAAAATCATACAAATATTAAAAAATGAAAAGTTTATTTCGTTTATCTCAAAACATGCATCTATTTCTATTTAAAAAGTTCATTCCATTTTGACATAAACGCAGCTTCTTATATTAAACTTAATCATTACAATTTAATTCCTTTTTCCCTTTTTAATTGAAACATTTCAATAAATCTACTGCCGATTAATTTCAATACTAATTTCAATGAATTCTAGCTATAAACACTATTTATTTTCACTCATGATTATTTATTATTTTCTCCTTAAATTTCGGTTTGTTACATTCTCCCCTTCTTAAGGGATTTCATCCCCGAAATCTCTAAGCATAGAAGAATGAAATAAATATTTTCATCCAAGTTCTACAACCAACTACTCAATCATCACTCCTTACATCCATTGTCCTTTGGTTTTTCTAATGCGATTTATAATACTTATGTAAATAGTGGTGCCAATGTCCCTAACTAATGTAAAAGATTAGGCGGTCCACTGATTCAGTCGACCTCCTTTTATGCAATCATGTCCGTGCTATGTGTTAAAATTAATGTAAATTCCTTATTGATAACTGATAGTTCTATATGCGCGCTACAATCATCATCCAAATGCAACAATCCTGTGATAATCAACCATTTATAGCAACCATGAAAATAAAATAAAAATGCACACACATCCATATGCATATGCTCTAGTGTCCTAGTTAGGCCAATCCTTAAGGAATAATAGTGCCTAATGTACCTACATGCATCCATTAGCATCCACTAGCAAACACTTGCAAGTTCTATTAACATGTTTACATCAGATCTTATCATCCATAGGTTAAATCCTAAGTTATACCCTCCCAATGGATAATAAAGGAAAGAACCTATTCAAATCTAAAGACGGAAAAAGGAAATTCTAAAACCTATTATAAAAGAGACATGGATATGAGATACAATTTTTTTCCTAATGAAACCAGGTTTCTGCGAAGTCTCCTTACCTATGTTGGAACTAAGGCAACCCCTCTTTAGATTCTATCCAACGCGAAGGCGACTTACGCGGTCTTCCATAAAGAGGTTCGAAAGCTTCCATTCCAATGCTATCTTGAAAACTACTATCATATGAATTCCACTAATTTCATTTTACTGTTCTTCATGAAACAACACTCGGTTCTTACTAGTTTCCTATACACTTTATGGAAACTTCCATTATTACTTCTAAAAGTAATTACTGCTATCTCCTTACACATTTTCTGTTACTCTTAGGAAATGGTTCTTACCTACTCCGTATTTAACAGTTTGGTTGGTATTTGTCACCTTGTCTTAAAAAAAATTCTAAAAAAATTAAAACATCAAATCCTAAAATCTTTATCTTTAAAAGTATTATCTTTTCAGTTTCTATCAAAAACAAAAATACTTGACTACTCAATATTTGATTTTTCTAAACTTACATCCTTATAGCTTTTTGAATTAACATTAATTCCCAAACCTAAAGGGGAAACTTTTTAAACCCAAAACTTATTCCTCATTTTCTTTTAAAAACGTTTACAATTTTCTGTAAATATTGGGATTTTTAAATCCAACTGTTATTAAGCCTTTTCTTTCAAAAACTAATTTCCTTTTTCATCAAACTATTTTTCTTTTAAAATATTTTTAAAATGTCCTTTTTCAAATCATCTTCTTATTATACCTAATAGGCTCATAACTTAAGGTATTGGAACTACTTTCTCTAATGAGAAATTCTTAATGCTAAAATCCTCTATGAACCTTCTAAAAGAGGACTTCATGTTTATGTGGAGTTACATTGAATTTATTCTATATTTTCAAAATAGACTATATAAATAATGGTGCTTCCCATACCATGTACATCTCTTCCATATTTCCTTGTGACTTGCACAAAACATTTTTATTGGTTTCATAGAAAATTATACCATTGTTCTTTTCATTCCAATAGATTAAAGCATATTTAATATATACTTTCCTATGATAAACATTTTCTTATATTATTTAAATAGTAGGTGTATTCACAAATTACTTTATTTCTGTTCTTAGAAATTACCTTTTTAAAATATGTCTTTATTTGGGTTAAAACAGATGTTGCGCAAAACACCGTTACTACAACCCAAAAAATACTAGTGTATGAATTTAATTAAAAATAAATACTAATAAATCTCACATATTATGTAAAAACATTCCTCTTGGGAGTTATCCACTATAATAATAGTGTTATAGTCTATGCTCCTTTTATTTTTCACAAAAACATCTATTACAACGATAAATGTTGTAATCTATGTTTTCGATACTTAATACACATTATGTTATTATATTTAAAATCTTTTATTTGCTTACATAGAAGCTAGTGAGCTATATACGATCAATAGTTCTTCAAAAATATTTTCACTTTTTCAACAAAATTTATATCATATAAAAACCAATTTTAAATTTCATGCCATTTTTCAAAAAGACCCAATATTTACTTTAAAAACATTCACAGTTATACTTTCAACTTTTCTAATTCTAACAATTTTATTAGGCAAGATATAAAGTGGATTTTCTTCTCATTACCCTTGGAGTATCCATCCATAATTTTGGTAATCTCATTTCCTTACCAAAGTCTTTTACTCCAATTCCTCTTTTGAAAAAACCCTGTATTTTGTGCCATTCGCATCCACATATGCCGGACTTGAATTGCTCGAAATATCAGATTGTTAATTTATATTTGGCAAAACTCAGCATATACAGTAAATAAATAAATCATAGAATCACAGAGAAAGAGTAATATAACATTAAGCATCGGAAACAAAAGAAAAGTAGTTCATGAAGCTACTATATATATAACAGAGTTAAAACAAGATACAATAGAAGTCTCGAATACAAAGAAGTCTCAATACAATAGTCAAATAACAAAATATGAATATATCACTGGAGTCAACTGAATAACTGAAAGCTAAATAGATAAAGATGGATCTCCAAGCGAAACTCCAACTCCAAAGATGAGTCTCAAATTCTGCGACACTCAGTCTGACCCGAGCATAAAGAAAAACACAAAACACTCGAGTCAGGAATAACATTCTTATATCATTAAATCCAACTCAAGTGAAATATCATCTGAAATACAAGTAACTCAAAGGATGTTTGGGATACCCATCCTCTAAGGATCCGTGGAACTATCTACTATGTAGTATAGTACGCTATTATAATATGTCTATAGTAAAGCAAACTATTAAAATAGCGTTAAGGCATTACCCATATCCCCCTTAACACATTTTTATATATTCACATAGTTTATATAGTACTGTAATCTCCCTTGTACTGGAGGTCGTCAAAGGGCAACCCATAGGTATGGTTCAAAACAAACTCGTAGTGGTCTCAAGAAGGTAGGTGACACGGCACAACTAGGCAATGTCAGGGTAAATATACCAATCACACTTCCAGGCTGGTGGTAATGCATAGCCGCAGCTATCGCCCACCTCGATCCACACTCCCAAAAATCCGAGGGTGCACCTAATCAATCACAAAGTAGTAGAATGGTATCGAATAAGTGTGTCCGATCGGAGGAGCTACCTCACTTGGCCCGTCAATTACTCTTGTTTTAGCCACCTCAAGCTAACTCACGGGAGTCAGGTCCATGTATATACCTCAAATAGAACCGCCGCCAATCATCCTACTTCATTCTGGAATCTTCACTGCATACATGGTTGTTAAAGTGGTTTTCGGTATTGGCAGAGAGTATGACCATATCCAACCCGGTCTCTTTAACAACCAAACACTATTATAACACCGTGGTCATTTCAAAATATCATTTCCATATACAAAATATCATATCCATTTCAAAACTATATCAATTCGAGATCTTATTGACTTAAATATGTCCATTTCCAAAATCATAGTACTTTCCAAATTATAACTCTTTATAACTTAAAAATCTTTGAAACTATAACACTTTGGAAAACGCAACACATTTTGAAAACATAGCTTTGGAAATCATAATACTTTGGAAACATAATATTTTGGAAATCATAACACTTTGAAAACATAACTTTAAAATCATAACACTTCCCTCTTAAACAGTTAGATATTAATACTAGTGTATATATAATAAAATAGTTTATATAATAAAATAGTTTATGAAATGAAATAATTTATAAAATAAAATAGTTTATATAATAAAGTAATTTAAATACTAAATAGTATTGTATTAAAATAGTTTATACATATATATGTATGTACGTATGTATACTAAAATAGTTTTATATTGAAATTGGTGTATATATATATATAAAATAATTTATAATGTAATATATATATATATTAAAATACTTATATAATTAAATAGTTTCCTCAAAGTTCACAAATAGATTTAAATTAGCTCAAATTCCAAAATCCTATTTAAATCAAATTTCAGTTCTTCCGTTTCAATTCAATTAATATCTTAATAAACCATTTTATGTCGATTTCAAATATAGATTTGAACTACAAAATAACCATTTTGATTTCAACAGATTTCAAAGTTTAAACTTTTACAATAACTTAATTTAATAAATTTATATTTTAAATTCAATTTTATTATTATTTAACATTGAAATATTCACTTAGTCAATCCAATATCGTTTAAGTAAAATTTCAAAAATACAATTTTATATAAAAACTAATTATTCCATTTAAATTTTATTTAAATTTGGTAATATTCATTAAATCGTCTTAAATCAAAATCAAGTTAAAAAAATCAAAATAAGTTTCAAATCAATCTTATTTAAGTATAATTCTTAAACAAATATAATTTCAAATCAATTTCAAATTTAACATTCTAACCTCAATTTATTAAAATTATAATAAAATATATTTTAAAATATAAATTCAAATAAATATTTAAACAAATTATATACTAATTAAATTAGACTTTATTAAATAAAATCTTATTTTTAAATTTATTTGATGTTAAAAATTATTTTATATATTTTAAAATAGTAAAATTATAAGTAAATTCTTAAAATTTATATTTTCAAAACTAGCTTACAATTTAAAATTTTCAAAATAAAATTTTGAAAATCAAGAATTTAATCATACATAAAATAATATTTATATATATAATATTTCAAAATCAATATTTATGTAAACCATATATATTTCCTTTTTAAACTCTTGAAAATCATTTTCAAAATATATACATATATATATAGACCAATGATGTCTGTATATAATTTTCTATCCTACGGTCAAGTGATACAGATATTTATCATTTCAATCTGCAATTTAAATATTAACTGGTATATATCTTTTCAACTCGCAATCCAAAAATTCAATTAAATGAAAATCACTTGGGTTTATCATTTCAACCCATAACGATTTCCTCCTATTCTACAAGATCGTTCAGCTATGTATCATTTCAACCCATAGGGAATTTTATACTAACGTGGAACTTGCAGAGTGGGAATATATGTGATAATAATATAACAGGAATATATCATCGATAACAGATAAAATATAAATAACAGATCATAGTGTCAGATGTCACAGGTGAGCAGTTACAGATAATGACATATCATATATGGTAAATAAATAATTAACAGTTCAATTTACCAGCATGTTTCAATTGTCGATTCAGATGAAATCAAATATAACAAATATAAGGATGTTAATCATGAGTGATTACTCACCTTTCGAGGCTAGAGAGATAAGAAGATGACACAGACACAAATATGCACACGGGACAGCGACAGGCAAGGAATTACTGCGACAAATTCGATATTGAAATATAAGTCAAGATGGCACGAGATCGATGAAATGATATATATGTTACATATATATAAATTTTCAAAAATCCATTCAAACATATATTTCCGAATTGATATCAAATTCAAACACAAATAAAATTAACTATATATACGTGTATTTCAAAAATCATTGTTTCAAATTAAAACATATATTAAAATCAAACATATTATTAATATATTTATACACTACAAAACAAAGATCTTATACAAACTATTTACAACTGTGAACACAATATATGTATAAAGCCATGAATGAAAATATAACTCATATATATGCAGCAAATATGTGCAAGGGCAAATATACCCAAGCTGTATATAGACAAAACCTTATATTTACTAATATATATAAATATGCGACTAACATATACTAGTTGTAAATATATATCTTATAAACATAGCATGTGCAAACCAATATATATAACCTGTATTCTTCAGGTCAATTTGCACAAACCTATTACTCATAAAAAAATATAAATTTATATACTTTAAATTGTATTCCACTTTAGATATGCAAGCCAACATATATACTTTTGTAAACCAATATAACATATGTTAGAATCAAACACTATATATATATATATATATATATATTACCCATATAAACTTCTGACGTGCAATACACAACACATATAATATATATATATATATATATATATATATATATATATTATAGTGTACAAAAATATAGTTCTTCCCTACTTAATCATATATATATATATATATATATATCACATATATAAATAGAACATACCATAACTTAGTAACTAATACATAAGCAGATCAATAATTTTATAACTGCAATATAAACATTTATATATTACAACTAAATATACTAATAACATAAATGAAACTATTGTATATACATACATATATATATATACTTAAACTATAAACAACTATTATATATATACATACATACATATACATATATATATACAGTATGAACAAACTGCTATATCAATATACTTAAAACATAAACAAACTGATATATATAAATACACATATTGCATTGATTATTTGAGAACCATATTCTATGAATATCAAAATAACCTTTCATATAATTTTAAATATATTATACTGTAAGCAAAAAGTAAACTTATACAATACCAATGAAAAGAAGAGGTGAAGGAGCATGATGGCCATGAAGGCTAGGTGGCGATGGAGGATCTATGAAGTGGACGAGCGGTGATGGGTGATGCGGAAGCTTGGTCTCGGCTGGGTGGGTAGGCAATGAGTAATGGCGGCAGCAAGGTGGAGTGAGGCTGAAAGAAGGTAGGTCGGCAACTACGGCCGTTCGAAGAGGAGGACAAAGGCGGATCTAGGATGGAAGGCGAGCATGGTTGCTGCGACGTGGAGGGGAGGAAGAGAGGAGAGAGGGGCAAGCTGGGTCAGGGCATGGGCAATGAGCGTGGAAGACTTCAAGCTTAAACAAATGATTATGAATTTGATACAAAATGAAATGAATATGAATACGGCAGAACAAATAGGAATGAAAAGATGAAATGGAAGAGAAAATGTGGGAACCAGAGAATACAAACCGAAATGGTGGAATAGTAAAAGCCTGTTGATGAATTTAGAGAATAATTTATGGCTCATGTACAATATGAAACAGTTGGGAAGCTAAAAGGTCCAATACGGAACCGATACGACTAATCGGTTCATCGATTTCGTCGTGTCCGAAACAGAGAATGAATTTACAATAGAGATTAGCACGACGAGATGATCAAAACGGTATGCAGATATCAACGATTCGACAATCTTATCAAAGTCGATAATTGGTACCGAAAATGCTGTTGAAATGCCGAAAATAAGAAAAACAGAGCAATAGCAGATCAATTTTGACGAAACAAATTATGACGTCTCACTCAGAAGATGATTTACAATTTATTATATAAAAATATTCAAATTTGAGAAATATTTTACTATCATTAAATATAAACTGATTTAAATTTAAATAAAATTACGAAATAAAATGAACTTCTGTATTTATGGATGAAAATTTACCATTTTCTTTGTTTAAATAGACATTGTCCAAATATCAAATTTTTATTTCTAAATTCAAATATTTAAAATTTCACAAAAACTTAGTTAATTACGTTATTAAAACCATTAAAATTTCACGGGTCGTTACACCCTTCCCCACTCAAAACTTTTCATCCCTGAAAAGGAAGGAAGTAGGAGAATAGAAACAACAAGAGAGAAAAATAGATACAAAATAAAACAATTAATTCAAAACCATATAAATTTCATTTATTTAAATTGGTTCGTATTCAATAATTGATTTCAATTCAAGGTATTTTCATTCAGTTGATTTAATTTCAATTTACGAATGTTTGTTACAAAAAGATTTCTTTCAAAACAAAATTTATTTATTTGACTTATTTATTTAATCCATTTGAATTCACTTAAGTTAATTTCACTAAAATTCAATCTTAACTATTTCTAAATTCATATTTATCTACTCATTATCTCATTATTTATTTATCTCTGTTAACATTTTTATAATCATAAATTAAGTGTATAAACATTTATAATTGAAATCTTCCTTAACATAAAATTTAAGAGTTAAATTTCCGGTTTCACTTCAAACAATATATATATCAAATCAAATCTATAATCATATATCTATATATATAATACATCAAATCATACTTAAGAAATTCAAGTCAAATTCATTTTTCAAAACAAAAGTGTAGCAAATCTACTAATGGCCTCTCCACTCTGAAACACGAAAATGAATGTCGATGATGTTGCAGTCATCGCCGAAATTATTTTCTAGCGACAAAAGAGGAGAGTACTGATTTAGAACTTCTAAAAATTCTTTGAAAATGGTTTCTATTAGAAAATACTTTTCTAAAATACTGGAAATTGAATTCTCAAATTCTTAATTTAAATTCATTTAAATTTCAAGTCAATTATAAATCATGTTTTAAAATTTCATTTATTTATTTATATCATGTGACAATATTTAATAATTTGCAAAACAATAAATGAGAATCAAATATTATCATTTCCAACAACAAATTCATTTTCTATTTAATTTCAAAACAATTTATACTTATATATATAATATAATCATACAAAATTTATTGTGTCAGTTTGCTCTGTTCAAACGTTTTGGAATTTCTATCGATAGCGTTGATCAGACGAATCGGTCAAAACCCAAGTCATCCTTAACAACTCAAACAACACACTATAAGATATTTTTATATTGATTACAAATACACTCCCTCACTCGGTTATTCTAGAATGGGTTCAAACGAGGATAGAGATTCAAATTTAGAGGAACTCTAGTCAAATAGAATTCTAACTAGAAGAAAAGCTCGAAACGGATAAGATAATTAAGTAACAAAAAAGAAAAGATGGATATACTTATATTAATTATGGGTAACCTTAACCGGGTCAACCGAGACATCATGAATAAGATCAATGCAGTATTCTGAAGCTATTGACATCCGATCACAAGAGATAGAATTCGGGTATAGCAAGAGATACCAGCATCGTAAACCGAGAATATTGAAATCTTCGGTGAATCAATGCCTATTGTAAGGAATTTCACTCCTTTGCAAATAATATAGTGGAGCTATAAGATACTCTAGAATCAAGAAGAAACGAATAGGAAGAGAAAAGAATAGATTTCAGAACAAAGGGAAAGTTCCTAAAATTCAAAGGAAATCCGAATCAAAGAGGAGAGATTCAAGATCGAACGAAAATGATTCTGTAATTGAAATTTTACTATATATGCCAAGTTTTTCCTAAAACCAAAGCTCTGATACCAAATGTAACAACCCGGTATTTCGTGCCATTCGCATCCACACTGGCCGGACTTGAATTGCTAGAAATATCATATCGTTAATTTATATTTTGCACAACTTAGCATATACAGTAAATAAATAAATCATAGAATCACAAACGCGGAGTAATTTAACAATAAGCAGTGGAAACAAAAGAACGGTAGTTCATGAAGCTACTATATATATATATATATGTATATATCAGAGTTAAAAAAAGATACAACAGAAGTCTCGAATACATAGAAGTCTCAATACAATAGTCAAATAACAAAATATGAATATATCATGGGAGTCAACTTAATAACTAAAAGCTGAATATATATAGATGGATCTCCAAGCGAAGCTCCAACTCCAAAGATGAGTCTCAAATGCTGTGACACTCAGTCTGACCCGAGCATAAAGAAAAACAAAAAACATTCGAGTCAGGATTAACATTCGTATGTCATTAAATCCAACTCAAGTGAAATATCAACTGAAATCCAATTAAATCAAAGGATGTTTGGGATACCCATCCTCTAAGGATCCGTGGAACTATCTACTATGTATTACAATACGCTATTATAATATGTCTACAGTAAAGTAAACTATTAAAATAACATTAAGGCATTAGCCATATGCCTTTTAACACATTTTTATATATTCCTATAGTCTATACAGTACTGTAATCTTCCCTGTACTGAAGGTCATCAGAGGGCACTCCATAGGTATGGTACAAAACAAACTCGTAGTGGTCTCTATAAGGTAGGTGACACGACACAATTAGGCAATGTCAGGGTAGATATACCAATTACACTTCTAGGCTGGTAGTAACGTCAGCTACATCTACCGCCCACCTCTATCCATACTCCCAAAAATCCGAGGGAGCACCCAATAAATCACAAAGTAATAGAATTGTATCGAAGAAGTGTGTCCGATAGGAGGAGCTACCTCACTTGGCCCATCATTTGCTCCTGTTTTAGCCATCTTAAACCAACTCATGGGAGTCAAGTCCATATATAAACCTCAAATAGAATTATCGCCAACCATCCTACTTCATTCTGGAATCTCCACCGCGTACACGGTTGTTAAAGTGGTTTTCGGTATTGACAGAGAGTATGACAATAACCGATCTCGGTCTCTTTAACAACCAAATGTTGTTAAAACACCGTGGTCATTTCAAAATATCATTTCCATATCCAAAATATCATATCCATTCAAAACCATATCAATACGAGATCTTTTTTCACTTAAATATATCCATTCCAAAATCATTGTACTTTCCAAATTATAACTTTTTCTAACTTAAAAAACATTTAAAACCATAACACTTTGGAAATCATAACACTTTGAAAACATAGCTTTGGAAATCATAATACTTTGAAACGTAATATTTTGGAAATCATAACACTTTGGAAACATAACTTTGAAATCATAACACTTCCCTCTTAAATAGTTAGATATTAATATTAGTATATATATAATAAAATAGTTTATAAAATAAAATACTTTATAAAATAAAATAGTTTATACAATGAAATAATTTATAAAATAAAATAGTTTATATAATAAAATAATTTATATATTAAAATAGTTTATATCAAAATAATATATATATATATATATATATATATATATATATATCTTAAAATAGTTTTATAATGAAATTGGTATATATATTAAAATAATTTATAATGTAATATATATATATATATATATATATATATATATATATATATTAAAATACTTATAAAATAAAACAGTTTCCTCAAAGTTCACAAATCAATTCAAATTAGCTCAAATTCTAAAATCCCATTAAAATCAAATCTCAGTTCTTCCATTTCAAATCAATTCACATCTCAATAAACCATTTTATACCGATTTCAAATATAGATTTGAACTACAAAATAACCATCTCGATTTCAATAGATTTCAAAGTTTAAAATACTTAAACCTTTACAATAACTCAATTTGATAAATTCATTTATATTTCAAATTCAACTTTACTATTATTTAATATTGAAATATTCACTTAGTCGATCCAATATCATTTAAATAAAGTTTCAAAAATACAAATTTAACTAAAAACTTATTATCCCATATAAATTTTATTTAAATTTGAAAATATTCGTTAAATCATCTTAAATCAAAATCAATTTAAAAAGATCAAAATAAGTTTCAAATCAATCTTATTTAAGTATAATTCTTAAATAAATATAATTTCAAATCAATTTCAAATTTATCTTTCCAACCTCAATTTATTAAAATTATTATAAAATCTATTTTAAAATTTAAATTTAAATAAATGCTTAAACAAATTATATACTAATTAAACTAGACTTTATTAAATCAAATCTTATTATTAAATTTATTTTATATTAAAACATATGTTATATATTTTAAAACCATAAAATTATAAGTAAATTCTTAAAATTATAATTTTAATACTAGCTTATCATTTTAAAATTTCAAAACATATAATTTTAAAAATCAAGAATTTAATCATATATAAAATAACATTTATATATATAATATTTAAAAATCAATATTTATATAAACCATATATTTGCTTTTTAAAACTCTTGAAAATCATTTTCAAAATATATATATAGAGCAACAGCGTTTGTATATAATTTTCTGGCCTAGGGACAAGTGATACGGATATTTATCATTTCAATCCACAATTTAAATATTTACGGGTATATATCTTTTGAACCCGCAATCCTAAAATTCAATTAAATGAAAATCACTTGGGTTTATCATTTCAACCTATAATGATTTCCTCCTATTCTACAAGATCGTTCGGGTATGTATCATTTCAACCCATAAGAAATTCTATACTAACAGAGAACTTGCAAAGTGGGAACATATATGATAATAATATAACAGGCATATATCATCAATAACAGATAAAATATAAATAACAGATCATGGTGTCTGATGTCACAGGTGAATAGTTACATATAATGGCATATAATATATGGCAAATAAATAATTAATAGTTCAATTTAGCAGCATATTTCAAATTTCGTTTTAGATGAAATCAAATCTAATAAATATAAGGATGTTAATCCTGAGTGATTGCTCGCCTTTCGAGTATAGAGAAACAAGAAGATGATACAGACACAGATATATTGGACAGCGACAAGCAAGGAATTGCTGCAACAAATTGATATTGAAATACAGGTCAAGATGGCACGAGATCAATGAAACGAGATATATGCTAACATATATTTCCAAATTGATATCAAATTCAAACATAAATAAAATTAACTATATATATATATGTATGTATGTATGTATTTCAAAAATCATTGTTTCAAATTAAAACACATATACTAAAATCAAACATATTATTAATATATATACACTATAAAACAATGATCTTATATAAACTATTTACAACTGTGAACACAATATATATATATATATAGCCATGAACAAAAATATAATTCATATATATACCCAAGCCGTATGCAGACAAAACCTTATATTTACTAATATATATAAATATGTGACTAACATATACTAGACATAAATATATATCTTATAAACAGATCATATGCAAACCAATATATATAACCTATATTCCTCAGGTCAATTTGTACAATCCTATTATTCATAAAAAAAATATAAACTTATGTAATTTTTTTTTCCACTTTAGATATGCGAGCCAACATATATACTTTTGTAAACCAATATAACATATGTCAGAATCAAAGTCTATATATATTACCCATACAAACTTCTCACATGCAATACACAACACATATAATATATATATATATATATATATATATATATATATATATATTACAGTGTATAAAAATATAGTTCTTCACTGCTTTATCATATATATATATATATATATATATATATATGTATGTATATTACATATATAAACAGAACATACTATAACTTAGTAACTAATACATAAGCAGATCAACAACTTTATAACTTCAATATAAACATTTATATATTATAACTAAATATACTAATAACATAAACGAAACTATTGTGTGTGTATACTTAAACTATAAACAAGCTATTATATATATACTTACAGTATGAAAAAACTGCTATATCAATATACTTAAAACATAAACAAACTGTTATATATAAATACACATATTACATAGATTAACTCAGAATCATATTCTATGAATATCAAAATTACCTTTCATATAATTTGAAATATATTATACTGTTAGCAAAAAGTAAAACATATACAATACCGATACAAAGAAGAGGTGAAGGAGCGCGGTGGTCATGAAGACAAGGCAGCAATGGAGGATCCGGGCGGTAGACGAGCGGTGATGGGTGATGTGGAAGCTTGGTCTCGGCTGGGTGGTAGGCGATGAGTAGTGGTGGCAGCAAGGTGGAGTGAGGTCGAAAGAAGGTGGGTTGGCAACTACGGCGGTTCGAATAGGAGGACAGAGGTGGATCCAGGGTGGAAGGCGAGGATGGTTGTTGTGATATGGAGGGCAAGAAGAGAAGAGAGCGGGGCGAGCTGGGTCAAGGCATGGACAATGAGCATGGAAGGCTTTAAGCTCAAACAATGAATATGAATTTGATACAAAACGAAATGAATATGAATATGGCAGAACAAATAGAAATGAAAAGATGAAATGGAAGAGTAAAAGTGGGAACCAGAGAACACAAAACGAAATGGTGGAATAGTAAAAGCCTGTTGATGACTTCAGAGAATAATTTATAGCTAGTGTAGAATATGAAACGGTACGGGAAGCTAAAAGGTCCAATACGAAACAGATATGACTGATCAGTCCACCGATTTCGTCATGTCCCAAATTCCAAAACACACAAATGAATTACCGTAGAGATCAGCATGACGAGATAATCAAAACGGTATATAGATATCAATTATTCAACAATCTTATCAAACATCGGTAATCGGTACCGAAAATGCTACTAAAATGCTGAAAATAAGAAAAACATAGCAATAATAGTTCAATTTTGACGAAACGAATTATGACATCTCACTCAGAAGATGATTTACAAATTTATTATATAAAAATATTCATGTTTGAGAAGTATTCTATTATTGTCATCAAATATTAACCGATTTAAATTTAAATAAAATTACAAAATAAACTTTCATATTTGCTGATGAAAATTTACCATTGGCTATCTATAAATAGACGTAATCCAAATCCAAATTTTTATTTCCAAATTCAAATGTTTAAAATTTCACAAAAATTCGATTAATTACGTTATTAAAACCATTAAATTTTACGGGTCATTACATCTTTGATGCTTATATTTTTACTTTAAGGCACTACCATTAAATCAACTTATATAAAACAATTATAACTTCTGAAATAATCTACACAAGAGTTTTATTCTTTTCTTATCAAGTGAATCTATTGTACATCTCCAATCTTTTCCTACCGCACTTTGGATTTCCATAATCCGAACCTAAAAAACAAAAACATTTCTCAAACTCCTACCATGTGTAGAACTTCTCTATGCTCCAAGAAAAGCACCTCTTTAAAGACGTTTGGGAAATTTTTGAAGACCGAAACTGAATCTAACTCTGTAGATGATGAATCGAGGGGATAAAAGAAGCTCAAGATGACTGACTCTTATGGGTGGCAAGAAACCTCGAGTGTCCTGCTACTGCATGTCTCTTATCCAATGACTCTCCTCTTGCAGTCTAATATCATTACATAAATGGATACCCAGTCCATTCCCAAAATCATCCCATGCCCCAGAAATCCCAATACATAGGCGTCGCAGTCAAACTCTATGCCTAGGATAAAAAAAATTTCAACCCCTACAAACTATAGATAAGTGTGTCGGTCGTCCCATGGGGTTTGAAACAACAAAAGAGATGTCTGAGTGCAAACAATCAGACAAAGAACTCGAAATGAAAGGGTGTGATGCACTAAAATCGAAAAGAGTCCGAATGGGAAAATCAAAAATCAAAATCAAAATTTTCCATGGTGACTTTCCTACCTCCATTTGGTCCACTACTAGAAGGTGTTGCATACAAAGATTATATAGCGTTGTAGGTGCGCCTGCTCTCTCCCCCTTCCTATGGGGACAATTCCTACTCATGTGATCGACTTGTCTGCAATTATAGAACTTTCCCTTCATCTTACAGTCTTTTACGTAATGATCAGTCACCCCACAACTATGGCACTTCTCTCCTTGCTTAATTTGTTTCTGGGGGCCTTCCCATTTTGACTTAGGAACCTCTTTAAGCTCTCCCTACGATTGCAAAGATACAGGCTGAACTTTCTGTTGGTCTTTCAAGTCTAACAGCCTAAACTTTTGCTCCATATCTTCCAACCTAGCTCGTGTCTCCCGAACTCCTCCATGCCAGAATACGTTTTATCCCATATACTAGCAAAGTCCTTGCATAGTTTAGAAAAATTGGTTAGTGTAGGTGGATTAAGAGGATTTCCACCTACCGGTGTTGTGTTGGGCAATTTCCCTTGCACTTCCTATACCGTAACTTTATGAAACCAGTCATTCATACTATACAAAGAAAAGGAAACTTAGGCTTAAAAGAATCGAAAGAAGGTAGAACTGGTCTTTGAGGGGATTTCTATAGAAATTCTTTTGTACTTGAAAACTATTTCTAAGAGTTCCTTGGAAAATACTTTTAAAACAAATTATTTTTGGAGAAATACTTTACTTTTAAAATAAATTTTTAGGAATCCTATAACCTTAGGCTCTGATAACAAGTGAAACACCCCACGACCCTTAGCATACCCGAAAGGACACTCTAAATGATGTGGTGCATTGTAGGTATAACTAAGACTAGCAAAGACTGAGATTCACAAGACAAAAATTAAATAATAATAGTAACACGGTGGAAAAAATTATAACATTTTGTGCAAAACCAAACTTCATAAAAGGTCATCACGTACCAAATACTTCAAATGTCAAACTGTCCATATATGTCTTTAATCAAAAACCATAGTCTCCATAAAATCAGAGTACAATTATTCCTCATTATAGTGCCAGTACAACTTGAAAACTAAAATGGGAACAAAATAAGTACATCAAAGAAATCTCCTCCAAGAGAACTCTAAGCTACAGCAACCTACTGACTTCCTCCTTGATTACCTAAGGGGGGAAAGGGGAAAATAGAGGAGTGGGTCAGACTAACGGTCTGGTGAATAATAGTAGTTTCCAGAGTCTTTAAACATAAAGTAATAGATTCTACAACGGTTCTAGCACAATAAGGATAATGAAGGAAATAGAAAAGAGATAAATTGGAAATAAGTACGATTAAATATTACTCGGTTTGTAAGATAGGTTAACTTTTGATTGCTTTCACTTGCCCTTGATTTCGGCTTTGATTAGGCTGAATTCCTAGTCCGGTAATTAGGATGTAACCCTAATTCTACCTATTTCGATTGGCCTGCTACTCCATAATACCTTTTTGTGGACTGGCCGCTATATAAATCTCTACACAGAATGTTACTATGGCCAAGATGACATATATAGCTCCCTACACAGAAGGCAATGATGTCTACAAAAGACACTCATACTAAGCGCTTGGAGCTCATAGCTTTTAGTGAGCACTCGTAAATGGAAGTCGCACACGTAATAACCACTATGCTCATGCTACCTTTTGCTCCATTTATTGGGTCTTCTTATTACTCGTCCAGCATAGCATGTCCCTCATCTCACTTCATGCTCATGTGAGAGTGTGTCCATAGAAATTATAGAGGTAAAGTTGTTGGTATTGGCCCTTCATCCAACAACATCTAGTTGCACCCCTTATCCAAATCCCTCATGATTTAGACTTCTATTTGACTAATTACTACCGTTCTTAGCATAAGCGTGCCCTCATCTCACTTCAGACACCGTTTTGTCTAATAGGGAATGCTATTTAGTATAGGTTCAACTTTCGTCTTTTCTTATTAACTTAGATAAAAAATTTAAATAAGCCTTTATTATCATTTTTACTTTGTACGCTTATTACTTTATTCCAAGTCTTAAAATAAGCCCTAGTCTATTCTTTTTATTATAATGTACATTATAATCATGCTTATTACTTAACCCAAGGACTAAGTATGAAAATAAGCTCTTTCATCTTTTACTCTTTTTAGTTATAATTCAACGTTATAATTAAGCCAAATAATTAATCCAGTTCTAATCACAATTAGGCATAATTTTAGTCCAATTCCACTTATATTATAGTCTTTATAATTTACATCTTATATTCCGTTATTTTAGTTTTCTTACAATTTAATCCATATTCGCATTAATCTTATTCTAATCCGTACGTGAAGAAGGAGGAATAAAAGAAAACTTAAAATAGGAGAAAATCCAAAACGTATAAAGAAGATGTACATAACTTATCAATAACAGTAAATAACCTAAATACTGTAAATAATTGGAAAGCTATATTTAACAGAAATAAATTAAAGTTACTGGAAAGAATAGCTGAAAGGAAATAGACTGAAAGTAGTTCTAAAAACTGTAAATAAACTACTGAAAAGGCTATTCCAAAAGTCATACTAAAACTATAACTATTGGAAACAATAGTATTTTATATTACTTAAAGAAATTGTAAAATAATTACAATCACTCACCTCTGGTCCAAAGCTCTTCCTTTGGTCTTCCCGGATCCACTTGGAGTCGTAAAATAATTTTTATTAAAAAGAGTCTCTTCCTGAAAAATTATTCGTTTTAGGGTCCTTCTTGAAAAGGTGAACCTAAGTGGAGAAAATCTAGAATGAAAAAAGTGTTAAGCCTAGGTCTTATTTATAGGTGTAGAAGTGGATCTCAGACCGTTGGATTTGGTGATTGAATAGGATGTGACCGCGTCATAAGTTGAATAGGAGCCAACGGATGGAAGCACGGAAGGACCGGATGATATAAAAGAATGCAAAACAATGTTTATGAAACTTCTACTGACTCATTGCTGTGTCAAATCTTACAATGCACCTTGTCAGCATCTTATCTCATATTTAATTCAATTAATTACACCCTCAATACTATGCAAACTATAAATAACATTTTCTTCTATGCAATTAATTCCTAATTTTTGCATTTTATTTCAGGTTAAATTTCCATGTGTCTCCTTTATTCACATGTTTCATTTCAGTTTTCAACATCCCATTAATTTACATTTTTACGTCTAAAATAAATAAATAAACAACATATCGATATCTTTCCACATTTACATTTGAATTAAATAAATTAACATGTGAATTGTTATATATACATTTTTTCCATATTCACATCTGTTGTAATTAGATAAATAACATATGTCTATAAATGTGTATATATGTTGTGTATTAATTAGTAACCTTATTATTTACCTTTAAATTAAGCAATCAATTATATTAATTAATTGGTATAAATGTTTTTATGTTTAAAAACCAAATGGACCCTTATTTATTATTAACAAAGAAATAACATACCTTATATTTTCTGTAAGAAATGCAATCCTTCCATAATACACTCTTCCCTTTTCTTTTTGAAATATAACATTTATTTTATTAAATTGCTTCTTTTTTATAAATATATGGTTACATTTCTCTCATTTACAATAACCCATCTCATTTGAACATCATCGTCTTCACTTTTAAAATTTATAAAAGTAGATGCCTTCTTTTTTAATATACTGTTATATATTATTATTTCTTCCTTTTTTACAAAATAAACTCCCTATTTATAAAATCATACATATATTCAAAAATGAAAAGTTTATTTTATTTATCTTAAAATATGCATTTATTTCTATTCATAATGTCCATTCCATTTTGACACAAATCCAAGTTCTTATATTAAACTTAATCACTACAATTTAATTCCTCTTTCCTTTTCTAATTGAAACACTTCAATAAATCTACTGCCAATTAGTTTCAATACTAATTTCGATGAATTCTAATTATAAACTCTATTTCTTTACACACATAATTATTTATTAATTTCTCCTTTATTTCGGGTTGTTAAATTATTTATAACCTACTTGATCTAGAATTTGGTTAGGTTAAATCAGAAATGTTGATTATCTACTATTTGTAATATATTAGAAATTGAATAAGAATTTAACTATTTGAATATGGTTCTTGTCTAATCTAAATCTGGATAAATTAAATCTATTCGATAAAAATTGCTTTAGCCTAAAAACCCATTTTGTTGAATTGAACATAGATCGATATATCAATACCTTAATCCTAAACCTGATTTATTTCATTTTGATAACAAACATGCTTATGAAATCGTTAGGAATTGGAAATGAAAACATCGGAGATTGTAAATTGAAAAATAGGGTTCACTTCAATTAACAGTTAACTGTGATTATAAAACAGAGAAAGGAAAAAACATAAAATAAATCCAACATAACATAAAACAACTCTAACCAGGCTCCAATAGTAAGCGGTCTACCACTCCAATGACCAGAGATTGATCGATTAATGATTTTCAGGTGTAATCTGAACCTCGGCCTAAGGCCTAGGTCTGTAGTTTACATATAAGTATTATATATATATATATATATATATATATCAATGTTAGTATAAGTAGGGAAATTACCTCCCCAAGTTTATGACTCTTGGATGCTAGGGATTGAAGAGATGACTACATGAGCAATGAGGCAAAGACGTTATTTATTCAAGGGGTTGATATTCGATTGGGGAAATTCTATCACAAATTGCACTTACATGAGTTCTTTGGTGCACGCGCAACACTAATAATGATGCCTAAAGAAATTTGTAGTCTGAAACCAATGGATTTTCCTCGGTATGTACGGCAATGCAGACATGATACATGTGTTGTTGATGGATCTCGACACGATGCGATAAGTGGCGTTACATTACCATTGAGAGGTGGACACAGATGCAGCGACTTTGAGACATCTTTGGTGCAAGTCAACATTTTGGGCTCCTCCTTACTGCATAAGTACGATACGTATAGTCGTAATTTGAAAATGTCGTCCCAATGTCGATATTGTAGGTGATCCTATGTTGGAATAGTTCTAGTAGCTATTAGCTAATCCATAGTTATTTTTAGGGTTCATTAGTTGTTCAATCCTAATTATAAGCCATCACAAGACATTAATGTATGTGTATTTAGAATTATACCTTTAGGGTAATGAAGCCTACTTGAGTAAGTAGTTCACCGACACAAGTAGATTGACCTAAGTCATATAGATTATTTATAAAGTCAGCTGCATGTGATCGCCATATATAATGATGTAATTTATTCACCAAATTTTTATCAAACCCACTCCTTTTCTTTCTTTTTCCCTCACTAGATGAGGAAAGAGCAGCAGGTGGTCGGCCCAGGGATTTTAGGTGGAGAGGTAAGCTTGGCATTGGAGTTGCTTATTATTTTCCATTTCTCTCCATGTAACTATTTATTATACTTACTATTTATCATATATTTGCTATATTTCTATAAACTTTGGATTATAACCATGTTTATTTTGAGACTTTTTTTTTGGGTTATTTCTTAGATGAGTACTTTCTGTATTTATATTTTTCTGCCTTATGCTATGAGATCTGAAAGTTTTAGAATGTCTTAGATTTATCCTTTTATTCTTAGTCTCTATAATGTTTAAAAACTGGATAGCTCGTATTTCTTGGCAACGATGTGAGTTTGAAAGTCACCTTAAACTTTGGATTGTTGTGTCTAGAGATGTGAGTTATCACATTACCTTGAGGAGAATGCTAGACTTATCTCCTTACCCTTAAGGCATATGGCTCTTAAAGAAAGATGTGACTAAACAAGCAAGTGAGTAAACTATTAGAGAAAGGCTTCATTAGGATAAGTATTTCAAAATTGGGTGCATTGGTTATCTTCACTACCAAGGCAGATGGCTCTTTAAGACTTTGCATCGATTACCGTGAAATAAATAAATTTACAAAGAAGAATCATTATTCATTTCCCTCCATAGACGATCTCTTTGTTCAACTAGTTGGAGCAAAGGTAGCAAAGGTATTCTCTCAACTTGACTTCACCAGTTGTGTATAGTCAAAGATGGTATTCAGAAAACCCCTTTTTACACACCAGATGGACATTATGTGTAGTTAGTCAGGCCATTTGTACTGACCAATGTACCAGCTGTTATCCAGGTTTTTAACCTAGCAGGACCGACTAGAAAGCAGAACAATCTCATGACATCAGAATGGTTTAGAACTTAACCAGAAAGGCTAAGGCAATGAGTTAATGAGAGCCAAGATATATTATTAAGGCAATTGCTGAGATTGACTAAATCAAGATATTAGCATTCTTTCAGCCCAATCAACAGCCAAGTGCAAACAGTTAGTAGGTTGCCATCAAAATAGGAAAACATGCAACGAGATTACACGAACAACATCCAAACAAGGTCTTAAAAGCATCCCACACTTGGAACTTCAAAAAGAATCAAAGTTCATGGATTGCTAGCAATCCATGAAGACATGATGGTTCACTGAGGGAAACAAAGATAAGAAGCCTAGAAGACAGGAAAAAATACTAAGTGTATGGATTGCTAGCGACCCATATATAACTTTAATAAGATGTGACCTAACATATGGGAGTAATGGAAAGAGCAACCATGTCATTAGCGATCCATGCATAACTTTAATAAGAAGCGACCTAGCATATAGGGCTAACAGAATGAGCCTCCAAGTCAGTAGCTCGCGTATAAACCAAGTCTAAGGGTCGCTAGCGACCCATAGACCGTGGGTCACTAACGACCCATGGTATTGGCTCCGATCACAAGCTAAACCCCCCTGTGTCGTTCCATACCTACCTGAGAGTAGTTGATGAAGTGGTTTGGCCCAAAAGCTCTCTGATCCCTATAAATACCATCCGATGTGCAACACAAGTGGAAACTTCTCCGGACTGGTTGCCGAAGCTCTGCTGGAAACATTCTTCACTCTCTACCTCCCTCACAACAATCTCCAAGGGGATTCACTATGATTCTCCAGTGGATTCCAACTCCGGGGATTCAATCTACCTTAGGATAATCAAATCCTTGTAATCAAACACTTTTTGTAATAGCAATCAGCCTATAATAAAACTACAAAGTGGACGTAGGCTTCATTAGCCGTCGAACCACTATAAATATTCTCAGTCTTCTTTCTTTTACTGTTGTTTTTCTATATCTGTGACCTATGTACTGCTTTGTCAGAACAGGGCCGGTGCTTTCAAACTCAAATCAAGGAGTTGATCCCTTTTTTGGGTTAACATTTTGTTGCTTTCATTGAGAAATCCAACTCAGGATCCAGATCTAGCTATCTATTTTGGATCCCATAGATCTAGAAGTTATATCCTCAATCTTTGTTTGAAGAATCAACTGTTTGAGAATTAATGGCCGCTGGCAGAAGAAGAACTACTTCTGGATGATCCATGGGGGTAGTAGTAGCAGCTGGAGATGATGTTAATCCCCAACAAACTGAAGTAAATGGAGCTAATTTAGGGGATCAGGCTCTAGCATCCTCCAATCAGCATGAAGTTGTCACCTGGGATGAACTGAATAAGATGGTTGATGAGACCAACCAAAAAATGGAAAGTAGTGAAAATGTTTCGATGGACAAGCTTAACGCTATATTAACTTACAATCAATCCCTCTCCAAGGACTATGTCTGAACCCGCGGCTGCTGTAGAACAAGAGAATTCCTCCTTTTCTGGTCTACACAGAAGAAATGGAAAACATCCACAAAAAAGGATGACAATAGGACTTAACGTGGATGGAAATGCATGTACACCGCTCGTCGCGAGGTAACCTATTCTGAACTTGAATTAAGGGCAAAGACCCCATTAGAAGACATAGCTATGATTCTCTTTGACTCAGAGGATGGAGAGCAAGACCACGAATTGGATGAAAATGCTAATGCATTCAATAATGCAAGGAGTACTCAAACTGCTAAAGTTAAGCCAACCGCAAGCAAACGGGACCCTACAGGAGTAGCTCTTTCGAAGATTGGAGAGCCTAGTTTTTAGCAAACTCTCTAAGACCATTTGCAAAGCCAAATATTTGGTGTAGTGGCTGATTACCATCCTCGGGAATACAAGACATCAAAGGCATACATAGAGGATATGGTTAAATGATTAATGGAGGAGAGTAAAAATAGAAGAGATGATGAATGAGGATCTGTACCAAGTCGGACTTCCTTCACCGATGAAATCTTAAATGAGAAATATCTAGAAAAACTAACAATGCCAACTATTCCGTCCTATGATGGGACAAAAGACCCAAAACCCCCTATAAAAATATAGTTGGTATATGGATCGAGCTAATGCCTCTGAAGCTGTTCGATGCAGATGCTTTCCTATCTTTCTCGAATGAGTTGTGTCAATGTGATTCACTAGGCTTCCGTCGAGATATATCTTTACTTTTGACCAACTGATGACAAGGTTCCTTGATCGGTTCAGACTCCATATAGTACAGCCAAAGATGTCACGTCCCTATCTGCATTATTCCAAGGACGTAACGAATCATTGAAATCTTTCATGAAGAGATTTAACACCGCAGTGAATGGAAGTAAGCAACCTCCACAAAGACATGGTTTTATCGCATTAGTTCATGCAACTCACCTGGAAACAAAATTCAAAAAGTGGATTATGATAAAGCAACCTACCATTAGGAAAGATTTCAATCATAAAGCAAGTCAGTACCTAAGGTTGGAGTAAGCGCAGGAATTGGAAAGGAAGTCTACTAGTATGCAACCAACGAACATCGGGCAAAGCGATACAGCAATCAGTCAAAATGCACACGATTTTGGAACTGCTCAAGGATCCCCGAGGAAAGATGGAAATAAAAATAGAAGAGATCAAAACTCTAATAGAAGAAATAGCAATGTTAGCAACAAAAGATTTAAGGAGTTCAGACACGAAGAGTACACCCTTCTAAATAACACTCCGGAAAACATCTTTCTCGCTACTCAAGGTTGAGGAATATAAAAAGCCCTCCAGAATAGACGCAACAGAACAGCAATAGCACCCGAGGAAATTCCATCTCTTCCATAAGACACATGGCCTCAACAAAAACGAATATCACTACCTAAAGGACCTCATTGAAGGATTAATCTGAGAGAATAAGCTTCGGTAGTATGTGAAAAATCCACAGAAACCCAATCAACCTACGGCCACTCAGACTCCTACAGAACGAAGGAATCGAGTTGGAACTAGTGAAGAAGGGTCAAAACGAACCGCCAAAGGATTATCATTGAAACAATATTTAGGGGATCACAGCCTGCACAAAGAAGTTGGACGGAAATGAAGTAATGTGCAAGTTCATTGAAGCACGCTCCGAAGGAATCATGTTAGTTTTAGAAGATGAGACTCTGACTAAGCTGCAAGGGTTTTGAATAATGACATAGTGTTTCGAAATCGGGACACTGAGGGGATCGAAGTTTCAACCCTCGATCCGATGGTGGTGACGGTAGCAATCAGACCTGCTGTAGTCCAACTTGTGTTGGTCGATAGTGGTAGTTTGTTAATATATTTTTTAGGCGTACTTTTGACCAGATGAAAATCGGCATGAAAAAGCGTCCCTGCATGCCAAAAAAGAACCAAGGTTTCACCGACGAGGCCAGGTAGCCTGTGGGAACAATTGACATAACAGTGGAGCTCGGATAGGGAGATCAAAGAGTCACCCTAATTCAAAATTTTGTGATTGTGGATGAAATGTCAGCAAACAACGCCTTCTTAGAACGACCGCATTAGCGGACTTCAGAATAGAATTGGCCCAGCGATGCCTTACAATGATGTTCCCTATGGAGCACGGAGTCGGAATTGTGAAGGGAGACAAGTGCGCTGCCCGAGAATGCTATATCGTGGAACTGCGTGAGTCAAGAAGATAGGAAAAAGGAAAGGATATGGGGAAAACTCTCCACATCTATGAGCCCACCAAATAGCAATTACAATGCCACCCTTGGCTTGGGGACCATAGCCGATTTGATAAGGATTTGGACCCTTGGACGAAGAGTTCAAGGGAAGGTCGGGCAGCATAAGCAGAATTAACGGTGTTTGTCCCAGTCTTTATAAACAACCCAACTCTTGTCTTGATAATTGGATCGCACCTTGGAAACAGGATGCGATCAGAACTAGACAAATTCCTCAACGCTAATTTGGACGTATTTGCTTGGTCACACTCCAATATATGTGGGGTATCACCCAAAATTTCCTGCCATGCTCTCATCATTGACCCTAAATTTACACCAGTAAAGCAAAAAAGGCGTAGCTTGGGCCCTTAATGGTCTAAGAAGCTGGGAGAGGAGGTAGATAAACTAATGGCTAACGGCTTCATCCGAGATGCAACTTATTCCGAATGGGTATAACACTTAGTCTTAGTCAAGAAGTGTAATAGAAAATGGAAAATTTGCATCGATTTCTTGGACTTAAAAAAAGTTTAGCCAATGGATAGCTTCCCACTCCCCAGAATCGATCAGCTTTTGGATGGAACGATGGGGCATGAATTGCTGTTGTTTATGGATGGATACTCAAGATACAACTAGATCCTGATGCATGAGCTAGATCAAGAAAGCACCAACTTCATCACCAACTTGGGACTGTATGTTATAGAGTAATGCTATTCAATTTAAAGAATGCTGGGACAACGTACGGAAGGCTAGTGAATGCTATGTTCAAATGTCGGATCGAAAAGACTATGGAAGTTTATATGGATGACATGTTTGACAAATCACAAGTGGCTGCTAATCATCTTAAAAATCTCGCTGAAATGTTCAAAATAATTTGAAAATATGGAATGATGCTCAACCCACTCAAATGCTACTTTAGAGCAGCCTCTGGGAAATTATTAGGATTTATAGTAAGTGCTCAAGGCATCGACGCGAATCCAGAACAAATAATGGCGCTTTGAGAGGTCCAAGCGCCAAAAAACAAGAAGGAACTCCAAAGCTTGAATGGAAAAGTCACAGCACTAATACGATTTATCTCAAATGCTACAGGTCATACCGTTCTTCGACACGCTAAAGAAGGTAAAGAATAACTTCGAATGGAGTGAAGCTTGTCAAATAGCATTAAAAGAATTGCTGTGACACATGGAGCCACCGTCTATCCTGTCCAAACCCTGGATGGAGAAGACTTATTCATTTACTTAGCAGTCTCACCACATGCATTGAGAGCTGCTCTAGTGCGGAAAGAAGCAAAAATCCAGCGACTAGTGTATTTAATCAATAAGCGGTTTATTAGAGCAGAGAAAAACTATCTGAAACTACAAAAGCTAGTTTTTTGCCTCCTTATCGCATCTAGAAAGTTACAGTCGTACTTTTAGGCCTATCCAATTAAAGTGTTGACTGACCAGCCCCTGAAGCAGGTGCTATATCGATTGGAAACTCCCGGATGACTACTCAAGTGGAATATAGTGTTGATTCAATAGGATATCACATACCATCCAAGGAAAGCCATCATTGGGCAAGCGTTAGAACACTTCATCGTCGAGTTTACCATACAGGACAACAGGGAAGAAACATTGCCAGAGGGGGAGATTTGATGGAAGCTCTTTGTCGATGGTGCTTCTAATAACCTCTACTTAGGGGTAGGAGTAGTGCTCAGAACCCCCGAAGGGCGAACCATTAGCTATGCCTTGTGCGTGGAATTCCCTGCCACAAATAATGAAGCAGGATACAAAACACTGATCGCAGGACTAAAAGTTGTAAGAGAGCTCAAGATTAAATCTATTCACATATACAGCGACTCCCAGCTGGTCGTTTGTCAAGTGTAGGGGGAATACTAGGCTTTGGGGGAGAATCTGGCCCCGTACCTATCCAAAGTATAAGAACTACTCGGCGACATCGAGTACTACACTATGAATCACATTCCACCGAAGCAAAACACCAAGGCAAATTATTTGGCTAAACTGGCAAGTTCTAGAGAAGCTTAGTCATTGAGACTCGCCCCAGTTGAAACTTTAACAAACCCAAGCATAAACGAAATAGATATTGATTGGATTCTCGAAGTCACCGTTGAACTAGATACGTGGATGACACCGATAAAGAACTATTTACTCATAGGAACCCTTCCAACTAACCAGAATGAATTGAAGAAGCTCCTTCGAAAAGAGCCACGGTTCATCATACAGGATGGAATATTTTATCGAAGGATATTCTCAACCCCTTTTCCTTAGGTGTGTGACCGATAACGAAGCACGATAGATCCTAAAGGAGGTACATGAAGGCAAATGCGGAGACCACACTGAGGGGCAGACCCTTGCGAAGAAAGTCCTTCGATATGGGTACTTCAAGCCAACCATAAATTGCGATGCCATAGATCACGCCAAAAGATGCGATCGCTACCAAAGATTCAGCAATATTAAGAGAACTCCTTCAACGGAGCTAACACAATGATCTACATATGGCCGTTTGCAATATGGGAAATTGACCTGATCGGCGTCCTGTCAATAGTAAAAGGAGGAGCCAAATATACAAATGTTGTTATCGATTATTTCACAAAATGTGCCAAAGGGGAACCGTTGGCCACTATAACGATAAAGAGAGTTATTAACTTTGTTGCTAAAAACATCATTTGCAGGTTTGGTGTGTCGTGAAAATTCATCACTAATAATGAAACCCAATTCGAAAGTGCCGAGTTCAAAGACTTCTTCAAGCGCTTCTGAATTGAAAATGAGCTTTTCTACAATGGATCATCCGCAAGAAAACGGGCAGGGGGAAGCTATAAACAAGATCATCAAGTCCACTATCAAAAAGCACCTAGAAAAAGCCAAAAGAAATAGGGTTGATGAACTTCCACTTGCACTATGGTCTTACAAAACTACCCACAAAGCGGCAATTGGTCACACTCTGTTGGCTCAGGCATATGGTTCAGAAACAATGATCTTGTTGAATTAGAAGCCCCCTCGCACCGAAGGTAGAATTTCAATTAAAAGCAAAATGAGTAACTCCTACTCAAATCGCTAGATATAGTTGATGAGAAAAGAGAAGTAGCAGAGCTGAAACTGCTGCCCACCAAAAAAGGGTTGCATGGTACTTCAACTCCAAAGTCCACAACCAAACCTTTGAGGTGGGAGATCTTGTGCTCAATTGAGTTTACTCCATTTCGGGGTCCTTCGGGCCAAAATGGGAGGGACCGTATATCATAAATCAAAAGCTAGAAGACGAGACTTTTAAGCTAACAACTGTCGATGGAATTCAGATTTGCAGAGCCTGGAATAGCGAATCACTCTTCCGTTACTTCATTTGAAAACTACTTTATGTATTATTTATTTTTCAGCAAATAAGTCATCTTGAAAATACTGGAGGCATGTAAATAGGCAAAGAATATGCCCTGCTTTCCTTAATAAAATTTTATTCACTCTTTCGAACCGATAAAATTGTTTCTACAATAAATACCCACTGGGTCGACGGAAGTAAATCGACTCAAACCATTGGATCAACAGAACTCGATCCTCGCCTTCTAAAATTCGGAATCACTTCATCAACATCAAGAAGGCAAAAAACTAACTCGTCACCTTGTTCGGAGATAGACAACACCGTGGAGCACTAAAAAATTAACACCTCGCGTTGCCCGAAGATAGGCAATGCCAAAGAGCACCAAAAATTAACTCTTTGCATTTCCTGGAGACTGGCAATGCCAAAAAGCACTAAAAACCAACTTCTTGCATTGCTCGAAGATAGGCAACATCGAGGAGCACCAAAAATTAAGTTCTCGCATTGCTCGAAGGTAGGAAATACCGAGGAGCACCAAAAAACAAACTCCTTGCATTTCCTGGAGATAGACAATACTAAGGAGCACCAAAAATTAACTCCTCGCATTTCCCGGAGATAGGCAACGCCAAGAAGCACCAAAAAAGTAACTCTTCGTGTTGCCCAGAGATAAGAAAAGTCAAGAAGCACCAATAATTAACTCCTCACATTTCTCAGAGATTGGATACGTCGAGGAGCACTAAAAAACTAACTCCCCACGTTGCCCGGAGATAGGCAACGCCGAGGAGCACTAGAAAATCAACTCCTCGTGTTGCCCGAAGATAGGCAACGCTAAGCAGCACTAAAAATTAAATCCTCACATTGTCGGGAGATAGGCAACGCCGAGGAGCACCAAAAAACCAACTCCTTGAGTTGTTCGAAGATAGGCAACGCCGAGGAGCATCAAAAGTAACACCTTGCGTTGCCTGGAAATAGGCAACGCCGAGGAGCACTAAAAAATTAACTTCTTGCGTTGCCTGGATATAGGCAACGCCGAGGAGAACTAAAAAACTAACTCCTTGCATTGCCCGGAGATAAGCAACGTCAATGAGCACCAAAAATTAACTTCTCATGTTGCCCAGAAATAGGCAATGCTAAAGAGCACCAAAAACCATGCATCCCATAACCAGCCAACTCCAACAAAATTGGAATACTACAGTCCGACAAAAAAGTTTCAACTAAGGACACTTAACGATCAAAACTGCCCTCAGTTAACCCATGCAATGTGCATCTCTCAAATATGCATATTGCATACTTGCTGGAATATTACAAGAAACTTAATATCATGCTAAAGTTGAAAAACTTCCAAAGAAAGGAATATCGAGTTATGACTTAGCTAAATTTCAAGTTCAATTTGAAAATTATCTAAACCCTAGGTTACCAATAACTTGGGAATTGTTTGAAGTTAACGGCCCTGTGAACTGTGGGGCATACACCGGTACTTAAACAAAAACATGTGAGAACAAAAAGTTCGCAAGTTCTGTCGCTTTAAACAAAGAATTTTTAAACAAAGAATTC
The DNA here is from genome assembly GCA_030765085.1 of Allium cepa. NCBI lineage: Eukaryota > Viridiplantae > Streptophyta > Magnoliopsida > Asparagales > Amaryllidaceae > Allium > Allium cepa. The sequence continues at coordinate 255,000,775 of CM060929.1, forward strand.
TTAAATAGTTATGTTAATTCTAATGTTTGTTACTTCAAACAAAGGATTTTGGCAGTAATCACAGGACTAGATAAGTATGAAATAAAACGAACACGAATGCATAGAACATATATGAGCATTCAAATGAGAATACAGTTAAAATATCAATGTAGTACTTATAATTTTCTTTACACGTGGTCAAAATGTGGGGGTCGTACCCACATAACACCGGCCAACAAAAAGAAAATATATACTCCATGGTAAAAAAAAACACTAAGTGCAGACTCTACACTTGCATAAAATAACTTAAAAAGGAACAAAAATCGGAGTGGTCTTCACATAAACTCCTCAATGCTTCTTTCCACTACTTCCCTTTTCGTCCTTTTTTGGTAGCTTCTGCCTCGCCTCAGGGGTGCTATCACTGCCGGTAATGTCAACGAACACTTCAGTAGCGATGCCCTCTTCTTCCTCTACAGCCTTCTCAGAAGAGTCTCCCTTTCCTTTGTGTTTCCATGATTTGAGGGAGCTCTTTGAGGCTTTGATTGGTTCAACCTTTTCCTTTTTGATAGCAACCAGTTTTTGCTGTGTCTTGCGAGGCCTCTCGGTCTGAACTTCCTGCTCCTTGGTTTCTGTCGCTGTCACGACACCTTCTAAAGATATAGAAGGATCATCCAGGCCATGAAGCGTGGCTATCTGCTTGGACTCCTGCCCTGGCTACGAGCCAGACACGGATGTAGAAATCGAAACAGAGACAACCACGGAGGTTGTAGAGATAGCAGCGGGCCGGGGAGCTGAAGAAGCTGCCACATCAGAAGGAAAGGCAGTCGGACCTATAAGATCAAAAATGAAAGCGTTAAATTCTTCCTGCTCTTAAAGCATAAGTTGGAAGCTCCCGAACTTAGAGGAAGCTAGAACATTACCTACACCAGAGGAATGCTCGAGAATGTCTACTTCATACTCACCACCTTCATCCTTTTTAGATGATTCCACTACCTAAGAGAGAGTTTCAAGTACTGAACTTGCTGGCAGATGATGGGGCTGCTCTGATGATTCGCCTGTGCTAGAAATAAAAGACTTGGTGAGCTCTTCGACGGCGGTCCTTAAGGCAGCATCAAAGGCCTTCTGCTCCCTTTCAACTTGAAGAATTTCCCATCACTTGAGCAATGCCTTCTTCGATTCGTCATTAAGATAGGAGTCCTGCAACTCTCGCTCACAATAGACGTCGCTATTGACGGTAGACGAGACAAGATTTCCTCCCAGACTAAAGCAAGAGTGTGCGGGAACTTCAGAACAAGATAGTGAGACTTCCTTGATGCAATAGAGAGTTAACATAAAAATTCTGAATGGTCCTAGCCTCTCCTTCTTTCTTTCAATGGTATTTTGAAGCTTTAGGAAATCTGCTTTCACAGCAGCCCTCTCGATTCAATTGCAGACTTATCAACGCTTAGCTGCGTGACCTGGGCTTGTAACCTGGCAATTGTCTTAGCCTAGTCAGAGATAGTCTTATTGTGCCCCTTGACAATCAGATTATGGTCAACAATAGTTTTCCTCTGGGATCGATGGTGGCATTACAAGCAGCCACTTTGTGACGACCCGACTTTTTCTCCATAGAAAGTCGCATCATCTTGAAGAAAGAAAGGGATAGAAAAGAGAAAAGAAAGAGAAGAAAGAAGAAACGGCATCAGAATCTCAACAGCGGAACGAATAAATTATATTAATAACATAAATATTACATAGTATACAACACTAATCAGAATTACACAGAATTTTCATCACATACTAGACTGTTATAAACACCTGTCTAGTTATACAACTCAATACAACTCAAACAAGAGATACCAACACAAAGAACACACAGTGGAAACTGTATCTACAACGCAGAAGCCTCCTGCTCCATTGCTCCTCCATAATCCGTCAAAAGAAAACCTAAATCCCTTGGCTACTCGTAAAAATTTGAGTACCTAAGAGTTTAAGAAAACAGAAGATAAACTCCGGATCAGACATGGGTCTGGTGTGAGTAACGGTTAAAGTTGCTTAACTTCGAAAAACCTTTGAAAAGAAAGGTATCACGTAAGACTTCCCACACATAAACATGGAAAAGTTTTTACCTTACGCTAACCAAAACATTTGATAGGAAATCCAGTGATATTATAATAGGTCTAGGGTTTTCAAGTAAATATGAAATAACCGAAATTGTTACATGATTAAATTCCAGCTACTATCCACAAAAGTGGGTAATACAATCAAAACCGTTGGCACTTGTTGGATTTTCGATTCCACCAATGGCAGGGCTACCGGGGTACCGCCCGTCACAGTACGTGGCCTAGATCAACGTACCGAGGATCACTTCCAATCCCCTGCAACACAAGACCGGAACCATCCCTTACTGGACAGTCCCGTACAAGACAACCCCGCAGTTGGCGTACGTTCCAACCGCCACACAGCCGAAATAAAAAGGGACCTCTAGACAGGGGGAAATCTCATCCTACTTGGGCATGACCCACTTAGCCTTGCTGCACCTCCCATGTTTTAGCCATTCCCGGTTGATGAGGGTTGAGGCTACGATTACCTTTAGAGAACACATCTCTTAGAATGCTCATCGTCCACCTGACGATGTTCTGAAAGCATTCAATCCATACAAGTTCGTTCCGGGTTCAAACGAAACCGAAGGCATTATCTCGTTACACTCATTTTGGAATCACCCTCAGAGTTAACGATAATAACCCTTGCACTTTGAATCTCGAATCAGAAAGTACTATTCTGTCAAACTCATCTCGAAATCACCCTTAGAGTTATACTGACGAATAGTCCTTACAACTCGAGTCTTCACTCTTCACAAGAGATTCACGACCTATTATTAATTTGGATCGATGTGGTTTTCGGATATCCAAATATGGAAACCCGATCCCGGTCTCATCGAAATCCAAAGCGTATCTTTTAAGATCAAGTTGTTTTAAAGGTTTAAAACAATTCAATTATCTATATACACAAATAGATAACGCACATACCACATTAGATAATCAATATTATCATCACAACAGATAATCCATATTATCATTATCAAATGGTAATCCAAATCATCATCATAATGCAACCAATGCATCCATATCACTCAACATTACTTATCTCATATCTGAGATCCAAACCATCCAGGGCAAACAATATCATCCATCCATACGAGCAATGATTAATAATCACACCAAATATAATTAATTTAAAATTAATTAAATTAATTACATCATTTCTAATTAATTTAAAATAAATTAAATTAATTACTTTATCAATATAAATCTTGCTTACATCACTATTAATTAATTATCAATCAATTAATTAATCATCAATCAATTATTCATTTTAATTAATCATCCCTGATTAATTAACCTTTAATTACATTCAAGTAATTATCCATGAATTAATTTCTCAAATTAATTATACTTAGCCAAATACAATAGTTATTCTTTAATTACTTCCTTAATTAATTAACTATAATTAATTACATTAATCCTTAATTAATTACATTAATTAATTCCTTTATTTATTAATTATTTCCAATAAATCTATTCTTAATTACTTCATTAATTATAATAATTAATGATCTCTAATTATATTAATTACATTAAGTAATTAATCTTAATTTAAACCATAATTGTTAATCACCCTTGATTAACTCCATTCAGTAATTAACTACGCTTAATTACTACACAAAATAAATTAGTTACTACTTAATTAATTATCTGAAATTAATCCCTTGATTAATTTTATAAAGTAATTATACTCAAATCAAATCACTTTCAATTAATTACATACACTAATTACCCATTAATTACTCCTCTAAGTAATTTCTCTTCATTTAATTACATTAAGTAATTATACTTCATAAATCATCAAATGATTATTTAAATTAATTAAGCTGAATTAATTAACATAATCTAATCAAATGAAACTCAATTAATTATAATTAATAATTAATTCCTTAATTACTTCCATACGTAATTATACTTAACAATTACACAAATGATTATCTTTAAATTAATTAATTTAATTAATTATTAAAAATTAATCACATTAATTAATTATTAAATAATCCTTAGTTAATAACCTTTATTAACTATTAACAATTTATTAATTATTTCCTAAAGTAATTAACTTATTTTAATCATTATTAATTACAATTTAATTAATCATTAATAACCCATTAATTAACCCCTAATTATTTAATTAAGTGTTAACTTTAACTTAATTAATCTTTCATTACTTGATTAATTAATTACTAATCATTAATTAAAATCTAATCTTATTTAATTAATGAATCTTAAATTACAAGTTAATTATTCTAAGAATAATTAATCTTAAACCTTTAAGATTAAACCCTTAATTATTTTAAGTAATTATTCATTTCATAAATTTATTAGATAAATTAATTATCCATTTAATTACCCTAATAATTAAATACACAACAAATTATTAAATAACAATATAACTTCAACAAGTTTTAAAATCAATTTAAAACCTTCAAATTTTACATGATAAATAATACTTTCCTTATAAAAGAAATTTTACAAAATTTAAAACAAATTCCTTTTTAAGTTCAAAACATTTAAATTTTACTTTATCATTCAAAATTTTAAAACACCTAAATTTATAAAACTTAAATTTATTTTAAACCAAAGATTCAAATTCAGATTTGAATCAGTTTAAAACTTTGTTTTAAAACATACCTTTATATTTCAAATTCCAATTTTAAATTCAAATTTCTTTGAAAACATTTTTAAACAATAAACCCTTAAAGTATTTTTAACGAATTGAATTTAATAACTTATTCATTACCAACTATGATTCAATTTAAAACTTGAATTCATAATTTAAAATTAGATTTAAAGCTTATATAAATTTTTGCTTAATACTTTAAATTTTTAGTTTAAATTTTGAAACAGGGCAAGTTTCTAATCTGAATAAAACTAACCCGAGCAAAACTTAAAACAACTCGAGTAACTCGAGTAACACATTCATCTTGAAATCACTTCAAATTAAAACTGACAGGTTTAATACATAAACCTGTAACAACCATTCTCACCCGAGCCCATATCACAGTGTCTTCGAGTCCAATGACCTACAACTTCGAGCAAATCATAAATTAACCCGTTACAAAACACGAGCAACCCTTCTTCCCCAAAAACAGCTGACACACCAAGATCACCGTGCACCTGCACCAACCCCGCCGTCAACTCCGACCATTCGCGACCACTTGTGCAAATCGTCGATCATCACCCAATACCATTCCGATCATCAAATACACTGCAGAACCCCAAAATCACAATCGAGCATTCAAGCTCAAAACTGGAAAAAAAACGAACACAAGAAATCGCCTCAAAACCCAAACTCCGATCACCAGAGAAACTTTCCCTTCGGCCACGCCTTCATCCATACTCCATTAATCATCCACACAAATCTGGAAGAACTCGATCACTTCTAGAGTTCACGGCGATCAATTTACTGATCCACAGATAAAATTAGGGTTAAAATATTCAATCCCTAAATCACCACTGTCTAAATGCTTAAATCCTTTTCCAATCATTTTCCCTGTAACATTGATCATCACTCCATCACCATAAAAGATACTGGCAACCAAACTCCTAGATCGACAATTCTAACCCCAAACATGATTTCTGGTTAAACCAGAAATACTCAATCAATTTCAAACTATAAATTCTAATTTTAGTTTTAAAATTCGAGTTATTGTTAATGTAATTGGTTTAAAATCTTTAATCAATGAATCTGGAAAATCAAATTCTTACTTATATACAATTTGTTCTGTTGTATTTGCATTTCAGAGACATTACAGGTTTTTCTTTTTCTTTTTATAAAATTTAAACTTTAAGCTTATAATACTTAACTTTATTTTGTTTGAAACCAAATCCTTAACAAAGATTTGAATCATGAGATCATGATTTTGATCTGGATTTAAATCTGAATTCTAGAACAGACCAAAACATATTTTCAACAGCAAGCAGACATTCATAAAAACCCATACATATATTCAAAGCATTTCATCATATTCATCCAGACACAAATCATGTTATATCTCAGGAAACAATCAACATCTATATTTACTTCAATTGATTTAAATAAAAATGTTACACACAGATTTTTTATGAGCAGAGCAAACTTATTTCTGGAAATGCTTGAAACTGGATTGTTTCAATTTCCAAAACTTTGAGTTACTTCCTTATTTTTTTTGTAAACTTCAATCTTGATTTTAATGCAAATGCTTTTGCTTCCAGATGTAACAGTTGCATGTATGCTTTTTAAAAACCTTAGTCTGGTTTTACTGCAGTTTGCTCCCGCTTCATTTGCATGTTCCCAGATAAAAGAAAATGCAAGCTTTTGGATGAAGTTGCAGTTGCATGCAGGTTTTTTTATGTTGCAAGTTGAATTTCAGGTTAATACTTGCATTTCAGTTTGAAGATGGTTTCAGAAAGCCTTTGGTTTAGAGGAAACATTGTTTCAGATTTATTTTGAGGGGAAAACAGATTTTGTTTTCTGTTTTGAAGAAGAAGTTTAGATTTCAGATTTGTTAGCTGAAGATTTTTTTAAGGTTTTGAAAAAGAAGAATAGAAAAGAAGATGATTCTAGAGGAGATGTGTTTATATAAGGAAATTTTTGATTTCATTAAAATAAAAGAAAAAAAAAATAGGACACTTTTTTTCAAACTTAACATTTGTCACTTATTTGATTTATGCCTTACACATGTCTATTAGGGTGTTAAGAGATTAACATATGTAATTTTAAGTATTTTAATTTAATTTAAATTGTTTATAAAAACTTTAACTTATTTTATTCCTTATGTATATATATAAAAATTCTCCTTTTTTAATTAAAAAGAAATGAAAGAACAAATATAAATATAAGCTTATTCAAATATTTTTAAGTATTTACTCTTTTTAATTTCAAAACATTAAATTCAAATTTTAAATTAAATTATAAAACCTAATCTAAAAATCAAGTCATATATAGATGCATATATACTACCATTAAATTTAAAAATAACAAAACCTATTTCTAAAAATCAACTTATGTTTATAAAAACTAAGTATTATAATTACTATTTGAAAATAACAAATTTAACAAATTTAAATGATTTATAAAAGAGATTATAAACTACTTTTATTACTCAATATGTTAATATTGTATTTTTAAATTCCTATATATAATTTCAAGCAATATTTAAAAAGAAAAATAAAACAAAGCCTTTATGTTAATCTAATTTAAATTCATATTTAAGCTAAATAAAATTTTAAAACAAATAAGATTTATCATAAGTATAAACCATATAATTATTTATTAAATTGTTTTGAAAAGCTAAATGTTAAATTTTAATCAAAAATTCCAATTTCCCAAAAATAAATTAGAATTAGAAAATTGATTCATTTACTAAATTCCAAACCAAAGCTTATCTATATACAATATATACAATTATATATATATTATAAATAGAAAACAATTTATTTGCTTTAAAAAGATAAAATCTTCCAATTTAAATATTTATTAGAAGAAGATTATTAGATCAATTCAAAATGTTATTATAAAAAATTATCAAATCAATTCAATTTTTAACACAGATTATTAAATTTATATTGCCAAATTTCCGGGATATCACACACTTCCTATTTCAATTTAGCCTCCTCTTCATGACTTCTTTTAATCTCGTCCCTATAGACGATCTCAACTCTCACATGCGCATCCTTCATCTCCTTCATCCGACTGGAATTTTCCCTACTTTCATGCAAGGCCGCTTTCTTCTCCTCCTCCAACTGCATAATGTTGATGTCACGATCGACCAACGCCCTCTAAAAGTCGTCCTTCTCTGATTCAAAAGAGTGGATCTCCTTATAATTATTTCTATTCGTATCCACTAGCTGTTTATAGAGTTTCTCCCATCCTTCGGCATGTTCTAGTTTGCTCTGAATAGCTTGGAGGTTCGGCATGTACAAATCTTTGTGAACGGGGTGCAGATCACGGTCGAACTTAACCCTCTTCAAGAACCAACCAAGAACCACTGCCTCAAGTTTAGGGGGGCCCAAAAGAAGGACATAGGTAGGTCTCTGGTGGAGGTGAGAAGCACCAGGGCCAGCAGTAACAACAGAAGATAATGAAATATAAGTGGAAGGCGGATCAGGATAGAAGTAATTGGAATTTCTTGGCCCACAAAAGAATGTTTTGGAGCAATCTATGAAGAAATGAGTATGATGTTCAAACTTGGAATTTTTCGATGTTTCATCCCTTTCCTCAAGAGATCTCCTCTTCTCATATCCGTCTTTATATGATCGAAATCGGTCACTTTCTTTCTGGCGGTGGGCTTCAGCTTCGAGCCATTTCCTCCTCCTGTATTCCTCCTTTGTTTCTCAGAATTGATGGCGGCCGGAGGTGCGCTTGGGATACCGCTGCGAGTCAGTGAACTCTTCAAAGTCGTCGTAGAAGCCATGTCCCCTTATCATACCTAGCATTGAGCATAAATAAAAGGTTTCAGAAGCATGAAAATAAACCCAACAAAAATGAAGGAATGAATGGAGGTAAGTGCCATCCTAGTGAGATGTGGTTTTTTTATAAGGTAGGTCCAAAATGTCATCACGAACCGGAATGAACAACCATCGTAGGTAGAATTAGATTAAGTTCGGCCATCGTCGGTGGAACTGAGCAAACATTTGGTGCGATATCACTCGAGCAGGGAGGCACCATATCAAATCTAAAATCTTCTTTCATGAGCATGTCAAAGTCAACATAAACATCGCTAAAATCCCCAAACTCCGCTCCAATGTCTTTACTTGGAAAATATTGATGCCCTCTAGTCTCAAGGACTTTGACTTTGTCACTTATATCAGGAAAAGTTGAATTCAAAAGAACGGGACTCATCCCCAGAGTCTCATCGCAAGGCTCTGAGTCCCCACCATCGGATTCTGACAAGAAGTAGTCACTAGTAGTGGACTCATCACTATTACTCTCAAACTCCTATTCTTCCTTTTCCAAGCCCAATGTGAACTAGCCTTCTCTTTGCTTGAACTCTTCTCCTTCTTCCAGATGGAGGGATTCTAACCGGGCCGCTTAATCCAGTCACAGTAGCATCTCCCTCCTCGTGGGCCTCGTCAGTTGATCCTCTGGATAGGATCTCTCTCTCCCAAGAAGCGCCTTCATCGGAACCATTAGAGAAAGAAGTAGCTCTTGTGTGAACTCTAGATCGGGTAAGAGAGGGAATTTCATCTTTAATAGTAGATCTACCTAGAGCCAGTAATCCATATCGACTCAAGTTCTCATCGGTTAGTAATACTTTAACTCATCTCTCCTTGGCATCATTAGCCTTTAGAGTCTGACAAACTTCATCGAGAGCCACGTCTCTATTTGGCTTTGGAATAACTGCAAGAGGCATACAACTGGTTAGAAACTCCACTACAACGCATCGAAGCTCGGTAAACAAAAAAAAGAAACTTACGCCCTGTCGTCAACCGATGGTTGAACCCCTCAGGGCATATAACAAAGAAATATTGTGTCTTGAATTGCAACAAGTTGCTCTGCAAGCGCAGGACGATTTTTCGGTTTTTTAGCTTCGAAAATGATCAAGGAGGGGCAGTCATCTCTCCTCTTGAATGATAGAAAGTACTGCAACTCATCAAAACTTAGAGTGCAGTTAAATGTTCGTATGAAAATAACATGTAGGCAAGTCATGATGGCGTAGCTATTGGGATGAAGCTAAAATGGGGTAATACCCAAGTTTGAAAGAGTCTTGCATAGAAAGTCATGGCTCCATTCAAACACATATATTAGTGGCAAGCATTGTACCATAGGGGAGGCATATAGGCGAACTTGTCCTTCTCTAACACACGCACATCCTCTTTTGGAATTCCATGTTGCGCACAGATGTTATGAAGAACTTTGGCTGAAACCACCGAAGAAGCTCTCCCAAGCGAATTAAGTAGAATTCTAAAGTTAGGAGGCGTTCGATCCACGATTGGCCTAACTAGGACCAACTAGCCATACTGAGCTTGCAAAGTGGTAGAAGGAAGAGTGATGGATGATGACTCGACTTCTAAGAGTACCGGGCTTCGCCCGCTAGAATTACAATGCACAGATGGCTGCTTCATCCTAAATGACAAAACTCACGTCTGAAATGGTTAGGTAAATCTATCCTAAACTAAAATTTTCCCCTACCACACTTGAATTCCAAAGAGACATAAATTCATGACAGGCCATCGGATTTCAAGTATGAATTGGGACAAGTCCAATGTGCAATCTATACGGGATAAACTCGGTGCTCGAAACATTACAAACGCTCTATCCCGTGTAGATAATTCGCTTGCAATGGAAGAAGAAAAGAACTTCTCAATCACTTTATTTTTGTTTTTTCCCGTACACTTTCCCATTATCGATCAATGATCGATAACGGATCCGTTGTCCAAATTGACACAGAAAACTCTTCTCACAACAAGAGCATCGAGCATGCAACACGCAAGCAAGATAAATCTGAACTTTTTGGAGGAATCAGGATTGGTTAGTGGTGTAATGTGCAATAAAAGCTATGAAACTGAGCCCAATTCAACTTTGGTCTAATGGACGAAGATAGAAAAACGTGTCAAGCAATAAGCCGAAGCCGAAATGTCATTCCAAGAGAAAGCTCAAGACTCGATTTACTATCTTCCTCCACTAAACCATAATCAACTCAAGCTACTCGTGACCAATGTTGCAATTGAAAACTCGCCATCAAATCATTATACGAATGCTATGATTAGCAAACTAATTAGCTGACCCACCTTGGATTAAGCTTTAAATAGGAAAATGGTCAAAGACTTGGATCAACGGTCCCCAACGCAAGCCAATGACAAGTAATCGGGTCGGCAGCGAGCTAACGATGGGTCGGCAGCGAGCTAACGATGGGTTGGAGGCGATTCAAAGGCAAGCTAGGTTTTAGAATCAACACTACGGATCGATAGTAAAACGATGGGTCGGCTAGGGTTCATGAGAAATGATATGAGAATCACGGCATGGAGCTTTGATGAGATGAATCTAAGGAGGCAATGGATCGACTCGAGTAAGTGCTTGAATCGCTTGGGAATGGATTGCATAGAAAGTGGATAGCATGAAGAAACAAGGATAACTCGGGTCAAACGAGCTACTTAGTAAATCGGGCATGTAAGTAGGCAGACAAAGATGAAGTGCAATTTTTGCTAAGGCATTAGGTCACCTACAATCCATCATGGATCGCTAGCCACCCAACTTTCAAAGCAAATTTTCACAACAATATGGATTGCTAGTGATCCCTACACGATGGATTGCTAGTGACCCACACGGTGGAGCGGATTTTTCTCATATTCGTGCTCTGACGTCTGTCCATCGCTTTGAAGCATATTGGCAACCTATAAAAGGAAATTTGACTCGTTATGACAAGAAATAGCAGTCAGAACCACAGCTAAGTAATCAACAGCATGACCTGCCATGTACTCATAAAGCGCTAATGCAATCACTTGGAATTGAAAGAACAAATGTTGGAAATGGTTACAGAGCATGCCTTGTTTACAACGAAGATGTACTCTACGGGGCAAATGTTATCCGGGTTTTTAACCCAACAAGACCGACTAAAAAGCTGAATAATCTCATGACATCAAAATGGTTTAGAACATAACCAAAAAGGTTAAGGCAAGGAGTTAACAGTTGCTTGGAACTTCAAAGACTATGCGAACAACTAGTAGATTGCCATAAAAAAGCACAATGTGCAATGAGACTATGCGAACAACATCCAAACAAGGTCTTAAAATCATCCCATACTTGGAACTTCAAAGACATCAAAGTCCTTGGATGGCTATCAACCCATATCTATGGATCGCCAGCGATACATGAAAGCATGATGGTTCGCTAAAGGAAACAAGGTTAAGAAGCCTAGAAGACAGAAAGGAAAAAATATTAAGTGTATGGATCTCTATCGACCCATATACGATGGGTCGCTAGCGATCCCCATATAACTTTAATAAGATTTGACCTAGCATTTGGGAGTAATGGAAAGAGCAACCAAGTCATTAGCTTGCATACGAACTAAGTCTATGGGTCGCTAATGACCCATGGTTTTGGCTCGAATCATGAGCTAAACTCCCCTTGGTCATTCCCAACCTACCTGCGTGCAGTTGATTAAATGGTCTGGCCCAAAAGCTCTCTAATCCCTATAAATACCATCCTACCTGTAATACAAGGGGAATCTCCTCCGGACTGGTTGCTGAAGCTTTGCTGAAAACATTCTACACTCTCTACTCCCTCGCAACAATCTCCAAGGGGATTCATTGTGATTCTCCAGTGGATTCCAACTCTAGGAATTCAATCTACATTAGGATAATCAAATCCTTATAATCAAACACTTCCAGTAACAACAATCAGTCTATAATAAAACTATAAAGTGGGTACAAGCTTCATTAATAGCCAAACCACTATAAAAATTCTCTGCCTTCTTTCTTTTACCATTCTTTTTCTATATCTGTGATTTGTAATATTGCTCTTTCAGAATAAGGCTGGAGCTTTCAAACTCAAACCAGATCGCTATCCATTTATTAGGTCAAAACTAGCATATGTTGTCGACTTCGTGGTTGAGTTTTTAAAGGTTTTCTAAATAAATTTGTGGTGATAACCATTGTTGATATACTGGTCTATTTGAAAAGCAAGGAAGAGCAAAATTTGCATTTAGAAGAAGTGCTCAATACTCTCATAGACATAAATTAAAGGTGAAATTTCCCAAATGTCACTTTTGGAAAAAGGTGGTTCGTTTTTAGGGCCATGTTGTCTCTGAACATGGACCGGCAATTGAATCTAGTAATATTGCCATTGTACTGGTTGGCATATACTGAAGAATGCCACGGAGGTGAGGAGTTTCCTTGGTTCAGTGGGTGACTATTGGAAGCTCATTATGGGCTTCGCTAAAATTTGTTCTACTTTGACACGTCTTAAGAAATTAGCTTCCATGTGGGACTTAGAATGTGAGAACGCTTTTATTAAGCTAAAGGAGTCGTTGACTAAAGCATCTTTTTTGGTACTACCAACATTTGTTCGATGGCATTCACGGTGTATACCAACATTGGTGGTAGAGGTCAGGATGCGTTTTTTGTTGAATATGCGAGTATATATTTTTGATTGAAGATAATAAATATATATATATATATATATTCATTTAAATGTATTTGTTAATGTACTATTTTATTTTCACAGATTAAATAAATATTTGCCAAATAAAATAAATAATAAAGAGTTTAAATTCAAACGGATATTTTATTCGAACAAATATTTATTATAATTTTGAATAGTACAATTTCAAGCTCTCACTATATATATACAATTTCAATTACAATACAATTTCAATCACATCACAATTATCATTTACATATGCACCTAACTACATATCACTCGTTCATTCAAAATTGATCTTCAACTTCATTCCAGACTGAATCCAGCATCGGAGCAATCTGCAAAAATACACATTGACGCAGTAAAATTGAAAATAAAATATTTTTGTAGTATAAAATAAAATGTGATTTTGAAAATTTTGGTTACCCCAGTTATTTGGGTTGTTCGTCATCATTTAATTTTGAATTCATCAAACACAAACAGCTTGTGACGTGCATAGTGTATCATTATACATGCCACAAGGCCGTGCACACCGATATACACTTGATAAAGTTACAGGGACAGGTGAGCACAAGTTCAAACCCAAATCAAAAGCCTAGTTAAATTCAAGCGCAATAAAAATAATGTCATAATATCAGCACAAGGTCAAACCCGAGCTTTAAGCTGGATTCAACACAGGTGCAATTCCAAAAATCAAGAAGAAGTTCAAGTGAAAACAAAAATGAAAAGTGACATGCATAAGTAATGTACACATGAATGCTACAGTCTCAAGTCCAACCAGACTCAAGAGAATGTGCTTGTCAACAAAACATATGCATATGTGAAAACATGAAGACTACAGCTTTCATATGCGACAACATTAAGTACAACTAAGTGTACATGTACACGGTTAAACAACAATGAAATCGATATCGAACCAGTTCAAATGCCAAAGTGAAGCCACCAGAATTCAAGTCTAATAGGCAGTGGCAACAACAACTATGAAGTATAGAAGTGCAGACTAACCAAAATAATGCCCAACACAAATGAACAGAACCATGTTATATAAAAAACCAAGTCAATGCAAGAATTTCAAATCGAGCAAGATAGTGGCTCAACATCAATATGCAAGAAATCAAGCTACAACATGTACACCAAGCAGACTACGCAAGTTGTGCACATGTCAACAATCAATGATGAAGCAATGCAATATGAACCAGACAGTGTATGTTGTAGCTAACGGTTTCAAAATACTCCAAGTTAGACTCAATGAAGACTGAACCAGACACATACAACAATTATGGCAACATGAATATGTCTCAATTCAAATGCAAAATACTAAAACCAGACCGAACAACATGAAGCACAGGGATGCAAGCATCAAGTAGCAGTTTTGGTCAAAGACAAAGAATACGAAGTCAAGCAGTGGACAGGAAAGACAAGCACATGTATGCAACAGTGAAATGTAACAGACTCAAAGTCATATGAAGACCAGCGAACAAATGAAACAACATGTATACACATATCCTAAGGCAACATGGAAGCAGTGCACATGTATACCAGACCAGGCAACATAACAAACATGCATAGGCAAAGGCCACACAAGCATGATGCAGTAAAACAGTGAATGCATACCTCAAATGCAATCTGCACAAAAGACTACAAGTACAAAGCATGCACATCAAACTCACCACAATGCACCACTGTGACTTCAATATCAAATCATCAACAAAGTGAAACTGCACATATACATGAACCAGTGCCAACAGATCAGAGGCAAGTACACGAGTCATGTACAAAGGCACAGTGGAATACATAGTGAAACGAAGTGGGTAGGTCCAACAACCAATCTGATTTCAACAAAACATCCAGTGAAGCCAAGTGCGAACAAATTTCAAACTACACATGAACTACATGCCTTGAAGAACAGTGGACAGAGTTCAATGCAAACTCAGTGCAACGCAGACTCAAAGCAAATCAAAACCGAAGTCACTAGCATCAAGTCAGTGCCAAAGCGACTAAGGCTAAAATCGAGCAAGTTCAAATTTTAACATAAGTAGTGAAAAGGACGAAGTTGAACAAGTCAAAATTCAACACCGTGGTGGCCAAGCAAAGCCAGAAGTAATCAAATATATGAAATGACAAAATTGAAGAAGTCAGAAATCATCACCAGCATAAAAAAATCGAATGGCTGGAACAAAGAAATTGACGAACTCAAACAAACACATATGAACGAAATTATAGGGGATTAAACCCTATATAAACCCTATCTTCATCAGCCATAAATGTATCGAGTTCAAGCAAGCAAATCAGAAAAAGCAAAAGGCAAATATTACATACCAAAGTCAAGATCGAACTAGATCGAGAAGCAGCCGAGTGCAACTCAAGGAGATGGTCAATCGACAGAGCTAGCAACACATAATCGAATATTCGATTGATCAATTTGAAGACGGCGGCTTCTAATTTCTCAAAGCCCTAATTTCAAGCAAAGAAAAAGAGGAACGAGCAAGGCTGACATTTGTACAGAGGAACGAAATAAAAGAAATAAAAGGGCCGGCCTTATTTTTTAACAAAGGCTTTAGTATAATTTAAAATTAGGGTTTTGAATTTAAATTGATTTAAATTGTATTTTTCCTTTTTAAACTTGTGTATTGTCTAGTCGTGTGACAAAGGGATGAGCTATGATGGTGTAGTTCGAGAATTTGCAACTCAGTGGCTGAGTTATGGCAGGGTTTTGAGTGTAGAGTTAAGGCTAGTCGATAGCGGGTGTCGCGAGTTTATGTGTGTAAGCGTTTGATTGCTTAGTTTCTAGTAGAAACCTTGGGGCAGCACGTAGGCAGGGTTTTGCCGAAGCTAGGTAAATTCCATGTCGTTCTATTTCTGCATTTATTATTCAGCTATTATCTATGCTGCTATTCTGATAAATCTGTGTTGAAAATATTTTATATAAACTTCCGCAATTAATTTTTATAATTAATAGTATCACCCTATTCACCCCCCTCAAGGGTGAAATTGATCCTACAAGTGGTATCAGAGCTAGGTACCAAAGCCATTTTTGTTTTAAAATTTTGATTTTTCAAAAACTAATTTTTGTTTTAAAAAAATTTAAAATTTTAAAATGGCTTCTTTTAACACTGCTTTTGCTAAGGGTCAGTCTGTAGTTAGACCACCAATGTTCAATGGTGAATATGCTTATTGGAAAAATAAAATGAAAATTTTTCTCAAAACCATTGATGCTTGGAATATAGTTGAGACAAGTATAGAGAACCCACTATAGTTGTAAATAATCAGGAAATAGATAAAACGGTGGATCAATGGACAGATCTAGAAAATAAATTACAGAATGCTAATGCCAAAGCTATGAATTCTATTATTTGTTCATTAGGTCAATTTGAATGTAATCGTTTCTCACATTGTCCAACTGCGCAGGAAATAGGGCGCACACTGGAAGTGACTCACGAAGGAACATCTCAAGTCAAGGAATCTTGTCTTGCCATGCTGAGTAGCGAATACGAGAATTTTACAATGGCTAAGGAAGAAAATGTTAAAGAGATGTACGAACGGCTTTCTAACATCATATACAAATCAAAAGCTCTTGGAAAATCATACAAGGAATTGGAAATAGTTTGAAAAATCCTCAGAGTCCTTCCATGAAGTTTTGAAG
This sequence comes from Allium cepa, assembly GCA_030765085.1. Taxonomy (NCBI): domain Eukaryota; kingdom Viridiplantae; phylum Streptophyta; class Magnoliopsida; order Asparagales; family Amaryllidaceae; genus Allium; species Allium cepa. The sequence continues at coordinate 255,017,546 of CM060929.1, forward strand.
CAAAAGTGACTGCCATTCAAGAATCGAAATATTTAAAATAAATCAAAGTTGAAGAACTCATCCGAAATCTCACCACTTATGAGCTAGAAATAAAATTCAAGGAAGAGCGTGAAGGAGGAGATACTCGAAAGAAATCAATAGCTCTCAAAGGAACAACCGAAAGTGATGATGACGACGACGATGATGGAGCAGCAGAGCTGGCACTGGTAATAAAGAGATTCAAAAAGTGGAACGGCAGATACGGAAATCCAGCTCTAAATCAAAAATTTAAAAGCAGAATAATCAAAGTTCTAGATAACCCAGAACAGCAAGAAATCATCTGTCATAAGTGCAACAAACCTGGACACATCAAGCCCAATTGTCCTCGAAATCGACACGACCTAGAAAAGAAATCAAAAAGGAGAAATTTTGCAGCCATGTGGAATAAAAGTGACGAAGATAATAAAAGTACTTGCAGTGAGAGTGAGAAAGTATATATGTGCCTTCGAGGTGATATAACTGATAGCGACGATGACGAGCCAAGCGAGGTATCAAAACTCACTCGCTCAGAATTACTTATATATTTCCATGAAGTAAATGGCTGTTTTAAAAGACTTAGGGAGAAATACGCTAAAATTGAATCACAAAGAGATATTTTGATAGAATCAAATAAACAACTTGACTATTTAGTAAAAAACTATCAAAGTAGGATCTTTAAGCGTGATAAGTGTCCAACATTCGAAGAAGAGATTAAAAAATCAGAAATTAAAATTAAATTTCTTGAAAATGAAATTTTGATTTTGAAAGAAAGTGAAATACACGGAGAGAAAATTCTATTAAAAAGTGCACACAATTATTAAACAAAAATGAATCACTCAAAACACAAGTCCAAAAATTATCTACAACTTTAGAAAACTTTTCCAAAAGTGAAAAATCATTAAATATGCTATTAAGGAAACAAACTGTTAATACTGTTAGACAAGGACTTGGGTATAATCATTTTGAATGTGCTGAAAGTAAAATTAATCAAGTATGGACAATTTGCAGAAAATTCAGACAAAATCAAAATAATTGTTGGTATAGACCCAAACACGTGAAAACTATTCCAATTTGTGTTCCAAAAGGCACAAATATAAAATCTCTCAAAGTTAAACAAATTTGGGTGCCGAAAGGAACATATATAAATAGTTTTGGGTATCCACAAAATTAATTTTCAAATTCAATTGCCACTAACAATCATGGACCTATGAAAACAAATAGGTCACAAAAATATTTTAACGTGTAGATGTGGTGGCAGGCTAAGGAACAGCAATTGCGTTACTTAGATTCTGGCTGTTTCAAGGACACAACGAGAAAAAAGCAAAGTTCCTTAGCCTAGTGTAAAGGTGGCAGAATCACAATGGCCTACAACGAAATATTATAGTAAAGGTAAAACAGGTAAAGGTGTATTTCTTTTGAATGATATATTAAATGTCATAATCTGCACCGTAATTTGATTCAATTCAGCCAGTTATTTTATGAATGATGATAATGATTCTAATTTTTTTCAAAATTGTTGGCCAATTATTTGTTTATACCGAGAACACTAAAACTTTGAATTGGTGATGATGTTTTGAGGATTACTCTTGATTCACGTAGATATATTTTTGGATCTGTCATTATGTTCACTATTTGCTTGTATGCACGGCTTCAAATTTAAATTCAAGGGAAAGTCACTTAAAAGCTGTTAAAATTGATTTTAAGATATTTTGATGCACACTTCATGGTCTGATCTATCAAATTTAACTAATGATAATCTCGAGTGAAAGGAAAATTCAGATGCAGATTACACTGGTAATATAGTTGATAAAAAAATTCTAGTGGAACGTGATTTATGTTGAGAAATTCAGTAAATGCATTGTTTTTCAAAGAAAATATCTGCATAATTTTCAGCTTAAATAATTTTCAAAAAGCAGACATTTTTCTTATAAAACCCCTTCTAGAAATTTATTTTAGACCTTGTTTTAGAATAGTCATCTTAGAAAAATTGATTTTATAATTATTTTTGGATTTGATCTTAAATGATTACATTGACTAATATGACTCCCTACTAATTATCGAAAAGATAAATAATGATTGAAAAAGTGATGAGTGTCGATATTAAGCATATATTATAACTTGAGACAATATATTTAGTAAATTTCTTTAGAAATTTGAACAAGAATTATAAAAACTTTTTGTTGGTAAAAATTTCATGATCATCTCTATTTCTATCATATTTCTAACGACCATCACTCATCAAAATTCAATATAGTTTGTCAATATGTGGTACTTTAAATAAGAATCATTCGTTTTTCATTTTATATATTTTTTTAAATATCCAAAGTTTTCACTCTCATTTAAAAGTCCTCACGGTTATGCATGGATGAATTACTTGGAATTTTTGACTAAGTGCTTCCATGCTCATTTAAAAGTCCTTACAGTTATGCATGTATGCACATATCAAAATTGATTTATTAAATAGACAAGTTGATTCTAATCCCATTTAAAAGTCCTCACGGTTATGCGTGGTTAGAAGATACTTGAATTCAATTTTTTTTTAAAAAAAATGGAATACTACTAATCTCATTGAAAGTCCTAATGGTTATGCATGGTTAATAGATATTCAAATTCTTGATATAAATATACCACAAATAGACACAACTATATGGTTTTATACGATGACATTATTCCTATCACTCTAAAGTGGAATATGTGCCTAACAGAGTATTTATGATTTTTGTTTGATTTTTTATTGAAATTCAATATTTATATCCAACTGAGTTTTAATGTTGTATTAATGTCTATCACTTTATCTCTATTTTTCTAACACTATTAATCTTTTGCTGATAATAAAAGGGGAAGAGAAAAGTTAAGATTTTGTCAAATAAAATCAAATAAAATCAAATAAAGGTAAAATATTTTCTATTTTCATCTAGGCTCATTTGCGTATTTTTATTTGTATGCATAAATGAAGGGGGGGCTTTGTGTAAAGTGGAAGCATTCAAATAGGGGGAGCAAATTGAATGATTAAAAACATTTAACAAATTCGAAATCTTAAATATATGTTTGTCATCATCAAAAGGGGGAGATTGTTGAATATGCAAGTACATGATTTTTGTTTGATGATAATAAATATATATAATCGTTCAAATGTATTTGTTAATGTACTATTTTATTTTCACAGATTAAATAAATATTTGCTGAATAAAATAAATAAAGAGTTTAAATTCAAACGGATATTTTATTCAAACAAATATTTATTATAATTTTGAATAGTACAAATTCAAGCACTCACTATATATATACACAATTTCAATTACAGTAAAATTTCAATCACATCACGATTATCATTTACATATGCACCTCACTACATGCCACTTGTTCACTCAAAATTGATCTTCAACTTCATTCCAGATTAAATCCAGCATCGGAGCAATCTGCAAAAATACACACTGACGTAGTAAAATTGAAAATAAAATATTTTTGCAGTATAAAATAAAATGTGATTTTGAAAATTTTATTTGTCTCGGTTATTTAGGTTGTTTGTCATCATTTAATTTTGAATTCATCATACACGAACAGCTTGTGACATGCATAGTGTATCGCTATACATGCCATAAGGCCGTGCATACCGATATACACTTGATAAACTTACAGGGACAGGTAAGCACAAGGTCAAACCCAAATCAAAAGTCTGGTTCAACACAAGTGCAACAAAAATAATGTCACAATATCAGCACAAGGTCAAAGCCGAGCTTTAAGCTGGATTCAACACAGGTGCAATTCCAAAAATCAAGATGAAGTTCAAGTGAAAAAAAAAATGAAAAGTGTCATGCACAAGTAATGCACACATGAATGCTGCAGTCTCAAGTCCAACCAGACTCAAGAGAATGTGCTTGTCAACAAAACATATGCATACGTGAAAACATTAAGACTACAGCTTTCATATGTGACAACATTACATACAACCAAGTGTACATGTACACAATAAAATAACAATGAAATCAATATCGAACCAGTTCAAATGCCAAAGTGAAGCCAACAAACTTCAAGTCCAACAGGCAGTGGCAAAACAACTATGAAGTATAGAAGTGCAGACTAACCAAAATAATGCCCAACGCAAATGAACAGAACCATGTTATATCAAAAACCAAGTCGATGCAAGAATTTCAAAATCGAGCAAGACAGTGGCTCAACATCAATATGCAAGAAATCAAGCTACAACATGTACACCAAGAAGACTACACAAGTGGTGCACATGTCAACAATCAATGATGAAGCAATGCAATACGAACCACACAGTGTACACTGTAGGTAACAGTTTCAAAATACTCCAAGTCAGGCTCAATGAAGACTGAACTAGACACATACAACAATTGTGGCAACAAGCATATGACTCAATTCAACTGCACAATACAAACACCAGACCAAACAACATGAAGCACAGGGATGCAAGCATCAAGTAGCAGTTTTGATCAAAGACAAAGAATACGAAGTCAAGCAGTGGACAGGAAAGACAGGCACATTTATGCAACAGTGAAATGTAACGGACTCAAAGTCATATGAAGGCCAGCGAACAAATGAAACAACATGTATACATATATCATGAGGAAACATGGCAGCAGTGCACATGTATACCAGACCAGGCAACATAACAAACATGCACAGGCAAAGGCCACACAAGCATGATGCAGTAAAACAGTCAATGCATACCTCAAATGCAACTTGAACAAAAGACTACACATACAAAGCATGCACATCGAACTCACCACAATGCACCATTATGACCTCAACATCAAATCATCGCAAAGTGAAACTGCATATATACATGAACCAGTGCCAACAGTTCAGAGGCAAGTACACGAGTCATGTACATAGGCACACTGGAATACGTGGTGAAACGAAGTGAATAGGTCCAACAACGAATCTGATATCAGCAAAACATCCAGTGAATCCAAGTGCAAACAAATTACAAACAACACATGAACTACATGCCTCGAAGAATAGTGGACAGAGTTCAATGCAAACTCGGTGCAACCCAAACTCAAAGTGTAAATCGAAGTCAACGGCCTTAAGTCAGAGTCGTGGCGACTAAGGCTAAAATCGAGCAAGTTCAAATTTTAACAAAAGCAGTGAAAACGATGAAATTGAACAAGTCAGAATTCAATACCGTGGTGGCCAAGCACAGCCAGAAGTAATCAAACATACGAAGTGACAAAATTGAAGAAGTCAGAAATCATCACCAGCATTGAAACAAAATCGAACGGTCGGAAGAAAGAAATCGACGAACTCAAACAAATACATACGAACGAAATTATAGGGGATTAAACCCTATATAAACCCTATCATCATCGGCTGTAAATGTATCAAGTACAAGCAAGAAAATCAGAAAAAGAAAAAGGCAAAAATTACATACCAAAGTCAAGATCGAACTCGATCGAGAAACTGCAGAGTGCGACTCAAGGAGACGGTCAATCGACAGAGCTAGCAACACATAATCGAATATTCGATTGATCAATTTGAAGTCGGCAGCTTCTAATTTCTCAAAGCCCTAATTTCGAGCAAAGAAAAAGAGGAACGAGCAAGGCTGACATTTTTACAAAGGAACAAAATAAAAGAAATAAAAGGGCCGGCCTTATTTTCTAACAAAGGCATTAGTATAATTTACAGTTAGGGTTTTGAATTTAAATTGCTTTGAATTGTATTTTTCCTTTTTAAAACTTGTGTATTGTCTAGTCGTGTGACTAGGGGACGAGCTACGGTGGTGTAGTTTGAGAATTCGCAACTCAATGGTTGAGCCGGTAGGATTTTAAGCGTAGAGATAAGGCTAGTGGATAGTGGGTATCGCGAGTTTACATACGTAAGCGTCTGACTGCTTAATTTCTAGTAGAAACCTTGGGGGCAGCACGTAGGCGGGGTTTTTTCGAAGCTGGGTGAATTCTGTGTCGTTCTATTTATGCATTTATTATTCTGCTATTATCTGTGCTGCTATTCTGATACAACTGTGTTGAAAATATTTTATATAAACTTCCGCAATTAATTTTTATAATTAATAGTATCACCATATTCACCCCCCATCTAGGGTGAAATCGTTTCTACATTTTTGATGCAGAAGGGGAGAGGTTTAAGTATGCTAGTCGACAATTGAAAATCCATGAGAGAAACTATCCTGCCCATGATCTTGAGTTGGTAGCTATTGTTTTTGCACTCTAGTCATGAAGGGATTATATTTTAGAAGAACGGGTTGAGGTATTCATAGATCATAAGTCTCTAAGTATTTGTTCTTCCAAAAGGATTTGAATTCATGGCAGTAGAGGTTGATGAAGTATTTGGCATATATGATTTCGGTATCTCCCACACTCCAGGAAAAGGCAGTGTTGAAGCCGATGCCTTGAGTAGAAGGCATGCGATGTTAAGTCCTTTGTTCTTAGAACGGAACATTTGGAGTTTATTTTTACATTCGATTTTCAACCTTCATCAAAAATCACTCCATGATTATTAGCAGCTTTAGATATGCCCTATGCATTTATGGACCGTACTGGTTCAAGTTAGAAACGAGATGCGGTTTTTTTAGATATTTTCGAGAAGCTTGATAAAGGAGAGCATTCGATTCATTTGAGTCGTTATACCACTGATTCGAAAGGGTGGTTGCAGAGAGATGACCATTCATCTTAGCGATGATAAAATGTATTGTGATATGAAGAGAGTCTTTTCTTGGCCTAGCATGAAGAGGTATATGGCAAAAAATGTGTCCAAGTGGGTGACTTGCCAAAAGGTAAACATGGAGCAAAAGAAGCAGGTAGACTATTAGATACTCTATAGTGGAAGTGGAAGAGTGTCTCCTTGGACTTCGTCGATGGGTTGCCTAGGAGTAGAAGAAGAAATGCGAGTATTTAGGTCATAGTCGACTAATTGACCAAATGCACTCATTATATTCCAGTTAGGAGTATAAGGATAGCTGTGTCTCTAGCAACTTTATAAGTGAGAGAAATACTTTGGTTACACAAAGTTCATTCTAGCATTGTTAGTGACCAAGACCAGCTATTTGCCAATGAGTTTTGGAGGAATCTTCAGAAGGCCTCGTACACTGAGTCGATCATAAGTTCCATATATCATCGTTGGACAGATTGGCAGACTGAGAGAGTGAATTGAGTGTTGGAAGAGCTAATTTAGTTGTGTATTTTTAATTTTGGATGCTCCTAGGAAGACCACTTGCTATTAGTAAAATTTGCTTATAATAATAGCTATCATGCAAGTATTGGGATGACATCATTTAAGGTATTGTACGGGAGGCCTTGTAGATTATCATCTTATTGGTGGAACACTACAAACAGAATCATTCTTGGATCCAACATGATAAGGTAGACTTTGGAAAAAATAGACTCGATCTGCAGAAGGAAGAAAACCATATTGGATAGGTAGAAATCTTATGGTAACAGAAGATATACAAAATTGGAGTTCATGGTGGGCATTTGGTCATTGTGTGTCTCGTTGCTTAGACGTATCATAAGGTTTGGTAGTTTGGGAATGTTAGCACTAAGGTTCATAGGTGCTTTTCCAATCATTGGTAGAGTAGGGTAGTTGGCTTATAGGGTGGAGCTTCCTTAAAAGTTGGTGCGTGTTTATAATGTTTTTCATATGTCACACTTGCTAAAGTTCCTACACGATCCAGCAGCCTGGTCGAGCCAAATTAGTTAGAAGAGGTGGTAGTGGAAAAAGAGTCACTTTTTAGTCATGCGCTTACCCGCATCGTTGAGCAAGAAATAAAGCAACTCGATAATAAATTCATTAAACTAGTTAAGTTCTGATGGGGAGACGACCCAACAGATGGTACATAGGAGCCAAAGTAGAAGATACAAGCTACCCATATAAAGCCCTTTTCAGGTATATTCCCATTTAGTTAACATAATTACTCATGTACTTATGTTTTAGCTTAGTATACACTATAGATAGGGAAGTTTATGTGCTAAGGATGGTTGTCAACATGTCATTAGGACATGTTTTTGATGATGCCTCTAATGGGTGTATTTTTAAATTAATCATTGCACACATAGGCTAATATATTTAGGTTAGCCTACACTCATATCGTTACTCAATTCATTACCAAGTTATACACATATGGTTGTTCATACATATAGAATTGCAAGTATATGATGTTGCATAATGTTGGATACATATAATAAACATGAGCATTTCATGGGGTCAACTAGTTCTAAAGGCCGCCTAAGTTTTGCATAACTTATATGTTCATATGTATTTCATACTATATGCATATAGTGCATTAGAAATTAAAACTAAGGGCAATGACTACAAGTGTTCGATGGTTGTGTAGATGGTTGTAGATATTGCTTTCCATATATACAAGTTGCAATTTTCCATTCTTAGAGATTTCGGAGACGAAATTCTTTTAAGCGACGAAAATCTAGCACCCTAAAAAATTAATATATAATTTATTTAAAGGAATTAATTAATTGACAGTAAAGGAAAAAATGGAAATTGAGTAATTGTCATAATTTGATATGAAACTTGCACCATTGTGCTCATGGCGATTTTCTAGACAACTTTCATGCATAAAGTTTTATGATCATGATTCAACCGAAAATTTTATTAACGTTTAAAGATTTGAAATTAGAAATAATTCAAAACATGTTAAAGAAAATAAATTAATAAAGAATGTTAACATGAAATAACGTTAATTGGTCGACCCTTAGCGATCGATCATCTCCTATTTACCGGTCGAACGGTCGACGTATGTCAACTAGGGTTTAGCCTAGGCCTGACTGGCATGGCCTTTATAATATTAATCTAACAGTTGCTATGTATTCCAATAGTTAAAAATAAGGATGTAACCCTTCACTATTCTTACTCTGAAATGCTAGTCTAGTTGTCAATGGTACATTCAAATTTTTCTCCTCTTCCAAAATTATCTCCTCCAAATTTAAACCAAAATTAAGGTAAAATTCAAAATAAAATAAAACTAAAGAAAGGGAATCAACAAATAAAGTAGAAGAGAAGACTGAAGGCAAGTTAGGAAGGATGGGTGCTTTAAGAGGCGAGTGGGTTGATTATTAAAAATGTTGTTTCATAAGTAATTCAATTTGTTTATATTTCTACTTGATTCGAAAGTGGTTTCTTTTATTTTTCGATAATTATTTCCATTCAAATTTTATCTTAAATAAATCAAGCTCACCTATGTACAAACAAGAGGGGAGAATGTGAATTTTATATATAATAAAACTAGAGAAAATAGACTAGATTAATTCCCTTTAAACATATAGATCCTTATTGATAAGAACTTCGAGTAACTAAATTGAGTATGGTTGAATAATCTCCTATTTACCTTGACTTGATCATAAGATTTAAATATATATATATAACTTTAGTTGGAGATATATAGTGATTTTGTATAAAATGTTGTAAATACCCATATATTGTAAAGTTAAGTTTAAATGCATGCAAGCTAAATTATTAATTATGCATAAAAATCTATTTGAGTTATAGATGAGATGAATGATGAAAATATGATCACAGCAAGTATAAAATTAACTGTATAACAGAATCTACATACAAAAAAATTATGATTGGTTGGTGGAATTAAAATCCATTGGTCGATGGCTAACCTTAGGTGGCCGGCAGCTAAGGATAGGCGGTGACTGTTATTGATATATGGCAAAGGTTGAACCTTGGCCTATTGCCATGGTTTAATAAAGAAATAATGATATGAGTATGGGAAATTTGTTCAAATTTCTTAACTTTTTGACAAAATGGAACTGAGGTAAACATGTATGCAGGTAATTGAGCATAGACACTATTTATCATAAGGCGCATTCGATATGAGGGTGGTTGATCGCGATGGTGTGCTGACCAATCGACACTAATGGGAGGCTCTTAGGTTACGTCGGTAATTCAGCCTGAACACTGTTTGTTGATGCTTGGTGGGTGCATAGTTACAGCACTAGCGGAAGGTTCCTCGATATATGTGAGCAATTCGGCCTAGACACTATAGTGGTCGTTCGGGCGGTATGTAGAGGACGTTACCATTGCGATTGTTGACACGAATGCGTAGGTAGGCCCTAAGTCATCGGGGTAGTAGATTCGACGTGATCCTAGCATTGTGTGGTCCTCTTAGTGTGTAAGTGCGATATATGTAGTTGTTATTTGGGTAATGCCAACCCAATAGTGATAGGAAATTATTCCTTGCAATTTTTTATTAGGAGCAGTCCTAGAGATTATTAGTCAATTCGTTATTCAACCCTTAAGTATAAACCTCTACAAGATGTTTTAGCTATAGGTATAATCAAAACTATTTTCCTTAAGTTATGGTGACCAATCCTAGGTAAGTACTTCACAGACACAAAAAGGACACCCTAGTTCACATTGACTATAAATAAAGCTGATTGATTTTGGGCCTTATGTATTGTGATACAATTCATTCACCAGAATATTGTCTGACCCGCCCTTTTCTTTATTTTTTCGACCATGATTGGGTAGCCGATGATTTGGACCAGGAAAAGAACATGGAGAAGGAAGCTTGGCTTTGGAGTTACATATTATTCTCGGCTATTCTCCATGTAGCTATTTATTGTATATATTATATGTCAGACTTTATGTTACAACTTCGGACACTTTGGATATGGACTACATATTATTGAGATTGTTTTCCTAAAGTGTTTATTTTCAATATTTATATTTTAAGTCCTTCTGTCATGAGATCTAAAAGAGTAGAACGTTTTAGAATTTATCTCTATCCCCACCCATGTAATGTTTTAAAAACCGACAAGTCCTACTTCTTGACATAGAGCGGGTTCACAAGCTATTAAAGACCGGTGTTTCCAGAGGTGCGCGTTGTCACACGCCTTACTATTCTTAACGTTTAAAACTAGTGACAAAAATTTTCAAGACACGCTTGTGGAAAAAATTCAGATATCGTAAACAAAGGGTCATTAGTTGTACAATTTAAAATATAAATTATGAACATAAAAGAGGAAACCTCATAAAGGAATTAAACAATAATATATATATATACACACACACACACACACTATTTCCGTAAATGAATACTATACAAGGTCCTTGTTTGCACCCAAATTGGCCACAAACACCCAAGAACTGATTCAAGTAGTGGAAGAAATGGAGAAATTAAATGAAAATAGTGGAAAGATATCAAAGAAAACACAACAGAAAGCAAAAACAACAAGCTTTATAGTGGTTCGATGTTGATTTCTTAGTCCACTTTGAATATTCTCTTTATTGCTTCTCAGTTCACTTGATTACAATTACAAATAGTAAGAAATAACAAGAGATCAGAAAAGAATGAAGGAAGTTAGTTACAATAGTGATAGAGTTTAACTAACAGCATAAGAGTCCCTAAATGGCCCTTATGCCTGTATTTATAGATGAAGGCGACCTCCAATCTAACTCAAACTTCGATAACAGGACCTCCTCCACTATATGGGCCTACGATAGGAAGGGTTAGGCCCAACTCTCAATGGATGAGGATCGCTAATGATCCCTCCATAAGTCGAGTTTGGGCTAGCGATCACTATGGTTGCTCCCTTATAGTCTATAACGACGGTGCTTCGAATATCATGGCGCTTGGACATGTGGAGCTTAAGTTCTTGCAACATTTTGACTCGACTCTTAACTTGGTTTAGGCAATGCCAATCCCTCCTAATGCCCGTATATATGCCGATCCATACCCCATGAGTCATGCCCTGTCAATCCATATTATACTAACTGTATTATGCCAATCCCTATCCTTTGAGGATACTATGCCGATCCATTCCCTTCGAATACATTATGCTGATCCATTCCCTCCAAATACATTATGCCGATCCATACCTCTTGAATATAATATGCTGATTCATGTCCTTCGAGGATACTATGCCGATCCATTCCCTCTAAATATATTATGCCAATCCATTCCCTCCAAATACATTATGCCGATCCATACCTCTTGAATATAATATGCCAATCCATGTCCTTTGAGGATACTACGCTGGTCCATTCCCTCCAAATACATTATGCCGATCCCACTCTTACACACATATCACATTGAACCCTTCAACTTTATAAGTCATGTCGATCCCTCTATATTCTCACCCAAACCAACCATCTTCCAGGTAACTATGCCGACCTCCCACCATATTAAGTGTATTCCATTCCCTCCATTATCTCATCCAACTCGACCAATGTCCATGTTGATCCCTATTCCAAACAAGCTAAACCATAGTTTTGATATTCTACATTATCTACCTATTAATCCTATTCACCCTAGGCTGGATACAACTGCCCGGACATTATATTTTGGTCATGTGGTTGTTGTCTCGTGATTATCCTACTCATCATTAGTCATGCCTGGCCTTCATAATTAGCCCCATGTAGTTGGGTCAAGGCACCGTGTAATACTTAATCTCCAAAGTACGTTTTGTAAGTAACATGATGTGCTTTGCATTCGAAAAACCCAGGCTCCCGAGAATGAGTCTACCAAATTTCTGGTTGATCATTGTTCCTTGATTTCTCTTAGACAATACAAGTCCGATGTCGTATTCCACAAGTATGCATAGATTTGGTCATGTGAGATTTACAGGCTTCCTTCTTATTTGACCTCAAACTTGATAATTGTAGGATCGATTTCACCCTAGAGGGGGTGAATAGGGCGATAGTGTTAATTATAAAAATTAATTGCGGAAGCTTATTATTTCAACACAGATCACAGATTAATAGCAGCACAAAAAAATAGCAGAATAATAAAATGCAGAAATAGAACGATATAGAATTTACCCAGCTTCGGCAAAACCCTGCCTACGTGCTGCCCCCAAGGTTTCTACTACAAATTAGATAGTCAGACGCTTACACACGTAAACTCACGACACCCGCTTCGACTAAACCTAACTCTATGCTCAAAACCCTGCCACAACTCAGCCACTGAGTTGCGAATTCTCAAACTACGCCACGTAGTTTGTCCCCTAGTCACACGACGAATTTACAACGGTTTAAAAACAAAATTACAAATTAAAAACACTTTAAATTAAAAACAACCCTAATTCAAGATAAAACCCTTTATAATATTATTAAAAGAAAAGCTCTTAAGAAAAGGCCGACCCCTTTTATATTTTAACCCGTTCCTCCTTTATTTGTTTCTTTGTGAAAGTGGCGGCTTCGTCCTTCGATCCAAATTAGGCTTTCATCCTTTGATCCAAATAAGGGCTATGAAGCGCCTGCTTTATGTTGATCGATCCCGTGGATAATTCACGAGTAGCTTCGGTCGATCTTTTCTCGTTGCTCACTTTGGCTGCTTCGTTGATCGAGTTCTATCTTTGCTTCGGTATGTAATTTATGCTTTTGTGCTTTAATGTTTTCGTACTTGAACTCGATGCATACTATGCCGATGATGATTGTTGCAATTTATAGGAGTCGATCTCCTTGAATTACGTTCGTATGAATTGTTCATTATCATGCTTTCGGCCATTCGATTTTTGTTGAACGTTGATGATTTATTTGACTTTGTCAATTTCGTATAATTTCTAGTAGCTTGATTCACATGGCTTCGAATCTGACTCGTTTGATTTCTTGGTCATCACGGTGTTGACTTTGATTTGAAACACGGCTTTGATTTCCTTTGACTTTGCCCAATTTTTGATTTCGTGAATTCAATGCTTCTGCTGGCTTCGGTAGTACTTTCGACCTTATTTGATTTTTCCTGTTGTTTCATGACTCCGGCCATTTATTTATTGATTGCCTCGCCCTGATGTTTTTTGATTTGGTATGAACTTGATACTGTCACATGGTTGTGCACTGACTTGAGCTTCTGACCTTGATGTCATGGTGTACATGTAAGTTGATATGTTGGTTTCTGACTTTGTGAAGTGTTTGATGTACTTCATATGTGCACTGTGTTGATCTTGCTTGTTACATGGTCGACACTTGCAGTTCACTGTGATGTCATATCTTTGTGCTACCTGAACTAGTCTGCAATGATTGTACACTTGCGGTCTTCATATTCATTTGTGTTTGTGGCTTCACTCTTGAACACTGCATAGTTGTACTTCACTATCATTTGCTCTTTGCTCTGTGAAAAATGGTTGCTCATGTGCTTGTCGAATTTGCATGTATATATTGTTTTTTGTATATATATATTCAAGTGTGCATGCATTTACTTCACTGTTTTTTATTCTGCATCACTTGCATACCATGTGAAGCTTGATATGCTTAGCTTGTAGTTTATATGTTCACATTGATGTACATGCATTTTCCACTTGTTTATTCACTTTGATTCTGCTGTGTCTTTTGAACATTGTTCTTGTATCACTTGAGTCATTCGAGTCAGTTGGCATGCTAGTTGGTGTTGTGTCTGGTGTGCACTGTGTGTTTTGTTGAAGTGGTTGAGACTGGTTTCTCTGTGGCATCTTTGACGAGTTCGATTCTTGCTTCTATACATTTGCCTGAGTCACTTGTAAATGCTGCTACACATTGTTGTATTTGGAATTATGCCCTTGATCATTCACTGTTTCCTGGGTCTGTACATTGATATTGGCTGCTTATTTGATAGTGTACTGACTGAAGCTCGAGTTGCATCCACGTTGTCACTGCTTGATATAGTTTGCATTTCAGTTGTACTAGTTGTTTTCTTCATTTGATTGTTGCATTCATTGGTCATTCTGGCCTTGTACCTGTAGTTGTGTTCATGTACACTGCATTGTGGTCTTGTGGCAGTTGCTATGCCTTTGTGCATTTCACTGTGTTCATTTGAGTTGGGCATTGTTGTATTATGATTTGTACATTGAGTTGAATCCAGCTAAAACGCTCGGGTTTGACCTTGTGCTCGTGTCGAGATTTTATTTATATTGCACCTGAGTTGAACCTGTCTTTTTATTTGAGTTTGACCTTATGCTCACCTGTCCTGTTGCATTATCAAGTGTATGTTGGTATGCACGGCCTTACGGCATATACAGTGATACATTGTGTATGTCACAAGTTGTTATCAGCAAAAGAATAATAGTGTTAGAAAAAATAGAGATAAAGTGATCAATGTTAATCCAACATTAAAACTCAATTGAATATAAATATTAAATTTCAATAAAACATACAACAAAAATCATAAAGATTTTGTTAGGCGCATATTCCACTTTTAGAATGATGGGAATTATGTCATCATATAAAACCATACAGTTGTGTCTATTTGTGGTATATTTATATCAAGAATTTGAATATCTACTAACCACGCATAACCGTTAGGACTTTTAAATGAGATTAGTAGTATTCCAATTTTATTTTAAAAAAATAAATTCAAGTATCTTCTAACCATGCATAATCGTGAGGACTTTTAAATGGGATTAGAATCAACTTGTTTATTTCAAAAATCAACTTTTGATATGCGTACCATACATGCATAACCGTGAGGACTTTTAAATGAGCATCGAAGCACGTAACAAATTCCAAGTAATTCACCCACGCATAACCGTGAGGACTTTTAAATGGGAGTGAATACTTTGGTATTTATTTATTTTATTTTATTTTACTATATAAAATTTTTCTATTTTTTTAAAAAAAATGTGAAAATGAAAAACGAACGATTCCTGTTTAAAGTACCACATATTGACAAACTATATAGAATTTTGATGAGTGATGGTTGTTAGAAATATGATAGAAATAGAGATGGTCATGGAATTTTTACCAATAAAAGTTTTATAACTCTTGTTTAAATTTCTAAAGAAATTTACTAATTATACCGTCTCGAGTCATAATATATGATAAATATCAACACTCGTCACTTTTTCAATCACTATTTTTATTTTCGATATCATTAGGGAGTCGGATTAGTCAAAATAGTCATTTAAAATCAAATTCAAAAATAATTATGAAATCAATTTTTCAAAATGACTAATCTGAAAATATGGTCAAAAATGATTTTCTCGAGGGGGTTTTATAAGAAAATTTTCTGCTATTTGAAAATTATTTGAAATGAAAAATATGCAGATATTTTCTTTGAAAAACGATGCAGTTACTAAATGTCTCAAAAATCACGTTTAACTAGTAATTTTTCTATCAACTCGGTTACCAGTGTAATCTGCATCTGAATTTCTTTTTCACTCAAAATCATAATTAATTGAACTTGATTGACCAAACTATGAAGTGTGCACCAAAAATTTCAAACTCAATTTTAACAGCAATTTAAATGACATTCTCTTGAATTTGAAATGAAGCCGTGTAAACAATCAAAAACCGTGAATATAGAGTTAGCCGTATTATAACCAAATGTATTATCATCCAACAAAACACTATTTTTAATCCAAAACTAATATATATGAAGTAATTCAACGAATCTAGAGTTTTATATAGTGTTTTTGGCATAAGAATATAATTGGCCAACTATGTTGAATAAGTCAAGTCAAAAATCATCATTATTTCATCATCACACTATTGGCTGGTTTAATTCAGAATATGGTGCAGATTATCACATTTAATATATCGTACAAATAAATATACCTTTACCTGTTTTACCTTTACGATATTTTCATTGTTGTCTGTTGTGATTCTGTCACCTTTATACTAGGCTAAGGAACTTTGCTTTGTTGCTCGTTGTGTCCTTGGAACAGCCCAAATCCAGAGAACACTGTTATTGTTCCTTAGCCTACCACCACACCTACACGGGAAAAGATTTATGTGACCTATTTGTTTTTATAGGTCCATGGTTGTTAGTTGCAGAATATTTAGAACAATAATTTTGTGGAGACCCAAAACTATTTATAATTGTTCCCTTCGGCACCCAAATTTGTTTAACTTTGAGAGATTTTATATTTGTGCCTTTTGGAACCCAAATCGGTATAGTTTTCACATGTTTGGGTCTATACCAACAATTATTGTGATTGTGTCCATATTTTCTACAAATTGTGCACATAGAGTTGACTTGATTAATATTGCTTTCAACAATTTTCGTTTTATTATATCCAAGTCCTTGTCTAACCATATTAACAGTTTGCTTTCCTAAAAGCATATTAAACGATTTTTCACTATTTGACAATTTATCAAAAGTCGTTGACAATTGTTGGACTTGTGTTTTGAGAGAATCATTTTCGTTTAACAATTGTGTGCACTTTTTAATATAATTCTCTCTTCTAGTATTTTCATTCTCTTTCACAATCAGAATTTCATTTTCAAGTGATTTTGTATTCATTTCTGATTTTTTTAATTTCTTCATCAAATGTTGGACACCTATCACACTTAGGGATCCTACTTTGATAGGTTTTAATTAATCGGTCAAGTTGTTCAATTAATTCTATCAAAGTATCTTTTTGTGATTCAAGTTTGGCATACTTCTCCCTAAGTCGTTCAAAACAGCCATTTACTTCATGGAAATAAATAAGTAATTTAGAGTGACTAAGTTTTGATACCTCGCTTGGCTCGTCATCGTCGCTATCAGTTATATCTCCATGAAGGCACATATATGCTTTCTCACTCTTACTGTTAGAACTTTGATTATCTTCATCACTTGTATTCCACGTGGCTGTAGTATTTTTCTGTTTTGATTTCTTTTCAAAATCGCGTTGAAATCGGGGATAATTGGGCTTGATATTATAGGGTTTGTTGCAAATGATCCAGTGTTCTTCCGAGTTGTCTAGTGCTTTGATTATTCTGCTTTTTAATTTTTGATTTAGAGCTGGATTTCCGTATTTGTGGTTCCATATTTTGAATTTCTTCATTATTAATGCCAACTCAGTTGCTCCATCATCATCATCCTCATCACAACTGCTTTTTACCAATCCTGTTAAGCATATTTCTATAACTGAGTCGGTTGTGGATGACTTCTCATTGCTGTTGACTTTTGCACCATATATTGCATTTAAAAGTATTCCAGATTTCCTGTGCATTTTCACAATGAGAGATGAAATTAAAATTATCTTGATTAAATATAAGAATATAATATATGCATAGCAAGTGCATTAATCGAGATAATTTTCTAATCTGTTATATCACACCATTTTTAATAATATCCCAACATTTAATATTAACATATTTTAAATAAAATTCCATTTTCAATTTCCAATTCAAAAAATCTGTTCCATCATAAATAGAAGGAATAATATTGGAACGACCCTCGATAAAATTATTATTAAAAGAAGCCATTTTAAAAATTCAAAATTTTAAAACAAAAACCGATTTTTGAAACATGAATTTTTAAAACACAAATTGACTTCTATTCCTAGCTCTGATGCCACTTGTAGGATCGATTTCACCTTAGAGGGGGTGAATAGGGCGATAGTGTTAATTATAAAAATTAATTGTGGAAGCTTGTTATTTCAACACAGATCACAGATTAATAGCAGCATAGAAAAATAGCAGAATAATAAAATGCAGAAATAGAACGACACAGAATTTACCCAGCTTCGGCAAAACCCTGTCTACGTGCTTCCCCCCAAGGTTTCTACTAGAATTAGATAGTCAGACGCTTACGCACGTAAACTCGCGACACCCACTATCGACTAAACCTAACTCTACGCTCAAAACCCTAGCACAACTCAGCCACTGAGTTGCGAATTCTCAAACTACGCCAGGTAGTTTGTCCCCTAGTCACACGACGAATTTACAACGGTGTAAAAACAAAATTACAAATTAAAAACACTTTAAATTAAAAACAACCCTAATCCAAAATAAAACCCTTTATAATATTATTAAAAGAAAAGCTCTTAAGAAAAGGCCGGCCCCTTTCATATTTTAACCCGTTCCTCCTTTATTTGTTTCTTTGTGAAAGTGGCAGCTTCGTCCTTCGATCCAAATTAGGGCTTTCGTCCTTTGATCCAAATTAGGGTTTTTGAAGCGCCTACTCTATGTTGATCGATCGCGTGGATAATTCGCGAGTAGCTTCGGTCGATCTTTTCTCGTTGCTCACTTTGGCTGCTTCGTTGATCGAGTTCTATCTTTGCTTCGGTATGTAATTTATGCTTTTGTGCTTTAATGTTTTCGTACTTGAACTCGATGCGTACTATGCCGATGATGATTGTTGTAATTTATAGGAGTCTATCTCCTTGAATTACGTTCGTATGAATTGTTCATTATCATGCTTTCGGCCATTCGATTTTTGTTGAACGTTGATGATTTATTTGACTTTGTCAATTTCGTATAATTTCTAGTAGCTTGATTCACACGGCTTCGAATTTGACTCGTTTGATTTCTTGGTCATCACGGTGTTGACTTTGATTTGAAACACGGCTTTGATTTCCTTTGACTTTGCCCAATTTTTGATTTCATGAATTCAATGCTTCTGCTGGCTTCGGTAGTACTTTCGACCTTATTTGATTTTTCCTGTTGTTTCATGACTCCGGCCATTTATTTATTGATTGCCTCGCCCTGATGTTTTTTGATTTGGTACGAACTTGATACTGTCACATGGTTGTGCACTGACTTGAGCTTCTGACCTTGATGTCATGGTGTACATGTAAGTTGATATGTTGGTTTCTGACTTTGTGAAGTGTTTGATGTACTTCATATGTGCACTGTATTGATCTTGCTTGTTACATGGTCGACACTTGCAGTTCACTGTGATGTCATATCTTTGTGCTACCTGAACTAGTCGGCAATGGTTGTACACTTGCGGTCTTCATATTCATGTGTGTTTGTGGCTTCACTCTTGAACACTGCATGGTTGTACTTCACTATCATTTGCTCTTTGCACTGTGAAAAATGGTTGCTCATGTGCTTGTCGAATTTGCATGTATATATTGTTTCTTGTATATATATATATATATATATATATATATATATATATTCAAGTGTGCATGCATTTACTTCACTATTTATTATTCTGCATCACTTGCATACCATCTGAAGCTTGATATGCTTGGCTTGTAGTTTATGTGTTCACATTGATGTACATGCATTTGCCACTTGTTTATTCACTTTGATTCTGCTATGTCTTTTGAACATTGTTCTTGTATCACTTGAGTCATTCGAGTCAGTTAGCATGCTAGTTCGTGTTGTGTCTGGTGTGCACTGTGTGTTTTGTTGAAGTGGGTGAGGCTGGTTTCTCTGTGGCATCTTCGACGAGTTCGATTCTTGCTTCTGTACATTTGCCTGAGTCACTTGTAACTGCTGCTACACATTGTTGTATTTGGACTTGTACCCTTGATCATTCACTGTTGCCTGGGTCTGTACATTGATATTGGCTACTTATTTGATAGTGTACTGACTGAAGCTCGAGTTGCATCCACTTTGTCACTGGTTGATATAGTTTGCATTTCAGTTGTACTAGTTGATGTCTTCATTTGATTGTTGCATTCGTTGGTCATTCTGGCCTTGTACCTGTAGTTGTATTCATGGACGCTGCATTGTGGTCTTGTGGCAGTTGCTATGCCTTTGTGCATTCCACTGTGTTCATTTGAGTTGGGCATTGTTGTATTATGATTTGTACATTGAGTTGAATCCATCTTAAACGCTCGGGTTTGACCTTGTGCTCGTGTCGAGATTTTATTTATATTGCACCTAAGTTGAACCCGTCTTTTTATTTGGGTTTGACCTTGTGCTCACCTGTCCTGTAGCATTATCAAGTGTATATTAGTGTGCACGGCCTTGTGGCATATACAGTGATACATTGTGTATGTCACAATTTGTTCGTGTATAATGGATTCAAAATTAAATGATGACGAACAACCCAAATAACTGAGGCAAATATCATTTTCAAAATTCACATTTTATTTTATATTACAAAAATATTTCTTTTTCAATTTTACTACGTTAGTGAATATTTTTGCAGATTGCTCAGGTACTGGATTCTAACTGGAATGAAGTTGAAGATGAACTACGAGTGTGAGTGATATGTAGTGAGGAAATTATGTAAATATGAAATTGTGATGTATTGTAATCAAAATTGTATATGTATAGTGAGAGCTTGAATTTGTACTATTCAAAAATGTAATAAATATTTGTTTGAATAAAATTTCTGTTTGAATTCAAATTCCGTGTTATTTAATTTATTCAGCAAATATTTATTTAATCTGTGAAAAATAAAACAGTATATTACCAAATACATTTAAACGAATGTATATATGTTTATTATCATCAAACAAAAATCATATAAGCGCATATTCAACAATAATTTCAAGCTAAACCTCCATTTCATTTAATTTCAAAAGGTTGAATCTCTTCCATGCATGTTCATATACACTTTCTTGTTGTTGGCTTCCAAATGTGTAGACGCCCGTTGGCTTCTGCCAAGCCGTTTATTCTGTATGCTTAAGTTTGCAGTCCAGCCTTCACTATATCAGTCGCCATTTGGTTTCTAGTTATCTTCCATTTTTTCTACTTCCTTTTTTATTTCACTCATATCCATCATTCACATATATAATATTAATATGTATTTGTTACATATAGGAGGGATTGGCATTCGGTACGCCGATCTCTTTAGGATGGATGGAGATCGGCGATCCCTGAGGCTGATCCCTTTTCAATCTCATGACCGAATCGCTTGGATGACTGATTCCTCTTCCTTCCATCGCTCATACAAAAACTCACACCCCCCTCCCTTCTCTCTTCACTTTACATTCTCTAGCACTCAAACCCTTTTTCCCTTTGCTTTTTACCTAGCCGAACAGTTTGAAAGGAGATAAGCTTCTTCCTTAAATTCAAATTCGTGTGTGAGACCTCATCTCTGATCTCCATCATCATCAATTCACCCTTAATCTAAGTATTGACTTCATACTTTATATCAAATAGGTTTGATTTCCTCTCATAATCGCATCAGTTGAATAATAGATTTAGGAGTTCACGTGCATTTGACCCTAGGCGAGTGGATCAATGGGCTTCGTTAGGTTAGGCGAGATTTAGGGAGGAGAAGAGGGCACTGGAGAAGGAAGAAAGAGGAATAGGGAAGGAGGAAGAAAGTGGGTTGAGGAAAAGAGGAGGTAGAAGGAGGTTCGGTACCTGGTTACTTGGTGTTGGAATGGAGAATAGCTAGCATTAGCAATTAGTATAGATAAGGGCCTTAAGAGGGATCGGTGTAGAGGTTTATACATAGGAATCGGCTTAGGAAATAAAAAGTAGGGATTGTCCTGAAATCTTAAGTATAGGGATAGGCATATAGGCTAGAAGAAAGGGATTGGTAATGGGAGTTAAAACATAGGGATCGATGACGAGGCAAAAGGAAGGGATCAGTGTTGCCAAAGAGTTGAAGTGCAGGGATCGGTTATTAGGCTGGGGCATAGGGATCGGCAAAGTAGGGAACAGTGTTGACTATAAAAACTAGTTTAATTCAAGTCAATTAAACGTATAACTACATATTGCCTTGCCCGAACATAAAATGGCCTAAAACAATGTGACTTGCATACTTGGACTGACGGGCTTAAGCTTGAATGAACAAACTTTTGGACTGTCCAACATGAACTAAGTAAAAAACTGGCTAAATAAACTTGAGCAATGGACTTCATAATTCAGAATGTCAGCATATGATCCTAAAGATTTGGCTGCCAATTAAATTTCTCGTCGAGTAGGACGGTCAGCAACGATGGTCTGTCTGGACGAAATCCCCAAGTTTCGACATTTTACTTTCGATTCTCTGATTTCAAACTATTTATGTTGGTTCGCATTGCACTGTGCTAGTTCACACACAACACGGGGAGAATAGATTGTTACTACTAATATTGATTGTCTACTAAGTATAGTTGACATAAATCTCTAGTTACATGAAGCGCTCAACCATAATGTCTTCTAAATCGGCCGTGAGATCAAGCTCCGCCACCCTATCTGATAAACCTGCTCCGAGCCATCGAACAAAACAAGTAGGGGAATCTGACCTACAAACAAATCTCTTTTTCGACATTCCAATCTTTTCTATAGAAGGTATTTCCTTAGCTGACGGAGCATATGGAGGGTGCTATCATCCTAAACAATCTGATTGACTCATAAGCATCTAGAATCGACGAAGCCGCTCTTTGTCGATTATGTTCCATCCATGGAATTCCTTTCAAAGACGTTCTATTTCCATCGAGGCAGGATAGACCTTACTTGTTGCCAGCCAGATATACTGCATGTAACTAGTTCATGTGCTTGGCCGGACGTGTGCCGCCCTTCAACTCCTTCATTCGGGAAATGTTGAGATACCTGGGGATCACTCCTACTCAACTGCACCCTAATAGTTATGCCTTTATTCATGGCACTTTTCTTCTCTTCATGAATGTTCTATTCCGTCCGCCAACTCCTAAAGGTATCGGATACATCTACAATTTCAAAATAAGGATTGGGAGTCCTTCATATCTCTTCCTTGAACCCTCGCCCAACTGCCAAGTCTTAACGGGTGCATGGAACAAGCTTTATCTATTCAAACATGAATGGTTCTATGTACGATGTCCTCCAAGCTTTGCAAGGAGATGGTTGGAAGGACGTGAGTGCTACTCTTGTCTTCAACTTTAGTTCAAAGATTCAAGTCACAACTTCTTTCTTAATCATACTAACATCTCCAGTTCTTTAAGATGTCCACCCTTAACTGAAGGCGTCAAGTATTCCAGGGCCGTCGTGGCCATTCGTGCCACTTATATTGAGGATCGGGACATCAATATCCTTGTTATTGATGAGCTTCTCTCATTATTTGGGCTATTGGAAGATAGCTGCAAATTTAGGATTCCGGTAGCAAAGTGGTCCCAAGAATTGTTGTTGAAAGATGAGTAGAAGCAAGTAACCCCATGGTACCCCTAGTTAACGGAACCCGTGAAGACATTGAAGAGGGAGAGGTAAGTGAATCTCAAGACGTGGGGCTGAGATACCAAGGCATAGGCCCTGGGAAAGTGCCGATAGTCGAAGAGCCACATACCAGCCAAGTGCAAACTCCCCCGAAGAGGAGAAAAAGGTTGATGTACAAGTTGTGGAAGAGCAAGGCTGAGGCAAATCCAGAATTCATCATTACCTCAATCGAAAAGGAATCATCTTCCCAGCAAATGGAAAGTTTGCTGAAGGGACTCTCTGAAATTCTGAATATAGATGATATATTAAATAACAACTTTGCTAACATTGACGTCGAAGGGCTCAAATCTTCTACGAGAAGCGGCGAAGATATGCAACCTTTCAAAAGAGGGGAGGTAACTCCAATGAGTAGGGCCAATGTTTTAGGTCCATCATGGGGAAACACTAGGACACTCATTGACACTCGCACTCCACCATACACCTGTGATTAATTCCTTGTGTTACAACTTCTAATATGCTCCTATTAGTTCTTTTACAGGTGCAATGTCACACTCTCATGCTTTTAACCATCTCCATGGCTCCTCCATTTATTATCGTCCGGGTTGAGATTTCGATTCTAGAAGATGCAGAGGCAGAGATGATTGGTGGAACAAAGTCTATTAATCTCAAGAATCTTCTTTCTCATCCAGACGGAAGTCTTAACCATATGCTTCTCGCTATGACAATCAATCACACCTTCCCGCTCATAGCAGAGATAAGTCCTCATGCCGGGGTTCTCAAGCTGCTGTTCCTCACGACCAAATTTCTGGATCATCAATTCAAGGAAATCACATGAGCATTGTTCCAGCAAGCATCCGCTTGCTACTTCTAATCCACTTCCGCCAGTTCTCACTCATGATCCTACCACAGCAGAAAAGTTGGCTGAAATCAAAGCTACTTTTCCAAAAAAATTCTTTGATGGACTCAAGTTCTTTCCCTTCATACATGTCATCCATGGAAGTGCCAAAGAAAGCACATTAGCATGTATGGATGACGTGTACGTCCAACATGAAACATTTATTCATTTAGCCAAGAAAATCTTCGGAGTTTCCATCAAGCGCCGGCATAAAATTGATCTCCTCAAGTTGGAGGCTATTCATGGCAAAGACATTATCAAACCTCACGATGCTAAAATGCTCGAATATAAAGCCTAGCTTGTCGTGGCAAAGAAGAACGTGAAAGAAACGGCAGACACTGTAAGCCATTTGGAGACTTTACACAAAAAGGAACTGGATGCACACTGGCCTTAGAGAAGGACATCTTATAAAAAGAGAAAGATTTCATAGCTCGTAGTGTTGCGAAGCTTAAAGAATTATTGTACGAAGCGAGGGAGGAAAAAGTAGAGGCATGGGAACAATCACAGAGATGTTGCAAGGAGATCGTTGAGGCGAGAAACTTAAAAATGAAACTTGGCAAACAACTTACCAAGATCGAAACCTTGAAAGAAATAGCCTAGAAGAGGGAAAAAAAGAAATGCTAGGAAAGCAAACTCCCGGGTGGAATCAGCCGCTGAGTCCGGTAGTGAAGACATCAAGAACTTATTCGACCCGCTCATCGTTGAATATAACACCAAAGTTCTTCTTCAACATGACTTGACTTTTCTAGGTGAAGGCTATACGGAATCACTCACTAATACTGGGAGGTTTTCACCAAAATCAAAAGGGAAGAGCTGGGAATGGAAGAGCTTAATAAAGAGGCACTCTTGCAAGATGTGCACCGAAGAAATGTACATATGACTTGGCTGCCGTGAAGCTTTAGTTCATTAATGTTCCTGCCCTGACAAAGAAGGTGAGGACATTACCGGGTCCTCTGGGACTGATCTCAAGGGTTATTCTCAGGCTCGGATGGCTTGAACATCATCCTCTCAGCCTACAGGGAAACATATCAGCTATGATCCGGACATACTTGGCCTCGGTCCACAAATGCTATCCCTATTCTCGAAGGGAGCACTCCAATGACCATTGAGAGCCAACTGAATGCTGTTATAGCATAGAAATTTCTTAAATTCAGCCTTTTTTGTTATTGACACATAACGGTCATTGACTAATGCCTGTGCTTTAACTAACTTTTGCAGGTCATCCTGGTCTAGTGCAAATTTCTAGGGGCGATATCGCCATGGAGCAACAAGAGAGAGTGGCTGAGGCTTCGGCTGGTGTAGATATTCCAAGGCCCGATGATCGAGTTATCAATGCACTCGAGGAGGATAAGCCTGAGGACCCATCCGTTAGCGAGGAGTGCAATGATGTAGTGATCACGAGAACCTCGTAGAACACTACCAAAAGTAGTATGAAGGAGCAGATTAAAGAGGAAGAGAGATCGAAGCACAAAGTTAAGACAGAGCCTATTGAGGTTGCAGCCGAAGATTCTATTCTTGCACCTTTGCAAATCATTCCACCTGGCGGGGCAATTCCCATTTAAATTCTTCCTTCTTCTTTAAGTGTCTTCACCAAGGGCAGCAAAGGGTCCAAAAAAAGATGCTCGACTGATTCAACTCCTGAAAAACTGAAGAAGGGAATAAGTCAAAAAAATTGTTAGTGTTTTTTGTCGTTGTACATAGTTTGGATAAGTTAAACATGTGTCTCTTTTCTTAGTAATAGGTGTACAGGCATGGATCTCGAACTTCGAATAATTTATAACGAATTTTTGAGACAGTGAATAAAAGTTTTTATTTTTTGATTAATCATCACGTGAATTATTACTTCAATAATTTCCCTTTTCACGTACTTGTTATAATTTCCACAAGTCTCGTTAATAATTCACTATCTCCATCTCAAAGCCTCTCTGTAGATGCCATCTTAAGTTGTGAGCAACGCCAATCCGGAACTGTAACAAACGATTATGTCTTGCCGCTAATAGTTTGAGTCTCCTCCATCGATTTGAGATCGAAATTTGCGGGATAGAGAGCAGTCGAAATCCGTCCATCCACCTATTGGGTTTTCGAGTTAGCTTACGGTTCAGGGACATAAAAATTTCCAGTCCACCATCGGGGACATAGAATTTTTGCCATGGGCAATCATGTTTTAGCCCGAATGGTTTATACCCAGTCCGTAGTCGGGGATTTAGAGTTTTCTATTCCGCAGCCAGGGACTTAGAATTATTCTAATCTGCGGTTGGGGACTTAGGATTTTTGACGTCGGAGTTATGTTTCTGCTCGACTGGTTTATACTCCAACCTGCAGTCGGGGACTTAGAGTCTCTAGTCTGTAGTCAGGGACTTAGAAATTTTCATCATGGGCAGTCGTGTTCCCGCCCGAATGGTTTATACTTTGGTATACAATCAAGGACTTAGAGACATCTAGTCCATAGTCGGGGACTTAGAATTTATTAGTCCGCAGTCGGGGACTTAGGATTTTCTAGTCAGTGGTCAGGGACTTAGAAATTTCATCGTAGGCAGTTATGTTTCTGCCCGAATGGTTTATACTTTGGTACCGGTTAGGACTCAGAGTTTTCTAGTCCACCATCGGGGACTTGGAATTTTTTTAGTCCACGGTCGGGGACTTGGGATTTTCTAGTCTGTAGTTAGAGACTTAGAAATTTCATCTTGGGCAATCGTGTTTCTGTCTGAAAGGTTTATACGCAGTCCGCGGTCAGGGACTTAGAGTACTCTAGTCCGCAGTTGGAGACTTAGCCTTTTTGTCGTTCTCTCAATGTCAGTGACCTTTGTTCTTATTATGAGTTTCGCTTTTTGATTCGTCTATGGGAATCATCAAACGAGCAAACTTAGAAAGCTCACCTTATTCGATTCCATCGGTGATTGATACGATTGATCGACTGCATACTTTGTGAATCTGTTCGCACATCAAAGATATCAATATCAATTAGTTCAATGCTTACTTAGCATAAAATGTAATAAAGGTAGCTTATGCAAAGGAAGTTTCAAGATTTTATTCATCATATGAAAGGGAGCAGAATAACTTATCTTATTACACATTAAAAAGGTCAAAAACCTGTTAGCACCAAAATTGGTCACAAAAACTCATGAATAGAGTTGTGTAGAAAGATTAATAAAGAAATTAAATTAAAACAAAGGAATAACATAATTGAGTGCAAAACAAGCAGAAAAGGAAACACCAGATTTATAGTGGTTCGGCGTAATTGCCTACGTCCACTTTGAATATGATTTTTATTACTTTTCCAATCACTTGAGTATAGATACAATTCGTAAACAAACAACTTAAATGCAAGCTTTGACAGAAAAGAAGCGAGTACAAAAAATGATAGAGTATCCTTGGAGTTCCCGAAAAATGTCCCTTCAACTATACCCATGCCCCTCTATTTATAGACGAAGATAGGCCGGTTCTCCTATCCAGGCCCATGACCAAGATAGCTCAGCCCACAAGTTTCAATTAAAACTGACCAGCCCAGGCAATGCCGAACAGCTATGGCCGAACCAAGCATTGTCCATCCACACATGTCAAAATATTAAGATCGAACCACAATCATCCGAACCATAACCGACCGACGCGTCTTGGCTTTCCTTCCTTGATCGAGCGACACATGCCATCCTACAAAACCGAACGAAACATGACCGAATACTTCAAAGGTCGAACCACAATCAGCCGAACCACCAGGGCTGACCCCATCTACACCGAGTCACTAGGGTTGATCCTATCTACAGCGAGCCACTGGAATCGATCCTAACTCGACCGAACCAGCTTGACCAATCCATGTATGACTCTGATCCAACAAGGCCGACCCCATCACCATCGATCGAAATATGATCTTGTCCCAATACTGAGCCATGCAAGTAGGCCAAACCATACATTTATATCGAATCACTTAACTCATATCGACTTAACTTATATCAACCTATTTTCCCCAAACCTTTCTTGGCTTAAGTCCCATTTAGGTCCAACAATAGCTTCTGTAACTGTCGCCTTGTAGCCGGGTCAGGTAGCTGGATAACATTTGCCCCCCAAAGTGTGTTGTGTGAATCAATATGATGCCTTTGAATCATTCAGTAATCCATGCTTTCGGAGGCTAGCTCGATCAAAATGATAACTGATTGTCGCATTTTCATCGGTTTTTTGCCGAATCTCCATGACGTTCAAATGCGGTAGCTCAATCTCGAAGAAATTTTAAAAATCTTGTTTTAACTTTTCAAAAGCTAAATGTACACAACCTTTCGAAGGTTAAACCATGCTGGAATTCATAAACCAATATTTCTCTACCAACTCGATGGCATCTGTCCCTTCGTACAGTTTCATCTTTCATTGCCAAGATGTGTGTATATGTTCATGTACACACTTTCTATGTTGTTATTACTATTATTATTATAGTAAAATTGGGTCAGCATATGGAGGCTGACCCACTCGGTCGGTTCCTCTGGCAAAAAGGTGGGACGATATACCAATGTCGAACCACACGATCGGTACCTGCTTCACCGACCCAATAAACACGTGCTGACCGGTTCCGTCGGGTATAGCCCATTCATCTTCTCCCCTCATCATATAAAAGCCCTTTCCTTTGATCCTTTCTCTCCTTATTTTCACTCTATTTCACAATCCCACATCCTTCCTATTTTCCTAAAATTTCCAACTTGCTTTCCATCGAACCCTGTATCTCTCCCCTCGTGATTTCAGTTGTTCGTGAATTCGATTAACTCCTCAACTTAGCATCTCGAAACTGCTGCAAACCTCAATTTTTCTCCATAGGTATGAATTTCCTTTCAAACTCGGAATCGCATACAAAGTTTCAGTTCTTGAGTGGATGGCTTCCCCTTTTCTTTGGTTATAGGAATAGGTAAAGGATAATTGAGAAGATTGGAAAAGATTAATCAAGAGGAGGACTGGACTTTTAGCTAGGGATTCAACCGTCTTTTATGGTTGATGGCAATAGTCTCTTAGAAGGAGTAGTTGTTGTTTTCATAATTCAGAAGTCATGACTTAGGAGGAGGAAGGAAGATGTCGCTCGGCAAAGAATTCAAAATAAAAGAAAGAAATTGATGATCCAAGAATATAAACGCAGGTCGATCATGTTGAGAGAAATGAGAGTGTGGTTCGGTAGTTATGTGTGGCATTATTGGTCGGTCAGAGTCCAGAGGAGCGGGTCGGTATTCCGAGCAAGGTAGTCATTTGGTACTGAGGGAGAGCATGGGTCTATAGGAAATTAGGAATGTGGGTCGGTATAGACCTAGAGGGCTATTAGGTGATTAGAGAGTGAGAGGGGAGAATGAGTGGGTCGGTTGTCTTGGTCTAGACAGTCGTTCAATGGCTCGTAAGAAGGTCGGTCGGTTGGAACTGAGTCTTTGGGATTAGCATTGGCGATCATAACCATCTCACCTTGAACATAATATAAACCAAGACCATACATTCCCACGACTGATCGTAGAAAAATGAACGATAATAAGAACCGAAGCATATGAACATATAGAACTGATTTAGACTAACAACTCCATAATTTTAATGATTGTAGATGCATATAACTCAATAAAAGAAAGAAATAGACTTTGCAGCATACAATGCCAATGTCTGATCCCAGGACTCTTGCTACCGACCATAGGACAAAATTTGGCAACAGTTAATGATAACAGTCTTCAAAGATGATAATTTTAAGCTTCATTGTGCTATATTATTCTTAAGGGCTTTAATTTATTTGTACTCTTTGCTCAAATCATCGCACTAGTTTACACACAACACAATGGAATACTTTATCGTCATATTTGATATCTAGCATAAACAGGCGTCTATTCACGTCGATCATTCTTTAGAGATGTCCAAAAAATCAAGCTCTGCTACAGTTTCTGACAAGCCTAAACCAAGTCTTCGACAGAAGGCAGTGGGAACTTCAAATCCATTATCATTTCCCACATCTGGCTTCCCAGATCCGCCGGCTGCGGTTATAGGCCCGGCTCCCGATGTTGTAGATGGGTTCGTTGTTCTAGATGATCCTATCGACTCCCAAGCGTCGAAAATCGATGAATCTGCTCTCCATCGATTATGTTCTATCCATGGAATCCCCTTCGAGGATGTTCGGGTCCCATCAGCACTAGATCGGCCTCACTTGCCCCCAGCCGAATGTACGGCGTGCAACAAATTTATGTGCTGGGCTGGAAGTGTGCCACCTTTCAACTTATTCCTCCGTGAAGTGTTACAGTATACGGGGATTGCTCCAGCATAACTACACCCTAATGGCCATGCATTTATTCACAGTACATTCATTCTTTTCATGAGCGTCTTATTTAGACCCCCTACTCCCGAGGATATCCGTTATATTTACCACTTCAAGAGACGTACCGACAGTCCATCCTTCATATTTCTTGAGCTACACCCCAAATGCCAAATCCTGACGGGTGCGTGGAGTAAATTTTTCCAGTATAAACAAGAGTGGTTTTACGTATGTTGCCCTCCTGGTTTTGCGAGAAGATGGCTAGAAGGGAGTATGTTTCATTTTTAGACTAATATTTGTCTATGGCTCAAAGTGCATCCTTTCTAAACTTCTTTCGACTCTTATAGGTACCGCCCACGACCTAAAGGCGCTGGGTATTCTGAGGCCGTCGAGGCCATTCGATCTATTCCTGTGAGAGACTGGGACATTAAATATGTTATTTCCAATGAACTGCTTTTGAAGTTCGGATTATTGGAGGAAGGTCATCGAACTAGCCTTCCAATCAGCGCCACCACAACCAAAACCGCTGTAGAAAAGGGCAAAGAGCAAGCCAGAACTTCGGTGCCACCTACAGGAGGGGCCCTGATACAACCGAGGAAGGTGAAATCAAAGAAACCGAGGTGCCAGAGACGATTGATGAATTAAGTTTCGGTCAAGTGCCAGTACCTGATGCTCCTAGTGCTGACAAACTACCGCCTCCTTCGAAGAAGAAAAAGAGTCTACCTTACAAGTTGAAAAAGAAGATAGTTGGCGGAACCTCAAAGGTTGCGATAACTCCGATTGAGAAGAAGTCGTCTTCCCATAACTTAGAAGGCTCGTTAAAGGGCCTATGTGACTTGATCAACCCTGACAACATACTGGATTATGTTTTACTAATCTCGAGGCAATGGGACTTAATTCGCCTTCGAGGATCGCTGAAGGCGCTCAGACTCATCATCAGGGAGAAAAAAACTCCAATAAGTAAAGCGAAAAATTCCGATCCGTTCACGGGTGGAGGGAATACACAAGGACACATGCAAACATTTACACTCCACCACGCATTTGAATTTCACTCTCTATAGATATGACCCTGCTGCCTGAGCTAAGACTCGAGCATTACTTGTCAATTTTGTGCTACGTGGGTGCAAACAGAGTCATCCGCAACCTTTCCCTTCTCTCTTTGTTGGGCCTCTGTCAGCTCAGCCACATAACACATGTGTGACTAGTCGCTTGATCGCCATGCACTACACCAACTCCTATGTCGGTCGGAATTTCAAAGTCAAACACCATGGGGCCAAAGCTACCCTAAACTCCGCCAGGGCCGGTCGGCCCAGAAAAACGTTATACGGGGAATCAACATCCAAAACAACAAAGGGTAGGATCCACACCCTCCTATGTTCACCGTCTCCTAACTCAACCGGTAATTCAACAAAACTTACCGCATCAGTCGTTGCACCATTAAAACCATGAATATGTGCTTTAGATGGTTTAAGAACTTTCACCTCCATCTTCATTTGGTCGTACGCTTTTTTGAATATATGTTAACAGAACTCCCCCAATTCTCACAAACACTAGCCCAATTGTGGCCGAGATGACCATCGGGTCAACCATAGGTGCCTCCACTTGATCGGCATCTATACTTCTGAAAACTATATCATCTGTCATCATTCATTGTTGTTTCGCTGGAGTCCCATCTTCCGGGTTCGAGCAGCATTGAAAGTCCGCATGTTTCAAGGAATTGGCATAGCATTCCATTTCTTGCCAACTGTTTTCTGCTAGATGAGGCCCACCGACTATCATCTTTATGATTGGTCTTCCTAAGGTCCGAGTAGGTTCCTCAGGATGACGTGGAACCTGCCTGCGACCGGGGTCAGACGTTCCTTGTCCGACTTCCTGCGGATTCTTAACAACTGCTGTAATTTCCTTTGCCAAATCAGTTTTTCTATAGCATCATGGAGGTGTCTACATTCCTTAGTATTGTTATTTTCTAAGTACAACTATCAGTCCCCTTGGAGAACTACAATATACGTCCACATGATGAAGTATCCGAGTATTACATACTGTCTGTTATTTAAAAGGGAGTTAATCGGTCAAAGTATCGCCTGATTTTGAGTCAATATGAAGAAGTTGTTACAGTCTGAACAAAAAAATAGCGGCTTCTGCACTAGACGGAGTACATATATGGGGCTATAGTAGCCTGTTATTTTCTAAGTATAACTGTCAGTCCCCTTGGAGAACAGTGTGCACTCACACGATGAAGTATCTGAGTGTTACGTACTGTCCGTAATTTAAGTGGGAGTTAATCGGTCGAAGTCTCGCCTGATTTCGAGTCAATATGAAGAAGTTATTGCACTCTGAATAAAAAATAGGGGCTTTTGCACTAGGCAGAGTTCATATATGAGGCTGCAGTAGCTTGTTATTTTCTAAGTACAACTGTCAGTCCCCTAGGAGAACTACTGTGTGCATTCACACGATGAATTATCCGAGTGTTACATATTGTCCGTAATTTAGGTAGGAGTTGATCGGTCGAAGTCTCGTCTGATTCTGAGTCAATATGAAGAAGTTATTGCAGTGTGAACAAAAAAATAGCAGCTTCTACATTAGACGGAGTTCAAATATGGGGATATGATAATTTGTTATTCTCTAAGTACAACTGTCAGTCCCCTTGGAGAACTACAGTATGCATTCATAAGATCAAGTATCCAAGTGTTTCATATTGTCTGCAATTTAGGTAGGAGTTAATCGGTCGAAGTCTTTCCTGATTCTGAGTTAGTATGAAGAAGTTATTGCAGTCTTAACAAAAAATAGCTGCTTCTACACTAGGTGAAGTTCAAATATGAGGATGCGGTGGTCTGTTATTTTCTAAGCACAACTGTCAATCTTCATGAAAAACTACATTGTATGTTCAAAATTCTTATTTTTCAAAATTGTTTTAAAATTTAATGTTTTTAATAAATGGGTAAATGGGTTACCCACTTATAATCCTTTTAATAATGTGTCAACCCAACCCATAACCCATTTAATAAAATTCATAAATGGGTTGACCCAATCCATTTAAAAGTAGGGTAAATGGGTTGGGTCATATTTTGATAGGTCTAAGATATCAAAGTCTAGGAAATTATGGACGCCCTTTCTTTCTTAAGAACCCAGGAGTCTCCACCATGTTCCCTTCTGTTAAAGATGAAGAAGAGCGTCTGCCTGAACCTGTGCAGTTAAAGCGCTCGATAGATTTGAAGCGGTGGAGGTGCAAAAAGTCATAGCGCGGATACAGCTAGGATATAGCGAGATATAGCGGATGGCTCTAAAATAGCATATAAAACTCGTACTTAATGTTTTTACAAATATGTAAATGGTAATTAAATGAAAAATTATCATTCAATTGAATTATAATTAATACATAAATAATTTTAAACAAAAAATATATGCGAATATACTTTAAATAAACGTAAAACTGTTATATAACATAATTGAATTTAGTAGAATATTAAAGTATTTTCATTTCTGAAAATATATTAAAATTAAATCAAACAAATTAGTTTCATAATTTTTATAATGTATAAATGCAATTTTTCAATTCATTTTATTGAAGAAGATATAGCGGAAATAGCAAAATATAGCGGGAATAACGGGATATAGCGGAAATAGCGGGGATTAAAGCGAAAAGGCTATATTTTAGGGCTATATGGAAAAATCGTAGTGGTTGAAATCCGCTATGAGATATAGTGGGGTAATAGCGGGGCATTAACTACACAGGCCTAAACCAAGCGCATCATTAGATTGCCCATTATATAACATGTTTGGTTGTCAGAAAAAAAATTCTAAACAAATAAAGACAGTGTGATATTAAGGACTTCGGCCTTTTGTCCAGAAGCACAGTAGTTGACGTCTGACCGTCGGCCAAGGTCCCTTGGACGGTACTAAGACCGCCAACTAAGCAAGATATGGCGGGCTAACGGCACCTTATTGTGCCATTGCCAACCATCAGCAGCCCATAAATAAAAGAACGGCATCCTTAACAATACTTTAAGAGCATCTCCAACTATTTTTGCTCCAAAATTACATTTTCTAGGGATATAAAATATGATCATGTTGATTTCTCCAAGAGAAATTGAACCAAACGTTTGTTTAACAAACGCTTGATGGTCATGCACTTGCTCAACAAGCACCTGAACAACATACACTTGTTTAAAAATGTCTAATGA
Organism: Allium cepa; assembly: GCA_030765085.1. NCBI lineage: Eukaryota > Viridiplantae > Streptophyta > Magnoliopsida > Asparagales > Amaryllidaceae > Allium > Allium cepa. The sequence continues at coordinate 255,052,539 of CM060929.1, forward strand.
CTGAGCGTTTTTTCAACAAATGTCAAAACGGATTACAAGTACGAAACCATTTTCATTCCCACATTCCTGAAACTGGGTGGGGATATAGTGATATTTGACACTCGAAACCTTTGGTCGATACTGAATTGGTTTGAGATGAAATACATGAAAAAATTAGATAACTGCCTTAGGAAAACAAATAGCTCATTGTCTCATTTCCACAAGCTTAGGAGAATCCTATCGGGTTGTTATATGAAATTAACGTATCAAAGAACATGCATGTTAGGCCAAAGCATCACTGCAAAAGGCATTGCCGCTAGCAACGGCAAGAATGCGCCGTCGGCCGTCGCTAAAAGACGATGCAAAAACAGTCGACACCAATAGGTTTTACAACGGCTAGTGTCACGAAGTTGGACATGTGGAAAATTCAGAGTGGTCATTGGGCTGTCGCTGACCGACGCTAGCCGACACAAAACTAGATAAATAGACCATAGCAAGCCGACACAAAACTGGACAAGTGGTTCGCCGCTAGCCGTCGTAATCCTGGGTATTTTTTTTACCTGCAGCTTCTATTTGAGCCGTCCAACCGTGAAAATATCACCATATCCCTATCTATCTCATCTACAACACGTATAATTTTTAACTACAACCATCGCATATCACACATAAGCAAGTATATAACGTAAAAATCAATATCTACATCAAAATTCCATCAAACAACACCTCCATACTTAAAAATACTTATGTCCATCAAACAAAACATTCACAAATACTTCAAACAACCCAATCATACCGACAAACACACATATCTATCAAACAAAACCATCAAGCAACATAATCGTCAGACAAGTATCAAATCCATTAATACATGTCAAATAAATACCAAACAAAACGAACAAAATCCATCAAACACCACAGTCATACCAACTCATCATCATCCTCCGACCCATCCTCCTAGGCATTCTTCGATGCTCTGCTAAATATGCCCCCAATCAACTCATCTAGTAGCTATGTCAATCCTCCACTCTTTCATCAATTATTGAACTCCGCTGTCTGCTGTTTCAGGTGAGCTATTACCTTCACTATCTGTAATCTTCTATAAGCCGTCTGTGTCGTTATTGTCTGCAAAATAGTTAACAGCGAGTTATAATTCATGCTCAATATTAAATAAAAATTTATATATTAGTTAATGAAGCAGTTTACCTCTTGATTTCCATACCTGTAACGCCTGTTTTGCGAAGGAGGGTCAATCAGAGCATCTCATATACAGTTCGACTCCTAAAAGAAAACTCATGGCCAGTGGATTGCACCACTTGAGCTTGATCAGCTTCATATTTTGCCTACGATGACGAATAGAATTTTGCTACAATAAATATTCAATTTAAAAATTATAAACTAAAATTTGAAGTTTGCTCTTATAATAAATTAAAATAAATTTATATTATACTAACCACTAACACTTATAATTAACACAATAATTAATTAAAAAATAGTACTTGTGTTCAACCGTACTAATTTAGCACCATATTAGTCAATAATTATACACTGATTTTCGCGTAAACTATAACTAACATTGTTCTAAACTATAACAAACATTCGCGTAAACTTATTAATAAGCATATTAATCAATAATTACACACTAAGTTTTAGATTTTTAATCAACCTCACTTTTATTACAAATTAAAGAATCAAACCACTAATTATTATCCTCAAATCAGCTACTACACTATTATCATCAACTAATACGCAATAATCATCAATTTCAAATCCATAATCAACTAATTTTCGAAATTAGGGTTTTGATTATATTCCCAAATCAACTAGTACACTATTATTATCAACCAATACAGAATAATCATAAATATTTAACTCATAATCAACCAATTTTCGAAATTGGGGTTTTAATCATACCTAAATTAAGCTGAAATTTGAGAGGAATGAGATACCGACGAACTTTAGAGGGTTTAGATGACCGATGTGGCAGGCGGGGGCTGATGTAGGGAGGTGGCAGCGGCAAGAAATGGAGGCGACATTTTTTTGTGGGAAAAGTTATGTTTTCAGTTCGTGGGTTGTTCGATCTGTATACCCAAATCGTGCGTCGGCTAGCGATAGCTAGCTAGCGCTGGCCACTTATTTTAGCCGTCGTCGGCCAACTCAAAAGGCTACCGCTATAGGAGGCCTTTCTTGTAGGGCACTAAGAGCATAGTATTGACATTTTCCATATTAATGCTTCCAAGCATTCTAAGAAAGTCGCTCTTCTTTATATAAACTATTATTGTCATGGACACTGACCTAACAACTATTAGTGAATTGTTTAATATTGATTAAGAGAGAAATGGATATTAGGTCTAGGTATGATGTTGAAATTGTACGATTCAAATATATAAAAAATTATATATCAAATTAGATTATGAGCTTCATAACTACGAAAACGGTTGTTAGGTACATCAACATTCCATCAAACAACACCACCATACTTAAAATTACTTATGTCCATCAAACAAAACACAAATACTTCAAACGACACAACCATACCGACAAACACACATGTCCATCAAACAAAACCATCAAGCAACACAATCATCAAACAAGTATCAAATCCATTAATACATGTCAAATAAATACAAAACAAAACGAACAAAATCCATCAAACACCACAGTCATACCTACTCATCATCATCCTCCGACCCATCCTCTCATGCATTCTTCCATGCTCTGCTAAATATGTTGCAATCAGCTCATCTAGCAGCTATGTCAATCCTCCACTCTTTCGTCAATTATTGAACTCCGCTGTCTTCTGTTTGAGCTATTACCTTCTTTGTCTGTAATCTTCTATAAGCCGTCTGGGTCGTTATTGCCTGCAAAATAGTTAACAGCAAGTTATAATTCATGCTCAATATTAAATAAAAATTTCTATATTAGTTAATGAAGCAGTTTATCTTCTGATTTCCGTAACTGTAACGGCTATTTTGCGAAGGAGGGTCAATCAGAGCATCTCATATACTGTTCAACTCCTAAAAGAAAACTCATGGCCAATGGACTACACCACCATTGAGCTTGATCCGTTTCATATTTTTCCTACGATGACAAACAGAAGTTTGCTACGATAAACATTCAATTTAAAAATTATAAACTAAAATTTGAAGTTTGCACTTATAATAAATTAAAATAAATTTATATTATACTAACCACTAACACTTATATTAACACGATAATTAATTAAAAAATATTACTTGTGTTTCACCGTACTAATTTAGTAATATATTAGTCAATAATTATATACTAATTTTAGTGTAAACTATAACAAACATTGTTCTAAACTATAACAAACATTCATGTAAACTTATTAATAAGCATATCGATCAATAATTACACATTAAGTTTCGAATTTTAAATCAACCTTAATTTTCAATTACAAATTAAACAATCAAACTACTAATTATTATCCTCAAATTAATTATTACACCATTATCATTAACTAATACACAATAATCATCAATTTTAAATCCATAATCAACTAATTTTCGAAATTAGGGTTTTGATTATATCCCCAAATCAACTAATACTCTATTATTATCAAATAATGCAGAATAATCATCAATTTTTAACCCATAATCAACCAATTTTCGAAATTGGGATTTTAATCATACCTAGAATTAGTTGAAATTAGAGAGGAATAAGATATCGACGAACTTTAGAGGGTTTAGATGACCGATGTGGCAGGCGGCGATTGACGTAGGGAGGCGGCAGAGGTAAGAAATGGAGGCGTCATTTTTTTTGTGGGAGAAGTTATGTTCAGTTCGTGGGTTGTTCGATCTGTATACCCAGATCGTGCATCGGCTAGCGGCAGCTAGCTGGTGTTGGCCATTTATTTTAGCCGTCGTCGACCGACTCAAATGGCTGCCGCTATAGGCAGCCTTTCTTATAGGGCACTAAGAGCATATTATTGACTATATCCATATTAATGATTCCAAGCATTCCAGGAAAGTCGCTCTTCTTTATATAAACTATTAATGTGATGGATATTGACCTAACAACTATTAGTGAATTGTTTGATATTGATTAAGAGAGAAATGGATATTAGATCAAGTTATGATGTTGAAATTGTACAATTCAAATATATGTCAAATATATATCAAATTAAACAGGAGATTGTGAGCTTCATAACTACGAAAACGGTTGGCCAATCGGGTTAGCGAGTTGGAAGATATGGGTAAACTGGCATTCGAAGTAGAATTTAATTGGATGTTTTATCAATGACTGCCCACCCCTCCAAAAATTCCCCTTCACCCCAATGTCAATATGTGGAAATGCAAGGTCTAGGCACAACGATCAACTGTTAGATGTACTAGATTGTTGTGTACGGATTTGGTGATCGGTTTTGACTTTATAGGCTTATGGGTGCATGGTGCTGATTGTTTATCATCTATCCTACAGTTGATTTTATTAGAATTTGTTTTAATTAACCAAGCCTCCATCCATAATCTTCATAGAGTATTTCCACAAATCCAAGCTTAAAGTGAAAAACTTGACTTTCGTTGCAAGTTAAAATTGGGGTTTTTGACTTAAACTTAATGTTTCTACAATATTAATTATCTTATTAGGGATTATTGATGAATCGATGATTAGCTCCATTATTGTAATATGTAATCTCTGTATTTATATTTACCTCTTCATATTGTACAAGTAGAAACAAAAAATAGTTGTTGGATCTGTGTACACATCAGTCATTGGGTCAAATCATGTTAAATTCATTGTTCGGTGTTTGCATAGTTTGTTCATTGTAACAATTGGATAGTTTTGTTTTCAATTGGATATGGCTGGTAATTTAGATTTTGGGCAATATTATGTTTCATTCTTTGGACTATTAATTCAAATGACTTGCTCCCCAAATATGAATTGTAGACAAAATTTTGACGTTTTAAAGAGCCAAAAATTTTGACTTTAATTTCAATCAACCATATTTCATGGGATTAGTATACAAGTAAGAATGAAAAAACATGCACAATAATCCAAAACACTGCATCAATTATTATAATTCGGTGAAAATGACTGAACTATTAAATATGATTCTAGGTTAGAACAATATGCAAGTTACAATTTGTAACTGAGGCATTGAAAAAAAAATATAAACGTCAGGTGTGAATGAATTAATTAAGAATTAAGGTATATCTGGTGGTCGATGTTACAATCTATTTATGTAACATGTTACTAATTTAGGATGAGAAGTATGTAATATGTTCAACATGTTGACTGCCTGTACTGATTTAGAAAAGATGTTTATGTTGTTGAACATGTTCACCTTGAAAACATGATCTATTTTTTGTAAAAGATTTCAAGTGAGTCAATTATTCAAATAATTTTTTGCGAAGACTAGTTTGAAGATTTGTCTTATACAAATTGTTTCAACGTTTGAAAAAAAATCAAAACAAATTTATTAAATAATAGTAAAGTAGAAAAATTTCAAACTCGCTTGTTAATTTCAGAAATTTTCTCCACTCTCCTTAAATTCCTTATAGATATTTAATTTTTCAATCAGTTATTTATCACTATTATAATTTTTATAAAATTATTATAATCATTACAATGCTCCTGTTGGTTCTTTCTTTTGTCATTTTTATATTTAAATACCAACATTTAGTAATTTTGTTCATTTATTTGTATACATCTCACAGGTTTTGTTCTATTATTTTTCATTGAAGTCCTTGTGTTAAAACAAATTAGACGATCTTAAATTTAAACTTTGTAAATAAATATAACTAACAATATCCATTAGATGACCTAATAGATTTCTAAAATATTGACAATCCAATATGTGTATTATATTCATAATATTGCTAAAAATGGTAAAATTAATTTTTCATCAAGTCCATATTTTTTAATTTTTTCACAATTATATAAAATTACAATGTTATACTAATTTTCATTTTCATTTGAATACCAACATTTCACAATCTTTTCAATTATACGAATTTCTCCTAAGTTTTCTTATATTATTATACATTCAAGTCTATATAATTGAATTTATTAAGTGATTCTAAATTTAAACCTTTTAAATAAATCTAACTAAAAATAATTATTAATTGATCTAATAAATTATAAAATAATAATAATTCAATGTGTATATTACATTCCTACTAATGGAATTGTAACCTATTTTTTCATTCCATATAATTTAAAATTTTCACAATTATATACAAAATAATCTTTAATTATCTTATATTATTCTACATTCAAGTTCACAAAATTTCTTTATTTCTAAAATTAGTATTTTAGTACAAAGAAATAGACGGTGTAAACTACGAACAAGAATTTGTCTCATATACATCATTTCGTAATCAATTACCTAAAATCGGATCAAAAAAAAGGTGGAATAGAAGATAAAGCACTTAAATTGAAAAATCTACACAAACTTCATTATTTCAATACAAAGAAATTAAGATTCCAACATAAGAAGCGGAATTTTAGATGTTTTAATGTGATATTTTCATAAACCAAAATTCTCCAGGGCATATATCAAATCCAAACTACACTATTCAATTACCAAATAGTTAAACTAAGATATTCACCTACTGCTGGTTTGTAGCTTTGCTTCTCATTAGATTTGATGTCTACAATAATTTCCTTTAGATATCTCTTCCTAGATATATATACATACAATAAGAGAATTGCATAGGAATTAGATTCAAAAATTAAGAGGTTGGAGGAGAAAAATGATTAGAAATTGAACTAAAAGATCTAAAAAAATTTACCTCTGATCCTAGAGAATTTCTTGAATCTTTTTAAAAGAGAGACAGACAAAGTTCTGTTGCATTTTCAAATAATTTCTGAAGAAAGACAAAGGGCCTAGCCCCTTATTTATGGTGGTTAGAACGCATAAAAACCGTCGGATTTAGGTCAGTTAAAAATAATATAATCTACTACGTTAAAACACACAAACCCTAGTCATCATTCACCATCACCGGTCGACCACCGCTTCCCACCGGTTGACCGATCCAAGGGAAGCGATCAGTCCTTTTAACCTAGGAATGTTAATTCGTTATCGTTGTTTTAATTATTTTCTTCCTTAGTTATCAAGTGACGTTTACTTAACCTCTAAGTACAATTATTGTTAACTTTTGAACTTCAAATTTATTCATTTGAATTTGAATTCTATTTAAATTAATTTGAATCTGAAACTTAAATTGTCCGTAACTTTCTCGTTTGAGCTCTCAACATATTACATATGAAAATTAATCGAAAAAACGTCATGAACACGACAACATATTCTAAATTTTATAAATTTTTATTTTTGACTTTATCTTTTTTAACTTTATTTATTTATAATTTATTTTACAGGGGTTGCGAAGGACATGACCATCTCCACCACTAACATCATCATCTAAGCCAATGGCAACTCTTGCGCCTTCGGCAACATGATAGGGTTCGGTACTGATGCCTCGGATGGATCGGTACTGATCCATGCTCCTTTATTATGAACATGGTCCAATTTGCTTCTTGAGAACCCCATTTCCTTCCTTTCCATTTTTTGTTTCCCCTCTCTGTGGTTTCCACTGGATGATGAAGAACTATCTTGTTCTGAATCGGCAGGCAATAATTTCCTCCTATCCCTTTTGCGGCTACGGGATAAGTAGTTCAACAAAACCAGATTTTCCCTCATTTGTTTCCTCATTTCATCCTGAATTTCACGCAGCTTGTCATTCAACTCCTTCATTATCATGTCCATCTCTACCCATTTTATTATATTTTATACGATTTGGGTTTCAGTAGAGCGACTTCCTCAACAAATACTGAGAACCAACGTTCTTAGCATCGTTAATACGCTTGGAGGCGGCAGACTTTCCCTAGTATTTCATGGAGCGATTACATCGGTTATCTCTATGATACATTTTACAAAAATCTAAATAGTCATGGAGCATGGGATGAAAACTGACGGAGCTATCTCGTGGACTAAAGGAATCCAAAAGTAGAAAATAGATCCAAATAGCCTGAGATCGATACGTTCTCAGTGAAAGTACCGAAATGTTTACGCTAAAAATTGGCACAAACACCCAAAAATTATAGAAGATAATAAAATGAAGAAATTAAATGAAACACGAGAAGAAAATCACATACAATAATTATAGTGGTTTGCCTAATCGTTGTCCTACATCCACTTAAACTTTGTTTAGGATTCTATAAAGTCTTTACAAAGTTGTTCTTATAGATCGATATTCTATCGATCACTATAAACTTACAAAATTATAGCAGAAGTGCAGAAAATTAAAATACAACCAGAAAGGATCCCTAAGCAATGCCTATCACGCTTTATTTATAGCTGGAGGTAGATGAAATTCTCTCAACCATGTTCTTTCCCACGTTCCTCACATCCAGCAGGAGCTGCTCTCAAAGATCGTGGCCAACCCATCAAAAACTATGGATAGATACTGATCCATAAGGCTGTTATTTTCTTCCAACTCTCGTGGATGTTTGGTTGACTTTCATCTTTGTTTTGGACATTTGTTTGCAATGATTTGAGCTAGCACTTGAGTGAATTCTTTGGTTTGAAGGTTGGATAAAAGCACTTGACTTATCCATTGATCGTTTGGATCAAGGACTGTGAGCTAACCATCATTTATGGTATGCATGTTGACTAATAATTACTCTAGCCTTCTACGGCATAAACTATGCGGTGAACTTAGATAAGAATTACAGATCCATACCGATCCCTGGTCATGGATCAGTCGATACCGATCCATGACCTGGCTTGGTTATTGGATTTTGGACTTGGCACTCGAAGTGAGTTGGTGTGTGGACTATTCTCGAAGATTCTTGGTGAGCTTATGATTCCACTTCTTGGTTTCGCTTGACATCTGAACTTGACGGTTATTGCTTTGGATTTCTACTTGATTATCCTTCTGTTTTAACTATCTGCCGCATTCGAATGTGGCCTGATCACATGGCTGGCTAACAAAAGTGTTTTCACAAATTTAAGCTATGGTGAAAACCTTGCTTTTCATTTCAAATCAAAACTGGTGTTTTCGACTAAATTGAATGCAATTAAAAATTCGATCATCCTATTAGAGATTATCGGCAATTAACTCCATCGTTGTCACATGTAATCTGTATGTTTATTTATTTATTCGTTGTACTCTTGACGTTTGAAATTAAAATAGTTGTTAAATCCGTGAACGTTCATCATAAGATCATATATCAAATTTGTCCATGTTTCCATTATAATGTTGATCGTAACGATTAAATACTTAGTATTGTTTTCAACTGGATATTGTTGGCAGTTAACTGACAATTTCGGGATTTTGCATCATTTTGGCAGCAATGTTCTGTTTCATTTTGTGGACTTTCAAGTCAAAGGGCTTAGCTCTGTAAATGTGAACTGCAGAGATAATTTTGACAGCTTAAAAGAGCCTGAAATCAGTACTTTAATTTATATCAACCCCCAATACACACACATGTATATACAGTATCCTATCCTTCAAAAAAAATAAAGAGTATCCGATTAAGAATGACTGAATACATAGGGTAATTCCAAATACACGCTTGCATTAATTATAATAATCCAGCGAAAATGACTCAACTACTAAATATAGTCCCAGGTGAGAACAATATGCAAGTTATAATTCGTAAGTGACCCATTGAAAAGAATATGGACAACAGGTGTGAATGAAATAATCATGAATCAAGGTATATTTGCGGGTCAACGTTACAATCTTCCTGCACATTATTTTAATGGTTCCGAACAAAAAAATTCCATGTCCAAATAATAAAAAAAAGACTAATCCAATGTATAAATATTCTACGGGAAATATCGATTTGAAAATGAACCTGCAGTTTTCGCAATAAATGAGGACAAAAGCACTAACAAACAAACCAAATGTACATGCAGGTGCTGCTGGGCTACTGGGGACTTGCAAATTTCCATTAGGGCTGACAAGCAACGTAATATATATGTTGCTTTGCCGCAAAGCAACAGACTGAGTGAACAAAAGAGATACGATATGTAATATGTTCAACATGTTGACTGTATACAAACTAAGGAAAGATATTTACGCTGTTGTACACGTTGATAACCCAACTGCATATTACAGATTGATGAAGATGCAATTTCTTTTATTGAAATGAAAAATAGTGTTTTCTTAGTACATATTGCAATACAGAGATATTGGTATTTATATTCAATATATTGGGCTAGCTTATACAGCCCCATGATCTGAAATTAAAAACAAATGAATCATAGTCGTTGAAAGCTTGAATGGCTGAGATGAGTTGTGATGGATGATTTGGATTGATATATGTGCTAGTTAACCCGATATCCATCTTATTCTAATTCCCCCTCTCAATTGTGGCTAGGGTTTTCTTCTTTTCTTCCTGCTTTCGTTCTTCAGAAATGTCTCTGATGCAAAGTTTGCTCTTTAATTCTTCGAAGTATTTGCGAGATAATGATTTCGTAAATATATCAGCTATCTGGCTTGAAGCTGGAAGATGATTGACTTCAAGTTTTCCTTTAGCTATTCGATCTCTGACGAAGTATAGATCGATTTCGATATGCTTCGTTCGAGCATGAAGAACTGGATTCGCTGAGAGTGCTACTGTGCTAGAATTGTCGCACCAAATGGTAGTTTTGTGTGAGAGATCAATCCCTAGTTCTTTAATTAGGGTTTCTGTCCACATTACTTCGGCGGTAGCTGAAGCAACGCTTCTGTACTCCGATTCTGTACTGGAACGCGAGATGGTCGGTTGCTTTTTGGCACACCACGAGACAGGATTTCCACCCAAGAAGATGCAGTGTCCGGTTGTAGATCTCCGGTCATCGCAATCTGAGGCCCAGTTGGCATCAGCAAATCCCTGAATAGATAAGTTTCTGTTCTTAATTAACTTGATCCCTTAATTTGATGTTCTTTTGAGATATCTGAGTATTCGCTTTACTGCCTTCCAGTGTGAGTCTAATGGTTTCTGCATAAATTGGCAAACTTTATTAACAGCAAATGAAACATCAGGTCTAGTTACAGTTACATATTGCAAAGCACCCACTACACTTCTATATAGCTTTATGTTGTCAATCTGTTCTCCTTTGTATTTAGACAAGTGTAAATTACTTGTCATTGGTGTAGGCATTGGCTTTTCTTCATGCATTTTAGTTCTGCTTAATATTTCATGAATATATTTTTGCTGACTTAAGATAAGCCTCTTATCAGGAGTAGTAATGACTTCTATACCTAAAAAATAATGTAGCTTGCCTAAATCTTTAATGGAGAAAATTTTGTCTAACGTGTTAATAACATATTCTATTTCTTCTTTGTCACTGCCTGTAACTATAAAGTCATCAACATATACAAGTATGTAAGTAATATACCTTTTATTTATTTTTGTGTAAATAGAGTTGTCAGACTTGCATACCTGATATCCCATAGAAATTAAAGTAGCTTTTAGTTTTTCATACCATACTCTGGGTTCTTGCTTGAGACCATATATTGCTTTATGAAGTTTGCAGACGAAATCTCTTTTGTCATTTTGAATGTAACCTTGAGGTTGCTGCATATAGACTTCCTCTTGTAACTCCTCATTTAGAAAGGCATTGTTTACATCAAGTTGTCTTATGTCTCATTCATAGTATAGAGCTATAGTTAAAATGATTCTGATAGTGGCTGGTTTGACTACTGGTGAGAAGGTTTCAGAGAAGTCAAATCCATATTGTTGAGGGTATCCTTTAGCTACAAGTCTAGCTTTGTACTTGACATTTTTACCATCTGGTGATGTTTTTAGTCTGTATGTCCACTTGCTGCATATAATATTTTTATTTGTTGGTGCTGGAACTAAGCTCCCTGTTTTGTTTCTGACAAGTGCACTATATTCTTCATTCATGGCTTCTCTCCACTTGTTGCTTTTAGCAGTTTCATCATAGTTGATTGGTTCCTTGTTATTTATGCTGGCTGTGTAAGCTTTTGGTTTGAATATTCCATGTTTTGATCTTGTAATCATAGGATGTCCTTCTTGTGCAGGTGCAGTGTTAGTATCTGAAAGTGGGCTGATGTCTTGATCATTATTCTGGTCTTCAGATTCACAGCTTTCAGACTCGTTGTTGTCTGAGTTTGTATCATCAACTTGACCTGGCCCTTCAGTGGGTACTGTGTGTTGAAGGCTTGATGATGTATTCTCAGCATTTTTTGATTTTTCCTCTTTCCACATAGGTATGGGTGGTAAAAATTTCTTGGCACTATAAATTTTCTGGGTAGTTTTTATGTCTTTACTAGTGAAGGGAAATACACATTCATTAAATGCAACATGCCTTGATACAATTATTTTTCCTTCACTTGTAAGACATTTATACCCCTTTTGGCCAATGGCATATCCAAGAAAAGTACAGGGTAATGATCTAAAACTCAACTTATGTTGATTATATGGTCTGGTGTATGGATAACATAAGCATCCAAAAGTTTTGAGAAATGAATAATCTGGTTTTGTATTATACAACACTTCTAATGGTGTTTTGTTCCCCAAAACTTTTGTAGGCATTCTGTTTATAAGAAACACAGCAGTTGTAAATGCATCTGGCCAAAACTTTAGAGGCATTGATGCATGTGCAAGCAGTGTTAGACCAATATCAACAATGTGTCTGTGTTTTCTTTCAACAATGCCATTTTGTTCAGATGTATGTGGGCAGGTAATCCTATGATTTATGCCTTTTTCAGAAAAGAATTCTTTTAAAATTTTAAACTCAGACCCACCATCTGTTTGTATAGTTTAAAGTTTTTGATTTGTGAGATTTTCAGTTTGTCTTATGAAATGAATTACTGCATCCTTTGTATCAGACTTTGACTTAAGTAACAGTATCCAGGTATATCTAGAGAAAGAGTCTACAAAGGAGATGTAGTAATTCATTCCATAATCAGAGTTAATAAGTGAAGGTCCCCATAAATCAACTGCAACCATTTCTAAAGGTTTGCTATACTTTGTTAATAACTTACTAAATGGCATTTTATGACTCTTTCCAAGTTGACATGCATGACATATATGTGGCAGAGATATATTCTCACATTTGATATTGTTATTTTTCAAAATATCTTTAACAATTGCTGTGCTGGGGTGACCCAGTTTACAGTGCCAAGTATCAAAAATTTTATTAAAATTGCTTGTATCATCAATCTTCAAATGATTACACCATTTGTCCTTTTGCCTTGATTCATTTTCTTGAACTAGACAGAATTTATATAACACATTTTGCATTTTACCCTGCAGAAGAACATTTTTATTTAGCAAGTCTTGGACTAGACAGAATTTTGGATAAAATTCAAAATATACTTGATTGTCATTAGCAAACTGAGACACACTTATTAAATTCTTCTTAATTTGAGGAACTCTGAGAAGATTGTTTAAGTGTAATTCCCTTTTGCTATTGAGTTTGGCTTTTCCAGTGTGTGTGATTTTCAGTGAATTACCATTACCAACATAAATAGATTGCGTACCTTTGTATTCTTTGTTTCCAAGATTGAGATTTCCTAAATTGCTTGTGACATGATTGGTTGCTCCAGAATTTGGATACCAGTCTTCATATAGTATATCATCATTCTTGATTTGTTTGTCTGATTCATCTTGATTCTTTGAATGACTGGCTTGATTTCTTGTTTCTGTTTGAGTGAGATTGATACTAGGATTGTGATTTCTTTGAGTATTACTTTGCTGTTGAGGTATGACAAAGTTTTGATCAAATCTGAAGTAGCATTTTGAGGCAATGTGTCCTGGTTTTTCACATATTTGGCATTTGGTTCTGTTGTTGCCTGACCATCTTCCTCCACCTCTGCCTCTGATGTTTTGACCACTTCTTTGATTTATTTGAGTTCTGTCTTGTCCCCTTCCTCTAAAATTGGTAGTGAAGTTTATTGAATAGTCTGTGTTATTGGACTTCTTTTGTTCAATTCTTCCTTCTTGAGACAGGAGAGTAGAGTGGACATATTGTATGTCTGGTAGAGTTCTTTGAGATGATAGAACAGTGACTAAAGATTCATAGTTTTCATCTAGACCATTTAAAATGGTTAATGCTTGTTCAGATTCTGAGACCTTGTGTCCTGCAGAGGCAAGTTTGTCGCATTAGTTCTTTTCCTTGGTGAGATATTCTTGCATTGTCATGTTCGCTTTCTTTAAATTTTGAAATTGCTTTCTATAGTGCATAATCCTTGCTGCAGTTTGAGAATTAAAGATTCGTTCTATGGCTTCCCATATGTCACTTGATGATTTACATCCAACAATTTAGGATAAAATGCTTACATTTACTGATGACATTATCCATGAAGCAAGAAGGCTGTCTTGTTTTAGATAATTTGAATATTCTGCATTGGGCACCATATTGTCTTTATCATCTTTGATCATTTTGGGTGGAATAGCTATCATACCATTGATGTATTCATCTAGACCATAGCCTCTGATGGCTGTTTCGATTTGATATTTCCATAGCAAGTAGTTGTCTTCATCTAGTTGCACTGCTAAGTGTCCTTTTGGTTTGATAATTTGCAGATTTTGATTGTTGCTGATATTCCTGGTGGTTGGAGAGGTGGTTGCAGAGTTTTCTTCATCTCCAGCCATGATTTCAGTGACTGGCAAGGCAAATGAGTGCAGATTGTATCCAAGAACTGATACTTTTGCTTTGTGTTGTTTATCAAGAACTGGATTCTTGATAAATTTCACACTAAAGTGGAACTTACTTGATGATGTTCACAAGAACTGAAAGTTTTCTACAGCCTGGCTCTTTTGAGTTTTCAGGCGAGGCAGAGAGATAAGTTCAGATGCTAGATCGAGAGAAAAGGTTATAATCTCCGATGATGATAGTTTTCTGAGGAGATAATTGTAATACAATCCTTTTTGCCGTTAGGCATTAAAATGGCTCTGATACCATATTACAGATTGATGAAGATGCAGTTTCTTTTATTGAAATGAAAAATAGTGTTTTCTTAGTACATATTGCAATACAGAGATATTGGTATTTATATACAGTATATTGGGCTAGCTTATACAGGCCCATGATCTGAAATTAAAAAACAAATGAATCATAGTCGTTGAAAGCTTGAATGGCTGAGATGAGTTATGAGGGATGACTTGGATTGATATATGTGCTAGTTAACCCGATATCCATCTTATTCTAATTCTGCATGTGACAGCTAAATTTGTACACAGGCCAGCAATAATTTACAGCACAGATAACATAAAAAGGAACCATACAAAGAATACAGAACTGGATCATAACTCTATTTGTTTAGATACATGTAAACAACACATATATAACAAATAAAAAGATGATGTTTCTTGAGGAAAAAACACTATACTGCACAGACCTACTACTAATAAAACATAGGCAGATCCAAAACATTCGTGAAAAATTTAATAGATTAAGATATCAAAATCTAGGCAATTTTGAATGCCCTTTCTTTCTTAGGAACTCAGGAATCTCCACCATGTTCCCTTCTGTTTAATATGAAGAAGAGCGTCTGCCTGAACCAATCGCTTCAGTTAGCTTGCCCATTATATAACTTGTTTTGATGTCAGAAAGAAATTCAAAACGATTAAAGATGGTGTGATTTCAAGGACGCTGGCCTTTTGTCTAAGGACGCCGTAGTAGACAGTTGACCGCCGACCAAGGTACACTAAAACCGCCAACCAAGCAAGGCACGGTAGGTAAGCAGCACCCTAGTGCACCACTACCAGCGATCGACCGCGGTACCATTAAATAAAAGATCGGCGTCCTTAATAGTGCACCAAAAGTACCTCCGTCTATTTTTGCTTCAGACCCACATTTTCTAGGAGTAGAAAATGTGACCATGTTGATTTCTCCAAGGAAAATTGAAGCAAACATTTGTTTAACAAGTGTGTAATGGTGATGTGTTTGTTCAACAAGCGTATGAACAACAAACACTTGCTTAACAAAAGTATAATGACTGAGCGCTTGTTCAACAAATGCCAAAACAGATTAGAGATACGAAAACATTTTCATTTCCACATTCCTGAAACTGGATGGGGATATAGTGATATATGACACACTTGAAACCATTGGTCGACGCTGAATTTGGTTTGAGATGAAATGCATACGACAAAATTAGATAACTTCCTTGGGAAAACCAATCACTCTTTATCTCATTTCCCCGAGCTCGGGAGAATTCAATAGGATTGTTATACGAAATTAACATATCGAAGAACATGTATGCTAGGCAGGAACACTAAGAACACATTGTATCGAGAATCCTACGTTATACGTTAGTATACCAAAACAGAGAATATTCAATTATAAACTCGTCGCACAAGTTTATAATTCAGATTTCCACTACACTGGAATTCGGATAATGTCTGAGGCTCGTCGTAACGATTTCCTTAAGAATTTTTATTTCAAAAATTCTCCCAAGATACAACAGACGAATTCTGCTCGAAATTGTAATGAGTATATCACTCTGTGATTTGAATATAAGAACAGCAGTTATTAGAAGAGAAGAGATTAGAAAATTCAGTGAGGAAAGTGATCAGTTTTCCTCCTTATTTATAATCGATTCGTATCCCTTTGAACGATCGCGTCTGTACCCGTTGGTCCAAACGGTCGCGCCCGTTTCTGCTACTGTTTATCGGTTGCGTCCATTCATTTTGAACAGGCCGCATCCGTTCGCCAAAAATTCTGTTTCTGCTTCATAGCAGGTCGCACCTGTTTGTTTTTTTTTCCGCCTGCTTCAGAAGCCGCGCCTCTTCAGTCAAAATTCGCGTCCGTCTTCACCCGTCCATGTCTTTTCAATTTCCAGGCCCAGCCCAGTTTCAGCCGAAGCCCAAAACCGTTAATTAATGGCCTAGTAAAAAGAATGGTCATTTTAGACCCGTACCCGGCCCGGTTCGGTCGGACGGACGGCGGCGGCGCGCGCGTGTGGTGGTGATGCATGATCTCCC
The DNA here is from genome assembly GCA_030765085.1 of Allium cepa. NCBI lineage: Eukaryota > Viridiplantae > Streptophyta > Magnoliopsida > Asparagales > Amaryllidaceae > Allium > Allium cepa. The sequence continues at coordinate 255,069,426 of CM060929.1, forward strand.
TCCTCACAACGAAGCATACATTTGGAAGCCCCAGGCCCCCAACCTCCTCATGAGAAAGCTATTGATATACTTCATTTCTATTTTGATTTTTGGCAATGTGGGACTAATAGAATATTTCATTCATTTAGTTTTAACAATCCCCCACATGAATGATAATATTCTTACCCCCACACAAAGTGGAATATCACAGAGTATATATGAAATTAATGCTTTATCGTGGATAAGTAGATATTTCACTTTGAACTTTCCCTAGTTAAAACCTATCGGATTTACTTGGCTAATCGGTAAAATATTTCATCTTGAACCGTCAGCCTTTATTGTATATCCAGACAATAAGCTTTACGAAGCATTGATTCCCTTCTCATCCAATCTCTTGTTTGTGTTCATTTTGGTCCTGAAAAATTTTTGGTTCTACGAGTGTTGTAGAGAATAAAAGCCTAATATTCTCATAGAGCCGACCCATCTCACACTTACATAGGTGATCGCAACCATTAAGAGTATCCTACATATACCCCACTTGTTACTTTCAAGATATGGTCATCATTAAAAACATAGTTTTAACCTTTAAATACTTCTATAGGCATGCATTTATATTTTGCACCATAGGAATGGAATAGGACTATGTCCAAACAAATGCATTACGTCTTGAGTTATTCAGAACTGGTTTGCCTATTGATCCTAGTCCGTGGGATCTCCAGTCGCTAGGATAGTTTTCCGTATAAGATAACTCTTTGGTGGTTTTAGGCTTTTAAACCCTTTCCCCTCGATGCGCAGTCAATTTTCTCTCTGGATAAACCTTTAGTAAATGGATCCGCTAGGTTATCATTTGTTCTTACATAATCTATGGAAATAGTTCCATTTGAGAGTAACTGCCTAACTGTATTATGGCGTCGACGAATATGTCGTGACTTTCCATTATACACAAAGTTTTGCGCTCTGCTTAGCGCTGCTTGGTTATCACAGTGTATGCATATGGCTGGTACAGGTTTAGGCCAAAACGGAATATCTTCTAAAAAGTGACGAAGTCATTCTGCTTCTTCGCCTGCTTTATCTAATGCAATGAACTCTGATTCCATAGTGGATCGAGTTATGCATGTTTGTTTAGTAGATTTCCATGACACCGCTGCCCCTGCTAGGGTAAAGACATAACCACTCGTTGATTTTGATTCCTCTGAATCTGCAATCCAGTTTGCATCACTCTATCCTTCTAAGACGGCAGGATATTTTCCATAATGTAAGAAATAGTTAGTGGTACTTTTTAAATATCCGAGCACTCTCATTAGTGCTTTCCAGTGTTCCTTCCTTGAATTGCTTGTATACCTGCTCAATCGACTTACTACATAAGCTATATCTGGTCTTGTGCAATTCATGAGATACATGAGACATCCTATTACACGAGAATATTTCAGTTGCATTACACTCTCATTAGTGTTTTTGTGCAGTACTTCTGATGGATTAAAAGGTGTATTTACTCCTTTAATTCCAAAATGTTGAAAGCTTTCAATCACTTTGTCTACATAGTGTGACTGAGACAATTCAATTCCATTAGGAGTTCTTATTATTTTGATTCCCAAAATAACGTCTGCAACTCCTAAGTCTTTCATATCGAAATTGCTAGTTAACATCTTCTTTATGGTCTCTATGACTTGAGTATTTGGACCAAATATTAACATATCGTCTACATATAGACAAATCATCACATATGATTGTCCAATTTGTTTATAATAAACACACTTATCGCATTCATTTATACGAAAACCATTTCTTATCCTGACACTATCAAATTTTTCGTGCCATTGTTTTGGAGCTTGTTTTAGTCCGTATAATGATTTTACTAATCTACAGACTTTGTTTTCATTTCCTTTGGAAATAAATCCCTCAGGTTTCTCCATGTAAATCTCCTCATCGAAATTTCCATTTAAGAATGTTGTTTTTACATCCATCTGATGAATCTCTAGATTATAGATGGATGCAATTGCTATTAACATTCTTATAGAGGTTATTCGTGTTACCGACGAATATGTATCAAAAAAGTCTACTCCTTCTTTTTGACGATATCCTTTGCCTACTAATCTGGCTTTATACTTGTCGATAGAGCCATCTGCTTTCATTTTCTTCTTGAAAATCCATTTGCGGCCAATTGGTTTTATTCCTGGTGGAATATCAACAATATCCCAAGTTTTATTACTTAGAATTGAGTCAATCTCACTTTGGATTGCTTCTTTCCAACATGAGGATTCAGAAGATGACATTGCTTCCTTGTACGTTTGAGGTTCGTTCTCTAATACATATGTAAAAAAGTCTGAACCAAATGTTTTAGAAGTTCTAGCCCTTACGCTTCTTCTCGGTTCAACCTCCTCGTTGTCCTGATGAGTTTCATCTTCACATGTCTCATCTCTGTTATCTCTTGTCCTTTTTGGGACATGATTTCCATCGTTTCTTTTATGTCGGAACACATCTTCAAAGAACGAGGCATCTCTTGATTCCATGATCGTATTTACATGAATATCAGGTATATCAGACTTGAATACCAAAAATCTATAGGCACTACTATTTTGGGCTGGCCCAAGATAATAACAATCTACTGTTTTTGGTCCAAGTTTGACTCTCTTGGGAGGCGGAACTGGAACTTTTGCCAAGCACCCCCACACTTCGAGGTATTTAAAGCTTGGTTTATGTCCTTTCCATATCTCATATGGAATTGTTCCTATTTTATTGTGAGGAACTTTATTTAATATATGATTAGACATATTTAGTGCTTCCCCCCACAAGTTCGTCGGTAGACCAGAAGTTAAAAGCATTGCATTAATCATATCTTTTAACATTCTATTCTTCCTCTCGGCTACACCATTTTGTTGTGGTGAATATGGAGCTGTTGTTTGATGAATTATTCCATTTTCTTCACAGAATTGTTCAAATGGTGATTCATACTCTCCACCTCGATCAGATCTTAATATCTTGATCTTTTAATTTAACTGATTTTCTACCTCAGCCTTGTATTTTATAAACGCTGTTATTGCTTCATCTTTACTATTTAAAAGATATACATAGCAATATCGCATATAATCGGCAATGAAAGTAATGAAATACTTTTTCCCACCTCTCGTAGGTAGTGACTTAAAATCACATAAATCTGTATGTACCAAACCTAATGGTTCGGTGCTTCTGTTAACAGATTTAAATGGTTGTTTGACCATTTTTGCTTCTACACATGTCTCACATTTGTATTTTTTATCTACTTGGAATTTTGGAATTAATCCCAAGTTTGATAATGTTTTCATTTTACGGAAATTTATGTGTCCCAATCTATCATGCCAAAGTAAAATTTCGTGCTCAAGTAAATAAGAAAATTCAATTTTATTAATAGCACAATCAGAATACATAGTTTTATTGCCGATAACCGCTACATTTGCCTTAAATAGGCCATCACATAAATATCCCCTTCCTATATATATTCCATCTTTGGACAGAACCATCTTGTCTGACTCAAATACCATCTTGAATCCCTTCTTTGATAGGACTGCACCAGAGATGAGATTCTTGCGTATGTCTGGAACGTGGAGCACGTCATTCAACTTAACAGTTTTTTCAGAAGTAAACTTGAGGATTACTGTGCCACTGCCTTCGATCATGGAAACTGCAGAATTACCCATGTAGAGTTTTTCTTCGTGATCGAATTTCTGATATGTAGAAAACATGGTTTTGTCAGAATAAACATGACGAGTAGCGCCCGTATCTACCCACCATTGGTTAGGATTCTGAACCAGATTGCATTCAGATACCACCGCCGAGAAGTTGGACTCGTCTACTTCCATGTTATCCACTATATTTGCCTTTTTATTGCGTTCCTTCTTGTGTCTGCAATCTTTAGCGGCATGTCCAACTTTTCTACAAACCCAACATTCGTCATTAAACTTCTTGGTTCGTTTGTTGTCTTTTGGTTTGTTGTCTTGAGCTTTCCTTTTCTTCTGGAAACTCTTCTTTTTGTTTTTGGTCTTTGACCCATCAGCCACAAATGCCTCCTCGCTTGGTTTTGTAACTGCACGGTTGTCTGCATCAATTTTTAATCGGACTATGAGATCATGTAAAGAGATTTCCTTCTTTTTATGTTTTAGATAATTGCGGTAATCTCTCCACGACGGCGGCAGTTTTTCCGTGATGGCTTCAACCAGAAATGATTCTCCAACCTTATGACCTTCCGCCTCGAGTTCATGAATGATGATTTGCAGTTCATGCAGTTGAGCGGTTACTGGTTTGGAGTCAACCATCTTGTAGTCCATGAATTTGTCTACAATGAATTTCTTAAGACTGATATTCTGCGTCTTGTGTTTTGCGGTAAGTGCATTCCAGAGTTCTTTTGATGTCTTTAAAGGCTGATATACTTTGTATAGCACCTTGTCGAGACAATTCAGAATATAGTTTCCGCATAAAAAACCGGAATGCTTCCACATGTTCACCTCTGCTTCCTTGCCTGGTGCAGGAATCGGTACCTCCTCCTCGAGGTACTTTTGCAGACCGAGTGTGGTGAGATAAAACAACATCTGATTCTGCCATGTCAAGAAATCATCACCATCTCCCTTGAATGGTTCAGGTCTGTTGTGAGTAGTATTCTTTGAAAATTCTACCGTTGCCATCTCTGTTTTAGTAAGAAAACAGTAAAAATTCTTAAGATGTTATACGTTAGTATACCAAAACAGAGAATATTCAATTATAAACTCGTCGCACAAGTTTATAATTCAGATTTCCACTACACTGGAATTCGGATAATGTCTGAGGCTCGTCGTAACGATTTTCTTAAGAATTTTTATTTTAAAAATTCTCCCAAGATACAATAGACGAATTCTGCTCGAAATTGTAATGAGTATATCACTTTGTGATTTGAATATAAGAACAGCAGTTATTAGAAGAGAAGAGATTAGAAAATTCAGTGAGGAAAGTGATCAGTTTTCCTCCTTATTTATAATCGATTCGTATCCCTTCGAACGGTCGCGTCTGTACCCGTTGGTCCAAACGGTCGCGCCCGTTTCTGCTGCTATTTATCGGTTGCGTCCATTCATTTTGAACAGGCCGCATCCGTTCGCCAAAAATTCCGTTTCTGCTTCATAACAGGTCGCACCTGTTTGTTTTTTTTTCCGCCTGCTTCAGAAGCCGCGCCTCTTCAGTCAAAATTCGCGTTCGTCTTCACCCGTCCGTGTCTTTTCAATTTCCAGGCCCAGCCCAGTTTCAGCCGAAGCCCAAAATCGTTAATTAATCGCCTAGTAAAATGAATGGTCATTCTAGACCCGTACCCAACCCGGCCCGGCGGCGGCGGCGCGCACGCGTGGTGGTGATGCATGATCTCCCTCCTCACAACGAAGCATACATTTGGGAGCCCCAGGCCCCCAACCTCCTCATGAGAAAGCTATTGATATACTTCATTTCTCTTTTGATTTTTGGCAATGTGGGACTAATAGGATATTTCATTCACTTAGTTTTAACATCCTATACTATTGACCTTTTCCATATCAATGCTTCGAAGCATTCCACGAAAATCGCTCTTCTTTACATAAACTATTAATCCCCCAATATGATGGCAAAGTAGGTTCCTAGAGATAGCTTAGTCCTAAGTTAATTAATGTCATGGACAAATGACTAACAAATGATAGGGGATTGCTTGATATTGATTGAGAGATAAATGGATATTGAGTCAAGGTATGATGTTAAAATTTACAATTCAAATATATGTCAAATTGTACATCAAATTAAGGAGGAGATTGTGAGCTTCACAATTACGAAAATGGTTGGTCAACTGGGTAAGCGAGTTGGAAGATATGGGTAAACTGGCATTCGAAGCGGGGTAGAACCGGATGTTTTACCAACTACTCCCCACCCCTAAAAATCCCACCTCATCCCAATGTCGATAGGTGGAAACGCACGGTTTAGGCTCAATGATCAACCGATAGACGTACTAGATTGTGGTGTACTGATTTGGTTATTGGTTTTGACCTTATAGGCTTATTATGGATGCATGGTACTTATTTTTTATCGTCTATCCAACTGTTGAAGTTTTTTGTATTTGTTTTAATTAACCAAGCCTCCATCCATGATCTTCACAGAGTATTTCCGCAAATTCAAGCTTAAAGTGAAAACCTTGACTTTCGTTGCAAGTCAAAATGGGGATTTTGACCAAAACTTAATGTTTCTACAATATTGATCATCCTATTAGAGATTATTGATGAATCGATGATTAGCTCCTAATTGTAATTCGTAATCTCCGTATTTATTTTTATATATTTCTACTATACTTTTTTAAAGTAGAAATAAAGAATAGTTGTTAGATTCGTGTACATCGATTATTAGGTCAAATCATGTGAAATTTATTGTCCAGGGGTTTGCATAATTTGTTGATTGTAAGATTGGATAGTTAGTATTGTTTTCAATCGGAGATGTTTGGTAATTTAGATTTTGGGTTTTTGCAACGTTTTTATGCAATATTATGTTTCATTTTGTGGACTTTTAAGTCAAAAGACTTGTCCCTAATTAATATGAAATGCAGACAGAATTTTGACTGTTTAAATAGCCAGAAATTTGGACTTTAATTTCAATCAACCATATTTTATGGGATTAGTATACAAATAAGAATGAAAGAACATGTACAATAATTCCAAACACTGCATCAATTATTATACTTCACTGAAAATGACTGAACTATTAACTATGATTCTAGGTTAGAACAGTATGCAAGTTGCAATTTGTAAGTGGCTCAATGAAAAGAGTATAAACATCGGGTGTGAATGAATAAATTGGTATATTTGTTAGTCAGTGTCACAATCTATTTATGTAACATGTTACTAATTTAGGATGATAAGTATGTAATACGTTCAACATGTTGACTGCCTGTACTGATTTAGAAAAGATGTTTATGCTGTTGAACATGGCTTTGAAAAACGGCTCTATTTTTTGTAATAAATTTCAAAGAGAGTCTATTATTCAAATATAAGTTTTCTTCGAAGGCTAATTTGAAGATTTGTTCTATAGTTAGCAAAAAACTGAAAACAGATTTGTTAAACAATAGTAAATCGGAATACTTTCAAGTTTTCTCGTTAATTCTATGAATTTTCTCTTCGCTCCTTAATTCCATCTGGATATTTAATTTTTCAATCATGTTACTTACTGTAACAACCCGCATATTTATCGAGTTTATATTTAAATATTTTATTTAAATATTAAATCGTTAATCGGATTTTGGTCCGAAAAGCTACTTTTTAACAACGGACAAATTAGGACTCGAGACCACTTCCATTGAGTTTGAAATGCTGTTTACAACATTTTTAAGTATAAACATTGATATGATTGGAGATAGTAGAATTTCACTACTTTTTCACTTGAGACTTTGGGTTGGGCTTTTCGCCTATTAGACCCAACCTTCACCCCTCCTCTTCATAACTTCATTTCTATTTGCCTAAGCCTTCAAGCTTCTTCAAAAATGGTGGAGGGAATGGGAAATTAAAATTCCAAAACTCAAATTCAATTGCAATCCATCTTTCTACTCCAAATTCAAGAAGAAGACGTTGGATTCAAGCTTCTTGTGCCTAGATAGAAGAGGGATTGATTCTTGCTTGCTTAAAACTTCATTTTCATTGATATTTGGTGCAAAGGTGAGATTTTATCTCACAATTCTAGCCTATAACTATATTGGACTATTTGGAATGATTCCCTATCATGTTTGCACGCACATTTGCATTTGGTTTGGATTGGATTGGCCAAAAACTCCAATTTTTAGCGTTTTGGTGAATTTCCTGCATTTAAGTCGTTCTGCCCGGATTTGGCTCGCTCGAAGTTAGGTCGTAGGTCGCAAGGTCGCTAGGTCGTGGGTTGTTTGGGTCTAGGTTGCTCGACATGACTCTGGGTCATCGAAATGCTTGTTTGAGCTAGGTCGCGCCTCTTTTAGGTCGCGTCTCCTTTAGGTCGCGCCTCTTTTAGGTCGCGTCTCCTTTAGGTCGCTCTCCACTGGAACCCTTAAGTCGTTTGGCCTTAGGTCGTTGCACCGTTAGGTCATTGGAAACCACTTGATCGTATGACCTTGTTAGGTCGTTAGGTCGCGATGGCTTTAAGTCGCGCACCTATTAGGTCGTTCGCCCCTTTTTGTCGTTAGGTCGCTCGACTGTTTATGTCGTTAGGTCGCGAACCCACTTAGGTCGCTTAACCTTGGTTCCACCTAGGTCGCGTGAACCTATAGGTCGTTGGACCCTTAACTCGTAGGTCGTTGGACCTTATCCCGATAGGTCGCTCCCTTCACTAGGTCGTACCGTTTTGGTCGGGGCGCTGCCCCGCACCCCGCCGGGGGCGCTGCCCCCTGGACCCCCGCGACCTGACCAGGCAGGTCGAACCCCGTAGCGGTGGCGTTCCCCCCGCACCCCCTTGGACCCCCCCTCCGTAGGGGATCTTAGATGAAAGGTGCATTTTGAGCTGATTTCCTTGGATTTCATTCACGTCTTTGTACGTGAAGTTTTTTTTGGTGATTTGTCACTTTAATAAAGGTTTCAAAACTAGTAGTAAATATCAAAACACTTTCAATAAAAGGATTTCAACTCTATTTTTAATAACAAAGCTCTTTTCTTAACCCGTTTTCCAATCTATTAGTATATACAAACCTTTACCTCACTCGGATGAGAAATCTAATTAAACGGCTTAGTAAAACAAGTGGTATGAAACGCTTGCGTTTGCTTCGTCAGTTAATTCTTGGACTTGATCGATTGAACCTCTTATGATAATTTTCTAGTGAAGATTTACAGTTTGTTCGTAAATATTTAAGTTAAGCAAGTGGTTATGGGACATGAAGCTAAACTTTTATATTTACTAGCTTAGTGTAATTGGCACTTCTTGTCGATCATGGCGATCATTCTTATGATTTAGACTAGAAATTGTGCGATGTCCCTTGTTTGCTTGGTTAGACTAGACACCACTTGTGTGATTTCATTCACACATACCTTTTTACCTTCTTGGTTAGTCTAGACACCACTTGTGTAATTTCACTCACACATACGTTTTTGTTTGCGAGGTTAGACTAGACACCACATGTGTGATTTCGACTCACACATATGGGGTAGCTCCCCATGGTCTTCGGACCGTCATGTGATAGGCCTCTTTCCCCTTTTCTGTGATTTCTGGATTTCTTGTGTTGATTTCTGGAATTTATGTCATTGACTTGTTATGAGTACAAGTTTAGGGTATGATGCCCTCTTTGGATCTTTGAGAAGATTCTTGTGATATCGATTTATCTCTTATTGATTGATCTTCTGTTGGTCATCATTTGCATACTTATAGTAGTATGTCAGCATGGATATTTTTATGTTATGCCATACCTTTTATTTTATACCATGTCATCTGATATTTATAGCTAGACTGATCCGTTTATTATTTTCTTAAATAATACTCGGGTCAGACCGAGATGTTACAGGTGCTTCTGCTTGACTTCTTTCCAGGATTTGCTACTCTGACTTTTGGCTAACTATTTAGATTAGCAGTTTTTGTTGTATACACTTGAGACATAGACTCATAGTTGTATTCTTTTGTATAGCATGTGTTGCTATTCTTTTGTATTATTGTGGATCTCTTTGACCACTACTCTGATGTACACTTTCATGTGTTAGTTATATATATTCATATCTTCTTCCGCCTCTGTGATATGGATGCGGTGACTGATTTGTGTTATGTTTGTTTCTATGTTTGTTTCCGAAGATTATTTATAGCCACCGTGTGACAAGCAATTACATGGATGGTCGCTCCTCAACAGCCTTATTCTCCGTGCTAGTTGACAGCACTACACCGTAGTGTCCTTGTCTAGCGTGGGTATAGAGGTGGGGCGTCACAGCTTGGTATTAGAGCCAAACTTCGGAACAATGTAGAATAACTTAACAAGGATCATCGTCCTAAGTCTATCTTAGGAGTTATACCATAGGATTGATTCGAGTCTTTGTACCGATTCATCCTATTTCCTTTATGATTCTTTGTTTTATCTATCAAGATTGCTTGATATTCATTGGTGAATAACCTTCTTCCTTCTCTTTTTTCTTTCTTAAAGGAAGAGAATGTCTAGACCAGGTCGTCCCAGAACTGGATCATCTAGTGCTGCTCCCCAGGATGGAGTTTTTATGACTGCTCAACAGCTTCTTGATTTAGTAACAAATGCTCAAGCAGCTGGAGCTAACCCGGAACCTTCTCACCCAAAGTCGGGATTTGCACGCTTGTGCAGCGATTACACCAACTTGGGTGGGAAGCCCTTCAAAGGTTCAGAAACGATCATCGAGGTCCAGGCTTGGTTAAAATCATGCGATCGAATCTTTTCTCGCATGAACCTTATTGATCTCCACCGCGTTCAGGTGGCTTCCAGCATGCTACAGGAGAGAGCATTGGACTGGTACGAACTTCTTATTTCAGAAATTAATGAAGCGGATCTCACCTGGGAGCAATTTCAAGGACGCTTCGAGTTAAAGTTTGTACCAGAAGCTGGGAAAGTAACCTTGGCTCGACGTTTTATAGACATTGTTCAAGGTCAATCCTCTGTGACTGATTACGTCGCAGCCTTCGAGTCGCTTTCCAAATATGGGGTTGGATACATCAACACCCCATTGAAGAAGAACCAGAGGTTCGTTTATGGCTTAAATAAGAATCTTAAGAAGCCACTACTCCTGAAACTAGAAGTCGCATTTGATCAACTAATTGATATCGCTCTTAGTCTCGAAGAGGCTGAAAAGGAAAGTGATGTTGAAGTGGTGGGTGTCAAACCAAACTTCAATAACAACAAAAAGAGGCCCAGTAAATTCAAAGGCCCTTATCCTAATAAAAAGGGTAAGCAAGCAACTCCTGCAGCAAAGGCTCCTTCTCCTAGTGGTGCGAGATGCTTCAACTGTGGATCTGGGAATCATTTTGCGAATAAGTGCTCAAAGCCCAAATCTTGTCCCTATTGTAAGAGCCCGAATCACTTCATGCATCAATGCCTCAAAATTGAAGCCAAGAAGGAGGGAAAGTTAAATGTGGCTCAAGCCCCTGGCAACACATCTCGTGGCCAAGGTATTTCTCACTCCATTCTTGATGGTATTATTTTATTTCATGATCAACCTATTAGAGTTCTCTTTGATACGGGTGCATCCCATTCTTTTATATCAAAGGAACCGGAAGACACTTTTTCCTTAAGTGTTACTGCATTAATGACTTCTTTAAAATTTGCGAATCCTGTTGGTGGATCCGCAACTCTTAGTTTTCTTTGTAAAAATGTGGAGATTATTTTATGTGATTTTCCATTCCTAGCCGATTTGCACGTTATGCGTTACCTAGGCTTTGGAATGATTTTGGGAATGGATTGGCTTAATCGTTATGAAGCTCATATCCTATGTCCTGAGCGGACTATTCATCTCCGACATCCACTATCTGTTAATCAGATTTCTGTTAATCTTAAAGATTCAGAATCATGTTTGGTGCCATTTTTATATTCTTTAAATGCTCGTGATAACGATGATGATGATGAAGATGATATTATTTCTCGTATTCACGTTGTTCGTGAATTTTCCGACATATTCGAGCCCGTTTTAGGTTTACCACCTAAACGAGCAATTGAGTTCAGAATTAATCTTGTTTCTGGAGCTCAACCTATTACTCGTCCTCCTTATCGCATGTCCAATAAGGAAAATGAGGAGATGCGCAAACAGTTGTCCGAATTGAAGACGAAGCAATTTATTCGCTCTAGTTCCTCGCCTTGGGGAGCTTCGGCTATTTTCGTGAAGAAATCCGACGGTACGCTTAGGCTTTGCATTGACTATCGCAAGCTTAACAATCTGACTATTAAAAATAAATATCTTTACCTCGGATTGATGATCTATTTGATCAGCTTAGTGGTGCTAAGGTCTTTTCACAATTGGACTTGGCTACCGGTTTCCATCAGCTTCGTATCGCAGAGGATAGCATTCCTTTGACATCATTCCGTACTCGATATGGATCTTATGAATGGCTTGTTATGCCATTTGGGTTAACAAATGCTCCAGCTTATTTCGTTGACCTCATGAATCGAGTTTTTAAAGATTTCCTCGATCGGTTTGTTCTCATATTCATTGATGATATTCTTGTGTATTCAAAAACTGAGGAGGAACATGAGAAACATCTTCGGATTGTATTGGAAACTCTTAGGGGTAATCAATTAAAGGCGAAATTTTCTAAATACCACTTTTGGCAATCTCGTGTGAAGTTTCTCGGTCATATTATTTCCGAATCCAGAATTTCCGTGGATCCTTCAAAGATTGAAGCGATTCAAGATTGGAAAAGACCTGAGAGTGTGACTGAAATCCGTAACTTTCTCGGATTGGCGGGCTATTACCGTCGTTTTATTAAAGACTTTTCTAAGATTGTCGTGCCTCTTACTGGCTTGACTAAGAAGGAAGTTAAATACATTTGGTCAGACAAATGTGAAGCCTTTTTTCATAAATTGAAAGAACTCCTTTCTGATGCTCCCATTCTTGTTATTCCCGATGGGAATCAAGATTTTGTTGCTTATACCGATGCTAGTCACGTTGGTTTGGGTGCCGTTCTTATGCAAAAAGAACGTGTTGTTGCTTATGCTTCTAGGCAATTGAAGCCGGCCGAGACTAGATATGCCACACATGATCTAGAGCTCGCGGCTATTGTTTTCGCCCTTCGAATGTGGCGTCATTATCTATTGGGAGAGAAATTTATTCTTTACACGGATCATAAGTCTTTGAAATATTTATTTTCTCAAAAAGAACTTAATTTACGTCAACAACGTTGGCTCGAGTTTCTTGCACCTTATGATCTTGATATTCTTTATACCCCCGGTAAGGGTAATCGTGTCGCCGATGCTCTTAGCCGTAAGCAACAAGCAGTTGTTTCTATGATGATATCTGAATGGAACGATCTCGAGATCTTATCCACTTGTGAGATTAGAGAGTGCGTATCCGATTTATGCTCATCATTTGTTTTATGTAGCCTTGAGGCTCATCCTTCTTTCTTAGACCGCATTCTTGAAGCTCAAAGGCTAGATCCTGAATTGGTTCTTCTTGGCCAAAATATTAAGGATAGAATTGATATTGAAGGTTTGAAAGACTTTGGTATTGATTCTCGTGGCGGCATTCGAAAATTTGGTAGACTTATCGTACCAAATATTGGTGATCTTCGTAAAGATATTTTAGAAGATTCCCATCGTTCTAAATTCACCATTCATCCCGGTAGTAGTAAAATGTACGCTGATATGAAGCGACTTTATTATTGGGAGGGAATGAAATCTGATATTGCTAACTTTGTTAAGTGTTGCATGACTTGCCAACTTGTCAAGGCCGAACATCAGAGGCCTGGTGGGTAATTGCAACCTTTAGAAATTCCAATTTGGAAGTGGGACCAAATTTCCATGGATTTTATAGATGGCCTTCCCCGTTCTCGTTCGGGTCATGATGGCTTATGGGTGATCGTTGATAGGCTTACTAAATCCGTCCATTTTATTCCCGTTCGGTCTAACCGAACCGTTCCTCTTTTGGCCAAACTCTTTATCAAAGAAATTGTTAAATTGCATGGAGTTCCTACTTCTATTGTTAGCGATCGAGATCCATTGTTTACTAGTGGATTTTGGAAGAGTCTTCAAAAAGCTTTAGAAACGAAGCTTAATTTTAGCACCGCTTATCACCCCCAGTCCGATGGACAAACCGAGCGTGTGAATCAAACTCTTGAAGATCTTCTTCGTGCTTGTGTGCTTGATTTTGGTGGAAGTTGGAAAGATCATATTTCACTTGTTGAATTTTCCTATAATAATAGCTTCCAATCTAGTATTGGTATGGCACCTTTCGAGGCACTCTACGAAAGGCCCTGCCGATCTCCTTCTTGTTGGCTTGAGGCCGGTGAGAAGCTGGTTTTAGGTCCAGATTTTATTCGAGACTCCACAGAGAAGATTGAACTTATTCGACATAGGATGAAAGAAGCCCAGAGTAGACAAAAATCCTATGCTGATAATCGAAGAAGGAAATTAGAATTTTCTGTTGGAGATCCTGTTTTTATTCGTGTTTCACCTATGAAGGGTGTTGTACGTTTCAGTCGATCGGGGAAGTTAGCGCCTCGATATATTGGGCCATTTCCTATCACTGAACGTATTGGTTCCATGGCTTATCGCCTTGCATTGCCGGCTTAGTTTTCTGCTATGCATGACGTATTTCACATTTCTCAATTACGGAAATGCCTTCGGGATTCCGATTCTATTCTTGAGCCTGCTGTTGTGGAAGAAATTGAAGTTTCGCCGAATTTAACTTATGAGCAGCATCCTATTCGAATTATAGCTTCTGAGGTTAAACGACTTCGAAATAAAGATGTTCCACTTGTGAAGGTTCAATGGTCCTCAAATCCTAAGGATTGTTCTTGGGAATCCAGAGAATTCATCGAGCGTACACATCCGGACTTGCTTACTCCTGCTCTTTGAGGTAAACTTCTTATTTCAAATTTCTCTTGTGTTAATATGCTTTTATGGTTGTTACTTTTTATTTCCATCTTATATGTATATATTGCGAGGACGCAATTTCTTTAAGGAGGGGAGTCTGTAACAACCCGCATATTTATCGAGTTTATATTTAAATATTTTATTTAAATATTAAATCGTTAATCGGATTTTGGTCCGGAAAGCTACTTTTTGCAAACGGACAAATTAGGACTCGAGACCACTTCCATTGAGATCGAAATGCTGTTTACAACATTTTTAAGTATAAACATTGATATGATTGGAGATAGTAGAATTTCACTACTTTTTCACTTGAGACTTTGGGTTGGACGTTTAGCCTATTAGACCCAACCTTCACCCCTCCTCTTCATAACTTCATTTCTATTTGCCTAAGCCTTCAAGCTTCTTCAAAAATGGTGGAGGGAATGGGAAATTAAAATTACAAAACTCAAATTCAATTGCAATGCATCTTTCTACTCCAAATTCAAGAAGAAGACGTTGGATTCAAGCTTCTTGTGCTTAGATAGAAGAGGGATTGATTCTTGCTTGCTTAAAACTTCATTTTCATTGATATTTGGTGCAAAGGTGAGATTTTATCTCACAATTCTAGCCTATAACTATATTGGACTATTTGGAATGATTCCCTATCATGTTTGCACGCACATTTGCATTTGGTTTGCATTGGATTGGCCAAAAACTCCAATTTTTAGCGTTTTGGTGAATTTCCTGCATTTAAGTCGTTCTGCCCGGATTTGGCTCGCTCGGAGTTAGGTCATAGGTCGCAAGGTCGCTAGGTCGTGGGTCGTTTGGGTCTAGGTCGCTCGGCATGACTCTGGGTCATCGAAATGCTTGTTTGAGTTAGGTCGTGCCTCTTTTAGGTCGCGCCTCTTTTAGGTCGCGTCTCCTTTAGGTCGCGCCTCTTTTAGGTCGCGTCTCCTTTAGGTCGCTCTCCACTGGAACCCTTAAGTCGTTTGGCCTTAGGTCGTTGCACCGTTAGGTCGTTGGAAACCACTTGATCGTATGACCTTGTTAGGTCGTTAGGTCGCGATGGCTTTAAGTCGCGCACCTATTAGGTCGTTCACCCCTTTTTGTCGTTAGGTCGCTCGACTGTTTATGTCGTTAGGTCGCGAACCCACTTAGGTCGCTTAACCTTGGTTCCACCTAGGTCGCGTGAACCTATAGGTCGTTGGACCCTTAACTCGTAGGTCGTTGGACCTTATCCCGATAGGTCGCTCCCTTCACTAGGTCGTTGCCCCCGCACCCACCTTGGGGGGTTGCCCCCCCCCCCCCGGACCCCCCCTCCGTAGGGGATCTTAGATGAAAGGTGCATTTTGAGCTGATTTCCTTGGATTTCATTCACGTCTTTGAACGTGAAGTTTTTTTGGTGATTTGTCACTTTAATAAAATAAAGGTTTCAAAACTAGTAGTAAATATCAAAACTCTTTCAATAAAAGGATTTCAACTCTATTTTTAATAACAAAGCTTTTTTCTTAACCCGTTTTCCAATCTATTAGTATATACAAACCTTTACCTCACTCGGATGAGAAATCTAATTAAACGGCTTAGTAAAACAAGTGGTATGAAACGCTTGCGTTTGCTTCGTCGGTTAATTCTTGGACTTGTTCGATTGAACCTCTTGTGACAATTTTCTAGTAAAAATTTACAGTTTGTTCGTAAATATTTAAGTTAAGCAAGTGGTTATGGGACATGAAGCTAAACTTTTATATTTACTACCTTAGTGTAATTGGCACTTCTCGTCGATCATGACGATCATTCTTATGATTTAGACTAGCAATTGTGCGATGTCTCTTATTTGCTTGGTTATACTAGACACCACTTGTGTGATTTCATTCACACATACCTTTTTACCTTCTTGGTTAGTCTAGACACCACTTGTGTGATTTCACTCACACATACGTTTTTGTTTGCGAGGTTAGACTAGACACCACTTGTGTGATTTCGACTCACACATACCTTTTTTGATTTTTGGTTAGTCTAGACCTCATCTGTGTGATTTCGACTCACACATATGGGGTAGCTCCCCATGGTCTTCGGACCGTCATGCGATAGGCCTCTTTCCCCTTTTCTGTGATTTCTGGATTTCTTGTGTTGATTTCTGGAATTTATGTCATTGACTTGTTATGAGTACAAGTTTAGGGTATGATGCCCTCTTTGGATCTTTGAGAAGATTCTTGTGATATCGATTTATCTCTTATTGATTGATCTTCTGTTGGTCATCATTTGCATACTTATAGTAGTATGTCAGCATGGATATTTTTATGTTATGCCATACCTTTTATTTTATACCATGTCATCTGATATTTATAGCTAGACTGATCCGTTTATTATTTTCTTAAATAATACTCGGGTCAGACCGAGATGTTACAGGTGCTTCTGCTTGACTTCTTTCCAGGATTTGCTACTCTGACTTTTGGCTAACTATTTAGATTAGCAGTTTTTGTTGTATACACTTGAGACATAGACTCATAGTTGTATTCTTTTGTATAGCACGTGCTGCTATTCTTTTGTATTATTGTGGATCTCTTTGACCACTACTCTGATGTACACTTTCATGTGTTAGTTATATATATTCATATCTTCTTCCGCCTCTGTGATATGGATGCTGTGACTGATTTGTGTTATGTTTATTTCTATGTTTGTTTCCGAAGATTATTTATAGCCACCGTGTGATAAGCAATTACATGGATGGTCGCTCCTCAACAGCCTTATTCTCCGTGCTAGTTGACAGCACTACACCGTAGTATCCTTGTCTAGCGTGGGTATAGAGGTGGGGCGTCACAGCTTACCATTATTATAATTATTATTATATCATTATTATAACTATTACAATTATTCTGTTGGTTCTTTCTTCTGTCGCTTTATATTTAAATATACTAACATTTAATAATTTGTTGAACTGATGGAGCATGGGATTGAAACCGATGGAGCTATCTCGTGGACTAAAGAAATCCAAAAGTAGAAAATAGATCCAAATAGCCTGAGATCGATACGTTCATACGTTCTCAGTAAAGCACCAAAATGTTTATGCTAAAAATTAGCACAAACACACAAAAATTATGGAAAAGAATAAAATGAGTAAATTAAATAAAAAACGAGAAGAAAACCACATACAACAATTAGAGCTGTTTGGCTAATCGTTACCCTAAGTCCACTTGAACTTTGTTTATGATTCTACAAAGACTTTACAAAGTTGTGCTTATAGATTGGTATTTTAACGATTGGTATAAACTCACAAAATTATAGCAGAAGTACAGAAAATTAGAATACAACCAGAAAGGATCCCTAAGCAAAGGCTATCATGCTTTATTTGTATTTGGAGGTTGATGAAATTCTCTCGACCATGTTCTTTCCCATGTTCCCCACATCTAGAAGGAGCCGCTTTCAAAAGATCGTGGCCAACCCATCTAAAACTATGGAGCGGTACTGATCCATAAGACTACCATTCGAATCTTCTTCAATCTCTCGTGAATGTTTGGTTGACTTTCGCCTTTGTTTTGGACATTTGGTTGCATTAATATGAGCTAGAACTTGAGTGAATTCTTTTGTTTGAAGGTTGGATAAAAGCACTTGACTTATCCATTGATCGTTTTGGATCAAGGACTGCGAGCGAACCATCAATTATGGTGTGTACGTTGACTAATAGTTACCCTGGCCTTCTACATCGTAAACTATGCAATGAACTTAGATAAGAATTAGAGATCGATACCGATCCATGGCTTGGCTTGTTTATTGGATTTTTGGACTTGGCACTTGAAGTGAGTTGGTATGTGGACTATTCTCGAAGATTCTTGGTGAGCTTATGATTCCACCTCTTGGTTTCGCTTGACATCTGAACTTGATGGTTATTGCTTTAGATTTCTACTTGATTATCCTTCTGTTTTAACTATCTGACTAGTTCCAATGTGGCCCGATCACACGGCTGGCTAACAGGAGTGTTTTCACAAGTTTAAGCTATAGTGAAAACCTTGCTTTTCATTGCAAATCAAAACTGGTGTTTTCGACTAAATTGAATGTAATTAAAAATTCGATCATCCTATTAGAGATCATCGGCAATTAACTCCATAGTTGTCACATGTAATCTGTATGTTTATTTATTTATTCGTTGTACTCTTGACGTTTGAAATTAAAATAGTTGTTAGATCCGTGAACGTTCATCATAAGATCATATGTCAAATTTGTCCATGTTTTTCATTATAATGTTGATGGTAACGATTAAATACTTAGTATTGTTTTCAATTGTGGATATTGTTGGCAGTTAATTGACAATTTCGGGATTTTGCATCATTTTGGCAGCAACGTTCTGTTTCATTTTGTGGACTTTCAAGTCAAAGGGCTTAGCTCTCTAAATATGAACCGCAGAGATAATTTTGACGGCTTAAAAGAGCCTGAAATCAGTACTTCAATTTATGTCAACCCCTAAACACACACACATATATATACAGTATCCTATCCTTCATAAAAAATATAGAGTATCCAATTAAGAATGACTGAATACATAGAGTAATTCCAAATACACGCTTGCATTAATTATAATAATCCAGCGAAAATGACTCAACTACTAAATATAGTCCCAGGTGAGAACAATATGCAAGTTATAATTCGTAAGTGACCCATTGAAAAGAATATGGACAACAGGTGTGAATGAAATAACCATGAATCAAGGTATATTTGCGGGTCAATGTTACAATCTTCTTGCACATTATTTTAATGGTTCCGAACAAAGAAAATTCCATGTCCAAATAAAAAAAATAAAAATAAAAAGACTAATCCAATGTATAAATCTACGGAATATATCGATTTGAAAATGAACCTGTAGTTTTCGCAATAAATAAGGACAAAAACACTAACAAACAAACCAAATGTACATGCAGGTGCTGTTGGGCTATTGGGGACTTGCAAATTTCCATTAGGGTTGACAAGCAACGTAATATGTTGCTTTGCCGCAAAGCAACAGACTGAGTGAACAAAAGAGATACGATATGTCATATGTTCAACATGTTGACTGTATACAAACTAAGGAAAGATATTTACGCTGTTGTACACGTTGATAACCCAACTGCATGTGACAGCTAAATATGTACACAGGCCAGCAATAATTTACAGCACAGATAACATAAAAAGGAACCATCCAAAGAATATAGAACTGGATCATAAGTATAACTCTATTTGTTTACATACATGTAAACAACACATATATAACAAAAAAAAGATGATGTTTCCTGAGAGAAAAACTATACTGCACAGACCTACTACTAATAAAACATAGGCAGATCAAAAACATTCGTGAAAACTTTCATAGATTAAGATATCAAAGTCTAGGCAATTTTGAATGCCCTTTCTTTCTTAGGAACTCAGGAATCTCCACCATGTTCCCTTCTGTTTAATATGAAGAAGAGCGTCTGCCTGAACCAAGCGCATCAATTAGATTGCCCGTTATATAACTTGTTTTGATGTGAGAAAGAAATTCAAAACGATTAAAGATGGTGTGATTTCAAGGACGCTGGCCTTTCGTCTAAGGACACCATAGTAGACAGTTGATCGCCAGCCAAGGTACACTAAAACCGTCAACCAAGCAAGGTACGGCAGGTAAGCAGCACCCTAGTGCACCACTGCCAGCGATCAACCGTTATACCATTAAATAAAAGGACGGCGTCCTTAATAGTACACCAAAAGCACCTCCGTCTATTTTTGCTTAAGACCCAATGTGACCATGTTGATTTCTCCAAGGAAAATTGAAGCAAATGTTTGTTTAACAAGTGTGTAATGGTGATGCGTTTGTTCAACAAGCGTATGAACAACAAACACTTGTTTAACAAGCGTATAATGAATGAGCGCTTGTTCAACAAATGCCAAAACAGATTATAGATACGAAACCATTTTCATTTCCACGTTCCTGAAACTGAATGGGGATATAGTGATATATGACACACTTGAAACCTTTGGTCGACGCTGAATTTGGTTTGAGATGAAACACAGACGACAAAATTAGATAACTGTCTTGGGAAAACCATTCGCTCTTTATCTCATTTCCACGAGCTCGGGAGAATCCTATAGGATTGTTATATGAAATTAACATATCGAAGAACATGTATGCTAGGCAGGAGCACTAAGAACATGTATCGAGAATCCTATACTATTGACCTTTTCCATATCAATGCTTCGAAGCATTCCACGAATCGTTCTTCTTTACATAAACTATTAATCCCCCAATATGATGGCAAAGTAGGTTCCTAGAGATAGCTTAGTCCTAAGTTAATTAATGTCATGGACAAATGACCTAACAAATGATAGGGGATTGCTTGATATTGATTGAGAGATAAATGGATATTGAGTCAAGGTATGACGTTGACATTTACAGTTCAAATATATGTCAAATTATATATCAAATTAAATAGGAGATTGTGAGCTTCACAACTACGAAAATGGTTGGTCAATCGGGTTAGCAAGTTGGAAGATATGGGTAAACTGGCATTCGAAGCGGTGTAGAATTGGATGTTAACCAATTACTCCCCAACCCTAAAAATCCCACCTCACCCCAATGTCGGTAGGTGGAAACACACGATATATGCTCAATGATCAACCGATAGACGTACTAGATTGTGGTGTACGGATTTGGTGATTGGTTTCGACCTTATAAGCTTATTATAGATGCATGGTACTGATTGTTTATCGTCTATCCAACAGTTGATGTTATTTGAATTTGTTTAATTAACCAAGCCACCATCCATGATCTTCATGGAGTATTTCCGCAAATCCAAGCATAAAGTGAAACCTTGATTTTCGTTGCAAGTCAAAATGGGGATTTTGACCAAAATTTAATGTTTTTCAATATCAATCATCCTATTAGAGATTATTGACGAATCGATGATTAGCTCCGTTATTGTAATCTGTAATCTCTGTATTTATTTTTATATATTTCTACTATGCTTTTTTTAAGTAGAAATAAAGAATAGTTGTTAGATTCGTATATATCTATTATTAGGTCAAATCATATAAAATTTATTGTCCGGGGTTTGCATAATTTTTAATTGTAACGACTGGATAATTAGTATTGTTTTCAATTAGAGATGGTTGGTAATTTAGATTTTAGGTTTTTTTGCATCATTTTTACTGCAATATCATGTTTCATTTTGTGGACTTTTAAGTCAAAAGACTTGTCTCTAAATATAAAATGTAGACAGGATTTGGACTGTTTAAATAGCCAGAAATTTGGACTTTAATTTCAATCAACCATATTTCATGGGATTAGTATACAAATAAGAATTAAAGAACATGTACAATAATTCCAAACACTGCATCAATTATTATACTTCAGTGAAAATGACTGAACTATTAAATATGATTTTAGGTTAGAACAGTATGCAAGTCACAATTTGTAAGTGACCCATTGAAAAGAGTGTAAACATCGGGTGTGAATGGATAAATTGGTATATTTGTTAGTCATTTTCACAATCTGTTTATGTAACATGTTACTAATTTAGGATGATAGGTATGTATAATACGTTCAACATGTCGACTGCCTGTACTGGTTTAGAAAAGATGTTTATGCTGTTGAACACGGCCTTGAAAAACGACTCTATTTTTTGTAATAAATTTCAAAGAGAGTCTATTATTCAAATAAGTTTTCTTGAAGGCTAATTTGAAGATTTGTTCTATACAAATTGTTTTGGCGTTAGCAAAAAACTGAAAACAGATTTGTTAAACAATAGTAAATCGGAATATTTTCAAGCTTTCCTGTTAATTCTATGAATTTTCTCCCCCCTCCTTAATTCCATCTGGATATTTAATTTTTCAATCCTGTTACTTACCATTATTATAATTATTATTATATCATTATTGTAATTATAACAATTATTCTGTTGGTTCTTTCTTCAGTCGCTTTATATTTAAATATACTAACATTTAATAATTTGTTGAACTGATGGAGCATGGGATTGAAACTGATGGAGCTATCTCGTGGACTAAAAGAATCCAAAAGTAGAAAATAGATCCAAATAGCCTGAGATCGATACGTTCTCAGTGAAGCACCAAAACGTTTACCAAAATGTTTATGCTAAAAATTAGCACAAACACACAAAAATTATAGAAGAGAATAAAATGAGTAAATTAAATAAAAAACGAGAAGAAAATCACATACAACAATTAGAGTGGTTTGGCTAGTCATTGCCCTACGTCCACTTGAACTTTGTTTATGATTCTACAAAGTCTTTACAAAGTTGTGCTTATAGATTGGTATTCTATCGATTGGTATAAACTCACAAAATTATAGCAGAAGTACAGAAAATTAGAATAGAACCAGAAAGGATCCCTAAGCAAAGCCTATCATGCTTTATTTATATTTGGAGGTTGATGAAATTCTCTCGACCATGTTCTTTCCCATGTTCCCCACATCCAGAAGGAGCCGCTTTCAAAAGATCGTGGCCAACCCATCAAAAACTATGGAGCATTACTGATCCATAAGACCATTATTCGAATCTTCTTCAATCTCTCGTGAATGTTTGGTTGACTTTCACCTTTGTTTTGGACATTTGGTTGCATTGATATGAGGTAGAACTTGAGTGAATTCTTTTGTTTGAAGGTTGGATAAAAGCACTTGACTATCCATTGATCGTTTGGATCAAGGAGTGCGAGCGAACCATCATTTATGGTGTGTACGTTGACTAATAGTTACCCTGGCCTTCTACAGCATAAACTATGCAATGAACTTAGATAAGAATTAGAGATCCATACCGATACTTGGTCATCACTACAAGAGAAACGGCTCTTTCCAACGGCAGGCGGCCGCTGGAGGCCGTTGGAAAGCCGTTGGAGGCCGTTGGAAAAGCCGTTGGTATACATTCCAGCAGTTTCCAACGGCCTCCAACAGCATCAACGGGGTTATACCAACTGCTTCCAATGACATGTTTGCCAACGTGGAAAATCCTGTTGACCAAACTACCGTTGGAAGCCGTTGGAAATCTGGGTCGATTTGGTCGCTGGGCGCCGTTGGAAAACTGGGTATATTTTTTTTATAAAACCAGCAGTGCTTGCTTCCAGCCACACACAACCACAATTATATCAAAACAGCTCCATTTCGAGCATATATATATAACAACTATATCAAAACATATCCAAACATATATATATATATATATATATAACCAAATTATGCATATATTTCAACATAAACCAATATCCAAACATAACCTACATCAAAAAATCCGAACTAATGTCAACAAATCCAAACCAACATACACAACCAAACCATCAGAATGTATCAAATTCAAATATACACAGAAACATCAGAATGTATCAAATTCTCACCAACTCCAAAATATACATGCCAATAACAAAACATACCTAAATCACTCCGCACCAGAACCACCAGATGAAGGAGGCTGTCCATACTGATGAACTCCGCCATACGTCGGTTCAGCTCCTCCGTCCTTGCTTCATGCAGCAAATTGCGTTCCCGCATCTCGGCAAGCTCGGCTCGTAGTTGTGCAATCTCTTCCTTATCTTGAGCCTTTTGATATTCTCTTGGGCTGTCTGAACCTGTAAACAAATTTATATTATCAACTACACTAAAAAATTAGTATTAAAATAATTGCAAATTAACTAACCTATGTATATTCACTAAAAAATTCATAAAACAAACTAAATCATGATAGTTCAAAATATGAATGGAATACACTAGTATAAGGATATTTACTAACTTAAACCCGAATTCAAGCCAATTAAAGAATTGATTAACACACACTAATAATTAACCCACACATATGATTAACACACTAATTAATCAGAATATTTATTTTAAAATTTAACTTAAAATTACCGATTGGCTTCCATATCCGTAGCGTCTGCCGCGGGTCACTGGATGCATGACAGACTCAAAAATGGCGTCCTCCTCATCGGGGGTCAAGTGAGCTCATCCCGTCTCCTCAAGTAAGATTGTCTGCGCTTCCTGGAACTTTTGCTGTCATGCACAATATAATTGAATTTAGTTAACGTTATTTCAATTAACTTGTAAGTTTTAGTTACTTATGTTATACTTACACAGGCAGCACGCGCTTTGTCATCGTGGTCCCAAGAGTAAGAAATTGTGCCGGAATCATCGACCTGAGGCAAGGCATGTATATGGGTAAACACATCCCAATAACTAACAGCCCCCCCCCCCCCCCCCGGCGTTGTCTCTCCTGAAATATGCACATATAAATATAAATTATTTATATTTTAACAAATTAAAAATTAAAATAATTAACTATTTATCTTATTTAATAATTATACGAAATCTTCCCGGTGATGCTGGAAAGACTTGGAACCGCCGCGATGTGTAACGGGGTTTCTACTCCTGTTTACAGAATTCCTCTCGGACTGCCTCTGCAAATTTAAATTGAAAACAAAAATTGTTTTGACAGTTTTAATTATTTATATATTATTTGCCTCAAACAATTTAAATTAAATATATGATAGATTTACCATAAAATCCTCGTTGCTCCACCAGGTGGCGAACTCATTAAAGACAGCTTCACTCATCCAATGAGGCCTCTTTCTTGATGTTTTGATGTTGTTTATTGTTTCACGATAGTTTTTTGCAATTTTGCTGCTCCAATGGCGCCGGGCAACAGAAACATCAGAATTGGCCAAGTCCACTTCCCCCTGCACGTTTGAAAAAATATGAGTTATACAGTTGCTATAAATAGTGCAAACATGAATTGACATAATATACATGACTGCATAATGCAATAATTGATATACCACATATACCAAAAAGTCCTGCCAGATAGCCTCCCGCACCCCATCTGGTATCGCAGTCCACCTCGGCCAACACGAGGTCATACGAGCCATATACACCCGTCGCGAGATCGTGAGCACTATGTTGGAAGGCTCCAACGAAAACCCACCGCTGTGTAAAACAGGAAAAAAACATTTAATATTTCATTACTACTATATATATATTTGATAAAAGATTGTATGGAATAAAATTTAATTTTGAAACTTTATACTTACCTGCCATCGGCTTTGGGTTTCAGCCATACCATAGGCCGAACACCCGGCTGTGAAGGACCAGCATCATCACCTCTCTATGAGCTAGAAGATCCGGATTGTGAACGTCTGCGTCCCGACATACCTATATGAAATCATAGTATAAAGAAAAGCAAGAGTAACATTGATTAATTTAATATGCAAATGGTGTCAGAATAATGAATATGGCGTAACATACATTATGGTGTAACATAAAAAAGACTATGTGATACATATCATATAAAATTACTTTGGAAACAGAAAAATGAAAAAAAATTAACTTCTCAAAATATTGATTAGTGATCAATCCTCATCGCTTTCGGATTCAGACTCTTCTTCGCACTCTATATTTTATTCCTCTATACTCTCAAATGCTTCAATTAATGCATTTGATTCATCATTTAGAGGTCCAAACTCTATTTGATCGTCGGTTACTATTATTCCTCTATTTTCCTCGATATATGTTTGGTAAGCTTGTTGTTCAGGAATATTCCGTCCATCAAATGTAAACCTTGGTTTGGTTTTATAAACACCCGACCAAACTATTTTATATCTTCTTAAAGATGGGTAAGGAGCTTAATAAACTTGAAGAGCCTGTTTGGCAAGTACAAAATGATCGTACTTATAATACCTCGAAGTATGTTTTATTTCTATAAGATTATATTTTGGATCCACGTTTATTCCAGAACCTGAAACGTTGCTGAACCAGTTGCATTTAAATAAAAATACTTCTTCTGCGGGTCGGATGAAATATGTCAACAGCAAAATCTAGGTCAGCACGCCATAAAAGTCATTTATGTGATCATTTGGATCATCACTACCTTTGACAAATACACCAGTATTGTTAGTTGATTTTTCGGCACCGTATTCTTAGGTATTAAATTTATATTCGTTGACAAAGAATATTGGATATGTCTTAACTATCCTTTTTGGTCGCATAGCTATATGTTTCAATCCTTCATCTACAACACAATTTGTTGCATCAAAAACGTAGTTAGAAAACCAAGCAAAAAAATCCTTTACCGATATCGTCGTTTGGATGTTGTGATTCGTAAATACTGCAATTATAGAACAAATGTTGTATTATGATTAAAATACACGTGTGCATATTTGTGTATACATATGTGTAGATGATATGCATGTGTAGACGTATGTGTATATATATTACCTAATAAATGGTGTAACTTCGGCACAGTTGAGAAGAATGTACGTGTGTGCTACTTGATAATCTCAATCATCCAACCATACTTCCACACATTTACCAGCAGGCCGACCAGTTTTTAAAAAAATAGATAAAGTCGCTTGACAATCATCTTCATCAATGCCTCCATCATTATGCGTAGCACTTTCAAATGATATGTTCACATGGTCCTGAAATAGTGAGAGAAAAAAACGAAGCTTCTTCTTCGATGTACGATTTGCAAATCGAACCTTCAACTCGAGCTTTTTGTCTAACTTTTTTCTTTAGATGATTTAAATACCTAGCAAAAATTATTTTAAATTAATTTTTTATACGTTTAATTAAACCAATATGTAATAAACTAAATATTAATATACCTTTCAAATGGATACATCCATCCATACTGCACAGGCCCCCGAAGACGTGCTTCAAATGAAAGATAAATAGGTAAATGCTCCATAACATTGAAAAAACCTGGAGGAAATATTTTTTCCAATTTGCAAAGCAATATCGGGATTTCTTCCTCAAGTTTACGTAGACGATCAACTGTTAATGTAGTTGAACAAATCTCTTTATAAAACAGACTAAGTTCTGTTACAACAGTCCAAACTTTTACGGGCAACAGTTCTTTAAAAGCGACGGGTAACAAATTTTCCATCATAACATGACAATCATGACTTTTCATCCCGCTAAGTTTATTGTTCTTATAGTCAACACATCTACGAAGATTAGAAGATATGCCATCTGGGAATCTTAATCCTTTCACCCATTTTAAAAGTAATTTAACTTGATTATTGTCTAGCTCATAGCAAGCTTTTGGCTTTTTTGTGTCATTTGGTTTTATAGAAGCTCGGGACGATTACATATTACTCCGATATCACGTCTTGATTTCAAATCATCTTTCGTCTTCCCTTTAACATTCAAAATTGTATTAAACAGATTATCAAACACGTTTTTCTCATTATGCATCACGTCAATATTATGATGAATCAAGAGATTTTTTCAATAAGGCAATTCCCAAAATATACTCTGTTTGCACCAGTTATGAATCGATGATTTACCTTGAATTTCAATTTGTTCTCCGGTTTCATATATCTTTGGATAATCCTTTACAAGTCCATAAATTTCTTCGCTTGACCAAACCGTAGGTGGTCTCAAAGTTTCATGTCTATTAGCTGTAAAGTTTTTTTATCTCTTCTAAAAGGATGATTAATATGAAGAAAACATCAATGACAGTCAAACCACGAAACTTTCTTTCCATGAGGTAAAAAAATTGCTCGTGTTTCTTCCATGCAATAAGGACAATCTAGACGACCGGCCGTACTCCAACCTGAAAGCATTGCATATGCAGGAAAATCGCTGATTGTCCACAATAAAGAAGCATACATGCGAAAATTCTTATTTTGGAAAATATCATATGTCTCTACTCCCTCGTACCACAATTTTTTTAATTCATCAATCAGTGGTTGTAAATAAACATCGATTCCTTATGTCGGATCATCGGAACCAGGGACGACAACTGTAAGAAACATATACGGAGTTTTCATACACATCTAAGGAGGTAAATTATAAGGTGTGACAATTATAGGTCAGGACGAATATTTCGAACCAAATTGAGAGAATGGGGAAAATCCATCTGTACATAAACCAAGTCTAACATTACGAATTTCGGACGCAAAATCTGGATATTTCTGATCAAAATGCTTCCATACTTCCCTATCAGCTGGATGTGTTAACATACCTTCTTCCTGTGTTCTCACACCGTGCCATCTCATATGTTGCACAGTTACAGAAGATGCATATAACCTTTGAAGTCTATGAGTAATTGGTAAATAATGCATACGCTTATACGGAACTTCCTTTCCCTTTTTCTTTCTTGGTTTGTATCTTTCCTGATTACATATTTTACAATTTCTAAGGTTGGTATCTTCTTTCCAAAACAACAAGCAACCCTTTAGACATGTATCTATTTTTTGATACGGTAAACCGAAAGCCGACATCAGTTTTTTTACTTCGTAATGATTTTCGCACATTAGATTATTAGGAGGCATATGTTGTTTCGCAGCATGTAAAACAACCGTAAATGCAGATTCTGTGAGGTTGTATTTGGATTTCATCGCAATGTATTCAGCAGTTACTGATAATTGGGTTCCGCTTGTGCAGCCTTCCCAAAGGGGTTTTTTCGCGGCATCTAACAAATCATATATTTTTTTTGCCCCAATATTTGGTTCTTCTTCAGCATTACCATCGTCATCAGTTAATTGAGAAACAGGAAACATTGAACATGCAGCATCTTCAACCATATGTTCTACAAGATTTGTCGTACATATTTCATTACTCACCACCTCCTCATCTTGTACAGGATTAGATGCTAACTGTTCCCCATGACGATTCCAAATCAAATAGTTCGACATGAAACCGTACTGACGCAAATGAACTCTAACCATTTGTGGTATCAAATGCTTCAACAGTTTGCATTTATTACATGGACAACGGATTTCTCTGTAGTTTCCGTTATTACGTAAAGCAAAATCCATAAATACGCTAACACCATTATTAAAATGTTCACTTGTTGAGCATTCAATATCGACCCTTCGTTTTTTGTACATCCAGCTCCGATCAGTAAAATAATTGTCCATTTACCTACGTATATAATTAAAAAGTACGATATAAATTTGTATTGACATTTTTTATTAAAACAATTTTATAAACATTCTTCTTGTTTTTGTTATATCTGTTAAAATAATACTTAAAGATTATTTTAAAATGAATATTATATTCTATTTAAACAATTTTATTAGCGAATTTGATATTAATTGATCATTGACACTTTATTGATGAGTCATCCTACCTCCCATTACAAATACAATAATGTAATTAAATCGCATAAATCATTTCAATTTAAACGATTCAACAAAATTTCGACAGCACTTCGCTTTAGTTCCCTGAACAGTACACAATTGCGTGTACACAGGGAACAAAAAGGGAAGCGCTGCCGAAATTTTACGAACCGTTTAAACTGAAATGATTTACGAGATTTAATTACGTTATTGTTTTTGTAACTTGTCCAAATCCAACAAATACTGTATACGATGAATATAGATGTCCGTTCTGTTAAAAAACGAATATCCACACAACGATCATATACAATA
Organism: Allium cepa; assembly: GCA_030765085.1. NCBI lineage: Eukaryota > Viridiplantae > Streptophyta > Magnoliopsida > Asparagales > Amaryllidaceae > Allium > Allium cepa. Next base: position 255,099,247 of record CM060929.1, read on the forward strand.
CTTATCAAACGGGGCCAAAAACACTCTAAGGGTTTAAATTTTAAAATTAACGATATAAAAGTTTAAATTTTATTTTCATAAAATTTAAACTTATATATCAATAAACAATTTGTTGAATCAACGCATATAAAATGATTTTTTCCAAAATTAAAATAAAATCCAATGTGTGTGCGCAACGTATAAAATAAACAAACAATGTTATACATATAATCGCATCACAAATCACACCCAGTCATGCACAAAATGTATCACGTATATATCGTATCATAACATGTCAAAAGCGAACAATTTATATGTCAATATCATCACATTTTATGTACGCTTTTACGCAATTCAATCACCAATATAATAACAAGTGAGGTTCATGCTTAGGTTAGTAACAATTATTAAGTTTGAAACTAATTTAATAATAAAGCTAATTTAACAAATCATAGTTAAACATGCAATAATTAGTTTAATAACAATAATTAAGATCCAATACACTACATTATCTACACAAACAATAGCACAATACATACACAACAATTACCAATGTAACCTAAAATGAAAAATTTAACAAAATTAGGGTTTTAGCAAATAATACCTGATTTTGAAGGTTATAAAACTTGCAAACAAAGATGGGGATGCTAGAACGTGTAAAATGTGATAAAATGGGGTTGGAAATTTTTTAGGGTGGGAAAATTGGGGTTTTTGGATTTGATTTTGGATGAAAGGTGAATGAGGAGGAAGAAGATTGATCTGTAGGTAACTCGCGGTTTTCCAACGGCCGCCAACGGTAGTTTTCCAATGGCTTCCAACGGTATGTGTTTTTTGTTATTAAAAAATTCTAGGATAAAGCTAGACGTTGCTCTCCGTTGGAAGCCGTTGGTCAATGGCCGTTGGAGGCCGTTGCCCCCCTCCCCCCCCCCCCCCCCTCTATAAACAGTATTTCTTGTAGTGCATGGATCGATCGATACCGATCCATGGCCTGACTTGGTTATTGGATTTTTGGACTTGGCACTTGAAGTGAGTTGGTATGTGGACTATTCTCAAAGATTCTTGGTGAGCTTATGATTCCACCTCTTGGTTTCGCTTGATTATCCTTCTGTTTTAACTATCTAACTAGTTCGAATGTGGCCCGATCACACGGCTGGCTAACAAGAGTGTTTTCACAAATTTAAGCTATAGTGAGAACCTTGCTTTTCATTGCAAATCAAAACTGGGGTTTTCGACTAAATTGAATGCAATTGAAAATTTGATCATCCTATTAGAGATCATCGGCAACTAACTCCATCGTTGTCACCTGTAATCTGTAAGTTTATTTATTTATTCGTCGTACTCTTGGCGTTTGAAATTAAAATAGTTGCTAGATCCGTGAACGTTCACCATAAGATCATATGTCAAATTTGTCCGTGTTTTCTATTATAATGTTGATGGTAACGATAAGATACTTAGTATTGCTTTCAATTGGATATTGTTGGCAGTTAATTGACAATTTTGGGATTTTGCATCATTTTGGCAGCAAAGTTCTGTTTCATTTTGTGGACTTTCAAGTCAAAGGGCTTAGCTCTCTAAATATGAACTGCAGAGATATTTTTGACGGCTTAAAAGAGCCTGAAATCAGTACTTTAATTTATATCAACCCCCCAACACAAACACACACATATATATACAATATCCTATCCTTCAAAAAAAATATAGAGTATCCAATTAAGAATGACTGAATACATAGAGTAATTCCAAATACACGCTGGCGTTAATTATAATAATCCGGCGAAAATGACTCAACTACTAAATATAGTCCCAGGTGAGAACAATATGCAAGTTATAATTCGTAAGTGACCCATTGAAAAGAATATGGACAACAGGTATGAATGAAATAATCATGAATCAAGGTATATTTGCGGGTCAATGTTACAATCTTCTTGCACGTTATTTTAATGGTTCCGAACAAAGAAAATTCCATGTCCAAATTAAAAAAAAGACTAATCCAATGTATAAATCTACGGGAAATATCGATTTGAAAATGGACCTGCAGTTTTCGCAATAAATGAGGACAAAAGCACTAACAAACAAACCAAATGTACATGCAGGTGCTGTTGGGCTACTGGGGACTTGCAAATTTCCATTAGGGTTGACAAGCAACGTAATATGTTGTTTTGCCACAAAGCAACAGACTGAGTGAGCAAAAGAGATACGATATGTAATATGTTCAACATGTTGACTGTATACAAACTAAGGAAAGATATTTACGCTGTTGAACGCGTTGATAACCCAACTGCATCTGACACCAGTAATAATTTACAGCACAGATTGTTATACGTTACTATACCAAAACAGAGGATAATCAATTATAAACTCGTTGCACAAGTTTATAATTCAGATTTCCACTACACTGAAATTCCGTATTAATTATTATAACAATATGAATGTTGTAAATAAGTTACAACAACGGCGTTATACTTATTTTGAATAAATAGTATAAGCAGAACAACGGATAGAATATAGAATAATGTATATAATATATAAACAGACTAGAATTCTAACCGGATTATGTCTGGGGCTCGTCGTAACGATTTCCTTAAGAATTTTATTTCAAAATTCTCTCAAGATGCAACAAACGAAATATGCACGAGATAGTGATGAGTATGTCAACTCTGTGATATATATATATATATATATATATATATATACATACACATATATATACATACAACGATAGAGAAAGGAAGCAGAGGAAAAACAGAAATGTATTAGATTTAGAACGTGATCAGCATTCTGTCTTATTTATAGTTTTGTCCGCATTCCTTCAAACAGTCGCGTCCGCTCGACGGATCGCACCCGCTGCTGTTCGTTAACGGGTCGCACCCGCCTGTTGCTCGTATCCATTCGGCCGCGCCTCCTCAGTCGGGCCGCACCCGCTTCTGTACGCCCGTGCTTCTTCAGTTAGGTCGCACCCGCTCATTTCAGAAGTCGCACCTCCTCAGCAATCCACGTCCGCTTGTGAACAGTCGCGTCCGTTCGTATAGCCTGCAACTGTTAAAAAGCCCGGCCCAGTTTTGCAGTAAAATTAGGATCATATTTGATCCAAACCCGAGCCCGGGCCCGGGCCCGGTGCGGTTCGGTCGGTCAGACGGAAGGCGGCGGCACGCGCGCACGTGTGGTGGAGATGCATGATCTCTCTCCTCACAACGAAGCATACATTTGGGTGCCCCTAGGCCCCAACACCTTCATTGGAAAGCTATTAATATACTAAGCTTTCTTAGTATTTTAGGCGATGTGGGACGAGTGTATTTCATTTACACTAGGAATTCTAACAATCCCCACATAAATGATAATATACTTTTCCCCCACACAAAGCGAAATATCACAGAGTACATATGGAATAATGCTTTATCGTGGATAAGTAGATATTTCATTTTGAACTTTCCCTAGTTAAAACTTATCGGATCTACTTGGCTAATCGGTGAATTATTTCATCTTGAACCATCAGCCTTTATTGTATATCCAGACAATAAGTTTTACGAAGCATTGATTTCCTTCTCATCCAATCTCTTGGTTGTGTTCATTTTGGTCCTGAACAATTTTTGGTCCTGCGAGTGTTTTAGAGAATAAAAGCCTTTTAATATTCTCATAGAGCCGACCCAGCTCACACTAATATTGGTGATCGCAACCATTAAGAGTATCCTACATGTACCCCACTTGTTATTTCCAAGATATGGTCATAATTAAAAAACATAGTTTTAACCTTTAAATGCTTCTGTAGGCATGCATTTACGTTGTGCACCATAGGAATGTAGTTGGACTATGTCCACGCAAATGCATTACGTCTTGAGTTATTCAGAACGGGTTTGCCCATTGATTCTAGTCCGTGGATCTCCAGTCGCTAGGATAGGTTTCCGTATAAGATAACTCTTTGTGGTTTAGGCTTTTAAACTCATTCCCCTCGATGCGCAGTCAATTTTCTCTCTTGATAAACCTTTAGTAAATGGATCCGCTAGGTTATCATTTGTTCTCACATAATCTATGGAAATAGGTCAATTTGAGAGTAACTGCCTAACTGTGTTGTGGCGTTGACGAATATGTCATGACTTTCCATTATACACAAAGTTGTGCGTTCTGCTTAGCGCAGCTTGGTTATCACAGTGTATGTATATGGCCGGTACAGGTTTAGGCCAAAATGAAATATCTTCTAAAAAGTGACGAAGCCATTCTACTTCTTCGCCTGCTTTATCTAAAGCGATGAACTCTGATTTCATAGTGGATCGAGCTATGCATGTTTGTTTAATAGATTTCCATGACACTGCTGCCCCTACTAAGGTAAAGACATAACCACTCGTTGATTTTGATTCCTCTGAATCAGCAATTCAATTTGCATCACTATATCCTTGTAAGACGGCAGGATATTTTCCATAATGTAAGGAATAATTTGTGGTATTTTTTAAATATCCAAGCACTCTCATTAGTGCTTCTCAGTGTTCCTTTCCTACATTGCTTGTATAACTGCACAGTCGACTTACTGCATAAGGTATATCTGGTCTTGTGCAATTCATGAGATACACGAGACATCTTATTACACAAGAGTATTCCAGTTGCATTACACTCTCATTAGTGTTTTTATGCAGTACTTCTGATGGATTAAAGGGTGTATTTACTCCTTTAATTCCAAAATTTTGAAATCTTTCAATCACTTTTTCTACATAGTGTGATTGAGATAACTCAATTCCATTAGGTGTTCTTATTACTTTTATTCCCAAAATAATATCTACAACACCCAAGTCTTTCATGTCGAAATTGTTGATCAACATTTTCTTTATGGTCTCAATTACCTGAGTATTTGGACCGAATGTTAGCATATCGTCCACATATAGACAGATCATCACATATGATTGTCCAAGTTGTTTATAATAAACACATTTGTCACATTCATTTATACGAAAACCATTTCACATCATGACACTATCAAATTTTGAGTGCCATTGCTTTGGAGCTTGTTTTAGTCCGTATAATGATTTGACTAATCTACAGACTTTGTTTTCATTTTCATTGGAAATAAATCCCTCAGGTTGCTCCATGTAAATTTCCTCATCGAGATTTCCATTTAAGAATATTGTTTTTACATACATTTGATGAGTCTCTAAATTATAGATGGATCCAATTGCTATTAACATTCTTATAGAGGTTATTCGTGTTACCGACGAATATGTATCAAAAAAGTCTACTCCTTTTTGACGATATCCTTTGGCTCCTAATATGGCTTTATACTTGTCGATAAAGCCATCTGCTTTCATTTTCTTCTTGAAAATCCATTTGCAGCCAATTGGTTTTATTCCTGGTGGAATATCAACAATTTCCCAAGTTTTATTACTTAGAATTGAATCAATCTCACTTTGGATTGCTTCTTTCCAACATGAGGGTTCAGAAGATGACATTGCTTCCTTGTACGTTTGAGGTTCATGCTCTAATACATATGTAAAAAAGTCTGAACCAAATGTTTTGGAAGTTCTAGCCCTTACGCTTCTTCTTGGTTCAGCATTCTCAATTTCATGATGAGTTTCATCTTCATGTGAATCGTTTGATTCTTCCCTTGTCCTTTTTGGAACATTATTTCCTTCATTCCTTTTGTGCGGAAACACATCTTCAAAGAGTGAGGCATCTCTTGATTCCATGATTGTATTTACATGAATATCAGTTATATCAGACTTGAATACCAAAAATCTATAGGCACTACTATTTTGGGCCGGCCCAAGATAATAACAATCTACTGTTTTTGGTCTAAGTTTGACTCTCTTGGAAGGCGGAACTGAAACTTTTACCAAGCACCCCCACACTTTGAGGTATTTAAATCTTGGTTTGTGTCCTTTCCATATCTCATATGGAATTGTTCCTGTTTTATTGTGAGGAACCTTATTTAATATATGATTAGACATATTTAGGGCTTTCCCCCACAAGTTCGTCGGTAGACCAGAAGCTAAAAGCATTGCATTAATCATATCTTTTAACGTTCTATTCTTCCTCTCGGCTACACCATTTTGTTGTGGTGAATATGGAGCTGTTCTTTGATGAATTATTCCATTTTCTTCACAGAATTGTTCAAATGGTGATTCATATTCTCCACCTCGATCACATCTTAGTATCTTGATCTTTTTATTTAATTGATTTTCTACCTCGGCCTTGTATTTTATAAATGTTGTTGCTTCATATTTACTATTTAAAAGATATACATAGCAATATCGCGTATAATCGTCAATAAAAGTAATGAAATACTTTTTCCCACCTCTTGTAGGTAGTGATTTAAAATCACATAAATCTGTATGTACCAAACCTAATGGTTCGGTGCTTCTGTCAACAGATTTAAATGGTTGTTTGACCATTTTTGCTTCTACACATGTCTCACATTTGTATTTCTTATCTACTTGGAATTTTGGAATTAATCCCAAGTTTGATAATGTTTTCATTTTGCAGAAATTTATGTGTCCCAATCTATCATGCCATAGTAAAATTTCGTACTCAAGCAAATAAGAAACTTCAATTTTATTAATAGCACAATCAGAATACATATTTTTGTTGCCGATAACAGCTACATTTGCCTTAAATAGGCCATCACATAAATATCCCCTTTCTATATACATTCCAGCTTTGGACAGAACCATCTTGTCTGACTCGAACACCATCTTGAATCCCTTCTTTGATAGGACTGCACCAGAGACGAGATTCTTGCGTATGTCTGAAACGTGGAGCATGTCATTCAACTTAACAGTTTTTCCTGAAGTAAACTTGAGGATTACTGTGTGTTTGCACAAAAAATAGGCAAACACCTCCTAGTCGTATGATTTAGTTGATTATATGTTGATCTGGATGGTTTGGGTGATTTATGCAAATATATGAAATAGATGGACTAAACTGTAAAAGACACACAGATTTATAGTGGTTCGGCCAGAACGTGCCTACGTCCACTTTATATGTTATTCTCCTTTTTCTTCCAGATTACAAGTACAAAGCTTTGTATACAAGTATATGAAAGTTGTTTGAAAGTTCCTTCCGTGCTTGAGCTATCAAACTTGTCTGCCATTGTTGTACCCCTACCCCTCTATTTATATAGTGAGGCTGGGGGCAGGGGTCTTGGATGTATATAGCTGCTAGTGGGCCTGGGCTGGAGCAATCTAGCCTGACAGAGTTGGTCCGGTCGTGTCCTCCCTTGCTTCTGGTTCGGCAGTGTGTGGTGGTAGATTTGGTGAAGGTGGGTCCGTTAGTACGTGGTCCGGTGGTGGTACTTTGAGTTGGTTCGGTAGGCACAGGGAGTACGTTGGTTCGGCATGCACTTGGAGTAGGCTGGTTCGGCAGGCACTTGGAGTAGGCTGGTTCGGCAGGCACTTGGAGTAGGTTGGTTCGGCAGGCGCTTGTGGTAGGTTGGTTCGGCATGGGCCGGTCCGGTGTGGATTTTGGATCAGTGGGGGATGATTTGGTGATGAGAGGCTTTGGATCGGCTTTGAGATGGAGAGGCTTGGCTCCTTTTCTTTTGGACCGGTGGTGGTGGAAATGCACCCAACACTTGTCCCCCAAAGTGGGGCATATGCCAGCGTATGCCACGCTTTGTTAATTGGATAGTCCCACTTGGTTCTAAGCACCGAACCGTTTGGTCCGGTCACCTCGTGCTCGCCTACAAATAGGGGCCTCATGCCACCGTTTTTCCTCATCAGCCGAACCACTCCCTCGTCTTTGCCGAATCAAGTCATTATCTCTGTCGAATTAAAGTGTTAGCCGAATCAAAATCCGCGCCGAATCAGGTGAGGGTCTACTCTGCCGAATGACCTTTTGTCCTTGAACTACCGAATGAGGTTTTACTCTGTACCGCCGAACGAACTCCTTGGAGCTCGAGTGCCGAATGGACTTAATACCGAATGAACCTTTGTATCGGCTTTGCCGAATGACACTAGGAGTTCTGGGCGTTTTGATTTATGAGTGAAATTTCAGACTATATACACTTTCTTGTTTATTTCCTCTGCTCTAACAATATGTTTTTCCGGTGTTACAGATAAATGTCTCGCAAAGTGGAAACTCGATCAGAAAAGAGAAAATCTACGGATAGACGAGAGTCCCCCGTTGTGCCCCCAGCCCAGCCAGGACCGGAACGTCGTGGACCCACCCCGAGGTCGCTAGTAGACGAGTATGGTCCCCAAGAGCTTCTGAACTCTCCTCCTGATTGCTTTCCGAGCTCTCTCAGAGAAGAGCAACTTGACGTTATCTCCCGCTCCTTTGGGATTGATAGAGCATGCATGCTGTTGCCAAGGGAGGGGGTCATGCCATATAATCCCCCTGAAGGATACTTCGCGTATAGCCGATACCATTGCATGTGCGGGGCCATTCCTCCGAATAACGCTTGGATAGTCAGCTTCATTACTTACCTGAAAGTGGCTCCTTTTCAGCTTCAGCCCAACTCCTATGCCATCTTAGTGTGTCTATTCGTTATCTTCCAGAGGAGATATGGGCGTCCCCTTCTAACCGGGAAATCCGATATCTATATAATCTGAGGGGCTACAGGAAGGGGTCTCCGTACATTAGTTTAGAATCGGTCGTGTCCTTCAAGCCGGTCTTGGACTTATACTCGAAGTTTACCATGTTTAAGAAGGAATGGTTCTTCGTCAAGGACGACTCCGTTTCTTTTCGCCTTTTCACTTCTGGCTGTAAGTTGAATTCCATTCGTAATTTCTTTGTCCCGACTACAATGCTTCTTCTTATGTGCTTTTATTTCTTACTAGCGACATGTGGCTTTGCGGTCGTGGAGAATGATCACCTTGTACAGATGGCTGTGGAGGTAGAGGCTATCTTAGGAAGGGATAAGTCGGCTTCTTACCTGATCAGGAATGCCACTCTCCTGGAGCACAACTTGATTCTGCCACGTCAATCTGTGGTTAAGCAGAGAGATATAGCCGAGGAGAGGGCTGCTAAAGCTAAAGATGGGGCCACTGCGAAGAGTAGCAAGAGGAGACCTTTCTCGGTACCTCCAGTCGTCGGGGGGAAGAAGCTTAAGAAGTCTGACGGACCCTCCCCTAGCACATGCCCAGATATTCCGGAGGAGGAAGGTGGAGAGGACGAAAGAGGCGAGGAGGAGAGCGGACGAGATGGAGAAGGTGAAGGACAGGGTGATAGTGGTGCCGGGGCTTTGTCTTCTAAGCAGGCAGGGGAGATTCAGGAGTGGATGGATGATGCCTTCCGCCAGGCTTTTGAGGGATTGGAGGAAGGATCAGCCTCGGTGGAGAAGGCGAAGAAGGTTGATAAGGCTGGGACTGGTGCCGATCCATCTTCTAAGGGTATTTCAGCTAAGGCAACTCCGGTGGTTCAAGGTGAATTCCTAACTTTCGCAGACTCCCTTTATGATAAGGACTTAGTAATATTTTATGGCCAACTCCCGTCCTGGAATGAGATTCAGGACTTATTGCAGTATCCCACTCCCCCTAAGGGTTTGTAAAATAAGCGCGTCTTCCTATTTAACATATTTCTTGGATCATAGTTTCATGCTTGCTTGTAACACCTGGTTTTTATTCCAGGAACAGGTAAGGCGGCCAAGACATCAGATATTCGGCACCGCCTTGAACAATATAAGTTACTCAAAGCTTCTGCCAAACCAAAGCCGTCAACTAGCCGTCCTGGAGATGTGGTTAGATATCGCCCTCTTCTCGGAGTTATTGAAGAAGATATGCGAAAGAGGAAGAGGGGGCGATCTTCATTTGAACCTTCACTTGGCCCTCAGCCTCCAGTCCAGCCTATCCATGATATTACTGAGAAAGATACCGAGCTTATGCCTTCCCCACACCGTTCGAAAATCCAACCGTCACCCCGGTAGACCACCCTTGTTTGGTTCGCAACCCATTTGTCGGCCACCCGGATCTGGACCCGAGTTTTCAAGACATCTCTTTTGACGAGGCCACGGGTGAGCATCTTCTTCCCCACAACCCCATGGTACGGGTGCTTGATGAGGCTAAGTCCTTAGATCTCGATTTGCTTACTACTCGGATAGTTACCATGGGGGACGAAGCCAAGGCTAATATCGACAGGGTCGCGGAGGAGACCAGGAAGTTGATGGGGCATCATGCCCGTCTGGTCAAGGCTGGAGAAGAGATTGGGAGTGCCAACATCCGACTACGGTTAATGGTTTCTGACCAGGCCAAGCAGCTCGCCGATCAAGCCATTCAGATTTCTCAGCATGAGGCAGCCTCCAAGCGGTTGAAGAAGACTATGGAAGAGGCTAGTAAGGCAGAACTACGAAAGATGGAGGCTGCCTGTAAGGAACGGATTGACATAGCCATCGCAACGGTGGACGAGGTTTGGAGAGCGGATCTTGAGCAGGTAGAAGAGTTATCTGGGAGGCTTGAGGCCGTAGAGCTTGCTCAGGCCAAGGTGAAGGAGGAGATGGAAGTGATGCGGAAGTCCCTTCAGGCTGACTGCTCGAGATACTGATTGGAGAGAGATGCTGCTGTCGCACGACTGTCAGCTTCTGAGGCCCGGATGAAAGAGTTTGAGGAGAACGAGGGGATGATGGACGAGATGCTCCAGTACATGTATTTTCGTACTTGGAGGCAGGGCAACCTGTCCAGGATGGACGATTATCCCCGGGTTATGGCTAGGATATATCTTCAGGCTTTGGAGAAAACTAAGGCCGATGCGGATAAGGAAGGTGGTGCGGCTTTCAGGATGGATGTGGTTACGGCCCAATTCACTAAGGAAGAGAAGGTGGCGGTTAAGGAGGGCATGCGGCTGCTTGCTGCGGATGAGATAGGCGTGCAGCTAGATGATGATGATCAGGGAGCAGACGCTGGTAAGTCTTTTCTTTTAACCTTTTCATGATTTGATTGCTTATCTTTCGTGATTATTGATGGATCTCTTTTAAATTGGGCAGGCGGGACCTCTGTAATACATGCGGGGAGTTCTGACCCTGCAGTTAAGTAGATCCGGAGGGCTAGCGGGATGGAGGCGAAGCTCCGATTCCTTGACTTGACTTGTACATATTTTGGTTGTTGTCTATGTTAGTCCGGAACATTAATGTAACTTGTAATTATATTATTTGTAAAGAATGACTTTCTGTAATTTTATAACATAAGCTGATTCTGCTATGTTCGAATGTGGTTGTTATTTTGATATGTTGCATAAGAAATACAGCTGCGTGTTTATGCATGTGACTTAATCGCATTTGATGCTAAGTTTCTGCTCAAAATATTGTTTCATGTCTTGTAATGCCAATATGATGTGTGAATAAATTAAAGCTACATATTTGTATACAAGAGAAGATAGTACCGCCCTTCGTGTTTTAGTTGTAGAGGGTTGCTTTGAATGTCTTGCGTGACTGAGTATGGAATGTAGCTGAGTGTTCCGTCATCCGGATGTGAGTTCATATTTCCACAAGCGAGAGTTCCCCTATTTTGTGACCTGTACTTTAAGGATTGTTATATAGGATAGGAGAAAAGTTTTTGAATGAAATGGAAATATGAGAAACAGTAAAACTTCCAATCACGGAAGGCCGTCGATATGCTTAAGTTCGTGGCAAACGGGTTTTGTAGTCACTTTCCCTAGCTGTGGGTCTTGAAGACATTTGTCACCCATCTTACGCATCCGCGGGGAGTTTATCTTTTTTACCACAGCCGCACTTAAGACATATCGGAGCCGAGATCGTGCACAGTACCTACCCGAGCCATTATGTCCCGTAATCGTGGGTATTATTCGATTTACTGTGGCCGACTAGCGTGGGTGCCGATCGTCAACCGTGAACTACCCCTGACTGGCCACACCTTATGTTGGGGCTTAAAGTAGGTTCACAGTTGCCGGCGAGCCGAACGCCGTAATGAGCTGCCATCGGCTATAGTCGACCTTCTTGATGGCTTATAATCGTTTCATTACATTTGGCTTTGAGGGCAGTCGCGAGCAATGAGTTAACCCGCAGCAGAGGGATGCTGGAGCAAAAGTGTCTCATTGGCGAGTGCATAGAATCGTATAGTACCTGTTAGGTCTTGTCCAGGTGAGGTTGTGCCGTGAAGTGTCCAGAATGGAAATGTCGTTATACATGATTTTGTTCAACAGAAAAGGATAAAGCTTAATAAGCAGCCAAGATATAAAGGAACAAGTTAAAAAGAGACAAGATTTTTAAAGTGGTTCGGCACGAAAATGCCTACGTCCACTGATTCTCTTTGTTAATTCACTTCATATGGGCAGTACAATTAAGAAAAGTATCGACGGAGGTGTTGGATGTTCCATGCCCTCTGGAACACCTCTCCGTCCACTGTTGACAAAATATAAGCTCCGTTGTGGAGATCTTTATGAATTACATAGGGTCCGTCCCAGATTGGATTTAGCGCTCCGGGGCGCGGGAAGATCCGCTTGAGGACAAGATCTCCTTCTTGTAAGCTGCGGTGCTTGACTTTGGAGTTGTATTGTGCTGCAACTTTTTGCTTATGAGCTGCTGCTTCGAGTGCTGCATCGTTTCTTCTCTCCTCAATAAGATCCAAAGACATGTGGAGGAGTTCTTCATTCTCTTCTGGGTTGTAGTGGATCCTGCGGTGGGAAGGCACTACAGTTTCAACTGGGAGCATGGCCTCCGATCTGTATGCCAAAGAGAAAGGAGTATGCCATTTTGATGTTCTGTAAGATGTGCGGTAGGCACAAAGTGCCGTAGGAAGTTCATCCACCCAAGCGCCTTTTGACTTTTCAAGTTTCTTCTTGATTAGAGTTTTGAGAATTTTGTTGACAGCTTCGACTTGTCCGTTTTCCTGGGGATAAGCCACAGATGAGAAGCTTTTGTGAATTCCGTGCTCTTGGCACCAGTCGGCGAATTCCTCGCTGTCAAATTGAAGTCCATTGTCCGATATGATCTTGAGTGGGACTCCGTACCTGCATAGAATATTTTTGATCAAGAAGTTGATAATTTTTGCCTAAGATATTTTATTTAGAGGTTCCGCTTCCACCCATTTGGTGAAATAGTCGACTGCCACTATAGCATATTTGGCTTCGCCTCGGCCCGTTGGCAGTTTGCCGATCAAGTCAATTCCCCATGCTGCAAAGGGCCAAGAGCTGGTCATTTGAGTAATTTCCTTCGTGGGTAGTCAAGGAATCTTAGCAAATTTCTGACATCTGTCGCATCTCTTGACGAAATCTAAGGCATCTTTGTTTAAAGTGGGCCAGTAATATCCATATCGGAGTATCTTCTTTGCCAGAGTCTGCCCCCCAGTGTGATCTCCGCAACTTCCTTAATGGATGTTGGATAAGATTTCCTCGGCTTCCCTTCCAGTGACACATCTTAATAAGGGGTTACAAAAGCCGCGCCGATAGAGGATGCCTTCTTGTAATGTGTAGCGGGAAGCTTTCCTTAAGGTTTTCTTAGCTTCGTTACGCCTGTCGGGCAGTGTGTCATCTTATAAGTACTTCCGGATGGGGGTCATCCAAGTTTCTTCTTCAATTACAGCTATCATATTCATTGGCTCGTAGCTCGGGGCCAGTTGCTTTGAGATGATTATTGTTCGGGAAGCAGTGCTGTCCTTCATGCTAGCTTGTTTTGCCAGTTCGTCGGCCTCCTGATTCTCTTCTCGAGGAATGTGTTTGATTAAATAGTGATCCAATTGATTGAGCAACAGCTTGGTCTTTTTTAGATATGCTGTGAGTCGTTCTCCTCGAGTCTGGAATTCTCCCAGTATTTGATTTACAATGAGTTGAGAATCACTATGGAGACATAAAGAACCGACTCCAATCACCAGGGCAAGTTCTAATCCAGCTATCACCGCTTCGTATTCTGCGTCATTATTGGTGGCAGCGAATTCCAACCTTAGGGCGTAGTGCAGCTTCCTTCCCCCGGGGGTGATTATCACAACACCTGCCCATGAGCCTTGTTTATTTGATGCTCCATCTACGAAGAGATTCCACTTGATATCTTCTGCTATTTCAAATTGCTCCTTACCTTCATTAGTAGTAAATTCGGCAATGAAATCAGCTATGGCTTGCACCTTGATAGAGGTGCAAGGATGGTAGGTGATATCATATTGACTCAGTTCAATGCACCACTTAAGTAGTCGCCCAGAAGTGTCGGGGCGATGGAGTACCTGCTTTAGCGGTTGATCGGTTAAAACTCTGATGGAATGAGATTGGAAATAGTGTCGCAATTTCCGTGAAGTGATTAGCAAACAGTATGCTAGCTTTTCAAGTTTAGGGTATCTGGCTTCTGGCCCCGTAAACCTTCTGCTTACAAAGTATACGGGCCGCTGCGCGCGGTCGTCTTCTCTCACCAAAGCGGCGCTTAAAGTATGGGACGATACATCAAGGTATAGGTATAGTTCGTTGCCTTCATTTGGAGTTGAGAGTACTGGTGGTATCTGGAGGTGTTCGATTAAGTTGAGGAAGGCTGTCGAGCATTTGTCAGTGTAGGATCGATTTCACTCTAGAGGGGGGGTGAATAGGGTGATAGTGTTAATTATAAAAATTAATTGCGGAAGCTTATAAACTAATATTAACACAGATCACAGAATACTACCAGCACAGAAATAAATAGCAGAATAATAAAATGCAGAACAGAACAACACAGAATTTACCCAGCTTCGGCAAAACCCTGCCTACGTGCTGCCCCCAAGGTTTCTACTAGAAATTAGATAGTCCCTCGCTTACACACGTAAACTCGCTATACCCGCTATTGACTAATCTAACTCTACGCTCAAAACCTTGACCACAACTCAACTACCGAGTTGCAAATTCCCAAACTACACACCGTAGTTTGCACACTAGTCACACGACTAGAAAATTAAAACGGTTTAAAAAGAAAATACAATTAAAAACGATTATAAAACAAAATAACCCTAATTAAAAACCCTTATATAAAAAAAACAAAGAATTCTCCCTTTTAAAACAATAGGCCGGCCTCTTTTATATTCTAGCCCGTCTCTTTTCTTTATGTTAATGGCGGCTTTTCTTTCTCTCGTTCCTCCTGATTAAAAACTAGGGCTTCTGTGAATTTTGGGGCTTTTGCTTCTTGATCCAATTTAGGGTTATTCTAAAAGCCGACGTTATGTTGATCGATTCAGTGAGTATTTGCGTTTAGCCTTGATCGATCGTACCCCTTGTTGCTCACTTCGGCTGCTTCGTTGATCAAGTTCGTCCCTTCTTCGGTATGTAATTTTATGCTTTTGTTTTTGCTGGTTTTATGCTTGGTTGAACTCGATAAATAAAATTGCCGATGATGATTTCTTTATATAGGGTTTGTAACCCTAGATTTGCGTTCGTTCGAATATATATGAATTTGTCAAATTGTTTGCTCTGGCCATTCGATTACACTTGGATGCTCGTGATTTTTCCTTGACTAAATCAATTGTGTAAATACTCGATTGCTTGATTGACACGGCTTTAAAAATTGTGATAAGCACGGCTTTAATTTGACTTTGTCATATTCGTATATTTCATGTTGATTTCTTGGTATTTTTACTTTGACTTGTTCAACATTGACATGGCGATTTCTGTTGGTTCTTCTCAAAAATTGCCGTGCCACTTTTCATGATTTCGACTTCTCTGTGAACTTTTGCTTGTTGCCTGTTGAACTTGTTTTGTATCACTGCAAAATTTATTGAGTTGTCATTTGGGTTTGTAAGTTGTATCATAGTGATGCCTGGTGCTATGTTGCATTGAACTCGACATATGCATCATGTGTTCCAGTGCATTGTTGTACATGGTGTTGCTTTCGACTTCGAATCTGCACTCATCTTTACTTATATCACTGGTCCTCTCGGCCCATCACCATTGCTTTGATATTGTTGCTCTGACTTGTATCACTGCATCCATGTAGAGACTTTGCTTGCATATAGTCTTGTTGCCTCTGTTTCATATTGTATGGTCTGATTCATCATGCATCATTTTGTACATGCTCGGTGTCAAGCATTGTCTTTGTTGATGCCTCTGATTTACTTTACTGCATAGCATATTTGTGTAGTTGGTTCAGTTGCATTTGTCCATTTCCTTACTGTTGCTGTGCACTTCTGTTTTCACTGTCCATATATGTACATTTGTTGTAGCCGTGGTCTTTGCATTGCATATAAACTTGGTTAGCTTGTATAACTGAGCTGCTATTGATCTGGTTCACTTTGATCTTCTTATGTTGATGCTGCAGCTTGGTCTTTGTTGCATTCATGTTGCTCCCCTGACCTTGTATCACTTGATGTCTTGAGCTTGCATGCTTCATTCATTTGTATAGTTCTTGACCATTATCACTGTTGACTGCTGACTTCATTTGGTTGTTGCATTTATGAATTTCATTTTATAATCTGTAGCATGGCACTGTGACTCGAGTTTTCACTGTCATGTTGTTTGCAGCTGTGCTTCATTTGGCACTGTTTACTTGATGCTGCATCACTTATAGCTTTGATCATGTTTCTGTCATGTTTGAACATAGTTGCATTATGTTGGCCGAGCTTTGATTCTTTGTTGGCACTTGAGTTGAACCTGATTTTTCGTTTGGGTTTGACCTGTGCTCACTTGTCCCTGTAAAACAATCAAGTGTATATATCGGCGTGCACGGCCTTGTGGCATATACAGTAATACACTGTGTATGTCACAAGTTGTTCGTGTATGATGAATTCAAATTTAAATGATGACGAACAACCCAAATAACCGAGGCAAATATTATTTTCAAAAATCATATCTTATTTTATTTTGCAAAAATATTTCTTTTTCAATTTTACTGCGTTAGTGAATGTTTTTGCAGATTTCTCAGATGCTGGATTCAAACTGGAATGAAGTTGAAGATAAATACGAGTGTGAGTGATATGTAGTGAGGTGAATTGTAAATGTGAAATGTGATGTAGTTGTAATCAAAGTTGTATAGTTATAGTGAGAGCTTGAAATTGTACTATTCAAAGATGTAATAAATATTTGTTTGAATAAAATATTCGTTTGAATTCAAATTTCGTGTTATTTATTTTATTCTGCAAATATTTATTTAATCTGTGAAAAAATAAAATAGTATATTATCAAATACATTTAAACAAATGAATATATGTTTATTATCATCAAACAAAAATCATATAAGCGCATATTCAACAGTCAGTCCATTCGAACTTACCTTTGTCTTTCTTTAGAGCTTCAAAGAAAGGGATGCATTTGTCGGTTGCTTTAGAGATGAACCTACTTAGGGCGGCCACTTTCCCGTTTAAGCTTTGCATCTCTCTTTGAGTGGATGGTATCTTGATATCTTGCAAAGCCCGAACTTGTTCGGGGTTGGCTTCAATCCCCCTGGCATGGACGATGAATCCCAAAAACTTTCCCGACGATACTCCGAAGGAGCACTTTAGAGGGTTCAGCTTCATTCCATATCGGCGAAGTACTTGAAACATCTCATCCAGGTGGTTTATATGATTGTTGGCTTTCCTCAATTTTACCAGCATGTCATCCACATAAACTTCCATAGTTCGTCCTATTAGTTCTGCAAACATCTTGTTGACAAGGCGCTGATAAGTAGCTCCGGCGTTTTTAAGTCCAAAAGGCATTACTTTGTAAAAGTACAATCCCCGGTCAGTGGTGAAACTAGTGTGGTCTTGATCGGGGGCGTGCATAGGGATCTGGTTATATTCTGAGTATGCGTCCATAAAGGATAAGAGTTCGTGTCCGGCTGTGCTGTCCACGAGTTGGTCGATTCGGGAGAGTGGGAAGCAGTCCTTCGGGCAAGCGTCATTTAAGTTGGAGAAATCGATACATGTTCGCCACTTCCCATTAGCTTTCTTTACCAGTACCGGGTTGGCGATCCATTCTGGATAGATGGCTTCTCGTATGAAGTCATTGGCAAGTAAGTTCTTTACTTCTTCCTCGAGGGCTGCTGATCGTTCTGCCCCCATACTTCTCTTTTTCTGCTTTACTGGCACCTTGGTGGGATCGATGTTCAGCACGTGGCATGCTACGTCTGGGGAGATTCCTGTCATGTCAGCGTGCGTCCATGCAAATACATCCATGTTGTGGCGAAGAAAATCAATGAGTTGATCCTTTAATTCTTCTTTTAGTTGAGATCCGATTTTCAATAGTCTACTTGAGTCATGTTTGTCTACAGCTACGAATTCCATAGCCTCTGCAGGCTCGGCGGTGGCCTCCTCCTCTTTGTCCCTGGGGTCTAATTCATTGAAAGGGTCACTGGTATATCGAAGAGGAGGGGCTTTCTTTAGTTGCTATGCTTCCAAGTTTTTCATGCAGAGAGTAGTCTCTGCATTTTTTCCTTTATCTTTTCTGCGGTTATTGCGAAGTTCAGTTACATAGCAGTCTCGAGCAGCGTCTTGATCTCCCTCCATTTCTCCTATTCTGTTATCTGTTGGAAATTTCATCTTCAAGCACCATGGGGCTAGGACAATTTGGAAGTCAGACAAGGCTGGTCTTCCCAAAAAGGCGTTGTAGGCCGAAGGGTTCTCTATTAGTACAAATGTTTGTTTTCGCACAGCGGAGCGGGGATGACTTCCTATTTCAACAAAAAGGTCCAGTTGCCCGAGGGGGATCTTCGCATATCCAGTGAAACCATGTAGTGGTTTGTTGCAGGGAGACACATCCTTCATTGACAGCTTCATTTTGTCAAAAGCATGCTTGAATAGGATATTCACTGAGCTTCCAGTGTCCACTAAAATTCGGAAAACTTTGGCTGGACCGAACCAGGCAGAGATGACCATAGGATCCATATGTGGGTACTGTCTTCCCTCTAGATCACGCCTACTGAATGTGATGTCGTCATTCTCTTTCCGTTTCGGGTGGCGTTCTTCCATAATAGAATTAACGTAGCCTTCAGCGTTTCTAAGTGACTTACCGTATCTTTCCATCTCTGCCCAGCTTCTGTCGGCGATGTGTGGTCCTCCTGATACGGTATGGACCACTATCTTCTCTTGACTAGAGCCGCTGGTGTTGCGATTTCCTCCGCCTATTTATGGAAGGGGTAGCCCAGGATTCTCATTGGCAGGAGTCAAAGTCATGTTCTGGCTTTTTACATAGCGTTCAAGTCTCTTTCTTCTGATGTGTTATTCAATCAAGTCCCGAAGATGGTGGCATTCATTGGTGTCATGTCCATGGGATTCGTGGAAGCGGCAGAACTTTCCAGACTTGAGTGCGTTATCTGACTCCTTCTTATGCGGGGGGCGCTTGTATCTAACTTCGTCTTGAGTGACTAGGAAGATGTTTTCGATCGTTTCATTCAAAGGAGTGTAAGAGTCAAATCTTGGTCCTGGTCGATATAAGCGCTTTTCTCCCTTCTTGCCCCCAGCATTGTCTCTAGAGTCATTTCTCCGAACATCCTTTGCTGCAGCGGGAACCCTGTCTGTAGCTGTCTTAGCCTGTTGCCCTGACTGCCTCTCAGTGGCAGCGTCTTCAAGTCTCATATACTTTCCAGCTTCATGAAAGAAATCAGGTAAAGTAGCTGGCTTTTCCTTGGTTAGTATTCTATCAAATTTAGTATCCGGATGTACACCACTGCAGAGAGCCATTAGGATAAGTTTCTCATCGGCATCTTGGACTGCGGCCGCCGTGACGTTGAATCGGGTTAGATATTATTGCACTGTATCTACGGGTTTCTGTTTGATACTAGATAAGGAATAAGCGTCCTTGGGTTGTTCCACATGAATGCGGAACTGACTGATGAACTTTTCTTTCAACATTTCCCATGAGTTGATGGAACCTTGGGGTAGGTGGCAGAACCAGAAGGTAGCTAGATCTGCCAAGAAAAGTGGGAAGCATTTACACAATACTCCCTCCGTTGCTCCGCTCATGAGCATATGTTGGGTGTATCTCTGTAAGTGTACGATGGGGTCAGAGGTCCCCTTGTAAGGTTCCATCGTTGGCATTTTCCATTCCCGGGGGGTGATGGCAGTTTCGATATTGCGGGTGAAGGGGCTGGTTACCCTAGCACCTATCCCCCGATCTCTTTGCTCCCGTTGGACGCACTCTCTGAACAATCGCGCCATCCTTTCATCAGAACACTACAACAAACAGGGCCTTTAACAGCGTTTTAAAAACGCTATAAAAACTTTTAACAGCGTTTTTTTGTATGCTGTATATCGACATGCAGTTAAAAGTCAGGGATATACAATGACAAGAAATAAACGCTGTTAAAACTTTCAACAGCGTTTTATAAACGCTATGGAAGGTTTTAACAGCGTTTTAAAAACGCTATAAAAACTTTTAACAGCGTTTTTATGTATGCTGTATATCGACATGCAGTTAAAAGTCAGGGATATACAATGACAAGAAATAAACGCTGTTAAAACTTTCAACAGCGTTTAATAAACGCTATGGAAGGTTTTAACAGCGTTTTAAAAACGCTATAAAAACTTTTAACAGCGTTTTTATGTATGCTGTATATCGACATGAAGTTAAAAGTCAGGATATACAATGACAAGAAATAAACGCTGTTAAAATTTTCCACAGCGTTTTATAAACGCTATGGAAGGTTTTAACAGCATTTTAAAAACGCTGTTAAATGTTTAAGTCCATTTCACCAACCATCAACCATAATGTGTGTATATACACATTTCAAAATTAGCATATTATATCAGTATCACATTTCAAAACATATTATATCAATATCACAATTCAAAATCAACATATTATATCAATACCACATTTTGGACACATATTTGATAACCAACGTATGAAATTTCATATTCAAAATATACAATATTCTTACACCAAACATAAATAGTTTGTCGTCAATAGCTCAAAAAAATATATTGAACAAGTATCAAATTCAAACTGCTACGTACAAGCATGTCAGAATTAGACAACAATAAGTATTTAAAATTCGTTTACAATCTATTTAAACAGTTAGCAAAGTAGCTCTAAATAATCAGTTGAATTGGAGATTGAACAATAGTGAAACATAAACTAATTTAGCCAAGCTATTGCCTCCAAGTTTCCTTACCATATTTTATCTTCTTCCCTCTGCAGAATAAACCACCAATACTAGCTAGTGGTAATATGCCAAAGATGACACTCACAATGCCTGCTACAAGTTTAATCTTGTTTCTGTGTCGATTTGATGAATCTGTAAGATACAATTCTCAATTGAAATACATGTTATTTACCTATAAGTTTAATAGAATATGGAAAATGTGGAAGTCTTTATAATGTCTACACTAGATTCATTCAATGTCACTTCTTTAGGTGGAGAGACGGAGAGTATGTCCACGTACCAATATTTCCATTTGACAAGTTATTGTCTTGATCAGACAAACCTGTACAAAAAAGTGAAAAAAAGAAGAAGAACAAATGTCATGTGAAACTGTAATTGTCTAGTTAATATCATGTTTGCAATACATATATACTGAATCACTTAAGGCAGACAGTATACTGCCGTATCATTGTTATCACCTGACACACTTATGTAGAGCTTCTGATCTGTACCTCCATGTACACTGATGTCTGAAAGATCTGCTGACCAAATTATACATTGATAGCCATAATAATCAATTAAAGTAAATGCGGAGCAAGAACAGTCAGACAAGCATAGAACAGAAAGATTTAATTTTTTTTTGTATAACTTAATTAACTTGTTATATTTTATGATCCAAATTATGAGACTTCTCTGATTGATTAGGTTACAAATTCAAACAAGTTTGTAAAGCTGTTAAGCTATTGAGGTTGGCTATTATACCATGTTAGAATTTACTATGATGTGAATAATCTTTTGATTTGATGAAGAAGAAATGCAAACTGACTTTATTGATTGAATCAAAGCAAAGAATGATATGCTGCTTGAATGTGTGTAAAGATTTTGGGCATCCATTATATCTAAAGTAGAATTGAAGATTTCAGTTAATATATCTAATTTGATATCATGTTGTAACTATATTAGGAGGAAAGCATCAAATATGAATGATTCATTCCAAATATGAACACTTACAGGGCCATATTCTATCAATCGTGGATGATAGACTCCATATGATAGCAAAGATCACAGCGGCGGCAACTTTCTTATGAGTGCACGAATAACATCCACATCTGAATCTTTTAAACAAAGTCTTACCTACATATAATATAGTTATAAAAAATTAATCATAGTTTGATTGCAGAATATTTGATATGTTTTTATGCTCTTGAAGCTTTTAGTTAAACCAAAAATCAATGAAACAGCTTGCAACTTCTAATTCTAGCATACGATGATAACTTGATTTAGATCTCTGCTTGAATACATTGATACAAGCTAAGGCAGTGATTCACTTAGTCAACATCAACTGTACAACCGAAAAATAAGTAGCTCAATGTTTTTCAATAAACATTATCTTTGCTGGTCCCAAAGTATTATAATCAATAAACCATGGATCAGTCTAAGTCAATGCATAGACAATATGTACTTTCTGTATTTACATGGTGACATAATTTGTTGTCGACATAAACCAAATAATATCAAAATACACAAAACATTGGTATGGTTTGATAGAAAAAGATATCACAAGAACTCCTGAGCTTATGTGAGCAAAGGTTGTGAAATGTGATATATTTTATACATCCCTACAGTTCATTTTACCAAGTATATTCGTCAAATAAAGCATTATATTTTCATTTCATGGATGCCACATAATTAGGCTAGTGCGATCAATAATTAAGCTATAAATGAGAAAGTGAAATGATTGAACTTTACAAACTAATTCACTTTACCATATGTAACCAGTTGATCATGGTAAGAAGAGACTGCTTTAGGGACAGTGAAAATTCCAAAGAATGCTGCATTAACCACAAGCAGCACAAACACATAATAAATCAATTAGAATTTCATTATAGTTTATTTACTCCAGCCTTAAGCTATAAAGGTTGCATGTATAAACTCAATTTTTATAAACTAAAAGTAAGTTTAGTGAATCAATTATGGACAATGAAATCAGTAATATTTCTCAACTGTACTTAAAAAACCTACTATCAAATATCAAATATAATAATCTAATTCATGGGTATTTCCAGATTTGTAGGTGTAAGTGAACAAAAAAAAATCTCCACCACGGAAATGAAAAGGAGAAAGTCATCTAATTCTGTCGTAAAAGAAAGCTTCCATGCACTGAACAAATATGTCTTAAGACTAGTGTGTTGATATGACAAATTGTTCCATGAAAAGCAGCTCGGGGTATATGGTGGAATATCATTAGCAAGAACAGAGTTACAGAAAATAATGCATCTTTAAAATGGCAAGTTCTGTAATAAATATGTTAGTGGCCCAAATTTCGTAGCTATTTACATATTTTGTCATAAGATCGACTCCTGCTTGCATTATAACAAATGTCAACCACTTGATATTGCAAGTACGTTAACAAAATCATGTTCAAGACCAAGCAAATTCCATTGAGTAAATGAATTGAAACACGATATTGCATTTGATTACTAGAATTCATGAACAAATTCTCCTATGTCAGGCACTTGATCTATACTAAATTGTCTCGAATCCAATTATCCTTGTATCACTAAACATGCTGACATCGAATCCTTCAACATCTAAAAGCTAACATACTGATAATGAAAAATGTATCGTTATGACATACCGATAAATGCTTCATCATGCTTTCTATGTGAATCTAAAAATTAAAATAGGAAATGTAAAAGTATAGGCTAACAGTACACGCAATTCATCCTGGAATGCTACTAAACAGTTTTACATCATCAGATTTCAGACTGCGGGTCAATCCATGTTCAGCGTTTACAATACTGCAACATTATATTGAAAAGGAAAAAAACAAATATGAACAAAACAGTATAATGCAAAAGTATAATGACAACAGTAGAATGTACCTCATCAAGTATGACAACATCTCTTCAAACATTCTCAGCCACCATATTATCTTCAACCTTTTGCCCTTGAATAAGTATCACAAATCACGCAAAGCCTGTCAAATAAAAATGATTTCATGTTCATATTAAAATGATATGAAGGGAGAGCAACATCTGTACCTCTATATATAGATGGCTGTCTCTTAAAGTGGGTTTCACGCCTCTAATGGTTCAATTTCCTACTTGGTCTGTAATTTTGAAACTTAGATATTGATCCAAAATATAATGCCACTTTATCAGGCACAACAAAACCCACAATTAGCTGAAATCATACATGCATAATCAACATGCTCAAACACAATGTAAATCATCATGATACTTGTTGTAGAGCAATCAACTAACCAATCTTCAAAAAATTATATTCACAAACGAAACCCATGCATGACATGCCACAGACCCAACACTAGTACTTAACAAAATTAAAACCGATTACAAAATAATTAGCACATAACATTCAGCTACAATAGTGACAATCCAAATGTGAACCCCCCTTGGTAAAAAATATCTAGGAATTTGACCAACTTGCAGTTATAATGCACTATGAGACAAAAGAAAACAGAAACGCAGCTGATATAGCAAGTGTTGGAATGATACATCATAACATAAACTATCAGACTTTGTTGATGTAAAAAGACTAATCAAAATGCAAAGTATCCAATAGAAAACCTACCTTAGTTATGTGTTAAAGAATGAAGCAAGGACCCTTTTTAAGAATAAATAAATAAGCTTATGCTTCATCGGCCAAAGAATAAATAAATAAGCTTATGCTTCATCGGCCAAAGTCGAATAAGAAATGCAAAGTATATGTTGTACCTTTGAGGATCTTATCTGCATCAGTGACTCTTCTTGTTGATTCTCGATTTGATTGAGCTCATTAGTGTTGGGTTGGCCGATGTCCTCACCAAGTAGATTTCTGATATTACAAATTCAGTTAGGAAAAAACATCATATTATTAACTTTAAGGTTCATTACTGATGCCACCTCTGGGAATGCTGCATAAGCTTAACTCTTGTTTTTAACTTTGGACAATCAAGGTAACTACTCTGCATTCTAAAACAAGATGGAGACTAGTTAGCTTCTGAATAAAACTTTGCATGTTTTGGACAAATGTATATTTTTTTGTACTATGAATATCTAAATTCACAAATTACGATATTTTGGACAAACATAGTTAGCTTTTTATAAAACTTGGTTAAATTTTACAAACTTAATAATCGGATGTTTATAAAACTTGGTCAAGTTTTATAAAACTTAGTTAAATTTTATTAACTTTGTTATTTTTATAAATTTAGTTTATTTTGAAAACTTAAACTTACTTAATTTCTATAAAACCTAGTTAACTTCTATAAAAATTAGTTATCTTTTTATAAAGTTGGTTAATTTTTATAAATTTATTTAATTTTTATAAAACTTAGATAACTTTGTTAATGTTATATTTTATTTTAAATACCTTACTCAACAATTGCATGTCGATTGTTATAAACTTGTTAATTTATATAAAACTTAGAAAATTTATAAACTTATTTAATTTTAAAAAACTTAGTTTAGTTAATTATTATAGAACTTAAGTAATTTTAAACTTAATTAGTTCATTATCCATATCTAGTTGAAAGGTACCACTCGCAAAAGCTTACTGAACTACTGTTGTATATATTTTTCGCTTCTAATAGTGGAGAAATGACAGAATATCAATTTGACAGTGGATACTTTAGAAAATTCATTGAAAGGGAAAAAATAATTACTTCAGGTAATTTATATCTTTACATAAAGTTTTTAGAGTGACTAACAGCAACAGAGATTTAGGTAATAGACATGATGGTTTACATACCTTCCAATTGTATGCGTAATAAATTGACTGCCAGCAGCATGTCTGTCATGTTCTTCACATGACATCTCTACCATTCTGCAACCCTGCAGGTATATTGTAATTTGACTATTTAGCATCTATATTATCTTAATACATGCATCCCACTTTATTTTGGTGACCAAATCTTTCACTTTCTCCCTTTGAATACTTCAAAAATGATTTAACATGTACATTGAATTCAAGCAGCCACTTGGTTGATTGTGTTGGTCAATATAGGACTTTGTGCTATAAATAACATGTACATCTCCAACAACTTCTTGAGCAATAATACCCGCAGCAGCCACAAGAGAGTCCACGATATTTAACATATCAGCACTATAAATAACCAGAGTGTTCGTAACCATAGTCTGATATTTTACAAATAGCGGTTCGGGTATAATATAGCCAATTAGGCTGTGTATCTGAATCGGCCCACATAGAGTTGCACACTATAAATGCAACTATATCATGTACAAACTGAAGCAATTACAAACTGATTGAATAAAAAGCAATTGTTATTGTATATCAATTCTCTTGCTAAACATAGTTTTTCAAATTCTCTATCATGGTATCAGAGCTGTTTCAAGCTTAACGGCATTGAAATCAGATTTTGAAGAAAGAAAGAAGTCAAGATATCATCAGAGAATTATCATCATCTGATATCTTGATAACCCATCAGGTATATCTCATCATTTGGGTTACATAATTGATTTTGCTTATTAAAACAGGTGCCGTGCCAAAGAAATCAACAAGTTTCTGACTGCAACAAGTTTTTAAGCAAATTCCAAAGCAAGAAGATTCAGAAAAGAAAAACAGATATCAAGAAAGCAATCAAAGGCAGAAAGAAAGTAATTGCCCTGCCAAGAAATCATCAGAACACATTCATCATTTGATTCTGGCTGCAACTAACCTGAGCATACTGCATCTGAAGCAATCTTGCAACTGCAAGTTTCTGAATCATCAAGCTAGTTATCTCTTTTATTGATTTCAACACGGCTGAAGGAGACACCAACTCAGCAACCTCTGATAATATCACCAATCCTCAGCAACAAACTGCAGAAGCATTATCAACAACACCTCATTAACAAACTGCAGAAGCATTATCAACAACACCTCAGCAACAAACTGCAGAAGCATTATCAACTGCAGAAGCATTATCACCAATCCTCAGCAACAACCTCTGATAATATCACCAACACCTCATTAACTTGTTAAATCATTATCAACAACTAACCTTAAACAATTGTCAGATCCAACTTTAATCTTTTTTTAATGTTCGGAAGGTTGTAAATCAATAGCATGTAGTTTTACATCTATGAAAAAAGACATATCAGGCAATTCTTTTTTATATCTATGCACAAAAGTCATTTTAGGTTATATAGCCGCATCATCTAAAGCAACAGCCTCGTTGAATACACTTCCTTAGGAAGAGGAACATGAAACACATTACATTGTGTCTGCCAATTAAAGAACTCAGTAACTGAACTTTGAAAAGAAAAAAGAAACAAAATTCTATGACATGATCAAGGAGGGTACTTGGTATAATTTAACTCAGTTCTAGTTTAGTTCAAATTAGTCATGAGAACTTCTTTAAGTATACTGCATTTTTTCACACGTAGATGAAATACATAGAACAACTCAGATAACAGACAAATAATTCACCTCGAAAGCAATTTTACTTTACGCCTGTCTATGAAAGAGCTTAGTAACCCAATTCGATGTTTTATAAAGGGAAAAAAAGAAATATAGTAAGTAAATTTTAATGTTGCCTGAAAATTACAAAAATAAATTATTCACCTGAAAATTGAGTTCAAATCATAAAGTTCAAATCATAAAGTACCAAATGCATATAGTTCAAATCATAAAGTTCAAATCATAAAGTAAAGGCAAATGGTAAATCAAAAATTCATATCAAATGCAATTAAAGAATTATATCTTCTGCCATTACCAATTCCGTTGATGTTCAGACTGCACAAAATTACTAAATTGCATGCTTCTTCCATCTGCATATTTCTTAACCAACACCAGCTACATATAATTTAAAACAGACACTGAGATCACTGCCAGTATACTTTTGATCCTATTATAGGTATTCTGGCAACAAATGAAATAAAAATCTATAGTTGGTTCAGTATAATTATTTGGTTAAATGTATCTGAAAACATCCTTGATAACTGTTTTGAATTACATTTTCCTCTTTCTCCAGGTCATTTGATACAGCACCATCCAACAAATGGTGACCAGACTACAATTTCAAAGGAACGAAAGCTGCAACTGGCATCTGTAAATTGATGTTTTAGACATTGATTAAATCAAAGATTTTAGCACTCAATGTTTTATTAAGCACAGCGAGTAAGGTATTTTATTAAAAATTCGTATAGATTCACAAATCAGATCAGGAAAAAAATCGCAGTGGGAAATTGTGTGCGACAGTCAAAAAACAGATCAATCAGAACAAAAAACAATGAAAAATAGTGAGTAATAATGTAGGAAGCAAATCGAAATATGTAATCATTTTCTGATTAAAACACATACATCATAAAGATTTATACCTTCAAGGAAAAGCAGAAGGCGATAATAGGTGTGAGCTATCATAAAGATTTACATATTCAAATTGAATTTTTACAAGTGTTGCATACTTCAATAATCATACTTATTTTTGTATTATATCATAAAACTTAGTCTAGATTAGAGAAAAGGTAATAATATTTTATCCCTTTATAAATACAAATCACTTTTTATGTTTTAAGAATCTGAAGTTGTTTAGTCAGGTTGCAACATGCTAGCCTCTACAATGTTGGATATGCTTTATGAATGATCCTATGTTAATTCCTATTGTACTTGTCCAACCTGCTATTCTATTTAATCTGACAAACTAAATCTTGTACAATTTAGTTGCTTCTATCTCATAGGTTCATAAAGAATAAAAGAGTTTGTATATGATTATATATGGTCGCCTGGAGAAGATTCCCGCTAAGTTGTCGGACGTAATATAGGGAAGAATAATTATGAGTTTGTATTCAATGATTCAAATATAACATCAATAAATTCATATTCATGGTTTGTTGATAATAAAACAAAGTCAATAACTCAGTCAAAACTAGTAGAAAGTATAAAATAATACCATTATAATGCAGACAATGATAACTTAGTCAATGTGTATAAAACGTTTAATGAGAAGATTTAGACTAAGATGAAAATCCTATTCAATTATAAATATAAATGAAAAAAACTATAAAAGAGATATATTCCTAAATGGGTTTGCTTTACTAAAAGCTGGTCGGGAGAAATTTTATAACCGGATGGAAAATACAAATTTAATATATGCTTTAAACATGCAAATTTATTAACAAAAGTGAGTGCAAATTAATTAGTATTTATGATCCAAACCAGTAAATTCCCCCAAGTACTTCGTCTATCGTGATTGCTAGGTAATACATCAAGAACATTCAAGCATATACTGATAATTGACTGTTTACACGATATACTTTAAATACATCAAAACCAAATAGTAAAAAATCAAACTGTTTACACGATATACTTTAATCAAGTAAAGATATGCTTTAATCAGGTAAAAACTGTCGCTCAGTTCTAGTCGGCGTTAATACATTCAGAAACTTTGGTCCATCTATCGATCTACCTAGGACAATGTGTAAACACGAGACTGTATAAAATCCTCAACTAACTTATCAGTTCAACACACATAATAAATTAATAGATAAAACTGCATTTTTACTTCAACTGATAATTGACAAATATTCTTAGCCTCGTTATGCTGTTTAAATAAAATCATTCACTCTCAATCCACTCGGTTAAAAAAAACTGTCCACTGGAACAAATTCATACATACCCAGCACATCAATTTTAATATAGAGAAATCAAACTATCGGTTATGCAAAATAAAACCATTTTGCAGTATTAATCACAGACAACCCAAATCATCAACAAAATGTATGACAACCCCAAATTCAATTATACCAAAAATTACAAACTGTAAATCAAAGGAGATGTCACCTTTCAATAAAAATTCCAATTGAAACACAAAAATGCGTAAACCACATAAATTTTGGATTAAAAAAAGCCAAATGAAAATAGATCTTGAAACGACGATTTAACAGCTACAGTTGCCATCTATTAACTAAAAAAATTGACTTACGTGAACTTGGTTCCTATAGATTTGATCAAATCCTGAAGTCTCTCTCGTCAGCAATTAAAGAGCGGCGACGATAGAGCGATGAATTATTTCTTAATGCCATGAATTAATTGGCCATGGCTCGATTAAAAGTCGGATGAAGAATTTAGGGCTTTGCAAGTGAGACCACGAGGAAAAGGGATTTTGAGAATAGGTAAATATGAGAGGGAAAGGAAAAAATATACCGCCAAGTTGTTTGGATGGCGTGAAAATTGCGCTGTTTTGACCCTAATTGCCTCTAAAAGAAACGAAGATGACGAGGTGCATTTCAACGCTGTAATGGTTTGCCATTGATAATCATTTTTCCTATAGTGGAACTTGGAGCGGATAAAAATGAGTTTGGTTCTTCCCTGCGGGATTGATTCCGTCCAGATGACTTGTAAGGATGGTATCGTTTATCACTCCTGACATTCTCCAATGGCTGCCTCTGGTCTTCCGGGGGGATGCTGGGGTCAGCCACAGTTGGCCCTTGCCTTGATCTTTCCCTGCTGGGTTCTCTTCTCAGCACTTCCTCGGG
This sequence comes from Allium cepa, assembly GCA_030765085.1. Lineage (NCBI taxonomy): Eukaryota > Viridiplantae > Streptophyta > Magnoliopsida > Asparagales > Amaryllidaceae > Allium > Allium cepa. Next base: position 255,129,574 of record CM060929.1, read on the forward strand.
TCCAAAGTCGGGTTGGACTCCAGCTCGGCCCCGTCTACTGGTGTTTTCATGGTTAGGTAGCATGACGGGCTCAGCAACATCCGACCCCCGCCTGGCACCTCCCCCGTTGGATTCGGTTCCAAGTGTTTCCTCGGGTCGGAATTCGGGCTGAGTCCGGGCTCGGCTCCTACCATGGCTGTTTCTGTTGTTAGTCTCTTCGAATAAGAAAGACCTTTGTCGTCTCCCAGATCCTCCAGACTGGGACTCACCCCATGATTCAGTGCTGCGGTTAGTTTCTTCGACATCCCTTAAGCGTGACATGAGTTGATCCACTAGGGCTTCTTGTTGAGATGTGAAGCGGTTAGTTACTTCAGCCACAACCCTGTCCAGATCCGCCTTTGTAAGTGGTCGTTCCGTATCAGGGGCTGTCGGACTTGCCTGATTTAAATTTGCTGTTGGAACTGGACGATTGTCTTGGTCTCTGATTACTGGATCTGGAATACTGCTAGTTGCAATGTTCTTTCCTTTGTTAGTATCTTTCTTTCGTCCGGGAGGCATGTTTCCCAAGCAATGAACAATGCTGATAGGAAAAGAGTTGAGTGGACGAAGCTGAAGCTTCGAGCTCCTGCTCTCAGTGAAAGCACCAAAAATGTTTGCACAAAAAATGGGCAAACACCTCCTAGTCGTATGATTTAGTTGATTATATGTTGATCTGGATGGTTTGGGTGATTTACGCAAATATATGAAATAGATGGACTAAACTGTAAAAGACACACAGATTTATAGTGGTTTGGCCAGAACGTGCCTACGTCCACTTTATATGTTATTCTCCTTTTTCTTTCAGATTACAAATACAAAGCTTTGTATACAAGTATATGAAAGTTGTTTGAAAGTTCCTTCCGTGCTTGAGCTCTCAAACTTGTCTGCCATTGTTGTACCCCTGCCCCTCTATTTATAGAGTGAGGCTGGGGGCAGGGGTCTTGGATGTATATAGCTGCTGGTGGGCCTGAGCTGGAGCAATCTGCCCTGACAGAGTTGGTTCGGTCGTGTCCTCCCTTGCTTCTGGTTCGGCAGTGTGTGGTGGTTGATTTGGTGAAGGTGGGTCCGGTAGTACGTGGTCCGATGGTGGTACTTTGAGTTGGTTTGGCAGGCACTTGGAGTAGGCTGGTTCGGCAGGCACTTGGAGTAGGTTGGTTCGGCAGGCACATGTGGTAGGTTGGTTCGGCATGGGCCGGTCCGGTGTGGATTTTGGATCGGTGGGGGATGATTTGGTAATGAGAGGCTTTGGATCGGCTTTGAGATGGAGAGGCTTGGCTCCTTTTCTTTTGGACCGGTGGTGGTGGAAATGCACCCAACACTGTGTCACTGCCTTCGGTCATGGAAATTGCATAATTACCCATGTAGAGTTTTTCTTCGTGATCGAATTTCTGATATGTAGAAAACATGAATTTGTCAGAACAAAAATGACGAGTAGCGTCTGTATCTACCCACCATTGGTTAGGATTATGAACCAGATTGCATTCAGATACCACCACCGAAAAGTTGAACTCGTCTACTTCCACGTTATCCACTATATTTGCCTCTTTATTGCGTTCCTTCTTGTGTCTGCAATTTTTAGCGGCATGTCCAACTTTTCCACAAACCCAACATTCGCCATTAAACTTCTTGGTTCGTTTGTTGTCTTTTGGTTTGTTGTCTTGAGCTTTCCTTTTCTTCTGGAAATTTTTCTTTTTGTTTTTGGTATTTGACCCTTCAACCACAAATGCCTCCTCGCTTGGTTTTGTAACTGCACGGTTGTCTGTCTCAATTTTTAATCGGACTATGAGATCCTGTAAAGAAATTTCCTTCTTCTTATGTTTTAGATAGTTGTGGTAATCTCTCCATGACGGCGGTAGTTTCCTGGTGATGGCTTCAATCAAAAATGCTTCTCCAACCTTATGACCTTCGCTTCGAGTTCATGAATGATGATTTGCAGTTCATGCAGTTGAGCGGTTACTGGTTTGGAGTCAACCATCTTGTAGTCCATGAATTTGTCTACAATGAATTTCTTAAGACTGATATTCTACGTCTTGTACTTTGTGGTAAGTGCATTCCAGAGTGCTTTTGATGTCTTTAAAGGCTGATATACTTTGTATAGCACCTTGTCGAGACAATTCAGAATATAGTTTCTGCATAAAAAATTGGAATGCTTCTACATATTCACCTATGCTTCCTTGCCTGGTGCAGGAATTGGTTCCTCCTCCTCCTCAAGGTACTTTTGCAGACCGAGTGTGGTTAGATAAAACAACATCTGATTCTGCCATGTCAAGAAATCATCACCATCTCCCTTGAACGGTTCAGGTAGTTGTGAGTAGTATTTTTTGAAAATTCTACTGTTGCCATCTCTGTTTTAGTAAGAAAACTGAAAAATTCTTAAGATGTTCTACGTTAGGATACCAAAACAGAGAATAATCAATTATAAACTCGTTGCACAAGTTTATAACTCAGATTTCCACTACACTAGAGTTCTGTATTAATTATTATAACAATATGAATGTTGTAAATAAGTTACAACAACAGCGTTATACTTATTTTGAATAAATAGTATAAGCAGAATAACGGATAGAATATAGAATAATGTATATAAATATACAAATAAACTAGATTTCTAACCGGATTATGTCTGAGGCTCGTCATAACGATTTCCTTAAGAATTTTATTTCAAAATTCTCCAAAGATACAACAGACGAAATCTGCACGAGATAGTGATGAGTATGTCAACTCTGTGATATATGTAGAGCGGTAGAGAAAGGAAGCAGAGGAAAAACAGAACTGTATTGGATTGAGAATTTGATCAGCATTCTGTCCAATTTATAGTTTTGTCCGCATCCCTTAAAACAGTCGCGTCCGCTCGACGGGTCGCACCCGCTGCTGTTCGTTAACGGGTCGCACCCGTCTGTTGCTCGTATCCATTCGGCCGCGCCTCCTCAGTCGGGCCGCACCCGCTTCTGTACGCCCGTGCTTCTTCAGTTAGGTCGCACCCGCTCGCTTCAGAAATCGCACCTCCACAGCAATCCGCATCCGCTTATGAACAGTCGCGTCTGTTCATATAGCCTGCAACTGTTAAAAATCCCGGCCCCAGTTTTGCAGTAAAATTAGGATCATAATAGACCCAAACCCGAGCCCGGGCCCGTGCCGGTGCGGTTCGGTCGGTCGGACGGACGGTGGCGGCGCGCGCGCACGTGCGGTGGAGATGCATGATCTCCCTCCTCACAACGAAGTATACATTTGGGTGCCCCTAGGCCCCAACACTTTCATTAGAAAACTATTAATATACTAAGCTTTCTTAGTATTTTAGGCGATGTGGGATAAGTATATTTTATTTACACTAGGAATTCTAACACATATAACATAAAACGAAACCATACAAAGAATATAGAACTGGATCATAACTCTATTTTTTTACATACATGTAAACAACACATATATAACAAAAAAAAGATGATGTTTCCTGAAAAAAAAACTATACTACACAGACCTACTACTAATAAAACATAGGCAGATCAAAAACATTCGTGAAAACTTTCATAGATTAAGATATCAAAGTCTAGGCAGTTTTGAATGCCCATTCTTTCTTAGGAACTCAGGAATCTCCACCATGTTCCCTTCTATTTGATATGAAGAAGAGCGTCTGCCTGAACCAAGCACATCAATTAGATTGCCCGTTATATAACTTGTTTTGATGTCAGAAAGAAATTCAAAACGATTAAATATGGTGTGATTTCAAGGACGTTGGCCTTTTGTCTAAGGACGCCGTAGTAGACAGTTGACCGCCGGCAAGGTACACTAAAACCGCCAACCAAGCAAGGTACGGCAGGTAAGAAGCACCCCAGTGCACCACTACCAGCGATCAACTGCGATACAATTAAATAAAAGGGCGGCATCCTTAATAGTACACCAAAATCACCTCCAACTATTTTTGCTTCAAAACCACATTTTCTAGGAGTAGAAAATGTGACCATGTTGATTTCTCCAAGGAAAATTGAAGCAAACGTTTGTTTAACAAGTGTGTAATGGTCATGCGTTTGTTCAACAAGTGTGTAATGGTCATGCGTTTGTTCAACAAGCGCATGAACAACAAACACTTGTTTAACAAGCGTCCGATGACTGAGCGCTTGTTCAACAAACGCCAAAAGAGATACAAAACCATTTTCATTTCCACATTCCTGAAACTGGATGGGGATATAATGATATATGACACTCTTGAAACCTTTGGTCGACGCTGAATTTGGTTTGAGATGAAACACAGATGACAAAATTAGATAGCGGCCTTGGGAAAACCAATCGCACTTTGTCTCATTTCCACAAGCTCGGCAGAATCCTATAGAGTTGTTATATGAAATTAACGTATCGAAGAACATGTATGCTAGGCAGCAGCACTAAGAGCTATAAGGATTTCTAGAAAATAATGAATTTGATTGTTGTAGAGCAAGAATTGATAATGATGTAGAGATCAGATAGATTATGTAATAGCAGTAATGAAATGTATTATGTTTCAGTTAGTATTCTGTACAACAAGGCACCTCAATATTTACAATGCGTAAGTTGCGATATTGGACTAATTTAGTAACAGGCCCATACCCGCATACACAAGAATAAGATAAATGCTTTACACTGGTTCGTTTTATCATTCTAACTCTCCCCTTCAATTTGAGCTAGGATTTTTCTCTCTCGCCCCCATTTTTGCGCCGCCATCTTCAACTCGTAACTTCTCTTTCAATCGAGAAAAATTCTTCGTTGAGTGCGACTTGGTCAGTATATCTGCTCTCTAAAATTGAGCTGGCACATGATTGACTCTCAGCTTCCCTTCTAAGATTTTTTCACGAACGAAGTGCAGATCTACCTCTATGTACTTCGTTCTTGTATATAAGATCGGATTTGAGGAGAGTGAGACGGAACTTTGATTATCACACCAAATTATGGGAGTCGCCGTGGGATTTGCTTGAATTTCAGTAAGCAGTGATGAGATCCAAGTGATCTCTGCTGTAGTATTGGCGATTGCTTTATACTCGGCTTCAGTGCTTGAGCGCGAGATTGTAGCATGTTTCTTTGAACTCTATGAGATCGGGTTGAAACCTAAAAATACACAGAACCCAGTGGTGGATCTTCTGTCGTCTGGATCTGAAGCCCAATCTGCATCACTGTAAGCTTGTATGTTCAAACCCTTTTTGTTGTTGAAAAGCAGTCCGTGACTCATGGTTCCTCTCGGGTATCTCAATATCCGTTTCACTACTTTCCAGTGATGACTAAGTGGTTTATGCATGAACTGACATAGCTTGTTAACACTGTAACTTAAGTCAGACCTAGTTATAGTGATGTATTTTAGTGCTCCAACCACACTTCTGTATTGTTTTTCATTTGTTATAACTTCTCCTGAGTCTTTTCAGAGCTTGAAACTGCCGGTCATAGGAGTGGGGAGTGGTTTTGCCTGATCCATATTTGCACGTTTTAGTAGACCCTGTATATAGTGTTTCTAACAAAGAAACATTTCTAAATCAGATTTTCTGATTACCTCCACTCCAAGAAAGTAATGCAAGTCACCTAAATCTTTTATAAAAAAGGCTTTGTCAAGATGTTTAATTGTTTGATTCATTGTTTGAATGTCATCACCAGTGATGATAATGTCATCTACATATACTAGGATATAAGTGACCTTCCCTTGTTTGTGCTGCATATATAGTGAGTTATCTGACTTGATCGGAGTAAATCCCAGACCTTTCATAGTTGATTTAAGCTTTTCATTCCAAACACGTGGAGCCTTCTTTAAACCATAAATGGCTTTATGTAGTTTGCATACTAGATTGTTGCTGCTTTCTTTTCTATAACCCTCTGGTTGTTCCATATATACATTTTCTTTTAAGCCTCCATTGAGAAATGCATTATTTACATCAAGTTGTCTGACTTTCCATCTTCTGTGTAGAGCTATGGTTAGCATAATTCTTATTGTAGTTGGCTTGACCACTGGTGAGAATGTCTCGTTGAAATCAAATCCATATTGCTGATTATACCCCTTAGCTACCAATCTTGCCTTAAATTTTGCAATGCTTCCATCTGGATTTCTTTTCACTTTGTAAGTCCACTTACATCCCACTATGTTTTTGTCTCTGGTGGTGGAACCAGACTCTAAGTTTTATTATTTATGAGGGCATTATATTCATTGTCCATGGCTTGTTTTCAATTTTTGTTTGTAATGGCTTCACTGTAGTTCCTTGGCTCAGTTGTGTCAAGCTAGACAATGTAAGTTCTTGGTTTGAATATTCCACTTTTTGATCTTGTAATCATATGATGTCCTGATATTTCAAGTGGCGGCTTTTGAATATGTGTGCTTGCATCAGTGTGATGAGACATGGATGAGGAGGTTTCTCCTTGACTTGGACTGACATCACTCTTTTGACTTGCATTGGGAAAGGAGCTGGAGGATTCTGGTGAACCATGACCTGATCTAGTTCCACTGTTGGGTAGAGTGTGTTATGATCCCTAGTCTCTCTGCACACTTCCATCAGATTTGTTCCATTCGGGTATGGTGGGTATAGATGGAATTTGGAATCTGTTTTTACTGTACATTTTCTCTGTTGTCTGTATATCCTTATCTGCAAAAGGAAAAACATTTTCATTAAATACTACATGCCTTGAAACATAGATCCTACCATCATTGCTTAGGCATCTGTATCCTTTCTGGTTATTTCCATAACTTATAAATGTGCATGGGGTAAATCTGAGACTTAGTTTATGTCTATTATATGGTCTGAGACATGGGAAACATAAACAACCAAAAGTCTTTAGGTTTTTATAGTTTGGTTTTATCCTAAATAACACTTTTATGGGGATCAGATGCTTAAGGCCTTTAGTAGGAAGCCTATTAATTAAATATATAGCAGTATTAAAGGCTTTTGGCCAGAATTTCATAGGTAAAGATGTCTGAGCCAGTAAAGTTAAACCATTTTCTACTATGTGCCTATGTTTTCTTTCTGCTATACCATTTTGCTCGGATGTATGTGGACAAGTTGTTCTGTGAATAATGCCTCTTTTCTGAAAATATTCCTTTAGTGGCTTATATTCACTCCCACCATCTGTTTGCTTGATTGTAACCTGGTTGTTCAGTTGTTTCTCTACTTGAGTTATAACATGTATTACAGTCTTCTGTGTATCTGATTATGACTTTAAGAAGTATATCCATGTATATCTAGAAAATAAATCAATGAAAGAAATATAGTACCTGTAACCATAGTCTGAGCTTATAGGGGCTGGACCCCATAGATCTGTTGCAACTACTTGTAGTGGTTTGCTTATAACTGTTGTTGAATCTATAAATGGTAATCTGTGACTCTTGCCTAGTTGATAGTAGGTACATACAAATGGTAGAGATACATCAATAGAAATTTTATTATTCAACAGTACTTGTTTTACAGTATCTACATTGGGATGCCCTAATTTATAGTGCCGCTGAGTGAATATTTCTTGGTTATTTTTAACATGATACTCGGTACTGTTACAGTACATGTTCCTAATGTTGCTCTTTCTTGTATTTCCAAGATTGAATTTGTACAATCCCTGGTCCAGTTTACCCTGTAGCAATATGTTTTTACTTAGTAGACCTTAACTAGACAGAAATTAGGGTGAAACGCAAAATACACATTATTATCATTAGCAAATTGAGATACACTCAGAAGATTTTTTTGATCTGTGGTACTCTTAATAGATTATTAAGGTAAAGAACTGTTTTACCTGGAACACTGCTTGTTCCAACATGTGTGATTTTTAGAGCTTCACCATTCCCCATGACAATAGAATGCATACCTGTGTATTCTTTATTGCCAAGATTGAGATTCTGCAAGTTGTTTGTGAGGTGATTGGATGCACCTGAATCTGGGTACCATTCTTCTTATGCTATATCCTCAGGTCTGGTAAGTCTTTTTGAGTTTACATTTTGGATTCTTGAACTTTCTGAATGGCTGCCTTGCCTTTGATCAATATGTGCCACATTTGCACTGGAATTTTGATTTCTCTGATTTGTTTTGTTGGTTTGGGTAATAGTTGACATTGAGTCTGAAATAACATTGCCTGGCTATATGCCCTGGTTTTTCACAAATTTGACATTTTGTTCTATTGTTATTCCATCTTCTATTTCTTCCTCTACCTTTCTGAGTTGCATTGTTTCTGTGATTGAAGTTTTCCTGCACAGTATTCTGATTTTCTGATTTCTTCCCTTGAACTTTGTTTCTTGAATTTGAGGCATAGTTGAGGGATAGTTCTGTATTGTTTTCTTTTCTCTGTTCAATTCTTCCTTCATGAGCTAACAGAATTGAATTGACATACTACATGTTGGGTAGATCTTGTTGTGATGAAATAATTGCTACAACAGATTCATATTCACTGTCTAAACCATTCAAAATGGTCAGTATTTGCTCTGTCTCTGATACTTTATGTCCAGCTGTGTCAAGAATATCATAGTATGACTTCACTTTAGTTAGATATTCTCTCATTGACATGTTTTCTCTAGAGATTCTGCAATTGCCTCTTATAATATATAATTCTTGCAGCTGACTGTGTATTAAAATTTTGTTGTAATGCAGACCATATTTCAAATGATGTTTTACACCCAACAATCTGAGATATTACACCTGAACTGATGGAGGAGAGTAGCCATGCAGTCAGTAGGCTATCTTGTCTTTGATAGTTGATGAATTCTTTGTTGATGATCATTTCTCCTGTGCCATCAGTTGTCATTCTTGTTGGTATTGTTGCAGTTCCATAGAGAAAGTTTTCCAGTCCATACCCTCTTACACTAGTTTCAACTTGATATTTCCATAGCATAAAGTTGTTTTCATCAAGTATAGTTGTAACTAAGTTGTTCTTCGGCTTTATGATCTTGCAGGAATTTGTTTCAGCAGTTGATGAATCTTGGTTTCTTGATCTTGACCCTTCCTAATTTTTCATTCCACTGGTTTCCTGATGATGCAGTTTCATCATCTCCTGCCATAGTGAACAATGAGGATGTGCAGTTGAGATTATCTGATATAGAAGATCAGATGGTGCAGCCAATTTTCCAGATTCAAGAACCTTGGCGAGGCACTATTTGCAGCGAAAATCTTGCTACAGAAGCAGGTCGCTACAGAAGCAGGCAAACTTTATTCTCAGATGATGAGATAGCAAATCTGAGAGCAACCAGGATGGTGGATGATGACGATTTGTCTGACACCTCCTTGGATGGCTCGGTGATGAAGCAAAAAAAATCTCTGATGAGAGACTGATTGAGATCAGTTTTTGAATTACTGTCGTTTGACAGATTTTGGCTCTGATACCATAAAAGGATTTCTAGAAAATAATAAATTTGATTGTTGTAGAGCAAGAATCGATAATGATGTAGAGATCAGAGAGATTATGTAATAGCAGTAATGAAATGTATTATGTTTCAATTAGTATTCTGTACAACAAGGCACCTCAATATACAATGCGGAAGTTGTGATATTGAGCTAATTTAGTAATAGGCACATACCCGAATACACAAGAATAAGATAAATGCATTACACCGGTTCATTTTATCATTCTAACTAGAGCATACTATTGACCTTTTCCATGTCAATGCTTCAAAGCATTACACGAAAATCGCTCTTCTTTACATAAACTATTAATCCTCCAATATGATGGCAAAGTAGGTTTCTAGAGATAGCTTAGTCCTAAGTTAATTAATGTCATGGACAATGACCTAGCAAATGATAGTGGATTGCTTGATATTGATTGATAGATAAATGGATATTGAGTCAAGGTATGACGTTGAAATTCACAGTTCAAATATATGTCAAATTGTATATCAAATTAAATAGGAGATTGTGAGCTTCACAACTACGAAAATGGTTGGTCAATCGGGTTAGCAAGTTGGAAGATACGGGTAAACTGACATTCGAAGCGGGGTAGAATTGGATGTTAACCAATTACTCCCCACCCCTAAAAATCCCACCTCACCCCAATGTCGATAGGTGGAAACACACGATCTAGACTCAATGATCAACCGATAGACGTACTAGATTGTGGTGTACGGATTTGGTGATTGGTTTTGACCTTATAGGCTTATTATGGATGCATGGTACTGATTGTTTATCATCTATCCAACAATTGATGTTATTTGAATTTGTTTTAATTAACCAAGCCTCCATCCATGATCTTCACGGAGTATTTCCGCAAATCCAAGCTTAAAGTGAAACCTTGATTTTCGTTGCAAGTCAAAATGGGGATTTTGACCAAAACTTAATATTTTTGCAATATCGGACATCCTATTAGAGATTATTGACGAATCGATGGTTAGCTCCGTTATTGTAATATGTAATCTCTGTATTTATTTTTATATATTTCTACTATACTTTTTTTAAGTAGAAATAAAGAATAGTTGTTAAATTCGTATATATCGATTAATAGGTCAAATCATGTGAAATTTATTGTCCGGGGTTTGCAAAAATTTTAATTGTAACGATTGGATAATTAGTATTGTTTTCAATTAGAGATGGTTGGTAATTTAGATTTTGGGTTTTTTTGCATCATTTTTACTACAATATTATGTTTCATTTTGTGGACTTTTAAGTCAAAAGACTTGTCTCTAAATATAAAATGTAGATAGGATTTGGACTGTTTAAATAGCCAGAAATTTGGACTTTAATTTCAATCAACCATATTTCATGGGATTAGTATACAAATAAGAATGAAAGAACATGTACAATAATTCCAAATACTACATCAATTATTATACTTCAGTGAAAATGACTGAACTGTTAAATATGGTTTTCGGTTAGAATAGTATGCAACTTACAATTTGTAAGTGACCCATTGAAAAGAGTATAAACATAGGGTGTGAATGAATAAATTGGTATATCTGTTAGTCAATGTCACAATCTATTTATGTAACATGTTACTAATTTAGGATGATAGGTATGTATAATACGTTCAACATGTTGACTGCCTGTACTGGTTTAGAAAAGATGTTTATGCTGTTGAACACGGCCTTGAAAAACGACTCTATTTTTTGTAATAAATTTCAAAGAGAGTTTATTATTCAAATAAGTTTTCTTCGAAGGCTAATTTGAAGATTTGTTCCGTACAAATTGTTCTGAAGGTAGCAAAAGACTGAAAACAGATTTGTTAAACAATAGTAAATCGGAATATTTTCAAGCTTTCTTGTTAATTCTATTAATTTTCTCCCTCCTCCTCAATTCCATTAGGATATTTAATTTTTCAATCATGTAACTTACCATTATTATAATTATTATTATATCATATCATAATTATTACAATTATTCTGTTGGTTCTTTCTTCTGTCACTTTATATTTAAATATACTAACATTTAATAATTTGTTGAACTGATGGAGCATGGGATTGAAACTGATGGAGCTATCTCATGGACTAAAGGAATCCAAAAGTAGAAAATAGATCCAAATAGCCTGAGATGATACGTTCTCAGTGAAGCACCAAAATGTTTATGCTAAAAATTAGCACAAAAATTATAGAAAAGAATAAAATGAGTAGATTAAATAAAAAACGAGAAGAAAATCCCATACAACAATTAGAGTGGTTTGGCTAATCGTTGCCCTACGTCCACTTGAACTTTGTTTATGATTCTACAAAGTCTTTACAAAGTTGTGCTTATAGATTGGTATTATATCGATTGGTATAAACTCACAAAATTATAGCAGAAGTACAGAAAATTAGAATACAACCAGAAAGGATCCCTAAGAAAAGCCTATCATCCTGTATTTATATTTAGAGGTTGATGAAATTCTCTCGACCATGTTCTTTCCCATGTTCCCCACATCTAGAAGGAGCCGCTTTCAAAAGATCGTGGCCAACCCATCAAAAACTATGGAGCGGTACTGATCCATAAGACTATTATTCGAATCTTCTTCAATCTTCCGTGAATGTTTGGTTGACTTTCACCTTTGTTTTGGACATTTGATTGCATTGATATGAGCTAGAACTTGAGTGAATTCTTTTGTTTGAAGGTTGGATAAAAGCACTTGACTTATCCGTTGATCGTTTGGATCAAGGACTGCGAGTGAACCATCATTTATGGTGTGTACGTTGACTAATAGTTACCCTAGTCTTCTACAGCATAAACTATGCAATTTAATAAGAATTAAAGATCCATACCAATCCTTGGTCATGGATCGATCGATACCGATCCATGGCATGGCTTGGTTATTGGATTTTTGGACTTGGCACTTGAAGTGAGTTGGTATGTACACTATTCTCGAAGATTAATTCTTGGTGAGCTTATGATTCGACCTCTTGGTTTCGCTTGACATCTGAACTTGATGGTTATTGCTTTGGATTTCTACTTGATTATCCTTCTGTTTTAACTATCTGACTAGTTCGAATGAGGCCTGATCACACGGCTGGCTAACAAGAGTGTTTTCACAAATTTAAGCTATAGTAAAAACCTTGCTTTTCATTGCAAATCAAAACTGGTGTTTTCGACTAAATTGAATGCAATTAAAAATTCGATCGTCCTATTAGAGATCATCGGCAATTAACTCCATCGTTGTCACATGTAATCTGTATGTTTGTTTATTTATTCGTTGTACTCTTGAAGTTTGAAATTAAAATAGTTGTTAGATCCGTGAACGTTCACGCTACAAGAACGGGACCAGATAGCGACGGCTTTTAGCCGTTGCCGGCCGTCGCGAGCCGTCGCTAGTCGATGCTTAAAGTAGTCGCTATATTGGTCGTCGTCCAATAGTATAGCGACGGCTCCGTCACATAAATAGCGACGGCTCGCGACTGCAAATGTGCCATGTGGAAATTTTTTCAATGTATAAATGACGTCGCTAGCCGTAGAACCAATTGGTCGTCGCTAAACTGAACCAGATAGCCGTCGCTAGCCGTCGCTAGCCATCGCTAACCTGGGTAAATTTCTGTGCACCTGCACAGCCCATATACACTTCAACCAATCTGAACCAAACAACCGCTATACACTATATTCATCAACTATAACCATCATATATCCATCATATAACATCACTATACATTCAAACTATATAAAATCCAACCAAATCTCATTTTCAAATCCAACCAAATCCATTAACCAGAATATGTACATAGTAAACCGAAATTTCTACATAATATCCCGACATATATATACATAATATCCAACCAAATCCATCAACTTGAAGTCATCAAAATATATAAATAATATCCTGAAATATATATACACCAAACCAACCAAAATGTGTATATACCAAACTATAAGCAAACAAACATACCTACTCCTTGCCATCGCTGCCGTCCTCTCCTTGCATCCTCTCATGCGGTTGCAAATAAGCCGCAATCCGCTCATCCAACTGTTGCTCAAAGAAACTCTTCCTCCAATCATTTATTTCTTCCACTGTCGCCCTCAACTGAGCAATCTCCGCCTCTTGCTGTGACCTCATGTATGCACTCTGCATTCTCATCGCCTGTAAAATAATTCATAATTATTTATATATTAGTATATATATATAATATTATTAAAATAATTTAACTATTCATATGCATAAGTAAATTTATATATTAGTACATGTCAAAATTTACCTCCATATTTCCATAGCTATACCGTCGACTGGTCCGAGAAGGCGGGTCAATAATAGCATCCCAAATATGGTTCTCCTCCTCTAACGTAAGCTCTTCCCGACTAGTGGACTGTGCTACACGAGCCCACTTTGCTTCACCTCTCGTGCGATTACAAACAATTATTTTACACGATAAAAACCGAATTTCAAAATTTTGAAAATAAAATAAGACAAAATATTGTTATTAACAGTAAATTAATTTACCGTTACGGATTGTGATTTGTCATCCGTCAACTCATACGAAACATTGCCCGTTTCGTCAGTCCTCTCCACGGCATGCGTGGCCTTGAACAGCTCGGCCATAGTGGACTCGCGGTTGTATCTCGCGACCTGAAAATATATAAATATTATTGCTAATCTGATTATAAAATATTGTAATAAAATGTAAACACAGTTTATAAATTTAATTACCAGCTCTCTCTTGTGCTCCTGAAAGGATTTGGAGCCACCACGGTGCAATGCAGGATTTTTATCCCTGTTTGCCCGGTTCCGCACAGATAACTCCTACAAATTAAGATAAATTATCACGTATATATCTTGCGAGATTTATATTAGACTTAAATAACAAAGAAAACATATTTTACTTACTTTTACCGCCGGACTGTTCTAAAGCTGAAGAAATTCATTCCATACACCCTCACCCATCCAGTTCGGCTTTTTCCCTGCATTCTTAGCCTTGGACAATGTATCCCTGTAATTTTTCCTCATTCGTTTGTTCCAGTGATTTAAAAAAAATGTCCAAGTCATCAGGGTCGACGCGGACTGCAGCCTGTAAATTAAAATTATTTTAAGTTATATAGATTATATTAATTTACAACTGAAATTCGAACTGCTACTTACAAGTATATCCGCCTGTATAGCGTTCTTGACTTGAGGGGGGATGTCATCCCAGCGAGGCCAACAACCATCCATCCGGCTTTGAAATGCCTTTCTCGAAACCTGTAAAATATAATCTGATGGTTTCACCTCAAAGCCACTGCAAAAGTTATGATATACATGTTTAGTGGATTTTAAAACTTATACTTTAAATAAAATTGATACTTACCCAGCACTTCAAGGAAAAACTTCTGCAATCGGACGTAAGTCCGGTGCAGTGCCTATTAAGATATTTATTACATATTTAGATATACAAATTTGAAATTGAAATTGACATGAACATTGCACATGTTAATTTACCTCTCAAATGGATACATCCATCCATATTGCACAGGACCTCGAAGAAGTGCTTCGGATGGAAGATGAATAGGTAAATGCTCCATTACGTTAAAAAAACCAGGCAGAAGTATTTTCTCCAGTTTGCATAGCAATATGGGTATTTCTACTTCAAGTTTACATATACGATCCACCTTTAATGTTGTCGAACAAAGCTGTTTATAAAACAAACATAACTCTGTTATGACATTCCATACTTTTACGAGCAACAGTTCTTTGAAAGCCACGGGGAGTAAATATTCCCTCATGATATGACAATCGTGACTTTTCATCCCACTCAGTTTACTATTTTTGAAGTCAACACATCTACGAAGATTGGAAGAAATCCCATTGGGAAATCTTAATTCTTCCACCCACTTTAGCACGAGTTTTACTTGCTTATTGTCTAGCTCATAGCATGCTTTCGGTTTTTTATTGTCGTTAGGCTTCATACGAAGTTCCAGGCGCTTACAATAGTTTGCTATATCAAGCCTCGAATTCAAATCGTCCTTGGTTTTTCCCTTTACATTCAAAATTATATTAAGCAGATTATCAAACACATTCTTTTCGTTGTGCATCACGTCAATATTATGTCGGAGTAAGAGATCTTTCCAATATGGTAACTCTCAAAATATACTTTGTTTGCACCAATTATGAATGTCTGACTTTCCTGGAATTTCAGTCTGGACTCCAGTTTCATGTATCTTTGGATAGTCTCTTACAATTTCGTATATTTCCTCGCCTGACCAAACCTTGGGTGGTTTCAGATTCTCTTTTCTGTTAGCTATGAAAATTTTCTTATGTCTTCTAAAAGTATGATTGGGATGAAGAAAAAACACCGATGATAATCAAACCACGAAACTTTCTTCCAATATCATAACGAAAATGCTCGTATTTCTTCCATACAATAAGGGCATGCTAGACGACCGGCCGTACTCCAACCAGAAAGCATCCCGTATGCAGGAAAATCATTAATCGTCCATAACAAAGAAGCGAATAACCGAAGAAAAAAATCGTTGATACATCGTAAGTTTCGACTCCTTCATTCCACAGTTTCTTCAACTCTTCGATCAATGGTTGTAAATAAACATCAATTCCTTGGGTTGGATCATGAGGGCCGGGAACGACAGTGGTGAGATACATATATGGTGTCTTCATACACATCCATGGAGGTAAATTATACGGAGTAACGATAATTGGCCAGGATGAATATTTACTACCAAACTATGAAAATGGTGAAAATCCATCTGTACATAAACCAAGTCTGACATTAGTCTTTCCGCAGCAAATGCGGGATAAGTCTTATCGAAACGTTTCCATGCTTCACCGTCGGATGGATGTATCAAAGTTCCTTCTTCCGCTGTTCTCACACTATGCCATCGCATATGACAGGCCGTAGCAGAAGATGCATATAATCTTTGAAGTCTGGGAGTGATGGGTAAATAATGCATTCTCTTGTACGGGACTTGTTTCCCTTTTTTCTTTCTTGGTTTGTATCTTTCTTCGTTACATATTTTGCATTTTCTGAGGTCAACGTCGTCTTTCCAATACAACATGCAACCTTTCACACATGCGTCTATCTTCTCGTACGGTAGACCGAAAGCGGACATCAATTTTTTACTTTATAATGACTATCACACATCAGATTATTGGGTGGCATGTGTCATTTTGCAGCTTGTACAACTGCTGTAAATGCAGCTTCCGTAAGGTTGAATTTTGATTTCATAGTTATGTATTCGGCGGTTACTGAAAGTTCGGTTCCGCTTTTACATCCGTCCCACAACGGCCTCTTAGCAGAATCCAACAAATCGTATATTTTTTTAGCTCCCGCGGTCGGTTCTTCTTCGACATTTTCGTCTTCATCGACAGCTTCAGTTGTAGGAAACATTGATCGTGCCGCATCATCCACCATATTTTCTATCGGATTCGTCATCATATTACCGTCCTCTAAAACTTCAGTATTAGGTGTAGGTTCAACAAGTTGTCCATGACGATCCCAGAAATAATAATCAGGCACGAAACCATATTGATACAAATGTACTTCAACTATATCCAGTTTCCAATGCTTCAAATGTTGGCACTTACTATACGGGCAACGAATTTCTGTATTGTTTCGGTTATTAGATTTAGCAAATCTAATAAATTCGTGTACACTATTGTAGAAATGTTGCTTTATTGATCCCTTCTTTCCAGTTCTGACTTCATACATCCAAGTACGGTCGAGAAAATAATTGAACATTTTTCCTGATTTGAAAATGTATGTTACACAATTTAAATCATTAATTTTCAACCATTCTCCATTGTAAACAATTCACCGTTCCAGAAAATTCAAAATATAAACTTCACTTTTTTTTTTTTTTTTGGTATTTTGGTTTTCACTTCGGTGGTCATTCATCCTACTTTCCATTACAAACACAATAATGTAATTACATTTTATAAATCATTTCAGATTAAACGGTTCAACAAAATTTCGGCAGCACTTCCCTTATGTTCCCTGTATCGTACACAAATGCGTGTACACAGGGAACGTAAAGGAAGTGCTGTCGAAATTTTGTAACCGTTTAAAATGAAATGATTTATAATATGTAATTACTTTATTGTGTTTGTAACTTGTCCAATACAGGGACAAATCCGAAAAATATTGTATCAGATGAATATAAATATCTGTTCCGTTACAAAACGAACATCCATATAACGATCATATACAACACTTACCAGACGGGGCCAAAGCCAATCTAAGGGACAAAAAAAATTCTTTAAATTTTATCAAATATTGTTGTTCTTTTCAGATTTTGACAACGTTTCAACTATTTATATTTTATTTCAAAATTTTGTGTATTTAAATTTTAGTTCAACATTCAATTAACAATTTTAGTTCAATATTCATTTCTTTATTTTTTTACGACATAGATTTTATGTGACTATTTGTTGTTGTTATATTCATTTCTTAATTTCTTTACAAAATCGATTTTAGTACAATATCAGTTGTTTTTAAAGTAATTTCCTAATTTTTTTTAAAATAAATTAGATATTTGCAGAATTTTTAATGTTCTCATATTCATTTTTTAATTTTTTGTACAAACTTTATTTTTTACAATATATACAACCTTTTGCATTTTGGCCATCGCTAGCTGTCGCTAGTCATCGCTAAAATTATTAAAATGGCCGTCGCTAGCCGTCGCTCAATCAACAGGGTAAATATGAGAATTATCAATGAATATAATTAGAAAACAACAAATTCTAATTATCAAATAGATAATTAGAAAACAATAAAAAAACTAATTATTAAATAAAAATTTGTCAATTTAAATTCACTTAACAACTTAAATTTGTAACACTACACCAAAACAGTCAAATCCTAACATTTATAAGTGTTACAAATAATTTCAGTAACACTTTTTAAGTGTTACTAATGGACTGTGAGGAATGAAGCGGCCTAATTTGTGACACTTATAAGTGTTACGAACATACGTATTACTAACACTTATAAGTGTTGGTACAGACATATACGGTAACGCTTATAAGTGTTGGTATAGAAATATGCGGTAACGCTTATAAGTGTTGGTACAGAAATATGCGGAAATATGCGGTAACGCTTATAAGTGTTGGTACAAAAATATGCGGTAACGCTTATAAGTGTTGGTATAGAAATATCAGGTAACGCTTATAAGTGTTGGAAAATGATTATTTAGTAATAATTAATATTTAATTCTTAAAACAAATGAATATAATATCTCATAAATGATGATGTCCATATCGTATATAATTCATCATATCAATTCAATATGAAGTCTAAAATGCTTCCATATCTCAAATGCAACAATATCATACTTAGATAATACTATAATATGAGCTACAAACTTTCCAATTTCAAAATACCACAATATCATATCCAAATTTCAAAATACAACAATATCATATCCAAATTACAATAGAATTTTAGATACTGCGAAGACGAAACACAGGCCATATCACAAAGCCCCCATCTGAAAATTCACAAAGCTTCTGGTGCCCATTTTGAGGACCATCGTAAATTGGTGCTTCCGGTTCTAAAACTTCTGTTATCCAAACAACTTTCTCAATATTTGAAACTATCTCTCTGAAATGACACATAGTTTGTGTTCCAGTATAAGCTTTTGCTACATTCTTCTTCGTATCCTGTGATAGTAGCATTACAAATTGTTTACCTCTTGTAGATGATCCAACATCATTTGACGAAATACTAGCAACTCCAATATTCGAAGGAGATTTATTCAAGTTAGAAGCGGTTTCAGTCATAGGCATCACATTACCACCACTAAGATTATATTGTAACCCCGGTACCATAGTTAAGAAAGATGAAGCAAATGATTTAAGAGCCTAATTGATTTGGCTTGACACTTGATTCGCCACTTGATTTGCAACTTGATTTGCTACTTAGTTTTGTAATTCCGATGACCATTGACGAAAATCTTTCTTTTTATTCTTATCGGCAATTGCTTTTGAAGCTTGCATCAACTTTACTTGTTTTGCAGAGGAAGTGGAGCTAATTGCACGACAATAGTTTTTCTTTCTATCGGACCCAAAAACTTTAGAGATGGGATCGTTGTCAAGGTCGTATTGTTTGCTTCCTCGTTGCCGCTACATTCCAACTTCTGTTTTTCTTCATCTTCCTCCACATGTGCCTGAATTCAATACGTACAGAAGATTAGCGGTTGAGAAGCAATAAGATAAATAATAAACAATTGGACGCATTGGGATTATATCAAATGACATAAAAGTTTGTATTAATTTGAGGGTTTGGTCAGGGTTTTATTATTGACATACACATGTATATTCTCAAACTCCATCGCCGAGTCACTGATACAAACAACTGTTCCATGCTGACAAACTTCTCTACCTGACAAACCTCTCCTACATTTACCATCATCCACCATCTTTCATTCACAAACAATCCACCTAAAACACTTCACCAACCTACATACTAGTACATACCAGTTCAATAGCAACTTCTTGCCATAAACATCACTGCTGCTACAACATCTTCCTACTACAACATTACTGGCTCCACCACTCACCATTACCTACAACACCACAGCAATCCTCCACAACAACATCCACCTGCAAATACAAAAGTCCATTAAACATACAACCAACTTCCTCCTGTATTACAACCTCTTTGCGTTACAACATCACCATCAAACAACATAGCAATATCACCTGAAAATACAACCAAAACAACCACATTACTGTACATTCATACAACTACTTCAACCACATCCTCTTTGCGTCACTTACTTCACTGTGCAATTTCGTTCTCAGTTTCTTTTGCTTCATTTCTCCGTGCAATTTCATTGTGTGATTTCACTTCTTCACTTGCTTCACCGTGCAATTTGCATTTTCACTATTTCATTTGCTTCATTTCTGCTTCATTGTGCTTCACTGTGCATTTGCATTTTGCACTTTCTTCCGGTCATACCATCCTACCGCTTCATTTAACAACCATCTCAAACTGTTTCTCCTCCTTATACATCTTCACATCCTTCACAAACCTTGCATACGAATTAAAACCATTACTGTGCATTTTTTATGCATCTCTGTGCACAATTGCATTGCCTACCTCCCAACATTTCAACTCCAACTTCTTTACACCAAAAAATGTCTCTGTCATGGACTTTCTTAGCTGACTGAATCTATGCATTTTTATTTTCAATGCATATATTGGGTAGTGGATTTCTTTCACCATTATCTTGGATATAACTAATAAGAATTAAAGATGAATTGTTGAGTATTCTTCTAATTTGTTTGCTTACTTTCACACTTTACAGTGTTTTTGTTGATAACCGATACATGTTCTTTTGACCCAATGTATTTTTCCTGACAACAATCCTCAATTATGTATACAACGGTTAAAGTTAGTTTACCAAGTGCATGCTTACTGTTAGCTCTTTAATAACATACTTAATGGTTTAAACATTGCTCAATACCAGACTGTAGGGCCAGTGAACCTGCGCATATAGTTGAGATTGTGTCCCTAACATTTTAAATATGAACTTAAAAGGTTTAAAATCGAAAAGTTGGGTACTACTTAATTGGTTATTTCTTTTACTTGCAAGCTAATGGACTCTAA
The DNA here is from genome assembly GCA_030765085.1 of Allium cepa. NCBI lineage: Eukaryota > Viridiplantae > Streptophyta > Magnoliopsida > Asparagales > Amaryllidaceae > Allium > Allium cepa. Next base: position 255,150,485 of record CM060929.1, read on the forward strand.
CTAATTTGGGCCCACGTGGATTACATTTATGTTTATGATTTGTCCACTTTATTTCCCGCATATTTTCAAATTTTGGCGTCAAAAGTACGTTTCATTTTTGTTTTTTTTTTTTTCCTTTTTTTTGGCATCATAATTTGAATCGTTGTTAATATAAGAAATCTTGAAGTATCACAAATTGAATTCTCCGGTGACATCAATTATACTTGTGATCGCATTCCCTTGACAACCAATTACCAGCATAAAAAAGAAGTTTCAGATTGAGTCTTCCAGGTCATGATTTGATTCAAAACTCGGTTTAAACCTTAATTGAGCAAAATGGTTCAGTTTATGCTTAAGAAAGAAATATCAAGGTACTTGCTTGGATCAATAATTCAAAATCTATCGTTGCCTAAGAAAATAAAATTAAGTTTTAGGTTCGAGGTAGAATCTCAAATATGAAAATCAATTTCAAATATATAAATTATTACTCTGAAAAGAAGGTCATATGCTTTCTCGTACTTGAATGTTAATCAGTACATATTTAAATTAAAATTTCGAGCGTATTCTAATTATTTCGGTTCTGGCATTTAACAATTTAAATCCAGTTTAGGTTTACTACTTGAACTTTATGATCTGTGATTCAAAATACTAACGAATCCTTATCATTTATTAATAATAAACTTAACCAGTAAGAGTAAAAGATACTAGAAATGAACTGTTGCAACTCAAGAGCTACAGGAAAATAGAAGATTGTGACTAATAGAATGTCAACGGTTTTGTTAACGGTTTACTAATAAGCTAAGTGTAACAAGTAAATACCATACAGGGCTATGCCTTACCATTCCTATTGTACACACTACAGTTCCTTGCTTCTATCTTACAGGCACGTTACAAAATAACTACAGTTACCTTACAAAACAGAACTAACAAAACCAGCGTAAGATGCGTATCAGGCTAAACTACAGTGACAGCTACACCATAGTACACTGCAGTCAAAAAGGAAGACATTGTATTCAACCAACCACCAAAAAATACCCATCATATACCCGTGTGCGAAGCACGGGTTCCAATCTAGTTCTTTGTAGAATGGTTCGGAAATTAACAAGTTATATATATTTGTTTTTCTTGCACACTTTTACATCTACATATTTATTGTTTGGGTGTCTAGATTTGCCCACGGGAAAATTAAGGCAGTTTGCGGGAAAATTCTACTCCACGGCCCATACCATCTACCTTCCCACGCCGCCATCGACTTCATTCCCGACCTCTTCTTCCAACTTAGCACTCTTTTTGGCCTTTTATTTCCGTTTTTCGAAACTAGGATTATTTTAGCAAGTCACCTTACTATAACTACATACAGTTCAACTCCTGGAAAGCTCATGATTTCCAATTTTACTAGCTAGCAATAACTGACCTGGATCAAAACAATATCGTTAAGTGAGAATGGACAAATTTCACAGCAGGAAGAGCAACCACCTTATAATTAGACAGCTAAAACAAGTGACCAATTAAAACTTCATTATGCAAGTGGAGAATGAAAATGACCAAAACTTATGTTTCTTAGAAATCAATTAATATTTCAAGAAGTTAAACTATCTCACAACTCACAAGCCCCTCAAACCTAAATAAAATAAAACATGGTACAAATGGTCATATAAGTTCGTAACAGTTAATAGGTATAATAACAAAAAAATTGGTAATATGTTACTTTAAAGAAGTCGTCCCTATTAAACCCAAATCATCTTTGGGAAGGATACGCCATTAAATTGGTAGTAGTCAAAGTGGGTTGGCAACACCTCTACAAACTGTCCAGCTTGCATTTCACCCATCCATCAGCCTGAAACAAGCATTCATCATCAATCCCTCTGCATATCATTCCTGACAACTCCAATCGCCACTACTCCATTGCCCTTGCCTTCACTACTTCATTGCTACACCATCCAACCAACCACTGTCTGCTCCTCTACCTCTCTTCCACCAGACCACCACATAACTGCTCCTTCAAACTGCTGCTGTCAAGCCATCATCATCCCCTTCTGTTCCTTACCGATGCTCATCTTCACCCAGTACTGCCTCAACTATCCACTTCAAACCCTCAACCAAGAAACCCAACTGCCCCTTCATACCCAAACCATCCACAATTCCTCATCAAACAACCGAAATTCCCAATTCACGTCACCATCCTTTGCAGTTCAGTCGATCATCAACCAAAACACCACCTCAACAATACAACATCTCCTTTAATATACCATTGCCAAAACCTCACATCAACAATCACCTTTCGACCATCCGTCATCAAATCGACGCACGACTCCAAATCAATCGCGAACCCACGAAAACCGAATCGCATCATAAATTAATTTGAGTTTTAGGGAATTTCAATTTGTTATGGGAACGAACGAGAAAGTATTTTGTTTTGATTTGTTATCGCGGTAGGGTCTAATAATAATGGAACGAAGAAATTATACTCATCTCTTTGAACAACATTTGAAATAACAGAAACCACATTCACGTCGAAGAAACAAAAACTCCTCACCAGAGACAATCATAACTAATCGAACAAATATAAATTTACCAGCTTCATAAATCGCCATAACTAAAAGAAAATACCTGAATAAGAGAGTTGCGAGAAGAAATGAGTTGCGAGAAGAAGTGGAGAGTTGCGAGAAGAACTAGACGCGAGAAGAATTGGAGAGTTGCGAGAAGAACTGGAGGTGCGAATGGAAACGCGGGAACCCTAATTAAATTAAAAATTAGGCGGCCGATAGGGGGAGATTGAAAGGAATGCGTTAGAAAAATATATTATAAAATCAACCAATTTTTAGTGAGTTGTTTACAAATTTACCAGCTGTTCTAACTTTTTTTGTGTTGTAAATTATAACTGATGTGTTGGAAAGTCTATAAAAAACATTATTTATATTTCCCAACACTTTTTCAGGTATCCTAACATTTTTTATTGTCACTATGTTGTAACACTTATAAGTGTTAGAAATTAACAAATATAAAATGTTGCAAAATCACTATTTTGGTGTAGTGTAATTTATCAATTTCATAAACTATGAAATACTTTCATGTAACCAAGTTAATCATTAATATACACTATTTTTTCACCTAAAACAACTAACCATGTTAATCGCCAACACTAATTATCTACATCAACTATTTATTCAACTTGATCATGATAAAGTAATTAATGTAATACTTAATTCAAGTTCATGATAATAAACTAATTAATCTACCAAATTAACATACAACACTACTAATACCTAATTTAACAACACTACTAATACCCAATTTAACAACAAATCTCAATTTTACAGCAAATCATAATTGAATTAGGGTTTAAACTAAACCTAAAAACATCAAATTTACATTCAAACAAGAGATTGGGAGCATACCGACACAAATTTGGATGATTTGGAGGCGTTGAAGGCTGGGGCGGTGGCTACGGTGACGGAGGGCGACGGATTGAGGGATGGAGGAAGGTTTTGGTGGAGCAAGTGAAGTGAATCTGTTGCTCTCGGCTTAGATCTGTATATTGCGTATAGCGACGGCTAACGACGGCCGCTTATTTTAGCCGTCGTTAGGCTCCGTCGCTATACGAAGCCTTTCTTGTAGTGTCATCATAAGATCATATGTCAAATTTGTCCTTGTTTTCCATCATAATGTTGATGGTAACGATTAAATACTCAGTATTGTTTTCAATTGTGGATATTGTTGGCAGTTAATTGACAATTTCGGGATTTTGCATCATTTTGGCAGCAACGTTCTGTGTCATTTTGTGGACTTTCAAGTCAAAGGGCTTAGCTCTCTAAATATGAACTGCAGAGATAATTTTGACGGCTTAAAAGAGCCTGAAATCAGTACTTCAATTTATGTCAACCCCCAAACACACACACATATATATGCAGTATCCTATCCTCCATAAAAAATATAGGGTATCCAATTAAGAATGACTGAATACATAGAGTAATTCCAAATACACGCTTGCATTAATTATAATAATCCTGCGAAAATGACTCAACTACTAAATATAGTCCCAGGTGAGAACAATATGCAAGTTATAATTCGTATGTGACCCGTTGAAAAGAATACGGACAACAGGTGTGAATGAAACAATCATGAATCAAGGTATATTTGCGGGTCAATGTTACAATCTTCTTTCACATTATTTTAATGGTTCCGAACAAAGAAAATTCCATGTCCAAATTAAAAAAAAAAGACTAATCCAATGTATAAATCTACGGGAAATATCGATTTGAAAATGAACCTGCAGTTTTCGCAATAAATGATGACAAAAGCACTAACAAACAAACCAAATGTACATGCAGGTGCTGTTGGGCTACTGGGGACTTGCAAATTTCCATTAGGGTTGACAAGTAACGTAATCAAACCGACTGTTAGTAAGGTTTGTTTACTGTCACTGGGCCAAAGTCAATTTTTCTAAAGCCAAAAAAACGTGATCTTGTCTAATCGCGGTTTCCCTAAAAACGTGAATAATGTCTCATCGCGGTTTCTCTAAACTTCCTCCTTTTATTTCGCGCATCAAAGATTCCAAATTCAAATCTGTTATGATTTTCAAATTCTAAATTTCAATTTCAAATCGAAAATTTTGAATGATTTGATTAATATTTAAGTTTGAAATTCATATTTTCATATTCAAATCTCAATTTATTCTTTTCCAACATATTATCATTTAATGTTTAAATAATATTAACAAAAATTTTAAATGTATATTTCTTATCAAAGTTATACAATCGAACGGTCGGTTTCTCTACCGTTGTGCGGTTGTACTAGTATGTTGCTTTGTCGCAAAGCAACAGACTGAGTGAACAAAAGAGATACGATATGTAATATGTTCAACATGCTGACTGTATACAAACTAAGGAAAGATATTTACGCTGTTGAACACGTTGATAGCCCAACTGCATGTGACAGCTAAATTTGTACACAGGCCAGCAATAATTTACAGCACAGATAACATAAAAAAGGAACCATACAAAGAATATAGAACTGGATCATAACTCTATTTGTTTACATACATGTAAACAACACATATATAACAAATAAAAAGATGATGTTTCCTGAGAAAAAAACTATACTGCACAGACCTACTACTAATAAAACATAGGCAGATCAAAAACATTCGTGAAAACTTTCATAGATTAAGATATCGAAGTCTAGGCAATTTTGAATGCCCTTTCTTTCTTAGGAACTCAGGAATCTCCACCATGTTCCCTTCTGTTTAATATGAAGAAGAGCGTCTGCCTGAACCAAGCGCATCAATTAGATTGCCCGTTATATAACTTGTTTTGATGTCAGAAAGAAATTCAAAACCATTAAAGATGGTGTGATTTCAAGGACGCTGGCCTTTTGTCTAAGGACTCCGTAGTAGACAGTAGATCGCCAGCCAAGGTACACTAAAACCGTCAACAAGCAAGGTACGGCAGGTAAGCATATAATGACTGAGCGCTTGTTCAACAAATGCCAAAACAGATTATAGATACGAAACCATTTTCATTTCCCCATTCCTGAAACTGGATGGGGATATAGTGACATATGACACACTTGAAACCTTTGGTCGACGCTGAATTTGATTTGAGATGAAACACAGACGACAAAATTAGATTACTGCCTTGGGAAAACCAATCGCTCTTTATCTCATTTCCACGAGCTCGGGAGAATCCTTTAGGATTGTTATATGAAATTAACATATCGAAGAACATGTATGCTAGGCAGGAGCACTAAGAACATGTATCGAGAATCCTATACTATTGACCTTTTCCATATCAATGCTTCGAAGCATTCCACGAAAATCGCCCTTCTTTACATAAACTATTAATCCCCCAATATGATGGCAAAGTAGGTTCCTAGAGATAGCTTAGTCCTAAGTTAATTAATGTGATGGACAAATGACCTAGCAAACGATCGGAGATTTCTTGATATTGATTGAGAGATAAATGGATATCGAGTCAAGGTATGATGTTAAAATTTACAATTCAAATATATGTCAAATTGTACATCAAATTAAGGAGGAGATTGTGAGCTTCACAATTACGAAAATGGTTGGTCAACCGGGTTAGCGAGTTGGAAGATATGGGTAAACTGGCATTCGAAGCGGGGTAGAATTGGATGTTTTACCAATTACTCCCCACCCCTAATTAAATATCCCACCTCACCCCAATGTCGATAGGTGGAAACGTACGGTTTAGGCTCAATGATCAATCGCTAGACGTACTAGATTGTGGTGTACTGATTCGGTTATTGGTTTTGACCTTATAGGCTTATTATGGATGCATGGTACTGATTTTTTATCGTCTATCCAACAGTTGAAGTTATTTGAATTTGTTTTAATTAACCAAGCCTCCATCCATGATCTTCACAGAGTATTTCCGCAAATCCAAGCTTAAAGTGAAAACCTTGATTTTGCAATCAAAACGGGGATTTTGACCAAAACTTAATGTTTGTGCAATATTGATCATCCTATTAGGGATTATTGATGAATCGATGATTAGCTCCTAATTGTAATCCGTAATCTTTGTATTTATTTTTATATATTTCTACTATACTTTTTTTAAGTAGAAATAAAGAATAGCTGTTAGATTCGGGTACATCGATTATTAGGTCAAATAATGTAAAATTTATTGTCCAGGGGTTTGCATAATTTGTTGATTATAAGATTGAATAGTTAGTATTGTTTTCAGTCGGAGATGTTTGGTAATTTAGATTTTGTTGTAATATACATTAATAATAGAGATGAATATGCTAAATATGAAAGGGCATTATTGTAATCTGCACTGCATAAGTAGTCTATAAATATGGAGCTTGATTGTATTGTGGATATATCTCTCAATTCTATAGAATTGTTCTCTCTCTAATTGCCTTCATTCTCTTTATTCTGTAACACGTTATCAGCACGAAGGAATGCGAATTAATTATTGACCTCAACCTGTTCACCTTCAAACTTTCCAACTTCTCAGCAAGTAATTAAATATTAATTACTCTGACTGTTTCTCTTCTGACCATTCCAATTCTAAGGCTATTTATATTCATAATCCTATTATATATATTAGTGCAGACGAGTCTTTTAGAATATCTCTACATACATTCTATTTCTTATTTCCTTTATAACAACAGGTAAAGGAATTGTTCTTGCATTTCTTTATAAACTCGTTACTTTTCCTCTCTCCAAAAAGGTAATTGTCAATATCATTTTTTTTTGATAAATCTATCAAGTTAGCACATGCTAGTTTGGGGTTCGCTTCTATATTTTTCATGTCTTTTCTTATATCACTCTTATTTTTATTCTTTGGCTTCTAAATTCAATATTATTATTATTTTTCCCTTTGCGGATCTATTGCCAAATAAAATTCAAAAGTTTGGAATGGAATATACACAAAAGCTGACTTTCATTTCTTATTTGATAAATACATGAAAGTTGCAAAATCAAAATGTTTGGTTTTGTTGATACATTTTTTTTTTGGTATAGTTGTTTGATACCATGAACGAAGACTTTCCATTTTTTTCTTCTCTTTAGCTGGAAACAAACAAATAGTGAATGCTGTTGTGGCGAATATATTCACCTTATGCAATTTATTTTATGAACAGTTTACAAAATGACAAACATCGCCAAGCTTGAATTTAAAGCTTTGGATATATCTGGAGACAACTACTTATCATGGATACTGGATGCTGAGATTCATTTGCAATCTCAATGCTTAGAAAATGTCATTAAAAATGGCAATACTATGTCCCAGTAGGACAAAGCAAATGCTCTAATATTTTTAAGACGTCAAATCCATGACGATCTAAAAACAGAATATTTGACTGAAAAAGACCCTCTCCACTTATGGAACTCCCTGAAGGAGCGTTATGACCACCAGAAGACGGTCATACTTCCAAACACTAGGCAAGAGTGGTTGAACCTGAGGTTTCAGGACTTTAAGTCCGTAAGAGAATATAATTCTGCAATGTTTAGAATCACTTCTAAACTGAAATTATGTGGAGAAAAGGTGGATGACGCACAAATGCTTGAAAAAACTTTCTCAACATTTCATGCCTCGAATATACTCCTGCAGCAATATCGAGAGCGTCATTTTGCAAAATATTCTGAACTCATAGAATGCTTACTAATTGCTGAACAAAATAATGAATTGCTTATAAAAAATCATTCCTCAAGACCAACTGGTTCAACTGCTTTACCTAAAGTTAATGCTAATTTTGCCCACTCTAGAAGAGGTAGGGCTCGAGGTTGAGGTAGAGGACATGGTCATGGACGTGGATATAACTCTAGCAGAGGTGGTTATGGTGGTCTTAAAGGTAACAAAACCACCAACTTTAAAAAGCAACAAAATAAAATTGAGCCTATAAAGAACAATGATTCAGCTTCAGAAAATAAAAGGCATTATGAGAAAGTTTGTTATAGATGTGGACGATTTGGTCACTGGTCACGTACATGTAGATCATCAAAGAAAACAGTTGAAGAATATCATCGCTCGAAGAATATTGAGGAAAATAATGCCGAAAAGTTACCTGAAAACACTAACCTGAAGTTAGATGATTTCTTCGAAGATGACGATGGAAATTTCATTAATGATGAAAATCTAAGTGTAATGATCAATGACATGACCGAGTTGATCAATTAGAAATGTCTTGAAGTTTGTTATGTGATTTTCGTTTTATTTCATTAGCTTGCATCAATAAATCAGTTTGAAGTTTGTGTTCGTTTAATTGTATTTCCCTTTGCAGTACTAGTAATGTGTAATGTGGATGTTGTTTTTAATCAATAGCCTATTTTAATCATATTACTTTATTTGTTTACATTACATTTATTTATGCATACAAATTTTTAATGATTGACTAATCATTGTCTTTAATTCTTAAGGTATGGAACGCTATTTGGGTGATGATATATGCTTACTAGATAGTGCAACTACTCATACAATTTTGAGAAACCAGAAGTTTTTCTCTGAACTATCTGAAAATTTCTCAGCTAAAGTCTCTACTATAGCTGGATCTGCTAATATAATTGACGGGTCCGGAAGAGCCCATATATTATTACCAAATGGTACACATATCTTTATTCAGAATGCATTATACTCAAGCAACTCTAAAAGAAATTTGCTGAGTTTCAAAGATATAAGAATGAATGGATACCATATTGAAACTATAAATGAAAACAACAAATAATATCTTTGTGTTATTTCTAGAATTGAAAGCCAGAAGCTTATCCTAGAAAAATTTGGTACAATTTCAACTGGTTTATATTTTACAAAAATTGGCAAAGTTGAATCTCACTCTATAAACATTAGCCAGAAGCTCACAAATAGAAAGACATTGATTCTTTGACGTGATCGCTTGGGTCATCCTGGATCAATTATGATGCGTAAAATTGCCAAAAACTCAAACGGACATGATTTATCAAACCAATTGAATTTACCAAGTGATTACTTATGTGCCCCATGTGCACAAGAAAAATTAATCACTCGACCTTCATATAGTAAAATCACTTCTGAATCTCCAACATTTTTACAAAGAATTCAAGGTGATATATGTGGCCCAATCCACCCTGAATGTGGACCATTCAAATATTTTATGGTATTGATTGATGCATCAACTCGTTGGTCACATGTCTGTTTACTTTCTACAAGAAATTTGGCATTTGCCAAGCTACTTGCTCAAATAATAAAATTGAGAGCACACTTCCCTGATCATCAAATTAAATCGATTCGACTAGATAATGCTGGAGAATTTACTTCTCAAGTATTTAATGATTATTGTCTATCATTGGGGATTGAAATTGAACATCCAGTAGCTCATGTTCATACTCAAAATGGTCTAGCAGAATCATTAATTAAGCGCTTGCAACTTATTGCAAGACCGTTGCTTATGCAATCAAAACTACCCGTTTCAGCTTGGGGGCATGCAATTTTGCATGCATCGAAATTGGTTAAAATTAGACCAACAGCTTATCATCAGCTTTCACCATCACAGCTCTTAACTGGATTTCAACCAAATATTTCACATTTATGAAAATTTGGTTGTGTTGTGTATATACCTATTAATCCCCCACTTCGTACTAAAATGGGTCCTCAATGACGATTGGGAATTTATGTGGGATTTGATTCCCCATCGATAATTCGTTACCTTGAACCTCTTACAGGTGATGTCTTCACTGCAAGATTTTCAGACTGTAAATTTGATGAGACAATCTTCCTGCCGTTAGGGGAAGAAAAGACCATTCCAGTAGAACGATGTGAAATATCATGGAATAATCCATCTATGTCTTATTTGGATCCACGTACTAAACAATGCCAATATGAGGTACAAAGAATTTTGCATATTCAAAATATTGCAAATCAACTGCCGGATGCATTTAGTGACACTGCAAAAATAACTAAATCTCACATTCCAACAGCAAATGCACCAGAAAAAATTGATGTCCCTGAAGGATCATAGCAGCAAATGAATCTAAAGCAAGACAAAAACGTGGAAGGCCAATTGGTTCAAAAGACTTGTTGCCTAGAAAAAGAAAGTTTAATGAAAAATCATCAATTAAGGAACCTCCTGAAGAGGTTATAAATGATCAAAAAGATCACTCAAATGAAAATCCCAATTCTCCTAGAAGTGCGGAAGGAAATATTATCCCAGAAGAGATAAAAGAAGATTCCAATGATAAAATGGTACCTAATAATAATGAGACCTCAATATTTTATACGAACTACGGAGAAATATGGGATCGAAGTAAAATAATAATTGATGATGTATTCTCATTCGCAGTAGCTACTGAAATAATTGAAAGTCATGACCATAATGAGAATAATGAGAATGATGATAATGAACCAAATAGCATAAATGAATGTCGAAAAAGACACGATTGGCCATAATGGAAAGATGCTATCCAAGTGGAACTAGATTCACTTCAAAAACATGGTGTATTTGGACCAATAGAGAAAACACCATAAAATGTTAAACCGGTATGTTATAAATGGGTATTCGTTAGAAAACGAAATGATAAAAATGAAGTCGTGAGGTACAAGGCACGACTTGTCGCACAAGGTTTCCTGTAGAGACCAGGTTTTGACTTTAAGGAAACTTACTCCCCTGTCATGGTTGTCATAACATTTCGATATTTGATAAGCCTTGTAGTTTCTGAAAAACTCAATATAAGATTAACGGATGTTGTGACAGCTTATCTTTATGGTGAATTAGATACCAACATTTACATGAAAATTCCAGATGGATATAAATTGCCTGAAGCAAAATCAAAGTCCATGTACTCATTAAGACTAAGACGATCGCTATATGGATTGAAACAATCTGAAAGGATGTGGTATAATCGTCTTAGTAAATATTTGGTAAAAGAAGGATACAAAAACAGTCTCATTTGTCCATGTGTCTTTATAAAGAAATTGGTAAAGGGATTTACTATCTTAGCAGTTTATGTTGATGACATAAATTTGATTGGGACTCCAAAAGAGATTGATGAAACAATAAATTATTTAAAGAAGGAATTTGAAATTAAAGATCTTGGCAAAACTAAGCACTGTCTCGGTCTACAGATTGAGCATAGTTTAATGGCATATTAATCCATCAATCAAACTACATTGAGAAAATTCTAAAGCGTTTTCAAATGGATAAAGCATATCCACTTAGTACGCCAATGGTTGTTAGATCTTTAGATATTAAAAAGGACCCTTACCGCCCAAAAGAAGAAGATGAGAATGTGCTTGGCCCGGAAGTGCCATATCTTAGTGCCATTGATGCATTATTATATTTGGCCCAATGCACAAGACCAGATATTGCATTTTCAGTAAATCTTCTAGCAAGATACAGTTCAGAACCAACAAAAAGACACTGGAATGGTACAAAACATATCATGAGATATCTTCGTGGAACGACAAATTTGGGTTTATTTTACTCTAGCACAGGCAATAATCCAAATCTAGTTGGCTATGCTGATGCAGGTTATCTTTATGACCCACATAAAGCAAGATCACAAACTGGATATGTATTTAATAACAGCAATGCAGCTATTTCATGGCGATCTACAAAACAAACATTGGTAGCAACATCATCCAATCACTCTGAAATACTAGCACTACATGAAGCAAGTAAAGAATGTATTTGGCTAAGATCACTGATTGAGCATATTCGAAAAAGCTGCCAACTTCCATCGGTAACGGAAAGGTCAACCATTATTTATGAAGACAATGCAGCTTGTGTAGCTCAAATTCAAGCGGGTTACATTAAGGGTGATAAGACGAAACACATTTCTCCTAAATTTTTCTTCACACATGAGCTACAAAAGCATAATAAGATAGAAGTGAAACAAATCCGATCCCAAGAAAATCCAGCGGACTTATTCACAAAGGCGCTTCCAAAATCAACATTTCAGAAGATGGTGTACAAAACTGGTATGCGTCGGCTGCATCAACAAACTAATTGAATAATGCGTAATAATCCAGGGGGAGCGTATGAAATACGCTATAATGTACTTTTTTTCCTTCACTAATATTTTTTTCCACTGGGTTTTTATTAGTAAGTTTTTAATGAGGTATTATCTTGATCCAGAAGAATCAACCCTCGTAGTAACATTATAAAATATATGTTACTTATAGATGAAATCATGTTGTACTCTTTTCCTTGTTTATGATTTTTTCCCACTGGGTTTTTCATAACAAGGTTTTTAACGAGGCAATTACTCTTATCATCTTTACATACGCATATTCAAGGGGGAGTGTTGTAATATACATTAATAATAGGGATGAATATGCTAAATATGAAAGGGCATTATTGTAATCTGCACTGCATAAGTAGTCTATAAATATGGAGCTTGATTGTATTGTAGATATATCCCTCAATTCAATAGAATTGTTCTCTCTCTAATTGCCTTCATTCTCTTTATTCTGTAACAGATTTTGGGTTTTTGCAACATTTTTATGCAATATTATGTTTCATTTTGTGGACTTTTTAAGTCAAAAGACTTGTCCCTAATTAATATGAAATGCAGACAGAATTTTGACTCTTTAAATAGCCAGAAATTTGGACTTTAATTTCAATCAACCATATTTTATGGGATTAGTATACAAATAAGAATGAAAGAACATGAACAATAATTCCAAACACTGCATCAATTATTATACTTCACCGAAAATGACTGAACTATTAAATATGATTCTAGGTTAGAACAGTATGCAAGTTGCAATTTGTAAGTGGCTCATTGAAAAGAGTATAAACATCGGGTGTGAATGAAAAAATTGGTATATTTATTAGTCAGTGTCACAATCTATTTATGTAACATGTTACTAATTTAGGATGATAAGTATGTAATACGTTCAACATGTTGACTGCCTGTACTGATTTAGAAAAGATGTTTATGCTGTTGAACATGGCTTTGAAAAACGGCTCTTTTTTTTGTAATAAATTTCAAAGAGAGTCTATTATTCAAATAAGTTTTCTTCAAAGGCTAATTTGAAGATTCGTTCTATACAAATTGTTCTGACGTTAGCAAAAAACTCAAAACAAAATTATATTAAAAAATAGTAAACCTGAATATTTCCAAGCTATCTTGTTAATTCTATGAATTTTCTCACCCTCCTTAATTCCATCTGGATATTTAATTTTTCAATCATGTTATTTATCATTATTATAATTATTATATCATTATCATAATTATTACAATTATTCCGTTGGTTCTTTTTTCTGTCGCTTTATATTTAAATATACTAACATTTAATAATTTTGTATAATTATTTATAGACATCTCACACGTTTTGTTCTATTATTTTTTATTGAAGTCTTTAAATTAGTTAGGCGACCTTAAATTTGAAATTTGTAAACAAAAACAACTAATAATATCAATTAGTTGACCTAATAAATTCTTTTAAAAAATTGACAATTCAATATGTGTACCGTATTCATAATATTGCCAAAACGGTAAAATCAATTTTTCATTTAAGCCAATATAGTTTAAATTTTCACTACTCTATAAAATTACATTGTTCTAATAGTTTTCTCGCCTCATATTTTACATTTAAATACCAACACTACTAGAATACTTTAAAATGGGGACGGATCATGGAGTCGGTCGGAATCGGCTCCGTCTCCATTATGGAGTCGGCTGGGGACAACCAAAATTCTATTAAAGTTTGCATCGGCTGGGGACGGCCTACAACTGTCCGAGTCGGCTAGCGTCGGCTATTTAATTATTTTTCCAATCTAATTCTTATGTACACCTGTTTCGTTTGAAAAAAATAAAAAATTCTACTAAAATGGCTATAAAAAAAAATTGACATGTATGATTATTAATATTCACTCAATGATGGGTCGTGATAGGTTAAATTGGTATTTTCGATGATATATGTTCGTGTAATTCGAAAAGTTATCGTTATTGAAAATCTAACTCGCACGATAATTCGATGCCACTTTTAGTTGATCCGTTATGCAAATTCGATAAAGGTGGTTATATGTAACATTTTAAAGAATTAAAATAATTTTTTAAACCGTTGGGTAATCAATTATGAATTTTTAATTGTATTTGGTATAATAAAATCATATAAAATAAAATATGCGGCGTAAAAAATAAATTATTTTTACGCCACATATTTTATTTTATATAATTTTATCATATCAAATACATTCAAAAATTCATGATTTATTACCCAACAGTTTAAAAAATTATTTTAATTATTGAAAATGTTACACATAACCACCTTTATCGAATTTGTATAACGGATCGACTAAAAGAAGCATCGAATTGTCATGCGAATTAGAATTTTAACGACGAAAATTTTCGAATTAGATGAACATATATCATCAAAAATACGAATTTAATCTATCATGATCCGTCATAATTGGGTCAATAATAATAATAAATGTCAATTTTTTTATTGTAGTAGTGTTTTTTATTCTTTTAAACAAAATAGGTGTAAAAAAAGAATTTAAAAAAAAAATAAACGGGTCGACCCTAGGTGACTCAAGCTGTGACTAAACGGGCCGATGCCAACCGACGCCAGCCGACGCCATATCGAGTATATAGGTTTCAGCCGAGACCTTCTTCCTCACTTTCTTTGCTTACTAAAAACGATTTTTTTTCTTCTCCATCACTGATTCCGACCCTCTCCAGCCGTCACCCTCCGTCGTCGTTGCCATACACTACAACAAAAACACCATATTACAACTGTAATTTTACAACAGTCGCAAAATGCCAGTTGTAATAAAGGTTTTTTACAACGTTTTTTCTAGAAAGTTGTAATAAACATATTTTTAACAACTCTTTTATTTTGCCAGTTGCAATAGATGTCTATTACAACCTTTCTTTTTAGCACGTTGTAATAAATGCCTATTTTTAACAACTCTTCTTTTTTGCCAGTTGTAATATATTTCCATTACAACCTTTTCGTTTTGTTAGTTGTAATAGATGTCTATTTTTAACAACTTTTCATTTTTTTCCAATTGTAATAGACGACTATTGCAACATTTTTGTTTGCCCATAGTAATAATTAATTAATAATTATAATTAAATAATAATACTTAATAATTAATCATTAAATAATTAATATAAAAATTAATTGATAAGAAATAACCACTATTAAATAATAATAATTGACTTAAAATATGAAATAATTAATAATAATAATTACTGTTCAATAATTAATAATAATAATTAAATATTTAGTAATTAATAAATAAGAATTAAC
This sequence comes from Allium cepa, assembly GCA_030765085.1. NCBI lineage: Eukaryota > Viridiplantae > Streptophyta > Magnoliopsida > Asparagales > Amaryllidaceae > Allium > Allium cepa. The sequence goes on from CM060929.1 coordinate 255,166,165, forward strand.
TTCTAATAAAAAATAGTTAATAGTAATAATTAATAATTAAGAAGTATAATGAATAATTAACATAATATAATAAAAAAGAAATAATTTTTAATAATCAATATTAATAATCAATAATTTATAATTTATAATTAAGAAGTAGTAATTAGTATTAGTAATTAAGAAGTAATATTTAACATTAAGTATTAATTTTTGATAATTAGTAATTAATAATTATAACATTTTTGTTAGAATGTTGTATAAACTTACTTTCACCGGCTCTTTATTTTATCACTCGTAATATAGGTGTTATCCCATTTTTGGTCAAAACTGGAATATCAACAAATTGGCAAGGAATTATGGATATCAAGATTGGAGATCGGTTGGAATCGAGGCTACGATCGATATCGTCAAAATTTGGTTGAACTCCGATCGGGACGAAACTAATTGGAAATGATGATAAGGACTGGGAAAGGCTATGTTTCAAATTTCAGGTTAAACGGAGTTCGTATGGAGGAGTTATGATCGATTCAGGGTAGGAGAGGTATGTTGTTCGAATCCATCGAGGGGGTCAAGGTGGTGCTCGATTCGAATCCATCGGATTCGAACCCATCAGGTTCGCATCGATCGAGGGCAAGGCACAGGGATGGTTCGAATCGATACACTTCGTATCGATTGGTATGGATTCGGCTCTGAGAGGTTCACATTAGGTGTTGGTTCGACTCGATAGTGTTCGTATTGGTCGAAGGCAAAACAGGGTGAAGGACCTCGAATCGATACACTTCATATCGATTGGCATGGACGAGACTCGGTTACTTCGTATCGATCAAAAGGAAATATGGAGGTTCTTCGAATCGATTCCCTTCCTATCGATTAGGTTGGAATGGCTTCGAATAGATAGCATTCGTATCAATCAATATGGATACGAACTCCACGTTCGTATCGATCAGGTGGGAAAGGTCGATGGATCTTGGCTCGATGGCTGGATTTAAATAGAAAGGCGTATGGAGTTTACTACGAATCGATGTACTTCGCCTCGATGTAATATGATGGAATCGATGCGCGGATGTTCTTCGTATCGATTAGTATTGGATCGATACGAAAGGGAAGTGTTTGGATTCTAGCTGAGTGGTTCGTACCAATCGTTTGTGAGTCAATGCAAGGAAAGCGTTCAGGAAGGATACGTTGGGAGTCGGCTTTGTGGATTCGAAGCAATGGACTCGAAGAAGAGGGATTCGAAGCAATGGACTCGAAGAAGAGGGATTCGAAGCAATGGGTTCGAAGAAAAGGGAATCGAAGTAATGGATTCGGAGGAGGTGGATTCGAAGCATGGGTTTGAACTAGGCAGAGTGCACGAAGCCTTGATCTCGAATCCATCATATCTTCCAGACCGCTGGTCCAAACGCAATGAAATTTTTACAAGAGCTTGCATACATGTTGAAGAATGTTCACACTAAATTTCAGCTCAATTGGATGGTTTCTTGATCGATTCGAACCTTACTTCGAATCGATCCCAAAGTGGGCCCGGATCTCCAGGTTTCGGCCGCGTGGGCCCCCTCACGTGCTAGAAGCGGTCTACCGGATTTTTAGGAGAAATATCAGCCTCCTACACCTATAAATAGTGACCCTGGTCATTTAGAAAAGGGGTCGGAGAATTTGGAGAGAGAAAGCACGCCCGGACGCTGCCAGAATCATTCCATATCATCATTGCTGCTATTTATTTCAAGTTTTGGACTTTGTAACTGTTGTAATCATCTGTAATCATCAAGTATAATCAATAAAAAGGATTAAAAACTTTGGAGTGGATGTAGGCCGGAGATAGCCGAACCACTATAAAACTTGTGTCTCTGTTCTTTACTTTTGGATTGCTGTTTAATATTTGATGAGATCCGAGATTTGTATTTGAATATTATTGATTTATATTCATACACTGGTGCTTTCATGGTATTCGGGTTTTGTGACCAATTTTGGCGCAAACACTTTGGTGCTTTCACTGAGAAGGACTAGCACCCGCTACATCGGATTTGAAAGTTGGATTTGAAGATTTTAAAAGAATTTGGATTCAAGGACAATGACTAGGCAAAATAATAGAAGGCAAAGGGCTGAGAGAAGCCAACAGGAAGGAAGTCAACAAGCATCCTCCGGAGCCGGGGAAGGACAGGCTTCAATCTACATAACCTGGGATGAAATGGAGGCTATGGCAAATTCTTTGCAAGAGAGATTGTTGAAGAACCAACAGGAAATGATGCAGACTTTCTTTGAGCAAATGAGAGCTGCAGGGATGCAAAACTTAGGAACAGCTACAGCCGCTATGGATGCAGAACAGGGGACTAGGGTCGTGGAACCCAATGGAGGACGAGATACGGTGCCAGAAGGCAATCATCAAGGGCTTGGGGGCAGGCCCACGGGATCCAATACAGGAGGACCTTTGGAAGGAATTCAACAGGCTAGAGCTAACATTGCTTCTAGTGAACCACACGAGGAATATGTGCCGGAGTTCCCTCGGGGGCATGGGGGGCAACCCCCAACAGACAATACCGGATTAGTAGAAATTATCAGAAGAACTGTGCGAGGAGGTTTGACCAACGGGGACTTGGAAGGAGTGAATAGGAGTCCGTTTGCTCGGGAAATAAGGTGGCTCAGAATCCACTTAAGTTTAAGCTACCTAGAGTGGAGGTATATGATGGTAAGGCAGACCCAACTGATCACTTGATGAGGTACACCAGACACATGCTGGGAGCATCGGAGGAAGTGATGGCCCGATGCTTCCCTTTGTATCTGACGGACTTAGTTGCAATGTGGTTTAGGCAGCTGAGAGAAGGATCTATCAGGACTTGGAGAGAATTGGTGGAAAAGTTTTTGGGACAGTTTCGGGTTCACGTCAAGAGGCCGAAGAATGTGATGACATTGACATTGGTGAAGCAAAGGATGGATGAATCGCTTAGAGCTTTTCTAACTCGATTCAGTGCGGCAGTCGCTTCGGTGGATCGGCCTGATCCATCGATGGTTTTAATGGCAGCAGTATCAGGAGTCAGGGAGGACTCAGATTTCAAGGTATCTCTGATACGAGATCCCCCACACGATCTCGACGAATTCTTTCACGAGGCAGAAAGGTTCCTTCGGCAGGAAGATGCGAGTACGGATTTAAAGGTGAAAAGGGTTAATGCAAGTCAGGATGTAGGGCCATCCAGCAAAGGTTTGGATAAAGACAAAGGGAAAAGGAAGTTAGATGATGATTCTGGAAACGCTAGGAAGCGATGGAAGGATCCAAAGTTTTCCACATACACAGGATTGAACGAGACGCTGGAGCAGATATACCTGGATACTCAGAATCGCCTTCCTTACCGGAGGCCAGCTAGGAGAGAACCATCAGAACGGGAAAGGACATCGGGAAGGCACTGCCTCTTCCATGATTTAGATGGACATGATACCAACACCTGTAGGCACTTAAAGGATATAATCGAGGAGCATGTAAGGAATGGACGGTTATAGCAATATGTCGGAACTCGGAATGCAACGGTGGAGCAGGAGCAACCACCGACCACCTCACACCATGATGATGTAAGGCCCAGGGATGATGGTCGATTAATCATCCATTGACCAGGGTAATATGGAATAAGTAACAAGCTACTAGCAAACGGCAAAGTCATTTACACATGTACGGGGACGGAGATAGCCCCTAGGCATGCTCTGAACGATGATAAACTGGGATGCTATGTTTTGTGAAATTTATTCTTCGCTTTTGATTGGACACTGCTTTTCTTTCTGGATTTGGTTTTGGAGTTTGAATTGAACTCCTGGTTTTGCTTGTTTTTTGGTTTGAATTTTCCTTTGGTTGATTGTTTTCGGTTTTGGATGCTGGTTTGGATTTCTGATTCTTTGGTATTGATTTGGATTTTTGGGATTTGGATTCTGGATTGGATTTTGATTTGAATTATTATCTGGTTTTTGACAAACGGTCGTCGGGTATGGATTATGCCTGGCAAGGGGTGAGTCACTTTGCCCGAACGTGGTAAATTGGCTCATTCAGGTCATCAATTATGGACTATGCTTGGCAAGGGTCCGGAGTGACCAGGATTCGGCCTAGGACTTAGGCCCTGTATTATCAACCGTTATTTTCAGGTCGTTGAGTATGGACTATGCTCAACAAGGGTCCGAAGAGACCAGGATTCGGCTTAGGACTTAAGCCATGGCTTCGCACAGCGTCCAGGGACACTAGACCAAGGTCTCCAAGTGTGGATTATGCCTGGCAAGAACCCGGAGAGGTTAACTCAACGTCCAGGGACACTGGACCACAGTCGTCAAGTATGGATTGCGCTTGGCAAGAGCCCGGAGAGGTTACAGATTTGGATATCGACCCGGAGAGGTCTTGGATTCGGTTATTGGCTATTGGACAAGGATGGATTAGGACTCGGTTGTCGAGTACGAATGGATATGGAAGTGGCTAAGGCTTTGGTTATTGGATCTGGACTTGGACGTCGACTCGGAGCAATCAAGGATGATATACTCTGGCAATATGGCTATGGACTTCGGATATTGGATTCGGAACTATTCAAAACACGCCTTGTTATCACAAGGCATGTTTTGGGGGGCAGAGTGTTATCCCATTTTTGGTCAAAACTGGAATATCAACAAATTGGCAAGGAATTATGGATATCAGGATTGGAGATCGGTTGGAATCGAGGCTACGATCGATATCGTCAAAATTTGGTTGAACTCCAGTCGGGACGAAACTAATTGGAAATGATGATAAGGACTGGGAAAGGCTATGTTTCAAATTTCAGGTTAATCGGAGTTCGTATGGAGGAGTTATGATCGATTCAGGGTAGGAGAGGTATGCTGTTCGAATCCATTGAGGGGGTCAAGGTGGCGCTCGATTCGAATCCATCGGATTCGAACCCATCAGGTTCGCATCGATCGAGGGCAAGGCACAGGGATGGTTCAAATCGATACACTTCGTATCGATTGGTATGGATTCGGCTCTGAAAGGTTCACATTAGGTGTTGGTTCGACTCGATAGTGTTCGTATCGGTCGAAGGCAAAACAGGGTGAAGGACCTCGAATCGATACACTTCATATCGATTGGCATGGACGAGACTCAGTTACTTCGTATCGATCAAAAGGAAATATGGAGGTTCTTCGAATCGATTCCCTTCGTATCGATTAGGTTGGAATGGCTTCGAATAGATAGCATTCGTATCAATCAACATGGATACGAACTCCGCGTTCGTATCGATCAGGTGGGAAAGGTCGATGGATCTTGGCTCGATGGCTGGATTTAAATAGAAAGGCGTATGGAGTTTACTACGAATCGATGTACTTCGCCTCGATGTAATATGATGGAATGGATGCGCGGATGTTCTTCGTATCGATCAGTATTGGATCGATACGAAAGGGAAGTGTTTGGATTCTAGCTGAGTGGTTCGTACCAATCATTTGTGAGTCAATGCAAGGAAAGCGTTCAGGAAGGATACGTTGGGAGTCGGCTTTGTGGATTCGAAGTAATGGACTCGAAGAAGAGGGATTCGAAGCAATGGGTTCGAAGAAGAGGGATTCGAAGCAATGGATTCGGAGGAGGTGGATTCGAAGCATGGGTTCGAACTAGGCAGAGCGCACGAAGCCTTGATCTCGAATCCATCATATCTTCCAGACCGCTGGTCCAAATGCAATGAAATTTTTACAGGAGCTTACATACATGTTGAAGAATGTTCACACCAAATTTTAGCTCAATTGGATGGTTTCTTGATCGATTCGAACCTTACTTCAAATCGATCCCAAAGTGGGCCCGGATCTCCAGGTTTCGGCCGTGTGGGCCCCCTCACGTGCTAGAAGCGGTCTACCGGATTTTTAGGAGAAATATCAGCCTCCTACACCTATAAATAGAGCCCCTGGTCATTCAGAAAAGGGGTCGGAGAATTTGGAGAGAGAAAGCACGCCCGGACGCTGCCAGAATCATTCCATGTCATCAATGCTGCTATTTATTTCAAGTTTTGGACTTTGTAACTGTTGTAATCATCTGTAATCATCAAGTATAATCAATAAAAAGGATAAAAAACTTTGGAGTGGACGTAGGCCGGAGATAGCCGAACCACTATAAAACTTGTGTCTCTGTTCTTTACTTTTGGATTGCTGTTTAATATTTGCTGAGATCCGAGATTTGTATTTGAATATTATTGATTTATATTCATACACTGGTGCTTTCACGGTATTCGGGGTTTGTGACCAATTTTGGCGCAAACAATAGGCCTAATAAATATTAATAATAACTAATATTTTATAATTAATATTTAATATTTAATTATTAATAATATTAATATTAATATTAATATTTAAGAATAACTAAAAATTAATAATTAATAATAACCTTACCAATTAATAATAATTAATAATTACTATTAAATAATTAATACTTAATAACTAATAAATAGTAATAGTTTTTAATAATTACTATGAAATATTTAACAATTAGTAATTAGTAAAATATACATAGTAATTAATATCCAATTATAACTACGAAGTAATAAGTAATAATTAATAATGATTAAGAAGTACTTATTAGTTCTAACTTATAATATTTATTTTTAAATGTTTTAGTGAAATTTTGACTTTGGCCCATGAAAATTTGGCGCCAAGCCATGAAAATTTGGTGCAAAAAGTATGAAATTTACCGTAAAAGCATGAAATTGGCTCCAAAATAATTCACGTTTTATATTTCTACTCCCATACACGGTTCTCCTCCTATACTCTTCCCAAAATCAAAAGCGTTCCCAAATTCTTCCTCTCATCAAACAAAATTCTCAATTACAGGATTTAATGCTGCAAAATCCATTGATCTCTTACTGGATCAAACATATTGAGTCGAAAAATCAAAGTCTCTATCAGAAGTGGCATCAAAATTCAGAGAATAGCTTAATGGATCGTACCCAAATTTCTTTGTGCGTTTGGGACTATTTCTACTAGCCGACGAATGAACATCTTCCGCCATGGACCCGCCATGATCTCCGACCACTCTCTCACCTTCATCAGCGCTGCCACTGTGGATCTCGGTTCAGATTAGATTGCTCCGCTGTCGATCTTCTGTCCTAAGTCGTCTCCTATGCTTAATACTCTCGCGTTTCACGATGCCGGTTGTTGGAACTAGTGGATCACCTGATTGATGATAGGCGAGCACGCTTGGACGCCTTGAGTTGCTACGGTGACCTGATGGAGAGCTTAACGATGCTGATTGGTATTGGATTTGCTCTGATGATATGGCTTCCTAAATCTGGTGATGCTAACTGTGGTGAGATGGGAAACTGCTAGAGGTTATTTGTGTTGCCAAAAACCTTTTTTGAAAATTGTTATTTGCTTGGCCGTAAAAACTTGGACCAGAGACAATTTATGATGAAATTAAACTTGAAATTTTGAACAGATGGTCCTATGTCCTTCGTCAATGGTGTCTTCTTGCTATGTGTTGAATGTTTATACTATGCTGTCAAAAATGTTTTATATCAGAGTTATGACAGCACCTAGAAAACTCTTTTGAATTTACTAATTTTATATCATATTCTATTATCACAAAAGAATGTTCCTAACATTAGCAGTACATAAAACATTTTCAAATCAAATTCAAACAGCAATCATATACATATGTCGATTGATTTTGCAATGAAAGATCTTAATTAAGCTAAATAAATAAAACAGTTGCATTTGTGAATACTTTAAGACTATGTATGAATATTATGTGGCAGTTAGGTGGTGGTTCGACAGGCAGTATTGAGGAATGATGGAAACATGGAGGGTTTCTTGTTGTAGAGGAGGTGGATGGTTGGTGGAGCTGGTTGCAGTGGTAAGTAACTTTGGTTGTAGATGACTTGAGAAAAGTAATGCAAGTGTTTAAGGAAGAGGTGGTGATCGAGCAGCAGGGGATCGTGATTGTGTATGGAGGAGATGATAGATGGAGGAAGGATGGAATGCACTTTTTGCGTAGGGGTTTAGGTGGTGATGATGCTCGAAGGAGAAGTTGATGCAGTTGATGGTGTGGTGGTGACAGTGGAAGTTGTTGCAATGTAAAGCTGTTAAAGAAGGATGGTTGTTGTATTGTAGTTGTAGAATGGTGTAGTAGAATGGTGTAGTAGAAGGTAGAGGGAAGGATGGTTCAAATGACTGGGAATTGGGGATTGCAGTGGAGCTTGGTGAAGTATGTTTGGCAGTGGTGATGTAGTTGTTTGGAGTGGAGGATCTTAGATGAATATGTACCTATATGTATGTGTTAACAATCCAACCTTGTGCAGTTCTCATTGTAGCAAGAAGATGCTATATCAACCTATAACAAACATAACTTCTCAGTTAGAAACTTTGTACGTTTCTTTTTTCCTTCTAGTTTCAAACAACATTCTTTCTTTATTTAAACGCTCTTAATAGATAGTATTTCGTCCAGGACTTTAACTCAACCGGAGAAGAAAAGGAAAGATAAAATGAATAAGAGTGCTATTGCAATAATACAATATTGCTTGATTATGTATTATTCAGTTGAAATCGTAATGTTTAGGTTAATACATACGCAAAAGAGTTTCAAAATATTTATCTCAGGTCATGCATCCATGAACCTGGATTGGATTCCTCAACTCACTCGTCATTTGATATTTGTAGCAATGATGATCCTTCATTGCTGGCTATGAAGTGAGTTTTTATTGTCATTTTACTTGTTTTGATTAAATCCCTCTTTCACAATATCTATTTAATTCAATTTAGTTATTAAATTTTGCATCATGTGTATGCAGTTCTTGTGGCAGCAAGGAGAAACTATATCAACAAGATAGAGTTATATCCTGTCAGCCCGAAGCATGGTATGTTTCGTTGATTTTGTCATTGGATTCAAATAATCATTCTATCTATTTTAAATTCGTCGAATCCGCTTCTTATTTTCTAACTTAATACACAATAAGCCCTCCATTTCAAAAACAGATGTCACGAGACACCTCTATAATTATTTGCAGTACATACAACAAATATTTGTAGTTAAAAGAACAAATATTTGCAGTACATAATGTAAATATTTGCAGTTCTATCTACAAATTTTTGGAACATAAATATTCTTCACATAACCATTGGCATCAGTAGCTATTGTTTTCTATCTTAGATGTTCTTGACAATATTAGAAATATTTTTGCCTTGACATGTGTTTATATGATATTATTTTTTCTTCTGAAAGGAGTGTTTATATGACATATCTTTGTAAATTTGTTTATAATATCTACGTTTTTTAGTAGGATTTTCCAAATTTATAACCCATGTTTATAATATAACTTTAAAAATTAAAAGGATCCACCTCGTCAATGGTGTAGTTGTTATATTCAATTTAACCATTTATGATTGAAATACCTTCGAGTAGTCCTCAATAGACATTAGCCATATTCGAACAGAAAGTTTGAAATATATGTCAAATTCTAATCTTGTTTTCGCAATGTGGACTTCATTTCCCTCAGGATATCACGTATACATATCTCATCACTTTCCTGTTCTATCCTTTTTGTGCCCCTTTCATCACAATAAGGAATTTCTGATATTAGATTGATCATATAATCATGTTTTATCCATTGGTTTTATCGATTAGTCTGTAAATGTTTATTATGTGAAGATTCCGATATTCTTCTTTATTGCTTAGCTTATTAAGGTTTTGAATTAATTGTGAGCTAGTTATTTTGTGATGTTTTCTTCATGAATGGATTATGATGTTGTTGAATTTATTAAATGAATACTGCTGTTATAATTAGCTCTTGATTATAATTCGGTTACAATCTGAGTATACATTGCAGAATCTTATGCTTGAAAGCACTCAACTAGATTGCACTCATATGCTAATTCATATTGCATCATACGTCTGTACTATTGGACTCAACTGGAAGTACTCAACTAGATTGCACTCAACTGGATTCTTAAGCTATTCCATATAGGCCTACTTCATACATCTGTACTATTGGACAAGCGGTTTGGAAGATTGTTGCTTAGCACGGGGAATTTATCTCTTTTAATTAGTATGTATCTATATTTATATTGACGTATGTTATGGTTTAGTTATATTTTGTAATAAAATTATGAATTCAAAAATGGTGTAAATTTAAATTATTTTAGCTTTTATTAAATGTGAATGGTTCGTGTTGTTTCAAGTAATGTTAACGATTGTAATTATTACTAGTGAAATATCGGTTTTAATTATAATGTTACGAAATTTATGGTTAATGGCAGTTGTCGGAAGATGAATTGCAATTGTTGCTAGCAGTTGTAAAAAGATTTATTGCAACTGTCAACAACAGTTGTAAATGAATCTATTACAACTGCCAAAAGCAGTTGCAAAAGTTATTGTTACAACTGCTATTAGCAGTTGGAAAAGAGACCTATTACAACTGTCAATGGAATAGTTATGATAGACTTAACCACAACTTTCAAAAGCAGTTGTAAAAAGCTTTTTTACAACTTCTCCTGCAACTGTCGGCAACAGTTGTAAAAATATTCAACTCTATTACAACTCCGGATATTAAGACTGGCGGCAGCCCGTTGTAATAGACCTATTACAACTGTTTTTGGGTGTTGCGAAAAGGTATTTTTGTTGTAGTGGTAGAAACCTAGAACTCGCCGGAACTCATCGGAATCTCCTCTTATTCTTGAATTTGGTAATTTTATAAACGCTAATTTCGAATTAAATTGTTTAATTAGGTTTAAATGTACATTATTGTGATGATAATTGGGTGTAGATATTGCCAATTTAGTATATTAGGTTATTTTTTGTATGAAATCGTTGAATTTAAAAGTGTGAATTGGGAATAACAGGGTGTAGGTATTTAGAATTTGAAAGTGTGAAATGGGAATTGAAAATTGGGAATTGAGAATTTGAAGGTGTGAAAGTGTGAATTTGATTTTTATTTCCGATCGATCCCTTATATTTTATATTTGGATTAAGTGAGGATGACTTGGTCGTCGAGTGAAGCGACTATTTGGATTTTTGTTGCTTTATAAGAAGTAAACATCTTAATATAAATGATTTAAAGGAAATAATTTATAAATAAACATCTTACTTATTTTATTCTATCTCTAATTAATATAAATAATTTAATCAAAAATAAGACAGCAACAAAGCCTTTAGTCCCAAAAGGCTTTGATAGATTAGAAAATACGATAATAATCACATAAAACTTCAGATGCAACTATATGCATATAGGAATAGAAAAGAAATGCTGTCGAAATTTCATATATATATATATATATATATATATATATGTTTTTAAATTAGGGAAAATGTTCAACTATCTTCCCGACCGTACCTGGATGTATGAAAATCGAATAGGAATGAAAGGTTCAACGAAAAAACATTTTAAGGATGGTGTACATGAATTTGTTAAATACGCTAAAGCTAATAATGAAGAAGGCGGCACACAAATTCATTGTCCATATCGTAAATGTCGACATTTGCATTATCGGGGATCAGATTTAGTTATTGTACATTTGTGTAAATCCGGTTTTGTGCCAAACTATTTTTTCTGGGATCGTCATGGAGAAAAAGTTAGCACATCTAATTCTATAGTGCCTGAGGCTGAGGTGAATAACAATAATGTTACAACGAATCCAGTAGTAGAAATGGTGGAAGATACAACACAGTCAATGTTTCCCACTGTTCAAGTTAATGATATAAATGTCGAAGGAGAACCGACCGAGGGGGTGAAAAGAATTTTTGATTTATTGGATTCTGCGAAAAGACTGTTGCAGGAAGGTTGTAGTAGCGGAACGGAATTGTCAGTTACTGCCTAATACATTATTATGAAATCAAATTCAATTTTACAAAAGCTGGATTTACAACAATTGTACAAGCTGCGGAACGGCATATGCCACCTAATAATGATAGTCATTATAAAGTGAAAAAACTAATGTCTACTTTCGGTTTGCCTTACCAGAAGATAGATACATGTATAAAAGGTTATATGTTGTATTGGAAAGATGACATTAATCTTAAAAATGCAGAGTATGTAATGAGGAAAGATACAAACCAAGAAAAAAAGGAAAGGAAGTTCCATACAAGAGAATGCATTACTTACCCATCACTTCCAAACTTCAAAGGTTATCTGCGTCGTCTACGACAGCATCACATATGAGATGGCACGGTGTGAGAACGCAGGAAGAGGGGACTTTGGTACATCCATTAGATGGAGAAGCATGGAAACAATTCGATAAGACTTATTCTACGTTTTCTGTAGAGAGTCGTAATGTGGGATGTGGTTTATGTGCAGATGGATTTTCACCATTCTCTCAATTTGGTAGTAACTATTCGTCTTGGCCTATTATCGTTACATCTTACAATTTACCTCTGTGGATGTGTTTGAAAACTCCATATATGTTTTTTACGATTGTCGTTCCTAGTCCTGATGATCCAGCACAAGGAATCGATATTTATCTACAGCCGTTGATCAAAGAGTTGAAAACATTATGGTATGAAGGGGTGGATACATATGACATGTCAAAAAAAGAATTTTCGTATGTTTACATATTTGTTATGGACTATTGGTGATTTTTCGGCTTACGCAATGCTTTCAAGCTGGAATACGGCCGGTCGTCTGGCTTGTCCTTACTGTGTGGAAGATACACGGACATTTTCATTACCGCATGGAAGGAAAATTTCATGGTTTGATTGTCATCGATGTTTTCTCCATGTTAATCATACTTTTAGAAGAGATAAGAATAACTTTGTAGTAAATAGAGCAGAGGACAGACAACGACCAACGACTTTATTAAGTGAAGAATTATATAAACTAGTTAAAGAATATCCGAAGATATATAAAACTGGAGTACGGGCTGAAATTCTGAGTAAAATGAACTGGCATAATTGGTGCAAACAAAGTATATTTTGGGAATTACCTTATTGGAAGCATCTCTTACTATGATATAATATTGATGTGATGCACACCGAAAAAAACGTGTTTAATAATGTGTTTAATACAGTTTTGGATGTCAATGGTAAAACGAAGGACGATCTCAATTCAAGACGTGATATATAACAATATATAAACATATCGAACTTAATATAAACCGTAATGACAGTAAAAAACCTAAAGCATGCTACGAGCTTGACAGCAATCAAGTAAAACTTGTGTTGAAGTGGATTGAAGGGCTGAGATTTCCTGATGGGATTTCTTCAAATCTCCGTAGATGTGTTGATTTAAAAACAATAAATTGAGTGGGATGAAAAGTCACGATTGCCATGTCATGATGGAAAATTTATTACCCGTCGTTTTCAAAGAACTATTGCCCGTGAAAGTGTGGAATGCTATAAGAAAATTAAATCTGTTTTATAAAGAGCTTTGTTCGACCACGTTAAAAGTTGAGCGTATTCGTAAACTTGAAAATGACATCCCCATACTGCTATGCAAACTTTAGAAAATATTTCCTCCAGGGTTATTTAATGTAATGGAGCATTTACGTATTCATCTTCCATATGAAGCACTTCTTCGAGGTCCTATGCAATATGGATGGATGTATCCATTTGAGAGGTAATTTGAATATTTGAAATAATAATTTAAACTTGAATTTGATGTAAGTAAATTTTAATCGAATAAATTTTGTAATATATACTTGAATCATCTCAAGAAAAAAGTTAGACAAAAGCATGAGTTGAAGGTTCGATTTGCAAATTATATATCGAAGAAGAAGCTTCATTATTTTTCTCTCACTATTTCAGTGACCATGTGAACTTATCATTTGCAAGTGTTTCGCGTAATGGTGAAGCCGTTGAACCAGATGTTCTGAATCATTGTTTTCTATTTTTATGCAGGATGGCCGAGCTGCTAGAAAATTTGTGGAAATATGGTTAGACGATAGAGATTACCATATAACACACACGTACGTTCTTCTTAATTGTGCTGAAGTTTCACCATTTATTAGGTAAATACTGGATGATAATTCTCAACAATAGTACATATTTTCATTATTTACGAGTTACCCAATTTAAATTGATTTTGTACTTAATATACATATACATATATTTGTAGTATTTACGAATCAGAATATCCACTAGGCGATCTCAGCAAAGAATTTGCTAACTTATGATCAAAGAAATTGTGTCGGTGATGAAGGATTGAAACGTCTTGCGATAGGACCAAAAAGAAATGTCAACACTTATCCAATATTCTTCACGAATGGATTTAAATTCAACATCATGGAATACGGTGCTGAAAAAATGACTTATAACAGCAGTGTATTTTTCAAAGGGACAGACGATGCATATGAACATATAAAAGATTTTTACGGCATCTTAAAGGTTTTGGAATTGACATATTCTGTCCAATCTGTAGAAAAAGTATTTTTTTATTCAGATGTAGTTGGTTTAGCAATGTTCCGGGCTCTAATATCAACGTGCACAAAGACTATAAACTTATAGAAATAACCCATAAATCATGTTACTCAAAGTATGATCCTTTCGTGTTAGCCAAACAAGCATTACATGTTTATTTTGCTCTGTATCCATCACTAAAACGAGATAAAGCAGACTGGTCGGCTGTTTTTAAAACAAAGACAAAATTTACACTTAACGGAAATAATATTCCAGACGAAGCAGCTTATCAAGAAATTCTTGAGCCAGATAATAAACTAATAATAACTGATGATCATGCTGATATAGGGCCTTTGAACGATGAATCAAATATTCTAATAGAAGCATTTGGAACTTTAGATGGAAATGACGATATAGAGTGCGAGACCGAAGCAGAATCAGAAAACGACAAAGATTGATTATTAATTAGTGATGATGTAATGTATATAAGATGGAAATTTTTATCGTTTGTTGTATTATGTCAATTCTAAAACCTGTATTATTGTAATGGAAATTCGTGTCGTTTGTTGTATTATGCTATTATTATTCTGCTATGAGCTAGTGTATATGATTATTAATCAGGCATGTTTCCTAATTATGAAATGATATATGTTTTTTCACTATATGAAATGATATATATATATATATGCATGTTTTTAGTAGATATTATGTCACACGGTAGGCGGTTCTAAAGGTTCACAAGGCCCTGCTCTTGGCGATGGTAGTAGTGGTACGGCCGATAATCACCAAAGAGCGTACTTAGTGCCAAAGATCGATGGAAGGTAAGTATTTAATTTACTGCAACTTCATTACATTATTTAGTTCATGCTACTAGTATATTTATGATTTATTAACTGACAATATCAAAAAGTATTCAGGGGTTTCGATTTACAGCCGTCCGAGCCCATTCTAGCTTTGTCTCGCAACAGCTACCATAGTAGGATGACTGACTTGTGGGAGCATTAGGATATGATCCCACTTTATATCAAAGATGCCATACGGGCTAATCTCCAGGTAAGTATAAAATTCTAACTAATTTGAGATTGGCATATTTGATATTTGAAAATTAATTTACAATTTATATAATTCATTTAAATTTCAACATGCAGGCACCCTTTATTATGGATTCCGAAGATCTCGGGACTTTCAGGACGCATTGGGAGAGGACGATGAGAAAAAGATATAGAGCTACACTCTTCAAGATGAAAGAGGCCGGTAAAAAGCCAAACTAGATGAGTGAAATTTTGTATGCGCGGTTTGTGCAATATTGGAAAAGAGAAGACGCGAAGGTAAATTTTCTACTTTCATATGTCTGCAATTATAATTCGTTTAAATGTTTATATAATATTAAATTATACAGGCGGTAGCATCGAGGAACTCCGCAAACAGGCTTAGGAATCCTGCAAGATACTGCGGTGGATCCAAGTCTTTTCAGCAATATAGAGAAGAAATGGTAAACATAAAAAAAAATTATTTGTAATTTACTTATAACATTGTTTAGTTATATATATATGTATATATGTGTATATATATACATTCTTTAATCATATCTAATTTCAGACGAGGGAGAGAGGTTGTGTTGCACCATCTCATTTGGACATCTTCACCCGAACACACGCCATCGAGCATACAGATGAAGATGGCGTAGTAACATATAAATGGTCAGACGCTAAATCGGCGAATATCCGGGTATAAAGACTATAAATTTTTCATCTTATTTAACAATACATTAAATTGAATATTCATATTCTCAAAATTATATTTCTAAACATAAGAGAGATGCGATCAGGAGATTGCTCACATGTTTGTAGAGTCTGTAGGGAGCAGTTGACCATTGAGGAGACGGACAAGATATTCACTCGTATTACCAACCCGCCGACCAGAAATAGACAGTATGGATATGGCAATCAAGCAGTAATATTTATTGAATTTAATTAGTTCATTAACCAGTTTATAAATTTTATTGAATATTACATATAAACTATAACTATGAATTTATTAATACACAGGCCGCGACGCAAGTCGCTTACAATAAACAACAGGCTGAAGAAACAATAGCAGCCATGCAAGAACAAGTCGTCGAGTTGAACGATTGGAGGAAGACTGGATTGAAGCAACAACTAGACGAGGCGATTGCTGCTTACTTGGCAGAGCACGGGACGAATATGCCACCGTCATAGGGATCTGGCGCTGCTGATGATTGAGGCGAGTGGCACTAAGTTTTTATATATGTTTTCTGATGAACTTTGAATGTTTTGTATATTTGATTAACTTTTGGTTGAATTTGTAAATATTATGGATATTTATGATGATGGACGTTTGGAGATGAATATTGATGTTTGTGGTCCTTAGTTGGGCATATATGTGATGTATATTGTTGTTTGGTGAAGTATATTTGAGGAATATGTATGATTGTGTGGATGGAAGGTAGAAATGGATGTTGGAAATGCAGAAAAACTTACCAGATTAGCATCGGCTGGAGTCGGCTAGGATCGGCTAGGATCGGCCTATGAGTCATTTAATTTTTTTACACGTGGACTACGTTTAGCGTCGGCCGGAGTCGGCTAGCCGATTCTAGCTGACGCTAAACTAGGGGACGGACCCGTACCCATTGCCGTCACCATTTTACTTGACGACGAGCTATTTAGCGTTGGCATTTAGCGTCGGCTAGAATCGAGCGGATTCGGCTAAAATGCCGATGCTAAACAGTCTTCTCCTTGTAGTGCAACAGTTAATAGTTTTTTCAATTATTTACGGATTTATCCTAAGTTTTCTTATATTGTTATACATTCAAGTCTATGCATTTGAATTTATTAAGTGGTCCTAAATTAAAACCTTTTAAATAAATCTAATAAAAAATAATTATTAATTGAACTAATATGTAACAACCATGATTTTACTGCCGTCGAAGTAAAAAATTTAAAATAAAAATTTTAAATTGAAAAGTAAATTTTTAAGAATGCAAAATCATTTGCAAAGTCAGTGGAATATAACATTATTTGCCTTTCACGTGTATCATGTATGGGTCTAATTCAAAAAGCAAGTGGAACATATTTTTGCCTTGCTGTAAACACAAAATTTTATAAAGCAAAAATATGTGAACACATTGGCTATCACAAGAGTGGAAACACTTTGCTTTTGCCTTCACGTGTGTAATCAAATTGGTCCATATTGTAAAGCAAAGATGACATGCACTGTTACATTCAATTTTATAAAACAAATTGTGTGACGACCCGGAATTTCTAACAATCTAAATCGGAATAATTAATTGATTTAAATATTTAAAAGTAATTTTAATTCGAATTCAAGATATTAAATATTTACTTGATAATTAATTTATTGAATTTTATGAACTGAAAATTTGACAAAATGTTGAAACTGGAATTTTAAGCCTGTTAAAAATAATTTGAAGGCTTATAAAATTTATATTGATAGCACTGAAGGTAGTGAAAGTGTTGAAATTGAGTTTGGAAATGTTTTGTTCAGTTTTAATAATATATCGTTTAAATTGACATTTAAAATAGCCTTCCGAGGCACAGTCTCGGAATTCGGCGAAACTAGTGTCATTGGATCCGTAATAGTTAGTTATTATCGGATTTCAATTTTCGTAGCAATCGGAGTTGTCGTTTGACCCTGGCAGCTCGAAACGCATATAACTATTTTAATCGATTTAATTTAAAATTGATTGTTTACTTCCGTAACTCGTGCATACAATCAAATTAGCTTCCGAAACACGTTCCATCGTGTTCGGAATGCGGGTAGAACCTTATAAACGTCTGTCGGCATGTCTGATTCGGGGTTCGAAATTTCGCGTTATGCTTAACGAGACATTTGTAAGTTTTATTATATAATTAAATTTAATTAGAAAGATATTTTCTTTTACAATGTCGTGCTCAAGAAGCTTTCCACCCTCCTATATTTCATCTCGTTCTCCCCTCTTTATTAACTAATCTTCAAGCAGAACCATATTAACAAAAAAAAAACGAAGAGGTCGCCGTGTTTTGATCTTGAAACCTCGTTCTTTTCCTTCAATTAAATCAAATCCGAATTCATAGCCGAGTAAAAAAAAACAGAGAGTTTATCCAGCCATGGTTTCAGTTCAACCTCTAAATTAGACGAACCCTTTTCTTCCTTCTCGCGATCGAAGCGAACTCCGTCGCAAGCAAGCTATTGGATTGGAAGGCTGATCGTTCGCGCATGTTACTTCCCCTTCGAGATCGACTCGAAACCCTATAGCACCTGCGCGCGATCGAGTTAATGTCGGGGTACGAGCTCAAGCTTGAGGATGTTAGGCGATGAGATTGGCGTCCAATTAGGGCTTGGTACTCGAGTTGTTGTCGCGCGTGGAAGTGGAGGTGGGTGGCGTTTTGATGAGGGATGCTCGCGATCTCCGGCTTGGGGTACTCGCGCTCGAGCTTGCACGCATGAAGGATAGATGGACGCACTTGAGCCGTTGTTGTCACCGAGGCGCATCTGTCCCAGGGTAGTGGAAACGGCTGTGGTGACGGAGGGTATGGCATAGGAACCGAAGGATCGAGTAGGTATTGACTGCTCCCTTTTGTTTGAATTTTTATTTTAAGTAAAATTGAATGATGCAGATAAATTAGCATAAAAACAAGTTGTTTTAATTTACTGTATACCTTTATAGGTTAAAAAAAAAATTAAATTTCATACAACAGTGAGTTTTACATATATTAAAGGAGTTTTACGGTAAAATAAACTTGACTTGTTAAACTGTTTTTATTTTAAAGTTAATGATTTTCTTTTATATTAAAAATTTATATAAGGTTAGATTTTTAAGTCTATATAGGACTGGAGAAGTTTCATTTCGTCAGCGAAAATCAGAGGCCGCTGAGAGCCTGCAGTTACATGGACTTTTGCTGTGACGGCAACGTAACCTTGGATGTAACTGTGATCTGTTGTGTGGATCCATGGCGTAATCGAGAGACCGCGGAGAGCCTGCAGTTACGTGGACTTTTGCTGTGATGGCAATGTAACCCTGTAATGTAACTGTGACCATGGATAGGGGTGATGATTTTCACAACATTCTCACCAAGATATTTCCTCTATTTTCAAAAACTGTTTGCGATATTTTCAATAAAATTATTTTCCAAATGTTTTCACTGGGTGTTGAAAACGGGTTTACCAAGTACTTATAGATTTTCAGTCCTACGCCTGATCAACGTATGACTGAATTTCTATGAGAACAAGGATGAACTGGTTGAGGCATCGAGTTATAAAAGTATTTTTATTAAAAGATATTTTAAATAGTATTATCTAAATTTAAAGGAATTTTTAAATTTTTAAATAAAGGTGTTGGAATTGTGAAAGATGAAATAAATCCAAACTAGAAATATGGAAGACAAAATTTGAACTCAGGAAAAAATTTAATGAAGTGATTTTTGTAATTGATTTAGAAATAGGAAATAAGCTAATTGGTTAAATAATTGTTTGATTGGGTATGTTAATAAAATTTAACTTGGGTAAACAAATGGTTGTAAATTAATAATGGAATTTGGTAGTGAATTAGAATTGTAAATAGAATTCAACTTGGATTTGATAATGAATTGAATAAGTGAAGATGCTATAAAATGCAAATAAGATAGAGTTGGATTGAAAATGTGATGGTTGACTTACAAATAAAATTCAAGGGTGAATTGAATAATATTTAATGAAATTTGTAAGTAAATTGGATATAAGAGAAGTGATTATAATAGAAATGGTTTGAGTTGCAAAACAAAACCCAAGTGAATAGAAATAAATTGAGAATGACCTTATATTGATAAAATAAATTCGATAACGAATTAAGTAAGTAAATTAAAAATTTTAAATGGGTTAATTGAGTTGAATAATAAATGGATGAAGTCTGGTTGAATAAAAACTAAATCAAAGTTGTGGTTGGAATTGGATTATCAGACTGAACTTAAATTTGTTGGTATATTAATTTGAAGAATAAATGAGTTCAGTATGTGCTTGGATATTATTTTGATAAATTGAGAAGATGAATTAAAGTAAAAATTTAAATGGATGGGCTAATTGAATTTAATGGAATTTGATTAAATGAGAATCAAATAGAAGTAAACTTAAGTTTGATGTTGGAATAAATTAAAGTAAATTAACTTAAGTTTAAATTTTATGAAAGCTTGGCTTCGAATAAGAGTGAAAGCCATTAACTAAAGCTTGGATTTAATTAATTTGGGAATGGTTAGTAGTATACAAGAATGAAATGTGACGAGCTAAATGAATGGTTGGTTAATAAATTAAAAATGAAATGAAATTAAATTCAGAATGAGTTGAAATTAATTTGAAATAGTTATAAACTAAAATAGATACTTTATTAATCGAATATCGTCGAGATTGCATAACAATAATTGTTGTTTGGCGTAAACAAAAGTGATTAAATTCCTGTGAGTTAATAGGGATTAAATAAAATTGGTTCTGAATCATTTGAAGTGAATATGAGCTTGTTTTGATTATAATCGATGGAATATCAGAAATTGAGTTGTGAACCATTAAAACTTAAATGAATCGACATATGAATTGGTTGAAAAGAAATTGAATTAGCTTTAAAGCATGTAAACTGTTTATGGGAAGTGTTTGGTGCTGGGTGTTTAGTAATATATATGTTTAGCTATTGAAAGTAAGTAGAATGTTAA
Organism: Allium cepa; assembly: GCA_030765085.1. Classification (NCBI taxonomy): domain Eukaryota; kingdom Viridiplantae; phylum Streptophyta; class Magnoliopsida; order Asparagales; family Amaryllidaceae; genus Allium; species Allium cepa. The sequence goes on from CM060929.1 coordinate 255,187,132, forward strand.
TAAATTCTTCATATATGACACTTACATATTTAAATTGAGTAAGTACAGGTACCTGGAGGCCGTTTGGCTGGTTTGGATTGCGCTAATTGCTTAAATTAATAAGCTGCTTGCTTAAAATGCTAAATAAGGTACGCCTACATAATAAAAATAGGAAATATGAACTGTTTTTGCTTTTTCCGACCGGGTGGGTCGATGTATATATATTTATATCTATTGTCAAATTGCAAAAGCTCCTCCGTACAAAGGAGACTCTGTCAAAAAATTTGACAGCTAGAAATTTTTTGGAAAATTTTGGAAATTTTTTGTTAAGCAATTAAACGATTTTTAATATGAAACTGAAATAGATTAGTAGATGGAACTAATAAGACTCGGTTAAATGGAAAATAAAATTTAATATTCAAAATTAAAATAAGTTGAATTCATATTAAAACGGGAAAAACGAATTTGAATCGAAGTAAATATGGAAACCTATATAAGAGAATGTATAAGATGATTTGTAAAGTTACGATTGAATATTGTTGCTAAACAAGATATGCATGAATTAAAAAGGGGAAAAGAAAATTGGATTTGATTCCAAAAGATAAATGTGAATTGCCCGACAAAAAGGTATGTATTTTAATTTCTGTATGAAATTGGATTGGGTTTTTTTGGATGTAGCCACTTGGCTTTTGTTTTCTTTTGGAATTGGGAGCCCGTAGAGGCCTTTTGTAGTAGTACCGAGCCAGCCGCGCAAAGGAGACACTGGCAAATTTTTTCGAAAATTTTGAGAGTTAGAATTTTTGAGAAAATTTGGATAATTTTAAATTTAGTTTTAAATTGAATTTTGAACGATTGAGAAAAAGGGTATTGATTGAAACTATAGAAGGTTTTGGGAAGTTGGTTGATGTGATAAGGGGTTTTAATAAAGGATAGTTGGTAGGATGTTGTTAAAACTGTTGGTTTTGGGGGAAGGGTAAACGGGTATTAGTTCATTCTTCTTAATTAATAATTTCGGGGACGAAATTCTTTTAAGGGGGAAGGAAAGTGACGACCCGGAATTTCTAACAATCTAAATCAGAATAATTAATTGATTTTAAATATTTAAAAGTTAATTTTAATTCGAATTCAAGATATTAAATATTTACTTGATAATTAATTTATTGAATTTTATAAACTGAAAATTTGACAAAATGTTGAAACTGGAATTTTAAGCCTGTTAAAAATAATTTGAAGGCTTATAAAATTTATATTGATAGCACTGAAGGTAGTGAAAGTGTTGAAATTGAGTTTGGAAGTGTTTTGTTAAGTTTTAATAATATATCGTTTAAATTGACATTTAAAATAGCCTTCCGAGGCACAGTCTCGGAATTCGACGAAACTAGTGCCATTGGATCCGTAATAGTTAGTTATTATCGGATTTTAATTTTCGTAGCAATCGGAGTTGTCGTTTGACCCTGGCAGCTCGAAACGCGTAGAAATATTTTAATCGATTTAATTTAAAATTGATCATTTACATCCGTAACACGCGCATACAATCAAATTAGCCTCCGAAACACGTTCCATCGTGTTCGGAATGTGGGTAGAACCTCATAAACGTCTATCGGCATGTCTGATTCGGGATTCGGAATTTCGCGTTATGCTTAACGAAACATTTGTAAGTTTTATAATATAATTAAATTTAATTAGAAAGATATTTTCTTTTACAATGCCGTGCTCAAGAAGCTTTCCACCCTTTTATATTTCATCTCGTTCTCCCCTCTTTATTAACTAATCTTCAAGCAGAACCGTATTAACAAAAAAAAAACGAAGAGGTCGCCGTGTTTTGATCTTGAAACCTCGTTCTTTTCCTTCAATTAAATCAAATCCGAATTCATAGCCGAGTAAAAAAAAAAGAGTTTATCTAGCCATGGTTTCAGTTCAACCTATAAATTAGACGAACCCCTTTCTTCCTTCTCGCGATCGAAGCGAACTCCGTCGTAGGCAAGCTATTGGATTGGAAGGCTGATCGTTCGCGCGTGTTACTTCCCCTTCGAGATCGACTCGAAACCATAAAGCACCTGCACGCGATCGAGTTAATGTCGGGGTTCGAGCTCAAGCTTGAGGATGTTAGGCGATGAGATTGGCGTCGAATTAGGGCTTGGTACTCGAGTTGTTGTCGCGCGTGGAAGTGGAGGTGGGTGGAGTTTCGATGAGGGGTGCTCGCAATCTCCGGCTTGGGGTACTCGCGCTCGAGCTTGTGCGCATGAAGGATAGATGGACGCACTTGATCCGTTGTTTTCACCGAGGCACATCTGTCCCAGGGTAGTGGAAACGGCGGCGGTGACGGAGGGTATGGCATAGGAACCGAAGGATCGAGTAGGTATTGACTGCTCCCTTTTGTTTGAATTTGTATTTTAAGTAAAATTGAATGATGTAGACAAATTAGCATAAAAACAAGTTGTTTTAATTTACTGTATACCTTTATAGGTTAAAAAAAATTAAATTTCATACGACAGTGAGTTTTACATATATTAAAGGAGTTTTATGGTAAAATAAACTTGACTTGTTAAACTATTTTTATTTTAAAGTTAATGATTTTTTTTTATGTTAAAAATTTATATAAGGTTAGATTTTTGAGTCTATATAAATTATTTTATATGCAGTTTGGAAATGGGAAAAAAAAAATTAAAATACATACACATTATTTAAACCTACCAGGTATTTTAATATAATGTATTTTAGAGATTAATTTGATTTATAAACTTATTTAATTTATTTAGCCACTAAAGGATATTTAAGAAGGAAATTATTGGTTTAAATAAATTTTATTAGTTAATTAAAGTATCAAATGGTAATTGATTTTTTTTCAATTTGTCCAAATATTCATAAATTACCTAATTATTTATACAAGGTTTAAATCTGAAGGAAACAAATCGAGGTCGGATTTGGATTGCAAACTCAAAGGTGAGTAACCTCACGCTTCTGGACTTTTATTTAAATTAACTGGTTAAATTCAAATGATTGTTTGAATGGTTGAAATTGAATTGATGTGCTATATTATACAGTAATGTATAGTCTATATTGAAATGGTTGATAATCTGTGATGAATATTTTGGTGATTGGATGATGTGGTTTGCTTGGATATTTCGATACCCTGAGTTATCGAAATATATAAAATTGGAGTTTGAAAGAAAATAGATGGTGAAAATTTGAAAGAGAAATAATTATAGAATAAAATAAAAATGAATTGGAAGGAATAGAAGTGATTTTTAAAGACGGGAGTTAACTTGTAAAGTAGAGATTTAAAACAAGTCCTGAATCCAAGTTAAATCTGACAAATAAAGTTTTAAAATATTAAGTGTTTTAATAACTTGAATGTCAGAGTGCAATTGTAAACCGAATTGAATTTAAAAATAAATGTGGTTTTAAATCCCTTCAAGCTTCCATTATAAAATGAGAAATTAAATCAGATTAGAATAAATTGAAATGTAAATGAGAAATCATTAATTTATATAATTGATGATGTAAATAGAGATTAATTAGTTAAGAAAATAAATCAATATAAGTGACTTATGAGAAGTTAATTAATATAAGTAATAAGAGTTAATGTAAATAATATTGTTAATTAATTTTTAAAGTAATCAAGATTACTTATTGATTTTGGTTAAGGATAATTAATGTCGCGAAAATTAATTAAAGATAATTACTTGAAGGTAATTGAAGATAATTAGTCCAGGATGAATAATTAAGATGAATAACGAAGGGTTGATTAATTAATTAATTTGGAATTAATTAATATTAGATGAAGGAATCTAAGTGAACGTGGTTTGAAATTCAATTAAAATCAATTGAATTAATTTGTATGTGATTAAGCTTTGCTTATGGATGTTTAAAAGGTATTGGGTGCTTGGAATGAGTTGTTAACTCTGATGAAATGTTATGTATTTCATTAGAATAACTTGGGTTTGGATGACATTGGGTTTGAAGAGACTGGGGTCGGGTATCGGGAAATACCCGAGACCACTTCGAATTTTTATAAATTGATATATGGAATCTATAGGCTAGAATGAAATGGTTTTAAAGGAATTGGACTATTTTAAATCTAAATCTTGGTATTTAGAAAACTTATATGTGAGGTAAGTGATGTCTAGAACAAATTGTGGCCTTGTGAATTTACCTGAGTTACCCGGGGTTTTATATAAGTTGTATGCTTGTATCCCATGTTGAATGAGTTTACTCACGCTGGTTTCCAGCCAGACCCGGGTGTTACTTTGATGTAATGCTCGGGTCAGACCGAGTATTACAGATTTTCAGGTAAGGACGTTCTGGAGCTCAGGAGGCGAGCTGGATGACATGAGCGTATAGAGTATTTCCGTTGTATAATATTGTTGACTTGATAACTGAGTAAATTCGATGTCTGTATATATGTGACTCTGATGTATTTAAATGTAACTGGCAGATACAGTATTCTCCGGTAAGCTATTATTATTTATTATTATATTTTATCCGCTGCGAATGTGAGATTTATGGGATTTTCTGTTCTTCTTCTTCTTCTATCTCTTTCTTCTTTTCATAACTATCTGAAATTTTCGGGTTTGAAAATTTCGGGTCGTTACAAGTTGAAGCAAATATGAGAACATTTGCTGTCACCAATTTCAAGAGCAAGCGAACACTTTTCACCATCATTTTTATGCAGTACGCCCTTTTTTCTTCACTTATGCAGGTATCGCCATAAATGCATATGTACATTTGCCAGCACTTCACTTTTGACTGGTACACATTTGGAAAGAGAAGAGAAAATGCCTGCCTCCTTTCTTTTGTTCATTCTTAAGTAGTTCTGCAAATCACATTAATGGCAGTTCATTTCTTATTCATTTAAATCTTATTTGCAAGTTGATTTAGAAGCAAATTTGAGGTGAGTGAAAACACTCACATTTCTAATTTATTCTTTGCTTCAATATTTGCATACATGAGTTTCAGTTAATTAAGTATAATTGTGGCTATTTTCATGCAAACTATGTGAAGTCATTATCTACTTCTTCTTGGTAGCGTACGAACTAGTGGCATTGCCTGGCCATCATTGATAATTTTATCAACTTCTTTGCGTGTAAGGTGTAGGCTATATTTTTATGTATAGGTTGCATTTTTAGAATAAAAGAAGTTCCAGGCCATTTAACTTTGTTAATCTCCACATTGCACGCAAATAATATTTGCGTGAAAAGAAGTATGCCACGCCTTTCAAATAAAAGAGTGTGCGTGCGTGGTAATTAATATGCCACATTATAGTGTGTAAGTGCATGTAGGTTGTCTAGATTTTTTTTTTTTTGTGCAAGCCGCATGCGTGGATATCAGGTCCAAATCATTTTTGGACATGTTTACATATAGGGCTTTGCCTGATATTTTATCCCATTGGTGCGTATATGAAGTTTGTATTGTATAAATTCATGTCCAGGCTAATTTCCTTACTGGCGTTGCTTATCTATATGTGTTGCACGAAAATTTTGTTCAGACATTATACATTTGTCAAGTTGCATGGGAGGGTTGTCCAGGCAAAATCGTTTTGTGTGTAAACTGTATATGCCCAGGTTGTAGCATTAGAAATGTGGTCCTGGTCACCTTAACTTGCATTTTAATCCATGCGTGTGTGCAAATATTATATGGTTCAGACCATTGTTTTATATAGTGTGTACAGGTAGCTTTATTTTACATTTGTTTTCATTTGTTGTGTGCGTACATGGGTAGAAGTCCAGACCAACCTCTAGTCTTTTTCAATAGGTACGTATGAGGGGGGGGGGGGGGAAGAGTACGTTGCACTACACAAAGCCTTCACGAAAATGCTTTAAAATATGAATTGTGTGTGCCAGCTGGTGGGAGAGTGTATACTCAAAAGTTTTCAGGTCATTTTCTTTTGCGTGTGTAACTTACATGCATGCCACGTTTCGTGTGTGTATGAGATCAATTTACATTGGTAGTGTGCCTGAAATTTAGTTGCACGTTTCAATATCTTGGTCAAATTATAATTTTGTATATGTTAGTTTTGCACGTACATGTAGCGCACGAGGCCAAGTATAGCACGAAAATATGTAAATTTGCATTGTCAGTTAAAGCATTTATTCCCAGACCGTGTGCAAATATGTGTGCATAGTGAAACATTGTCCAGACCACAATATGTATGTGCAAGTTGATTTGCATGAAAGTGTTGTAAATACCAGCGTTTAATTTACGTTGAACCGGTGTTTGGTTTTAAAAATATTTTGCGCCGTTATTTTTATAAAGAAATTTTTTACGCCGGTATTATATTTTTGAAGCGTGTTGTTTGGATTACATTTTTGACGAATAAAAATTACAGTTGCTTTGACTTCAGTAACTGTCAATTTTAAAGTGAATTTTCAAGCGGTTATCCCGCAACGTTGATTTTGATATCCGTTTTATGGTTTATGAAGTGCAATTTCTTTGTCGAAATTGCTATAGATGTTGCTATTTTAATCGCGTGTTTTAAAAATTGTTTTAAAATAAAAATTGTTTCCAAAAATTTTACAGTTTGCGCTTTCAAAAGACTGAGGAAGCGATTTAAACACTTCAGCAAAATTGAGGACTATGAACCCTTACTTTTACTGATTCGCTTAATTCCGGATTTGTCCGTTTGAAAACGTAAATTTTATTTATATAAAATACATAATTTTGCACTTTCAAGGAAACGATGAAGAGATTTAGACGATTTAGCAAACGTGCGGAGTATGGAACTACTCTTTTACTAATTCGGTTAGTTCCGGACTCATGAATTGAAATATTTGATGTTGTTTGATGATTTTGATGATTTTGTTGGGTTTTCGAGCCACTATGCTGGACCTTCGGGTCATATGTTGGACCTTCGGGTCAATTTCCAGTACTAGACCTTCGTGTCATATGTTGGACCTTCGAGTCATTTGTTGGGCGCCAAAAATTATGATGACAGTTCTTGGTAGGCTTCGGCCATATGTTGATGCACGTGCGGCGTAGCTTAGACTCGCCATATGATGGGATCGATCCACTTTTATATTGATTTTCTAGTTATCTTATTTTGATTTCTATATTTTGTGAATGCTGATTTTCTAGTTATCTTAATTGAATTCTAGATTTTTGTGTATTGCTGTTTCGAATTCAATTGTGAATTTGGAAATTTATTTTGATGGAGTTTAATGAGATTTCTTCATTTAAACTATGCTGATTTCTTATATTGAATAGTCTCATTCGAGACTATGATGTTGTTTATGATGCATTCACTTCTAAGTTTAAATTTGACTGATCCGTTTATTATTTTCTTTTAAATAATGCTCGGGTCAGACCGAGTTATTTCAGGATAATCACTATCTCTGATTCTGTTGCCGCTTCAGCTTTTGGGATTTCACATCATCGTTTGTTTAGACTTCGAGGTGTTACTTTTGGTATATTGACTATCGTCTCATGTATGTTGATGTCTTTGTATATGTATATTCGGTTCATGTGAACTATCGATTGTTGTAGCATGTATCCAGACTTGTCTTCCGCTATATATCTAATATTTCTGTTTTGATATGATTATACTATTTGTGTTGTTGTATTATGAGTTGTTCTGAATTTTTCTTCAACCGCCGTAGTTTCGTTTTAGATTTGGATTAAATATATATATCTTTGGGAGTAATTCACACAACTCCTATCGATGTAATCAATACTCAACTAAGGCATAACTTACAGATGGTCGCTTCTAACAAGCCTTATTCTTCGCAATAGCAGACGTTATTCCTTATAATAACATTTGTTATTGTGAGCATAGAGGTGGGGCGTCACAGCATGGTATCAGAGCTGAAATTCAGAACAAATTGTAACAAAAATAGAACAGAAGAAGAATGGAACATGCGTTACAACTATTCGAGGGTTTTATTCGTGCCTTTCTAATCTATTCCTTCGTTGTTCTTAAACTTTTTTTCTCTTTAACAAGTTGGAATATGTCTAGGAATATATCACATATTTCCGTAATATTCCATTTGTTAAATTCCTTATAATCTTGCTTGTAGTTTCCTTGAGTTAAAATAAGGAAAGTCCTCTGTTTTTTATTGTTCTATTACTCCTAAGGGTTTTAAATCTGGGAAGCTTAATGTTGCTTAAGCTTCTGGTGATTTTTCTAAGCTCAAATGCATTACTCCTTCTGTTTTGGAAGGTTTTATTTTATTTCATGGTCGTTCTATTAGAGTTCTTTTCGATACGGGTGCATCGCATTCATTCGTGTCAAAGGAGCTTGTTGATATTATTCCTTTGGATGTTGTTACTCTTTGCGACCCTTTGAGGATTGTGAATCCGATTGGTGGATCATCTACTCTTGGTTTGTTGTGTGTTGATGTTGAGATTATTCTTTGTGGTTTTTCCTTTCATGCGAATCTGCATGTTATGGATCATCTTGATTTTGATATGATTTTGGGTATGGATTGGCTCGTCCGTTATGAAGTTTAAATCCTATATCCCGAAAGAACTTTATATCTCAAGCATCCCGATGCTATCGAGCAGTTATTTATTATATTTCGAAGCATGGATCGTACTTCAAATGCTCTCATTTCTTCCTTCGAATCGGAGGATGTCATAGCTAATATTCCGGTTGTTTGTAATTTTTCTGATGACTTTGAGTTTGTTTGCCGCCGAAGAGGGCAATTGAGTTCCATATTGATCTTATCTCTAGTGCTCATCCCGTCAGTCGTCCTCCCACGATGATGTCTGCTAAGAAAAATGAGGAACTCAAGCAACAATTATCTGAGTTGGAAGCCAAGCATTTTATTCGTTCTAGCTCATCTCCTTGGGGCGCCACCGTTGTCTTTGTTAAGAAGCCAGATGGTACTCTTAGGCTTTGCATTGATTATCACAAGCTTAACGAGCTCACTATCAAAAATAGGTATCCATTACCTAGGATCGACGACATGTTCGATCAATTAAGTGGCGCTAAGCTTTTCTCCCAACTTGATTTTGCTATCGGCTTTCATCAGTTACGAGTTGCGGAAGATAGCATTCCTCTTACTGCATTCCGCACTCGTTATGATTCTTATGAATGACTTATTATGTCATTCAGTTTGCCTAGCTTATTTCATGTATGAATCGAGTATTCCACGAATATCTCGATGACTCCATTTGTGTATTTATTGATTTTGGATGAAAGTAGCAATTTAAAATTTTGCAAATCTTTTTCATAAGATTTATTTACAAGTATAATTGGATTTGTGTTTATCATATAGAAGATGATTTTGTGATTGTATTGTCCATTGAGTGCTTTAAAAATTCCGGTCGATGCGCTTGATCAACGTTATCGATAGGAATCTCCTAAACGCTTTGATGAGACAATTTGACACAATAAATTGACCTATAAAAAGTAAATTTTTTTAGAAAATGATTTCATAAAGATAATTGTAATTTTGGAAGTTTTAGCTTTTCAGGAAAGAAGATTATTTGAAAGAACTCTTTTCCGATACTCTTATCCTTGTGATTCCCGAAGGGAACCAAGACTTCATTGTTTGTACCAGTACTAGCCGTATTGGTTTCGGTGCTGTTCTTATACAAAAAGATAAAGTAGTTGCCTATGCTTCTAGACAACTAATGCCTAACGAGATTCGTTATGCTACCCATGATTTGGAGTTAGCCGCTATAGTCTTTGCTCTAAAGATTTGGCGACATTATTTGTTGGGCGAGCGTTTTATTCTCTTCAGTGATCACAAATCTCTGAAGTATCTATTCACTCAAAAAGAACTTAATATGAGGCAACAACGTTGGCTCGAATTTCTTGCTTCATATGATTTCGATATTCACTATACCCCTGGTAAGGGTAATCGAGTTGCTGATGCGCTTAGTCGCAAGCAGCAGGTTGTTGTTTCCATGATGCTAGCAGAGTGGAATATGTTGGAAGCTTTATCTCATTGTGATATTAGAGACTGTTCTTCAGTTTCTGATTTTCCCGTGCTTTTATTTAGCATGGAAGCTCGTCGTAGTTTGTTGGATCGGATTGCCAATGCCCAGAAACAAGATCCAGATATTTCTTATCTTATTCAGAGTTGTAAATCAGAATCCCGAAGTGATAGTCTGAAGGATTCCGATATTGATATTCATGGTTGTATTCGGAGGAAGGGAAGATTAATCGAGCCTAATGTTTCTAATCTTAAAAATGACATTCTTGAGGTCTGTCATCGTTCAAAGTATACTATCCATCTAGGAAGTAGTAAGATGTATGCTGATATGAAACACTTATATTTTTGGGAAGGTATGAAGCGTGATTTTGCAGGTTATGTAAGTCGCTGCATGACTTGTCAACTTATTAAAGCAGAACACCAGCGTCCTAGTGGTCTTTTGCAGCATCTTGAGATTCCATTATGGAAATGGGATCAGATTTTTGTGGACTTCATTGATGGTCTACCTCGTTCAAGGTCGGGCCATACTAGTATTTGGGTGATTGTTGGCAGATTGACCAAATCAACCCATTTTATTCCTATCAAGTCCAATCGGACTGCTCCTTTGTTGCCTAAGCTATTTATTAAAGAAGTCATTCGACTTCATGGAGTTCCTAGTTCCATTATTAGTGACAGAGATCCGCTTTTCACTAGTGGTTTCTAGCAGAGCCTTCTGAAAGCTTTGGGGACTAAGCTCAATCTCGGTACAGCTTATCATCCATAGTCTGATGGTCAGACTAAAAGGGTGAATCAAGTCTTAGAAGATCTCCTTCGAGCTTGCATTCTTGATTTTGGTGGTAGTTGGGAAGACCACTTATCTCTTGTTGAGTTCTCTTATAACAATAGTTTTCAATCCAGTATCGGTATGGCTCCTTTCGAAGCCCTTTATGCAAGGCCGTGTCGATCACCATCTTGTTGGTTGGAATCAGGGGAAAAGTTAGTTCTAGGCCCCGATTATATTTGTGAATCTTCTGAGAGGTTGATATTATCAGACAGAGAATGAAAGAGGCTCAGAGTAGGCAGAAATCTTATGCCAATCATCGTAGGAAGCCTTTGGAATTTTCTATTGGCGATCTCGTATTCATTCGTGTTTCCCCGATGAAGGGTGTGGTGCGTTTTAGTAGCTCCGGGAAATTGGCTCCTCGATATATTGGACTGTTTCCTGTTACAGAATGCATTGGCCCTGTTTCTTATCGTGTATCGCTACCTATGCAGTTTTCGGAAATTCATGATGTATTTCATGTATCCCAGCTTCGTCGATGCCTTCGAGATTCAGATTCTATTATTGATCCTCATATGCTGCAAGATCTTGAGATCTCACCCGACTTGTCTATTGTGGAAAATCCAATTCGTGTGCTAGCTTCGGAGGTTAAACGCCTTCGGAATAAAGAAGTCCCGCTTGTGAAAATTCAATGGTCCGCAAACCTCAAAGATTGCACTTGGGAAACCAAAGAATTCATCGAGCGTTCTTATCCGGGTTTTCTCTCCTCTTCGGGTGGGGGTGAGTATTCTTAATCTATGTTTTCTATTTTAAATCATTGTTGTGATGAATGATTTGTGTTACAGACTGCTTCTAGTATGAAAATTGTGGGGATGCAATTTTTATAAGGGGGAGTTTGTAACAACCGTGATTTTACTGCTATCGAAACAAAAATTTAAAATAAAAATTTTAAATTGATATTTGAAAAGTAAATTTTTAGGAATGCATAATCATTTGAAAAGTAAGTGGAACATAACATCATTTGCCTTTCACGTGTAGCATGTATGGGTCTAATTCAAAAAGCAAGTGAAACATATTTTTGCCTTGTTGTAAACACAAAATTTTATAAAGCAAAAATATGTGAACACATTGGCTATCACAAGAGTGGAAACACTTTGCTTTTGCCTTCACATGTGTAATCAAATTGGTCCATATTGTAAAGCAAAGATGACATGTGCTGTCACATTCAATTTTATAAAACAAGTTGAAGCAAATATGAGAACATTTGTTGTCACCAATTTCAAGAGCAAGTGAACACTTTTCACCATCATTTTTATGCAGTACGTCCTTTTTTCTTCACTTACGTATCACCATAAATTCATGTGTGCAATTGCCAGCACTTCACTTTGGACTGGTACACATATGGAAAGAGAAGAGAAAATACCTGCCTCCTTTCTTTTGTTCATTCTTCAGTAGTTCTGCAAATCACATTAATGGCAGTTCATTTCTTATTCATTTAAATCTTAGTTGCAAGTTGATTTAGAAGCAAATTTGAGGTGAGTGAAAACGCTTACATTTCTAATTTATTCTTTGCTTCAATATTTGCATACATGAGTTTCAGTTAATTAAATATAATTGTGGCTATTTTCATGCAAACTATGTGAAGTCATTATCTACTTCTTCTTGGTAGCGTGCGAACTAGTGGCTTTGCCTGGCAATCATTGATTATTTTATCAACTTCTTTGCGTGTAAGGTGTAGCTATATTTTTATGTGTAGGTTGCATTTTTAAAATAAAAGAAGTTCCAGGCCGTTTAACTTTGTTAATCTCCACATTGCACGCAAATAATATTTGCGTGAAAAGAAGTATGCCAGGCCTTTCAAATAAAAGAGTGTGCGTGCGTGATAATTAATATGCCAAGTTTTAGTGTGTAAGTGCATGTAGGTTGTCTAGATTTTTTTTTTTGTGTGCAAGCCGCATGCGTGGATATCAGGTCCAAATCATTTTTGGACATGTTTACATATAGGGCTTTGCCTGATGTTTTATCTCATTGGTGCGTATATGAAGTTTTTATTGTATAAATTCATGTCCAGGCTAATTTCCTTACTGGCGTTGCTTATCTATATGTGTTGCACGAAAATTTAGTTCAGACATTATACATTTGTCAAGTTGTATGTGAGGGTTGTCCAGGAAAAATCATTTTGTGTGTAAACTGTATATGCCCAAGTTGAAGCATTAGAAATATGGTCCTGGTTACCTTAACATGCATTTTAATCCATGCGTGTGTGCAAATATTATAATGTTCAGACCATTGTTTTATATAGTTTGTACAGGTAGCTTTATTTTACATTTGTTTTCATTTGTTGCGTGCGTACATGGGTAGAAGTCCAGACCAACCTCTAGTCTTTTTCAGTAGGTACGCATGGGGAAGGGGGGAAGAGTACGTTGCACTACATAAAGCCTTCACGAAAATGCTTTAAAATATTAATTGTGCGTATCAGCTGGTGGGAGAGTGTATACTCAAAAAATTTCAGGTCATTTTCTTTTGCGTGTGTCACTTACATGCATGTCGTCTTTCGTGTGTGTATGAGATCGATTTAATTTGGTAGTGTGCCTGAAAATTTAGTTGCACATTTCAATATCTTGGTCAAATTATAATTTTGTATATGTTAGTTTTGCACGTACATGTAGCGCATGAGGCCAAGTATAGCGTGAAAATATATAAATTTGCATTGTCAGTTAAAGCATTTATACCCAGACCGTGTGCAAATATGTGTGCATAGTGAAACATTGTCCAGACCACAATATGTACTGCAAGTTGAATTGCACGAAAGTGTTGTAAATACCAGTGTTTAATTTACGTTGAACCGGTGTTTAGTTTTAAAACATATTTTGCGCCGTTATTTTTATAACGAGAATTTTTACGCTGGTATTATATTTTTGAAGCATGTTGTTTTGATGACATTTTTGACGAATGAAAATTACTATTGTTTTGACTTCAGTAACCATCGATTTTAAAGTGAATTTTTAAGCGGTTATCCCGCAACGCTGATTTTGATATCCGTTTTTACGCTGTTTTGTGAAACGCAATTTCTTTGTCAAAATTGTTATAGATGTTGCTGTTTTAATCACGTGTTTTAAAAATCGTTTTAAAATAAAAATTGTTTCCAAAAATTTTACAGTTTGCGCTTTCAAAAGAATGAGGAAGCGATTTAAACGGTTCAGCAAAATTGAGGACTATGAACCCTTACTTTTACTGATTTGCTTAATTCCGGACTTGTTCGTTTGAAAACATAAATTTTATTTATATAAAATACACAATTTTTCACTTTCAAGGAAACGATGAAGAGATTTAACCGACTTAGCAAAAGTGCGGAGTATGGAACCACGCTTTTACTAATTGGTTAATTCTGAACTCGTTAATTGAAATATTTGCCGTTGTTTGATGATTTTGATGATTTTGTTGGGCTTTCGAGCCACTATGTTGGTCATATGTTAGACCTTAGGGTCAATTACCAGTACTAGAGCTTCCATATGTTGACCTTCGGGTCATTTGTTGGGCGCCAAAAATTATGATGACGGTACTTGGTAGGCTTCGACCATATGTTGATGCACATGCGGCGTAGCTTCACCATATGATGGGATCGATCCATTTTATGTAGATTTTCTAGTTATCTTATTTTGATTTCTAGATTTTTGTGAATGCTGATTTTCTAGTTATCTTAATTGGTTTTTCTAGATTTTGTGTATTACTATTTCGAATTCAATTGTGAATTTGAAATTTTATTTTGATGGAGTTTTAATGAGATTTCTTCATTTAAACTATGTTGATTTCTTACGTTGAATAGTCTCATTTGAGACTATTATTATTTTACTATGATGTTGTTTATGATGCATTCACTTCTAAGTTTAAATTAGACTGATCCATTTATTATTTTCTTTTAAATAATACTCGGGTCAGACCGAGTTATTTCAGGATAATCACTCTCTGATTCAGTTGCCGCTTCAGCTTTTGGGATTTCACATCATCTTTTGTCTAGACTTCGAGGTGTTGCTTTTGGTATATTAACTATTGTCTCATTTATGTTGATGTCTTTGTATATGTATATTCGGTTCATGTGAACTATTGATTGTTGTAGCATGTATCCATACTTGTCTTCCGCTATATATCTGATATTTCTGTTCTAATGTGATTATACTATCTGTGTTGTTGTTATTAGGAGTTGTTCTGAATTTTTCTTTAGCCGCCGTAGTTTCGTTTTAGATTTGGATTGAATATATATCTTTGGGAGTAATTCACACAACTCCTATCGATGTAATCAATACTCGTCTAAGGCATAACTTACGGATGGTCGCTTCTAACAAGCCTTAATCTTCACAATAGCATATGCTATTCCTTATAATAATCTTTGTTATTGTGAGCATGGAGGTGGGGCATCACATAATAAATTATAAAAAAAATTCAATGTCCTATTGATAGAATGGTAAAATTATTTTTTCATTCCATATAATTTAAAATTTTCACAATTATATACAAATTTGTCTTTAATTATCTTATATTATTCTTCATTCAAGTTCATAAAATTTCTTTATTTCTAAAATTAGTATTTTTATTACAGAAAAATATGTGGTGTAAACTATGAATAAGAATTTATACCTTAGACACTATTTCATAATCAAATCCCTTAATCAAATCAAAGAAAAGGAATAAGAAGTGGAATAGATTGTAAAACACTTAATTTGCAAAATCCACATAAACTTCATTATTTTCGCATTGAGGGGATTTTGGAGGTTTTAATGCGATGTTTCATAAGCCAAAATTGCTCAAGGCATGTATCAAATCTAAACTACACTATTCAATTACTAAAATTGAAAAACTAAGATTTCACTCACTGCATGTCTTTAATTTTGCTCCTCTTTGGATTTGACATACCTACAATAATTCCCTTTAGATCTCTCTTCTTATATATATACACACACACACAACAAGAGAATTGCATAGGAAGTAGATTAAAAAATTAAGAGGTTGGAGGAGAAAAGAGATTAAAAATTGAAACAGAACATCTAAAATTCCTTATCTATGATCCTAGAGAATTTCTAGAATCTTCTTAGAAAAGAGACTGGCAGAGTTCCATTATATTTCGAAATAATTTATAAAGAAAAAGGAGGGAGCTATGCTCTTATTTATAGTGGTCGAAATGCACCAGAACTGTCGGATTAAGGTCGGTTAAAAATAATATAATATGATACATTAAAGCACACAAACCCAAGCCCCCATTCACCATTACCGGTAGATCGCTGCTTCCTGCCAATCGGTAGGTCCAAGAGGAGCGATCGACCGGTCCTCTTGTCCTAAGAACGTTAATTCGTTGCCGTTGTTTTAATTATTTTCTTTCTTAATAACCAATTAACATTTACTTAACCTCTAAGTAAAATTACTAAACATCTGAATTTCAAACTTTGAAATCAATTATTTATTTGAATTTGAATTCTATTTAAATTAATTTGAATCCGAAATTTCCAAATGTTCGTAAATTTCTCGTTTGAGCTCCGTTTCCAACATATTATATATGAAAATCGATCAGAAAATCATTACGAACGCAAAGACATAACTTTCGTGGTCAAATTCTAACTTTTGTAAAATTTTCATTTTTAAACCTATCTTATCTAATTTATTTTATCTAATTTATTTATTTATGGTTGATTTTGTGGAATTACAAGGGACATTACTCCACTACCAACATCATCATCTTACCTAACACCACCTCATACGCCTTCATCAACACGACAAGGTCCGGTACCAATCAATAGGGATGGATCAGTACCAATCCATGCTCTTGTATTAAAAGCATTGTCCAACTTGCTTCTTGAGGTCCCTGTTTCCTTCCTTTTCATTTTTTTTGATTCCCCTCTTTGTGGTTTCCACTGGATGATGAAGAATTGTCCTCTTCTGAATCGGAAGGTGATAACTCCCTCCTATTCCTTTTGCGGCTATGGGATAACTAGTTCAACAAATCCAGACTTTCCCTCATTTGTTTCCTCATTTCGTCCTAAATTTCACGCAGCTTGTTGTTCAACTCCTTTATCATCCTCTCCATCTCAACCTATTAGTACCATATCTAATGTGCTTTAAATTTTGTAGAAATCTGAACAATCACGGATTACAGGAATGAAACTAACGGATCTACCACATGGACTAAAGCAATCCAAAAATAGAAAATAGATACAAATAGCCAGAGATTGATATGTTCTCAGTGAAAGCACCAACATGTCTACGTCAAAAGTTAGCACAAACACCTAAAAGATTATAATAGAGAATAAAATGAAGAAATTAAATGAAGACAAGAAGAAAATCACACACAACAATTATAATGGTTAGCTAATCATTGGCCTATGTCCACTTGAGCTTTGTTTATGATTTTACAAAGTCTTTACAAAGCTGTTCTTATGGATCGATATTCTATCAATCGGTATAAACTTGCTAAATTATAGCTAAAGTAAAGAAAATTAGAATACAACCAGAATAGATCCCTAAGCATTATCTATCACCCTCTATTTATATTTGAAGGTAGAGGATATTCGCTCAACCATTTTCTTTTCCACGTTCCCCATGTCCTAAAGGTGCCGCTCCCAAAAGATCGTGGCCAACCCAAAAGCTATGGATCGGTACTGATCATAAGAGTGTCCTTCGGACCTTCTTCAATCTCGCATAGGTATTTGGTTGACTTGCACCATTGTTTTTGACATTTGTTTGCATTGATATGAGCTTGAACTTTGAGTGAATTCCTTGATTTGGAGGTTGGACGAAAGCATTTGGCTTATCCATCGATCGTTGGGTCAAGACTGCGAGCGAATCATCATTTCTGGTGTGTGCATTAACTAATAATTACTCTAGCCCCTTACGGCATGAACTGTGCGGTGAATTTGGATAAGAACAAAAGATCTGTACCGATCCCTGGTAATTGATTGAATGGTACCGATCCATGGCTTGACTTGATTCTTGGATATTTGAACTTGGCATTTGGAGCGAGTTGGTGTGTAGACTAGTCTCCAAGATTCTTGGCGAGCTCATGACTCCACCTCTTGGTTTCGTTTGACATCTGAACTTGACAGTTATCGCTTTGGATTTCTACTTGGTTATCCTTCCATTTTAATGACCTGACTCGTCCGAATGTGGCCCGATTACAGGACTGGCTAAAAAAGCCTCCATCATTCATCGTTGGAGTGTTTTCACAAATCTAAGCTATATTGAAAACTTTATTTTTCATTGCAAATCAAAACTGGGGATTTTCGACTAAATTGAATGCAATTGAAAAATTAATCACCCTACTAGAGATTATTGACAATTAACTCCATCGCTGTCACATGTAACCTGTACATTTATTTATTCATTTGTTGTACTCATGGTGTTTGAAATTAAAATAGTTGTTGGATCCATGCACATTGATTATACTGTCGTAGTCGTAGGTTAAAATTGTCTACGTTTTCCATTATTTTGTTGATAGTAACCATTGAATATTTAGTATTGCTTTCAATTGGATATTGTTGGCAACTAATTGACAATTTTGGGATTTTGCATCATTTTGGCTGCAACGTTCTGTTACGTTTTGTGGACTTTCAAGTCAAACGACTTAGCTCTCTAAATATGAACTGTGGAGATAACTTTGACGGCTTAAAGAGGCTGAAATCAGGACTTTTAAATTTCAATTCTATATATATATATATACACACTATAATGCAAAACCTTGGTCAAACCGGTCAAAGTGAAGCCTTTTTTACACTCCCGTTTTACCTCACCTTCTACCAAATATCAAACTGTTCGCACAAGGACACTTCTGCCTTTTTCCTACCTGCCACGTTCCCCATCTTCTTTTCGGTTCCCCTTCCCTGCTTTCCACTCCCACTTTTAACTAACCCTACCTAAAATGCCGTTCTCCCTCCTCCACCTCCCTAACACCAATTCTTATGATGCCTCCCTTTCTTCCCCTTCCCTTTCTTCCTTCTTCCTCTACGCCGTCATCTCCCCTCCTCACCAATTTCCACTTCAACCAGTTCATCGTCGCCATCCTCTCACCCTCCTCACGAATTTCCACTTCAACCAGTTCAACCGCCATGCATTTTAACCTAACCGTCCCTGACTGCAAATTATGCCATCGCCTACCCAAAACCTCGCGAATCAATCACCACCCAAACTGGAACTACTGCCCTTGCCAATCTCTGCCGTACCTACGACGCTACTAATGAGATGGTAATGCTCCTCCCCGTCGCATCGCAATTTCTGCCTGTTCTGCTAAAGACCACGGTCGTTAGTTGCCTTCTGCCTCCGCGCGCAATGTTAGCAAGGTACGATACGACCTCTCTCTCTGTTTGTTTTTTATTTGTTTTGATTTTTTCTTCCCGTTCCGCTGTACGAATGCTCCCCAATTTTCCCTTCTCTCTGCCTCCACGTCCTTCTGATCTATCGCACTGTCTTTGCGCTAACTGTTTCATAATTTTTTCCACCTATCCAACGGCTACTTCCCTACAAACCTGCACTGAACATAAAAATCCCATCTCATAACTCTTTCCATCCCATTAACGGTGTTATGGCCGTTGAGCCCGCATTTTTTGCCCGATTTACATGCCTTAGACTCCTTCAACCTTTTCTCCTCTCCATATGTCAGTTGTATAAACGTTTTCTCCCCTCTATATATACGTATGTGCTTTCCACTGCTACCTCCACCCAATTGTTCCCTTCACACCTGACTCCTTCCCCATTAACTTCCACATCAATACTTCCCCACGTCTATGCAACTGCCCACTACTGTTTCCACCTTTCCCTTTAATAACTGACATTTGTGCTATCTTATGGACCAGCATCAGGGGGAAAGACGACGACTTGCTCAGCATGCACAGCGTCAACATGCTAGGCAGACTGCCCTTGCAGGTAGAAGGACAGCCATGGGTGAAAGCCAACGTCCGCGGCATTCGTCGGGTTTTTTCCTCATCGGTTTATATGTTTCGTTTTAAATCACTGCTGCTTCACATGCGCGCATTGCTATTTCGTTATTATCATCTGTGTAAGAATTTCTGATTACTTTTTTGGTCCACACCATATTAAAATGTACTTGAGACCATATTAAAATGTTTTTACATACTGTACATTAATTGCCAGGTTTTTTTGCAAGCTCAAATATATCATCTAACCATGCCTTTACTTAACCTTGAATTAAATTTAGTGGTCACGCCAACAACTATATCCACAGGTTGAAAGTTGAAACAAAGCATTATAATATTTTATTTTATTGTCAAGTATATAATTTATATGTGAACTTTGAAAAAGAAGGTACCTATATTCAATAATATCAATAACCAACTTCAATGCAAGCATGTTTTCATATATATTCTGTTTTGTTTCCCTGAATAACATCAGTCATCGTATAAAAAGTTAATTTCATGTTTTAAAAATTTTCTACTTTTCAATTTATCCACCTCGCATGACTTTTTAATGTTTTAAAAATGCGTCGTAAACACAGATATGAGGACTATACTTTGAACACCAAAAATATGTTTTTTTACAACCTTTTTTAATATTACAAACTGCACTTTCATTATGCTTACTCCATTTGATATGCATCTATCAACTGTATAACATTTACTCAATTTTAAAACTATTACTATCTTCAAAAAAAAATAGTCCTTTAACCAAAACATCTTCTGATATATATTTCACTGAAACTGTACATTTTTCAGCTTCGACTTTTGATCTTAGTTGATTCTTACAGATTCGTACATCAGTTCCTGCAATTTGGTTTCTAATTTTCTCACTTATTTGATATAATTATCAATTTTTTAACAGAGCATTAAACTGAATTCCTTTTATGTAGATTTCTATATTTGAACAAGCAATGAAATGCAAATTTATGATTACAGTGTAAAATCTTTATTTGAATGGCATTCATTTTCATAAATCGTAATTTTGATTGGACTATCGCATTACCTAATTTTCGCACCAAAATACAAGGGTTGTTCTGTAAAAAAACTTGATTATTGGCTTGCATGTACAGGATAAAATAAAACGACATCATATGTTACTGCAATGGTTTCTCAACATACTAAAATAGTCATATATGTTTGACCAGTACAAAAAAATAATTTGATCGAAAAAAACAAACTATTACTATCTTCAAAACAAATAGTCCTTCAACCAAAACATCTTCTGACATATTTTATTTTCTTCTGAAATATATAATTCATTTCTGGACTTTGAAAAAGACGGTAGCTATATTGAATAATATCAATTACCAAGTTCAATGCAAGCATGTCTTCATGTATATTCTGTTTTGTTTCCCTGAATAGCATCAATCATCGTATAAAAAATTAATTTCCTTATTTTTATCCTTCAGCCTTTTAAAACTGAATGTTCACTTCTACTGTCAATTTATTTTTTATTTATAATTAGTGGAATTTGTGCTCTGCCTCGCTTTTCTGCCTTTTAAATTCTAAAAAAAAAAAGCCCTTTACCCATAGCATCTTCTACTTTATATTTTTACTCCAAATGCACATTTCACACAAACAAATTTGTTTGGTCTTTTTTAACTTCAAAACTGCCAATGTCTTCATATACATTCTGTTTTCCAACTGAATAACTTCATTTGCTGCCGGCTTCCCCTGCAATTAAAATTCTTTACAAAAATATTCTTACTCCATATATTTTTTTCCAAATTTTTCTGTTTTCTCCATTGCAAAATCTTACTGAGTGACTTGAGCAACGTAATAAAAGAATGATATGATATAGTTTTGACGCTTACTTTTCTTCCAGCAATGTAAACTGATTTTATTCAATCTTTTCTTCTATTTTCTTCTGACATTTCAATGTTTGAAATTTAAAATGCATGTGCATTACATAATTGTGAAATCATTAACAGAAAATTGTACTACTTGCTCGATACTATCGGTATTACAAAGCACACGAACTATTTTAAAACATAAAGTCCATAATTATAGTTGTACCAAATTAATTAATTTCCTACTTTTTTTCATTTACACTTTTACAACTGACATAGTATTTATTTCTACTGTCCATTATGCGCACTTCTTATTATTGAAATTTCTGTGGTCACCAGCTTCTCTTCCTTATGACTTCCACAAAAAAAATTAACTTACTACAACTCCGCTATGCATAGTGTACTCATTTAAACTTAGCATCTTCTATTTCATATTTTACTTCCAACAGTACATTTTCAGAAAAGAAACTAATATGGTATTTTTTTAATATTTAAAACTTTCATATATCAGTCAATACTTAATTTTACCTTCGAAAAGGCAAATGTGTTTGCATACTACTGATTTCATATATTCATGTCAGTTGTGTACAATTTTTTTGCCTGCCATGTACCATTGGTTCAACCTTAACAGTTTCATGTTTTACACAATTCCATTTGCATTTCACTATCCACTGCAAAAAGATTTGTTATTTAAGACCAAAAAAATTTTGTTTGCAACCATGTGGGTTAGTTACAACTTCTGCTTTTGCAATTCACTTTTTTGAACTGTCTTCGTTTGTTCCTTTATTTTTAATTTAACTACTCTTCTACTTTTTGATTTATCCACCTCGCACAAATTTTCTCACGTTTCAACCATGCGTCCTAATCACAGATATGAGGACTATACTTTGAACACCAAACATATGCTTTTTTACAACCTTTTTTAATATTAGAAACTGAACTTTCATTACGCTTACTCCATTTGATATGCATCTATCAACTGTGTAACATTTACTCAATTTTAAAACTAATTTTAAACCTTCAAACTCTTATAGTTGAATCTTTATTTCACTTTACTGTCAATTTAATGTTCACTTACAATTACTGGAATTTGGTTGCTCCACTGCTTTTCTGGCCTTCAAATTCCACAAGAGAATAGTCCTTTACCCATAACGACCACTGAGTTCTATTTTATCCACGCTGCACATTTTTAAAACATAAATTAATTCGCTGTTTTAAAACATAAAGTCCACAATTACAGTTGTACCAAATTAATTAATTTCCTGCTTTTTCCGTTTACACTTTTACTACTGACATAGTATTTATTTCTACTGTCCACTATGCGCACTTCTTATTACTGAAATTTCTGTGGTCACCAGCTTCTCTTCCTTATGACTTCCAAAAAAAGAAATTAACTTACTGCAACTCCGCTATGCATAGTGTACTCATTTAAACTTAGCATCTTCTATTTTATATTTTACTTCCAACAGTACATTTTCAGAAAAGAAACTAATATGGTACTTTTTTTAATGTTTGCAACTTCCATATATCAATCAATACTTAATTTTACCTTCAAAAAGCAAAATGTGTTTGCATATTACTGATTTGATATATTCATGTCAGTTGTGTACAATTTTTTTGCCTGCCATGTACCATTGGTTCAACCTTAACAGTTTCACGTTTTACACAATTCCATTTGCATTTCACTATCCACTGCAAACAGATTTGTTATTTAAGACCAAAAAAAATTTGTTTGCAACCATGAGGGTTAGTTACAACTTCTACTTTTGCAATTCTCTTTTTTCAACTGTCTTCGTTCGTTCCTTTATTTTTAATTTAACTGCTCAATTTTCAACTTTTTAATTTATCCACCTCGCACGATTTTTTTCACCTTTCAAAAATGCGTCCTAATCACAGATATGAGGACTATACTTTGAACACCAAACATATGCTTTTTTACAACCTTTTTTAGTATTACAAACTGAACCTTCATTACGCTTACTCCATTTGATATGCATCTATCAACTGTGTAACATTTACTCTATTTTAAAACTATTGCTATCTTCAAAACACATAGTCCTTCAACCAAAACATCTTCTGGTATATATTTCACTCAAACTGTACATTTTTCAGCTTCGATTTTTTATCTTACTTGATTCTTATACATTTGTAAATCAATTTCTTCAATTTGGTTTCTAATTTTCTCAATTATTTGATATAATTATGAATTTTTTGATAGAGTATTAAAGTGAATTCCTTTTATGTACATTTCTATATTTGAACAAGCAATGAAATGCAAATTTGTAATTTATGTACAAGATATATTCTCTTTTGTTTCCCTGGATAACATCAGTCATCGTGTAAACAATTAATTTCCTTATTTTTAGTCTTCAGCCTTTTACAAGTGAATGTTTATTTACTTCTACTGTCAATTTAATCTTTATTTCCAATTAGTGGAATTTGTGCTCTGCCCTGCTTTTCTGGCTTCCAAATTCCAAAAAAAAGTAGAATTTGTGTAACATTTTCTGCCCTTTACCCATAACAACTTCTACTTTATATTTTACTCCATACGCACATCATACAAATCTCATGTTTCCTAAAAGTTAAGGTACATGACATTTATTCAATTCGTTTCAAATCGTAAATCATCATCTTAATATTCAATTATAAATGATAAGGCTAAGATGAAAAATAATAATCTATCCTTATCTATATACAGTAGCAAAACCTTAATTTGAAGCTTTGGAAATTGCTAAAACACCCTTAACATCTTTCGTGCTTCATAGGGCTTTTTCTTGCTTCCCACTCTACAAACGCATCTTTATTTCATTGTTTGCACGTCTCATTTCATCCCCGGTTCAATGGCTGCTCCATCTTCTTCTTTACTTTCTTCATTTATCAAAATAGTAAATCGGTTGATAAAGAAAATATTTCAATCTAATATTTGAAATTTCAAATCTCATCCCAATTCAATCCCTAGACAGCTCTGTCCATAGCTAACTCATAACGTCTTTCTTCATCAATTTTCTATAAAGCATTATTACTACAACACAAAGAAATTAGATTTGAAAGTTAAAAAGCAAAAGGTTTTGCTGTTAAATGGAAAAGGAAATCGCTAATTCTCTATATAATTTCTTTTTGTATGTTCAGCTTAAAAGGTATTCCGGTTCCTTTTGGGTTTTCAAGATAGTGTATATCTACATAATTACTATAATAATCGTGAATGCGTTTTTTATGTTAAAATCATGTATGACATCTAAGATTCATTTCCTACTATCATATTGTAACTTTTATCATAATTTATATTTGTTTTATTTTAGATCGAAATAGTTAACTAAACAGCATAGAACATCAAGTCTTTAGTAAAACAGTAGGTGAGTCAATTTCTATTATCTGATCGATTTTATTAGTTATTTTTTATTATATCAATAATGGAACATGTTAAATTTATTATTTGTCCATATTGAGGTGGTTGTCACAAAGGAGGAATTAAAATGCCATCCTCTTATTTACTGATCAGAGATCGGCTTAATGGATAGAATTTTTTTAGGACTTCCATGGTTACCTAAACTTGATAAGTCTATTTGTCGGGTCAGTATATACTAAGCTAGCAATTTAGGTACAGGCTCCATTGTTAGGTCTTAGATAACTTTGAGGAGATAATTTTAATATCTATCGTTTGTTTCTTATTAGAAATTATTGTGCGTAATATATAAAATATCCCTTCTTCATAGTGTTAGATAATGTTTTTTCTACTGGCACAATTTGTTTTCTTGGAAAAAAAATGATTTGCATGTTCTTTGCTTTTCCTCATTTAGTAGTTCAGATTTTTGTTTATGTCTTTGTCAGTTAAAGAAAAGGTTTATTATTAAATTTCCTCTTATGAATTCAAATGAAAAAGTCAAGACAAAACATGAATTTCATGATAGAATTTTGCGTGCATGGTTCACATAAATTAGTTGACGCGTTGATTGAACCATATAGCTTCCAAACAATTGAGGAATCTCTAATTGTTGTCTCACTGATGTACTTTACGATATATTTTAACAAGGAAAATCTGACTTCAAATATTTGTACCAAACTATAGCAAGGGTTTCTAATCAGTCTGCATCACGTTGTCTGGGTCAAAACTTTTGAAAGCTGCATTTCTTTATTTTAATCAAAAATGTTAATGAAGAAGGAAAAGGTCTCAAATGAATGCTTCAAAATAATTGTTAAAATTTGGAAGGTTATGCTTTATTATGTATAAAATTTATTACCCAGCATAATGCCCAAATGGTACCATGGCATTTGTACGTGAGGGAAGACTTCATACAATGACACTATAAGATAATTGAGGGAAAACTGCTTTATTCTTCAATGCACTCTAAATTATTTTATATATATGAGGTGAAAATGATGCATACAAGAATCAAATAGCACTATTTATTTGTTTGATTTGCTTTCTTCTCTTTAAAATTTCGAGCACATTTTTGGTGGCAAAATTATTTTCTTTTCTTACAGTAAAAGCGAACAATTTATTTTCTTAATACCAACAAATTTGAATTGTAGTTTCGCCTACTTCTCAATGATCTAAACCTTAACCATCTTACACTTAGAAATATTTGTATTCCCAAACTCAAAAATTACATCTTTTTCATTTCTATACAAGATCTCTTTATCCTTAGTATTGTTGTTTTCATTTTGACAACTTTAGATGAATAATATACTGTTGTTTTTTATTTGCTTATTCTAACTTTTTTATCAAATGAAGGTTACTTAATTTTCTTTTAATATTTATTTTTAAGTATTATATTATTCAAAATTTCTTATATCTATTCTTTTCATTTCTATATATCATTTCTCTTTTTTTCTAGAATTTCAACTATATATCATTTGTCTTTTTTCCTAGAATTTCAAAAATGACTTCTTATTATTGAAATTTCTGTGCTCACCAGCTTTTCTTCCTTATGACTTCAAAAAAAAATTAACTTAATACAACTCTGCTATGCATACTGTCCTCATTTACACTTAGCATCTTCTATTTCATATTTTACTTCCGACATTACATTTTTAGATAAGAAATTAATATGGTATTTTTTAATGTTTAAAACTTTCATATATCGGTCAATACTTAGTTTTACCTTCAAAAAGCCAAATGTCTTTTATATTACTGATTTGGTTTTTATTTGTCATTATTACGTAACACGAATGCTTGACCTGCTTAGGTTGTTACCAAAGTCAAATGGACTGCTACACAAACATTTACCTCATTTCATCATATTTTAACAATCCAAACTGCGTTTCTCATCGTATTTGAGTTAAAAAAAACAGGCCGCACATGTAAAACTGGAACTTATAGCCTACTACGTACCAAAGTTACGTCCTTCTAACGATATCTCCCTTCAATTATTGTCCGCAACTGTAACATTTTTTCCCTTTCATGATGGAAAAATATCTGAAATTTACACTTATTACAACCGTTTTAACGTTGTCTACATGATTTCTTTCATGTTACAACAACCGTTCCCCTAATTTCTGTCTTCCACTACCACTGCAGGACATTCCTCTACCAACGCCCGAACCATGGCAACGCAGGTAGTCAACCACCCCTCAGCTTCTGCGACAGATGATTCAGGTATTTTTTCTCCCATTCATTCCTCAACTGTCTTACATGATAGTACATGCACTGTTTACCAATTATTAGTACTCCATAATTATAGTTGTACAAAATTAATTAATTTCCTACTTTTTTCTTTTACACTTTTCCAGCTGAAGTAGTATTTATTTTTACTGTCCAATATGCGCACTTCTTATTATTGAAATTTCTGTGCTCACCAGCTTTTCTTCCTTATGACTTCAAAAAAAAATTAACTTACTACAACTCCGCTATGCATACTGTACTCATTTAAACTTAGCATCTACTATTTCATAATTTACTTCCAACATTACATTTTTAGACCACAAATTAATATGGTATTTTTTTAATGTTTAAAACTTTCACATATCAGTCAATACTTAATTTTACCTTCAAAAAGCCAAATGTCTTTGTATATTACTGATTTAATTTTTATTTGTCATTATTACGTAAGACGAATGCTTGACCTTCTTAGGTTGTTACCAAAGTCAAAGAGACTGCTACACAAACGTTTACCTCATTTCATCATATTTTAACAATCCAAACTGCGTTTCTCATCGTATTTGAGTTAAAAAAAAACACAGGTCGCACATGTAAAACTGGAACTTATAGCCTACTACGTACCAAAGTTACGTCCTCCTAACAATATCTCCCTTCGATTGCTTTCCGCAACTGTAACATTTTTTCCCTTTCATAATGGAAAAATATCTGAAATTTAAACTTATCACAACCGTTTTAACGTTGTCCACATGATTTCTTTCATGTTACAAAAACCGTTCCCCTAATTTCTGTCTTCCTCTACCAGTGCAGGACATTCCTCTACCAACGCCCGAACCATGGCAACGCAGGTAGTCAACCACCCCTCAGCTTCTGCGATAGATGATTCAGGCTTTTTTTTCTCCGATTCAGTCCCCAACTGTCTTACATGATAGTACATGCACTGTTTACCAATTATTCGTACTCATACTACAGCCACAATTACGTCCACTCCCAAACAACTACTTCTAAATCGATCTATCATTCCGACGCGTTATAACTGCGGTCGGAATTTTAATGCGACCCAAACTTTCTCCCATCATATCCTACCTCAACCCTCTTCCTGCAGACACTGTAATGCAAAATTATTTTCCCGCGAACCAACCGGAAATTGTTGCTCCGGTGGTAAAATTAACATTCACCACCCTCCACCGCCTCCTGAGCTTTTCACTTTGTACACTGAAGATATTGAACGTGGGACACATTTTCGAACCAATATTCGATCTTACAACAATGCTTTCACATTCACGTCTATGGGGGCTAACATCGATCAGCACTTAGCTTCTGCTCGAAATGGAATTTACTCCTACCGTGCAGAGGGTTCCATCTACCACAGCATCGGAAGTGTTCTCCCTATGCCTGGCACCAGACCTAAATACCTCCAGCTTTACATCTACGATACTGATCATGAGATTCAAAATCGACAGCAGGATAGTGTAGTATTAAGAGAAGATATTCTGCAAACGGTGCAACTAATTTTGGATTTTTACAATCCTTATGTCCATGTGCTGAGACAGTTGGGGCAGCGTACTGATTTACAGGATTGCAGATTGATAATAAAAGAAGTTATCATTGACCATCATTTCCACCAACTTCCCACCGCATCCCAAGTCGCAGGTATCGTTGTAGGAGACGATAACTCATACAATTCGAGCGACATGGATATTATAGTTGTAACAAGATCAGGAACGCTACAACGTGTTGCAGATACAACGGGATTTTACGACCCACTACAGTATCATCTTCTTCTACCTCGCGGTGAACAAGGACGGAATCTAAACATCCACAATAGTGGACATAACCCAATCAGTTGTAGAGCCTACTACTCCCATTTGTTGCAGGTACCTACTTCCTTTTTATACTTTTCTATCCAAACCTCACACACATTTACTCTCTCACGAACCTTCCACACTTAACTGTTTGTGCACATCATAGGTACGACCTATGGAACAGCCCCTCCTACTGCTCAGTGGTCGCCTTCTCCAACAATTTGTTGTTGATACGTACGTAAAAATTGAAACTATGCGACTACGGTATTTTCGAGACCACCAAAATACTAAACGAGCGGACTTATATCAGGGCTTACAAGACGCTCTAGCCAGTGGGGAGACAACTGGCAGTACGAACTTTTCCTTCTACTCATTTCGAACTACTACAAAAATAACCTACATATTTAATTTTGTATGCACCGGTGCTGTCTACAGGAAACGTTGGAGTTAGAAAGGTTCTTCCATCCTCACATGTTGGCAGTCCACATGATATGCATCAACGGTACCAGGACGCAATGGCAATAGTTCGAAGGTATGGAAAGCCTGACTTATTTATTACTATGACATGTAATCCTAATTGGTTAGAAATTACACAAGACCTACTTCCCTTTCAACAACCACACGATCGCCCTGATTTAACTACTCGAATTTTCCGTGCAAAATTGGAACAGCTTAAAATTGATTTGTTTTATAAGCATGTCTTAGGTAAAGTCATTGCACATGTTCATGTCATAGAGTTTCAAAAAAGAGGGTTGCCACACGCTCATATCTTGCTTATTCTTTCGAAAAATGATAAACTTTACACTCCCAATGACTACGATAGTATGGTTAGAGCAGAAATTCCAAATGTACAACTAGAACCAGATTTGCACACATTAGTTACTAAACATATGATTCATCATCCATGCGGTAGTTTCAACCCCAATGCCGTATGCATGCGAGATGGAATATGTAAGAAGGGGTTTCCTAAACCCTTCGCGTCATCAACTTTACAAGGAACTGATTCATACTCCATTTATAGGCGACGTGATATTCGAATACACGATCAATCAACTTCTACAGCAATTGATTATCGTTGGGTCGTTCCGTATAACCCGTACTTACTTCTAAAATATGATTGTCATATAAACGTTGAAATTTGTTCCAGTATTAAATCTGTCAAATATCTATATAAATATGTTTACAAAGGATCAGATCGCATTTCCGTAGGCGTATCTTCTTCATCAGAGGCGATCGACGAAATTTCTGAATTTGTTAACGCCCGATGGATTTGCGCACCAGAGTCGCTGTGGAGAATATTTAAGTTCCAACTTAGCAGCATGTCTCCGTCTGTAATAGGACCGCAGATACATCTACCTAACATGCAACAAGTTAAATTTAACGCAAATGAAGCCTTACACTCTATTCTCACCTGTGAACGTAGAACTAAAACTATGCCAACAGAATTTGTCAACCATAATTTAGCGAACGAGGAGGCATGCCGGTACCTTTACCACGAATTCCCAGAAAAGTATTGGTGGAACTACCAACATAAACAATAGATACGTAGACGTATTAACCGTAAAGTAATTGGTCGGCTTTACACCGTACAACCAACCGAAGGTGATCGCTACTATTTACGTTTGCTACTAACTCATATCCCAGGTCCAATTTCCTTCATTGACTTACTTACAGTCAACGAAACTGTTCATCGTACGTTTAAAGAGGCAACAAAATATCAAGGACTACTAGAAAATGATGACAGTGTTAACGACTGTTTAACTGATGCTTCGAACACCCATATGCCTGCTGCTTTACAACGACTGTTTGTTACCATTTTAGTATACTGTGAACCATGTGTTGTACGTGAATTGTGGGACAAATTTCGGCCCTCTGTCACTGAAGATTACCAAACTGCGTCTTCTATCACCATCCCAACTTCATACTTAATTAGTCTCTGATATTAACAACCTTCTAAAACAATATAATAGAACCATATTTGATTATGATTTAGCACATAGCTCCCTACGTTCACCTGAGCAACACAATGTATCCACACTTATTTTAGAAGAACGGTCAATTCAAATACTGTTACCAGATTTACAAGCCATACATAAGTTAACCCCTGAACAAAAGGAAGCGTTTGATACAATAATGCTTTCCGTAAATTCAAAAAAGAGCTCCATTTATTTCATCGACGGTCCTAGCGGGACGGGAAAAACTTTTCTATATAAAGCAATTTTAGCTCATCTACGAGATTGAGGAGTTATTGCAATTGCAACTGCTACTTCCGGAATAGCTTCTGTTGCTTTTCCCGGTGGTAGAACCGCATACTCATGATTTAAAATCCCGATTAACTTAGACTCTTCCTCCACATGCCATATCAGTAAACAATCTGACACTTCAAAACTTTTATCCGCGGCAACCATTCTCCTATGGGACGAAGCAACCATGGCTCACCGCCATGCATTCGAGGCTTTTGACCGCACGTTACGAGACTTGATCAATTCAGACGTTCCGTTTGGTGGAAAAATTATTATCTTAGGAGGTGATTTTCGGCAGGTTTTACCTGTTATTCTCGGAGGGACTAGAGCTCAAACAACTGACGCATGTATAGTTCGGTTATATTTGTGGTCGACTGTTAAAGTATTTCATCTAACTCAAAACATAAGGGCGCACGCTGACCAACCATACGCTGATTTTGTTTTGCACATTGGAAACGGTACTGAACCCATCATACAAGAAGAAATGATCAAAATACCACCGGATATTGTCATACCATGGGACAACACAAGTTCAATATACCCTTTGATGCCTGAAATCTTCCCCGCATTAAATGATAATTTTTCCAACACAGACTACATACTACAACGAGCAATTTTATCACCAACAAACGAAACGGCGGATGAAATTAATAACATGATAATAAAAAATTTCCCCGGCGAAGAACATGTTTATTACTCTTTCGACAGAGCCGAAGACGACACATCTAACTTATATCAGAGTGAGTTCTTGAACTCACTCAACCCGGGTGGTATGCCACCTCACAAATTAACTCTTAAAGAAGGATCGCCAATAATGCTACTCCGCAACATTGATCCGCGAATTGGGCTATGTAATGGGATGAGACTACTCTGTCGTGCCTTCCATCCAAACCTTATAGACGCTGAAATTTCTTTCGGTCAGTTCCAAGTTACACGGGTGTTCATTCCACGTATATCGTTAAAGCCTTCTGAAAGCATAAGCCTACCATTTACCCTTATCCGTAAACAATTCCCTATTCGTCTGGCGTTCGCGTTAACAATTAACAAATCACAAGGACAAACCATCCCCCATGTTGGAATTTATCTTCCAGACCACGTTTTCTCTCATGGCCAACTTTATGTCACTTTAAACCGAGGTATTTCAAGTACCACGACAAAAAAATTGGTTCAGAATGGAAAGCTTCATCGAAAAAAGGAACACATACTCGAAACGTTGTTTACAAGGATGTTTTATTCACATGTTCTCAAATTATGAATATCTATTCCACAGAACCAACCTAACAAACCATCCTTCCTTCCCCGCGGTTCCTTTCCAGCTCACACTTCCCACATCTTCCCATTCCCCTGCTTTACTTATCCACCGTCATAACAACATCCTCCTATTTCACAAACCTCTTCCACCGTGTGCATTGCCTTCCATATATTATCTCCTTCTCTTATAGTTGACGTACTGGGGCTGCATACGGCACTACCTGCACCACAACCTCCACCACACCGTCTGTTCTGCTTATCAGCCTATGCATCTTCACAAAAATATCGACCGATCACCTCATTTTTGAAATCATTAACTGTTATGTGCGCATACTACATAATTAGCAGGTGCTGAACTTCTGCTCTATTTTTTTAAAACTCACTCTATTTCTTCTTCCTTTTCTCAACAATGAACCACTGATGATTTACTTCGCCACCCACAACTGGGGGTTCACGGTCTGAGCTTGACCAAGGCAGGTGGTTGCTGCACTCATTTATTCGCGACGGTGAACAGTTATGGAAGCCACACATTTACCATCCAACATGAATTTCATTGTTCCACCCTACGATTACCATTCTGCTCTCAACTCAACTGGCGGAACTAAAATGTAAGTGCTGAAACTAGCAGAATGTAACTTTTTAATTATTACACCGTACTCTTCTTCCACTACATTGCCTGACCGGTTTTTTGTTGCAGGAATTAGTCAGCAGTCGTTGTACGTGCAAAGTTTGGCTAATTTAAAATAGAAACAATTCAACAACATGTGCACTGTGCCTTCCCTTTTATTACGCTGCCTGCGGACCCAAGCCCTGCTGCGCCAACGCTTTCCTCCACAGGTACAATCAGCCATCATTTAGTACACCTTCATTTACGCATATATCGCCACTGTAATGCATGCGTACTCACAACTACATTTGTTGTCGTAACGAAATAGCTTTGGTATTCTCTCCTAACATAACTGATGTACATTTATTTATCTTTTTCTATTCCGCTTTTATTGTCATACTTTTGAACTTAACAAATAAATTTCATTTGATCCACCAACTTTGTCTTAAATTGCTTCACTTCAGGTTTCCATAACTACAAACATGGGAAGATGCACTACAACCACTCACTGCAAAATCATCTCCATCTACATGGTATGCTTATGCGTTTGGACAGTGCTTGCTTCGTCCCCTGTTGACACACATTAACTCAACCATCATGCTTCACCGTTTTAAACTACATAAAGCTACCACTACAGCTAAGAAAACATATTGTTAACATTTATTTCCGCATGCTGAATGATATGTAACATTTATTGTAGCTGCATATGTCGCAACTTAACAAATTTATTTACAAATTCCTGCTGCCGTGACATATATATTTCTCCTCCCGCTTACAGTTACAGATGTACAACATAATTTAACAGAATAAATACACTTCTGCTGCATACCCTGCTGTGATGTCTACATTTACGCATTTTGCTGTACATCCATGTTTACGTCAGTACGCTCTGTGCTCTGTTTGAATATTTAATTAGCATACTGTCGCAAACTCTATTTATTCCGCCGTTGTAAACTTCTTATTTTCTGCAAAAGTTTCCTATTAACTTACATCTCTGCCATATACAGGCACGTTCAATTATTTAACACCTACCGCAATGTTCTATTGACAAGATGATGTTTAATTCACTTCCTCAATGTCCACTTTGTACGTTCAAACTTTTTCATACTCACACCTGTCAACTTATGCCTTCACTTGCTGCATCACTTATAAATACCAACCGTACTCCATTACAACGCAATTTTATAAACATAGCTACAGTGTAAAATACACAGCATTTGTTGACCATACTTCCACTACGTGGGACAATGTCCTTTCAACACACGCACAGAAAAAACATTCAACATTACAGCAAGAACGAACAGATGTACAACATAATTTAACAGCATAAATAAACTAACCTCATCCACTCACCAAAATTTACCACATCTCCCATACAATATATTTTTATTACTGCGTTTTTCGCCGATACACTTCACCTTCACAATGTCCCACTGTACTATTTCTGCAATATTCTTACCCCTCGCTATTTTTCACTTCTTCACATGCTTTCAACAAATTTCACTTCCATTGTACGTCGTACCAATTCACACCCCACTGCAAATGTCTCGCTGCACAGTTTGACTACAAATTAAAACTTCATAAAATACTATTTTTCAACATTTTTTTAAACTCCTTTCACTGCGCATGCTACTCTTCCGCACACTTTATTACAAAACAGCTTTACTCTTCCTACACGCAAGTGTTACTACATCACCTTGCTCTGTTTTCCACGCATAGTACTGCCACGTACACAAACACACGAGACGTCCTATTCTATAGCAAATTTTCCCCCATCACACACCGGTTTCCATTTCCTTCCCACTTACGTGTTTCCCTCACAACCATTTCAACACATTCCCACTGGCACCTACTTACCCCAATTGTCGTGTTATACTGATTCAACTAT
Source organism: Allium cepa (assembly GCA_030765085.1). Taxonomy (NCBI): domain Eukaryota; kingdom Viridiplantae; phylum Streptophyta; class Magnoliopsida; order Asparagales; family Amaryllidaceae; genus Allium; species Allium cepa. The sequence goes on from CM060929.1 coordinate 255,221,883, forward strand.
TGCAGTAACTACCTCATTCCCTCCCATGTTCTCCTCCTCCCCTTACTACCCCACGTCCCCACCAACTTATAAACTCCTCAACGTCGTACACTTTTACTGTCTTCTTAATACAACCTCCTCCTTCAATGACAAATGTAACTCCGTCCACATTTTACAAATAAAGATGTTCGCTGTTATTGCGGTACTTTTTTGCATATTTCATTTGTTTCTAACTCACTAACGACTTCCTCAACTACAGGCCAAATGTTCAGCATCCACTCAACAGGGTGCACTGAACCTTTCCACCGAAAGGAATAAAAGAAAATGCACTCGTTCAACAAAGCTTCTTCAAACTCTTCCTACCGAAATAACTGCTTCTCCTGCTGCCTTACCGCCACCTCCTGACCAACAACACGATTCAGACAATGGTATCAACACAAAACGACTACACCATCTACAAATCACCAACGACCATCATCCCCATGCACCTTACCCAACAGAAGGTAATTGGGATGATTTCTTCACTCCAGAAGTGGTGCGCAACACATAGTAACATATACTTCAACACATCTGCATATTTTTCAACATATATGTCAATCGTCTAACTTTCAACTCCTTTACCCTTCTCCTGCAGATCGAAGAGTGTGAACGAGCTGTTGAGCGCTATCTTGCACAACGTTCGCAGAACTGATTACTCCATGTATAACTGCAACATTTAATAAATTCCATGTTATGCTGCATATTTTCTCCATCTGTACTTTGACAAGAAAATGACAATTACAACTGTTCTGTCATATACACTGCTGCTTCACTTGCACAATTTTATTTCGATCTACACATTTCTCTAACTGTACGACTTCTTATTTTCTGTAGTATCTACACCAACAACTAATCTGCTAATACAACAGTAAATTTTTTTCCCCTACAACACAACAGCATTAACTATATCTAAACAACACATTATCATACATAAAAGAAAGCTCACCTGATCTCCTCCTCCTACGACAACCACTTAACGTTTCGACTACTAATTTCAACCCCTCCGCGTTCCTTCCTACCAGCTTACTACGATTTTGCTGCTACAATGCAACTTCTCACTTCGCAAATACAAAATTTCCCCTCTTTACTAACGACCCTGCCCTGCTGCCGACTAACTTTCGCATACACAGTTTTCGCGGTTTAATCATTATTTCAATTATATACGCTTCATGACTATATTATATTACAAATCTCGGACAGAGAAAGTAAGTGCAACAACCTTATGAAAGGTACAAAATAATTTATACAAAATGATTAAGTTACATTAGATTCTCACATTTTGTTTTGCCGTAAATTATTTTCAGAACTGCTACCTATTTAAATATAATATTGTGCATTTTTCATCTAATTTTCAACTCCAAAATTATACGTTTTTATAATGGACTATACCTGCATACAAAATGCGACTTAACTACTGTGTGCCAACGGATATCAATCTCATTTTTGAATTGGATACGATAGTACATCTGTGTATAAACACTGTTGTTTAAGTATGAAGACATTATGAGTATTTTAACAAGAAAAAAGCCAATATTGTGTGATATCATGATGGCCTAAATAGTACATCTATGTGTTGACTTCATGTATATTTATTGACTCTGATTTAAAATCCCGGACATAATGAAGTACGCGTGGAAAAAAAAAGCACTATACTTATTAAGCTTTTTTTTACGTTGTCAACCTATACATTTATTTAATATACAAGCATGTTACTCAACACTTACATTTTGCAGTTGATATTTACAGTTCTTCATGATTAGATCTATCCTATTTATTTTGTTTGTATTCTCTATGTTTAGACCATAGTTTTCATTACTACCTTACAGTGCAATATATTTCTTTTCTTGAAGTAAACACTTAGTAAATTGGTGTTTACATGTGTATATATCGCTATCACGCTGTAGAAAACACAAAATTTTCACCCTTCATTCTTGACACACGTCCAACGGACGTGCCACCATACTCGTGTGTGTGTGTTTGTGTGTGTGTCTATATATATATATATATATATATATATATAAAAGAATGACTAAATACATAGAGTAATTCCAAATGTATGCTTGCATTGATTACAATAATCCAGCGAAAATGACTGAACTACTAAATATAATCCCAGGTTAGAACGATATGCAAGTTATAATTTATAAGTGACCCGTTGAAAAGGTGTGAATGAATTAATCATGAATCAAGGTATTTGCGGGTTAGTGTTACAATCATCTTGCACGTTATTTTATTGTTCCATATCCAAACAAACCAAAAAAAAAAAATCAAACATATAAATACGAGTGTTGTGGCACGCTTCACGTGTAAATTTTTTTCTCATAAATTGTATATGTTTAAATCAGTCAAAAATATGATTTGTTTTATTTTCAAGTGATATTAAGATTTACATATTTGTAAAAAAGTACTTTAAATTTGTAAAGAAAGTTTAATTTTAAATTATATTTTTAGAAGTGTTTTGAATCTGTAAGGCATGTTTAGTTAGATCCGACTTTTGAGGGCGTTTGAATTTGTAAAACAAAATTTAATAGCAGTCTACATTAATACAAAAAAATATGGCATCGAAATCATTACAATTATTATTAATGATATACGAAAAATATCAATCTGAATATCAACATATAGTTTTCGAAATAAACGAGGACGAAAGAACTAACAAACAAACCAAATGTATTACCGGTACGGTTGGGCTATGAAGATGCTAGGAGGCCCGAGAGGTGGCGAAATTCAAATTGAAGGGTGGATGTCAGCGGGGCACTTGTTATTTGACAGACGGGATAGATTTGGCATAAAATTCTGGCATTACTTTCGGGCCTTTGAGAATTATCGGTTGGGCTATTGGGGATTTACAAATTTCCCTTGGAGTTGACAAGCAACGTAATATGTAGCTTTGCCACGAAAGCAACAGACTTGAGTGAACAAAAGAGAAACGATATGTAACATGTTCAACATGTTGACTGTATGCAAATTAAGGAAAGGCATTTACGCTGTTGAACACGTTGACAACCCAACTGCATATGACAGCTAAATATGTACACAGGCCAGCAATAATTTACAGCACAGATAACATGAAAAGGAACCATTAAACTAATATAACCGTACAACGGTGGATAAACCGACCGATTCGATTGTATAACTTTGATAAGAAATATACATTTAAAATTTTTGTTAATATTATTAAACATTAAGTGATAACATGTTGGAAAAAATAAATTGACATTTGAATCTAAAAATATTAATTTCAAATTTAAATATTAATCAAAGAATTCAAACTTGTCGATTCGAAATTGAAATTTTAGAATTTGAAAATCATAATAGATTTGAATTTGGAATATTTGATGCGCGAAACAAAAGGAGAAAGTTTAGGGACACCGCGATGAGACAAGATCCACGTTTTTAGGGATACCGCGATGAGACAAGATCCACGTTTTTTTGGCTTTAGAAAAATTGATTGTGATCAGTGACAGTAAGCAAACCTCTCTAACGGTCGGTTTGATTAAGAATATAGAACTGGATCATAACTCTATTTGACGACACATAAAACAAGTAAAAGGATTATATTTGTTGACGGGAAAAACTATACTGCACGGACCTACTACTAATAAGACAGACTAGATCAAAAACATTGTTCGTGAAAACTTTCATAGATTAAGATATCAAAGTCTAGGAAATTGCGAAAGCCCTTTCTTTCTTGAGAACTGAGGATTCTCCACCATGTTCCTTTCTGTTAAAGATGAAGAAGAGAGTCTGGTCGAACCAAGTGCATCAATTTGATTGCCCATTATATAAGTTGTTTTAACGTCATGAAAAAATTTCAAAACAAATAAAGACAGTGTGATGTTAAGGACTTGCCCAAGGGCACCGTAGTTGATGTCTGACTGCCCGCCAAAGTGCCCTTGGACGGCACTAAAACTGCCAACCAAGCAAGGTAGGGCGGGTTAATGGCACCTTAGTGCACCGCGGTCAGTTATCAACTGCAGTACCCTTAAATAAAAGGGCGGCGTCCTTAACAGTACACATATGACAAATTTAGATAGCATTGGAAAAACCAATCGCTCTTTGTCTCATTTCCACAAGTTCAAGAGAATCCTATAGGACTGTTATATGAAATTAACGTATCAAAGAACATGTATGTTAGGCAGGAGGGCTAAGAGCATACTATTGACATTTTCCATATCAATGCTTCCAGGCATTCCCGGACAATGGCTCTTCTTTACATAAACTAGTAATCTCCCAATATGACGAAGTTGGTCCCTAAAGAAAAATTTGAGCATTGCTCAAATTTAATTAGCTTAATCCTAATTTAATTAATCCCATGGCGTTGACCCAACATCTTGGAGTGGATTGTTTGGTACTCATCAAAGGAGAAATGGATAATGAGTAGGTATGATGTTGAAATTGTGCAATTCAAATATATGTCAAATTATACATCAAATTAAATAGAAGATTGTGAGCTTCACAATGACGAAAACGGTTGGTCAATCGTGTTAGATATGGGTAAATAGGCATTCGAAGCAAAGTAAAATTGGATCTTTTTACCCCAATGACACCTCACCCCAACGTCGATAGATGAAGCACATAAATGTGCACTCTCAGACAATGACATGCTCGGTAGACTGCTGAAGATCCACTGGCCGATCAATCAATGTGTTAAATTGCTCGTGCTCCGTAGGCCTATCAAACGGGTTGGTTGGTTCAAAATGGGTTGGGTCGAGTTTGACCCAAATCCACTTATGACCCTTTTTTTTACCCACTTATTACCCAACTCATTTATGACCCAACCCGTTTAATAAGCGGGTTACCCATTTAACACATTTAAAGATTTCAGTTTGATTTAAATAATAAAAAGCAAATAAATATAAAATAATTTTAATTCTAATTTTTATGTTTTGAATTTCGATGGAAATTTAAAATTTTAATTTTAATTTTTATCAAAACTCAAATATGAGGATGTAGTAGCCTGTTATTTTCTAAGTACAACCGTCAGTCCTCTTAGAGAACTATAATGTGCGTTCACAAAATAAAATATCCGAGTGTTACATACTGTCCGTAATTTAGATGGGAGTTAATCGGTCGAAGTCTTGACTTGTTTCGAGTCAAGAAGTTATTACAGTCTGAACAAAAAAATAACGATTTTTGCACTAGGCGGAGTTCATATATAGATATGTAGCAGCCTGTTATTTTCTAAGTACAACCGTCAGTCACTTGGAGAACTACGGTGTGCATTCATACGATGAAGTATCCGAGTATTACATATTGTCCGTAATTTAGGTGGGAGTTAATCGGTCGAAATCTCGTCTGATTTCGAGTCAGTACGAAGAAGTTATTGCAGTTTGAACCAAAAAAATAGCGGCTTCTACATTAGGCGGAGTTCATATAAGGAGATGCAATAACCTTTTATTTTCTAAGTATAACTGTCAGTCCTTTTATAAAATTATAATGTGCATTCATACGATGAAGTATCCGAGTGTTACATACTGTCCGTAATTTAAGACGGAGTTAATCGGTCAAAGTCTCGCCTGATTCCGAGTCAGTATGAAGAAGTTATTGCTGTCCGAACAAAATAAATAGCGATTTCTGCACTAGACGGAGTTCATATATGGAGATGTAGTAGACTGTTATTTTTTAAGTATAACTGTCAGTTCTCTTGGAGAACTACAGTGTGCGTTCACACGATGAAATATCCGAGTGTTACATACTGTCCATAATTTAGATGAGAGTTAATCGGTCGAAGTCTCGCCTGATTTCGAATTAGTGTGAAAAAGTTATTACAGTATGAACAAAAAAAATAATGAATTCTGCACTAGACAGTTCATATGTAGATATGTAATAGTCTGTTATTTTCAAAGTACAACTGTCAGTCCCCTTAGAGAACTACAGTGAGCATTCATATGATGAAGTATCCGAGTGTTACATACCGTCCGTAATTTAGGTGGAAGTAAATCAGTCGAAGTCTCTCCCGATTCCGAGTCGGTACAAAGAAGTTATTGCAGTCTGAACAAAAAAATAGCGGCTTCTGTACTAGGCATAGTTCAAATATGTGGATGTGATAGCCTGGTATTTTCCAAGTACAACTGTCAGTCCCCTTGGAGAACTACAGTATGCGTTCATAAGATCATGTATCCAAGTGTTTTATACAGTCCGTAATTTAGGTGAGAGTTAATCAACCGAAGTCTCGTCTGATTCCAAGTTAGTATGAAGAAGTTATTGCAGTCTGAAAAAAAAATAGCGGCTTGTGCACTAGGTGAAGTTCAAATATGAGGATGCGGTGGCCTGTTATTTTCTAAGTACAACTGTCAGTCTTCATAAAAACTACATTGTATGTTCAAAATTCTTATTTTTCAAATTTATATTAAAATTTATTGTTTTTAATAAATGGATAAATGAGTTACCCACTTATAACATTTTTAAAAATGGGTCAGCCCAACCCATATCATTTAATAAAATTCGTAAATGAGTTGATCCAACCCATTTAAAAATAGGGTAAATTGGTTGGGTTAATAGGTTGAGTCATATTTGATAGGTCCAGTGCTCCAGACCTATCGATCAATCTAGGCTCACTGATCGACTGATGGTCATACTAGGATGTTGTTTGCGGATTTCGTGAATGGTTTTGACCTTATGGGCTTATTATGGATGCACGATACTGACTGTTATCATTTATCCTACGGTTGATGTTGTTTGAAATTGTCTTGATTAACTAAACCATCATCCATCATCTTCGTAGAGTGTTTCCACAAATCCAAGCTTAAATTGAAAAACCTTGATTTCCTTTACGTATCAAAATTGGGTTTTTGTTTAAAACTGAATGCTCCTAGTAGGCCTGCAAACAGATACTTTCAGATACAGGTAGTGTCATATCTGTATCCACATCCGAAATTATTTTCGGATATCCATATCCACGGATATCGAATAATTATCATATCCATTAATGATCGACGAATCGAGAAATATAAATAGGAAATTTTAGTTTAACAAAATTTTCTTTCAATCTCATTGAACAAATAGAACAATGATAATTTGTTTTGCGCGATTAATATGCATTAAATTTATATAATACAAACTATTAACTTAATAATAAATAAACATACGTCGATCGTTGTAGTAAAAAATAATATTAACTATAATTTTGGCAAAATCCGAACGGATATTAACTATACCTCACATCCGTATCGGTTTTTTCGGACTCTGGTATTTATCTACTTTTCGGATACGAATGCGGACGAATTTTGAATATTCGAGGATTCATTGACAGACCTAACTTTTGAAAAATTTATCATGTAATAGTTGTATTTACTTTTATCTGTCCATGTTGTACTATGTAGAAATAAAGAATAGTTGTTCCGTGTGCATCGGCGTTAGGTCAAATCATGTTAAAACTATTTTTTCAGGGTTTTCAGAATTTGTTGATTGTAACGATTGGATAGTTAGTATTGTTTTCAATTGGATATGGCTGGTAATTTAAATTTTGGGTTTTTGCATCATTTTTAAAGCAATATTATGTTTCATTTTGTGGACTCAAGTCGAAAGACTAGGTCTCTAAATATGAACTGCAGACAGAATTTTGACGGCTTAAAAAGCCAGAAATTTGGACTTTAATTTCAATCAACCATATTGCATGTGTCATGGTATCAGTATACAAATAAGAATGAAAGAACATATACAATAATTCCAAACACTCGCTTGCTCGCTTGCATCAATTATTATACCTCAGTGAAAACGACCGAACTATTAAATATAATGCAGGTTAGAACAATATGCAAGTTACAATTTGTAAGTGACCCATTGAAAAGAAAATATACATCAGGTGTGAATGAACTAATTACTAATTATAGTATATTTGGTGGTCAATGTTACAATCTATTTTTTAGCACGTTACTGATTTAAGAAAGATAGGTATGTAATAGGTTCAACATGTGACTATCTTTGCAGAATAGGAAAGATATTTTCACTGTTTTAGAAACCGAGCCTTTTCCGTTGAAGTCTACTTTGAAAATTTGTTCTATATAAATTGTTTTGATATCAAACTAAAAATCAAAATATCAGATAATTATTATATCCGTAATGGTCATAAATAGAAAATTTTGATTTAACGTATTTTTCTTTCATCTCAATAAACAAATAGAATAATAATAAATTGTATTGAGCAATTAATATACGTTAAATTCATATAATATAAACTACTAACTTAATAAAAAATAAACAAAACTCCTGCCTTCTGTAAGTCCAGTTGCTATTAATGTAGTGCTCACCTGCAAGGAACCAGGTTGAGATTTGATGGTCTTACTTCTGGTTGTTTGAAATTTGGTTGCTTGAACAAAGAAAATTGTACAGCACAATAAGTTGATTATTTATTTAACGTTGTAAATAAATAATCCATCAATTACAACGTTTGTGACCACCTGCAATAGAAAGGCACGATGAAAGAGGATGGTTGCAAAAGCTCTGTACAATCCGCATTGACACAGCTTGGTTCTGTTACTCGACTCATTGCACCGTGGAATGATATGACAAGGAAACCAAAAAGGGTGAAGGTGGAATAGTTTTTTGGCATGATTTCTTGATCTTATGATTAATTTTTGTTATTTTTCCATCTAGCGTAACATGGATTTATAGTGAATTTTTTAGTCTTTAGAATAAATTTTGTATTACCTGTGTACTTACAGTAGGGCTGTATATAGAATATGACAGTTCGTTGTCCGACTCAGTCCGAAGCTGTAAGACGTTCAATCCGTGCCCGTACGATTTTCATTTAGGACACGAATTAAGACAAGAAAAAAATGTACGGAAAAATATTCGTCCGAAAATGTTCGATCTTTTTCTATTGTCCGAACATTTTTCGTCCGTTGTCCGACTCGTACGAACAATGTTCGAAGTTAAAGTTTGTCCGATCTGATCCGCGTCCGTTCGAATCTCTTATAGGACAGGACAAGGACACACCTCTGTTCGGTCCGATCCTACCCGTTTACACCCTGCTGTACATCCTATTTCAAATAAACTAGATATTTTGGCACGTGCGTTATAAGCTCTTTAATAAATTATTAAATTTGAAAGTTTTATGTAGTTTGATAAAAATAAATTGAAAAATATATAAAAAAAATACAATTTTTTTTGTTGGCATAGGGTTTGAACTTGTAGCTTTGTCTATATTTTAAAATTTTCATTTGATGATAATGATAATATTTGTTCACGATGAGATTCGAATTCATGTCATCTTGTTTGCATAGAAGGACATTTTTGAAATATCACAGTCGGATCGAAAAATTGCGATTTTAGTTTTCAACTATTAATAAAAATTAATAAAGATTTATAGACTGCTTGATCTATCTAGAAAGATCTTGCATTGCCTATTGTAATGCAGCCATGTATATTGAGTCGCTCTCTGAAGTCTAATTATAATTACATTTGAGCAATTCTATTCTAAATAATTGGAATCAACATCTACGTTTGAATACGTCTAAAATAACTTGATGAAGATTTTCTCTTATTTATTAGGAAGATGATATGAAATAACAATTTAATAGACAACTGTTATTAAAGATATTTAAAAAGTTAGATATTTCGGGAATTTCACGGTCGGACCAAAATATTATCGTTAATAAAGATGATCATCAACACTATGAATTTCACGAAACAAAGATGCTAAGCACAATTGCCAACGCGTGACGGGGCAAAACACTTGCCTTTTTAATTGGTTGGTTCATCGATTGTGGGACCCACATTCAATTACAAAAAATATTTAAAAATGAAGTTGCCACCTTTTCAGTCAATTAATCAGCGAGTTTCGACGTACAGTCATTCACAAGTGATTGTACATAGCATAGCTCTTCATAAAATCTATAGCAGTGGTGGTCATTTTTTTTTAAACGAGTGCATAACATTACATCAACGTTATTCATGGTGCAAAAGAAAACACTTGAATGTTACTAAAATATAGCAATGGTGATAAATCACCATATTGAAAATATCATCGGAGAAGTAAATACTAATGTAAAAACTCAAAATCAACTAAATCAAATAGATTATATAGTTTTTCTTTCAAACATTGAACCTAATAATACTAAAGAAGGCTCAACTGATGATTAATAGATTATAGCCATGGAAGAAAAATTAAATCAATTTAAATGAAATGAATTCTGTGACTTAGTTCCTAAGACCGAGTAATCAAATGGTTATCGATACTAAATGAGTTTACAAAAATAAAGTTGATGAGCAAAGAAATATTATTTGAAACAAAACTAGATTAGTTGCTCAAGGTTATAATCAAAAAGAAGGAATAGATTATGATGAAACATTCACTCATGTAACTCGTCTAGAAGCTATAAACATTTAATTAGCTTATACATGTTTTAATAACTTTAAATTATATCAATTGGACGTAAAAAATGCTTTTATAAAAGCAAATGTATACGTAGAACAAGCACCTTTATTTTCACATGAATTTTTTTTCATATCATGTTTATAAATTAAAAAAAGCTTTATACATTTCAAAACAAACACCTTGTGCTTGGTATGATCGTCTTAAAAGTTATCTAATAAATTCTGTCTTTAAAATTGGAAAAATAGATCAAAATTTGTTGATAAAACAAGATAAAAAATGATATTTTAATAATACAGATTTTTGTAGATGATATTATATTTTGTTTCCACGAACAAAAAATTATGTCAAGAATTTGCATATATTAAGACAAGAGAATTTGAAATGTCTCAGATGAGAGAACTTTCATATTTTCTTGGTTTACAAATTAAACAATTAAGTAATAAAATTTTTGTTAGTCAAGAAAAATATTATAGTAATCTTATAAAACGTTTTTGTACAGAAAACACTTCTGCTAAACCAACTCCTACGAGCAGTACGATACATCTTGATCGAAATGAAAATGGCAGAACGGTTGATCGAAAACTATATCGTAGCATGATTGGTCATTACTTTACTTAACTACTAGTCGCTCATATCTAATGATGAGTGTATGCTTGTGTGCACGTTTTCAAGCAAATCCCAAAGAATTATATTTATGAGCAGTGAAACAAATTTTGCGTTACCTAAGTAAGTCGAAAGACAATGGTCTATTTTATCCAAAAGAATGTCCTTTTGAATTAGTATCATACAATGATGCTGATTTTGAAGGATGTCGAACAGATCGAAGGAGCACAAGCTGTACTTGTCATATCATTGGACAATCTTTAGAATCTTGGTTTAGTAAGAAATAAAATTGTGTTTCACTTTCGACATGTGAAGCTAAATATATTTCTGCTGCTTTGCCATCTTCTCAAATAATATACATGCAAGAAATACTTCACAGTTTTGGATTGACTTTTTATTCATAGTACATTTCACGTTGTAGTTCTAACATTTCCCGTTGATGGTGATTGATGTCGTCAATTTTTTCTTTGGTTGATGGAGAACCAAAAACTAAATTTCTTTTAGCTCTTTTTCTTTTTGGTGTATATCCACTGTGATGATTCGGGAAAGGAGTAATATATACCGGAGTTGAATTGTTTGAAGCATCCGAGGTAGGAGTGCTAAACATGATTGATGATTGATTTGACCTTTCTTGCGACGACATTAAAAAGTTTGAATATTATTTGAGGATTAATTTATTTGCAATGTTTATATATGAGTTTTTAAGAGAAAGTTGATCATATATATACCGAGTTATCTTACTATTTCAGGTTTTCGTTTTTAAGGTTAAAAGATTTAGAAAACTTCAGCCAAGGAAAATGAGAGGTAAGAAAATGTGAGAAATAATGGCCGCAAGTAAAATTAAAGTGATGTATGGTCTAAATTCAAGAAACATATTAGAACATTGGAAAATCATGCAACTTTCTCCCATGAGTGCAGAGTTTGAGTGCCATCAGCTCCAATTATTGTTTCAATTTATATTCATTTGGTTGTAAATTTTTTATACATTAATACCGAATTATAACTCATGTATTGACACAATTCCTAGTTCACGTCTTAGTTTAATAAAACAATTATATTTTAAGAGTTTAGTAAATATATCGGCTATTTGATTTTCTGATGGTACAAAATCTAGTGAAACATTTCCTTTTTCTATATTATCACGAATAAAATGGTGTCTAATATCAATATATTTAGTTGTAGAGTGATTTATAGGATTTTTTGATAAATTTATAAAGCTTGTTTTATCACAGTAAATTGTTGATTTAGAAAGGTTTATTTTTTCTAGAACAATTTGCTCTCATGTTCTGGAGATCGTCTCCCAAGCAAAATGTGTACCAACCGTCTCCCCAACATCCTCAAGTATCTCCAAAACTTTGGGAACGATGTGTTCAAAGTAGTGTTTGGTCTCCTACCCACCCATTACATGAAATTACCAAGGTGAACTGTGTTAGAACCTCAATTGTTGGATTTTGATGACAACAACTATACAATTATGTCAAAAAATCTCTAAGCTAATTTGCAGGTACATGGGCATCAAAAAGAGATAATCAAATACATTCAAAATAAAGATACACAGTACAAAAGAATAAAAGAATGTATATGGAGATACAAGAAGAGATATATACGATAGAGACAAGACAAAGGTGATAAACAAAGTATTAGTAGCCATATAGTGTCGTGTCTATAGTTTAAAAATGTTAAAATCTTCTCCAAATGGTATACACACATATACATTCATATTTTAAATGAAAAATCAAGTTTTCAAAAATTGCATGGAGCGGGACTTGAACCCGGTCACTAGTTCAGAAGACAAGTGCTCTAACCATTTGAGCTGTGGTAATTTTTAGTTAAAGATCAAATTCAGACTTCTGAATTGACCATTTCAGACGTCTGAATCTGGGCAAAAATAGCCTATTTCTTTTCTGGTTTGCACGTTTCAAATTTCATAAGTCTGAAATTTATTTTCAGACGGCTGAACTTCTTCAACTGCTATATTTTTGAAAAGACATTTCCATTCATGAAGAGTTGCGACCTTTAATTCAACAGCTTTTGATGATAACTCTTCATGAACAATTACAACCATTTATTACCTATATAAACACATTAGAATCAAGTTTTAAATTGACTAATTTCTATTAATTATCTCTTTCTATTCTTGAAATTCTTGATTCTAACTAAATTATGCTTTCAATATCATTCAAATTCAAATTCTACTTTCTTAATCTTCACGCATTCATACATATATCATAAAGGAGAAAGATTATAGGAAGATTGTACTATCAAGAGACAAATTCGTGTTATTGAGAACACACTGTGTCATATACTTTCTGTATAAGTTGAAGTCCTGTTCTGCTGTTCAAGAAAGTGAAGTCCTCTTCGGCTGTTGAGGCGAAATCCTGTTCTGCTGCTCAGGTCGCTTGTTCGGCTATTCAAGGGTTGTTGTAAACCTGTTCCTCAGGGTTAAGTGAGGATTGTTGTTAGTGAAATTCCAGAAGGAGTCTGGGACTGGACGTAGAACAGGAAGTTCGAACCAGTATAAAAATTCCTGGTGTGCTTGTTTTATTTTTTCTTATTTACTCTACTATAGTAACTTTGTTTTATTTCCGTACTAGTATATTATAATTCCTTATCACACGATCCGAACAGTAACTTTCAAACTGCACTCAGATGATTCCAAAAATTCAGGAAATTAAATTATTTTGTTTATAAATTTTAATATTGTATTATGAACAAGTATTGTGTTTCTTGAAAAAATAATTATATATTTGTGTTCAACATCAGAATAAAACTCAAAAACATACAGATATAAAGTTTATAACTAAATAAAGGAAAAGCTAGAAGAAAGGCCAACTTTAGACCAAACAACAGATTTAACCGACCACGAGGAACCTTTCAATCGACTGCAAATTCAAACTCATTCAATTTTTCTTATAGAAAACAGTCGACAATCACTGAAATGCACTAAAAAGGAATATGTATTTGCGGATTAACTTTTTTTGTAAACCAGTCGACTGAATCCCAAAACAATTGACTGAATATTCAAAGTTTTTGAATTTTAACTCAGCAAACAGTCAGCTGACACCCAAATTTCAATCGACTGAATTTTGATACTTTGCACTACAAAGTTACAAGACCAAGAACCTTGCACATCAGTCGACTGCCTATCCATTTCAGTCAACTACCACGAGTATTTTCAGTTTTTTTAAAATAACTCTACACTCTTTCCAATACAATTATTCAATCTAACACTACTTAACTCTCATCTATTCTTCATATTCCACTTACCTATGCCCTTTTACTCCAAAAAAATGCAACTCAAACCCTAGCCTCCTCATAAAAGATCCATTTCTTTCCTTCAACTTTTATTCAAAAAATGGCATGTGATCTAAACGTGCACGTGAATCAACTGTCGGCCCATCCGAGAGCCAATTCGTTCTTGGCTCCATAATGAAATGGTGGTCACTAGGTTCAGTTCCATTAAAAATTCAAGGATTTTTGAAGGTGCTTTCGTCAAATTCGCTGATTTCAGTGGCTATGCTATAAGAAAACTTGCCAAAGCTAATGGTCTCGACCATCCAAGGATATGATTCCAACAACTTAAAAATATACCCTCTTTTGATTAACTTATTCTTTGTTAACATGAATATAGACCACCATGGTCCCCGTAACAAGGATGATTGTATTTGGACCCTGATGCGCGGAGTGAAAATTTATCTACCTCTCCAACGACTTGGCCACATATTACGATGTCCATCAAAAGGATCAGATATTGATAATGCAGAGATAGATATATGCAACCGAGACGAAGTTTCACATTTTTTCTATCGAATGATTTGACAATTTTGAAATCTAGTGCTTTATGTCCGAAGGCGCGAATTATTCACCAAGCACTCATTTGATCATTGCAACCCTGGACCGATAGCTATAAAAAGGTGTATAAGAGAGATTTACAATACCTCTATGCTATTTACTCGTCCCAATGAGTAAATTGGGCAAATATTATTTTGGATGAGTTTCTCACAATCAATCACAAGAGAAACTACAAAATAATCCATTATGGAGCCTATATCATGAGTATTATACAAAACTTCGAAGTTCCTTTATTCGATGCAGATTTTATGACTATTGGTGAGCTTAACACGAAGACTCTACAATGGGTCTTCAGAAACGCCCCAAACATCAATAAATTATAAGCTTCCATTAAAAGGCCATAAATCGCGAACAAGGATTTCCTCAACCAAGAGACACAGATGTCGCTCTTCATCCTCTCAACCTCCTCGACAAGAAGAAGAAGAAGACAACAATGAGATTCAAGAACTCCATGGTGACATAACTCTGAAACAAGTTCCTGTTACACTTTCTCGAAATCAAAGTAAGCTTGGACGGCGTTTGGCTGCCGTCGAGAAAAATGTGTCCGAAACAAATAAAAAGCTAAATTCAATAAAAGGATTTTTAAACAAAATTTGAAAAAAAGTCTCCTATACCGGATCTACAACTACCGTTGTTATTGAAAATCCAGCTCCATTCACCTGGTAAACTTCGAAAGAAGAGGAAGAAGAAGTCCACGACGGTGAGGATTTCTAGTTTTTTGTATTTTTTCTCTCATTGTCATCTTATCATATTATTTTAAGGCATTCTCTTACATGCTTATTGTATTTTAATGTTGTTATGTAACGTTGTCCTATTTTTCTCATATTTACATGCTCATGGTTATTTACTTACTATCTATGATGTTAAGTTTATTTGCATCTCTTAAACTATATGATTATTCATGTGCATATATGTCTAAATTTCTCATAATGATTATTTTTTCTTTTTTGCCGATGGCAAAGGGGGAGAATATGACTCATAGGGGAACATTCATTCAGGGGGAGTAAATTGCTTTCATAAATTTACAAACTTACATAGTTATCATCTTCAAAAAATGAGAGAATGTTAGAATCTACTTTTAATGTTTTGATTGTGGCAACTATATAAGTAAATATTATGTGAACTAATCATATTTGCAGGAGAAGATACTATTTTACTCGACATATAGATTGCAGACCAGATTCCAGATAGAAGCTTCAATATTATCTGTGGTTTGTCTATGGTCTAAGTCTAGCTAGTAGTTAATTTTTGTTAAATTCTCTCCAAAGTGGTATATGCAAGCACACACACTTAAAAAAACATTCAAATCATAATTCATATGTCAAGATTTTCACTAAACAAATTCATACACTAAAAGAATTTTTGGAAAATCTTGAATATGGTAGAAAACAGGTAATTCAACCGATTGAAATGCATAGGTCAGTCGACTGAATTCCTGTGCACATGCACAATTTAATATGAATATTAAGTTGACTGAACCATACATTTCAGTCGGTTGAATAACATGTTTTTTGCACTATTTCCTCTCTGATTCGTATTCCAATTATTTCAGCTGGCTAAATTATTTCATTCAGTCGACTGAAATTGCATAATGGTTATATTTTTGGAAAATCACTTCACTTCAACGAACAGAAACAACCCTTAATTCAAGAGTTGTTTCCGTATCATTTGATCACTACTTTTTATGAATAATTACAACACTTAAACATAATACATAGCTAAGAAATCAATTGTTTTACTTACTGAATTTTGATTCTATTTTCTCATTCTTATTATCAAAACAATCTTGCCATTTGCATTCAAATACTTTCGATTCTAATCATCTGTTCGATTGAAGTCTCATTATGTTCCTTAGGCGGTTGAAGTCCTATTCGGTTGCTCAGGCAGTATAATACATACTCCTCTGGATTAAGTGAATGTTGATAGTTAAATTCCAAAAGGAGTCTGGGACTGGACGTAGAACGGGAATTTCAAACCAGTATAAAAATCTCTGGTGTCATTTACTTTTATATTTACATTCTGCACTAGTAGATAGTTTGATTAATATTTCATATTGCCCGATCCTTAGTCACTTTCATCACCTCATGAGATGAGCATCGGGCAAGTCCACATTTTCTGCTACGCCTGTTAGGGTAGCCGGAAAATATTTTCTTACAAACCGTCCCCTTTTACTACTTACTCGCTAATGGGGTTTCTAAGGAAGTAAGAAGAACAAAATTGAGATTGGAACGGTGCCATTAAGATTAATGTGGACATGCATAATTAACGATTTAAGAGAATACCTAGTTATGGTTATGGGGTTGAAACGCATCACCCAAATACCAACTGTCTCATTCGATTCGTGCCAAAATATGTCCCTTTTAATGTCCCACACCAACATCAATTACCAAACTTACAGTTTCTCATTCCCTTAGGCACTAGCCATTCGCAGCCTCAATCAAACTAACTAGTAAATACAACCACCATTGATCATAATGCACATGAATGTTTAGCAGAAATACCAAGGATTTCAATTTGAAGTTGCACGTTCTTAACAATTATGATAGATGAGCTCATTGTAGAAGGAAATGCAACGTCACTACTACATGCTCCTCTCAAAAAATCTCTAATGCTGGCATAAGAAGACCTGATTTAGACAACAGTACATGGTAAAATTCCAAAGCAGTGAAAAGGCCTGCACAACATTCCAGTACCACAACTGTCTTAAGCAAAGATGATTCCATAGTGCAAGAAGCAGCAAACCCCAGCATCATTGATCTTCTCAAATGGGCTTGGACTCCTCGAGATTATTGAAAAGCATGGATTAGCCATAGAGGGAGCTGCATGCACTACTACCATCATCTCTAATTACCAGAATTTGCATATGAAGCTTGAGAAGCTCAAAGAGATAAGGACTTGCACTGTAAAGACTAGGCAAAGGTGAGAATGCAAAGTGAAAGAAATCTAGAAGGTTTGGGTGCTTCAGGTTTGATGGAGAAAGGCTTCATAACAATCACCGGTATTGATTCTAAAACTCGTGGTAAAGCTAAAATTGTCCTGAATGCTGAGTTTATTGAAACTGATATCGAAATAAGCAGAAGAAGAACGTGTAACAAGCTCGGCCAAAACGCTAGGGAGCTGAAATAAAAATCACCAAACGAAGAGCGGGGATTTTGAGAAAATGAAGAGGAGAAAGCCAAGAAGAAAGGAGGAGCTGATTTGATTCGGCGAAGGAAGGTAGTGATATCGATCGAGCTTTGGAGGTAATCTGGAGCGGTGAATGACCTGTTCGATAAAGTTGAAGATAAGATTTGGAGCGGTGAGAAAAAGAAGCTTCCCTCGGTAAAAACAGAATAGCGAAAGAAAAAAGAAAATTGTCGAACGAAGAATTTCGTTCGATGTTGTATCGAACAAAAAATTTCGTTCGGTGATTTGCTAAATGAAATTTCACGTTCGGTATTTTGATGCCGGTCCAAATTTTTCCTTGGCGTTTTGCCAAACCAAACCAGATGCATGCCGAACCAAACCCCAGGTCTGCTATATAGCAGCTACCCCTCCTCATTTCTTCACACTATAAATAGGGGAGCTTCTTGACAACAATGGTAGCCGAAATTGAGAGCTAATTTCAGCCAATTTCAGAGCCATCTTAGAGAGCTGAAACTCTACAAAATTTTGTCTATATCATTAATTCTTCTTACATATAGCCTCTAAAAGTGAATCAATCTTGTAACTCTAATCTTTTAGGGATTAATAATATCTTCTCTCCCTAAATGGACTTATACTGCCTCGCGATAGTGGAACCACTATAAATACTGGTGTTATTTATTTTTCTGCATTGTATTGATTTGTGACTGTCTGTTCTGGTGTTTATTCCTGTTTGTATCATCTCACTACAATCACGATCCAGTTGTCTTTTGCCGCATTGGGTTTGTTACTCCCTTAAACTAATCATCTGAAGGGGTTTTCCTCAAAAGTCTAGTATCAGAGCTGCAATGTTGATTGAGGAGCGTTAGACGCTATGGAAGGAGATGAAGCAACTCCAGTTGTTACAAGACCTTATACTAGAGGAATGTATATCGCGAAGGGATCGCAGTTGGCAATTGAGAAACAGAATGGGGATAAAGACTTCGAGAAGTGGCAATGGAGGATGAAGGCTATTCTAATGATGAATGAAGTCCATCCGGTAGTGTTTTCCTTTGAGGAGTTGACGGCTGACGTTTCAGTCGTGAAACGGAACGAGATGGAGAAGTGGATGTTTACTACTTTACAACTAGCCATGAGAGAGAATGTTATCTTAGAGATTAGTAGCGAGACTACTGCCAGGAACATTTGGACCAAGCAAGAAAATCTCTATTTGAAGAAATCTTTGACTAACCGTCTGATACTACTGAAGACATTTTTGACCATGCGGATGAGAGTGGGTACTTCAGTGAAAGAACATCCTAGTTTCTTTGATGATCTCGTGATAAAGATGAAGACTGTTGACTTGAAGATGGATGAGGAGCAAATGGCAATGATTCTTTTGTGTTCTCTTCCGTAAGGATCCACAGGTTTTGCTAACAGCCTTATCTACGTTGGAGAAACATTAAAAGTGGAAGATGTGAAGTCAGGACTTCTATCTGAGGGCTCAGGAGATCAGAAGAAGGAGATAAGTGAAAGAAGTAGAGGTGGAAATAGTAGTCACAACCTGTTTGTTGAAAGAAGTAGAGAAGTTAAGAAAAATTGGCACTCTAGAGGATTTTCCAACTCTAGGAAACGTGGTAATGGAAGAAGAGGAAAGTCTAAGGATGTGAAGTTTTTTATCTACAAGAAATCAAGTCATTGGAAAAATGATTTTCTAAATTTGAAGAAGAAGGAAGAAGATAGATCTTCATCATTTGCAGTGGAGAAGTCTGTATCTAAAGACATATTGTCTACAGCAGTATCGGATGTCTCAGACCATCGGGTGCTAATTCAGAGGCGTCTCTCCATATGATGCATAATAAGGATTACTTCGGTTCTTTTATTGGATGGGAGGGAAGCTCTATTCTTATGGATAATGATGCTAGCTGTAGAGCAATGGATGAAGGTACAGTGAGGATTAGGATGTTTGAAGGAGTGATATGCACTTTAATAGGTGTCCGATATGTTCCAAGTCTTCGAAAGTCCTTGATTTCTTTAGAACAATTGGCTTCTTTAGGATGCAAGGTAACTGTTGAGAAGGATAGTCTGAAGGTTTTGAGAGGTGCACCAGTTCTTATGAAAGAAGATATGTTTCGAAATCTGTATTTGCTGAAAGGAATCACAGTTCTTGGAGAGTCATGTGTTGGAGTGGATAGTTCTCGTGCATTGGATGCCACAAAGCTTTGGCATCTTAGGTTGGGTCATATTTCAAAGATGGGCTTAGAGTTTCTTCGAAGACAGAAGATGATCAAAGGAGGAAGCTTCGACAAGATGGACTTTTTCTTGGAGTGTGTGTGAGGCAAGCAAACTAAAGTATCTTTTGGAGTTGGACTCCATAGATCAAGGCGAGTACTTGAGTACGTGCATATAGATGTTTGGAAACCGGTTGCTACTTATTCTCTTAGAGGAGAAAAATATTTTATCTCATTCATTGATGACTTTTCTCGAAAAGTATGGGTGTATGTGTTAAAGGCCAAATCAGAGAGCTTTGAGAAGTTCAATGACAGGAAAGCGCTTGGTGAGAAATAATCTGGTTCTAGGTTGAAGATGCTGAAATCTGATAATGGAGATGAATTTGTCTCTAAGGAGTTCCTCGATTTTGTATACAACATGGTATTCAGAGACATTTCAATACACTCGGAGATTCGCAATCCAAGGAGGTTGCAGAAAGGATGAACATGACTCTACTGGAGAAGGCTTGTTGCTTGAGATTGACGGCATGCTCGTCTAGAGGCTTTTGGGCTGAGGCGTTATCAACTGCGGCGCATATCATGAATCGAATTCCATGCTCAGCCATAGATGGGAAGATTCCAGAGGAGAAGTGGAGAGGTGATGTAGTGTATCTTAGTTTGTTTTAAATTTTTGGTTGTCCTGTGTACATTCACCATATAGGTGATGAAAAGTTGGAGGCTTGAGTATACGTGGGCATACTAATAGGATACACCGATAGAATCAAAGGGTATCGAATTTGGAACGCTTTTGATCAGAAGATTGTTCATTCCATACATGTTACTTTCGATGAGACTGCTATGTTCAATCTGAAGGAGAAGCTACCTAACACATCAGAACATTCCGATAGGCCTAAGCAGATGGAAGAAGTTTCCATGTTCCAGCCAAATAGTAGAGTTGTTGTTGATGCCGTCGAGGAAAATGCAGTTGATGAAATCACAGGATAGTCCACAGATACCTTCTAGTAGTGCTGATAATGTGCATGAATCTAGAGGAAGTTCAATTCAAGGTGGAGCTGAAAAAAGTTTAGGTGAACAGTACTTATTCGGGTCAGTCGTAGGACTATTAGGCCGCCCAAAAGGTATAGTGATTGACAGTTTACGAACCTTAGCCTTGGTGATCAGTTTGACTATGCCCTATATATGGTTCTTTAGGAGCCACTTGACCATGATGAAGCTTTGAAGTCATGTGACGGTTCGAAGTGGATGTGTGCTATGAAAGAGGAGTTAGAGTCATTGAAAAAGAACACAACTTGCGATTTGGTACCATTTCCTTAAGGAAGCCGAGCCATAGGTTGCAAAGGTGTTCAAGGTGAAGGATGATGGGAGATACAAGGATATGCTAGTTGCTAAAGGGTTTTCACAGAGAAAGGGATTGGAGTATGATGAGACATTTTCTTCAGTAGAGAGGCATACGTCCATCCGCATTTTGCCCACAATCGTCGCAGCTCATGACTTGGAGCTGGAGCAACAAGATGTGAAAACCGCTTTCTTGCACGGAGACTTGGATGAGAACATCTACATAAAGCAGCCATAAGGATTTGTTCTAGGTGGAAAAGAAAATTGGGTTTGCAAATTGAAGAAGTCATTGTATGGACTCAAGCAGTCTCCTAGAAAATGGTACAAGAGGTTTGACTCTTTTATACTTTCACTTGGTTTTGATCATAGCATCAAAGACGCTTATGTGTACTTCAAGAATTTAAAGAATGGTAGATGGGTGTACCTACCCTTGTACGTGGATGATATGTTTATTGCTTTTAAGGATAAGGCTGAAATCGATAGTTTAAAGCGAAAGCTAAAAGCAGAATTCGAAATGAAAGACATTAGAGAAGCAAAGAAAATTTTGGGTATGGAAATCCAAATGGATAGAAAGATAGGACTTTTGAGCCTCACTCAAAAGGAATACATTCGAAAAGTGGCTGCTCGGTTTAGCGTGGAAAGGGCAAAAGAAATCAGCACACCCATGCCTTTGCACATACACCTTTCTACTAAAGACTCTTCGATCTCGGAAAAGGACAAGGCTTATATGATGAAGGCCCCATAAACAAGAGCATTTGGCAGCTGTTGTATGCCATGGTCTGCACTAGGCCTGACATTCATAAGCGGTTTGATTATTGAGTAGATTCATGGCGAATCCAAGAAAGACACATTGGGAAGCAGTGAAGTGTATCTTCAGATACCTTAGAGAAACTTCAAACCATGGACTTGTCTTTGGTAGCAAAGGAAGAGATTTCAGCTTGGTTGGATTTTGAGATTCCGACTATGCTGGTGATAGAGATCGAAGGAATTCAACCTTCGGATATGTGTTCACCATTGGTGGGACAGTGACCATTTGGAGAGCGAGGTTGCAGATGATTATGACTTTGTCTACTACAGAGGCAGAGCTCGTAACTGCGGTTGAAGCAGTAAAGGAGACGCTTTATTTGAGGCGATTGTTGTGTGATTTGGGCTTCGTATATGAAGGCGTGGATGTGTACTGTGATAGTCAGAGTGCAATTCAATTAGCTGAAAATATGGCGTTTAGGTCGAGGATGAAGCATATTGAGGTAAGAGAGTCGTTCCTAGTCTTGAAGAATGAAGAAAAGTTTGTTCGTCTTTAGAAGGTTCACACAAAGGAAAATGCAGCATACATGTTTACCAAGTCGTTGCCTGTTGCTAAGTTTGAGCATTGCTCGGACTTGATTCACTTAATGAAGTGTTAGGTGCCATGAGGTGTCACAGGTGGAAAGTTGAGATGGTTTATGGAGACATTTGTTTTCCATATTGATAGGTTCTACAAGGACTGGGTATTTCGAACACTTGTTGATAGGCGGTGGCTTTACCGGAGTTCGTTGACATAGTGTAATGGGTGATGGCATTGCCGAAGCTTATTGGATAAGTATCCATCACTTGGAGCATGAAGGTTAGATGAAGTTGGAAGGCTTGTATGGAATTCAGTATCAAGGTGGAGATTGTTGAAATTGATACCAAAATAAGCAGAAGAAGGGAAACGAATTGGCCAAAACCCTAGGGAGCTGAAGTAAAAATTACCTAACGAAGAGCGGTGATTTTGAGCGAATAAAGAGGAGAAATCCTAGAAGAAAGGAGTAGCTAATTTGATTCGGTGAAGGAAGGCAGTGACGTCGATCGAGCTTTGGAGGTAATTTGGAGCGGTGGATGACTCCGTCGGGTAAAGTTGAAGATGAGATTTGGAGCGGTGAGAGAAGGAAGCTTTGCTTGGTAAAAATAAAGGAGCGAAAGAAAAAGCAAATTGCCGAACGAAGAATTTCGTTCGGTATTTTGCCGAACGAAGAATTTCATTTGATGATTTGCCGAAGGAAATTTCTCGTTAGGTATTTTGATGCCGGTCTAAATTTTTGCTCGGCGTTTTGTGGAACCGAACCAGATGCATACCGAACCAAACCCCATGGCTGCCATATAGCAGATACCCCTCCTCATTTCTTCACATTATAAATAGCGGAGCTTCTGTACAACAATGATAGCCGAAATTGAGAGTCAATTTCAGCCAATTTCATTACCATCATAGAGAGCTGAAACTCTGTAGAATTATCTGTATTGTTAATTCTTCTTATGTATGGCATCCAAAAGTGAATCAATCTTGTAACTCTAATCTTTCAGTGATTAATAAAATCTCCTCTTCTCAAGTGGACGTACACTGCCTCGCGTTAGTGGAACCACTATAAATACTAATGTTATTTATTTTTCTACATTGCATTATTGATCTATGACTGTCTGTTCTGGTGTTCATCTCTGTTTGTATCGTCTCACTGTAATCACGATCCAATTGTTTTCCACTGCGTTGGGTTTCTTATTCCCCTAGACTGGTGATCTGAACGGATTTCCCCCAACAGTTTACAAGTATCATTCAGGCTTGTGACTCAAGTTAGCAACCCAGTAAGAGTACATCAGTGCACGGTATTAATTTATTTTTCTTCTTATTGACATAGAAATGCAAGTGTTAGGGCATTTTTCAACATACCATCGTTTATAACCGAGTTGAAGTTGGAATGTTCAGTGAAGAAGATCTATGAATACATGTTACTGCTCTTACAAATATAGAGAAATACATTGCTGCCACTAGACCATTATGTAGACTAAGTCAATTTAACCTCATATCTCATTCAACTTAACTCATCTCACTCCTTTATATTAAAAAGTTAAAGACGCTAAACAATATTATAGTAGGTCAAGTAACTTCACTAATTTAATCACATATGGGTGGAAAGTAAATGGAATTTTGGATCAGGTCCTATGGAAAAACATTAACCTTCCATTCTCCATTGTTCTGTGAATGTCAACAATTGAATAAAGTGTACTCAAAAACTACTACACATAATATAATTTTTTTGCAATGCAATTATTTGCAATTGTATTTCACATAGTTAAACTTGATCTCCGACTCTAAACTTCACGGTTGCTACAGTACTAATCACTGTCTACATCTACCACATACCAGCTTTACATCAAAACCGCACAATGGTACCAGCCTTGACTCCTCTAATCAACTCTAAGAGAAGCCCTAATTCAAGTTTTTTTTGAATTTTTTGATCACTAGAATTGAAGTTATGGCTAAACTTCATCACCGATTAACTTCTGTCATCAAGCTGCATCCATCTACACCAATATTGACACCTCTGATCAACTTTTGTCGATGCTTCGATTTTGATTAATTCTAGAGACTTACAATATAGATGTGAAATGGAATGAATAGTTTAGGTAGCAGTTTTTTATAACAGGAACGTGAGACAAATTCTCCTATAGAATATCACCCAATGCAGCTTTTCAAGAACAACAAGTTAATAAATCGTAGTCCTCTTCATATTCAAATAAATCATAATCTACTGGATATAATCCACCAAGATCCCTCATCCTTAATTTCTTCTCTGGAATTCTTCAATGATTCTACAAATTAGGGATTTTCCAAACCTTTGAATAACATTTTACCTACTTGAATTGGTGCTTTGATCGTTTAAACTTAATGGTGATGAGGAAATGGAGTAAAGATTCGAGGCTTCAAATCTTGGACACCAAACAAGATCTCAGAATGTCATCTCGGTTCATATCTCGGATTCTTAATTTCTTAGATAAAATTATTGTTAAACTGGATAAAAAATATGTTTGAAGTTTTATACCACCTAAGCGCAAAATTAAGATCTTGAGGACCTCAGACAAGATGAATGAGATTTAACTCTATATATATTTAGAATGCTCCATCTTGGAATTATCATTAGACAAGGAATTAATTGAGAAATATGGGATGAATATAAATATTAATAAGAATATAAAGAAAAATGACACTAATAAAAATATAGCTAACAATTCAAATAACATAGGAAATAATATTAATAGATTACCTAAAAAAGAAAATGGTAGCACAACACTACTAAATATAATCGAATTAAAGACCGTAAATTTCAGTCTTTAATCAAAGAATTCAGTCACTAATTAACTTCTAAAGACTGATTAGTGACCGAAATTTCGGTCATTAAAAACCAAGTCTCAATAAAATATTAAGACTGATGTTTCGGTCTTAAAATCTAGAGACCGAATATCAGTCTCAAATTTTTATAAAGACCGAATTATAAAGACTGATGTATAGTCTATAATCAGTCTCAAATTATATATATGAACACCTATATGTAAGTACGTACATGTTTGTGTATGTGTGTGTATATAAACTCATTAACATTACATTAAAACATCAAAAATAATTTGAAAAATATTCAAAAGGACTGACAAAACAACTCCATCTAGAAAACAATCAGAAGTATTATATATAATTCAGATATAGAGTAAATACAATGTCATAGAGTTACAGTTACAGTCATTTACATGCATTCATGTGTAAGCACACAAAAAACCCAACGAATCACTATACATAAAAGTAGCATACAGAATCTCATTTATTTACATCCTCTATTGTCCTAAGGGGCTAGCCTAGGAGTAAATTAATCAATGTGATTTGGAAACGCTGTAAACGGCTACAATAACCGATAATCTTTTACCATCGGTTGCAACCATCTTCTTCTCCAACCTCCATCAACTATATCATGTGTAAACAAATCCACGCCGGTAAACTCTCCATCGATTTTACTGTTGTAGTGGATTTATATGGTTAGTCAATTGCGCAAATGCATAAAAAGTACATAAAAAATACAATTACATAAACATAAACATTGACATATATGTTCTACCTTATCTCCTCAACTCTTATTCTTTGCCCCTTTTGCCAACTTTGTCTCCATTATGTACCTCAAGCTATAATGTTTTATTAAGTAAGAAATTGAATTGCTTAAATAGGACAATTAGTGATAAACCAGATTCGGTCCTTCTAGAAGCACCGACAAAACTATCCTGAACCAAAGAAATAAGAAAAATAATATCTCCTTCTTTCTTTGGTATGGTGGAGTTGAAAATTAAGGCTTTGTCATGGCATTGAGAGCAATTTGAGGATATTAAATGACAAATATAAAACAATAACTTCATTCGGATTAAGTACCTTTACTAATTGTTGCACGAAGAAGAAACTAGGTTGATAAATAAGTGGACTTCTTAGTCTAAGGAAATGGTGGACCTACATAATGGTTTCGTGAAGAAGCTACTAATGGATAAGTATCATGAGTGAGTGGAGCGTTTAATTTTAGGAAATGGTGGAATTTACTAGAATATTAAATTACTTTGTACTTTATGTAATATCAGATCCGGAAGCACTGACATGGATAACCAAGTTTATCCATTAGATCAAAATATTATAAGAAAACTGTACCATTGGATATCATGTTATTTACATATGGATTAAAGATCAAATTAAAGACAATTTAATTTATAAGTGGTCTCAACCCACAGTAACCGATCAAAGACTGTTCTTTAGTCTTTAATGCTAATAATTAAAAACTGAATTCGTCAGTCATTAATCAATCTTTAATCAAAGGCCAAAAATTTTCAGTCTTTATATAAGTATTATTTTGTAGTGCGGTCTCATTAAATGTAGTTAAGTAGGATTCAAAAAGAGTCAATAAGAGCTAAAACCAACTGAATTTTAAAAACCCAAAGAAGGGCGTATATTTCCTACCACTAGGATTAGGACTAGAACGTCTGCAGCTTGAAAGTCAGCATTATAAATACTAGAAAAAATATTTAATAATATAACGAGACATAAATTAAGCAGAACTAACATATAAATTTTTAAATATCAACTATTGTAGTCTAGTTCATTTTTAAGAAAACGTATCATATAGTTCTTTTTAGGAACATTCGGGGAATGAACCATCAGCTCAAGGGTTAAAATGAATAGTTAAAGATGAAGGTATTAATGTGGTAGTAATTCAAGAACCTATAGTGGATGAGAATGCCTTTTCGAATTTGATCAGAACTGAAATTCAAGGAAATTTTAGCCAAGTACAGTGATGACATATGGATTATATGATAGAATAATGACTTGGAAGTTTGGCCACCCAATGATACTGAGCAAGTCCTAACTGCACAGAAGCCCTAATGATATCACTCAGGATCAAATCCGATACACCAGCGTATGTGTATGGTCAAATGTGATAACAAGAATAATAGAGAGTTGTGATCGAAAATCGATAGAACGAACAGTCTGGGATTTGATGTGTGTGCATTCTAGGAGGAGATTATTTATGACAAGGATCCCTCACTTTATAATAAGTCAAAATCGATAATATTGCTAGATAACTTCAACAAGGAGCTAAAAATTGAGGAGAGCTACTTAAGATAGAAGGTTCGAATCAAATGGATCATCAAACAAGACATGAACTCAAAATCATTTCATTTGTGGTCGAGGAAAAAATAACACATTGGCAATCAAGAAGGTGAACAAATCATGAATTAAGAATCCATCATAAGGGAAAGAGATAATTCTGAATCACTTCCAAAACCTTGTGAAGATGAGGTGGATCAGTCATCATAAATGAACATTCTTAACCACATTTTTAAATTAGTTGAGGCCTATGCTTTCGAGTGTGCTGCCAAGGCGCCGTGGAGCGCCATTTAGGGGCTATTTTGCAATTTTGGAGCACCGCTTTTTTGTTTGGCGCTTTATTTCGCCACTTGTCTAAGGTGTCGTCTAAGTGCTAAGTTTTTCTTTGGACGTTCATAAAATAGTTGTTTTTGGTTTAACTTTTTTTTACTTTGACTACATAAAATGTAATTACTCTAAAAAGACTCGATAATTTTGTTTATTTATTGTTGCTTTTCATCTTTTGATATAATTTCAAAATTTATTTACATTTTATATATTTCATTTCAAAATGTATAGAAAATCATTCAATAAACATTCTTTTTTATAACTAAAAATAAACGTACGATTTTCATGTTTCCCAAAACTAGCTTAATTGGTTTTCTAGTTAAAAATATATAATAATAACTACACATTAACATTTCACTTCTTCGAAATATGATTTTCATGGTTCTTTATTTTTCTTATTTTTTAGTTATTTTAACTTATATTTTAAATATTTTTGAAATATAACCTAAAGTAATATACAGTCAATAAAAATAGTACTAAATTGTTAACAATTTTTGTTTTTTATGTGAACTCATGATTATTAAGTACACAAATATTTAGTTATAGTTATGCATGAATTTCATTATGTATAAATTTTATTTCCGTTGAAGCCTATAACAATTTTTTTTTAATTTATTGACGGTAAACTTTAGTTACGTGTACGTATATCACTTATATTACATTATAAAGAGCGATGATCTAATAAACAAAAATTTGAGTTTCTTACTAAATGCATGTACTATTTTTATAGTCACATGATGCAAAATTTATTTGTATTCAATTATGTGGTGAGCACTTATTTTCGTTCAAACTCCGATTGGACTCCGCTTGGACTCTAAGGAGTAAGGATATGCTTAGCCCCTAGCGCTCTGCTACGCCTTGAACAACATAGGTTGTGTGAAGAACCACATTTTGGGAGGTTTAAGCTGACAATAAACCACACATGTCCAATTCAAAACAATCTGAAATACAAAAAATCAATGGGGTAATTAAGAAAAGTAAGAAAAGAATAAAACAAACACAGAATCTCGCAGTGGAATGACAAAATAAAGTAATCAAAAAATAGTTCATGAAGCTGTTTGCACTATACATTTGATTATACTTTTACAACATCAATCGGATTTATACATACAACAGAGACAAAGCAAAACAATGCGGTAGAACAACATGATGCAGGGGAATAATGCTATTAATATAATATATCAAATCTTCATCTTCGTCCTCCAGAATAATATAAGCTTCAATGCACTGAAAATCAAGGCTGACCCGAGCATAAAGTAAAACAATATACTTGAGTCAGAACTAAAATATCGTTATGTAAGTCAAATCAATATCACATATAACATGAGTGTAATAGCGTCGGAAATGTTTATGGAGATTTACATCTCCTATACAGTGTATAACGTGTGTGCAATAACTCAAGAGATGTTACGAGATTTTCCATCTCTTAAGAATCCGTCAAAATATTTATATATAGTGGAATACGATATATATGTAATGTCTAATCAATAAAATAAATATTTTTCCCAGCGTTAAGGCTTTATATTAATTCCCATTAATGCGTTTTTAAGCATTGGCGTACAGTTTGCTTATAACATCCCAGTATAACATCGGGGGATAGGGATGCACTGTGATACGACAACACTAAACCAAACTCGTAGTGGTCTCATATAAGGATAAAAGTATGACAAGATACATGAGGCAATGCCCAATGAGAGGAAACCTTCACGTCTGATTTTTAAAGGCGTGATCCAATTTTATAGGAATCTATCTAAAATTTTCTTTTGCTTGGCCCATAGCTAAGAAACCTGCTTTCCTACGATTACGGGGCTTATTCGAGTATGAAATCCAATCCTGGATATACAACATCCTACTTTTTTTGGCTACCCAAGTCTTTGAGACATTTCGAAAGATACTACCAGTTTACTCGTCCCAGCTGATGGTAATTGGTAATGCATCGCCGCAGCGACCGCCCATCACATCCAACACTCCCATAATCAAAAGGTGATCATCGGCAACAACGATGTAATGATAGAAATACAAAGGAGTGTTCCCACTAGAGGTAGCTAGCCTACTTGGCCGGTTGATATGGCTCTTGTTTTAGTCATTTCAAATTAACACAAGTGTCAGGGCTATCCATCATCATTCTCTTTCTTCAAATCCAGCAACGTATACCAAATCCAACCACTTCATTTTGGAGTCCCTTCCAGGTACACAGTTGTTAAAATGGTTCCAACATTGACAGAGAGTATGCCAATAATCGACACCGATCTCTTTAACAACCAAATGTCGTTTTACAAGCTGGTTGGTACTTTTACATTTAAAAAATGATTCATACTTTATATCAAGATATCATATTCACTTTAAATACCCTTCATTTCAAAATCATCATATTTACTTCATATGTCTTTTTCACTTGAAAATATCATTTCATTCAAATTTCCATTTCGAATTTCAACTTAGGTTAAAACTTCATTTTAACCACATTCACGTTTTGAATCAATGATTTAAATAAACAGTTCCCAATTTTAACCAGTTTGAATTTTGAAAATAGTTTGAATAATTTAAATAGATAATAAAATATAAATAGTTTAAATAGTTTAAAGGTTGAAAATAGTTTGATATAAAATAGTTTAAGTATTGAAAATAGGTTATATATTAAAATTATTTTGAAAATTTGAAAAGGTGAAATTCAAAACAGTTTATAGTAAATATTTTATAGTAAAAATAGTTTCAAATTTAAAACTATTTCTTTCTATTTCCAATAAATCTGGACTCAGGTCCAATTTCAATCAAACTGATTCAATTTCAAATCTTTCAATTCAAATCATCTTCAATATCAAATCAATTCAAATCATCTCAATGTCGATTTTAGTTCAAATCAACTTTAATTTTGATTCCAATTCGAATTAACTTCAATTTCAATTTCAATTCGAACTAGCCCCAATTTTGATTTCAATTCGAATTAACTTCAATTTCGAAACGTTCATTTTAACTTCAAATCCGATTCAATATTCGATTAAATGGCTTAAGTTTCAATTAAATTCTCATTTTAAACCATTTCAATTGATTTAAATTTCAAGTCCAATTTCAATTTACCGATTTAAATTATTTAAATCAAATTAAACTACAACATTCAATTTAAGGTTCAAATCTTTAAAATAATTCAATTCCAAGCCAAATTTGAAATATCATTTATATCATTTTACCAAGCTAAATTCGAATTTCAATTAAAAGTTCAAACCTTTAAAACAATTCAATTTCCATAACTCAAGTCATGTGTCAATTATAACTTCACATTTCAAATTTAATTCTTTAAAACAATTTCTTTTAACCAATTTTATTTCAACATTTCAAAGCTCGAATTCAAAATTAATTCAATCTTTATATATTCGATTTTTATTTCTTTAAAACAATATCATCTAATAGATTTAAATTCAATAATTTAACATCATTTAATTTAACCAATCCGGTGTCTGAGTATAAGTTTCTATCCTATGGCCAAGTGACCAATAATTTCGATTTTAATTTAGAGTTGGATATATATCATTTCAATCCAAATCAAAGAGCCATAGGTATATATCATTTCAATCTATTTCTCAATTTATTCGAAATAATTCAAATAACAGTTTTATATACTGTTAATAACATACAGAGTGATAACATGATATATATATATATATATATATATATATATATATATATAAATATCCTTTCATCCAAAATATCAACCAATAGCCATACATCATAATCAACATCCAAACAGTCAATATATCACAACAGTGAACCAGTAATCAATATCGGGTGTTTAACTTGCAATTCAATTTCAATTTCAATTTCAAATTTAACCGTCGATTACAAATTCCTAATAGTTCAATTTATATGTCAATTTAAATGTCAGTTAATTACCAAACAACAGTCAACAAAAATATATCACTTCATGATTAAAATTTAACTAACATCAGAATAATTTAGTATTTCGTGAGCGGTTTAAAACATCACATTTATTTGAAATTGAAAATTTTCAAAGTCAAACAAATTTGAATCCAACTCCATGTCATAGATGACTTCGATACGAATCCAACATAACTTGTTTCACTTGAATTTGTCCTCGTATGAATTAAATATGGATTAAATAAAATTTGATATAAATAAATTTTAAAATTAACAAAATTAAATAAATTTAACTTTACTTTCACCTTCCCTCTCTCTTCTCGCGTTCTCCACCGTGGTCTGCCTCTGCTTCTTTTTCCTCTTTTTCTGATCGATCGAATCGTGCGCGATAATCGAGACTGCCATCCACCGCTGAGCCGCCTGCCACCTCGCCCTCTGCCGCGGTCACCATGCACGCTACCATCGCGCAACCCAAAACCCTCCACAGCGAACCCAACTGCAGTTCGAACAGAGCCTTCTCGGCCACCTAGATTCGTCGATCTTGCCGTTGGATACGTAGAGGAGTTCGAGCTCTCCATCTTCCTAATTGAAGTCGAAGCCTAAAAGCGCATGTATAAAGAGAAATCGAGGGAAGAAGATGAGTTATTTTCAGCCATTGAAATTATAAAGGAGGCGGCTGATGTTTAGGGCTAGGGTTATGAATGAGAGGCTATTTATAGAAAATTTCCGAGCCACTATTCATCTGCAAAGTTTCAAACTCCAAACGAAGCGTGCCGCCTGGCATTCTATATGTTACACCCTTATTCCAAACACAACGGAACATATATCGTGATCCAATTTCATCGTATTTAGAAGATAGTTTTTCGATTAGATTAACGTTTAATTTATTTTTCATTTAATTTATTGTAATGACCCGTCTTTCACCTCGCAGAAAGACGTATCATTAATAAGAAAGAAAGGATAGAAATGAGAAAAGATAGAAAAGAAAGAACTAAACAATATCAGAATCTCACAGTGGAATGAATAAATTATATAACATTACATAAGATATTACATAGTATCATATACATCAGAGTTATACAACTTATACAACACAAATTATATAGTTATAAACACCTGTGTAACATACAACTCAAAACATCACTGAGATACAGACACAGCGGAATCATTATATATCTACACGCTGAAGCCTCCTGCTCCAAATCTCCTCTAGAATTCGTCAAATCTAACCTGAATCCCTTGGCTACTCGTAAAAATTTGAGTACCCAAGAGTTTAATAAAACGAAAAATAAACTCCAGGTCAGACATGGGTCCGGTGTGAGTAAACGGGTTAAAGTTGTTTAACTTTGAAAACCTTTGAAAGAAATGGTATCTCGTAAGACTTCCGCCACATAAACACGGAAAAGTTTATACCTTACAATAATCAAAACATTTGATAGGAAATCCAGTGATATTATAATAGGGCCTAGGGTTTTCGAGTAAAATAGAAAATAGCCGAAATTGTTACATTAATTAAATTCCAGCATACTAACCACAAAGTGGATTATACAATCAAATCAGAGATCACTTAATAGAGATTGGATTCCATACAATGGCAGGGCTACTGGGGTACCGCCCATCTCAGTAAGGGGGCCTAGATCACCATACCGAGGATCCCTCCCGATCCTCTGCAACACAAAGCCAGAACCATCCCCTACTGGATAGTCCCGAACAAGACAACCCCGTAGTTATTTCGAACCAACTGCCCACACAGCCGAATAAAAAAGGACTTTTAGACAGGGTAAAATCTTATCCTACTTGAGCACGACTCACTTAGCCTTACTGCACCTCCCCTGTTTTAGCCATTCCCGGTTGATGAGGCTTGAGGCTACGATTACCTTTATAGAACACATCTATCTTAGAATGCTCATCGTCCTCCATTGACGATGTTTTGAAAGCATTCAATCCATACAAGTTTGTTCCGGCTTCGAACGAAACCGAAGGCATTATCTCGTTACACTCATTTTGGAATCACCCTCAGAGTTAACGACAATAACCTTGCACTCTGAAACTCCATCTCGATCTTCACTTGAGATTTCACGATCTATCGTTTAACTTGGATCTATGTGGTTTTCGGATATCCAAATTTGGAAATCCGATCCCGGTCTTATCGAAATCCAAACTTTCTTAAAGGCCAAGTTGTTTAAGGTTAAACAATTCAATTTAATACTTTGAATTCACACAATATCCATCCAGATACATATCACACATTTATTACAGCTATATCCAATATCACAACACAGAATATCACAGATATAAATGTCAATCAATCTAGACATTCTACTCAAACAATCATCCACAAGCAAGAATTATTAATCCATATTTAAAATTAATTTAATTTAATTAACTTAAATTAAATTAATTACTTAAGAATTAATCACTAATTCTCTCCTTAATCAGTCATTAATTAATTACAATCATTTAATTAATTAATCATTCCTTAATTACCTTATCAATAAATTAATTAATCTTTAATTACAGATTAATTATCCCTTAATTATTAATTAATAATTATCAATTAATAAAATTTAATTACAATTTAATTAATCCTTTAATTATCCATTTTACTTAATCATCCATGATTAATTATTCTTGAATTACATTGAGTAATTAGCCTTTAATTAATTACACAAATAAATTATCCCTTAATAATTTATTAACCCTTAATTATTCTCATAAATTAATTATTAATTAGTTACATTAATTAATGATGCATAATTAATCACTTCCATTAATTAATTAACTATAATTAATTACATTGATCCTTAATTAATTATATTAATTAATTATACTTTAATTAATCACTTTCCTTTAATCAACCTTAATTAATCATAAACAGTAATTAACCAATTAACTCTTAATTAATTACATTAATTCTTTGATTAATTACACTAAGTGATTAATCCTTAATTACATCCATTAAGTAATTTACTTTAATTACTCCATTAAGTAATTCCCTTTTAATTAATTACATCCAGTAATTTTCCATTAATTAATTACACTAAGTAATTACACATCATTAATTACATCAAGTAATTTTACCTAATCAACCATCAAGTGATTATCTTTAATTAATTAACCTAATTAACTAAAATTAATCACATTAATTTAATCAATTACATTGAGTAATTAATCCCTTTAATTACTTCCACTAATTAATTACTCCTTAACTAATTACCTTTAATTACTTAGATTAATTAACCTTTAATTAATCAAGTAATTAATATTTTAATTAATTAACCAATTATCTTAAATTAATTATATTAACTAATTATCTCTTAATCATTAGTTAATGTTCCTTAATTTAAGTTATATTCATTAACTATCCCTTAATTACTTCCTTAAGTAATAATTCTTAAATTAATTAACCATTATTACATTAAGTGATTAACTTCTAAATTCATTTTACTAATTAATTAACCTTAATTAATCACACCTTAATTAAATAAAGATAAATTCTTTATTTTTAATTTAAATACTTCATTGTATTATTAAGATCTATTTAAGAATCATTTTGGAATTAATTACATAATTGGTTCAAATATAATTACTTTTAAACAAACAAATTTGAAGAAGATTTTTAACTTAAACATTAAATCTTTGAAAAACTAGATTTAAAACTTGTTAAATAGATTTACCTTTGAAACTAGGTTTACATTCTTTGAAAATATTACTAGCCTTTTAAAAACTTATTTTAAAATTGCTTTTCTTAAAAATTTGAACTAGTATATTTATTTATCTAAAAAAAATTTACACAAGACATTTGAAAATAATATCATTAATTTATTTTAATACTCTTACATTTTAATCCAAACATCATCTTTTATACTTTGGAAACACTTATGAATTCAGTTACAAAATTAATCTAATTTTATAATTACCTTTTTTTATTAAACATACAATTTTAACATTTTTCTTTTTATCCTTGAAAACATTATAAATTTATATATCTCTAAACTTGGCTAACAACCTTTTTGAAATTGATTGATCAACTTGCCTTTGCTTTAAACTACCGAAATCGATTTCCTTTAAAACTTGAAATCTGTTTCAAACTCCAAAAAAAGAACTTGAATAAAAACTAACAAAAACCCGAGCATTCTAAACCAAAGCACCAAGTCACCCACACCCTTCTGCTACTTCGAGCCATCACGCAAACCCCTTCGAGTTCGACTCGAGTCGAAGCTTCTTCCCCAAAGCTTCTTCAAAACCCAAATACGCGAATGCACCGTGCACATGCGCGGCAACTCCGCCCCTCTCCGATCAACTTTCCGGCCTTCAACAAACTACCCTCGACCTCGACACGCCAACCCAGAATCCAAAATTCGAGAGCAAACCGAAAACTCGAAGTTCGGACGAAAAACTAGAACGAAGCACCACCAATAAATCTGTGACGACCCGAAATTTTGAGCAATATCAATTTAATAATCTTTGTTAATAATTAAATTGATTCGATCATTTTACATTATAAATTGACAAATTAAATTCTTTTATAAGCTAGGAATAATAACTTTATAATATCTATCAACATTTTTCTTAACAATATAAAATTTGGCAAGTTTAATTCTTTTGAAAATTTATAATATTTTAATTTAGGAATATTTATTTTAGCAATTTAAAAATTGGTAAGATTTATTTTTCAAAAGCTAATCAAAATTTTTCTATTTATAATATATATATATATATATATATATATCTTGTAAATAGGAAGTTTTTAATGTAATAAAAGCTATATATTCAAATTGTAATATATATGAATATATAAATTGTGGTTTGGATTTGTGTTTCAAAAATTTAGTAATTATCAAATCTAATGTTAAAATGTTTTTCCATTTGAAATGTATATATATATATTTGTATATATATATATATATATATATATATATTAGAAATAGGAAAAATATTGATTTGAATTTAATAAGTGTTTTCAAACTTTATTATATATAATTTACAATTTGGAAATTTTAACTTGACTCAATACTTTTGAAAATGATATTTGAAATTTAAATTTTAACAACAAGAATAATTTCTTATTTATTTTAAACATATATTTTAGTTTGAGTTTTAAATAAGATTTAAATTTAAAGGTTCATTTGTTTTTAATAGTCTTTCATTTTAAAATTTTAACATAAGATAAGTTTGTTTCAAAATTTTTATATATAGAGTTAAAATAAAATTTTCAAATTTATAAACATATGTTATATAGATTTGATCAAAATATAACTTATTAGTTAATAAATGTTCACATGAATTTGCTTTTGAATATTTATTAAAATCTAAAACTTGTTTATTAAAAAGATAAGTACTTAAATATTACATAATTACTTATTCATAATTTAAATAAATTATAAATAAGAAAATAACATTTGTAAATCATTAATTGAACATTAAAAACATTTGTAAAACGTTAATAAAACATTAAATAACACTTGTAAGTATTTTGAACTTATTAAAGACATTTGTAACGTATGTGCATATGTGTAAGATCATTAGAGCATTAAAGTGACAAATGTCATTCTCTTGTTTAATTAAGTTTAAAATTAAATTGTAAAATAAAAGAAGAGTTTTATTTTTAGCTAAGAATTACTTTATTCTCTTCAACAAAAATGAATACAAATCAAAAACCAAGATCAAAAGAAAGAAGAAGAAAACTGTAAAAGAAATCTAAAAATAAAGGAGTGAAATCTAGAATCAAGTTCAATCAAAGGGCAAGGGAAATTCAACATAAACCTTCAGTTTTTGAAATTCAATCAGCATGCAAAATTGAAATCAACTGCAGGAATATTTGTTTTCAACATGCAAATTAATTCAAGAACCTGGAAAATGCAGTCTTTATCTTCTGCTCTGATTCCTTGCTTTTATAAAGGTGAGTAAATGAAAATTTTTAAAAGCAGTTTTAATTCTAAATTTCATCTGGATCTTGTGTTGAAAATCATGATGTTAATGAAATATTTGAATTTAAATTGGATGCATGTTTGAATTGAGTATATTGAAAAGCCTGTATAGTTAAAATTTTTACTGTGTTTATAAAACAGTTTCAAATTCTATAATAAATTCAATAACTAGATTTTGAATTCAAATTGGACTTTTAAGTTCAAATAGAAGTTGTTTGTAATCAAGTAATCTATCATCTAAAAATAGTTATAGGATTTTAAAGTGAATAATT
Source organism: Allium cepa (assembly GCA_030765085.1). Taxonomy (NCBI): domain Eukaryota; kingdom Viridiplantae; phylum Streptophyta; class Magnoliopsida; order Asparagales; family Amaryllidaceae; genus Allium; species Allium cepa. Next base: position 255,260,168 of record CM060929.1, read on the forward strand.
GGTTATAAATCTTTGAATCTACAGTAAAATTTGAATTCGGTCAAAATTTTATGATTTCAATTTTTAATTTTGATTTCATAATTGAATTGCAAATAGGAAATCATGATTTTTGAAGCTTGTATCATGATTTTTAGACTAGTAATTGAAGAGAATTATCGAATTGAATGTTTTGGACATTTTGGTGAATTAATGGTGAACGAAGGTGAACTGTGCAACGCCGTTGAGCATGAAGGTCAAAGGGATGTTGTAGATCATCAGAAAAATGCTTTGGAATTTTTTTAGTGGATCGAGATGGCCGGAATTTGATCATGTAGGGTTTTGCATCCCGTTTTTGCCGACGTTGTTCTATTGGGTTTCGCGATGGCGAGAAGCTACCGGAGTGGATCGCGCGTGTTGCCGTGGGATTAGAAGGTCGTGACGAAGCTACGGTGGTGATGTTGGGTTTTCTCGAAGCTGGGGTTGCCGTGGAGGGTCGGTTTTCTGGTGATGGTGGTTTCGAACTGATGGGTTCGATGGTCACTTTTTGATTTTCGATCAAGAGATGATTTCTGGGATTCGATAGTAGTTGTTGTGGTCAATTGTGACTTAGTGGAGGCCGGAGAGGAGTTCAACGTTGGCCGGTGAGGAAGTGCACGTTGATGTGCACGGTTTTCGTGCATCAGTATTAGGGTAATGGAAGAGAAGGGTTGGAGCTCGAAGATTATGGCGTGTATCTGCTGTTTTGGCTCGAAGCAGGTTTAGGAATGGGGTAACTCGGGGTAGACGCGAGGAAATGTAGTGGATGGCTCGAGTTTTGTTGAGCTGTTTTTGTTCTTCAAGGTTTTAAAATTAACAGTAATGTTTTTAAAGATTTTGAAACAAAAGAAAACTTGATTTTGTAAATGATTAAAGTTTTTTAAAAAAAGTTAAACAAGTTTATTTATAAAACTAAATTTGTTTCAAGTTAAAGTTTTAAACAAGTTTATATATATTAAAATATGAAAGTTTTAAAATAAAATAAGTGAATTTTGAAATAAAGTTTGTATTAAATTTTATTTAATAACTTTGGAAAGTTTAAAGATTCAAAAGTTTTTAATTTGAATGTTTAGATCATTTTAATTATAATTGATTTATAATATATTTTATTTTAAATAAAGTGTAATAATGTAACGACCCAAAATTTCTGTCATTTGAAATTCAGATATTTGATTGATTTTAAATATCAACAAGTAAAATTTGTAAATCAAATAATTTATTTTTCGAATATTTTGATTTAATTGGATAATTAAATCGATAATTTAATATTTGAAATCGCGTAAATAATTGGAAATTGGGTTTAATGTGATTAAAAATGATTTATAAAGTTATATTAAATCATATTGGAGTTAGAACAATGTTTGTGAACTTTTAAAATTGAATTAAAAGTTAATTTGTGAAAACTGAATATTTTAATATTTAATCGACGAGTAAAAATAGCCATTTTTCAAACTGTCTCGGATTTCGACGAAACTACTTTCATCGGATCCGTAATGTTATATTATTGCAAGATTTCAAATTTCGTGTCAATCGGATTTACGGTTTGTCCGGAGCAAGCTAAAACGCATAGAAATTTGTTTAATCGATTTAATTTAAAATTGATCGTTTATTTCCGTAACTTGCACATACGACCAAATTAGCTTCTGAAACATATTCCATTGTGTCCGGAATGCTGGGTAAACCCTAGAAACGTCGGTCACCGCGCGAGATTTGGAGTTCGAAAATTTCGAATGAATAGTGTTTTTCGTTAAATTTCTATAAAAGGAACCCTTCATCGTCTCCATTTGCAAACCCTAGCCCTCTTTCTTCAGCCGCCAGTTTTGTTTTTCAATGGCCGAGAATTTATCTTCTTTCTCCCTCAATTTCTTTAAATCCACACATTAATTCAACAAACTTCCGACTAACAAATTGAAGAGCTCGTCATGCTCTTTAAAATCAACGGCTGCGATGGAGTTTCACGTGGTGGATCGGTGGCTATTGGAGTTCAAACGTATGGAGTTTGTGCTCTATTTTCGAGCTAAAGGCAAGGCCGAGCTCCACCTGGTTGCGGTCGAAGGTAGCACGAGTGATGGGCTTCGAGGTGGAAGATGTTGATCGAGCTGAAAGGTGGTGTGGTGGTCGCGTGAATTTGGGGTAGATGGCGGTTGTGGGTACCTTGTTACCTGTAGTCGAACGTGAGTGGAAGAAAGGGGGAGGGGGGGACGGCCTGGATCTAGGGGGGTTGAGATCTGCGGCCTGGACTGTTTAGGTTAAAAATTAAAATAAAAGTTGTAAAAAATTTTATATTATATAAATTGGGTAAACTTTAAAAATCAATATCTCTTTCATACGAGGTCGAAATTGCGCGAAACGAATTGCTTTGGCTTCGTTTTGTCGAACACTACGCAATGGAGCTGGTTTGGAGTTGTTTGGAGCTAGTGATAATTTCGGGTAAAATTAAAAGTACGTTTAATTTTATTCGGAACAAACGCTACCACTGTTATCGGAAACTCAAGGTGAGAACTTCTCACTCAATCGAATTGTTTCGATTTAAATTTTAAATAGTTAGATTTAAAATTGCTTGATTGTTTGATTGGATGATAGTTATTATCTGTTGTATTGAAATAGACCCTATCGCCGTATATTAAGCGGATGTTATTTATTAAACACATATACCGCGATAATTCCAACTTGAATGGAATTGGTATTATATATGTATTTGGAGTTGATTTTCCCGCATTATATAGCGGATAAGACCCTATTGCGCCGCATAATAGCGGATAATATTTTATAAATCCCATATACCGCGATATTCCGTCTTAAAGCGGAATTGGTATTGTGCTAACACCTGTGGATGCAAGGAAACAGGTTGGAGGGATCCAACTGGATTCCTCAAATGATTGAATTTGTTTCAATGTTGTGTGTTGATCTATTTATAATCTGCGTGATTATCTTTGTGATTGAAATCGTTAAAGGCTAAAATTTAGCCGAATATATTTTTGGTATCGTTAGATGCCGAAAATAAATAAAATTTGATTTTTGAAAATTTAAGTTGAGAATTCATAATAAAATTTAATTTTGAAATTGATTCATTTTAAATAAATAAACGTTGAAATTTTTATGTTATAAAAATTATGATTTTTGTGAAATATAACCGAAATGTGATTTTTGAAATAAGTAGCTGATTTATTTATAAAATGGTTTAAATTGGGATTTTTTGAATTTTTATAAATGATTTATATAAAAGATTTATAAAATTGATATTTATAAATTAAAATATTGGAATTATAAAACGAGTTTCTATAAGTGTTAAAAATGAAGTATAAATGGATTTCATAAGTGGATGAAATCTATAAATTTATAAATTGTGAAGTTATAAAATGAATAGATTTTTTTGTAAAATAAAAGATTTATAAGCAATTAACTTATAAATTGGATTTTGGCGTGTAAATGGGATATGGATAGAATTTGTTAATAAAGTGATTTTATAAGTTGAAGTTGTTATAATGTATAGATGGAATTTATAGACGTTGTTTTGTAAATCCGAAATCGACTTTTTTTGATAAGTTCATTTTTATAGCTTATTAAAGGAGATATATCCACGATTTTGGGACAGTGGATAATCCTTTAAATAAAATATGTGGAAATGTTGAATTTGGTTAACGAAGTATATTCACGATTTTGGACAGTGAATAACGTATTAAAGAAACATTTTAGGAAAGTGATATTTTAAATAGAATGAAAACGATTCAAAGATGTTTTAAAATGTATTAAGTATCGAAACCATAGATTTCAACATTCATTGTTGAAATAGATGTTTTCGAGAAATAGAAGGAAATGGTGGACTATAACACCGTTGTTAAAGTAAATGATTTTCGAAGGGAAATGTTTTATATAGTATTGGGATTTATATATCTATCTTAATTCCGAATCCCTATACTAGTGATTTTGGGTTGTCGTAACGATATTTTACGTAACATTCGTTTTGACCCAAATAAATGTGTTTAAGAGAATGTTTTCCTTAAAGAATTAAATATATACTTAATTGGGATTTGAGTATATTGAATATTTTCCAAATATTGAAATTAAATGGATTTATGAATTATTTATTATTGAATAAGTATGGAAATGTTTTCCAATATGAAGTGAATGTTTTGAGATTATATCTTTTAAAGATAAATAGAAAGTGAATAATTGAAATCGATTTGAAAATCGTATATCAGTGGATATATGAAAATTTAAATTCACTATGGAGTATATAAAGGAAAGGGAGATTTTTTTAAAAATAAACATGAATTTATTTTTGAAGTGTGGAAATAAATTTATGAATTTGGGACGTAAATTTAAAGTAAATCGGTAAGGATTTATTTAATTGGTTTAAATGAACCATTTTGAAATGAAAGTTGTAAAGGTGAAAATTGATTTGAAATTTGTTTTCAAATGGTTGAAGTGTGGAAATTATATCTTGTAAAGATATTTTTGAAAATAAATAATTTGGGAAATTATTTGAAATCGGTTGATGTTGTGAATATTGATTGATAGTTAAATAACCGACTATCAATATTGACCCTTAAATGGCTATTTGTTGTGACTTGGTTGAAATTGAATGCTACACTTATTTTTAAATTATTTTACTCTTTATTCGGATTACCCATTCCGAATAGTGATACGAAGTAATGGATAGCATTGAAGACCGGTGGTGAAGACCGGGTATTTGTGAAAACGATAGGATGACCTATCGATTGTCTCTGCACCGTTAGCTACGGTATGGAGATTTCCTTTGAGATGGGAAATTCGATCGGGATTGTGAATATCCGGATTGCAAGGGCTTCTTTTGAAGTGCCTTCGGTTCTGTTCGTACCTGGAACAGACTTGTATGGTTACATGTCTCACATTACATTTTGAGATATAAAGAAGATTTCTTTCAAATACATCTCTGTTGGTGGCGGAGAATTTATTCTCTTAGCTTAACACCCTTTTCTGAGATGTATGAGCTCAGAGGTTATGTAGTTGAAGGTTATCAGTGATATATTCCCAATTTGGTAATGTGGCATGCTGACTGTTGCTGTGTGATGATTATTTATTGATCATTTGTTGATCAAAGCGTGGCTTTGTGAAAAAGCGTAGCTTTGTGGACGAGACTTCGTCAGACCTCATACCCCGGAAATGGTCGAAACAGGAATATGCAGCAAGGTTATGAGGGTCGCTCCCTTTAGGGTATGTCATTTCCTTCTGGAAAAGGGTGGTGTCAAGTATGGAGCCCTGATGCTTAACCTATGTGGTTGCTCCAATCTCATTTTCTGTGTGGTTGTTGCTTTGTGATCGAGGGCCTTCAGACAAAGGTCTCAAAGGACCGGAGAGTGGCATACCCGAGTAGTAGTTACCTAGTTACAGAGGTAACCCGACCTTGTGTTGGCAGAGATCCGGTTAGGTTCTCGGACGTCCCGCTAGAGGCGATACCATGTGGCAGTAGGAAGTTCCTTAGCCTGACCATTTGTTGGAAATCCAAAGAAACAATATGAGCCTTGTACGGTTTTTGTTGTATAACCTGCCATGGAATGTGGCGGTAACCTGCTATTGAACATGGTAGCTATAGTAGGCATACGATAATGGTCGTATGTTGGCTAAGATTTATATTATACTTTCGAAATGTTTTCATCACTATGCACTAATAATAATATCAAAAAATGATTTGTTTTGCGTAGTAAGCATCTTTGACTATCATAAGGAGAAATCTCCTTCAATTCTGCATTTGCATTGTGTGTGTGCGGGGAGGCCTTATGGTAGTTTCATTTTCCAAAAGCATTGCGGATATTTTTCACTTCCCTTGTTGTTGTTGTTTAAAAGATAAATAACTGTCTTGAGTTCTCACACCAGTCTCATGACTGACCTGGAGTTTATTGTTCCCTTCCTAAATTCTGGGTGCCCATAATTTTCCACACGAGCAGCCTAGAGTCAGGTTATCAGGTCATTCTGGATTCAGAAGTGCTATGGAGCTCAAGTGGCGAGCTGGATGGCGAGACGTATTACTTGTATATGATTATCTTTCCGCTATAAATTCACTTGTAAGGACATGTTTGTATAACTGTCCATTGTTTTGTTGTGTTGTATATTGTTGTTGTACACTTTGATGATGATGTGATGTAATGTAATAACTGAGATAGTTCTTTGTTTTAAAGATTATTCATTTATTTATTATATGTTGTTCCGCTGCGATATGTGAGATTCTGATATTGTTTCTGTTCTGTTTCCTTACTTCTTCTACCTTTTTCTTCTACCTCTTCTTTTTAACCCTAACAATTCGGTTTTCCGGCATTCGATTATGCGGCATTTGATACAGTGGACGTAAGAATGCCGACCTTTGGATCCCGATAAAATCGACCTGTTACGAATGATTTAGAATTTGGAAATCAATTATAATAAAGATTTTCTTAAGTAATTTAGAATTTTGATTCAATTAAAGATAAATAAATTTGTGAAAATAATTAAGATAATTCAATTTTTGTTAATAATTAATGTGTTATTGGTTAATATAAATGATTTAATTAAGATAATGGTTTTCTTAATTAAGGATCTTTATAATATAAGAAGTTGAAGAATCATTTAATTAATTTAAATGAATAATTAATTAAGTAATTAATTTGTGATTAATTGAAGATAATCACTCGTGGATTAATTAAGTGTAATTACTTGGAAGTAATTAAGTAATTGATTACTGGAGGTAATTAAGTAAAGATAATTACTTTATGAAAGTAATTAAGTGGAAGTGATTAAGAGTTAATCACTTGAGTTATAAATTAAAGAATTAATTAATACAATTAATTAAAGGTTTAAATTATTTAATTAATGGTTATTTAATAAAAGGATTAAGAGAATTTAATAATGTGATTAATTACTTGCTAAAATAATTAATTAAAAAGAAATTTAATTAATGAAGTAATCATTAATTAATGGAATTAAATAATTAATTGTTAATTTATAATTAAAAAGGTAATTGATCTATAATTAAGTTTTAACCACTAAATGTAATTAAAAAGTAATTAATCAAATGTAATTAAAAAGTAAATAATTAGATGTGATTAATTAAAAATAATTAATCAAGTATGATTAATTAAAAATAGTTAATCAAAGATGTTTAATTAAAAGAAATTAATCAGGTGTGATTAATTAAAGGATAATTAAGGAATAATTATCAGAATAATTAAAGAGTAATTAATCAAGTATGATTAATTTAAATGGTAATTAAGAGATAATTACGTGATATAATCAAGAAGTAATTAATCTAGATGATTAGTTAATATTGTAATTAAGGAATAATTTCTTAAAGAAATTAAGAGATAAGTAATCAAGAATGATTAATTAAAGGGGATAATTAAGTAATGTTTATTAATTAATTTGTAATTAATTAATGAATAAGTAAACTGGATCAATGATAAAGGATTAATTAAATTAATTAAGTTTGGATCAAACTTATTTATGAATGATTAATGATTGGATGATAAATATCATTGGATGAGTTAATGATATTGGATGATATTGAATGTCATTGGTTGATATGTAATGATTTGAATGTGATATACCCGAGATGTGATATATATTCTGCTTTGTGATATGTGTGGTTGAATTTGATAATAATGGATTATCTATCTGTGTGTTGTGATCATCCATTTATGTTAAGTGATATTATGAATATCTATTGTTTAAACCCTTAAGTACAACTTAGACATTCAAATAGCGTTTGGATTCGGTGAGACCGGGATCGGGTTTCCATATTTGGATATCCGAAAACCACATCGATCCAAATTAAACGTTAGGTCGTGAATCCAAGTGGAGTGCAGGTGAAGACTCGAGGTGTAAGAACTATTCGTCAGTATAACTCTGGGGGTGATTTCGAGATGAGTTTGACGGAAATAGTACTTACTGGTTCGAGATGGCGATTCACAGTGCAAGGGCTATGGTCGTCGACTCTGAGGGTGATTCCAAAATGAGTGCAACGAGATAGTGCCTTCGGTTTCGTTCGAACCCGGAACAGACTTGTATGGATTGAATGCTTTCAGAACATCGTCAGGTGGACGATGAGCATTCTAAGATAGATGTGTCCTATATAGGTAATCGCAGCCTCAAGCCTCATCAACCGAGAATGGCTAAAACAGGGGAGGTGCATCAAGGTTAAGTGGGTCATGCCCAAGTAGGACGAGATTTACCCCTGTCTAGATGTCCCTTTTTATTTCAGCTTGTGGGCGGGTTGATCTGCAGCCAACTGCGGGGTGGTCTTGTTCGGGACTGTTCATTAAGGAATGGTCTCAGCCTTGTGTTGCAGGGGATCGGGAGTCGTCCTCGATATGGTGATCTAGGCCACGTACTGTGATGGGTGGTACCCCAGTAGCCCTGCCATTGATGGAAACTCATTCTTCCCACGAGACCCTACGGTTTTGTTTGTATTACCCGCTTTGGTGGCTAGTAGCTAGAATTTAATAGATGTAACAATTCCGACTATTTCTTATTTACTTGAAAACCGTAGACACTATTATAATATCACTGGATTTCCTATCAAATGTTTTGGTTAGCATAAGGTAATTTTTTTTCCATGTTTATGTATGGGAAGTCTTACGTGGTATCTTTTTCTTTCAAAGGATTCTCTAAAGTTAAGCAAATTTTAAACCGTTTACTCACACCAGACCCCTTTCTGACCCGAGTGTTTATTTTCTGTTTTATTAAACTCTTGGGTACTCATATTATGTATGAGTAGTCAAGTGATTCAGGATATCCTTGACGAATTCTGGAGGAGCTTTGGAGTAGGAGGCTTCAGCGTGTTGATATATAGTTAGAGTTTCCACCGTGTGTTATTCTGTATAGTTGTTCTTGTATTGTACATTAGACAGAAATGTTATAACTGTCTAAATTGAGATGTAAGTTGTGTACTATGATGTATACGATACTATGTATATGTTATATATTATATTTCATTCGTTCCGCTGTGAGATTCTGATGTGTTGCTGTTCTTTCTTCTCTTTCTTTTCTTCTTCTATCCCTTTCTTTCTTAAAAAGTGATGCGTCTTTCTGGTGATAGAAAGATGGGTCGCTATAGTTGGTATCAGAGCATTAGGTTGAGTGAATACCTAAGGTCTGGAGTAGTGTCTATCTTGAGAGAGCGTACTTGTAATTTTTTTATATATAAATATTTATATATCTACCTAATCTGTTGGGTTATCTGTTCGGATTTTCCAACATAGGTTATGAAGGTAGATAAGGTAGGAGTGTGTGGAACACGACTACCACTAATCGAAGAGGCTCATATGTTGTGGTTGGAGGTGTATCAGTCGAGATTGTAGACCTAATACCGTCTCGAATAAGTTTTGTAGATTGGTGAAAGGATTATTGATCCTAGAGGAAGTATTTTCAAGGATTGGAGTATATTCTTGAAGTGTGATATTGATTTGCTCTCGAATGAGCGGGATTTCCAAGAGTTAAATCTGTCAGCTGAGCAGAAGCAGGTGATGGTATCTTGGTAACTTCAGGAAGGAATAGATGTGTGATGGGATGCAGTATCCATAGATGGTTCTGAAGATGTTTCTTTTGGAAGCTAGATTTAGAGGGTGTTGAAGGAAAGTTGATGCCTACTGTAGGGAAGATTCAGATATTTAAGGATCTTCTGGATTTTAAGTAAGGGAGTCTTATCTATATTGAAGTATGAGACTAAGGTCGATGAGTTACCTCATTTCGGACATGGTCTCATTTGTTTTCCTTAAGAAGACAAGCGGTTGGTGTTGGTTTGGAGCCGAGTTTCTTGAGGATATGTCTACCCGTCTCAAGGATTTTTAGTGGAATTGGGTGATAATTTTGTGTTTCAAGGAGCTTTTGGTTAAGGATGATCTTTTAGCTTAGCAGTATCATTGAAGTGGAGTTTGGAAGTAGCAGCATGGACCCGTTTCTTCGATGATTCAGAAATCTTTGGGATTCTACTATCGGCAGGCCAGGCAGATAGTGAAGGCTTATCCCTTTCTTCGGGAGGCTTAGCAGAGCAGGATATTTGTTGGAGTGATTTATCAGTTTTTCTGGTAGATAAGCCATTCTTGGAGATTGATCTTGATTAGGAAATATAAGATTTGGTAAAACTGGAGGGCTAGCTCCGGAAGTATTTTAAGATTTTCCTGTGTTCTCTGAAGATTAGATTTTGATCTACAGGATTGAATTGCCAGTTCGGATAGCTGGAATTCATTGTATTTCACATATCTTCGAGGAATATGTGTATGATTCATCAAGTGATAGAATCAGCAGTTCAGAAGGATCTGGTAGTTGGGCTGGTTTTGAGTTTAGCCTGATATCTTGTTCAGATTTGTAGATCAGATGAGAGGGAGTTCTTAGTTATAGTAGTATAGTTACTTAAGGTTCTGTAGAGCGAGTATTCCAGTATAGGTACCTGGAAAACTCTAGATAATATTAGGAAGATCTATTCAAAATTTTGCCTGGATAGATAAAATTGTTTGTTTGAAATGGGTTGCTATGGTTGCTATGATTGATAGTGCATGATTGATTGTGTGATTGCTGTTTGAAATTTAAATTCTTTTGCTGGGCTATTAAATTATCTTTGCTTTAAAATTTCGAGGACGAAATTCTTTTAAGGAGGGAGGAATGTGGCAACCCGGAATTTTGAGCAATATCAGTTTAATAATCTTTGTTGATAATTAAATTGATTTGATCATTTTACATTATAAATTGACAAGTTAAAATTATTTTAAAAGCCAATAATAATAATTTGATAATATCTATCAACATTTTTCTCAACAATATAAAATTTGGCAAGTTTAATTCTTTTGAAAATTTATAATATTTTAATTTGGAATTATTTATTTTAGCAATTTAAAAATTGGTAAGATTTATTTTTCAAAAGCTAATCAAAATATTTTCTATTTATAATATATATATATATATACACACACATATATATATATATATATATTGATATATCTTGTAAATAGGAAGTTTTAATGTAATAAAAGCTATATATTCAAATTGTAATATATATGAATATATATATTGTGGTTTGGATTTGAGTTTCAAAAATTTAGTAATGATCAAATCTAATGTTAAAATGTTTTTCCATTTGAAATGTATATATATATTTGTGTGTGTATATATATATATATATATTAGAAATAGGAAAAATATTGATTTGAATTTAATAAGTGTTTTCAAACTTTATTGTATACAATTTATAATTTGGAAATTTTAACCTGACTCAATACTTTTGAAAATGATATTTGAAATTTAAATTTTAATAACAAGAATAATTTCTTATTTATTTTAAACATATATTTTAGTTTGAGTTTTAAATAAGATTTAAATTTAAACGTTCATTTGTTTTTAATAGTCTTTCATTTTAAAATTTTAACATAAGATAAGTTTGTTTTAAATTTTTTATATATAGAGTTAAAATAATTTTTTAAAATTTATAAACATATGTTATATATATTTGATCAAAATATAAGTTATTAGTTAATAAATGTTCACATGAATTTGCTTTTGAATATTTATTAAAATCTAAAACCTGTTTATTAAAAAGATAAGTACTTAAATATTACATAATTACTTATTCATAACATAAATAAATTATAAATAAGAAAATAACATTTGTAAATCATTAATTAAACATTAAAAACATTTGTAAAACATTAATAAAACATTAAATAACACTTGTAAGTATTTTGAACTTATTAAAGACATTTGTAACTTATGTGCATATGTGTAAGATCATTAGAGCATTAAAGTGACAAATGTCATTCTCTTGATTAATTAAGTTTAAAATTAAATTGTAAAATAAAAGAAGAGTTTTATTTTCAGTTAAGAATTTCTTTATTCTCTTCAACAAAAATGAATACAAATCAAAAACCAAGATCAAAAGAAAGAAGAAGAAAACTGTAAAAGAAATCTGAAAATAAAGGAGTGAAATCTGGAATCAAGTTCAATCAAAGGGCAAGGGAAATTCAACATAAACCTTCAGTTTTTCAAATTCAATCAGCATGCAAAATTGAAATCAACTGCAGGAAGATTTGTTTTCAACATGCAAATTAAATCAAGAATCTAGAAAATGCAGTTTTTATCTTCTACTCTGATTCCTTGCTTTTATAAAGGTGAGTAAATGAAATTTTTTAAAAGCAGTTTTAATTCTAAATTTCATGTGGATATTATGTTGAAAATCATGATGTTAATTAAATATTTGAATTTAAATTGGATGCATGTTTGAATTGAGTATATTGAAAGCCTGTATGGTTAAAATTTTTACTGTGTGTTTATTAAATAGTTTCAAATTCTATAATAAATTCAATAACTAGATTTTGAATTCGAATTGGACTTTGAAGTGTAAATAGAAGTTGTTTGTAATCAAGTAATCTATCATCTAAAAATAGTTATAGGATTTTAAAGTGAATAATTGGTTATAAATCTTTGAATTTACAGTAAAATTTAAATTGGGTCAAAATTTTATGATTTCAATTTTTAATTTTGATTTCATAATTGAAGTGCAAATAGGAAATCATGATTTTTGAAGCTTGTATCATGATTTTTAGATTAGTAATTGAAGAGAATTTTCGAATTGAATGTTTTGGACATTTTGGTCAATTAATGGCGAACGAAGGCGAACCGTGCAACGCCGTTGAGCATGAAGGTCAAAGGGATGTTCTAGATCATCAGAAAAATGCTTTGGAATTTTTTTAGTGGATCGAGACGGCCGGAATTCGATCGTGTAGGGTTTTGCATCCTGTTTTTGCCGACGTTGTTCTATTGGGTTTCGCGATGGCGAGAAGCTACTGGAGTGGATCGCGTGTGTTGCCGTGGGTTTAGAAGGTCATGACGAAGCTACAGTGGTGATGTTGGGTTTTCTCGAAGCTGGGGTTGTCATGGAGGGTCGGTTTTATGGTGATGGTGGTTTCGAACTGATGGGTTCGATGGTCAATTTTTGATTTTCGATCAAGAGACGATTTCTGGGATTCGATAGTAGTCGTCGTGGTCAATTGCGACTTAGTGGAGGCCGGAGAGGAGTTCAACGTTGGCCGGTGAGGACGTGCACGTTGATGTGCATGGTTTTCGTGCATCAGTATTTGGGTAATGGAAGAGAAGGGTTGGAGCTCGAAGATTATAGCGTGTATCTGTTGTTTTGGCTCAAAGCAGGTTTAGGAATGGGGTAACTCGGGGTAGACGCGAAGAAGTGTAGTGGTTGGCTCGAGTTTTGTTGAGCAGTTTTTGTTGTTCAGGGTTTTAAAATTAACAGTAATGTTTTTAAAGATTTTGAAACAAAAGAAAACTTGATTTTGTAAATGATTAAAGTTTTAAAAAAAAAGTTAAACAAGTTTATTTATAAAACTAAATTTTTTTCAAGTTAAAGTTTTAAACAAGTTTATATATATTAAAATATGAAAGTTTTAAAATAAAATAAGTGAATTTTGAAATAAAGTTAGTATTAAATTTTATTTAATAACTTTGGAAAGTTTAAAGATTCAAAAGTTTTTAATTTGAATGTTTAGATTATTTTAATTATAACTGATTTATGATATATTTTATTTTAAATAAAATGTAATGATTTAGAATTTGGAAATCAATTATAATAAAGATTTTCTTAAGCAATTTAGAATTTTGATTCAATTAAAGATAAATAAATTTGTGAAAATAATTAAGATAATTCAATTTTTGTTAATAATTAATGTGTTATTGGTTAATATAAATGATTTAATTATGATAATTGTTTTCTTAATTAAGGATCTTTATAATATAAGAAGTTGAAGAATCATTTAATTAATTTAAATGAATAATTAATAAATAATTAAGTAATTAGTTTGTGATTAATTGAAGATAATCACTCGTGGATTAATTAAGTGTAATTACTTGGAAGTAATTAAGTAATTGATTACGGGAGGTAATTAAGTAAAGATAATTACTTTATGAAAGTAATTAAGTGGAAGTGATTAAGAATTAATCACTTGAGTTATAAATTAAAGAATTAATTAATACAATTAATTAAAGGTTTAAATTATTTAATTGATGTTTATTTAATAAAAGGATTACGAGAATTTAATAATGTGATTAATTACTTGTTAAAGTAATTATAAAGAAGAAATTTAATTAATGAAGTAATCATTAATTAATGGAATTAAATAATTAATTGTTAATTTATAATTAAAAAGGTAATTGATCTATAATTAAGTTTTAACCACTAAATGTAATTAAAAAGTAATTAATCAAATGTAATTAAAAAGTAAATAATCAGATGCGATTAATTAAAAATAATTAATCAAGTATGATTAATTGAAAGTATTTAATCAAGAGTGTTTAATTAAAAGAAATTAATCAGGTGTGATTAATTAAAAGCTAATTAATCAGGTGTGATTAATTTAAGGATAATTAAGGAATAATTATCAGAATAATTAAAGAGTAATTAATCAAGTGTGATTAATTTAAAGGGTAATTAAGAGATAATTACTTGATATAATCAAGAAGTAATTAATCAAGATGATTAATTAATATTGTAATTAAGGAATAATTTCTTAAAGCAATTAAGAGATAAGTAATCAAGAATGATTAATTAAAGGGGATAATTAAGTAATGTTTATTAATTAATTCGTAATTAATTAATGAATAAGTAAGCTGGATCAATGATAATCCAAGTGATTCAGTAAGAATTAATTTAATTAAGGATTAATTAAATTAATTAAGTTTGGATCAAACTTATTTATGAATGATTAATGATTGGATGATAAATATCATTGGATGAGTTAATGATATTGGATGATATTGAATGTCATTGGTTGATATGTAATGATTTGAATGTGATATACCCGAGTGTGATATATATGCTGCTTTGTGATATGTATGGTTGAATTTGATAATAATGGATTATCTATCTGTGTGTTGTGAATCATCCATTTATGTTAAGTGATATTATGAATATCTACTATTTAAACCCTTAAGTACAACTTGGACATTAAAATGGCGTTGGATTCGGTGAGACCGGGATCGGGTTTCCATATTTGGATTTCTGAAAACCACATCGATCCAAATTAAACGTTAGGCCGTGAATCCAAGTGGAGTGCAAGTGAAGACTCGAGGTGTAAGAACTATTCGTCAGTATAACTCTGGGGTGATTCCGAGATGAGTTTGACGGAAATAGCACTTACAGGTTCGAGATGGTGATTTAGAGTGCAAGGGCTATGGTCGTTGACTCTGAAGGTGATTCCAAAATGAGTGCAACGAGATAGTGCCTTCGGTTTCGTTCGAACCCAGAACGGACTTGTATGGATTGAATGCGTTCAGAACATCGTCAGGTGGACGATGAGCATTCTAAGATAGATGTGTCCTATAAAGGTAATCGCAGCCTCAAGCCTCATCAACCGATTATGGCTAAAACATGGGAGGTGCAACAAGGTTAAGTGGGTCATGCCCAAGTAGGACGAGATTTACCTCTGCCTAGATGTCCCTTTTTATTTCGGCTTTGTGGGCGGTTGGATCTGCAGCCAACTGCGGGATGGTCTTGTTCGGGACTGTTCTGTAAGGAATGGTCCCGGCCTTGTGTTGCAGGTGATCGGGAGTGGTCCTCGGTATGGTGATCTAGGCCACGTACTGTGACGGGCGGTACCCCAGTAGCCCTGCCATTGATGGAAACCCATTCTTCCTACGAGACCTTACGGTTTTGTTTGTATTACCCACTTTTGTGGCTAGTAGCTGGAATTTAATAGATGTAACAATTTCGGCTATTTCTTATTTACTTGAAAACCCTAGACAATATTATAATATCACTCGATTTCCTATCAAATGTTTTGGTTAGCGTAAGGTAAAATTTTTTCCATGTTTATGTGTGAGAAGTCTTACGTGATACCTTTTTCTTTCAAAGGATTTTCTAAAGTTAAGCAAATTTTAAACCGTTTACTCACACCAGACCCCTGTCTGACCCGAGTGTTTATTTTCTGTTTTATTAAAATCTTGGGTACACATATTATGTATGAGTAGTCAAGAGATTCAGGATATCCTTGACGAATTTTGGAGGAGCTTTGGAGCAGGAGGCTTCAACGTGTTGATATATAGTTAGAGTTTCCGCTGTGTGTTATTCTGTATAGTTTTTCTTGTATTGTACATTAGACAGAAATTTTATAACTGTCTAAATTGAGATGTAAGTTGTGTACTCTGATGTATATGATACTATGTATATGTTATATATTATATTTCATTCGTTCCGCTATGAGATTCTGATGTGTTGTTGTTCTTTCTTCTCTTTCTTTTCTTCTTCCATCCCTTTCTTTCTTAAAAAGTGATGCGTCTTTCTGGTGATAGAAAGACGGGTCGCTACAAAATCCCCTGCCGCCGTCGATTATGTCAACTGGAACCCATGGCCTTCCTTCCAGAGCTGCTTCACGCCACCATGTCGCGACCACGACCCTCGCGATCGAAGCCGATGAACCATAGACGCCGAGCACACATCGACAACACACCTGACAAAACTACACTCAAACCCTAGATCACCCTCATCCTGATGACTCGATCACCAGAAAATTCACCACCCATTTTCCAATGATCATCACCCCTAAAGCTACCATCAACCTAAAACTCGTCGAACCTCTATACGCCGATCATCGGGAATCGATGATATTCCCAAAATCATTCAACCTAGCATATTTCGATTAATACAACATCAAAAATCAAGATTTGAATCCTAAAATTCATCATTTGATATCATGAAACTGATTATGGGATTTAAACATGAAATTTAGTTCATTTATTTTCGACTTCCTTTTAGTTCATCACTGTATTCTTTTATTTTTGAAATATTTGCTAAATGTAAAATATCAAAACCATTTTTACAATTTATAAAACCTTGTTAAAATCCTTTTTCCTTCAGGGATCTTGATCTGAAACTAATTTGTTTGAAAGATACAAATTTTTATATAAATTTAGAACCAGTTTTTTTTTCAAACAGAGCAGAGATATGTATATACAGGAACTCAGCTTACCTAGACATATCCTTAATACAAACATGCATTTACTGCCACATTTATACAAACATATATACATCATTACAACACAAATCTATCACAAGAATCAAATTTAATCACAGATTTTAAAAACTGTTTTTAAAGAAAGGCTTACTCACAGTTAGAAACAGAGAACAAGCTTACTGTTGAAATTGAAGCTTGCTTTAATCTGGTGATTACTATAGATTTTGATCTGATATTTGAGTTTAAATCTGATTTGAAACTGAAGATTGCAACTTTGTTTTTGATGTTTGATTGAATAGCTAGTTTGATCTCAGGTATAAAACTTGGAAACTGATGTTGTACATTTTCCTTCTGTTTCAGGTTTTAGTGTATATATTTTTGTGGAAGGAAAGAAAGATGAAGAGAATTTTGAAAATTTGAAAAATGTTGAGCTGAAACCAGGTTTTCCTCTTAATATTTGTTATTTATAATTTAATTTTAAGAGAAAGTAAATGTTGCCAATTGTTATATGCTTAGCTTACACTTGTTATCATACATTGATTTTTTTACAAATGTTGAAACAATGCTTCTTATGCTTACAAGTGTTCAAACTCTTAATTAAATAAAATTTTCTTAATTGCTTATGATTTATATAAATGTGTTTATGTTTTAAATCTTTATATATATAATTTATTTTTATGCAAGTGTATTTTTAAAGAAAGAATATTAAGTAATTTTTTATTTAAATCCTTTCTTATGTTTTATATAAACTTATGTATTATGTTTTAAATGTTTATAAATAAAAAAAATCAAATTTATTCATGTTAAATTTTAAAAAGAAAGGATATTAAATCTTTTAATTAAATTCTATTTCAAACTTAAGCTAATATACTTGAATTGATAATTATAAACAAATACTAATGATAAAAGTGTTCAATTTAAATTTTAAATGAACTTTTGAATCAAATATTGAATTTTTTAAACAAGCTTCCACATCCCAATATATATACATATATATTTTAATTTGAAAATATTTTATTTAAATTCAAAAACCAAAATTTCCTATTCACAATGTATATACATATATATACATTATAAATAGAATATAATTTTAATAGCATTGAAAGATAAATCTTACCAATTAAATATTATTAATTTTAAAAAGATAAAATTTGCCAAATTAAATATTTATAAAAGAAAATCAATAAACAATATTATCAAATTTAAATCAACATTGTCAATTCAAATAATTTTTAAATGAATATTATCAAATTGTATTGCTTAAATTTTTGGGTCATCACATTCCTCCTCCCTTAAAAGAGTCTCGTCCCCGAAATTTAAAAGCAAAGGTAATTTAATAATCGAGCAAACAAACATCAAAGCATACTTATCAGCCAGATATTATCAACCATAGCAACCAATTTATTCTAATAAACAAATCCAACTAACTATCCTGACACATATTAGTATAGACCTTCCTACCACTATCTAGAGTTTCCCAGGTATAAATACTGGGATACTCGCTCTACTGAACCTAATCGAACTACACTACTAGCTCCAGAGCTTCCTCTAAAAAAGATTTACAATCAGAACAGGATATCAGACCATAGACAAGTCTGACTCAACTTCCAAATCCTTCCCGAACTGGTGGTTCCATATCCAGTGATGGATCATACACATACTCCCTCAGAGATACATAAAATACATTGAATTCCAGTCATCCATCTGGCAATTCAATTCCTGCAGGCCAACACTTGTCCTTACATGAATACGGAAAGATCCAATACATTTCTGAGCTAGCTTTCCAATCTTACTCAATCCTATAGCTCTTCTTTACCGGAGAAAACCTCAACCAAAACAAAGTCTCCAACTTCAAATTCCAAATTCCAGTGTCTCTTATCCACATAACTTTCGATGATCCTGGGCTGCCTTCATCCTTCCTGATCAGCTCAACCTTCGCTGATGCTTCTTGAAACAAACTGGACCAAAAACAAACCAATCTACGGATCCTACCCATCAAGATGATCCTTCCAAGGTCCACCAAATAATCCAAAACACAACTCTATTATACAAACATCAGAAGATTTCAAACTTACTTCCCTTATCCGGAATAACCAAAATAGGTGCACTAGACATCCTAGCCTTCAAATCCCGAACGAACTTCCCATAGAAACCCTCTAATCCAAAACACTGCAACTTTTGGTTGCTTCCACTTTAGAACAGCTGCTACCTTGTTTCCGCTGCGCAACTCTGATCCGGAGTCGATGAAAATGCCGTCGATGAACACGAACACAGACTTGTCCAACACATCCTAGAAAACACAGTTCAACAGATCCACAGAGAAAACATAGAAGTTCCATGGAATCCTGAGCTGCTACACCAAATCTTCTCTCTAGGAGCCATCCCCCTACTTAGCTGAACCACCGGTATAGCTCCATGAACCAAGTCGATACCAAAACTCAATCTCCAGATGCGGACAACCTCTGCCTTCCCTGAAGACATCCGGAAAATCTCTAATAACCCAAGAGAACACCCAAACTATCGCAAGTCACTTTTGCGATCTACCCCGATCAGTTCCAAAGAAACTATTCTCTCTTCACATATTAGAACAACTTATGCTTGACTAACCAATATATCGAAGAAATGGGTCCACTTTGCCACTTCTGAACTCCATCTCCAGGATACTGCTTAGCCAAAGACCCTCCTGCTGGCACACAAAACACCTACGAGCTGCACTGCTGCCACAAATGCCAAAGACTTTCTATCCATAAGCCCTTCGATCCTAAAAACTATCAACAAATTCCACAAATAACCTTGAGATGGGCAAACATCACCATAAGAAACTCGGGCCTCAAACCAAGCACAAACACCCTTGCCTGAGATCCAGAAAATCCTTATGCAGCCGAGTCTTCTCTGTGGCAGGTATCACCTGCTCCTAAAAACTTCCTCCAAAAGAAAACACCATCTGGAACATCCATGGTCAATGCCTCTCACCACGCAGCTGCTCCTTCCTGAAGTTGCCAAGATGCTATCACTTGCTTCTGCTCAACCAACAGATCCACACCCTTGAAAATCCTCTCACACGAGTGAAATCAAACTTACACTTCAATGATGGACTCTGAACCTTTAAAAAAGGTTTCCTTCATAGATTGGTGAAATCCTAACACCACTACAAAGATCACTCGAGACGGTATTGGGTCTACAGTCTCGACAGATACACCTCCAACCTCAACGTTCAGACTTCTTCCATTAGTGGTAGTCTTGCTACACACACCACCACTCTATCTACCTCTAGAACTTATGTTGGAAAACCCGGACAAGTAATCCAATAGATTAGGTGTATATATATATTACAAGTACGCTCTCTCAAGAAAGAAATCACTCCAAAGCCTAGGTATTCACTCAACCTAGTGCTCTGATACCAACTATAATGACCCGTCTTTCACTCCACAGAAAAGACGTATCATTAATAAGAAAGAAAGGGATAGAAAAGAGAAAAGATAGAAAAGAAAGAACTAAACAATATCAGAATCTCACAGCGAAACGAATAAAATATATAACATCACATAAGATATTATGTAGTATCACATACATCAGAGTTATACAGCTTATACAACACAAATTAGACAGTTATAAACACCTGTCTAACATACTACTCAAAACATCACTGAGATATAGACATAGCGGAATCATTATATATCTACACGCTGAAGCCTCCTGCTCCAAATCTCCTTCAGAATTCGTCAAAGCTAACCCGAATCCCTTGGCTACTCGTAAAAATTTGAGTACCTAAGAGTTTAATAAAATAGAAAATAAACTCTGGGTCTGACATAGGTCTGGTGTGAGTAAACGGGTTAAAGTTGTTTGACTTTGAAAACCTTTGAAAGAAAAGGTTACTCGTAAGACTTCTCGTACATAAACACGGAAATTTTTTTGCCTTACGACAACCAAACATTTGATAGGAAATCCAGTGATATTATAATAGGGTCTAGGGTTTTCAAGTAAAATAGAAAATAGCTGAAATTGTTACATTAATTAAATTCCAGCATACTAACCACAAAGTGGATTATACAATCAATTCCGAGATCACTTATTGGAGATTGGTTTCCATACAATGGCAGGGCTACTGGGGTCCGCCCATCGCAGTATGAGGCCTAGATCACCATACCAAGGATCCTTCCCGATCCCCTGCAACACAAAGCCGAAACCATCCCTTACTGGATAGTCCCGAACAAGACAACCCCACAGTTGTTTCGAACCAACTTCCCACAAAGCCGAATAAAAAGTGACTTCAAGATAGGGGAAATTTTTGTCCTACTTGAGTGCGACTCACTTAGCCTTGCTGCACCTCCCCTGTTTTAGCCATTCCCGATGGATGAGGCTTGAGGCTATGGTTACCTTTATAGAACACATCTATCTTAGAATGATCATCGTGTTCCATTGACGATGTTTTGAAAGCATTCAATCCATACAAGTTCGTTCCGGCTTCGAATGAAACTGAAGGCATTATCTCGTTACACTCATTTTGGAATCACCCTCAGAATTAACGACAATAACCCTTGCACTCTAAAACTCCATCTCGATCTTCACTTGAGATTTCACGACCTATCGTTTAACTTGGATCGATGTGGTTTTTGGATATCCAAATTCGAAAATCCGATCCTGGTCTCACCGAAATCCAAATGTTTCTTAAAGGCCAAGTTGTTTAAGGCTAAACAATTCAATTAAATTTAATACTTTGAATTCACATAGTATCCATCCAGATAAATATCATACATTTATCACAACTATATCCAATATCACAACACAGAATATCATAGATATAAATATCAATCAATCCAGACATTCTACTCAAACAATCATCCACAAGCAGGAATTATTAATCCATATTAAAATTAATTTAATTAACTTAAATTAAATTAATTACTTAAGAATAAATCACTAATTCTCTACTTAGTCAATCATTAATTAATAACAATCATTTAATTAATTAATCATTCCTCAATTACCTTATCAATCAATTAATTAATCTTTAATTACAGATTAATTATCCCTTAATTATTAATTAATAAACCTTAATTATCAATTAATAAAACTTAATTACAATTTAATTAATCCTTTAATTATCCATTTTAATTAATCATCCTTGATTAATTATTCTTCAATTACATTAAGTAATTAGCCTTTAATTAATTACACAAATTAATTATCTCTTAATAATATATTAACCCTTAATTATTCTCATAAATTAATTATTAATTAATTACATTAATTAATGATCCTTAATTAATTACTTCATTAATTAATTAACTATTTCATTAATTATATTAATTAATTATACTTTAATTAATCACTTTCGTTTAATCAACCTTAATTAATCATAAACAGTAATTAACCATCCTGTAATTACTTACCATAATTAATTAACTCTTAGTTAATTATATTAATTCTTTGATTGATTACACTATGTAATTAATCTTTAATTACTTCTATTAAGTAATTTTCTTTAACTACTCCATTAAATAATTCCCTTTTAATTAATTACATCCAGTAATTATCCATTAATTACTTACACTAAGTAATTACACTTCATTAATTACATTAAGTAATTTTACTTAATCAATCATCAAGTGATTATCTTTAATTAATTAACATAATTAATTAACTTAAATTAATCACATTAATTTAATTGACTACATTGAGTGATTAATCCCTTTAATTACTTCCGCTAATTAATTACTCCTTAATTAATTACCTTTAATTACTTAGATTAATTAACCTTTAATTAATTTAGTAATTACTATCTTAATTAATTAACCAATTATCTTAAATTAATTATATTAACTAATTATCTCTTAATCATTAGTTAATGTTCCTTAATTTAAGTTATATTCATTAACTATCCCTTAATAACTTCCTTAAGTAATTATGCTTATTATTAATTACATTAAGTGATTAACTTCTAAAATTGTTTCACTAATTAATTAACCTTAATTAATCACAACCTTAATTATATAAAGATAAATTCATTATTTTTAATTTAAATACTTCATTGTATTATTAAGATTTATTTGAGAATCATTTTGGAATTAACTATACAATTAATTCAAATATAATTACTTTTAAACAAACAACTTTGAAGAAGACTTTTAACTTAAACATTAAATCTTTGAAAAGCTAGATTTAAAACTTGTTAAATAGATTTACCTTTGAAACTAGGTTTACATTCTTTGAAAATATTACTAGCCTTTTAAAAACTTATTTTAAAATTTCTTTTTTTAAAAACTTGAACTCAATTAAAGTTTAATATCATTAATTTAAAGTTTATCTGAAAAACAATTTACACAAAACATTTGAAAATAATATCATTAATTTAAAGTTTAATACTCTTACATTTTAATCTAAACATCATCTTTTATATTTTTGGAAACACTTATGAATTCAATTACAAAATTAATCTAATTTTATAATTACCTTTTTTGATTAAACAAACAATTTTAAATTTTTTCTTTTTATCCTTGAAAACATTTTAAATTTATATATATCTCTAAACTTGGCTAACAACCTTTTTGAAATTGATTGATCAACTTGCCTTTGCTTTAAACTACCGAACTCGATTTCCTTTAAAATTTGAAATCTGTTTCAAACTCAAAAAAAGAATCCGAGCAAAAAGTAATAAAAAACCGAGTATTCTAAACCAAAGCACCGAGTCACCCACACCCCCTGCTACTTCGAGCCATCACACAAAACCCTTCGAGTTCGACCCGAGTCGATGCTTTCTTCCCGAAGCTTCTTCAAAACCCAACTATGCGAATGCACCATGCACATGCATGGCAACTCCACCCCTCTCCGATCAATTTTGTGGCCTTCAACAAACTACCCTCGACCTCGACAGGCAACACGCCAACCCAGAATCCAAAATTCGAGAGAAAATCGAAAACTCGAAGTTCAAACGAAAAACTGGAACGAAGCACCACCGAAAAAACCCTGCCGCTGTCGATTATGTCAACTGGAACCCATGGCCTTCCTTCCAGAGCTGCTTCGTGCCACCATGTCACGACCATGACCCTCGCGATCGAAACCGATGAACCATAGACGCCGAGAACACATTGACAACACACCTGACAAAAGACTACACTCAAACCCTAGATCGCCCTCATCCTGACAACTCGATCACCAGAAAATTCACCACCCATTTTTCCAATAATCATCGCCCCTAAAGATACCATCAACCTAAAAATCGTCGAACCTCTATACGCCGATCATCGGGAATCAGTGATATTCCCAAAATCCTTCAACCTAGCATATCTCGATTAATACAACATTAAAAATCATGATTTGAATCCTAAAATTCATCATTTGATATCATAAAACTGATTATGGGATTTAAACATGAAATTTAGTTCATTTATTTTTGACTTATTTTTAGTTCATCACTGTATTCCTTTATTTTTAAAATATTTAATAAATGTAAAATCTTAAAACCATTTTTACAATTTATAAAACCCTGTTAAAATCCTTTTTCCTTCAGGGATCTTGGTCTGAAACTAATTTGTTTGAAAGATATAAATTTTTATATAAATTTATAACCATTTTTTTCAAACACAGTAGAGATATGTATATACAGGAACTCAACTTACCTAGACATATACTAAATAAAAACATGCATTCACAGCCAAATTTATGTGAACATATATACCTCATTACAACACAAATCTATCACAAGAATCAAAATTTAATCATAGATTTTAAAAACTGTTTTTAAAGAAAGGCTTAATCACAGTTAGAAACAGAGAGCAGGCTTGATGTTAAAATTGAAGCTTGCTTTAATCTGGCGATTGCTACAGATTTTGATATGATATTTGAGTTTAAATCTAATTTGAAACTGAAGATTGCAACTTTATTTTTGATGTTTGATTGAATAACTAGTTTGATCTCAGGTATAAAACTTGGAAACTGATGTTGTACATTTTCCTTCTGATTTCAGGTTTTAGTTTATATATTTTTGTAGAAGGAAAGAAAGATGAAGAGAAGTTTTAAAATTTGAAAAATGTTGAGCTGAAACCAGGTTCTCCTCTTAATATTTGTTATTTATAATTTAATTTTAAGAAAAAGTAAATGTTGCCACTTGTTATATGCTTAGCTTACACTTGTTATCATACATTGATTTTTTTACAAATGTTGAAACAATGCTTCTTATGCTTACAAGTGTGCAAACTCTTAATTAAATAAAATTTTCTTAATTACTTATGATTTATATAAATGTGTTTATGTTTTAAATCTTTTTATATATAAATTATTTTTGTGCAAGTGTATTTTTAAAGAAAGAATATTAATTAATTTTTTTATTTAAATCCTTTCTTATGTTTTATATAAACTTATGTATTATGTTTTAAATGTTTATAAATAAACAAATCAAATTTATTCGTGTTAAATTTTAAAAAGAAAGGATATTAAATCTTTCAATTAAATTCTATTTCAAACTTAAGCTAATATACTTAAATTGATAATTATAGACAAATACTAATGATAAAAGTGTTCAATTTAAATTTTAAATGAACTTTTGAAAATCAAATATTGAATTTTTAAAACAAGCTTCCACATCCCAATATATATATACATATATATTTTAATTTGAAAACATTTTATTTAAATTCAAAAACCAAAATTTCCTATTCATAATGTATATACATATATATACATAATAAATAGAATACAATTTTAATAACACCGAAAGATAAATCTTACCAATTAAATATTATTAATTTTAAAAAGATAAAATTTGCCAAATTAAATATTTATAAAAGAAAATCAATAAACAATATTATCAAATTTAAACCAATATTGTCAATTCAAATAATTTTTAAATGAAGACTATCAAATTGTTATTGCTTAAATTTCTGGGTCATCACATTTATTTACTTCCAGTTGATTTGCATGCACTTATCAACATCAATGAATTCACATTTTATCGATTTACACTCGTTTATAGTTACATTCTTTTTTTTCGCTTCCATTATTTCATTTCCGTAATTATATAATTAGTTACACTTAAGTAAATTAATTCCATACCACATTCCATATATTTTAAATTGATTCACAATCATTTATTAATATTCATTTCGTTAATCATATAATGGATTTATATTAATTCATTCGCTTTTAATTGATTTACATCAAACTAATTTGGATTCAATCCATTTTTATTCAATCAACCAATATTCATTGCATTCACATTTGATTAATTACAAATAAATGTATTTACATTCAATTGATTTGTTTCAATTATTTACATTTGTTTCATCCACATTTAATTGGTTTACATTCCATTGATTTCTTTCAATTTTATTAAACTTCGTTACAAATTCATTATATTCAGTTTTATTTAATTCAATTTATGAAATTCCAATTATTTCACTTTTTGTTTAACCTATTTTATATTGAATTTATGAATCATTTATAAAATTATTCAACTTAACCTTGCTTAAGTTAAATTTGTTTTATTTCCACTTAATATGTCCTCCTTTTATCATACTAACATCATTTATAAATTATCTAAGTTTATTATAAATATTTTATCAACTCACTTTTATTATTATTACTTCATACCTTAAGTTATTATTAATTCATCGACTCACTTCATCTATTCAAATTCATATTATTAATTTACTAAAATAAATTTTATTTTATAACTCAATTCATATTAATAAATATATATATTTTTCTTCCACGGTCAATTCATTTAACCCCTCTTAAGTTAACTTCAATTTATAATTTATTCTAATAACTTATTCCATACTATATTAGTTAATATTCAATTTTTTTTATCGAAACTCATTCCATTTGCATTTAATCTATTCACATCCAATTTAAATTAAATTCAATTTCTTATATTAATTCTCTTACTCATTTATTTTTATTCAATTTCTTTCATACTTAAATTACATTTCAATTTAAAATTCAAGTTCTTATTCATTTGATTAATTAATTTTATAGCCTAAATAAAATTAATTCGCTTTACTAATTTATCTAGTTTCACTTAATATCTAATTCATTTTTTTTTTAATTTTAAGTTAAACTTCATTCCATTTTAATCCATTACTCATTTTATTTAATCTTATTCAAGTTAAATTTTCTAATCATTCACATTTCACAAGCTTAAATTCATTTTCAACTTATTAATCCTCAAATCTATAAGTTATACAATTTAATCATTCAAAATTTCATTTTATCTAATTCATTGTAAGTACATTTCCTTTTTTTAAGCTTCTTGAGTTAGACTTCATTTTATTTACTTAATTTCGCTAATTCCATTTAACTTAACATCCTAAGCCAATTATTCTATTTCATGTCTCAAATTTAAATTTCTCTTTTACTTTCTTAACCAAAAATCTAACTATTTTAAATTCGGTTTTATTTTACTATTTAATTTATAAGTTACAAACTTATTTCTTTTCTATATTATTTTAAATTTATAAGTTATAAACTTATTTCTTATATATAATAATCTCAACTCAAAAGTTCAAAATTTATTTCATATATTGATTAATCATACTTTGCATATTTTTCTTTCAAAATCAACTTGTTTTTAATCGAAAATAAATTTATTTTTGTAGAAATTTTCATTCAGAAACGCGAAATTGAATACTAACGATGCTGCAGTCATCCCCAGAATTATTTCCCAACGACCAAAGCGAGTTTAACGCTTTTATTTTCTTGAAAAAATATTCTTAAAATATTTTTCTAGTCAAAACTCTTTTAAAAAAAATTATTAATATTAATTTTAAAGTCTTCGAAAATGATTTGAAAACAAAAGGATTTTAATTTCGAAAATTCTCAATATTTTTTTTAAAATCATTGCTATATATAAGCTATATTATAAATATACTTATACAAATTTCCTTGCCTTAGTACCAAAATATTCCATTAATTTACAACTTGGTCATTTTAACCAATTCTTATTGCAATTATATTTCAATTCAACTCAATTGTCAAACGCTTCATAAAATAAATTCATTAAATATTCATTTTATTTTTAATTCAACCAATAATTGATGATAATTAAATATTATCACCGCCTAACAACAATTTCATTAATAATCACTATATGTATAATATAATTTGGGTAAAATTATTTCATTTACAATTTTTCGAAATAATATTGTGTCGACTTGACTCGTTTAAGTGTTTAGAAACCCCTATCGATAACAGGACATCCCGTGCATCGAACAGAATTCATAAACAACTCAACAGTTAAGTAAACACAATATAAAACATTTTATAACACTAACAAGTACGCTCTCTCTCTCTCTCTCACACACACACACACACACGCTCAAACAGACTCATTCTAGGGTATTACCGCCCTATCTCAAATGAGTCAAACTCCACAAAGCCAAGGTTATCGCTGAACCAAAGCTTTGATATCAACTTTGACGACCCATATTTCGGAAGATTTAAATCGATAATAATCCACATATGTACGACTTAAACAATGCAGAACATAGATAATCAATGGGGTTATGCAACAAAAATAAGAAAAGAAGAAGGAAACAAATATAGAATCTCACAGCGGAAATGATAAAATATAATAACCAAACAATGGTTCATGAAGCTGTTTACTATACATCTGATTATAATCTATAAACATTTATTCGAGTCATAAATATACATCAGGGATAAATAATCAATGCAGCTGAATAGCATAATGTAGGGGATGATAATATTGGTAACATACCACATCTTCGCCTTCATCCTCCAGAGTATAATCTTCAACATGCTGAAAAAACTCAAGGCTGACCCAAGCGTAATGAAAAGACAAAATACTTGAGCCAGGACTAAAATACTCTTAGGTAAGTCAAATCAATATCACAAATATGAGTGCAATAACTTAAGAGATGTTATGAAATTTTCCATCTCCTAAGGATCCGTTAAAGTATTTACATATAATAGTATACGCTATAATAGATAATGTCTATCAGTAAAATAAATATCAAAATAGCATTAATGTAACAACCCGCATATTTTACGATTCAAATATTTAAATATTTTATTTAAATATTTCATCGTTAGTTGGATTTTAGTCCAAAGACCTACTTTTAGCAAACAGTCGAATTGGGACTCGAGACCCCTTCCATTGAGTTCAAAATGCCGTTTGCAACCTTTTTGAGTATAAGCTTCGATATGTTTGGAGTAAGTTGATTTTTGCCACTTTTTCACTTAGGGCTTTGGGTTGGGTTCACCCCACTAGCCAACTTAATACCCCAAACTGAAACCCCTTCTTCATTCACTCCATCTTTCTTTACTTTTTGGTTCTAAAGAGATTAATGGTGAGTGGAAGAGGAAATTAAAACTCCAAGCCCTAGTCTTCATTAGCAAATCCAACTTCTAGCTCCAAATTCAAGAGAACCCATTGGTAAGCCTCTCTTCTTCTTCTCCAACTCATTCTCTTATCAATTTTAGAAATACCTAAACCTAACTTTGGGAATTTTCTTCTTTTAAAGCTTAGAATCAAGCTTCTTGAGTTGGGATTGAAGAGTGGTTGGCCCTTCTTTGTTTTCAAGCTTCTCAATCTTGTGTTTTTGGGTTCAAATGTGAGATTTTAATCTCACATCTATGACTATAATTATCTTTGGTTGTTAGGTATGAATTCCTAACACTTATTCATGTGCATTTGCTTTTTGTTTGGGTTGAATTGGTGAATATTCCAATTTTTAGTGTTTTGGGTTCAAATCTTTAAAATCGTAACTTTGATGTTTTGATCATGCTTTTGGAGATGCATCGAGGAGCATATAGGGCCGGGTTGCCGATTGGCATAAACCCTTAGAGCCAATGTTCGTCCGGTTGCATTTTGGAAGAGTTTGCTCTTCATTTGGATAGGCTGAAAAACAACCCAGGCATGATTCAGTCGACTGAACCTGGAACCCGAAAGTTTCCAGGCATGATTCAGTCGACTGAACCTGGAACCCGAAAGTTTCCAGGCATGATTCAGTCGACTGAAAATTCTGTTCAGTCGACTGAACCTGGAAACAAAAAGTTTCCTGAACCTGGAAAGTTTCCATGCACAGGGTCAGTCGACTGAAAAATCTATTCAGTCGACTGAACCTGCTGTTTCAGCCCAATTTGCCTTTTTGGATTGAATTTCCAATTTAAATCGATTCGTGAAGATCCTATTTGTTGTTATCAATTATTATGACTTTGATGACTCCCCTTTTTGGGATTTTTGAATATCCATTTTTTATGGATTCAAGCACCTCTAGTTTTTTTTCGGTGAATTATCGGTTTAATTGGATTTGATTCGCGTCTTCGAACGAGAATTTTTATGATTGATTGTTTCTACAATCATTTTTGTGATTTGTCACTTTAAAAATACAAAGGTTTAAGTACTAGTAGTAAATATCAAAACTCTTTCATCAAAGCGATTTTAACACTATTTTATTACAAAACTCTTTTCTTAAAACCGTTTTCCAATCTATTAGTATATACAAACCTTTACCTCACTCGTATGTGAAATCTAATTAAACGACTTAGTAAAACAAGTGGTATGAAACGCTTGCGTTTACTTCGTCGGTTAATTCTTGGACTTGTTCGATTGAATCTCTTGTGATAATTTTCGAGTGGAAATCTACAATTTGTTCGTAAATATTTAAGTTAAGCAAGTGGTTATGGGACATGAAGCTAAGCTCATATATTTACTAGCTTAGTATAATTGACACTTTTTGATGATCGATGATGATCATTTTTGTAATTATGACTAGCAATATGCTATGTTTCTTTGTCCACGTAGGGGACAGTACCTCGTTTTATTGAGTTTCGTCTCATTTTTATTATAGGCTAACGGCCTATTTATACTTGGAGTTTCGACTCAATTCTTGTGGGCTAGCAACCCATATTCTTTTATGGAGTTCGGTTCATTGGGCGTACCGTTGTACTACGTCGATGTTCCAATCTATTCGAGTTTCAGGTCCCTTGGGCGTACCGATATTGTACTACGTCGTTGGACCGGCTCTATGGTTAGTGACAATGGGATAGCGTCCCGTTTGTGATACACGTGTTGGTGAGTTTTCATGCTCCCGTTTTGTGATAGGCTACCCCCTTTTTTGTGATTTCTGGATTTCTATTGATGATTTCTAGAATTTTTGTTTCACCAATTTTATGATTGGCATTTATATGTTGTCAATATTTGTGGCTTGGTGAATGAAATAAGGAGTATGACATTCCTTTTGATCTTCGAGAAGATTTTTTGTGATATTGATAAATCTCTTGTTGATTTTTAATTACTTATTTATCACAGCTTGGCATTGTGATTATTATACGTTTAGTCATACCTCTTATTCTATATCATTTCATCTGATATTTATAGCTAGACTGATCCGTTTATTATTTTCTTATTAAATAATACTCGGGTCAGACCGAGATGTTACAGGTGCTTCTGCTTGACTTCTCTTCTGCGGTTATCATCCTGACTTTTGGCCAACTACTTAGATTAGTAGTTTTTGTTGTATACCTTTGAGATATAGACTCCTAGATGTATACATATTCTTTTGTCTAGCTCTTGTAACCATTCTTTTGTGATATTGTGGTTCTTGTTTGACCACTACTCTGATGAACACTTTTATGTGTTATATATATTCATATCTATTTCCGCCTTTGTGATATGAATTATCTGTGACTGATTTGTGTTATGTTTATTTCTATATTTGTTTCCGAAGATTATATATAGCCATTATGTAGTAGCTTTGAGTTTGTATCGGTATGTCGGATTTCCTCCTTAAATGAAATATGCTTTACTATCTGACATATCAGTGCTCGCACAAAGATATTACACGGAGGGTCGCTCCTCAACAGCCTTATTCTCCGTGCTAGTTGACGGCATTACTCCGTAGTGTCCTTGGCTAGCGCGGGTGTAGAGGTGGGACGTCACAGCTTGGTATCAGAGCCAAACTTCGGAACAATGTAGAATAATTTGACAAGGATCATCGTCCTAAGTCCATCTTAGGAGTCGTGCCTTAGAATTTAATTCGTGTCTTCGAACCGTTCTATCCCATTTTCTTTTATGATTCCTTGTTTTATTTATCAAGGTTTCTTGATATTCATTTGGTGAATAACCCTTATCTTCTTCTTTCTTTCTTTCCAAAGGAAGGGAAATGGTTAGACCAGGTAGTTCCAGCGCCGGTCAATCTAGTGCTACTCCCCAAGATGGAGTTTTTATGTCTGCCCAGCGGCTTCTTGATCTAGTAAAGAATGCTTAAGCAGCCGGTTCTAATCCGGAACCTACTCACCCTAAGTCTGGATTTGCACGTTTGTGCAACGATTACACCAACTTGGGTAGGAAGCCATTCAAAGGTTCTGAAACTATTATTGAAGTCCAGGCTTGGCTGAGATCATGCGATTGAATCTTTTCTCGCATGAACCTTATTGATCTTCACCGTGTTCAGATGGCTTCTAGTATGCTCCAAGAAAGGGCATTAGACTGGTACGAGCTTCTGATTTCTGAAATTATTGAAGCGGATCTTACTTGGGAGAAATTCCGAGAGCGCTTCGAGTTAAAATTCGTACCAGAAGCAGAGAGGGTGACATTGGCTCGCCGCTTTATTGACCTTGTTCAAGGTGAATCTTCTGTGACAGACTATGTCGCATCTTTCAAATCTCTTTCCAAATATGGGGTTGAATACATTAACACCCCATTGAAGAAAAATCAGAGATTTGTTTATAGCTTGAACAAGAGTCTCAAGAAGCCATTACTTCTAAAATTAGAAGTTTCTTTTGATCAACTGATTGATATCGCTCTTCGTCTTGAAGATGTGGATAAGGAAAGTAATGTTGAAATTGTGGGTGCCAAACCAAACTTCAACAACAAGAAGAGGCCAAACAAATTCAAAGGTCCTTATCCCAACAGGGTAAGCAAGCAACTCCTGCTTCTAGGGCTCCTTCTCCTAGTAGTGGGAAATGCTTCAACTGTGGGTCTAGGGACCATTTTGCGAACAAGTGTTCAAAGCCCCGTTGTTGTCGCTATTGTAAGAGTCCGGATCATTATATACATTAATGCCTCAAACTTGAAGGCAAGAAGGAGGGAAAGTTAAATGTTGCTCAAGCCCCTAGAAATACATCTCGTGGTCAAGGTACATCTCATTCTATCCTGGATGGTATTATTATATTTCGTGATCATCCTATTCGAGTTCTTTTTAATACGGGTGCGTCCCATTCTTTTATATCAAAAGAACTTGTTGATACCTTTTCTTTGGATGTTATGTGTTTAATGACTTCTCTGAGAATTGCGAATCCGGTTCGTGGATCCGCAACAATCAGTTTATTGTGTAATGATGTCGAGATTATTTTGTGTGATTTTTCTTTCCGAGCCGATTTGCATGTCATGCGCTACTTAGGCTTTGGAATGATTTTGGAAATGGATTGGCTTAACCATTATGAAGCTCTTATCTAATGTCCTGAGCGGACTATTTATCTTCGACATCCTTAATCTGTTAAGCAGATTTCTATTAATCTTAAAGATTTGGATTCCAGTTTGGTTGCATCTTTATACTCTTTAAATCCTCATGATGATGATAATGATGATGAGGAAGATATTATTTCTCTTATTCACGTTGTTCGTGAATTTTCCGACATATTTGAGCCCGTTTTAGGATTACCACCTAAGCGAGCAATTGAGTTCAGAATTAATCTTACCCCTGGAGCTCAACCTATTACTCGTCCTCCTTATCGTTTGTCCAATAAAGAAAATGAGGAGATGCGCAAACAATTATTCGAATTGGAGACGAAGCAATTTATTCGCTCTAGTTCCTCGCCTTAGGGAGCTTCGGCTATTTTTGTGAAGAAATCTGATGGGACACTTAGGCTTTGCGTTGACTACCGCAAGCTTAATGATCTTACTATCAAGAATAAATATCCTTTACCTCGGATTGATGATCTATTCGACCAACTTAGTGGTGCTAAAGATATTTCACAATTGGACTTGGCTACCGGATTTCACCAGCTTCATATTGCGGAGGATAGCATTCCTTTGACTTCGTTCCGTACTCGATATGGATCTTATGAATGGCTTGTTATGCCATTTGGTTTAACGAATGCTCCGGCTTATTTCGTTGACCTTATGAATAGAGTTTTCAAAGACCTCCTCGATCAATTTGTTCTCATCTTCATTGATGATATTCTTGTGTATTCAAAAACCGAGGAGGAGCATGAAATGCATCTTCGGATTGTGTTGGAAACTCCTAGGAGCAATCAATTGAAAGCAAAATTTTCTAAATGCCACTTTTGGCAATCTCGTGTGAAGTTTCTTGGTCATATTATTTCCGAATCCGGAATTTCCGTGGATCCTTCAAAGATTGAAGCGATTCAAAATTGGAAGAGACCGGAGAGTGTGACGGAGATCCATAGCTTCCTTGGATTGGCAGGTTATTACCGCCGTTTCATAAAGGACTTTTCTAAAATTTCCGTGCCTCTTACTAGTTTGACAAAGAAAGGTGTTAAATACATTTGGTCGGACAAATGTGAAGCTTCTTTTCAGAAATTAAAAGAACTCCTTTCCGATGCTCCTATTCTTGTTATTCGCGAGGGGAATCAAGATTTCGTTGTTTATACCGATGCTAGTCGCGTTGGTTTGGGTGCCGTTCTTATGCAAAGAGAACGTGTTATTGCTTATGCTTCTAGGCAATTGAAGCCAGCCGAGACTAGATATGCCACACATGATTTAGAACTCG
Organism: Allium cepa; assembly: GCA_030765085.1. Classification (NCBI taxonomy): domain Eukaryota; kingdom Viridiplantae; phylum Streptophyta; class Magnoliopsida; order Asparagales; family Amaryllidaceae; genus Allium; species Allium cepa. Next base: position 255,294,837 of record CM060929.1, read on the forward strand.
CGGCTATTGTTTTCGTTCTTCGTATTTGGCGTCATTATCTTTTAGGAGAGAAATTTGTTCTTTATACCGATCATAAGTCCTTGAAGTATTTATTCTCTCAAAAGGAACTTAATTTGCATCAACAGCGTTGGATTGAATTTCTACACCATATGATCTTGATATCCTTTATACTCCCGGAAAGGGAAACCGAGTTGCCGATGCACTTAGTCGTAAGCAACAAGCGGTTGTTTCCATGATGATATCCGAGTGGAATGATCTCGAGGTTTTGTCCACTTGTGAAATTCGAGGTCGGGTTTCCGACTTGTGTTCATCTCTTGTTTTATGTAGTCTTGAGCCCATCCTTCTCTTTTAGGCCGCATTCTTGAAGCTCAAAGGCTAGATCCCGAATTGGCTCTTCTTGGCCAAAATATTAAGGATAAAATTGACATTGAAGGTTTGAAAGACTTTGATATCGATTCTCATGGTGGCATTCGAAAATTTGGTAGACTTGTCGTGCCAAATATTAGTGATCTTCGTAAAGATATATTAGAAGATTCACATCGTTCTAAATTTACCATTCATCCCGGTAGTAGTAAGGAAATGAAGCGGCTTTATTATTGGGAGGGAATGAAATCTGATATTGCTAACTTTGCTAAGTGTTGCATGACTTGCCAACTCATTAAGGCCGAACATCAAAGGCCCGGTGGGTTATTGCAACCTTTAGAAATTCCAATTTGGAAGTGGGATCAAATTTCCATGGATTTTATAGACGGCCTTCCCCGTTCTCGTTCGGGTCATGATAGCTTGTGGGTTATAGTTGATAGGCTTACTAAATCCGCCCATTTTATTCCCGTTCGGTCCAATCGGACCGTACCTCTTTTGGCTAAACTTTTTATTAAAGAAATTGTTAAATTGCATGGAATTCCTACTTCTATTGTCAGTGATCGTGATCCATTGTTTACTAGTGGATTTTGGAAGTGTCTTCAAAAAGCTTTGGGAACGAAGCTAAATTTTAGCACCGCTTATCATCCCTAGTCCGATGGACAAACCGAGCGTGTGAATCAAACTCTTGAAGATCTTCTTCGTGCATGTGTTCTTGGTTTTGGTGGAAGTTGGGAAGATCATATTTCACTTGTTGAATTTTCCTATAATAATAGCTTCCAATCTAGTATTGGTATGGCACCTTGTGAGGCACTCTATGGAAGGCCATGCCGATCTCCTTCTTGTTGGCTTGAGGCCGGTGAGAAGCTGGTTTTAGGTCCAGATTTTATTCGTGATTCCACAGAAAAGATTGACCTTATTCGTCATAGGATGAAAGAAGCCCAAAGTAGACAAAGATCCTATGCCGATAACCGGAGATGGAGATTAGAATTTTCTGTGGGAGATATTGTGTTTATTCATGTTTCACCTATGAAGGGTGTTGTACGATTCAGTCGATCGGCAAAATTAGCACCTCGATATATTGGTCCATTTCCCATCACCGAACGTATTGGTTCCGTGGCTTATCGCCTTTTATTACCGGCTCAGTTTTCTGCTATTCATGACGTGTTTCACGTTTCTCAATTACGGAAATGTCTTCGAGATTCCGATTCTATTCTTGAGCCCGGTGTTGTGGAAGAAATTGAAGTTTCACCTAATTTAACTTATGAGCAGCATCCTATTCGAATTATTGCTTCGGAGGTTAAACGCCTTCGAAATAAAGATGTCCCGCTTATGAATGTTCAATGGTCTTCAAATCCTAAAGATTGCTCTTGGGAATCTAGAGAATTCATCGAGCGATCACATCCGGACTTACTTTCTCATGCTCCTTGAGGTGAACTTCTTACTTCAAAATTCTTTTGTGTTAATATGCTTTTATGGTTGTTACTTTTTATTTCCGTCTTATATATTGCGAGGACGCAATTTCTTTAAGGAGGGGAGTCTGTAACAACCCGCATATTTTTTGATTCGAATATTTAAATATTTCATCGTTAGTCGGATTTTAGTCCAAAAACCTACTTTTAGCAAACAGTCGAATTGGGACTCGAGACCCCTTCCATTGAGTTCAAAATGCCGTTTGCGACCTTTTTGAGTATAAGCTTCGATATGTTTGGAGTAAGTTGATTTTTGCCACTTTTTCACTTAGGGCTTTGGGTTGGGTTCAGCCCACTAGCCAACTTAATACCCCAAACTGAAACCCCCTCTTCATTCACTCCCTCTTTCTCTACTTTTCAGTTCTAAAGAGATTAATGGTGAGTGGAAGAGGAAATTAAAACTCCAAGCCCTAGTCTTCATTAGCAAATCCAACTTCTAGCTCCAAATTCAAGAGATCCCATTGGTAAGCCTCTCTTCTTCTTCTCCAACTCATTCTCTTATCAATTTCAGAAATTCCTAAACCTAACTTTGGGAATGTTCTTCTTTTAAAGCTTAGAATCAAGCTTCTTGAGTTGGGATTGAAGAGTGGTTGACCCTCCTTTGTTTTCAAGCTTCTCAATCTTGTGTTTTTGGGTTCAAAGGTGAGATTTTTATCTCACATCTATGACTATAATTATCTTTGGTTGTTAGGTATGAATTCCTAACACTTATTCATGTGCATTTGCTTTTTGTTTGGGTTGAATTGGTGAATATTCCAATTTTTAGTGCTTTGGGTTCAAATCTTTAAAATCCTAACTTTGATGTTTTGATCATGCTTTTGGAGACGCATCGAGGAGCATATAGGGCCGGGTTGCCGATTGGCATAAACTCTTAGAGCCAATGTTCGTCCGGTTGCATTTTGGAAGAGTTTGCTCTTCATTTGGATAGGATGAAAAACAACTTAGGCATGATTCAGTCGACTGAAATCTCTGTTCAGTCGACTGAACCTGGAACCCGAAAGTTTCCAGGCATGATTCAGTTGATTGAAAATTCTGTTCACTCGACTGAACCTGGAAACAGAAAGTTTCCTGAACCTGGAAAGTTTCCATGTACAGGGTCAGTCGACTGAAAACTCTGTTCAATCGACTGAACCTGCTGTTTCTGCCCAGTTTGCCTTTTTGGATTGAATTTCCAATTTAAATCGATTCGTGAAGATCCTATTTGTTGTTATCATTTATTATGACTTTGATGACTCCCCTTTTTGGGATTTTTGAATATCCATTTTTGATGGATTCTTTATCGGTTTAATTGGATTTGATTCGCGTCTTCGAACGAGAATTTTTATGATTGATTGTTTCTACAATCATTTTTGTGATTTGTCATTTTAAAAATACAAAGGTTTCAGTACTAGTAGTAAATATCAAAACTACTTCATCAAAGCGATTTTAACACTATTTTATTACAAAGCTCTTTTCTTATAACCGTTTTCCAATCTATTAGTATATACAAACTTTTACCTCACCCGTATGAGAAATCTAATTAAACGACTTAGTAAAAGAAGTGGTATGAAACGCTTGCGTTTACTTCGTCGGTTAATTCTTGGACTTGTTCGATTGAATCTCTTGTGACAATTTTCAAGTGGAAATCTACAATTTGTTCGTAAATAGTTAAGTTAAGCTAGTGGTTATGGGACATGAAGCTAAGCTCATATATTTACTAGCTTAGTGTAATTGACACTTTTTGATGATCGATGATGATCGTTTTTGTAATTATGACTAGCAATATGCTATGTTTTTTTGTCCACGTAGGGGACAATACCTCGTTTTATTGAGTTTCGTCTCATATTTATTATAGGCTAACGACCTATTTATACTTGGAGTTTCGACTCAATTCTTGTGGGCTAGCGACCCATATTCTTTTATGGAGTTCGGTTCATTGGGCGTACCGTTGTACTACGTCGATGTTCAGGTCCCTCGGGCGTACCGATATTGTACTACGTCGTTGGACCGGCTCTATGGTTAGCGACTATGGGATAGCGTCCCGTTTGTGATACACGTGTTGGTGAGTTTTCATGCTCCCGTTTTATGATAGGCTACCCCCCTTTTGTGATTTTTGGATTTCTATTGATGATTTCTAAAATTTGTGTTTCACCAATTTTATGATTGGCATTTATATGTTGTCAATATTTGTGGCTTGGTGAATGAAATAAGGAGTATGAAATTCCTTTTGATCTTTGAGAAGATTTTTTGTGATATTGATAAATCTCTTGTTGATTTTCAATTACTTATTTATCACAGCTTGGCATTGTGATTATTATACGTTTAGTCATACCACTTATTCTATATCATTTCATCTGATATTTATAGATAGACTGATCCGTTTATTATTTTCTTATTAAATAATACTCGGGTCAGACCGAGATGTTACAGGTGCTTCTGCTTGACTTCTCTTCTGGGGTTATCATCCTGACTTTTGGCCAACTACTTAGATTAGTAGTTTTTGTTGTATACCTTTGAGATATAGACTCCTAGATGTATACATATTCTTTTGTCTAGCTCTTGTAACCATTCTTTTGTGATATTGTAGTTCTTGTTTGACCACTACTCTGATGAACACTTTTATGTGTTATATATATTCATATCTATTTCCGCCTTTGTGATATAAATTATCTGTGACTGATTTGTGTTATGTTTATTTCTATATTTGTTTCCGAAGATTATATATAGCCACTGTGTAGTAGCTTTGAGTTTGTATCGGTATGTCGGATTTCCTCCTTAAATGAAATATGCTTTACTATCTGACGTATCGGTGCTCGCACAAAGATATTACACGGAGGGTCGCTCCTCAACAGCCTTATTCTCCGTGCTAGTTGATGGCATTACTCCGTAGTGTCCTTGCCTAGCGCGGGTATAGAGGTGGGGCTTCACAATTAAGGCCTTACATTGATCCACCTTAACACATTTTTACAGTTCTAAACCAAAGTCTTATTGGGCTCATCTAGAGATAAATATGACAAGGCACGTAAGGCAATGTCCAAGATGGGATTATACCAATTTTTCCTTTCTGGTTGACCGTAGCCCAACGACCGCGACAATCAATCCAAATGACAAAAGTGCGCCCATCGAATACGAAATCACAATAGTAATACGAGGGACCAACATCGCTAAAGGTAGCTAACCTCATTGGTCAGACACAGGCTCATGTTTTAGTCATTTTAATTACGACACGAGTGTCAAAGCTATCCATCATTGGTCTTTTACTTCATTCCAGTAAACGTCGCCAATTCAATCACTACATTTTGGATATCAGGTGTACACAGTTATTAAAGTGGTTCTAATATTGACAGAGAGTATTTCAATAAGAGGCCCCGGTCTCTTTAACTACCAAACGTCATTTTACACACAGGTTGGTATTTTTATATTTCGAAAAAAGTTCATACTTGATATCAAAATATCATATTCGCTTCAAAATCAAATCTATTTCGAAATCATATTTACTTCAAAAATCATATTCAGATCGATACGTCATTTTCATTTGAAATTATCATTTTACTCCAATAACTAGATTTCTCCCCAAAATTTTATTTCGAACTTCAATTTAGATTATAACTTTATTTTTAACCTATTTCGTATTTAAATCCAAGATTTAAATATAAACATTCTACCTTTTGACCAGTTTTTAAATAATTAAAATAGTTTAATAGAAAATAGTTTGAGTATTAAAAATGGTTTATATAGTAAAATAGTGTGGAAAATCAAAATAATTTGAATATTTAAAGAATATAGATTTTAAAACATTTATACTAAATAATTCATTAGAAAATAGTTTTAAAGTCAAAACGATTCACTTACAAATTTCCCAGTTCAAGTCAATTCCAATTTCCATTTTCAATTTAAGCGATTTAATTACGGTTTCAAGTCGAATTCAATTTCAATTCCAAATTAAATTAAATTCCAGTTCCAAATTAATTTCAGCTCCAATTCCAAATTAATTTAAATTCTAAATTTAAACCATTTCGATTTATATGTATTCCGAGTACGATTTCCAAATATTGACTCAAAACATTTAAATCAAATTTTTCCTTCAATATCCAATTTAAATTCCAAATCTTCGAATATAATTAAATTCCGAGCTCAATTTTGAAATATCGTTTTATATCACTTTTACTTAGCAACATCCAAAGTTCGAATAAAAGTCCAATCCTTTAAAACAAATCAATTTCTGAAATTCACATCATATTGCGGTTATAACTTAAAATTCTCAACTTCAATTAATTAAATAATTTCTATCAAATTTAAACTTCAACTTTCCGAATTCCAATTCGAAAATGATTCTATTTCCATAAATTCGATTTTTATTTCTTAAAACCAAATCATTTAATAATTTCAAATCAAAATTTTGAAATCATTTAATTAACCATTCACGTGTCCGTATGTAACCTATGGCCAAGTGAATCAGTTATTTCACTTTAATTCCGAGATGGATATATATCATTTCAACCTAAAATAAATGTCATAGGTATATATCATTTCAACCTATTTCTTAACTTATTCGAAATAATTCAATTTACAGTTTTATATACTGTAAATAATATATAGGATGATAATATATCAAAATAAATAAACATCCAAATATCAACCAATAGCTTCCATCACAACCAATCATCAAAATAGTCAATAAAATTCACAACAATTTCACAGTTATCAATATCTAGTATTTTACGGACAATTAAATTCTAATTCAATTTAACCGTCATTTCAAATATATCAATTAATTCAAATAGCAATTTAAATGTCAGTTAAACTTATCAATCAACAATCAATAAATTCTATCACTTCACGATATAAATTTAACTACATAAAGATTATTTCAGTCAATTATAAGCGTATAGCACTCACCTTTATCTGAAACTAGAAAATTTTCCAACTTAAAAAAAATACAGATCCACGCCACGCTGTAGACGACGTCGATAGGGGCCCACTACAACTCGTTTCGCTTGAAATGGATCTCGTATGTAAAAGTTATGATTTTATTAATATAACGACTTTAATTAATATGATAATTAACATAATAATTTTTTTAAAAAAACATACGTTACCTCCCTCTCTTCACCAACATCCCAGGTCGATGTTACTCATGCAACTCATCTTCAAATGAGCGAACGCGACCCACAGTCGAGCGTGACCAACCCCCAGAGCCGCCGCTCCCACCATCGCCAGTGTCGTGCCTGAGGCCGCCGTCACCACGCCTCCAGTACTCATGTTGAACCTGATTCAATAGCGGCCTAAACCCTAATGTCGCGACTACATTGCACTCCGCCAGTGCCTCTCCTCCCCATCGGCGTTCGTGCAAGAACAAATATATATTTTTAATTTGGTTTCGATCGCGCTTTCATTTTTATTCGGCTGCTGTTGATTTCAATTTTTTAGGATCGAGATTCGGATAAAAGAAAAAAGAGAAGGAGTACGTGATATAAAAGATAGCAGGCCGAGACGTGTACGAAATGGAAAAATAGAAATTATGTACTATTATATTACAATATATCTAACTTACACGTCCAAAATTCTCAAGCTCCAAACAAAACGTGCCGCTTGACATTTATAATGTTTTACCTCCATTGCGAACACAATGGAACTAGTCTCAAGGCCTAATTCGATCGTATGCAGAAGATAGCTTTTCAAGTTCAATTTATTTAATTAACTTATGAAATTAAATTCTATGCGTTTCAAGCTCGCTCGGTCAAACGATAAGTCTGATCGATACAAAACTTGAAATCCTACAATAATTCAATATTACGGATCTGATGAAACTAGTTTCGTCAAAATTCGAGATAGTAGCCAAAATGGCTATTTTTACTCGTTAATTAATATATAAAATTTCCAAATTCTAATTATTAACATTTAAATCAAAATTTGAAAGTAAATGATCTTCATCCATATTTATATAAAATTTTAATCAATTTCCGATGCCATTTACATACACATTAAATCCAGAATTATATTTTTTAAATAATTAAAACATAAATTCAAACAATTTAATTACCTGATACATCAATACTAATAATTCATTTATTTTTTAACCATTTTTATTCAATAATTATAATGAATCCTAAAATTTAAAATAGTTAAAAATACGGGTCGTTACATACTCCCCCACTTAAAGCTTTTCATCCTCGAAAAGGTGTTAAGTACATAATTTAACAATTGATATATTTTCTTGGAATAATTAACTTATAAAACCTAACCATCTTATTTGCAAAACTATTACTACGCTTCTACTAAGCCTTTCCGATATCCATTTTACGGAAAATATAATTTATATACAAAAACAAGTTATAGAAATTTTTAAAACTTCAAAAATTTTCTAACTTCCGGATTTACGAAAAATTTCGACATAATCTCCTTTGTGCGGCTCGATCAGAAAATTTTACAATATCAATATGTAACACAAATATACCTAATATATAACAAACTTACATCTCATCTCAACGACGAGGCATCCGGAAGGGCAAAAATATTAAATTGCGATATGTAATCCGAGACACGTACCTTATTATTAGTAATATGAGCAAGTTCGCTCGTATTAAGCAAGCAAAAGCATATAAATCATCGTATACGCCCAAACGGTCTTCATATGTACCTATCTCAACTCAATTTAGAATATTAGTTGCATATAATGATATAGAAGCATATGTAAGTGTAGTATAACCATATACCATGGATTTTGAACTCAAACAATAAATACAAGCACAAATACACAACATGAAACAATTATATGCAATCAAAACAGTAATAACAATGGTTTGCAACAAAAGAAACCATACAACCATCAATATCCGTCCAATTAATCCAATTTAATTTATAACCACGTGAATTTCCATTATCCAATGTCAATTTTTAATTTATACGATTCATTTCTTATCAACATTCATTTCATTAAATTTTTAATTAATTCATTTCAATTTATTTGGATTCAGCCAACTTTTATTCAATTAGATTCACGTTCAATTGATTTTTCATTCAATTTATTTACTTTCAAATGATTTTCATGCACTTATCAACATTAATGAATTCACGTTCTATTAATTTACACTCGTTTATAGTTACATTCTTTTTTTTCACTTCCATTATTTCATTTCCATAATTCATATAATTAGTTGCACTTCAGTAATTTAATTCCATACCAAATTCCATATATTTTAAATTGATTCACAATCATTCATTATTATTCATTTCTTTGATCATACAATGTAGTTATATTCAATTCATTCGCTTTTAATTGATTTACATCCAACTAATTTGGTTTCAGTCCACTTTTATTGAATCAACCAATATTCATTGCATTCACATCTGATTGATTACAAATAAATATATTTACATTCAATCGATTTGTTTCAATTATTTACATTTGTTTCATCCATATTTAATTGGTTTATACTCCATTTATATCTTTCAATTTTATTAACCTTCCTTACAAATTCATTATATTCAATTTTATTCAATTCAATTTGTGAAATATCAATTGTTTTAATTTTTGTTTAACCTATTTCATATAAATTCATTTATGGATCATTTATAAAATTATTCCACTTAACCTTGATTAAGTTAAATTTGTTTTATTTCCTCTTAGTATATCCTCCTTTTATTATACTAACATCATTTATAAATTATCTAAGTTTATTATACATATTTTATACAACACAACTCACTTTAATTATTACTACTTCATATCTTAAGTTATTATTAATTCATCGATTCACTTCATCTATTCTAATTCATATTATTAATATAGTAAAATAATTTTATTTTATAACTCAATTCATATTAATTAATATATATTTTTCTTCCACGATTAATTCCTTTAACCCCTCTTAAGCTAACTTCAATTTATAATTTATTCTAATAACTTAATCCATACTATATTACTTAACATTCAATTTTTTATTATTAAAACTCATTCCATTTGCATTTAATCTATTTACATCCAATTTAAATTAAATTCAATTTCTCATATTACTTCACTTACACTCATTTATTTTTATTCAATTTCTTTCACACTTAAATTACATTCATTAAAATTCAAGTTCATAGTCATTTGATTAATTCATTTTATAGCCTAAATGAAATTAATTTACTTTGCTAATTTATCTAGTTTCACTTAATATCTAATTCAATTTTTTAATACTGAGTCAAACTTCATTCCATTTTAATCCATTCCTCGTTTTGTTTAATCTTATTCAAATTAAATTTTCTTCTCATTCACTTTTCGCAAAATTAATTTCGTTTTTAGCTTATTAATCCTCAAATCTATAAGTTATACAATTTATTCATTCAAAATTTCATTTTATCTAATTCATTTCAAATACATTTCCTTTTTTTAAGATTCTTGAATTAGACTTCATTTATTAATTTCACTCACTTCATTTAGTTTAACAATCCTAAGCCAATTATTCTATTTTGTATCTCAAATTCAAAATTCTCCTTTTCTTTCTTAACCAAAAATTAACTATTTTAAATTTGGTTTTATTTTCCTATTCAAATTTATAAGTTACAAAATTATTTCTTTTCTATACTATTTTAAATTTATAAGTTATAAACTTATTTCTTATATATACTAATCTCAATTCATAAGTTCAAAATTTATTTCATAAATTAATTAAATCATACTTTTCATATTTTTCTTAGAAAATCAACTTTTTTTAATCAAAAATAAATTTCTTTTAGTAGAAATTATCGCTTAGAAACTCGAAAAAGAAAACTAGCGATGCTGCAGTCATCTCCAAATTATTTTCCAGCAACCAAAGCGAGTTTAATTCTTTTATTTTCTTTAAAAAATATTTTCAAAACATTTTTTTATTCAAAACTCTTTCAAAAATAATTTTTTTGATATTAATTTTAAAGTCTTTGAAAATGATTTTGAAGACAAAAGGATTCTAAATTCAAAAATTCTCAATATATTTTTTAAAATCATTAATATATATAAGCTGTATTATAAATATATTTTTACAAATTCCTTGCCTTATTACAAAAATATTCCATTAATTTAAAACTTGGTCATTTAAACCAATTCTTATTTGAATTATATTTCAATTCAATTCAATTACCATATGCTTCATAAAATAAAATTCATTAAATATTTGTTTTATTTTTAATTCAACCAATAATCGATGATAATTAAATATTATCATCGCCTAACAATAATTTCATTAATAATCACTATATATATAATATAATTTAGGTAAATTATTTCACTTACTCGATTTTTTGAAATAAAATTATGTGGACTTGCCTCGTTTAAGTGTTTAGAAACCCCTATCTCCGCACATCGGCCAGAATTCATAAACAACTAAACGGATAAGTAAACACAATATAAAACATTTTATAATACTAACAAGTACACTCTCTTATATATATGTACACACTGAAATAGACTCATTCTAGGTTATTACTACGCTAATTGAGTTAAACCCCAAAAGCCAATGTTATCGCTAAACCAAAGCAATGATACCAACTGTGACGACCCACATTTCAGAAGGTTTTAATCAACAATAATCCACACATGTCCGACTTATACAATCCGTAACGTAGGTAATCAACGAGGTTAAATAAGAGAAATAAGAAAAGAAGAAGAAATATAGAATTTCATAGCGGAAACTGTAAAATATAATAATCAAATAACAGTCATGAAGTTGTTTACTATACATTTGATTATAATCTATACACATTTATTAGAGTTCTATATATACATCAGGGATAAATAATCAATACAGCTGAATACCATAATGCAAGGGATAATAATAATAGTAATTACCATATCTTCCTCTTCGTCCTCCAGAGAACAATCTTCAATACTCTGAAAAAACTCAGGGGATAAATAAACAATCTTCAATACACTCGAGTCAGGACTAAAATATTCTTATGTAAGTCAAATCAATACCATAAATATGAGTGCAAAAGCTTAAGAGATATTACGGGATTTTTCATCTTCTAAGGATCCGTTAGACTATTTATATATAATAGTATACACTATAATAGATAATGAGCTCGTATGGAGATAAATATGACAAGGCACATGAGGCAATGCCTATGGTAGGATTCTACTAGTTTACCCTTTCGGCTGGTCATAACCCATCCATGGCCGACCGCGACAATCAATCCAAACGACAAAGGTGCACCCACTGAATACGAAATCACAATAGTAATATGAGGGATCAACGTCGCTAGAGGTAGCTAACCTCATTGGCTAGACATAGGCTCCTGTTTTAATTATTTTAGTTATGACACGAGTGTCAAAACTATCCATCATCGTCCTCTTACTTCATTCCAATAAATGTCGCCAATTCAACCGCTACATTCTGGATATCACCCACCGCATACACAATTATTAGAGTGGTTCCAATATTGACAAAGAGTATGCCAATAAGAAGCCTCGGTCTCTTCAACAACCAAACGTCGTTTTACACACCGGTTGATACATTTATATTTTGAAAACAATTCATACTTGATACCAAAATATCATACTCGCTTCAAAATCAAATCCATTTCGAAATCATATTTACTTCAAAAATCATATTCAGATCGATACGACATTTTCACATGAAATTATCATTTCACTCCAATATCTCGATTTTGCCCTTAAATTTATTTCGAACATCAATTTAGGTTGTAACTTCATTTTTAACCTATTTCATATTTAAATCCAAGATTTAAATACAAACATTCCAACTTTTGACCAGTTTAAATTTGAGAAATAGTTCAAACAGTTTTAAAATAGTTAAAATAGTTTAATAGAAAATAATTTGAGTATTAATTTTTTTTATATAGTAAAATATTTTGGAAAATCAAAACAATTTGAACACTTAAAGAATATAGATTTTAAACCGTTTATACTAAAATAGTTCATTTGAAAAGAGTATCAAAGTGAAACCAGTTCACTTACAAATTTCCCAATTCAAATCAATTCCAATTTCCATTTTCGATTTAATCGATTCAATTACGATTTTAAGTCGATTTCAATTTCAATTCCAAATTAAATTAAATTCCAGTTCCAAATTAATTTCAACTCTAATTCTAAATTAATTTAAATTCTAAATTTAAACCATTTTGATTTATATCAATTCCGAGTTCGATTTCTAAAATATCGATTCAAAACACTTAAATCAAATTTTTTCTTTCAATATCCACTTTAAAATCCAAATCTTCAAATATAATTAAATTCCGAGCTCAATTTCGAAATATCGTTTTATATCACTTTTACTTAGCAATATCTAAAGTTCGAATAAAAGTCCAATCCATTAAAACAAATCAATTTCTGAAATTCACATCATATTGCGGTTATAACTTAAAAATCTCAACTTCAATTAATTAAACCGTTTCTATTTCAAATTTATTTTTCAACATTCTGAGTTTTAATTCGAAAATAATTCGATTTCCATAAATTTAATTTTTATTTCTTAAAACCAAATCATTTAACAGTTTCAAATCAAAATTTTAAAACCATTTACTTTAACCAAACCGGTGTCCGTATATAATTCTTTATCCTATAGCCAAGTGAATCAATTATTTCAATTTAATTCCGAAATGGATGTATATCATTTCAACCTAAAATAAATGTCATAGGTATATATCATTTCAACCTAATTCTTAATTTATTCAAAATAATTCAACTTACAGTTTTATACAGTAAATAATATGCAGGATGATAACGTGATATACTAAAATAAATAAACATCTAAATATCAACCAATTGCATCCATCATAACCAATCATCCAAGTAGTCGATAAAATTCACAACAATTTCATAGGTATCAATATCGAGTATTTTACGGATAATTAAATTCTAATTCAATTTAACTGTCAATTCAAATTCTTTTAATTAATTTAGATGCCAATTTAAATGTCAATTAAACTTATCAATCAAGAATCGATAAATTTAATTACTTCACAGTATAAATTTAACTATATAAAAATTATTTCCGTCAATTGTGAGCGTATAAACGCTCACTTTTATTTGAAACTTGAAAATTTTCCATGTTCAAAAAAAATCCAGATCCACGTTACGCTGTGGACGACGTCGATATGAGTCCCGTGCAACTCGTTTCACTTGAAACAGATCTCGTTGTAAAAGTTATATTTATTAATATAACGACTTTAATTAATATAATAATTAACCTAATAAAATTTTAAATAAAAAAAATAAGTTACCTCCCTCTCTTCACCAACATCCCAGGTCGACATTACTCACGCAACCCGTCTTAAAATGAATGAACGTTAGTCGAGAACGACCCACCCACAGAGCCGCCGCTCCATCCATCGCCAATGTCGTACCTGAGATCGCCGTCGCCGCGCCTCTAGTACTCACGTCGAACCCGACTCAATAGCGGCCTAAGCCCTAATGTCGCGACTACAGGCGAATGCTCCCTCGTCCTTTCGTGTGCTCCTCCAGTGCCTCTCCTCCCCATCGAGCGTTCGCACGCGTACAAATATATATATTTAATTAGGTTTCGATCGTGCTTTCTTTTTTCGGCTGTTGTTAATTTTGCCTTTTTAGGATTGAGATTCAAAATAAACAAAAAAAGAGAAGGAGCACGTGATATAAGAGATAGTGGGCCGAGACGTGTATGAAATGGAAAAACAAAAATTATATATTATTATATTACAATATATCTAACTTACACGTCCTAATTTTCAAGCTTCAAAAGAACCATGCCGTCTGACATTTATAATGTTTTATCCTCATTCCAAACACAAGGGAACTAGTCTCGAGGCTTAATTCGATCGTATACAGAAGATAACTTTTCAAAATCAATTTATTTAATTAACTTCTGAAATTAAATTCTACGCGTTTCAAACTCGCACGGCCAAACGATAAGTCAGATCGATACGAAACTTGAAATCCTACAATAATTCATTATTACGGATCCGATGAAACGATTTCGTCGAAATCCGAGACAATGACCAAAATGGCTGTTTTTACTCGTTAATTAACATATAAAATTTCCAAATTATAATTATTCACATTTAAATCAAATTTTGTAAGTAAATGATTTTCATTCATATTTATATAAAATTTTAATCAATTTTCGATGCCACTTACATTCATATTAAATCTAGAATTCTATTATTTAAATAATTACAACATAAATTTAAACAATTTAATTACCCGATAAATCCATACTAATAATTCATTTGTTTTTTAACCATTTTTATTCAATAATTATATCAAATCCTATGATTTAAAACATTTGAAAATACGGATTGTTGCACGAGATATGTACCTTATTATTAATAATATGAGCGAGTTCGCTCATATTAAAGCGAGCAAAAGCAAGTCAAATTGCATATACATTTAGACAGTCTTTATATGTACCTATCTCAACTCAAGTTTGAATATTAGTCACTTATAATGAGATACAGAAAACATGCACGAGTTTAATAGAACTATATAACATGAATTCTTAATCCAAAATATAAGCATTTAATACATAACATAACAATCATATGTAACCAAAACGGTTACAACATTGACTTGCAACAAAAGAAACCGTTCAACAACTAATATTCATCTAATTAATCCAAACCATATCAATTTACATTATCTAATTCAATAGTTTATTTATACACTATCATCTCTTGTTAACATCCATTCTTTATTAACATCTAATTGGTTTAATTCCAATTTATTCTCATCCATTTCGTTTACATTCAATTTATTCAAATTTCAATCATTTCACTTTATGTTTTCAAATCATTCATGGACCATTTAATAAAATCATTTTATTAATTCATTTCATTTTTGTAAGTGAAAATTATTAATTTACAGAGAACGTAAGAACTAAACACCGGGTTTCTTTCCAAATCATTTTGAAATAATATATATACTCATATCTTTTATATATATCAAATTATATTTAGAACTTTTAAATCAAAATCTGTTTATCGAACAAAATGCATAGCAAAGCTAGTAAGTGGCCTGCCCTACTTTAAGACTCGAAAATTAATGTCGAAGATGTGGCCATCACCACCGAAATTATTTTCCAGCGACAGAAGAGGGGAGTACAGGACTTACTTCCTTTTAATATCCCTTTGAAACAACTTCCATTCGTAAATATTTTTAGATAATGCTAATATTATTTTCAAAATCTTAGAAAACGATTTAAAAGTACCGGGATTTAAGTTCTCAAATTCTCAGTTTAAATTCATTCTTCAACTTAAACTAAAGTTAGATTTTTACTTAAGTTCATTACTTAAGTTCATAAATTTTCATTAACACAATTTGTTAAGTTAATACTTACAAACTTGATTTTATAACCATTTCACTTCATATTCAAACTATTTTACTTAAGTGAATAAACTTCTGTAATTCAAGTATAAATTTATATATCTCATATCTGAAAGAGTATATACAAATTCAGATTTATTTTATTTATCAAATTATTAAACAAACTTCCAAACCCTTTTTATTCACTATTTTAATAATTCGAAAATTATATAATTTATGAGCTACTAAAAGGTGACGGTTTATTTTTATTTATTTTTCAAATCTTTTACAAATAAGTTCAAATACTTTTAAACTTTACCAAACAATTTCAAATACTTGTAAAACTCACATGTATCGTATTATTACCTTGCTTAGCTGAAAATCTTAAAATTTGAACACCCTATTCGACATTTCAAACATTTTGAAATAATATCATACTTATCTACCTTATATATCAAGTTATATTTTTGAATATAAACAACTTGTTTTAACCAGAAATGAATTCCTTTTGGTAGCAATTCTCACTCAGAAACTCGAAAATGAATACCGACGATGCTGCGGTCATCCTGAGAATTATTTCCCAGTGACTAAAGTGAGTTCAATGCTTTTATTTCTTTCAAAATATTTTCAGAATATAACTCTAGTCAAAATCACATCCAAAATAATATTATTATTATTTCTGAAAACTTTGAAAATAATTTTTGAAAATCAATAGGATTTCAATTTCTAAAATTCTCAGCTTTTAAAGCCTTTCTATTTATAAGCCATATTATAAATAGACTTATAAAATTCCATTTGAATTTTTTTCGTTAATTTACATCTTTATTACTACAAACAATTCTTATTGTAATTCGATTTAAATTCATCTAATTATCGAACGCTTTATGAAATAGAGTTAATAAAGTATTCGTATTTAGTTTAATTCAACCAATAATCGATGATAACTAAATATTATCATCTCCTAACAACAAATATCCATAAATAAATTCGTATCCATAAACCTATATGGTTATTTATGGTAGATTATTTCTTTTCATATATAAAGTATGACTTAGGTAAAACAATTTCATTTACCTTACTTTAAAATAATATTATGTCGAATTGCCTCGTTTAAGTGTTTAGAAACCCCTGGCGATGACATGGCGCCTCATGTACCGATCAGAATTCATAAACAACTCAATAGATAAGTAAGCACGATATAAAACATTTTATAACACTAACAAGCACACGCTCTTATATATATATATATATATATATATATATATATATTTATATACATACACACACGCACACGCACACAAAAACAAACTCATTCTAGGGTATTACTGCCCTATCTCTAATGAGTCAATCCCCATCAAAGCTAAGATTATCGCTAAACCAAAGCTCTCATACCAACTGTGACGACCCGCAATTCGGGAGGTTTAAGTCGACAATAAACCTCACATGTCCAACTCAAAATAATCTGAACCATAGACAATCAATGGGGTTAATTAAGAAAAATAAGAAAAGAACACAACAAACACAGAATCTCACGGTGGAATGACAAAATGTAGTAATCAAATAAACAGTTTATGAAGCTATTTACACTACACATTTAGTTATACTTTTACAACATAAATCAGAGTTATGCATACAACAGAAGCAAAACAAAACAATGCAGTAGAACAACATGATGCTGGGAAATAATACTAGTAGTATAATGTACCAAATCTTCGACTTCTTCCTCTAGAATAATATAATCTTCAATGCATTGAAAACTCAGGGCTGACCGAAGCATAAATTAAAACAATACACTTGAGTCATAACTACAATATCTTTATGCAAGTCAAATCAATATTACATATCATAGGAGTGTAACAGCGTCAGAGATGTTAACAGTGTTCTACATCTCCTAATCAGTGCATAACGTGCATGCAATAACTCAAGAGATGTTACGGGATTTTCCATCTCTTATGGATCCATCAAAACATCTATATATAGTAAAATACGTTATATATGTAATTTCTAATCAATAAAATAAATATTTTTCCTTGCGTTAAGGCTTTACATTAATCCCTCTTAATGCGTTTTTAAGCATTGACGTACAGTTTTCATATAACACCCAGTAGAACGTCGGAGGATAAATATGTACCGTGATACGACACTAAACCAAACTCGTAGTGGTCTCGTATAAGGATAAAAGTATGACAAGGCACATGAGACAATGCCGAAGGTAATCCTACTACCAGTTTACCCGTCCTAGCTGATGGTAACGCATTGCCGCGGTGATCGCCCACCACGTCCAACACTTCCATGATCAAAAGGTGATCACCACAATAACGTGGTAATGATAGAAAGACGAAGGAGTGTGTCTGCTAGAGATAGCGAGCCTACTTGGCCGGTTGATAGGGCTCCCATTTTAGTCATTTCAATTGACACAAGTTTCGAGGCTATCCATCATCGTTCTCTTTCTTCAAATCCACCAACATAACCAAATCCAACCACTTCATTCTGGAGTCTCCTCCACGTACCAGTTGTTAAAGTGGTTCTAACATTGACCGAGAGTATGCCAATAATCCGCCCCAGTATCTTTAACAACCAAACGTTGTTTTACACATCGGTTGGTAATTTTACATTTTGAAAACGATTCATACTTGATATCAAAATATCATATTCACTTCAAAATATCCTTCATTTTAAAATCATCATATTTACTTCATATCTCATTTTCACTTGAAAATTTCATTTCATTCGAATTTCCATTTCGAATTTCAACTTAGGTTATAACTTCATTTTAACCACATTCATGTTTTAAATCAATGATTTAAATAAATAGTTCCCAATTTTAACCAGTTTAAAATTTGAAAATATTTTAAATAATTTAAATAGTTAAATAAGTAAAATAGTTTAAATAGTTTAGAGATTGAAAATAGTTTGATATAAAACAGTTTAAGTATTGAAAATGGGATATATATTAAAATGATTTGAGATTTTGACTAATTTGAAATTTTAAAAAGATGAACTTTAAAACAGTTTATAGTAAAATAGTTTATAGGGAAAATAGTTCCAAATTTAAAGCAGTTTCTTTCTATTTCCAATAAATCTGGACTCAGGTCCAATTTCAATCAAACCGATTCAATTTCAAATCTTCCAATTCAAATCATCTTCAGTCTCAAAATCAATTAAAATCGACTCGATGTTTTTTTTTTGAAAGTCAATAGGCTAAGGGAGCCTTGCCCATTATTTATTACCATTACAACATATCTACATTATAAAATACATCTGCTCATAATTTTCAAATATCCAAATATAAGTATCATACAAAAAAACTATTATATAAGCTATCAATTTGTCTTGAAAATTCCCATGCTTGTACTTCAGAAAAAAACTTTTCCAGCCTTTATGCTTCAGATCTAGTCTTAATGCTTCAGATCCAAATTGTACATTTGTACTTCAGAAGAAAATGCTACTGTCTCAATACTTCAAATCCATACTTGATCTTCAGAAGCCATGCTACTGCCTCAATGCATCAGTTCCATAACTATCTTCAGACCCAAATGCATGGAACAAACTATCAATAATAGACTGATCAGACCAAAAGATCATTAAGCATGTTACAGACAGTTAAAATATAATCACTCATCTATTCTTTCTTTTTTGAAATAAAATGTTAATCTTTGAAATCAAATCACTGGCTGAATTATGATTATTGTAAAAAATTCTCTCATTTCTTTCCTTCCATATTACATTAACAAAGATTTTAAGAACTGTTAATAATTCTTTAGCTCTGGAATTCCTCCATCTAGTAGCTTTGTAGATATTGAACCATTCTTCCTTAGAATTCTTATTGGGAGTGTGAAAATTTCAAAAAATCATCAACTTGTTCCAAATATCACCTGTAAAAGCACAACTAAAGAATAGATGAGTATTGTTTTCTAAATGATCATTGCAGAGTACACATGTGCTATTATCAATTAATCCATAAGAGACAAGTTTATCCTTTGTTAATAGAGCATTGGCCATAACCTTCCATAACACTAAATTTTCTTTAGCTGGACTATCAGTGCTCCATATTCTATTATCCCAAGCAAATTCCTCACTACATTCATTATCCACAAGCAAATCATATATTAATTTTATTGAATGTCTTCTTCTCTGCTGTGACCAAAATACAAAAAATCTCTCTCTGGAATTTTAATCTTGGCAATTTCATTCCAAACCTTTCTGACCTCCATGGAACTGCTATAAGGAAGCACTATTTTATCTTGATGAATAAAATCTGATGCTTTGGACTGAAAGGGAATACCAGTGGAAATAAAACTAGAGTAATTCATACATTTTTCCAAAATTAAACCAGGTTTTGCCCAAGGATCAGACCAAAAATAACAATTAAAATTCTTCTTTGGATTAATTTGAATCATTGGTAAAAATTTCTCTCTCAACTTTAAAATATTCCTCCAACTCCAACTAGAATTATTCTGAATTAACATATCCCAAAAGTTCTTTCCCTTGATCAAATTACTCTTAATCCAAATTGTCCATAAGTCATCACTATTGCTTAAAATTTTGTCAAAGTATTTTGATATTGCAGCTTGATTCCAGTGTTGTAAATTGATAATACCCAATCCTCCTTTATATTTTGGCAAACTTATCTTTTTAAATGAAATAGGAATTATTTTCTTGGAGAAAGGATCACCATGCCAAAGAAATCTACTCAAAGCACTATTAATCATGGAAATTAATTTAACAGGTAAGATATAATGCCTCATCCAATAAGTAGTCATAGCAGATGCAATGGTTGGATTATTACAAGTCTTCCAGCTTGTGATAATTTTGAACTAGGCCAAGAAGAAAGCTTTTCAGTTATTTTCTCATATAATGGTAAGCAGTTTACTTTTGATAGTCTAGAAGTTATCAATAGTAATCCTAAGTATGTTGCATTAGAAGGCATGATATTTAATCCAGAAAATTTAATCAACTCATTCCGGATGTCCTCTTTAACTCCAGCTATTAGAATATTAGACTTACTGATATTTATATGAAGACCAGTGATTTCCCCAAATCTTTTAAGTATCTCCAAAACTGTCTGGATATTATCCATAAAAGGCTTTGTGAATAAGACTAAATCATCCGCAAAAAGTAAATGAGTGATCATAGGGTTCTTACATTTTGGATGTAATTCCAATGATTTACTATTCACCCTCTCCTTTATTAGCACATTTAATATCTCCATAACTATGATAAACAGATAAGGTGAAATTGGATCTCCTTTCCTAATCCGCCGTGTTCCTTTAAAAAAACCATTTAAACAACCATTTCTAGAAATAGAATAATAAGGTGTAGATATGCATGTGTAAACCCAAGCCAGCACTGGTTTTGGAAAATTCATTCTAGCCATGATTGCAATGATGGAATACCATGATATAGTATCAAAACTTTCCTAATGTCAAGCTTTATCATACACCTTGGAGATATATTAGATGTTCCATATCCCCTTAATAATTCTTGTGTCAGTATTATATTATCACTTATATTCCTATTGGGGAGAAAAGCAACCTGATTCTTTGATATTATTGAAGGAAGGACTGCTTGCATTCTAGTAGCTATAATTTTGGTGATTATCTTGTAAACAGTGTTACAACAAGATATTGGTCTAAACTCTGAGACATTAGAAGGATTATCAATCTTGGGGACTAGTGTGATTGCAGTAGAGTTAAAACCTTTAGAAAGCTTATTAGAAGCAAAAAAGTATTTAACAGCTTTTAACACATCATATCTAATTGTCTTCCAATAATATTGAAAAAAATATGTATTAAATCCATCAGGACCTCCACAACTTTCCTTATTCAAATTGAAAACTGCTAACTCAATCTCTTCATTAGTGATTTCCTCAATAAGATTATTAGCTTGGAATGATGATAGATGAGGAGTTTGAAGTTGAAACAATGGATTCACATCAGCAACATAAGGCTTATGATTGGCAAGAATGGATGCAAAGTAATCCACAAAAGCAGTATTAATATTCTCTTCATTAACATGCTTAACACCTTTATCATCGTATATACAATTAATTCTTTCCTTTGATTGCTTAACCTTGATAGAATCATGAAAAAAATTTGTATTCCTATCTCCAAATTTTTCATATTTAGCATGTAGTAACTCTTTAGATATAGACAGTTCAAATTCTAAAACATCTTGCAATGACTTAGCTAATTCATTTTCTTCCATAGCAAGAGCAGCATTCAGTGGATCAGAAAATAAATTTCTTTGTACCTCAGATAGTCTTTTCCTCAAACCAGAGGAGATATCAGAACCAGTACCAAAATTATTCCTAGCCCATATCTTCAATTTGCTTTTTAATTTGGAAAGTTTAGTCTTGAAAATATACAAAGGATTACCAAATACTTCTTCACCCCAAACCTGTAAAACTAATTCCTGAAAAGAAAAATGATTAGTCCAAAATTTAAAAAATTTAAAAGAGGTAAATTTTGCCTTTGGTACCTCTCCCCAAGATAAGATTAAAGGACTGTGGTCAGAAATAGAAGGAAGAAGAGTGTTACAATACAATGAAGGCCAAAGTGAAATAGCTGCAGAATTTTGAAAGGCATGATCAAGTTTGCAAAAAATTCTATGATCATCTTTACTTTTATTGTTCCATGTGAAAAAAGGGCCAATGGATTGTATGGGAGATAGATGAGCATGCAATAACATTTGAAAAAGAGGAGATATATCTTTGGTAGAAAGAGGAGAACCCCCTAATTTATGGGAAGATGAAAACATACAATTGAAGTCACCTAAAACAATCCAGGGCACTGAAGGATTATTAAAATGAGGCAAATGATTAAGCAGCACTTTCCTTCTCTCAATGCAGTTTTGAGCATAGATAAATGTGAGAAAAAAAGAAGAATTGGTTACAACAGAAAAAGCTTCATAATGTAGAAATTGGTCAGATTCTTCCAATTTTTTCAACTGATAATACTTTAAATTCCACATCACCATTAGTCTTCCATAGGATGCACTTGAAAGGTTATCATCTTGCTGCCAATTTGGGGCAATAAATTTGCAAGCTCTACTAGTTAAATCAGCATTCAATTTAGTTTCACTAACCCTTAATCATTTTCTTAATTTCAATTTGCTTATATAGTAAGTGACCTCCTCTAATATTCCAGTAGGCTATATTCTTCATCATCATCAAGAATTGGGAATGATTAACTTACTAGGATGCCTCCTAGTATGTCTTGTTAAATTTCCTGAAGCATTTAAAACTATGTTGTCTGATTTAGGTTGAACTTCCTCAATACAACAATCAATATCATTGTTCATATCCATAACTTCCTGGACTAAATTCTTATTCTTTGCTTTTCTACCTCTTTTTAAAGATAAGTTCAGAGTAGAAGGATCAGATTTTTGATTGGAAAAATTAATTTTTTCCTTCAAAGAAGAATTAGGAGTTATAGAAGCATTAACAGATGTAGAAGGAATAGAATTGTCTTGAATCATGGTGGAATCCAAGTTTACAGGAGGAGGAAGTATCATATTATCAGGAGGAGATAGGTGAGAGTAAGGAGAGCGGGAATGAATTGATTTTGAAGGTAAACATCTATCTACATTCTTATTTACAGAATTGATATTATCATCTTCATTCATCTCAGCTAAAACTGTGAATGTATTCGAAGTAACCACCTCACTAGATTTAAGCACTGCGTCTTGCATTCCTTTTGAATTATTTACATCATCAACAAGATCTTTGCCCATTATCTTTACATTTTTTGTGCTTTGAGTATCACCAGAATGCATACCAATATTGTTTCCAGAAATAATATCATTAGTCATTGTCTTGTTCTTCATATTATCCACTTGAAACTTATCCTTTCTCTTCCAAATCTTATTCTTTCTTTTTTGATGAACAAAATTATTATTTTCCAAATCCCTTGATTGATTATCTTGCACAGTATTATTTTTCAACAAATTAACATCATTTGTCTCCCTACAGAATTTACTAACTTCAGTGTAATTGTTCCCAAATCCATCCTCATCATAAGTCTCATAACAATTTCCCACTGCAGACTCCATACAGTTTTCTGTATTATGCCCAAAAACTTTACAAACAACACAAATATTAGGTCTCCAATCATATTCAATTCTTACTTTATACCCTCCTTCACCCAAACCATCAATTTCTATATATTCTGGTAATTCCTGATCAGGTTCAATTTCTATTAAAGCCTTAGCATATTTAAATCTCTTCAATTTTTCAGTTCTCTCATCAAAACAAATCAATCTTCCAATATGACATGCCAGCCAGTTAATACCCATAAGTGTCCATGCAATTGTAGGGATTTTATAAAAATGAACCCAAATAGGAACTCTTCTAATACTAGCTTGAACACACCCAATAGAAGGATTCCATAAATTAATAATGAACATTTTTCCTCTGATAAAAATGGGATCAGATTGAAGAATATGTAATTTGTCTTGCTCATTCGAAAATTTAAAATAAAAATTCTCATTGTCAGATTTTATATCAACCTCACCTTTAAGCTTCCAAATTCTTTTAAGATGATTAGTAACAGTAAGATAAGAAAGAGCTCCATCTAGGAAAAAAACCAATCAAATGGTCACTCCAATATTTGATACCTTCATTCTTGACATCATCAGGTAACTGTTTAGCTTTTCCATCTCTAATAATTTCAAAATCTCTAGGAACAAAAACTCCAGCATTCTTAGGCTTTTTCTTGAATAAAGAGGACCAATTTGGCACATCAACAATCTTCTTCTGATCCAACTTCTTAGAAGAAACCGTATCCCCAATGAATGAAACATCAACATCCAGAAAATTATTGGGTAGAGCTTGATCAGAAGAATCTAACCCAATCCCATTACCAGATTGAACCACAGAAAAAGAATGAACAGGATCTTGAAAGAAAGAGGAATAGAGAGATTGGAATGAGGTTGAATAGTGGGTATCGAAGAAGAAATAGGAGAAGAGTGAGACAGGATCAGAGAAAGACAAGAAGCGCCCAAAATCGCAGACGGACAAGAAGAAAGAGGAGGAAGTGGAGGAAGAGGAGGAGGAGGAGGAGGAGGAGGAGGAGGAGAAGGAGGAAAAGAAGGAGGAGCAGAAGGAAGGAACGGGGGAGGACGAGGGGGAGAGGAGACCGCCATTGACGAGGTTCAAAAGAAACTTCAGTAATTAACTATTCTTAATTGAAATCGACTCGATGTTGATTTCAATTCAAATCAACTTCGATTTTGATTTCAGTTCGAGTTAACTCCAATATTGACTTCAATTTTAAATAACTTCAATTTTGAAACGTTTATTTTTAACTTCAAATTTGATTCAACATTCGATTCAATGGCTTAAGTTTTAATTCAATTCTTATTTTAAACCATTTCAATTTATATAAATTTCAAGTCCAATTTCAATTTACCAATATAAATTACTTAAATCAAATTAAACTTCAATGTTTAAATGTTTAAAATAATTCAATTCCAAGCCCTAATTTGAAATATCATTTATCACTTTTACTTAGATAAATTCAAAGTTCAAGTAAAAGTTCAAACGTTTAAAACAATCCAATTTCCATAATTCAATTCATGTGTCAATTATAACTTCACATTTCAAATTTAATTCTTTAAAACAATTTCTTTTAACAATTTTGGTTTCAACTTTTCAAAACTCGAGTTCAAAATTATTCAATTTTTATAAATTCGATTTTAATTTCTTTAAAACAAAATCATTTAAATAGATTCAAATTCAACAATTTAAAACCATTTAATTTAACCAATCCTTTAAATAGATTTATTTTTTTTGATAAAGATTGATATGAAAGACGTGTTATATAAATTTTGAGAAACTAAAATTTTGGGTATTTTGGAAAAGAATTATGAAATTTTAAAAGGAAGTAGTTAATATAAGATGATTTTATGGAAGGAATTTATAAAATGGGTTTTATAAATATACTATTCTGATGGATTTTTGAAAAGAAATTTCAAATAAGAAATTTGAAAAGTAAGAATGTCTTAAATGATAACTAGTTTGAGTGGCTCGAAAATAACTAAAAATAGGAAAGAGATATGTACGGATGGTAAACACTTCTCTTAAGTATTACCCTTCTTGTTAAGGGATATAATACTATTGGTAGTACTCAGTTCCTTGGTATTATTTTAGAGTTACTCGATCCATATGATTTTTTTAAGTTAAAAGGATAATTTTATATTATTATTTGATAAATTTATACCAAGATAAAAGTTTTATGAAAATTTTTCATAAATATTTTTGAATGTTAATAAGTACATATGATGTACGTAGATCATTTCAACATACGATTTTCATCTAAGATTCCAATACGGAACTTTGAGGTGTTTACACCAATCCGAAAAAGGATTTATCACTCGATTCTTGATGACGAACATTGATGAGGCTTTATGATTAGGTACTTAGTTTTCTATCATAGTTGAGAGCTATATAAGAAGAATGAAGTTTTCTAATCAAAGAGCATGACCAGAGTCCACACTAGAGGATCAGGGGATCAATACTAGTTCGGAAGTAAAGTTGTGGATTCAAATAAAGATTGAATTAGATATTGCGTATGGATGATCTATGTATATCATACAAAATTGAGTTTAAATATTATTTCGAGTAAGTATTATCGGTTTTTGGGTTTTGGTTTAATTTCGAGGACGAAATTCTTTTAAGGGGGAAGTACGTAACGACCCACGATTTTATAACTTTTAAATGAAATATTTAATTAACTTTAAATATTCAAATATAGAATTTTCAAACATGTTTTGTGTAATAAATAAACTTACCTTTCTAGTTTACTTACAAATATATGAAGTTTAACAAAAACATCAAAATGTGACCGTAAAACATATTGTCGAAAAGCAATGTCTTGTTCCATATAAGTTGTTGCAACGTTGTTGCACCTTTACAAACATGTTTTAACATATATGTACAATTTTTTGACTAAATAAGTTTGCTTTTACTAAGTTCCATTAGAAGACTCTAGAATATAATTAACAAAAGTAATTAAGGAATATATTTTAAAAAAAAAACATCAAATCATGTCAATTCATGCTTTACTTAAAGGATAAATCATGAAAAAGCAAACATATAATCACCATTATAAAAAATGATTTGATGTGACATATATTTAACTATTTAAAAAGACATAAAGTAAGATTTGATGTGGATTTGACGCGTATTAATGAACGAAATGAAATAAAGTGACATTTTTGGATTTGATTTGATATTTTGGCAACTTGACTAAGGCATTTGTACATAAATTTAGATAAGAATTTGAAATACATTAATGAGATTGTAATTTTGCTTTTGATAATGTGAAGTTTTAAAAAATATCCAAGGGCATTTTGGTAATTTATTAAGAGGTTAATTTAGTAAATCACCACTTCTTACTTTCCTATAAATACACACACCATTTCACTTCTTCGTTCATTCGTTTCTTCATCTTCTTCCTCTTTTTTATCAAGCTTTTTAATGGCTTCCCATTTAATAAAATAATGAAGAAAAATAAATAAAAACAAAATTGCTAATATGTAATATAGAAACTTCTCTCCGAAACTAGTGCAAACTCCTCCTCTCCACCTCCTAAACTCATGGCCACCACCTCAACAAGCCAAGACCGAGCTCCTCTGGCCTCCCAAAGCAAGGCCGAACTTATATAAGAAGCAAGGAAGCTAGTCGGAGAGCTATGGTGAAAGGAAAAGAAGAGGAGTGCTATTGAAGTGCTACCGAAATTAATTTGGGAAGCTACGGAAAAGACTAGTTAAGTAGAGCCATAGGTGAGTACTCATATTTACTAATTAATCTCTAAAAATATTTCAAGAATAATGATGTGAAAGTTTAAACATGTTGGATGATAATGTGGTTGCTTTTACGGATGTTAAGATTGTTGATAACTTGGTTATGAAACTCTATAACTAATTGATGTGAAATAATATTCAAGTCAGCTAATGGTTAGTTTACTAACCATAGTTGGTTAATAAACCCAAATGAAAAGTGTATCATGTTTTTAGCTTCTTTAATGATTAAATAAAATAAAATATTGTTTTAAATAAGTTAAAATAGTTTTAATATGATTTCAAAATATATTTGAAGTGTTTCAGATAAGTTTCAGAACAGATTCACCAAATGGTCAAAATCGAGTTTATTGCGTAGCGGTTGTTCATAGTATTTGACCCATAACTTTAAACCAACATGTATGATGAAAATTCAGTCGAAAATCTTTGAAATAAGAAATATACAGATCCTTGTAACCATAAATTTCAATTAAAAAAGGAAAATCAAGATTTTGTTTGATAGAGTTTGAGTTATGTCCAAAACAAGTTTTCAAAAATACCCAATTTTGGTAGCTTAACGACCAAAGTAAGAAATTGTTTGAAATAGTCGTTTTTTATTTTTTAGAAATATGAAATAAATTATATAAATCTTTTAAAATATTTTAAAATAGATTTGAGTCATATAAATCAATTTCTAAATGATAGAAAAGTTATTTTTATCAAATAAGCATTTAAAGCACCATCCGCAGCAATTTTTGCAGCAGTTTTAAATAACTTGTGAAATATGATTTTAAACTTATCCATTCCTTTTCTTATCTTTTATAAATGGTTTTTACAAGAATAAATAAGTGTTTTAGATAATGATTTGGATGATTTATAAATCATTTCTAAACATGAAAGGAGTACGGGAAAACAAATAGTACATTTGTCCCGCTTGTGAGATCTAGAAAGGTAAAACAAGGTGTGTAACTAAGGTTAGGGATAGAGCAACCAGTATCCTAAAATTATCCCGCCTCCATTTTCTCTTTGTAGGTAAGGGGTGGAACAAATCGAAGGAAAAACCTAGATGCTCTAAAATAATGTTTTCCAATATGAAATTTAAATAAATGATTTGGAATTATTTTAATTCCTATACTTGAAATTAATTATTTTGGGTTGGCAGTAAACCATGTCTTAAATAAAATCATTTTTGACCCATTTAAAAGTTATATTTTGGAAATAAGAAATCTTTGATTGAGATTTAATAAATGATTTGGTTTTTCTAAGTAAAAGGGTGAAACGATTTAGAAATATTCCAAAGTTTAAAAGGTTTTAATTAACCAAAGTATTTGATAAAATGAGCCTTAATGAGTCCATATACTCTGAAAAAGATAAATGAATATTTTAATCTATATCTAAGAGCAATTTAAATTTGAATAAAAATATTAATTGATTGGATGTTGTTGAAAAAAACCTATGTACCTTATATCTTTTTATCGATGATTGGCTCGAAGATATCGAGGTCGGATTTGGGTAACTCCTATTCGAAAACCACTTCGAATCAATGTATGCATTCAAAAATGAAGACATCTTGATGATGAAGACATGTTAAAGATGATGACTATTGAAGACCGAAGATTTTCATAGCGGAAGAACTGCTTATTTACATTCTATGGGTCGCTCTCAATATAGAGATATTTATTATAGTAGTGGTCTTGGCATGTTTTGAAATCTTCGGATTGCAAGGACTACTCGTTAGTGATCCTAGAGGTGATTCCTAAAGGTGTGATAGGAAGAGTGCCTTCGGTTTCATTCAGTACCAGAACAAACTTGTATGGATGAGTTTCCGACATTGCATTTCTAAGTCATGAACGTCGATTTTTACAAATGTACATTTTTTGGTGGCATAAGAGGCAACTCCTGTTAGCTTAACACCCTTCTCTGAGACATATGAGCTCGAAGGTTGTATTTTTATGGAAGTTAATTAGTGATAAACAGAAATGGCAATGTGTCATTTTAAGTGGAATGTGCTTTGTGGAAGAATAAAGAGTATCTTTGTAATAAAACAAAGCTTGGCCTTATGAAAAGAAGAATGTAGCCTCTCTAGCCTCACAACCCGGTAATGATATGGGATACTATGTGGTCTGCATGACATAATTGTGGGCTATCGAAAAAAATGCGGAAAAGCCTATAACCTTCCATGGGTAGAATAAGTGGTGTTTGAGTCCTTGGATGAGTAGTCATTCATATTGATTCCCATCGGTTGTTGACAGCATAATATAGTGGTGTCTGAGTCCTTGGATGTGTAGCCATTGGATATATGTTTGTTGCAACCAAAACACCGCAAAAAAATTGCCACTAGCTCCCTGTCATGTTGGAAATCCAATTCCAATACGAGCTTTACAGTTTTGATTGTAGTTCCAAATTAGCTGTAATGCTTTGTAAACATTTCGGCCACCCCTTTTGTATCATATATTCCGTCCAGGTATATTCCGTTTGACCTAGTTCGGTTATATTACCATAGACTTAGTTTGGGTATTGATACTTGTTTTATATATAATTACTTGGAAAATGTTTTCGAAACCAATGTCATTAAAGATAATATCGAAGTGTTTTCAGTATAATATTTTGGTTATCATAAGATAAAAACTCATCCGTATTTATGTGTGGACGAGGTATTATGAGATACCCTTCTTTCAAAAGGTTTTGATTGATATCAATATGATCTATACATTTAAAACTTTGAGTATCTCACGCTGGTTTATCAAGCTCGATCCGGGTATTTTTAATACTCAAGTCAGATCCGAGTAGTTTCAGGTTTCGATGAAAACGCTTGGAGTTTCCAGAGAAGAGCAGGAGATCTTCATTTATGCATGGACGTATTCTATTATCCGCTACCTCATTTGCATTTGTTTTTACATTTATAAGGACAGAGGGTTTATAACTATCCAGGCTAAATCCAGGTAAGACTGTGATATTATATTCATGATTTTCCTGTAAAGACTATATATTGAAATAATATATGTTATTCCATTTGTGTGAGATTCTATTTTCTGTGTTATTCTATCTTCTTTTCTTTTTCACCCCTAACATTTGGGATTTCGGCACTTAGAATTACGACATGTGAATACCGAGGATGTATTAGTGTGTATTTTCAAGGGTCGAAAATCCCGGGTCGTTACAGATACCAACAGTGAAAAATTACTAAGGGACATACTTTCATTGAAACTTGTAATAAAGTGAGCGATCCTTTTCATTTACACAATCATGTAACTAAAAAGAAAAGGACAACGAAAAATATCGCTCCAATACAATCTCACAAACCTAATTAACTATATACTATGATATAGAATCAAATAAAATAGAGAATATATAGGGAGTCTCTGGATACTTCTAAATTCTCCATCTTTTATTTCTTAGAAATTCCCCTATTGATATTCTTATATCCATATGTTAGGGATTAGTTAAACTATTTCTCAGTAAACTTGGTCTCTTTATGTTGATCATCTTCAAAATTGATCATTTTGGAACTTCTACCTTTCAAAACTACATCTTTAATGTACGGTCAAAGTAAATATTTTTTACCACGGCCATAAACTGTGGCTTTGAAAGAGTTAATAGTTTTGAAATGGAATATCATGATGATAAAAAATTAGTTACACCCAAAACATATAGATATAAAAGTAGGCCGAGGGATTTCAAGGAATAAAAGGATGAAAAACCTAAAGACTCCTTCTATATATATATATATATATATATATAATATACATACATATGGCAGTCTTTATATGTATGCCCTTTATAACTTCAAGATTCTCCGATTGATATCCTGGTACCCATATTCTTCGGAATAAGTTATCCTTTTTTGATGCTTTGTCAGAATCTTACGGATCATTTTCACAAAAATTATATTCATACAAATAATTTAACCCTATAGAAAATACAATTTAAATCAACTACTAAAGGAAAAATTCAATGACTTGCATTAACTTATAGTTTTGGAGGAGTATATAGTTTTGGAAAAACCTAATGTTTTAAGAGATAATATAAATATATGTATACATGCATACTATTATAGGAAAATTTTCCACAGTTTACGAACATACTTGAATGATTGAACTGAACTAAATAAACGACAAGGAACAACCAACCTTTATTATAACCCATGGTTATTTATTTCAAATGGTTTATATTCAAATCAAACATATTCACTTCAAAACCATTTAAATCCGATGTCATTATTCTTTCAAAAAATTGATATTCATTTTTCCAAAGTTGTAACACTTTCAAATTTATAAATTTAGTTATAACACTTTGAAAATTGTTATATTTTGAAACCATAGCACTTTGACAATGTGACCCTTATATAGTAGCATTTCGAAAATGTTACATCTTTAGAAATAGTAGCATTTTAAAAACATAACCTAAAGTATCATAGCATTTTGGAAATGCTACAAATTCTACTAGAAATTATTTAAACGCCATATCTTCAATTTTTATCATAGTTATTATATAAAATCTATTTTATTGTAAAAAATTATTCATTTGGATATTAATTAAACTATGATTTTAGTTAAATAAAATTTATTAAAAAAATATCCAATTAAAACAGTATTGTCCCATATTAGGTTAAAAGTACATTAATAACCTAAATTCAAATTTTATAATAAAGAAACTATTATTTTATTTAAATATCCATTCCATAAATAAATATTTATACTAGGTTAGATTTAAAAATTCCATCAAATTAAATTATTAAGTTAGATTAAATTATAAATAAAATCTTAAATTACAATTTTGAAACCATTTATCAACTTATAAATTTTAACTCATAAAATTTTAACCTATAAAAACCCATATATATATATATTATTTAGATCACTTAAAAGAAATTTAAGTTAAAATTTTGCATATTTTAAAATTTTAAAATAGTTAATAATATTTAGAAAACTATTTAAAACTAACCATAGCTCTGTATAATATTTTCTAACCTGGGTCAATTGATACAGATATGTATCATTTCAATCCGTAATGTATAAAAGTTTCGGGTTTTATTATTTCAAACCCGAAATCCCAAGTCAATAAAAATCGCTTGAGCATATCATTTTAGCTCATAAAGATTTTTCCCTATTGTAATGTCCTTTCGGGTATGTAAAATTTCAACCCATAGTAAGCAAATTTGCTGCGTGAGAAACAGAATATAAAATTTAATAGAATAACATAGCATTTCATGTCAGGTGATAAAACAGGTATAACATAAGGTGGTAACATCATATAATATCATGTCATGAGCACATATGAGATAACTAACATCTTATACATTTCACTACAGTTTCATATGTCATCGATTCACAAAATTACAAGTACGTAGTTGAGAGTGATAAACTCACCTTCTTTGGCTAGAGATGATGATTCAAACAACAAGACAACTCCGAAAAGCACGAATCAAACTTGAGTGGAAGTAGAACACAAATCCAAGTCTTAGAACAACAAAATAATATATACATAAGTAAATAAATATACATGAAAAATAAATAAAACACAAAGCAAATAGGCTAGCAACAACACAAGTGGGCTCGGCCACATAGGAATAGGCTCGGCCACTATGGTTTGTGCTCAGCCATGATGACTTGTGGTTTGATAGGCTCGGCTAAGATGGCTATAAGGCACGGCTATGGTGAATACAAAAGAATGGCAAGGCATGGAAGGCAAAAAGGCAAGGGAAGTGGCATTTGGGTTCGGCCCTAATTACTTTGGGTTCGGTCACTATGTAATTTGGTTCGGCCATTACACAAATCTGGTCAAGGCAACTATGAAGTCACGGCTAGGGGAGGGAATGGTCATGGCTAGGCAAGGAAAAGAGGTGATGGCCGAGGCAAATAGGATGGGAAGGAGGAGAAAACATGGGGTCGGCTAGGGTTTTTAGCAAGGGAATGTGATGGTTCGGCCATGGCCAGTCACGGCCTAAGGGGATGGTGATGGTGAGGGTTTCGGCTAAAGGAGATGGTGGTGGATCAAGTTATTGGTGGTGGAGGCAAGGAGATGGTCGACTATTGCAATGGTTTTGGCCGAAGTAAGGAAGAGGAAGGAAGAAAAAAAATTAAAAAAAAAATTGAAAAAGAAGAAGAGAACTTGCTGCAGTTTTTGGCTGAAGGAAGAAGAATGAGAAGGAATGAGAAGTCAGATGTTTTTGAACGTACATTTTATGAAATGGCATCTCTTCATAATGAATAGACAAAGAGATGTTTCATAGGAATATTAGCCCATTAGCCAAGCCCATCAATCAAACCAAACCGGATCATGAACTAAATCAAGCCCAAAACCCAATCAAATGTAGAAAAATAAAAACACAGAAAATACTTACGTGTAAAACGCTGATTTTGCAGATTTGAAGTATAAATCTGAATTTAACGAAATGAAAAGCAGAGAGAATATTAGAATCAAATCCAGCTTCAAAGAAAAAGAATAAAAATTTAAAATTCGAATTTAAAATTTTCAACCGAAAGTCAAACTTTGACCAAAGTTGACCAAAAATTAAATTTTCAGAAAAACCTTTAGTTTATTATATTTGGAAAAATAATTCTCGACAAATCCAAAAAATACATTATACAATTCCAAATTTTCAATTTTTAAATGATTTAAAAACCAAAGTGCAAATAAATTTTATTTAAAAATATTTACTAAAATTACAGGTTATTACACTCTCCCCTACTCAAAACTTTTCGTCCTCGAAAAGGAACGAGTTATGGAAAACAAAGGAAGATAAGATATAATAACGAATAGTACCAGAAACAAACAATTTCGTATTCGAAGCATGCATGCTCTACTCCGTTTGCCGAGTACAATTTCGATCATCAGTATCCACTACATTTTGACCAGCTTGACATATTTTTTTCTCAGCTGCTTTATACCTCCATCGATAATACGAAGTGGCTTCCTCTCGACGGTAAGGTTTGGCTCAATATCCAAACTCTCGAGAGCAGAAGGCTAGACAATCAAAGATGGATCATAAAGATACCGATGAAGATGCGAAACATGGAATACATTATCTACTCCAGACAGCTTCTCAAGCAAATCCAGGCGATAAGCTAAAGAACCAACCTTCTCCAAGATACGGAAAGGATCGATGGACCTAGGAGCAAGCTTCCCTCTATGACCAAACCGAATCACATTCCTTAAGGGAGAGACCTTAAGGAAAACCTGATCACCAACAGAAAACTCCAAACTCCTCCTACGCCAATCAGCATACTTCTTCTGCCTATCCTAAGCACTTATCATCTTCCTCTTAATCTCCTCAACTCTCTCAGAAGCCTTCAGAATCATATCAGGACAAAGAACCAAACGATTATCAGATTCAATCCAGCAAGATGGAGATCTGCGAGGTCGTCCTTAAAGAGCAGCAAACAGAGACTTTGCAATACAAGCCTGGATACAAAGATGAAATCAGATAGATAAAGGATTAAGATAAGATTAAAATAGAAGATTTGAGATTATACCCGATAAATTTTGTTATAGGTGAATTCGACAAGATGGAGATGATCTTCCCAAGATCCTCCATAGTCAAGAACACATGCACGAAGAAGATCCTCTAGAATCTGATTCATTCTTTCTGTTTGACCGTCAGTTTGCGGATGATAAGCAGTGCTCAGATTCAGATGATGACCTACAGATTCCTGAAAATTTCTCCAAACTGGCTGGTAAAGATGGAATTTCTATCACAAACCCTATTGATAGGAACACCATGAAGACGAACAATCTCCCTCATATAAATCTCAGCCAAACTAGAAATAGAACGGGTAGACTTGACCGGATTGAAATGGGCTGACTTGGTCAATCTATCCACAATAACCCAAATACTCTCATTACCTCTCCTAGTCCTCGGTAATCCATGAACAAAGTCCATAGAAACTCGTTCCCATTTCCAATTTGGAACCTCAAGAGGCTGCAATAAACCAGGGGTCTTATGATGATTGGCCTTGACTTGCTGACAAGTTGCACACTACTAACAAAAAGGGAGATATCATGCTTCATACCCTCCACCAATAAAGCTTCTTCATATCCTGATACATCTTCGTCACACCTGGATGAATCGAAAGTATGGATCGATGACTTTCCTGAAGTAACTCTTGCCTTAAACTATCTACATTCGAGATACAATTCTGATTATTAATCCTCAAAATCCCTCTATCATCGATTGAGCTCCACTACCATCCTGACTACTACCACTGCTCCTGTTACGAACATTCTCCTTAATCAACCTAATTATCATATCCTCATCCCGCTTAGCAATAATAAGATCCATAAGAGGAGAAGAAGAAACAACATGCTGACACAACATCGCCTTCTTCCAACTCAAAGCATCAGCGACAACATTAGCCTTCCCAGGGGTATAGTTGATGTCGAGGTCATAAGAAGCAAGGAACTCCAGCCACCTAACCTACCTCTGATTCAAACCTTCTGGGTGAAGATATACCTCAAAGACTGATGATCCGTAAAGAGTTCAAACTTAGTTCCCAAAAGATGATGCCTCCAAAGCTTCAAGGCAAAAACCACGACAAGCAATCCCAAATCATGGGCTACATAATTGGCCTCATGGGTCTTCCACTGATGGCTGGTATAAGCAATGGCCTACCCATCCTGCATCAGAACAGCTCCTAAACCCTCACGACTAGCATCAGTGTATACCGTAATCCCTCATTTCCATTTGGAACGGTAAGAACTGGTGCGGAAGTAAGCTTGCACTTTAACTCATTAAATGTAGCTTCATAATTATGATTCCAATTAAACTTAGCATTCTTGCGAGTCAAAGCATTGAGAGGTGCAGCAATCCGAGAAAAATTCTAAATAAATCTCCGATAATAACAGGCAAGGCCCAGAAAACTACGGATATCGGATGGAGTCCTATGAGTTTCCCAATCGTGTAATAGAATAGGGAGAAATAAGGACTATAGGAAAGATAAATGATTTCTTACGAGGAGAGAAGAGAAGTAAGACTTACATTGATCGCAGCGATCTTAACTGGATCAACAGAAACTCCATTACCAGAAACAATATGCCCGAGAAATCGGACTTCAACCCTCCAGATTTGGCATTTCGAGATTTTAGCTTTCAACTGATGACTCCTAAGAGTTCCTAGAAAGCTCAAATGGGATTCATGTTCCTCCTCATACTTAGAGAAGACAGCGATATCATTGAAAAAGACTAGAACAAATTTGTTAAGAACATCATGGAAATCACGATTCATCAAATCAACAAAGAAAGCTGGGGAATTAGTCAAACCAAAAGGCATAACTAACCATTCACAAAAACCTTTCTCAGTATGCAAAGCAGTCATGGGGATACTTTCCTCAGCAACTCTGAGCTGATGGAAACCTGTGGCAAGATCAAGTTGAGAGAAAACAGTAGCTCCATAGAGCTGATCAAAAATATCATTGATATGAGGCATAGGATATCTATTTTTCATAGTGAGCTTGTTCAGCTCCCAATAATCAAAA
Source organism: Allium cepa (assembly GCA_030765085.1). Lineage (NCBI taxonomy): Eukaryota > Viridiplantae > Streptophyta > Magnoliopsida > Asparagales > Amaryllidaceae > Allium > Allium cepa. The sequence continues at coordinate 255,332,162 of CM060929.1, forward strand.
CACATCCTCAAAGAACCATCGGACTTAGTGACAAAAACCACCAATGCTTCCCATTCAGAATGGCTAGGTCTGATTAGACCCTGGAGAACCGGTCCTCAATTTGCTTCCTTAACTCAACCTTCTCACGGGGTGCCATTCTTGTGGAAGGAAGAACTACAGGTCGAGCTCCATGAATAAGATCAATGCGGAATTTGATTTCCCGCTTAGAAGGTAAAGAAGTGACTTCACCAAACGCCATGGTATAGAGTTTAATCACAGGAGTTGAGTTGAGATCACTAAGAGAAGAATCAAGAGAATAAATAAAGCTGTCAGCATAATCCTGAGGCATGCGGTATTGAATCGCCAAAGGATTACCAAAATCATCCACAAGAGAAATAGTCTGGGTTTTACAAGAGATAACGGCTTCATGCCTCTTCAACCAATCACCTCCAAGCAACATATCAAAAGCATCGAAAGCCAGAACATAGAAATCACCACTAAAGCGATGATCCAAATAGAGGAGTTTCACTTGGTACAAATCCTACTAAAGTTCACGGGACCACCAATAGGATTTGTAACACACAAAGGTTCATCAGAAAACTTAGGAGAAAGGAGATGCTCAAACTTATCACAAAGATCCATAGAAATAAAACTATGAGAAGCCCCAGTGTCAAATGAAACACGAACGGGAAATTTAAACAAAGTAAAGGTGCCCTGAAGAGAACCTTGAGTATCACTGGGAGCAGGTGGAGCAGGTGGAGTGGCAAAGGTAACAGCAAAGATACCAGATGGCTTGCCCTTCTACTGAGTAGGACAATCCTTCTTGAAGTGGCCGGGCTGCAAGCAAATATGACAGAGATCACGCATAGTCAACAGAGCTGGAGGAACAGCAACACCAACTAAAGTAGGACAATTATTAGCATAGTGTCCCTTCTGATCACACTTGAAGCAAGTGATGGAAGATAGGTCGATAGGCTGCCCCCGAGAAGAAGAAGATCCCAAACCTTGAGTCTTATTCCAATTCTTCATTTGCTGATAAAAGTTAGGCTTCCTCTTCATAGGGTTCCCAGAGGAAGGTTGAGATGAAGGAGCATGAACAACAGAAGAATCCTTAGAAGTAGGATTCTCATATTTGATGGCCATATCCATCAATCCAGTGAAGGGGCTATGCACATAAGAAATGAGACGATCATAATACTCTGGTCGAGCTCCGGCTATAAAATTCTAATTCTTCTTAAGAGGGGTGTCAATCAGGCTAGGTTCAAACTTGGAAAGTTCATTGAACTTCCGCTCATACTCAGAAAATGACATCTCTCCTTGCTTAAGATTCATAAACTCCCTGTATAGCTGAGAGTTCCCTGCTTCGGGCATCCACTTAGCGACGAAAGCATCCCGGAAGAACGATATCAAAACATAAGAAAGATTCCAAAGAGAGAAAACTGAACCAAACTTAAGAACCAACAAAAGATGATATCTAAAATGCTCTCAAGAAATACCATCCTCGATAGTGTGAGCCATAACAGACTCCCACCAATCCAGGGCTGCCTCCTTCAACTGCCAAGCTACGAACTGATGCTTCGAAGCATCTATGTTCTCAAGACTGGAGAAAATCCTCTCCAAACCCTTCAACCACTACTGAGCCTCTATGATGCTTTCTGATCCAGTAAACTTGGTACCACCAAGCTGAGTGAACTCCTTATAGAGAGCGGTGAACCTAATGGGTGCAACAGTCTCTGGAACTATGGCAACACCACGACCCCGACCTCTGGCATTCCTACGATTCATCCTAAAAAATCAAGAATGAATTTTAGGACAAAGGTAAAGGAGAAACAAAGAAAAGATTCAACTAGAATGGAAATCTTAATCAAAGAATTTAATTAACAAGGTGGATAAGGAAAGGAAGGAAGTTTAGGAAAATTAGATTTTAAAACAAGAAAAATTTATATCAAAAGTAATCTTTTAAAATCCTTTAAAGATTATTTGAAAAATCATTTTATACTTGAAAATACGTTCTCTCACAAAGAAATGATTTTAAGATTGATTTCACTAATTCTAGGGTATTTCTACCCTATCTCTATTGAGTTTTTTCTCTGTAGGCTAAGGTTTGCCTAAAACCAAAGCTCTAATACCAAATGTAATGACCCACTGTTTTGCAACATTCAAATCGACAATAAAACCACACATGTCGGACTTGAATAGTTGAAAACAACAGATTGTTAATATATTTTGGAGCAAATAAAACCAATCATAGAATCACAGATACAAAATATCAGAATAACTCGCAGCGGAAATAAAATAACCATAGTAGTTCATGAAGCTACTACATAAATAGTCTCAAAACAAAATACATAATACTAGAGTCTGAAAGCAAATATAATAGGAAATCCAAATATATAAGTCCACTAATACATAATCAAAAGATGAAATGAAATAATTGAAATAGAAATAGATAGACAACTAGACAGATAGATAAATCTCCAGCAAATCTCTAGCTCCAGAAGATGAATCCAAAGCTGGGATACTCAGGCTGACTCGAGCGTAAGCAAAACAAAAAACACTCGAGTCATGACATACATACTTATAAAATGTAAATCAACTCAAGTGAACTGTAATAGAAATGCACAAGTAACTTAAAGGATGTTTGGGATCGCCCATCCATTAAGGATCCGTTAAACTATCTACTATGTAACAATATACGCTATTATAATAATGTCTATAAGTAAAATAAACTATCAAAATAGCGTTAAGGCTTTACATTTTCCACCTTAACATATTTTATATATTCCCATAGTTTATACAGTACTGTAATCTCCCTCGTACCGGGCGTCGTCAGAGGGCACTCCATAGGTATGGTACAAAACAAACTCGTATAAGGCGCACTAGGGTAGGTGACATGACATAACAAGACAATTCCAGGGTAGATATACCAATTATGCATCTGGGCCGGCGGTAACGCATAGCCGCAGCTATCGCCCACCTCGAGCCAAACTCCTAAAATCAAAGGTGCGCATCAAATCAATTACAAAGTAATAGAATGGCATACGAAGAAGTGTGTCCGATCGGAGGAGCTACCTCACTTGGCCCGAGAATCTCTATTGTTTTAGCCACCTTATGCCAACTCACGGGAGTCGGGACCAAGTATACACCTCAATAGAACCTCGCCACCATCCTACTTCATTCTGGAATCTCCACCGCGTACATAGTTGTTAAAGTGGTTTTCGGTATCGGCAGAGAGTATGACAATATCTGATCCCGGTCTCTTTAACAACCGACCGTTATTATAGCCCGTGGTTATTTATTTCAAATGGTTTATATTCAAATCAAACATATTCACTTCAAAACCATTTAAATCCGATGTCATTATTCTTTCAAAAAAATGATATTCATTTTTCCGAAGTTGTAACACTTTCAATCTATAAACTTAATTATAGCACTTTGAAAAATGTAATATTTAAAAACCATAGCACTTTGACAATGTGACCCTTATATAATAACATTTCGAAAATGTTACATCTTTCGAAATAGTAGCATTTTAAAAACATAACCTAAAGTATCATAGCGTTTTGGAAATGCTACAAATTCTACTATAACTTATTTAAACATCATATCTTCAATTTTTATCATAGTTATTATATAAAATCTATTTTATTATACAAAATTATTCATTTGGATATTAATTAAACTATGATTTTTGTTAAATAAAATAAATTACAAAAATATCCAATTAAAACAGTATTTTCCCATATTAGGTTAAAAGTACATTAATAACCTAAATTCAAAATTTTATAATAAAGAAACTATTATTTTATTTAAATATCCATTCCATAAATAAATATTTATACTAGGTTAGATTTAAAAATTCCATCAAATTAAATTATTAAGTTGGATTAAATTATAAATAAAATCTTAACTTACAATTTTAAAACCATTTATTGATATATATATATATATATATATATATATATTACTAGTGAAAAAGTAGTAATATATAGTAGGAGTAATGTCCTACTATATATATAATAGGTTTAATATCCTATTTTTAAATAAAGATATATAAATTTATATATATTGTTGGATATTAAACCTATTATATATATATAGTAGGACATTACTCCTACTATATATTACTACTTTTTCACTGGTAATATATATATATTCTCTTAGAGAGAATGTACATATACATATACATATACATATACATATACATATACATATACATATACATATATATACATATATATATTACTAGTGAGAAAGTAGTAATATATAATAGGAGTAATGTCATACTATGTACATATAATAGGTTTAACATCCTACTTTTAAATAAAGATATATAAATTTATATATATTGTTGGATATTAAACCTATTATATATATAGTAGGACATTACTCCTACTATATATTTCTACTTTTTCACTAGTAATGTATATATATTTATATTCTCTAGAGAGAATATATATATATACATTACTAGTGAAAAGTAGTAATATATAGTAGGAGTAATGTCCTACTATATATATATAATAGGTTTAATATCCTATTTTTAAATAAAGATATATAAATTTATATATATTGTTGGATATTAAACCTATTACATATATATATAGTAGGACATTACTCCTACTATATATAAATACTTTTTCTCTAGTAATATATATATATATATATATATATATATATATATATATTCTCTAGGGGGCATAGATGAAGCTATGCTCAAGCTCAATGGCGAGCAATTACTTCTAAATAAGAGAGACTACCTCAAAACTTGGATACCCCGCATTTGTATTTGGTTTCTCTCTCTATAAGGTCTCCAACTTTTGAGGTATTCTCTCTAGAGAGAATATATATATATTACTAGTGAAAAAGGAGTAATATATAGTTGGAGTAATGTCCTACTATATATATATAATAGGTTTAATATCCTATTTTTAAATAAGGATATATAAATTTATATATATTGCTGGATATTAAACCTATTATATATATATATATATATATAGCAGGACATTACTCCTACTATATATTACTGCTTTTTCACTAGTAATATATATATTCTCTCTCTGTAGAAACCGATATATATTATTATTTAAATCACTTAAAACAAATTTAAGTTAAAATTTTACATATTTTAAAATTTCAAAATACTTAATAATTTTAAAAAAACTATTTAAAAATAACCACAGGTCTGTATAATATTTTCTAACCTAGGTCAAGTGATACAGATATGTATCATTTCAATCCATAGTGTATAAAATTCCTGGGTTTTATCATTTCAAACCTGCAATCCCAAGTCAAATAAAATTCGCTTGAGCCTATCATTTCAGCTCATAACGATTTTTCCCTATTCTAAAGTCCGTTCGAGTATGTATCATTTCAACCCATAGTGAGGGAACTTGTAGTGTGAGAAACAGAATACAAAATTTAATAGAATAACATAACATATGATGTCAGGTGATAAAACAGGTATAACATAAGGTGATAACATAATATAATATCATGTTATGAGCATATATGAGATAACTAACATCTTATACATATCACTACAGTTTCATATGTCATCGATTCACAAAATTACAAGTACGTAATCGAGAGTGATAAACTCACCTTCTTTGGCTAGAGATGATGATTCAAACAACAAGACAGCTCCAAAAAGCACGACAAAGCACGAATCAAGCTTGAGTGGAAGTAGAACGCAAATCCAAATCTTAGAAGACATAAGTAAATAAATATGCATGAAAAATAAATAAAACACAAAGCAAATAGGCTAGCAACAACACAAGTGGGCTCGGCCACATAGGAATAGGCTCGGCCACTATGGTTTATGCTCGGCCATGATGACTTGTGGCTTGATAGGCTTGGCTAAGATGGCTATAAGGCACGACTATGGTGAATACAAGGGAATGGAAAGGCACAGAAGGCAAAAAGGCAAGGGAAGTGGCAACTTGGGTACAACCCTAATCACTTTGGGTTCGGTCACTATGTAATTTGGTTCGGCCATTACACAAATCTGGCCAGGGCAACTATGAAGTCATGGCTAGGGGAGGGAATGGTCATGGGTAGGCAAGGAAATGAGGTGATGGCCGAGGCAAATAGGAAGGGAAGGAGGAGAAAACGTGGGTTCAGCTAGGGTTTTTGGCAAGGGAATGTGATGGTTCAGCCATGGCCAGTCATGGCCTAAAGGGATGGTGATGGTGAGGGTTCGGCTATAGGAGATGGTGGTGGATCAACTTGTTGGTGGTGGAGGCAAGGAGAAGGTCAGCTATTGCAATGGTTATGGCCGAACTAAGGAAGAGGAAGGAAGAAACAAAATAAAAAAAAAATTGGAAAAAGAAGAAGAGAACTTACTGTAGTTTTTTGATGAAGGAAGAAGAATGTGAAGGAATGAGAAGTCAGATGTTTTTGAACGTACATTTTATGAAATGACATCTCTTCACAATGAATAGACAAAGAATGTCTCTTAGGAATATTAGCTCATTAGCCAAGCTCATCAATCAAAACCAAACTGGAACATGAACTAAATCAAGCCTAAAACCCAATCAAAAATAGAAAAATAAAAAACAGAAAATATTTGCGTGTAAAACGCTGAAACTTTGCAGATTTAAAAGTATAAATTAGAATTTTATGAAACGAAAAGCAAAGAGAATATTAGAATCAAATCCAGATTCAAAGAAAAATAATAAAAAATTCAAATTCAAATTTAAAATTTTCAACCGAAAGTCAAACTTTGACTAAAGTTGACCAAAAATTAAATTTTCAGAAAAATCTTTATTTTATTATATTTGGAAAAATAATTCTCAACAAATTGCAAAAACACATTATAAATTTCAATTTTTGAATGATTTAAAAGCCAAAGTTCAAATAAATTTTATTTAAAAATATTTACTAAAATTATGGGTTGTTACAGCCTTAAAGATTTGAACTAAATCGGGATAATCGTCTAGCGGAATTAATAAATCAAGTAGTCCGAGGTGGAACCCTGGGTCGGTGTTTGGATTGTGTGAACAGAAACTCTTTCACCTCAAATATCCAATTCATATGGAATCCACCAGATTTTAAACTACTATTTTGGAGCCGTATAATGGAAGAACATATCCAATGGTACATCTAATCAGATATATTCGACATATGGGGGTGTTGGGTGTTTTGGAGGAAGTAATGTGATGATATTTTCCATTATATTTGATAGATTTAGCAACATGTGGTTTCGATAGCTGAAGAATGAGTCCATTAGCACTTGGAGTGAACTAGGGAATCAATTCAGGATCATGTAACGTGTCCAAAGAATATGATGAAACTTTCGAGTATGAAACAAATGCCCGGTGGAAATGCGGAGCTACTTAACCAGATTCAATGCAGCAGCCGTCGAAGTGCAAAACCCAGACCCGTGGTCTTGATAGTAGTGGTTTCCGAGATTGCAAGTAAAACTGATTTCAAAATTACTTTGGAGAGGGATCCTCTAGTGGATCTTGTAGATTTTGACTAGCTGAGAGATATTTGTACTAAGAAGACGTAGAAGCTGAGAACTCTGAAGTTAATGCTACAAACGATGGAGGAGCATCCACACCGGGATACAGATATGATAAAGGAAATGTAAAGTTGACGATAGCTTCGGAGGACCAATACAACAAAGGAGGGTGGAGAAGTTTTCCTCCTACATAGATATGATTAAAACCCCAAAGAGAATTTACTTGGATACCAAAGGGTAGATTCCTTAACAAAAATCCTATTAGAATAGAACCCACCGATTAGGAAAGAAGGTCTATGTAACGACCCAATTTTTCGACGCCCGAAAAACCGAACCATTAGGGTAAAAAGAAGAAGGAGATAGAAGAACAGAAAACAAATAACACAGAATCTTACCATCGCAGCGGAATAAAATATAATTGATAATAAAAGATCTTTACACAAAAGAAATTAATATCTATTTTATACAAATACTTATTCAAATAGCTGAAATTGTTACATGATTAAATTCCAACATACTAGCCACAAAGTGGGTTCTACAAACAAAAATCGTAAAGGCACGTAGGGAGAATGGATTTCCAACTAACGACTAGGCACTGGGGTACCACCTGTCACAGTACGTGGCCTAGATCACCATACCGAGGATCCCTCCTGATCCCCTGCAACACAAGACCGAGACTGCCCCTTACTAGATAATCCCGAGTAAGATCACCCCGTGGTTGGGATCAACAACCACACCACACAGCCGAAATAAAACGGGGCATCTAGACAGGGATGACCATACGCTAATGGGCGCGACACACTTAGCCTTTCTGCATAACCCCTTATTTTCAGTCATTCCCGGTTGATGAGGCTCGAGGCTAAGCGTTACCTTTTTAGAACATTTCACTTAGAATGCTCATCGTCCTCCTGACGATGTTCTGAAAGCATTCATCCATACAAGTTTGTTCCGAGTTCGAACGGAACCGAAGGCACTACTCCTACTACATCCATTTTGGAATCACCCTCAGGAATAGTAGCGATTAGCCCTTGCACTTCACTGCTCCATCTTCGACTTCCAGCTCTTGTCTTTCTCATGAAAACGTTCAAACCGGATCGAAGTGGTTTTCGAGAAATAAATCCCGATCCCGGTCTCTTTGAAATGATCAGCGCATTGACCAATATTGATAGTCGGTTATTTAACAATCAAACAACATTCACAAACAATCATCAAGCCATAATAATTTCTCCCAAATTATTTATTAACCTCAAAATATCTTCGCAAGATATTTTTCCACTTTTCAACCCTTTTGAAAACAGTTTCAAAACATTTTTCTCCCTTGGAATAAATCCCCAAATATTCTCGATTCCCACTGAAATCACCAAGTACAAAATACTTTAGATTTTAAAATAGTTTAGAACACTTTATTTAAAATATGCTTTAACATATTTAAATTAAAACTCACTTAAATACTTTATTCAATATATATATATATATATATATATATATTAAGAATATTTAAAATAAAACTACTTTATAAAATATAAAACTAATTTTTAAAATAAAAGCGAAGCCAAACTAAATTTAAAAATAAGAGATTCACAATCCCAAACAAGTTTTTAAATAAATCTTTAACAAAGCTATCTTTAAAATAAAACTATTTTATAAAATTTAGATATTAATAATTAATTTAATAAATATTTATCTTTTAAAATTTTAATAACTTAAATAATAATATCTTAAAAACATTCCTTTAAATAACTTTAAAATTTTCTACTTATGCTTAAAAATCTGCTTTGAAAACGTACTTGGCTTTCAGGGAATCCACTTCTCTTCCACCCCACTTTATTTTTAAAACAAATTACCCATTCTTCTTTAAATTTCCATCGTGAAATTTATACTTTCAAATATCCACTGATATTTTATTTCACTTTATAAACCCAGTTTATAAATTCCATAGTCTCACCCTTCTTTTAAAACACAGTTTCAAATACTAACTCAATTTCTAAATTGATTTTCAAAATTACTTCATTTTAAAAAAAAATTCCTTTACTTCTTAATTTATTTCAACCCATAAATTTCAGATTTTACTTCTTAATTATGATTTAAAATCTTTTAATCAGAAAATACCAATTTCATATTTTTTCCCAAAATCCTTCTTTATCCTTTCCAATAAATTGAAACCATGAATTTTAAAATAAATTCTTTATCCCTTTAAATAATTTCACTTAAGCTTTAAAATTCATTATTTCCCTTTTATTCCAAATCTCCATCCCATATTTGGAATTTATTTATTAAAATTTAACAATCAACTTTTATTCTTCCTCCAATTTATTCTCCAATTTATTCAGATTCTATAAAATTATTTTACTTTAAAATTCTCTCTTTTATTTCATTTAAAAAATCCAATCGATACATTCGGTATGTCTAAATATATTAAATCAAACATAACATCCTTTATTTCCAATTGTCAATGTAATCTATCACAGATAATCACACAAACCATATCATAGAATATTAAACAATCTAAATGATTTTGAGGAATCCAGTTGGATCCCTCCAACCTGTTTTCCTGCATCCATAGATGTTAGCACAATATAAAATACCAATTCCACTTCGAGGTGGAATATCGCAGTATGTGAGATTAAATAATATCATCCGCCATTATGTGGCGCATAGGGTCTCATCCACTATATAATGCAGGAAATCAATCACTCCAAATACATATATAATACCAATTCCACTTCGAGGTGGAATATCGCGGTATATGGGTTTAATATAATATCATCCGCTATTATGCGGTGCATAGGGTCTAATCCAATATAACTGATAATAATTAATCATCCAAGCACAAAATAAACAAATTTAAATTTAACTATTTAAATTTAAATAAAATCCAGATGAGTGAGATTAACTCACCTTTTATTTTGCTGTTTGCAGTCCATTTCCATCTTGACTATTTCTCCACAAATTTTGGACCTTATGTAAACATTATACGATTTTATTAACATTTTAAATAAATGAATAATTAATTACAATTATTAATTTTAAATTAACAATCATTTAATTTAACCAATAATTTAATTCTAAACTAATTCCTTTTATATAAAACATCTTCAGTGACTAAATAATTAATTAAATAAGTTAAATCAAACAATTTAATCACCAAATACCTTGTTTCAAAGTATACTAGAAGTCTAAAAAAATAGGTATATTGTATATTTTATTTACATTTCAAACTATATGTAAAAATAATCTATATAAGTCTAAAAATCCAATTTTCTATATAAACCCATACATATATTTTTCCAAGGTCCTATATGTATATATATAAAATTTCTGTTTACTGCATATATATTAAAATATGTGCGCATTTATAATTTAAAAAAATCCTCCTTTTCTTTTCTGTAAAACTAAAACAGTAGTTAACTTCACTATTAAATCTTTAAATCAGATTTTCTTTTCTCTATTTTTTTAGAACCTTACTGAAACTTATTATTTTCTTTTTTATTGTTAATCTATTTAAATCAAAAACAGAAAATCTTATACCTCACAGAAATCATCCCTAAATGATCTCGACTGCACTATCGACACACGCCACCCTTCATGCTCGAATCAACACCACCCATCTCGGCATTCTAACACCAAAACTACACTCCAAGCGACGCCGACGAGCTTCGCGAAGAACCGTGACCTGACACCAACATGCCCCACCACCGCCAGCCTCGCAAACCCCAAAGCTCCACCTTAACTTCCTATGCGCGAAACACTTCCCTCTCCATCGCGAACGACTCACCAGATGTTGCTTCCTTCAAGAATGCGAAATCGATTAATCCATTTCTTCCCCTTCAAGCCGTACCTCGCCCTGACTTGCTAACGAATGCAGTCGCGCCTATATCCTCGCGACTTACATCTCCACGAAGCTCCCACATCGAACGCCTCTGTAGTCTATTATGAACCCTCAGGCCGCGCTCTCCCACTCGCGACGGTGTCGCCCTTGAATCTTCGAACTCGACTAACTGGAGACGCTCGGTCATTGATTTAAATATATTTTTTTGATTTGAATTTTTGTTGAGATAGGCCATTGATTCTCTTTTATTTATTTATTATTGATTTGGGATTATAAAACACTCGGTTCCCAGAAAGAAAAAGAAAGAAGACAACTGTACGCACTATGGAAATGAACGGGAACAAGTCTTGTAAGGGAAACACATATCGAATCTGTCTATCGTAAGTGAATATATATACATGTATTCAATTTAAATTTAAATTCAAATCGTCACGAAATCACCACTCGAAATTACAACCACCTAACGAGGCATACCACTAGGTGTTTATAATATTAAACCCCTGTTTCGAACACAATGGAAAAGGTTTCGACTCCAAATTCGATCGTAAAGAGAAGATAGCTTTTTGAATTTAGTTATTATATTAAATTTTCGATACAGATTTCAACGCATATACTTACCATATGGCCAAACGATCACTCTAAACACTACGAAAATTGAAATCCGATAATAATACACTATTATGGATCCAATGGAACTGGTTTCGTCGAATTACAAGACTGTGCATCGGAAGGCTACTTTTAAATTCAATTTAAACTATATATTTTTGAAACTGAACAAAACATTCCCAAATTCAAATTTAAAACTTCTATTATCTCTAGTATTATAAATATAAATTTTCCAAGTCATTGAAATATTTTTATCCAGCTTAAAATCGAAGATTCACTATTTAAACCAACTTTCAATTATTAAATTCAATAATTTAATTGCCAAATAAACAGCGATATTTGAAATTCAAGTTAAACTAACTTTCAAATATTTAAAATCAATTAAAATTTTCAATTTCAAATATTTCGAAATTTCGGGTTATCACATTCTTCCCCTCTTAAAAGAATTTCGTCCCCGAAATTACTAGTTAAGAAAAATGATTCCTAACCCGTTAACTATTTTCTCAATCCAAATAGTTTTTATCAACAACCAAACAATCTTTTATCAAAGACACATTATCATCTTTGTTAACTTTCCAAACCTATCCATAATTCCTAAACAACATTACTTACTCCACCATTCAAATTATAAATTCAAATTCAAATTTAAATTTAAAACCAAAATTTAAATTATCAGAATTTTCTAAAAAAATTTCTAACTTCCAAATTTTTGAAAAATTTCGCCAGTGTCTCCTTTGCGCGGCTAACTCAGTACAACTAGAAAATGCCTCTACGGGCCCCAAATCTCAAAAGAAAACAAAAAGGCCAAGTGGCTAGACCAGAAAACCCTTAAATTTCATATAGAAATTCAAACACACACCTTTTGTTGAGCAAAATTCAATTTATCTTCAAAAAAAAAGAATCCCAGTTTTTCCTTTTGCTTTTTGAGCACCTGAATATCCTACTAGGCCATAATATTCAATTACAACATTCAAAATTGTTTTACACATTTCTTTATAAAAGTTTTCATATCTATTCCATTTACATCCGTACGATGCACAAATATCATCCGTACGCAGTACCCAATTCGATCGCTCGCTCGATCACACAATTTCACTTCCGAACTAGTATCGTCCATCCGACTTCCTAGTGTGGACTCAGATATGGTTTCTTGATCAGAAACTGTCATTCTCCTTGCATAGTCGCATTCTATGATAGAGAATTTTCAGAATCAATCAAAAATATATATCCAGAGTTCATCTCGAAAATCGAGTGAAAAATCCCAACTCGGATCGGTATAACTACCTCGAAATTCTATGCTCGAATCTGGATCAAATCATTATGCGAATAAAATAATATACGTACATCTTACGTATTTATATCCATTCTCTTTTATTCACATTCATTTGATTTCTAACTACTTATTTACAATTTTCCCATTTCATAACTTCCAATTTTAATCTTCATTCAATTACTCACTTAGAATAATTTTTCCCCATACCAAATTTTCTCAAGAATCTCACCATTCATTTCTTAAGTTCGAAATAAGCATTTTATATGCTCTTATATTATTACTTTCACTTTACCACTTTTTTTTATCTACACTTAATCAATTTGGATTCCAATTCCGTATAGTTTCAATTTGCTTCAATTTACAAATTAATTTCAAATCTCAATCCCTTTTTCCTAAATTTCATCCAGATTTTCATTTCCAATTCTACTTAAATTGGATTCATCTTCAAACTCTGAATATTGAATTTTATCAACTATCTTCCATTCACAACTGGTTCATATCATTATTTAAATTAGTACTACTTACTAATTTATTTTAAATCCTAAAAAATTTCTTATTTCCAAACATTTATAATTTTAGATCACTTCGAATTAATTTTACAACTTCACTTTATTTTACACATTTTAAATTAAATATCACCTTAACATACAATTCCAATTTATCTGCTTACCCTCTTGAATCAATTTGTTTATTCACAAATTTTATTTTAGTCCTAAATTTTAATTAGTCAAAACTTGACTAACTTCCAATAAAATAAATTTTTACTTTTATTTATAAGATTCAGTTACATTCCATTTGAATTGGAATTTTTACTTCTATAAGTTTTTCCAGCTTATTTATTTTCCAATTGCATTTTCAATAAGATTCCAGAGTCTCTTTTTAATCAATTACTCAACATTTCAAAATCATTTTGAATTCAATTATAGCCAAACCAAAATATTCCTTTTTATTTTAAAATCAAAACGATCTTACCAAACCAAAAATCCAATATTTCAAAAAATCATTTTGAAATCCATAATTCAATTGCATATTCAATTATTCCTTGAATTTTTAAAACCAACCCAATTTTGCAAACAAATCCACATTACATTATTCGGGTAGCAATTCTTCTTTTGGAAACTCGAAAATGAACATCGATGATGCTGCAGTCATCACCGAAGTTATTTTCCAGTGACCGAAAAAGAGTTCAATGCTTTTATCCTTTCAAAAACATTTTCCAAATACATCTAAATTCCAAATCTCTCCAGTTTTCAAATCCAACTCAAAAACATTCTTCAAATACTATCACCATTTAATCCAAAACCTTTGAAAATCATTTCCAAACTCAAAAGGAATTTAAACCTTTCCCAAAATTCCAATTCCAATCCTGCCAATTTATATTGAAACATTACTCTGGAATTTTATTTCAATTCATAAATCACATTTTCATTTTACATTTCAAATTCCATTCTATTAATGAATTTATTTCCTTAACCTTTAATTATTATCTTAACTTCTTATTCAATTTCATACTTAAATGATAATAATTAAATATTATCACTTCCTAACAACCAAGCAACCATATATATCTATAATAATTTACAGAAAATTATTTCGTTTATATACAAAAATAATTTGGGTAAAATTATTTCATTTACCCTGTTTTAAAACAATACCGCATCGGTTTATCTTATTTAAGAGTTTAGAGATCCCTATCGATGCCATTGCGTCCCACACATCGACCAGATCTATAAACACTTAACCGATAAATCAACACAATAAAAAAAAAATTATATTGACTAACAAATACGCGCTCATATCTATTAATACTCTCAAACTCATTCTAGAGTACTACTGACTCTACTTTCAATGAGCACTTCCCACCAGAGTCAAGGTTCTCGCTTAACCTTCAGCTCGATACCAAATGTAACGACCCAATTTTTCGGCGCCCGAAAAACTGAACCATTCGGGTAAAAAGAAGAAGGAGATAGAAGAAGAGAAAACAAATAACACAGAATCTTACCATCGCAGCGGAATAAAATATAATAGATAATAACAGATCTTTGCACAAAAGAAATTATATATGTTTTATACATACATCATCAGAATACAGCATCAGAGTTCAATACAATCAACAACACACTCAGGATGGTTATAATATCCCATCCTTCCAAATCTGAGTACACAACGGAATATACATCAAATATGTCGGATACGTCACGCCATCCAGCTCGTCTTCTGAGCTCCACAACTGTCCATACAAAATCTGTGCTTTATAATACTTGGTCTGATCCGAGCATTATAGTTAAAAAACACCTGAGTCAGTCTGGAAAACTAGCGTGAGAAATCACACTCAATTGGATTATTAAAGTTTCAAAAATCCTTTGAAAATCAAAAGTATCCCGTAAGACCACGCCACAAATAAATATGTCGGGGTTTTACCTTACGATAGCCAAAACATTTCTTATCAAAAATTCTCTGATATTATAATAATGTCTATATACAAATACTTATTCAAATAGCTGAAATTATTACATGATTAAATTCCAGCATACTAGCGACAAAGTGGGTTCTACAAACAAAAATCATAAAGGCACGTAGGGAGAATGGATTTTCAACTAATGACTAGGCACTGGGGTACCACTTGTCACAGTACGTGGCCAAGATCACTGTACCGAGGATCCCTCCCGATCCCCTACAACACAAGACCAGGACTACCCCTTACTGGATAATCCCGAGTAAGATCACCCCGCGGTTGGGATCAGCAACCGCACTACACAGTCGAAATAAAAAGAGACATCTATACAGGGATGACCTTACCCTAATGGGCGCGATCCACTTAGCCTTGCTGCATAACCCCTGATTTTTAGTCATTCCCGGTTGATGAGGCTCGAGGCTAAGCGTTACCTTTTTAGAACATTTCACTTAGAATGCTCATCGTCGTCCTGACGATGTTCTGAAAGCAATCATCCATACAAGTCCGTTCCAGGTTCAAACAGAATCGAAGGAACTACTCCTACTACATCCATTTTGGAATCACCCTTAGGATTAGTAGCGAATAGCCCTTGCACTTCATTGCTCCATCTTCGACTTCCAGCTCTTGTCTTCCTCACGAAAACGTTCAAACCGAATCGAAGTGGTTTACGGGAAATAAGTCTCGATCTCGGTCTCTTTGAAACGATCAGCGCGTTGGCCTATATTGATAGTCGGTTATTTAACTATTAAACAACATTCACAAAAATCATCAAGCCATAATAACTTCTGCCAAATTATTTATTAACCTCAAAATATCTTCGCAAGATATTTTTCCACTTTTCAACCCTTTTGAAAACAGTTCAAAACATTTTTCTCTCACGGAATAAATCCCCAAATATTCTCGATTCCCACTGAAATCACCAAGTACAAAATACTTTAGATTTTAAAATAGTGTAAAAAACTTTATTTAAAATATACTTAAACATATTTAAATTAAAAATTACTTAAATACTTTATTCAATATATATATATATATATATATTAAGAATATTTAAAATAAAACTACTTTATAAAATATAAAACTAATTTTTAAAATAAAAGCTAAGCCAAACTAAATTTAAAAATAAGAGATTACGAAATCCCATACAAGTTTTTAAATAAATGTTTAACCAAGCTATCTTTAAAATGAAACTACTTTATAAAATTTAGATATTAATAATTAATTTTAATAAATATTTTTCTTTTAAAATTTTAATAACTTAAATAATAATTTCTTAAAAACATTCCTTTAAATAACTTTAAAACTTTCAACTTATACTTAAAAATCTGCTTTGAAAACGTACTTGGCTTTCAGAGAATCCACTTCTCTTCTACACCTCTTAAAAAATAAATCACTATTTATTTTTAAAACAAATTACCCATTCCTCTATAAATTTCGATCGTGAAATTTATACTTTCAAATATCCCCTGATATTTTATTTCACTTTATAAACCCAATTTATAAATTCCACAGTCTCACCCTTCTTTTAAACACAGTTTCAAATACTAAACCAATTTCCAAATTGATTTTCAAAATTACTTCATTTTAAAATAAATTCCTTTACTCCTTAATTTATTTCAACCCATAAATTTCAGATTTTCCTCCTTAATTATGATTTAAAATCTTTTAATTAGAAAATACCAATTTCATATTTTTTCCCAAAATCCTTCTTTATCCTTTCCAATAAATTCAAACCTTGAATTTTAAAATAAATTCTTTATCCCTTTAAATAATTTCATTTAAGCTTTAAAATTCATCATTTCCCTTTTATTCCAAATCTCCTTTCCATATTCGGAATTTATTTATTAAAATTTAACAATCAACTTTTATTCTTCCTCCAATTTATTCTCTAATTTATTAAAATTCTCTAAATTTATTTTACTTTAAAATTTTCTCTTTTATTTCATTTCCAAAATCCAAGCTATACATTCGGTATATCCAAATATATTAAATAAACATAACATCCCTTATTTCCAATTATCAATGTAATCTATCACAGATTATCACACAAACCATATCACAGAATATTAAACAATCTAAATGATTTTGAGGAATCCAGTTGGATCCCTCCAACCTATTTCCCTACATCCACAGATGTTTGCACAATATAAAATACCAATTCCACTTCGAGGTGGAATATCGCAGTTATATGGGATTAAATAATATCATCCGCTATTATGCGGCACATAGGGTCTCATCCGCTATATAATGCGGGAAATTAATCACTCCAAATACATATATAATACCAATTCCACTTCAAGGTGGAATATCGCGGTATATGTGTTTAATATAATATCGTCCATAGTTATGCGGCGCATAGGGTCTAATCCAATATAGCTGATAATAATTAAACATCCAAGCAAAAAATCAACAAATTTAAATTTAACTATTTAAATTTAAATAAAATCCAGATGAGTGAGATTAACTCACCTTTTATTTTGTTGTTTGCAGTCCATTTCCATCTTGACTATTTCTCCACAAATTTTGGACCTTGTGTAAACATCATACGATTTATTTAGCATTTTAAATAATCGAACAATTAATTACAATTATTAATTTTAAATTAAATAATCATTTAATTTAACTAATAATTTAATTCTAAACTAATTCCTTTTATATAAAATATCTTCAGTGACTAAATAATTAATTAAATAAGTTAAATTAAACAAGTTAAGCACCAAATACCTTGTTTCAAAATATACTAGAAGACTAAAAAATAGGTATGTTGTATATTTTATTTTCAGTTTGAACTATATGTAAAAATAATATATATAAGTCGAAAAATCCAATTTTCTATATAAACCCATACATATATTTTTCTAATGTCCTATATGTATATATATAATTTCCGTTTACTGCATATATATTAAAATATGTGCGCATTTATAATTTAAAAAAATCTCCTTTTCTTTTCTATAAAAATAAAACAGTAATTAGTTTCCCTATTAAATCCTTGAATCATATTTCCTTTTCTCTATTTTTTTAGAACCTTACCGATACTTATTATTTTCTGTTTTACTGTTAATCTATTTAAATCAAAAACAGAAAATCTTATACCTTACAGAAATCATCCCAAATTGATCTCGACTGCACAATCGACATACGCGACCTTTCATGCTCAAATCGACACCACCCAACTCGGCATTCCAACACCAAAACTCCACTCCAAGCCACACCGACAAGCTTTGCGAAGAACCGCGACCTAACACCAGCATGCCCTACCACTGTCGGCCTCGCAAACCCCAAAGCTCCACCTCAACTTCCTACGCGCGATACACTTCCCTCTCCATCGTGAACGACTCACCAGATGTTGCTTCCTTCAAGAATGTGAATTCGATTAAATCGATTTCTTCCCCTTCTAGCCGCGCCTCGCCCTGACATTCTAATGAACACAGTCATGCCTATAGCCTCACGACCTACATCTCCACGAAGCTCCCACATCGAACGCCTCCGCTGTCTATCACGAACCCTCAGGCTGCACTCTCCCACTCAAGACGATGTCGCCCTTGAATCTTCGATCTCGGCTAAATGGAGACGCTCGACCATTATTTAAATATATTTTTTCTTTTTGAATTTTTGTTGAGACAGGCCATTGATTCTTTTTTTTATAATTGATTTGGGGTTATAAAATACTCGGTTCCTAGAAAGAAAATTAAAGAAGACAACCATACGCACTATGGAAATGAAGGGGAACACGTGTTGTAAGGGAAACACGTGTCGAATCTGTCTATCATAAGTGAATATATATATGTATTCAATTTAAATTTAAATTCAAATCGTCATGAAATCACCACTCGGAATTACGACCTCCTAACGAGGCATGCCACCAGGCATTTATAATGTTAAACCCCTGTTTCGTATACAATGGGAAAGGTTTTAAGTCCTAATTCGATCGTATGGAGAAGATAGCTTTTTGAATCCAGTTATTATATTAAATTTTCGATACAGATTTCAGCGCGTATACTTACCGTACGGCCAGACAGTCACCCCAAACACTACGAAAATTGAAATTCGATAATAATACACTATTATGGATCCAATGGGACTGATTTCGTCGAATTCCGAGACTGTGTCTCAAAAGGCTATTTTTAAATTCAATTTAAACTATATATTTTTAAAAATGAACAAAACATTCCCAAATTCAAATTTTAAACTTCTATTATCTCCAGTATTATAAATATAAATAATCCAAGTCCTTGAATATTTTTCCAAATTAAAATCCAAGATTCACTATTTAAACCAACTTTCAATAATTAAACTCATTAATTTGATTGCCAAATAAACAGTGATATTTGAAATTCAAGTTTAACTAACTTTCAAATATTTAAATCAATTACATATTTCAATTTCAAATATTCTGAAATTCTGGGTTATCACAGTCTGGAATGTATAGTCTACTCCTTGAGCTGTATGGACATAAAACAAATGAATGTAAACATCTGCGTGATTTGATTGAATAATGGTTTTGGAGTAACTGGCCATAACAATTTGGTTTAATTCCATAATTTACTTTCTTTGAATAAGATATGAAGGATGACTACTGGATCACTTACACATGCATGGATCCCGAAAGGTCCCACAGACATGCATTGGGTTGAAGTCCGGGGGCAATCCTTGACCAGACTAGACATTGTGTTTTTGTTTAATGCTTTTGATTTGGATATTATAAATGATTTATGGATATTTATATTTAAAAATCACTTAAACGTGATGATTGATATTGATATTATAATGAAATACCAATGGAACTTTGTTATTCCTTAAACTTGATATGACAAGCTAACACGACATGGTTCCTCCGACCGAAGAGATCTAGTGATGAATGATGAAGTGCAAATCCCATCATTGAAGAGTGAATGAATTGACTTGTATGGAACAACAGATCCTCTCACCAGAGAGTGAGTGAACTGATGCGCTCGAGTAGCAAGTCTCGTCGCTGAAAAATGAATGGATGGAAATGCTTAGATAGCATGTCTCCTCACCGAAGAATGAGCGGATAAACGCGCTCGAATAGCTAGTCCCCTTACCGAAAAGTAAGTGGATGGACATGCTATG
Organism: Allium cepa; assembly: GCA_030765085.1. Classification (NCBI taxonomy): domain Eukaryota; kingdom Viridiplantae; phylum Streptophyta; class Magnoliopsida; order Asparagales; family Amaryllidaceae; genus Allium; species Allium cepa. The sequence continues at coordinate 255,352,866 of CM060929.1, forward strand.
TAACAATCCATCTCGAAACAAGCGTGAACTTCTGTCTAGAGAAGACCCATCGAAATTTAGATCCATTCTAAGGAAGGCTATTGGTTGGAAAAAGAAAATAATAGTATAGATCCATGGCTAAACTTTCAAAACTCATAGCAGATGGAACAAAATGTAATAGCAAAGTGTACCCATTTATTTCAAACCATAAAATGCTATAATATAAATACATCAAATCGTATGATAAATCCGTTACAACAATTGTCTATATCCACATAAAAGCAAGTTATAATGATAAATGTTGTCACAAGCCAAGCTTCTCCATCTCTAAGCATTGTCGCCTTAATTACTCCGTCCTTAACCAATGTTGTAATGAGAAGGGGTCGAAAAAACGAGTGTCTGGTGAATAAAAATATCAAGTTTTATCTTTTCAGTATATTTCAAAATAAGAATATATCTATGAATATATTAAGCCACTTAATACTTCTTTATAAGGAAAGAAGGCGGGTTCAACCACTTAATACCTTTCATTCTAAAAGTGGGTTTCTAGAATCCTATATCTCAATCATTCGTTATGAACAGCTAATAATGTGAGACACGGTACCTAGCCACTTAATACCTTTTATTGGAAATAGGTAGACTATGATCATTTAATACCTTAGTTAAGGCATACCATATCATTTGATACCTATTTCCAAGGCATGCTTCTCAATGGTACTATCTAGCTGACATCGTATGGAATCTCTAAGGCCACTAAATATTTCTTTATGGAAAATATGTAGACTCTGGTCATTTAACACCTTAATTAAGGCAGACCCCATCATTTAATACCTATTTCCACAAGCAAACCCCCATTGAGATACCACCTACGTAACCCCTTGACCATTTAATACTTCATCCGAGAAAAATGGACGGACCCTCAAATACCCACTTAATACCTCAAGACCCTGAAGCAGGCCCTTTACCTTATGACTATTATTCATAATAACTTCTCATATTAGTCCGACTATTCATAGGAACTAGTAGCCAGATTAGTTGGGCAGATTTCACCAACAGAATTCAGGACTAACCTCACGTCACTACAAATATTTATCATAAGTATATCTCACATCAATTAAAAGGTACACAACTTCTGCTAGACTCAAAGTGAACGGCAGACTTCCGTCGTGTAACTCTATTAACTTTGCATCCTTATGATTTAGCCATAAATCAAAAACTCTCCACATACAAACATACACACATACATGCATACATATATCTCACTGTTTTATAAATAAAATCTGATAAGGAACCTTTTTATTGCGCCTTAAAATAATAATTAGGCCATATAAGAGTTTCCTCTTATTTTTACCTAACAATCAATTACCTTCCTAATGGGGGAAATAAATGAAAAATAAATAGCTAATTAACTATGCCATATACGCAATAGTTATACACTAATTACGCTAATAGAGATAAATAAATATTCGGCCTACTAAATTCTAAACATACGGATTTTATGCCCAAAACTAGCATTAAATGTCAATTCCCTAATCAAATACTATTACAAGTCTCTTTTCTTCAAATTTCCAAGATTTCAACATAGCAAAATAAGGGATTCCAATATCCAAAATAGAGAATAAATATTCATAACCAAAGATGCAATAACATACCCATAAATAAAATAGAAACTCAATTTATTACTCCAATTCAATGGAATATCTAAACAATAAGAATTGCAATCTAAACTCCATATTCTATTCAACTCCTCTTTTACAAAGAAATAGATAGGAATAAGTGATGTAAACTGCGAACTAAACACCTTATTTCATTGAAGAATCATAATTTGAACAAAGAAGAAGGAGAAGTGAAATAGACTATGAAAGTATCAAAAAGGGCGTAAATTAAAAAATTCCATCAAATTAATGTAAATAATTGAAAATCTCAATGCATAATTGACATTACGAAATAAAAAGGAATTTTGAGGAATTTATCTATCGTAATTTCACAATCCCAAAATCCTTACGGCATATTCAAATCCATAAAGATACAATAACAATTACTAAAAAAGAAACACTAATATTTTCACTCACAGATTAGTCTTAGCTTCACTTCAATGGATTTTTAGCCTTTCAATTCCTTCTAAAATCTCTCTTTTGATATATATACACCTAATAGGGAAGAGGTACATATATTCATTAGATTCAGAATAATTGGAAAAGAACAGGATAAGAATAGATTGGAGGAAGAAGAAATAAATAAAAAATGGGTTGAATTCTTACCTGAATTTTCTTCAGAATTTCTGATCTTATTAGAGAGATAGCAATGGCAGAGTTTCGCTGAGTTCCTTAAAATATTTCTGAATAAAAAGTGAGGGTCTATGGCCATATATATAGTGGTTAAAAAGTACTAGGACTGTAGGATGAAAATAGTTTTAGAACTAAGAAATCTAGACCTCTAGTATACACAAAGCCCTAGCTGCCACCCCAATTTTTATGACCAACCGTCGACCACCGCTCATATATTGGTCGACCGCTAGGGTCGACCGGTCCCAATCAAAAGGGTCGACTGGTTCACCCTTTTAAGGAATGTTTTTATCTCGTTGTTTTCATTTAATTTTATTCCCTATTTAAATCTAGTGTTAATTATTAACTAAACGTTTCCTTAACCCCCGACTAATCCTATGTACAGTTTTGAAATTCAAACCCAAAATTTAGATATTCATTTGAATTTGAATTAGAACTAAATTAGTTTAAATCTAAAAACTTCATCGCTAATAACTTTTTCGTTTGAACTCCGTTTTCAGCATATTATATATGGAAAAATATCATAATTTCATCACGAGTGCAACATAATAACTTTCATGGTCAAATTTCAACTTTTATAAAATATCCATATTCAACCCTATCATATTTAATTCAATTTGATTCATTTAGTTATCGTTTATTTTATAAGGTGTTACAATTTTTCCTCGCTTAAAAAGGTTTTCGTCCCGAAATCTTTCAAGGAGCGAACAACGTAATGCGTAATAGCATCCATGTTATACAACCAAATTATCCACACAACCATCTACTCAACCAATAGTGCAATGTGATTATATACTGCAGACATACTAAAATGAGCTCAATCCTGGCATGAGTGTGTAATCGTGTCATGAAAGTATATATGCAAATACCCTAAATACACACAAAAATTTCTACATGAGTGAAAAGTGGTTGTGAAAAAGTGTAGCAACCATCTCTTACCATCCAATCTAGCAACCACGATGCAACCAAACCCTAATTTTAAAGAGAAAATTTTCCACAGAAAGGCTTAGGACGAGAAGTCCTCATGCCTCCTATCAGAATTTCTTTGTACTCGGACCAATCTAATCCTTTGTGCTGAATTTTTCGAGTTTCGTGCTATACAATGAATGCAGTGGCACGGGACGCCATTGGCTTCGTCTTAAAATGCCCTAACTGATTAGGCTTTACAACAATTTTTATGCTATGAAGGCACTTCCTCCAATGCAAAAACATCATGGACTCCAAGCAATATAAACATTTTCTTGTTTTTCCCCAAATTAGGAAAAGGCATAATAAATCTAGTACCTACTTTCCAACTACCCAAATCGTATGACCTTCACACACTGCCTAATCAATTCTGACTTTTCAAAGTTTGGCAGTGCAAATCTGGCTCGAATTTGTTGGTGGTTTCCCACCCATAATTTGGCGATATGCACGGCCTCCCAAAAGAATGCTTCAAGAGTGCCATATCAATCATATATTGATGACTACAATCCTACATGAATTCTATCAAGGGTAAACGCTACTCCTAAAGTCCTCTAAAATCCAAGGTGCAAACTCTCAACAAATCCTCCAAATTCCTATCCTTTAGTTTATACGTCGGTGTTCAGTTGGTAAGCGATGCTTTGATTCAACGAAGTTCCTAAAGCTAGTTCCTAAAGCTACTAGCGAACTCCTCTAAAATTTGCTAGTAAACTAAGGGAACCTATCTCTAACAATGCAAAGCACAATTTCATAAAGCTGATTTAGAGTGCTGCGGTTCCATTGCTTCTAATGAAAAATTTCTGCCACCTTCTTCTTAGTCCTTGATCAATAGAAAATTTCATTCTCGTTCCTATATATTTTCTCTTTTCCTTGCATGGTCGCATTTTATGAGCTAAATCCTTTGTATTTTCCAAAATCTAAAGTTTTGAGATTGAAACATTTATTCACTTTAGACTGCTAGCTTAATTTCCTCATTAACTTCTAGTTTTAACTATGGTCTATCACTAGTTATGTATTTTCATAAAATTTCCTTATTTACTTTGCTTCCCGACATATTTCAAGTGGTTTAAATCTCATTCATAAAGTCCAACAGGAATAAAATGGGGATATATCTGACATCACACTTCTACTTCTCCAATGACTAAAAGAGACTACTAGCGACAATAACACAAGAACTCCAAGAGAAATTTTTACTAAAAGTTGCTATTTATTATCAATTGATATAAATGGTGTTCAGATCTTAACACTCCTTTCTAAATTAAGATGGACTATTTTTAATATTTTATTCCATTGCTACCCATTTTCTTTATTCCCATTTTTGGCCTTTAATAAATGTGGTCCATTATTGCTTCAATTAATATCCATAGCAGTTAATGTCAAAATTGGACCATTCCCAATTGATCCTTCAATCCTTTTTAATCATCCTTAGGTTTTCAAAATCCATTCATTCCACAAACTTTTTTCTTCCACAGATACAATATCAAGTTTCCTTAGTCAGTCTCCATTAGATTACTCTCATTAATTACATATTTATTGCCCGTTAAATTTGTAATTAACGTCCATGAATCCTAATCCGTCAATTAATAATTAATAAGCACATAGTCGTAATCTATGCTGTCTATATATATTCTAGCCGTTTAACGTAACTGTACGATATATATATATATATATATATATATATATATATATATATATAACTACTAATTCTACAACTAGAATACTCATTTCCATATTTAAATTTATCGAAGCTATCCTTCCAAAAAAGATTACCGTCATAAATTAACCACAATTGAGATTTTTTCTTTGTTTGAAATTAAAATAAATTATTTCTTTTCTTATTACTGAAATAGACAATGTAAACTATGGAAAAGAATATTCATCTCTTAGACATTTCTTTCCTTTTTAATGTACTCCTTCTTACTTCAAACAACGCACTTTTATACAAATGTTTTTGGGAACTGGATAATTTATGGAAATTACATAGAAACCGCTCCAAAATTAAAATATAGAAATTCATTTTAAAATACATAAATTCGTATTCTAAAGGCGTCCTAATTCACAACCCAATTACAGATTTGAAATATCTTTACACTTTACCAACTTCTTCAAATAGAGATTTGGGACTGACTTCAAATTTCCAGATCAGGTTGCACATTCTATTTCTATTTTACTCATATCCTAGAAATCTTAGTTTATCCTACCTCCTAGGTCATGATCCGTACCCACTCCATAAAAAAAATTATAAAACCATAACTTTTGTACACAAAATAAAATATCTTCATACAAATAAATTTATTTAAAAATAAACATTTACTAGTTCATTTCTTACAATACTTAAAAAATGAAGTATCATTTTCAATATCTCCATCCAAGCAAATGTAAAATTTTATAAAAAACTTCTACCAAAGATTCAAAATTCTTTTGTTCCCAAATAGGAATAAAATAATCTCCCTTTTTAAAACTTTCTTTATCAAAAATTTCTCTTAAAGGGCATGACTACAAATGGTAAACCTGGACTTCCTTGTTTTACGGTCGACCACTAGACAATCAACCAACCCACATTGTCGAAACATGTAAGGGCAAGGGACAAAGCTTCGCCACCATTAGCAATTCATAAAGCCCCTATTACGTAAGCATAAACATGCCAAAAAGGTCTGGTGACTAAAAACCTCGAGTCTTAATTTTTCAGTATTTGAGTAGTATATTTCAGATAAGAATATGTCCACAAACATAAAACCATTAAACCATTTAATACTTTTTTATAAGAAAAGGAGACGGTTCCAACCACTTATTACCTTCCATTCTAGAAACAAGTTTCTAGAGTCTCATATCCTAATTATTCTTCATAAACAGCTAATAATATGAGACACAGTACCCAGGCCATTTTATACCAAATATTGGAAAATAGGCAGACTCTGGTCATATAATACCTTAATTAAGGCATACTCTATCATTTAATATCTATTTCCAAGGCGTGCTCCTCAATGGTACTATCTAGCTGACATCGTATGGAATATCTTAGGCCCCTTAATACCACATAATACCTCAAGACCTTGAAGCAAGCCCTTCATCTTATGGCTCATAGTCATAATGACGTCTCATATTAGTCCGACTATTCGTAGGAACAATAGTCGGTTTAGCTGGGCAGACTTTTCCTATAGAATTTGGGACTAACCTCGCGTCATTAAAAATATTTGTCATAAGGATATCTCACATCAAAATCGAAGTGTACACAACTACTGGTAGCCTCAAAGTGAAGGCCGTAGACTTCCGTCATGTAATTCTACTAAATCTGCATCCTTATGACTTAGCTATAAATCATATACTCTCTCTCCACACACACACAGAGACACACACACACACACACACACACACACACACACACTTATCTCACTATTTCATAAATAAGGCCCTATAAAGAACATTCCTTATTATGCCTTAAACTAATAATTAGGCTATATAGGAGTTTCCTCTTATTTTCACCTAACAATCAGTTACCTTCCTAATGGGGGAAATAAATGAAAATATATACATAATTAACTATGTCATACATGCAATAATTATATGTTAATCACACTAATAAAGATAAATAAATATTCATTCCTAATAAATTCTAAACGCATGGATTTTACGCCATAAACTAGTGTTAAATGTCAATTCTTAACCAAATACTATTACAAATCCTTTTTCTTCAAATTTCCAAGATGTCAACATACCAAAATAAGGGATTCTAATATCCAAAACAAGGAATAAATATTCATAACCAAAGGTGTAATAACAGACTTGTAAATAAAATAGAAACGTATATTATTACACCAATTCAATGGGATATCCTAAACAATAAGAATTGCAATCTAAACTTCATGTTCGATTCCATTCCTCTTTTACAAAGAAATAGATAAGAATAAGTGATGTAAACTATAAATAGAATTCGACTAAGCCTCTTATTAACCGACATCTTGGCCTGGTTACAAGACGATAGTTGAAGAAATTATCATTAGCATTAGACAAGATTCTGACCAAGAAGGGCCTGAGGATATATGGGTTTGATGCAGTCGACATGTTTTGGCAATCAAGAGCATTCGATGTTAGAAGGACGCTCGGCATTGAGAATCGTTCGATATTGTATATCGTTCGACAATTATGAAATGCTCGGCATATAGGAGCACTCGGCACCAAGAACGTTCGGCGTACAAGGCACGTTCGGCTTCCAATCATTCGGCACTCGCATCGACCAGGCAACTAGAACGTTCAGCATGCAGGGTCGTACTCGGCACAAATGAGCACTCGACACGTTTGAACGTTCGGCAGTCAAGGGTTGTACTCGACATTGAAGAACGTACGTCCATCCAGGTTTGCACTCGGCACGAGACCTTCAGCATTTCACTCGGCACTCCCTCCACTCGGCCTGCTCTTCACTCGGCATACCCTTTATTCGGCACATCCTGTGCTCGGCACATCCTGTGCTCGGCATATCCTTTGCTCGGCATATCCTTTGCTCGGCATGTCCTGTATTCGGCATTCCCTCTACTCGGCGTATCCTTTCACTCGGCATCCACGCCTCACTCGGCATCCCAGCATCGTTCGGCCCGCTTCCTCCATTCAACAGAGAGATCCATCGACTTGGAAAGGAGGGCTCGGCATGCCGACCGTTCGGCATGTTCCACTCAGCGCACATGGATTATTCCATTTGGGCCGAGATATTTAGCCACCAGGCCCACCAGGGAAATCCAACCCATCTTCGTCTATAAATAGAAGGGCAGGGGCACACTAAAAAGGGACCTTTTTTCGAGAACACTGGGGAGACTCTGCCATTTTCTCTACTCTTCTCTTTTCAATCCAAACTTGCATTCAAGTGATTGATTTACGGATTGTATCTGTATCCAAGTAGTTGATAAAGCAATAAAGATCAAACTCAAAGTGGATGTAGGCAGTTACGCCGAACCACTATAAATCTGGTGTTCTCGTTTTCGTTATTCTTTTTCATTGAATTGCACTATTTTTCAGTCCTAATTTACTCTCTCCATTAATCTCTCTACATAACTCTATTCAAGGGTGTTAGTGACCAATTTTGGTGCTAACACCTCTTATTTCATTGAAAATCATAATTTGAACCAAAGAAGGAGGAGGAGTGGAATATATTATGAAATTATCAAAAATTGCGTAAACGAAAAAAATTCCATCAAATTAATGTAAAAAATTGAAAATTTCCACATAGAATTGACATTTCGAAATAAAAAGGAATTTTGTGGATTTTATCTATCATATTTTCGCAGTCCCAAAATCCCTAAAGCATATTCAATTCCATAGAGATGCACTATATAATTACTGAAAAAACAAATACTAAGATTTCCACTCACATATTAGCTTTACCTTCACTTTAATGGATTTGTAGCCTTTCAATCCCTTCCAGAATCTTTCTTTTAATATTATACACACAATAGGTATATATATTTTCAGAATAATTGGAGAAGAATAGGATAAGAATACATTGGAGGAAGAAGAAACAAATAAGCATTGTACGGAGTTTCAGAACCTTATTAGAGAGATGGCAATGGCAGGGTTTCACTTAATTCCCTAAAATATTTGTGATAAAAAGCGAGCATCTAGTGTCTTATTTATAATGGATAAAGTATACCTGAACCATAGGATGAACATACTTTTAGAATGAAGAAAAATTGAACCGCTCATTTACATAAAACCCTAGCCGCCACCCCAATTTTCACGACCAACCGGTCGGCTACCCCCATCTACCGATCGACCGCTAGGGTCGACCGGTCCCAATACAAGGGGTCGACCGGTTCATCCTTTTGGGGAATGTTTTTATCCCATTGCTTTTTATTTAATTTTAATCCCTACTTAAATCCAATGTTAATTATTAATTAAACGTTTCCTTAAGTCCCAACTAATCCGATGTTAATTTTTGAAACTAAAACCCCAAATTTAGATATTCAATTGAATTTGAATTCAAACTAAATTAGTTTAAATTTGAAAAATTCAAACGCTCATAACTTCTTTGTTTGAGCTCATTTTCAACATTTATGTATGAAAACAGATCAGAGTTTCGACACGAACGCAATAGAATAATTTTCATGGTAAAATCCCAACTTTAATAAAATTCTCATATTTAACCCTATCATATTTAATTCAATTTAACCCATTTAATTATGATTCATTTTATGGGATATTACACGCTTAGATATTAAGTTTCGTCACCGAAGTGTGAATGGATGGACACACTCGGATAGTAAGTCCCATTACCAGAGAGTGAATGGGTGGACACGTTCGACGAGTACCCATATTGGAAAGTAAGTGGATGGACACACTTGGATATTGTGTCCCCTGATCGGAGTGTGGACTGATTGGGCTCAATCTTGATATATGCTTATGTGATTCAAAGAGATCAAAAATCAAACTGGATAAGTGATTACAGGATCTAGATCATAAACTGGGCTTTGGGATTTGAACGTCTTTTGACTTTGAAATCATTTAATTATGATTACTGGTTATACTACTGCCTCGATGTGATTGGGCATGCTTATGATGAAATGTTAGATGATACTAGATGATTTGTAAGTGATACTCCAATCAATGGCAACATGATTCTATGAACAATGATTCACGATTACCTGATATACGATATAATAGCTAAATCCTAGGAGAACACTGAATGATATGGACACTGATATTTGATAATTGATCTTGAGTGATTATGGGATGATCTTGATTTGTTATGTGTGATATACTAAAATTTGAAGGAACACAAAATGATTATGATTTATGACTAATTCATAAATAAGGACTTGAGTTCTTAGCATGTTGAGTCTGGAACAACATTATATGCGTATGTGAATCCGAAGAATTTGATGATTTGTCACGATTAGTCAGTAGATAGCCGGAGAGATTGATTATTGAAAATTCACCAATTTCCAATATTTGTTCTTGAGAAAAATTCACCTTATATTCACAAGACGTACTTTAGGGAGCGACGTGTTATCGGCAAATTTTCCACAGTCTATGAACAGATTCAAATTATTGAACTGGACTAAACAAATGACAAGGAATGGGATGGAAACACATAGAGAACATCACGAGATGGTGAAGTGGGACTCTGCAAAAGAGAGCCAAAACTAAACAAAGAAAGTCTACTCAGTCCCCCTCAAGTAGGCGTCGAGTTGGGATGCAACAAGCAATTGATTGGCATACAAACACAAGAAAAAAGGCAAGGAAAAAAATGCCAAGAGGTGACAAAGAAAGTCGAATCGATGCTAAGTTGAGATGAGGAGCGGGCTTTAGCCCATGATTTTTTTACATTAATGTCAGAATGTTTTAGAGAACGTGGCAAAGAGTTTTTAGGTGATTTTGATGGTAGGATTCATTTATAAATAGAGGAGGAGATGCACTTTAAAGGGATTTTCTTTCTGAACTCTGAATTAACGATGAATTGAGATATCCACTTCTAAATTGAATGATGTATAATTCACATCCGAGTTGTAAACAACCAAGTTTTAAAATATACTTTGTAGAAGAAAAGTACGATCAATAGAAAATGATTAAGTGGACATAGACCAAAATATCTGTCGATCCATTGTAAAAAATTTGTGTTGATTTTTCTCTCAAAACTTCTTTCCTTTCATAATTTTCATTACTGCTTGATTGGGTGTTTGCGACATTTTTGATCCAAACTCATATGTATATGTGTGTGTGATAAAAAGATTATATGTATAAAAAATTAGCAACATTTGTTGAAACATATAGATAAAAAAGGGATTGTTAAAGGTACTTAATTTTTTTGATAAGAGAAAATGACAACTTTAAGAGGACTCTACTCAAATAGAAATTATCAAGAGTGATACTAAATATATTTTAAAAACAATATGTAGCTACTGAATTATCATTGAATATCACGTGACATATATAAAATGACCAGAACCAGAAAAAAATTCAAAAGTTTATCAAGTATGTTAAAGTTGAAAGTGGTGTATAAATAAAATGAAAATTCGACAAGGATCCGTCAAATGTATATAATGATGTGAGTAAAAAAGTAACAAGTTTTATTTTTATAAAGGAACTCCATTATCCTACGACCACCAATAATGTTCATCAAATTACTAAAATAAAGTCTATCTTTAATCAAAAATGGAGTTGCTTCAACCATCCTCTGAAAAAGTAGAAGAGAGAATTTCAAGGGAATAAAAAAGGGATCCAGAGGCCGTTTAAATGTGGAGTCTATGGATCTTCCATTCTGTATTCCTATGCAAGTCACCCATCGATATTTTGTATATATGTCTCAGACTAAGCTATTTTTTGTAGATATAGTGTTCTAAATATATATAGACGATCTTCGCAAAATTTTACATCATTTCGATCTTGTAACCCTTTTAGAACAAAATCTCAAACAACAATTGGAATAAATATTTTCGACAACTCATACTATTTTACAGTTTTGAGTAGCCTAAAAGAGCGTAAAAATAATTCATGTTATTACAATGGCATATCTAAAAGTAACTACATTTGAAACATACAGATATAAAGAAGTATTTGAGGGAACAAAAGGACGGAGGATATTGGATACTCCCTTATAATGAGGAATTTTTAAGATTCCATCCTCTATTCTTTCAAAATCCTCTGTCAATATTTTCATATCTATATGTTTCAGGTTAAGAATTTTTTTATAGATATGGTCATGTTTTAAATCTCCTATACTCATCCAAGATGTTCTTTTCATACTTAAATGAAACGAGACATCAAATCTCCTTCATATCTTGCCTCAACACTCATCTCGTCTGAAATATTCAAATCTCATTCGAAATATATATCAAAATATAAATCAGGAGTCTCACTCGAATTACATCTATTTCTTCTTTCACATAATATTTTTTTCATACCCGCATAAATTCAAAAAAAATTACTCAATCCAACTAATATTTACTAACACTTTAATAATATTTTTGTTTATTATCTTGATGAGTCATAATAAAAAACTTCATTTCTTTTTTATGTTCAAGAGGATATTATTCAATCATTACCAAATAAATTAAGCTAATCAAACAACCACTCTTCTCATAAACATTAATTTCAGTTCTTTATTCTATGTAATACTAGTATGTTATAATTTTTATTTTTAATTTGAAAATTATCGTTGTCAAATAAATCGTTAAAATATCAATTTTAGGTACATAAGTTACTTCGAGATATTCCCAGATGTTACATTAAGATTCGAGATGTACTCATCTCGTTTGAGATCTCTCAATACCAGATAGCTTGTGTGAAAATTTCGAGACAAAATATGATTGAAACTCAAAATTTAAAACATTGGATATGATACTCTAATTATATTGATAATCCTCACAAAATTTAAGATTACTTCAAAACTTCGTAATCCTAGGCTTTGGTTAAAAAAATAGCAAATACTTCGATGTAAAATTAACTTGATAACCAATATTCTTATATCATCAACCGAAATAGCAGTAAATGAAAAACAATAATTGAACTTTTGCTCAATTACTCATCGTCCTTGAGCTTACCTGACCATTAAGTGATGGGATCAATAACTGCTCTAAAAATCAAATTTGCTGTTGGACCTACTAGGTCGATGTAGATGACTTCAGCTGCTAAATTTACCTGAATGGGAATCAATAGTTAAAGTGGGTAGATTACTAGATATATCTCCACTCCTCAGACTAAAAATTTGGAGGACTCTGTTTTAAAATGTTAAAAAATGCATGCATGCTTCAATACAGTCTGGTATAGAACATCCTATATCCATGAATATAATGCACGCATTCACCCTTAAAATGAGTTGTAAACCAACGAAGTTGATTATATCAAATAATGATGTTGTAACTCATTATTTTTACATTTGTTATTCAATCCGTAACATAGAGTATCAAACATGAATACACATAAAATTATTCTATTAAATGAAGAATATAAATTATGCCTCAAACAATGTTAGATCATTTCTTCGATAAGAGGATGCATGTTTGGATATGAGGCCAAAGGAAGTAAACATGGTTAAGGATGGAGAACCATCCGGTGAAAGGTCGAGTAAAGATAAGGATAAAGGGAAGAGGAAGTCGGATAATGAATCTGGTGGGGCAAGGAAGCGCTGGGGAGAACCAAAATTCTCCACTTACACAGGATTGAATGAAACATTAGAGCGGTATTCATAGAAACTCAGGATTGCCTTCCTTATCAAAGGCCGACAAGGAGGGAACCCTTGAAACACGTAAGGGCATCCGGAAGGCATTGTCACTTTTATGATCTGGACGAACATGAAACCAACAGCGGTAGTCACTTAAAAGATATAATCGAGGAGCATGTAAGAAATGGTCAGTTGCAGCAATATTTCATAAATCGGAATGCGGCGGTGGAACAGGAGCAACCATCGTCTACCTCGAACAGCGATGGTACGAGGGCCAGGAATGATGGTCGATTGGTCATCAACTAATCGTGATGGTTTGGAATAAGTAACAATATAGGCAAACGACTAAGTCACTTACTCATTTACAGGGATGGAGATAACCCCTAGGCACGCTCTGAGATGATGATAAACCGTGACACTCTGGTTTGTGAAATCTGTTTTTTCTTTTTGGCTAGGACACTTGCTTTTTTTGGTTTGGTTTTGGAGTTTGGTTTGAACTTCTAGTTTGTTTGTTTTCTGATTTGGATTTTGGTATTGGACGTTAGCCTTTTGGTTTGGATTTTTGATGTGGATTTCTGGTTTTCTAGCTTGATCTAGTTTCGGACTGGATTTTTATTGACTTTTTATCTGTTCATTGGCTAAAAGGTTGCCGGTTATGGATTCTTCCTGGCAAGGGGTAAGTCGCTTCGTCCGAACATGATGGGTCGGCTTATTCAGGTCGTCGAGCATGGACTATGCATGACATGCTCCTGAGAGACCAGGATTCAGCCTAGGACTTTCAGGTCGTCGATCATGGCCTATGCTCGGCAAGGGTCCGAAGCGACTGCGGCTCGGCTTAGGACTTAAGTCATGGCATTACTCAGCATTCCGGGACACTGAACCGAGAACATCAAAGTGTTGCTTGACACAGGTGGTCGAGTGCAGGTTGCACATGGTAAGAACCTGGAGAGGTTGCAGATTCGGATTTCAGCTTTGAGTGGCTAATTATTGGCTATGGTTCGGAGCAATCTCGGATTTGGATATCGACCCAGAGAGTTCACGAATTTGGTTATTGGTTATTAGATATGGATGGGTTATAACTCGGTTATCGGGTTCAAATGGATGTGGAATTGGATAAGGATTTGGTTACTGGATAGGGATTGAATATCGACTCGGAGCAGTCACAGATTGGGATAAGGATACGACAATGGCACTTGGATAAAATGGATTAGGTTATGAATCAAATGTTATGGCTATGGATAACATATGGATTTTGGATGATCGATTAAAAGCTACTCAAAACATGCCTTCCTACCGCTAGGCATGTTTTGAGGGGAAAATGTTAACCCACCTTTTGGCAAGGCCGTAGACAGGTGGATTTAACTAAATCGATTGCTCGGATATCGAGGCTGAAATACAGCAGGTTTGACTCGACCTGATGGATGGACGATCAATTATGGATGATAAACATGATTATGACGTTGGGATTCGGCGTGGGCAAAAGACGCGGATACTCGAAATATGAGTTTCGACAGTCGAGGATATTTGGGATGTTTGGAGTTTACTTCGAGTTGCACTTGGGCTTGCTTCGAGTTTATGAGAGAGCTGCTTTGGGTCAGGATAGGGTGTGCTTTGAGTCGTCATAGGATCAGTGAGTTTTTCCATAGGGTCGATGTTACTTCAGGTCGGCATGATAAAAGCTCCTGGTCCGCATTAATTAAGGGATCGGTATGTTTTTGCTTCAGGGGATCGGCACGCTTCCACTTGCTTCAGGTCGGTGAGTCATGTACTCGGGGTTGGCATTCAGGTTTCTTCGGTTGGCGTTGGAGCCAGTCGGCATGACTATGGGATCGGCACGTGGAAGCTTGACTCGGATCGGCACATGTGTATGTTCGAGTCGACAATAGGTTTTGGGATCGTCATGGGAGCTGGGGCATGGGATCGACATGCTTCGGGTTGGCAACTGGTTCTAGGGATCGGCATTCTATTCTGGGTTCGGCAAAGCTATGGGATCGACATGGAAAAGGACTTGGGTCGGTGTTGGATGAAGCTCGGGTCGCCTTAGAGAGAGCTTGGGTCGGCTATGGTAAAGTCAACAAGGGGTTGGCATTTGAGGAGGCGGAGGCTATTTCGGGTCGGCCACTCTTCTACTTCGAGTCAGAGATGGGTTTTCTTCGGGTCATCTTCGAGGAAACTTTGGGTCGACATATTAACAACTTGGGTCAGCAATGATGATGGATTTGGGTTCGACAATGGTCTTGGTGGGCTTCAGAAAAGGTATCTTCATCCTATTTCCCTTCATCTTCTTCTCTTAGGCTACTCTACTAGTATTGTTTTAAAAGCTCCAGATTGTAACTGTAATTGATTCTCATATCGATAAAAGGAAAATTTCTGGAGTGGGCATAGGCCAGAGTCAGACGAACCACTATAAATCTTGTCTTATTACTGCTTTCTTTTTAATTTTAATTGTTCTTCATATTTATACTCTCTACATACACTTTATTTGTGATCTGTGACTGTTATTTGGTGCTTTCATCTAAGTTTGGATGATAGTGACCAATTTTGGCGCTAACATACAGCAACAGAAATAGGAGCCAGAAAGCCTCTACGTAAACGGAGGGCACAATGGAGATTTGTATCAAATGCACATAGAGTATCAAAGATTTAAGTTGAATTAGGATGATCATCTTGCAGAATTAATAAGACAAGTAGTCAGAGGTGGAACCCCATGTCAGTATTTAAAGGTGTGAACAGAAACTTTTAACTCAAATGTCCAATTCATCAGGAATCTACCCGATTTTAAACTACCTATTTTGAAGCCGTATGATGAAAAGACAGATCCAACGGTACATCAGATGATATATATTCAACATATGATAGTGTTAGGCATTTTAGACGAAGTAATGGGACGATGTTTTCCATTATGTTTGATAGACTTAACAATGATGTAGTTTCGACGGCTGAAGAATGTATCCACCAGCACATGGACTGAACAAGTGGAGAAGTTTATGAACCAGTTTAGGATTCATGTAACGTGAAGAAAGAATATGATGATACTTTAAAGTGTGAAACAAATGCATGGTGAGACCGTACAGAGCAACTTAATCAGATTTAATGCAGAAACCGCTGAAGTGTAGAAACCAGACTCGTCGACAGTCTTAATAGAGGTGGTTTTCAGGATTGCAATAAAATCGATTTCAAATTACTTTGGAGGGGGACCCTTTAGTGGACTTGTAGATATTTAATATCAAGCCGGAGACTTTTTGTGCCAGGAAGACGTAGAAGCTGAGAACTCTAAAGTTAATGCCATAACCAATCGAGAACCATCCACAAGGGTGTACGGACAAGAGAAAAGAAAATGTAAAGTTGACGATAGTTTCGGAGGACCGATGCAAAAAAGGAGGGAGCATAAGCTTTCCTCCTATACAGATATGACTGAAACCCTGAAGATAATTTACTTGGATAATAGAAGGCAGATTCCTTACAAAAAGCCCGCTAGGAGAGAATCCACTGAAAGAGAAAGAAGCTTTGAAAAGTATCATTTATTCCATAAGCTGGATGGATATGAAAAGAATGAATGCATACATCTGCATGATTTGATTGAAGAATGGTTTTGGAGGAACCAACTATAACAATATGTCAGAAAGCTGATCACTATAGCACAAACTACAGTGGTGCCGCATGAGCTACCACCATGGCTGATGTATCTAGAGCTGTGCAGTTAATACCCTGCTATTATCCCGCTATAACCCTGCTATATCTCATAGCGGATTTCTACCGCTATGATTTTTCCATATATCCCCAAATGCAGCCTTTCCGCTTTAAGCCCCACTATTTCCGCTATATTCAGTTATTCCTGCTATATTCCGCTATTTCCGCTATATCTTCTTTAAAAGAAATGAATTGAAAAATGACATTTTTACTTATAAAAATTATGAAATTAGTTTATTTAATTAAATTTTTAATATATTTTAAGAAATGAAAATACTCTAATATTCTACTAAATTCAATTATGTTATATAACAATTTTACGTTTATTTACAGTATATTCGCACATGTTTTTATTTAAAATTATTTACGCGTTAATTATAATTCAGTTGAATATTAATTTTTCATTTAATTACTATTTATATATTTGTAAAAA
The DNA here is from genome assembly GCA_030765085.1 of Allium cepa. NCBI lineage: Eukaryota > Viridiplantae > Streptophyta > Magnoliopsida > Asparagales > Amaryllidaceae > Allium > Allium cepa. The sequence continues at coordinate 255,370,363 of CM060929.1, forward strand.
AATTATGAGTTTTATAAGCTATTTTAGAGTCATCCGCTATATCCTCGCTTTATCCCCGCTATGACTTTTTGCGCCTCCGCCGCATTGAATATGCCGAGCGCTTTAACTGCATAGATCTAGAGTAACCTGGGTTATCCCATAACCGGGTTAAACTGAAATTAGGTTTAATTTCCGTACTTTTCTTTCTTTGAGTAAGATATGAATGATGACTACCGGATCACTTACTCATGCATGGATCTCGAATGATTCCTCAGGTGTGCTCTGGGTTGAAGTTTGGGGGTAATCCTTGAGTAGACTTGACTTTGTGTTTTGTTTAATGCTTTTGATTCAGATTTTATAAATGATTGATGGATGGATGTTTAGATTTAAAAATCACTTGAACGTGATAACTGATATTGATATTATAATGGCAACGGAACTTGGTTCTTCCATAAACTGGATATGACAAACTGATAGGGCATGCTTCCTTCGTCCAAAGAGACGGAGTGATGAATTATGAAGTGCAAGTCTCATCGTCGAAGAGTGGATGGATTGACTTGAAAGGGATAGTAGATCTCCTCACCGGAGAGTGAGTGGATGGATTCTCTCAAATAGCATGTCGTGTCACCGAAAAGTAATGGATGAAAATGCTCAGGTAGCACGTCCCATTACCGAAGATCGATTGGATGAACATGCTCGGATAGCGAGTCCCTTTACCGAAAAGTAAGAAGATGGACACGCTTAGATAGCAAGTTCCATCAATGGAGAATGAATGGATGGACATGCTCGAATAGCAAGTCCCATCATCGAAGATTGAGTAGATGGACATGTCTGACGAGTCCTCTTACCAAGAAGTGAGTGGATGGACCCGCACGGATATTGCGTTCTTTTGTCAGAGTACGGACTGATCGGGCTCAACCTAGATATATGCTTATGTGATTCGAAGAGATCCAAACCAAACGGGATAAGTGATTACGAGATCCAGAGAGATCGTAAATTGGACTTTGCCATTTGAACGCTTTCTGACTTTGAAATGATTTAATAGTGATTACTGGAGTATACTACTACCCCGATGAGATTGGATACGCTTATGAAGATGCTAGATGATACTAGATGATTTGTAAATGATGCTCCAATCAGTGATAGCGTGGTCCTATGAATATTGATTCATGATTACCTAATATATGATATAATAGTTAAATCCTGGAGGAAAATGGAACAATATGGACACTGATATATGAAGATTTCATCCTGAGCGATCATGGGATGATCTTGATTTATTATATGTGATATAATAAATTTTGAAGAAACATAGAATGATTATGATTTATGATTAACACATAAGCAAGGACTTGAGTCCTTAGCTACGATAGGTTTGGAATAACCATTGATTTGCAGGTGAATCCGAATGAATCAGATGATTTGTCACGATCGGTCCAGTAAATAGCCAGAGAGCTCGACTGTTGAAAATTCACGAACTTTCAATATTTTTTCTTGAGCAAAATTTACCTAATATTCACAAAACGTGCTTTGGGAGAGCATAGTATTAACGGCAAAACTTCCACAGTCTACAAACAGACGCAGATAATTAAACTAGACCAAACAAACAACAAGAAATTGGTTAGAAACACTTAGAGAACATCACAAGATGGTGAAGTGGGACTCCACAAAAGAGAACCAAAAATGAATAATGAAAGTCAACTCAGCCCTGCTTAAGTCGGTGTCAAGTTAGGATGCAACAAGCAATGGGTTGCAATACAAACATAACAAAAAAGAATAGGAAAGAAAAATACCAAGAGGTGACAAAGAAAGTCAATTCGGTGCCGAGTTGAGATGAGGAGTGGGCTTTAGCCCATGATTCTTTTACATTAGCTTCAGGACGACATGGAGAACGTGGCAGAGAGTTTTTAGGTAATTTTGATAGCGGGATTCATTTATAAATAGAGGAGGAGATTGGCTTTAAGGGGATTTTCTTCCTAAATTATGAATTAACGGTGAATTGAGATATCCGAGTTTTAAACAACCATGTTTTAGAATATACTTTGTAGAAGCAAAGTACGATTAAGTAGACGTAAGCCGAAATATTTGTCAAACCACTATAAAAAATTTGTGTTATTTTCTCTCTTAAAACTTCTTTCCTTCCATAATTTTCATTACTGCTTAATTGGGCGTTTGTGACATTTTTGATCAACACATGTATGTGTGTGTGTGACCAAAAGATTATATGTATAAAAAGTAGCAACGTTTGTTGAAGCATACAGATAAAAAAGGGATTGTTAAATGTACTCCATTTTTTGGTAAGAGAAGATGATAACTTCAAGGGGACTTCACTCGGATTGAAATCGTCAAGAGTGATACTAAATATATTTTAAAAATAGTGAGCTATTACCCAATTATCACCGAATATCACATGCCATATACAAAATGATAGGAACCGGAAAAAAAGTTTATTAAGTGTGTAAAATTTGATGATGGCGTACTATAAATAAAACGGAAATTCGACAAGGATCCATCAAATTTATATAATGATGCGAGAGAAAAAGTAACTAGTTTTATTTTTATAAAAGAACTCTATCATCTTATGGCCACCATTAATGTTTATCAAGTTACTTTAAAAAGTCTATCTTTAATCAAAATATAGTTCCTTTTTGTAATCCTAAAAAAATAGAAGAGAGAATTTCAAAGGAATAGAAAAAAGGATCTAAAGGCCATTTAAACATGGAGTCTATGGATCTTTCATTCTATTTTCCTACACAATTCACCCATCAATATTTTGTATTTATATCTCAAATTAAGCTATTTATTTGTAGATATAGTGTTCTATATTCATATAGATGATCTTCACAAAATTTTACATCACTTTGATCTTGTAACCCTTTCAAAACAACATCTCAAACAACAATTGGAATAACTATTTTCGACAGCTAATATTAATTTACAGTTTTGACTAATACTTTCAAAACAGCCTAGTGTAAAAATAATTTATGTTATTATAACGACATATCTGAAAGTAACTAAATATGAAACATATAGATATAAAGAAGCATTTGAGAGAACAAAAGGACAGAGGATTTTAGATACTCCCTTATAATGAGGGAGTTCAAAATTCCATCCCTTATTCTTTCAAAATCCTCCATCAATATTTTCATATCTATATGTTTCAGATTAAGAAAAGTTTCTATAGATATAGTCATCTTTTAAATCTCCTATATCTCATCCACAATCTCATTTTCACATATAAACGAAACGAGACATCAAATCTTCCCTCAACAATCATTTCGTCTGAAATATTCAAATTTCACTTGAAATATAAACCAAAATCTCAATCTGGAATCTCACCCGATTATATCTTTTTCTTCTTTCACATAATATTCTTTTCATTTCCACATAAATTCAAAAGAAATTACTCAATCCAGCTACTGTTTACCAACACCTTAACCATATATTTTTTTATCTTGATGAGTAATAACAAAAAACTTCATTTCTTTTTTATGTTCGAATAAGAGAATATTATTCAATCATTACCAAATAACTTAAGCTAATCAAACTACCACTGTTCTCAAAAACATTAATTTCAGTTCCTTATTCTATGTAAATCAAAGTACATTATAGTTATTATTTTTACTTTGAAAATAATAGTTGTCAAATAAATCATTAAACATCAATTTTAGGTATATGAGTTACTCCAAGATATTCCCAAGATGTTACATTAAGATCCGAGATGTCAATTCGAAATGTACTCATAACTTTTGATATCTCTCTATACAAGATAGATTATGTGAAAATTTTGAGACAAAATGTGATTGAAATTCAAAATTTAAAACCTGATATGGCACTTTGATAATTGTCGATAACATAAAACAACTAAGCACAGCAGATAATCAGTAATCAAAACAGATACGCGTGTATGAAAATGAAGATCTCCAGCTCGCCTGCTGAAGCTCCAAAAGCACTAATCTAAGCCTGTAAATATATTCGGTCTGACCCGAGCATTGAAAGGGAAGAATGCCCGGATCAGTCTGGTAAACCGGTGTGAGAAAAACACCGAACTGAATTTATTAAATTACCAAAATTTTCCTTAATCAAAACAAAAGTAACTCGTAAGACATGCCCACACATAAACACGAACATGTTTTTACCTTACGATAAATAAAACATCTCATATCAAATCATTTGATATTATACTAGTGTCTAGTATACATATAATATTAATCATAGCTGAAATTGTTACATTGATTAAATTCCAGCGTATAGCCCAAAATGGGTAATACAATCAAAATGGCAGGCACGTAGTGGAGTTTGGATTTCAATACAAATGACTAGGTGAAGAAATTACCTTTCGGCGGTACATCTCTAGAGGAATGTACCAAGGACCATCACAAAGGATCCTCTACCAACACAAGACCAGCCCACCTCTATAACTAGATGGTAACGAATATATCATCTTTCGGTCGTTACCGACCTTTATCGTGGGCCCTCAAAGCATACAAACCAAAATAATCAGATACACAATGTCATAGCGTGTAAAGATATATCTAGGAGAGGATGACCATAACCTACTTGGGAGTGACCCACTTAGCCTTGTCTCATCTAACCCTATTTTGGTTATTTTCGGTTGATGAGTCCTGAGGTAACGATTACCTTTCACAAATCACATATCACATCACCTAGAAAGCCACATTGCCATTTCCGTTGACTACTAATTGCCTTCTACAAAAATACAACCCTCAAGCTCATACGTCTCAAGGAGGGTGTTAAGCTAAGAGAAGTTGCCTTCTCCACCACCACAGATGTACCTTTGTAAAAACCAATGTACATAATCTTTCGAAATGCAATGTCAGACAAACATCCATACAAGTTGTCTACGAACATGATAAAACGAAGGTACTTTCCTATCAAATCCTGTCGGGAAATCCCTAGGATTTGTAGCGAATAGTCCTTGCATTGGATATTTCATAATGAATAGACCACTTCTACTATATGTATATTGGGATTTTAACCCCAAACGATCAACAAGAACTCCTCCACTATGAAAATCATGAATATCAATATCATCACAAGAAACCTACACAATCGTCACATATATGTTGGTCCGAAGTGGTCTTTCGGATAAACCGATCTCAGTCTCTTCACACCAACAACACAAAAGCGTTTCTCAACCTCACATAGAAACTAAGTCTCATAGACTTATCACGTCTCCAACTTTCAACTTGCTATCCTTCGGGCCAAGAAGGAAGCTTGATAGATTGGAGTAATACTCCGCACTACACGAATCAACATCCTCAACACAAACGATAATCAAACCTACATAGAAGGCTATGTACTATGTGTACGACTAAATAGTTCCCATATCAAGTCCAGGAACTAAAATGGCCAAATTTAATTGTCGGTTATTTTACTATCAAAGCAACAACCAAATATTTAGCACCATAACAATCACCAGGCTCTTTTAATCAATCTTTTATTAATTACACCATTTGCCAAATATTCACTTCAAATTATCTTTAAAAAGATATCATTCTCAAAACCATTTCAACTTCTATATTGGAAACATTTCCATATACTTATTTAATAATAAGTAATTCACAAATCTCTTTATTTTCAACACTTGAAAAATATTCCATAACTTAAATCACGATTAAGTATATATTTTATTCTTTAAGGAAAACATTCTTTTAAAACACATTTATTTGGGTCAATACGAATGTTGCGTAAAACATCGTTATGACAACCCAAATCGTTAGTATAGGGATTCGAAAGTAAGATTGATATATAAATCCCATATACTATACAAAACATTTCCTTTTGGAAATTATTTACTACAACCATAATGTTATAGTCCATCATTTCCATATTTCTCGAAAACATCTATTTCAACAATGAATGTTGAAATATATGATTTTGATGCTTAACACATTTTTAGACATCTTCAAATCACTTAACTCCATTTAATATTGTCACTTTTCAAAACATTTATTTAAATTGAAAGATCACTTTCCAAAACATATCCATTTCATTTAACATATTATTCACTGTCCAAAATCGTGGATTTAATTTATAACCAAATTCATTACTATTACACTTTTAATTAAAGGATTATCCATTGTCCAAAATCATGGATGAAATTCCTTTATTAAGCTTTCATATTTAACTTATCAAAATCAATTGATTTCGGATTTATAAAACAATGTTTATAAATTCCATTTCTATTTTGTAAAAACTTCCATTTATAAAATTCCTTAATTTACCAATTCTATATATAAATATATATATCATTTACATGCCCAAAATTCAAATTATAATATAATTACTTATAAATCATTTATTTACAAATTCATTTATTTTAAACTTTAAAAATTATAAATCTTATTCACTCATAAAATCCATTTATAACTCCATTTCAACATTTACCAAACTCCTTTATAACCCCATTATTTTGATTTATAAAACATTAATTTTATAAATAATATATATACCATTTGTTATAACTTAAAAAATCTCAATTTAACTCATTTTGCAAACTAATCAGCTTTATATTTCAAAAAAACACATTTTGATAATATTTCACAAAATCATAATTTTTATAACATAAAAATTATAATATTTATTTATTCAAAATAAATCCATTTACTTAACAATTCAAAATTATATATTTTGAAATCACTTGAAAATCCTTTTTAATTTGTAATCATCACTTTAATATTTTTAATTTACCAAAAATAGACCCAATGCTACGATAGCACTAAATACATCAATCACGGCATCCAAAACATCATATATCATATGATAACAGCATATACAACAATATCTATAAATAAATCAATACTATTGAGGAATCCAGTTGGATCCCTCCAACCTGTCACCTGTAACAAAAATATGTATTATAATATGTGTACAATGTCCACTACGAGACAGATGCACGTACAAAAGGTCATCCGCTCATACATGGAAACTTATAGTGTCTCATCTGCTCCAATATGCATGAATATATCCAAATACCAATCGATATAGAAATATCGGTATATCCAAATACCAATCAATCATCATAAATAATATTTATTCTCACTTATATAGAAATATCGGTGAGTTAGAAAGAGTGAGTTGTACTCACATTTCTTCTAATAGCAGTTGTAGTGTTTTATTTCAAATAAAATTAAAAAGCCATTTAATTTTACCCAAAATTTACAATACCTTCAATCAACTCCAAACTAGCTCTAAAATGTAGTGCTCATCAATAAGGACCTAACACAACTTGTTTCGTCAAAAACGGACCTCGTATGAAGAAGTTATGGTGTTTTAAAGTTTAAACGAATTAATATATATATATATATATATATATATTTAAATTTAAATTTTATTTTTTTAAACCTAGAAGCATCAGAGCCGTTCATTTATCAAGTCAAGATCCAGGCTGTTGTCCCTTTTCTACTTCCCCCAGGCTAAAATTGCATACGTGAAACCCATGAAGCCGCCTCTAACCCTAATTATCGCTCCTCCATACGACGACAAGACATCGATCAAGCTCCGCCATTTGAAAGCTCTAGCTCCACTCCCACTACACCGTTGACCACGCTCGACTCGGTCACCTCCACGCATAGAAAAACGAACTCGAACGCGTGACATTAGCACTCGAATTGCGGTTGGTCCATTGCTCCAAATTTGATCGTTGTTGTTGATCTTGTAGATCTCGTCGCCCTCTACAACATTGCAGCTGAACTTTTTTCGTGAAAGTGAAGGGATCGTAAGATATTCGAGGAAGAAGAGGATGAGTTTCTGGCCATTGAGAAACAACCGGCTGCTAGAAACCCTAGCTAGGGCTTGAGTGAAAACAATGAAATGTGGTGGCCTATTATAGAAAATTTCGCGACACTATTCATCCGAAAATTTTTCGAACTCCAAACAAAGCGTGCCGCCTTGCATTTATAATGTTTTATCCCTATTTCGAACATAATGGAATATATATTGGTAGCCAATTCGATCATATTTGAAAGGTAGGTTTTCGAATCGAATTATTTAAATTTAAAATTTACTTAAACGAATTTCTAATCGTTTTAGCTTGCCCTAGACAAACCGTAGATCTGATTGACACGAATTTTGAAATCTTACAATAATATAACATTAAGGATCCAATGAAACTGGTTTCCTCAGAATCGGAGACTGTATGAAAAATGGCTATTTTTATACGTCAATTAAATATTAAAATATCCAATTTCAACAATTTAAATTTTAATTCAATTTTAAAAGTTCTCCAACATCATTCTAATATAAATTGAATATAATTCAATTTTATAAATCATTTTTATTCACATTAAATCCAAATCCAATTATTTCAGCAATTTCAAATATTAAATTAATAATTTAATTATCCAATTAAATCACTATATTCGAGATATAATTTGTTCATCTTAAAAAAATTAACTTTTGAATATTTAAAATCAATTAAATATATGAATTTCAAATGACTGAAATTCTAGGTCGTTTCTTCCCTGCTTAAAAGAATTTCGTCCTCGAAATTACTAAGTAAGAAAAAATCACAAAACATAAACTTTTCAAAACAATTCTTTCAAATTAAATATCAAATTCATTTAAACTATTTAGCTCTTCCAAAATCCAATAGTTTAACTTCTTATAAAAACTTTACTGAGTTTTCAAACCCAGTCACAATTATCTTTTCAAAACAACCTAATATTGTTCAACTTTAACTCGAAATAAAAAAAAAATTCAATTTCTCAAAAAAATTCTAACAATTTAATTTTCAAATTTTTTTTACCAGCGTCTCCTTTACGTGGTTCGATCGTAGTAGGATCACAACATATATATATATATATATATATATATATATATATATATATATCACAAATATACGTCCTATCTTCGAGGATGAGGTATCCCGTAGGGAAAAAAGTGTAAAAGTACGATATGTAATCCAAGATATGTACATTATATATGATTAGCGAGCATATACGGTTAATATAGTGCGAAAGCGAGCTCCAGATGCGAAGCAGCGCCATCCGCACCTACTATACGCTCAACAACAAATGAGAAACATGTATATATTAAAGCAATACCAATATACAACATATACCAATACAACAACTATATATGCCAATATAGCAAATGCAATTAAAAATTACAAATCCAACCATCAAACATCTATTATCCAACTAACATCCCACAAACCGATATCTATCCAATCAATCCATAACCAAATCAATATACATTCACTTCTCATTAATATTCATTGAATTGGTTTTCAATTTAATCACATTTGATTCATTAAAATTGGATTTTTTTTCTAACATTCATTTATTCAAGTTCAATTAGTTAACATTCTTTAATTTATATTCAAGTTAGTTCACTTCCAATTCAAATCAAATCAAATTTAATTCTATTTAGATTTACTTCACTTCCAATATAGATTCAATTATTTATCTTCCAATTTCATTAACTCAACTTCATACGAATTCTATACAATCAACTAACATCCATCTAACAACCAATGTATAATCAACATTTACCAAATTAATTTGCTTTACTTACATTCAATTTGGTTCAACACATTTAATTTCAATTGGTTTGATATTCGATTGACTTTCATTCAATTATTCAATTGCTAATTCATTTAACCACGAAAGTTTAAATTCCTTATATAACTCAAATTCATATTCATTTTATTACTTCATTTCATTAGCTTCTTATTATTCAACTTTACTTTGTATATTCATTTTATTAATTCATTTTAATATCAAATTCAAATTCATTCAACATCACTTGAGTTATGTTTCATTTCATCTTCACTTGCATTTACTTCCGCTATACAACTTAAGTTCACTACTGATTTAATTCAAATTCGATTTTATTTAACTTTTATTTAAGTCAAATTCATATCACTTATTCAAATTCATATTTTTTTTCTTAACAAAATTGTTTAACCATTTTAACAATTTGTTTTACTTACCTTTTCTCACTTTACAAGTTATGCAACTTGTTTATTCAAGCTTCCTAATTCATATTATATAATTACGTAACAGTTAAGTTTAAATTTCATTTCAGTAACTTATCAAATCTGGTTCAAATCCAATACAGTTTACATAACTTTCCTTTAGTTAAATTTCAAATCATATATTTATTATACTAACTCAAATTTATTTCAACTTTATCAAAGTTAAATTTTTATTTCATATTATCAGTCCAAAACTCATTTCACTTGTATTTATCAATTTCAACTTGGATTTTAAATTTAAATTTTTTAATCACAAAAAAATTTCAATTTTCAATTTATTATTGGTAGCAAATCAATCACATCGAAACTCGAAAATGATACTAATAATGTTGTAGTCATCACTCTTATTATTTCCCAAGAACAGTAGTGAATTCAGTGCTTTATTATATTCTTTTTTTAAAATCCTTTTATTATTTATAAATCACATTTACAAATCTTTTTACTTATATAATTTCATTAGTTTACTTCACTTATATAAGATCATTTCAAATTTATCTATCTTATTTAGATTTATAATAATATAACATCTTTAACTTTGAAAAATAACTTTCAAAATAAATGGGATTCAAAATTTTAAATTCTTAGTTCAAATTCATTTTTATTTATAACTCATATTTATAAATATATTCATATAGTTTCACTTCTTATATATAAGATTATTTTGCAATTGCAAATCATATTAATTATAATTTCATACTTATAATTCATTTGCTTATATAATTTATTCTTTTACAATTGTAGTTTTTTATTTAAATAATTCAACCAGATTTTATTAACTTGTATATGTTCAAATTTTCAAACAACCAAACAAATATTTATTTAAACTTTAATAATTCTAAAAAAATATTCCCTTTATATTTAAAATATAATAGAGGTAAACTTATTTCACTACCCAATTTAAAAAGATACTATGTCGACTTGTCTCGTTTAAGTGTTTAGAAATCCCTATCAATCACATGACATCCCACATATCGACCAGAATTCACAAACAACTCAACAGATAAGTAAACACAACATATAACATTTTATAATCACTAAAAAATACGCGCTCATATATATAATACACTCAAACTCAATCTAGGGTGCTACTATCCTTATCTATACCGAGTACACACCAAAGCTTGGGAATATACAAAATCTAAGCTCTGACACCAAATGTGACAACCCGCAAATCCATACCCTTTGAATCGACAATAAACCACACAAAAAGCATAGACTGATGGAAAGTCAGGAGAAAGAAAAGAAGCTAGAAGAAGAGAAGAGAAGAAAGAGAGAAGATAGAACAAAACAGAACAATAAAGAACCACACATTGCAACGGAAAACATATAATATCATATCAATGATCTTTACAAAACAGAAACAGTATATATACATCAACAATCAGAGTTCAACAATCAATCACTAGTTATCATCCTGGACAGTTATAATGACCCGTCCTCACAATTTCTGATAATATAAAACAACTAAGCACAGTGGATAATCAATAATCAAAACAGATACGCGTATACGAAAATGAAGATCTCCAGCTCGCTTATTGAAGCTCCAAAAGCATCAATCTAAACCTTTAAATATACTCGGTCTGACTCGAGCATTGAAAGGGAAGAATGCCTGGATCGCTCTGGTAAGCCAGCGTGAGAAACACACTCAACTGAATTTATTAAATTACCAAAATTTTCCTTTATCGAAACAAAAGTATCTCGTAAGACACCCCCGCACATAAACGCGGACATGTTTTTACCTTACGATAACTAAAATATCTCATACAAATCATCTGATATTATACTAGTGTTTCGTATACAAATAATATTAATCATAGCCGAAATTGTTACATTGATCAAATTCCATCATATAGCCCAAAATGGGTAATACAATCAAAATGGCAGGCATGTAGTGGTGTTTGGATTTCCATACAAATGACCAGGTGAAGGGACTACCTTCCGGCCGTACATCTCTAGAGAAATGTACCGAGGACCATCACAAAGGATCCTCTACCTACACAAGACAGGCCCACCTCTATAATTAGATGGTACTGAATATATCATCCTTCGTTGGTTACCGACCTTTAACAAGGGCCATCAAAGCATACAAACCACAATAATCAAATATACGACGTCATAGCATGTAAAGATATATCTAGAAGAGGATGAACATACTCTACTTGGGAGCGACCCACTTAGCCTTGCCGCATCTAACCCTGTTTTGGTCATTTTCGGTTGATGAGGCCTGAGGTAACGATTACCTTTCACAAATCAAAAATCACATATCACGTCACTTAGAATGCAACACGGCCATTTCCGTTGACTACTAGTTGCCTTCCACAAAAATACAACCCTTAAGCTCATACGTCTCAAGGAGAGTGTTAAGCTAAGAGAAGTTGCCTTCTCCCCAACAACTGATGTACATTTATAAAAACCAATGTACGTAATCTTTAAAAATGCAATGTCAAACAAACATCCATACAAGTTGTCCAAGAACAGGACAAACCGAAGGTACTTTCCTACCACATCCTGTCGGGAAATCCCTACGATTAGTAGCGAATAGTTCTTGCATTGGATATTTCATAATGAAGAGACCACTATTACTATATGTATATTCGGATTTTAACCCCAAACAATCAACAAGTAGTCCCCCACTATGAAAATCGTGTATATCAATATCATCACAAGCAACCTGCGCATCGTCGCATATACGTTGGTCCGAAATGGTTTTCGGATAAATCGATCCCGTTCTCCTCGCACCAATAACGCAAAAACGTTTCTCAGCCTCACACAGAAACTAAGTCTCATAGACTTATCACGTCTCCAACTTGCTATCCTTCGGGCCAAGAAGGAAGCTCGATAGATTAGAGTAATACTCTGCACTACACAAATCAACATCCTCAACACAAACGATAATCAAGCCTACACAGAAAACGTACTAAGTGTACGAATAAATAGTTCCCACATTAAGTCGAGGAACTAAAATGGTCAAATTTGACAGTCAATTATTTAACTATCAAAGAAACAACCAAATATTTAACACCATAGCAATCACTAGGCTCTTTTAATTAATCTTTTATTAATTAAACCATTTGCCGGATATTCACTTCAAATTATCTTTAAAAAGATATCATTCTCAAAACCATTTCAACTTCTATATTGGAAAACATTTCCATATACTTATTTAATAATAAGTAATTCACAAATCTCTTTATTTCCAACACTTGGAAAATATTCCATACACTTAAATCAATATTAAGTATATATATTTTTCTTCAAGGAAAGCATTCTCTTAAAACACATTTATTTGGGTCAAAACGAATGTTGCGTAAAACATCGTTATGACAACCCAAAATCATTAGTATAGGGATTCGAAAATAAGGTAGATATATAAATCCCATATACTATGCAAAACATTTTCTTTCGGAAATCATTTACTGTAATTACAATGTTATAATCCATCATTTCCATATTTCGCGAAAACGTCTATTTCAACAATGAATGTTGAAATCTATGGTTTCGATACTTAACACATTTTTAAACATCTTCAAATCACTTAACTCCATTTAGTAATGCCACTTTTCAAAACATTTATTTAAATCAAAAGATCACTTTCCAATATATATATATATATATATATCCATTTCATTTAATATATTATTCATTATCCAAAATCATGGATTTAATTTATAACCAAATTCATAACTATTGCACTTTTAATTAAAGGATTATCCACTGTCCAAAATCGTGGATGAAATTCCTTTAAAGATTTTATATTTAAATTTTCAAAATCAATTGATTTCGGATTTATAAAAAATGTTTATAAATTCCATTTCTATTTTATGAAAACTTCCATTTATAAAATTCCTTAATTTACCAATTCTACATATATCTCGTTTACATGCCCAAAATTCAAATTATAAATTAATTACTTATAAATCATTTACTTACAAATTCATTCATTTATTATAAATCTTATTCACTTATCAAATCCATTTATAACTCATTTTAACATTACCGAACTTATAATCCTATTATTTTTATTTTTAAAACATCCATTTTATAAATCTTATATATATACACCATTTATTATAACTTCAAAAATCTTAATTTAACTCATTTTACAAATTTATCAACTTCATATTTCAAAAAACCACATTCTTTATATATTTCACAAAATATTAATTTTTATAACATAAAAATTATAATATTTATTTATTCAAAATAAATCCATTTACATAACAATTAAAAATTATATATTTCAAATCACTTGAAAATCCTTTTTAATTTGAAATCATAACTTTAATATTTTAATTTACCAAATATAGACCCAATATTACAACAACACTAAATACATCAACCACGGCATTTAAAACATCATATATCATATGATAACATCATATATAACAATATCTGTAAATAAATCAATACTGTTGAGGAATCCAGTTGGATCCCTCCAACCTGTCACCTGCAATAAATATACATATTAGAATATGAGTACAATGTCTGCTTCGAGGCAGACGCGCGTACAAAAGGTCATCCACTCATACGCAGGAACGTATAGGGTCTCATCTGCTCCAATAGGCAGGAATATATCCAAATACCAATATATATATATATATATATATAGACACACACACACATCATGTTTCATCCAAACAGTCATCAATCATCATAAATAATATTTATTCTCACTTATATAGAAATATCATTAAGTCAGAAAGAGTGAGTTGTACTCACATTACTTTCAATAGCAGTTGAAGTATTTTATTCCGAATAAAATCAAACAGCCCTTTAATTTTATGCAAAATTTACACTAGCTCTAATCAACTCCAAACCAGATCTAAAATGTAGTGCTCGTCAATATGGACCCAATGCAACTTGTTTCATAAAAAACGGACGTCGTATGAAGAAGCTATGGTGTTTTAAAGTTTAAATGAATATATATATATATATATATAAATTTAAATTTCTATTTTTTTTAAACCTATAATCATCAGTGCCGTTCATTTATCATGTCAAGGTCTAGGCCGTTGTCCCTTTTCTTTTCCTCCAGGTTAAAATTGCATACGTGAAACCCATGAAGCCACCGCTAACCCTAATTATCGCACCTCCATACAACGACAAGACGTCGATCAAGCTCCGCCATTTGAAAGCTCTAGCTCCACTCTTCCTACGCCGTTGACCACGCTCGACTTGGTCGCCTCCACACATAGAAAAACGAACTCGAACGTGTGACATTTGCACTCGAATTGCCGTCGATCCGTTGCTCCAAATTTGATCTTAGCCGTTGATCTTGTAGATCTCGTCGCCCTCTACAACATTACAGTTGAACGTTTTTTGTGAAAGTGAAGGGATCGTGAGATATTTGGGGAAGAAGAGGACGAGTTTTTGGCTATTGAAATATAACCGGCGGCTAGAAACCCTAGCTAATGCTTGAGTGAAAAAAATGAAACGTGGTGGCCTATTACAGGAATTTTCGCGACACTATTCATCCGAAAATTTTTCGAACTCCAAATGAAGGATGCCGCCTATCGTTTATAATGTTTTACCCCTATTCCGAACACAAGGAATATATATCGGGAGCCAACTCGATCATATTTGGAAGATAGATTTTCGAATCGAATTATTTAATTTAAAATTTACTTAAACGAATTTCTAAGCGTTTTAGCTTGCCCAGGACAAACCGTAAATCCGATTGACACAAAATTTGAAATCTTACAATAATATAACATTACGGGTCCAATGAAGCTAGTTTCATCAGAATCCGAGACTGTATGAAAAATGGCTATTTTTACACGTCAATTAAATATTAAAATATTCAATTTCTATAATTTAACTTTTAATTCAATTTTAAAAGTTCTCCAACATCATTCTAATTCAAATAGAATATAATTCAACTTTATAAATCATTTTTATTCACATTAATTCCAAATTACAATTATTTCAGCAATTTCAAATATTAAGTTAATAATTTAATTATCCAATTAAATCACTATATTTGAGATATAATTTATTCAAATCAAAAAAATTAACTTGTGAATATTTAAAATCAATTAAATATAAGAATTAAAAATGACTGACATCTGGGTCGTTGCAGTAATATTCCATACAATTCCTGTAGCCCTCTCAATTCCTATCTAGCAAAGGTGATTGAATGGCATTTGGTGCAACATCCCATGCTCTTGAGTTACTTGCGAAAAGAAGGATACATACATGTATCATACATACATACATACATACATGTATCATATATATATATATATATATATATATATAAAGAGGTTCACTCAAGCAAAAATAGTCTTCTATTTGACCAAAGAATTTTCATGCTTAAACATGCTCCAACAAGCAAGCACATGGCATGCACAGTTATTTTTTGTTTTAGAAAGAATCTTGTTTGTTCTTCTTTAGGATGTAAACTAAATGATCCTAAGAAATACGAATATGTTGCCTCTTTACCATTCTAGCTATTCTATATGGTCAAGTAGCACTTGGGATTGGTAAAACTCTGTATTATAATTTCTTTAGCAGTCCAATCATCATATCTCTAGACTAATTAATTTTTTAAGACGCATACCAAGCCAGTAACTCACAAAATTGATCTAGAAGAAATGATCCATAGAGGATATTATAGATGCAGGTTGCTCAAACAAGAACCATAAGCATGGAGTATCATATTGTACATAGTGCAAGAATGTGCACCACATACCTACCAAACCATATAAAACACAAGAAGAATGTATTTCTCAAGATGCAATACACTTACACTAAAATGGAAATGGTGGTTTGTCGAAACAATTATGGATTTCATTTTTATCTAATCATTCATACATTAAAGCTTCATGGCTCTGTATAGCTACCTATTGCAGTTCTCATATCCATTAGTGAAGGAGCTGCATTCTCCATATTAGCTCAACCATCAGCAAAATCTATAGTGAATTTTATTTTAATGTAAGCGGAAGCGAATTATTTGATCAGGATCTAGTATTGTATATTTAGATATCAATGCAACTTAAAAATCAATTATGCAATCTCACAGACACAAGAGCAGAAATAAGAGAGACAGAAGATTTAACGTGGTTCATATATGAATATCCTACGTCCACGGAGACCAAACAACTTCTTTTAATCAGCAAGTATAAGAAATCACCAGCCACTCAAGATTAGAGAATTAAGACATATGTAGAGATTCTCCCTAATCCATCACTCAATTGAAGAGTTACAAAATAGAGCACAAAAATTAGCAAACTTTTTGCTCTCTCAATTGTCCACCATTAAAGTGTAGAAATTTTGGTATTTATAGAATGAGAAAGGGAGCACCGCAACTGTAATATATCAATTCTGAGATATGGTTCGGCAAAGATTGGTTTGACTATCATCTGGTTCGGCATCAGTACTTTGCATCTGGATTGGCAAAGCACACCTAAACCAAAAATCTGGAGCGGCAAAACTTTGGTTTGGTATTTCTGCCGAACCAAAAATCTGGACTGGCAAAACTTGGACCGGCATAGCACCTTCAATCTGGAGCGATATCTTCCCGAACCACAATCTGGGCCGGCATCCATGCTTCCTCTACTAAAAAATACTGTCATCATCGAATGAAATCCACTCCTCCACTGGACCAAATATTTGGTTCGGTACCACTATGACTACCGGACGAGATTGCTACTTCATTAAACAACCATCTCTTCTCCTCATTAGCTACCGAGCCAACCATTATCGGATGAGATTTCTTGTCCAGCATTCTACACATCACCGCTTCAGAATAAGATCATCACCGGACCAGATTTCTGGTCCGGCTTCTCCACCAGCGAACGAAATTCTTGTTTCACCCAGAAGCCCTAGCGCATCACCAAACGACATCGCTTCTTTCTCCTCATCAATCTAGGGTTTCATGACTTCTCCAATTTGGTCTATACATGTTTGAATAACACAATTTCAGCACTCCACCTCGATTCGAATATGCATGTCTCATCATCAAACAATCAACATAGAAGTTATTAGGTCTAGCACCCTTTGTCATTCAAGTAACATGAATCAAACCGATCAAGTTTGAGCAATGCTCAAACTTTTCCTTTGGAATTGACTTTGTCATCATATCTGAAGGATTATCCAAATTACTCACCTTCAATTATTTGATCTTGCTTCGTTCCTCCTCAAGCATAAGAAAGAAACCTCTAACATCAATGTGCTTCATCCATAAACTATAAGCTTGATTCGCTACAAGACGATACATGCTCTGACTGTCTGAAAATAGCTCTACTGTCTGTTGCACTACTAAAAGGTCATCCAACAACTGAAGTAAGTATATTACTTCCTTTATTTTTCCATAGTCGATATCAACTCTGCTTCGGTAGGCGATGAAGCCATAATAGATTGCAGCTTTGATCTCCATGAAATCGAGCCTTTGCTAAGTGTAAAAACATAGCACGACGCTAGCTTCCTAGCATCTCTATCCCTAGCATAATCAGAAATACAGTATCCTTTTAGAGAGATGTCACCATCCACTCCACTATATAACAAGCCCACAAAAGAAGTGCCTTGAAGATATCTATGAATCCACTTTACTGCTTGCCAATGCTCTTTGCCTGTAGACATATATTGACTCACAACACCCACTATATGGGCTAAATCTGGTCTTGTGCACACCATCGCATACATAAGACTACCAACAGCACTAGAATAAGGTATATCAGCCATATACTTTTTGTCATCTTCCGATGATGGAGATAAGCCTTTTGACAACTTAAAATGAGTGCCTAATGGAGTGCCAACTGGTTTGGCTTTCTCCATACCAAATCGAGCGAGGACCTTCTCGATGTACTGCGCCTGAGTGAGCCTTAATTCTCTCCGCTTCCTATCCCTTCTTATCTCCATACCCAATATTCTTTGTGCCTTTCCCAAATCCTTCATGTCAAACTCTCTATTGAGCTCTGTTTTCAACTCCTTAATTCTGACTATACTCTGAGATGCAATCAGCATATCATCAACATATAACAACAAATAAATCATATCACCATCACATCTCCTGAAATAAACACACTGATCTTTGAAACTTCTGAAGTATCCCTATGAAAGCATAAACTTATCAAACCTCTTATACCATAGTGTAGGAGACTGGTTCAGCCCATATAGAGATTTGTTGAGTTTGTGAACATAATATGGCCTACTACTATCAATGAACCCTTCCTGCCGCTTTAGATAAATCTTCCCATCCAGATCACTATGCAAGAATGCAGTTTTGACATCTAGTTGCTCTAATTTCATATCGTAGTGAGCAACTAATGCCAACATAATACAAATAGAAGTATGCCTAACCATTGGAGCAAAGATACCATGATACTCTACCTCCTTCTTCTAAACATACCTCTTTTGCGACTAATCTTGCCTTATATCTGAGATCATTATTTTCACCGTCTTTCACTCTATAGATCCACTTGCATCCAATAGCTCTCTTGTTGTTGGGAAGAGGAACGAAATTCCAAGTATGATTTCTCTACAAGGATTCAATCTCCTCCTCCATAGCAATTAACCAACAAGAATTGTAACTGATGCGATAGCTTCTCTATAAGCAAAGGGCTCATCATGGACAACATTCAAAGCATATGTTGCCATATCATCGAAGTTAATATTTTCGATGCCTAATCCAACAAACTCATCAAATCACTTCGGCTTTTATCTTTGTTTGACAGGCCTAGGTTCTGAACGAGCGCCACCTTGAGTCTGTTCCTCTGTACCAACATCGGTATTATCCTCATCAACCACAGTTTCATCAGAAAAACCATCTAAACGTCTATGGAAAGAATCAATAGATGGCTTTCTTTGTGTTTGGTATTCTTCACATGTCCTCTCATTGTCATCCGATGAGGAAGGCTCCATCTTCAACATAGTCTTCTCATCAAAAGTCACATGCTTGATCCTAACGATCTTCTTGCTAATAGGACACCACAACCTATATCCCTTCACTCCTCTCCTATAACCTAGAAAGATACACTTGCTAGCTTTAGGTTCCAGCTTCACTTTACTCTTATGCACATAGGCTAGGCAACCAAACACTTTGAGAAATGAATAACTAACAGGCTCTTCTTTCCATACTTCTTCAGGGATCTTCATTATCTATGGCAGTGGAAGGTGTGCGGTTGATGAAGAAAGCCGCTATAGATAAAGCTCAACTCAAAATCCCTTCTTCAATTTAGCGGTCGGTCTGAGGAATCTTGTTCTCTCTAGTAATGTCTGCTCATCCTTTCTGCAACTCCATTAGACTGGGGGTCGCCTGGGGTATTGTAATGCCTCTTAATGCCTTCAAACTCACAATAATCGATGAATTCATGTGATACAAATTCACCGCCATTATATGAAAGGAGAACTTTAAGTTTCTTCCCTGACTGCTTCTCAACCATAGATTTCCACTTTTGAAACCTAGCAAAGGTTTCATTCTTTGACTAAAGAAAGTACACCCATACTTTATGAGAAAAATCATCTATAAATGAAACGAAATACCTAGCTCCACCTAAAGACTGACAAGGGGAGGGACCTCAAACATCTGTATGAACATACTCCATGATAACTTTTGCTTTATGCTCTCTTGTACCAAAACAATTCTTTGTCTGCTTTCCAAGAACACACACTTCACAAAAACCAAGTTTTGAATGATGAACTCCATTAATCAATCCTCGTTTTATCAACTCATCCACGCTGCGCTCGTCGATGTGACCCATCCGTAAGTGCCATAATCTGGAAGAATCCGAATCAACGTATGTAACAGAAGCTGACTCACCAACTATAGGAGTTCCCTTTAATAGATAAAGATTTCCTGCCCTCATACCTCTCATAAAATCATGGAACCCTTCGATAACTTCATCTTCTCTCCTTCCACTACAATCTTCAAATCAAGTCTACTCAATGCCCCAATAGAAATCATGCTCCTCCTTAAATCAGGTACACGTTTAACATCAATGATCATATGAATAACTCCATCAAACATCCTAATCATCACACTACCAACACCAACCATATGGCAAGAAGCATCACTTCCCATCAGAACTTCTCCTCCATCAATTCACGATAAGTGGAAAAGCAGTTCTTATCAGGTGTCATATGATGGGATGCACCAGAATCAACCAGCCATAAGTTGCTCTTCCCAGAAGAGCCAGAAGTTATAAATACATCGGTCTCACTCTTTGTATTTGATTTCTTTTCTGTAGAAGTTGAGGCTTGCTTTGGATCTTTTCTTTTACCTTCAAATTTGGGACATTGTGCTATGAATTGGCTTGGCTTCTTACAATAATGACAAGTCGACTTCTTAGGCCCACTGGACTGGGACTGCGAAGAATTCCGTCCTCCACCTTTCTTCGACCTGCTTTGGCCTCTACCTCTTTGAACAAATAAGCCTTCGGTGTCACTATCCAAGCTAGTGCTTGCAAATCTACCCCTTAACACTTCATTATGAAGAATAGCCTTTACATCAGACAGGTAAATTTTACTACAGCCATAAATCATGGAATTAACAAAAGTAGTATACTCCTTAGGTAAGGAACATAAGAGGATCACAGCTTGAGCCTAATCTATCAAATTCTCTATATTCAGGTTCATAATTAAAGTGGTCAAATCATATACATGCTCCATAAGATCGGCTCTAGGCTTCATCTTGATCGAATAGAGTTGTTGTTGAACAATTATCTGATTAGTGAGAGACTTATCTTGATATGCATCCGATAATGCATCCATAGTCCCTTCGTTGTCTTCTTCTGAGTGAATTCTCTAAGAACTTCATCCGAAAGACTCAACTAAATTATTGTGAGAGCTTCATCTTCCATCTCTTCCAAATCAGCTGCATCAATACCTTTCAATTTCTCAGGCACAGACAAAATCTTATAAGTCTTCTCCTTCTTTAATACGGCCTCTATCTTCATCTTCCAAGTACCAAAATCTCCCTTTCCGTCAAAACGTGTTACTCCATAATTGACACCAGATCTACCAATGGACTTACTAGAAGTTGCCATTATCTAAACAGGAACAATAACACTAGCTTTGATACCAAACTATAGTGAATTTTATTTAATGTGAGCGGAAGTGAAATATTTGATTATGATCTAGTATTGCCTATCTGTATGTCAATGCAACTCAAAAATCAATTATGCAATCTCACAGACACAATAGAAGAAATAAGAGACACAGAAGATTTAACGTGGTTCGGATATGAATATCCTACGTCCATGGAGACCCAACAAATTCCTTTAATCAGCAAGTATATGAGATCACAAGCCACTCAAGATTAGAGAGTTAAAACATATGTGGAGATTTTCCCTAATCTATCATTCAATTGAAGAGTTACAAAACAGAGCATAAAAATTGGCAGAGTTTTTGCTCTCTAAATTGTCCACCATTAAAGTGTAGAAACTCTAGTATTTATAGAATAAGAAAGTGAGCAGGGCAGCTGTAACATATCAACTCTGAGATCTGGTTTGGCAAAGATTGGTTCGGCAATCATCTGGTTTGGCATCAGTGCTTAGCATCTGGATCGCAAAGCACACCCGAACCAAAAATCAGGAGCGGCAACACTTTGGTTTGGTATTTCTACCGGACCAAAAATCTGGACTGGCAAAACTTGTACCGGCATAACACCTTCAATCTGGAGCGGCATCATCCCTAACCACAAATCTGGACCAGCCTCCATACTTCATCTGCTGAAAAATACTGTCATCGCCAAACGAAATCCACTGCTCCACCAAACCAAATATTTGGTTCGGTATCACTATGACTACGGACGAGATTGCTACTATATCAAACAACCATTTCTTCTCCTCATTAGCTACCAAGCCAACCATTACGGGATGAGATTTTTCGTCCGGCATTTTACACATCATCGCTTTAGAATAAGATCATCACTGGACTAGATTTCTGGTCTGGCATCTCCACCACCGAACGAAATTCCTGTTTTGCCTAGAAGCCCTAGCACATCACCAGAAGACATTGCTTCTTCTTTCACGTCGATATAGGGTTTCATGACTTCTCCAATTTGGTCTGTACATGTTTGAATTGCACAATTTCAACAAAATCGACATTAACCAAACTAGGAACTGTAATTGTTAGAAGTTATAAAGATTATCAATGCCACGTTAATATCACAATATGTTCAAATCATCTCATCAAACAAAATATTCATAGTAATCAAATAGTTTATTTGACCCTCGGATATACACTGTATAAATAAATTAACTTAAAATAGTACAATAGTCCGTGGAGAAGCCACCTAAAAAAGAGGTGGTGCATACCGGGATGAAAATGGAGTGATAGGATAATAGTAGCCAACACAATGAAATATGCTCATAGTCGTAACTAGATTTCCCAAACCAAGAGAAAGATCAATATTGGAATCAGAAGGAGCAGCAGTTAGGTTGTAACTTATTCTCCATTTCTCGCTTTTAATAAAAGGGCTAATTAGCCTCAATTGCCTAGTAAAAGGGCTCTTTCTATCCAATCCGATGAGATCGGAGTCAAACTACGATATATAGTCTTGAACCGGGTTAGGGGGGAGGAGGTGAAATTTTATTTTTAAATTGCTGTCTTGGTTGATATTTGTGTGAAAAATTCCAATTGAACAACAGTATATAATTTGAAATTTCAAGTATATGTGTGCATGTATTCATCTTGAATACATTGACATGAACAAACAAATTTGAAATTATTCGTATGATATAACTAATTTTGGTGTAGTAAATACTTTAGTTTAATTAAATGTCAAACAATATTCATTATTTTGACATTTGCCATGCTCGACCCTAAATGGGGATGAAATGGAAGAAAATGGGCATAAGATAGTCACACGTCACGTTGCTAAGTAAAAGCTCAAGTAACCAATAGCTTATGTATAGCTCAATATGTATCCAAATAATTGATCCACGTTGTGAGATGATCAACAAAACACTACACATTACTAAAAATATGTGGTTCTTTATTTTCATGATTCTCACTTGAAAACTTTGTGGCAAGAATAATCATACAAATACAGATGAGAGGTTGAGAGAGTCGATTTTATTTTATTTTGTGCTATTTTATGCTAGTTGGTAAAACTAAGAAGGGTAAGTTGACCCATTCCATTTTAAGGAGGCCTTGCCTCTGATAGCAGTAGAACATGTTGGCTGAAGAACATGTCCTCGAAATTTAAACTTTTCTATTCAATGAAGCAGAAGGGATATAATTAGAAAATAACATTTAATAAGAGAAAGTACTAAAAATAAATAAATTTTTATTAGATGGGTTAGCTATTTTCACGGGAGTACAAAGTCATTGGTTGTAACCATCGTTGGAGTTAAACATGGTTTTCTTATAGCAAATATATTATCTAAGATATATTTTTCATTGTTGAATTCTTTTATAGCCGAAAGGAAACTGGACAATTTTAGGATCATAGTAAACCTCACATGTTACTATTATTGCAACCTTGAAACTTGTCTCCAAACAAGAGAGAAATATAACTCTTAATATTGTGAGATCAAAACTAGCATAAGTGATTATAACCATAAGAATAAAATGTTGGGAAATTTCTATAAGAAAGAGGGAGAAACTTTTAGTTTACTAATGGAGATTGACAGAATATTTTATAAATGAGAAAATAACTTTATTTTCTTTACACTTTTAATCTTTTTGCTTGCTTACAAAAGGAGTGAAAACATTCATATTTATAGTGTGATACAATCTCTAGTCTTTTCTTTAATCTTTCATACTATAGAATTTTATTGATAAAGCATATTGTAGAATTCTCAACATTACATATTTGGTAAGTCTATATTTTTCTCTGTTAGCAGCCAAATTGGTCACTAACACCCAAATCCAGATAAAAGCACCAAATCACAGTCACAGATCAAAGATAGAACGTATGTAGAGAGTATAAATATGAAGAACAGTCAAAATTAAAAAGAAAGCAATAAAGATAAAGAATTTATAGTGGTTCGGTTGACTCCGGCCTACGTCAACTCTTGAAATTTCCTTTTTATTGCCGTAATAAGCGATTAGAGTTCCAATCCAAAGTTTAACAATGGCTGAGTGCCTTAGCCTTAGAAAAGAGGAAATCAGAGAGTAGAAAGAAGATCCTCCATCTGAAGACCCACATGCTGTATTTATAGGCAAATCCCGAGTTATTGGGATTCCTAAGTTATGCGGGACCATCAAGACCATAGCCAAGCCAACATCCTTCATCATGACCGATCCACACTGCCATGTCGACCGACCTATGCCGTACCACTCTACCAATGAACGAGCCACATTGTTTCCTTACCCATGACCGGGCCACCTCGGCGAGCCATAGTGCCGAACCACCTTTACCGAACCGCCCTGACCGAACAACAATACCGAGCCAACCTGGCCTCAACACAATGCCGAGCCACCCTAGCCTCACCAAAATGGCGAGCGACCTTGACCGAACCACAATGCCGAACCTTCCTAACCTTACCACAATGTCGAGCGACCCCAACCTTACCACAACGCCGAGCAACCCCAACCTTACCACAATGCCGAGCAACCCTGACCGAACCACAATGTCGAACCACCAATAACCGAGCCATGCTCGACCACCTCTCCTCGACTGAGCCATGCATAACCGAACTTCCGAGCTTCATGGCCAAACTCCAAACATACCGAACCACGCTTTTCCGCCTCTCCTCGACCGAGCCATGTCATTCTAACCAAGCGAACTTTTATCCAAGTGTACTTTGCCCAAGTGCCGAACCAAAGTGGTGCCGAACCACCATTAACCGAGCCACTCCAATATGGCCGAACCACCTTCCTACCTTCGCACCATTACCGAACGACGTGGCCGACCCACATCATGGAGACCCTTGATCTACGCTTATGCTAATCCAGCCTATGTCGATCCATCTTCCTAACACGCTGTGTCGTTTAGAAGTTGGTTAGGTTGAATCTGCCTGCTTATGGCCTGGACAAAAAGCGGGTAAACATTTGCCCCTAAAAACATATCTTGCTATTGGCAGATGTGTTTTGAATAGCCTCAAATTCGATATCCGAAGTCAATATTTCATTCAAAACCATACCATTCGACCCATAATCCAACCCAATACCAAGCCATACTTTCCGTCGACCAAGTTTTAATCCATCAATAACCAATAGCCAAATCTATGACCTTTCTAGGTCGATATCCAAATTCGAGACCGCTCCTGGCCCTTTGCCAAATCCAGGACCGCACCTGGTCCATTTATCCGAAGCGGAAATCCGAATCCCTTACATCTTCGGGTTTAACCTTGAATCCGTAGACCTTGCCAGGTCGCATTATCTTGTTCCAGCCTCGACTCTCCGGTCAAGGGCTTGTATGTTCTCTTGCCTCGGCTCTCCGACCGAGGACTTTCATATTTTCCAGCTGAGGACCTCTCCGGCCTCGGCTCTCCGACCAAGGACTTCTTACATTCTCCGGCCTCGGCTCTCCTGTCAAGACTTCTATATTCTCCGGCCTCGGCTGTCCGACCGAGGACTTCTTAAATTATCTTGCCTTAGCTCTCCGACCGAGGACTTCTTACATTCTTCGGCCTCGGTTCTCCGACCGAGGGCTTCTTACATTTTCCAGCCTTGACTCTTTGATCGAGGACTTCTATATTCTCCAGCCTTAGCTCTTCGACCGAGGACTTCTTACATTCTCCGGCCTTGGCACTCTGGTCAAGGACTTCTTACATTCCGGCCTCGGCTCTCCGACCGAAGACTGTAGGATCTAGATTAACCCTAGAGGGGGGGGGGTGAATAGGGTTATAGCAAATTTTCTCGATACAGAAACAAAACGCAGAAATAAATATGCTGAAAAAGTAAATCACACACAAAATTTACCCAGCTTAGGCAACCCCTGCCTACTGCTGCATTCCCAGATTTCTATTAGAATTAAACAGTATCACGCTTACAAACACTCTACTAGACTCGCAGACCCTTTTGCTCCCGCTCACAAATACTCTACTAGACTCGCACACCCTTCTCCCGCCTATAGAGTTTCGCTTACTCGCAAACACTGCTCCTGCCTATAGAGCTTTGCAAACTCGCACACCCTGCTCACTGAACTAATTCTAAATAGACAATCTGACACTACCTAAACCCTAGGTGGTGATTTACAAATTCTTTGACTCAAAAAGAAAAAAACAACTTCAAAATTAAAACAGGAGCAAAAATTAAAATACGACTTTTGACCCGTAATTTTTGCTCAAAAATAAAAACTAAAAACCCTTTATAATTTAAACCCTAAACAACTAAAACCCCCTTTGTAATTAACAAGGCCGGCCCCTTTATCTTTCAACCCGTTCTCTTTTCCTCTTTCTACTGTAAACAATGATGGCCGATCTCTTTGTCGAATTAGGGCTTCGGCTTCTTTCTCGAAATTAGGGCTTCGCCTCTGGTTTGTGATGCTCTTGCTTCTCTGATGTTCGATTGTGGTTAACTTTGAAATTGTGAATTGTTCGTAGCTGCTTCTTTTAATGACCGAGTTCGTTGAATTGCGGTATGTAATTTTACTTTCGTTTGCTGGTTTGATTGTTTGTCTTTTTCACTTGATAACTCGATGCCGATGATGTAAATTGGGATTGCGTTTGATAGTTTGATTGTGAATTGAAGCTCATGTCAGATGATGATACCTTCGGGTTGAATTTATATGAACTCGTTACTTTCCATTTTCACAATTTCCTGATATTTTTGTGTCTTGATTTACACGGCTTTGTTTTTCCAACGTTCGATTTCGCTTGATTCACACGGCTTTAAAACTTTCCTCTTTTTGACATCTCTGACCATTTCAAAAATAAAAATACGAATTTGATACTGTCATGAATTCGAATTGGACTTGGTCTGCTTGTAGTCTCTGGTATTTTATTGCTGACTTTTTCATTGCTGACTTTTTCACACGGCAACAACTTGTTGATTACCTGTAGTTGCTGCTATATTACTTCGAATTGCATTCTGTGCATGCTGTACTCGGTCGAGTTCATTCCCATTCTGTAGACCCGAACCTTGCATTTTATACATAAGTATATGCTCACTATCTTCTGTTCACCTGCATGTTTACTGTGACGTTGTTTTGATCAGTTGCATTGTTCATGTCATGTTGTTCATGTGCATGCTTTGTACTTCATTTGAGGTTGTAGCTTTGGTCTTTGTTGCTCTAGTCCTGTTGCCTTCAGTTGCTTGACCTACTTCTCTTTGGTCATGTCGCATATTGCATTTGGTCTGCACTTTCACTGTTCACCATGTTGCATTCATTCCATTTTGCATTGGTGCAGTGCTGTCATGTTGTTTGCAACTGTGTTGCACTTGTATCACTGGTATTTGAACTAAACTTGTGTATCTCTCTGCCTGGTCGACACTTGATGTTTGTGACTTGTGGTTTCATGCTTCATGCATGTACTCTGTTCGTACGTTCTTGGTGGCATTTCTTTGTGGTTCAGTGGTGTCACTTGAACTTAAGCATGTATTACTTGTTGCACTTTGGTTTTCATTCATTTGAGTCTGCCTTGTTGAGTTCCTGTGTTTGGTCACTGATGCATTACTGCAGTTGCCATATCTCATGCTCGAGCTCTTTGCATACTTCATGACTGTACTGTTCTTGTTGAGTTGATATATTTGTGGTCTTCATTTGGTGATTTGCACTTGGTGCAGTTTCCATATTTGTTCTCGAGCTTGCATGTGTACCACTGATCATACTTGTGATATTCATTTGGGTTTGTGTGTTGTCTCTGACCTGAGCACATTGTTGCATGCATTGAGTATTTCCCTGGCCATTTGTGTTGGGCATTTCTTGCATCACTGGATTATGTAACTTATGCTTGTTGCAGTCCATGTAGCTGTTGATCTTGATCATGGCCTCTTCTGTTGAGATCACTGTAGTTTTCATTGTGTTTAAACTGAGCTGTTGCCTTTGCATTCATTCATTAGTTTATTTGATCATTGGACTGGCTGTTGTAGTCGAGTTGTATTCATGTACACTACTGCCTTGAGCTTGATTCACTTCATGTTGTGCTTGCACACTTGCTATTTTTGGCTGCGCACACGAGTTGGCGAGGCAGTGCACACGTGTATGAATGTACACGTGTGTATTGCAGCCACTTATGGTTACCTTCCCTGTAATATCTATATGCACGACTTTGTGATGAAATCAAGTGTGAATGATGACGAACAACCCAAATGGCTGAGGCAAATGATACTTTCAAAAACCATATTTTATTTTATATTGCAACAATATTTCTTTTTCAATTTTACCGCGTTAGTGAATATTTTTGCAGATTTCTCAGATGCTGGATTCAAACTGGAATGCAGTTGAAGACAAAATACGAGTGTGAGTGATATGTAGTGAGGTTACTAATGTAAATCAAATTGTGATGTAATCAAAAATGTATATGTATAGTGAGAGCATGAATTTTTACTATTCAAGATTGTAATAAATATTTGTTTGAATAAAATTTCTGTTTGAATTCAAAATCTGTGTAACTTGTTCTGTTTGAATTCAAATTCAAATTCTGTGTAATTTATTTTATTCAACAAATATTTATTTAATCTATGAAAAACAAAATAGTACATTACCAAATACATTTAAGTGAATATATATGTTTATTATCATCAAACAAAAACATACAAGCGCATATTCTACAATCTCCCCCTTTTGATGATAACAAACATATATTTAAGATTTTATACATGTGTTAAATGTATTTGACCAATTATATACTCTAATTGCTCCCCCTATTTAAATGCATCCTCTCTACATGATGCTCCCCCTACATATATGCATACAAATAGAAATATATGAATGAGCCTAGATGCAAATGGAAAATTACAAATGGAAAATTATTTGACCTTTGCTTGATTCTATTTGACAAAATCTTAACTTTTCTCTCCCCCTTTTGTTATCAGCAAAAGAATAATAGTGTGAGAGAAAAATAGAGATAAGGTAATCGATATTAATCCAACATTAAACTCAAATTGAATATAAATAGTAAACTTCAATAAGAATCAAACAAAAACCATAACTACCCTTGTTAGGCACATATTCCACTTTTAGAATGAATGAAAGTGATGTTCTCATATAAAATCATACAGTTGAATCTTCTTGTGGTACATTTATATCAGGAATTTGAATATCTACTAATCATGCATAACCGTTAGGACTTTTAAATGAGATTAGTAGTATTCGAATTTAATTTTAAAAATGAAATCAAGTATCTTCTAACCACGCATAACCGTGAGGACTTTTAAATGGGATTAGAATCAACTTGTCTATTAAATCAATTAATTTTGATATGCATTCCATACATGCATAACCATGAGGACTTTTAAATGAGCATGGAAGCACATAATCAAAAATCCAAGTAATTTACCCATGCATAACCGTGAGGACTTTTAAATGAGAGTGAATACTTTGGATATTTATTTATTTTTTAAAAAATATGACATGAAAAACAAATGATTCCTGATTATTGTACCACATATCGACAAACTATATTAAATATTTGATAAACCATGGTCGATAGAAATAATGATAGATATAGAAATGGTCATGGAATCTTTACCCAACAAAAAGTTTTATAATTCTTGTTTTAATTCCTAAAGAAATTCTCCAAATATACTCTCTTGAGTAATGTATGTTAAATATCAACACTTATCACCTTTTCAATCACTATTTATCTTTTTGATAATTAGTAGGGAGTCGAATTAGTCAAAATTTGTCATTTAAAATCAAATAAAAATGACTAATCTGAAACATATGGTTAAACATGATTTTCTCGAAGGGGTTATATAAGAAAAATTTCTGCTATTTGAAAATTGTTTCAAGTGAAAAATATGCAGATATTTTCTTTGAAAAACGATGCAGCAAATGAATGTTTCAAAGATTAATCACGTTCCACTAGTAATTTTTCTATCAACTATATTACCAGTGTAATCTGCATCTGAATTTAAATTTCACTCAATATTCACTCGTTGGATGTCAAAGACTAGATTGTGAAATTTCAACAAACTATTTCAGAATGAAATTTGAAATGAAGCCATGTTCACACTCAAACAAATATCATGGTGTTAATTTCAGAAACCAAACAATTATATTCATGAGTAATCAACAGTCAATCAACATCATAATTATTTCAAAAACAATTTCTTGAAGTTTCAACAATTTCTTAAAATCCTTTTTAACAGCTTTCACATGAAATTTGAAATCGTGCAAATTTACAAGCAGTGACCAAAATGTCAAAATATATCTACGTGTACCATGAGTAATCAAGGATCAATAAAATACCATCATTTGACCGAACAAATTTATATGGATTAGTTCAAAGTTGAAAATCTGATTGGTCATCATTTAAGCACAAATCAAGGTCATAAATAAGAACAAGTCAAAAGAAAAATCATATCAATAAGTCAGAATTAAAGACATCACATCATTATCACAATTTTGGCTGATTTAATTTAGAATATGGTGCAGATTATCACATTTAATATACCTTCACCTGTTTTACCTTTACAATAATTTCTCGTGATTGCTCATTGTGATTCTGTCACCTTTATACTAGGGTAAGGAACTTTGCTTTGTTGCCCGTTGTGTTTCTGGAACAGCCAAAATCCAGAGAACACCGTTGTTGTTCCTTAGCCTGCCACCACACCTACACGATGAAAGATTTTTGTGACCTATTTCTAGGTCCATGATTGTTAGTGGCAGAAGCATTATGAATAAACAAACCCTTTGGAACCCAAACTTGTTTAGTCCTTTTATTCTTGTTCCAATAGACATGAAAGTTGTTTGTAGAATTCTTAGGAACCCAAACTTGTATAAATTTTGTGTTCTTGTTCCTATGACTACAATTTTCAACACGATGTCCAATTATTTCACATTTATCAAAGACACTCTTCCCTTTTGCATTATCCTCAACTTGTGTTTTCCCAAAACCTAGTCCTTTTCTGTTGTTAGCAAAAATTTGATTTCCCAATAGCATGTTGAAAGATTTTTCGCCTCTTGAAAAGTTATTCAAAGATTTCTCAAGATTTTGGACTTTGGTTTTTAGTGTTGTGTTTTCAGTGACAAGTGAGGTGCATCGATTTATAAAATCCTTTTTCCTAGTGTCAATGATTTCCTTAAGACTCAAGTTTTCTTTTTCAAGATTCTCAGAGTTATTCTTAAGTCTTGTCAATTCTGAATCTAAAACTTTACATCTTTTACATTCTAGGTTTTGAATATTTTCAAGTTTAGTTTCTAATTTAAATTTTTTACGAGCAAGTTCTCTCCTATCAGTTTTCAGTTTTTCAATTTTAGATTCAAGAGCATCAACTACTTTAGTAAGATCAAGACACATAAAAACAAGATCTCTATAGGAATACTCACCTGCCTCACTAGATTCCTCGGAGCTTGCTTCTGATTCTGATTTTGCCATAAGACACAAGTTAACCTCCTCTGAGCTGCTATCCGAAACTTCCTCTCCTTCTTCATCATCCCAAGTCGCTGCAAAGACCTTCTTCATCTTTTTCTTTCCTTTGTTGTTTTTTAGAAGTGGGAATTTTTGTATGAAGTGTCCGGGCTTCTTGCAGTTAAAGCACGTCGGTTCATTATCGGAATTGTCAGAATCTTTTGGCCTATTATGACTTGTTTTCTTCTTGCGTGGCTTGAATCTCGACCAATTTCTAAGATTATTGACAGCCATTGCAAGCTCTTCAATTGGATCGTCTCCTTCTTCATCGCTTTCTTCTTTGCTCTTCAAGGCAATCGTCTTCTTCTTTGGTTCGGAGTTGTTGCGTTCTTCCTTTGCTTTTAGCTCAAGCTTATATGTCATCAAGTTACCAATCAACTCTTCCATGCTCGGTTTACTCAAATCTTTTTATTCTTGGATTGCCGTGACTTTTGCCTCAAAGTTCATTGGTAAAACTCGTAGTATCTTCCGCACAAGCTCTACCTCAGTGAAGACCTTCCCAAGCGCTCTAGCATTGCATACCAAAGTTGGAAAGTGTCCAAACATGTCCTTTATGCTCTCGCCTTTGTCCATCACAAAGTTTTCGTATTCATTGCTGAATAGGGCTAGACGAGACTCCTTGACTTGAAAAGTTCCTTCGTGTGTCACCTCCAAAGTGTGCCAAATTTCCTGTGCTGTTGTACAATGACAAATTCTATTAAATTCATTTTTATCAAGAGCACATATCAAAGCATTCATGGCTTTAGCATTTGTCGTTTTCAATCTCTTATCGTTAGCATCCCACCTATCCTTAGGTTTAGGAATCTCAGTATCACCAACAATTATAGTGGGAGTTTTATAGCCAGTTTCAATAATATCCCAAACATCATAATCAACGGAACTAAGATAAATACTCATCCTAACTTTCCAATAAGCATAATCGTTCCCGTTAAACATGGGTGGCCTAATAATAGATTGCCCCTCAGAAAAAGCACTATTTGACGGATTCATGACTCTAGAGTTAAAGAAAAATACCTTGCTCTGATACCACTTGTAGGATCTAGATTAACCCTAGAGGGGGGGTGAATAGGGTTATAGAAAATTTTCTCGATACAGAAACAAAACGCAGAAATAAATATGCTGAAAAAGTAAATCACACACAAAATTTACCCAGCTTCGGCAAACCCTGCCTACTGCTGCATTCCTAGATTTCTATTAGAATTAAACAGTATCACGCTTACAAACACTCTACTAGACTCGCAGACCCTTTTGCTCCCGCTCACAAACACTCTACTAGACTCGCACACCCTGCTCCCTCCTATAGAGTTTCGCTTACTCGCAAACACTGCTCCCGCCTATAGAGCTTTGCAAACTCGCACACCCAGCTCACTGAACTAATTCTAAATAGACAATCTGACACTACCTAAACCATAGGTGGTGATTTACAAATTCTTTGACTCAAAAAGAAAAAACAACTTCAAAATTAAAACAGGAGCAAAAATTAAAATACGACTTTTGACCCGTAATTTTTGCTCAAAAATAAAAACTAAAAACCCTTTATAATTTAAACCCTAAACAACTAAAACCCCCTTTGTAATTAACAAGGCCGGCCCCTTTATCTTTCAACCCGTTCTCTTTTCCTCTTTCTACTGTAAACAATGATGGCCGATCTCTTTGTCGAATTAGGGCTTCGCCTCTGGTTTGTGATGCTCTTGCTTCTCTGATGTTCGATTGTGGTTAACTTTGAAATTGTGAATTGTTCGCAGCTGCTTCTTTTGATGACCGAGTTCGTTGAATTGCGGTATGTAATTTTACTTTCGTTTGCTGGTTTGATTGTTTGTCTTTTTCACTTGATAACTCGATGCCGATGATGTAAATTGGGATTGCGTTTGATAGTTTGATTGTGAATTGAAGCTCATGTCAGATGATGATACCTTCGGGTTGAATTTATATGATCTCGTTACTTTCCATTTTCACAATTTCCTGATATTTTTGTGTCTTGATTTACACGGCTTTGTTTTTCCAACGTTCGATTTCGCTTGATTCACACGGCTTTAAAAATTTCCTCTTTTTGACATCTCTGACCATTTCAAAAATAAAAATACGAATTTGATACTGTCATGAATTCGAATTGGACTTGGTCTGCTTGTAGTCTCTGGTATTTTATTGCTGACTTTTTCATTGCTGACTTTTTCACACGGCAACAACTTGTTGATTACCTGTAGTTGCTGCTATATTACTTCGAATTGCATTCTGTGCATGCTGTACTCGGTCGAGTTCATTCCCATTCTGTAGACCCGAACCTTGCATTTTATACATAAGTATATGCTCACTATCTTCTGTTCACCTGCATGTTTACTGTGACGTTGTTTTGATCAGTTGCATTGTTCATGTCATGTTGTTCATGTGCATGCTTTGTACTTCATTTGAGGTTGTAGCTTTGGTCTTTGTTGCTCTAGTCCTGTTGCCTTCAGTTGCTTGACCTACTTCTCTTTGGTCATGTCGCATATTGCATTTGGTCTGCACTTTCACTGTTCACCATGTTGCATTCATTCCATTTTGCATTGGTGCAGTGCTGTCATGTTGTTTGCAACTGTGTTGCACTTGTATCACTGGTATTTGAACTAAACTTGTGTATCTCTCTGCCTGGTCGACACTTGATGTTTGTGACTTGTGGTTTCATGCTTCATGCATGTACTCTGTTCGTACGTTCTTGGTGGCATTTCTTTGTGGTTCAGTGGTGTCACTTGAACTTAAGCATGTATTACTTGTTGCACTTTGGTTTTCATTCATTTGAGTCTGCCTTGTTGAGTTCCTGTGTTTGGTCACTGATGCATTACTGCAGTTGCCATATCTCATGCTCGAGCTCTTTGCATACTTCATGACTGTACTGTTCTTGTTGAGTTGATATATTTGTGGTCTTCATTTGGTGATTTGCACTTGGTGCAGTTTCCATATTTGTTCTCGAGCTTGCATGTGTACCACTGATCATACTTGTGATATTCATTTGGGTTTGTGTGTTGTCTCTGACCTGAGCACATTGTTGCATGCATTGAGTATTTCCCTGGCCATTTGTGTTGGGCATTTCTTGCATCACTGGATTATGTAACTTATGCTTGTTGCAGTCCATGTAGCTGTTGATCTTGATCATGGCCTCTTCTGTTGAGATCACTGTAGTTTTCATTGTGTTTAAACTGAGCTGTTGCCTTTGCATTCATTCATTAGTTTATTTGATCATTGGACTGGCTGTTGTAGTCGAGTTGTATTCATGTACACTACTGCCTTGAGCTTGATTCACTTCATGTTGTGCTTGCACACTTGCTATTTTTGGCTGCGCACACGAGTTGGTGAGGCAGTGCACACGTGTATGAATGTACACGTGTGTATTGCAGCCACTTATGGTTACCTGTCCCTGTAATATCTATATGCACGACTTTGTGATGAAATCAAGTGTGAATGATGACGAACAACCCAAATGGCTGAGGCAAATGATACTTTCAAAAACCATATTTTATTTTATATTGCAACAATATTTCTTTTTCAATTTTACTGCGTTAGTGAATATTTTTGCAGATTTCTCAGATGCTGGATTCAAACTGGAATGCAGTTGAAGACAAAATACGAGTGTGAGTGATATGTAGTGAGGTTATTAATGTAAATCAAATTGTGATGTAATCAAAAATGTATATGTATAGTGAGAGCATGAATTTGTACTATTCAAGATTGTAATAAATATTTGTTTGAATAAAATTTCTGTTTGAGTTCAAAATCTGTGTAACTTGTTCTGTTTGAATCCAAATTCAAATTCTGTGTGATTTATTTTATTCAAAAAATATTTATTTAATCTATGAAAAACAAAATAGTACATTACCAAATACATTTAAGTGAATATATATGTTTATTTTCATCAAACAAAAACATATAAGCGCATATTCAACAAAGACTTCTATATTCTCCTGTCTCGGCTCTCCGACCAAAGACTTTTATATTCTCTGGCCTCGGCTCTCCGGCCGAGGACTCTATATTCTCCAGCCTCGGCTCTCCGACTAAGGACTTCTATATTCTTCGACCTTGGCTCTCCGGCCGAGGACTTTTATATTCTTCGACCTCGGCACTTCGGCCAAGGAAATTTATATTCTCAAGCCTCGGCTCTCCAACCGAGGACTTTTATATTGTGTTCGAGTCCATTTCATCGCTCTCTGACGAAGGGCTTGTGTTCGAGTCCATTCCATCGCTCTCCGATGAAGGGACTCGTAACTTGCGATCACTGCCTCGTCTCACCGGTCGGGACCGTGATCGCGAGACCTGTGTTATTTATTACATTGATCCAAATCCAATCATTCAAAATAAGAGTTTTTTACATCCAGGGAAAACTAAGTAAACGTCTGTATCTCTAAGGGAGAAACCAAAGTTTTCAAGGAAACGAAAAGGGAAACAAGATTTCATAGACTTGAGTGAAACGGTTTATCATTGCCTCAGAGCTTGCCTAGGGACCGTCCTCGATCCCATACATGTGTAAGTGAGTTAGCTATATCACTTCGAGTTCTATTACTTATTCAGAATCATAAAACCATTCAGTTGATAATAAGTCGACGGTGGCTAGATCTAATGCCACCTTCATTCGAGGTAGGAGGTGGCCGCCCCTGTTCCACTGCTACAGCTCGATTCCTTATGTACTGTTGCAGGTGACCATTCCTTACACGCTCCTCCACGATATCTTTCAAATGCCTACAATCGTTTGTGTTGTGCCCATCTAACTCATGGAATAGGCAATGCTTTCCCAATGCCCACTCGTATTCATAAGGTTCCCTCCTTGCCAGCCATCGATATTGGAGGCGCCCTCGAGTATCCAAGTAAATTCTTTCTAGAGTCTCAGTTAGATCTGTGTAAGAAGAAAACTTTGACTCCCTTCGAGGCCTGTTCGAAGTGCTGCCATTGCCATTCATTTTCCTTTATGATCTTTTTTTGGATCCTCCCCGGGTGGACCTCCACCCCTCAATACATAAGCTTCAGCCTCTCTCCTCACTCTCTCGGCCTGTGCATCTTCCTACCTCAGGAACCTTTCCGCCTCATGGTAGAACTCCCCGAGATCCCTCGGTGGGTCCCATTCCAACGATTTCTTGAAATTCGAATTATCTGTAGTACTTGAAACTGCCGCCATCGAAACCATCGATGGATCGGGCCGATCCACCGAAGCCACCGCCTCATTGAATATGGTTAAGAAATCCCTGAGCGACTCTCCTTTCTATTATTTCACCGATGTTAAGGTCATCACATTCTTAGGTCTGACTATATGGACCCGAAGCTGCCTCATAAACCTTTCAATCAATTCCGCCAAAGTGTTAATAGAACCACTCTCCAGCTATCTGAACCACATAGCTGCGATGTCCATCAAATACAAAAGGAAGCATCGACCCATGACCTCATCCGATGCCCCCAGCGGCTCCATGTGCCTCATGTACCTTGTCAGGTGAACGGCGGGATCCATTCTCCCATCATACATCTCCAACGTTGGTAGCCTAAAATCTAGTGCGTTCCAAGCTTGCCTGATAGTAGGAGTAAAGGGACACTATTCACGTCCTCCAAGTCCTTATTTACCAATCCACCTCTTACAGCTCGTCTGACCATCTCCGCTAATCAGTCATTGTCGCCAAGCTGTAATTCTTGTCCACTGCCTCTAATTTGTTCCCTGAGTCCATGAGCGAATCCTGGCACATACTCCTCATCACGTACACCAGTATTCCTATTGGCGTCGGGCTGCACAGCGTTATCTGGTATCCCTCCATGGATTGGTCTAGCATTTCCTAGTGGCGTGCCCCCAAGTCTAGGCCCATCCAGATTGATAGACTTTTGCTGATTGAGGGCTGCCCCCTGCCGAACCACCCCATCTGCCTGTTGGTTGAGTGCCTCTGATCCAGCTCCATGGATCTGAGCTCCTACTGTTCTGGCCTGTCCAAGTTGTCTGAGAAGAGTCTGCATCATCTGCTCTTGCCTTTGAATATCGCTTCCATCTCATCTCTGGTGATGTAGATGGATGCTTGACCTGCTCCAGCTCTAGAGGAAGCCTCTTAACTTCCCTCTTGGTTGCTTCTTTCTGTCACTTGCTTCTTTTGTTGGTGACCTAGCCATTGCCTTGTAGAATCCAAGTTCCTAAAATGTTAGCGCCAATATTGGTCACTAACACCCAAATCTAGATGAAAGAACCAAATCACAGTCACAGATCACAAATAGAATGTATGTAGAGAGTATAAATATGAAGAACGGCCAAAATTAAAAAGAAAGCAGTAAAGACACAGAATTTATAGTGGTTCGGCTGACTCCGGCCTACGTCCACTCCAAAAATTTCTATTTTATTGTTGTAATAATCGATTACAGTTATAATCCAAAGTTTAACAATGGCTGAGTGCCTTAGCCTTAGAAAAGAGAAAATCAGAGAGCAGAAAGAAGATCCTCCATCTGAAGACCCACAAGCTGTATTTATAGGCAAATCCCGAGCTACTGGGCTTCCTGAGTTATTCGGGCCCATCAGAACCATAGCCAAGCCAACATCCTTCATCATGACCAACCCACACTATCGTGCCGACCGACCTATGCCGAACCACTCCACCAATGACCGAGCCACCATGTCTCCTTATCCACGACCGGGCCACTACGACGAGCTACAGTGCCGAACCACCTTTACCGATCCGCCCTGACCGAACCACGATACCAAGCCACCCTGGCCTCACCATAATGTCAAGCCACCCTGGCCTCACCACAATACCGAGCGGCCCTGACCGAACCACAATGCCGAGCCACCCTCACCTTACCACAATGCCGAGCGACCCTGACCTTACCTCAATGCCGAACGACTCCGACCTTACCACAATGCCGAGCGACTCCGACCTTACCACAATGCCAAGTGAACCTTACCGAACCACAATGCCGAACCATAAATAACCGAGCCATGCTCGACCACCTCTCCTCGACCGAGCCATGCATGACCGAACTGCTGGCTACATGGCCAAACTCCAAACATACCGAACCACACTTGTCCACCTCTCCTCGACTGACCCACATCATTCTGATTGAATGAAATCTTATCCAAGTGTACTTCGCCCAAGTGTCGACCCAAGATGGTGCCTAACCACCTTTAACCGAGCCACTCCAATATGGCCGAACCACCTTCCTACCTTACACCATTACCGAACGACATGGCCGACCCACGTCATGGAGACCCTCGATCCACGCTTATGCTAATCTAACCTATGCCGATCCATCTTCCTAGCACGCTGCGTCGTTTAGAAGTTGGTTAGGTTGAATCCGCCTATATATGCCTTGACAAAAGGCGGGTTAACATTCTCTATTCTTAATTTGATGTTTCCATCAATACAAAGATTATAAACATCAACATAATTTATGTTTCCTAAAACCAATTTTATTTCCAACATCTCCTCGTAAACTTGGTTTAGTAACTCCGAGAATGTCTCATAATCTTTCAAAGTCATCATGATTCAATGCTTTTGTGAAGATATCTTCAACTTGGTCTTTTGAATTGATAAACTTTGCTTGTACCTCCTTTTTTGCAATCTTTTCTCGAATAAAGTGGTAGCGCATATCGATATGCGAACTTCGATTGTGAAAAACTGGATTCTTAGCAAGCACTTTAGCCGACCTGTTATCCATCAATATTTCTGTTGCATTGTGTTATGACATATACAACTCCTTCAATAAATCATGAAGCCAAATTTCGTGATGTACACAAGTTGAAGCAGCAACATACTCGGCTTTACAAGTTGATAGTGTCACGATTGGTTGCTTTTCTGAGCTCCAAGTGAATGTTGTATCTCCCATGAAGAAAACAAATCCAGTTGTACTTTTACGGTCATCAATATCTCCAGCCCAATCGCTATCACTATAACCAATCTACTTGAAATTATTATAATATGAATACAATAATACAAAATTAGTAGTATCTTTAATATATCGAAGGATTCTTTTTATTGTCTTCAAATGTGCTGTAGTAGGGGTTTCCATGTAGCGACTAATAAGACCCACTCCATAAAGTATATTCAGCCTTCCGCACGTTAAGTATCTCAAGCAACCAACCATGCTCTTAAATAGGGTAGGATCCACATTCTCTTCTTGCATAAGTTTTGAGAGCTTTGTACCACATTCTACTGGAAAGCTTACGGGTTTGCATCCATCCATTTCGAATTTCTTCAATATTTCATTTGCATATGATTCTTAAGAGATATATATACTATGCTCACTTTGAATCACTTGGATTTCAAGGTAGTATGACATGATTCCAATGTCCGTCATCTCAAATTCTAAACTCATCTCCTTCTTGAATTCATCAAAAGATTTTGGATTATTTCTTATAAAGATTAAGTCATCCACATATAAACATACAATTAAAATATCTCCGTTTCTCCTTATGTAAAAAGCATGTTCATGGGGGCATTTTACAAAATTATTTTCTAAAAAATACTTATCAATTCTTGTACTCCATGCTCTTGGGGCTTGTTTTAAACCGTAAAGCGCTTTTTTCAATTTTAAAACTTTGTCTTCCTGTCCTTTAACTTGATAACCCGGTGGTTGCTCCAAATAAACTTCCTCTTCTAATTTACCACTCAAGAAAGCAGATTTCACATCCATTTGATGTATTTTCTATTTGTTTTGGGCTGCTAAAGAAATTAATAATCTTATAGTTTCTAAACGAGCAACAACAGCAAGTAATTTGTCATAGTCTATATCTGCTCTTTGCTTGTATCTTTTAGCTACCAATCTTGCTTTATATCTTTCAACTTCTCCTTTAGCGTTCTTTTTCACTTTATATACCCTTTTTCCACCAATAGCTTTATGTCCTTCAGGTAAAGTAGCCAACTCCTATGTATTGTTCATTACCATTGCTTTGATTTCTTCATCCATAGCTTCCTTCCATCTTTTGTCTTGTTTTGCTTCTTCAAAATCTATTAGTTCACAACTGGAAAAAAGACAAAATAAGGTAGTATCATTAAAAATTGAAGTTACCTCATACAATTCTTGCAAAAATCTCATACATGGTGGTCTTTCATTTGAGCTTTCTTTAAATGGATGTTCTTGATGGATATTTGAAGGAGATGACGGTGTTGGACTAATGGGCATTTCTTCCACATCATCATTGCACCCTTCTTCATAAAGCAGAAAGAAACTATAATCATCTTCTTGTTTGTTCCAATTCCAACACTTTCTTCATTGAACTCCACGTCTCGACTAACAACAAATTTTCCATTAATAGGATTATATAACTTATATCCTATTGATCGTGAGTCATAGCTAATGAAAATGTATTTTTCACTTTTGTAATCTAATTTGAAGCGTCTTTGATTTGGCACATGGTCATATGTGATGCTTCTGAATACTTTCAAGTGAGATATATATGGATTTCTACCACTCCATGCTCCTTCGGGGGTTTTGTTCCACACACTTCGAGTTGGAGAGCGGTT
The DNA here is from genome assembly GCA_030765085.1 of Allium cepa. Classification (NCBI taxonomy): domain Eukaryota; kingdom Viridiplantae; phylum Streptophyta; class Magnoliopsida; order Asparagales; family Amaryllidaceae; genus Allium; species Allium cepa. The sequence goes on from CM060929.1 coordinate 255,412,203, forward strand.
TGATAAATACACCGCACATTCAATGGCTTCAGCCCAAAACTCTTTTGGAACATTTTTGCTTTTTAACATGCGTTGTGCCATGTAAAGAAGTGATCTATTCTTTCTTTCTACAACTCCATTTTGTTATGGAGTGTATAGGACTGTTAATGGATGCTGGATTCCATTTTCTTCACAAAATTTCTCAAACTCTTTTGATGTAAATTCTCCACCTCGGTCGGATCTCATGGCTTTGATCTTATAACTACTTTCATTTTCTACAAAGGCCTTAAATTTATTAAAAGCATCAAATACATCCGATTTTTGTTTGAGATAATAAGCCCATGTTTTTCTACTAAAATCATCAATAAAAAGTGCAAAATAATTACTTTTTCCAAGTGAGCACGGTTTTGTAGTGCCACAAATGTCCCTATGAATTGATTCTAATGGTTCTTTGTTTCTTGTGGTTGATTGTTTTGGAAAACATTTTCTTGGTTTTTTCCAAATAAGCATCCTTCGCATAATTGGTTCTCATGATTTATTGATGGTAAATCTTTCACCATGTTTTTGTTTTTTAATAATTTTAAGCCCCTAAAATTAAGATGCCCAAACCTTAAATGCCAAAGCCATGATGAATCTTTATAGCATGATTCTAGGCATTTAGAAACATTATTCGAGATATTTAATGGAAACATTCTATTTTTTGACATCTCCACTTTAGCAGTTAAATTTCTTTTACCATCTCTCACTAAAAGGCTTTTATTTTTCATGTGTATATCATATCTTAAAGTTGCACCAAACTTAATATATTTGTTTTCATTTTAGGACGTAATAAACATTAGAAATGAAATCATTCTTTCCATTCTTCAATTTAATTTGTATGTTTCCTTTTCCTTTAACTGGAATTTTAGATTCATCTCCAAAATGAATGTTTCCACTTACCGATTCATCAAGGTATATAAACATGCTCTTCCTTCCACACATATGATTGCTTGCCCCCGTATCCAAATACCATGTATTATTATCGCTAGTTTCATCTTCTTTATGTGCCAACAGTCGTGTGAAATTTTCTTCATAATCTTTAGCAAAATTCATTCTCTCTTGGACTTCATAAAAAGTGGATCTACAGTTGGAAGCAAAATGCCTAAATTTATTACAATTATAAAATTTTATTTATGATTTATCACACCTTGGTCTTCCATTTTCCTTTATATTTCCACCTTTTCTTCGACCTATTGGGGTGTATATATTTTTCCTTTTCTCCTCACTATGATAGTCGTTTCTTCCATAGCTTTGACCACGACCTCTTCCGCTTTGGCTTGAACTTCTTCCATTTTTAAATGTCTCATTTTCTCACATGGTGAGTTTTGTTTGAAGAGCTTGCTCTAATGGCTCTTCTTTAACCTTTCTCTTCAATTTTTTTTCATGGGCTCTAAGTGAACCCATGAGTTGATCAACGGTCACAGTTCCTAGATCTTTAGATTTCTCAATTGCTACGACTATGTAATAAAATTTTGAATCTAAAGATCGTAGAATTTTTTAAACAACTCTAGAGTCTTTTATTTTTTCTCTATATCTTTTCATTTGATTGAAAATAGATAAAACTTGAGAACATAATCACCAATTGATTCTGATGATTTCATATATAAAGATTCAAACTCACCTCGCATAGTTTGTAGTCTAATTTTCTTCACTTTATCGATTCCTTTAAAAGCTTTCTCCAAAATCTCCCATGCTTCCTTGCTAGTTTGTGCATTAGCTATCTTCTCAAACATAGCATCATCCAAACTTTGGTAGATAAGCGTAAGAGCCTTTCGATCCTTCTTCATCAAATTCTTCAAATTATCCCTTTCAATTTGGGATAAAGTGGAAATATCAACGGGTTCTTCATACCCATTTTCTATGATATCCCACGCATCTTGCAATCCAAGCAGTGCCTTCATGCGAATACTACAACTTTTATAATTCTCCTTCTTTAATAAAGGAACATGAAAAAGAGTCGTTCCATTTGCCATCTTCCTTGATTAGCAACCTGGCTCTGATACCACTGTTGGAAAATTTCCATAGGAAGAAGGAGAGAGAAACTTTTAATTTACTAATTGAGATTGAGAGAATATTTTATAAAGGAGGAAATAACTTTATGTTCTTTGCACTTTTATTATTTTGCTTGCTTACAAAAGGAGTGATAACATTCATATTTATAGTGTGATATAACCTCTACACTTTTCTTTAATCTTTCATATTCTAGAATTGTCTTGATAAAGCATATTATAGAATTCTCAACATTACATATCTGGTAAGTCTAGATTTTTCTTTATTCTTAATTTGACATTTCCGATAATACAAAGATTATAATCATCAACATAATTTACGTTTCCTAAAACCAAGTTTATTTCCAACATAAAAGATCTCAAAATGTTTTTTTGTTGTTCTCAAATGAGATGTGTAATTTTCTAAAAGCTCTCACCGTGATTATATTAGAGATACCATGTATACGTTTATGAAGAATATCATCAGCCAAATTAAAAGCTTCAATGACATGAGTATTAGGAGATACAACAGTTAATAGCTTGTCATTTGAAATGACAATCAATGTGTCAATTGTTTCTCTCAAGGTAGCTATTCCTTATTTTGCCTGTACAACTGTTCCTTCAAAGTTGTTACAATACCAACTGTTAAAAACCCATTGATTTTTCCACACTAGCAATAGCAGGGGAAGCTCTTGTTCCAGTTCCTCCACCCATTCCAACCAAAATATATGATATAAGTAATTGGTTATTTAGCTAAAAAATAGAAAATTAGTTATTATTCTGTTTGTGCAAGTGGAAACTATTTCGGACTTGATAAGGTGATATATCGGTTGATAAGTGCTGGTCATCTTATCACTAACAACTTTGGAAGTCTCGTATGTTAAGCATCCAATTTATCACTCACTGCAAATAATATAATTCAAAATATGCTTAATCATTAATATTGACAGTAAAACATTACATCAGCATTTAAACATACATATAAAACTCAGTCTATAAGACTTACATTTAGTAAAGCAAGATACATAAAACTGTGCCTTCCAATAAGTGAAAAAGTTAACTGAAATACACCATAAAATCATTATCAAAATACACCAATTACTGATGTTTCAGGGTTTAAATATTACGAATCTTGATATATTAGTTTTCCCAAATTTCGGTATAGAAAAAAAATGAGAAATGGCAAGATGATTGATACTGTATTGATTGCAAAATACTTGATGTTTTTCTTTTATTGATACTTAATAATGATACATGAAACTGGTTATAGTATATACAAAGACTTAATGAGTTATTTGGGCCGGGTCTATTTATAAAAGTGAATCGACGCTTCACTTATAACAGTTGCACAAATATAATATATTCATCTACCACTCCATATTATCTTCAATAGTCCCTTTCAGTTAGATCTAGGGTTTTTGTCTGTCTCTCTTCTCAAATCGTCTCTGACGATTTTGTAAGAAACTCATGATTTCTTCAAAAAAAATTGTGTGAATGATGAGAGAGATGTTAGAGTGAACTTCTAGAAGCAGATTCAACATCAATTAGCTTCCAGTTGTTGCTAGGGTTTCAATTTTGGCACAAAGTCGACTGCAACTGGAAGCTCCACTGTCTTTGCTGCTTGAGATGGTTCTTTAAGAAGTCTTAATCTCGATGTTAGGCTGCTCGAGACTAGAGTTGCTTGTAATTTGTTCGATTTTCAACCACTGTCTTTGCTGAGCAAAGCTCTTTGTTGATAGAGGCTTGGTTAAGACATCAGCCCTCTGGTAAGTTGCAGGTAAGTGGTTTATATCTAGTCTATGCTGTAGCACTTTTTCTCTAACAAAATACAGATTTAACTCCATGTGTTTAGTCCTCGAATGTGAAATTTTGTTAGCTGTTAGTGGCACAGTGCTTAAGTTCTCACACCATTTAGTAGGTTTCTTGTTTGTTTTGACATGTAGTTCACAAAGTAATGATTCGATCCACATAACTTCGGCTGTTGCACTTGCAACACTTCTGAATATGCTTCTGTGCTAGATCTTGAAATGGTAGATTGTTTTTTTGAACATCATGACATAGGGTTTTCTCCTAAATATACATGGTAGCCTGATGTTGATTTTCTATCATCCATGTCTGTAGCCCAGTTAGCATCTGCGTAGGCATTAATGTTGATGTTTTCGCTTCCTTTGAGAATGAGACTGTAATTCAAAGTTTCTCTTAGGTATCTTAAGATTCTCTTAACAGCCTTCCAATGAGAATCAAGAGGAGCTTGCATGTATTAACATACTTTCTTTATACTATATGCTATGTCTGGTCTTGTTATGGTAACATATTGCAGTGTACCAACAACGCTTCTGTACTGTTTTTCATTTTCTATTGTTTCACCTTGATGTCTTGATAAGTTGAGACTGCTGACCATAGGAATAGGAAGTGGTTTGGCTTGATTCATTTTTGACTTGTTGAGAATTTTTGATATATACTTTCTTTGACTTAAATGAATTTCTGAGTCTGATGGTCTTTTGAATTCTATGCCCAGAAAGTAGTTGAGATTTCCTAAGTCCTTGATTGAAAATTGTTGATCCAGTTGTTGTATTAGTTGATTGATGTCATCTTCATAGTTATGTGTAATTATAAAATCATCAACATATATAAGTATATATATCACTGAATCATTTTGAATTTTGATAAACAAAGAATTGTATGATTTAATTAGATGATAATTCAACTTGATCAACGCTGACTTAAGTTTTTCAAACCAAACCCATGGTGCTTGTTTCAAACCATATATTGCCTTGTTCAGTTTGCCCACTATTTCACTGTTGTCACCATGATTGTAATCACATGGCTGTTGCATATAGACTTCCTCTTGTAGTTCACCATTTAAGAATGCATTATTTACACCTAGTTCCCCGATTTCCATTTATTATGTCAGGTTATACTCAGCACAATTCTAATTGTAGTTGGCTTGACAACTGGAGAGAAAGTTTCAGTAAAGTCAAAGCCATACTGTTGAGTGTAGCCTTTTGCTACCAATTTGGCTTTATATTTTTGTACTGTTCCATCTGCATTTCCTTTAAGCCTGTATGTCCATTTGCAGCCTACTATGTTCCTGTCTTTAGGTACAGGAACAAGTTCCCATGTTTTATTTTTGACGAGAGCATTGTACTCTTTGTTCATAGCAGATCTCCATTTGTTGCTCTTTATAGCTTAATCATATATCTCTGGTTCTTCTTGATCCAAGTTTGTTGTGTATATCTTTGGCTTAAATATGCCCATCTTTGATCTAGTAATCATGTGATGTTTAGTTTGTGCAGGTAGTGGTTTGACTTGAGCTTATTTCAATGACTCTTTGTTGAGAACTGGATGAAATTGCTTCATCCAGTTATTGACATATGTCCTGCTAATGGTTGTCTTCTTGTTGAGAAGTGAAGCTAGTTTGTTCATGACCTAGTCTGCTACTGGACTCAGTGTGTTGTGAACAGCTTCCACTTGGATTCTTTTCAACCTGAATACCTGAAGACTTACATGGTTGCAAGGGTGTAGTAGGTATAGATTTTTTTGGATAATACACCTTTTGAGATGGTTTTACCTCTGAACTTGCAAAAGGAAAAACTTTCTCATTGAACATTACATGTCCGGATACAATAATTCTTCCATTACTAGTTAGGCACTTGTAAGCTTTCTGATTTGATGCATAGCCAACAAATGTAAACAGAGATGATCTAAAATCTAACTTGTGTGTATTATATGCTCTTAGACACGGAAAGCATAAGCATTCGAAAGTTTTTAAGTATTAATAATCAGGCTTTGTATTAAATAGTTTTTCAAATGGACTTTTGTAGCTGGAACTTTAGTTGGTAATCTATTTCTTAAATAAATAGCAGTGCTAAATGAATCTGGCCAAAATTTCAATGAAAGAGATGCTTGAGCAAGTAATGTTAACCCGTCTCTACTGCACGTCTATGTTTTCTTTCAACCAAGTTATTTTTATATGAATTATAAGGGCAGGTGGTTCTATGAACTATACCTTTCTTGCTAAAATAATCATTAAGTGGTTTAAATTCAGTTGCACCATTTGTTTGTTTTATTTTAGCTTGATGATTGGATTGTCTTTCAGCCTGAGTAATGAAGTGTATAACAGGGTTGCATGTTTTAGATTTAGATTTAAGAAAATAAATCTAGGTATGTCTGGAGTATGCATCAATAAAGGATATAAATAATTAAAGCCATAGTCTGAATTGATGGGTGTTGGTTCCTACAAATCAGTGGCTATCATCTCTAAACGTTTGGTATATTTGCATTGAGACTTTTGAAAAACTAACTTGTGGCATTTACCCATTTAACAGAAAGTACACACATAAGGCAGAGTAGTACATTTAAAAGGAATTTTATTATCAACTAAAATTTGTCTTACAATGTTAGTATTGGGATGACCTAATTTACAATGCCATATATCAAAAGTACTCTTACTACTTTCAGTTTGAGTAATCTCAGAGACATCACAACACTTTCCCTTAACTTCCGTATTCTTTGTGCCAACAAGGTTGAATATATATAGCCCTTTATGTGCTTCACCTTGCAGAAGAATATCCTTAGTTAGTATGCCTATAACTAAGAAAAATTTAGGACAAATTTCAAAGTAAATACTATTATCACTTGCAAACTATGATACAATTATAAGATTCTTTTTGATATGAGGCACTCTTAATAAATTATTAAGATGGAGTTGCCTTTCACCTTTTATGCAGGCAATACCAATATGAGTTATATTTATTGGCTCACCATTCCCCATGTGTATAAAATGATTACCTTTATACTCCTTGTTGCTGAGATTCAGGTTTTCTAAATTGCTTGCCACATGATTTGCGGTTCCAGAATCTGGATACTAGCATTCAACCAAAATGCCTTCAGTTTTGGCAACATCATTCTGGTGAGAGTTTCTTGAGCTTTCTGTTGTATTCTTTGTATCTTGTTGCATACTTGCAAGATTAGCAGTAAGGTTGTAGTTTCTTTGACTGTTATTGGTATTGTGATTGTTTGCTGCGTAATTGAGATCAAGTCTGAAATAGCATTTAAGTGTAGTGTGACCATATCTTTCACAGATTTGACACCTTGGTCTGTTATTGTTGTTCCATCTGCCCCCTTTACCTCTGCCTTTGGAATTCAGTCCTCCTCTTTGATAATTTTGATTTGAATTACCTCTGTTTTGATTTCTATTTCTGGACTGAGAGGCATAATTAATTGACATGTCAGAATTTAGGGGTTTTCTTTGTTCTATTCTTCCCTCATGTGCAAGTAGAGTAGAATGAACATATTGTAATGTTGGTGTTATCTTTTTAGATAAGATAACTGTTGTAACAGACTCGTACTCCTCATCCAAGTCATTCATAATGCTTAATATCCATTCATTGCCTGTAACTTTGTGATCAACTGCCTCAAGAAGGTCACAATATGTTTTCATCTTTGTGAGATACTCTCTCATAGACAAATTGTCCTTTCTTTGATTTTGCATTAGCCTCTTGTTACGCATAACTTGTGCTGCAGATAGTGAACTAAATATTTGTTCAACTGATTGCTATATTTCTTGAGAGGTTTTACAGCATACTAACTATGGTAGGAGGTTGACATTTATTGATGATAATAATCAAGCACACAACAGGCTATCTTGTCTTGAATATGATATATATTCTATATTCTTGATTAATCTGCCCTCACTATCTGCTGTGTACCTTTCAAAGATGGTTGTTGTGCCATGAATGTAGTCTTCGAGTCTATATCCTCTGATGGTAGTTTCAAGATGAAATTTCCAAAGTAGATAGTTACTTTCATCAAGTTGAATATTAGCTATATGACTTTGAGGATTTTTGAGGGACTTGATTGAATCATTGTATGAATTTTGATGGGTAGCATTGGATTTTGATCTTACTGGTGAAGTATTTGATGATTGATCTTCATTATCAGTTGCCATAGCCGATTATAGATTGAGGAAACATGTCAAGAAAGTGAAATTGACTCTTTCTTGATGACAGATATTGATGCAGCCAAAGGAATAGAGATATCAGGGAGAAAATCATAATATGAAGAAAAAAATTCAAGAATCTGACACCATTCTTGATGACAGAGGGTGGTGCAGCCAATGTAGAGAATGATTATACATATTAAGACACTCTTTCTGGCATGGCACAGCCTTCAAGATTCAAGATTTGCAGGGGAGAAACTGCTTGCCAGTGGGTAAGAAAAAGAAACTTCAATGATGAAAAGGTCTCTGAGAAGTTAACAGATATATGAAACAAATTATACAGTCTCCAGCGATGAAATGAATCTAAGAAGATAAATCGTAGCCACCACCAAGTGATGAGATTGTTTTGATGGTAGTTTTGGCGTGGCAGTGATGGTGGGTTAAGCCATTAGGCAATGAAGCTCTGATACCATATAGAAAAAATTGAGAAATGGCAAGATGATTGATGCTGTATTGATTGCAAAATACTTGATGTTTTTCTTTTATTGATACTTAATAATGATACTCGAAACTGGTTACAATATATACAAAGACTCATTGAGTTATTTGGGCCGGGTCTATTTACAAAAGTGAATCACCGCTTCACTTATAACAGTTGCACAAATATAATGTATTCGGCTGCCACTCCATATTATTTTCAATATTCGGTCTTTCGTACCTATGACAAAACTCTACCGTAAGCTCTTAATCAAGTTAAGAAAGTGGTAAGGTTATATTTGATATGACAAAACAATGGACGGACGCTAAAGAAGAAATTAAGGAATATCAGTGTGTTCAAACTATAAGCATTTGCAGGTTACCACAGTAGAAATGCATGCAATAACGATTCACACAATCCATAAACAAGATAGGGTATTCATATTATAAGCATTTGCAATGGAGATTTAAAAGCATTATCATGGTTAAGGCTAAAGTGAACCTGGTAGTTTGTAGAGTTAGGGCAAAGGATACCAGACAAACGATAAATCACTTCTATTTCACCTCCTTTAACTGATCAACCAACAAATTTAGAAAGTTCAAGTAAACAAATAACAAACAGTTCATAATTACAAAAGACAATGTAGCACATACATCCAAGTTAGTGATTTACCGTCACGAAAATCATATCAGCACCACTAACTGCAGACTCAATCGATTCTCTATTCTTTTTTGCTACAGTCATCCCAATTTTCGGATTCCCTCCAGCACCAAGCCATGTAGTAACTCTTGGCCTATCAGGTGATATTCTGATCATTGCTTGAATATCCATATTCACAATCCAAAATTCCACACAGTTCATCGAACTCTCAATCATTCTATTAACTGCATTCGATCCACCTCCGCCGATAACGTTTATCACAGTCGCGGTATATTTAATGGAAATAGTCTCATTGTTCGAACCTTCGTTAGTGTCAATTCCACTCCATTTATCTCGCAAGATAGTAAATTCAGGATGCAAATGCAGAAATTGGTCGTCATTCCCAATAAGAACCAACATTATCCAAAAAAACCGACGGAGCATTTATATCCCCTGAAACATGCAGAGTTTTGCAACCCTGAACATATGCATTTATGATTACTTGTTCTTCTTGCACCAAAAATTGTAGGCACTGGACAACAACTAGCAAAACATGAGGTTTGTAATGCCATCGTAGAATTTCTAGCAGCTGGCAACAAAGTTTAAGTTAAAATAAAGCAGGAAATTTTAGCTTCAATACCTTCTGAATAAAAAAAACTAACAGTACAACACAATAATATCCAGAAAAGTATAAACCCATCTCATTTTATAAAATGTAAGACGACAAACCAAACAAAAATATTGTTATAGATTATAGGTTATATCATAAACGTCAACTAATTCGCAGTAAACCCAATCAATCGATATAGGTCAAAAACATGGAATGCAAATAGCACTACCAATAACGAGCTCCAAATCAATTGAATTTTACTCTGGGAACTACTTTGACAAGCAATTACGACGTAACGATATGGGTCCAAAACCCTAGTTTTGGAAAAGCTAGAAAAGTCGGCTTAAACTGAGAGTAGTTGGTTAGCTCATGCAGCTGGAATTACACAAACACCCTTTGTTCGGTAAAGTAGTTAGGAAATCCTAACAAAAAAACACCAACCGCACATCATATACAATTTCTCAATATTCGTGTTTGCTTCACCAAGCAATTGGGAATTAGAGAAAATGACAAACTCTAAAAGAAAAAAATTAGCTTGAGTACACAAAGTTTTATTTTTCGTAAAGGATAAATACAAGCTATAATTAGCATTATTTTCAATATTTACGCTATACAGAATGCTAGTTCAAATTAGCATTGCTTTTTAGTTAAAATTAGCAATATTTTTCGGTCTAAATTTTTTCAAAACTAGTCATTACTCTTATTTTCATATCTCAGTAACTCATCCTCCATGCAAGTAGAAAATCTTTAGGAAAAGTATTTAATCGATTCAGTTATAAATGTGTATGTGATCATGAGTATTGAATTGTATAAAATAGATATCTGTCCTTAAATGTTTATAGTCAGGAGGTATCAGATATTGATATATCCATTGAGACTATTGTACGTAACGCTTTCATATGATAGACGGTGAATTACTCAATGCCGTTAGAGAACCAAGGAGTTAGGTATGTGTGGTTGTTTAGAATAATTAACAAAAAATCGATAAGAGTCTTCCACGGGTTAAAAGTCAAATAGAAGATTTCATGCGACGGTGTGCAGCAGCCTATTGATTTGTGAATCTTTAGTGTCTAAACTATGCTTTGATTATGGTCAATCACACAACAACGACAATCGTGTTAATGCCATAATTGGTTATGTTAAAACATTTGAAGTGAAGCACCATTCAAAAGAGGATTCATTTTCTTTGAATAGAAAATAAGCATCACCGTAAATGGTAGTCTACTTAAACTCAAAGTCTTTGGGAAAAGCATATTGATTAATCAATAAATGTTGTCTTATTGAACCATGGACTTTAATGGTGTACCATGCAATTGACTACAGGTATTACTAAAGTTTTGACCATTGACCAAATTTATATATCTAAGTCAATATATTGTTGTTTAGGTGTAGCCTAAAAGATTTGAAATGTGATTTCATATAAAAGATACGTGAGCAACTGAATACTCGTGTCCACTGCTATACTCAACAAAATCCATATAGCTTTAACATATAAATTGTTAAAATATTGTTGAGGGATGAGTTACAAGGAGTTGCATAACGGTGTTGTTAGCATTTTTTAAATTCATCTTGTTTAAATTAATTTATAAATATTAGTGAAAATTTGTACGAATGTTGTATTGAATTTTCATGGATTTTAGTTATTTATTTAGGGCCGTAATTTTAGTTAAAAATAATATAGAATTGTGATATATTAATTTAACTAAATATGTGGGCTAAAATAAATTTTTATCTAATTAATATATGATGTTAATTATGTTGAACATCACAGGGTTATATCCCTTGGGGGGCTGGCCATATCTATAGGAGGAAAGGGGTTTTGAATCCTTTTCCTTGGCTAACATTAATTATAGAATAAAGAGACGAGGGAAAGGTGGAGAAATTTGTGATATATAGCGGCTATAAATAACATGCCCTTTTCTCATTCTATAAATAGAAAATAAAATCCTAACCTTCATTAAACTGGTTGGAGCCTATAGCTGGGATTTGCACACCAAGCTAGAAGGAAAAAGAAACCACACTTCACAAAGGAATAACTAACAACATAATTTTTCATCAACGGACAATTTTTAAGGTTTATATTAATTTAAAATTGTTTACTTTATATTTATACATCTAATTTATTTTCGACCAACATAATTAATAAAAAAATTCAAAATCTAGTTACTCTTCCAAAATATAATAACGCACACACATGTGTGTATGAGAGTAGGGGCATGTCCTAAGGTTATTTATGTAATTTGTTCCATATATCTAATCGTATAATTAATCTTGCTTGTAATAAAGATATTTGATATTATATACTTTGTTACATACTGGTATAATTAATTAAGTAATTAACTTAAAATTCATTAATTAAAAAATTCTTATACAATATGTTATGTGATAATTGTTACAAAGAGCTATGCTCATGAGAAAATTATCATAATATAGTATAACATATTATTTTAAATATTTCGGGTCAAGATGTTTCGCCATAGAATATCATGCATCCGTTGAGACCATAGTACATGATGCCCTTTAAATGTTAGACGGTGTATTGCTCATAGTTGTTAGGGGTAATAAGCATTACGTCTCATGTTATTGGATAACCATGGACTGACTCGTCCAAAGGTTTCTTGTTGGTTAATAGCAATAGGGTCAAATAGGAAATATTGAAGCACTTATGTTGCACGGTTCTCTTGACTTAAGCTACTATAGAACTTCTATGTGGATATTCCACTTTGATAATAATTAAATCATGGCATGACAATCCATTGAGTGATTATAGATGGGTCTGAGTAGAAGCATGGAAAGCGAAACATTTTATTTAATAGAGAATTCATCTCCTCACTTGTATAAGGTTGGTATCATGGTCAACTGTACTCAACTCAAAGTCAAAATCTATGGCCATGGTAATTTGGTTGATCATAAATATTATTATTGAGCCAAGGATTTTGTTATGGATTAACTGAGATGATGTGGATGATATTAGAATTTTGATCAAAACCTAAATTCATAACTTATAAAGCGATATAGTGTTGATGAAGAGCACTGGTATAATTAATCTTACTAAAAGGTACAAGTTGAATTTGTAAGATTGGATTTTATCGATGAGATTTTTAAGTGATGAATAAAGTCAAACGGTCACACCACTTGCTAAGGTTACGTATGAACATTGATATTTAATGTTTAAATACTGATTGCAGGCTAAATTCATATAAGTGAGTAGCACAACCGAATACGTTCAGTCTATGAAATGTTATAGAATTTAGACTAGAGATCATACTAACCCAAACCCCAAAGTACAACGGAAAATGATATCGTTGTAAGAGGTGTAAAAACAACCGATCAATATCTCAATTCTAATCTCAATCCAATCTAAATAAAAAAAATCACAATCACCAAACAAGCAATAAAAACAAAGCACTAATAAAAAATAAATCACACATGAGATTTATGTAGTTCCACTAACGTCTTGTTAATATACATCCAATTTAAGGAGAGCCCTTTTATTAATACCAATGAAAAGAGTACAAGATATTGATTACAATGATCAATGTTCTTAGAGAATGGAATTGAAGAAAACTAGATTTTCGATAAAACCAATTTGATGGAAGATAAACCATTGATCAAAACTTTTGGAGATTCAGTCTTTTTTGAATTCTGAAAGTAGCTTATATAGTGATCCTCCTTTTCTTGACAAATACCTGATATGACCCCTTAAAGCCCTCACAAATAAGCACATTAAACCTAGGCCCAAAAATCAAAACTGTATTAGGTCAGACGTTTGGCAAAACCCCATAGACGTCTGGCTCCATAAATCCACTATGCATGTTATAGGTGCATAGACGTCTGACCCCTTTGTTAGATATCTGGCGCAAATCTTGAGTTACAGTTTTCCTATTCTCAAACGTCTGGCAAGACCTTCTAGACATCTGAGAGAAGTCTCGGATGATGAAAAACCTATTTTCAGACGTGTGGAAATTCCTCTCAGATGTTTGACTTCCCTTGCTTCCTTTTTGAATTCGTTAACTTCAAATCGCGATAACTTGAGCATCCATGCTCTTATTAGCACGCTGTTTTCACCGTTACCAAGTTGTTTTCAACCTTCTTAAATCCTCCATATAATGTCATCAAAATTCAATACTCGACCTCGACACTCTGTCCATCTCCTTACAAGAATCGATAGTACTAAATTATCACCACTTTTACCCTCTACCAAACAAGCTTGAATACTTTCGCAATGAGCTCCGGCAAAGCCACCGCTTATTACACTCCATCAACGAGCTTCAGTAAAGTCACTGTATGCTAATGAAGTGTTGAAAATATCCAAGTCCTAAACCATCTTAGCAAAAGACTAAAGTACTTAGGAGTGCAAATAAGTACTTACCACAAGAAGATAGAACTACAATCTCTCACCAACACTCTTCATCATCCGTACACAAGCTCCTCCTCAACCGTGCCATCCCATGACACCTAGCACTTCTATAAGCAAAATAAGTTCGACTAATGCCTAAACTTTCCAACCAGCAATGCTTTGGTTAACATATCCACCGCATTGTGCTTTATATGCACTTTCCAAAAATATACTTTCTTACCTTCATCCATAGCTTCTAAAAATGACTCTCTTGCTTCAATGTGCTTAGTGAGTGAGCTAAAAGCCAAATTCTCTACCAAATGAATAGCACTCTGGCTATCACATTGAGTATCGATACTATCGTGTTCAAATCCAAGTCACACAACAATCGCCTCAAGTATAGTGTCTCCTTTGTCTCCCCGCGGCTATCAACTCCACCTCCGTAGTGGATAAAAAAACTACTATTTACCATCTTAGTCTCCAACTTATGACCATACCACTAAGAGTGAAGACATATCCCGAAGTTGACTTTCTTCGAACTCTATCACCAGCGTAGTCCGAATCACTATAACAAACCAACTTCTAATCATTCCTTCACTATCGTCACAAGCAAGACCATGAGATGATGTACCTTTAAGGTATCGTAGAATAAGCTTCACATCTTTTCAATGAGATTTCCCCGAATTAGCCATATATCGGCTAACCATCCTGACAGTATTTGCAATATCGTGCCCTGCACATACCATAACATACATTAAACTTCCAACCGCGCTTGCATATGACACCCTTGCCATATAAGCTTTATCTTTCTCCAAGATAGGTGATCCCATACTTGAAAGATTCACATGGAAAGGTAAAGGTATATTTTATGCCTTTTCATTCTCCATACTAAACTGGCAAAGCATTTTCTCAATATACTCCTTTTGAGTCAATTTTAACTCAAATCGCTTTCGATCCTTTCTATTTCCATGCCCAATATCTTCTTTGCTTCTTCAAGATCCTTTATTTTGAATTTCAATTTTAAACTCAAGTTTACTTGTCGATTTCATTTATATCCTTAGAAGAAATGAGCATGTCATCCACATATAAGAGTAAATACACCTAACAATCATTTTCCAACTTCTTTGATGCTTCTGTCAAAACATTTCCAAGCATAAAATAATCAAATATCTTTTACCATTGTCTAGCTGATTGCTTTAAACCATATAGTGATTCCTTTAACTTCTAAACTAAATTTGACATATCATCTATGATAAAACCTTCTGGTTTCTCCATGCAGATGTCTTCATCCAAGTCATCATGCAAGAAGGTAATTTTCACATCAGGTTGTTCTAACTCCAAGTCATGAATAACATCTATAGCAAGTAATATCTGAATAGAAGTATGTGGTGCGAAAATATCATCATACTCTTTGTCTTCCTTTATGCAAATCTCTTAGCCACTAGCCTAGATTTGTATCTACCATCATCCTTCACTTTATATATCCATTTGCGTCTAATAGCATGGTTTTCTTTAGAAAGTGGAACCAAATCCACATATTGATTCTTCGACAATGATTGCATCTCTTCCTCCATACCACAAATCCACTTCGAGCTATCACTTGAATCCATGACGTCATCAAGGTCCACCGGCTAATCTAGGGCTACGGAAGAGTATAGTCCAAATTGTCGCAAAAGCTAAGATAGTTCCAAGCACCATATGTATTGGGTGGCCTTATAGCATGTCGACCTACCCGAGTAGCAATACTATCACCCAAACTCCTTTCGGCTCCACCTTAAACCGAATCATTTCTAGAATCATGTACATCACTAACAATGCTATAGGAACCATATGGACTATGTGATGTAAAATCAACCGCTTCCTCCTCACAAGCATCTTCAACTACTATACTCCTTGGATGGAAGAAAGGAACAACTTCCTACTCCTTTGATTCATCTCGAACCAAACCTAGAATATCCAATGAGCTCTCATTCTCCTTTAATAAAGCTGACTAATCAGTAATAACATGAAGAGAATTCACAACCTTCTTTGTTTTTATATTTCACATCCGATAATATTTTACATCGTCTCTATTGATAAGAAAAATCTCCTTAAAAGCTCTAGGCTTAAGCTTACCATTTCCCGAATCATGCACATAAACCAGACTACCAAACACATGAAGATAACTTAAGTCAATGCTCTTTCACTTCCACACTTCCTCCAGAATTTTCTTATCAATATCTGTGTGTAGAATTTGATAAACAACACCATGATTGACAAATCTTTGACCTAAAATCTCTTGAACAAACCCGATGTCAATCTCAAGCATCAAGCTTTCTCAGGTAGAGTATGGTTCATCCTCTTTGCAACACCATTCAACTACGGATCTCCAGATGTAGTAAAATGCTTCCGAATACTATGATGCTTGTAAAACTCCAAGAATTCTCTGGAAACATACTCTCCGCCATTGCGGACCATAGAACCTTCAAATACTTGTCACCCTCATTCTCAATAAGAGCCTTCCAAACATTGAACTTTGCAAATGCCTCCAACTTGGCCTTCATTACATACACTCATGCCTTTTCAGAAAAGTCACTAATAAAATAAATATAATAGTGAGCTCCCTTCGAAGACCAGTGCCAGCCCTCAAACATCCGTGTGCACATACTTAAGAACCTTTCTCGAATCATGATTTCCTTCACCAAATGACACTTTAATTTGCTTCCCTATTACACGTTCTTCACAAAACTCAAGTTTATTGAAACTCTCTCCATCAATCATTTCCCTCTTCTAAAGAATATCTAAAATCCTCTACAAGACATAACCTAACATCAAATGTCATAACCTAGTTACATCCAAGCCACGAGAACTATCAACACCTACACTAGATCACCTTCAGTAGTTGCAGCTTAAAGCAAATAAATACCATGAGTTCTGGCACCTTTCATCATCACAAGCGCAGCCTTCAAAACCTGCAAGTTATCACTCTCAATAGTGATCTTACAACCTAAAGAATCCAATTGCCCCAAGGAAATAATTAACTTTCGAAGTTCCGGGAAATAGCGTACGTTAGTGAGTGTACAAACCACTCCGTCAAAGATCTGCATTCGCACGTAACGAACGCCTATTGACTTATAAAGAGAACCATTACCCATAGCTATTGAATTACCCTCTTTGTCATCAAATGAAGAAAAAATTTTCTATTTGGCGACATATGATAAGACGCCCTCGAATCGAGTATCCATTCTCTACTCGGACCAACCGATGCTACTGCTGTCAAAACTTCTCCCTCGCCAACCTCACTCTCCACCACCACTGATGAAGATGCAACTTCCTTCATTACTTTCTCCTCATCTGGACATTCATTCTTCCAATGACCAGGTTTGTTACAAATAAAGACTTACTATTTCTTTCTCTTGGGTTTCCTCTCCCACCAAGCTTCCTTGATCCAGAACGCCCATGGTTCCCCTTCTTTACATTCTTCTCCATCCCCATAAATAAACAATGACCACCAGAACCATTACATCCATCGCTCAACTCCTTCGTTTGATCGTGTAACTCCTTACTAAGAAGACCCATTTTGACATCATCAAGAGTCAAAGTATCCCGACTATAGATCGAACTATTTGAGAAACTCATATAATGGTCCCATAACGAACAAACGATGTCATCGCCTTTTCTCTTCCTCAAATCATCAAAGGTATTCAAGTGTGCTTTTTAGCGAAGTACCCTCCCTCCTTGATCTTATAGGTGAAGAATGTTCGTAATAAGATCAAATGATTAGTTAGTGACTTCTTCATATATAACTCCTCCAACTTGTCCTAAATACCCTTAACGATAGTCTCACCACTAATTTCGAAGATCACATTCTCTCATATAGAAAGTTGAAGTGTGGTGAATGTCCACTCTTGTATTTCCTCTCTCTCAACATTCGATATGTCCAACGGCAACAAATGTGTATCAAAAACTATTTGATGCACTCGATTCCGCCTAAGAACTGCTTTCATCTTCTATTGCACTTTTCATCGTCATTATCACCAGTCCATTTTTTTAGAACAAATTGTGATCCTGAGCCACATACGACCCATATACATATGGTGCCACACTACTTGGACCAACTATTGAGGGACTCTCTGAGATATTATCCAATTTAGGCATTTCCACAAACCGTTGATTAGACTAGAGATCACACTAATCCCAATCCCGATGCACAATAGAAAATGAGACCATTATAAGAGGTGCAAAAGCAACCGACCGATATCTCAATTCTAATCTCAATCCAATCCAAGTAAAACCAATCATAATCGCCAAACAAGCAATAAAATAAAGCAATAGTGAAAAATAAATCACACATGAGATTTATAGTGGTTCTACTAACGTCTTGTTAGTGTACATCCACTTTTAGGAGTTCCTTTTATTAATACGGATGGAAGGAGTGCAAGCGATTGATTACAACTATTAATATTCTTAGAGAATAGGTTTTTAGAGAATAGAATTGAAGAAAACTAGGTTTGTGATAAACCCAGTTTGATGGAGGATAAACCCTTGAACAAATCCCTTGGAATCAGTCTTCTTTGAATTCTGAAAATATCTTATACAGTAAACCCTCTTTCCTTGGCAAATATGCGATTTTCCCCTTGAATACCTCACAAACAAGCATACTAAACCTGGGTCAAAAAGTCAAAACTGCAGCAGGTCAGACGTCTAGCAAAACCCCTTAAACGTCTGGCTCCATAAATCCACTATGCATGCTACAAGTGCCTAAATGTATGACCCCCTTTGTCAGACGTTTGGCGCAAATCTTGATGTTAATGAAGTGACCTAGATGAAGGCATTGGTGGTTGGATTGGGTTTTGAAGGAAGAGTGAAACGGAAATGCTTTGACGATGTGGAGGCTGTTAGTACGGATGAAGAGGAGTGGCTCTTGTGGTAGTAATGATTTCGAATTTTGACATGAGTTGGAGCTGAAGGAGAAGTTACATGGAATTAAAGAAGAAAATGGTGGCGGTGGATAATAATACTAATTAGTACAATTTTTTTTCTGAAAATAAAATATTTATTTATATTTCTACTCTAAATGCTATTTTGCAATAGCATTTGTAGATTGAAAATGTCTATTTATAGTATCATTTCATCATTGTGTAATATCATGTTATGGCATCCTTTTAGATATGTGTAGTATCATTATTTGTTTTTTAAATAAATTAAATTATATATATTTTGTTTGTAATGCTATTAAAGTAGTATTTTATGAATTATAGTAGCAATTTTTTAAAATTATAGTAACAGTTCATATTGTAGCTTCTTTTTAGATGTATGTAGTAATGGTAATGAATAGTATCATTTTTTGTTTCTTTAAATAAATATAGTCATGTACATTTTTATTCATAATATAATTTTATGGTACATTTTATGAGTCGTAGTATTTTTTTTGAATTATAATGGTTTTTAATAATTGTAGTAGCAATTTATAAATAATTACAGCTTCTTTTTTAAATGTGTGTAATAATGATACTATATAGTATCATTTTTTTTAAATAACCATAGTTATATGTATTTTTGTTCATAATGTTACTTTATTGTTGAATTTCATGAATTGTAGTACTAGTTTATGAATTGTATTAGATTTTTTAAAATTGTAGAAGCAGTTTATAAATAATTGTAGTTCCTTTTTAGATGATGTATATATTGTATCTCATAACGTTATTTTATAATAGCATTATAAATAACAGTACTGGTTGAAGAAGTATATTAATATTATCTTAATTGGTGGATGGTTTATGATTTGTTGTACCTAGTATCATTTTATGATTTTTTTGTAAAGTTGATACCATCTTTATTTTATTTTTTTAAAGTTTATTATATTATTTTCATAATTAATTTATAATGCTAGTACATAGTATTGTAAAGGTGGTATCATTTCTTTCTAATTTTTTTAATATTTATTGTGCTATTTTTCATAAATTATTATATAATGCTACCGTATAGTATCAGTTTTGTATTTAGAAAACTAAAAAAAGAATACAACGATTATATTTCAATTTTATCACGTAATGGTTGATCTTACCTTGTGAGATCATTTTTTAGTTAAATGATACGACTCGATAACATTTTGTACTCGCTTTATTTATTTTTACATCATTCTCTCATATAATGATATCGTATACTATCACTTTTTACATGTAGATATTTTTTAGTAATTGATGATTAACGAACAAGATAAGGTGAGCAATGATCTTGTTATATTCTGGAAGCTGTAGAAGGCATGATACACGGCGAACAGATGCATGATTTTTTTTTTAGGGTTAGGTTTTAAGAAGTTGGCGGTCAGAGAGGTGATAGCTAAGGAAGGCGATGAATATGAGCAGCGGTAGAATGGAGGTGCAAGGTGGCGCAAAGTGGGCTAGGAAATTGTGATTTCGCCTTCATGTAAAATTATGTCCTTCTCGCTAAAATTTGGAGCTACTACCCTAGGAACCAAAAAAGATTGGAACTCTATTTTTTAAACTAAATCACCCATATATATATATTGCTTTCTTGAAAATGTTATTGGCAAAAAATTATTTTTATTTACCCTCCAACTATAAATATATAGAATTGTTTTATTTTATATATACGTTGTACTTAAATTTAATTATACATATTTTATATTATTATACATATAATATTATTTACATGTAAAAAAATTATTGACTGAAACATTTATCATTCATATATATTTTACATTATTTTATTTAATTATTTTTAATATTTCAAATGTAGTAATTTTTTTCATATATGTATGTATGTATACATATGTATAAACTAATAATTAATTATTTTCGACAATTATTACTAAATTATCTATATATCAATTAAATAACACTAAGCCAAAATATGATTTTATAATTTAAGTTCAAATGTTAGATCTGGTTTGAATTTTAAACTTATTTACTATATGTATGAGATATTTTAAATTCAAATTCAATTTAAAGACTTCATCGTTATTTGTGATATTTTAAAATTAGTATATTTTATTATTATTAATTTCAAATTATATTCATATGTGTGTGTATATTCATTTTAGTTCACGCTAAAGGCATATAAGTTGCTAAGTATGTACATAGTAGATGTAAATCTTACTTACATATAAGCTTAACCATGTACACCCTATGTTAAGTTACACATGCACTTATGCACTTACGAGTGCATAATGATATACTGATAAATTATATAAATATTTTAAATAAATTCATTAATCAATTTTTTTTGTTTAAATCAATTAGATTGGATCAAATACAAAACTTTAGACTTCAAGGCAAGTTTGGTCCAAAATATGAAATTTTTTTTAAATCTTCTTATTTCTCCCATTATAAATAAGCCTAGTTCCAACAATGGTATCATAGCTCTAATGGCTTCTATCATCTAGATTAGCTATTTTAGAGTCAACTAATAAAGCATACCTATCATTTGGATGCCTAAAATAGTTATATCTAGGCTAGGAGTTGGATAATTAAGTGTTCTCCCTCCTATGGCTGCAGGCCTGATCCAATGGTGGAGTAAGTCTAAAAGGTTGGCCATATTGGAACTGGGCCAACATGTAGTGGTGTAAATGGGTAAATTGCTAAAAAATTATTTCATTTTGGATCTTATCAGGCCTATGAAGTATAAATTTATTCAAATCTTGTCTACATTTACTTTAAATAAAATAAATATTTTATTTTATTTATAAATAAAGTTTTATTTAATGTTATATTTATATTATATAACATATAGCATGCATATCATAGACATACGTGCATGTACATGCTCGTGCAACATAAATAGTGTATGTTGTTTTAACATGCCCGTGTACATGTGTTGGGATTTGTAACGCATCAGACATATTAGCCCCTCCATATGGATATGTTTAGTCTAATATATACGTACATATACAAAATAGGTTTACATATAATATAAAGTAATGTTTGTGAAATATAAATGTGTATATATGTGTGTATAACTAAATTATAATATAAAGTGACTGTAATATTTTTACAATAATTTTGAATATAAAATCAACTTTAATATTCAATTTCAAATTTTAGATTTAAATGTATAATAAATTTATTGATATTTCAGATTCAAAGTATATGTTGATTTTAAATAAATGTTATTATCATCAAAAATTTCACAGCCTCAGAATAGACGCAAATGGTTAAAAATGATGAAGAAACGGATCCAAAGACTTGGGAAGTATCATAAAAGGACAAGATAATGGAATAACAAAAAACATACGAAAAAAGTTAACTCAAATTTCATAAATCGGGTCAAGTCGGACCAGATCCATTACTCAGTGGTGGCCTAGGAAAACTAGCAAGAAACTCAATGTAACGACCTGATATTTTCAACAATTCGCATCCAAACATGCCGAAATTGAATTGCTCAAAATATCACGTTGTAAATTTATATTGGGCAAAACTTAGCATATACGACAAATAAAATAATCACAGAATTATAGACACAGAGTAATATAACAATAATGCAGCGGAAACAAGATAATAGTAGTTCATGAATCTACTATATAAATAACAGAGTTAAGTAAGATACAACCAAAGTCTCGAATGCAATAGTCAAATAAAAGATCATAATACATCACTAGAATCAACTGAATATCTAAAAGCTGGATAGATAGCTGGATCTCCAAGCGAAGCTCCAACTCCAAAGGTGAGTCTCAAAAGCTGTATCACTCAGTCTGACCCAAGCGTAAAGCAAAACATAAAACACTCGATTCAGGATTAACGTACTTATAACAATAAATCCAACTCAAGTGAAATAACAACTGAAATACAAGTAACTCAAAGGATGTTTGGGATAACCATCCTCTAAGGATTCGTTAAACTATCTACTATGTAGTAATATACGCTATTATAATAATGTCTAAAGTAAAGTACAATATATTTAAAAACAGCGTTAAGGCATTATCCATCTCCCCCTTAACATATTTTATAGTGCCAATGGTCTATATAGTACTGCAATACCTCCCGATCGGAAGGCTATCGGAGGATACTCCATAGGTACGACACAAATCAAACTCGTACAAGGCGCGCTAGGGTAGGTGACATGGCACAACTAGGCAATGTCAGGGTAGATAAACCAATTACACTTCCGGGCCAGTGGTAACGCGTAGCAGCTACTACTGCCCACGTCGAGCCACACTGTGACTCCCCACCTCTATACCCAGGCTAGCCAAGGACATTACAGGGTAATGCCGTCAACTAACACGGAGAATAAGGCTAGTTAGGAGCGACCATCTATAGCCTTGCTCTAACTATCGATTGAATACATCGACAATAGACATACCAAGCAGGTCGACATACCCAATGAATATTTAAAACAAAATCATAGGTGGTTGGAGGATCTATCAGAACAGTATATAACAACTCAATTGTAATATACATCACAGAACAGTAGATCATCATATACACATATATTGATACATAACAAAGTATACAAACTGATACATGTCAAGTGGTATAGCAAACCACAATATACAGATGAATCCAAAAGAATACATATTAGAGTTACAACAAAAAGGGCTACACAAAAACTATAACAAAAAGGAATAAGCCGAATAGTCCATGCGAAAGCAAAATAGGCTGAGTCCAAAAGCATCTAACCTGAAAAAACTCGGTCTGACCCGAGTATGAAATACACGGGTCAATCCAGCTAAACAAATCAGTTAGATAAACTGAACAACAATAACTTGCAAGGTCACAAAGTATAACAAATATCTTTACAAGAGATAACACAATCATCTAACAAAAGATGAATCATAACAGAACAAGCCTCATCTCATTGGCAATTCAAATAAACAAAGGATATGAATATCCCAAAACAAGCCAAAAAGGCAATAACAAATACCATTGAAGGTAACACAAGTTCCACAAGGTAACAGCGATATATCGTGCTGCTCAAAAAGACCAACACCAAAGAGCGATACCTAGGGAATATACATATCAACGAAAATAAAAGATTGCTCGATCTCAGTACTGTATAAACAAGGATCCATAAGCCCGAAGGCTCCAAACCCAAGTATCAGTCGAGCGGCTCATAAAGACCATCTCCGAAAGCGATACAATAGGGCAACAAACCCGAAGTCACAAACTCGAAGGTACAAACCCGAAGGCAACATACCCGAAGGCAACATACCCGAAGGCAACATACCTGAAGGCAACAAACCTGCAGGTGCAAACCCGAAGGCAACACACCCGAAGGCAAAAAACCGTAGTGGTGAAGGTCCGAAGGCCCAGTACTGGACACCACTAACTGGAAGAATGTGTCACAACTCTCGAAAAGGAATCCGAAAAGTGGTAACGTGAGTCCCATAACCACTCGTTCGCACTAAACGGTTTACTATCCGTTAGTTAATTTCACACTCAAAGCAGTACAAAGTTTACCTCATCTCATTGGTAAACCAGACCAAAAGGTCAAACAATCAATCGAATAGTTCGGGGATTAATCGGAAAGATAAATGCACGGATTCATGGTCCGCGTTTTACTTAACCATTTAATCTCCTTTGCACTCCGCTCGAAATGCGAAATTGTATGTGTGCGTTTAAATAGAATTTATAAATTAGAGAAGCAAGCTTTTAATACAATTTAAAAGATTATTTTATAAAACCCCATGGATTGAAATTAAAAAGGAATCATCAAAGTCAAAATAAATGATGACAACAAATATGATCATCACGAATCGATTCAAATTGGAAATTCAATCTCAAAAGGCAAAGTGGGCTGAAATAGAAAATTCAGTTGACTAAACAGAGAATTCAGTTGACTAAACAGCAAATTCAGTTGACTGAACAACAAATTCAGTTGACTGAACAGAGATTTTCAGTTGACTGAATTCTGCTTGGAAACTTTCTGTTTCCAGGTTCAGTCGACTGAACAGAGAATTCAATCGACTGAATCTTGCCTGGAAACTTTCTGTTTCCAGGTTCAGTCGACTGAACGGAGAATTCAGTGGACTAAGCCATGCCTGGGCTGTTTTTCAGCCTATTCAAATGAAGAGAAAACTCTTCCAAAATGCAACCGGATGAACATTGGCTCTAAGGGTTTATGCCAATCGACAACCCGACCCTATATGCTCCTCGATGCATCACCAAAACATGATCAAAACATCAAAGTTAGGATTTCAAAGATTTGAACCCAAAACACTTAATTGGAATATTCACCAATCCAACCCAAACCAAAAGCAAATGCATATGAATAAGTGTTAGGAATTCATACCTAACAACCAAAGATAATTATAGTCATAGATGTGAGATAAAAATTTCACCTTTAACCCAAAACTAAGAAGAAGTAGCTCAAACACAAGGAGAAGACCAACGAATCTCTACTTCAACCCAACAAACTTCAATCTAAGATCAAAACATGTATTTCCTAAGTTAGGTTTAGGAAACTTTCTGAAATTGAAGAGGACAAGAGTTGGAGAAGATGAAGAGAAGGCTTACCAATAACTTCTCTTTGATTTTGGAGCAAAAATTCAAGTTCGCAAGAAGAACTTGGGCTTGGAATTTCTAATTTCTTTTCCTTTCCCCCATTTTCAGTTTTAGCTTGAGTTTAGAAGTGAAAATGAGTGAATGGAAGGAGAGGGACTGAGTTAGGGTATTTATTTAGCTAGTGGGCTGAACCCAAACCCAAACCCAACTAGAAAAAGTAGCAAAATTCAACTTACTCCAAACATATCAAAGTTTACACTCAAAAAGATCGCAAACGCCATTTTGAACTCAATGGAAGTGGTATCGAGCCCTAATTCGGCCGTTTGCAAAAAGTAACATTTCGGACCCAAAAATCCGACAAACGACGCTATATTTAAATAAAACATTTAAATATATAATCGTTAAATATGCAGGTTGTTACAGATCTGCCCTCCTTACAAAATTGCGTCCCCGCAATTCCCAGAGACGATATTTGTAACAACTACATACATCATCCCAAAAGAAAAGGAAATAAGCTTGAGATGAAAAGATATTCTCACCATTGCCAAGCCAAGATAGAAAACCCGGATAAGATCGCTTGATATACTTTCTGGTTTCTCAAGTACAGTCATTGGGGTTAGCGGACCATTGAACTTTAACGAGCGGCACGTCCTTGTTCCGAAGGTGTCGCACCTCCTTGTCAAATACGCGAATAGGCTGTTGTACAATAGATAAGTCCGGTGAGATCTCAAGCTCTTGCAAATCAGGAGAATCGAGAACAGAGTCCGACTCTCGAAGACACTTTCGAAGTTGAGAGACATGAAACACGTCATGAATGCCAGATAAATGATTAGGAAGTGAAACTCTATAAGCCACGGGGCCAATACGTTCAGTAATAGAAAATGGTCCTATAAAGCGAGGAGCCAATTTCCCAGTCGTACTGAAACGCATAACCCCCTTCAAAGGAGAAACACGAATAAAGACAAGATCACCAATCGAGAATTCGAGAGGCTTCCTACGGTTGTCTGCGTAGGATTTCTGGCGGCTCTGTGCCTCTTTCATTCTCAACCGAATAAGATCAATCTTTTCATATGAGTCACGAACAAAATCTAGACCAAGAATAAGCTTCTCCCCAGATTCCAACCAACAAGAAGGTGATCGACATGGCCTTCTGTATAAAGCTTCGAAAGGTGCCATACTGATACTACACTGAAAACTATTATTGTAGGAGAACTCTACAAGAGGTAGGTGATCCTCCCAACTACCACCAAAATCAAAAATACAGATACAGAGGAGATCTTTCAAGATACGATTCACCCGTTCAGTCTGTCCATCAGACTGCGGATGATAAGCTGTGCTAAAATTAAGCTTTGTTCCTAAAGCTTGCTGAAGACTCTGCCAAAAATGACTCGTGGATAAAGGATCACAGTCACTCACAATAGAACTAGGAACACCGTGAAGTCTCATGATTTCCTTAACATACAACTTAGCCAAAAGAAAAGCAGTCCTATTATACTTAATAGGAATAAAATGAGCGGACTTGGTGAGGCGATCAACAATAACCCAGATACTAGAATGGCCCGATCTCGAACGAGGTAGGCCGTCAATGAAATCCATAGAAATCTGATCCTATTTCCACAATGGAATCTCTAGAGGCTGAAGAAGACCCGAAGGACGCTGATGTTCGACCTTAATACGCTGACAAGTTATGAAATTACTCACATAACTCGCCACATCGCGTTTCATGCCTTCCCAATAATAAAGACGATGCATATCATCATACATCTTACTACTACCAGGATGAATGGTATACTTAGAACGGCGACAATCATCAAGAATGTCATGCCTAAGCGCAAAATCAGAAGGCACAAAAAGACGGTTCTTCTTGCGAAGACACCCATGAGAATCAATGCTGAAATCGCGCAACGCCTCATCATAGGATCCAGACTCACAAAGCTGAATAAGATGCAACAAATCAGTATCACGCCGCTGAGCATCGGCAATACGATCCAATAAAATGGGTCGAGATCCCAAACTAAGTAATAGAGTAGGAGAATCAAAAGATGAACCTTGATCACGAATTTCACAAAAAGATAGAGTCTTAAGAATATCCCACTCGGCAAGCATCATAGAAACAACAGCCAAATGTTTGCGACTAAGCGCATCAGCAACACGATTACCCTTTCCAAGGGTACACTGGATATCAAAGTCATAGGAAGTAAGAAACTCGAGCCAATGTTGTTGCCTCATATTGAGTTCCTTCTGAGTAAACAAATACTTCAAGGATTTATAATCGGTATAAAGAATGAAGCGCTCACCCAATAAATAGTGTCGCCAAATCTTCAAGGCAAAGACAATGGCGGCTAACTCAAGATCATGAGTGGCATAGCGAACTTCATTCGGACGCAGTTGCCTAGAAGCATAAGCAACTACCCGATCCTTCTGCATAAGAACAGCACCGAGACCACTACCACAAGCATCGGTGTAGACAACAAGATCATGATTCCCCTCGGGAACCACCAAAATAGGAGCATTAGTGAGAAGTTCCTTTAATGTCAAGAAGGAAGCTTCACACTTGTCGGACCAAATAAAATGAATGCCTTTCCGAGTAAGGCTGGTGAGAGGAAGCACAACACGGGAAAAATCCTTAATGAACCGACGGTAATAACCCGCCAATCCAAGGAAACTACGAATCTCATGCACATTCTCAGGCCTCTTCCAATTCTAGATGGCTTCGATCTTTGACAGATCGACAGAAATGCCATCGGAAGATACAACGTGGCCTAAGAACTTAACCTTATTCTCCCAAAAGTGGCACTTGGAGAATTTGGCTCTAAGCTGATGATGACGGAGAGTACTCAAGACAATTCTCCAGTGATTAGCATGCTCAGCTTCAGACTTAGAATAAATAAGGATATCATCAATGAACACAAGGATGAACTTATCGAGATATTCCCGGAATACTCAATTCATGAGATCGACAAAGAAAGCAGGAGAGTTCGTCAAACCCAACGGCATAACGAGCCACTCAAAAGAACCATAACGAGTGCAGAAAGCGGTAAGAGGTATGCTATCCTCCGCGACTCGCAACTGATGAAAACCTGTGGCAAGGTCAAGCTGAGAAAAGACCTTAGCACCACTCAATAGATCGAACATATCATCGATCCTAGGCAATGGATACCTATTACTGATGGTTAACTCGTTAAGTTTACGATAGTCAACGCAAAGCCTAAGAGTTCCATCAGACTTCTTCACGAAGACGACCGCGGATCCCCACGGAGAAAAACTAGACTGAATCAACTGCTTGGACTCAAGCTCTAAAACCTGCTTCCCGAGTTCCTCATTTTCTTTTGTAGACATCCTCGTGGGAGGACGACTAACTGGCTGCGCGCCTGGAATGAGATCAATGTGGAACTCAATTGCCCGCTTGGGTGGCAAACCAGAAACAGTCCAAAAACATCAGAAAAGTCACAAGCAATAGGAATACGAGATATATCATCATCATCTTGTGAGTCAAGAGAATATAAAGCCATTTCGGAATTATCCACATCACAAAGAACAAGTGATAGCTGAGTAAGCGAATCCGGATGTCGAAGATACAAAATTCTCTCCGAACAAATAATCTTGGCATCATATTTCACTAGCCAGTCCATTCCCAAAATCATATCAAATCCCAGACAAGAAATAACGTACAGATTCGCACGAAAAGAAAAGCCACATAAAACAATCTCAACATCATCACAAAGCATACTAAGGGTCGCGGATCCTCCAATAGGATTCACAATCCTTAAAGAAGTAACCAAACAAGAAACATCCAAGGATAAATCATCAACGAGCTTTTGCGATATGAAAGAATGTGATGCACCCGTATCGAAAAGAACTAGAGTACTATGGTTATGAAATAAAATAAAACCTTCCAAAATAGATGGAGATATACCTTTGGGCTGAGAAGGACCTTCAGAAGCCTTGGCAGCATTAAGCTTACCGGATTTGGCACTAGCTGGAACAATAGGGCAAGTGGAAACATGATGACCTTCCTTCTTGCAGTAGCGACAGAAGAGAGGCTTAGGATAAGCTCGAATCATATGATCAGGAGAACCACAGTTGAAACACTTCCGAATGAAAGGTGTTGTAGAAGGCTGAGGCTGAGAACTAGAACCACCAGTCTTCTTCTTCTTAGATGGAAAAGACCTGGACTTCTGAAATGGAAACTGCTTCTTGTTGGGGTTCTTGGAAACCTCAACATCCTCACCACTATCACACTCCTTCTCGACGGTTTCAAGATGAAGTGCAGAATCAACAACTCCTTAAAAGACAGCTTAAGCTGGAGCAACAAAGACTTCTTAAAATATTTCTTAAGACCAGAGACAAACTTCAAATTCTTCTTATAAGAAGTGCTAATAAATTCAAGACCATACTTAGATAAAGCCTCGAATGATGCAACATACTTAGAAAAAGAAGATTTCCCTTGCTTCAACTCAAGGAAGCGACGGGTCAATAAAACTTTTCAGATTCAGGAATGAACTTTGTTCGAATCGTCCCCGAAACAGAGCCCAAGAAAGAGTAGACTCATCAATTTCGGCTACAAGAAGCTCATACCAATCAAGGGCATGCTCTTGTAATAAGCTAGAAGTTACAAGAACTCTATCTTGATCAGAAAGATCCATACGAGAGAAGATACACTCGCACATGCAAAGCCAAGCTTGGACTTCAAGAACAGACTCGGAGCCCTTAAACGACTTTCCCCCAAGATGAGAAAAATCACTTCACTGACGTGCAAAGGCAGACTTGCGAGGTGGAGATATTCGAGGAGGAACTAGAGGCTGAGTGCTCCTAAACAATTCCAAAAACTGATCGACAGACATATAAACGCCATCCGGATGTTAACCACTGGATTGCCTAGCATCCGAACGTCGTCCTCTGCCTCTTCCAGCCATACGCTGAAAGTTAAGATAAGAACAAGATTATTCACAAGGTAGATGTCATTAATTCAAATGTGGAATACTATGGAACAAAATGCATTCCTAAACGTATTCCCACATTCTATCTACCACCAAGTCACAGAAGGGATAGAGGCAAGATGATTCAAAGATTGTATCACTTATTACACTTTGATGTATCGTAATATGTGCTTCTATTCTGTGTTTATCATATTTTGTTCTGAACTCAGCTCCGATACCACGCTGTGACGCCCCACCTCTATACCCACGCTAGCCAAGGACATTACAGGGTAATGCCATCAACTAACACGGAGAATAAGACTGGTTAGGAGCGACCATCTATAGCCTTGCTCTAACTATCTATTGAATACATCGACAATAGACAAACCAAGCAGGTCGACATACCCAATGAATACTTAAAACAAAACCATAGGTGGTTGGAGGATATATCAGAACAGAATATAACAACTCGATTGTAATATACATCACAGAATAGTAGATCATCATATACACATATATTGATACATAACAGAGTATACAAACTGATACATGTCAAGTGGTATAGCAAACCACAATATACAGATGAATCCAAAAGAATACATATCAGAGTTACAAAAAAAGGGCTACACAAAAACTATAACAAAAAGGAACAAGCTGAATAGTCCATGCGGAAGCAAAATAGGCTAAGTCCAAAAGCACCTAACCTGAAACAACTCGGTCTGACCCGAGTATGAAATACACGAGTCAGTCTAGCTAAACAAATCTGTAAGATAAACTGAACAACAATAACTTCCAAGGTCACAAAGTATAACAAATATCTCTACAAGAGATAACACAATCATCTAACAAAAGATGAATCATAACAGAACAAGCCTCATCTCATTGGCAATTCAAATAAACAAAGGATATGAATATCCCAAAACAAGCCAAAAAGGCAATAACAAATACCATTGAAGGTAACACAAGTTCCACAAGGTAACAGCGATATATCGTGTGGCTCAAAAAGACCAACATCGAAGAGCGATACCTAGGGAATATACATATCAACGAAAACAAAAGATTGCTCGAGCTCAGTACTGTATAAACAAGGATCCATAAGCCCGAAGGCTCCACTCGAGCGGCTCATAAAGACCAACTCCAAAAGCGATACAATAGGACAACAAACCCGAAGGAACAAACCCGAAGGCACAAACCCGAAGGCAACATACCCGAAGGAAACATACCCGAAGGCAACAAACCTGCAGGTGCAAACCCGAAGGCAACAAACCGTAGTGGTGAAGGTCCGAAGGCCCAGTACTGGACACCACTAACTGGCAGAATGTGTCACAACTCTCGAAAAGAAATCCGAAAAGTGGTAACGTGAGTCCCATAACCACTCGTTCGTACTAAACGGTTTATTATCCGTTAGTTAATTTCACACTCAAAGCAGTACAAAGTTTACCTCATCTTATTGGTAAACCAGACCAAAAGGTCAAAACAATCAATCGAATAGGTCGAGGATTAATCGGAAAGATAAACGCACAGATTCATGGTCCGTGTTTTACTTAACCATTTAATCTCCTTTCCACTCCACTCGAAGTGCGAAATTGTGTGTGTGCGTTTAAATAGAATTTATAAATTAGAGAAGCAAGCTTTTAATACAATTTAAAAGATTATTTTATAAAACCCCGTGGATTGAAATTAAAAAGGAATCATCAAAGTCAAAATAAATGATGACAACAAATAGGATCATCACGAATCGATTCAAATTGGAAATTCAATCCCAAAAGGCAAAGTGGGCTGAAATAGCAAATTCAGTTGACTAAACAAAGAATTCAGTTGACTAAACAGTAAATTCAGTTGACTGAACAGAGATTTTCAGTTGACTGATTTCTGCCTGGAAACTTTCTGTTTCCATGTTCAGTCGACTGAACAGAGAATTCAGTCGACTAAATTTTACCTGAAAACTTTCTGTTTCCAGGTTCAGTCGACTGAACAGAGAATTCAGTCGACTAAACCATGCCTGGCCTGTTTTTCAGCCTATTCAAATGAAGAGAAAACTCTTCCAAAATGCAACCGGACGAACATTGGCTCTAATGGTTTATGACAATCGACAACCTGGCCCTATATGCTCCTCGATGCATCACCAAAACATGATCAAAACATCAAAGTTAGGATTTCAAAGATTTGAACCCAAAACACTAAAAATTGGAATATTCACCAATTCAACCCAAACCAAAAGCAAATGCATATGAATAAGTGTTAGGAATTCATACCTAACAACCAAAGATAATTATAGTCATAGATGTGAGATAAAAATCTCACCTTTAACCCAAAACTAAGAAGAAGGGGCTCAAATACAAGGAGAAGACCAACCAATCTCTACTTCAACCCAACAAACTTTAATCTAAGATCAAAACAAGTATTTCCTAAGTTAGGTTTAGGAAACTTTCTGAAATTGAAGAGGACAAGAGTTGGAGAAGATGAAGAGAAGGCTTACCAATAGCTTCTCTTTGATTTTGGAGCAAGAATTCAAGTTTGCAAGAAGAACTTGGGCTTGGAATTTCTAATTCCTCTTCCTTTTCCCCATTTTCAGTTTTAGCTTGAGTTTAGAAGTGAAAATGAGTGAATGGAAGGAGAGGGACTGAGTTAGGGTATTTAGTTGGCTAGTGGGCTGAACCCAAACCCAAACCCAACTAGAAAAAGTAGCAAAATTCAACTTACTCCAAACATATCAAAGTTTATACTCAAAAAGATCGCAAACGCCATTTTGGACTCAATGAAAGTGGTATCGAGCCCCAATTCGGCCGTTTGCAAAAAGTAACATTTCGGACCCAAAAATCCGACTAACGAAGCTATATTTAAATAAAACATTTAAATCTATAATCGTTAAATATGTGGGTTGCTACACACCCCCCCAAATCAAATAATCAAAAGTGGCCACCAAATCAATCACAAAGTAGTAGAATGATATCGAAGGAGTGTGTTCGATCAAAGCTGCGACAAAGTAATAGAATCATCTCACCATTTCATAAATAAGGCCTCATAATGAATCTTCCTTATTACACCTTAAAATAGTAATTAGGCTATACAAGAGTTTTCTCTTATTTTCACCTAACAATTAGTTACTTTCCTAATGAGGGAAATAAATGCATAATTAGTTACGACATATATGCAGTAATTATGCATTAATTACGCAAATAGAGATAAATAAATATTTACATCTAATAAGTTATAAACACATAGATTTTACGCACTAAACTAGCGGAAAATCTCAATTCCCTAACCAAATATTATTACAAGTCCTTTTTTCTTCAAATCCCAAGATTTCATAAGATTCTAATGTCGAAAACAGGGAATAAATATTCATAACCAAAACTGCAATAATAGACTTGTAAATAAAATAGAAACTTAATTTATTACACCAATTCAGTGGAATATCTTAAACAATAAGAATTGCAATCGAAACCCCTATTTTATTCAACTCCTTTTTACAAAGAAATAGTTAAGAATAAGCAGTGTAAATTATGAATAGAATTCGTAATCTAAACCCCTTATTTTACTAAAGAATCACAATTTGATCCAAAAAAAGAAGGAGAATTGGATTAGACTATGAAATTATTAAAAGTTGCATAAACGAAACAAACTACATCAAATTAATGTAAATAATTGGGAATCTCAGAATAGAATTGACATATCGAAATAAAAAAGAATTTTAGGGTATTTTATCTATCATATTATCAAAATCCCTGAAGCATATTCAAATCAAAAAGGAAATACACTAAACAATTGCTGAAAAGAAAGTCTAAGGTTTCCACTCACAGAATAGACTTAGCTTCGCTTTCCTTGAATTTGTATGCCTCGCAATCTCTTCCAGAATCTACCTCTTTCGATACACACACACAATAGGGAAGAGTTATATATATTTATTAGATTCAGACTAGTTGAAGGAGAATAGAATAAGGATAGGTTGGAGGAAGAAGAAATAAATAGAAAATATATTGGATTCTTACCTGAATTCTCTACGAAGTTTCTAAATCTAATTTGGAGAGATAACGATGACAGAATTTTGCTATTGTTCCCAAAATATTATGAATAAAAGTGAAAGTTCTAGGGTCTAATTTATAGTGGTTGGAAATGCACATGAACCGTTGAATAAAAATAGATTAAAAATGGATAAATCTAAAACGTACAACTCATCAAAATAAGCTCCACAACAAGAAAATAGTCAACCCTCATGCTCCAAGCGGTCGACCCTCACGGTCGACCTCTAGGTCGACCACTTGAGGTGTTAGGTTGACTTTTTCCTTTATCTTGGGAAGGTGCTTATTTTATTTACCATTGCTTGATTATTCATTTTTTTTTTCAAACTCTAATAAGCATTTAACATTAACTGCTTAATTTTGACTTACTTCACCCCCAAATCTAATAGCAATTAATTTCAAATTAGGAAATTATTTATTTATTTTAATCCTATTCAAATTACTTTGAATCTAGAAACTTCAAACACTCATAAATTCTTCATTCGAGCTCCATTTCAGTATATTATATTGGAAAATTAATCAGAATTTCATCATGAACGCTACGGTATAACTTTCATGGTCAAATTTCAACTTTTATAAAATTTCCATTTTCTACCTTATCACATTTAATCTAATTTACTTCATCTATTTTTGGTTCATTTTATGTGGCGTTACATTCTTCCCTTTTAAAAAGGATTTCTTCCTGAAATCTTTCGAGGGGAAAACAGCGTAATGCACAATAACATCCATGCTATACGACCTAGTAATCCACTACTTAACTAATAGTGCAATGTGATTATGTATATAGACCTACTAAAATGAGCTCAATCCTAGCGTAAGTGTGTAATCGTGTCGTGAAAGTATGTATGCAAATACACTAAACATGCATAAAAATTTCTACATGAGTGTAAATGGTTGTGAAAAGTGTGGCAACCATCTCCTACCATCCAATTTAGCAACCACGATGCAACCAAAATCCTAATTTTGGAGAGAAAGGTTTTGGACGAAGAGTATTCTTGCCTCTCATATGATTTTCTCACCATTGTACTCAAACCAATCTAATTCTTTATGGCGGAGCCTCCGAGTTCCATGCTTTATGATCCACGCAGTAGAACGAAACACCATTAGCTTTGTATGAAAATCCCCCAGTTGATTACGCTCTACAACAATTGCTATGTTCTGAAGGTATTTCTTCAAATGAAAAAATGTCATGGACTCCGGCTAACATAACAGTTTTCTTGTTTTTCCCTATATTGGGAAAAAGGCCTAATAAATATGATGCCTACTTTCCAACTACCCAAATCGTATGACCTTCATAAGCTGCCTAATCAATTCTGACTTTCCAAAGTCTATCAATACAAATCTGGTCTAAGTAGAATTTGTCGGCAGTTTCCCACACACAATTTGACGATTTGCATGGCCTCTCCAAAAAAAATGCTTCAAGGGTGTCATACTGATCGTCCATTGATGACTACAATCCTACTAAATTTTACAAAGTGTAAGCATTATTCCTAGGATCCTCCAAAGTCTAAGATGCAAGCTCTCAACAAATCCTCTAAGTTCTCATCCATTCCTTTAGTTTGTTTGTCGGTATTCAATCAGTAAGCGATGCTCAAATTCAACGAAGTTCCTAAAGCTACTAGCGAACCCCTCCAAAGAAAATAAGATTGTCTAGACCTGATGGGGCCAATTAGATATTTTTTGGGTACCATGTTTGGGGTAATGCGGTATGATATGTGCCTTTTTTCCAAATACAAATGAAAGAACTGTTATGCATGCAGATTTGCTAGTAAATTAGAAATCCCTATCACTAATGTTGCAAAACGCAACTCCATAAAGCTGTGTTAAAGTGCTGCAGTTCCACTATTTCTAACGGAAAAATTATTCCACCTTCTTCTTAATCCTTGATCAATAGGAAATTGCGTTCTCATTCCTATAATTTTCTCTTTTTTTTGAATGGTGGCATTTTATGAGCGAAATCCCTTATGTTTCCTAAAATCTTAAGTTATGAGATCGAAACATTTACTCATCTTAGGCTGCCAACCTAATTTCCTCCTTAACTTTAGGTTTAACCAATTGTCCATCACTAGTTAAGTGTTCCTATAAAATTTTCTTCTTTACTTTGTTTCCCAACATATATCAAGTGGTTTAAATCCCATTCATAAAGTCTACACAGGAATAAAATGGGAATATATTTTATACCATATCATCCACTAATCCAAGAACTTCATTACATTGCTACCCATAGCAGCTATAACCTAAGAACTTCAAAAGAAATTTTTTCTGGAAGTTACCGTTTACCAGTTGATATAAATGGTGTTAAGGTCCTACCACTCCTTTCTAAATTAAGATGGACTATCTTTAATATTTCATTACATTGCTACCCATTTTCTTAATTTCCCTTTTTTGGGTCTTTAATAAATGTGGTCCATTTATTGCTTTAACTAATATCTATAGCAGCGGATCATTACTGTCAGAATTGGACCATTTTCAATTAATCCTTCTTCAATATTTTAACCTTCTTTAGGTTTTAAAAATCCATTCATTACTCAAATATCTTTATTCCTCAAATGCAATATTAAGCTTCCTTAATCAGTCCCCATTAGATTACTTTTTATCTCGTTAATTATAAATTTATTACCTATTAAATTTGCAATTAACGTCTATAAATTCTAATCCATCAATTACTAACTAATACACATATGGTCCTAATCTGTGCTATCATATTTTAGACATTTAACGTAGCTATACGATATTTATATCTAACTACTAAATGTACAACTAAAACACTCATTTTTATATTTTAATTTATCGAAGTAACCTTCCAAAAAGATTAGCATCATAAATTAACCACGATTGAGATTTTTTATTTATTTGAAATTATAAGGAATTATTTCTTTTCCTATTATTGAAATGGACAGTTTAAACTATGAAAAGGAATATCCATCTCTTTATACATCTCCTAATTTTTTAGTGTATTTCTTGTTACTTCAAACAACGCACTTTTACATGTATTTTGGAGTTGGATATTATATGAAAATTGCTCCAAAATTAAAATGTAGAAATTCATATCCTATGGGCAACCTAATTCATAACCTAATTATAAATCTGGAATATCGTGACACTTTACCAACTTCTTCAAATAGAGGTTTGGGGCAGACATCAAATTTCTAAATCAAGTTGTACATTCTATTTCAATTTTATTCATACCCTAAAAAACCTTAGTTTATTATACCTAAGTCATGATCTGTATCTACTCCATGAATTTTTATAAAATCATAACTTTCACACACAAAATAAAATATCTTCATATAAATAAACTTATTAAAATTAAGCATTTATTACTTCATTTCTTGCAATACTTAAAATGTGAAGTATCAAATCCAATATTTCTACCTTTGAAAATTTATACTTCAATAAAAACCTTTATCAAAGATTCAATATTCCTTTGTTCCCAAAAAGTAATAAATAATCTCCATTATCAAAGCTTTTCTTATCAAAACTATTTTTTTCTCAAAGTTAGACTTTCTAATTTATGACATTCAAAATTTTCTTAGTTTTTAAAAAAGAACTTATAAAAAACTTTCCTTTCAATAGCTTACTAAAGTACGGATTTGCTCCTTTTTGAAAATAGAATTTTAACACAAAGGAGTCAAAACTTAATTATCATTCCAAAATAATATGTTAGACCATTTTTGTTTGAAAGAGTTTTCAAGCTACAAAAATTATCGTTTACAAAATAGTAGAATCTTCACAATCATTGTAACGACCCGTTAATTTCGACAATGTAATTTGTTAATTTAATAGGATTTTGTAATTAATTTTTAATTGAAATAATAAAAGGGGGTAAATTAATGTCAAAATGAAGGCTAAAATAAAATATATTAATGGTAATTAAGCCTATTTTTTGTAATATGAATAAAATTTCAATAAATAAAATGGTGTAAGTATTATACCTGGATATAATGTGAATATGGAAATTATAGGGTAGGCATTCAATTAGTAAGTGTAAGGACACATTGTTACAGTAATTGATTTTAATTAGGAATACGTTATTTCAAGTTAATAATTTATAAAATTGAATGAACATTTCAATTTAATAAATTAATTCAAACGTTATGACTTAGTAAATGGAATATGATAATAAGAACAATTGCAAATTTTGTATTTAGGGGCGAAATAATATTGATAGTTAGTAGTTGTTGTGAAGAATAAACATACAAGTATATTAAAGGTTATAATTGTGGGTTACTAGTAAATTCACTCATTTACCAATAAAGATAATTAGATGTGCCTTGATGATAATTAATACCATAACGGAAAAGAGTAAATGTATTCATTAGAATATTAATTGAAATTGGATAGGGATTTTAAGTGACAATGTTAATACAAGGTAAGTAATGCTAAATTTAAGTCAATAATAATATTAATTCAAAGTTTCTAACATTTAAATTACCTGCTTATTTGTTAATGGAAGTAGAATTTGTAATAAGTGATAATAAAATAAATGAATGTTACACTAATGGAAAATGAAATAACGTTCGTTTAAATGTTAAGTAATTATAGGGTCGTATTTATTATAAGTGTAACCTTAATAACTATGATAAATTGTGAAATGAATACGAGAAGTATGTAAAGTAATAACTAAGAAAGGAACACGTTATAAATTGATTTTGACCTAAACTTAAGTGTAAGTTAAAGGTTGAAATTGAATCTAATCCATTTAATTGGAAACTTATAGAAATAAATTGGATTCAGTTTATAATAAAGGGGCTATTTTAAGAAATTAAAATAAATTCTACAATGGAGAATTAAGTTACTTAAAATTTAAATGGGAGTTGGTTTAAAGAATTATGAATTAATAAGTAAATCAAGGCGATAAAATTTATGAATTATAGAATTTGAATTTTAATAGTGAGTTAATTTATTTAATTTATAATAGTTGGATTTATTGCAAACGGATGAAATCAAATATGTAATTATTACGCTAATTTACAAATTAAGTTGAAAATTGGGAAATATTTATGGAATAATTTTAAATCCAATGGTAAACCCTTCTATTTGAAATTTTGAATAGAATAATTATGGGTAAATTTAATTTAATGGAAATTTTTGAAATTTATGAAATTGAAGATTTATATTTAATAAAGTGACATTTAAAAATTTGTTAAATCATTTTAAATGTTTGAGAATTATAAAGTGGAAAGGATTGCAAATTTCAGGAGTTTTAACGCGAAATTTGATTTAATTAATTTATTTTAAATTTATTTAATTAATATAAAAATAGCCATTTTGGTCACGGACTCGGATTTCGACGAAACCAGTTTCATCGGATCCGTATCAGTGAATTTTGAAAGGGTTTCAAGTTT
This sequence comes from Allium cepa, assembly GCA_030765085.1. Lineage (NCBI taxonomy): Eukaryota > Viridiplantae > Streptophyta > Magnoliopsida > Asparagales > Amaryllidaceae > Allium > Allium cepa. The sequence continues at coordinate 255,451,946 of CM060929.1, forward strand.
CGTAGCGATCGGACTTGTCGTTTGATCGTACGAACGTGAAACGCCTTGAAATCGATTTAATTGAAATCAATTTGAAATCAATTTGAAATTACTGATTTCAGCATAATTTCTTCATACGATGGAATTTGGATGTGAAAATTTTTCCATCGCATTCAGAATATTTTAAAACACCTATTTGGATATATGGGTTTACCCTATTTCGTTCCGGAGTCGAAACGGGCTTTTTGGGCCACTTTGGAGTTAGCACGTATACCCAACCCGATCCATCTATTCAAATTTCTGATCTACCTATATAAACCCAGTTATAAACCCTAGCCTACCTCTATTCTCATTTGTTTGTATGTACATCTCAACTCTCTCCTCCTCAATGGCAGACAACAAATTTCAGATCCGATCTCAAATCAAACCCAAAGCAAAAATTTCAAAGTCCTTAGAAAAATTCGAAAAAAAATATGTTGAAGCTCTCGAAACGCGTAACCTTCTGGTGTGGTTCGTTTTTCAGTTTGGATCATGGGTTTTCCAGTAATGGCCGAAACATTCCTGGCCGTCGGAACTAGTGTTTTGATTTCGACGGTGGATCTTCATCCGGGGAGCGATCGATGGTATGCAGTGCGTAGAGGGGGACCTGGGCTTTGCATCGGTGGCCTTCACTTGTTTCAGGGTGGCCGAGATTTCACCAGAAATTGGCGAAGTATCGGCGGCGGCGGCATGAAAGGAGAAGCGGCAGGCGATCGCGTGGCACGGCCTTGGGGCGGCTGGACGAGGCGAAGAGGATGGCAGGCTCTGATTATTGGTGAGGAGATCGTGGGGCGAGCTACTGGAGGTCAAAGGCGTTTTGACTGGTGGCCTGTAGGGTTCGAACGCACTGTAAATTTGCCCGTGAAGATGAAGTCTCGCGACGTGGACGTGGAGTGAGCGTTTTTTATTTAATTATTTTATTTTTATTTTGAATTTAAATGTTCAAATCAATATAATTTCCACATACGATATCAGAATTTCACACGGTTTCTTGCGTTAGGATCATATTTAAATTCTGGAGATTTTGACGTTTGTTCGGATGGAATTGGAGACTGTCAAATTTTGGGTTTAAATTGGATTAAAATTCAATTTAAATCCAAAAGGTGAGTGTTTTAACCCACTCACAACTTCTAAGATTTCTTATGTTTGTTAAATTGATTTATGATATGAATAGAAATTCATTTATGACTGTTTGGCATATTTTATTCATCATCTCAGCTAGATTGCATTTATTTAAATTAAATTGTTATTTAATTTTATTATTGCATAAAAATTAACAGTTTAAATTTATTTATTTGCATATAAATTGCTAGTTAAACAATTATTAAATTTATTATTGAATATAAACTGTTAGTTAATACCTGTTATTTATTACATGTTATATTTTATATGTTGTATATTGATGTTTTGTTCAAATCGAAAGATGATTATAATAAATGGTTGATGATTGATATCTGGATGAATGGATGTTTATTTACATAAACTGCAAGTTATCATGCATTTCATTTCATTCGGGATTGCAGTTTGAAATGATATACAACCGCATTTTTTATTTTTAAACTGCGGATTGAAATGATAAATATCCGTATCACTTGGCCATAGGACAGAAAATTATATACAGGCACCGCAATATATATATATATATATATATATATATATATATAATTATTTTTGAAATGGTTTTTGGTTTGGATATGATACGGTTTAATAAATATTAAATTTGGAAATGATATAAATATATTCTATATATACATATATAGTTAAATTGTTGAATTTAAGCTATGCATAACTCTGTTAAATAAAAACGAATAAGTTGAAAAATGGAATTTGATAATTTATATTATATGATTAAGTACAGGTTTAAGATCCTGTAGATATATATAGAGTTTTAAATGATTCAAATCAATTAAGATTAAAAGATAAATTGGAAATTTAATTGGAATTGAGCTTATTTAAAAATTTAACTCCATAAGTTGATGTTAACTTATTAAAATTGGAAAATTTAAAGGTATGATATTTATAACTGGATTTAATGAATAATTCTAGTATAAATAAATGGAAGGAAATATTTAGTGTTAATAAATTGAGTTTTATTTTAAATGGTTATGGATTTACCATGTAAACCTTTCAAAACTAAATAATAGGAAAACGAATTGTTGATTAGAAATTTCCAACCTTACTTTTGAAATCATTAAATACTCAAAGTTTGAAAATATTGAAATCGAAGTGTTTTATTCAAACTGAAAGTGAATCTAAAGATTATGGGTTTAGACTGATTTAAAGTGAATAAAATTTGTGATGGTGTGGGAATTATTTACTTTTAAAGAAATTTTAAATTGAACTGTTTATTTTATATACCGTTGAATATCCAAACCATTTAAGTTTTGAAAGTTATGGTTTTACAACTATGGATTTCAAAGTATTATGTTGAAAGCTAAAATTCAAATATTTGGTTTCGAGGTATTATAAATTTTAAAAGTGGCATGATTTTGGAAAAGAAATATATTTGAAATAAAATGGTATCTTATTTATTTGGGTTTTAAAAGGAAATGATATCATATTTATGGGTTTTGAAATGGATAATTATATTCTGGTTTTGAAAGTATAATTATTTTAAATGACCGCAGTGTTATAATAACGTTTGGTTGTTGAAGAGACCGGGATCGGAAGTTGTCATACTCTCCCAACTCCGAAAACCACTTTAATAATCGTGTACGTGGTGGAGATTCCAGAATGAAGTAGGATGGCGGTGGCGTTTCCTTTGAGGTAAATACGTGGACCTGACGCCCGTGAGTTGGTATAAGGTGGCTAAAACAGGAGCGATTCTTGAGCCAATGAGGTCATTCCTCTGATCGGACACTCCTCTTCGATACTATACTTTGACTTTGGATTGATTCGGTGGCCACCTTTATTTTTGATTTTGGGGGAGTCTGTTCGAAGTTGGAGGTAGCTGCGCGCTGCGCGTTTCCACCAGCCCGGATGCGTAATTGGTATATCTACCTTGGCATTTCCTAGTTGTGCCGTGTCACCTACCATACCGAGCCTTTACTACGAGTTTCTATTTGTGTCGTACCTATGGAGTATCATCTGGTAGCCTCCCGATCAGGAGGTATTACGGTACTGTATGGACTATTGGCATTATTTGTGTTAAGGGCTATATGGGTAACCCCTTAACGCTATTAAAAAGTAAGTTTATTTTACAATTAGACACTATTATAATAGCGAAATATACTATATAGTAAATAGTTTAACGGATCCTTAAGAGATGTAATCTCGAGCATCTTTTGAGTTACTGCACTCATATTTATTTCAGTTAATTTAACTTATGTAAGATCTTTTAGTTCTGACTCGAGTGTTTTGTCTTTTCAATTAGCTCGAGTCAGTCCTAGCGTTTCAGGATTTGAAGATTTTATTCTGAAGGAGAAGACGAAGATTTGTAGTATTACTATCTACTATATTATTCCACTACACTATTTAGTTCCGCTGCATTGATATTTATTAGTATGTGAACTCTGATATTTATTGTATAAAGAAGAATCAAATGGTTTATAAACAGTTTTATGAACTATATATTTATTATTATATTTTATCCTTCCGCTGTGAGATTCTGTTTAGTTTTTTTCTTCTCTGTTTCTTATTTACCCCATAACAATCCTCCCTTCCGTAGGGTTTGAATGGGCATGTGTGTTGATTTAAAGCACCCAAAAAGGAGGGACTTTACATCTGGTATCAGAGCTTTGGTTTAGCGATAAACCTTAGCTTTGTGGGATCTGACTCTTTATTAATAGGGTAGTAATACCTTATGGGAGTAGCTGAGTGTGTATATATGAGAGAGCGTATTTGTTAGTGTCATAAAAAGATTTTAATATTGTGTTAATCTGTTCCATTTTGTATTTATAAATTCTAGTTGGTGCATGGAACGCTATGACATCAGTAGGGATTTCTGAACACTTAATAGGACAGGCCGACATAATATTTGTTTTTAATATATGTGAATGAAATAATTTTGTCTATTATATTTTCTATATAAAATAAAAAATTTCAAATGATATCTATATTTGGCTGCAATAGATTGGTTGTTAGGTAATAAAGTGTATAAATAATAATAGAAATAAGACTGAAAAATAAAATAAATGAAATATGGGAAATTTAGAACTTAAGATCTGGGGTTTTGAAATTTCTTTCGAATAAATTTTGGGATATAATAATATTGTTTATAAGTACTTTCTGATATAAATATTTTTTATAATTCGGAAGAATTGTTTTAAAGAAGATTTTGGAGAAAATAAGTTTTGTACTTTCCTCTCTATCGCTAGAAAATAATTTCGGTGATGGCGGCCGCATCATCGACTTTCATTTTCGAGTTTCGAAGGTGAAAGGCCACTGTAGTAGTTCTACTGCAGATTAATTTTTGAAAAATATATAAATTTTGAATTGTTTTAAATATAATTAGAGATATATAAGTGTAAGAATATATTTATCTATTATTTTAAAATAAATTGAAATTTAATCCAGTATTAAATTCTTAAATTTACATTAATTAATTGGTTCAATTATTATAGTGAAATAAAAGGTAAGTAATTAATAATTGAAACCTCTGATTTAGGTAAGAGATTTAAGGCTAAGTTATAAAGGAAATAAAAAGGAAGTTGAAATTATAAGTTATAAGAAAAAGGTAAAATTTATTGAACAATGAATTAAGTAAAAGAAATGAGAAACTTGTATAACTTTCAATTACACCCCTAATTAACATATATAACTTACCAAATATTAAAAGTTGAAATGTTTAATAAGAGATTGTAATAGAATATTATACAAGTAGAAATTTGAAATAATGGAAGTATTCAATGAAATCGCTATTAAATGAGAATTTAATGTTACAAACTTAAGTTATAATTGAAATTTTACCATGTAAATATAATTAAAGGTAAGTATGACAAATAGATGATTATAAACTTAAGTAATTAAAGTGTAGATCGATGAGGTCATGCAATTATAAATGAATGTAATATAATAAAGAGAAATTATAAACTTAAGTGAATAGGTTGAGGCTAATTCTGAATTAAATAAGGAATTTTGACTATAAACTCGGGTTAATGAAATTTACCTTCTAAGAATTCGATTTATTATGAATAAATGAATAAAAAGAAGAAACTTACATGACATTAAAATAAATAAAAAATAAATAAAATGAATACTGTAAGTAATAAATGAGAAAAATTAAGTAATCACTGAGTGAATGAAAGAAAGGAAATCAAACAACTAAAGTATGAAATAAAATTAATAATGAGTTAATTTGATTTGTTAGTAGGAATTTTTGTTGTTTGGTTATGGTTGTTTGGTGTGCTAGTAGTTTATTCTTCATTCCGTACAGTTTAAAAGTTTTGAACCCGAACAACTATTTGTTTGTTTGGTTGAATGGTTGTTTTGTATTTGTTGTGTATGCTGTTTGTTGAAATGGATGGTTGTTGTATTGATTTGTTGTTAGTGATTGAAAGCACTTAAATATTTCACTTTATATAAATTGTTAACCCTTTGGATTTTATAAGGGAAATGCAGGTTACAGAAGCAATTGCTACTGCTTTTGGTTCCATAAATTAAGCGCAATTTGCCCGACAAATAGGTACATTTCGGATTTCGATTTATAGCGCTATTTTATATATTTTCCCGAGTTGGGATATAATATTTTGGATAATATATGTAATATAATTGTTATATTTTGATATTATATTTTCTCCCGAGCTCTCTGTATAAAGGAGATTCTGTCGAATTTTTTTCATAAATTTTAGACTTAGAAATATTTTGAAATGTTTCCAAACTTTAGTAATTTAAGTATAAAAATATTTAATGATTATAAATTGAGATATTTTATCTAAATTAATGAATTTTATGAATTTAATTGTTTACAAAGTTAATGTTTGAATAAGGTATATTGATTTCTTAGTTCTTCGTTTCCTTTTTCCTTTTCGGGGACGAAAAGTTTTGAGTGGGGGAGAGTGTAACGACCCATAAATTTCGACAATGTAATTTGTTGATTTAATAGGATTTTGTAATTAATTTTTAATAGAAATAATAAAAGGGGGTAAATTAATATCAAAATGAAGGCTAAAATAAAATATATGAATGGTAATTAAGCCTATTTATTCGTAATATAAATAAAATTTCAATAAATAAAATGGTGTAAGTACTGTACCTGGATATAACGTGAATATGAAAATTATAGGGTAGGCATTAAATTAGTAAGTGTAAGGACACATTGTTACAGTAATTGATTTTAATTAGGGATACGTTATTTCAAGTTAATAGTTTATAAACTTGAATGAACATTTCAATTTAATAAATTAATTCAAATGTTATGACTTAGTAAATGGAATATGATAATAAGAACAATTGCAAATTTTGTATTTAGGGGCGAAATAATATTGATAGGTGATAGTTGTTGTGAAGAATAAATATACAAGTATGTTAAAAGTTATAATAGTGGGTTACTAGTAAATTCACTCATTTACCAATAAAGATAATTAGATGTGCCTTGATGATAATTAATAACATAACGGAAAAGAGTAAATGTATTCATTAGAATATTAATTGAAATTGGATAGGGATTTTAAGTAACAATGTTAATACAAGGTAAGTAATGCTAAATTTAAGTCAATAATAATGAATAGTGATTAATTCAAAGTTTGTGACATATATTATAAATTATCTGCTCATTTGTTAACAAAATTAGAATTTGTAATAAGTGATAATAAAATAAATGAATGTTACACTAATGGAAAATGAAATAACGTTCGTTTAAATGTTGAGTAATTATAGGGTCGTATTTATTATAAGCGTTACTTTAATAATTATGATAAATTGTGAAATTAATATGAGAAGTATGTAAAGTAATAACTAAGAAAGGAACACGTTGTAAATTGATTTTGACCTAAACTTAAGTGTAAGTTAAAGGTTGAAATTGAATCTAATCCATTTAATTGGAAACTTATAAAAATAAATTGGATTCAATTTATAATAAAGGGGTTATTTTAAGAAATTGAAATAAATTCTATAATGGAGAATTAAGTTACTTAAAATTTTGATGGGAATCGGTTTAAAGAATTATGAATTAATAAGTAAATCTAGATGATAAAATTAATAAATTATAGAATTTGAATTTTAACAGTGAGTTAATTTATTTAATTTATAATAGTTGGATTTGTTGCAAACAAATGAAATCAAATATGTAATTAATATGTTAACTTACAAATTAAGTTGAAAATTGGGAAATATTTATGGAATAATTTTAAATCCAATGGTAAACCCTTCTATTTGAAATTTTGAATAGAATAACTATGGGTAAATTTAATTTAATGGAAATTTTGGAAATTTATCTATAATTTTTGAAATTTATGAAATTGAAGATTTATATTTAATAAAGTGACATTTAAAAATTTGTTAAATCATTTTAAATGTTTGAGAATTATAAAGTGGAAAGGATTGCAAATTTTAGATTTTTAACGCGAAATTTGATTTAATTAATTTATTTTAAATTTATTTAATATATAAAAAATAGCCATTTTGGTCAGGGACTCGGATTTCGACGAAACCCATTCCATCGGATCCGTATCAATGAATTTTTGTAGGCATTCAAGTTTCGTAGCGATCGGACTTGTCGTTTGATCGTACGAACGCGAAACGCCTTGAAATCGATTTAATTGAAATCAATTTGAAATTATTGATTTCAGCATAACTTCTTCATGCGATGGAATTTGGACGTGAAACTTTTTCCATCGCATTCAGAATATTTTAAAACACCTATTTTGATATATGTGTTTACCCAATTTCGTTCCGGAGTCGAAATGGGCTTTTTGGGCCACTTTGGAGTTAGCACGTATACCCAACCGGATCCATCTATTCAAATTTCTGACCTACCTATATAAATCTAGTTATAAACCATAACCTACCTCTATTCTCATTTGTTTGTACGTACATCTCAACTCTCTCCTCCTCAATGGCAGACAACAAATTTCAGATCCGATCTCAAATCAAACCCAAAGCAAAAATTTCAAAGTCCTTAGAAAAATTCGAAAAAAATATATGTTGAAGCTCTCGAAACGCGTAACCTTCTGGTGTGGTTCTTTTATCAGTTTGGATCATGGTTTTTCCAGTATGGGCCGAAACATTCCTGGCCGTCGAAACTAGGGTTTTGATTTCGACGGTGGATCTTCATCCGGGGAGCGATCGATGGTATGCAGTGCGTAGAGGGGGACCTGGGCTTTGCATCGGTGGCCTTCACTTGTTTCAGGGTGGCCGAGATTTCACCAGAAATTGGCGAAAGTATTGGCGGCGGCGGCATGAAAGGAGAAGCGGCAGGCGATCGCGTGGCACGGCCTTGGGGCGGCTGGACGAGGCGAAGAGGATGGCGGGTTCTGATTATTGGTGAGGTGATCGTGGGGCGAGCTACTCGAGGTCAAAGGCATTTTGACTGGCGGCCTGTAGGGTTCGAACGCGCTGTAAATTTGCGCGTGAAGATGAAGGCGCGTGACGTGGACGTGGAGTAAGCGTTTTTTATTTGATTATTTTATTTTTATTTTGAATTTAAATGTTCAAATCAATATAACTTCCACATACGATATCAGAATTTCACACGGTTTCTTGCGTTAGGATCGTATTTAAATTCTGGAGATTTTGACGCTGGTTTGAACGAAATTGGAGTGTCAAATTTTGGGTTCAAATTGGATTAAAATTCAATTTAAATCCAAAAGGTGAGTGTTTTAACCCACTCACAACTTCTAAGATTTCTTATATTTGTTAAATTGATTTATGATATGAGTAGAAATTCATTTATGACTGTTTGACATATTTTATTCATCATCTCAGTTAGATTGCATTTATTTAAATTAAATTGTTATTTAATTTTATTATTGCATAAAAATTGATGGTTAAAATTTATTTATTTGCATTTAAACTGCTAGTTAAACAGTTATTAAATTTATTATTGAATATAAACTGTTAGTTAATACCTGTTATTTATTACCTATTATATTTTATATGATGTATATTGATGTTTTGTTCAAATCGGATGATGATTACAATAAATGGTTGATGATTGATATTTGGATGAATGGATGTTTATTTACATAAACTGCAAGTTATCATGCATTTCATTTCATTCGGAATAGCGGTTTGAAATGATATACAACCGCATTTTTTATTTTTAAACTGCGGATTGAAATGATAAATATCCGTATCACTTGACCATAGGATAGAAAGTTATATACAGGCACTGCGGTATATATTTAAAATTGTTTTTGAAATGATTTTTGGTTTGGATATGATACGGTTTAATAAGTATTAAATTTGGTATGATATAAATATATTTTATGTATACATATATAGTTAAATTGTTGAATTTAAGCTATGCATAAATCTGTTAAATAAAAATGAATAAGTTGAAAAATGGAATTTGATAATTTATATTATATGATTAAGTACAGGTTTAAGATCTTGCAGATATATATTGAGTTTTAAATGATTCAAATCAATTAAGATTGAAAGATAAATTGGAAATTTAATTAGAATTGAGCTTATTTAAAAATTTAACTCCATAAGTTGATGTTAACTTATTAAAATTAGAAATTTTAAAGGTATGATATTTATAACTGATTTAATGAATAATTCTAGTATAAATAAATGGAAGGAAATATTTAGTGTTAATAAATTGAGTTTTATTTTAAATGGTTATGGATTTACCATGTAAACCTTTCAAAACTAAATAATAGGAAAATGAATTGTTGATTCGAAATTCCCAACCTTAGTTTTGAAATTCCTTAAATACTCAAAGTTTGAAAATATTGAAATCGAAGTGTTTAATTCAAACTGAAAGTGAATCTAAAGGTTATAGGTTTAGACTGAATTTAAAGTGAATAAAATTTGTGATGGTGTGGGAATTATTTACTTTTAAAGAAATTTTAAATTCAAATGTTTATTTTATATACTGTTGAATATCCAAACCATTTAAGTTTTGAAAGTTATGGTTTTACAACTATGGATTTCGAAGTATTATGTTGAAAGTTAAAATTCAAATATTTGGTTTCGAGGTATTATAAATTTTAAAAGTGGCATGATTTTGGAAAAAATATATATTTGAAATAAAATGATATCATATTTATGTGGGTTTTAAATGGAAATGATATCGTATTTATTGGTTTTGAAATGGATAATTATGTTCTGGTTTTGAAAGAATAATTATTTTAAATGACCGTGGTGTTATACTAACGTTTGGTTCTTGAAGAGACCGAGATCGGAAGTTATCATACTCTCTGCCAACTCCGAAAACCACTTTAACAATCGTGTACGCAGTGGAGATTCCAGAATGAAGTAGGATGGTGGCGGCGTTTCCTTTGAGGTAAATACGTGGATCCGACTCCCGTGTGTTGGCATAAGGTGGCTAAAATAGGAGCGATTCTCGGGCCAATGAAGTCATTCCTCTGATCGGACACTCCTCTTCGATACTATACTTTGACTTTGGATTGATTCGGTAGCCACCTTTATTTTTTATTTTGGGGGAGTCTGTTCGAGGTGGGCGGTAGCTGCGCGCTGCACGTTTCCACCAGCCCGGATGCGTAATTGGTATATCTACCCTAGCATTGCCTAGTTGTGCCGTGCCACCTACCATACCGAGCCTTTACTACGAGTTTCTATTTGTGTCGTACCTATGGAGTATCCTCTGGTAGCATTCCGATCAGGAGGTATTACGGTACTTCATAGACTATTGGCATTATTTGTGTTAAGGGCTATATGGGTAACCCCTTAACGCTATTAAAAAGTAAGTTTATTTTACAATTAGACACTATTATAATAGCCAAATATACTACATAGTAAATAGTTTAATGGACCCTTAAGAGATGTAAATCCCGAGCATCTTTTGAGTTACTGCACTCATATTTATTTCAGTTAATTTAACTTACATAAGACCTTTTAGTTCTGACTCGAGTGTTTTGTCTTTTCAATTCGCTCGGGTCAGTCCGAGCATTTCAAGATTTGAAGATTTTATTCTGGAGGACGAGGACGAAGATTTGTAGTATTACTATCTACTATATTATTCCACTACACTATTTAATTCCGCTGCATTGATATTTATTGGTATGTGAACTCTGATATTTATTGTATAAAGAAGAATCAAATGGTTTGTAAACAGTTTCATGAACTGTATATTTATTATTATATTTTATCCTTCCGCTGTGAGATTCTGTTTAGTTTTTTTTCTTCTCTGTTTTCTTATTTACCCCATAACAATCCGCCCTTCCATACGGTTTGAATTGGCACATGTGTCGATTTAAAGCGCGCGAAAAGGCGGGACGTTACAATCATCATTTAAAAATAACTTATTTCCTTCTAAAGCATACAATAATATTTATTGCCTTATTGCTCAAAATACACTGTTATTTGGTAAAATGTGTCTTGTAACTTTGCTAAAAACCTCTTAAAATCTCTTGCAACACTTTTCTTTATCAAATCCAACATTGTTATTTTTTTAAATAACCTTTATATTCAAATTTAAAAAAAACATATAAAATTCTCATCTTTACATAATTACTTCTCCTTTTATAAAAACATCTAACTTATTTATCAATCATCGTTTAAATCCAATAATAGTCAAAGATACCTTATATAACTTTATACGATTGAATAATAAATAGAGTAGACAAAGATAACTTCTATCTTACTCAATTACCCTTTTCAATATCCCATCTACCATTCACAATTCTAAAATTACCTAAATTCCAGCCATTATTCTCTTAATCACCTTATATGGGATTGCTATACTTCCTATCCTATCGGACATTCCTTTTTTCCTATTTTCTATTTCTCTACTATCTATAAACCCATAAAAAGTGTTCTTAAGAAAGAACTTTTAGGTTTATAAACAAGGAAAATAGAAGGATCAAAGAACCAAAAATTAAAATCTTTTTAATCAAAGTAAAAAGGTTAATGAATGAAAACTTTTCAAGTCATTAATTTAACCATCTAACATTTTGTCTTAAAGAAATACATCGCTTTTAAAAATTGCATTACATTCCCAGACTTTTCTAAAACTAATGGTGGTATATTTCCAAAGCTGTTTATAACCATATTCATGTTTCCAAAAAAATTCAACTTATACAACCACTATGAAGTTGTAGAGGGAGGAACTTTCAAATTTATTGCATAGGAAATATAACATAGAACAATAGAGGAATACAAAAACAAGGAATATGAAAGCTTTTCTAATCCAATCAAATTGTAAATTGAGAAGTTAATAAATGGAAATTATTTTTCTTTTCAAGTGACCAAATTTTTAAAAAATTAAAATCACCTACCATAAAATGTTTCGCTACCCTTTTTAAATTTACATCCTATTTTCAAACTTTTTTCAAAACAAACGATGGTATAATCTAAGAGTCGTCTAAAATCACTTTCTATAAAAATTTCTAACTTATATTAATTTTATTTCAAAATCTTTTGAAAAGCTCTTTCAACATTTTCAAGGGGTCCCAAAAGGTGGGATTAAAATTTGTTCTTTTTTTTTAAATCTTTGTACTCTACCTTTTAAAAATCTAATTTCCACCTTGTGGTAATAAATGTATTCCTTCTTACGGAAGTTTTCTCCTTTCGTTACTTCCGTATTTTTATTAATACATAACACCTTCTATTGTTACCTCCATAAATGTTAATTTGTCTGTATTAATTGCCAACGTAACAGACGTTTCCTTATGGTCATTTATTTCCTATCAACCTTTCCATCTACGATTCATATCCCTCTTACCATAATACTTATAGAGCTTACAATTTGAAGGAAGTCTATGTCCTAAAAAGAAGTATAAATGTAACCCTATTTGTTTTGCAATTCATAGTTGCTTCATCCACCTTTTAGGAATATGGCAGCAACTACTTCTATAGTCAAAATTTGTAGAGTTAAGCGTAAATTCAAAATATGTATATATATTATGAATTTTCAAAAAATCTTTTAAAAAACCATTTCCAAAAATAACAAGTATGCCACTCATACGTAAAGTATACTTTCCTCGTTGATCGGGTAACCTAGGCTTCGATTCCAAATGTAACGGCCCATCTTAGAACTGGCCTAAATTTCAACCCAGAAAAGGCCCGTTGAAACTTAGATCCGTTCTAAGGTAATTTGTTGGTAGAACTAAAAAAATAACAGTATAGAGCCATAACTAAGCTTTTAAAACTCACAGCATATGTAACAACATATAATAGAAAAGTATACCCATTTATTTCAAAACATAAAAATGTTATAAACACAAAATTCCATAAAAACCATAATATAATATTCGTTACAACAATTGTCTAAATACATGGGTATACCTAAGAGTAAGTAGTAATAGCAAATACTATCATAATCCAAGCTTCTACATTTCTAAGCATCGTCACCGCCATCACTCCGTCCTTACCTCTATTGTAATAAGAAGGGAGTCAGAACAATAAGTGTTTGGTGAACAACAACCTCGAATCTTACCTTTTTAGTACATGGGTAGTATATTTCAAATAAGAATATGTCTACGAGCATAAAACTAATAAAAATAATTTAATACTTCTTTACAAGGAAAGGAGGCAAGTCTAACCACTTAATACCTTCCATTTTCAGAAGTAAATTTCCAAAATACCATATCCTGATCATACGCCATAAATTGCTAATAATGTGAGAGAAGGTACCCAAGCCACTTAATAAATTTTATTGAAAAACAGGCAAACTTTGGTCATTTAATACCTATTTCCATGGCGTGATCCTCACTGGTACTATCTAGCTGACATCATATGGAATCTCTTAGGCCACATAATACTTTCTTGTGGAAAATAGGTAGACTCTAGTAATTTAATACCTTAGTTAAAGCGGACCCCATCATTTAAAACCTATTTTCAAAAGCAGACCCCTTTAGAGATACAACCTAAAGTATCCCCTTGGCAATTCCTTCATTTGGGAAAAAAAAGGCGGCTCCAAACCATTTAATACATAAAGACCTCGAAGCAGACCTTTCGTCTTCCGGTCTATACTCATAATGACGTCTCACATTAGTTTGCTATTTGTAGAAACGGTTACCCAGATTAGCTAGGTCGAATTCCCCTACAGAATTTGGGAAAAACCTCATGTCAGTACAAATTTATCATAAAGATATCACACATCAGTAAAAGTGTACACAACTGCTGGTAATCTCAGAGTGATGGGCGAACTTACACATATATATATATATGTATGTATGTATGTATGTATGTATGTATGTATATGTATATGTATATGTATATGTACATGTACATGTACATGTACATGTACATGTACATGTACATGTACATGTACATGTACATGTACATGTACATGTATATGTATATGTATATGTATATGTACACACACTTATACTCATCTCACCATTTCGTAAATAAGACCTTATAAGGAATCTTTCTTATTATTAAGTTATATAAGAGTTTCCTCTCATTTTCACCTAACAATCAATTGCCTTCATAATGGGGAAAATAAATGAAAGTAAATGACTAATTAACTAAGACATATATTCAGTAATTATACGTTAATTACACAAATAGAGATAAATAAATATTCGTGCCTAATATGTTCTAAACGCATGGATATTACGCTCTAAACTAGTGTTAAATGTCAACTCCTTAACCAAATATTATTACGAGTACTTTTTTTTCAAATTGCCAATATTTCATTGGATTCTAATATACAAAATAGGGAATAAATATTCATAACCAAAAATGCAATAACAAAATTATAAACAAATTGGAAAGTTAATTTATTACACCATTTCAATGGAATATCTTAAATAATAAGAATTGCAATCTAAACCTCATAGTCTATTCAACTCCTCTTTTGCAAAGAAATAGATAAGAATAAGCAGTGTAAACTGTGAATAAAATTCGTAATTTAAACCCCTTACTTTATTAAAGAACGACAATTTGACCCAAATAAGAAGGAGAAGTGGAATAGACTATGAAATTATCAAAAATTGCATAAACGAAACAAATTCCATCAAATCGATATAAATAATTGGAAATCAAACATAGAATTGACATATCAAAATGAAAAGGAATTTTGGGATATTTTATCTATCATATTTTTAAATCCTAAAATCCATAAGGCATATTCAAATCCAAAAGTAAATACAATAAACAATTACTGAGAAGAAAATTATGGTTTCCACTCTCAGAATAGCCTTAACTTTTCCTTCCTTGGATTTGCATGTCTCACAGTCTCTTCCAGAAACTCTCTCTTTTGATATACACACACATAATAAGAAAGATATATATATATATATATATATATATATATTTGATTCAGAACAGTTGGAGGAGAATAGAATAATGATAGATTGGATTCTTACATAAATTGTCTATGAAGTTTCTGAATATAATTTGGAGAGATAACAATGGCAGGGTTCCGCTATTGTTCCCAAAATATTTGTGGATAAAAGTGAAATGTTTAGGGTCTAATTTATAGTGGTTGGAAACTCACCGGAACCATTGAACGAGAATAGATTAAAAATAGATAAATCTAGAATATACAACTCATCAAAATAGGCTCCACAATAAGGAAGTGGTCGACCCCCATGCTCTAAGCGGTCAACCCCTTGAGGTGTTGGGTCGATTTCTTCCCTTATTTTTAGAAGGTATTTATTTCATTTTATTGTTGTTTGATTATTTATTGATTTCATGCCCAATTAAATTTTAACATTAATTGCTAATTTTTAAAGTTACTTAACCCCTAAACAGAGCTACGTGTGCACATGGCAAAGCACAGGCAATGTGGCGAGTTTGGGTGGCACAGAGATCTGGAGGAAGATGCAGAAATCGATGGAAGGTAGTCACGTCGACCGAGGGCAGAGTCATGGTGAAGGCTAGAGTTGGTGGCCGAAGTATGGAAGGACGAGTGCGATGGGACCGTTCGCCTGAAAACAAATCATTGGATAATTATGCTGCTAATTATTTTTATTTAAGTCAATTAATAAGTTAGTTAAGTTCGTTATCTGGAAATTAGTTTAAATTAAAGTATTAATTGATTAATTTGAATTTTAATCACTAATTTATATAATTTGAAATCTTCTTATATGAGGTTAAATTGCACGGAGTCTGCTGTATAGGAGATTGAAGCTGCGGATTCTAAGCGAAAGAATTTAAATCAGAACGATTGGCCAAAAAAAGAGAAAAAAACATGGTGAGGATTTCTCACTCTTTTGGATTGCCTCGCTAAAATTTAAATGTCTAAATTTAAAATATTGGATGCTTGATTGATTGATAAATTTGTGATCATCTATGGATGACCACATATATATAGTAGTACATATATTAGTATTGGAGTGATATTCCCGCATATTATAGCGGATGAGACCCTATGTGCCCTGTATAGTAGTGGATGACCCTATATACTACGATATCCCCTCGAAGTGGGATTGGTATTTTTATTTTCGTCTAACTTCCGTGGATGCAGGGAAACAGGTTGGAGGGATCCAATCGGATTCCTCAAAATATATTCAGTGATTTTCATATATATAAATATATGATGTGAATGGATAATTTTCTGAACTATTGCGTGATGTAAATTTTTAAAAGCTAAAATAGCATGGAAATTTAAATTGGGTATATTAAATACGTTAAATATCATTTTGAAAGTTTTAAGAGTTAAAAGGAGATTTTTAATATAAAAATATGTGGATTATTTTAAAAGGAATTGAATTGAATAAACAATCATTGGATTTGATCATATTAAATAATGCTGGGAAAATATTTAAATAGAAATTTGAAATAAATTATATGAAGGAATTTTTTTGAAGACTGGATTTTAATGTGATATTCGAAAAATATAGAAAGAAGTTGAAATCGAGATTAAAAATAGATTGGCGAAAATAAAATAAGAAATTGGATTTATTAAATGGAATTTATAAATGAGATTACTTTTAAACGAAAGAGTTATAAAATTTTATAAAAGGAGTTCATATATAAAAGGGAAGTGATATCGGATGATAAGTTTGGAATATAAATTTATGGGGAGAATTTATATTTGAATATGAAAATAGGGTGAGAAAGATGGTAGATACTATTTTAAAGTGAAGATGGTTAAGGAGACCGCTAGGGGGTAATATGTTGAAATCGAGAGGGGTTATAAATTGAAAATTTGGTGATCCAGATTTTAAAAATATATTTTTAACAGTAACTTAAGTTTTAAATTTTAAAAAGGGAATTTTTATTTATTAAACTATGTAATTTCAATGTTAATTAGTTTTGAAACATTTCAGAAGTGAATTTATAAATACTTAATATTTATCTTAATAAATCCTAGATTTTAAAACCTGTTTTGGACAGTGATGTTATAAAAGTGTTTCCAATATTAGATAATTATTTGAACACGTTTTAGAAAAAATTATTAGTTTTCCTTAAATACTTATTTTTATTTACAAATGTGCGTATATATATATAAAGTTTTGAAAATGGTTTAAATGTATTTGATTCTCGATAGTTGGAAAATGGTGATTTAGTTAGCGGACTTATAAGAAAATTTTCAAAATGAAAATTGGGAAATGTAAGAAAATTTCCGACTAGGTTGAATAAAATGAACTTCGAAGAATGAAATAGAATTCATAAAGAAGTACAATGGGAATTGGGTTTATAAGCAAGTATAATTGGTTTTGAAAATATTAAGGGAATTAATTAAGGACTTTCGGGATTTACAGAATTTATGTAAAACGAGTTGAGAAATTTATAAACAAAATTGTAAATGATTTTGAGAAAGAGAAATAGGTGATAAAAGGGGTGTTTTCTAAGTGTTGAATATAAAATGAGGTGGTAAAAATATTCTAAGTATGGGAAAGGGTTGGAAATGTTCCGTTCTAAATACGAGAATTTGAAAACTGTTTTGTAATGCGGAGGGACTGGAAGTAATATCTTATAAAAATATTTTGAAATAAAATTTGGGAAAATTTATAAGAAGTCCTGATGATTGTTTATGGATGTGTGTTGATAGTTAAATAACCGGCTATCAATTTTAGCCAATTTCACTAATCGTTTCGAAGAGATCGGGATCAGATGTAATTTCCTGAAAACCACTTTGATTTGGTTTGAATGTAACGAATAAATACCTTGAAGATAATGAAGACGGTGATTTGGTTTGTCCAGACCTAGGGCAACTTGTATGGACGAATGCTATCAGAACATCGTAATCGGAAGACGATGAGCATTCTAAGAGAAATCGTCCCTTGAAAGGTAACGCTTAGCCTCGAGCCTCATTAGCCGTGAATGACTATATAGGGGAGATATAGCAAGGCTAAGTGGATCGTACCCAAGTAGGGTATGTTATCACCTTTCTATATATCCTCGGAAACCCTATTTATCTTAGATATGGGTATACATGAAAGAAGAAGCGCTCGATGGTAAGGGTGGGAACACCCAGAGTGGTAACATACACGGTCTATCCAGGTTAGGGGTAAGCTGGTCTTGTGTAGCAGAGGATCCCGAGTAGTCCTCGGTAAATGGTTCTAGAGGTAAACTGTGATGGACGGTACCCCAATGGCCCAGTCATTCGTTGGAATCCACTCTCCAATGCATGCTTATGGTTTTGTTTGTAGAGCCTAGTATGTTGGAATTTAATTAATGCAACAATTTTAGCTATTTGAATAAGCATTTGTATTTAGACACTATTATAATATCACTGGATTTTCATAAAGTGTTTTAGTTATCGTAAGGGAAAAATCCGTCGTGTTTGTTTTCTCACGCTGGTTTTCCAGACTAACTCAGGTGTTATCTTATTATACCGGGTCAGACCAAGTATTACAAATTTAGGTTAAATGCTATAGAGCTCAGGAGACGAGCTGGAGGAGTTCAGACGTATATCACGTGCTCGGTTATTTCTGCTGTGTGAGGACAAGTTAATTGAATTGTCCAT
The DNA here is from genome assembly GCA_030765085.1 of Allium cepa. Taxonomy (NCBI): domain Eukaryota; kingdom Viridiplantae; phylum Streptophyta; class Magnoliopsida; order Asparagales; family Amaryllidaceae; genus Allium; species Allium cepa. Next base: position 255,470,898 of record CM060929.1, read on the forward strand.
TTGATGTATTGTATTATCGTACTCTGATAGTGGTATGTATATTAACAGTACAGCTCGTGTATTTAAAATAAATTGTTATATATATATATATATATATATATATATATATATATATATTATATTTTGTACCGCTGCGATTGTGAGATTCTATATCGTTCTGTTTGTTTTCTTTTATCTTTTCCTTTCCACCCTTAATGAACTGGTATTTCTGGCACTCGACTGCTTGGCGTCAAATACTGTGGACGTATTAAAGTCGATTTTCGAGGTCAAAACTCATGTCCGTTATAGTTGGTATCAGAGCTGAAGGTTAAGCGAAAACCTTGATTCTTTTGGGAATTTTTCATTAAAGATAGAGTCAATAGTACTCTAGAATGTGTTTGAGTGTATTAATAGATATGAGCATGTATTTATTAGTGAATATAAATTATTTTATATTGTGTTGACTTATCAGTTGAGTGTTTGTGAATTCTGGTCGATACAGTCTGGATAACTATATCGATAGGGTCTTCTAAACTCTTAAACTAGGCAAACCGATACGGTATTATTTTAAATGTGGGTGAGTGGAATAATTTTACGCAAACCATATTTTTTGATATAACGGAAATAATTTTCTGAAATTATTATATATATTTGGAGCGTTTGGGTGATAATATTGTAATCAAATAGGATTACAAAAATTGAAAATGGTTTATATAACCAAATAAAAATTTGTATAAGTGCAAATTATGCAAATGGATTATAATTAAAATGGAACTGGAAACACAATCTGGAAATTTAAATCCTGGGAGTTTGGAAAAATGTTTTTCAAAGTGGTGTGGAAAAAATAATAGGAGTATTATTTTAGAGAAAATTTTCGAAGGAAAAATTGTTTTAAAATGGATTTTGGAAGGGATATGGCACTGAACTCACTTCAGTCGTTGGAAAATAATTCTGGTGATGACTGCAGCATCACCGGCGTTTATTTTCGAGTTTCTAGATGATGGATTGCTACTAAAGTTGATTTGTTTAGATTTGTTGGGCAAACCAGTTTTGTTCTGAAAGTTCCAAAGGGAATTTAATTTGGATAAAAACTAAGGTTGGTTTAAAATTTAAAAAAGTGTGATTTGGGATGTTTGTGATTTCAAAATGATTTGAAATAAATACCGGGTGATTAAAATTCTTGAATCATTATTTAAAATGTTTAGAAAACATCACGAAATGAGTATGAACTTATAAAATTGAGAATAATTTTAAAAGAAAAGAGAAAAAGTGTGGAATTTGAATTTCGAAATTAAATTTCGAAATTAAATTTTAACTGGAGAAAGTTAAAATAATGAGGTTAAACTTAGGCAAAGTAATTGAAATATATAGTGGAATTGGATGAATTAAAAATAAAATGGTTTGGAGTGGAATTAATTTGGGTATGAATAACTCGAATATGGTTTTGAAATATTGGTTAAAAGGAATTGGAATTTAAATAAACAAGGTGAATTGGGTTTGAATTATATGGAATTGAATTAAAATATGCAAATGAGAATTATAAAGTGACTATATAACTATAAGTTATAAAATTTGAATTGGATTAGTAATAATATCGAACTGAAGTAAGTATAAATTTTGAATTGTGAAATATTATAAAACCATATGATATAAACTTTGAATGAAACAAAACTTGAGTGGAAATATGGAATTGTGAATAAATAAATTGAAATAGCTTATAAAAAAATTGAAATAGCTTATAAATAAATTGAATAAAAATATATTTAGGCTATAAATAAATGTATAGTCTCGAGTTAAAAATAAAACGGGAATATACTTGAGTATAGAATTAATGGAAATGTGAAAAATAATAAGTGTGTGACTTATAAAATTTAAAACTGGAACAGATAAGCCAGAATAAAAAGAGTTTGATATTTTGGAAACGTAATAAAAACCCAAACTTGGATTATAAAAGGATTTTGCACAAAGAAAAATTAAAGAAAGTGATTTTGAGATAAAGATCAGATATGAGTTATAAATTTAAAGTGAACTAATTAAATGATTAATCGGTTGAGTGAATGTGAATGGAATTTAACTTGGCTAAGTAAAAATTGGATTGTGAGTTAAAAATTGAATTTGGAAATGAAACTTGAGCTGTAAATAAAATACAACTTAGATGGTAAGAAAATTTGAAATGTGTCAAGTAAAATGGAAACAGTTGAAATGGTGATAACTCAAGTTATAAATAAATGCAATGGAAGCATAAATTAATTGATATGGCTTGGGTACTAAATAAATGAATTGAGTATGGAATTAATATTTAAGTGGATTAAATGAATGAACTAATTAATTAATTAGTAGTTGAATTGGAAATGGAATAAAGTTGAATATAATTGATTTGGAATCAATTTAAAATTGCTATAAGCTTTAGTGGTAAATTTTATTAAATGGATATGCCAATGTGCATGAAAATTTGTCGTTTGATGTAAACGGAAGTAAATAAAATTTTATGAATTAATAGAATGTGACTAAATTGATTTTAAGTCAATTTGAAAAGGATATGGGTTCGATTGATAAAAATAAATTAAATGCAATAAATTGGATGGTAAAGCATTTCAGATTTAATAAAATGGTATATGAATCAAGTGGAAGTAGTTAAATTAGAATCAGAATTTTGTAATTGCTTAAAAATCCTTGTTGGCATGTTATATATGAAATTCATGTGTTTAATTGGTTAATTAAATGAAATGTTATTGAACTTTCATATTTTTGGTACTTACGTGATTTAATTGAGTAAGTACAGGTAACCGTAGGTTGTCGGACTAGATTTTAGTTGTGTATTTGCATATGAAATAAATGCTTACTAAATAATGCTTAAAAATGCTAAATAAGATACGTTTTCGAATTAAATACTGCGAAAAATATAATATTGTTATATATTATGTTTTTCGACCATGTGGGCTGATGTATATATATTTATTTCTTTTGTCAAATTGCAAAAGGCTCTCCGTACAAGGGAGAGTCTACCAAAAAATTTGAAAATTTAGGGCGTTAGAAAAATTTTGAAAAATTTAAAAAAAAATTTTACCAGAAATCGATTTCGAATTTATAATCGAAATAAAGGATTTTGGTTTAGGATTGAAAACTAATTGTTTCAATTGAAAACTAAGAGGTTAGAAAGTAACGACCCAGATTTTAAGGGGGAAGGAATGTATCGACCTGGATTTTTCATTGTCCAATTTTGATATTTAAATGGTTTTAAATATTGAATTAAATTATAGATTGAGTTTGAATAGGAAGAATTGGGTTTATTTATAAATAAATTCAAAAATTAAAAATATAGAAATTTATTGGATAATTTGATTATTGAAGTTTATTGGTTAAATTATTGTATCTTGAGTTTTAAGCCCGATAAAAATTATTTAAGGGCTTGTAAACTTTATGTTAGTAATAATGAAGATAATAAAAGTTTTAAAATTGAATTTAAAAATGATTTGTTCAATTTTAAAAACAGCTTGTTGAAATCGAAGTGTTAAAATAGCTATCCGTGGAACAATCTCAGAATTCGATGAAACCAGTTCCGTTGGATTCGTAATATTGTATTATTATTGGATTTAAAATTTCATAGCTTTAAAATTATCATTTGATCGTACGGGACATAAACGCGCTGAAATATATATCGAAAATTCAACATAATAATTGGGCCCAAAAGCTATCTTTTCATATGATCGAATTGGGACTCGAATCTTTTTCCATTGCGTTCGGAATAAGGATATAACATTATAAACACCTAGCGACATGCCTTGGTGGGGATTCAAGATTTTAAGTTACGAAAATCAAGATATAATAAAAAATTAAAATATTGTTTATTTAAGCTTTCCTTTCACTGTACCCATTATCCATTCAAACACGCCATTTTATAGGGTACGAAGCTGTCTTTCTTTAATTTTATGTCACGTATGCCGATGCATTCTTCGAATCGAAATCATCTCATTCGGTTAAAAAAAGAAGAATGAAAAAGAAAAAACATATAAAACCGCGACTATCATTTCTTCTTCTTCTTGCGTTCGATGTTTAACTTAGAAAATGGGGGAGAGTTCAAAAGTTCTCAATCAAATCGCGGCAAAAAAAAAGAAGATAATGGAAGGGGGATTCAACGATCGTTGAAGTTTAATTGCGACCATGACATCGAGGCAGATTAGGAGGGAATTTGAAGAGGGAAGCTCGGATGGGTTTTGATGTGGGCTAGGGTTCCTGCATTTGACTGAGGGCAGCAGTCTCAATGAGGTTGCGTTTTCGAGTTGCATGCGTGCGTAGCCAAGCACAGGCGGCGAGGCGAGTTTGGACGGGAAGAGATCAGGAGGAAGACGTCGAAATCGATGGAAGGTAGTCGCGTCGATCGAGGGCAGAGTCATGGTGAAGGCTAGGGTTGGTTGCCGAAGTCTGGAAGGACGAGTGCGCTGGGATCGTTCGCTTGAAAACAAGTCGTAGGGTAATTATGCTGCTAATTATTTTTATTTAAGTTAATTAATAAGTTAATTAAATTCGTTAACGAGAAATTAGTCTAAAATAAATAACTAGTTGATTAATTTGAATTGTAATCACTGATTTATATAATTTGAAGTCTGCTTATACGAGGTTAAATTACATGGAATCGGCTGTATAGGAGATTGAGGCTGCGGATTCTGAGTGAAAGAATTTAAATTAGAACGATTGACAAAAAAAAGAGAGAAAATCAAGGTGAGGATTTCTCATGCTTCGTAAAAATTTAAATGCTTAAATTTTAAATATTGGATGCTTGATTGATTGATAATTTATGATATATGTGGATGATTGCATATATATAGTAGTATATATACCACATAATAGCGGATGATCCTATATACCGTGATATCCCCCTCGAAGTGGGACTGGTACTTTTATTGTAGTCTGACATCTGTGGATGCAGGGAAACAAGTTGGAAGGATCCAACCGGATTTCTCAAAACATATTAAATAATTTTCATATATATTTAAATATACGATGTGAATGGATAATCTGCTGGATTATTGTGTGGTGTAAATTTTTAAAGGTTAAAATAGCATGGAAATTTAAGTTGGGTATATTAAATACCACAAATATCATTTTGAAATTTTTAAGAGCTGAAAGGAGATTTTTAATATAAAAATATGTGGATTATTTTAAAAGGAACTGAATTGAATAAACAATCATTGGATCCGATCATATTACATAATGTCGGGAAAATATTTAAATAGAAAATTTAAAATAAACTGTATAAAAGAATTTTTTTAAAGACTGGATTTCAAGGTGATATTCGAAAAATTTAGAAAGAAGTTGAAATCGATATTAGAAATAGATTGGAAAAAATAAATGGAATTCAGAAGAAATTGAATTTACAAAATGGAATTTATAAACGAGATTATTTTTAATGGAGCTCAAGAGTTATAAAAATTTATAACTGGAGTTTATAAATAAAAGGGAAGTGAGATCGGATGATAAGTTTGGAATCTAAATTTATGGCGAGAATATATATTTGAATATGGAAATAGGATGAGAAATATGGTAGATACTATTTTAAAGTGAAGATGGTTAAGGGGACCGAATGAGAGTTATGTACTGAAATGAGAGGGGTTATAAATTGAAAATTGGCTATCCAGATTTTAAAAATATATTTTTAACAATATATTAAGTTTCAAATTTTAAAAAGGGAATTTTTATTTATTAAACTATTTAATTTTAAGTTAGTTAGTATTGAAATATTTTAGAAGTGAATTTTTAAATATTTAATATTTATCTTAATAAATCCTAGATTTTGAAACCTGTTTTGCAAAGTAATGTTATAAAAGTGTTTCCAATATTAGGTAATTATTTGAACGTGTTTTAAAAAAAATTATTAGTTTTCCTTAAATACTTATTTTTATTTACAAATATATATATAAAGTTTTGAAAATGGTTTAAATGTATTTATAAACCTACTCGAGTGTTGGAAAATGGTTATTTAGTAGGTGACTTACAAGAGAATTCTCAAAATGAAAATTGGGAAAAGCAAGAAAATTTCCAAAGAGGTTGAATAAAAGTGAACTTCGAAGAAGGAAATAGAATTCATAAAGAAGTACAAAGGGAATTGGGTTTATAAGCAAGTATAATTGGTTTTGAAAATATTAAGGGAATTAATAAAGGAATTTTGGATTTACAGAATTCGTGTTAAAAGAGTTGAGAAATTTACAAATAAAATTGTAAATGATTTTGAGAAAGAGAAATAGGGAATAAAAGGGGTATTTTCTAAGTTTTGAATATAAAATGAGGTGGGAAAAGTATCCTAATATGGGAAAGGGTTGGAAATGTTCCGTTGTAAATATAAGAATTTGAAAATTGTTTTCAAATGCGGAAGTACTGGAAGTTATATCTTATAAAGATATTTTGAAATAAATTTTGGGAAAATTTATAATAAGGCCTGATGATTGTTTATGGATGTGTGTTTATAGTTAAATAACCTACTATCAATTTTGGCCAATTTCGTTAATCATTTCAAAAAGACCAAGATCGGATTTAATTATCCGAAAACCACTTCGATCCGGTTTGAACGTAACGAATGAATAACATATAGAAGATGAAGACGGTGATTTGGTTTGTCCAGACCCAGTACAACTTATGTGGACGAATGCTATCAGAACACCAAAATTGGAAGACAATGAGCATTCTAAGAGAAATCGTCCCTTGAAAGGTAACGCTTAGCCTCGAGCCTCATCAACCGGGAATGACTAAAACAAAGGAAATGCAGCAAAGCTAAGTGGGTCACACCCAAGTTTGGTATGTTATCACCTTTCTAGATGTCCTCGAATACCCTATTTATCTTAGAAGCGCTCGATTGTAAAGGTGGGAACACCCGGGGTGGTAACATATTTGTCTGTCCAGGTTAGGGGTAGGTTGGTCTTGTGTAGCAGGAGATCCCAGTGTGGTCCTTAGTACATGGTTCTAGAGATGTACTGTGATGGGCAATACCCCAGTGGCCCAGTCATTCATTAAAATCCATTCTCCAATACGAGCTTACGGTTTTTTTGTAGAGCCTAGCATGCTGGAATTTAATTAATGTAACAATTTCAGCTATTTGAATAAGTATTTGTATTTAGACACTACTATAATCTCATTATATTTTCTGTAAAGTGTTTGGTTATCGTAAGGGAAAAACCATTCGTGTTTATCTATAACGTGGTCTTACGAGATACCTTTGTTTTTTAGAGGATTTTGAAAAGTTAATCATTCAAATTGAGTGTGTTTTCTCACGCTGGTTTTCCAAACTGACTCGGGTGTTATTTTAGTATAATGCTCGGGTCAAACCGAGTATTACAGATTCATGTTAAATGTTATGGAGCTCAGGAGACGAGTTGGAGTAGTTCAGACCTATATCACATACTTGGTAATTTCAACTATGTGCGGACAAGTTATTTAATTGTCCATTTGATGTATTGGATTATTGTACTCCAATAGTGGTATGTATGTAATAGTACAGTTCGTGTATTTAAAATCTGTTATTATATATTATATTTACTTCCGCTGTGATTGTGAGATTATGTGTTGTTTTGTTTCTTTTCTTCTACCTTTTTCTAAACCATCCTTAATGGACTGGTATTTCCGACGCCCGACTGCTCGGCATTAAATACAGTGGACGTATTGATGTCGATTTTCAAGATCGAAAATCTCCCGTCTGTTACAAATTCCAACTTTTATAAAATTTTCATTTTCTACCTTATCACATTTAATTTAATTTACTTCATTTATTTTGATTGATTTTATGGGGTTTTACATACGTACTCTAGTCTCAATGGATGTATCGATATCCAGTCTCGATACATCTGGATTAGGAATATTTAAAACTCTATACTTATTTTATTGTGATGAATCACTCATGATTACAACACACTGTAACTACTATCACAAAAAATACACATTTATTGATTTTTGTTAAATATACATTAAATTAAATTAATTAACATAACACGTTATATCGAGTACATAATAGAAAGAAAACATATTTTATTTTAAACAAGATTAATTATCGAGTTAGATATATGTAATAATTACATAATTACTTGTAGGGTGCATCCCTTACTCTATCAATCTTCCACTTGCATTCGTAGCCAACTATGGAATCTTTGCCCCATCCCTTTAATCGGTTTGATTAGGACTGATCGAGTTAGACCCTTTATGGATGGATCTGCTATGTTGTTTTTAATTATCTACTCTATCAATTAGCTTTCTCTTATGTTAGTAAACTATATTTATCTTGTGTAACTAGTCAGAGTATGGTTCTCTACTTCTAATGAGTTCTTATCATGCTTGTCATCATATAATAATAATGTACTATTCTTAATACTTGAAATCACCCCTGGCTCAGTTATAAATTTAGGCATTTATATATATATATATATATATATATATATATATATATATATATATATATATAGACTCACATTTCTTTTATTATGGTTCAATTCAATGTGATGTACTTAAACACTTCATTGTATTGGCAATAATGTTTCATTTAGAACATTTCCAACTTAAAGCTTCTTGATTAAGGTTTAAACATGAATCTAATATTGGCACATTATACTCAATATCACTTATAATGTTTGAATTTGAATACTCCTTCATAAGGAGTTTGTTGTTTCCATAAAAAGTTCTCTAGTATTTCATAAATATTGAGAACACTCTAAAGTACCATTTAGTGATCTTAATTTTAATTTGATACTTACTTTATGCATCAGAAACATAAGCAAAATATGAAATTGTAGCCAATAAAACGTGTATGATAATTTCTATGGCAATGCATTAGGAATCTATCTTGCATGTTCCTTATTAAACATTTTAATAATGTGTCTTTGTGTATCGTTAGAAACGCTTCCAATATACTTTACACTTATTATAGAAAAAATCATTCACAAGTCCCTGTCAAGTATTAAACAACTAAACTATTACTTGTTTTAACATAAGTGCATCGTTAACAATCGGTAGTATGTTGATTTCTTTTAGTTAAGAAATATCTATGTACATTTTAATGTTCTTTCTTATATACACACACTTTCTTTGCATTTTGGCTGAAATCCAAACTATTTAATATTTCTATAAAAATACATACTTAATTTTTACGCTTATAGGATGATAGTTTCATATCATTTCTTGGATCATATCCTAAAACCCACAACCCCAATATCGCTGCCACTGACTTTAAGACATGTAGGTTGTTATGTAAAAATAGTCTATTCTAAATCATTATTTAGAATATTCAATCTAAATGTATATGTGCCAAAACACAAAGTCATACCCAGGCGATAATTTTACGAGTAGAACCAAATTAACTTGAGCACGTTGATTAATGAATCTATTACGCTAATTTCAACAATTGAAATTTATGATGTTTTTCTTATTAACGTTGGTCATTATATTTCAACCACATTAGTCTTTCCCTTGAAGACACACTCGCAGCTGATGGATCATATCCCTTTCGTTACAACTACCAAAATTGTTTTTTGGTAACGTACCTAGAATCCTTTCAGATGGTGCATCACACCATATGACATAGTCCATATTATTAATGGTTTAATTGACAACTAATGATTATATATTCTCAATACTGATTAGAAACTCATAGTCTTTCTTCGATGTGTGAGAATACTTATAAAACACTATAATGCATTGTGTTATTTTATGTTAGGTTGGTTTCATTCAGTCCCATTTAATTAATTTCATCTTTGGATCAAATCCATTTTACTACCAATAATTTCTAAAAGAAAGTCCTTTACTACGTAGTTGGTATTTCTTGAAATAACAATTATTTTTCAGTGTAGCGGAATATGTATTCATACACACATTATGAATTGCCTTATATATAAAACTGAATTTTTCTAAATTTATGAAAGTTATGTTCAAAGCATAAATTGGTCATCCAATGACGATCGTTTCCAAACTCCTTTTGGAGTAGTCTATACAGGATCACTTACGAACAATTATTACATGCAGTTTTTCGACTCGCATAACATGTCAACCACTTAACCTAGGATGTGTTGGGTTTTTTTGTAAGCCTTTATCTTGTATGATTTTGTAAACTAATATTTAGATGAAATTAATTTTAACCTAGCGTACTACTCTTAAGTACATGGCATTGCAGAAAGAAGTTAACTCAATTTCACTCATCATTAATCATACTTTGTTCAACAAAGTTCGGTTACTCCTTATTGATACATCATTGTGTATCATAAAGAGGAGTGGCTTTTGAGATTGAATCTTTATTCTTTTTTTAGTACATTTGGAACTCCTTTCAATATACTCACTCATTCGATCAAATCAAATAATTTTATTTTCTATCGCACGTTATTTTGTTTATTTCTATTTTATATTCTTTGAACTTATCCTTAACGTACCACATGCGCATCAAATAAATATGTTCATATTTGTGACAGTTCATCGGTGAATACAACGAAATATATGGAACTATTTTGGTATTAATAGACTTTGATTGCATACATCTATATGTATCAATCTGCATAGTTCATCAACTCTTATGGCACTCCCATTAAATGGGTGCTTTTTATCACAATGATATGAAAGATCAGAGTTGAGTTTTGGGATATAATTCACTAGTACCATATGATTCATAATCGTAAAACTGAAAGAATTATTTCTTCAAACTATGGCAGTCCATAATTCCAAGATAGTTGCAAATAAATTTAGATATTTTTTGTATTTTCCAATGCTATCACAAAAACTACTACTTTAGTTTTAATATATAACAAAGATTCATTATATTCATAATAAAATAAAACTATGCCTGCTTTTTAGTAAATACTCAAAAACAGTTATTATTTCATATACAATGTTTGGTATATTTTACGAAAACAATTTTCATTACTAAATACGACTAACAAGTGTTATATAGCATGCTTCCATTATTTCCATCGTGACTATAACAACATATAAAATACAAAGCCCATTCAACCAACTAGCATAAGCTATTTGTTCCAAATATTGTAACCAGTTTATAGTCGAGAGAATGTAACTCATATTTCTCATTTCAGTGTTAAGTATCTATTATTATTTTACAAATCTTGTTTTCAATGTTTCTTTACGTAGTAGATGTGACCATTCATTCTCTTCATTCCAACTACGCTTTAGGTTACATCTACTCTCATACATTCTATTTCCTTTCTAAGTGGTCAAATCATTCAAAGTGCACCCTTACTACATGATCATAATGAACTCTTAACAAAAATGCAATCTATTATCTTTAACATTTAAGGATATCAAACAAGTTGCATTTTATGTAAACTAGTGAAACTGACTTTTTAGTGATCAAATTCTTATATCCTCCTTTTAGCTCTTGGTCTAGTCTCTAGTGTCACATTTAACACAGAAAAATCATGATTGTAATCAATTTTATTGAATACACAATCTCTCCATAGTTTACTTTCTTATTTCGAATGAACTAATTCCATCAACGTTTTGTACATTTCGAGTGGTAGCGGTTCACCATATACCATCTATATATCTTTAGATATAGATCAAATATTCATATTCTTGAATTGCTTTTTGAGTTCAAAAGTCATTGAATACAACACAAAACCTTGGGCAAGTGAATACATTGGTGACCAAGTTACGAATGTATTTAGTATTTGTATAATTTGGCACTTGCATGGTTCAACATGCAAAAATTTTATTGGTAAGTATAATTTATATTCCTATTTGTCAATATTAATTCAGTTCATTTGTATATTTTAATTGATTGATTTTTATTAATTATATTAAATGCACAAATTTATTGATGTTGATTATTTTAATTTATACATAGCAGATGTTCTTATAATATTATAAGGTTAAATGTTTCCATTTCATTTTTTCCAATGAAGTTCCCACCAAACATTTATGTTTCTTAAAAACCAAAAGAAACAAAGAAATTATTCAATTTCTCTAATGGTTGTTAGGACTTGCTTGCCTTAGGATTCTGACCTTAAGTTTTCACAACAAATCATAACCCCACAAGTGATGGATAACATTTTATCGGTTGCATCATATACAACTCTTAAACCATGCTTTTTGCTGTAATCTCATTCCGACTTTGAGTATGCTCAATAAATCGAAAGAAATTATTCATCGTACCTAATATTTCACAAGGCCTAAGTATAATATATGTACCTTGAGTTTAATCAACAAATACATATATTTATCTTACCTTGTCTAGTCTGTATATTAATAATACTACACATAGTATCCCTAGCTTGAGTTTGCTCGACAACCAAAGAGTATGGAAGTAATTTGTTAATATATAAATGGTAGAGGATAAATTATACTAAAGATTCATAATATTTAATGGAGTAATATAGACTTATGGAATAATGTATTTCTTATAAAATACTCTTATGATTCAAGTGTTAGACATATATGAAATCATGGTATTCATACTGTATGTATGTATTTATTTCCTATATATAATTGGGTTTCTAATCGTTCCACCTTTTATTATACATTTGTATTATATAATTTAACTCCTGTAAACCATTTTATAATTTAATTAAGTTATTTAAAAATCTATGTATAATGTTATATATAAATTTTATGTGATGACCCGAAAATTTTGAACATTTGAAATTGAAATATTTAATTGATTTTAAAGTTGTTTTAGCTTGAATTTAAAATATATCTGTTTATTTGGCAATTAAATTATTGAATTAATCATTTAAAATTGGGTAAAATATTTTATCTTCAGTTTTATGCTTGTTAAGAATATTTTCAAGGCTTAGAAAATTTATATTGATAGTACTAAAGATAATGGAAGCTTCAGAATTGAATTTGAAAATGCTTTGATCAGTTTTGAATTTATATCGTTTAAATCGAATTTAAAAATAGCCTTCCGAGACACAGTCTCGAAATTCGACGAAACCAGTTCTATTGGATCCGTAATATTATATTATTATCGAATTCCAATTTTCGTAGTGTTTGGAGTGATCATGTGGACATACGGTTGATAAACGCGCTGAAATTTAAACCGAAAATTTGATATTATAACTGGTTCAAAATGCTATCTTCTCCATACGATCGAATTTGGACTCAAAAGCTTTTCCATTGCGTTCGAAATAGGGGTATAACCTTACGAACACCTGATGGCACGTCCTGATTGGGGTTCGAGATTGTAAGTTGCATTTATCGAGACGATTGGATTTGAATTTGAATTTGTACTCAAATTTAATATATATGTATATATGGACTTAATAATATTTTCATAAGACAAAATCTACACGTGCTTCCCCTAATCTAACACTTGTCCTCCAATTTCACACGCGTCCTCTAAAGGAAAAAACTGTGATTATCTTGTTCAAAGAGGAAAAAAATCATTTTCATTCTCAGTAAAAAGAAAAAAATCAACAGTGCTTTAAAGAAAAATAATAAAAATGGCCGTGATTTTTTTATTTAAATCGAAACCCTTTTTCTCGTTTGAAAAAAAACTACAATTGTGAAATCAATGGCCAATTAAAAATCAAGACGAAACCCAAATCATAATATCAGATCGAAATCGCATCGCCCACCTTCCCAGTTATCTTCCACCAAATCAAATCGCAAGTACTTCCTTGCGAAATCCTTTCTCGACGACTTGGCTAGGGCTTGCAAGCAATCGAAGGCGGGCAGCGCTATTGATTCGAGTAACAGGTAGCATCGCGTTCGATCGCGATCATGTTTGTTAGTCTAGTTAGGCCGCAGGCACACGCGCGTGCGTGTTGTTGTCACGACGAAGAGATTAAAGGAGCAGTCCAGGCGGGCGCGATCAACAGTCGAGGCCAGTTCGTTGACGAGTAGAGGAGGGAGTCTATCCAATGGATACAGTTAGGTATTTAATTTTTTTAGTAAAAATGTAAATGTTTTTATATAAACACACACATATATATATGTAGTGGGTATATGAATGCGTGTTTTAATTTTTTATGAAAACAAAAAAAATATTTTTTACAACTGTCTTTTATAAATTTAAATATTCAAAGTTTATATATAGAATTGTATACATATATGCAGATCTTTATATATATATATATATTCAGAAAATTCTATAGATAAGGTTTTATAGAAAATATATAGAAATTTTAATAGAGATTATTTTATAGATGTATATATTTTATAGATTTTTGAAATCTATATATATATATATATATACTATTTTCAAAATAAAAATAATAAAGATAAGAATAAATGTATGTATACATATTTTTTAAAATTTATTTGTTTAAGTTGTTTTGAACAATAGTTTATGATAATTAATTTGTTTTATTAACTAGTTTAATGTATTTTAGTTACCCAAGATTATTTAAAAGGGAAATTTAATTTTAGGTTAAATAAATTTATTAAAATAAATTGGGTTAAAATAAAATCATTGGATAATTAAATTACCAAACCAAAATTGATTATTCGATTATTTCTAATATTAATGAATTGAATAAATGTTTATACAATTTCTAAAATGGAGAAACAAGCCGGAATGGAAATGAGTCGGAATGGATTGCAAACCAAAGGTGAGATCTTCTCACTCAATCAGAAAATAGTTAGAATTTGAATTCTTGATTGATTGTTTGAAGGTGATAGTATATACGATAGTGTGTGTATATATATATTTGGAGTGATTTATTTTCAACATTATATAGCGGATGATACCCCATGCGCCGCATAACAATGGATGATATTATATAATCTCATGTACCGCGATATTCCACCTCGAAGTGGAATTGGCATTTAATTGTTGTGTTAACAAATATGGATGCAGGGAAACAGGTTGGAGGGATCCATATGAATTCCTCAAATATTTGAATTTGTTTTATAAATTGTGTATTGATTTATTAATAATCTGTGAATGATTATATTTGTGATTGAAATCATTGAAGGCTATAGTTTAGCCGAATATATTTTGATATCGTAGGATACCAAAAATTAAGAATTGGATTCTGAAAACTAAAGTATAAAATCTTGAGCATGTTATTTTTAAAGAATTGAATAAATTTAAAAGAAGGAATTTAAAAGTATAAAAGTTGAATTTTGTAATCCTATCGAATAAATTCCAAAATAAGGGAAAAAGATTTTAGTAAATGGATTTAAGAAATTAGTTGAAGAATTTAATTAAAGTTCAGATTTTAAATAGTTTGGTAGAAATAAAGAAATTTATTTTTAAAATGTAATAAATTTGGAAATTAATTCGTATCGATCAAGATCGTGTCCAATGGAGCTGAAATTTGATGGAAGCAATCTTTGACTTATAGGTAATCTCCTGTGAAAATTTCATCGCATTTGGATCAGTGGATTTTGAGTTATAGTCGATACGAAATTGGATTTCTCGGTGGCTGTCTGGTTCGAAACCATGATTTCGAATCGATCTACTTCGACTCGATGAAGCACGTGATTCTGCGGCGATGTGGCGCGCACTCCTCGCATCGATCCACCTTTTGCTCCGGTTTGACCGCGTCGTATCCATGGATCTCGCCTCATTTTTATCGATGACCGTTGCGTCAATTTGGACTCTTTTGACTTGGTGGATACAAACAAGCTATTGGATATGGATTCGAACAAGAGCCCCTCATGGATATGAAATAGTCACAGCCTGATGGATGCGAAGCAAGATCATCTGATAGATACTAAGAGTAGTTGCCTGATGGATTCGAGATAGATGGATGCGATGGCACTGGACCTTGACCGATGCGAAGATGATGGATTCGATCAGAAGCTCAACTATCGATACGAGGTATTGATAATTCGATGGATTCGAACAACAATAACATTGATGGATATGAACCAGTGGAGACTGATGGTTACAAACAGGACTTCCCTTGATGGATATGAGCCAAGTAGACACTTGATGGATACGAAGTAGGCTAGAGCCAATCGTACGAAACGCATGCTCTGTCAATGGATTTGTACGAGATTGAGCTTAGCCGAGGCGTCCTGATGGATTCGAATGAGATCGAGTCGAACCTAGGCTTCTTGATGGATTCGAACTCGATCGATGCGAAGCTGATGGGTACGAATACTGATAGCTCGATCGATACAAACCAGGGGAACTGATTGATATGAAGTGGGCGATGGATGCAAACCGTATCGAGTCGAACTGTGGCTTACCGATGGATACGAAAACGAGGTTGTTTCCTCCCATTTTAATCGAACATATCTTGAGCATACGAACTCAGGTTGACTTGAAATTTGGAATGCTAGCTTCCGTGGCGTAGTTCATCATGTCTTGTCTGTTGTAGCTTGGTCCGAACTCAGAAAAAATTTACCAACATCCATAGTAGACCTATGTATTAACGATGTTCAGGACGATTCATCCTTGGTTCCTAGTCAAGCTCTTGGTGTCACGGCTTGCCAAAAGGCGGGATAACATTTGCCCCCTAAAGTACGTCTTATGGAAATATGACGTGCTTTGAAAAGCTGCAGTCTTCATTCTGAACAATCATTGTCTTTTTGTTGAAAGCTGTAACCCTGCGTCGCAGTAACCGGTTGCTGCATGATCAGTGCTTAGCTGTTTTTCGCCTTATTCGTTATTAAATGAATATCCAATTCCTTTTAATGCTGAAAACGGGATATTAGTTTGACATGTATGTACATATGTTGATCTGACTCTCGTTAACGTTGCACGTTCACGAGTCATAGTCAGCTTTCTTGTACCGAATTTCGCATCGATCCTCTCCTGAATCGATGTGAAACTCGAGTTGTAACAAGCTTGATGGTTGTTTTTGTACATTTCTTCGTATCGATCCTCTCCTGGATCTACATAGGAGTTTGAAAGGTTGTTCTCGCATCGATATGTTTGGCATTAATGGATATGAATCATCATTTCGTATCGATGGTCTCTGTTGTTTGATATGAATAGGCGATTCATAATTCGTATCAATGAAAGTTGGCTTCTGGATGTTGTGAGCTGATGAATTCAAACGGCACAGTTCGCATCGGCGCGTTGTGGGTGGAGTCGAACCAATCGAAACGAATTGTAGTTTCGAACCGATAAACCTTGGTGGTAACTTCACCTCGATGAAGGCAAGGGCCAATGGGTTCGAATTGAGCATTTGAATCGATTCATGGGTTGACCGGTTGCGACCGGTCACATTGACTGGGAGGCGAATCGACCCAGTCTCTCCCTAGGCTCCATATAAATACTCAGGACTTCGGCCATTTTCACTTTTTACCGCCGTACCCCTATTTTCTTCTTTCACATCGATCCACGTCCTTCGAGAATGAAAAAGAACTGCATAGTGCTTTCGAATCGATCAGATTCACCCTTCAAATCCTTCTAATTTCAACTTCAATTTAGGTAATGAACTGGTTGCAACTAAATCCAAACGGCGAGGCTTGAATCTCAGATCCATGCCATCTTCACCAATTATCCATTCTGGCAACCGTTAAGGTCGGATCTGGGTCAAAGCTTGGTTGAAAATGGCCATGGTGATGTCTTTGTTGATTGGGGAAGAAAGAGTGGAAAAAATAAATAGATCTGTGCTTCGCGTCGATTTGGGGACCTGTGTTCGAATCGATGCAGGCAATGATGTTTTTTCTTGGATTTTGCATCGATTCCAGGGATTTCCTAAGGGAGATGTTGTAGCTCGTATCCATTGAGATGGTGGTAGATCGTATCGATCGGTAATGATCGACGCGAGAATTAAACAAGAAGTCGTCTCGAAATCCTCGGCTTTAGATCGATACGAATCTTACTTTAATGATCGATACGACAAGTATCGATTCGAACGTGATTGATGTGAAGCTGTGAATTTCCTGATCGATACGAATCTGTCTATCGAGGATCGATTCAAACCCATCTTTAGTGATCGATACGAACTCGAACCTTGATGATCGATTCGAATTTTGTCCCTGGTGATCGATACGAAATTCAGATCTTGACAGATACGAATAAACTTCCCGTGGTCGATTCGAACCTATCCCATGATGGATACAAAATTTTGAACACTCTTTAGCACAATTCCGACGAGCTTCATTTTTTCATATCTGGACTTGACCATTAAACTGCATACTTGACTACCTTTCGAAGCTCGTCGAAGGCACCATAACTTAACACGATGATAATTTTTTTTAATTTGGATCGATTGCTAACATCTGGATGATTTGGTGATGACGGTCAGCGATGACGGTCATTCCAATTGGATTCCGATTATCTTCATCGTTTGCCAATTTTTCTCTAACTCTGCAAAATTTATTCAAGCAATGCACAGCACTGCACTGCACAACACACATTTTACAGGAAGGGAACACATAGGCCCTTTGTCGTCTAATGATAATTTCTCGTGAGTTAGTTAGTTATGGAAACTCCAAGATCGCAGCCACAGGAAACTCAGAGTTCAATTCCTCCCGTGCTTGAAATACCTGAGATTGAGGTCGAAGTTATCGATCCAGCCCCTGACAAGGTACCAGACGCACCTCTTATCAATATTCTGCCAGACTCTGTCCCTTCCAACATTTCAGAAGATATGCTAGGGAGAATTTGCCTAAGGCACGGCTTGTCGATGTACGACGTGCTACTACCAGGACTAAATGACAGACCACACAATCCACTAGAAGGGTATACCGTATTCAATCGACATGCGTGCGTAGCTGGGACACTCCTCCCGTTCAATTGGTATATAAGAGAAGTATTGTCCTTTATAGGGATCGCCCCATCTCAACTACACCCAAATGGATATGCTTCGCTCAATAGCTTGTTCGTCGCATTTATGGAGCACCTCTATCGTCCACCCCGACTGACCGAGATAAGATACCTGTTCAATATCAAGAGTCGGACAGACAGTCCATCCTTCACATTTCGAGAGGCTATGAGAAATTGTCAAAAAATCACGGGGTCCTGGACCAGGCTAAGCTACTTCAAGACGGAATGGTTTTACGTTAGATGCCCTCCAGAATTTGCTAGGCGATAGCTATTTAGACGTGAGTTTTGCTATTTTCTCGAGTAGTTGACAAGATAATTGTAAACGAGACCCAACTCATATTCTCTTTTTCTTTACAGCGATAATTCAGTGACCTGAAGGATGATATTACAAAGAAATAGTTTGGGTTCTTCAAGAGGTCCCAGGCGAAGATAGAAATATTGACTTGGTCCTGACGGACAGGAATCTCATAATTCTTGGGCTGATCGAGCAAAGACAAAAGTATAAGGCTCGACGGTGCATTAAGAACTATCTCTAGGGAGCGAGTTAAGCGAAAAACCCTAGAGTTTTTATAATCAAAGAGGCTGACACTGAGAGAACCCACACAGATGAAGAACCGTTGGGCGAGCCTGCGGATGCAGCCCAGGATGCTGAAGAGAAGAGAAAAGGCAAGGCAACCGTTTTCAAGCCATCCAGAAAGGGGAGATGGAAATCTGTTGTCATGTCCCGACCCACCTTCGAAATTAGAATTTCGGAGATGTCTCCCCTAAGAACAGAAAGTCTTTACGAAGGGCATGCCGATCTTCCAATTCCGGACGATGTGCCCATGTAGCATGATGCCGGATTGGATGAACTCCAACACACCCTAGTTTTAAGCGAATCTCTGCCCGCTAGCGTGGTTGACACACCCGGTTGGTTGGGGGGATGCACATACATACAAACTTCACGGCACCACACGGTTTTTTGACCGTAAGCTGTCTTTTCTGAAGATTATTAAATTCGTTTCTGTTTTTCTTTGCAGGCACCATGTCCGGCCGAGGCTTAATGCTTGGTAGTCTATGCAGCAAACGTAAATCTTCATCCTACTATGAGTCACATGGGAGGGAAGAAGATAGGGATCACAATCAAGGCTATTCCAGCCAGGAGCGGTCTGATAGGGATAAAAGATATGTACGCCGATCCCGATCTCGCACACCCCCTCCCAGAGCTCCTGTACCGCCTCCCATTCATGTTTCAAGGCCTCCAGAAACTCCACGACACAAGCCGTCTTCCCGCTCTTCATGGCCTGACTCTCATCGTCCAACTGAAGTGGTGGATCCTTCAACTACTACACAGGCTCTCGTCGAGCCCACTGGGGAAGGAGTGATGAGGCACGCTCAGCTAAAAAAGGACTTTCCTGGTATATGTTTTAATGGATTCGTCTTTCCCCCACGCTTGAAAAGGATCCGGCGTCAGCCGAAACTACAGTACATGATTATGTCACGGACATATTTTTCTAGTATCAGGAATGGTCGAAAACCGTGAAAAAAGCATCGAAGGTGGCCTTCGACCGGGCAGTCGTGATTGCAAAGCTAGAGAAAGAACTCGGCCAGAAAGATCGTATTATTCAAGTGCTCAATAGTGAGGCCGAGTCTTCTTGCCAATCTGAGATTGAGGCCCTTAAGAAAGCTGACGAGGCCCAGGCGGTAATGGACTGAATGAAGCCGGAGCATTATGCCACAGTGGAGAACATAGGCCATAGGAACACCATCGTTACCGCTGAACGAGACGCAACCCTTAAAGAACTTAACGAGCTTAAGTCCAAATTTTCTGAAATCATAAAGGAAAAGGAAGATGCCAACGTTGCCATACAGGAAGCATGCGATCAAGCGGAGGTGCTTCGGAGAGAAAGAGACGCGGCCATGGAAAAGGTCCACGAGGTAGAGGCTGAAGTTGATGAGAAGGTTCGGCTGGCAGAGACCAGGCTTGAGGCAAACATAGAGGAGCTTCTCGTCACTTACAACGCCAACATACTTAGACACAGGAAGTTGGCATGGCACGACGATTATTCTACACATCTATACAACGCCTGGAATTTGCTGGTTGAAGAAGAGAAGGCAGTGCTATTGGGTGGTGCACTCGACGAATATGAGCTGGAAAACCGCATATTGAGGTGCACTCGACGAATATGAGCTGGAAAACCGCATATTGAGCGAAGATGAAAAGAAGGTTCTCCATGATTCTATGATCTTTCGTGAAACAGAGAGACAAGGCACCCAACACTTAGAAATTAGGGAAGGTTCCGGAGTTGAGCATCGTGCTACAAGTTTCGAGATTGTTACGTCATCTCGATCTGAGCCCACTCTAGTGATCGAGCCCCAGCCCGTCCCGGTTTATCACCCTGAACAGCCACGACTATCTCCTATTAAGGAGCATTCATCCGAAGCTGTTCAGCCAACCGCAAGCCAGTTGAGGAAGGTACTCTAAACAAATTTTGTGTGTATCTGAAATGAAGGGCTTGTTTTTTGAAGCATGTTCTAACAACTTCTTTTCTTCCTTGTCCAGTGAGCGAAGTTACATTGACAGCACCTCCTACAATCAAAGAATCACATCAAGTGCAGGAGGCCATCATTACTGAGGCAATCACCACGACTGCGGTCGCACCGATTGAGGTGACGCAGGAGAGCTCAATTTCCTTTGACGGGCAGATGATCAATGGGCTCCTGGGCCGACACGGCGACCCTTTTGCGGACATGCCGTTCGTTCTTGGTGCGTTCCTGCCTGCTTCTAGTGCTTCGTCACAGTCCACTACTTCCCCCAGCGAAGCTCGTGCTATTCGAGAAGTAGAGATATTGGTGGAAATTAATGCTGAGATGGAGGCAACGGCTCATGGCGGTATTCTGAGGGTGGAGTGACGGTGCCTGGTCCGACTCCACTTAGGATGATATCACCCGGGGGGACACTGGTTGATACTAGAGTGTCTACCTGCCCCCGGCTGTAGATCCAGTTCCTCCGACTCCTCCTGAAGAGGGCATCCCTGTAGACTCGAGTTCGAAGGAAGAGATCGATATCATGCCTTCATCCGGAGATTCCCCGCCTAAAGCGAAAAGTTCGAAACGAAATATCATTAGCGATGCCGACGGCTCCACACTGAAGAAAAAGCCGAGGAAGAAGAAGGAATAAATAGATTCCTTAGGCACGCTTTTGGGTAGATAGGAATCTACTTTTGCTTTAGTAGGTCGTGTATAGATGCGGATTCGGCCCCCGCTAGAAGGCATTTTTTGGAAGAACTTGTGCATAAATTCTTATTTCCAGTTAGTTGAAATAAAACTTTATTTTCTTTGCTTCAACTATTTTTCCTGTCTTTTGCGCTTAAGTGTTGTAACCTTCGAATCATTGCTTGGCATGCTTATGGAGTATCCGTTCTAGAATTGAATCTATTTCATACACAAGTTTTAAAATCATGGACATAAGCTGCGACACAAGATTAAGATGGATACTCGATGTCTTATTGTTTTAGTCAATGTTTCACTAAGCGCTGCCCTCAGCTTGGGGATCCAGTTGTAATGATTGCCTAATGATCGCACTTCTATCTCTGCCTTCCTAGCTTAACATCGTCAAGTCGATGTTGAAGCAAGTGAAGGGTGAGCGGTTTCAATTATGTGCGTTTAATGATAATAATCGCATCCACACTTCGGGGATCAGTATTTATATTTCGGTGGTTAATCAAACCTGTCACAAATCTTGAGCACATGTCCATACTCTAAGGACTTAGGATAATTTGTGATCGATAATCTGTTTCGCACTCTGCGAATTCGAGAGTTATCGATATTTGTAGCGCAGCTCGCACTCCGGGAACTTTGATTCGGCATTTATACTCCAATTCGCACTCTGGGAACCTAGAGTTGATGTTTATACTCCAATTAGCACTCTGGGCTCCGGTTCGCACTTTGGGAATCTAGAGTTGAAGTTTATACTCCAATTCGCACTCCGAGAATTTAAAGTTAGTCGACAGATGGTCAGTCACATCTGTTTGGACTTTTTAGGAGGTCGTTCACACTCTGGGAACGATAGATTTATCGGGATCGTGGATGGTCGGATCACATCCACCCCAAATTAACAAGCAAGGTCGTTAGATGGACGGGTCCATCCTCCTCTAACTTGGTTAGGACATGGTTGGAGTCGTTAGGCAGACGGGTCCGCCCTCTCTAAAGCCGTTCTTATAATTTTCACACTCCAACTCGCGCTTTGGGAGTTTGGAGTGGTTTTAAGGATTGTCGTGTATCAATCCTTTTTGATATTAGCATAGTGGCTTGCTCCCGAGCACGGGTATCATTTAGTGAGTGACCAGTCATATCACAGTCACTCGCTATATGAATAAATTCCACCGTTCGATGTAACTTAGCTCTCCGTGCATCGTGATGTTGTACGTCATATTCAATAAATTACAGCTATGGCTCGAAGAGACGGCATTTTATTGCTGAAATGAGAAAACATGGCAAAGTCAGTTGCCTTAATACAAATTCAAATTTTGAAATGCGAAAACAAATTGCAAATAAAAGAATGAATCGGATAAATGAAGCCTGTCATATGATATAGCGACGGAGGCTTTCACTATTCTAAGCTCTTGGCAAAGTAAGACCGTCAACGGTCGATAATTTGAATGTGTCATCCCCGAGATTTTGAGTGATCACATATGGCCCTTCCAATTTGGCTTCTTGTGTGAAGGAACCGGATAAATTCTTTTTAGAACGAGATCGCCAAGTTCGAAGGTCCACGGTCGGACCTTCGCATTGTATAATCGGCGACTCGATTTCGATATGCGGCTGCCCTCAAATCATCCTCTTCACGCTTCTCATCCAGTAAGCCCAAAGATTCAGCGAGTAATATGGCGTTAGTTTTCGGGTCATAATAAGTCACACGATGAGAAGGTACTTTCATTTCGACTGGGGTAATGGCTTCCGAGCCGTAAGATGGAGTGAAGGGAGTGTGACCGATCGCGGATTTATGGGTCGTTCGATAAGCCCATAATGCCATAGGTAATTCATCAACCCACTTGCCCCCGGCCTTTTCCAGTCGTTTCTTCAGAATAGACCAGATAACCTTATTAACAGCTTCAACTTGGCCATTCGCCAGAGGGTGTGCAACTGCAGAGAATTTCTTGTGGATGTGGAATCGTTGGCGGAAATTTTTGAATTCAACACTATCGAATTGAGCTCCGTTATCAGTGATGATGGTATGCGGGAGGCCAAATCGATAGATGATATTGCAAACTACGAAGTTGATTACTTTTTCGTTGTGATGGTCGTAAGAGGTTCAGCTTCAGCCCATTTAGTAAAGTAATCAACCGCGACGATGGCATATTTCGCTCCTCCTTTGGCAAGAGGTAGAGTGCCAATGATATCGATGCCCCATACTGCAAACGGCCAGGGACTGACCATTTGGGTTATCTCGGTAGGTGGGGCTCTCGGAATTCGAGAATGTCTCTAGCATTTATCACATTTCCTTGCATAGTCTGATGCGTCACGGTTCACAGTTGGCAAGAAGTATCCATCTCGAAGCACTTTCTTGGCAAGGGCTTGCCTCCTGGTGTGATCGCCACATTCTCCCTCATGCACATCATGTAACACTCTTTTGATTTCATCATGTGCGATACGTCGGAGGAGAGGAACAGAATATCCTCTTCTATACATGACTCCATCCGGAATGGTAAACCACGAGGCTTTTCTAAGAATCTATCTTCTTTCACTCTACGCTCGGGCAGTGTTCCGTGCTCGATATAGTTTCGATATGGGGTCATCCACGACTCTTTTTCGGGAGCGATTTCAAACATAAAATCAGCTTCCGTCTGATCAATGCTGGGAAAAGATAAAGTTTCAACGGGAACGAGTCCCATCTGTTGTGCCTCGCCTGTACTTGCTAAGTTGGCTAATGAATCATCCTTCTGGTTGTGCTCGCGGGGTATGTAGAAAATGGCATAATAATCGAATTGATCAAGTATTTCCTAGACTCGAGCTAGATAAGCTGCTAGTCTTCGATCCTTGGCCTAGTATTCTCCCGGACTTGGCATATGACTAACTGAGAGTCGCAGTAAACTTCCACAGCAATAATTCTCAGATCACGAGCTAACTTCAACCGAGCAAGTAAAGCTTCATACTCAGCATCATTATTGGTCGCGCGGAACTCAAATTTACAGCATAGCATATGGATCGAGCCTCGGGGGTTTCAAGTACAACACCAACACCTGAGCACCGATCATTGGACGCGCCGTCGTTATATAGCTTCCAAATGTATTCGAGAGGTTTACTGGTCTCAGGCAAGTCCTCTAGGATAGTGAATTCGGCTATAAAATCTGTTAAGACTTGACCTTGAATGGTTGTTCTTGGGGTATAAGTAATATCGAAATGACTCAGTTCGATATTCCACTTAAGCAACCTACCAGACATTTTAGGCCGCATAAGGACCTGTTGTAATGGCTGGTCGGTGTACACGGTGACAGGATGAGCCTGAAAATATTGACGGAGGTTCCTCGAGGCAATAAATTAGGCAATAGGTCAACTTCTCTAGCTTTGGGTAGTTTCTCTCAGCTCCAGTTAGTCGCTTGCTAACATAATAGACAGGTTTCTGCACTCGGTCTTCCTCCCGAACCAAGGCAGCACTGATCGCATTCTCTGATACCGCCAGGTAAATATACAACTGTTCATGGTCGATAGGCTTTGATAAAATTAGCGGTGTGGAAAGATGTTGAACCAGTGCTTGGAACGCACCTTCACACTCCGCAGTCCATTCAAAGTTTTGCTTTCCTTTTCAAATCAGATCAAAGAAAGGGATGCATTTGTCGGTAGACTTCGATATGAACCTGCTCAACGCTGCCACCTTCCCGTTGAGGCTCTGAACTTGCTTTATTGTTCTTGGAGTCTGCAAGTTTCTAATTTCCCAAATCTTTTCTAGATTGGCTTCTATTCCTCGAGCATTGACAATGAACCCAAGAAACTTTCCGGATGCGACTCCAAAGTGGCACTTTAGTGGATTAAGCTTCATCCCGTACTTTCAAAGGATGTTGAACATTGACTCCAAATCATTGATGTTATCAGTGGAGAATCGTGACTTTACTAGCATGTCATCTACATAAACCTCCATGGTCTTCCCGAACGGGTTAGCGAACATCCGGTTGACAAAACGTTGGTATGTTGCTCCGGCGTTCTTTAATCCGGAGGGCGTAATTTTGTACCAGTAGAGTCCCAGGTCGGTTATGAAGCTAGTATGTTCTTGGTCGTGTACATGCATGGTATCTGATTGTAACCAGAATAAGCGTCCATGAAAGATAACAATTCGTGTTCAGCCGTTGAATCTACAAGCTGATCAATCCAGGGAAGTGGAAAACTGTCTTTTGGGCAAGCTTTATTTAGATTAGAATAATCGACGCATGTCCTCAATTTCCCATTCGGTTTTCGGAAAAGTACGGGATTGGATACCCACTTCGGGTATAAAGCATCTCGAATAAATCCGTTTGATTTGAGCTTATCGACCTCTTCTTTTAGGGCGGCATATCCCTCTGGATCCATACCATGCCTTTTCTGTTTGACCGGGATACACCGCGGGTCAATATTCAGGGTGTGGCTCGCGATGTCTGGCGAGATCCCACACATGTCAGAATGTGTCGAGGCGAACACGTCGAGATTCGTCCGGAGAAATTCAACCAAATCCTGCTGTGTCTCTTGGCTCAACTGAGACCCAATCTTTAAGATTCTCGAATCATCATCATCATCATTACTGATCAGAACATCGACCATTAGTTCGGCCGGAGAAGCTGGACTTTCTATAGATTCATCCTTATTTTCATTGTCTCTAGGGCCAAGATCCATCTGGAATTGGTTGTGGTGTCCGGGCCGAGGCCCAGGCACCAATTGTCAATTATTCGCAAAGCGGACGCAGAGTGATTCCTCTATGCCCTTTCCTTTCTATCGTCGATGCGCCTCGCTCAGCTCAGCAACATAACAGGCTCTCCTAGCAGCCTGATCTCCTTGAATGACTCCAATCCAACCATCGGTGGGGAATTTCAAAGTTAAACACCATGGGGCAATTGTTGCCCTGAATTTAGCGAGGGCCGGTCGGCCCAAAAATGCGTTGTAGGGGGATTGAATGTCTAACACAACAAATTATAATATCCGGACTCTCCGGCACTCTCCAACTTCCAGCTCCACTAGCAACTCCACTACTCCAGTGGGTATATTGGCACTTCCATCGAAGCCATGAATTCAAGATTGGCAAGGTTTCAAATCCTTGGCTTCCATTTTCATCAGATTGTAAGCTCTCTTGAATAAAATATTTATTGAACTCCCACTGTCGACCAGAATCCTCTTCATCCAAGTAGGACCAACCTGGGCAGATTTGACCAGTGGGTCAATGATAGGGCCTCGACCTTGTCAGCATCCCAACTTCTGAGCACGATGTCATCAGTCATTGTTTTCTGTTGTTTGACCGGATCCCCTTCATCAAAATTACTACAACACTTAAAGTCTGCATGCCTGATAGAACTGGCATATGATTCCATATCCCTCCAGATTCGGTCAGCTGGATGGAGACCACTACTAACTGTATTTATCACCAACCTTCCGCCCATACAAGCGGGTTCCTCTCGTCTTTCTTGATTCTGAGTACGATTTTGGTTTGACGGGTCTGCACCACTAAATTGCGGCACCCGCACGAACTGATCTAACTTTCTTTCCCTGATCAACTTCTCAATGAGGTCCTGCAAATTTGTACACTCATTGGTATTGTGGCCATAACTTTCATGGAATCTACAGAATTTTCCCGTTTGAATCTGCCTTTTTGATGACGGCTTCGGAGCAGGCTTCTTATATTGCATGGCATTACAGGTTTGCAGATACACGTTTTCTAACGACGTGTTCAATAGTGTGTAGTTAACATACATTGGAGCCCTACGTCGCGGGCCACGGTTTTGATCCCATTTCTTATTCTGACTACCATTGTTTCTCGGTTGAGATTGCTTGTTTTGTGTATTCAGCTGTACCTTTCCAGAACTCTCACCCGACTATTTAACTGCTACATTGCTCTGAATCCCCTCACTACTGGGTCCTAGGTCATCCTGCTTCCTAGACTGTTTTGCATCCTCTCGCCTTAAGAATTGGGCGGCTTTGGAGTAGAAATGGTCCAATGACGCACGACCAATTTCCAAACTCGAAGTCAGGGTCAATTCCCTTAGTTAGTGCCATCAAGATTGAGTTATCGTTAGGGTTACTGATCTCCGCACATGCAGCATGGAACCTTTCCAAGTAGCATCTAAGCGTCTCCCCGGGAGCTTGAGTGATGCTAGACAAAGTGTTATCATCCTTAGGCCTTGCAACATGCATACGAAACTGTTCTACAAACTTTATGGCCATCTGATTAAAACAAGAAATGGATAGAGGCGGCAATCGCGTAAACCACATAGTGGCAAAGCCCCCCAAAGAGATAGGAAAACTATGGCACTTTACCACGTCATCCGCTCTTGCAGCGTTCGTCAACTATTCATATTTTAGGATGTGCTTGTTTGGGTCTGAATTTCCATCATAAACCGGTAAAGTAGGCATTCTGAACCGTCAAGGTGGTTCGACATAGAGTATGTCATCCGTAAAGGAGGTGTGACTACGAGAGATTCCCCAGTTGTCGTTGGTAAGACCTGGATTTCACGGATCATTTGACGTATCATAGTTGGGAGGTCTGGAGTTTGAATGTTCTATGCACATTGAGCCAAGGAGTGGTCGGTTTCCACATTGCGGGGATGGACCGGACGCTGCCGACGGTCCACGTCTTTCCTCCTTGTTTAGACGTCTTCTGGGATGTAAGGTTCAGGAGTACGTTCATGTTGATTCCGTACATCAATCTCTGTTTCAACCATGGCAGTGGTGGCACGTTTATCTGCAGTGTAATGAGGAACAGTCCCTCCCCGGAAAAAGGGTTCAGTATGAAAGCTGGCCGATGGACCAACTCTCAGTTGTCCAACAGTGAAGGTGGGCTGATGTCCGATGGCCTGTGCATGACCTTCGTCTGGTCGAGGACGAACGGATCTTTGGTTGTAACCAGCGAGGCAGAACTTTTCGTGGAGGAGTGAGAGACTTGATCTCTTCTATGCGTTCTACGCTTCTGGCGGTTTAGCTGGTTGGTCGGCTCAGCGTTCGCACGTAGTTGTTTTTTCAACTGTTGTCGACTCTGTGTTAGTTCCTATAGCAACAACTGGAACTCTTGCCCAGTAATCGGGCCTTGTGAGTTTGAAGGTACGGCTGCGTTCTGGTTGGTTGGTGGTAACTGCGTGGGATTTTGCCTATCCCGGCCTTCCCGATCGCCAATGATGGAGGTGGTCCTTGTGTTAACCATCTTGGGGGCTGAATTCCTTTCTTAGACTTTATGTAAATCTGAATAGAATGGAAGGAACTCGAATTTGTGATCTGGATCTCTCTCTTAGATTTATGCAATCCGGTATCGACGATAGATCCAATGAGCAGGAGAAACTCTGGGTTTTCTCAGTGAAAGCACCAAAGTGCTTGTATTAAAATTAGGCACAACACCATTTGAAAGTTTTTGAAGAGATAATAGTGAAGAATATAAATTTAAAATGAAGATTATCTAACAAAAACTCCAACTAAAAGGAATGTAAATGCACAGACAAGCGATTTAGAGTGGTTCGGCGTGTTGCCTACGTCCACTATGAAGTTTTTATGAATTTATTGATTCTCTTTGAATAGTTACAAGTGATTACAGCGAACAATAGCAAAATACAACTTGGAATTTGAATTCAACGGCAAGAGTATGGTGCAAATCTCAATCCGGCACCGTCTGGGCGCTTGAGAATCCAAAGATCCTTCTTCTGTAGGCTCTGGGGCTCTATTTATAAGTGTAGAAGGCCGATATCGTGCTCAAACTTCGGGAGACTCGTTCTAGCACGTGAGGGGGCCCACGCGACCGGTCCTGGAGAGTTTTGACTCGATCCATGATCGATACGAAATCAATTCATATCGATCAAGATCGTGTCCAATGGAGATGAAACTTGGTGGAAGCAATCTTTGGCTTGTACATAATCTCCTATGAAAATTTTATAGCATTTAGATCAGTGAATTTTGAGTTATGATCGATACGAAATTGTATTTCTCGGTGACTGTCAGGTTCGAAACCATGATTTCGAATCGATCTACTACGACTGAATAAAGCATGTGATTCTGCAGCGACATGGCACGCACTCCTCGCATTAATCCACCTTTTGCTCCGGTTCGACCGCGTCGTATCCATGGATCTCGCCTCATTTCTATCGATGACCGTTGCATCAATCTGGGCTCATTTGACTTGGTGGATACGAACAAGCAATTGGATATGGATTCGAACAAGAGCCCCTGATGGATGCGAAGTAGTCACCACCTGATGGATGCGAAGCAAGGTCATTTGATGGATACGAAGAGTGGTTGCCTGATGGATTCGAGACAGATGGATGCTATGGCACTGGACCCCTGACCGATGCAAAGACGATGGATTCGATTAGAAGCTCAACTATTGATACGAGGTATTGATAATTCGATGGATTCGAACAGCAATAACATTGATGGATAGGAACCAATGGAGACTGATGGTTAAGAACTGGACTTCCCTTGATGGATACGAGCCAAGTAGACACTTGATGGATATGAAGTAGGCTAGAGCCAATTGATATGAAATGCATGCTCTGTCAATGGATTTGTACGAGATTGAGATTAGCCGAGGCGTCCTGATGGATTCGAATGAGATCGATTCGAACCTAGGTTTCTTGATGGATTCAAACTCAATCGATGCGAAGTTGATGGGTACGAATATTGATAGCTCGATCGATACAAACCAAGGGAACTGATCGATATGAAGTGCGCGATGGATGCAGACCGGATCGCGTCGAACTGTGGCTTACCGATGGATACGAAAACGAGGTCATTTCCTCCAATTTGAATCGATCATATCTTGAGCATACAAATTCGGATTGACTTGAAATTTGGAATGCTACCTTCCATGGCTTAGTTCATCATGTCTTGTCAGTTGTAGCTTGGTTCGGACTCAGAAAAAATTTACCGACATCCATGGTAGACCTATGTATTAACGATGTCCAGGACGATTCATCCTTGGTTCTTAGTCAAGCTCTTTGTGTCACGGCCTTGCCAAAAGGCGAGATAACAGAAGCCATGAATTATTTCATGAAGACTTAAAGAAGTGGTAGGAATGAAGAATGATATTGTGAAAGCAAAATTATATGTTAGGATGGAGGTATTTATAGGCATAGAGAATACAAAATTACCAAACTAACCATAGTTCCTTACCTCCACTCATTAAATGCCACCTCACTCTCCCTCCACCATGCTATTCACGTTAGCCACCCCCTCCCATACCCCTTAATCATGCATGCACCACAATGTGTGCTAATATATATGCTAAGGTATGGTATTATTAATTTAGGCCACTATTCAAACCATGCTTGATTTATTTAAGTCAAATCTATATTATTTAAATAAAGTATCATAATTAATATCCTAACACAACTAATTTCTAACATATGACATGAATATATATGTGTGCATATGTACACAAATGTGCGCAACACGTCCGACGACTTTTTCGATGCCGAAAAGTTGAAATTTTAGAAAATATTTTTTAGTCACACTTTCTATTTTTATTTGAACTAATTATATTGGTAAACAAAAATTAAAAATGATTTTAACATAATTAATTATTATTTACAATATGTTTATTTGGTTATTAAAAACCATTATTTAAGTATTTAAAAATGATTTAAATATTCAAGTTCAAAGTGATTATTTTACAGGTCGTTACACTCTTCCCCCTTGAAAGAATTTCGTCCCCGAAATTATTATTGAGTGGAAGAAGTAATGACCAACCTAAGTAAATCAATTTACTTACTTGGTTTTCAGTAAACCCGATTAATTATATTTTTCCTACCATAAACATATGCAATATAAACACTATAATAACCATATGCAATCTGGTAACATAATGCAACCCAAAAGTAATGTAACTAACATACGCAACAAAAAATAATTTATAATCAATACTATGTATCCAATATTTTCGACAGATAAATTTAGAACTAAATACCTGGATTTATATTCAAAAGTTTATCTTCAAATTTCTCAAAAAGGGAGTAAATCAAAAGCCAAAATAAAAAATGTCAAGGAGGGAGTCCTCCTAACAAAACATGTTAAACTCTAGAATCAAACAATATGTGCTTCCAGTGGTATTTCAGTTCCTTCTAAAACAAAAATTAGAGCAAACAATTTATTTATTTTTGAAATTTTCCCAAAATTAAATTACAAAATCACTGGGATTTAGCTCCTAATAATATCAATTCAAAAACCTTGGTTTATAAATTTTAACTCTATAAACTATAGTAAATACGACCACCCAATCAATCAATTCAATCAAACCTATCGTAATCTGTAAAGGAAAAATCTAACATTTAACATTACTTAAAATGTCAAATGATTAAGAAACAAATCTTAACTTAGGTTTAAAACTTTCTTGATTACCTAAGAATATAAATAATTACCTAAGTGTACCATTTTGCTTATCAGCCTTTGATTATTGCTTAGAGGATTACCTATGCCCCTTCAAACAAAATTGAAATTCACTTTCTAAAATTATTGGTTTCTTAATTATACCGATATTTATGAATTCCTTTAATTAGCAAAATCGGTTATAAATTATTTCCTAAATTTTCACCGAAAAAATATTTTATAAAGTCATATCTTTATAAAACACTAAATAATAACTTATTCCACCTTATTTACTTGTATAAACTCCTCTATATCCTAGGAGTGCTACAAATACAAATTTTATATTATATTTCACAATTTAGGTAAAGATCTAATCAAAATTTGGGACTTTCAAAACCGAGTCTACCTCTTGACCCCTTTAAATTAGAGTGTTAAAATGGTCGATGTTTATGTGTTGACCCATAACAACAAATAGTTTACACCGCTACATGTGTTAAACAAAAGCTACAGTTTTAGTAAAACAATGTCTATTAAAGCATTCCTACCTTTTTATCTTAAGGTCTTATGATGGATGTTGTTTATGGATTGGCCCAATAACACTAATTAATTTACACTACTTGGATACTTAAATAACAACTATGGTATTGATAAAACAATGTTATCGAAACCTTCATATCCAATCTAACCCATTTAAATAAGTGTTAACTTATCCCTTATCTTATATAAGAATAAAAATTCAAATTTACTCTTAGCTTTATTTGTAAATAATTCCATTCAAAATTTCTCATTTAAAAACCATCATTTATTAATTTAAACTAATATTTATTACCTCAAAACAATTTAAGTACCTTTATAAATTTTAAAACAATGTAAATCGTCCTAGGGTATGATTTATAATACTCTTTTATAGATCTAAAAAGATATTAATTATCCCGAAAGATAATTAATCAAATTACAATTTCCTTTGATAAACAAATTAGTTATCTTTAATAAAATAGTTAGTTACTTCCAAAACACTTTTAGCAAATCAATTAATTTACAAACTCATTTTTTAAATCAATTAACAAACTTAAAATATCATTTATCAATTGATTTATTAAATCCAAATTATCATTAATTAAAATGAATAATTAATCTTAACTATCATTAACAAAAATGATTAATAATTTTTTAATACCATTAACAATTAATTAAGTTCACATAAACATAAATTAATTGGATTAATTAAATTCAAATATCATTAGTTAAACAGATAAATCAAAACATCATTTGTTATAATGATTAACTTCATTAATTAAAATGATTAACTAAATTTCAAAAATCATTAGTTAAAACAATTAATTAAATTTAAAAAAATATTAATTAAAATGATTAACTAAAGTTCAAAATCATTAATTAAAATGACTTAATTAAATTCAATTCTCATTAATCAAATAGATTAATAGATTTCAAACACATTATTTAAAATTATTAATTAATTTAAATTATCATTAATAAAAATGGTTAGTGAATTCCAAACATCTATTTTGTGAAAATACAAGCTCAAGTTCAAAATGCCCATACAAGGGTTTATGGGGTGATACGCAATAAATGACGATATAGCGAAAATCGCTATAACGACACTTAATAATTTAAATGGAATATCAAGATTAATTCAATTAAACATCCATTTTCCAAATGAAATTCAGATAAATAATAAACCAAACAATTTTACTAACACCTTATCAATCAACACTGGTTTATAGCATCACCTATTTGACATAGTAAATTTTGAATGTGAGTTAAACCCATATTTAAATAATTTGCCTTTATCATAACTAAATTTTCTCATATATTTATCCTTTAAAAGTATTAGCCTATGATTCAGATTATATTAAACAACTTTTTATTAAAAGTTTACTTCCAGCTTAACACTGTTAAAAGATAACTTTAAACTTACCCTTTCACCGAACACCTTATAGTTAAACTGCGAAACTTAATTCACAAAGGGTTCGTTCTCAAGGTTCCCTAATTCCTATTTACCTTATATACACCTTACTAAGGATAATTTATTATGAACTTATTCAACAATAGTTAATGATCAAATTAGACGAGCATAACTAAACGAAGTCTAAATGATAATAATAAAATATTATCATCTTCTAATAATCAACTCATCAATACACTATATTAATTTTGAAAATCATTCTTGTATATGTAAAATATATTCCTAGGTGAAATTATTTCATTTATCATTTTAAAACAATACTGTAGCGGTGGATATGTTCAAGTGTTTAGAAATCCCTATCGTTAACGCTAGTTAGACGCATCGATCAGAATTCATATACCACTCAATGAATTAAACAACACAATATAATTTTTTTTATAACACTAACATATACGCACTCATAATATATACTTATACTCTCATAATTTTCCTAGGATATTACGTATCCTATCCTTAGAGAGTTTACCTCACCAGGGCTTATGGGTTCGCCAAACCTAAGCTCTGATACCAACTGTGACAACCCACCTTTCTGATCCTTGGGAATGACACTTAATACATCCTTGGTATTCGTGTGTCGTTGCCCAAGCATCCAAAAGATAAGTTGTCTTGGCGTAAAATAATAAAAAAAAGAACAGAATAGAAAACCCTTACAACGAAATGGTTACATATAATACAAAATGATATAGTACAAAAGGTTATTCCTTACATAGATTATCAAAGTTATAGAAAAGTACTGCACCCAACAGACTAGCATTTACCCATTCTAACTTCACATTTTTTCAGATACCAAATATACCAACTTAATCCTACAATGGAAACAAATAACTAGGTATCTAAGAAGTCACATGCTCGATCACCGTCTTCAAAGAGCTCCAAAGGGAAACCTGTTATTCTAGGACTACTCAAATAATAATTGAGTACCCAAGAGTATAGGGAAAATAAGCAACTCGGGTCAAACAACATGTCTAGTATGAGTAAAGCTATGAAATAAAAGGAAGTGTATTTGACAAAAATATATAGGACCACACTGCTAACGTTTAATAGATTTTTTCCCGCACATAAAAACAATAAACATAAAAATGGAAAAGAACAATTGGAAACAAATCCAAACATAGATAATGGGCAAAAATGGTATAAAGATCCAGAACTTGAAAGAATGGATATAGTCCAAAAAAATCCAAACTGGACAGAATTGACAAAACAAGATGATAGTCCAAACTTGATAGAATGGAAAAATTAAGGTAATAATCCAACTTGATTGTAACGGCCCTGAATTTTGAACTATTTAATTTGGGAATATTTAATTAATTTTAAATATTTGAATGATGGTTTGGATTGAATTTCAAATTATCAGGATGAATTTGTGATTAAAATTTAGAATTTAATCTATTTAAAAGTTGAATAGAAATTTGAATTTTTACTTTGAAGTTGAAATTTAATATTGAACTTATATTTTAAATTTGAATTTGAAGATTTAGAATAATTTGGATCTAAAATAAGAAAGATAAAATAAAATAAAATAAAATAAAATAAATAAAAAAATAAAATAAAAAGAAGTATACACTACCTTACCTTCAACATGCCGTGACCCATGCTTAAAACACGTTCTTCCTTCTATCTTATACCCGGCCCTCTCCCCACTATCTCATTCATACGAGAAAATAAAAAAAAAAGGAAAAAGAAAAATGGCGGCTCCAAATCTTTCGTTCTCGTCGTCCTCTTTGCAAGCTTAGGGCTTTTCAAATCAAAGGCACCGGCCTCGATCTGATTTGTGTTGCCTTGCTCGATCGATTCTCGTTGCTCTCTCTCTGGCTACTTCGAGTTGATGGAGTTCGACTTTCCTTCGATTCGAGATAAGGTGAGTTTTCTAACTCGCGATAATCTTCACGCAAGTTTTTGAATTTGTTTGAAGTGAATTTCTTGGTTGCATGCTATGTTGTGGGGTGATTTGGTTATCTTTGGCTCGGCTAATTAAATTTTAAACTGATATGCTCAGATTTGTGACTGCACGTTGGATTTTTGTTTCTAGTTGCTGTTATTTGCTCAATTTGCTTGGATTTTGAACTGATGAAAACAGATACTATTTGGTTTTGTTTTAAATTTGATAAGAGCAGATACTATGGATTTTTAATTTTTAAGAACTGATGAGAGCAGATGTTATTAGTTTTAAGTTTTAAACTGGTAGGAACAGACAGTAATTGTGATTTGTTTTAAACTGATAACCACTGATACTTTCATAACTTTGTTCTTTTTAAATTGATAATAACAGATACTATTTGGGTTGTTTTAAAATTGACAAGAACAGATACTACTTGGTTCTGTTCTAATTCTAATAAGAACAGATACTATTTGATTTTTGTTTAAAATTGGTAAAACAGATTTTACCCAATGTTGTTTTAAACTGTAAGAACAGATGCTGCCCAGTCTTAATTTTTTTTTTGATAAGAACAAAAATGCTATTTGGTTTTTTTTGTTTGAAACTGATAAAAACAGAAATTTTGTGAAAGAGAATTAGTTAAAATATAATTTTTGATAAGAAGAAAGGAAATTAAATAATTAGTTAAAATAAATTTATTTAAAGGGAAGAATAATTTATTTAAGTGAATTTAGTTGAAATTAAATTGTTAGTTAGGTAAATTTATTAAAAATAGGATTTAAAGATATTAATTTAAGGTAAAAGATTAGTAGAAATGAATTTTAAAGGAAATTTAATTTTTAACTTTTAGTTAAATAAATTTGCTAAAGAAAATTTGTTTGAAGTTATATCATTAGACAATTAAAATTATTAAACAGGAATTTGGTTTAAAAGAAAATAAATTTTATTAAAGAAAAAAAATTTGTTAAAGATAAATTTAGATTTATTTATTAAAGAGAAAGAATACTTCGAATTAAATAGTTAGTTAAGAAAGTTAAATAAAAGGAATTGATATAATGATATTAAACAAATATGATTTGTTCAGTTGTTATAAAATAAATAGTTTACGATAATAAATTTGTTTTATCTACTATAGTTACTAAAAAGAAAACCTTTAGTTAAAATTAAATCTATAGTTAATTAAATTATTTGAAAGAAAGTTTGGTTAATTAAATTTAATTTTTAGTTGAAATAAAATTATTAAAGAAGAAACGGATTTAAATAAAACTATTGATTAATTTAACCATTTACAATGAAAATTTATTATTCGATTATTTCGAATATTAATAAATTGTGTATAATATTTATACAAGGTATAAATGAAGAAAACAAGTTGAATTGGAAGTGGATTGCAAACGGGAATAAAGGTGAGAACTTCTCACTCAAAAAAAAAAAGAAATTGTTTAATTGAATTTTAAATAGTTAAATTTAAAATTTGATTGACTGTGTTGATTGAATGATTGAATGATGATTGTTATATATATATATATTGGATGTGAATAGACCCTATACGCCGTTAGTAAGCGGAGGTTATTTATTACACACATATACCGCGATATTCCACCTCGAAGTGGAATTGGTATTATATTATATATATAGCAATATATATATATTGGCATATGTATATATTGCAGTTGATTGATTTCCCGCATTTCTTTTTAGCGGATGAGACCCTATGCGCCGTTAGTAAGCGGATATATATTTATAAAATCCCATATACCGCGATATTCCGTCTTGAAACGGAATGGTATTGTGCTAATGTATGTGGATGCAGGGAAACAGGTTGGAGGGATCCAACTGGATTCCTCACAAATATTTATTGATTTTAAATATTGTGATGTTTGATTGTTTATCATATCGATATATGATATTGGAAAAATCGTGATTGACTATTTGATGTGTTGCATCATCGGATCCAAATTTTTGAAATTTAAAAACAACGATTTTAACTTCTAAAGGGATTTTTTTGGAAATATACGTTATTAAATATTTTTGGAATTGATCCATTATAATTAAATAAACGTTATAATTTTTAATGTTATAAAAATTATATTTTTGAGAAATATAGTTATAAAAAAAATTGATTTTTGAAAATATGGGATTGATGATTTTATAAAATAGTTTAAACTGAGATTTTTGAATCTATTATAAAAAAGTTTAAAAATAGGATTTATGAAATTGGATTATTTTATAAATCAAAATGATGGAATTCTAAAAGAGTTTAAAAGATGTTTTAAAATAATAATACAAATTCATGTGTATTAAAAGATTTATAAATTGATATTTATAAATTAAAAGTATTAGAAGTGTAAAACGAACTTTTCTAAGTGTTAGAAAAAAATTGTAAATGAATTTCATAAATTGGAATTATAGAATTATAACGGTGAAGTTATAAATAGAATTTTATAAGCAGTAGGTTTATAAAATTTATAAAGTTATTAAAGGAATGAGTTGGATAAATAAATGAATCTTATAAGTTATAAAATTTATAAATTTGAGAAGTTCAAAGAAACAATTTTGTAAATAAATAAATTATAAGTATTTGACTTATAATATGAATTTTTAATATATCACTGTGATATGAATTGAGATAGGTTAATAAAGGAAATTTATAAAAGGAAGTTGTTATAAAATAAATAGAAATAGAATTTATAAACGTTGTTTTATAAATTCGAAATGACTTATTTTGATAAGTAAAATTGTTGTAGTTTATTTATAGAGTTATATTCATGTTTTAGACAGTGAATAATTCCTTAAAATAAAATGAATAGAAAGATGAAATTTGTTAACGTAATATATTCACGTTTTTGAATAGTGAATAATATGTTAAAGGAATTATTTTGAACATGATGTTTTAAATAGAATTAAAACGATCTAATGATGTTTTAAAATATGTTGAGATTCGAAATCATAGATTTCAACATTCATTGTTGAAATAGATGTTTTCGAGAAATAGAAGGAAATAATAGATTATAACACTGTTGTTATAATAGATAATTTCCGAAAGGAAATGTTTTGTATAGTATTGGGATTTATATATCTATTTTAATTTCGAATCCCTATACTAGTGATTTTGGGTTGTTGTAACGATGTTTTACGCAACATTCGTTTTGGCCCAAATAAATATGGTTAAGTGAATGATTTCCTTAAAGAATGAAATATATACTTAATCTCGATTAGAGTATATGGAATATTTTCCAAGGTTGAAAATAAATAAAATTTGTGAATTACTTATAAAATAAATAAGTATAGAAATTGTTTTTTTTTCAATGAGAAATGGAAAGTTTAGAGAATTTATCTTTTTGAAGATAAATTGAAAATGAATATTTGAAATTGTATATTCATAAATATTTTGGAAGTATAAATTCAATATGGAATTTATAAATGGAATTGGGAAAATAGGTTTAAAAATAAATATTGATTTATTTTTGAAATATGGAAAGTTATATCTTCTAAAGATATTTTTGGAATTAAATAATTTGGAAAATTATTTGGATTCTGGTGATGTTGGCATATCTATTGATAGTTCAATAACCGACTATCAATATTTACCTTCGAATAGGTATTTGTTGTGAATTGTTTGAAATTGAATGCCACACTTATTTTTTTAAAATAAGCGCTCACTATTCGGGTTAACCGGGAAAGGACCATGGGGTCGTATAACCCATTCCGAATATGTGATACGTCGTTATGAATTGCATTCAAAGACCGGTGTTGAAGACCGGATATTTTCGAAAACGAGAGGGTTTCTTGTTGATTGTCTCTGCACTGGCTGATCCCCGGTATAGAGATCTCCATAAGTGATGGGAAATCCGAACGTGATTAGAAATTATTCGGATTTCAAGGACTTCTTTGTAAGTGCCTTCGGTTCTGTTCGATCCCGGAACAGACTTGTATGGATAGTATGCCTGACATTACAATTTGAGATATAAAGCCGATTTCTTTCAAATATATTTCTGTGGTGGCGGAGAATTTATTCTTTTAGCTTAACACCCTTCTCTGAGACGTACGAGCTCAGAGGTTATATAGTTGAAGTTATCAGCGATATATTCCCAAATTTGGTAATGTGACATGCTGAGTGTTGCTGAAATGATCATTGTGTTGATTATTGTGATAGGATCATTTATTTGATCGTCTATCTTAGTGATCATTGTGTTGATCATTTGTTGACCCAAAGCATGGCTTTTGTATAAAGTATGTTTTTGTGGACGTGAATTCGTCGAGCCTCACATCCCGGAAATGGTCAAAACAGGAAAGATGCGGCAAGGTTATGAGGGGTAGCGCCTTTTAGGATATGTGCATTTCCTTCTGGAAAAGGGTGGTATCATGGTATGGAGCCCAGATACTTACTCATGTTGAAACACTTTGTTTTTATGATTGTGTGAATTGATTAGAGAGCTCTCGGATAAAGGTCCCAAAGGACCGGGGGATGGCATATTCGGTCAGTTGTTATCCAGTTAGGGGTAACCCGGCCTTGTGTTGGTAGAGATCCGGTTTGGTTCTCGGGGATGTCCATCCAGAGGCATTCTCATGTGGCAATGGGAAGTTCCTTGGCCTGACCATTTGTTGGAAATCCAATTCCCAATACGAAACTTGTACGGTTTTAGTTGTAGAACCTGCCATTCACTTATGGTGGTCACCACTGTTTGGATAGTAGCTATAGTAGGCATAGTTCGAAATGTCTATGTCGGCTAAGATTTATATCTTTATTTTTGAAATGATTTTCCTACACTATGCACTAGTAATAATATCAAATGTTATCTTAAATGCGTATCAAGCATCTTTGGCTATCATAAGGAGAAATCTCCTCCGATTCTGCGTTTGCATGTGTGTGTGTGCGGGAGGCCTTATGGTAGTCTCATTTTTAAAAGCATTGCGAATTGAATTTAAAAATGTTCCTCTATTTTTGATTTTAAAGTAAATAAACTGTTTTGAGTTCTCACACCAGTCACATGACTGACTTGGAGTTTATTGTTTTCCTTCCTAAACTCTGGGTGCCCACCAATTTTCCACACGGGCAGTTAAGAGTTAGGTTTATCAGGATATTCTGGATATTCTGGAGTTGCTGGAGGCAAGCTGGATGGCAAGGCGTATTATTTATATAGTATTTCTTTTCCGCTGCACTGTTGTTGTTGTATGCTGTTGTACACTCTGATTATTTGATGTAATGTAATATAATGTGATGTAATAACTGATATAGTTCCTTATTTAAAGATTATTCATTTATCTACTATATGTTGTTCCGCTGCGAATTGTGAGATTCTGATATTGTTCTTTTTGTTTCCTTTCTGTCCCTTCTATTTTCAAATTCTCTTTTTCTATTTTAAAATTTTCTGTTTTCAAATTTCTTTTCTCCCTCTATTTTCTATCTTCTACCTTTTTCTCTCTTCTTTCTTTTTCTTAAAACCCTAATGGTTCGGTTTTTCGGCGACGAAAAATCGCTTCCGTTACATTTGGTATCAGAGCTTATGGTTAAGCGACAACCATGGTTCTGTTGGGTATTACTCGTTAGGGATAGAGTCAGTAGTACTCTAGAATGAGTTTGAGTGTAATAATAGATATGAGCGCGTATTTGTTAGTGAATATAAACTTGTTTTTGAATCGGGTGAATAAGATAATTTTGCCCAAAACTATTTTTGTATAGAAAAAGAAAATAACTTTCTATGAATTATTATAGTATATGGTTGCATGATTGTTAGAAAGAGATACTATTGAATTATTATCATTAGTATATGGAATTGAATAAATAAAATGAATTGAATTCAAGTAAATTAACTTGATAATTTATTCATTTGTGAAATAATTTCAAATGGAATGAATATGGAATGTGAATAAAGATTGAATAAAGATGGTATATGAATTGGTAGTAAGCAAGAAAACGAGATGAATTGAAATATTGAAATGAATTAATGAATAAAACTAATTCAATGTAGTAATGTGAATGTACAAATTGAATTAAATTAGTTAATCAATAGAATTCAATATTTAGAATTTAGAATTTAATTCAAATAGAATTTAAATTGAGAATTGAATTCGAATGAATTTGAAGTGTGAATTGAATTGAAAACGTGAAATTGAATGAAAATTAAATATGTAACTTCAATAGTGAAGTAAAAACATATAAGAAACATATGTTGAAAATTTTGTAGTAGAATTAGCAAAATAGTTTGAATGTTGGATTTGGATGCTACTACTAGCAGATTATACAGGTCATACAGGTGTATAAAGAAATTGAGATTTTGATTTCAAAGATAAAATTGAATTGCTCGACAAAAAGGTACGTATTTCAATTTCAGTATGAGATTTGATGACTTTCTTCTCTAGCCACTTGGCTTTTCTCTTTTCTTTTTGATTCTGAGGGGCCGTGGTGCCATTTTGTAGTCGTACCGAGCTAGCCGCGCAAAGGAAACGCTGGCGAAATTTTTCGAAAATTTAGGGTGTTAGAAAAATTTTGAGAAAAATTTGAAAGTTTGAAATTTGAATTTGAATTTAAATTTGAATTGTTAGTAAAACAATGTTGTTTGAAAACTATAATTGAAGTTAGAAAGCTAGTTGAAATAATAGTGAATCTTTAATTAAAAGATTTAGGCTAGTAAGTTGGTAAAACTATTTTGAGTTGTGAAAAATAATAGACGGGATAAGGGTATTCTTCTTAACTTGTAATTTCGGGACGAAATTCTTTTAAGGGGGAAAGATTGTAACGACCCTGAATTTTGAACTATTTAATTTGGGAATATTTAATTAATTTTAAATATTTGAATGATGGTTTGGATTGAATTTCAAATTATCAGGATGAATTTGTGATTAAAATTTAGAATTTAATCTATTTAAAAGTTGAATAGAAATTTGAATTTTTACTTTGAAGTTGAAATTTAATATTGAACTTATATTTTAAATTTGAATTTGAAGATTTAGAAAAAATAATTTGGATCTAAAATAAGAAAGATAAAATAAAATAAAATAAAATAAAATAAAATAAATAAATAAATAAAATAAAAAGAAGTATACACTACCTTACCTTCAACATGCCGTGACCCATGCTTAAAACACGTTCTTCCTTCTATCTTATACCCGGCCCTCTCCCCACTATCTCATTCATACGAGAAAATAAAAAAAAAAGGAAAAAGAAAAATGGCGGCTCCAAATCTTTCGTTCTCGTCGTCCTCTTTGCAAGCTTAGGGCTTTTCAAATCAAAGGCACCGGCCTCGATCTGATTTGTGTTGCCTTGCTCGATCGATTCTCGTTGCTCTCTCTCTGGCTACTTCGAGTTGATGGAGTTCGACTTTCCTTTGATTCGAGATAAGGTGAGTTTTCTAACTCGCGA
This sequence comes from Allium cepa, assembly GCA_030765085.1. Lineage (NCBI taxonomy): Eukaryota > Viridiplantae > Streptophyta > Magnoliopsida > Asparagales > Amaryllidaceae > Allium > Allium cepa. Next base: position 255,514,255 of record CM060929.1, read on the forward strand.
TAATCTTCACGCAAGTTTTTGAATTTGTTTGAAGTGAATTTCTTGGTTGCATGCTATGTTGTGGGGTGATTTGGTTATCTTTGGCTCGGCTAATTAAATTTTAAACTGATATGCTCAGATTTGTGACTGCACGTTGGATTTTTGTTTCTAGTTGCTGTTATTTGCTCAATTTGCTTGGATTTTGAACTGATGAAAACAGATACTATTTGGTTTTGTTTTAAATTTGATAAGAGCAGATACTATGGATTTTTAATTTTTAAGAACTGATGAGAGCAGATGTTATTAGTTTTAAGTTTTAAACTGGTAGGAACAGACAGTAATTGTGATTTGTTTTAAACTGATAACCACTGATACTTTCATAACTTTGTTCTTTTTAAATTGATAATAACAGATACTATTTGGGTTGTTTTAAAATTGACAAGAACAGATACTACTTGGTTCTGTTCGAATTCTAATAAGAACAGATACTATTTGATTTTTGTTTAAAATTGGTAAAACAGATTTTACCCAATGTTGTTTTAAACTGTAAGAACAGATGCTACCCAGTCTTAATTTTTTTTTTTGATAAGAACAAAAATGCTATTTGGTTTTTTTTGTTTGAAACTGATAAAAACAGAAATTTTGTGAAAGAGAATTAGTTAAAATATAATTTTTGATAAGAAGAAAGGAAATTAAATAATTAGTTAAAATAAATTTATTTAAAGGGAAGAATAATTTATTTAAGTGAATTTAGTTGAAATTAAATTGTTAGTTAGGTAAATTTATTAAAAATAGGATTTAAAGATATTAATTTAAGGTAAAAGATTAGTAGAAATGAATTTTAAAGGAAATTTAATTTTTAACTTTTAGTTAAATAAATTTGCTAAAGAAAATTTGTTTGAAGTTATATCATTAGACAATTAAAATTATTAAACAGGAATTTGGTTTAAAAGAAAATAAATTTTATTAAAGAAAAAAAAATTGTTAAAGATAAATTTAGATTTATTTATTAAAGAGAAAGAATACTTCGAATTAAATAGTTAGTTAAGAAAGTTAAATAAAAGGAATTGATATAATGATATTAAACAAATATGATTTGTTCAGTTGTTATAAAATAAATAGTTTACGATAATAAATTTGTTTTATCTACTATAGTTACTAAAAAGAAAACCTTTAGTTAAAATTAAATCTATAGTTAATTAAATTATTTGAAAGAAAGTTTGGTTAATTAAATTTAATTTTTAGTTGAAATAAAATTATTAAAGAAGAAACGGATTTAAATAAAACTATTGATTAATTTAACCATTTACAATGAAAATTTATTATTCGATTATTTCGAATATTAATAAATTGTGTATAATATTTATACAAGGTATAAATGAAGAAAACAAGTTGAATTGGAAGTGGATTGCAAACGGGAATAAAGGTGAGAACTTCTCACTCAAAAAAAAAAAGAAATTGTTTAATTGAATTTTAAATAGTTAAATTTAAAATTTGATTGACTGTGTTGATTGAATGATTGAATGATGATTGTTATATATATATATATATTGGATGTGAATAGACCCTATACGCCGTTAGTAAGCGGAGGTTATTTATTACACACATATACCGCGATATTCCACCTCGAAGTGGAATTGGTATTATATTATATATATAGCAATATATATATATATTGGTATATGTATATATTGCAGTTGATTGATTTCCCGCATTTCTTTTTAGCGGATGAGACCCTATGCGCCGTTAGTAAGCGGATATATATTTATAAAATCCCATATACCGCGATATTCCGTCTTGAAACGGAATGGTATTGTGCTAATGTCTGTGGATGCAGGGAAACAGGTTGGAGGGATCCAACTGGATTCCTCACAAATATTTATTGATTTTAAATATTGTGATGTTTGATTGTTTATCATATCGATATATGATATTGGAAAAATCGTGATTGACTATTTGATGTGTTGCATCATCGGATCCAAATTTTTGAAATTTAAAAACAACGATTTTAACTTCTAAAGGGATTTTTTTGGAAATATACGTTATTAAATATTTTTGGAATTGATCCATTATAATTAAATAAACGTTATAATTTTTAATGTTATAAAAATTATATTTTTGAGAAATATAGTTAAAAAAAAATTGATTTTTGAAAATATGGGATTGATGATTTTATAAAATAGTTTAAACTGAGATTTTTGAATCTATTATAAAAAAGTTTAAAAATAGGATTTATGAAATTGGATTATTTTATAAATCAAAATGATGGAATTCTAAAAGAGTTTAAAAGATGTTTTAAAATAATAATACAAATTCATGTGTATTAAAAGATTTATAAATTGATATTTATAAATTAAAAGTATTAGAAGTGTAAAACGAACTTTTCTAAGTGTTAGAAAAAAATTGTAAATGAATTTCATAAATTGGAATTATAGAATTATAACGGTGAAGTTATAAATAGAATTTTATAAGCAGTAGGTTTATAAAATTTATAAAGTTATTAAAGGAATGAGTTGGATAAATAAATGAATCTTATAAGTTATAAAATTTATAAATTTGAGAAGTTCAAAGAAACAATTTTGTAAATAAATAAATTATAAGTATTTGACTTATAATATGAATTTTTAATATATCACTGTGATATGAATTGAGATAGGTTAATAAAGGAAATTTATAAAAGGAAGTTGTTATAAAATAAATAGAAATAGAATTTATAAACGTTGTTTTATAAATTCGAAATGACTTATTTTGATAAGTAAAATTGTTGTAGTTTATTTATAGAGTTATATTCATGTTTTAGACAGTGAATAATTCCTTAAAATAAAATGAATAGAAAGATGAAATTTGTTAACGTAATATATTCACGTTTTTGAATAGTGAATAATATGTTAAAGGAATTATTTTGAACATGATGTTTTAAATAGAATTAAAACGATCTAATGATGTTTTAAAATATGTTGAGATTCGAAATCATAGATTTCAACATTCATTGTTGAAATAGATGTTTTCGAGAAATAGAAGGAAATAATAGATTATAACACTGTTGTTATAATAGATAATTTCCGAAAGGAAATGTTTTGTATAGTATTGGGATTTATATATCTATTTTAATTTCGAATCCCTATACTAGTGATTTTGGGTTGTTGTAACGATGTTTTACGCAACATTCGTTTTGGCCCAAATAAATATGGTTAAGTGAATGATTTCCTTAAAGAATGAAATATATACTTAATCTCGATTAGAGTATATGGAATATTTTCCAAGGTTGAAAATAAATAAAATTTGTGAATTACTTATAAAATAAATAAGTATAGAAATTGTTTTTTTTTTCAATGAGAAATGGAAAGTTTAGAGAATTTATCTTTTTGAAGATAAATTGAAAATGAATATTTGAAATCGTATATTCATAAATATTTTGGAAGTATAAATTCAATATGGAATTTATAAATGGAATTGGGAAAATAGGTTTAAAAATAAATATTGATTTATTTTTGAAATATGGAAAGTTATATCTTCTAAAGATATTTTTGGAATTAAATAATTTGGAAAATTATTTGGATTCTGGTGATGTTGGCATATCTATTGATAGTTCAATAACCGACTATCAATATTTACCTTCGAATAGGTATTTGTTGTGAATTGTTTGAAATTGAATGCCACACTTATTTTTTTAAAATAAGCGCTCACTATTCGGGTTAACCGGGAAAGGACCATGGGGTCGTATAACCCATTCCGAATATGTGATACGTCGTTATGAATTGCATTCGAAGACCGGTGTTGAAGACCGGATATTTTCGAAAACGAGAGGGTTTCTTGTTGATTGTCTCTGCACTGGCTGTTCCCCGGTATAGAGATCTCCATAAGTGATGGGAAATCCGAACGTGATTAGAAATTATTCGGATTTCAAGGACTTCTTTGTAAGTGCCTTCGGTTCTGTTCGATCCCGGAACAGACTTGTATGGATAGTATGCCTGGCATTACAATTTGAGATATAAAGCCGATTTCTTTCAAATATATTTCTGTGGTGGCGGAGAATTTATTCTTTTAGCTTAACACCCTTCTCTGAGACGTACGAGCTCAGAGGTTATATAGTTGAAGTTATCAGCGATATATTCCCAAATTTGGTAATGTGACATGCTGAGTGTTGCTGAAATGATCATTGTGTTGATTATTGTGATAGGATCATTTATTTGATCGTCTATCTTAGTGATCATTGTGTTGATCATTTGTTGACCCAAAGCATGGCTTTTGTATAAAGTATATTTTTGTGGACGTGAATTCGTCGAGCCTCACATCCCGGAAATGGTCAAAACAGGAAAGATGCGGCAAGGTTATGAGGGGTAGCGCCTTTTAGGATATGTGCATTTCCTTCTGGAAAAGGGTGGTATCATGGTATGGAGCCCAGATACTTACTCATGTTGAAACACTTTGTTTTTATGATTGTGTGAATTGATTAGAGAGCTCTCGGATAAAGGTCCCAAAGGACCGGGGGATGGCATATTCGGTCAGTTGTTATCCAGTTAGGGGTAACCCGGCCTTGTGTTGGTAGAGATCCGGTTTGGTTCTCGGGGATGTCCATCCAGAGGCATTCTCATGTGGTAATGGGAAGTTCCTTGGCCTGACCATTTGTTGGAAATCCAATTCCCAATACGAAACTTGTACGGTTTTAGTTGTAGAACCTGCCATTCACTTATGGTGGTCACCACTGTTTGGATAGTAGCTATAGTAGGCATAGTTCGAAATGTCTATGTCGGCTAAGATTTATATCTTTATTTTTGAAATGATTTTCCTACACTATGCACTAGTAATAATATCAAATGTTATCTTAAATGCATATCAAGCATCTTTGGCTATCATAAGGAGAAATCTCCTCCGATTCTGCGTTTGCATGTGTGTGTGTGCGGGAGGCCTTATGGTAGTCTCATTTTTAAAAGCATTGCGAATTGAATTCAAAAATATTCCTCTATTTTTGATTTTAAAGTAAATAAACTGTTTTGAGTTCTCACACCAGTCACATGACTGACTTGGAGTTTATTGTTTTCCTTCCTAAACTCTGGGTGCCCACCAATTTTCCACACGGGCAGTTAAGAGTTAGGTTTATCAGGATATTCTGGATATTCTGGAGTTGCTGGAGGCAAGCTGGATGGCAAGGCGTATTATTTATATAGTATTTCTTTTCCGCTGCACTGTTGTTGTTGTATGCTGTTGTACACTCTGATTATTTGATGTAATGTAATATAATGTGATGTAATAACTGATATAGTTCCTTATTTAAAGATTATTCATTTATCTACTATATGTTGTTCCGCTGCGAATTGTGAGATTCTGATATTGTTCTTTTTGTTTCCTTTCTGTCCCTTCTATTTTCAAATTCTCTTTTTCTATTTTAAAATTTTCTGTTTTCAAATTTCTTTTCTCCCTCTATTTTCTATCTTCTACCTTTTTCTCTCTTCTTTCTTTTTCTTAAAACCCTAATGGTTCGGTTTTTCGGCGACGAAAAATCGCTTCCGTTACATTGATAGAATGGACTAAATCAATACTTAAATGATGCAAAGAGTGGTTAACTCTTCTCATGGAAAATTAAAGATAAACAGATTCAAAGGTTAGAATTAAACATGAAAATTTTCCAACGAATGACTAGGAGAGTGCGTCAGTCCTTTAAATATACCTCTATTAATATAATCTTGAGAATGTCATATACTCAGTGACCTCCTTGAGAAAAGTACTAGCCTGACCCCGCCAAACCATTCCGAGAATCCAAATATTTCATATCTAAATACAAACCATTTTTCACATAATGGTACATATATATCAAGATGAGATATGAAATACCCTAATGAGAGCAACCCATATAGCTGGATGCCCCTTAGCACTTTGGATTTAGTCATTTCCAACGAAGGATAACAAAGCTCAACGAAGCAATAAATCATCTTAGAATGACGATAATAATGTAGCTGAAGTAGCCGATAGCTGAGATACCAACTATCGAGGACATAAAATGATCGTATATGGAATTAAATGTCATATACTTATCACCACTCATTGAACTCGAACTCGTACTTTTTCTTGGTTAACGATAATGCTGGACAAGTCAAGGTAGTGTTACCTCAAAGTCATATCTCACGATTATACTTAACTTTTAAAATAGCGAAAAGTCTACTTCTTCTATGTTAAGTGTTAATTATACAAATAAATCATTTCCATATAAGTGATTCGCTTTACTGAAATAGTTCATTTCCATAAATGAATCAAACTTTTCTTTTAAAAATGGAATTTGTACTTGACTTCATATTATAAGTATTAGCTTTGAAACACTTTGTTAAAAGAATTCACTAACTTTAAACATTGTTATTAAAAGGATTTAATAACTTAAACCATTCTTATTAAATTGATTGATTAACTTTAAAACTTCATTGATTCAGTTGTTGATGAATTTACTTCAATAGCCTTTAATCTAAAAGAAGTAAATCACTTTTAAACACCATCAATTTAATTAAAATTTAATTATAATCATTTAAAATAAATAAATAATTTATTATCATTAATTAAAATGAATAATAAAGTCAAAACATCCATGTTACATTGATAAATTCACTTTGAAACTTCATTTACTAAGTTGATAAATTAACTTCAAATGCCTTTAATTGGAAATGGTAAATCACCTTTAAAATATAATTAATTCAATTAATTAGTAATATTTAAATATAATTATTTAAAATTAATGGTGACGCCCCACCTCTATACTCACACTGGCCAAGGTTACTACGGGGTAATGCCGTCGACTAGCAAGAAGAATAAGGCTGTTGAGGAGCGACCATCCGTGTAATTGCTTTGTGCGAGTACCGATATGTCAGATAGTATAACATGCATTTCATTTTAAGAGGAAATCTGACATATCAAGTACAAACTCAAAGCTACTACACAGTGGCTATGTGGACTTCAGAAACAAATATAGAAATAAGCATAGCACAAATCAATCACAGATATTAATATCACGAAGGCGGAAACAGATATGAATATATCACATAAAAGTGTACATCATAGTAGTGGTCATACAAGATCCACTACATCACAAAAGAATAGGTACAAGTGTTAGACATAAGAATACGTATACATCAAGAAGTCTTTATCTCGAATGCATAAAACAAAAACTACTAAACTAAGCAGTTAGCCAAAAGTCAGAAGCTAATCCCTGCTAAGAAGTCAAGTAGAAGCACCTGTAACACATTAGTCTGACCCGAGTACTATTTGAGAAGAAAATAATAAACAGATTAGTCTAGCTATAAATATCATATAAAACGAGATAGGTTATGAGGTATGCCAAAAACGTATCATAACAATAATGCCATACTGTGACAAGTATACATTAGATAACACAAAAATCATATAATATCTCGTATATAGTCAAACACCAAAAAGAATGTCATATTATTTAACATATTCACCAAACCACAAATATTGATAAAACTTATCAATGTAAATCACAAAATTGGTGAAACACAAATTCTAGAAATCATCAATTAGAAATCCAGAAGGAAAAATAAAACAAAACGGGGGGCCTATCACAAATGGGAGCATGAAAACTCACCAACATATTCATCACAAATGGAACGTTATTCCATGGTCGCTAACCATCAATTTTTGAGCCGAGGCTCCACAAACAGCCCGAAGACCATGGGTCTCTACCCCACCAATTTTGAATCGAAACTCCACAAATGTGGTTTAGTCCCCTCACACAAACAAAGAGACATCTCACATCGCTAGTCTAAATCACAAAATGATCATCATCGACCATTGAGAAGTGTCGATTACACTAAGCTATTAAATAAATGAGTTTAGCTTCATGTCCCATAACCACTGGCTTAACCTAAGTATTTACGAACAAATTGTAGATTCCCACTCGAAAATTATCACAAGAGTTTCAATTGAACGACTCTAAGAATTAACCGGCATTGCAAGCGTTTCATACCACTTGTTTTGCTAAGTCGTTTAATTTGGATTTCTCAAACGAATGAGGAAAAGGTCTGTATATACTAATAGACTAGAAAACTATTTCATAAACGAGCTTTGTATAATAATAGAGTTGAAATCATCTTTTTGAAGGAGTTTGAATATTTACTACTAGTATAGAAACATTTGAATTTCAAAGTGAGAAATCACAAAAATGATTGTAAAAACAATCAATCACCAAAAATTCACATACGAAGACATGAATCAAATTCATAGAAATCGATACCGAATGCATCAAAATGGATATTCCCAAAAATCCCGAAAAAGAAATTATCAAAGTCAAAAAAAGTGATAACAGCTAATCAGATCAACGAGGATCGATTAAAAATTGGAAATCCCCACAAAAGGGCACTTTGGCTGAGACAAGCAGATTCAGTCAACTGAACACAGTGGTCAGTCGACTGATACAGAATCCAGAAACTTTCGGTTTCCAGGTTCAGTCGATTAAACATAGTGGTCAGTCGATTGATACTGGCTCAGGAAATTTTTTGGTTCTAGGTTCAATCGACTGAATTGTATGGTCAGTCAACTGATACAGGGCCAGATAATTTTCTGTCCTCAGATTCAGTCGACTGACCTTACAGTTCAGTCGACTGAACTTTCATTTCTAGTATTTTCATCCTATCGGCAAAAATCCTAACTGGAAGCGATCGGATGAGCAATGGAGACTAGGGATTTATGCCAAGCGACAACCCAGCCTTATAGGCTCTTTGATACACCCCGAAAAACATATTCAAACATCAACGATAGGATTTTAGAGATTTTTAACTTCAAAACACCAAAATTGGAATATTCATCAAACCAATTCAATTAAAAGGCAAATGGATAAGGAATAGATGTTAGGAATTACTACCTAACAAATATCAAAGATATAGACATAGATATGAGTTCAAAACTCACCTTTTAACCCCAAAATAACAAATGAGAAGCTCAAGAACAAGCAAAGATTGATCTCTCCTTAACAACACCTCTAAAATCTTTAATCTATTATCAAAGGTGATGTTTTTTCTAAGTCAGGTTATAGGAATTTCTGAAAATTGAAGAGGGATTGAGATGGAGAAGATGAAGAGGATGCTTACCCAAGCTTCTTTTGGATTTTGGACTTGAATTTGGGTTTCCTAAGAAAACTAGGGCTTAGGAATTTCAATTTCCTCTTCTTTCCCCCATTTTTTCCTTAGCTTGAGAGTGTTAGGAAACGAGGAGTGAAAAATAATGAAGACGAGTTGAGTTAGAGTGTCTGATAAATGAGTTGGGTTCTCATATTGGGTTAGTGGGCTGAAACCCAAACCCTAAAGCCCTAAAGGAAAATGTCAAAATTCTATTCAAACTCCAAACATATCGATATTTATACTCAAAAAGGCCGCATACGCCATTTTGGACTCAATGGAAGAGGCCTCGAGTCCTAATTCGACTGTTTAAAAAAAGTGTCATTTTGGACTTAAGTCCGACTAATGATGCTATATTTAAATAACACATTTAAATAAACAATCGTAAAATATACGGGTTATTACATCAATTAATAAATAATTAGATATCATTATTTAAAATGAACAACAACTTTAAAACATCATTAACGGAAAGATTACTTAAAATTCAAAAAAATAGATTTACTTTAAAAATCATTAATTCAAAAGGATAATTCAAAAACATCATTATAAAATTGACTAATTAACTTGAATCCATCATTATTGAATGATTAATTATCCTTAAATATCATTTTATAAAATGATTAATTAATTTTAAAACATCATTTATAGAAAGATTAATAAAAGTTAAAACAAGTTGATTAACTTTTAAAAGTCATTAATTAAAAACATTAATTAATTTAAAAAAATAATTAATTAATTAATTAAATTTAATACATCGTTATTTAATGATTAATTTTCTTTAAACATCACTAAATAAAATGATTGATTAATTTTAAAACCTCATTACAATGTAATTAGTTAAATTTAAAGCACATCATTAACTAAGTAATTAGTTAATCTTAATCCTTATTAATTAAATAATTAATCGAATTAATTAATCATTACTAAAATAATTAATGAAATTTGAAATCAGTATTATTTCAAAAAATTACTGTAGCGTCCCTAATTTTTGATAAAATTACTTTGGAGATTTAATTTGATAAATTACATAGAATAAAGTAAGAATTAAAATGATATGGAGATTGAGATTTGAATAAATCATAAGAAGACCTTGCTTAACAAATTAAATGGGCTTAAGAATGGTTTGTAAGCTAATTAATTAACATCGGGTATTAGGGTAATTGTCGCACTATATTTCCATCACCCTTATATTCTCGTTCCTTTACCATTCATGTTCATTTTCATTTCTCACAAAAAAACAAATGTAAATTAAAAGAGGAACAACCAGCCATTGCTAAGGAAGGAAAGAGAAGAAAATTTAAGCAAAGCTTAGCATTCAAGCTAGGGGAAATTAACCTCAATTCAATCTCCTTATCCTAATAAAGATTAATAATAATTTATACTATCTCTATTTTGTTCTATGATCATATGTTTTACGAGTTTAAGAATAAACTCAGTTTTATGATGATTTGGGTGATGATATGTTTAGATTTATAACTTGTTTGATTTAAACAGAATTGTTTAAATATGGTTTTTCACGGTTTTTTTAACAACACCAATTTCGTGCCATTCAAATCGACAATAATCCACGCATGTTAGACTTGAATGATGCGAAATAACAGATTGTAAATAAATTTGGAGCAAATATACAGAATCACAGACACGGAACAAACAAAATAACTCGCAGCGGAATATAAAAATACATAGTAGTTCATGAAGCTACTACAACAGAGTCTCAAACCAAATACATAATACTATCTGAAAACAACATAATAGAAATCCCAAATACATAGAAGTTCACTAATATATGAGATAAACTAGAACAGCTAAAACAGAAGTAGATAAATATGCAGATAAGCAGAAACTCCAGCAAAGACCAGCTCCAGAAAGAGAATCCAAAGCTATAAACACTCAGGCTGACCCGAGCGTAAAGCAAAACACAAACACTCGAGTCAGGACAATATATACTTGTATAATGTAAACTAACTCAAGTGAACTGTAACAAAAATACAAGTACCTTAAAGGATGCATGGGACCGCCCATCCTCTAAGGATCCGTCAAACTATTAACTATATAGTAATATTTCGCAATTATAATAATGTCTACATTAAAATAAACATCCTTTTAAATAGCGTTCCGGGCTACCCATATCAACTTTCGTACATAATAGTCCCAGAAGTCCATCCAGTATCAGCATATCTCCGGGAGACTACGCTAAATACTCCATGGGCTACGGAAGAAAAACAAACTCGTAGTAAAGGCTCGATATGGTAGGTGACACGACACACAAGGCAATGCTAGGGTAGATATACCAATTACGCACATGGGCTGGCGGTAACGTAGCAGCCACTACACCCACGCAGAACAACACTCCAAAATCAAGGGGTGCACCCAAATCAATCACAACAGTAATAGAATGGTATCGAAGAAGTGTGTCCAGTCCAGAGGTGCTACCTCCTTTGATCCGAGATCGCTCCTGTTTTAGCCACCTTAAGCTAACTCACAGGGGTTAGGTCCACGTAAAGTACCTTAGGAACGTCGTCACCATCCTACTTCATTTTGGAATCTCCACCACGTACACAGTTGTTAAAGTGGTTTTCGATATCGACAGAGAGTATGTCCATATCCGATCCCGGTCTCTTTAACAACCCATCGTTATTATAACCCATAGTTATAATTTAAAAATGGTATTTATTTCTCAAAATCCAATATCATTTCAAATCCATTTCAAAGTATCAAACTTATCATCAAATCCATTTCAAAATATCAAACTTATCATTTCATTTGAAAAACATATTCATTTTATTAAATTTTAAAAATACCATTTCAATTCACATTTCAAAATAGTTCAATTCCAAACAAATTACTTCATTTAAATCCATTAAAAGTGAAGTTATTACATTTAATAATTAAATTATTAAATTTTTAAAATTTTCAACTTTCAAAGTTCATTCATTCACTTAATTTTATCAAAACAGTGAAAATTCAACTTTCGCAGCATTTGGAAAATGCTACAGAAAATTATATTCAAAACAGTTCAATTTAATAAAAGACGGCATTTTAAATGCTGTAATAGAGTTACATAAGTTCAAAGAAAACTTAGTTTAATCCAACAATTATAGCATTTAAAAAAAATGCTATAACAGCCTCAAATTCAATTTAGCTATTTAGTTCACTTATCAACTACAGCATTTACAAATGTTGTATTATCATTTACATTATAAATAATAGCATTTAAAAAATGCAGTTAATTAACTTCAAATTTTCAATATAATTTCACAACGATTATATTTTTCTTTAAATCACTTTTAACTTATAAAATCACACACTTTTACTTTTATAAACACCATTTAATTTTTCCCTAATTTCATGATTAAATAAAGTTAAATTTCCATTTAAAATTCATATTTAATACTATTCACTTATTAAATTGCAACCTTCAATTTTAAATTCATTACATTAAATTTCAACTTAACGCTTAAGTTTAAATTCTCAAATATAACTTAGTTTTATTTTTATTTACTTAACTAAAAATTCACTTTTAAGTCAATTTCATAAATTTCCAATTTTAGTTATATTTCAAAATTTCAACTTAAATATTCATTCATTTCCCATTTCAACTTTATTAAAAATCATTAATATGATATAAAATCATTTTAAATTCATTTAAATTCAAATTATCATAAATTTACCATAATTTCATATTCAATTTAATGTCCAATTATAATTAAATCAAAATTTCCAAAATAACTTACATTCAAAATTTTCTAAGTTTTTCATTAATTTATTTCACTTATAATTATTCAGAAAATCAATAATATTTTACAAAAATCATTTTTAATTAGATTTAAATAAAATTATTTTAATATTTACATTTCTAAAATAATTTTAAAATTTTTAGAAAAACATATATTAACTACGGGTCTATATATAATTTTCTACACTAGGAAAAGTGATACGGGTAATATATCATTTCAACCCGTAATTTACAAAGAAAATCCGGGTTTTATCATTTCAAACCTGTAGTCCCAAGTAAAATGAAATAAATTGAAAATCATTCAGGCCTATCGTTTCAGCCCATAACGATTTCCCTTATTCTAAAGACCGTTCAGGTATGTATCATTTCAACCCATAGTGATTCTAATCTAAAGGGAACTTGCAGTGTGATAAACTGATAAAAATAACAGAACAACATAACATAACCGTAACAAATGTAATAACAGGTGTTTAAGCATGGGTGAACATCATATAATCATAATATAGCAGATATAACATGATAATGCATTTTACAGATTCACAAGGGGTCAATTCACTAGTTATATATGTATACAATGTCTGGTGAGACTAACTCACCTGTTCAAAGCTGGAGATTGACACCAAACACACAAAACTGACAAAATGAAGGCACGACAACACAATAGCGATTTGAGAGTGGAGAGCCAAAGCTATACACCTTGAATTTATTTTCATAAAACAATTACAAACAACATAAGATTTCAACCCAAAATTCAATAAACAATGCTAGAAACAATTGTATAAAACCAATCCAAAATCATTGCACTTGCTTTCAACCTCCTATACTTCAGTTATAGGTCTGAAATGTACTGTTAAGGGTTGAATTTGGATCTGGTCTTGAGTCCATAAGGTCATCCTAACATGGTTTAAAAGATGGTGCAAGATGTATGTGTTTGGATCTACGACTACAAGGCAATATCAAGGCAAATACATCATTTCTTTGCTAAAGCTTGGTTCGGCCAGAGGCTATGGGGCATGGCCAGAGGCTCCAGGTGATGGTGAGAGATGTGGCACAGGGCGGTGATTAGATCTGGGCTGGTGGTGATGGTGGTGGTGGCAAAAGGAAGGTGGAGATGGTTGGAACAAACTAGGCTAGATTTGAGCACAAAGGTGATGGTTTGGGACCTTTGGTGGTGGATCTCATGTCAAGGGGTATTCGGCCTGCCATGGTGGTGATATAGGGTGGTTGATGGCCGACTAAGAGGTGGTGGGGTCGGCCTAGCTGCTGGAGGAGGTGGGGCCGGTTACATCTAGTTGAAAGCAAATGCAAAAATCAATAGAAAACAATGTAAACAATATAAAAGAAGAACATTTACCAAATTTTTTTTTTCAAAGGAGAAGGCTTGGCAGAAATTTTCAGTTTGAGGAATGAAAAAAATATTGTACATGAATGAGAGTAGGGTTGGTCGGATGAAAGAAGTGAAAAATAAAAGCTAATTGATGACAAAAGTAAGTTACGGATGTGAAAGGTTGGAAAATAAAGAGCCACTTGAAAACCAAAATTCAAAACCCTTTCAAATTTCTTTTAATTTATATATATAAGATTAAATTACTGAAACTAATAATCATTTCATTTAAAATTTCGCAAATTTAACAAAATATAAAAATATATAGAAATATTTATTAATTATATAAGGTAAAATAAGAAAATAGCTTAAAAAATGCAAACTAGTCATGAAAAATTTGAAAATAACAGAATAAATTTTAGAAAAATTATATGGACTTGGAAAAATAATTTAACAAAGTTAATAACATAAAAATAAAAATTCATTCACAAAATAAATAAATAAAATTTAATTAAATATAATTTATATGAAGAAAATAGTAGAAAATTAGAAAACAGTCTTTTAAAAAAGGAAATAAATACAGAAAATTTGAAAAAAATTTATTATCATTTTAAAAATATTTAGAGATGAAATTTCACAAATAAAACAAATTTAAAATAATTTTGAAATGAAGTCAAATTCAAATTTACAGTCAAAATCTAGGGTTGTTACAGTTTTAAGGGTAAAATCGAATATGGATGATTTTGAATTCCATGGAGAAATTATATGTGTTGTATATGATTTTGGAGATGGATTTCAATTTTTGTAAATTTCCAATCTATGTAAAATTTAATATGAATTTTCAAGGAAAATATGTACAATGTGATTAGAAATTTTATTTCGGCTATTTCAGGAAGAAGTTGGTATGAAATTTTAATATGTTAGATAACATGATGAAAGTGAATTTTTATAATTTTCTGGATTTTTTCTAAGAGATTTACTATGGAAAATAAATTATTTTAGAAAAACATCTTATTTGCATTATTGATTTCGCTTAATGGAAGGGCTTAATTGTTAATAATTCCTAGGTGTAGATCTAAAATACACGACAGTTATTTTAGTTAAGAATTTGAAATTTTAAAGGCAACCAATCAGGTGTTTACAAATAGGCAGGTAAATTATAAAGCAATTACTAAATTTGGCACTAATTCAGCATTTTCTATAAAAAGGTTAGTTCCGCCTCTTTTGGAAGTGACTTTTGACCTCATGCTTTCGCTTCGATCCAGTCGAAACCTACCATGCTGAAACCTACCTAGTCGAAATCAATACACACGGTATCACTTTGATGGTGCATGGTGGATTGGTGGAAAGCAGAAGGCACAGTGTCGAAAGCCTTGCTTCCAATGAGGTCGAAACCTTTGCTTTGCTATCAAATGTTAAGCACCAGCTTTGTTTTCATAAACGCTTTCGAAGTAGTCGAAACATATGCTTTCGAAGAGGTTTCCAAAATGTTTTCGAAGGGGATTGCAATCTCATGTTTAAATTATAAGCTTTCAAAAGGGTTCCTTTAATTTTAAAATAATGTTTTCGAAAGTAGCGGTCTAGACCTAGTCGAGACCATGCTGCCCTCCATTTACCTTTCGAGTGCATTAAAGTCATCAATGCTTTCGAAGAGTGGTCTTTGTTTTAAACTTATACAAAACCACTTCCATTGGCAAAAGGTTTCAAAAGAGATAATTTCATATATATATATATATATATATATATATATATTCACTTTAAACCAAAAGAAGTTTTAAAGCAAAACCCAATGGTTTCGAAGAGTTAATTTCATTGGCTTAGAAGCTATGTTTCGAAGCATTTTTAAGTAATGCTTTAGTACTTTGGAATGGCATATTTTGTTTTTGAAAGAGATGATTATAGAGCTTCGAAAGGTATATACTTAGAGTTTTGAAATAAGTTTTCTATGCTTTCAAAGGAGGTTATCCAGGGGTATCGAAAGTGATGTTTTTGAGGTTTCAAAACAAATAACCCAATCTCATTTTAAAAGAAAAACCATGGCATAAACAAAGAATTTTCAAATGGAGTTTTGAAGAAATTTTTGTTGATTAACATGTTAAAGGGATTAACCAAGTATTATATAAAATGATTTCAAAGACGTTAAACCAGTGGTGTTGGTATTATTATGTTGTTAAGATTACTTCTTCATATATTTATTCACATTGTAATGAACCCATAACAGTACTTTAAGGAAGGGCAGAATAACCAGCTAGGTTGACTCGGTAGTGAATGTAAATTAAGGATGTTAAAATATTAATTAAAGATATTGGTAGGGGCCTACATGTTCATATTAATTGCATGAAGACTATGTATAGGAAAAGATAATGGTAGAGGCCAATAGGCTCATAGTAAACCCATGAAAACTATGTATAAACGAAGATGTCAGGGAGAAGATTCATCGTAAGCCCTTGAAAACTACGATATAACATCGGCAGGGGCCAATAGATTTGTAGTGAACCCATGAAAACTATATCCGAATTAATATATTGACAGAAGTCAATAGATTCCTAGTCAACCCATGAAAACAAGAATAAGAGAAACGATATTGGAATTACCAATAGGTCCAGGGAGAACCCATGAAATAATAAAGATATTAGCAGGAGCCAATAGGTTCTTAGAGATCCCATGAAAACTATGGAATCGAATGGGGAGTCCATAAAAATTAAACTAGTTATTAGTTAGCCCATGAAAAACTAATCGGTTAATAGTAACCCAAAAAACTATAAATGAGATAGTTAGTCAGAATGAATGGGGATGGGAAATCCAGAATCGAATTACTTGTTTGCATATCATCATAATATATTGTTTTGAATTATTTTAACCATTGTGGATGCAAGAGCATAGTATAGGGTTTTATAAAAGTTTTAGGATACTAGTGAGGGGAAAACCCGTTTTGCTAAGCGGCATGGTCTCATTAGATATCTAAATGGTTTGTGATGGCAGATTATTATTCATACCAGGCTTCATGTATGACATGAAGTTTTTGTTTTCCCTTTAAACTCTCAGGTGCTCAATTAATTTTTAGTAGTTTGAGGGTAAAAGTTTTTAGGTGTTCTTTTAAATGAATAAAGCTTCCGAAGACATGTAGGAGGCAAGCTAGTTAATAAGAGTTCTTTTTATTCCGCTGTGTGTTTTGGTTGTAATGGCAAAATTGTTTTATTGCCTTATTTTATACTCTTATCATCCAAAGGGACATCTTTATATGTCGCTCTTAGTGTATGTGTAACAATTATATTTTAACTAAACATTGTTATGATATGGGATTATGTAATGATTTTTAAATATTTTGAAATGGAATGTGGAACTTGTTTCATGTTTTAAATTTTTTCCATATTCATCTATTTACATGCATCAATGTATTTAACATTACCATATTTGGTCGTCGAGGATTTATGCAGCATCCATAACCGTTAGTTTTGGGCCTCCAATTAGGGGATGTTACACTTGCTTAACTTGTAAAACTAATCCAAGCATGAAAATGAAACCAAACGGTTTCGATAAGAAGTGGTTTTCAAAAAGTGCCGATATATTGACTATCGCTATATGGGTAGTTCAGAAAACAAGTTTATGTCATTATCAATTCGGCCAAATATCACATAGTAAGGATATGAGCATATATACACGGTAATTGTCTATGATACAACATGTAGAGAGCATTTACTAACAACATTACTAACATTAACAACTATTTTTCATATAGTTTACTAATTATATACTGACTTTCCAAAGCAACAACTTTTCGCAACATGAAATAAACCAACAATTAATACATCACTAAACGCATACAAAAAGCATTAATAAGTAACAAATATGAGCATTAAAATAGTTTAAAAACTTTAGTTCACGAGGGTAAAGTTTTACTCACCGTAAAGCTTCCAAACTAACTCTGGCCTTTACTAACTCTAGCCATCAACCTAGATCCAAGCTCTGCTTGCTAACGGATCGACTTAGAGGATCGGGATGGAACTTTTGGGCCTTAGGGGGAATTTTTGGTTCAACCTAGGGCTTAGTGGGCATGGCCATGATGACTTAAGGGATGTGGAGCTTTGTTTTTGAATGTAGAGTGAAGTAAAGTGATACAAGGGGTTCTAACTCGGATTTTGGCAATATATAAACTAGTTTTAGGATTTTAAGTTTATGGAAGCCATGAAATATTTCATGAAGACTTAAAGAAGAGGTAGGAATGAAGAATGATATTGTGAAAGTGAAATTTTGTGTTAGGATGGAGGCATTTATAGGCATAAAAAGTGCAAAATTACCAAAACAACCCTAGACATTCCCTCCAGTCATAAAATGCAACCTCGCTCTCCCTCCACCATGCTATACACGTTGGACATCCCCTCTCGTACCCATAAATCATGCATGCACCATAATGTGTACTGACCTATATGCTAAGGTACGATATTATTTAATTTAGGTCACTATTCACACCATGCTCGATTTATTTAAGTCAAATCTATATTATTTAACTAAAGAATCGTCATTAATATCCTAACAAAACTAATTTCTAACATATAACATGAGTATATATGTGTGCGTATGTACACAAATGTGCGCAACACTTCCGATGAGTTTTTTGATGCCGAAAAGTCGAAATTTCGGAAAACCATTATTTAAAAGATGTTTATTTGGTTATTAAAAACCATTATTTAGGTATTTAAAAATGATTTAAATATTCAAATTCAAATTACGAGTCGTTACACCTCCTATCCTAGTTATTCTTATCCTTCTATTTTCGATTTCTTAATTTAATTAAGTTCCATTTCAATTTATTCCATCTTTAGTAAAAAAATAAAAAAAAAAGAACTTTCGAATTTGTGAAATAGAAGAAGAATCATCAACTCCAACCTATGCTCTATTATACAATTACTTTAAAAACTAAGAATCTCTTTCTCCAAAAATTGAAAACTTTTTAACTCAACCAATTCTAAACTAAAATTCTAAAAAATAAAAAAATCCTTTCAATCGAAAAAATTTGACTCAACAAAATTTTAAATTATGAGTTTTTCAAATTTTCTTACCTTTTCAAAACAACTTAACAATAAATTCTTTGTAAACTTATTCAAAACATATCAAGGAATTTTCAAAAACTTTTTATAGAATTCTTTCACACAGGTTTGGGTTTAGAAATTGATTTTAATTATTTCTATTAAACTTTTCTTCTCCCCTACTCAATCTTCACAAAAATTGGATTATCTCCTTATGGTGATTAATCTACACCATCTTGTGGGAACGTGCTTCACTCCTTCTTCACATCTTACTTCATTCTTTACTTTCAGTTGTTTACAACGCATAGATTATTATCTCCTATCTATTTTTAAGTATTGTGCTTGGCCCACTAGCCTTCGCCTATATAATAAAGACTATATAATTACCCTAGTGGTAATTATACCGTCTTATAATATTTAATTACTATCTAACATGTTTATTTTCTATTTCTATTAATGTCAATTGTCCGTAATAAATGATTGTTATTTTAGCGAATAATTTTTAAAGACATTTATTTATTCATTCAAAATTTACCTATTATTCCTTCCTTATCTTTCCATAATTACTCTAATAATCTCTTTAATCCATTTACATCCTTTTTAAATTCTTGTAACCCTCTATTTATCACACATTTGTTACCCTATTAATTTTGAAGTTGCAATTTTTTCCATCTATATTTCTTAAGATAGCATTATATGATAAAGTAAAGACTTTCTTAGTGTTTTTACGTATGTTTAAAATAAAAGAGTGTGTGTGTATCTGTGCGTGTGTGTGTGTGTATATATGGTAGGATTTCTGAAAAATACTTTCAAAATTAACAAATACGCCACTCATACATATACATATCCCCATTGATCAGTTACCTAAGCTCTGGTACCAAATGTAACGGTCATCCTAAATGGTGGTCAGTACAAGTGGTAACCTCAACAATTGCTTTTACGGCCCATCTTCTCGACTACTTGGCCAGTCCTCTGACTGCCTGACCAACCCATCCTAGGACTTAGGTAAGAGACAATGCTTCGCGATAGTTAACAATGTGAGAACCCCTTATCATGCTTCAACCAGCTCTGACACCAAATGTAGCAACTGGCCTTGAAACGTACCTAAATTCCGAACTAGAAAAGAGCTACCGAAAGTTGGACTCATTCTAACGCTGGCTAGTGATTCGTACAAAGAACAACAGAGAGCTAATTATTTATACATTCAGAACTCACAACGGAAGAATAAAATACAATAACAGAAACAATTCCATTTCATTAAAAATCCAAATGTCATAAAATCCATGACTTATTATAAATGACAACCATCACATATCCATAGTACAACATTTTCAAAATATATTATTAATCTTTGATTGGTACATCAGAAAGAAAGTAATATAAGTAGATAAATAGTTAAACTGCCATAAGTTTCCTTTTCACCTTCACCTTCAGCATTGCCTTTCCTAACCCATAGTGTAATCAGGATAAGGTTAGAACAAGATACGCCCGGTGAATAAAAATCTCGAATCTTTCCATAATAGTACTTACTTCGTATAATTTAAATTAGAATACATCTTTTGCATATTACTTATATTCTAAGTCTTTCCAATTATAAGCCCAAAGGCTTTTCCCAATTCCAGCTTCATAACCATTACTCTTTCAACCCAGTAACCCATATCTATCATTATTAATGTCCAATCAATGTAAGAATAGTACTCAAGTCACTTAATACCTTTTTAATGGGAATTAGGAAGACATTGGCCATTTAATACCTCATTTAAGGCAGGTCCCTGTTATTTAATACATACCCAAGGTTGGACTCCTCGTCAGTACTTATTTATCTTATCATACACAGAATCTCTTTGGCCACTTAGTACTTCATTTCGAAGCGGATCCTTTCCAAGATTTCCTCTACCGTTCCTAACCACTAACCCCGACCACTTACTACTTCCTATATAGGGAAGAGGCGGGCCCTCACACATCCACTTAATGTGTTCTGTCCCTGAAGTGGGTCCTTCATGTTATGACCCATACCCTATAGTTATGTCTCACATTAGTCTGACTATTCGTAGGTAATGGTGGCCAGATTATCCGGGTAGATTTACCCTATAGAATTTTGGACTGACCACGCATCATCCATAAATACTTATTACAGGTGATGTCTCACATGCTCCAAAGTCACATAATTGGTAGCCAGATTAGCTTGGCAGACTTTTATGTGCTTTTGACCGATCTCGCATTTCCACAACTTACTCATAATTTGTAACAGTCCCTTCATACATTATCACACATCTCACTGTATCCATAACTAAGTCCTTATAAGAAAACTTCTTGTTTCGCCCCTACAATTAATTATTTGCCTTAGGGTGATTCGATAATGATTAATAACCTATTAGTGGAGTAATTAATACGCTATACTAATATGTTATTTACGCTAATACACACACACACCCCTAGTAAATTTTTGAGCATGCGGAGGCTACGTCCTAAACTAGCGTTCAAATGCCAAATCTTCCAAAATCATACAAGTCTCATTTCTATATTAACAAATATACCATGAATCCAATATCCATAATTAAATCAACGCAGTTATATAAAATAAAGTCCAATCCCAATTTATTTTATACTACAACGAAATAAATCAATATTAGAAACTTACAATTTAAATACTTTTACATTCTATTCAACTTCTTTTACATGAAATTAGACAAAGGGGATTTTTATTTAGATTTTAGGAAAAGGCGGTGCAAACTACGAATAAGAATTTATAACTTCCACACCGTTCCACAATCAAATCCTTAGTCAGATCCAAAAAAATAAGAAATGGAATAGATGGTAAAACATTGAGATTGTAAAATCTACGTAAATTCTATTATTTTAATTTATAAAAACAATTGAGATTACACCCTAAGAATTGACATTTCACATTGGGGGAATTTCGAGGGTTTTTAATGTGTTCTTTTCGTAAATTAAAATTCCCTAAGGCATAGATCAAATCCAAACTATATTATTCAATTACTAAAATAAGAAAGCTAAGATGTCCCCTCATAATATGTCCTTAGCTATTCCTCCTTTTGAATTTTTCACGCCTTCAATAATATTTTTTCAGATCTTCCCTTTTTGATATATACAACAATGGATTTGTATATATATTAGATTTAGAAATTTAGGGATTAGAGAATAATAGAATTTGAAATATAAAAATAATATCTAGAAATTTTCTCCTGAAACCTTAAAAAAGATTTCTAAATCTTCAAAGAGAGAGACCGATAGTGCTTCGTTTGATTTCCAAAATAATTTATGAATAAAAGTGAGTGGGCTAGGCTCTTATTTATAGTGGTTGGAATTCAATAGAACCGTCATATTTAAGTCAGTTAAAAATAATAAAATCTTATACGTTCGTTTGCACAAAACCCTAGCCGCCACACACAGCGACCGACCGACCGCTCCTTCCTTACCGGTCAACCACTAGCGGCAAACTATCCCTGGGCAGGCTACCGACCCATGGCTTTATTTTATGAATATTTTTAATTGTCGTTGATTTATTTATTTTATTCCTCAGCTACTCCTTTAAAGTTAACGTTAATTTTAATGATTACTTAATGCAAAAGTCTAATTACTATTACTTTTCAAATTTCAAATTTAAGAATAATTTATTTATTTGAATTTGAATTCCATTTAAATTATTTTGAAAATGAAAACTTCAAACCCTTGGATTTTTCGCTTTGTCCCCATTTTTAAAACATTATATATGGAAATTGATCAGAAAATTGCTATCAGTGCAGCGACATAACTTTCGTGGTCAAATTTCAAATTTTGCAAATTTTCCGTTTTATCCTTATGTCATTTAATTACTTTATCTAATATTTTTATTTCTTCTTACTTTTATGGGTTGTTGTAGAAAGCGAATGCACAAGAGTGAATGCGAATTAGACGTAGTTAGGATGAATAGAGTGAATAATCGCCTCTGCTTCATTAAGAGGCATCAAAATCGACAATTGTATAAAATACCGACATATATTTAGTATGGAATGAGAAATTTAATTTCTATTCCAAATGCAACTTTCTTATAGAAAATTGTTTCCTATGTGATTTATTTTGTGTTGAAGATATTTAATCTAAAATCCCAACTGGATGAAATAATATCTCATAAGTAATTTAATTGAGCCTCGTACTTCTTTATTTAGTATAGTAATGGAAGAAATAGAAGAAGCGTACCATATGACACATACTAATTGTCGCATCTACTTATGAAAGATTGTCTTTGTAAATATACCAAGTATTACTTATAAAATATTAATCGTTTTTAGTATACACGAAAAACAGATAGAATTTGATTTTAAAATAAATATTATCAATATTTGTTATACATTAAATTTATAATATTAGTATTTGTTTCTATGATAAAAGAGATGTATTAGAAAATATAGAAGTATTTAAAGTTTTTTGGGCTATTTTAAAATCATGGACTAAGCCATATCCATGAGAAATAATTCTTTAATTATATGATTGTGAATCATATGGTACAACTGATATATTGTAGGAAATGTTGTTGTACTATGGTGAATGGATATTAAGCCTACTTTAACAATAGATGGGGGTAAATAGTGTTTTATAACTTATATGGAATTTTTGTAAATTATTTTTGGGTTTAAATTAAAACACAGATAAACGACCACATGCACACATATATAGACAGTCACAAATATATAAATGTAGTAAAGGTAAAGTAAAAGTAAGAGAGTTTAAACCAGGAGCTTTTATATTTGTTCGAATGAACCAATCCTACATCTAGTCCTGTACGGTATATGTATAGATTTCTTTTCCATCACCTACCTTAAATAAGTAGCAAGAAAACCATAATACAGTCTCGATTTCAAGGCAACAAGATATACCCTTCTTATTTATGAGTTTAGGGTAGTCTCTCTTGATTTAATTGGGTAACAGGATCACTCACTTGATTTGACTGGGCAAAAGCAAACACACTTGATTTGAACAGGCAACAAGCACATCCACTTGATTTGAACGGGCAATAAGCACACCCCAAACAAATAATTGTAGAGAGTTGTTTACTCCAAATATAAATAGTTGTACTTTGGATATAGAATATCCTATAGCCCTTTTGATAGCACATTGATCTTTGAATTGATGAGATAATATTTCAAATCAGTGAGTAGATTGTAGAGAAAGAATGTAATAAAGTAGAGATCTAATTAGAATGAATTCGAAGAGTATAGAAAGTGGATTTTGTGAAATATATAAAAAGAATTTGAAGTAAGAAGACAATAGAGAAAGTAGTTAATAAAATTCGTTTTCTAATTCCCTTTATATAATGTGTAAAGAGATGTGTCTATTTGTAAGGAATACAACAAAAAATCACAACTATTCAAAAATCAATAGGCATCTCTCCAATGGTCTATATGTCAATATATATAGGTAGGGTACGTCGACATACCCCTGTTAATTTTGAAACTCAATAATTCTTTTAAAGTGTTTATAAATTCCAATAACTTGTAAAACTTTTTACAAATTTTTTATATAGTTTTAATGTATAAATTTTTTTATAAAACATTTATGAAAGTAAACTTCAATAAATGCAATATATATAAAGTAAATAATTTTATAAGAGAAAATTCAAAGAATGGATGGTCGCTATCTAAGGACTTTGATAAAATATTCTAAAGTTTATTCTTATGATCTATAATCTTGAACTCTACTTGCTTTTGTCTTTA
Source organism: Allium cepa (assembly GCA_030765085.1). Taxonomy (NCBI): domain Eukaryota; kingdom Viridiplantae; phylum Streptophyta; class Magnoliopsida; order Asparagales; family Amaryllidaceae; genus Allium; species Allium cepa. The sequence goes on from CM060929.1 coordinate 255,539,154, forward strand.
AACTCATGAGTCTTCAAATATCTTGATCATCTTTGACTCTTGATCTCTAGTCTTTTTATGGATTAGTCTTCAAAATCGATTATCCTATACTTGTATAAACCTGTGTAATATCCTACGAAATACTCCTTACAACTTGAAGAATCATCAATTTCATATTTATATGGTTGTTTTCATCAAATCAATATCTATGGTATTAACAATTGTTTCTCAAAAGATTAAGGCCAAAGTACACATTCAATGGAAGCAACAATATAGTAGGTGAACTCCTTAGACTGATGGATATAGATGTATGCAATCATAATTCTAATGATACCAAAATGGTTCCACATACTTTGCTAAATTTACTGATGAATTATCATAGAGTTGAACAAATATGATGCACATGTGGTATGTTTATGATAAGTTCATGAAACATAAAACAGAAATAAAATGTGATGTGCAATAGAAAGTAAAACTATTTTATTTGATCGAATAAGTGAGTATACTCAAAAAGAGTTCTAAATGTACTAAAAACTGATAAGAATCTATCTTGAAAATCACTCCTCCATATGATACATAATGATATATTGATAAGGAATAATCAAACTTTGTTGTATAAAGAATAATTGATGATAAGTGAAGTTAGGTTAACTTGTTTCTATTAGGATGTGCACTCAAGAGTTAGTACATAAGTAAAACTTAATCTCACCTAAAACATAGTTATGAGAGCATATACGATAAAAATTTATAAGAAACCCCTACATATCCTTGTCAAGGAGTTGATAGGCTGTGTACGTCCAGAGGCTTCATGTGATATTCATTAATGATTGATCTTGGGTGGATCACCCTAAAAGAATTTGGGGCAGACCAATATTGACCGACTAATTTATGTTATGAACATAAGTTTCATAAACTAAAAACCAAATCAGTTATATATGTAAAGGTAGTTCATAAAATATTTATGAATACATGTTCCATGTACTGAGAAATATTGTTGTTTAAAAAAATGCTAACTTCATGAGCAAAGTTTTTCCTTTAGAAATTAATGGAAGTAAAATGGATTAGGACATGATCCAAGATTAAAGCTATTGATAAAGGATAAATGAAATTAACCAAAGCAAGTGGACACAAAACATTAAAGTGTTAAATAAGAAATCTTGCACATTAAAGATAAGCAATATGTTTCATATACATGCTGATAAAAGAATTTGGCATGAAGAGTGTTGATTCTGTTGTATTGCATGATTCTCAAACCTAAAATGAATTTCAAGTATGTTATCAAAATATGTTTTTTTTATATAGCTGTACCTGAAGCGATATGATCCATCGGCCGCAAATGTATATTCAAAAGGAATATCAATGTTGCTGGAATGTAGTAGGTAACATTGATGAGAAAAACATCATAAATTTTAAAATAAACAATGTGGATTCCCCATTTAACATGCTTAAGTTAATTCAGAATTTACTCGCAAAATTATCGTTTTGCATGATTTTGTGTTTTGGTACATTTATGTGAAACAAAAATTCTAAATAGTGATTTCGAATTGACTATTTGTACATAACAATCAAAGTTTCTCAAAGTCAGCATGAGCGACACTAGTTTGTGGTTTTCGAATAGGATCCAAAAATCGATATGAAATTACCATTCGACAAGCATTAGAATTGAACAAGTATTTTGAAAGAGAAATCAAACGGTTTAATTTTTGGTCAAAATGCAGAGGATGCATGTATCTATAAGAAAGAATATTAAAATGCACTAACATATAAGTAGGCAACATACTAGTGATTGTTAACGATGTACCCATGTTAAAAACTGTACATAGTTTGGTTGATTAATACTAGATATAGGATTTGAAAGTGACATCTTTATAAATTATATAAAAGAATGTCGGGACTGTCTCGAATGATATAAATACGGCACCATATCAAAATGTATAATTTGGAGTATATAACATAGATTCATTACACATCGGCAAATAGAAATTATCATATATACGATATTGCCTACTCTATCACTCATTTCTTTTGTAATTAGTACATCGAACGAGTATGAAATTTGAATTATGATCACTAAATAGTAGTTAAGAGTATTCTACAGTATTTATGAAATACTAGAGAATTATAAATGGAAAGTGGAAACAATGAACTCCTTACAAAGGTGTATTCAGACTCAAAATTCATAAGTGATTATCAAATATAACATGTCAATCTTAAGTTCATATTCAACCTTATTTAAGGACATTTAGTTCGAATTGTTTCAAATAATAGGTTGTAGCTAATTTAACTAATAGTCCATGTACATTGCCTTGAAAAAGCACAACAACAAAAGCTATATATATATATATAACTGAGCTAGGCATGATTCCAAATGTTGAGAATTCCATGATATTGTTATATGGTAACAAAGTTTCAATATAGATCGTGTATGAGCTCGCTAGAAGTTGAGACAAATACTCTAAAAAGTTCCACCTAATAAAGGAAGTTTATTAGTATCGAAGAGAGTTGATTGACAGAGTGGATAATTAACTAATATAGCATGTCGTTCTATAACACCCTAAAAAAATTAATAATTAAAACAAGTTTAAAAACGGAAATATTGTAAATGTCGAAATTTGGTCATGAAAGTTGCACCATTATGTCCATGGCAATTTTCTAATCAATTTCCATATACGATGTAAGCCTACCTTTTGACAAGGCCGTGACGCCAGCAAATTAACTAGAAACCAAGGAAAATACATCCCGAAGATCGACCATGAATAGATTCACTATGGATACTGGTGAATTTTATCCAAGTTCGGATCGATCCATAATCGATAAGGTACAACAAGCAAAGCTATAAGAGCCAACGTTTCAAATTTCAAGTCAATCGAAGTTCGTATGCTTATGATATTAATCGATCAAGGTCAAGCAAGCAAACCCACTATATTCGTATCTATCGAGTCCCTTCGTATCCATCCTCCAAGCCACTTTGGTTCGTATCCATCAATTGATCAAGTTCACTCTGTAATGATCCAATACTAAGAATGCTTCGTATCAATCAGGCACAGATCGATACGAAGTCGACATCTTCCATCGATATAGAATCAGCACGTCCTATCACGAAGAATATAAGTTCGTATCGATACGAAACGGCTATAAAGGATCGATACAAAAGTCGGTCAATACATCGATTCGAAGTGACCCGCGGCTATCGATACGAATCCACCAAGTGCCATCGACATGAAATGGCTCCAAACATCGATACGAAATGAAACCAATAACATCGATACAAAGTAGAGCATAGAGCATCGATACAAATTGAATTGCAAAAGAGCGATATAAAAAGAGTTGCACTAGATCGATATGAAGAAAACACATTCAAGTGGAAGACTTGGTCACTCAGCATAAAAAGTGGACCGATCCAAAAAGTCGGTGCTGCATCATCAGCCATCACGTGCCAAAAGCGATACGAACAGATCGATGCGAACCGAATCGATGCGAACTCAGCAGCATTCAACAAATCCAAACTTGCATCGATCATAACTCAAGATCTACAAGTCCAAATGCCACCAAATTTTCATAGGAGCTTGCGTACAACCTCGGAAATGTTAATGATCAATCTCGACTTGATTGGATGAAATCTTGATCGATACAAATTTCAGTCGTATCGATCATGGATCGAGTTCAAACGACCAAAGATCAATCATGTAGGCCCACCTTCGTAAGAGAAGAGGTCTTCTAAGATCTGAGCGAGATATTTGCTGTCTACGCCTATAAATAGCAGCGTAGGACCTACTGAAAATGGACTTTTGGCTCTTCTACGTCCAGACTCTGTCAAAATCATTGTTGTACTTTAATTTTACTATTTTAACACGTTGTGACCTGCAAGCAAAAATCAATAAAGTCAATCATTTCATAGTGGACGTAGGCCATACGCCAAACCACTCTAAATCCATGTGTTCCTGTGCATTTTTCTTGCTTAATATTGGTTTGTTTGTCAGACTTTTTTTTTTCCATTTATATTCCTCACTTTATCTCTTCAAACACATCCGAAGAGTGTTGTGTCTAATTATGATACAAACACTTTGGTGCTTTCACTGAGAAATCCAATTTTTCTCCTATTCATTAGATCTACTTCCGATATTGGATTGTGAAAATCTAAGGAGAAGATCCAAATTTCAAATTCAGAGGTTCTCCCATCCTATTCAGATTTGTCCCAAGTTTAGGAAAGAGCTTCACAATTCATCATGGTTAACATTAGGACTACTTCAACAGCTGTAGATCCAGAAGGTTGGGACAGACAAAACCCTGGTCAACTACCTCCTACCGATTAAAATGCTGTCGGACCATCAGATCAGCAACTCCCCGTTACTTGGGAAGAGTTTCAATTGCTAATGCAAGAACTGACATAAAGCTGCCAACAGCTTACTCTGCAACTCCATACCAACGCGGAATTGACCAACCAAATGAATAGTCAAAGATGAAGGAGATCCAGAAGGGATCAGACACCCTATTTATCCGTTGAGAGTTCAGCCTCTTCTGACTACCACCATAGATCTATGAGCCCACGGTTGGACGGAATCTATACACTAGCTACTAGACAGCAGCGCACCTTGAGCCTTGTGAAACCAAGAGTTGGTCGGTCAACTAGCCGTCAGACTGGACCCTTCTTCCTGTGAAGTATTGTTGCTTATCATACTACTGATGATCGTGCTGCCACCGGTGCCATTGATTTGGGAATTGATGCCCAATACCGGATAGATCCTAACTGTCGTCAACACGAATACACTCCTAAACCTTATGTCCTAGAATGCCTAGAACCAAGGAGACGAGACATGGACTATTGACCGCGTCCTGCACATCATCTCATTGTGCAACCCGACCATACCTTGGACCAACAGGCTCAAAAGGTCCATATGCCGAACATCCCGACGATGATCCGTCAGATGATCCATGAAATTCAGGTTCTCACTAATAATGGCTATGGAAACTCCCGAAGGCATACCCCTTTCATTGATGATATACTCTGCATTGAACCACCTTGACAATTCAGGATGCCAACTCTACCCGTCTATGAAGGGAGCTCTGATCCTAATCAACATATATTAAAGTATGAATGGTTGGTGGATGCCGCATGAGCCGATGACGCAGTTAAGTGTCTGAGCTTTCCGATTTCTTTAGGGGGCATAGCAACTGTGTAGTTTACTCATTTACTACCTCGATCTTTCTCCTGTTTTGATCAGTAGGCAACAAAGTTTGTTGAGAAAATTCACATGCACATCACAAGGCTGAAAAATGTTAATACCTTGTCGAGTGTCGTGCAAGCTCTTGGAGAGACATTTAGACGCTATTTGGAGAGGTTTCATGCTGCATGCACTAAGATTAGTAATCCCAATGACAACTCAATCTTGATGGCTCCAACTAAGGGGATTGATCCCGATCCGAGTTCGACAACTGGTTTATCGAAAAACCTCCTGCATCATTGGACCGTTTCTATTCCAACGTAGTCCAATTCTTGAGAAGGGAGTATGCGAAATAGTCTAGGAAAAAGGATGCCATAGGGCCAAGTATGGAAGGAATCCAAAGCAACGTGGATGTTAAACAAATCAGAGAGAGTTCTAATAAAGTGCAATTGAACATTCAGAATAAACAAAGTCAACAGAAAGGCAATGGAAATCAAAACATAAAACATGATTAGAATCGTGGGATGTGATGTAGGGATCCTATGTTTGGCAATTATACTCCTTTAAATACGTCGTTGGAAAATGTTTATTTACGGACCTGCAATACTATTCAGTATAAGAAACTAGCTCTGAAACAATCTTTGAAAAAACAAATTCAAACAGAGAAGTTTTGTAGGCTTCATGATAGCTATGGCCATAACATGAACGAGTGTCATCATTTGTAGGATATCATTGAAAAGATAATACGTGAGAGAAGGTTGAAGAAGTTTTTGTGGGCACCGTAGTCTGGAGGCACGGGCCCATCGAATCAAAACCATATACCTAATCAAGTAAGACAGGAGGAACCCGCTTGTACCGGTAGGAGGTTGGTGATAAATACTGTTAGTGGTGGTCCTCATCCAAAAGAGAGAAGCTGGAAGGAAATGGAGTCATACGCCAGTTCCATTAGGCATGCGAGCTTCGAATGTTGTAATATTTTGGAATACGAGGCTCAGTCCAAGCAACAGAAAATGATGGCAGATGACATTGTATTCCGAGACAGGGATGCCAACAGGGTCGAAGCCCCAACTATTGATCCACTTGTCATTTCATCTCAGATAGGTCATGCTTGAATGAAGAGGATCTTAGACAGTGGAAGTTCCGTGAACATACTGTTCAAGCGAGCCTATGACCAGATGAAAATGGAAACCAAAGACTTGAAGCCTTGTCCATCGCATATACATGGCTTCAACGGGAGCGCAACTATGCCCACCGGAGTGGTGGAACTGCTAGTGGAGTTAGGAATTGGAGAATGCCGAAGAGTCCAGATATTACAGTTTGTTGTATTGGACATACTCTCCATACAATGCTTTCTTGGACCGACCGGCCATAGCTTAATTTAGGGCTGCCATTTCCCCTTGGTGTCTAACTTTAAAATTCCCTACCGATAATGGAGTTGGAGTCGTTCAGGGAGACCAGGCTATTGGACGAGCATGTTATGTTGCTAAGCTATGAAAGGCGCAGCGAAAAGAAAAAGGAAACGGCGTAGAGAAATCTCACTGCATCCGCTTTGTTGAAAATTGACGGTTAACTCCTGGGACTAGGCCCAAGCACCACAACCAATTCCTAAGGGATCTTGACCCGAGAGATAGCAAGCATGAAGATGAAAGTAAGGACAGTCAAGCTTTCCTAGTTGAACCGACGATCAATGTCTCGATCGACGATAATGTCGATTCAAAAATGATAAAGATTGGATCTCAACTAAGACAATAAATGCAAGAGGAATTGGTCGAATTCCTCCGAGAAAACCTCGACGTGTTTTTTTGGACACATTCCGAAATGTGTGGAATCTCCCAGGACATTGCGAGCCACACATTGAATATTGACCCGCAGCATGTCCCGGTCAAGAAAAAATGGTGCAGTATGGATCCAGAGAGATCTTCCACCCTTAAAGAAGAGGTAAAAATACTCACATCGAACGGGTTTATCCGGGATGCATTATATTCGAAATGGGTGTTATATCCTGTACTTATCCGAAAGCTGAACGGGAAATGGAGAACATGCATTGATTACTCAGATTTGAATAAAGCTTGCCCTAAAGATAGTTTTCCACTTCCCCGGATCGATTAGCTCGTAGACTCAACAGCTGGGCTTGAACTATTATCCTTCATGGAAGCTATTCTGGCTACAATCAAATACCCATGCACTTGTCTAGCCAGGAGCATGCCAGGTTTGTAACCAATCTAGGACTTTTCTGCTACAAAATCATGCAATTCGGACTCAAGAATGCGGGCGCAACATACCAACGATTGCTTAATCGGATATTCGCCAACCAGATCGAAAAAACCATGGATGTGGACAACATGAAGTCACGATTCTCCACTGACCATATCAGAGCCTGGAATCCATGTTCAACATCTTCCAAGAATATAGAATGAAGCACAACCCGTTGAAATCTCACTTTAGGGTCGCATCCGGAAAATTCTTTGGGTTTATCGTCAATGCTTGAGGGATTGAAGCCAATCATAAGAAGATCTAGGTGATCAGAAATCTTGAGACTCCAAAAACTGTAAAGCAAGCCCAAAGCCTCAATGGGAAAGTAGCAATACTAAGCAAGTTCATTTCAAAATCCACTGACAAATGCATTACCTACTTCGACCTGATCAGAAAAGGGAAACGAAACTTTGAACGGACTGCGGAATGTGAGGGTGCATTCCAGCGCTAATTCAACACCTCTCCACACCACATATTCTGTCAAAGCCCATTGATTACGAGAGATTATACATTTACTTGGCGGTGTCAGAGAATGCAATTAGTGCAGCCCTAATTCGAGAGGATGACCGGATACAACGGTCGGTCTATTATAATAGTAAACGACTAACGGGAGCAGAGGGAAATTATCCAAAGCTGGAGAAGTTGGCTAGTTGCCATATCATTGCCTCAAGGAAGCTCTGTCCGTACTTCTAGGCTCATCCTATCACCGTTTACACCGATCAGCTGTTACGACGGGTCCTTACACGGTCTAAGACGTTTGGTAGGTTATTTAAGTGGAATATCGAGCTAAGTCAGTCTGACATTACTTACACTCCAAGGCGAGCTATCCAAGGCGAGGTCCGAGCAGACTTTATCGCTGAATTCACTATCCCAGAGGACTTGCCTGAAAATGGTGAATCTTCCAAGTTTATCTATAAGCTTCATACTGATAGCGCATCAAGACCTTTTCTCAGACGCCAGAGTTGTACTGGAAACTCCTGAAGGTCGATCCATATCCCATGCTTCAAAGTTCGATTTTCATGTGGCAACGAAGCCAAATACGAAGCCTTATTGGCTGGATTGAGACTTTCCAGAGTTTAAGAATAATTGTTGTGGAGATTTATTGTGACTCACAGTTGATCGTGTGTTAAGTTTGGGGAGAGTACCAGGCTAAAGATCGAAGACTAGCTGCTTACCTTTGCAAGAGATATTGAATCGGTTTAATTATTATGTCATCTAGTGCATACCCTGAGACCGCAATCAGAAAGCTGATTCGTTTGCAAAATTAGCAGTACAGGTGAAGCATAGAAAATGGGAATAGCTCTTGTTGAAACATTATCTTCCCCGAACATCGATCAGATGGAAACAGATTGGGTATTTGAGGTCATTCCTGATAAGGAGTCATGGATGACTCCGTTTAGAAACTATCTCAAGCATGGGACTCTAGCGGGGCGCTGGATTGAAAAGAGACAAGTTCTTCGAAAAGCTTTACGATTTACTATACAGAAGTGAGTCACGTATAGAAAGGGTACTCTGCTCCTTTACACAGGTGTATCTCTCATGATGAAATCAAATGAGTATTGCATAATGTGCACAAAGGAGTATGCAGCGATCACACCGGGGAGCAAGCTCTTGCCAAGAATGTGCTCCAATATGGATACTATTGGCCGACTGTAAACCGCAATGCATTGGATTACGCCAAAAAATGCGACAGATGTCAAAAACACACTCAAATTTCTGGAGCCCCACCAATCGAAATAACTCAGGTGGTCAGCCCATGGCCATTCGCAATATGGGGATTGACATTATTGGTTATCTACCTCTAGCCAAAGGTAGTGCAAGGTACACCATCGTCGCAGTTGATTACTTTACCAAGTGGGCGAAAGCTGAACCCCTTGCTACAATCATGAGAAAGAAAGTGATCAACTTTGTAGTGGGCAATATTATTTTTTGATTTGGTCTCCCACATACCATCATCATAGACAACGGACCCCAATTCGGCAATGTTGAGTTAAGAATTTCTATCAACGGTTCCACATCCAAAAGAAGTTCTCCGCAGCTGCACGCACTCAGGAAAATGGACAGGTCGAAGCTGTTAATAAAGTTATAAAGACTATTCTGAAGAAACAACTAGAAAAGGCCAGAGGCAAATGGGTCGATGAACTCCCTATGGCTTTATGGGCTTACTGGACAACCCACAAATCTACGACCAGCCACACTCCATTCTCTCTTTCTTACAGTTCCGAAGCCGTTATTCCAGACGAGATGGAAGTAGCTTCTCATCACGTGACTTATTATGATCCAAGAACGAATGTTATCTTACTTGCCGAATCTCTGGATTTATTGGATGAGAAGCATGAAGATGCTAATTTGAGGGCAGCCGCATATCAGAGTCGAGTCACCCGAATATACAATGCCAAGGTCCGACTCGAACCTTCGAACTCGGAGATCTCATCCTTAAGAGAAATTACCTGTAATATGAAACCAACGTAGGAAGGACCATATGTCATTGAACAAAAGCTCGAAAATGGCACATTCAAATTATCGACCGTTGATGGTCTCGTTCTGCCAAGAGCCTGGAATAGCAGAAGTCTACGTCGCTACTACAAATAATAGGCTCTGTTTATTTATTCAGTCTATTTTTCATTTGCAATCTGTTTATGCATTTTAAATTCCGAATTTGTAATAAGGCAGCTGATTTCGCCGTATTTTCTTATTTCAGTAATAAAATGCAATCTCTTCGAGCCAAAACTGTGATTTTTTGAAATGCATCATATGACCATCACTATGCATGGAAGGCTAAGTTCCACATACTGTAGGAACTATTCAAATAGGGAGTGATTGTGATATGACCGGTCACCCGCTAAGTGAAACCCGAGCTTGGGGACAAGTCATCACACCGAAGCCAAAGAGGATTGATACACGACAATCCTCTAACTAACTCCATATTCCTACAGTACGAACTGGAGCACAAACATATAAATTCGATTTTGAAGTGGGTGGATCCGTCCACCTAACGACTTCACCCGTATTCAAGCCAAGTTGGAGGAGGATGGACCCGTCCATCTAACGACCTCACTTGTTAACTTAGGGTGGACGTGAGCTGATCATCCATGATCCTGATAGATCCTTCATTCCCGTAGTGCGAACGAAGTCCTAAAGCCTCAATAGATGTGACTGACCATTTGTCGACCAACTCCAGATTCCAAGAGTGCGAATTAGAGTATAAACATCAAATAACTCCGGATTCCTAGAGTGCTAATTGGAGTATAAACATTAACTAACTCTAAATCCCAAGAGGGCGGATTGGCATATAAACACAAGCCGGGTGTGAAAAGGCCACTTGTAAGACAACTCCTAGCCCCCGGAGTGCGGGTCAGAGTATATATGCAAACCAGGTGTGGCTAACCGCCCATGAATTAATCTTAGTCCCCAGAGTGCGGACGAAGTTCTGAATATCAAATGGGCATGACTGACTGCCCATAAAGTAACTTAAAATCTCGGAGCACGGACGTATCTCAAAACCTTGTCCAACTTTTAGATACTAAGAAACAAGTTTCTTCTTTTCGTATATGATCGAGATATCATAGAGAACTTTTCTTTCATCCTCACCCAGCACCCGGTTCTCAAGTTCGAATACGTCGGTTGATTCAACTTGGTGTTCAGCCTTCTCATCTTCAACCAATCGGCCCCTAGCGTTATATAGGTGTGTTGGATAATTATCGATCCAAATTAGATTTCTATGCTTTGGAACATTAGCATTGTATGTAATCAAAAGGTTTTTAGTATCGTCCTCTAGCCTAGCCTCTGCCATCTTAACTTCAACCTCAACCCTGGCCTGGCCTACCGAATTTTAAGTGTTGTCGCGTCCCTTTCACCCCAAAGAGCCATAACTTGTTAGCACGCCTCCTGAGCTGCTTTCTTTGCATCATCCTTGTCTTTGGCGATTTTGGAGTTTTTGCTTTACGCTCATTAAGTTCCTTTTGTGCAGCATCCATTTCGGCCTTAACAGTGGTGTTTCGGTGGCCTATCTCCTCAACCAAAGTAAAATGCGTCTGTCACGTCCTTTCCATGGACTGATTTGCCTCATCGGCTTTTTAAGTGGCCTATATTTCCGACTTCTTGGAGGACCTCATTGTTAAGCACTTGAATTATACGTTCCTTTCGAGCGATATCAGTTCCTAACTTCTCGATTGTTTTTCCCCGCTTAATAGCCACCGCTGAGACTTTGTCCACAGTCTTCATCCACTATCGATATTGGAATATACATCATAGATGTAATTATGCATAGTTTTCTCTGTCTCGGCTGGGATTCTCTTTAAATGCGGAGGGAAGTCAAAGCTGTCAAAAAATATATTCGGGAAGTATTTTTTAAACTGGGTGATTTTGATTACTCCTTCCCCAGTGGGGTAGTAATGGCTTGTTCAATAACAATGGGAGTTTCGACCTCGATTCTACGGCATTGTGAATCAAGCCTAGGAGCTTGAGAAGACGATTTTTGACATAGAGGCTCTAATGGTTGTTTTCCATGACAGGAGGGTTATGTTGGAGGTCGAGGAGGTGGAGAATATGATCGGGATCGATGTCTGTATTCTCTATCTCTATCGCTCTCCCTCTCATAATGTTCTTGACTGGAATAACCACGGTCACGGTCTCTATCGGATTCCCTTCTACAGGACTCGTAGTATGCACTGGATGGCTATCGTGCCAAGCGAAGGCTTTCTAACATAGATTCTCGCCTAGTCATCATATCTGCAGAATAGAAAGAAAAGCAGGATTAGTGATCTCTAAAAAAGAATCACTTACGATTAAATCGTGTAGTGCCGTAAAGTATATGTATGCATGTTTTAAACACCTCGACTAACCGAATATGTCAGCCACACTTGTAGGAAGTGACTCGCTTAAATCTAAGACACTTTGAAGCCCTTCCAATCCAGTGTCATGTTGGAGTGACACATAGTCCGATGTTGGAATGTCGGCAAGCCCTTCAAAAGGATTTTCCATTTGTAAGGGAGGAGCCTCCGAAATTATAACACCAGAGACTGGTAGGGACACAACCATAGATTTCCATCTCAAAAACTTCTAATGCTTATATGTTACTGCCTTGCCTTTCCTCCTTCCCTCTAAATCCTGAAAACTGTTAGGAGGCCCAGCTATGGGTTCATCATCAGTGGGCATATTTTCTTCATCGCCTTCCTTAGCTATTACGATCTTTGGCGCTCTATGTGTAGCTCGTCTCACCGGGGTGCCCTAAGCGATTCTTCAAATCTTATGCTCTAATTTCGATCGATTATCCCGATAATCCTCAAGTTTCTATCTGTCAACACCGAATCAATTTCCCTCATCACACCAGGCACTTCTTGGAGAATCCGCACTATTTCTTTAAATTGAACATCTTCGGGTCATGAAACTGTGGCTGTAAAGAAAAGAAAGAATTAAATTCAATGTCAATTACAACTATCTCGTAAGCCATGAAAGGAATTATAACACTTACGTCTGACTAACCACCGGCTGGCGAACCCTAGAGGGCACCATACATAGAACCACTTTGTCTTAAAGTAACTAAGATTGGTCCAAGATCCCAACACCACTAGGCAATTCCTAACTGCCTTTAGAAAAGTGAATGAAGGGTTGCCTCCCCGACTCTTGACATTAAACAAATATCTGCTTCTTCCAGAGTTGGGGGTCGAAAGAGATGTTCCATGAAAATGATGAATAGACTGTTCAATAGTGCGTATCCATTTGGATGTAACTACAACGGAGCGATTCTAAAGAAAGCTAGCACTTCACAAATATACTGGTTGAATGGAGGAAGTGTCCCCACTGTACATGAATGACGATTAAAGGCTGTGAATCCTTCTGGGGGAGTGTGTGGCCTGTCATTCGAACCGGGGTCTAATGGTAAACCAAGTCTTAAGTATATTCGCCCCACATCTTCAGAAATATTGGATGGCATAGAATATTGAGGATTCGCGATATAATTTGCATTTGGCAGCTCGTCCGATGTAGGACCTATTACTTCGGCTGCAATAGCCGGCATCTCTATTATCAAAGAAGACGAACTTTGAGGCTCTTGCTGTTGTGAACTTTTAGATTCCATAAATAATCAACTCATCAAAAACCATCATTAAATGATAATAAGATAGTGTGCTCCCCCGTGTGAAGTGCATGAATGTGCTGTGTAGTGTAGTGCTACATAATACTTAAAAGATTCAATAGAATTTGAGAAATGTTCAAGCGACAAGACTTCGAAATTCAACTAGATGGCCTTCATCGCTGACCGTCACAACCATGATTTTAGAGACCGGTCCGAGTTAAATTTGTCAAATTCAGTCGAGTTACAGTTACATCGATGAGCTTTGAAAGGCAGTCGAATGTGTAGTTAAACGGTTAAGTTCAAACATGCAAGGCTGAAGCTCGTTGGAGTCAAGTGTTCGGTTATACAAAGAGTTCGTATCCATTAAAATGCAAGTTCAGAAACCTAAAATCTCATTCGTATCCATTGCCGGAGGAAAAGATTTTTAATCGATCGCCTTAAAGCCAGTTCGCATCGATCGAAACCTCTCATCTTGTATCAATTGCGAGCCACGTTTTTGTATTGATCGGTAGAACCAATACCTCATATCGATCGTGTAACAAGAACTTCGTACTGATCACCATGGATCGATAGGACTCCAACTAACTTCGGTCGATATGAAGACACTTCCTTTCTCGATACGAAAATCTACCTATGGCCATCGACGCAAGCTTTGGTTTTTCTCAAAGCAATGCAAATCACAATTCTTCAATCGATACAAATGATCTCTCCGTATCCATCCTCCTTCCATCTCTCCAAGCAACACAAAAACCATTCCAACCTTCCTCGACCTTGCCCTAACCAATCTCTGGCCATCTCTTCAATAGAATCGACCTCGAATGAGGGTAGAATGGCACAAGAACCCGAGTCTCATCCATTTTTATGTGGATTTATTCCTCAATTACCTAAATCGAAGTGTAGATTCGAGAGTTTAGAGTGTTGTATTGATTTGAGGACGAAGGCAATTTCCAATTCTCAATTCTTCTATCGATAAGAATACCAGAGATAAAAAAGCAAGAGCAAGTAGAAAATTTGGCTAAGTACAAGTCCTTTTATATGGTTTCGTAACCAGGCAAAAATGCTTTATCTTCCAGTGCTAAATGTTTCTCGTGTTATCGATGCGAAGAGACGTCTTCATATCCATCCGCTATCGGTCCAATAAGAAACCGTTCATACCCATCAACAACCCACCAAAAAAAAAAGTGCCAAGTTCGTATCCCTCTGTTCAGAGACCTTAAAAGTCGTATTCATCAATACGAACAACATCGGGACTCCAAGCAAATTCGTGTCTATTGATGCAAGATATCCTAAAGGGCCATATGATTCGTATCGATCGCCATTGATATAAAAACATATTTTTAATTCTTCGAATCGATCCAAGAGAGGATCAATACGAAGAGGTACACCAAAATAACCATCCAGCGCTATTATAATTCGAGTTTGACATCGATTTAGGAGAGGATCGATAAAAATTCGATATGAAAAAATAACAACGACCTGCGAATGTGAAAACGTTAATGGGAGTCAGGTTAACATTGGTACATGTATGTCAGACTAATATTCAATTTTTAAAATTCTCAAGAAGTGAACGCTCACCTGATGGCAATTATGACAACGAACAACAGTTTGCTATCATTCAATTCTCATTTACAACAACGCACAGTACAAAAATTGGCAGTCGACAAGTAATTATTTGTGTTACTGAAGATAAATCAAAGGTTATATCTTTCGACAAAAAGCAACAACTACTCAACAGATCGGCTAGAACTTTTCAGGATGAAGATTGCAGCTTTTCAAAGCATGTCATGTTCACATGAGATGCACTGTGGGAGGAAATGTTATCTCGCCTTTTGGCAAGGCCGTGACGCTAGGAAATTAACTAGAAACCAAGGACAATACATCCCGAAGATTGGCCATGCACAGGTTCACTATGGATACGGGTGAATTTTTCCCAAGTCTGGATCAAATCATAATCAATAAGATACAACAAACAAAGCTATAAGAGCCAACATTTCAAATTTCAACTCAATCAGAGTTCATATGCTCAAGATATTGATCGATCAAGGTCAAGAAAACCTATTCCATTCTTATTCATTGAGTCCCTTCATATCCGTCCTCCAAGACATTTTGCTTCGTATCCATCAACCACTCCAGTTTGATTAGTAACGACCCAATACCAAGAATTCTTCGTATCGATCAGCCACAGATCGATACGAAGTCAACATCCTCCATCGATAGGGAATCAGCACCTCTTATCAATACGAGAACATAAGTTCATATCGATACAAAATGGCTATAAAGGATCGATACGAAAGTTAGCTAACGCATCGATATGAAGTGACACGCGGCTATTGATATGAATCCACCAAGTGCCATTGACACGAAACGGCTCCAAACATCGATACAAAATTAAACCAATAACGTCGATACGAAGTAGAGCACGGAGCATCGATGCGAAGTGAATTGCAAAAGAATGATACGAAAGCAGTTGCACTAGATCGATACGAAGATAACATATTCAAGTGGAAGACTCGGTCACTCGACATATATAATGGATTGATCTAAAAAGTTAGCGCCACGTCATCAGGCATCATGTGCCCAGAAGCGATGCGAACAGATCGATGCGAACTGAAGCGATATGAAATCAGCAGCCTTCAACAAATCCAAATTTGCATCGATCGTATCTCAAGAACTACAAGTCCAAATACCACCAAATTTTCATAGGAGCTGGCGTACAACCTCGGGGATGTTCGTGATCAATCTCGACTTGATTGGAGGAAATCTTAATCGAAACAAACTTCATTCGTCTCACGGATGGAGTTCAAACGACAGGGGATCTATCATGTTGGCCCACCCACGTGAGAGAAGAGGACTTCCAAGATCAAAGTGAGATATTTGCTGCCTACACCAACAAATAGCTGCCCAGGACCTACTGAAAATGGACTTTTGGCTCTTCTACGTCCAGACTCTGCCGTAATCACTGTTGGACTTCAATTACACTATTGTAACACGTTGTAACCAACAAACAAAAATAAAAAAGTCAATCGTTTCATGGCGGACGTAGGCCATACGCTGAACCACTATAAATCCGTCTGTTTCTGTGCGTTTTTCTTGCTTAATATTGGTGTGTTTATCAGATTTTCCTCTTTTTCCATTTATATTCTTCACTTTATCTTTTCAAACACATCCTAAGAGTACTGTGCCCAATTTGGTACAAGCATACAATATGTTGGAATTAGAGTTAAAATGAAAAAGTCTTGGGCTTTCAAAATCTTTAAATTAAAATCTATTTAAATAAGTTTAAATTTGAATATTTGAAATTAAAATTTTGAATTTTGAATTTCAGTATTTTGGCTGATATTTTATGTTTGAGAAATGTTTAAAATAACATTGCTAACATAAGTAATTAACATAATTAATTGAGAAGTTAAAAAATGAATACGGTCATAAGAAGGGGAGCGGTGGCCCCTCGACCATGACCGGTCGACTAGTGGAGGGTGGCGGTTGACCACCACCTGATGGCGGCGGCTAGCGTTTAGTCATTTTTAATGGTCTGGATTTGATTATTTTAGTCTGATGGTTCTGCTTCATTCTCACCTCTATGAATAGACCCCCCAATTTTCCTTCATATATTTTTGTAAGCAATGGCAAAGCTCTATCAAAATCTTTCCCCTTAGGTTTCAGAAACATTAAAATTTCAGTTAAGTAATTCTAATTTCTAATCTATAATTTAAATTAAGCCTTCTTCTCCCTATCTCCTTATTTTTGAAATCTAATATATATATATAATCTATTTGTTGTATATTCAAAAAAGGGAAAAATCAAATAGAGAATTAGAAGTGATATAAATCAGATCTCATCTTCTTCTTCTTTAGATTCCAGAATCGATTAGGATTTTTAGGTAAGATATTTTGACGTTTAATTCTTTTATATTTTGATTATATTCCTCTATTGTTTTTTATTCTAGATCTAATTTCCATATACAATTCACATTGTCATATATGTCAAAGGATAGAGATCTAAAAGGGAGTTAGGTATGGCGGAATCAAATCCAGTTAGATAGCAAAGAATTTTATGTGAGTGGAAATATCAAGTTTTTCACATTTTTGTAATTGAACAGTATCTATTTGTATTTGATATGTGCCTTGGGAAATTTTGGTAAATGAAAATATAACATCTAAAACCCTTAGAATTTCCCTAAGTAAATATCAGTCTTTGTATATATTGGAATTATAATTGTTTTTGGTATTAATATGTTACAATCTAATTATTTGTTTAGAATTAGATAATCCATGTCCTTTAAACCTATTTCCCTGTTTTAAATTAGAGTGTTAAAGGCTTCAAAAAGAAAATAAATTAGAAATGGTTTGTAAAGTATGAATTGAATCGTTTGTAGTTTGCCCGCCTATATCTATCACTTAAATAAAAAAGAAACACCTTTCTCGCTCCGAAATGAGGTATATAAAGATTGAATTGAACATAGGCGATTTAATTTTTGACGATTTGTTCTTTAAAGCAGAGATGGGATTCTATTTTATTACTTTGGAAAAAATTGTAGGAATTCCATGTTTGTACGATTCTATTTTATTTGGCTATGGTAGTAGCAGTTCTTGTTAGAATTGTACATTTGTATGAGATTAATATTTCAAAATACCTTATAAATGAATTATTATCAAATTATTATAACGTAATGATTGGACCCTATATCCACGCCTAAAATACACATATATAATATTAATGTATTAACTATTAAAACCAATAGCATATTGATTATAGTGTATTGAGAGTGATAATTAGTATTATCAGAATAGTTAGGTAATTAATTTGTTGGAAGGAAGTTAGTGTAAATTAAGGGGTTAATTCCTAATTAGATACGTAATATGGGGATATCTTTTGTGGCCCCAATTATTAATCATTTAGGATGACATATGTATATAGTTGGCATACATATAAGGTATGACTAACTTATAGAGATGCAAGGTTAGTCCAAAGCTGCATGGAAGTCTGTCTAGTTAAATCTAGCTACCAACGATGTGGCTTTGCGGACTAACATGGGACATCGTCCATAATAAATAACCACATTGAATGCAAGGTTAGTCCTAATTCTGTAGGGTAAACCAGCCCAGTCAATCCGGCTACCAACACTTACAAATAGTCGAACTAATGTGAGATGTCACGAGTGAGTTATGGGTCATAAGTTGTGCTTTTGGATGAGGTAGGTGAAATCCTTAGGAAGGGTCCGATTTGGGTTAGAGGTATTCAGTAGCTATGGTAGGGTCCGCCTCTTTCTTAGGTGAAATATTAAGTGACCTAATTGGATTTCTTACGATGCCATTAAGGAAGAACCATGTAGGACCTGCCTTGGGTTAGGTCTTAAATGATGGGGATCTACCTATTTTATAGGTCTTAAATGATCAGAGTCTGCCAAAATCTCATTAAAGATGTATTAACTAGTTTGGGTGCTTCTTTTTACATTGAAAATGCTGGTTACACTAGAGCTGTATAGTCAGGCTAGAAGAGCCTTCGGGCTTACAGTTGATTTTCATATAGTTAGATTGGAAGAGCCTACGACCTTATAGTTGACTTTTGTATAGTTGGACTGGAAGAGCTTTCGGGCTTACAGTTGATTTTATATGTCTGTTATATAGTTAGGATGGAAGAGCCTTCAGCTTATAGTTGATTTTATACGTATGTTATGATTTTAATACGTAAAACGTATTTCTTACATAAATAATATTGTCCAAGTACAATATGGTAAAGCTTGAGATTTTCGTTTCACCGGACATTTATTTTTCTGACCTACTCCATATTACAACACAGATTAGAGAGAGTAATATTGATTTAGGAGACGAAGGTGGAGGTAAAGACTTGTAGTAGTTATCTATCTATTTGTATTTTTAATTATTTGTATTGTACCAAGTTCAGCCATTTATGTTATTTTGAAATATTGTACTATAGGGGCTTCCTGTAGACATGTTGTAATATTTAACATGTTATGTTTATGAAATGGTTTTCTTTACGAGATGGGTACTTGTTTTTGATATTATATCGTAACGACCTGGAATTTCACTACTTAGATTTGGGAATATTTAATTAATTTCAAATATTCAAATACATAGGTTTTGTAATGAAAAGAAAAATCTTCTAAATAATAAATAAGGATGGTGAAATATTTTTCAAAATTTGTCTACAAATATATTTAGTTCGAAGAAAAATCGAAAATGTGACCGGAATTCGTTTTTCGAATTTTCAACTTTTCATCCAATAAAAGTATTTTGAAAATGTTTTAAACTCTTTATATTAATCAAACATATACATTTTTAAATAAGTTAGGCTTGTATAATGTATGTATGCATGTGTATACATTTAGGTATATAAAGTTAAAAATATAATTAAGAAAAAAAAGATGTAATGCCATATCGGAGGAGACATAAGCATGAAAGTACTTAGAACATGTTTAAACATGTTTGCCTTGAAATGAAAGGGAAGGGAAGGCTTTGTGGGCTGAAATGGTGAGATGGACAGGAGGTGGAGATGTGGCATTCAAGGAGTGGAGGTAAAAGATGAGGGGTGGTTTGGTAAATTTACATGTTCATTTCATATAAAACTAATTTTCCAATTTTATTTTTCATTTTATTTCATTCCTATTCTCTCAAACTTCTTAAAGCTTCTTGAAACCTTTTAATGGCTTCGCTTAAGAGTTCTAAAGAATTTAAATTTGAATTTTTACTTCATTTCAAAAAAAAATAAAACTTAGGTTTAAACTTTTTCTTTCTACATTTTCCTCCCACTTCATTCGGCCGTAACTTCCTTTAGACTACATCAAACCAAGATTTTATTTTTTCAAACCATGTAGAATTCTAGTGGCTACAACTTTCGTTGGAACCACTTTTCCAAATTTTGGATACAGTTGGGACAAAAAAATGTATTTTTTCTGACTTATTTTCGGATCCATACTTCAAAGCCCGAAAATAGCACTTCTTCTTTTCATCATATCTTGCTCAAAACCAAACAAAATTGAGTGATTCTTTTATTGAGATGACAGAGACAAGAATTTTAAAAAACTTTTCTTTTGACCACTTCTTAAAATTGTGAGAGCAACATGACCAAAATTCAAGGGGAAGACGACCCATTTTCGAGTTAATTTTGTGGTTTTCCAAGTCTTTGCAAGTTCTAAAGCATTTAAACTTTCAAAAGAGTTTTTCAAAATGTCGGTGAGTATATTCTTAACTTTTTGGAAATAATACTCTTTTATTATATATCGGTTATATAATATATATATATATATATATATAATGTTATTGGTTGGATTATTGTATGGTATGGATGCATATATATGTGAATGTATGTGGTTAAGTTAGTGTATGCTTGAATGTGAAGTCTTGATTTTTGTGAATGATATAAAAGTGTGATATTGTTTGTTTGGTTTTGTGGCATAAGTTGTTATGGAATTGCATGTGGTTTTTGTGCGAAGAAAAGTTAACAATTTGATTTGGTTACCGATGTAGAATCCTTTGGGAAGAGTACGAGTTTTGGTTCGTAATAAAAATTGATTTTAAAAGTTAAAAACATGGTTTAAAACTATTTATTTTGTGTTTTAAAAAATTAGTAAGCTTTCCAGAATTAATTTCCCAAAGAGAAAGGCTGAAACATTTGAAGTATGACACTCATAGCGATAATCGTTATGGATGAAGTTTCGATAAAGTTCTGTTTTTTAGTAAATTTAGTTTCATACTTTAAAATTATTTTGAAAAGGTTTTACAAAATTAATAAAAAAAATTAGAAAGTTAATTAAGTTTTAATAACTAATTATTAATTAATCAAGCTTGGAAATTAATGATTAATTAGTTATTAAACAAGTTTCATTAATCTTAATTAAATAAAGATTATTACTGGTTAATTATTCTTTAAAGTAAGATTAATTATGAGTTAAGTATATGATTTATTTTTAATTAATCATTAATCAAATATAAGGTTAATTATTTATTTATTTAATCAAATGTTTAACTATTTTTAAAGATAAATGAATTATGGTTTTAATTTAAATTAATTATTTATTAAAGGTTTAACTTGTTATTTAAGTTTTAATTAAAATATTAATTAGTTAATTAATTGTTAATTAATAGTTAATTATTAATAAAGGTTTAAAATTATTATTTAATAATTAATAAAGGATTAATTAATGGTTTAGATTATAAATAAATCATTTATTAAAGGTTAATTATCTGTTAATTTATAATTAAAATAAGTTCAAATTTAATAAAGATTATTTATGATTTAGTAAAGATTTAACTTGTAAGTAATTAATTTAAAAAGGAGTTTTAAATCCTTTGTTTCGAAAATTAAATTTTTTAAAGGTAGTTCTTTTCCGAAGACAGTTTTGAACACAAGGTATTTTAATGTCGATGCCATTAAGTAGACAAACAATTGTGATAAGTTATGTAAATGGTTTGATTGTGTGGACATGTAGGAGAATAGCTCCATGTTCTGCAATAAGTTGATTTTTTGATTGTGCAGGTATCTGATAGTAGAATAAATATCTGTTCTGCTATAATGTAATTATTTATTGTGTGGGAATATGTTTAGTAGAATAAATTCTCCTTTTGTCTTAAGTAGTGAATTGTTTGGACTTCTATTCAGCAGGACAAATCATCAACCTTCTATTATGTTATTTGGACATGTATATGCTAGTCGAGTTGTACTGACATGTTGTTCCCTGATTTGGATATGAATTACACTTACATATACATTAACTTGTGTAAATAAGTGATTTAGTGACTTGAAAGTGAAATTGATGTTAAATGGTATAAGTACCAATGGGATTGCTAAGCTCTTTGTGAAATTATAAAGTATGGTTTTGAATTAATTTCAATTCTTTAATCAATTTGGAGTTAAGGTTTATCAATGATTTTTGAAGTTATATTATTATTTTATAAAGGTATTAATAAATTACAAATTGTTTATAAAAATGGTATTTATGAAGTAAAAAGTTTTATTTAAATTGATTAAAAAGATGAGTTACAAAAGATATTTTATAAAGCATTTTTCTTAAAGAATATTTATCAAAGGATTTTTAAATGGGGAAATTTTTTATAAATGATTTTAGAGGTTTGTAAAGAGGTTTTGTAAATTGACTTGTAGACTTATAAAAGTGTTTTACAACTGATTTTGGAAATTTATAAAGTATTTAAATGTGAAGTGAGCTTTTGAAAGGAACTTTTATAAAGGATAAGTGGATCGGTTTATAGTAAGTAATGTTTTCAAAAAGAAATTTGAAAGGAGGAATTTTCCAAATGTTTTGATAATACACTTACCCCTAAGACAAGTATAAATATTTTCCAAGTTAAAAGGGGAAGGGTTTTGGAAATAGTGTTGTGTAAAGATCTTTTGATCAAGTTTTATAAAGTGGTTTTATTAACTAAAGATTAAATAAATAATGGCTTAGTGCATCCCATATGGAATTAAATTCATGTTTGAATGACTGTTTATTTGACATTTAAATATCGACAATCAAACTTGAACAAAACATTGCTTTGGAAATATATAGGGGAAACGCGTGAGTCATATGGCACAGTCATCCCTAATGTTGTTATATTGTGTGAGTAAATCTCGCCTCATTCTTCTAGGATAAACGACAAAGAAATCATCCACTGACAATTAGGAGGTGAACTCCGCTCTTATCTTTTATCTGGTTATTACTTAAAGAACTGGGGTTGAGTTTACCAGAAATTATTGAAAGTTGTTTCGAAAAACCGAGATCGGATATGTTATCTGAAAACCACTTCGGTCCAACTGAAGCGTTTCACACTGAAAACATCTTGAAGAGTATGGAATCGAAGACGGAGTTTTGTGGTGCAAAGGCTATTTGCTACTAACTCTGTGGGTGATTCCAACATGGGTGTAGTGGAAGAAGTGCCTTCGGTTTCATTCGGTCCCAGAATGAACTTGTATCGATGAATGCTGGCATTGCATTGTTTCCTGAAGGGTAGTGTTAGCATTATAAGTGGGAAATGCTACTATAAAAGCTAAAAACGTAGTCTCAAGCCTCATCAACCAGGGAATGACAAAAATCGGGCATGTAGTAGTGCCATGTAGGTCACTCCCATCAAGATATGGTCATCCTAAACCTAGATCGATTACTATGTGCTTATTAATGCTTCGGGGGCCAAAGTGTCGTGATCATATTCAGTACTACTAGTCAAGCGGTTGGTCGATCCTGTGTGGCAGGGGTACAACATGTTCTTGTCAGACCACGGTGCATTTTAGCTAGAGATGCACCATCGGAAGGTAATCCCTCACCCTGTCATAATATGAAATTCATTCTCCAATATGTGCCTTTACGGTTTTATATGTACCAACTATGTTGAAAGGTGAGTGCATGCCACTATAAAATCACTGGATATTCTATAAAATGTGTTCTGGTTATCGTAAGGAAAAATCCATCTGTGTTTATGTGCGATGTGATCTTACGGGACACCCTTGATTTTAAAAAGTGTTTTACACATAATAATTCAGTTGCTTGAGTTTACTCACATCAGACCTATGTCTAACCCGAAGTTTTATTTTTCTCCAAAAACTTTTGGGTGCTCAAATTTTTATAGGTATCTAAGTAGTTCATATTTCCCTGGATGCATCTTAGAGGATCTTGGAGCAAGAGGCTTCATCGATAACTATTTATTGTCTTGTTTACATTGTATTATATGTATATTTCATCAGTTAGGTATGGACAATATTATAACTATCCTAGGGTAGAATTTGTGTTAGTATGACTCTGGTGTATCATTTTGGAAATGACTTTGTAAAGAATTATGTTGATTAATATATTATATTATGTTGCATTGTAAGATTCTATGATTGTTTAGTTTCTTCTTATCTTCTGTCTTCTTTCTTTCCCGTAACGATCGATCATTCCGGCACTTGAATGCTCAACATGCAATACAGTGGATGTATTAATGTCTGGATTATTGTATGGTTTGAAGCATATATATGTGAATGTTTGTGGTTCAGTTAGTATGTGCATAAATGTGAAGTCTAGATTTTTGTGAATGATATAAAAGTGTGATCTTGTTTGTTTGGGTTTGTGGTATGAATAAGATGGCGTGGACATAATTATATGGTTGTTATGTAAAGAAAAGTTAGCAAAGTTGACAGTTAGATTTGGTTATCGATGAAGAATCTTTTGTGAAGAGTACGAGTTTTGGTTTATAATCAAAATCGATTTTAAAAGTTAAAAGCTTGGTTTCAAATTATTTATTTTGTGTTTTGAAAAGTTAATAAGCTTTCTAGTATTAATTTTCCAAAGTGAATGGCTAAAACATTTGCAAGTATGACACTCATAGGGATAATCGTTATACATGAAGTTTCAATAAAGGTCTGCTTTTTGAAAATTCAGTTTCATAATTTAAAATAATTTTGAAAGGTTTTATAAACATAAAATGGAACGTTGAGAAATGATAAGTGGATTAGTTTACAATAAGTATTGTTTTCAAAAAGAAATTTGAAAGGAGGAATTTTCCAAATGTTTTGATAATATACTTATACCCCTAGTTAAGTATAAATATTTTCCAAGTAAAAAGAGGAAGTAAGGGTTTTGGAAATAGTGTTGTGTAAAGATCTTTTGATCAAGTTTTATAAAGTGATTTTATTAACTAAAGATTAAATTAATAATGGCTTGGTGGATCCCATATGGAATTAAATCCATGTTTGAATGATTGTTCATTTTATGGTTAAATAACCGACTATCAAACCTGGACCAAATGTAACTTTGAAAATATCTAAAAGAAACACGTGAGTCACATGACTCGGTCATCCCCAATGATGTTGTACTATGTGTATAAGTTACATTTCATTCTTCTAGGATAAATGATAAGGAAATCCATCCACCAACGATTAAGAGGTGAACTTTGCACTTATCTTTTATCTGCTTATTTCATAAAGAACTGGGGTTGAGTTTACCATAAATTATTGAAAGTTTCTTCGAAAAGATCGGGATTGGATATGTTATCTGAAAACCACTTAGGTCCGACTTAAGCATTTCAAACTGAAGACATCTTGAAGAGTATGGAATCAAAGATGGAGTTTTTAAGTGCAAGCGCTATTTGCCACTAACTCTACGGGTGATTCCAAAATGGATGTTGTGGAGGTAGTGCCTCCAATTTCGTTCAGTCCTAGAACGAACTTGTATGGATGAATGCTGGCATTGCATTATTGCCTGGAGGGCAGTGTTAGCATTTCAAGTGGGAAGTTCTATTATAAAAGGAAAAAGTGTAGCCTCAAGCCTCATCAACCTGGAAATGACAAAAATCGGGCATGCAGCAGGGCCATGTGGGTCGCTCCCATTGGTTATAGATATCTCAAATCTTGATCGATTACTATCTACTCATGTATGCTTCGGGGCCCGGAGCGAGGTGATCATATTTCGTAGTACTAGTCAAGTGGTAGGCCAGTCCTGTGTGATGGGAGTACAAGATGTTCTTGTCAGACCCTGGTGCATTTTATCTAGGGATGTACCCACGGAAGGTAGTCTCTTACCTTGTCATTGTATGAAATCCATTCTCCAATATGTTCCTTTATGATTTTCAATGTACCCAACTATGTTGAAAGGTGAGATGCAAGCATTTCAACTATATATATATATATATATATATATATATATATATATATATATATTACTTGAACCATTAGACATTATTATAATATCATTGGATTTTCTATAAAAAATATTTTGATTATCGTAAGGTAAAAACCCATCTAAGTTTATGTGCGATGTAGTCTGGTGAGATACCTTTAATTTTAAAAGTGTTTTAATCATAACAATTCAATTGTTTGAGTTTACTTACACCAAATCCATGTCTGACCCGAAGTTTTAGTTTCTTTCTCTAAAACTCTTGAATGCTCATTTTATGGAAAGCTAAGTAGTTCTGGTTTCCCTGGATGCATCTTGGAGGAGCTTGGAGCAGGAGGCTTCATCAATAGTTAGTTATTATCTTGTTTCCATTGTATTATATGTATATTGTATTGGTTAGGTAGGGATAGGCTGTTATAATTGTCCTAGGATAGAACTTGTATTAGTATGACTCTAATGTATCATTTTGGAAATGACTTTATAAAGAATTATGTTGATTGACATATGTTATTCCATTGCGCTGTGAGATTCTATGATTGTTTAGTTTCTTATTATCTCTATCTTTTTTCTTTCCATAACGATATGTCTTTCCAGCACATGAATGCTCAACACGCAATACAATGGATGTATTAATGTCAATTTTTTGTGGGACGTAAAACCTAGTTCGTTGCGTATATTTTATCCATTTCGCTGTGAGATTCTGAAAGTACAGACAGGTAGCTTTTGTACATTATATTTTTTTAATTCTATCAACTTAACAGCTCGCCTTCTTATGGGTCTAATATTTGACGAGCTTCTGTTAGGTCGAAATTAGGTCCATTTCAAGGCGGATTGTTACAGTTCACTGAGAGACTAACTCGATCAGTTTTGCGAAAAATGATTAAAATAATAGGATTAAGACTCGACAATTAACCTCAAGTGAGAGATTAAGAGAGTTAAGAGTATGACCAAAGGGTAATTATGTAATTTGGTTCATATATCCAACTTTATAATCCAAATACTTGATACGTATATAAATGTTATACATTAATATATGGATGTACGATATCATAAGAATTTAAATTAGATTTAAATTAAATAACTCACCAATGGGTTTGGAAAAGAATTTGGTCCATTAAAGATCCAGATTGTGGTCGACCATGGTTAAGGGAAGGAGTCCAAGTTATGACTTGGTATAGGAGAGATTTGTGCTAGATAGTTTTGGTTATCCTTCCTTATAAAAAGGAACCTAAAGCTATTTGTTTTAGTTTACTTTTGGATTCCCCTTTTCTTCTTCCCTGGCTGTAAGCACCCTCTTTCCCATCTCTATTTTTCTTACTTCATTTACATCTCATTAAATAAGTACTAGTAGATCTCATGTTGGCAAGTCGTCTGTTTGTAGAAACAGATGCAGAGTTGAGAGACCGAAGGAGCCTGTATAGATCAACGTGTGAATCTATGGCATCATCCTAAGGTAATACTTTGTTTAATCTTATTCATTGACCGTGTAATTCATAGTATATCACCACTTTCATATACGTTGTTACCTACTGTTTTATATGCTGAATTTTATGTCAATGTTCAATATCCATGCATATCTTATGTAATAATATATAAATAAATTTAATTATTTTGGTTTGACCATAATATATTAAATATACTATTTTTAAACGAAAAATGATTTTACTATGTTAAAACATAATTCATTATTTAAAATATATATAAATATAATTTCTTAAAGTTAAAATTATATATTGTTTACATAAAAGCTTATTTAGCAAAAGAAATTGCTTTTGCTTTAGGCCGAACTATACTTAAAAAAAGTATATATTTAAGTGCAATAATTTCATTCATTTACTAATTGTGTGTGTCTGTATGTACGTATAAATTAATGAAAAACTAGTATTACTTTAGCAATTATTTATATATATATATATATATATATATTTGACAAACTAAGTTAAAATATGATTTTAAATTTTGAATTCAAACTTAGAGCTTGTTTGAATTTTAAATGTATTTACTAAGCCTATTATACATTTCAAATGCAAATTTAAATTTAAAACCTGTCCATTATTTATGATATTTGAAATTATTTATATATATAATTATTATTAATTTCAAATATATATAAACACATATATATATATGTATGTATGAATTTGAGATCATTTAGTGCAGGCTAAGGGCATATATATATATACCCATATATATGCCGTTAGTCTGCACTAAAATGATTACAAATATGTGTGTGTGTGTGTTAGGTGTAAATCCAAACATCTATTTATGTATAAACTTAACCATGTGTATCATATCCTATGCTACACATGCACTTTATACGCATATTGGTATGTAATGATATACTAATAAACTATTTAAAATATTTTAATTAAATTTATTAATCAGATAATCAGGTAATTAGGAAAGAATTAAATAAATTATTTTTTAATTAGTTAAATTGGATCTAATACATAGCTTTAGACTTCATAAACCCAATATGATTCAAAATAAGAATTTTTTTTTAAATCTACTTATTTCACTCGCTGCAGGCCAGCCTTGTTCCAATAGTATATACATCTGTTATATACACATATAATATAAAAAATTGCTTTTGGCCAAAAAAATAGTAAATGTATACATATTTTAACATAAGTGTGCAATTTTAAGAGTGTGTGTGTATACATACAAACATACATACATACATATATACATACATACATACATACATACATTTATCCATACAACTTATTCTTGATTCAATTTTTTTTATTTGGCTCTGAATTAAAAAAAATGATTTTTTTCATAAATGTATTAATAGTGATAAGACTAAATTTTAAATTTTAAGATACATGCATATATATTAGTATATGTAATATATGCACACCTAATAAAAATTAAAAAAAGTCGACTAAAACCATGCACTTTAAAATAAATTTTAAACTTTAAATTTTTATAAAGATATTATAGACGAATTGTATATACATGTACATATATCTACCAAGAGTAATTTGTATTTCTATTAAAAAGTTCTTTTATAAACCGAAATAAACACATATAAGATCGTAAATGAATTATATACATGCATGCATGAGCACACCCGCATATGTTAGAAATTCTTGTAAACAGTAACTCCACAACAATGGTTAGTAGGAGAGAAAAATCTTTTCATATTGATTTCTATGTTCAAACTGGCACAGACGAGATAATCTTTCCAATTTTTTGTCAATGATGACAAAATTTCTAAGGCTATCTCTATAAATTTGGGCTACCACCAAGTATAATATTGCAATATCTATAGAAATGTTTATTGTCCCTAAACTACCAAATCTATGTTGAGTTAAGGAAAGCAATACCCGGTCATCTTTTCGAAGGCAGATTCATTTAATGGATCTAAGACATTAGAGTTGTGGTGACTGTTGACGAGGCTATAGTCTAAAAATGGAGAAGTGAAATTGGGAACTTAGTTTCATAACACGGGCTTGATTTCAGATATGGGAGTTAGAGACTCGAGTAGGAAAGCAATAACAAAGTTTAGAGACGTGGTTCTGGGTAAGGAAGAACAAAGCGAATGAATTTAGGTGCTATTATGTCGTTTAACTTTTATACATCCATTTGTCAAATTTTAAGTCTAAAATAAGTAATAAAACTAATGATAAATGTTAATCTTGTTGGAACTAGACCAGCCCACAACGGAAGATATGGGTGAATTTCAATTTTTTACCATATTGGATCAATATTAGCTATATGAAGTCTAATTTGTTTAGAACATTTCAAAATTTCTTCCAAATAAATTAATACTTTATTTAAAATTTATACTATAGTTTTATGTTATATATGTGTGTGTGTGTGTGTGTGTGCATGTGTGCATTTGTGTCTTATACACATATACATGCGTGCATGTGTCACATAGCAATCCATGCAAGCTATAGCATGCCTGTGTATAAATGCTAGGATTTACACTACAATGGACATGTCAGCTCATCTAGTATACAAATATGACATTTAAATGAATGCTTATACACTTTAGTTTATTTATATAAAATATTACAAATATATATAAACTATATTTTATTTTAAATTATATATATACATGCATCGAATTTATAAAATTATATATATATGTAATTTTTTTTTATAACCACGTATATTAAATATATATATATGGTATAATATATATATGTATATTAATACTTCAATAAAAATATACAAAAAATAAATATTAAATATATACACACTTGATAATGCTCGTGACAAAGAAATATCCTCTTTTATAAATATACATTTACACATACATACATACATACATACATATATATATATATATATATTAAAATTGAATTTCCATATGAAAATTAGGGAAAATTTGATATAAATTAATTTTCAAAAATATAATTTTGAATTTTAAAATTTTAGTAAAATCTGAGTGATATTTTAGTATTTGAATAATTTATATGTAATTTTATAACATAAATACCAATTTTAAATTCAATTTTAATTTCGGCTAATATTTAAATAATTAAATGGGGAAGTTGGTTTAAAGGATGAAAAATTATATTTTTTTAGCCTCAAGGATATAGCCTCCATACTTTAACTACAAGGACAAACATTCATCCCAAATTACTCATAATGACAAAATAGCAAAATCACCAACCAACACTCCTCGCACCACCACCCGTCGCCATCACCTGCACCACCATCCTCGTTGTCACTCCCAACACCACCACAATCATCAAAATCTGAAATTTAGTAGCAGGTTCGACATTGCTACTGCATAGTATCAGCTTCCTTTTATTAAATAAAATGATACTAGGCAATATCATTAATGTCATTATAAGCTAAAATATGCATATACTTCTACGTTTTCAATTTAAATTTACTCCTTCATAATCACCATCAATACATATCCTACTGTACATAAAGAAATGGTGCACCATTACTTTCTTTTACAAAAAAAGTAGAATAACTGATATTGCATATTATCATTTATATCTACTATCAAAAAACCGCTACTATCAAATATGTATAAAACTACTGCTATCAAATATACGTCTACTATCAAAAACCGCTACTATGAAATGTGTATAAAACTGCTACTGTCAAAGTGTATAAAACTGCCACTATCAAAATGTGTATACAATATCATTTATTGCTACTTTAAAAAAACATAAAATGTGTATAAAACTGCTACTATAATTCATAAATATTATTAAATTTGTATAAACTGCTACTATAATTCATATATATTATTAAATGTGTAAAACTGGTACTATATTTCAAAAACAAACTAAACTTCATAAACTGCTACTACAAACATAATAAATGCACGTTTTATCTATAAAATGGTACATTTGTCCAAAAAATGCTACTAAAATCCATAAACTGCTACTATAATCCAAATTATAATTCATAAAACTACTACTATAATTCATAAATACTACTAAATATGTATAAACTGCTACTACAATTAAAAAAACAATCACATTCAGAAACTGCTGCTACGAGCATAATAAGTATTAAAAAATAAAACAAAATGATATTACAATCATAATTTTTATTACAAGTAAAGTACAACAAAAAACGTCGAACAAAGCTGATACTTTATAGTATATTTTATTCTTGTTTAATTCAATTAAAAATATAATTACAACTTGTAAAATGCTATTACAAAATAGCATTTGTAACATCCTCCACTTGGAGACCTAAAACTAACGGCTACGGATGCTGCATTCATCCATAGTTATTAGTCATTGGCGACCAAATATGGTAATGTTAAATACATTGATATAATAGAAACACATGGATATGGAAAAAAATTAAAATCATAAAACAACTTTCACATTCCATTTCAACATTCATTACATAATCCCATATTCGAGAACCATGTTCGAGGAAAATATAATTACTACAACAAACACCAAGAGCGACATATGAAAATGTCCCCTTGGATGATCATAGTATATATCTAGGCAATTAAACTACTTTTCCTTTACAACAAAAAACAACGGAATCAAAATAGAAAAGAACTCTTAATAGATATCATGCCTCCTACACGTCTTCAAAAGCTTATTCGTTTAAAGAGGTGTCTAAAAACCTCAACGCTCAAGCTACTCAAAATCAATTGAATACCCGAGAGTTTGAATGGAAAAAATGAACTTCAAGTTAGACATAAAGCTTGGTATGAATAATAATCTACCATCTCAAACTATTTTATATATCTAATTAGACCATGCTACTTAGCGGAACGGGTTTTTCCTTCACTGGTATCCTTTAAAAAAATTATAATAATCATATACTGTGCTTCTGCATCCATAATGGTTAAAACATAGCAATTCAAAATATTATGATGATACGCAAACAAGTAAATAAATTCTAGATTTTCCATCCCCATTCATTTTTACTAGCTGTCTTGGTTATAGATTCCAAGGTCACTATTAACCTATTAGTTTTCATGGGCTTATTAATAACCTGTTTAAAGCTTATGGACTCCCAGTCTGGTTTCACTGTTTTCATGGGATCACTAGGTACCTATTGGCCTAGCCAATAACTTTATTGTTTGATGGGTTCTCTATGAACCTATCGGTATCTCCAATAACTTTCCTCTTATCATAGTTTTCATGGATTGACTATGAAGCTAATGACTTCTGTCAATTACTTAATCCGAATATAGTTTTCATGGGTTCATTACAAACCATTTGGCCCCTGCCAATAACTCTTTCTAAACATAGTTTTCATGGGTTTTCTATGAACCTGTCTATATGATAACTTCTTTAATCGGTATTTAAGCATCATATATACTGGTCCACTTGGCCTCATGGATGCAATTCTATTCATACAGGAGTTAACTCAATTAATATTTACTACCGGGTCAACCTAGCTGGTTATTATACCCTTTTCTTCAAAATACAGTTTTGGGTCAATTTTACAATGAACACGTATATTAAAAGAAGCAAACATAATAACATAATAACACCAACACCTATGGTTTATTATCCTTGAAATAATTTTAATATGAAACATGGTTAATCCATTTAACCTATTATTTTATCAAGGAAAGCTTCTTCAAAAAATTTATACTTAAAAGCCATTTTAATACTCCTTTACTTTTACCATAGGTTTTTCCTTTAAAAATGAGACTGGGTTCTTTGTTTCGAAAACTAAGGCTTTCAAAACCTTAAACCTTTATTATGAAACCATTGGATAACCTTCTTGGAAAGTATTTAAATCTTCTTTTAAAAACACTAAGCATATGCCTTTCGAAACACTTTAAATCATCTCTTTCGAAACCATTAAAATATATCTTTTGAAGATATTAAAGCATTACTTATTAACTCATAGAAGCATAGCTTCGAAACCATTTCAAATTACCCCTTTCGAAAGCATTTGAAAGTGCCTCTTTCGAAACCATTGGGTTTATCTTTAGAAATATCTTTTGGGACAAAGTGAATATAAATGAAAGTACCCCTTTCGAAACCATTAATCTTTATATAAAAGAACTTGGGGAAAATTGATGTTTCGGAACCATGCTTTCGAAAGCTTAAATCATTTAAGTAAAACATTTGAAGGATAGCTTCAAAACCCCTTTCGAAGCCATTGCCTTCGAAACCGTTAAACCCTTTTGAGAGCTTTAGAAAGTGGCTTATTGCATTTGTAAAAAAAGCTACCTTTCGATCTAGTTGATGACTTCAATCCATTCAAATGACATAAGGTCGGATGTAGGGTTTCGACTGGATTGAAACTACCCTTTCAAAGCTTTGATATGAAAACAAGGAAATTCATTCAAAATATATCTTTTCGAAACAAAATGACAGCAACATATTCGAAAGAAAATTCTTCTAAATTATATTAAACCCTTTCGAAAGAGTTCTTTTGGAAACAAGGCAAGCGCATTTTGTTGGATAGTATAACAAAGGCTCCGACCTCTTCGACGGCATTAGTTTCGACTTCACACCTCCTGCCTTTCTCCACTCCACTACATACCAACATATTGATACCCTATGTATTGGTTTCAACATGGATGGTTTCAACTTAGTTGGTTTCGACTTGAGGCGGATGTATAGGGCTGAACGATAGCTTCTAAAAGAGGCGAAACATAATTTTTGGGTAAAGACTGTTTTAATGCCCTTTTAAGTAATTGCTTTTTAATTAACCTGCCTATTTGTAAACATTTAATTGGTTGCCATAAACTTTTTAAATTCTTTCCAAAATAAAAATTTCTCAATTATTTCAAATCTAATTAAAATAATTTAGCAAATAAGCCCTTTCTTAAGCAAAACATATAAAACATTTAAGTCCTTCATCTAAAATAATTAAATTTCCGTAACAAATTACTTAGGAAAAATCCAAAAAAATCATATAAAATCACTTTTAATATGTTATCTAACATATATAAATTTCAAACCTAAATTCTTCATAATATAGTCGAAATTAATTTCTAAACCTAATATATTTCTTTCTTCCTTCTAAAATTCATAATAAATTTTCCATAACTTGGAAAATTACAAAAATTAAATCCATATCCAAATTAATTTTTTTACATAACATATAAATTCCTCATGGCATTCGAAATCCAAAATAAATGATTTTACCTTAAAACCGTATAAAACAATAATCAAATAAACTTGTCTGAATATTTCATATCATGAAATCCAAGCATATCATCAAAAAAATCATCATAACGGATTTAACCTTAAACCCGAAAATCAAATAATCATTAAAACAAAATAGAAATGGTTTTGGTTATTATTCACCTTGCTTAGGATATGGAATTTGAGTTTTTCTCCTTGGTTAATTCCCCTAGCTTGATTTTTTAGCTTTAATTTGATTTCTCTCCTCTTTTCCTCTTAAGCAATGGCCGGCTTGAGCTTTAAGTTTTTAAGTATTTGCGTTTTGCAAAAAGGAACGTGAAAAGAAAATGAAACGAGAATTTTAAGGTAATAGGATCATGATGTTGGCAATTCTTATAATACCCTTATGTTAATTATTTTCTGATTAATTAACATATGCTAACTTTCATAGCCTATTTATTTGATTAAGCTCGGCCTTTAATTTAAATTTTCAAATCTCAATCCCCTTATCACTATAGTATTTATATTATTCTACTTAATTTATCTAATTAAATCTCCTAGATAATGTTATTAAAATTAGGGTGTTACATTATTGTGCTCTAAGATTATAAACTCCACCTAAAAATGATATTACAAATCATAAAAATACTACTACAAATAAAAAAAATGTTAAATACTTCAAAACTGCCACTGCAGTTCATAAAATTAATACTACACAGTAGCACTGTCCTTGAAGCTAAAAAACTGTCCCTATGCTATACTATATTGAAAAGTTTGTCCATTTGACTAAAAAATCGCATGTCCTTGAAGCTAAAAAATTGATGAATTTTGTCCTTCATACTATTTGCCTGTAATTAAATTGTATAAAAAAATCAAATTTTACTTAGACCATGTTATGCACTAATTTAATTTTATAAAATATAAAACATAATTTTATATAATATATGTATCGATATAACTAATTTACATAGTTAATTTATTTAAATAGTATTTAAGTAATGTATATTAAAACTATTTCATGTTTGTTAAAAATATTTTAAGTATACAACTATTTATATAAAATTATAAAATCATATTTTGTATAGAATAAGATGCAGTATTTTAATTATAAAGCTTATATATGATTAAATAATGAATATTAAATTAATTTAAAAAAAAAATTAATTCTATTTTGTGTCGTACATATTATAGGTGGGTATATGTCATAATATTTTTAATATATATAGCATATAAACATACAACCACCTTATATGTGACGATATACCGGTATACTAGAATCATCATCAAACTAATATAATATAATATATAAATGATAAATCAACAGTATATAATTATAGATCAGATCATTACTTATACCAATGCTAAAAACTCACACCATGAGCATTGGAATGAACTCTTGAATCAAATTCTAATTCTTAAGTTGCTATCTCTTAAATTGCAGACCATCGGCTATTGTAATGACTTGCCTTTTTGACCATTGAAAGTCGGCACCAAATACATCCATGGTATTCCAATATCGAATATCCAACCGTCGAAAAGGCAGATTGTTAGAGTAAAATAAAAATAACAAATAAGGGAAACAGAATCATGTAGCGGAAATGACAACATATAATATAATAAAGAGAGTATATACTGTCACTCCAAGATATAAGGTACATAAGAGTTAAAAAAACAAACCTCGGTTTCTGACCTTATAATTGCTGATAGGTATACAATATAACACGGCGGAAATTAAAGTATGTTAATAGGTGAACATTCAGCTCTACTCCACAAGCTTCATGTCCCGCCAACGGCAAATTAGAAAACACTCGGTCTGACCCGAACATTACAATAAAATAACATCTAGATTAGTCTGAAAAACCATCATGAGTAAACTCAAGTAATATGATGAACATATAATAATTCTGCGAGACCATGCTGCTAAAAACAGAATGGTTTTTCCTCATAAGAACAACATCCATAGATGAAAGAATGGAAATAAGTTGGAACAAAATCAGACTAGGATGAATGGAATCAAATAATTAAACATCAAGAAGAGCACCAGGCACTTTTAGAAGCAATTAAGAAAATGATTCAAAGATTTGAATCAAATAAGGAAAAAGGTATTTTCCAACAATGACTAGAAGGGCTCGGACATGCCTGAGATAAACCCTGCCAACCTTACCAAGCATCCGAGTATTTCACATCTTGGTGCGCATATAACCGAAACCAATCTGGAGTAGATGTGATATACCCTAATAGGAGTAACCCCACATAGTTTGACTTACACTTGCTCTTTAGGTTTGGTCATTTCCGACAAAGGAAATCAACGCTCTAATGAGCAACAAATCATCTTAAATTGGCAAAACTCGAAGAAGATCGCAGAACTAATAGCCGAAAAATTAACTATTAGGAATAACATAATGGTCGTATTCGAAAATTAAACCTCTTGAAATAATTGACTTGCGTTTGTTCTTGATTTTCGCATCATAAATATTTGTAAAACACTTAAAATATACTCTTTAAAAACATGTTTTTTAAAGAGTACATTTATATATCTAAATGCATTAAAAAGAAGGGTAAATAAAAAATGTCATTAAAAGATTTTTTTCCAGAAACCCAAAACAAATTATACTTAGCTTTATTTTTAAAACATTCCTTTTCAAATGATTTTCATTTATAAACTATTGTTTATAAGTTTAAACAACATTTATTTTCCCGAAAGATAATAAATCAATTTAAAATACTTTTATAAATTTTGAAAAATATTGATCATCCTGAGAGATAATTAATATCACTCTTTTATAAATTTTAGACCACATTAATAATTCTGAAAGAAGATTAATCAAATTTTGTAACAGTTTTATATATTCAAAACAAAATTAATTATCCCGAAGGAGAATAAATCAAATATATAAAAAATTGAATTAAGACAACATTAATTACCTCGAAAGATAATTAATCAAATTTATAATCTTTTTATAAATTTAAAAACAAAATTAATTAATTTGAAAGATAATTAATCAAATTTATAAATTTGAAACAACATTAGTTATCCTGAAAGATAGTTAATCGAATAATTAATCTTCTTTTATAATTTAATCAATACTTATCCTTTATTTTCGAAATTCCTAAAATATTTGAAAATATAGTTTTAAACAACATTTAAAGTGCAAAACAGAACCAAACATTTATTTTGTGAAAATATAAGCTCAAGTTCAACACACACAAACGTTTAAGGGGATGATATTTCATAAGTGATAGTAAAGCGGTAATCGTTATAAAGACATTAACACAATCAAACAGTATGGAACCAAAGTTTCAGCAAAACAGCAATAAAAGCAACATAAGAATATAAGAAAGAAGCATATAATAGTAAATTAATAATGGCAGGAAAATTCCATCAGGTCTCACTACAAAAGCCTCTGTAAAATAATGGTTATTTTTGCAATTCGTCTTTTCAAGCAGGAATTCGAATCCAAACAAATAACCAAACTATAATATTAAACATATAATTCTCAAGAATTAGCAATTAATAGCTAACATGAAATTTGTTAATTAATCCATATATTAATTAACTTCAAAAATAATCATTTTACTTTGCAGGCACAGAACGGTGATTTATGCTGCTCAATAGATGTCCAAAATAATCTATTCAATATAATTATAGTAGAATGATGATTTATTATACTAAATAGATATCACAAACGAAGTATAACTGATTTAACTACGTTGAACGTAATTAAATTAAATCAATATACTTTTATTATTAATTTATATTTCGTTAAAACTATCAACTATCGTCCAAGCATTCAATAATAATCTATAGCAACACAGATATAATATAATTTATTTAGAGGTGAGTAAACTCGCTGAAATTCCAATTGATGCTTTCATGTTCTAATTTGAGCTGAAATCGAATGGCATTCGATTTCAGGTCAAAATTCCTCTAGCTTCAAATTCAACGAATCCAACTCCAAAGCGTAGATAATATAGATAAGAGTCCCATGTAATAGATCACGTCAAAATCCAACCTCGTTTGCAATAGTTATTGAGTTTATAAGAATTAGATCAATTAAAATAATTAATTAACTAACTCATCACCAAATCCACTTTTTAATTATCTTCTTCAACAAATACATGTACATGTCCAAGTACACACCCAAAATCGTGCACGCTCATGCCATGATATGGAGTATCGATCGACCGTTTGATGAGTGGACGTCGTCTAAAGCTATCTCTGCGCGATCTCCACCCGACCAACCCCTTAACTTCACATTCAATCGCCCTAAGGAAAATGAGAACTGGGTCAATTCGAGTACTATAGCTCCACGTCGCACCCTCAATATATCACAGTAACCCTACAGACTTCGGCAATCGCTGCCTTTCCTCACGAGAAACCTAAATCCATACTGTGATTGGTCTTACTCCGCCTACAACCTCCAAAAATCAAAACCTAGCTGTTGTCAAAACATTATTCTCCATAAAACATGATCGCACCGAAATTCGAGCACATAGATTCCTAGTTCTCCTCGATACGAACTCAAAGCAACTTGCTTTACAATTTTTTGTTGAGTGGATTATTTGATTTGAATTTTTGGAGATGATGGGTTGATTTTCCTTCTTTACAGGACGTTTGTAAAAGTAGGGAATGAAGAAAAGAAAAGTAAGCATGTTGAAAAATCTTAATGTTGATGTTCATTTTATTTACAAATTTATCGGCATCACGCCACACAACATTTCGTCCATGTACGAACCATGAAGGATAGAACAAAAATATGGTTGCATATAAAAATGTTATATGCCCACAAAACAACAATATTATACATGGGTTATTTCACTATATGAAATGTCAAATATTCTAGTGCTTGCCGTAACATACATCAAACAATAATTTAAATACTTTTCAAATTACAAATTATGGGAAAATCCAATACATTCAATTGAAAATACTTCCATAAAAATTAAGTCGTTTTATTAGCAATTATTTTCTTGTTATTTA
Source organism: Allium cepa (assembly GCA_030765085.1). Lineage (NCBI taxonomy): Eukaryota > Viridiplantae > Streptophyta > Magnoliopsida > Asparagales > Amaryllidaceae > Allium > Allium cepa. The sequence continues at coordinate 255,578,752 of CM060929.1, forward strand.
TTCAATCTATTTATTAAAGTATATAAATTTACAATAACAAGCTACCGTAATTATTTATTAATCAAAAGGAGTCAAATAAGGTATTAAATCCATTTAATTAAAAATTAAAATATTTAAATCATCCCTATATTTGAATATAATTATTAAACTTTAAAAAACTATTTAAATATTTAAATTAATTAAACAATCAAAATCAAAACGATAAAATTATGGGATGTTACATCTATCGAATACCGTTTAATTTTATTTGATTTGAAGCGAAAGAATTGGAGGAGAAGGGGTGATGAATTCGATCATAAGGGGATTGGAGGCTTCAAAAGGTTCTCAAAGGGGTATGGGTTGAGATACTTTTATAGAGGAGAGATTAGGGAGATAAGTTAGGACCAAGATCTTTTTTTCTCTCTTACTAACTCTCTTTCTCTTATCCATGCAAATCAAACCCATATTGCCATCATATGGATGCATCCCTTCATGGTCTCATCATGGCCAAAAACATACCTGCCCTATTTGGGCTTCAAACCCATTTAAATCCCTAACAAACTATATTGCATTTAAATTTAATTTAAAGTTGTATCGATATCGTATATTGATTAATATAAAATAAGCATAAGGACAAACTTTGAAAAAAACTTAGGCTAAAGGACAAAAAGTTTCATTTTTAGGCTGAAGGACAAACTTTGAAAATAATTAGGCTAAAGGACATTGCTAGTCATAGCATTTTGTATAGTGTAAAAACTGAATATAATGCTAGTTAGAACTAGCATTGTCCTTTAGCCTAATTTTTTCCAAAGTTTGTCCTTCAACCAAAAATTGAATCTTGGTGTGCTTGAGACAAATTTTTTATCAAAATTTGTCCTCTTCTCTAATACTCTCTTTATAATTATTATAAAAATATTTATTAATATTTGTTCGTCAAATCGAAATAAAATAGTATAACTAATATTTCATAAATATTAACTAATTTAACTGATTACTATAATTATAAACTAATTAAATCATGTGGTAAAGGAGAATTCAACGATTGGTTGTGCGGCTTTTTAAGTGTAAATTTGGTCAGCGGTTGATAACGAATTATTTGAATACTAACGTTCATATATCACTTAGCAGATGGTGTGATGTTTTGGCAAATTTATCGCTTAGTTGGTTCGCTAAAATAAAATTTTACTTTGTTAAGCATCACTTGATTGTGACTATCATCTACACCAATTATCTTCGTCAAAACTATACCACTTTGGACTTATGGAATTTGGTAATTATCAAAATTCTACTATCATCCGTATTCAACTATATAGTCCAAACACAAATTACATGGTTAAATAATGACATTTTTTATTAACTGAACTACTCTGGCCAGAGATTTTGACTTTAAGTTAACTTGAGTTGACCGTAATACTAACCCCATATAATCGAGGAGACAAATCTTCTCTAGAATAATGTTTCAGTCCCAATAGTTCCACTCGACCCAACTGTAACCACTCGATGGATGTTGTACCATAATTTGGCAATAATCAAAACGGAGCTTTCATACTAAAGATCAACCATATTCTTAAGTCAAGAGAATGGCGTAAATCAATCATATATATATTTTATGTTTGTCCTTAGTTATATTAACCAACAAAAAATTGTCGGCTGAGTCACTCCATATTTATCAAATAACTATTAGTAAGTAACCCCTTGGTGTCCTCAGCTATCATAAGTAATACAAAACCCAACATTTGGACATCATTACGTATTTTTGTCCGTACAGATGCATCGATATCTAATCATGATGCACCTTGACTAGAAATATTTAAAACGATGTGTTTTATTATATTATGACACAATACTCATGATTACAACTATTTGTAATTACTGTCACGAACACACCATTTATGAATTTTTATTAAATATATAATTATCTATAGCACATTATAACAAATATAAAAGAGAAAAAAGCACCATTATTAAGAGCGAAAATTGATTACAGAGTTAGTTGACTTACAATAAATTATAGGATTGCCCATAGAGCATACCCCTAACTCTGTCAATCTTCCACTTTCATTTGGGGCCAATTATGGAATCCCAAGCTCATCCTTTTAATCAGCTTCTCAAAAGTCGATCAAGCTAGACCCTTAGTAAATGGATCTGATGTGTTGTCCTTGCTATTTACCTTTTATATCACGACCTATTTCTTCTCAACGAATTCTATAATGTGGTGGAACTGAAGAATATACTGTGACTTCTTGTGTACTCTAGGTTCCTTTGGATTTGAATCGCTATGTTGTTATCACAAAACAATGCCAAAGGATTCTCTATATTAAAAATCACACTGAGCTTACTCACGCATCCATACTGCCTCTTTTGCTGCTTCATCGAGGGAAATGTTTTCGAGCTCCATCGTTAAATCAAGTAGTGTTTCTTATTTGCAACTAACGACCCCACCATTAAGTGTAAAGACATAATCGAACCTCAATTTACTATCATTTATATCACTTTGAAAGCTTAAGTTTGTATACCCCATCATGAGGAGGTCTTCACTCTCATATATAAGGAATAAGTCCTTAGTATGTCTTTAATACTTTAATATACATTTTATAGCCATCCAATATTTTTCTATATGATTAGATTGGTATCGAATTACGCATTCTAATGCGTATACCACATCCGATCTAGAACATAGCACAACGTACACTTTGGATCCTATGACCGAAGCATAGGGTATCCTCTTCATACGCTCTTTCTCTTCACCAGTATATGGAGTACCCTACTTAGAAAGGACGATTCCAAACTATATTGGAACAACACTTGAAATTCTCCATATTAAACCTTTTCAGTATGATGTCCATGTATAGGGATTGGGACAATCCCAACAGCTTTTTAGATCCATCTTTATAGATCTTTATACCTAGCATATAGGCTCCATTTCCCAAATCCTTCATGGAGACGTTGTTGGATAGCCAAACTTTCACTTATTTTGATAACAAAATGTTATAGCTAATCAATAATAGATCGTCGAGATATAGCATTAAGAATACTACAACGTTGCCCTGTTCCTTTCTTTATACACACATTTCATCTGTGTTCTGACAAAACCAAACTATTTGGTTACCTTATTAAAACACATGTTCTAACTTTTTAAAGATTGTTTAAGTCCATAAATGGACTAACAACTTGCAAGTCTTGCCCTCACTCTCACTGATCGTAAAACACTCGAGTTGCGACATATAGAAGGTTTCTTCTAAATCACCATTTAGAGATGTCGTCCTTACATCTATGTGCCGTATAGTCATAGAATGCAGTATGGCTAGCATAATCCTAATGGACTTAAGCGTAGCTATTGGCGAAAATGTCTCGCCATAATCAACATCTTAAACTTGACAAAATCCATTTGCAACTAGCATTTCCTTATAAGTCTCCATTTCCCCATATGCATTTAGCATTTTCTTAAAATTTCATTTGTGGCCAATGGGTTTTATCGCTTTAGGTACATATGACAAAGTCCATACTTTTTTTACATAAAATCCATCTCGGATGTCATTGCCCTAAGCCAGAGTGCAGAGTCTTTACTCTATAGTGCTTGTTGGAAAGATAGAGAAGCGTAATCATATAAGACATAGTCCTTCTTCTCGTCTTCTATGAGATAATCATAGTATCTCTCTGATGCGTGAGATTTCTTACTATACCTTCTAATGGGTTACGTGTTTTCGTAAACAGGTGAATTCGGTTCTCCTACTAGTTCGGTCCTAGTGTTAACTTCTTAGATCCCATCCAACTACAACTTGGCAGTTGATTTCCTTGATAAAAATTCCTTTTCCAAAAAAATATCGTGTTGAGTAATAATAATCTTTTGTTCCTTGGTATTGTAGGAAGTATATCCCATTGAGTTTTTAGGATATCCTATAAATTTACGCAAAATCGATCTTGCCACTGGTTTATTCAAACCAACTTCTTAACGTACACCCGACAATCCCACACGTTTAAATACTTGAGTTGGGGTTTCTTAACATACCACATCTCATAGGTATTTTGGCAAAGAATTAGTGGAAACAAGTTGAACATATGCATTGCGGTTTCTAGCACATATCCCCAATAGGATAGACGTAACTCAGCCTCACTCATCATGGAATGAACCATATATAATAGGGTTTGGTTCCTTCGGTTTAATAGACCATTGTTTTGTGGAGTATAAGGTCGAGTAATTTGAGAGATGATCCAATTATATTTTAAGTATTTTTGGAATTCATTTACTAAATACTAACCTCCTCGATCAGCTTGAAGAATCTTAATATTATGACTAGTTTGGTTTTGCACTACATTTTATATTGTGGAAATTAGCCACAAAGGCCTCTTTAGCAAGTGCAATTAGTTTCTAGGACACACAACTGAAATAATTTCTTTTAAGAACAAAATGAAAAATAATTAGTTTCTAAGGCCTAAAAACCTATGAAATTATGTCCTTGAAAGTAATTGAACTGCTGACTTGTCCTTAAAAGTAATTATTCTACTGACTTTGGCCTTGAAATAAATTTCTGTGGATGTATGTCCTAGAAACTAATTGGACTGCAATGTTTGTCCTTCTAGTGAAATGACCCTTTTATATTTGATAAATTTTTGATAGACATCGGATTTCTTCTTCATAAGATACACATATCCTAGTCTCAAGAAATCACCAGTGAAGGTAACATAGTAAGAGCTATTATCTTTTGTGATTACTGGCATTGTGCTACATGTATCATTATCTAATAGCCCTAAAAGTTCATCAACTCTTTCATTATTTCCACCGAAGAGGTGCTTGGTTATTTTCCCTTTGAGACATGGTTATTTTAAATGCTTGGTTATTAGTCATTTCTCACTAATATGACATAACCTAAAATGCTAAAATAACTATCATTTATATTATTAATGGAATTATTCACTTAACACATAACCATTTTCAAGAACACCATCATAGACTTTATTTCCATTTAAACTAATGTTCATAACATTATTTGCACAATGATATATATATCCAGTCTCAGGCAATGTAGAAACTAAAACCACAAATAATGTCTTTTACAAAATAACACGTATTTAATATCAAAACTACTTCATTAGGCAAACATAAATACTAATCTCCTATTACCATTGCATCTATGACAGATCCATCAATAACTTGGATCCTCATATATTCTTTTCCCATGCGGTGCCAATTTGTAATCCCTTATAACAAATTACATATATGAGGTCTAGTTTTAGATCCAATATTTAAGAGCCAAAGCATTTTATTGATTGCAAAATAATTTTGAATCATAAATGTACCTAATGGAGCTATAGAACCATTTTGCTTTCTTTTCTAAACAACCTTTAATAATCATGACAATTCCTTTTCCAGTGACCGCTCTTATAGCAGTGGTGACATTCATCCTTTTCATCGGTCTTCTTACTTTTCTTGCTCTTCTTACCTTCTCCTTATGATTTCTTCGAACCTTTCGAACATGATGCACCACCTTTTACAGCAAGCATAGCCCCTTGATCCTCAGATGTAGATCAACCAACCTAAACATATTAAGAAGCTCCATGAGATTCACGTTTAATTAGTTCATATTGTAATTCAATACGAACGGTTCATACTGAGGTGTAAGAGAACCAATGGCCAACTTAATTTGTAATTCATTGCTTATCTATATGTCCAATTGCAAAAGCCTATCGATGTAGCTCTTCTCGGTAGTGCATAATCGCACACCTTCTTTTCTTTAGTCATTTTGGCATGAAAAATCTTCTTCGTATGCTCATACCTTGACAAACGTGACTGTTCACCAAACAGTGCCTTAAGACTATCAAGTATCTCATTATAGATATGTTTTCATGCTGCATCTGCAGTGGCTTGTTTAACATAGACAGCATGAAAACTTTGATGATCTCAAGGTCTGAAACCCATTTTTTATAAGCAAGTCGAAGTTCGAGGTCGCATCATCAGTGGATTGTCCTTTAGGTTCACATGTAAGAGTCAACTAAAGACCTCATAAGTCAACGCTATCTTAATTTCTCTAAGCCAATCGGTATAATTAGGACCAGTAAGCTTGTCACTTTTAGAAAACAATTTTAGAGTTAACATTTTTCTACAAGTTTTAATCGGTAGATTATTTGAAAAATATCATAGTAGATGTTCTTATAATATTGGTAAGATTAAATTTTATGTTTCATGTTATTAATAACCCACACTATTCTTTTATGTTTCGCCAAACCCCATGTCGAAACATAGAAGTCTTTCGATTTCACTAGTAGGTGCTAGGATTCATCTAACTTGGAATATTGACCTTGAGTTTGCTCAAAAATTTATAGCTCCACGGACGATGGATAACTCCTCATCGGTTGTATCATATACAACTCCTAATCTTTGGTACCTTATCCTAATTTCACTCTAACCTTAAGTTTGCTCAATAAATCAAAATGAAATTATTCGCTCGTACCTACCATATTGCGATGACCTAAGTATAATATATGCACCTCAAGTTTTCTTAAGAAATACATATGGTTATCTTACCTCGTCTATTCAGTATATTAATAATACTACACATAATATCCCTAGCTTAAGTTTGATCAACAGCTAAGGAGTATGCTAGTAATTTGTTTATATATATAGTAGATGACAACATTGTATTGAAGATTCGTAGTCTTTAATGTATTATATTGAGTGATATTAACTTATGCAATAATGTATTTCTTATGAAATACCCTAGTAATTCAAGCGTCGGACACATTGGAAATCACGATATACGTAATTAACGTATGTATTTATTTCGTAAGTCTATTTAGGTTACTTAATGTTCCACTTTTAATCTATACATTCATATTATATAAGATTTATTATTATAAAATAACTTTTATATTTTTTACTTATATAATAATCTTATGTATAATCTTATATTAATTAAATCTTATTGATTAATTTTATGTTATTCTAATATAACGTTTATGTAGAATATTTATTGTTATAGTATAACCTTTATAGTATAACACATATATCATATATATGTGTAAATTAATTAACATTTAATTCATTTATAATTAAAAAATTATATTATATTATATTAATTTCAAATTTTATATTATATACATACATGTATACCCATGTTATTTTGACATTTTGAACCAGCATAACTTATATCATAATTATAATACATGTATATGTTTATTAATTAATTAAAATTAATATATTTTATTAACCTTATTAATAAATTTTAAATTTTGAAACTAAATTATTTTAGTTTTCAAACATTTTGAAGATTTTTTATTATATTATAACCTTTATAATATATATATATTCTACACTTAACGTTTAAATCTAAAATCCTATATTTACGTTTCAAACAATGTTGGAAATTAGCTCTAGACCCAATTCAAATTGGGTGTTTTTCCTATTAGGAGCAACCTTTAGGCTCACTTTACCTTTTAGGCCAGACCGACAACTAGGTAGGACATGGCACTTGATTACCGAATTCCAATCCTAAACATTATATTTCTAAACACTGTACTAAGTGGACAAAGTTAATTAGTTATCACTAACATTACTAATTTAAACAGTATAAGCTATTAGCTTTGATACCATTGTTGGAACCGAGCCAGCCCGCAACGGAAGATACAGGTGAAATTTAATTTTTTTACCATATTGGATCTATATTGGGCTTATGAAGTCTAATTTATTTAGAACATTTCTATATTTCTTTTAAATAAAATCATTATTTTATTTTAAATTTATAATATAGTTCTATATTTTATATACGTGTGTGTATCATATATGTGTATGCGCACGCACGCTTGTGTCACATAGTAATGCATGTAAGGTATAACATTTCCATATATAAGTGCTGGGATTTACACCGCAACAGAAATGTTAACTCATATAGCATACAAATATATCATCCAAATGACGCTTATATACTTTAATCTATGTATATAGAATATTACAAATATATATATGTATATATATATATATATATGTGTGTGTGTGTGTGTGTGTGTGTGTATGCATGCATGTGCTTGTAAACTATATTTTATTTTAAATAATTTTTTTGTGTATGTGTGTATGTGTGTGTGTGTATTCACACACACGTATATATACAGAATTTATAAAATTATATACATATATAATTGTATAAGTCTATTTTACAACATTTATAATTATATTAAAAATTAAATTTTTTTGCTATAAAACTGAAAGAAAAATATATATATAATTGTTTATTATAAACATATATTTATTTAATATAAAAATATGCATATACAAATAATTTAGAATACATATATATAAATACTTAAATAAAAACGTACAATATATATATATATATATTAAAGATATACACACTTGATAATCCTTACGGCAAAGAAATGGTTTTTTCTAATTTATATATATATATATATAGACACACACATATTAAAATTGAATTTCCCTATAAAAATTAGTGAAAATTAAATAAAAATTTATTTGAAATATAATTTTGAATTTTAAAATTTCAGCAAAAATATGAGTGATAGTTTAATATTTGAATATTTTGTATATAATTTTATAATTTTAAATTCAATTTAAATTCGGCTAACATTTAAATAACTAAATTATATACAAGAATTTATTTTTTATCTTTATGCTGGGAGCATGTTAGGTACTAATTTAATTTTATAAAATATAAAGCATAATTTTAGTAATATACATATATATATAATGTAAATAATTAATTAATTTAAATAATATATATACTAAAATTATTTTATATTTTTTGAAAATAGTTTAAGCATAAAACTATATATATACAATTATAAAATCATATTTTGTATGGAATAAGATATAGTATTTAAATTATAAAGCTTATATATAGTTATGTAACGTTTATTAAATTAGTTTTTGAGAAAGTTTTCTTTTTATTTTATGCCATACATATTATAGGCATGTATATGTCATATTTTTTTTAAATATATCTAAGCATATGAACATACAACCATTTAAAATGTGATGATGTACTGATATAATAGAATCACCATCAAACTAATATAATATAATATATAAATGATAAATCAAAATTAGATAATTATAGATCAAATCAATGTCGTATACCATTGCCAAAAGCTCACAACTTGAAGCATTGAAATGAACTCCTGAATCAAATTTTGATTCTAAAGGTGTTATCTCTTGAATCGTAGACCACGGGCAATCGAATAGTGTTTTAATTTTATTTGAATTGAACTTGGAGAATTAAAGGAGAGGGTATGATGAGTTTTATTAGAAATAAAGGGGTTGAAGGCCATAAAAATTCTCAAATGGGTGTGGGTTGAGATGCTTCTATAGAGGAGAGATTAGAAAGTTAAGTTCGGATTTAGGCCCTCTTTTCTCTTGTACCAATTCTCTTTCTCTCATCCATCTAAACCAAACCCATCTTGCCATCATATGATTGTCTCATCACGGCTGAAAACACCCTAACTCTATATATGCTTCAAACCCATTTAAAGCCTACACAAACTATATTGCATTTAAATCTAATTTAAACGCACACCAATATGTATATTGATTAATATATTTTTAAACTTTATAAACATATTTATTAATATCTATTCATCAAATCAAAATAAACTTTTATAACTAATATTTCATATATATATATATATATATATATAAATTAATTTAATTAATTTGTAAAAATTATAATTAAATCAAATCATGTGGTTAGGAGAATTCAGTGATTTGGTTGTGCGACTCTTATGGTATGAATTTGGTCAGTGATTAATATCGAACTATTTGAATGTTAACGTTCTTACATCACTTAGCAGGTGGTGTGACACTTTAGCCAAATTATCACTTACATAGTTACGGTAAAATCCAATTTTACTTTTTAAGCGTTACCCAATTATGACTACTATTTACATCAATTCTCTTCGTCAAAGTTATACCACTTTGGACTTATGAAATTTGGTAATGGTTAAAATTCCAATGTTGAACGTATTCAATTCCATAGTCCAAACACAAAATCCTTGGTCAGTAATAGCTACTACTAGTAACTGAACTACTCTGGTCAAAGATTTGACTGTGACTTAACTTGAGTTGACCATAATATTAACCACATATAACTGGGAAGACAAATCCTCTCTTCATTAATGTTTCACTTTCAATAATTCCACTCGACCCAATTATAGTCACTTGATGGACCTAATATCATGATTTGACCATAATCAAAATAAAGCTTTCATACTGAACAACGACAATATTCTCAAGTTGAGAGAATTGTGTAAATCAGTCACGTCAATATTTTCTATTTAACATTAGTTATATTAACTAATAGAAAACTATCGACCAAGTTATTCCATAGATATGCAACAAATATCATACGAACCCCTTGGCACCCCCAACGGTCATGAGTAATATATTTCCCAACATTTGGAGAGTGTTACGTTCTCTGGTCTCAACAGATGCATCGATATTCAATCTCAATGCATCTTGACTAACGATATTTGAAATGATTTTTTTATTATATTATGATATCGTACTCATGATTACAACTATTTGCAATTACCATTACAAACACACCATTTTATGGATTTTCAATTAGATATATTTTAATTAAATATTTATTTTTTATAGCATATTATAACAAACATATAATAGAAAGAAGTACACCTTTATTATGAATGACAGTTGATTAAGGAGTTAATTAATTTACAATAGATTATAGAATTTTCCCTTTGACATACCCCTAACTCTATCAGATACAATAATTTTATTAATTTATAACATTTCTAAATTAATTTTATCCTCAATCAAACTTGGAAATAACTGACAATGTAGTTGTATTGGCTCTTCGGTGTGAACTCGATCCACAATCAATATTTAAAACAATTTAAAACTCAAAGTCTGTACAAACTTTGTTGAAGTATAGTATAGGCTAAAGTTTAACGCTTACAACTCATTTAGGAGAAATCATATTTCCAATCCAATATAAGCTAATCTAATAATGAAAGTTTGTTTGCTTATTTTTTTCTTCATCATTAAATCAACTATATATATATATATATATATATATATATATATATATATATTGGTCTAATGTCAAAAACTCTATTAATATCCTTATTAATTGTGTAAGTTACTTTTTGAAGTCCTTCGTTTAATCCAATAATATTTATTGATTAATCATTTTGCTCAGGCCAAAGACTTTGAATTTAGTTTGACTAACAAATTATGGTGATACCGACTTTCTGTAACGAAGGAGATGCATCCTCTCTCGAATAGTATTCACTTTAAGTTTTGTAATGTGTATTGAACTATGGTCATACCACGATCACTATGCAATGTTGGTTCCCATAATCAAGTACAGTCTACATACTAAAGTTCAATAGTACTCTCAGGTCAGAAGACTATTGTATGTCGTTATTATAAGATCTTCTATTTTGAATAAATTATAATAATTTATATAAGACACTCGTTGAGTCGTTCTTTGATTTTTCCTAACAACCACAAGTTTGTAACTCTTTAGTGCCTCCAAGGTCATGAATAAATCAATATTTACCATATGGAGAGCATTACATACAATAGTCTCAATAAATATATCAATATCATTTTCTCGATATATCTTGACTACAACCATTTAAGGAGTGTGTATGTGTGTCTATATATCTCAATGTGTATGTATCGATTCAATACTCATGGTTACGAAACACATTTATAACTACAATCAACAAAATACTTCTTCTAAGGATTTTCTACTTATTTATGTTTAACGTATTAATTCATTAATTATATCTGTATATAACAACATATATAAAAGAAAAATAAACCAGATGCATACATCATTTCGAACCAGATTCTATTATAAGAGTTAAGCTACATAACAAATTACATAATTGCCTTTAGGACACATCCTTAACTCTATCACTAACTACATTGCTCTAACTTTTTTTATTGGGCTAAACTCTATCACTAATTACATAATTTCCCTTAGGCAAAACCTTCGATTCTGAAAGGTTTGGCGTGCATATGAGTACTTGATGTTCTTTTCCTTCGACAGGTGGTTTGGAGGTCGTCTTGATGTTCTTTAAATACGTGAATCCATCTGCATCGAAAGGTTGAAAGTGGTGGAAAGGTAGTCCTGCTTCTATCTGAATCGAAAGCCTTTGCACTGTTTATTACTGGTAAGGACACCTGGTGCCTTCGACTCCTTCAAAGCCTTCTTAATGCCTTCAAAACATCTTCTTGTGACCTTCGCCGAATCTCATGCTTGTAAATTCTTCAAAGCCTAATATTCTCATTAACCTTCTTTTATATGTCTGCTATTAGGTGGATTTTATGGCTAACATTTTGACCCCCTGTATGAAAGAAGCTTTGTTCTTTAGGACAAAAAATTTCAGATCTTCCTTGCTCTTTATAACCTTATTTTTTTGATAGTCATTTATGCATGTGATAATTGTAGTCTTCGAACTCCTTGTGGGAAATAACCGATGAGTGTAAATAGGGGCCATAAGCTATTATCTAGAAATAAGCCTTTATAACCCATCCTTTTTAATATGTGTTAGGGAAATTTTCTTGGAGTTTTGAATGATCCTGAAGTCTTCATTTAGACCTTGGTGAGTATCATTTATAGTTATAAAACATCAACTCTAATTTAGTTATTAAGAAGATCAGTTTGAAATTTCTAGTTGATGACATTAACGTCTGTAGAAACTTCAACTCTACTATTTATACCCTATGTTTGGGATTCGATAAGAATTAAGAAGTAATGAAAATTAACCCAAATTAGGGTATTAACTTGTGAAGTTTAGAATTTAATAGTGAAATATGCAGAATGCAGATAGCAATACTCAAAAATAGTCCTCTGAGCGGAATTTCTAGACCCAGATTCGGATATTTATGGTGAATAACTAGAAATCGGTAATAATTGTCTTTATGTTAAAATTCCATGCCTAGATTATGGCATATATCGGATAATTGGAAATTATCAACAACTATCTTTGTAATAGGAATCTCCAGCCCAGATTCAGACATACATAGGATGATTAGGATCCCATAATAATTATCTTCGTAAGAGGAATCCTAGACCCAGGTTTAGGCATATGTTGGACAAGCAGAAATCCATGGTAATTATTTTTATAATTGAAATCCTCGGCCCAGATTAGGGCATTAAAGTGAAATTGAATAATAATCCCAAAACCCAGATTCAGGTATAATAAAGACTGTAAGTGATCGATAAAGACTCGAAACACAGATTCGGGTATTAATAGATGAAATTTAAAAATGAAAGTCCCGAAACCCAGATTCGGGTATATAATAGACGGAATTCTACTTTACCCTTTAGATTCTGTCTTCTTTGACATGCATAAGCCCTTTAGACCTTGTATATAGTAGCAATCTGATTGGGTGCTTCTCAAGCTTAGACGTCTTAGTCCATAATCTAATGTGCCACCTTTTGGGCCTAGACATCTTAGTCCATGATTGGATACCATAGTCCATTAATTAATGAGCCTCTTCTTAGGCTTAGACATCTTAGTCCATTATTTGATGAGCCTCTTCTTGGGGTTGGAAATCTTAGTCTATTATTTGATTAGCCTCTTCTTGGGTTAGATATCATAGTCCATTATTGTCCGGTGCTCTTGGTTAGCTCATCTTAGAGACTGGAACCAAGGACTTACCCAACCTCCCTCTAAGAGGTGCCTTGACCTGGCCAAAGATGCGGCCAAGGGCTTGTTCGGTGCTTTAAGCTGGCCACAACGTGGCACGGATAAAGGCTTACTCCGACATCCCTCCAGGAGGCGATCTGTCCTGGCCATAGCGTGGCGCGGACAGGGGTTCGTTCGGTGCTTTACCCTGGCCATATTGTGGCAGGATAAAGGCTTACTACATCCTCCCTCTAGGAGGTGCATTGACCTGACCAAAGGCATGGCTAAGGGCTTGTTCGGTGCTTTAACCTGGCCATAGTGTGCTCGGTTAAAGGCTTACTCTGCCAAACCTCGGATTAAGCAGAATACTCCTTTTTATATGAATCTACGATAGCAAAATACATCCCTCGGGAACAGATCTGCTTCCCTCAAATGGTGCCCCATCCTCTTTTTGTAAAGAATTTTACAATGAGATATTTTGGGGATACGAATGCATCTACTTCATCGAGTGTCGGCCTGCCAAAGAAGGCGTGTAGTGGAAGGGTTGGTTGATAATCACAAAAATAGTCATGAAGGTTCTGCAAGTTGGAGGCACCCCTATTTGCACGAGCAACTTTATTTGTCCCAGCGCAGCTGATCCTTTGTTATTGAATCCAAAGATGGGTTCCATGCCGGGCTCCAGTTTGTCTTCGGGAATGTTCGTTTGATCGAAGGCGTGCTTGAAGATAACGTTGACTGCACTGCCTATGCCAACCAGAATTTTGGAGAAGATGGATAATCCAATTTAATCAGTAATCATCAAAGGATCATTATGCAAATGATGAACCTCCTTTTTCAGCTCTTGAGGAGTGACAACAAGGTTCGGCATTTGAATACTGAGATGGGGATTCTTCAATGTGACCCTCCATGAATTATGTCAATTCTGTTTATCGGCGGGCTTAAGCTTAGGGGTCTTCATCTTCCAATATATTTATAGCATTGCCAGGGTGTTTCTGTGGACCATCCCTTATCCGTTGAGCTTTCTGCTGATCTTGAATAAATTCTTTCAAATGACCCTAGCGGATCAATTTCTGGATGATTCCAGCTAGAACCCTGCATTCATCGGTTTTATGGACGTTTACCTTGTGATAAACGCGTAATCTCCTCCCTTTCTTTGATTAGGGTTATTTATGGCCTTAAAGGAGGTTGGAAAGTTGACTCTTTCCTTGGCCATAGCATAAACACAAAGTGGCTTGTTTAAAGCGACTGTGTTAGCAATAGTCTCTTCCCATCTTGTCTTTTGTGTCCTCGGTCTAGGCGAAATCTCTCCCCTTCTTTCTTGGGGATAGCTTTCCTCTTAGCATAGTAACGCTCATCCATCTGAATAAACTTATCAGCCTAGAAGTGGAAATCTTATAAATCTTTACATCCATTAACAAAGAGCTGCTTTCAGAAGGGGATGTTCTCTATCAAGCCGGAATGTACCACAATAAGCTTGTCTCGATCATTTATATATTTTGTTTTAGTGCTTCTAGGTTGAATCTTTTCAGATAGTCTCCCAAGGATTCGCCCTGTCTTCGCTTTATGTTGGACAAGACTGTATAATCTATAGTGGGACTTTGCAAATGCAAAACTAGGCGAAGAACTCGTAAGAGAATTGTTTCCATGAATAGATTGTTTTCTCTCGATACTGTTTGTACCACTATTCCACAGCTCCTTAGAGAGTGATCCGGAATAATCGGCATCTAACAGCTCCTGAAGCATTGTACAAATCCATTTTGATATCGAAAGCCATTAAATGATCATCCGGATTTGTAACTCAATGATATTTCATTGTTGGGATCTTCACATAAGGCGAGATGACTGTTGCCATGTTCTCATCAGTGAAGGGTGGTACTCGTTCATTATCATTGGCATTTTCATCCATAGTCCTCTTCCCTTTCGTACTCATTGCATCCTTTATTTCCTTTTCAGCTGCATCTTTTAGATAAGCATCAACATTACGATAATTTTTCTGGTCTACAAAATATTCCTTTGATGTAGAGCTTTTAGATTTTTCAACCGACTTATCGAGAACTCTCCCTTGGTGATTGGCTTTAGATTGATGGCATTCTTTCTTCTTGGAGGACATTAGATCTATTTTTCTTTTGTTTCCATTGGAGTGGGCTTTCAAGTTTCTTCTAGGAGAAACTACCTCATCCTCCTAATTTGGTTTTGCTGTCTTTGAAGATTTTCGAGATAATACCATTTTGAGGAGCTCTTGCATTTCTTGCAGCTGCTAGTCCAAGTTTTTGATCTTTATAGTGTCATCATCTTGTTAAGCTGACAACGAAGGCTTTCCTTGAACAACCCCATCCAACTTAAAGGACGGAGCTACGTTCTCCGCAAGAGTTGTGTGGATAACTCCTTCCTCCATTCAACCATGTCATTTAGATTTCATTTTCCTACGCCAAATCAAATGATCCAAAATTAGTCTATAAGATTATAACAAGGTCGGAGGTTCAAGCCCTCCTTTTAACACCAAAAATGTTAAAAAGAAAACTTGTCAACATCCCCAAAGCTATATGGAAGGTAAATGAGTTCAAATGAAACAAGAATGTTGAGAAGATTACTTCCTTCGAAACCTACCTTTCGACCAGGTTAACTTAGTTGAAAGGGTTTAAGAAGTTCGCTCGGGAGTGCAGAAAAAGGAAGTAGCATCTCGCTCGAAACCTTTCTTTTGAGTGGGTCGGAGGCAACTATTTATTTTAGCTTTCCATTCCTTTCAATCATGTCGAAAGGTTTATTCTAACCCTTTCGACCATGCCGAAAGGTATGCACGTTTTATTAATGTAAGATAGCTGCTCTCAACCCCATTGGTTTCCCTACTTTTGTTAAGAAATCCCTTCGAAAGGGTTGCGGATGTAGCTGGAGTTGATCCCCTTTCGAATGAATCCCTCTTTAGTCAATCATTAGCTAATTACAAATAGGACTCTCTTCAGAACCCCCGTTCCGTCAGGTCGAGGGGAGTTCCATCTTTTCGAGAGAAAAATCCAGCTTGTGACCACCTGAGCTCTATTCTTCTTATTCTGTATAAGATCGGCCTGGATATCCCTACATTTCATAGATCCATCAATGTCGAAATCCAGTCACCATTCTTATTTCCATTGCTTAATATTGGTTTCGATGGTGATGTGTTTCAAATGTAGATACCCAAGTTGACATTATAAATTGTATAAACACAAAGAAGTTAAGAGAATAAGATGAAATCATGTGCAATGGATCATTAGTCTAGCTAATGATCAAAATGATCTTCCTCATCGTCGAAATCCTTAATGAACTCGCTATGTCTCCTTTATTAATAATCTAAAATGAGTTACAATTAAGATAATTTTGTCCCCAAATCAATTTAGGGTTTACAAAGATGTCTTTTGGTTGCAAAAAAGTGGAGACGAGATAAATGAGCTTAGGATTCCAAAATCCAATCCCAAAAATGGACCCATTGAGTCTTATTTATAGATGCAGGTCGACCCCCTTCCACGCCTATGCCTTCGACCCGGTCGAAAGGTCCATTTTCATATGATGTCTCATGCTTTTCGACTTGGTCAAAAGGCCTCATCCGCCTTCGACGCAGTCGCAAGGCATCTCTTTCGAGTCCTTTGATTTACCCTTGCGCTTTCGTCATCTTTCTCCAGACCTTTCAACTAAGTCGAAAGAGTCTTTCTTCAACCTTTCGTCTTTGTTAAGTCTTTTGTATTCCTTTTCTCTGCTTTCTCCAGAGCTGCTTTCGACATTGTCGAAAGGTCTTCAAATGCACCTTTCTCTTCTTGTTTCCTTATTGTCATCAGAAGTAAAGATGGGAGCTTTTCGACTCTGTTGAAGGGTTTTTCATAGGGACTTCGAAGATTTTGAAGCACCAATGGTTTTGGTGCGGTCGAAAGCTTCCAAATGCATGCATGGTTGATTGATGCGGAACCTTCTCTAAATGTCATTAGCTTCGACCAGTTCGAAAGGCTTGTGTATGCTTTCAAAAGGGTTATTATAAAGTCAAAACCTTTGGTTTCGAAAGCTTTGGCGTGCATATGAGTAGCTGATGTTCTTTGCCTTCGACAGGTGGTCTAGGTCGTTGTGGCGTTCTTTAAATATGTGAATCCATCTGCATTGAAAGGTAGAAAGTGGCAAAAGTGTATTCATGTTTCCATCTAAATTGAAAGCCTTCACACTGTTTATTACTAGTAAGGGCACCTGGTACCTCCAACTCCTTCGAAGCCTTCTTAATGCCCTCGAAACGTCTTCTTGTGACCTTTGTCGAATCCCATGCTTGTAACTCCATCGAAGCCTAATATTATCATTAACCTTCTTTTATACGTCCGCCCCAAAGTGGATTTTATGGCTAACGCTCAACTTCGTTTGTTTTTGGAATAACGAGAAAATAAATAAGAGCGGAGATTGCCTCCTAATAGTTTAAGCGAACGGATTTCCTTATCATTCGTCTTAGGAGAATAAAACGAGATTTATATGCACAATACATCATCATTGAAGATGATTGTGCCATATAACTTCTGCGTTTTTCTAGATATTTCCAAAGTTGCATTTTGGTCAAGATTTGATAAACGATTATTTAACTATCAAATAAACAAACAATAAAACGTAGATTTAATTCCATGTGGGATTCACTAAGCCTTTATTAATTAATCTTTCGTTAATTAAATCTCCTTCAATTAATTTATTCAAAATACCTTCATAAAAGTTATATTCACAAATCCCTTATACTCCTTTCAATACTTGAAAAAACATTCATATACTTATCTCATTGGTATAAGTATATTAAAAAAACTTAAGGAAGATTTTCTCTTTTCCAAATTCATATTTAAATGGCCCAAAGATGAAACTTGGTGTTTTCAGCCTATTTTTTTTTCCAAAGTTTGTATGTTTGCCTAATCCCTTCTTTATAAAATAAGTAATTAACTTTAAAACATTATTCATAAAATAAGTAACATTAATACATTATTAATACAATAAGTAATTAACTTTAAAAAATTATTAATAAAATAAGTAATTAACTTTAAAATATTATTAATAAAATAAGTAATATTTCAAATTCAAAAAGAGACTTAGCGACCACCATGCTACTTAAATAAGCTACCATTTATTTTTAATTCATTTTTCAAGTCATATCGCTAGTATTTACATAAAAAAGCATATTTTAAAATAAAATCAATCATTCACAATCACTAGTTATTCCATTACTTAACCAATATTAATTAATCTACATATTAATAAACTGGCATATGAATAAATGTCCAAATTAATAAAATAACAGAAAGGGGATTTATTCTACTAAACAGATGTCATCAATAATATATTCGAAGACTCAAAAATTACGAATCGTTATAATGAAACTAAATTTTTAAATATTAATTTTTTGTCAAAAATTTCTGCTCGAATATCTAATGATTTGGAGACAAATGAGTCACTGAAGTTCGTTTGAATCAAAGTTTAGATGTGGGAGTGCAGCCTATTATTTATCAAGTACAACTGTTAGTCACCATAGGGAACTAAAGTGTACGTTTGAAATATAAAGTATCTGAACACCTCATATTGTCCATAATGTAAATACGAGCTCATTGACCAAAATTTTGCCTAATTCTGATTCAATATGAAGAAGTTACTATAGTTTGAACAATAAAATAATGACTTCTGCCTAGTCGTTCATATATAAATTTTCAAAAATTAAACAATTTAGTGATTTGAAGACAAATGAATTATTGAATATTGTTCAAGCTATAGTTAAGATGTAGGGATGTAGCATATTATTTTCTCAATATAACAATTAATAATCTTGTAGAACTGCAACTAAAGTTCAAAGTATGAAGTATTCCGGTATTTCATAATGTTTTTAATGTAGATACGAGTTTGTTGATCAAGGTGTTATCTGATTCTGAGTTAATATGAAGAATTACTATAGATTGAACTAAAAAATAGCGACTTCTACCTAGTTCGATTACACGTTTTTAATTTTTCAAAATTCAAACATTAAAGATTCGAAATTTCAAAATTCATATGTTTGGTAAATGGGTAATGGACTACCATTTATGACCCTTTTAATAAAAGATCATAAATGGGCCTTTTTAACAAAGTATCATAAATAGGTTGACCAACCCATTTATGAAAAGGGTTAATGAATTTGATAAATAGTTGTGTCGTTGTAATGACTCGCACTTCCGTACTCTTTTGAGCCGACAATAAACCACTCAAGTCCGAACCAAGTTGCATGGGAGTATGGATGATCAAGGGTAATAAAGAAAATAAGACAGAACAGAATCTCACATGAATAGAATTATATATAATATTTAACAAATATCTTTACAGCGGAAAACTTTTAATTACATATATCAGAGTCTAACCTAAATTCAGCTTGGACAGCTATAAACATCTGTCCTTGCAATTGCTGACAAACATCGAACTAAAACAACTAAGTACAGCGGATAATGGAATATGTCCATATGTATATGAATATCTCCAGCTCTCCTCTGGAAACTCTAGTCGTCTTCGATTAAACCTGAAACTACTCGGATTTAACCCGAGTACTGAAAATATTTGGATCAGACTTGATAAACTAGAATGAGAAAAGCTCAATAATAAATGACAGTGTCATATATCAACCTTTAAATCCTTTGAAAAGAAAGAGTATTTCATAAGACCACGCCCACACATAAACACGGACGGTTACCTTATGAAACCTAAAACTTTTATACATCGAAACGTTTGATATTATTTCTAATGACATTCCTTTGAAAACAATTGCAAATAAACTTATTACTCTCAACCGAAATTGTTATCATTATTGAATTCTAGCATACTAGGCTCCACAAACAAAAACGTAGGTTCTTATTGGAGAATGGATTTCTATACAAATGACTAGGTGAAGGGACTACGTTGCATTGCGTACACCTCTAGATGGATGTCTCGAGATATAGAACATCTGCCCTCTACCAACACAAGACTGACCCACCTTTATAACTAGATAGTAACGAATATGTCATCCTCCGGTGGTTACCGACCTTTAACCGAGCATGCTCTAGCATATAAACCACATTAATTTACATCCTGGACGTCATAGCGGAAAGAAATATATCTAGAAGGGAATGATCATACCCTAATTGGGAATGACCCACTTAACCATGCCACATTTAGTCCTATTTCGATTATTTTCGATTGATGAGGCTCGAGGCTACGACTACCTTTTCGCATATCACATATTACATCTCTGAATGCCACATTGCCATTTCCGTTGACTACTAATTTCCTTCCACAAAAATACAACCCTTGAGCTCGTACATCTCAAGGAGGGTGTTAAGATAAGAGAAGTTGTCTTCTCCGCCACCACTGATGTATATTTGTAAAAATCAATGTACGTAATCTTAAGAAATGCAATGTCAAACAAACGTCAATATAAGTTGTCTAGGAACAGGACAAACCAAAGGCACTGTCCTACTACCAATAGTAGCAAGTAGTCCTTGCAATCCGAAAAATCTCCACCATAAGGAGACCACTGCTATAAATAACTCTATAATGGAAGCTACCCAGAGCATGTTCAACTAGCAGTCCTCACGCTATGAAGATCCACAGTTTTCAAAAATCATCATCTTCAATATGACTTCACTTTCGAACGTATACATTGGTTCGAAGTGGTTTTCAGATAATAATCATCTAAATGCGGCTCCGGTTCCTTCAAAATCCAATTATCAATAAAAAGTGAATGAGTATGCATGATTTATTAAGTCTCTTTTCACTTTAATTCTTTTTGAATGATTTCGAAATCTCTTTCTTTTGACTTAGAATAATTTCTAAGTAATTTGTTCTTTTTCTTTGGATAATATCTCAAATTTCCTCACTTAACTCTTGATCCAAATTCCTTAACTTTTAGATGGATCAAAAACAATGTTATTTAAGACAACTTTTATGATAAACTCTAAAATCAATCTTAGCAAATATTTCTGAGTAAATAGGATCATAGAAATCTTCATTTTGAATCAATAAAATTCTTTTATTTTTGAGTATGTGGACTTTCCTTTCGATCTGTTCCACCCCTCGCCTAAGAAAAGAAAAGATAGACCAGGTAAGTTCACAGTACTGGTTGCTCCATCCCTTAACTTAGTTAAATACCTTGTTTTATCTTTCCAGATCTCACATGTGGGACAAATATACTAGTCGTTTCCGCATACTCAATTATCAACTTTATTTTGGAATTGATTATAAAGATTTCAAATTATATTTCAAATGCTTAATTTTCCTTTTACAAACATTCACAATTGATTCTGGGAAAAATCATTACGTTTAAACTCGCATTCAAAAGGTTATACAATTCGCAGCATAAAAGTACTACGAAAAATGCTATATAAGCTTATTTGATTTAAACAACATTTAAACATTTCATAATTCATTTTTTCCAATCCAAATTCTTTTAGACTATTTAAATGAATTTATCAAATTTATTTCATATTTTTCCATAATTAAAAACGTTCATTTAAACAGATTTTCTATTATGGTCACTTAACTGCACTAGCGCGATTTTTCTGGAAAATTGATTTGGACTTAATTCAAAATCTATTCCACGAAATTTTGATTTTCTTTCTTCCTTTAGAAGATATGGATATGATAGCCTGGAATATTTTTTTATCTCAAAGAATTCCGAGCTATATTCCACTCTATAAACTCATTTGAACTTTTCAGTACGAAATCGCGAACTACCGTTGCGCGACGCATCTAGTTTTAACTTGTTTTTCAACACTTGAAATAATTTATTCAAATTGAATTTTAACACTTATAAAATCATTATAAATCGATATTAATCAATATTTTTACTTTTTAAAGTCTGAAAATGTATTTTCACTATTACCATATAATAATATTATTCTATTCATATTATTTTAATATTAAATTTTAAATTTCAATTTCAATTCTATCTTCAAATTAAACTCAATTAAAACTTAGATTTCAAATCTAATTTCAATTTAAACTTCAATTCAACCTTAATCTTGATTTCAATTTTCGAAATCGATTTCAATTTCAATTTAACTATCCTTTTTAAACACATTTCACTTCAAACTTCAAATTTTCTTTTATTTTTACTTTAATTTCACTTCTAATTGAAAAGAGATTTATTTTCTGAATTATCTCATATCAACAAAATATGGTCTTATTGACAAAGGGATCACTTAATCAAAATGAACATAACCTATATCCATATTTGTCACTAACATAACATCCATTCAGCCAATCACATAACATAAGATTTCAAATCCAACATTCACTGTTAATACCATAACGGAATATATTATCATAAGTCAATTATCTAACCAAACTATCCAATTATCCATATTAACAATCAATAAACATTTCTATGTTATAAGATTGTTTTATCATAACCAAAATGTAATTTATAAAGCGATGAGGATTCCTCACCTTCATATCCACTCCGTCAAACTTTTTCATGAGATACGCGTATATCATGCTATTTCCAAACGTCTTGGATTTGCCGCTTTTTTTCTCTTTTTTTTCTTCTTTCTTTTCTTTTCTTTTTTTATTATGGTCGTAGGCTCTTGGAAGGGTACGGCCTAAGGTATAGGTGTGTGAGGCTTTCAGTAGGTGGGTAAGGCTCGGCTGTGGGGTTTAGGGGATCGAATAGGTGATGTGGCCAAGGGTAGATGGGGCGTGCATGAGTTTGGGAGGGGGTGCGTGGGTTTTGTGGCTTGGGTTGGATGCTTGGGTGGTGAGTGTGAGTTGTTGGAAAAGGCTCGAGGCATGTAGGGTGGTTTGGCTAAGGGAGGAAGGTGTTTTGGTGGCTTATAGGAGAAGTATAGGTGGTAGATGGTGAATGGCTTGGAGATGGAAGAGGAATGGAGGAAGAACTTAAGGAAATGAAGAGAAGGATTTGTGAATTTTTTGAGAAATGGCATGGCTATTTATAAATGAAATTTAAGTGGCAAATGACCTTACTAACCTTCTCTATTTTTTGACTTTTAATTTACCTTTTTTACCCTTGATTTGAACTTTGCTTAATGGAGAGGAGATTGTATTAAATATGAAATGATGTTAGGGTTTGATTTATGCACTTATGAAAAGATTTTGCCTCTTTTTCTTATTTTACGAATTACATAAATATCATTTTGCACCTTTTCCATAATTGATAAGGCTTGAGCATTAATGAGAAAAGATGTAAAATGTAATGATGATGTTTGTAGTAAAAAAATAAGGTTTAAATAAAGAGATTTGGTTAGATTTTGTAAAGTAAATTCATTTTGTCATTTTGTGATTTACTTTAATTAATTAATCATTTTGCTTAATGAATCTTTCTTAATATAAGAGAGATGTTTATAACTTTGTTAATATGTTTACATGATACTATTCAAGTACAATAATGTAGCGACAACTTGTTTCGATTGAAAACGGTGTTTTTGTCGATAAATTTTACAGTGAAAATTTGATGTTTTTGTTAAGTTATATATTGAAGTAAACCAAACTTTAAAATGAACTTTTTACTTCTTTAAATAAATTGAAACATGTCTCCTTATATTTCAAAATCATGTTTGGTTGATATCAAAATCTCTATTTTTACAATGTATGTAAAACTGACAAAATGTGACAAATGTTGGTTATTTTTATAAAACGATTATTAACATACTTTTAAATATATTAATATACTTTTATTATCTTTATTAGATGTTTTAAATAAGATTTAACTTATCAAATAAATATTTAAACCTATTTATTTAAGCCTTTATTTATTATTAAAAAACTTAACTTTTGTTGATTTGTTCTCAAATTCAAATTTATAGTTTTTTAAATTATTAACTATAAGAATAAATAATTTCTTCATTATTATCTATTATATATAATGTAACAACCCTAGATTTTTGTATATTATTTAAATTGGACTTTCTTTTATTTTTAAATTATGTTAAATTTTTTTTATTTCAAACATTTCATTTTTAGATATAAATGATGATTTTAAGTGATTTATAGTCAAATTAGGATAATTTGAATATTTTACTGTAAAGTGAATTTCTAGTCAAACTGTTCAAACTTTGACTTTTAAACTTCAAATTTAAATTATTTTAAATCCTAAATTTTATCTTTTATTATGAAATTAGATGTAATAACATGAATACAACTTTTCGTTTCGTTGAAAACGGATTTAAAATGTGAATGTTATGTAATTTTCAATATTGAGTGTAATTTGATTTATTTGGCAATTTTGTTTATTTTAAACTATATAAATTACATTTTCTTTGTCATATTTTATTTCAATATGTGTTAATATGTTATTTTATGTATATTTTTGTCTTCTATTATTTTTAAAGTGATAATATAATTTTTCTAAAGTTTATTCGAATTTATTTCAATTTATTAAGCCTAGCTTTTATTTTTCTGCTATTTTCTTCATTTAAACTTTATTTAATTAAAATTTATTTATTTATTTTTGTGAATTCATTTTTATTTTGTGTTCTTAGCTTTATTTATAAATAGTTTTCAAGTACATAAAAAAAATTTCAAATTTCATTGCATTTATTTTTCATATTTTCAAGACTAGTTGCAATTTTTGCTGTTTTATTTAATTAAATTATATATAATTAATAATTAATTTATTTATTTTTATTTACTAAATTTTCGTATTTTATCTGAGTTTATATATATATTTCAGTTATATAAAATTATAAAAAGAAAATATAGGAAATTCGAAGAGTTTTAAACTTTTGAAATTCCTAAGTCCTTTTGCATTCCGTCTTTTCACTTTCCCAACTCCTTTCTTCAATGCTTGGCCGTACCTTTAATCCACCTTTCAGCCCAATTATCCTTTTCATTCTCACGAAAATTTTATCATCTCTCAAGAGAAAAATACTCACGGCCCTTCCCTTGTTGAAGCTTGGTAAAAATTCATTCATTCTTTCTTGTTTTCTATGTTTTTTTCTATTGAATTTGCACATGCTCTTTATCTTAATAGCTTTGTTCCTCCACCTCCAAGCTTTGTCTGACCACCACCACCACTTTTTTCTGACCATCACACATCCTAACACCTCTCCTCCTCAGGCCAAGCCAAGCCATGGTGAAGATCATCACAAAAATCCATCTAAACTAACACTAGCCATCACCTGTACCAAACCTAGTCTAGGATTGCCATCTCCTTCTTCCTCCACCTTTTGCCGCCACCATCACCACCTCATATCTAACCACCACCCTCTTCCACATCATCCACCACCACCTGGATCTCTGACCATATCCCTAGAGCCTCTGGCCGAACCATATATAGCATAGAAATGTTGATATTTGCCCTGTATTTGCCTTGTAGTGATTCTATGTTACACCTATACTTCTCCACACCATCAACCAAGCTAGGCCGACCCTATAGGGACCCAAACCAGATCTTAATCCATGCCTTCGCTGTGCTATTTCAGTTCATAACTGAAGTATGTGAAGTTGAGAACAAGTGCAAAGCATTTGTCCTTGTTTTAGGCTTTGATTCCTAGTGTTGTCTAGAGTAATTTGGCTTTGAAAACTTATGTATTTTGAATTGTTTTGTTTATATGTATACAAGGCAATTATATTTGGCTCTCCACTCTCAAATTGTGTTCGAGTTGTCGTGCCTTCATAGAGTCTCTGTTGTGTGCTTTGTTGGCTATCTTCAACTTTTAACAAGTGAGTAAATCTCACCAGACTAATATGTACTTATATAGTTGATAAACGGACATCATTTAATCTATAACTTATATCATCTTGTTATAACTGCTATATTATTATCACATGATGTTCACACCTGTTATTACACCTATTATATCATATGTTACTTTTATTTCATGTTATTTCAGTAATTTATATCAGTTATCACCATTGCAAGTTCCCTGTAAACTAGAATCACTATGGGTTGAAATGATACATACCCGAATGGACTTTAGAATAAGGGAAAATCGTTATGGGCTGAAATGATAGGCCTGAGCGGTTTTCAAAATCATTCATTTTACTTGGGACTACGGGTTTGAAATGATAGAACCCGGGTTTTATTTGTAAACTGCGGATTTAAATGACATACATCCGTATCACTTGACCTAGGCTAGAAAACTATATACAGACCCATGGGTTATAAATTATTTTCTGAAATGTTTTAAAATTATTTTTAAAGGTAAAAGTACAATATTTTGAATTAAAATGAATAAAATGATTTTTTTATAAAAATAAAAGTGATTTTTGAATAAATGAAAATGTGAATAAATGAATGTTTTAAGTCAAAATTTTGAAATATAACTTATTGTGGGAAATTTTGAACTTTTGTTAAAAATGACATTTTTATTAACTAAAATAAATAGAAATAAGTTATAATTTGGTAATTTAAAACTTAATGGTTAAGTAATAAAATTAATTAAAGAAATGGGATTTAATACTTTAACTTAAATAAGACATTATGTTAAAATTTGATTTTTGGATGAAATTTAACTATATAAAAATCATAAAAATAAGAGTATTGAAATGATGATTTAAAATGTGAATTTTTACGATTTTATAAGTTAAATGGTTTAAATTAAAATTAATTGTTGGTGAAATTTGTATTGAAGCCTTGAATTTGATTTAACAGCATTTTTGAAATGCAATGTAAGGGTATTACAACATTTTGTAAATGTTGTAGTTGTTTTAAATGAACTAAAAAGTTAAATTGAAATAATGGCTATTATAGCACTTTTTAAATGTTATAGTGGTTAAACTTAACATTTAAGTTATTTGAAATTTATAGGAAATCTATTACAGTACTTAAACGTTGTCTTTTATCAAATGAACTATTTTAAACTATAACTTTACGTGGCATTTTTAAGTGCTACGGAAACTATATTTTTGTTGTTTAATAACTTTTATGGAAAAAATAATCTTTGGAAAAATGACAAAATTTTGGAAATTAAATGTTAAATTTCTAAAGATAATGAAGAGACATTTATATGGCTTTAAATGGAAGGATTTAAGTTTTGGAAATTTAATATTTAATTAATAAATATAAGGAATTGACTTTAAATGATTTAAATGAGAGATTTAATTTTTGATATAAAATCTTTTGAAACGTAAGTTTGAAATGGTAATTAATTCCTAAATAAAATGAAGTGATTTAAAAGTTATTTAAATGAATAAAAATGAATGATGTTTTGAATAATATTTGACATTTTGATATTTTGAAAGGATATTTGATTTCTGATTTATTTAATTTATTTGTAAATGAATATTTGAAGTATATATCATTTGAGTTTATTCAAATGATAATTGGATTTATGAAAGGTGGGATATTCAAATCTTGAAATAATCTAAAGATTGAATATTGTATTTTTTAGATTAGACCTATATTTTAATTTGATAAGATTTGAAATGGTTTGTTAGTAAACTGAATTTGAATTGAAAATGATGGTTTGAGTTAAATTAAATTGAAATTGAAATTTGGGTTTAATTTAATAAATTTGTGAATGTATAGAATTAAAGGATGATTGCAAATGTATGATTTCAAAATGTTTTGATTTTTAAAGTGTAATGATTTCAATGTTTTGGTTTCGAAAGAGTTATAACTTTGAAAGTATAAACAATTTTGAAAAGTGAATATATGTTTGGAATGGAAATGATATTGTTTTTGAAATAAATATAGTTTTGAAATAAAAAAAATGATTTTGGGTTTTCGAAGTATAAACTATCTTTGAAATGATATTTTGATATTAAAATGATTTGTAGTGAAGTTTTGAAAGGATATGATATTTAGATATATTAAAATGATTTGAAAGGGAGTTTTGAAAGGATATGCTATTTTGATATATTGAAATGGTTTGGAAATGATTTAATCTTTATTTTGATAAAGATTTGGATTTGAAATGATATTCTATTTTAAAGTATAAAATATAATATTTTAAAATTTTAACCATGGGTTATAATAACGATTGGTTATTAAAGAGAACGGGATCGGATATCTGGCATACTCTCTGTCGATACCGAAAACCACTTTAACAACTGTGTACGCGGTGGAGATTCCAGAATGAAGTAGGATGGTGGCGACGTTCTTGAGGTATATTACGTGGACCCAACTCCCATGAGTTGGCATAAGGTGGCTAAAACAGGAGCGATCTCGGGCCAAGTGAGGTCATTCCTCCGATCGGACACATTTCTTCGATACTATACTGTTACTGGTGATTGATTATATGGCCATCCTCTGATTTTGACATGGGAGTGTGTTTCAAGGTGGGCGTATGTGGCTGCTGCGTTACCACCAACCCGTGTGCGTAATTGGTATATCTACCCTGGCATTGCCTTGTGTACCGTGTCACCTACCATACCGAGCATTTACTACGAGTTTGTTTTTCTCCCGTAGCCCGTGTGGTATCCTCTGACAGTCACCCGGTGTGGAGATTCCATGGTATTGGATGGACTTCTGAGACTATTATGTGTGAAGGATGATATGGGTAGCCTGGATCGCTATTTAAAAGTAAGTTTATTTTACTGTAGAGATTATTATAATAGCGCAATATTACTACATAGTAAATAGTTTAACGGATCCTTAGAGGATGGGCGGTCCCAAGCATCCTTTAAGTTACTTGTACCTTATTACAGTTCACTTGAGTTGGTTTACATTATATAAGTATATATTGTCCTGACTCGAGTGTTTGTATTTTTATTTACGCTTGGGTCAGCCTGAGTTATTCATAGATTTGGATTCCACTTTCTGGATATTGGAATCGTTGGAGATTATGTGCTTATCTAATTTTATCTATTCCAGTTCTGTTGTTCTATTCAGCTTGTACTTGGTTATCATCTTGAGACTTCTGTTGTACTTTATTTATTCTGTTGTATTTTATTTAACTCTGATATATTTACATAGTAGCTTCATGAACTACTATCTCTTTTACTTCCGCTGCATTTCTTACTCTGTGTTTGTGTTCTATGATTATTACTTACTGTATATTCTGAGATTTCCAAAATTTTATTTACAATGCGGTATTTTGAGCAATTCAAGTCTGGCATGTACGGATGCGAATGGTTGAAAATACCTGGTTGTTACAATTGGTATTAGGGCTTTGGCTTTGAGGCAAAACTTAGAATGTATGGTAAATTTAGTTACAGAATCAATTTCATCCAAACTTGAATCTCTTCCTCTTTGATTCAAATTTCATTTGAATTTTTGGAACGTTCCCTGCGGTTCCAAAATCCATTCATGTCCCTCACTATTCATCTCCTTTTGATTATGGAGTATCCCATAACTCCACTTCGAATGAGCTTTATAGTGAATTGGCAGTCCCGCCAATCTCAAAAAAATTCATTTGTAAAGGGAGAAACTCCTTTACAATTAGCATCGATTCACCAGAGATTTATATTTATCCTTGGTTTAGATGCTAATATCTTTTGTTATTCCAAACTCTATCTCCTGAGGTCGAATGTAGATTTACCCCAGAAAATCCACATCGATCTTATTCTTTAAGTCACGGTTGACCCGGTTAAGGTTACCCACAGTTTATTTAAGCTTATCCATCTCCCTACTCTGTTTAACCATCTTGTCTTTTGTTTCTAAACCGTCTCCAAACATTTTGAACTATACTGGTAAATCTATGTTTTATATATTGTGTTGTTTGAGTTGTTGATGTTGATTTAGGTTTCCGATCGATTCGTCTGATCAACGCTATCGATAGGATTTCTAAAACACTTTGACAGAACAAACTGACACAATATTATTTTAAAATTTGGTTAATGAAATAATTTTTGATATAAGTAAATTTATGGAAGTTAACAAATTGATTTAAATTAATCAACTGAAATTATAATACTTGATCTATCATTTATTGTTCCATAAATGAGTATATAAATAGCTGTTTATAAATTGATTTGGGAACTGAAATGAATTTAAAAAAAGAAATTTGAGAATTCAATTTCCGATGGTTTCAAATCTTGTGTTTAAAGTTTTAAAAGGTTATATTATCTAAAGTATTTTCGAATAGAAATTTGTTTTCAAAGAACTTGAAAGTTTAAAATTTAGTGCTCTTCTCTTTGTCGCTGGAAAATAACTTCGGTGATGACCGCGGCATCATCGATGTCCATTTTCGAGTTTCAAAGTGAAGAGACCGTTATGTAGTCTTGCAACAGCTTTGTTTTGGGAAATTTAATTGATTTGAATTTCAAAAATAAGACTGGATTTATAATATATATATATATACGATTTAAATATGATTTGACTTATTATGTTTATATATTTATTTATCTCTAAATGGTTTGAAGAAATCGAAAATTAATTCTTAAATTTTACTTTAAAGAATCATTTCAATTATAAAAAGAAAATCAAAATTGATTCAAACTTGAGATGAGGGAATTAGAAAGTTTTATTTGTATAATACAATTGCATTTAAATATAACTTGTCTTAATTTCATAAGTTAACAATGTAATTGGATAATGTACAATATAAAAAGATTTTATAAAAAAAAAATTGAGTGGTTATAATAAATGTTATACACTTAAATTTTAGTTATAAAATGATTAACAGGAGTAAAGAGAATAAAAGGTTAATTGAATAATTTACAATATAAAATGATGTTAATGGAACTAACAATAAATTAAAGCATATATAATAAGAGTATGTATAATGGGCATAGATGATAAAATATATTAAGAGGAATAAATTTAACTTTAAGTAGGAATAGAGAAGAATTAAATTTATTAAGTACATTATGAGTATAATGAATGATTATTTTTCAAATCCATGATCTTAGAAATTCTTAATTTAAGATGATTAGAAGATAAGATAATAAAATTTGCGATAGTTAAGATTTATTTAACTTGTGTAAAAAAAAATTATCTATTTAAGTTGAAAATTCCATGGTTTCTAACTTATTATCTTATTTTGTTTTTCAAACTATCTTTCGGTTGTCCTTGTTTTTCTTATCTTGCTTCAGGCTGGTGCAGGCATTTTTCTATAATTTTTCCATTTAGAACTCTTTCTATAACCTTTATAATCTCCACCTTGTTAAACTTACCTATAACAATAGTTATCAGGTATAATTTCAATCTCCTTGTCATCTTGTCTTAATCTTATTTCATCTCTATCTTTTTCTGTGCTTTCCCGTACCTCATTCCTTTTCGGAGACGAAAAGTTTTGAGTGAGGGAGAGTGTAACAACCCTAGATATTTGTATATTATTTAAATTGGACTTTCTTTTATTTTTAAATTATTTTAAATTTGTTTTATTTCAAACATTTCATTTTTAGATATAAATGATGATTTTAAGCGATTTATAGTCAATTTAGTATAATTTGAATATTTTATTGTAAAGTGAATTTCTGGTCAAACTGTTCAAACTTTGACTTTTAAACTTCAAATTTAAATTATTTTAAATCCTAAATTTTTTCTTTTATTATGAAAATAGATGTAACAACATGAATACTACTTTTCGTTTCGTTGAAAACGGATTTAAAATGTGAATGTTATGTAATTTTCAATATTGAGTGTAATTTGATTTATTTGGCAATTTTGTTTATTTTAAACTATATAAATTACATTTTCTTTGTCATATTTTGTTTCAATACGTGTTAATATGTTATTTTATGTATATTTCTGTCTTTTATTATTTTTAAAGTGATAATATAATTTTTCTAAAGTTTATTCGAATTTATTTCAATTTATTAAGCCTAGCTTCTATTTTTCTGCTATTTTCTTCATTTAAAATTTATTTAATTAAAATTTATTTATCTATTTTTGTGAATTCATTTTTATTTTGTGTTCTTATCTTAATTTATAAATACTTTTCAAGTACATAAAAAAAATTTCAAATTTCATTGCGTTTATTTTTCATATTTTCAAGACTAGTTGCAATTTTTGTTGTTTTATTTAATTAAATTATATATAATTAATAATTAATTAATTAATTTTTTTTATTTACTAAATTTTCGTATTTTATCTAAGTTTATATATATATTTCAGTTATATAAAATTATAAAAAGAAAATATAGGAAATTCGAAGAGTTTTAAACTTTTGAAATTCCTAAGTCCTTTTGCATTCCGTCCTTTCACTTTCCCAACTCCTTTCTTCAATGCTTGGCCGTACCTTTACTCCACCTTTCAGCCCAATTCTCCTTTTCATTTTCACGAAAATTTTATCACCTCTCAAGAGAGAAAAACTCACGGCCCTCCCCTTGTTGAAGCTTGGTAAAAATTCATTCTTTCCTCCTTGTTTTCTATTTTTTTTATTGAATTTGCACATGCTCTTTATCTTCATAGCTTTGTTCCTCCACCTCAAGGCTTTGGCTGACCACCACTACCACTTTTTTCTGACCATCACACATCCTAACACCTCTCCTCCTCAGGCCAAGCCAATCCATGGTGAAGATCATCACAAAAATCCATCTAAACTAACACTAGCCATCACCTGTACAAAACCTAGTCTAGGATTGCCATCTTCTTTTTCCTCCACCTTTTTTCGCCACCACCACCACCTCAGATCTGACCACCACCCTTTTCCACATCATCCACCACAACCTGGACCTCTGACCATGCCCCTAGAGCCTCTGGACGAACCATATATAGCACAGAAATGTTGATATTTGCCCTGTATTTGCCTTGTAGTGATTCTATATTACACCTATACTTCTCCACACCATCAACCAGGCTAGGCCGACCCTATAGGGATCCAAAACAGACCTTAATCCATGCCTTGGCTGTGCTATTTCAGTTCATAACTGAAGTATGTGAAGTTGAGAACAAGTGCAAAGCATTTGTCCTTGTTTTAGGCTTTGATTCCTAGTGTTGTCTAGTGTAATTTGGCTTTGAAAACTTATGTATTTTGAATTGTTTTGTTTATATGTATACAAGGCAATTATATTTGGCTCTCCACTCTCAAATCGTATTCGAGTTGTCGTGCCTTCGTAGAGTCTCTGTTGTGTGCTTTGTTGGCTATCTTCAGCTTCTAGCAAGTGAG
This sequence comes from Allium cepa, assembly GCA_030765085.1. Lineage (NCBI taxonomy): Eukaryota > Viridiplantae > Streptophyta > Magnoliopsida > Asparagales > Amaryllidaceae > Allium > Allium cepa. Next base: position 255,612,276 of record CM060929.1, read on the forward strand.
TAAATCTCACCAGACTAATATGTACTTATATAGTTGATAAACGGACGTCATTTGAATCTGTAACTTATATCATCTTGTTATAACTACTATATTATTATCACATGATGTTTACACCTTTTATTACACCTGTTATATCATATGTTACTGTTATTTCATGCTATTTCAGTTATTTATATCAGTTATCACCATTGTAAGTTCCCTATAGACTAGAATCACTATGGGTTGAAATGATACATACCCGAACGGACTTTAGAATAAGGGAAAATCGTTATGGGCTGAAATGATAGGCCTGAGAAGTTTTCAAAATCATTAATTTTACTTGGGACTGCGGGTTTGAAATGATAGAACCCGGATTTTCGTTGTAAACTACGGATTGAAATGATATACATCCGTATCACTTGACCTAGGCTAGAAGACTATATACAGACCCGTGGGTTATAAATTATTTTCTAAAATGTTTTAAAATTATTTTTAAAGGTAAAAGTACAATATTTTGAATTAAAATGAATGAAATGATTTTTTTATAAAAATAAAAGTGATTTTTGAATAAATGAAAATGTGAATAAATAAATGTTTTAAGTCAAAATTTTGAAATATAACTTATTGTGGGAAATTTTGAACTTTTGTTAAAAATGACATTTTTATTAACTAAAATAAATAGAAATAATTTATAATTTGGTAATTTAAAACTTAAAGGTTAAGTAATAAAATTAATTAAACAAATGGGATTTAATACTTTAATTTAAATAAGAAATTATGTTAAAATTTGATTTTTGGATGAAATTTAACTATATAAAAATGATAAAAATAAGAGTATTGAAATGATGATTTTAAAATGTGAAATTTTATGATTTTATAAGTTAAATGGTTTAAATTAAAATTAACTGTTGGTGAAATTTGTATTGAAGCCTTGAATTTGATTTAACAGCATTTTTGAAATGTAATGTAAGGGTATTACAGCATTTTGTAAATGTTGTAGTGTTTTAAATGAACTAAAAAGTTAAATCGAAATAAAGGCTATTATAGCACTTTTTAAATGTTATAGTGGTTATACTTAACATTTAAGTTATTTGAAATTTAAAGGAAATCTATTACAGCACTTAAACGCTGTCTTTTATCAAATGAACTCTTTTAAACTATAACTTTACGTAGCATTTTTAAGTGCTACGGAAACTATATTTTTGTTGTTTTAATAACTTTTATGAATAAATTATCTTTGAAAAAATGATAAAATTTTGGAAATTAAATGTTAAATTTCTAAAGATAATGAAGAGATATTTATATGGCTTTAAATGGAAGGATTTAAGTTTTGGAAATTTAATATTTAATTAATAAATATAAGGAATTGACTTTAAATGATTTAAATGGAGAGAATTTAATTTTTGATACAAAATCTTTTGAAACGTAAGTTTGAAATCTATTAAATAATAGTAAAGCAGAAGATTTTCTGGCTCTCTCCTTGATTCTAGAAATTTTCTCTCTTCTCCTTAATTCTCTCTTTAGATATTTTATTTTCAAATTCTTTAATTTATTATTTTACTTATTATACTAATTCTCTTCTATTATTTTACATTTTGGTACATGTATTCTAAAGTCTATATAATTATTTACATATAATTTATCAGCTACCTTGTAATATTTTATATTTAAGTCCACACATTTAGGTTAATTAAATAATCCAAAATTTAAGCTATTTAAATAAATTCATTTATTATTTCTTATAAATACCAAAGAAAGACAATTTAAATATGTATAACACTCAAACAACTAAACCATAATATTAATCTTTCATTCAACTATAAAGATATATAAATCACATAAACCAATAATAAAAAATTGTAGTTAATTTATTTCAATAAATTTATCATACATTTCATTGTAAATTCTACTTTAACTTCAAATGCCTACATTTAAAATTACCATAATTATTCACAAAATTTACCTCACTTTTCTTCTAATGTTTTACTTTTCACCCTATATGTAACAATTAATTATGTGATCTAAATTTAAACTAATTAGATAGATCCAACTAACTAATATTTGTTAATTCGTTTAGTAATTTATGAAAATATCAATATGTACGCCTAATTCGTATTAACAAAATTTAAAAAAAAGATTAATGTAAAGATACCTAAGTTATATAACTTAAAGAACTTAAAGTGAATACATAAATAATAATAATAATAAATCATTTTTTCACATTTCTTTCAATAAATTTATCATGAAATGCATTACAAAATTATATTTTTTGTACTCTGGATGCCTACATTATAAATTTTCTATAATCATTTACAGCCTCCCCTCAATTCCTTTACAATATTTTACATTTAAGGTCATATATTGTAATCAATTACATAACTTAAAAACTATTTAAATAATTTCACTATGCAATTTTTCACCGATTTGTCAAATAAGTTGATCAATATGAACCGTATTCATATTAACAAAAATGATGAATAAATTCATTCAAATATATAAATACATCAATCACATAACATAAATTATATTCATAAATAATAATTACAAGTTTAAAGTTTTATTTATTTATATCAATATGTGTATCATGCATTACATTGTAAAACCCTTTTTTAACGTCAAAAACCTACATTTTGAATTTATCCAGTTAGGTACAAAACACTTCACAATATCACCTGCCATTGCATACTAAAGTCGATATCTTCAAATTAATTATGTGATCTTGAATTTAAATTATTTAAATAAGTTCAATTAATAAATTTTTGTTAATTCATTTAATAAATGCTAAGATATAATAGTTTCAATATGTATACCATATTCATATCAGGCGCAAATGTGATAAAATTAGTATTTCATTTAAATACAAAGATATATAAGTCACCTAACATAAATAATATGCATAAGCAATATTTCCATATGTAATATATTATTCATATATCTAAATTTTTTATATTGTATTACATCGAAAAATTCTGTTTTTAGCTTCAAATATGTATATTTTAACATTTTTACAATTATTTCCTAAACCACCCTCAATTATTTTCTATTATTTTATATTTAAATCCATGTATTCAAACTACTTATGAAATCTCAAATTTAAATAATTTAAATAATTTCAATGAATAGTTAATCTATTCTTCTAATGAATCATAAAAATATATGTCAATTTTAACATACACACGCTCACATTTTATGGAAAATTATAAGACCATTTTTTTATTCAACCACAAAGATATATAAATCACATAACATAAATTATGTACATAAACATCATAACAAATTAATTTGTAAATAAGTTATAATTTCTTTATATTAAGAATTTATCATACATTATATTACAAAATTATGTTTTATCTTCAATATATCCATATCGAAATTATACAATTTTTTACAAAATTCCTCTCGATTCTTCCTATCGTTTATTTTCAAGTCTATGTACGCAAACTATTTACATAATTTTATGTTTGATTTATTTAAACAAATTTCATTAAATAATATTTTTCACTTCATCTAAAAAATTACTAACATACGTCAGTTTGAACATGTATGTTATATCCATATTAACAAAACTGAATAAATTACTTTATTATTATATATATGTGTGTGCACGCGCGATATACAACATAAATTATACACAAACATAATACCAGTTTTAATTTATAGTTCATTTATTTCACTAAATTTATCATACATTATATAACAAAGTTCTCATTTTAACATTAAATATATAATATTATATTTTACAATATTACCGTGTGCAACGCACGGGTTACACACTAGTGGTAATTAATTCCTAAATAAAATGAAGGGATTTAAAAGTTATTTAAATGAATAAAAATGAATGATGTTTTGAATAATATTTGACATTTTGATATTTTGAAAGGATATTTGATTTCTGTTTTATTTAATTTATTTGTAAATGAATATTTGAAGTATATATCATTTGATTTTATTCAAATGATATTGGATTTTTGAAAGGTGGGATATTCAAACCCTGAAATATACTAAAGATTGAATATTGTATTTTGTGGATTAAACCTATATTTAAATTTGATAAGATTTGAAATGGTTTGTTAGTAAACTGAATTTGAATTGAAAATGATGGTTTGCATTAAATTAAATTGAAATTGAAATTTGGGTTTAATTTAATAAATTTGTAAATGTATAGAATTAAAGGATGATTGCAAATGTATGATTTCAAAATGTTCTGATTTTTAAAGTGTAATGATTTCAATGTTTTGGTTTCGAAAGAGTTATAATTTTGAAAGTATAAACTATTTTGAAAAGTGAATATATGTTTGGAATGGAAATGATATTGTTTTTGAAATAAATATAGTTTTGAAATAAAAAAATGATTTTGGGTTTTCGAAGTGTAAACTATCTTTGAAATGATATTTTGATATTAAAATGATTTGTAGTGAAGTTTTGAAAGGATATGATATTTCGATATATTGAAATGATTTGAAAGGGAGTTTTGAAAGGATATGCTATTTTGATATATTGAAATGGTTCGGAAATGATTTAATCTTTATTTTGATAAAGATTTTGATTTGAAATGATATTCTACTTTGAAGTATAAAATATTGTATTTTAAAATTTTAACCATGGGTTATAATAACGATTGGTTGTTAAAGAGACCGGGATCAGATACCTGGCATACTCTCTGTCGATACCGAAAACCACTTTAACAACTATGTACGCGGTGGAGATTCCAGAATGAAGTAGGATGGTGGCGACGTTCTTGAGGTATATTACGTGGACCCAACTCCCATGAGTTGGCATAAGGTGGCTAAAACAGGAGCGATCTCGGGCCAAGTGAGGTCATTCCTCCGATCAGACACATTACTTCGATACTATACTCTTACTGGTGATTGATTAGATGGCCATCCTCCGATTTTGATGTGGGAGTGTGTTCCGAGGTGGGCGTATGAGGCTGCTGCGTTATCACCAGCCCGTGTGCGTAACTGGTATATCTACCCTGGCATTGCCTTGTGTGCCGTGTCACCTACCATACCGAGCCTTTACTACGAGTTTGTTTTTCTCCCGTAGCCCATGTGGTATCCTCTGACAGTCACCCGGTGTGGAGATGTCATGATATTGGATGGACTGATGGGACTATTATGTGTGAAGGGTGATATGGGTAGCCTGGAACGCTATTTAAAAGTAAGTTTATTTTACTGTAGACATTATTATAATAGCGCAATATTACTACATAGTAAATAGTTTAACGGATCCTTTGAGGATGGGCGGTCCCAGGCATCCTTTAAGTTACTTATACCTTATTACAGTTCACTTGAGTTGATTTACACTATATAAGTATATATTGTCCTGACTCGAGTGTTTGTATTTTTATTTACGCTCGGGTCAGCCTGAGTTATTCACAGATTTGGATTTCACTTTCTGGAGGTTGGAATCGCTGGAGATCATCTGCTTATCTAGTTTTATCTATTCCAGTTCTGTTGTTCTATTCAGCTTGTACTTGGATATCATCTTGAGACTTCTGTTGTACTTTATTTATTCTGTTGTATTTTATTTAACTCTGATATATTTTCATAGTAGCTTCATGAACTACTATCTCTTTTACTTCCGCTGCATTTCTTACTCTGTATCTGTGTTCTATGATTATTATTTACTGCACATTCTGAGATTTGCCAAATTTTCTTTACAATGCGGTATTTTGAGCAATTCAAGTCTGACATGTGCGGATGCGAATGGTTGAAAATACCTAGTTGTTACATATAATAATTTATTTAAGTTTTAAACCTTTTTTAAATTTAAAACAAATGAAATCTCTCGTTTTCGAAGTGGCAAAATTACGGGTCGTTACATTCTCCCCTCCTTAAAAGCATATCTTCCTCGAAATGAAAGTTAGATAAATTTAATCTATCTCATACTCATATCCTTAAACATTTTGACTTATTTATACAGATGATAGAAAAATGCATATATAGAAAGAAGGTTTATACCATAACAATACTAAAACAAATGATACCAACATACATACAAAGATTCTCCGCACCAACCTGAGTACTTATCATGTACTTAAGGTTATATATACAAATATCAAATCAAGCTTCTATACTACCCATCATAGTGCGTACTGCACACTTAAGATAATATATACAACAGCCGAACGAGATTATACATCCAAAAACAACCAAATCGATACTATATCAACATAAATGAATACATCTACATAACTAATCCCCTGACCTGAGCATGTACTACACCTAGGGTCTACATAACAAAACATATGTCCAACCCATATATCTTAGTGCCTACTATTTAAGATAACTATCCAAAAACTAAGTATACAGACTCAAAATATCATACTATGTGTGATAATTGATTCGTCTATTATTCGAATACACAACCTTACTTCCGAACTAGTATCGATCCTCCAATTTTTTAGTGCGAACTTTGATCAGACTTCTTGATCACAAACCATTACTTTCCTTACGTAGCACTCAACTATGATAGAAAACTCGAGTACATAATCACAAATCCTCATCGATGTTCGCCATCAAGAATCAAGTGATAAATCCTTTCTCGGACTGGTGTCTCAAAGTTCTGTATTCAAATCTTAGATCAAAAAATTTATGTGTTGAAATGATCTACATATAACTTGTGTATTTATTCACATTCACTTTTACCTAATATATATTTTTCCAAAATTCCTATTAATCCAAGTTTTTTTTCACAACCATTGCTTTTTACTAAATCCATTATTGCTTAAGCATACAAATATGACTTAAACTTGTATAATATACTTTTACTTCCTAAAAGTATATATACATATCCTCAACTTCAAACCTTAATTACTTCAATTAGGGGGTTTAACAAATGTGGAATTCTACTATTATCTCAAGTTAGTAAGCTATAAAATTTAATCCTTATTTTTATTCACCTAAGGTCTTAATTTAGCTAATATTATTTATCTTATCCATATATTAATAAGACAATTTTACTAAGTGTACATCTTTTTCTTACTAATCTTATAATTATCAACTTAACTTAGTTGCCTATCCATTTCCTAAATCAAATTTTTTTACCTTAAATCCATCAAATACCTTATACTCAAATTGTGAAACTTAATTCATATGGTATTTGTTAATTAAACATTTTCATCCAATAATATACCTACTAACCATATTATTCAAAACTTCTTTTTAACTTTTTATAATCTATCCACTTCGAATCTTACCTTATTTTAAATTACAAATGTTACCCAAAATGTATCACTAATTCAAAGTTTTATATTATTATGATATTTCTTATACCTCTTGTTACTAAATTTCACCTTGATTTTAACCTAATCAAAGTGTTTAAATTTCAAATTATCTTAACTCCTTTATAAGTTATAGAACTCACCCTTTTATATTATATTTACCCAAAATCTCAATTTAGGCTTATCTTTTTCTGTCTTATTGATAAGAAATTTTTCAAAGTGTGTGTTTTCTTTTTATCTTCTCTATTTACAACTCCTAGCTTCAATATTATCATCAAATATCTTATAGTCAAATTGTGAATTTTACTTCACAGGATATTTACTCTGCTTTTAAATCCATCCATTATGATAATCACTTAATCATTATTATTTCTTAATACTAAATATTTAGGGTATATGAATAAAGTTCTAAATTCTAGATTTCTACTTATTGATTCCATATGGTATATCTTATATTAAAATCATGCAACTCTAATCACAATAGATTCATACTTTAGTTTTACTATGCTAAATTACAAACAATCCTTTATTTCTAACCAAAAATAATTATATCCCTTTCTGATATTTAAAATATAAACCCAAGGTAAAATATTTATTTACCATCTTTTAAAATAATTTTTTTTTATAAAATTAACAAATACGCACTCATATATATAACACTCTCATAACACATTCTAGGGTGTTACTAACCCTATTTCTAATGAGTTACTCATCCTAGGATATTGCTAATTCGATCTCTGATGAGACTTTACCCATAACAAAGCCAAGATTCTTTCTTAACCTTCAGCTCTCGTACCAAATTTGATAACCCACAATTCCATATCCTTTTAAGCCGACAAGAAACCACTCATGTCCAAACTAAGTTGCACGGAAGTATGGATGATCAAGGGTAATAAAGAAAATAAGACAGAACAAAATCTCACACGAATGGAATAATATATAATATTTAACAAATATATTTATTAGATATTTTAAATAAGATTCAACTTACCAAATAAATATTTAGACATATTTATTTAAGCCTTTATTTATTATTAACAAAACTTAACTTTTGTTGATTTGTTCTAAAATTCAAATTTATACTTTTTTAAATTATTAACTTTAAGAATAAATAGTTTCTTCATTATTATCTAATATATATAACATATATTATATATTTTAAACCTTTTTTAAATTTAAAATAAATAAAATCTCTCATTTTTAAAATAGCGAAATTACGGGTCGTTACGATCATAATTTCATAGGTCTAGGTTTGGTCAAAAACAAAATGCTTCTTGCAATTTTAGTTCTTTTTGTCGTTGCTTTTTATTTTTATGTTTTTTTATTTTATTTTTTATTTTTTGTCATATGCAATTTTGATATGAGAATCATTCTGTATCAGTTTATGAATTTGTGAATATTGTTAACATTTTCTGTGCATGTTGAAATTTATTTTGATTCATGAGTTAAGTTATGAATTCATGCATTCCCTGTATTATATTAATGTTCCGGAAAAGAATTATTATTTTTATATCGCATGTTTTATTCATAATTGAATTTTAGTGCATATTCAATATTATCAAATTCTCTAGTTGGAAGAATGGAATTTCGAGTTATGTTCCGTGTTTTTGGACTATCATCGGTTGAATTTCAATGTTGACGGAACAGAATTTGAAATAAATCGCATCATTTTATCAATGATCGGAAAGAATCGAAAATGCTTTTAGAGACCCTTAGCTGTAACAAACCCAACATTCATCCATATCTAAGCCCGATTTAAATTACTTAATTACATTCCACTAACAATATCAAAAGCTCTCTTTTGAAAGAAAAAAAACAAAAGTAAATGAAGCGAAAACCATATATAAACCAATAAAAACGGTATCTGTGTGCGCGCATATTAATTTGGTTTTATGTTAATGGAGATATAAATGATTGAATGCTTGGAGAAAGAGGAAGATAATTGATTGAAAGAAGTTAATAATACGTTTGGAATTTTGGAAAGAACGAGCAAAGCAATCTGTATAATAATATAATTCTTAAAGCATCCCCAAAGCTTAATTCAGCGTTTATGTTTAAAAAGATTAAAATGGTGCCCCCAATCATTCAATATACAAGAAAAATATTATGTATAATCTTAGATCCGTGAGCTTATTAAATATGCATCCACGTGTTGGACGCTTATTTAATAGTCTTCTGATTTTAGACGTTCAGTGCTTAATGTCCAACGGCTTCTTCCCTCCATTTTAATAAATAATTCACTTTCAGTTTTCAAATATTCAGTTGGTTGTTCAATATTTATTCTACTAAACTATATTAATTTTTTATCAAATTCAATTTTCAAAATGTCTCCATCATTTGAAGAGTTCGCGCATCATTCGAATTTTCAAAACCATATTTTAAGATAATGAACAATGCGGTACTCTTCTTAGCCAACGTTTACCCAATCAATGATTAAGCAATGAAGACTGCTACTTATGCAACATTTACAGTCATTATCTAAAGATTTGATTAGGTTAATGACCAAAGTGGGGATATGTTGAAGCAACAAAGGGGGAAGGCTGAGCATCTTTCTTATAGGCATCCAAAATCAGACGTCTATTAAATAAACGCATTTAGATGGCTATTAAGTATGGATCTAACTGTTGTGTCATCCTCTTAATATTAAGGTCCGCCCCTAATATTAAGGCATCGATCGTTTCAATTGTGATTGTGATTCATTTGATGATTCTATCAGGTCACGAAATCATCGGATTACGCCACTCGTCGGAAAAGAAATGTTGGCTATTTTTTTCTAACAGGATTATTAGTTATTCGTTGAATTTGTTCGAGACATTTGCCCTTAAATTGGAGATGCACTTATAAAAATAGGATGATCCAACAATTTTTAACCAATGGATTCAGGTCTGATAAATTATACTTCATTGTATCAACTAGGCCAAGGTAACGTACATATTCACTTCATCATGTTAACTACAGTTTACATTACTCCAGAATTTATCAACTCTCAAAATATGACTTCATTAGTTAGAAAGCAACATACTTTTAGCACTATGTAGTAATTTTCAATAGTAGTTGTAATACTTTTAACGTCACATTTTTTATATCAGTCCGACCTGCCAAAAATGTCCTTCACCAAAAAATAGAATCTACCGACTATATTTTCTTTACAAATTTAAAATGTCCTTGTACAAATTTTATCAAATTTTAATACCATCACTTAAAAATATGATATAACAATTAAACATTCTTTACAAATTCAAAACGTTCCACTATAATATTAATAAATCTTAATATTACTTAGAAATAGGATTTAACAAATAATTATATTTTTACAATTTCATTCTTTATTAATTAAAAAATCAAAGTAACAAAAAAAACTAAATGTAACTTAAAAATAAAAATTCAAACCAAACACATACGATTTTAATGTAAAAATATGATCATATATTTGTGCAGATCATTTTTTATCGAATGCGTTAAACATGTACAATTTGTTAAACAAATAATAATTCATGTGCGAAGTTCGTGCTATAATGCTTGTATACATAATAAAAAAGCCAACATCTAGTGCGCCAAGCTTAAAATTTTAAAACACAAATAACAAACATATAGTGAAGCATGCAAATAAGTGTGATACATATACCGATTGAGTGCACAATCAATAAAATTTTGTTAACAGAATATGAATTAATCAACTATATGTAGATCAAAATTAACTGAGTAAACATCAGTCAATATGCATTGAAATGGTTTCATTTTGACCTATACCAAGTTTTGATCCATATCATATATGTTATATAAATTCTCTACTCGGATAAACAAAGAAAATGTCAAAGAATGCGCCAGTCTGAGGGGCAAAAAACAAATCTCATTTTACCAGAAGTTGAACGCACAAATATATGGCATAATGATAAGTGTAAAAAAACAAAAAACAAAAAACAAAAAACAATAATAATAATAATAATAAAATAAAGAACTGTTAAATCTAAAATTCATCAATGGTTTCCAAAGCTGGTTTCCAACGTAGCTGCCTTAAAACTGCTTTAAAACTTCTATATGCTTCCTCTTCCTCGTTTTCACCTTCACCTAACATATTTAAGAAGAATAGAAAATCGGGCATACAGTAAAAATATTTAATTTCAACAGAAAAGCAGACGCAGGGAAGAAGTTGCGAAAATTAGTCTCGAAAACAGTTTGCTTTTTAGTCTGAAGGAAATTTGGTAGTGTAAACAGAAAATGATATTTCCAACTATCATTCTGCGATTTACACTAAAAAATACCCTTTAGCCTAAAAAGCAAACTTATTGTCTCTAAAACAAAAAAAATTCGCAACCTTTTTCCTCGAGTCTAAAATCCCCTAATTTTACGTGCCAAAAATACAACAATTAGGCTTTTACATCATCATCACGTAGATCTTCGCCGGCCTTCTCTTGTAAACGACTCAGCAACACTTGTCTTTCAGACCCAAAAACCCTTAACACATCTACACAATATATACGAAAAATAATTGTTAGCAAATAAACAATATATATATACATACATACATATATACACACACATAAATATATATATACATGGCAATGATTAACTACATCTTAATTTGGCTACATCTTTGATCTCTTCGATTTCCACTATATATTCCAAATTAAATAATACCGTTTTTTCTCTTTTCTCACGAACCAAAGTGTGAAGGAAATAAATGGCGACTGAGGTGTTGTCATTTTTGTTTTGAAACACCCATATAACCTTTCTATCATATATTGATCTACACCATGTCAAATACTATAAAATTTTGTATACGTTAAATCCACATATAGATGATTATCTTTAAAAAAATTGGGTTCATTTCGATATATGTAGTATAATACAGTTAATGTTTAAATTTAACGGTAAAAATAAATGTTTGAACGGTGAATACTTGTATTATGATTTTAAAAGGGCTAAGATATCAAAATGACTCCAAATTTTAAATGTGTGACGGAGATAAAATTTTGTAGGAATTTTATTGCATTTGGAATAGTGTAGCTCAAAGTAAAATGGAGTGCTAAAGAGATGCTTCAAAACAAGGGTGCGATTGAATCTTTATCGTATGTGTGTCTATATACATATTAACATATATGTATATGTATATCTACGTGTGTGTATATACACACACATGTGTGTGTATATGGAAAAATGATAAAATAGACTGACCTTCGAAATGAATAAGCATATAAACCTTTCCAAGAAGCAATGGATCACCAGGACGGAGCAGTTTAAGACACTTAGTCCCTCTCTCTTTTTCCGAGTGAGAATTACTCAGCGTGACGATTTCGGCTACGAAGTAACCAAGGTATGATGTCATGACCTGGCTAGCGGTTTTACTGCTTTGTAATAATTGGATTGTTTTACCGTCACTGTTTTGAATTGTGATACAATCTGATGCTTCTGTTGCCAGACAATTACCCATTGGTGGTATTCAGATTATTGGAAGAGGAAATAAGAGAGATTTATTAGATTGTACAGTTTGGATTTTGTAAGTTTGAATATATATTTGGTAATAATTTATGTTGGGACGAAATTAAAGGGTATATTCTGATAGGAAATAGGTGAGAAAGCGATGAATTTGAAAATTCGACATAACAGGGAATTTGAAATTGAAAGCTGTGAGAAGATACGGTAAAAGAGAGTATTTCTTTAGGGGCATTCGGATAATGGTTCTTTAGTACTACTGCAACCAAAAGGCCCAGATCTTGAAAATTTGGAACTGGGAAAAAGTAGTACTTGCGGAAATCCAGGGAGTAGTTATGACAACCAGAGCAATATCTCGTAACTAACGCACAAATTATTACTGTAAATACGATAATACCAACGAAATGGTATTGGGAAAAAGAAAAAAAGATAACATACGGATATCATAGTTTAGTACATGATTAGAATGTCCAAAGGATTGAAATTACCTAACTTATTTTATTACAACGATAGACATATGTATGTTTATTTAATTATTTTATTAAGTTAATATTTTGTATTATATGAATTTAATGTATATTAATTTCTCAAATCTATTGATTACCGTATATGTTTAATTTTCACAACTTCTATAATAAATGGGATTGAAAAAAAAAATTATGCTAAACCAAAATTTTCTGTCTTTATTTATCAGTTTATCGATCGGTAGCAGATGGGTTAATTATTTGACATCCGTCTGTATCCAAGAATGCAGATATTCGATATTCGAAAATGATTTCGGATGTAGATACAGATACAACACTATCCGCATCCGAAAGTATCCGTTTACAGATCTAATTTTCAATTATTATTTTTAATTTTCGCTAAATTCATCTAAAATTACACTTTTCTTGAGATATTTAGATTATTCTACACCAAATTACCTTTATCTCCCTTCCAAATTTTCCACTCTAGAATTAGGTATTCTGTTTTCAGTCTGTACTAATGTGTAACATGTGCGTTGGATACGATAATATTGTTAAAAAGTAGTATTTATATTTTAATTGTCGCTAAAATATATTTTATTATGCAATATATATGATAAATTTATCATGATATATTAATCGTAAATTAAAATAATATGCGATGCTCTGATACTAGGTTGTGGGTTCAATCCTTGCTAACTACGTGTCTTTGTAAAAAATAATGTTACAACCCAATTAAAATTGTTAATATTGTATATATAAATAATTTATGTTTTTTCTTAATGACATAAATAATTTGTGCCATCTGATATTTATATATGTATGAATGAATATTACTATTTTCTTAAAACGATTGTTGTATCTATATTGGATTGTCATTTTTTAATAGGATTTATAAGTGGATTAATGTACATTAAATAACTGAATTTATTTAAATAATTTGAATTAACGATCAATATAATAATTAAATATAAGGAATTGAAGGTAAAAGAATTTTAGAAAATTGAGAAGAGCTTTGTATCTGTAATTGAGATGAACATTGGTCTTATAGTTAGCTTATCTTCATGTGAACTTTTATTCATTTTTAAATAATTTTATCATTGTAATTACTCATATATATATTATATTATTATAGGAGGATCATGCTTATAACTTTGATAATTGCACAATAATGTATTGTAGCATTTAGTGAGTTATGAGTTGGGTATGGGTATGATAACTTGTTCAAAATGAGAATGTTTATATAATTTAAAATCAGTGTAATCAGTGCGTTCACATTTGTAAAATAAAATCTATCTTTTAAAGGTCGTTCAAAATAAAATTATGTTATGTAATGTACGATAATTTTTTGAGATAAATGAATTAGAAATTAAAAAATTATTATTATTTATGTATACATTTTATGTTATCTTTTTATATATCTGAATAAAGAAGAAATAATTTTAACATTTTTTTCTCATATGTGTGTGTGTGTGTGTGAATATTGTATATATTGAAATTCTCATCTTTTTGGATTTATTGGATGGATTAATGAATATCATTTAATCATATTTATTTAAATAGTTTAAATTTATTGATTATATGATTAGTTAAATATATGGACTTGAATGTAAAATATTAGAAGATAATAGAGAAGAGTTTCTACGTAATTGTAAAAAATTAAAAGTTAAGTATTTGAAGTTAATAGAATTATACAGTGCAATGTATGATAGATTCATTTATTAAATAAATTATATAATAAATTTATTATCGACGTTAACATATACAATTTATGTTATGTGATTTATATATATTTACATCTAAGTAATTTTTTTAACCAGTTCATAAATGTGCCTTTAGTATACATATTGAACTTTTATCTTTTAGATTTATTAACAAATATCAGTTGACTAGTTTTAACAATTAGTTTAAATTTTGGATTATGCAATTAATTTAAATGTGGAGACTTTAATTAAAATTTTCTAAGAGAATCGTGAAAGATTTATAAATAATTGTTGATTTTTTTTTAAAAAGATAGGTATTTGTATGTAAATTAGTATGAGAAGTTTAGTAGAATAATTATAAAGTGGTAAATTATAGAATTTCCAAAATAAAATACCTAAACTTGGAGAGAATTAAGGAGAATAAAGATACTTCTGATAACTAAAGAGAGAGCTTCAAATTCTTCTGTCTTGCTATTATTTAGTACACTAGTGTGTAACACGTGCATTGCACACGATAATGTTGTTAAAAAATAATCTATCAAAATCAAAGAATTTATAATTTAAAATGATATGTAACGCTCAGATGTATGGTAGAGGGTCGCTAACCACATATTCTTGTCAGAATTATTATTCTAACTCGGTAATAGGAAACACAATATATATGTGTGTGTGTGTGTGTGTGTGTGCGCGCGCGCGTGCGTGTGCGTGTGTGCGTGTGTGTGTCTATATACATATGTGTGTGTGTATATATGTATATGCATGTATATAGTTTGCTATTGCTATATATGTAAATAGTTGATGCTATGTAATACGTGTATTTTTTATATATATATGGATGAAAAAAATGATTTTTCCATTTATATTAATATGAATATTGTATATATATTTTTAAGAATTTATATTGAAATAATGAATGTTACTGTAACGACCCTGACTCGACCTTCGAAAATTGGCATCAAATACATCATCCGTATTCGAGTGCCGCAGATTCAAACGTCGAATCTGATTCGTCGAAGCTTATAAAACATTAAGTACAACAATACAGCGAAAGAAAATGAATATATCATTGATATACAACATTCGATACAACAATGATACAATGAATAGCACATAATCAGAGATACACAACAGCGGAAAGATAAGCACCAACAACAAAAGCTTCAAAGAAATCCAACATCCATATTACAACTCCATCTCTAATGCTCCAAAACCAAATACCTTAACTCAAAAGCTTTGAAGACTCCAATCCAATAAGCTCGAACCACTCCAATGTTGTACTGAAGCAAATCCGATCCCGGAGAAACAAATGCGATCGCCAAGATCCAAATGCTGGAAGCTATCGACTCTACACCTACTATTTGATTATATGAAAATCTCAACTCTAGTCTGTCAGTGTAAAAATTGTGGGCACCCAGAGTTTAGAAAGGGAACAATAAACTCCAGGTCAGTCATGGGACTGCTGTGAGCAAATGAAAATAGTCAGAGTTTAGAAAGGGAACAATAATTTCAGGTCAGTCATGGGACTGCTGTGAGCAAACGAAAATAGTTTATCTCTTAACACATGCAACAAAAAGAATTTAAAAAAAGAAATCCACAATGCTTTTTGGAAAATGAAACTACCATAAGGCTTCCCCACACACACATAATGCAAGCGCACAATTGGAGGAGATTTCTCCTTATGATAGTCAAAATGCTTGATACGCGAAAATCTTTTGATAATATTATTATTAGTGCATAGTGGAGAAAACCTTTCGAAATTATAATACAAATCTTAACCAGCATAGGTACCATTATATTATGCCAGCTATAGCTATCATTTAAGAATGGCAGGTTATACAATTGCGATCGTAAAGGGGGCGTATTGGTGATTGGATTTCCAACAAATGGTCATGCTAAGGAACTTCCAGGGCCAGATGGGTACGCCTTTGGAGGGACGTTCCGAGAACTTAACCAGCTCTCTGCCAACACAAGGCCGGGTTGCCTCTATAACTAGGTAACTACTGACACGAGTATGCCATCCCCAGGTCGTAACGGACCTTTATCCGAGGGCCCTCAACCAACAACCACAAAGTAATAAATTTGTAGTAACCACATAGGTTAAATATCTAGGCTACATACCATGATACCACCTCTATCCAGAAGGAAATGGACATACCCTCAGGGGGCGCTACCCCCAAATAACCTTGCCACATCTTTCCTGTTTCGACCATTTTCGGGTTGGGAGGTCCGATGAGGTCACGTCCACAAAGCTATGCTTTACACAAAAATCATGCTTTAATCAACAAATGATCAGCAGCACTTCGTATGCCACATTACCAAATTGGGAATATATCACTAGTGACCATCAACTACATAACCTCTAAGCTCGTACGTCTCAGAGAAGGGTGTTAAGCTAAGAGAATAAATTCTCCGCCACCAAATAGAAATGTATTTAATAGAAACTGGTTTTACATCTCAAAGTGTAATGTCAGACACACATCCATACAAGTCTATTCCGGGTACGAACAGAACCGAAGGCATTTCACAAAGAAACCCTAGAAATCTGGGTATTCACAATCCCGATCGGACTCCCCATCACATATGGAGATCTCTATACCATAGCTACTCAGTGCAGAGTCATTCGACGAGTAATCCTTTCGTTTTCGAAAATACCCAGTCTTCAACACAGGTCTTCAAATGCTATCCATATCGTCGTATCATTATTCGGAATGAGTTTTATGACACAAGGTCCTTCCCGACTAAATCGAATAATGAGCGCTAATTTTAAAACCATATGGATATATGGGTCTTAGTTAAGTCACAACTTAAAGCCCGAAACCTTTCTTCAAATGGTTTAAACAAATTACCATTTCAAATCTTTAAACAAAAGATTCGCTTCACAAAGTTCACCAATCTTTCACAAAGATTAATTCATAATTTTCAAAACTATATACAATTCAAATCTCTTATATAAAAGATGCACCTTTAAGATCCTCTTATTTTGGAAACAAAGTTCGCTAATCTTTAACAACGATTCATTAATAGCTTTCAAATCAATTCCATTTCAAACTTGAAATCTTTTCAACACAAACTGGAAGTTTTTTCGTTATATGAAAGCCATTATCATTTGAAAACAAATATTTTCGTTTCGAAAATATCAGATCAAATATGCACAAGTTATACCCTTTAAAGTATAAACTTGGTTTAAATTAAAATTCCAAAAATAATACTCTTTTAAAATACTTTAAAGATGGTTTTAAAATCCATATATATATATATACATATTATATAACTTGTATAAACCTTTCAAACCAATTTCCAAAACAATTTCAAAACATAAACAAGATATATTATATTCAAACTAAATTTCAATTTCAAACTTCCTTTCCAAAAGCTTTCCATATTCAACCCAATTACATTTCTAAAACCATTTGGATTTAAAATTCAACCTTTTAAACAAATAATATTTAAATTCAAAATATCTGTGAATTAACCGATTTCCCGTTGAATCGATATTTATGTGTGTAAAGTGTAGTCCAGGGATTTTACAAAATAATGCAACATCATCAATTATCACAATTCAAACACAGCAATATTGATAAGCGGTATAATCCTATAACGTTTATCTTTATTCACAGATTCACAGATCAATAATATAAATTCATCACAGATAAATAAGTTACATTTATCACGGATAAATAAATTACGTTCACCACATCTCAAATCAAAACAGAGCATCACACATCAGGGATATTAAACAATTCAACATTCAATAGAATCCAAACATCCATAAGAAAGATCAATAAATTATCTGATTAATTTAAGTCGGATTAATTACTCATGAATAAATTACTAATCCTGGTTAATTAACATTAATTAATTTCAAATCATTTTAATAAATTATCCTCAATCATTTATTAATTAACCTTTAATTGTTAATTAATCAATCTAAATTAATAAATAAATCAACCTTTAATCATTAAATAATTAACCTTTAATTGTTTAATTATCCTTTAATTAATTACCTCCAATTAATTACATTAATTAATCAGCCTTTAATTAATTACCATTTAATTAATAAATCATAATAAGTGATTATCCTTAATTTACTTTCATTAATTAATCTTTAATCGATTAATTATCCTTGAATTAATTACCTTAATTAATTAATCACATAGATTAATTATCCTTATGTTAATTATTCTTTAATCACTTGATTAATCCAGTTTAATCATAAATCAATTACTTTTAATTAAGTAATTATCTTTAAGTAAATAATTACCCTTTAATTACTTGGTAAATCAACTTTAATCATTAATTAATAAATCTCCTTGATTAATTACCCTTTAATTAATCATTTTAACTTATTAACCTAAACTTTTTTTTAGGTAGTTAACTTTAATTACTTATATTAAGTAATTACCCTTAAATCATTAAATAATTAACTTTTAAATCATTAAATAATTAATATTTAATTAAATTAATGTTTTATATAAAAAAATTTCATCTTTAATTAATTAAAATATTAAGTTTATTTAAAATAAACTTTTAAAATAAAGGTTATATAGATTAAACACTCAAAACTTAATTAAATTGGAATAATTTTTCTTTAACAAATTAAAAACTTAGTTAATTTAAAATAATTTTATTTAAAACCTTTTAACCAATTTAAACTAGGATAATCATTTATTATTAACAAAAGAACCAGTTTTAACAAAAATTATTTCAAATAAACTAAATTTGTTTTAGAGTCTAAAACTGATTTTATATTAAATCCACAGACCCGAGCCATACATATGTTTTCCCCGAGCCTAACTTGGAGTCTTTCCCCTTCTTCTTTTGCTTCGAGCCACGCCATCGTTTCCCCGAGTCAAAACCCGAGCGTACTTCTTCTCCCCCAACTATACAAACTAACCTGACACAATTACTCGCGCGTGCACGTGTACATGTGGCCATGCCACTTCCGACCACCGTCGCTATTACCTTCAGGTCATCGACGACCATCCAAAACCCATTGACCACCCAGATTTCCAAAACCTATCAAGAATCAAAATCGAACTTCCAATCCTCAACCTGGAATCCACTACCGATGACAAACCTCTTTGCCACGCCACCCAAGATCACCAGAATCCACGCGAGCTTGACCAAAGCTTCGTCATGATCCAATGTAGTGCTACCCCTGGGTCCGATCGACCCAATTGCCTTGACGACGACAAGGCGATCTTTCCATTGTCATCGATCAATACGAACCCTTAAACCCTAATTCATCCTCGATCCATCACTTTAATCAACTAAAAAATATTTGGATATTTTTCCAACAATCTCCAACACTCAAGCAACCTTCAACGTAAATCTCGAAGCTCGTCATCTCCTCGTTCATCAGAAATCGACGAATTTACGATTTCTGATCATCCCGCGATATCTCGGCAACCACGCAACGAAAAACCTTGAACCCAAAATCAAAAATCACCATTTTCGAATACTCACTAGATTACAATATCAAAACGAATAATTTAGACCTTCGAATTTTCTAATATAATTTGTGTTCATCAATGTTTACTTGATTTTCCATTGAACTCAACTTAATTAAACTAAAAATGATTTTTAAAATTCAGTTTTTGTTAATCTAAACACTTTTTCTTTTGACCTTAACTTCTAAAAAGAATTAGAGAGTGAGGAATTAAATTTTGAAGTTGACTTACTTTGTAAACTGGAACAAAAAAATGTTTCCGTCTGTAACACAGACATGCACAGATATTTGCACATATATTTGTATACATGCAAAACACATTTACAAACATTCAAACATATTTCACAGCATCACTTTCACAATCATCAAGAGATAATCATATCAAGAGAAAAAAATGTTTGCTCACTTGAGAAATGAAAATGGAGTCCAGGTCTTATGAAATGATCTGGAATTGATTATTTATGAGCTGAAGTGAGCTTTGATCTTAATTTAGTTGCATGTATATTGAGTTGAATCTTTTCATTTGTTTTGAATTGCTTCAGGTTGGAGCTTATTAAATTGCTCTATCTTTTGATTTGAATTTGCCTTGCTCAGTTTCCTAGGTTTTTAACTTGCTTGCTTTGATCAGGTTTTACTTTCAGATTTGATTATCTGGTTTTGAGATTTGACTCTTGCTTCAGACTTTTTGATTTGGTTTGTTTTATTTTTTTTTTTGGTTTTGATTTAGAAAGAAGGATGAAGAAAGAATATTGAGAAGTGAAGAAAAATGACCTGGTTTTGTATTTAAGTTTTGCAAGTTTTGATTTTCAGATTTCTGAAAATAAAGATGAATACTTGACACTTGTCTATATTAATTTAACGCTTGTCTATTTACGTATTTCCTTATTTAACAAATGTCATTTATGAAAATTTTATGTTTAAATCGTCTTTTAAATAATTTTTATAATTTTGTTTAAACCCTTATTCTCTTATGTTTGCATGTTTATGTGATTTACATTTATCTTTGTTTACATGTATAAATGTCATGTACATCTATTTTTATGTTCAAATCCTTCACTCATTTTAATTTATAAATTTTTTAAATAACCTTAAGAAATAAAATTTGAAATCAAATTATATACTTAATAAATAATCGTACATACATATATTAAAAATATAGAGTTTAACTTTCAAATAACTTTTGAAATTTTACTATATTAAATTTAAATAAAATTTTCAAAATACATATATTTATATTTATTATAATTAGAAAACAAGTTTCTATAAATTCAAAATATAAAGTTTTAAATCCAATTTATTTTAAAAATACTTATATTTGAGTTTCAAGTCCAATATGTTATTCAAAACATTTATTTCTGAATTTCCAATTAGAAATTCTATTTAAAATCATATTTGTATATATTTATATTATTAAACAAATAACTATTTAATTTGAAAAATACCAAATTAATTCACAATTTAATTTCAAAATTAATTTAATTACCATTTAAACTTGATTTAAAAACGGGGATGTTACAAATTCCCCCCGTTAAGAAAATTTCGTCCTCGAAATTTGCCAGACAGAGGGACAACAAAGAACAGATGTACACAAAAAGAAATGGTTCACCAGATCAAACTGAATAGTTATTCTGCATTTGGCTTACCAAATCAGAATGTCAATAAACATGAGAACGAACTCATTTAATATCTTATGAAGTACTTGGGTCATCTATTCTACGAAATATGCAGGGGTATTGGCTAGTTCAAAGGGATAACTAACCATTTGTAGAATACATCGAAACCTAATAAAACAGACAAATGGATACAATTCCCAGTTGATGGAACCTTGGGCTAGATCCATCACAGAAAAGAATCGATTGCATGGTGCTTGAATCGGGACAAAAGGAACCTATGGACAATATGGATTCCAAACTAAGTCAATCCAAAGTTTACATTAACTTGTCCCTCTTCGTACTTTGATTCATATAAGAAATCATAACAAAATTCTCAAATTTGGTTTTAACCGAAACCGTTTCATCTATGCAATCAAATTTAAATTCATATTTAATTTACCAATTTATTCCAATAAAATTTCAATTTTGTTAAAGTTAAAAATGAAAAGTTGATAGAAATTTGATGAAGCGAATACGAAATAGAAACTTATCTACGCGAATCGTAGGGCCACTATCGCACCAGAGGTCCTACTTGTAGCTGCCATAAAACAATCAAAGAATTTATATTAGATGATGATCAAAAGAAGATTGACAGAGATAGTTGTTTCCGTTATTGCAGGGTATTGACCATTTGAAGTGGTATTTCCCTGTCCCCTACCTTGTCCTCTTCTTGCACTCATATTCACTATCAGTGGATAGTAAGAGAATTTACTGAGGCATACGAACTGATATCTTAGGGATATACTCATTCTAGGGCATTTGTATCCCTATCTCTAATGAGCTACCTAATGTGTTATACTTCTGTGCTAAAGTTCTTACTCAACCTTCAGCTCTGATACCACTGTAACGACCCTGACTCGACCTTCGAAAATCGGCACCAAATACGTCATCTGTATTCGAGTGCCGCAGATTCAAACGTCGAATCTGGTTCGTCGGAGCTTATAACACATTAAGTACAACAACATAGCGGAAGAAAATGAATATATCATTGATATACAACATTCGATACGATAATGATACAATGAATATCACATAATCAGAGACACATAACAGCGGAAAGATACGCACCAAAAACAAAGGCTCCAAAGAAATCCAACGTCCATATTGCAACTCCATCTCTAATGCTCCAAAACCAAATAGCTTAACTCAAAAGCTTCGAAGACTCCAATTCAATAAGCTCGAACCACTCAGATGCTATACTGAAGCAAATCCGATCCTGGAGAAACAAATGCGATCGTCAAGATCCAAAGGCTGAAAGCTATCGACTCTACACCAACTATTTAATTATCTGAAAATCCCACCTCTAGGCTGTCCGTGTGGAAAATTGTGGGCACCCAGAGTTTAGAAAGGGAATAATAAACTCCAGGTCAGTTATGGGAGTAGTGTGAGCAAACGAAAACAGCTTATCTTTTAACACAAGCAACAAAAATAATTTTAAAAAAGAAATCCGCAATGCTTTTTGGAAAATGAAACTACCATAAAGCCTCCCCGCACACACATAATGCAAGTGCACAATTGGAGGAGATTTCTCCTTATGATAATCAAACATGCTTGATACGTGAAAATCTTTTGGTAATATTATTATTAGTTCATAGTGGAGAAAACCTTTCGAAAGTATAATATAAATCTTAACCAGCATAGGTATCATTATATTATGCCATTTATGGCTACCATTTAAGAATGGCACGTTATACAATTGCAATCGTAAAGGGCGCGTATTGGTGGTTGGATTTCCAACAAATGGTTAGGCTAAGGAACTTCCTGGGCCACATGGGTACGCCTCTGGAGGGACGCCCCGAGAACTTAACCAGCTCTCTGCCAACACAAGGCCAGGTTGCCTCTATAACTAGGTAACTACTAACACGAGTATGCCATCCCCCTGCCGTAACCAACCTTTATCCAAGGGCCCTCAACCAACAACCACAAAGTAATAAATTTGCAGTAACCACATAGGTTAAATATCTGGGCTCCATACCATGATACCACCTCTATCCAAAAGGAAATGGACATACCCTCAAGGGGCGCTACCCCAAAATAACCTTGCCGCATCTTTCCTGTTTCGACCATTTTCGGGTTGTGAGGTCCGACGAGGTCACGTCCACAAACTACGCTTTACACAAAAGTCATGCTTTGATCAACAAATGATCAACAGCACTTCGTATGACACATTACGAAATTGGGAATATATCACTAGTAACCATCACTACATAACCTCTGAGCTCGTATGTCTCAAAGAAGGGTGTTAAGCTAAGAGAATAAATTCTCCGCCACCAAACAGAAATGTATTTGATAGAAACCGGTTTTACATCTCAAAGTGTAATGTCAGACACACATCCATACAAGTCCGTTCCAGATTTGAATAAAACTGAAGGCACTTCACAAAGAAGCCCTTGCAATCTGGGTATTCACACTCCCGATTGGACTCCCCATCACATATGGAGATCTCTATACCGTAGCTACTCAGTGCAGAGTCATTCGACGGGTAATCCTTTCATTTTATAAAATACCCGGTCTTCACCACCGGTCTTCAAATGCTATCCATATCGTCGTATCATTATTCGGAATGGGTTTTATGACACAAGATCCTCTCCCGGCTAAACCGAATAATGAGCGCTAATTTTAAAACCATATGGATATATGGGATCTTAGTTAAGTCACAACTTAAAGCCTAGAACCTTTCTTCAAATGGATTAAACAAATTACCATTTCAAATCTTTAAACAAAAAGATTCGCTTCACAAAGTTCACCAATATTTCATAGTTTTCAAAACTATTTACAATTCAAATCTCTTATACAAAAGATACACCTTTAAGATTCTCTTATTTTGGAAACAAAGTTCACTAATCTTTAACAAAGATTCATTAATAGCTTTAAAATCAATTCCATTTCAAACTTGAAATCTTTTCAACACAAACTGGAAGTTTTTTTTTGTTATATGAAAGCTATTATCATTTGAAAACAAATATCTTTTGTTTTGGAAAAATCCGATCAAATATGCACAAGTTACAACCTTTAAAGTATACACTTGGTTTAAATTCAAATTCCCAAAATAATACCTTTTTAAAATACTTTAAAGATGGTTTTAAAATCCATATATATATATATATATATATATATATTATAACTTGTATGAACCTTTCAAACCAATTTCCAAAACAATTTCAAAACTTAAACAAGATATATTCTATTCAAACTAAATTTCAATTTCAAACTTCCTTTCCAAGAGCTTTTCATATTCAACCCAATTACATTTCTAAAATCATTTGGATTCAAAATTCAACCTTTTAAACAAATAATATTTGAATTCAAAATACCCGTGACTTAACCGATTTCCTATGAAATCCATATTTGTGTGTGTAAAGTGTAGTCCAGGGGTTTTACATAATATTGCAACATCATCAATCATCACAATCTAAACAAAGCAATATTGGTGAGCGGTATAATCCTATAACGCTTATCTTTATTCACGGATTCACATATCAATAATATAAATTCATCATAGATAAATAAGTTACATTTATCATAGATAAATAAATTACATTCATCACAGCTTAAAACAAAATAGAGCATCACACATCAGGAATATCAAACAATTCAACATTCAATAGAATCTAAACATCCATAAGTAAGATCAATAAATTATTTGATTAATTTAAATTAGATTAATTACTCATGAATAAATTACAAATCCTGGTTAATTAACATTAACTAATTTCAAACCATTTTAATAAATTATCCTTTAATCATTTATTAATTAACCTTTAATTATTAATTAATTAACTTTAATTAATAAATAAATCAACCTTTAATCATTAAATAATTAAGCTTTAATTATTTAATTATCCTTTAATTACTTACCTCTAATTAATTACATTAATTAATTAGCCCTTAATTAATTACCATTTAATTAATAAATTACAATAAGTGATTATCCCTAATTACTTTCATTAATTAATCTTTAATTGATTAATTATTCTCAAATTAATTACCTTAATTAATTAATCACATAGATTAATTATCCGTAAGTTAATTATTCTTTAATCACTTGATTAATCCACTTTAATCATAAATCAATTACTTTTAATTAAATAATTATCTTTAAGTAAATAATTACCCCTTAATTACTTGGTAAATCAACTTGTATCATTAATTAATAAATCTCCTTGATTAATTACCCTTTAATTAATCATTTTAATTTATTAACCTAATTTTTTTAGGTAATTAACTTTTAATTACTTATATTAAGTAATTAACTTTTAAATCATTAAATAATTAACTTTTAAATCATTAAATAATTAACCTTTAATTAAATTAATGTTTTATATAACAAAACATTCAATCTTTAATTAATTAAAATATTAAGTTTATTTAAAATAAACTTTTAAAATAAAGGTTATATAGATTAAACACTCAAAAATTAATTAAATTGGAATAATTTTTCTTTAACAAATTTAAAACTTAGTTAATTTAAAATAACTTTATTTAAAACCTTTTAACCAATTTAAACTTGGATAATCATTTATTATTAACAAAAGAACTAGTTTTAACAAAAATTATTTCAAATAAACTAACTTTGTTTTAAAGTTTAAAACTGATTTTATATCAAAATCCACAGACCCGAGCCATACACATGTTTTGCCCGAGCCGGACTACGAGTCTTTCCCCTTCTTCTTTTGCTTCGAGCCACGCCATCGTTTCCCCGAGTCAAAACCAGAGCGTACTTCTTCTCCCCCAACTATACAGACTAACCTGACACAATTACTCGTGCGTGCGCATGTACTGGTGGCTAGGCCACTTCCGACCACCATCACTATTACCTTCAGGTCATCGACGACCAACCACAACCCATTGACCACCTAGATCACCAATATCCATCAGGAATCAAAATCAAACTTCTGATCCTCAACCTGGAACTCACTACCGATGACAAAACTCTTCGCCATGCCACCCAAGATCACCAGAATCTCGCGAGCTTGACCAAAGCTTCGTCACGATCCAATGTAGCGCTACCCCTGGGTCCGATCGACCCAATTGCCTTGACGACGACACGGCGATCTTGCCATTGTGATCGATCAATATGAACCCTTAAACCCTAATTCATCCTCGATCCATCACTTTAATCAACTAAAAAATATCTGGATATTTTTCCAACAATCTCCAATACTCAAGCTACATTCAACATAAATCTTGAAGCCCATCATCTCCTCGTTCATCAGAAATCGACGAATTAACGATTTCTGATCATCTTACGATATCTCGGCAACCACGTAATGAAAAACTTTGAAACCATAATCAAAAATCACCATTTTCGAATACTCACCAGATTACAATATCAAAACGAATAATTTAGACCTTCGAATTTTCTGATATATTTCGTGTTCGTCAGTGTTTACTTGATTTTCCATTGAACTCAACTTAATTAAACTAAAAATGATTTTTAAAATTAAGTTCTTGTTAATCTAAATGCTTTTTCTTTTGACCTTAACTTCTAAAAATAATTAGAGAGGGAGGAATTAAATTTTGAAGTTGATTAACTCTGTAACCTGGAACAAAAAAAATGTTTCTGTCTGTAACACAGACATGCACAGATATTTGCACATATATTTGTATACATGCAAAACATATTTACAAACATTCAAACATATTATACAGCATCACTTTCACAATCATCAAGAGATAACCATATCAAGAGAAAAAAAATGTTTGCTCACCTGAGAAATGAAAACGGAGACCAGGTCTTATGAAATGATCTGGAATTGATTATTTATGAGCTGAAGTGAAGCTTTGATCTTGATTTAGTTGCCTGTATATTGAGTTG
Source organism: Allium cepa (assembly GCA_030765085.1). Lineage (NCBI taxonomy): Eukaryota > Viridiplantae > Streptophyta > Magnoliopsida > Asparagales > Amaryllidaceae > Allium > Allium cepa. Next base: position 255,639,999 of record CM060929.1, read on the forward strand.
AACCTTTGCATTTGTTTTAATTGCTTCAGGTTGGAGCTTATTAATCTGTTCTATCTTCTGATTTGAATTTGCCTTGCTCAGTTTCCCAGGTTTTTAACTTGCTTGCTTTGATCAGGTTTTACTTTTAGATTTGATTATCTGGTTTTGAGATTTGAATCTTGTTTCAGACTTTTTGATTTGTTTTGTTTTATTTTTCTGGTTTTGATTTAGAAAGAAGGATGAAGAAAGAATATTGAGAAGTGAAGAAACGTGACCTGGTTTTGTTTTTAAGTTTTGCAGGTTTTGATTTTTCAAATTTTTGAAAGTAAAGATGAATACTTGACACTTATCTATATTAATTTAACACTTGTAAATTTCATAGTTTAAATTTTTTACACTTTTCTATTTATGTATTTCCTTATTTAACAAATTGTCTTTTAAATCCCGTTTTAAATAATTTTTATAAATCTTCTTTTTTTTAACCCTTATTCTCTTATGTTTGCATGTTTATGTGATTTACATTTGTCTTTGTTTATATGTATAAATGTCATGTACACCTATTTTTATGTTCAAATTCTTCATTCATTTTAATTTATAAAAATTTAAGTAACCTTAAGAAATAAAATTTGATATCAAATTATATACTTAATAAATAATCATACATATATTAAAAATATAGAGTTTAACTTTCAAATAACTTTTGAAAATTTACTATATTAAATTCAAATAAAATTTTCAAAATACATATATTTATATTTATTATAATTAGAAAACAGTTTTTATATCTACTTATATTTGGGTTTCAAATCCAATATGTTATTCAAAACATTTGTTTCAGAATTTCCAATTAGAAATTCTATTTACAATCATATTTATATATATTTATATTAATAAACAAATATCTATTTAATTTGAAAAATACCAAATTAATTCACAATTTAATTTCAAAAATTAAATTAATTACCAATTTAAACTTGATTTAAAAATGGGGATGTTACCATTACATAACTGAATATATTTAAATATTTTAAATCATTGATCAACTTAAGTAATTAAATATATAGAGCTGAATGTTAGAAAGTAGGGGAAAAATGAGAACTTTGTATGTAATTGTAGTTGAGAAGAACATCTTATAATCAACTAATCTACACACGAACTTTTAATCATTATCTGATATTTCAATTAGTAAATCTTTTTTTAACTTTACAGTTAATCATAAATTTCACATTGTTGTAAGAGTGTCATGTTTACAACTTCAATTTTTGCAATAATAATAATAATAATAATTTGTAGCGTTAGTTTGAGTTATGTTTTGGGTAAGTTTTAATATCATGTTGAAAATGAGAATGTCTACGTAACCTAATTTTTATTAGAGTAATCCATGCTTCCACACCCATGTTGTAAAATATAAATTTATCCTTAAATGTTGTAAAAACTGAAATTTTGTAATGCAATATATGAAAGTTTGAGATAAATGAATTATAAATTAAAATATAGGTGTTTGAAGCTAAAAATATAATTTTTCAGTGTAATGTATGATAATTTAATTGATATAAACCAATTATAAAATAAATTTGTTATTATTATTCGTGTATATAATTTATGCTATGTGGTTTACATATCTTTATATGTAAATGGCAATTTTGTTTTACCCGTTTGTTGATGCTACAATGGTATACTATTGAAATTGTTTATATTTTAGGATTTACATGACGTATCGAATACTCGTTAGCTGAGTTTATCAAATGGTTTAAATTTTGAATTATGTGATTAATTTAAATGTATGTACTTAAATGTAAAATATTAGAAGAGAGCTAAGAAGACATTTGTGAATAATTATAGAAAATTTTAAAAGTATGCATTTGATTATATTTTGGCATTAGAAGTTTAGCAGAATAAAAGTGATAAATTAAAGAATTTAAAAGTAAAATATCTAGAGAGAATTAAGGAGAGTAGAAAAAGATCCTACAATTAATAAGAGAGCTTGAATTTCTTCTGCTTTACAATTATTTAATAGATTGGTGAGTCCAATTTGTAGTGTTTTATCAAATGTTATTATGTATTTTCGTCTTCAAGTATTACATTTTATTTTTTGATCATTGAAAAATTAAGAAAATCCATTTTAATATATAATTTGCGTACTGTTAAAGGTACCACATTTTACTCTTCTTAATAGCATGAAAATTTTAATAAAAAAATGTTTACTAATATCTTATCTTATATTATTTCGTTTGATTGAAATCGTTGTTTGATAATAAATAACCATAAAGATTAGTCATTGATAATTGGAAAACCATTGTACGTACGGTCCATATGTTTTCATCGTATACGTCAAAAAACAACTAATCGACAATAAAATGCTGCAGACGTTTAATACGGTAGCCTCTGCAATTTTGGCATTAAGAAGTAAAATACCACGTTTTGACAGTATTATTAAAAAAATGATATTATGAAGAAGAAGCTATGATACCCTTAATAGCACATTATAAATTTAATACTTTATATTTTAACAGTTTAAAACAAAACCATTTAAAGCTATAAATAGGATTTAAAACCCTTTGTCCTAAATGGTTTTTTGTTTTTGGGTTTTGAACCAAAGGTCTCTATTTTCAAATTCAATGCACAAAAAGTCCCTACTTATAAACTCATGTAAATTTGATCCCTGTTTTCTTATTTTTTTACCAAATTATCCCCTCGTAGAAAATCAGCACACCATTGAAATCAGGGCCAAAAGCAGCATAAATTAGCCAAAAACTAAAAATAAGGACCTAATCTTCGTAACCTTTTCGAGAGGGACTTTCTTCCATCATCTTTCAATTCTAGGGAGTTGGCAATCATTCCTTATTTTTGAAAACTAGTTAGGCCTCAAAAAAATTTGAAAACTGTTTAAGGATCCATGAGAAAAAAGCAACTCTCTCTTTTTTCTACCCCTCGCTTAATTTAATATTGCTTGAGCGCGGGGATGAACAAAAATATGGGAGTTTTCCTCCACTATTTCATCTTCAACCACTGTTGGGGGTGCTTTAAATAGAACCGAGTACATGGTGTAATTGACTTTGAATACTAAGCATGGCGTGCTACTATTGAGCAACAACAGTACAAAGCGAGAAGTAAAAATTAAAGGCAAGTAGATAGTAGATGATTCCAACCATATTCTTCTTTTGCTTGACCAGGTTTCCCATAGCATGGTGAAACGGATAATCCAATAAATTAAAATCCATTATTAAATTTGTAGAAGATCTTATTTTTTGTTACATGAATGATGTTGTTCTCATTAAATAATATTAAGTGTACATTTCTTTGTTTAATTTAAAATTTCAATTATTATCAATATATTTAAATATTAATTTAATTATAATCATAAATTATTTAACTACATACAACATTCGACATAATTATCATAATTATAAAAAATTAACTTAAATAAATTTTTAATATATATAAAATACAAATATATTTTTATTTTTAAATTAATCTTTTATCCTTGAAAATTTCAATCTACAAAGTTTAGATTGCAAAACATAATTTTAATGTTAGAAGATATACAGAAGTGTCTCTGAATAGATGTTGGTAGTATTTTCACTTATTTAATTTAGTTAAAAAATTTATTTTTTGTTAATATTTAAAATAATATTTAATATTAATTCAGTAATTTATTTTACTTTAATATTTTAATATATTGTGATAATCATATTCACAATACGAGCATCACAATAACAGAAGTACATGGAAACTGTCTTTGGGGTTCTTAGGGAAAATTGATCGTTGTATCCAATAGTCAATAAGAGTCATGTATGGTGTAATTATATAATGTCAGCATAATATCATAACATAAAGCATACTAAATTTCTACTTATATAATATAACATAATATTAGTAAAAAAGTTGGCTATTTTAAAATTTTATAAATAATATTAAAATTTAATATATGTACATGTATATGTTTGTGTATACTTACATACATACATACATACAATATATATATATATAATTTAAACAATGTATATATATTTTAAATAAACCATGTATATATATACATAATAATTATTTTAGTTGCAAAATATTAGTATTAAATAATACCATACATATATAAAATTTACACACAAAAAATATTAGATTTATTTTCAATTTTAAATATAAAATAAATTTAAATTTCAAATCTTATAACTTTTAAATTATTCAAAATATTTTTTTCCAATTTTTCACCAACTGCCAATAAAGAATATATATTTTTAATTTAGTTTGACCAAAAATTATTACTTATGTAGGAAAGAAGAGGAATGTGAAAGAAATGGATGTTGCATAGAATAAATCTTTTTGGGTGATTAGAATGATATTATTTGCTCAAAAAATAGCGTATAATGAAAATTTACATTTATTAGATGATAAGTATGGTCAATATACTTTGCTACGGGAATATGTTTATGAGCAATGGCTAGATCCGCATATGGATCGAGTTGTTCAAATATGGACCGACGAGCATATGTATTTCAGGAACTAAACATCGAATAGGTATGTTTTCTCATTTAAAATATGCATAAGTATGTGTTATTGAGTTGTTTATTAATTCTTTTATTAACAAAAAATTGTTTGTTAAATGTAGGGCCAGATAAGCTCATTCGAAATTGAAGAAAGAATTAGCTACTTGTCAATACAATTTCGAGCAAGCTTGGGCTAAAATCCATTCATTATCAGAGTTATCTTTTATTGAGTTAATAAGATTGTTCGAATAAATCCAAAAAAGAGTTAAAAGTGTTTTTTACATTAAGGAGTTTAACATTAAAATCCGTTGAGAATGATGAATTTCTATTTGGTTGTGTCATTCGTAAAACACATGGACTTCCATGTACACATGACTTAGCTTATCTTGGTCCATCGACATCAATAAAACTTGAATTGACTAATACTCATTAGATGAGACAGCACTAGAAGAAAGAGGTGGAAAAAATGATGTTGGTGTTGTAGTGTTACATTATAATTTCTACAAAGTACAAATCTCTGATATTCGAAAGGAAATCTCCTTGGCTTATACTTCCGAGACCCATCTTTCAATTTCTACCAAGAGCATGCAATCCAAGAGTATGAATCAAAGTGTCAACCAAGGTCAAGATCATTATTCAGCTGAGATAAGAAGCATGTTCAAGAGCATTAGTTGTTGAACCCTAAAACAGTTCAATAATCAATAGCGATCAACAACTTTGATAGCTTAAGCCGGGAACAATCACTACACCAAAAAACCTATTTTGCAACACTTTTTCCGTCCTGATTTATAATGGTTATTTTTGTTATAAATTACTAACAGTTATTATTGTTATAAATTTTTACAGTGCTTATTACCGTTACAAAAGTAGGTAAGATCGTAAATATACCAAATTACAGTGGAGTACTCTGTAATTTTATCTTTTATAAGAATATTTTGACCAAACTGTATCATTTTTTCATTCAACAACAAAACCCTTACAATGGAATTTGGAATTACAGTCGCCGCATGAATTCTTCCTCCAACGCTCATCTCCATTTCACCCTTTTTCCTCCGTCCACATCTATCCTCTTTCCCCCCTTCCACATTGTTCTTCACTATTTAATTGACCTCTTTCCTTCAGATTTGGCTCGTTTGTTCAACAATACTGTTTTGAAACTAGGATTTCTCACTAAACTCACCGGCGAAGGTGCAAAATTCTTGTCATATAAGGAACTGAAGAAAGTGCCTAAGCTCGTCGACGAAGTTGGAGATTGAAGGCAAGAATCATCGGAGGTTCATGTGACATCAGAGCCAAAATATGATGTTGGAGGAGATAGCATTTATGGAGCTTATAGAGAAGGAATCACAAAAGTTTAATTGGATTTTTTCTGATTAGGAAGAAGAGTACATCATTAAACGGAAGTCGGTTCTTATTTTATATATTATGTTTATGCCTAAAAGTCGTATGTTTTGTGCTTACTTGTTAAAAGGCGTTAATTCTAAATTAATAAAGAATTCTTTTTATAGGACAATTATATGCATTTAATATTAAGTCTGATGACTTACTTGCAAGTTAACGTTGTGAGATTTTAGATTTTACTTGTAAATTGGTTTGGTTAGGAACAGTAGTATTCAAAATTGATATTTGTAGGTGAAGCTTAACTAAAAGTTGGACTATAAGTTTAGAGAAAGCATTATGAGCTACTATTATTTCCTTGTAAGCTCTTGTAACTTTGGTAGACAATGATTGTTTTTGGTTACAATGCAGGGGCTTCAAGAACGAGCTGCAAAGAAAGTTGAGGAAGATAGTAGAGAGGAGTTGATGAAGGTGTAGAAGGAGATTGTTGATTTTCCATGGTGAAATGGTGTTGCCTGAGAATTACAATGTACTCAACTACACTGGTATTATCAATAAATCTGTTAAACTCATTTTATCGGTTTAGTTCATTTTATCGGTAACTTTGTTCGTTTTTGCATGGAATTTAACATTAAGTTCCAAATGAGAGATGCATTGTTGTCCTGGAAGCTGTAGAGAAATTCTTGTTTTTATCATTTTTATTTCTCGTCGCAAAAATATTTTTGCAACAATAGCACTAACTACCTGTTATGAATGACTGTAAAGAACTCGTATGTTAACAAAATTGAAAACATAATATAAAGGAAAAAAACCCTGAAAAATAGGTATAAACAATGTGCGCATTGAGTCTTCTTATCGGGTATGTGGTAATCTTCCTGTATCTATAACAAATTTTCTTTGCAGAGAAGATAATCCTCCTACCATTCAATAGCTATTTTACCCCTCCAAACTCATGGTGAAATCTCCGGTCTCTTTGTAATGAAACATATGGTGAGAAATTCTTTTGTTTCTACGGCTCTTGAGTATGTTAGACCCAAAAATAAATAAAAGGTCACAAATATCGGTAGCATGTACTAAATATATGCAGTGTAAAAATATGCACCTTATGAAGTTTATATATCATCAAAACCTACTCGTTTTACCAGTTTGTACAAGGAAAAGAATAACACTAATATAACAGCCAAGTAAACCTGTAACAAAATCATGTAATCATGATCTAAAACTTTTGTTTGGATTTTTTAAAACTTCTCCTGAAGTGGACTATATTGATAGATAGGAAAAAGTGGGTTTTTCCGATATATTTTTATTTTCTTCTATAATTGCAGTTGAAATATTTAAGTTTAACCCTCTGCACAACACACGACTTAATCTAAAATGAGCATAAAGATGCATCTCTGCTCTAAGCACACACAATTTTATTTAAAAATTCTCTAAACTGGGTTCAGTAGCAATTCTAGATTGAAGCACTCCATTTACACTTTAATTTTTGATTTTTAATTTTTAATTGAATTTTATGTTTAGAGTTTTAAATTTTAATTTGAAATTGATCTAAAGTTTAAGTCATAATTTTAATTAAATTTTATGTTTAAAGCTTAATGTTTTAAAATTTAAGTAAAATTTTATTTTGAATTTAAAGTTTTACTTTTTAGTTTAAAATTGAATTTTCAAGTTGGAGTTCAAAGTTTTAAGCTTTAGTTTCAACTGAGTATAAAATTTTAAGTGTTATTTCCAATTGAATTTTAATTTTAAGCTTAATATTTTGAAGTTTTAAGTGAAAATTTTAAATTAGATTTAATGTTTATAGTTTTAAAGTTTTGATTTTTAATTGAATTTAAAGTTCTAAGTCTTAATTTTAAAATAGTTAACTTTTAAGTGAAATGTTGATGTATTAAAGTTTTACGTTAGAATTTAAATCAAATTTTAAGTTAAAAGCTTTAAGTAAATAATGAATCTTAAATTATGAAATTTTAGATTATTGTTAATATGATACCGACTAAAGATCAAATGAAATATATGCTGACTAGATGTCAGATCTGACTGTCCGTTTCATATCAAATATATCCAATACCCATTACTTTCGACAAGAGGTTTTATCATTTTTTTCAAAGTTGTTGCATCAATCTATGCTTGTAATGGCTTCTTGATTGAAATGTTCCATGATAATATACTATATTTTTCACTAGTCAAGGAAGGATTATAAGAAGCTTAATGAAATAGTGGTAAAAATACATACATTTTCCTTTTGTACGGTAGGTTTCAATTATATTACCCATGTATTTTGTTGTTTAACCATTAAACTTATTCGCAGGCTAACACGATATCTTGCCCCAAAAAATAAAAGAGGTGACAAATATTCTAAATAGTACATAAGCATATGCATCTAGCATAATTATTATTTTATCATTCTACATCCAACAAAAATAAATAAATAAATAAGCCATATCTATACTAAGGAAACACATAAGATCATTCATCTAAAAACATTGTCTCAAAGTATTAACTTAGCTTAATTTTAGTGAGGATAAGGTCGGATCTATTAGTTGATTTCTGGTCATTTTGCATTACAAACATTGAAGCACGTTGGTTTCAATGTTTCATGAGAATCATTTGGCTGTGGTTTTATTTCTATTTTAGATTGTAGATTCCTGCTTGCCGACGTATACCATGGGCTAAAGCACATGTTAATCATGTTGCACAAGCACTTATTGTGTCAGCAGGTAATTTTTTGGAATTTTTTTCAAACAACCTTTTATAAGTTTCAAAATACACTTCTGAACCTTCCTCAAACAAGTTTCATGAAACACCAGAATTATTTTCAGGAAAATTTGCTATTTTACTGCAAATATTTGCATAAGAAAATGCAAATATATGCAGAAAAAACTACAAATATTAATATTAAAAGCTACAAATTTTCAGTGAAAACAATTATAAGGATGTTCCATGAAAATTGTTTTGGGAGGGATCGGAAGTGAAATAAGTTTGAAAAAAGGTACATGCCTGATTTTCACCCTTTTTCCCCTCTAAGCCTGTTTGGTGTTTGTTAATACTCTATTCAAATTAGCTTATCAAACATTTACTTTAGAAGTTATTGATAAGTTTTTTCTTTCTTTCTCGCAATAACTATTCTTCAAAAAGAATGTTGCGAAAGAAAAAAAAACTAAAAACAAATTGTTCTCAAATGCTTACTTGAAGAAGCCATCAAAAAGCCAGAAGTAGAAATTAATATTCAAACATGCTCCAATATTTTTTCTATGAGATCATATATTCTTTAGTCTCTAGTTTGTCAATTAGACTCTATGCATGTACTGCATAATCAATTTTTTTTAGTTAATTGGCCAAAGGTGTCTCTTTGTAACCCTATGTTCCTTGATCAATGTTGTTGCTAATGATATTGGTTGCACATTACACAGTTCAGGCTGATCTAATAGGCAGTCCGTTTTATACAGAGATATACCGATTCAGATAATAAAACGCTAGTGTGTGCGTGTGTGTATTTATATATATGCGTGCACGTGTAAGGATCGGCTAGACCTCAAATCACCTGATTTCAACCGTATGTTTCGATTTAAATAGTTATAGTTTCTCTCTCGTGTCAGTAGTATGTTTATTATATACTTAATTGCATTTATTGTTTTACTTACCAAATTAATATAACTTTACGAAATTATTTTAATTTCCTGTTAATAAATTTTAGCACTGAAGTGTAGTGATACTAAATTAGAAACCATTTTCAAATGCGTGCGCGCACACTCAGATACAGTCTCGAAGATAAATAACCATAGCCTAGCATTTAGCTTCTTGTTTGGTGCATCATTTCTTGCTGGGAATTTCTTATTTTGTGTATTTTGGGTTGTAAATTCTTCAAAAATTTTCTATGCTACAGTATCAAAGATAAATAACCGTTTCCCATTTTCAGTTATTGCATCATTTCTTGTTTGGTGTATATTGGGTTGTAAATTCTTGCTTCTTGTCATTTGAGGTTATGTTATGTGGTTCCTAGAATCCATACACCTATATTACCACCAGTCTGTTTTTGAAAGCTTTCTATTTCTCTATTTGGACTTAACTATATGTCTATTTGTTTTTAGTTTATGTGTATCTCAAGTACTACATCACTATATATTCACTTATTAATGCTTATTTATGCTTTTGAAGTTTGTTCATATCCTGAACTATGTTTTTTTTTTTGAAATGGTACTTTATATACAACAAATCATTAGGACAACATCTCCCATGTCAATAAACGTTCGAAAGCAAGTTTCGAACTTGTGACCTCTTGCACCAAAGCCGAATCAATTAACCACTTGGACAATGGTGCTTGTCTATGTTTTTTATTTATGTCCACTTCTCCTCTTACATCATTCATTTTGATGAACTTTCCACATCTTGATATTGTTTCGCATACTAATTTCCGAATGATGCTACTGATATTTCTGTTCATAACAGTCAGCATTTTTTTTTGCTACCCAGGGTTAAAGGTGGTTGTTTATAGTATATTTTGATATATGATCCTTGTCGTTTCTAAAACAAATTAATAAATGAAGAGATGTGCATGACCAACAAGATTGACACTTATGACTACCTGCATCTTTCATCTTAAAAGCTTTTTGCTACTAATTCAATTTTCATAAACATCGTGTACATATTCTTTTGTCTTACGAAAACAACTAAGCTTTATATATACCTTTGTAAAACATTCATGCTTTGTATGAATAAACTTTGCTTTGATTCAATTGTTATAATTTTATCATGCAAGAAAATGTTCTCATTAACCTACTCTACAAGCCTATTTTACCACCCATTATTGAACGTTAATTACTTATATTTCATCTTATATTAATGTACCAAACTTCACTATCACAAATGATACTACTAGAGTAATAACAAATTGAATCAACACACTAAAATACATAATTCTAATGACACAAAATGGTCGTTCACGCATCGACATATATAGTTTGTGGTTAAATTGCATCTCGTAACAACTATAAACAGAGGCTTAGTACAAGCACTTGATCGTGTAGCGATTATGCTACCCCATCTTGTTTTAATCAGTGGGCAGGTGTATCTAGTTGTTTCCAGAACAAAGTCTCATCATGGTTTAAAAATCATGTTGCTTGTGCAAGATCATAGGTTTGAAACATTCACTCAAAATATCGTTGATAATTAACTTTTTAGAAATCTAACTTTCACTTATTCTAAAATTTCAGGACATTTTGGTTTCCAATGCTATGTTACCAACTCAAATTTACTATCCTTAATCAACGTTTTTCTTCTTTCGGATTTAGGTGGAACATATACCGCAACAACAATTGCAAGGGATGAGTATGACCACCGAGTACATTGTTATACTCCTTTATCATTAGACGAGATCTTCAAATCTATAAGTATTTATAGTTAAGTAACAAACTTCAAACCGTAGTTCAGTTTTTCTAACTTTGAAAGATGTACATATTGAAATATTTTTACTATTTATTAAGCAGATTTCCTTTATAGAAAATAACAAGTAATTTGATATGTCTAAGATGTGTAAAGGTAAGAACTATCTATTATAGTTTAGTATTTGAAATGATTTTGCCTAAAGATATCATACCGATCAAGGATTCCGCTGATAGGCTTTTAAACCTATATTAATATTGGTATTAGAACTTTTAGTACTATTTTAAAATTTGATCCATAGACATAAGTGCATCTCCAAACCTGCAAATATTAACATGTATTTCTTTTTCATAAATAATATTCTTGATTTAATGACTATCTAAGTGACTTTGAAATATATTAAGATCAAGTATGAGATAATCCTTTTTTTTGTTATACATAATATATTTTACGCATTTAGTCGTACTTTACCATAACTTGATATTCTAGTTATGTCGACTAATCAAATTGTTACGTACTGCATTATACTTTACTTCTTTAGAGACTGTAGATTTAAATTATAATTGGTGGGAGTGGGGGCTATCTTTTTTGTCATTTACAAAGTAATTGTTCTTTACAATATGCTTTTTAATATGTTTTCTATATTCATTTTCAGCGGATTGATGGTTTGTGTATTGATTTTTATTTCTTGAAAAGGTGAAATATCATCATTCAGAGCTTTACTGCAAAGCTAGATGAATGTCAGTTCATTAATTCCAGTTATTCCTTTTTTATGCTAAATATTTTTTTTGATAGGTAGGGATGCAGTTGAATAAAACTATCAACTACAGACAGGTATTTTTCTTCTTCTTATATTGTTGCGTAATTTTTGTTGGCTTAAAAGATATAATAGAAGCATTTTTGCATTTTTTCATAAATTGATACACCATTTACAACTATTGGGAAGATTATTATTCCTTAGCGAACTGCGTTGAACTTGAGGTGCCTATAAATAATAGATAGATAAAGTACCGAGAGATCTCCATTATGATTTTCATTAAATAGATATTTTCATTAATTTGCTTCCTTGATAATTTTTTGATTTATGAAGCATACCTAAATTATGTGTTTTGTTGTTGTTCACATGTATATATTATGCACTAGATTAGCTAGCTAGCTAGCTAGTGGTAGTACTAATGCATGCTCATCGGGTTGCTAGGTGCAACCTAAATGTTGAGATGAAATGAAGGATCATTTAAAGAAATTTAAAAGATTAAAATAAACAATCAATCTCAAAACTTGTGTATTAGGTCCAAACTTTCAGTAATTTATATCTTTTCATGCCCCGAAATAATTCTAAAAGAGTTTCAAGAATATATCATTTCTACGCCAAAAAAATATAACAATCAAATTTATTTTTCGTTTTGAATTTGTACTTTATATAAAACATGTCACTAGGGCAATATATCACAAATCACATGGCGATATATGTTCGAATTACGCTATGCAATTTTCAAACTTGTTACCTCCCGCACCAAAGTCGAATCACTTAACCACTAGGACAATGGTGCTTGTCATCAAATTTGTTTTTTGGGAATGATATATTAACAAATGAATGTCTTATCTATTTGACATTTTTATACCAATGCAAGAATATCAAATATATTATATATAATCTCATAACTATTGACTTATATTGTCAAATAGATTGAAAATTTGCAACTAAAATGCTTACACAAGAGCAATAACTTGTACTTTGTCGACGCACTCTAGAACAAAATACGCTATTGCAATATACTTTACTTCACAAATTCTCATTATATTCATCATGAATCAAACTCATCACATCAACATCTGTATTTTACAAGTGTAATTAGTATCCTTCTTCACAATTGGTATAGTAGAATTCAATTCAAGGTCATAATGCCTAAAAAAATTTATACACAAAAAGAAGTTGTATTTATTATATAAATTGACCAACTAGCAGGACCGAACCTTATTTTATTTATGCCAATTTTATCATTCTGTGTGGCTGCATATACTTTTTGATGCTAAAGTGGGATCCCAAATGAAAGCAGTGTTAACACCCCATTCATTTACTTCATTTGATTTACTATTAACATAGCAAATTGCAGATATGTAGTTGATATTTGAAGCAATGTTGTACAACAGAAATAATTATGCATTGTCATTGATAAAGAGTAAAATAAGCTTTGAAATAAAATGTGTGGATTATGCAATTAAAATTTGATCATTCTAAATTGGACACAAAATATATCGAAACAAAATTAATGGTGCATTTGAAACAAAGAGGGAACTAAGGTCAGAATGAACAGCCTAAGTTAATACAGTTACAGACATATAAATGAAGTAATTATGAAGTTATAATAAAAGATAGATATGAAATACAAAAATGCAGAGTGGTCCGGAAGAAGCCTGTCTGGATGTGAAGTGAGCAGCATGTATTAAAGCTGCTGCAATGATGCTGAGATGCGAAGTGAATGAAGGTAGGAAAAAGCTACCATAGAGATGCTGAAGCTAACTTATAACATGCAGTAGTATGCGTGTATATACATAATTGGAGTGCACATTGAAACATACTTGTAGTGATGCTGACGCCGAGCAAACTGGAGCTGAAGTGCTATATTGATTCAAAGAACCGAACTGATATGCATCATGCTGCACTAAAAATCAAGCTGAATTGTATGCCGATATATTAACCTCAAGATCTTTTAGACTCAAACGGATGTAGGTAACCATGAATTGGTTGATGGTGGTTTTGTAGTTTGGCCAGAGTGTCGTATTCCTTGTTTGTAAGCTTCTAGATATGCTGTGATAGTGAAATTTGAAGTTGTCACAATGAACTTTGTAGAACTTGATATGTACTATTTCGTACGTTGATGTTTTTTTAATAATTTGATAATATGTTAATTTTGAAATTTAATTTCGTGTTTTCCATTGTTATAAATTCGTATAGATATAGTTGAATGAAATACTATTAAATGCTGAATAAGATATGGTTCAACTATACCAAATTTGCAACACTTATAAGTGTTGGTAATTTTTCTATTTACCTCTGTGTGCGAGGAATTCCCAACGATGATAACCGTTGGAAATTAAAAAATTCCCAATGATTATAAGCGTTGGGAATACGAAAATTGTCGTAGGTTATAACTGTAATTTAAAAGAAAAAAATTTCAACTGTTACAACTATTGGGAATACCAAAATTTCCAACAGTTACAACCGTTACAAAATATGTAAAAAAAATATAACGTACCTGCTACCAACGGTTATAACCGTTGGGAATTTGATTACCAATGATTATAACCATTACAAAATGACAATTCTGATGTTGTTAATGGTCAAGGTGAATGGAGAATATCCAAAAGCTAAATGTAAAAGCAAGAACACTAGCAATCTGCATTAAGTTACACTCAACCAGATGATGACAAGCATTCAAATCAAGACTGCTCATAGCAAGCCAGATCCAAAGTGAAGGCGCCCAACCAATGACATCATGGCTTATTGGCTAAAAATAGACGGCAATCCTAAGGCACAAGGGACTCTAGGCATAACAGAAATGGACATACAACCATAAGTGTGCTTTCCTATATTAGAGCTCTATCCAGAAACTAATTAATAATAGAAACGCTTAGATTCAATATAATAAGTCATTTGGCTATATAAGAGTGACAAAATAAGGAAAGGACAGTGGATATATCCAAACCACTATAAAAGTTTCGGTGTTAGTTACTTTCAGCACTTTACTTTATGCCCATTTATTATCTTAATTCAGTAGTTTAATGTGTTGTAACTTCAACAATACAACATCACAACTCAGTATTTCTATATCCGAAACCTATAACCAAACCGACTTCCGGAGCTATATCTTCATACTTTGGGTGTTGGTGTAGATGAAATTCTATACCAACATTTTTCATGCTAGAAGTAGGGCTTGAACCTCCGCATTTCTTTTCCTTTTGGAGATCCAACAAGAGAAAACCAGTTATGTCTAGTCCCGAAAACAAAAGAGTCATCTCAGAACTATCCCTCAACCTTCGCATTTAGCTCATTGTAGAAGACAACAATGAAAGATTGGTCACCCTCATTTCGGAGAAAGAAAATGGTCTGGAGTATGATCATGTTTATGATTCAAACCTTTATATTAAATAACTTTTAGGGTATCTCCAAAATCACTTTTTGAATCATCGTAGCTCTGAAATATTGTCAAGGCCCTGAATGATGAAGGTAGGGACCTATTCATCGAACTATTAGAATATGAAGGTCTAGCTTTTTACTGATAAGAGAGCCCTCCCAGATGCCTAAGACAGTAAATTTGGAAAGAAGTTGAAGCATGATCAAGACCTTACCCCACTCAATCAAAGCTTGTGCGGATATTCATGGAAACTCTTGATGAGCTCTCTTACCCCAATTAACCCCCTCCCCCATTCAAGAAAGAAAATCCGAAGAGTGAGAAGTATTGCACTTACCACTTGATGAATAGACATGAGATAGACAAATGTCGAAAGCTCTCTTACGCAATTGAAAAATTCATACAAAAGAGAATTTAACTAAATTCGTTAAGCATTGGATTAAATATCATGTTTTAAAAAAATTCATTTCGTTGTACTTTTAAGATTCTAAGAGAATTCCATGTAACCCTTGTCAAGTGAATGCATAAGGTGTTTCTTTTCGCAAAAGATGAAGTTGCAAGAAGGATTCTTTTCATAAGTCAAATTTCCACAGACAAATAAAAGGCTCTAGTTCCATTAAAGAGCTTATCCTGGTCATAACTTCAAAAGTCTCAACTCCAAAGAAGACGGGCACCTCATAGTTTCGAATCTCTGGAACCTTAACTAGTGGGCCTCGCTACATCCATGTTTGACATAACCCTGTCCCGGGTTCCGATTGCAAGGGGATATCTAGGTCTGGGTATTGACGGTCCCCTTTTTGGTACATTTTCACTCCTTAAGAACTTTTGCATATCATACTTGCAATTAGAATTTAAAATTAAAATTCTCTATCCGTACTTGCATTTAGAATTTAAGGACCAAAATCCTTCCATTAATCCAACGAGATTAATGGAAAATTTCACTGAAATCCTTTCATCAAACTGACAAAATTGATGAGGAATTTCACTTTTTTTGAAACATATATATACATATATCTATATTAATTACACACACGTGTGTGTGTGTGTGTGTGTGTGTATATATATATATCGATGGTTTCCTTTTCTCAAACTAAAGTAAAAACTTTCTATTGAATAATGTGTTATGAAAGCCATATAATCTCAAAAGTCTTTCATGGAATACCCTTAAAAACACTTTACCCAAGAGATTTGTGTTTTCCTTTACCAAATTACAACTAGCATTTCATATGATTGTTAACTCAGGGTAACTTTAGACGACTGACACCTGCTAAAAGAGGTTGCAGATGGCCGACACCAGTAAAAGTGGTTGTAATGACCCACGCCTACCAAAAGGGGTTGTAGATGGCCAACACCAGTCAAAAGTGGTTATAGATGGCTGACACTAGCCAAGTGGTAAGTAAATTGAGACCCAATAATAAAATTGGTAGACCTTGCCATTAGAGCACGCCCATAGTGGTGCGCAACAAAGTGTAAGGTCAAAATCATTTGGGTTTAAAAAGAAGTCAAAAAGTAAAATGCATGCTGATAGTGAATCATGATCAGTGGAATCATGCACTTGGTAGATTCCAATTTAGATCAAAATATTGGGTAGATTCCCGATAATAATGAGTTATGGTTAGTGGAATTATGCACTGGGTAGAGTCCCCATTAGATTAGAAAATTGGATAGATTCCCAATAATATTGAGATATGGTTATGTAGTACCATGCATTGGGTAGATTCCCAACTAGATTAGAATGTTGGATAGATTCCCAATTAAGATTAGAATGTTGGGTAGGTTACCAATTAGATTAGAATGTTAGGTAGATTCTCAATTAGATTAAAATGGTGGGTGGATTCCCAATTAGATTAAAATGTTAGGTAGACTCCCAATTAGATTAAAATGGTAGGTAGATTTCCAATTAGATTAGAATGATTGATAGATTCCCACTTAGATTAAAATTTAAGAAGGTTCTCAATTAGATTGGAATGTTGGATAGATTCCTAACTAGATTAGGGCATGAGATAGATCCCTAATGTTATGAAGCCATAGATGAGAAGCGCCATACATTGGGAAGATTGCTAGTTAGATAGAAAGTGAGTAGATTTTCAATACGGGGAGAATGTTGGAGAAGTTCCTAAGTTAAGACATAAAATAGATTCATTGTAAACTAAAAAAGGTAAAGATGAACATAGAATATGAATAAGACGAGACTCTTAATTGTGTTACTAAGTTGGCTCCAGACAAGAATCCAAATATAAAATTCGGATGGAACCGAAATCTTATTTTAAATAAATATGACCGGGGGCAAAAGATACCCCATAGAAGAAAAGTCCTAAAGAGCACACTCAAGCAAAGTGATAGCGTAAGAAGTGAAACCGAAAGGACTAAAATTTCTTTACATATAATTTATTCAATTTTTTTTACAAGGGATAGGCTAAGATAAACGCCTAAAGAGATAGTTTTACAAGTTGGATTCTAAAATAGAGAACACGGCAGGTAAGGTATTAGGGCAAAAGAAGAGATCCTCCTCCAACTAGAAAAGCTGAGATGATAAGTCAGAATCCTCCGAAACAATCTGGATATTCATGGTCTCGGAAGGAACCTATTAGCATATCATCCTAAGCTTCCTTTCCTCTCTTCGTTTAAATGGAGTAGCCGTGTCATCTCTCAAAACAAGACATTGACTTGGGGCTTACTCTTCTACGAAATAATTTAGCTCTAAGTTTTTAGACCTAGCTTTGACTTAAGGAAGTTGCTCTTAACCTCAAAAGTTGTAAGGGTTACTTTCAACTTTTGGAACTTGACTACCTTATCCTCGTAAGATTGGTAAAGAGAGGCATAATCTTACAAAATCTTTGAACAGTCCAAGTAGGATACTCCTTAAAGAACATCGACTTAAGATTAGTAGAGATAAAAGATGATAGATAAAGAAAGACTTCATGTTGGCTACTCTGGTTTGAAATATCATACGACAATAACATCAAGTCAAGCGGAAATTCAAATATAATCGAGTCATCGAGGATGTTTCTTTCAATAATTTATACAAATCAAAAGTTACATAAGTCATATTATTGCAAAGACAAGCAATGGAATGTTTTATTCGTCACGAGTATTACCGAAAGTATCTTTTTATTCCTCCTCGTTAGCGGAAGCGGTTCTCTCTACCCCCTCAATTGGGGTTTTGGCTTCATGTCTCGCTTCGGCCTCGGTATCTTTCTTCTTATGACACTCCTCATACCTTTTGCCTAAGTTGGCTTCTACTGTGGCAGCATGGCCCCTAATATAATCTAGAGAGAAAGTTATGTTTTGATCTCGATGGTCAGCTTAAGCATAGAATAAAACCTGGAAAGCTCATCTGCTAGTTTCCCTCACACTCTCGTCTCTAGCAATATAATGATCTCTATCAACCACCCTGGCCTTGACTTTCTTCAACCTCTCATTCTTCTCCTTTAAAGCTTTCTTAAGGGTCTTGATCTTACGATCCTTCTCTCCCATGATTCTCTAAATCTTCCACTTGAGTAGTTGCCTCTTGCACTATGACCTTGAATTTTGCAAACTCTTTTTCGTTGCATTAGCAACGGCTACCGTCTCCTCAATTTTTAATCACCTATGTTGAAAGGTGAAGATTTCTGCCATAGTCTAAAAAGAAGCAACAAGGTAAGAACATATGTTGGAATCATAAACCTACATGTGAAAAAGCATTTTTACCTTGATGCTCCCTTGAAAGATGTTAATCCAAAAAATGGATCAACACCCTAGATCAAGTGTGAAAGCATCGGTGCAGATAATCAGCAGCAAAAATATCAGATAAACAACAAATAAAGGCAAAAGTAAGAAAAGAGACATAATTTTTATAGTGGTTCGGCTGACTCTGGCCTACGTCCACTTTAATCAATCTTTATTATGATTGTACTAGTTGAATCTCTTTGGATATCAACTACATAGTCTTTAGATCTAAGTTACAATGAGTTAGAATAAGTCATAAGTACAATGGTTGACTGGAGAATCACAGTAACCCCTTAATGACTATTGTAAGGGAGAAGAAAGTTAAAGAAGTGAACGAATTTCAGTAGAGTAATGGCGGCTCTCTCTCCAAAAAAATTCCATCTCTAGTTGCAGGTAGGTGGGTATTTATAGGGGAATTCGATGAGTGTTAGGCCAAAAGTCCAAGTGCAGAAGAGTCTAGTTGTTATGCCAAGTCATCACCGAAAATCTCAAATCAATCTGAGTCATTTTTGTGGATCACTAGCTATCCACGAGCAATGGATCTTTAGCTATCCATAGAGGATGGATTGCTAGCTATCCATCAAATTAGCATATTTTTCTACCAAAAGCCTTTACTTAGTGCTACGAAGGAGCTCGAAAAGTTTGAGGGCGATCGAACCTATCTTGGTGGATCGCTGGCTATCCATAGGAGATGGATCATTAGCCATCCATCCACTTAGCACATTTTTAAGTGATCTTTGTTTGGTTGTTTTTCTATCTTCTATTTAAGTGCCATGTTCAAATATCAAGTCGTTTGGAGCTAGTTTGATCATCCATCTCTAAGTGTCATCTGAACTAAAAGAATCATCCATAACTCGCACAAATCTTAACAAAATCAAATGAAACTTTGCAAGAATACTCCAGAGGCTGTCAGGGGCCCACCATAGAAATTTTAGGTGGTGGGGCCCAATCTAGATTGGTTGCTAGCGATTCATCTAGATGGATCACTAGCAATCCATCAAATCAAATTCTAATGTACTCATTTTTTTGTGAGCCTTCTTCTATGTCTTCTAAATGTTCTCCCAAAATGCCAACCCAATTCGACTTTATATGAGTTCTATAGGTCCATTTTAAGTTAGTTGCTTTTGGTTAAACAACTTAAATCCGATGAGTCTTCACTGCTCGAGCTAGATTGTTTGGCATGCTATGAAACTTGGCAAGCATCTATAGGGAACATGTTAGATCATGATGCCAGAGGACTGGAGGATCCACAAGTAAGCTTTATGGATCGCTAATGATCCATCGCCTTAGCTTGTCTTGGCATTTTTTCTTTGGTCTTTCTCTTCTTTTCCTTCTGGTCTTTTAAGTCGATTCTTGAGATGTTTTGGTTCGTTGTAGATGTTTTGGTTCCCTTTGAATTCTAATGGTTAAAAACCAAGTTAACATTTGCCCCTGAAAGTACGCTTTTTGAATGAAACGTGTGCTTCGCTCCAAAATAAGTTCTAGTAACGAGTCTTTGATCATTAAGCTTTCCAGCGGCTTTCGACTAGCAAACCATCCAGTTCCTTTACATTCTTTCGTCAATTACAAGTCGTTCCAAACCTGTTATATCCTAGGACTCTAACTTTGCTTAGGTGTAATATATACATCATAATCATACTGATTTCATTCGGAGTTATTACATCACATTTCTCTAATTAAATTGCATGTTTCCAATTACATCATATATCTCCATTTATATCACATGGCTCTAATTGTCTCATGTTCATTATGGATTTACATCACTATCAATTTTTGCTTCACATCAAAATCACATTATATAGAAGAATCACATCATATATCAGAACACATCATATATCAGAATCACAACATATATTGAAATCATCCTGCGTTCATCTAGGATTTATTAGTTTTATTCTGCTTATAAGGCATTCAAATCCTTTTATTAAACCAAATATGTTTTAAGTCTCGATCTCTACTAATCATTTAAGTTTAATGCATGATCTCTTCGGATCATTTAATGTTTAGTTTAATGCGCGATCTCTCTGGATCGTTCAATGTTTAGTTTAATATGCCATCTCTCCAGATTGTTTAATGTTTTAAATTAACGGAACGATCTCTTTGGATCGTTCAATGTTTAGTTTAATATGCCATCTCTCCAGATTGTTTAACGTTTTAAATTAACGGAACAATCTCTTCGGATCATTTATTTGTTAAGTTAAAGGGGATGATCTCTCTGGATCATTTGCTTATTAAGTTAAGGTGGATTAAGTAAGCCCATCCGCTCACTCTCTAGTGAGGAGACTTACTTCTTGCACTTCGGTCCCGTCCCTTCGGTCGAGACTCTATGACATTCGATATCATACAAGTCCATCTACTTGCTCTCTACCAAGGGGACCTGCACCTTGCACTTCGGTCTCATCTCTCTGGCCGGGACTCTGTGGTGTTCAAAATCATTTATCACATTAAATATGGAGTTTACAAAATTCAAATTTCAAAACAGAGCAAAAAAGAAAAAAAATTAAATAAGCAAAAATCATGAATGTCTATCCCAGACATCCGACTCAGAGCATAGTCATGGTCCAATCTAGGTTTTGTGCACGTCCAAGCAGTTTGAGATTATTATCCTAAGTAATTAGCCGGGATATTCGACTCAGAGCGCGACCAGGAATCATTTTAGGTTTAGCACACGTTTAAGCGATCTAGGGTCATTGTTGTCCTGAATATTTATCTTAGGCATCCGAATCAGAGTATGCCTAGGGACCATTCGGGCCCCATACACGTGTAAGCAACCTGAGGTTATTAAAGGCAAAAAAGCAAAAGGCAGAGAGTAAAGGATGAACCTTCCCCCTATTCCAACTATGAGTTTCTGGCTTCAGCCCAAAAGCTCATGTATTCATACTCTGATTTGCTACTCTAGCTCCAACATCATCCGTTCCAAGCATTAAAGCTTATCCTAGATCTAAATTCGTCGTGCCCCCAAGTCATGTGGGCATTATTTCAGTTTGTTTTTCTCTACCTACAGATGCTTCTGCATTGGGTCCTATTGTTGATTCCATCGTTGCCGCCAAGTATTAGTTGCTTTGGGCGTGGGGGCAAGACTCCACCTTGTTCCAATCCAACTTCTGCAGCTCCTATTTTGTTCCTATTCCTTGTAGATCTAGCTGTCCCTTGTTCCTCCATCCTTTGGAAGAAGCTATCCATCATTTCTTGTTGCCTAGGCAAGATCCCATCTTGCATCTCCTTTGTCGTCATTTCCATTTATTTTCTAATCACATAGATGGGTTGATAATAAATTAAGGACACCTCTTGTCTGCCCCTAGGCTCCAGCTGACTTGCTACATCTCTAGACCTAGTATTAGGCCTACTAATCTTCTCTAAATCTTAGATTCAAACTTCATTCTCTAGATCTCGTTCAAGGTTTTCGGTGAAAGTACCAAAATGTTAACCCAAAAAATGGATCAACATTATAGATCAAGTGCGAAATCATCAGTGTAGATAATCAGCAACCCAAATCTCAGATAAACAACAAATAAAAGGCGAAAATAAGAAAAGAGACATAGAATTTTTATAGTTGTTCGGCTAACTTTGGCATATGTTCACTTTAATCAATCTTTATTATGATTGTACTAGTTGAATCTCTCTAGATATCAACTAGTTAGTTATCAGATCCAATTATAATGAGTTATAATAAGTCACAAGTACAAGGGTTGACTGGAGCAACACAGTAACCCCCTTGAAGACTGTTGTGTTGGAGAAGAAATGAAGAAATGAAGAAATTCCAGCAGGGTAATGGCAGCACTCTCTTCGGAAAAGATCCATCTTTAGTTGCAGGTAGGTGAGTATTTATAGGGCAATTCAGTAAGTGTTGGGCCAGAAGTCCAAGTGCAGAAGAGTCCAGTTGTTATGCCAATTCATCACCGAAAATCTCAAATCAATCCGAGTCACTTCTATGGATCGCTAGCTATCCATAGAGGATGGATTGGTAGATATCCATCAAATTAGCATATTTTTCTAACGAAGACTTTACTTAGAGCTACGAAGGAGCTCGAAAAGTTTGAGGGCAATCCAACCTATATTGATGGATCCCTGGCTATCCATAGGGGATGGATTGGCTATCCATCCACTTAACATATTTTGAGTGATTTTTGCTTGGTTGTTTTCCTATCTTCTATTTAAGTTCCTTGTCCAAATTTCAAATCGTTTGGATTTAGTTTGATCATCCATCTTCATGTGTCATCTGGTCCAAAAGAATCATCCATAACTCGCACATATCTTAGCGAGATCAAATGAAACTTTGCAAGAAAACTATGGAGCCTGTCAGGGGCCTACCATGGGCCCCACTCTAGATGGGTAGCTGGCGATTTATCTAGATGGATCACTAGTGATCCATCAATTCAAATCCAAGTGCTCTCATTTTTTTGTGAGCCTTCTTCTATGTCTTCCAAAATGCCAAGCAATTCGACTTCGTATGAGTTCTGTAGGTCCATTTTAAGTTAGCTGCTTTTGGTCAAACAGCTTGAATCCGATGAGTCTTCACTTCTCGAGCTAGATTGTTTGGCATGCTATGAAACTTGGCAAGCGTCTATGGGGAACATGTTAGATCATGATGATAGAGGACTGGAGGATCCATGAGAAATCTTTATGGATCGCTAGCAATCCATAGGCGATGGATCGCTAGCGATCCATCGTCTTAGCTTGTCTTAGCATTTTTTCCTTTGGTCTTTCTCTTCTTTTCCTTCTGGTCTTTTAAAGATCCTTGAGATATTTTGACTTGTTTTAGATGTTCTAGTTCCCTTTGAATTCTTTTGGGTTAAAAACCAAGTTAATAATGGATACGCTCAGTTGTTTTTGGATTCCCGGTATAGAAGTCGGGGTCTAACATATGTTTCGGTAATGGCATTGAAAAGGTGACCTTCAAAAGTAGCTCTAGCTATTTACATTGCTTCTTATTCTTCTTAGCTAGCAAACCCAAACCCCTTCCTTTGGTACTTTCGAATTTAGAGGATCCGGTAACCTTTTAATTCTTCAAGCCGAGAGTATTCTTATCAGAAAGCAACAACGTAGACCTCTTCCTAGTATCTTTCCCCTTACCTATGGAGCTGGCCTTCTTAGGGGAAGAAGGCACTGAAGAAGAAGAAGAAGAAGAGGAGGTAAGGTCTAAATAAAAGTTAAGATTAAGTTGCGCTAAGAGCCTAAAATAAACTAGCTCAAGAGAAAAGCCCTTGGTTTCGCTTTCTCTAAGATCAGTCTCAGCTTTCCCTCCACTATCGATGACTACGGTAGAAGATGCCTCATACTTCTTAGAGGGTGTGAGCCTAAAAAATATAGCAGAAGGAGGTAGGAAGCCCCGAGCTTTTAGTTTGTCTTTGGAAGAACCAGATGTCGGAGTCGTTGTATGAAAGCAATCTTCATAACTTCCTTATATCTCTCCTTTTATTGGTCAGTGATAGTCGGATCGCTAATATTCTTGGGTCTCACTATTTCAGATTTAACCAAGTAAGGAGATACAACTTAGGTTATTGATGGGACTAAAGGAAAGAAAAGTATCCAAAAACATACCATCATTGGTAAAGGAGGTGGCAATTCAATCAGAAGAGGCCTTAACAAGGAACCACCTACATGGCGTTATCTTACTAAATGGATCTTGTAGAGGAGATGACCTTAGAAATTTGAGACCCCAATGGATTTGGATTCTTACAAGTTGAGCACGTAATTGATCTCGAGAGCAGGTATGTCTCGATAACCTCTTTCGAAATATAAGATCGCCATGGCAGAATAAGTTATGTAGGAAGTAGCCAAAAGCGGGAAAGAATTAATGTGGTAAAATTCAAGAACGTCAACAAATTGGGTGCTAAAGGCAGGAATATCTCATGATCTAAATGCTCTATAGGCTATACAAAATATTCTTTTGGAGGATTGTTATAATGCATCCCATACCAGGGAGCAAGCGTCTCAACTCCTATGATACCATACGAAGACAAAATATCGTTAAGTTCTTGTCGAGTCTGAATAGGAGCATCCATTTCAAATCTAAGAAAGTAGGATGGATGTTGAAATTGGAATCGAATAAATATTGTAAATAATAATGGCGGCTTTACAATTTGAACAAGTGAAAAGAGTATAGAAAAGGGGTTGGAATGTTTATATTAAATGGAACGACATAGATTAAAGAAAGAGAAGTTTTCCACCATGGATTCAGTTTGACAAAGAATATCAAAAGGCCACCTCATCAAATGCCAAGTCGGCCTTACGTAGGAAAAGGGAAATGCCTTTTGAAGATGGTTGGTCAATTGCCAACATATGGGCCAACATTTAATGCAAAACCAGATCCCATCTCTTCAAAAGTCCAGTACCAAACGATCACTTACAAGTTCGTACTATAAACAAAGTTTTGACTTCACGGTCCTAAATTAGATTTTGCCTTTCGGCTCAATTTCACTTACCACTTATCCTGTATGGCTTTAAGTGATAAGCATGTTTTTGGAAAAGTTATGACCTCACAGTCCAAAATTAAATTTTTCCTTTCGACGCTGTAATAATTTCACTTACCACTTATCCTAGACGGCTTCAAGTGAAAAGCATCGGCACCACAACAATTTCGCTTACCACTTAGCCTAGATGGCTTCAAGTGACAAGCATCGGCACCACAATAATTTCACCTAACACTTAGCCTAGATGGCTTTAAGTGACAAACATAGTTTTCAAAAAAGCTTTGACTCATGGTCCCAAATTAGATTTTTCCTTTTGGCACCGTAACCATTTCGCTTACCACTTAGCCTTGATGGCTTCAAGTGACAAGCATAGTTTCAATACAGTTTTGATCTCATGGTCCCAAATTAGATGTTTATTTTCGGCATCGTAACAGTCTCGCTTGCCACTTAGCCAAGATGGCTTCAAGTTACAAGCTAGTTTTGAAAAAGTTTTGACTTCAGGGTCCCAGATTAGATTTTGTCTTTCGACACAGTAATAATTTCTCTTATCACTTAGCCTAGAGGCTTCAAGTTATAATCATAGTTTTTGGAAAAGTTTTGTCCTCATTGTCCTAAATTAGATTTTACCTTTGGATACCGTAACAGTTTTGCTTACCACTTAGCTTAGACAGCTTCAAGTGACATGCATAGTTTCTGAAATAGTTTTTACCCCACGGTCCCAAATTAGATTTTGCCTTTCGGCTCAATTTCACTTACCTATTAGCTTAGATGGCTTTAAGTGATAAGCATAGTTTTTGAAAAAGTTATGATCTCATGATCCCAAATTAAATTTTGGCTTTCGGCACCATAATAATTTCACTTACCACTTAGTCAAGATAGCTTCAAATGATAATTATAGTTTTCGAAAAAGTTTTGACCTCATGGTCCTAAATTAGATTTTTCCTTTTAGCACAGTAATAATTTCGCTTCATTCAAATGACTTCAAGCGCAAAGCACGATTTTCAAAAGTTTTAACCTTATGGTCCTGGTTTAGATTTCGTTTTTCAATGTTCAGGCAATTTCATTTATCATCTAGCCTCGATAACTTCAAGTGGAAAATATGATTTTAAAAGTTTTGATCTCACAGTCCAATTTAAAATTTCACCCCTTCAATTTTCAAAACTGTTAATTACTCATCACTTGACCAAGACAACCGATTAAGCCTTCATCATCGGGCACTGATTTCAAATTGTTTTCAAAACCCTCTCGATAAGGTTGGATCTTTACGAGTTGCATAAGCGAAGCAGCACCCGCGAAAGCTCAGAATTAACTTCATGGTGGGAATGGAATTACAAGCCAAGTATTAAACCTGATACGATAATATTCTTTCCGAAGTCCATCCCATAATAATCATATGAGGTGAACTTTAGTGGCATGTGTTACACTATAATTTCTATAAACTACAAATCACTAATATTCAAAAGGAAATCTCCTTGGCTTATATTTTTGAGGCCTGTATTTTGGTTTCTAACGAGAGCATGCAATACGAGAGAACGAATCAAAGTGTCAACAAAGGCCAAGCTTATTATTCAGCTGAGATAAGAAGCCTGACCGAGAGCATTAGTTGCAGAAGCCCGAAGCAATTACATAAATAACAGCAATCAATGGCTTAGATAGCCCATACCGAGAACAAAGGTCAAGCTGAATGGAAGATATTCCAAAGCTATATGTAAAAGCGACACATCAACAATCAGTGTCAAGTTACACTCAGCCATATGATGATAAGCGTTCAAATCAAGACCGCTCATAACAAGCCAAATCATCAATCCAAAGAGAATACGCTTAACCTATGGCGTCATGGCTTATTGGTTATAAATAGATGGCAATCCCAAGGCACAATGGATCTTCTGGCATAATAGAAATTGACATAAAATCGTAAGTGTACTTTCCTATATTAGATCTCTATCCAAATACTCATAAATGGCGGAATGCTTAGATTCAATGTAATAAGCCTCTCGGCTATATAAAAATGACAAAATGAAGAAAGGATAGTGGACGTAGGGAATTTTAGTCCGAACCACTATAAAAGTTTCGGTGTTATTAACTTTTAGCACTTTACTTTTTGCCCATTTATTGTCTTAATTCGGTAGTTCAACATCCAGTAACTCCAACAATACAATATCACATCTCAGTGTTCCTATATTCGGGACCTATAATCAAACCAACTTCTAGACCTATATCAGACCTTGGGGTGTTAGTGTAGACGAAATTCTGCACTAAAAAGTAGAAAAATTGAAATTTTACTGAATGATTTTAAGAAAATAGATACTCCTTATCAACTTAAAATATAATAAATGATGGAAGTTGTGCATCCGCAAACTTCGATTCTTGGTTCACCAAAAGTAAATTAAAATACTAAGGAAAAGGAAAATAGGAAATTAGTTAATACTTCAACCAAAAGAATGTCTTTATCATTGAAGTTAATAGAAAGACTTTAATCTCAAAATCCATCAAGTCAACTAAGTTGTAGAACATACCCAAGAAGGAAAAACTTTAAATTCGTAAACCAATACATGCTGATAAAAAATCTATTTCATAAATTATTATCTTATTAATACATGTTTACATTTTTTAGTTGGAACATTGGAATCATTTTATAAAATGTATTTAATCGAATCCCATCGGAGATTAAACCATTTGTGAACAATATTATCGATCTTCAATTGGACGACGTCCATATGATTTCGTTGTATCGTCGCACTTCTTAGAATAAAGGAATCATGTTGGCCTCGAGTTCATCGTGATTTATATGAGGAGTTGTATAAAATAAATAACTTAATAAGTAAGTATTCATAGAACATGGTAGACACAACATTTTGTATATACAACTACAACGTGAAGGTGATGGTTTGCACCGCAGGAGAAATGGATGACAATGCCTAAAATTGGTTATGTTATTATGAATAAATATAACAGACATATTTAACATTAGTGAAAGACTCACTTTGACGTTATCACCACTAAAGTAAAAATGCCACCTCTAGTAAAACGTTAAGAAATAGCAATAACATTTGCTAATGATGATCATTTTGTGCACATATGTTTCCATTTTTCATTACTATTTAATTTTTTTGTTCAATGTATTAAATTATCTTTTTTACTATAGGTAGAATTAGGACTGGAACATTTAGTGCCACCTATTTATGCAAATGGTTGACAATTCACCATATGGATTCAAGTACCTAGGAATTTATTTATAGTGACTATAAGTAAGCATAGGATCAAAGAACTCAATTCGCAAAGTGGAATTGAAATGTACTTTGAATTAACTTTGTACTTTGAAACAATGCATGGTAAAAGAAAATTTTATGCTTTTGAAACAATGTGCTTTGAATCAACTTTGTATGTGTACTGTTGTTTGTGTCTATACTCGAAGCAATATGATTCTCGTAATCTTTGATTACGTTATTGTATTGTGACCACCCACCTTTTCGACCCTCAAAAGTCTACCCTAATATATCTACGGTACTTACGTGCTAAACATCCAAGTACTGTAAAGGCAAATTGTTGAGGTGAAAGAAAAGACATAATAGAATCTCACATCATGATGAGTAATTTATAATATCCAAATGATATTTACAAGAAAAAACTTTCATATACATAAAAAAATCAAAATAAACTAAATTATTATCAACCTAGACAGTTATAGCGGCATATCCTCATAAATGCTAATAAATACAAAACCAGAAATATAGTGGAAATAAAATAAGTGAATAGTCTTGGAGGCATACAGCTTGTCTCATGAAGCTCAAAAGTGTCTATAGCTAAATTTGCAAATAAACTTGGGTTTGACCCTGAGTATTATAAGAAAATAATACGTGGATCAGTTTGGTAAACCAGCATGAGAGACTCAAATCATTTGGATTTTTAATGTTATAAAACCTTTCAAAAATAAAGGTATATCGTAAGATCACGCCGCACGTAAACACAGACAAATTTTACATTACGATAACCAAATCTTTTTATTAGAAAATCCAGTGATATTTTAATAATGTCTAAAGTTTAAAATAAATATATAACGTTGCCGAAATGGTTACATCAATTACATTCAATAGCACACATTTAGTGTACAAGTAAGTCCGTAAGGCATGTATGGAAAAATGGATTCCATCAATGAAAAGGCTACTGGGGTACCGCCTATCACAGTATACCTCTAGATAAAATATACTGAGGACCACACATGGACCCCTTCATGGCAAGATCGGCCTAAACCTTCTTGGATAGTATGGAGTATGTCGTCACCCCGGTTGTCCCAAACAAACCGCTTCCGTGAGCATAACATGCATAATCCGTAAAAGTCAATCTAGATACGAGTGATGATTATATCATGATATTAGCAAACAACATAGCCTTGCGACATATCCCTTGTTTTAGTCATTACCTGGTATGAGGTTTGAGGCTACATTTTAACTTTTTACCAAATCCCACTTGGAATGCTAACACCATCCTCCAAGCAACAATGGTATGCCAACATTCATCTATACAAGTTGTTTGGTATATGAACAAACTGAAGGCACTACTTCTAATACATCCTTTTTTAAATCACCCTTAGGATTGGTAGTAAGTAACCCTTGCACTACAAAGAACTCCGTCTTTGATTCCATTATCTTAAATATATCCCCAGTTCGAATGCTTATGCCGGTTCGAAGTGGTTTTCAAAACTCATGCTTATCGGATCCCAATCTCTCTGAACCAACAATCACTGATTTCAAAATTGGCCAAGATTTGATAATCAATTATTTAACTATAATATGAGCAAACAATCCAATCAAAGATTTAATTTCATATGGAAAACAAGCATGATTAAGCACAAAAGAAAACACTAAGCGTCTTTAATTAATCTTTCCATTAAGTAATATCAGTTAGTAATTACTTATATTAAAATACTTTTACAAAGATATACATATACTACTCATTTACCATTCATTTACTCTCTTTCAATACTTATAAAATGTATAATATACTTATCCCGATGGTATATAAATATTATGAAAGATTTTATGTTTCAAAAGCATACTTAAATAGCTCAAAACAAATGTCACTTAAAAACATTGTTTACTATAAACCAAATCCACTTTTCTTTTGGTTTAAGTAAATGGATCTTATGGAAATTAGACCAAAATTGCTTACCACCACTTTTCGATTTCAAACTTGTACCATCCATTGGTTAACAATGTAGTCGAACAAGTTAGCGTACTATCTTTGCCTCAATGTACATTTCTAAACTCTCATAGATAAAGACGAGTTTCCATACCTTGGAATTTAGTGTTAAGCATGAAAAGAATGCTTTGCATACCATTATAAATTAAAATGATCATTTATAGAAATCAAATCTCTAATTCTGGTTACATTTTCGATATTTTGAATTACTCTATCTCTCACCCAAAAGCGAAACTAGGTGAGTCAGGGCGCTGATTGCTCCTAACCTTAACTTTGTTAAAACACTTCGATTCTAGATCTCACAGATAGATGATCAATCTACTCATCGGCTATTAGTGTCAAGTATAGGACTACTAATTTCCATAAGTAATCGATTCGTACATAGGAATAATGTTTTATGCACTTAACATCAACTTTGATTTCAAACTTAAACAATTCTTTGGTTAACAAAGAAGTCGTTCAAGTTGGGTATTTTTACCTTTCAAACCTTAACTCGACAATATTCTTATCTTTCGGGATAGATAGAAGATTCACTATCTCGAAGCTTAATATAAAGTATATGACTTCATAAATTTTGTATACTATTTATAATAACAAAACATTACAAAACAAATTTCCTTTTTCCAATTTCCCAAAACCATTTACTATAACAAGAATGTCATCGTCCATGATCTCTTTCCTTTTCTTGAAATATTTATTACAACAATAGTTTGTAATCCATGGTTTCTTTCCTCTTTAAAATTCCATTTAAAAATTCTTATACTACACTTTAAAACTTCCATATAA
This sequence comes from Allium cepa, assembly GCA_030765085.1. Lineage (NCBI taxonomy): Eukaryota > Viridiplantae > Streptophyta > Magnoliopsida > Asparagales > Amaryllidaceae > Allium > Allium cepa. The sequence goes on from CM060929.1 coordinate 255,671,415, forward strand.
ATTCTCATTTGGAATCTTTGTTAAAACCATATTTGATTTGGAAGGAAAAGATTCCCATTTTCATAAAAGTACCACTTGTTTTGTTATATCAAGTAATTCTTTAAATCATTTAACTTCCTTTAAAACACTTTAAAACAAATTTTAAATTTCCATTCAAACCATACCTCAAAACCATCACTTTTTAAAAAAAATTAGACTTTGAAAAGTAAAGGGATTTTCTTTATATAAATCACTTGTTTAAATATCTCAAATTAAATCCATTAAATCTAAAATCCTATTTAAACATTCTACTTTTTAAAAGTACATTTTTAAAATACTTAAATTATAATTCTAAACTCTTATACAAAATATTACTTGAGGATCTTTAAGCAAAATCCAACTTTGATTTATAAAGATAAGATTTTTCCTTTATAAAATTTAAGCCATTTATTTAAATAACCAAATTAAATTATTAAAAATCTTTTTAAAACATCAAACTCCTTTTTAAATGCTTAAACAACCTTTATAAAGCACTTTTGAAAGAGAATTTACAAATATTTAAAGTAGTTAGCCTTTTGTTAATTTACTAAAATCATATATTTTCAAAGTGCATTCATAACGACTATCGCTAAATGGACCATAACTTTCAAAACTTTGTTTTGTAAATCAAATAGCTTTTAAACTCCATTTCTTTCTATATTTTATATTACTACAAGCTTAGAAAACATTTTACTTCAAAATATCCATAAGTTTGAAGTCAATTTAAAATCCGTTCTTGAAATTAAGTTTGAAACCAAGTGTTTTCTAAAGGAAATTAAAAACCAAAAGAAGTAACTTTTCAAATAATGGAAAGAGGCTTAGCGACTATTATAGCACATCATCAAGTGATACAAATTAATTCTACATAAGAAAAGTCAAATTCCAAGTCATATCACAATTTACACATGAAATGGCCAGGCTACCAAATTTCCGACATAACATTTGAAACACACATATATAAATGAAATACAAATCACGATGGCAAGGACTTCTATTGGATCCCTTTACAAAATTCAAATTCTTCAAAGTGCCTTCATCGTGACCTATTTACTACGAAGCACTTCGACTTCCTTTGCTTTAGTCCTCTGCAAAGAATGGTTATTTATGTCATCCGTTTTCAAGTGGAAATCAAAAATATCAAACACTACATATATACATCTATATATGTAACATAAACAACAGTATTTTTTTACAACATGTCACATCATTTATAAAACTATTTCAAAGTGAGATGTCTCACTTTTATATTCGACCAAGCTCTAGAAAAAGGTCGTCGGCTTCCTTCCTCTAACCAAAGCAACTTCCTTTCTTTGCTTTTTCTTATACCTGCCCTCTCCCTTTCTTCCTTTTGCTCGCGTCCAAGGATTAAACACCCTCCTTTGCGCATAGCCAGGGAGGATCTTTGGGCTTTAGACAATCAAGTTAGCATCTTTGAGATAGTGGTGGTGTTAGCTATGTAGATCTAAGGTCATATAAGAATTTTGAGGAGGAAATGAGGTGTTTTGATGCTCTTTTTAGAATTAAGTCTATGGAATGAAGAAGTAAGAAAAGTATGAAATGAAAATGAAAAACAGAAGTGGAAATTTAAAATAGAAAAGAGAAAGAGGTATGCTCTTTTATAGAAGTGCAAAAGATGGCAAATTACCTTCCATAACCCTTTTCCAAAAGACCTTATCACCCCTTCACTACCATTCCTTATTCTTTGCCTTAATTCATTCTCCCATGCATGCTTATGTACTTGCCATTATACTTTAAGAAGAACACATCACATCTTCTTTAAAAGTGGCACCAATATAAGGAACTAAAGTGCCACCAATATAAGGAACTAAAGTGCACTCTTAATTATAAGTTAATCGCCTTTAGAAACCATTAAAGAAAGTAACTTTGTTTACTTTATTTTGTACTAATTTCAACTTTATTAAACGTATATGTGTATGATAAAGTGTGCATATGTATGCAGCAGCGTTGCTTCAACTTTCATTTGATAAAAAGTCGAAAATCTGAAAAACGAATTTGATATTTCTATCACTATTATATAATAACTATAGGGTTATTTAACTATTAAAAAACATTAATTGAATATTTAAATTAAATCAAATATTCACAAATCAAAGAAATAAAATTTTGGGTCGTTGCATGTATCTTAGACTACCATTTTCATTTGCTACTTCTTTGGCATCATCATCAGTCTCAACGCCGTCATCTGCTTGTCATCATAATGTGAGAAATGCGGATTATGGATCTTAAGGCTGGAATAACACTAAAGGGGGGTGAATAGTGTATTATGGACTAAATCTTTTTGAAACTTATGTAATTTTATCACCAACAAATGCAATTAACAAACACAGATATAATCACAGAATCAGACAAAGATGCAAATACTAAATAAAATCATTAAAGGAAAGAACACACCAGGATTTTATACTGGTTTGAAATTACCCTACATCCAGTCTCACAATTGTACAAATTTCTTTTCAAAATAATCTCCCAGATTACACCCTCGGTAGCAAGGTTACGAGGTACACCCTCCTGCATTCGAGTCCGGGGCAAACTCTCTTGATTTAACCAGGCCACAAGATCACCTAATCGATTTCCGAGGCAATGATCACACCCAATTGATTTCAAGGCTCAACCGCACCTTTTACTCAACAGTTTGATTTACAAATGATCCTATAACTCTGAATAGCACTGAGATCTTATGGAGAGAGTATAAAAGAATCAAACAAGAGATAATCAAGTTTGATTCATTTGGTATTTCGGCAGAGTATAGTTTTGGATTCTTTAGAATAAATGAGAAAGATGAAGAGGAGAGAAAATAATTGAAAATCTAGTAAAAATTCGTTTAGAACTTACCGGTATTTATAGAGATCAACCACCAAATCTATTCATGAATGGATATGATGAATAGACACTTCTTTTGAAAATTTGAAATTTCAATTTAACGAGCACCATGTCGACATGGGGGGAGGGGTTGAAGGATGTTGGCATGCTCTAGGCAAAATTGGTGATTTTGATTTTCTTATTAAAATTGGTTTTTATAATTTGTTAAAACAATTTCTAAACTTTATAAATATATTTGAATATAGTTTAAACATATAAAAGTAATTTTTAATATATAATCTTAATTTATAAAGTGATTTAAAATCTGAGTATATAACTAATTTAAAGCTAAATATTTAAAACAAGAGATGGTTCAAAAACAAGGACCATTTTGAAATCAAAATATTAAAAATGACAAAATAGTTTTGAGGCTAAAACATTTAAAACCAAGAGAGATGTCTTTTTGAAAGAAAGTTTTGAAAACATTTTTAAAAACAAGAGACATATTTTTGAAAAGCATTTTTATAAAATTAGTGGATATCAAAATAGAACCACTGTATGTTCCACTAGATATTGTCGTGGGTTCCATCCCTCTGGGGTTCCATCCCTTTAACAAGCTCGAAGTGGATTCCATTCCACGAATTAATTTTGAATAAATATGTAAGTGCTTTCAAGAAGTTTTAATATAATTCTAGACTCAATACTTATCTTGTACTACTGAAATCTTGAACTCTTGATATCTAAGATACTCATGAGTCTTCAATCTTGATGTCTTCAGTCTTGAATCTCTGTACTGTACTATCTTCATTCTTGGTACTTGCATGGTTGTATCCTGCATATACATATATATCTAAACTATAATGCTAGTATTTATATTTCATAACAAGTTCTATGGTTGCTGCCATCAAACCATCATCTCAAGGACTAACAATCTCCCCCTTTTTTATGATGACAACCTATGTTTATAAAACATATTTCACCTTCACTGTAACTCCCCCTAAAACTAATAACTTCCCCTTAATCTAAGCCTAACAACTCTAATTACTCTATTTTATATTTCTCTCCTTTTGTCATCGACAAAAACTAATCGTAAGCTGATATAACTCCCCATTCGTCTTATACTAGAGGACATGTGACAAATTATGATAGAGTACATATAAAATAATATGAGTTAATAATAAAGACATCATAAATACGAAAGTTTACACCCAATATATACTATGTTTCATGTAATGTTATACATATCATTCAAACCAAATCAATTTTAATCAAAGCAAATCAAATCAAATCAGACAATTCTAAAACAAGCAATTCAAATCATATGAAGATCAAATATTTCTAGGAACTTCAAACCATCCTTCTTCTCCAAAGATAGGATCCTTTTTAATATCTTTCCAATCTTCATTATTTTGTATTAAAGTTCCTACAGGATTTGCATCGAGATCATCTTTGTTGAGGGCAGGAATCATCCAACGAAGGGCATCGAAATGCTTCTCTTTTTCTTTTATCATCTGCATTTGACTTAGTTCTAAGTGCCTTTGATGGCGGAGAATAAAAGTAAGTAGACTCTTGAATGAATTAAGGGTTTCTTCAGGATTGTCACTTAGAGTTTGAGAAGAGGAAACCATTTTTGATAAGTAGTGAAGAGATGTAAATAGAGAAATGTAGAAATGAAAAGAGTACTAATTTCTGGAAGAAACAGGTGTTTAAATGGGCAGAAATTCGTTTATAATGAATAGACATAAGTTAGTTATTTTAGTTTCAAAATTTTAAAAATAATCAAATTTGTCAGTTATATGTCGACATAGAGGGTAGAGGCATGTCGATATGGGTATTATTTTATGTGTCTTATTTATTTTGTGAATAAGCATCTATATATAACTTATATACTATACTTACATTTATTCCTGAGACACAATAAGGTATAAAAACATAAGATGGATAATTTTTATAGATAAATGAGCTAATGTATGAGATACTTCATAACATGATAAAAGAGTAATACAAGTTCATATAAAATAAACTAATACATCACAATCTACTTCTTAGAATGTGCTAGAGGATAAAGAGGATGATGATAAGCCAAGTTTCCGACCAACTTGAGCAAATAATTTGTTCATATTAATGGACATTTTATCCCATTTCTTACTAATGGATCTTTTGAGATTCCGTTGATTTTCCACTATGATCTTTTGATTTTTGAGGAGTATTTTCTTGGAAGGATTGTTAGTATTGGTAGGATATTCAATACTTTCCAAGGAGGGATCTTTGTTTTCTTCTTCAATTTCCATTTCCTCCCCTTCTTCTTCTTCCTCATTTTCTTCCTCCATATCTTCATGTTCCAATCTTTCATCCTTTTCGGCAAGAGATTCATATTGTTGAAATATGAAAGGAATTTTCATGAGAGAAATATAGGCATGATTAAACACTTTTCTTGAAACAAATTCTTTCCTTTTGTAATCAACACCAAAATAATTAAAAATCCGAGTGAGATAGATTCCATGATACAAAGTATTCTCACCCATTTCCAAATTCTTAGGACTAAGTTCATCCATCACTTGTGCCCAATTAATGTCATAATGTCCAAAAATAGCAAAAGGAGCTTTGCAAACTTTTAAAGTCGGGTTATTGAAATTTCCTGATCTAGGAGTGATAGTATATTGCAAAAGAAGATTGACTATACATGCTTTCGGACTAAAGTTATGATTTTTAAATTCAAAGTTGTCATCTCCTTCGAAAATATGATGTCATATCTCACGATCATGTTCATCAATATTAAAAGTAGAAAGATCCATGCCCGATTTCTTGCAATTGAGAATGTTTCCCACAATTTCACAATTTAAAACAATTTTAGTGCCTTTAACACTACTCTAGATTTCATTTTCATTTCCTTCATAAAAGCTAAGATTTAAATTCGCAAACATTTTAACAAGATTGGGTAACAAACAAAATCATCTTCAGAATTATCAAATAGACTAAGAATATGGTTCTCTTCAAGAAGAGTATTGATTTCATATGTAGAGAAATCGCTAAAGATAGCAAACTTTCCCATATGAACTTTTCTGTAATTAGCATAGCTTATATAAGCCTTGATTGCCTCCGGATCATTATAGAGATACTCTTTAATGGTTTTCGACAGCCTTATTGTGGTTGGACTGCTTGAAGAACCCATTTTTGAAGAAAGTAGAAAGTTTGAACGAGTAAAAGAGAGTTTGAAGTTTGGAATGTGAGGGAAAAGGTATGATAAGATAATGGAAATAAATAGATATTCAATAGTTATGTTCTCTGGTCAAGAGGTACCTTTCTAGAACATTGGATTTGGTGAAAAGGTGGAGGGAAGTTCAAAGATTTGAATTTCAATTTTCTAACAAGGATGTCAACATCATGGGTAGGACCATGTCGACATGCACCAAAGAATTCATGTGACTTATCTTTTCTTATATATTTTAATATATATATATATATTATTTTTAATGTCTATATATTTTCTGAAGTAATTATTAAATATAATAATACTCTTTTAATAAAAAAAATTATAATATTAAAATTAAAAATAAATATAATAATATAAAAATTAAAATTCAAAGAACAAATAATTCCAAAAACAATCAAATAATCAAACAATTTTAAGCAAAACAATTTCAATCAATATATCGTAAATGTGTACTTTTTTCCAGATTCGTATCGCCGAGATCAACAGAATCATGAATAGCCATAAAGCACATATTTGAATTTTCCATCTTCTGATCATCATCGCTTGAGGATGAGTCTGAGTCATCTAGTGTAGCGGTATATGCTGTTTTCCTTTTCTTTGTATAATCATTGCTTGAAGGAAACTTTTGCTTATCAGGATGCGGAGAGTCTTTTTTGAGATGGCTTGATTCATCATAGTTGAAACATTTGACGTGATTTTGTACTTCATTATGATTTTCATAATTCCTATGATCATTCTTTTTGAAGATGTTCATCTTTTTGTATTTCAAAAACTTTCGAAAGTTCCTTGTCATGAAAGCCATTTCTTCATCATCATCACTTCCCGAGTCTGATCCATCCGTTAATGCATTGGACACAATTGACTTCTTTATGAATGTCTTGCTATCTCTTCACCCTTGCATTTGTACTTCAAACGATATTAGATTTCCAATCAATTCTTCAATCTTTAAAGTACAGATATCATTTGCTTCTTCGGCTGCAAGTGTTTTCTGATCCCATTCCGAAGTAAAAGAATTTAGAATTTTTATGATTTAATCTTCTTTGGAAATTTTTTTTCTAATGATACTAGAGAATGCACAATATCATGAAATCTACTATACATATCTGAAATGGACTCATTAGAATTCATTTTGAATAATTGAAACTGATTTGTGAGTATGGATATTTTGGTCTGTTTGACTTTGCTTGTTCCTTCATGAGTAACTTGCAAAGTTTTTCAGATATCATATGCAGACTTACAAACAAATACTCTATTAAATTCATTCTTATCAAGTGAATAAAATAAAATATTCATGGCTTTGGAATTATTTTGTGCAATAGTCTTTTTGCCAGCAGTCCATTGTGCAAAACTAGTTGTGGGTTCAGAATATTCAGTTTGTGTGATATTCCAAGTGTCCAATCCTATTGACTGTAAATATATTTTCATTCTACATGCATAATTACTGCCATTAAAAGTGGTGGTCTGGTAGTAGGCTGACCCTCTACAAATGAACTAGTGATAGTGTTAAAAAAACCAGTGTTGGTAGCCATTTTTTTTAAAAATTCAAAATTCAGATTATGAAAACTTTGAAAATCTTACTCTGATACCAAATGTGAGAAGATTGATTACAGATCTTAAGGCTAGAATAACACTAGAGGGGGGTGAATAGTGTTTTATAGATTTTTTAAATATTTTTGAAATTTATGTAATTTAATCACCAACAAATGCAATTCACAAACACGGATATAATCACAGAATCAGACACGGATGCAAATACTAAATAAAAGCAGCAAAAGAAAGAACACACCAGGATTTTATACTGGTTCGGAGTTACCTTACATCCAGTCTCGCATAATTGTGTGGATTTCTTTTCAAAATAATCTTCCAGATTACACCCTCGGTTTCAAGGATACGAGGTACACCCTCCTGTATTCGAGTCCGGAGCAAACTCTCTTGATTTAACCAGACCACAAGATCACCTAATCGATTTCCGAGGCAACGTTCACACCCAATTGATTTCAAGGCTTAACCGCACCTTTTACTCAACAGTTTGATTTACAAATGATCCTACAACTCTGAATAGCACTGAGATCCTATGGAGAGAGTGGTAGAGAATCAAACAAGAGATAATCAAGTTTGATTCACTTGGTATTTGGGCGGAGTATAGTTTTGGATTTTTTACAATAAATGAGGAAGATGAAGAGGAGAGAAAATAATTGAAAATTTGGTAAAATTTCGTTTAAAACTTACTGGTATTTATAGAGATCAACAGCCATATCTATTTGTGAATGGATATGACGAATAGACACTTCTTTTGAAAATTTGAAATTTGAATTTAACGGGCACCATATCGACATTGGGGAGGGGGGGCGAAGGATGTCACATGCTCTAGGAAAAGTTGGTGATTTTGATTTTCTTATTAAAATGCTTTTTTATAATTTTTTAAAACAATTTCTAAACTTTGTAAATATATTTGAATATAGTTTAAACATATAAAAGTAATTTTTAATATATAATCTTAATTTATAAAGTGATTTAAAATCTAATATATAAATAATTTAAAGCTAAATATTTAAAACAAGAGATGGTTTAAAAAAAAGGATAGTTTTGAAATCAAAATATTAAAAATGATAAAAATTGTTTTGAGATAAAACACTTAAAACAAAGAGAGATGTCTTTTTGAAAAGAAAGTTTTGAAAACATTTTTAAAAACAAGAGATATATTTTTGAAAATCATTTTTATAAAATTAGTGGATATCAAAATAGGACCATATGTTCCACTAGATATTGTCGTGGGTTTCATCCCACTAGAGTTCCATCCCTTTAACAGGATCGAAGTGGATTCCATTCCACGAATAAATTTAGAATAAAGATGTAAGTGCTTTTAAGAAGTTTTAACACAACTCTAGAATCAACACTTATCTTGTACTATTGAACTCTTGAACTCTTGATATCTTGATACTCATGAGTCTTCAATCTTGATGTCTTCGGTCTTGAATCTCTATACTGTATAGTCTTCATTCTTGGTACCTACATGGTTATATCTTTTATATACATATATATCTAAACTATAATATTAGTATTTATATTTTATAACAAGTTCTAAGGTCGTTGTCATCAAAACCATCATCTCAAGGACTAACACATAAGTCTCTACGTCGTCGCCATGATCCTCATCATTTGCATCTTCCTCCTTTCCACCTTTGTACCTTATATCATGTTCCATCTCCTCTTCATTGCCTTTAACCTCTACATCTCTATTTGTCTTCTCCTTTTCATACAAATTACTTCCTTCCCTTTTTCTTATTTCTTCCCTTCTACGTCTTTATGAAGCAGTCATTCGAGTGCGAGCCATCTACAAATAGAAAAATATTAAAAACATTATTATGAATATGAAAGTTTAGATTTTTCGATGTGTAGAAACGGTGCTTCGTGTATACAAATCAATATATTTCAAATTTAGCAATAATTTTCATCTCGCTGCTGTATTGTGAGGAAAAATTCACAACCACGCAATTTAACCGCATGATTGCGATTTTCCTCTAGTAAAATAGCGTTATAGAAATCACATCATCATAATTCAAATGCAAGGGTGCATTTTCCCCACTCTGCCACTGTGGGGTAAATCACGCCATCTTGATTCTAGATTTAAGTTATGGTCGTGTTTCAACGCCACGCTCCACTGCGATTCACGATTTGAGTTATGGTTGAGCATTAGATCCGACTTCGATAGTAGATTAGGGTTAGGGTTACAAAGCTTGCATGCATTTCATTGTCTACAATGATAACGTTAGGGTTTCATTCAATGCGGAATGCCTGAAAAGATATAATTTGTGTACCTTAGTTTATTCGTTGATAATATAAAAGGAAAATGCTCAAAATATTTGGGTACACTTAGAAAAAGTATGGGGTACAAGATTACTATTTTTTCCTTTTTAAATTGTGGGTTACTCAACAAATCAAAGATTTAAATATAACCCTAGAATTAGGGTGCGTTCTCGACGAACGGCAACATGACGTTTGAGCGGAGAATTCGAGCGGGGTATTTGAACGAGAAAATTGATTGAACGGGAAATGCATTTGGCAATGCAAACGTGATATCTGAGCGGAGTATTTAAATTATGATTTTTAATTTAATTGATTTATATGTAATTAATTAAATATAATTTTTTAATAAATAATCTATGTCAATAATTTGCAAAAATAAATAAATAAATAAATATAAATTGCTCGGATTCAGTTCAGACCAACTACATAATATAAAGTACTTTGATATGATCGCAATGCAAAAATTCGCATTTCAAACGAACCTCATTTGCATAAGTTATTGATTTTAGTAATTTATGAAAATATAAATTTTACTAATTGACATTAATTAACTCTCCAACGCAACATTTTGAAACTTTCATCTAAATGGGGCATTTGCCCCGTTACCGTTCCCACTACGTCGGACGCGTCAGACACGTTACAAATGATAATGAGGCAAGATAAGCTCGCAAACATACTCTAAGGGGTCATTTGCAGTATTATTTTACTCTGTTACCATTATTGACGCATCTGACGCATGGGGAATGGGAATGACCCACTATTTTTGACCATTCAAATCGACAATAAAACCACCCATATCTGACTTGAATAATTCAAAATAGTAGATTGTAATATAATTTGGAGCAAATAAGCCAATTACAGAATCACAGGCACATATAAATAATAATAACTTGCAGCGGAAATAAAATAACAGTAGTAGTTCACGAAGCTACTACAACACGGTCTCAAACACTGTCTCAAAACAGTATAAAATACCATAGTCTGAAAAGTAAATACAATAGAAATCCCAGTACACAAATGTTAACTAGTACAACAGCTAAATAGAAATACTATATGGAAATAGATAAAAAAAAATTAGATAGATAGTCTCCAGCAAATCCTAGCTCCAAAAGGTGAAATCCAAAGCTGATACTCAGGCTGAACCGAGCGTAAGAAAATAAACACAAACACTCGAGTCAAGACATATATACTTATACAGTGTAAACCAACTCAAGTGAACTGTAATAAAAATGCACAAGTAACTTAAAGGATGCTTGGGACCACCCATCCTTTAAGGATCCGTTAAACTATTTTCTATGTAGTAATATACGCTATTATAATAGTGTCTAAAGTAAAGTATATTATAATTGAAAATAGCGTTAAGGAGTTACCCAATATCCCCTTTAACACATTTTATATATTCTCATAGTCTATACAGTACCATAATTTCCCCCGTACTGGGTGTCGTCAAAGGGCACTCCATAGGTATGGTATAAAACAAAATCGTACATGGCACGCCAGCGTAGGTGACACGGCACAACTAGGCAATGCCAGGGAAGATATACCAATTGCACTTTCGGACTGGTGGTAACACGTAGCAGCTACTACCGCCCACCTCGAGCCACACTGTCAAAAATCAAAGGTGTGCACCAATCAATCACAGATTAATAGAATGGCATCCGAAGAAGTGTTTTCAATAAAAGGAGCGACCTCATTAGCCCATCGATTGCTCCTGTTTTAGCCACCTTATGCCAACTCACGGGAGTCGGGTTCATGTACATACCTCAATAGAACGTCGCCACCACCCTGCTTCATTATGGAATCTCCACCGCGTACACGGTTGTTAAAGTAGTTTTCGGAGTTGGCAAAGAGTATGACAACTTCTGATCCCGGTCTCTTTAACAACCAAAGTAGAGCAGTCCTTCTTGAAATGGCCCGGCTGCAGACAAATGCGACAGAGATCACTCCTGGTCAACTGAGCTGGAGAAGGGATAGCAGCACCAATTAAAGTAGGACAGCTATTAGCATAGTGTCCCCTCTGATTACATCTAAAACAAGTAATGGAGGATAAGTCGATCGATTGGCTCTGAGATGAAGAAGATCCCAAGCCTGGAGTCTTGTTCTGATTCCTCTTCTGATGGTGAAAGTTGGGCTTCCTCTTCCTAGAATTACCAGAAAAAGACTAAGATGAAGCAGGACGAGCAGTTGGAGGATCCTTAGAAGTAGGATTCTTGTATCTAATGGCCATGTCCATCAGAGTGGTGAAAGGGCTATGCACATGCGCGATGAGACGATCGTAGTAGTCCGGACGGGCACTGGCAATGAACTTCTCATTCTTCTTGAGAGGAGTGTCAATCAGATTAGGGCCAAACTTAGAAATTTCATTGAACTTCTCTCATATTCAGCAAAAGACATATCACCCTGTTTCAGATCCATGAATTCCCGATACAGCTGAGACTTCCCTACCTCGCGCATCCATTACACAACAAAACATCCCTAAACCATGAGAAAGAAACATGAGACAGATTTCAAAAGGGGAAACCGAACCAAAATTAAAACAAACAGAAGATGATACCTAAACTGTTCCTAAGAAATGTCAACCTCAGCAATGTGAGCTATGACAGACTCCCACCAATCCAAAGCTGCTCCCTTCAACTGTCAAGCTGCCAACTGACGTTGCTGGGCATTAGTGATCTCAAGGCCGGAGAAAATCCTCTCCAAATCCTTCAACCACTGCTGGACCTCAATAATGCTCTCAGATTAGGTAAACGTGGTGCCACCAAGTTCAGCGTATTCCCTACAGAGTTTAGTGAACATAACTGGTGCAGCAGGCTCAGGAGCTGGGGCAATACCATGACCCCTACCTCTAGCGTTCCTATGACTCAACCTCAAAAATCAAGAATGAATTTTAGGACAGAGGTAATTGAGAAAAAAGGACCAGATTAGATAAGATAAGATGAAAAGGGAATTGAATATCCCGAACAAAGAAATTACCAACAAGGTGGATAAGGAAAAGAAAGAAGTTAAGAAAATTTGATTTCAAAACAAGAAAAGTTTTTATATCAAAATACTCTTTAAAATCCTTTGAAAATCATTTTATACTTTAAAATACGCTTTCTCACAAGGAAAGGATTCCAAGATTGATTTCACTCATTTTAGGATATTTCGACCCTATCTCTAATGATTTTTGCTCCGCGGGACATGGTTTGCCTAAAACCTAGCTCTGATACCAAAAGTAATGACCCACTATTTTGGACCATTCAAATCGACAATAAAACCACAATGTCTAACTTGAATAATTCAAAACAGTAGATTGTAATATAATTTGGATCAAATAAAACGAATCACAGAATCATAGACACAGATAAATTAGAATAACTCACAGCGGAAATAAAATGACAGTAGTAGTTCATGAAGCTACTACAACACACTCTCAAAACAGTACAAAATACCATAGTCTGAAAAGTAAGTACAACAGAAATCCCAGTACACAAATGTTCACTAGTACAACAGCTGAATAGAAATACTAAATGGAAATAGATAACAACTAGATAGATAGTCTCCAGCAAATCCTAGCTCCAAAAGGTGAAATCCAAAGCTGATACTCAGGCTGACCCGAGCGTAAGAAAATAAACACAAACACTCGAGTCAGGACATATATACTTATACAATGTAAACCAGCTCAAGTGAACTTTAATAAAAATGCATAAGTAACTTAAAGGATGCTTGGGACCATCCATCCTTTTAGGATCCATTAAACTATTTACTATGTAGTAATATACGATATTATAATAGTGTCTAAAGTAAAGTATGATATAACTGAAAATAGCATTAAGGAGTTACCCAATATCCCCCTTAACACATTTTAATATTCCCATAGTCTATACAATACCGTAATCTCCCTAGTACTGGGCGTCGTCAGAGGGCACTCCATAGGTATGGTACGAAAAAAATCGTACAGGGCACGCTAGGGTAGGTGAGACGGCACAACTAGGCAAATGCCAAGGTAGATATACCAATTGCACTTCCGGACCGGTGGTAACGCGCAGCAGCCACTACCGCCAACCTCGAGTCACACTCCCAAAAATCAAAGGTGTGCACCAATCAATCACAAAGTAATAGAATGACATCCGAAGAAATGTGTCCAAAAGAGGAGCGACCTCATTAGCCCGTCGAGTTCTCCTGTTTTAGCCACCTTATGCCAACTCACGGGAGTTGGGTCCACGTACATACCTCAATAGAACGTTGCTACCACCGTACTTTTTTCTGGAATCTCCACCGCATTAACGGTTGTTAAAGTGGTTTTCGTAATTGGCAGAGAGTATGACAACTTCCGATCCCGGTCTCTTTAACAACCAAACTTTATTATTACCTGTGGCTATAAATTTCAAAAATGGTTTACATTCCAAGTCAAATTAATTCATTTAAACCACTTAAATATGGAGTCGTTATACTTCCAAATCAAACATTCAATTTTTAGAATTGTAGAATTTTCTAAGTTCATTTATTCAATTACAACAATTTCAAAACATTGTATTTTTCAGAAACAGCAGCACTTATTATGTGCTACTGTAGATATTTTAGTATATTCAAAACAGTTAAATTTCATAAACTGCGGCACTTTAAAAATGCTATTATAGATATATTGGTGTATCCAAAACAGTTCAATTTCAGAAACTACAACACTTTAAAAATGCTGCTATAGGTATATTTAATATATTCAAACAGTTCAAATTCAGAAACTGTAGCACTTTATAAATGCTACTGTAGATATATTAGTACATTCAAAAACAGTTGAATTTCAAAAACTGCGGCACTTTATAAATGCTACCGTATGTATATTTAGTATTTCAGAACATGGTTATATTTCAGAAATGGTAGCACTTAGCAAATGCTACCTTAAAACCACAACATTTTGAAAACGCTACTATTTCTGTTATAAGTTTTACAACACCCTTTTTAAAAACAATATGTCTCCATCTTTTCTCATTTTTAACTTATCAAACTTATTTCACTTTTCAAAATTATTTATTTGGATATTACTTAACTTATACTTTTAATAAAATAAATTTTTATTAATAAATATCCAGTTTAAATTAAAATTCATTTGTTAAGTCAAATACATTAAAAATTGCTTAACTTTTATTTTAACAAATAACCTAATACTTTATCTAAAACACCCATTTCATAAATAAAATATTCTTATCACTAAGTTAAGCTTAAAATTCCATTTGAACCCTAAAAATTTAATTATTAAGTCAAATCAAAATTTACATTTAATCCTTAATTTGCTTATGCATTTTACTTATAGAAAATCACTATAACATTTATTTAAATCATTTAAATCCAATTTAAGTTAAAATTTCATATTTTTAAATTTCAAAATACTTAAAAAAAATTAGAAAATATTTAAAATTTGCCACGGATCTGTATATAATTTTCTAACCTAGGTCAAGTGATACGGATAAGTATCATTTTAATCCGTAATTTAAAAATAAAAATCCAGGTTCTATCATTTCAAACCCGCAATCCCAAGTCAAATAAAATAAATAAAAATCGCTTAAGCCTATCATTTCAGCTCATAACGATTTTTCCTTATTCTAGTGTCCGTTCGGGTATGTATCATTTCAACCCATAATGATTCTTTTCTACAGGGAACTTGCAGTGTGAGAAACAGTAAAATAAATAAACAGCATAATATAATATAAAATATCAGATCATGTAAAGGTTTATAAGCAGACTTTAACATCATATAATCATATCACAGGCATATATGAACTTATCAACATAGCATATCAATTACTACATAACCACTTGTCATCGTTTCACAATTATATAAGTACGGAATGTCTGGAGTGAATAACTCACCATCTAGAGCTAGAGATCAAACTCAAACACAAATCCAAACTCCGTAAAGCATGAAAAAGAATGACTAGATACAAGTGGATGATGAGCCAATATTCAGATCTTGTAACAACCAAAATATACAACAAATATAAGTATAGATTCAAACCCAAAAGAATATAAGAATTAAACAATACAAACAAGGACAAAGTGAACCAAAATGACTTGACACCTGCAAGTGGGCTCGGCCACTACCTATATAGGCTCGACCACATCAACACATGGCTCGGCCATGATCAAATCTGAAGCACTAGACTTGGCCATGTGCAGAAAATAGAAGGCAAAGTAATGGGATGTGAAGAGGTAGGGGTTGTGAAGGCAAAGGGCAAGAGGTGCTGATGTTTGGGCTCGGCCTATGGCTATGTGGCTCGCCTATGTGCTAAACTTGGTCGGATCTGGTCACATCAGAGGGGTACTGCCTAGAGCAAGGAAAGGAAGAGGAGTATGTGGTAATAGGTGTTGTGGCCAAGGCAAAATATAAGGGGATGATGATCAATAGGCTCGGTTTGGGCTTGCAACATGCTTTTAGTAGTGGATTTGGATCTAATGCTCACGGCAAGGCATATGGGAGAGGATAAGGCGGTGGAGGTCGTGGTTAGGTGGTGGTAGTGAGGAGGAAATGGTCGGCTAGAAGAGGTGTGGCCGAGCTATTTAGAAAACAAAAGAAAAGAGAGAAGAGAAAGGGAAGAAAGAGGAGGCCATGACTTACTGTATTTTTTTTATTCAGGAAACAAACGAGAATGAGATGCGAGAATTTTTTTTGTATGTGAATAAGAAAAGGGGTGGCGGCTAGGGCAAAGAAGTGAACGGCTAAGAGATGTAAAGGCTAGAAAATGAAGAGCTTTACTTCCTATCCAAGAAAAGAAACCGAAGACTATTTGAATTTCCAAGCCCAAAACTTCAAAAAAAATCAAACAAAAATCACATTTAAAAGTTCAAACAAAATAGAAAATGAAAAATAAAATAAAAATATAGAAGTGAAGTAGAAAAATATAAATATAAATAGCCAAAATTACTGAAAATAATCGCATGTAAAACGCTGTTTATTATCAAATTTAAAAAGTATAAAACGGAATTTGACGAAACGAAAAGTAGGACGGATATCAGAATCAAATACAGTTCTAAGGGAAAAGATTAGAAATTTAAAATTTTCAACTGAAAGACAAAGTTTGACCACTATGACAAAAATATAAAATTTTCTGAAAATATTTATTTTATTGTATTTGGTAAATAATTTATAAACAAAATCCAAAATTACATTGGAAAATTCCAAAATTCCAAATTTTAAATAATAAAAATCAAAGTTTCAAAAAATGAATTAAAAATATTTATTAAAAATTTTGGGTTGTTACACTCTCTCCCACACAAAACTTTTCGTCCTCGAAAAGGAAAGAGACACGAAATAAGGAAAGATAAGGTAGAAAAGCAAATAGTACCTGAAACAAGCAATTTCGGATTCAAAGCACGCATGCTCTCCTCCATCTCCCAGGTACAATCCCGATCATTTGTACTCCACTGCACTTTGACCAGGTTGACAGATTTCTTTCTTAGCTGCTTCGTACATCTTTCGACAATACGAAGTGGCTTCCTCTCGATAGTCAGATTAGGCTCAATATCACAAATCTCGAGAGCAGAAGACTGGACAATCAAAGATGGATCATGCAGATATCGACGAAGATGCGAAACATGGAATACATTATGCACTCCAGCAAACTTCTCTGGCAAATCCAGATGATAAGCTAAAGAACCAATCCTCTCCAAGATACGGAAAGGACTAACAAACCTAGGAGCAAGCTTCCCTCTACGATCAAAACGAATTACATTCCTTAAGGGAGAGACCTTAAGGAAAATCAGATCACCAACAGAAAACTCTAAGATCCTCCTACGGCGATCAACATACTTCTTCTGCCTATCTTGAGCAATCCTCATCTTCCTTTTAATCTCCTCAACCTTCTTCTAAGCCTCCAAAATCACATCAAGGCCAAGAACTAAACGATTACCGAATTCAATCTAGAAAGATGGAGATTTACAAGGTCTTCCATTAAGAGCAGCAAATGGAGGCATCTCAATACTTGCCTGATAACTGTTGTTATAGGTGAATTTGACAAGATGGAGGTGATCTTCCCAAGATCCTCCATAATCCAGAACACAAGCACAAAAAAGATCCTCAAGAATCTGATTCACTCTTTCCGTTTGACCGTCGGTCTGCGGATGGTAGGCAGTGCTCAGATTTAGACGAGTACCCAAAGATTCCTGAAAAGCTTTCCAGAACTGACTAGTAAAGATAGGGTCTCTATCACAAAAAATTCTGATAGGAACACCATGGAGACGAATAATATCCCTCATATAAATCTCAGACAAACTGGAAGCAGAACGGGTAGATTTGACCGGAATGAAATGAGCTGATTTGGTCAATCTATCCACAATAACCCAAATGCTCTCATTACCCCTCCGAGTCCTCGGTGAACCATCAATAAAATCCATGGAAACCTGTTCCCATTTCCAATTGGGAACCTCAAGAGGCTGCAACAAACCAGGGGTCTTCTGATGATATGCCTTGACTTGCTGACAAGTCGCACACCTACTGACAAAGATAGAGATATCTCGCCTCATACCTCTCCACCAATAAAGCTTCTTCAAGTCCCGATACATCTTCCTCACACCAGGATGATTAGAAAGTCTGGATCGATGATGTTTCCAAAGTAACTCTTGCCTCAATTCATCGACACTCAGGACACAAATCCGACTATTAATCCTCAAAATCCCTCTATCATCGATCTGAGCCCCACTATCATCAAGACTACTACCACCAACTCTGCTACGAACACTCTCATTCATATGTCTAAGAATCTCATCCTCATCCTGCTTAGCAATGATACGTTTCAAAAGAGGATAAGAAGAAACAACAAGCTGACACAACATGGCCTTCTTCCGACTCAAAGCATCGGCCATAACATTAGCCTTTCCAGGGGTATAGCTAATGTCGAGATCATAAGAAGCCAGGAAATCAAGCCACCGAACCTGACGCTGATTCAAATCCTTTTGGGTGAAGACATACTTCAAATATTGATGATTAGTAAAGAGCTCAAACTTAGCACCCAAAAGATGATACCTTCAGAGCCTCAAGGAAAAGGCAACAACAAGCAATTCTAGATTATGAGATGCATAATTTGCTTCATGGGTCTTCAATTGGCGACTGGCATAAGAAATCACCTTCCCATCTTGCATCAGAATAGCTTCTAAACCCTCAGACAAGTATTAGTGTATACACTTAATCCCTCATTTCCATTTGGAACGGTAAGCACTGGTGTGGAAGTAAGCTTATGCTTCAACTCATTGAATGCAGCCTCACACTTATCACTCCATATAAACTTAGAATTCTTTCGAGTCAAAGCGGTGAGAGGTGCAGAAATCTGAGAAAATTCTCGGTGAATCTCCGATAATAACCGACAAGGCCCAGAAAACTGTGAATATCAGTTGGAGTCCTAGGAGTTTCCCAATTCTACAACAGAATAGGGAGAAGTAAGGACCATAGAAAAGATAGAATAATCAAATTACGGAAGGAAAAGAAAGGAAAGACTTACATTAATCGCAGCGATCCTGACTGGATCAACAGAAACTCCATCACTAGAAACAATATGCCCGAGAAATCGGACTTCATCCTTCTAGAAATGGCATTTAGAGAATTAGCTTTCAACTGATGACTCCTAAGAGTCCCCAAAACAAAGCTCAAGTGGGATTTATGCTCTTCCTCAGAATTGAAGAACACAAGAATATCATCAACAAATACTAGGATAAATTTATTAAGCACATCATGGAAAACACGATTCATCAAATCAACAAAGAAAGCAGGAGCGTTAGTCAAACCAAAAGGCATAACTAACCATTCATAAAAACCATTCTCAATACGGAAAGAAGTCTTGGGAATATATTCCTCAACAACTCTGAGCTGGTGAAAACCTGTGGCGAGATCAAGCTGAGAAAAAACAGTAGCCCCATAGAGCTGATTAAACATATCATTAATGCAAGGCATAGGTTATCTGTTCCTCATAGTGAGCTTGCTCATCTCCCTATAATCAACTCACATCCTCAAAGAACCATCAGACTTAGTGACGAAAACCACCG
Source organism: Allium cepa (assembly GCA_030765085.1). NCBI lineage: Eukaryota > Viridiplantae > Streptophyta > Magnoliopsida > Asparagales > Amaryllidaceae > Allium > Allium cepa. Next base: position 255,691,282 of record CM060929.1, read on the forward strand.
CTGCTCCCTATTCTGAATAGGTCTGATCAGACCCTTGGAGAACAAGTCCTCAATTTGCTTTCTCAACTCAACCTTCTCACAGGGTGACATTCTTCTGGGTGGAAGAACTACAGGTCAAGCTCCAGGAATAAGATCAATACGAAAATCAATTTTCCACTTAGGAGGTAAAGAAATGACTTCACCAAACACATCGGGGTAGAGTCTAACCACAGGAGTAGAATCAAGATCATCCGGAGAAGAGTCAAGAGAATAAATAAAACTGCCAGTAAAATCCTGAGGCATGCAACACTGAATCGCCAAAGAATCACCTTTATCACCAACAAGAGAAACAGTTCGGGTTTTACAAGAGATAACGACATCATGCCTCTTTAGCAATCACCTCCAAGCAATAGATCAAAAGCATCAAAACCCAGAACATAGAAATCACCAGAAAATCGATAACCAGAGTGGAAGAGCTTCACATTTATAGAAATCCTACTAAGGTTTGCAGGACCACCAATAGGATTTGAAACACATAAAGACACAAAAGCAAACTCGGGAGAAAGGAGATGCTCAAATTTATTACAAAGATCCACAGAGATAAAGCAATGGGAAGCTCTAGTATCATATAGAACACGAACGGGAAAGTAAAACAGAGAAAAATGCCCTGAAGTGTACCTTGGTTATCACTAGGAGCAGGAGCAGGAACGGGTGCAGGTGGTGGAGCAGGCGAAGATGCAGAAATAACAGCAAAAATATCAGATGACTTGCCCTTCTGCTGAGTAGAGCAGTCCTTCTTGAAATGGCCAGGCTGCAGACAAATGCGACAGAGATCACTCCTAGTCAACTGAGCTGGAGGAGGGATAGCAGCACCAACTAAAGTAGGACAGCTATTAGCATAGTATCTCCTCTAATTACATCTAAAACAAGTAATGGAGGATAAGTCGATCGACTGGCTCTGAGATGAAGAAGATCCCAAGCCTGGAGTCTTGTTCTGATTCCTCTTCTGATGGTGAAAGTTGGGCTTCCGCTTCCTAGAATTACAAGAAAAAGACTGAGATGAAGCAGGACGAGCGGCTGGAGGATCCTTAGAAGTAGGATTCTTGTATCTAATGGCCATGCCCATCAGAGTGGTGAAAGGGCTATGCACATGCGCGATGAGACGATCATATTAATCCGGACGGGCACCGGCAATGAACTTCTCATTCTTCTTGAGAGGAGTGTCAATTAGATTAGGTCCAAACTTAGAAATTTCATTGAACTTTCTCTCATATTCAGCAAAAGTCATATCACCCTGTTTCAGATCCATGAATTCCCGATACAGCTGAGACTTCCCTACCTCGGGCATCCATTACACAACAAAACATCCCTAAACCATGAGAAAGAAACATGAGACAGATTTCAAAAGGGGAAACCGAACCAAATTTAAAACAAACAGAAGATGATACCTAAACTGTTCCTAAGAAATGTCAACCTCAGCAATGTGAGCTATGACAGACTCCCACCAATCCAAAGCTGCTTCCTTCAACTGTCAAGCTGCCAACTGACGCTGCTGGGCATTAGTGATCTCAAGACCGGAGAAAATCCTCTCCAAATCCTTCAACCACTGCCGGGCCTCAATAATGCTCTCAGATCAGGTAAACTTGGTGCAACCAAGTTCAGTGTATTCCCTACAGAGTTCAGTGAACATAACTGGTGCAGCAGGCTTAGGAGCTGGGGTAATACCACGACCCCTACCTCTAGCGTTCCTATGACTCATCCTCAAAAATCAAAAATGAATTTTAGGACAGAGGAAATTGAGAAAAAAGGACCAGATTAGATAAGATAAGATGAAATGGGAATTGAATATCCCGAACAAAGAAATTACTAACAAGGTGGATAAGGAAAAGAAAGAAGTTAAGAAAATTTGATTTCAAAACAAGAAAAGTTTTTATATCAAAATACTCTTTAAAATCCTTTGAAAATCATTTTATACTTTAAAATACGCTCTCTCACAAGGAAAGGATTCCAAGATTGATTTCACTCATTTTAGGATATTTCGACCCTATCTCTAATGAGTTTTGCTCCGCCGGATATGGTTTGCCTAAAACCTAGCTCTGATACCAAATGTAACGACCCATTATTTTGGACCATTCAAATCGACAATAAAACCACATATGTCTAACTTAAATAACTCAAAACAGTAGATTGTAATATAATTTGGATCAAATAAAACGAATCACAAAATCATAGACATGGATAAATTAGAATAACTCACAGCGGAAATAAAATAACAGTAGTAGTTCATGAAGCTACTACATCATAGTCTCAAAACAGTACAAAATACCATAGTCTGAAAAGTAAATACAACAGAAATCCCAGTACACAAATGTTCACTAGTACAACAGCTGAATAGAAATACTAAATGGAAATAGATAATAACTAGATAGATAGTCTCCAGCAAATCCTAGCTCCAAAAGGTGAAATCCAAAGCTGATACTCAGGCTGACCCGAGCGTAAGAAAATAAACACAAACACTCGAGTCAGGACATATATACTTATACAATGTAAACCAGCTCAAGTGAACTATAATAAAAATGCACAAGTAACTTAAAGGATGTCTGGGACCACCCATCCTTTAAGGATCCGTTAAACTATTTACTATGTAGTAATATACGCTATTATAATAGTGTCTAAAGTGAAGTATAATATAATTGAAAATAGCATTAAGGAGTTACCCAATATCTCATTTAACACATTTTATATATTCTCATAGTTTATACAGTACCGTAACCTCCCCTGTACTGGGAGTCGTCAAATGGCACTCCATAGGTATGGTACAAAAAAAAATCGTACATGGCACGCTAGGGTAGGTGACACGGCACAACTAGGCAATGCCAGGGTAGATATACCAATTGCACTTCCGGACCAGTGGTAACACGTAGCAGCTACTACCGCCCACCTCGAGCCACACTATCAAAAATCAAAGGTGTGCACTAATCAATCACAAAGTAATAGAATGGCATCCGAAGAAGTGTTTTCGATAAAAGGAGCGACCTCATTAGCCCGTCGATTGCTCCTGTTTTAGCCACCTTATGCCAACTCATGGGAGTCGAGTCCATGTACATACCTCAATAGAACGTCTCCACCACCCTGCTTCATTCTGGAATCCCCGCCACGTACACGGTTGTTAAAGTAGTTTTCGGAGTTGGCAAAGAGTATGACAACTTCCGATCCTGACCTCTTTAGCAACCAAACGTTATTATTATCTATGGTTATAAATTTCAAAAATGGTTTATATTCCTAGTCAAATTAATTCATTTAAACCATTTAAATATGGAGTCTTTATACTTCCAAATCAAATATTCAATTTCCAGAACTGTAGCATTTTCTAAGTTCATTCGTTCAATTACAACAATTTCAAAACATTGTATTTTTCAGAAACAGCGGCACTTATAAAGTGCTACTGTAGATATATTCGTTTATTCAAAACAGTTCAATTTCATAAACTGCAGCACTTTAAAAATGCTACTATAGATATATTGGTGTATTCAAAACAGTTCAATTTCAGAAACTGCAGCACTCTAAAAATGCTACTGTAGGTATATTTAGTATATTCAAAACAGTTCAAATTCAGAAACTACAACACTTTGTAAATGCTACTGTAGATATATTAGTATATTCAAAAACGGTTGAATTTCAAAAACTACAGCACCTTATAAATGCTACTGTGGGTATATTTATTATTTCAGAGCATAGTTATATTTCAGAAATGGTAGCACTTAGCAAATGCTACCTTAAATAGCATTTTGAAAACTCTGCAAATTCTGTTATAAGTTTTCCTGCACCCTTTTTAAAAACAATATATCTTCAACTTTTCTCATTTTTAACTTATCAAACTTATTTCACTTTTCAAAATTATTTATTTGGATATTACTTAACTTATAATTTTAATAAAATAACATTTTGTTAATAAATATCCAATTTAAATTAAAATTCATTTGTTAAGTCAAATACATTATAAATTGATTAACTTTTATTTTAACAAATAACTTAACACTTTATCTAAAATACCCATTTCATAAATAAAATATTCTTATTACTAAGTTAAGCTAAGATTCCATTTGAACCCTAAAATTTCAATTATTAAGTCAAATCAAAATTTACATTTAATCCTTAATTTGCTTATACATTTTACTTATAGAAAATCACTATAACATTTATTTAAATCATATAAATCAAATTTAAGTTAAAATTTCATATTTTTAAATTTTAAAATAGTTTAAAATTTTCATAAAATATTTAAAATTAACCACGGGTCTGCATATAATTTTCTAACCTAGGTCAAGTGATACGGATATGTATCGTTTCAATCCGCAATTTAAAAATAAAAATCCGGGTTCTATCATTTCAAACCCGCAATACCAAGTTAAATAAAATAAATAAAAATCGCTTGAGCCTATCATTTCGGCTCATAACGATTTTTTCTTATTCTAATGTCCGTTCGGCTATGTATCATTTCAACTCATAGTGGTTCTATTCTACAGGGAACTTGCAGTGTGAGAAATGGTAAAACAAATAAACAGCATAATATAATATAACATATCAGATGACGTAACAGGTTTATAAGAAGATTTTAACATCATATAATCATATTACAGACATATATGAACTTATCAACATAGCATATCAATCATTACATATCCACTTGTCATCGTTTCACAATTATATAAGTACGGAATGTCTAGAGTGAATAACTCACCTTCTAGAGCTAGAGATCAAATTCAAACACAAATTCAAACTCCGCAAAGCACGAAAAGGCACGACTAGGTACGAGTGGATGATGAGTCAATATTCAGATGTTGTAACAACCAAAATATACAACAAATATAAGTATAGATTCAAACCCAAAAGAATATAAGAATTAAACAATACAAACAAGGACAAAGTGAACCAAAATGACTTGACACTTGCAAGTGGGCTCGCCCACTACCCATATAGGCTCGACCACATCAACACATGGCTCGGCCATGATCAAATCTGAAGCACTAGGCTTGGCCATGGGCAGAAAATAGCAGGCAAAGCAATGGGATGTGAAGAGGTAGGGGTTGTGAAGGCAAAGGGCAAGGGGTGTTGATGTTTGGTCTTGGCCTATGGCTATATGGCTCGGCCTATGTGCTAAACTTGGTCGGATCTAGTCACATCAGAGGGGTACGACCTAAAGCAACGCAAGGAGGAGGAGTAGGTGGTAATAGGTGTTGTGGCCAAGGCAAAATAAAAGGGGATGATGATCAATAGGCTCGGCCTGGGCTTGCAACATGCTTTTGGTAGTGGATTTGGATCTAATGCTCACGGCAAGGCATGGGGGAGGGGATAAGGTGGTGGAGGCCGTGGTCAGGTGGTGGTGGTGAGGAGGAGATGGTCGGCTAGAAGAGGTATGGCCGAGCTATGCAAAATAGAAAACATAAGAAAAGAGAAAGAGAAAGAGAAGAAAGTGGAGGCCATGACTTACTGTATTTTTTTTCTTCAGGAAACAAATGAGAATGAGATGTGCGAAACTTTTTTTTATACGTGAATTAGAAAAGGGGCGGCGGCTAGGGAAAAGATGTGAACGGCTAAGAGATGTAAAGGCTAGAAAATGAAGAGCTTTACTTCCTATCTAAGAAAAGAAACCGAAGACTATTTGAATTTCCAAGCCCAAAAATTCAAATAAAATCAAATAAAAATCACATTAAAAAGTCCAAACAAAATAGAAAATAGAAAAATAAAATAAAAATATAGAAGTGAAGTAGAAAAATAAAAATATAAATAACCAAAATTACTGAAAATAATCGTGTGTAAAACGTTGAAAATTATCAAATTTAAAAAGTATAAAATGGAATTTGACGAAACGAAAAGCATGATGAATATCAGAATCAAATACAATTCCAAAGAAAAAGATTAGAAATTTAAAATTCAAATTTTAAAATTTTGAACTGAAAGTCAAAGTTTGACCAAAATATAAAATTTTCTGAAAATATTTATTTTATTGTATTTGGAAAATAATTTATAAACAAATCCAAAATTACATTGGAAAATTCCAAAATTCCAAATTTTAAATAATAAAAATCAAAGTTTCAAAAAATGAATTAAAAATATTTATTAAAAATTTTGGGTTGTTACAGGAACGGGCATATGCTCCTTTTTGGTGAATGTAGATGGTGGCCCGTTTGATAGTTTTAATAAGATTAACTAGTAAAATTTATGTTTTTATAAATTTCGAAGATTAATCATTTAAGACGCGGATTTTTACGTTGCAATCGTACAAAGTGCTCTACATTATGGAGTTAGTGTGAACTAAATTCGAGCAATTTATAATTTTACACTTTACTTATTTATCTACATTTGCAAATTATTTACACATATTATTTACTAAAAAACAAATAATTAATTAAATATAAATCGATTTTATTTTAAAATATACATTTCAAATACTTCGTTCAATCCTTCGCTCAAATACCTCATTCGCAGCCAAACGCGTTTCTCGCTCGACCAACTTCTCTGTTCAAGTACCTCGTTACCGTTCGTCGAAAATGCACCTTTACAGTGCGTTTGCACGAAAGAAAACAGGGTATTTGAGCGGGGTATTTGAGCAGAGAAGATTAGTGAACGGGGAATGCATTTGCGATTAGGAACATGGCATTTGAGCGGGGTATTTAAGTTATGTTCTTTTATTTAATTGATTTCTAATTAATTATTTGTTTTGTTGTGTTATATGAGTTTAATGAAAATGAAATAATAATATAGAAATTGAAATACATCCAAATTAGTTTAAATATGTTAAAAACATACTGGTAAAACGCATAAATAATAAAACAGAAATACAAATATAGTAAAAATCCTATTTGTCTCCACCACCTTGGTTTATCAGATAAGATTTGTAGTTTGCAGAAAGACATCCGGCTGTAACCGTTGACGTCAACTACTCTTTTGCCATTTCATCATTAAGAGCATTGAATAAATCTTTATTATTGCGCTGCATAACAACTTTCATTGTTTCACCAAAATTATCCTCCTACTACACAACGTTTAACACGAGCAATCATATCTATGTAGTTTAAAGAATTTCCTGTTGAGTCTATGCTATTTGTGTTTTGACTGTCTGAGTCGTACGATATTTTTTCATATTTCTCTCGTGCATTACGCCAATGATATCATATAACTTCTCATCAGCTTCTCCACGACTTCTTCTCGAATTGCTAAGTGTACCAGAAAATGAACCAATATTACAAGCTTGGTGCACTGGAGTTTGTTGTAATGGAGGATTTGTTGGTGAATTCAAATCTGGAATTTATTGCGGTGTTCTTGCGTACCATCTAGTTGACTATAAAACCACTCAAAAGCCCATGTTCTATTAAATTAGGTTGGCACAGAAAGAGAAGCAAATTGGTGCGGTTGTTCTTGTGTAGAAGCAGGCGTATACGATGTTTGTCCAGTTGCATTCATCCCTTGAAACAATTGTTGCATCAATTTCACATTTTTCAAGTGGTGTTTTTCTATACTTTTCAATGATCGTTCCAAATCCCTATAGGTAAAAATAAAATTAAAAGAAGATTACCAACAAAAAAATTGTACAAATGAAAAATACCTTTACACGATCACTTCACCGCTCCTCGCTGCCTGTAACAGTTTGTTTACCAGTACCCTAGCCAGCACTAGTTTTATTGCATAAACTTTCTCATCTAACACAATCTCTTCTTAGACTATTGTATTTATGTCGGATTTTCACTTCGTCTATCGGTTCAATACTATAAATGTCTTCTACAACCAGCTTAAACTTTTCCGCTATAACTTTGTACACTTTCTTTTTATTTTTTCCACGGACAGAATATGCTTCTATAATACATTCAAGCATCCGAGTAGCGTTGGACGTCCATTGATGATTAGCTCTTCGGTTTGCCTTTCTATTTGAAAAAAATTATCAAAAAAAATATATATGACGTACAGACAAAAAACAAGAATGGATGTGCTAAAAACAACCACATTTTTTTCTTCAATGGATCAAACGGACTTGAAGGGGGAAAATAAACATTGAGACTTCTTATGCGTCGGGTGCATCAAAAACGCTCTATGAGTCAAATTTTGACTGTGGCACCTTAGCCTTGTGTATTTTGATCAGTAGCATCTGTTTGATTATTTTCGGACCGTTAAGAATTTCTAGCCTTGCAGCTTTGCTGTTGACAAGCAGCATTTTCATCTTCCAGATTGGTACACGTGAGTTCCACGCAAAAACGTGCCATTTCTTCTCTCCATTCACTAAATCTCTCACGAAACTAATCAAAATTCCCAATATATTTTAACAACAGAATCATCACCGAAAATAAAATTTTAACTTTGATGTCGAGATCGATTCTTCGCCGACTAGCTCCATCTATAACTTCTCGGATACGAAATAACTCGAGACTCTTAAGCTCCGCAATCGAAGATTCATCCTCTTCTCCTTCTTCATCATCCCGACAAACTCAAGAATCCATTCACCTGACCGACAATTGCATCCTAGTAAGTTATCTTATTTATAAGCGTCTTCAATTATAATACTTGATAAAGGACATTGTTATTATTAAATGGACATATATTCAAACAGGTTGTGTGTGATAACAAAAAGGTCGTAGCTTTAATATTAACCTGTTGATTTGTGACTTTATCTGAGATTATTCGCTTAGTCGGAGTAATACAGATAATTTTGAATTTTTTCATGCGAGGTGATTGGTCATAGAAGAATGTTAAATTTCTTATTGGAATCATGAAGCATTATGCTCATAAACCCAAGTTAAAATCAAGGAATTTCAATAATTGGATATTTGTGCAAAAGATATAATGGTCATAACTTTGAGCGCTGGATACAATGGATTGTAATTTCATAGGTTAATGACATTTTTACAAACTAATTACAAAAAAAATTTCAATAAATTTAGGTAGTAAGAATGATAATTTAATTTGTGAAATAATATTAATTATCCAATTGAGAAGACAGCTGAAGCAAGTCCTTTGAGATTAGGATATTGATAAAATGGTGAGTAATGTCCTTATTTCATACTAGTGCAAATCGCAAGTATGTGCATCTAATAGCTAGAAATATTTACTTTTTATTTAATAAAAAAATTATGTACGGATGTGTGCTATAAGTGCAAAAATTTTGGTGGTCACCTTACTTTTATTTCAAGCAAAGTTGTGAATTCCGTTGATGATTGGTTGAAAAGTGGGTGGCAGTGGAGCTTACAAATGATGGTGAGATTATGTTGATGGATGTAGGGTATTTTCGGAATTTCAAAAAGACACCGTGGAAATTTATTCATTGAATTTTCTTTATTAATAGTAGTGGTAGTTAAATATGCTGATCCTCAAATAAATCGTTTTTGAATATTGTCAAGAATCTGGTTGGATTCGGGTTTTGAAAAAAGGATACTTGGGAGATTGATATGTCTATGTGACTGCATCTTAATTGGTAGTGCTTTTAGTTGCATACAAAGCTAGATATGTGTAATAAGGAAAGGTGGGGAAGCAAAAATGAGTTTTGTAAACTTTGAAGAAGAAAAAAGATAGCAAGGTAAAGTAAATTTGGTTCCTGTTAAATTGATCAATATGCATGTGAATACGCTGCTTCATTTCAACATAAATGTTTGATCAATTGGAGTAACATTCTGTATATGAGAGGGGTGTTAAAAGTGGGTTGCTTGCTAGTTGCTACACAGCCCTCCTCTGTTATATGAATTTATATAACTAAATAACATCAGTTGAAGCATATAAATTCTTGTGTAATATTATATATTATAATATTGGACATTCATATCTACAAATATGGCTTAATTTCAAGGTTTGAGGTTTCGGTCGAAACACCGAAATTTCAGTCGTTCCGTTTCGATTTCAATATGGACTGAAACAAAACAAAATCAAAACTTCAGTTCAATAAAATATTACCGCACTTCTAATTTTAGAGAAGAAACAATTAAAAAGAATTAATTTACGTTTCAAATATATGACTATTTAAAATCTAACGTTGTAAATATTTATAATTAACCAGGATTGTTCGTTTATGTTTTATTTTCTAGTTAAAGATAAATTATACATTTTGTTTCTATAAATTAAACAAGTGTGTGTGATTATACTAAAAATAAATAAAAAAGATCCAAAATTATACTGGAACCGAAATTTATGAATTAGATCAAAATTCCTAAAATTATAAAGACCGAAGCTAAGATCTTGAACCTTGCTTAATTCTCAGTCGAGTGAAAATTTTGATGTATACATTTTTACAATCAGAATCTATGTTGACCTTGTGAATAACATATGATTTTATATAAGCTATAGATCTTGGAATGTTGTATCCAATCAAATTCAAATAATGATTCTCTGTGTATGTACAGACACACACATGAGTTTAAAAGTATATGTAATGTATAGCTTTGCACAATCAGTTCATTACGACATTGAAGGAAAACATTTTTAGTATTGAAACACAATTACAATCTTAGAATAGTTCATTTGAATATCTATGTATGGATAATTGCTAGAATATTTATTGAATCTAATGTGAAGTTAAACGAAAGTTTGAATTGAATATTAATGTGACAGTAATGTTGCTTATGACAAATTATGTTCTAAAAAAATGTAAAGGGTTAATTTGCAAAAGCATGCTTTGTTTAAAGAGACACATTGCAAAAATAGTCTTCGATTCAAATTTATTACAAAAATAGGCCCTGTTTTGAGTTAGTGATCATGCATTTATGAAATATGCATGTGCATTTTTAAATTTTTACATGCATATTGTATAAATGCATTTATGGTATGTATATTTTGCCTTACGCTTCAAAATGAGGCCTATATTTAGACTTACGGAAATCTTTTTAAAAATTAACAAGTTTGGAAGTTGAACATAGTATACCACAACTTATCTCATCTTTCCCTGCCAAACAAATTTTCCCTTTGTTCTTAGAGTATTTGAAGTTCAACCGTCCCTGACTAATCTTTAATTATATGCCAAGCATCCCCCATGTGTAATTTCACTCTAATGAAACGTGGATGTATTCGGACATAGTTTTAGAGAACGTGGAAACTATATAGAAGTTGAGATAAACTATCCCTCCTAACTAGGTCCGTCAATGGTAACCCGAACCCGATCCACACCTGTCTTGTTAATGCGGATACGGATTTAGCTCTAACAATCTATATCCGACCTAGTTGCTATTAGGGTCGGGCACAATTTGACTATAGCCCGGTCTAGTTTGGACTCGGTCCGGATATTAGTTTTCTGCAGTATCAAAACATAAGTATGTACGTTACTTGTTTATCATTTTATTTATTTGCATGTAGATGTTTTTGTATACTTTTATTGTGAATTTAGCTTCATCGCTACCCAATTTGTATGTTAACATTATATGTATATATAATTTTTTCAAAAACTACGAGTTTAAAGTATGGTTTTAGTATAAATATTATGAGTTTGTATACTAGTATTACCCAGTGGTTTAAAAAGCCCGATAGGCCGGGCTTGGGTATGGGGTTTGGAATATCCAGTAGGTTCGGGTCGGGGTTGGGTTTTGATAATTGTAACCGGACTCTGGTGTGAATGTTAAGATACCCGGATTGAACCCGGCCCATTAACATGCCCACTCCTAACTCACAGGCCCATTTGATGATTAGACATTTATTTGAATATTTTTTAGAGGAAAAAAACTCATCAGAAAAAACCTATCTAAAACAGCACCTCCAAGGGATCAACATTTTGAGTTCTAACTTTCAGACTTGTGCATTTTTGTTATACTTGAAAAATGTAGTAAAAACTACATAATTGCTATCAAATCTCTAAGATTATAAACAGATGATATTCGAAAAGCTCTGTATTTCTGTTAAGATAATTGATTTTCAGTATCAAACAGTCTGTTATAACGCATCATATTATCACGATTGCAGAGATTAAAAGAATTGCAGCAGAAAGAAGCATCAAATGCAGAAAAGATGCTCCGATTAAGTGTAGAAACAGGAGGTTGCTCTGGCTTCCAATACGTTTTTCTATTGGATGATAAGAAGAACGACGATGATAGGTATCTTTCTGATCATCAATACAAATGACCATCAGTTACCAAATAAAAAGGATATTCTTTTCCCACTTGGCATGAACTTACATAAGAAGTGTTTAATATCATTAGACACTAATTGCATTAAAATGAATTTACGGTCCGTTTGTATAGGCTTAAATGAGCTAATATTTTTCTTTTTGAAAACCAAAATGAATTGGGTTTCACTTTCGAAAGGCAGAAAAATAGCTTATTTAAGTCCATCCAAACATACTGTTAGTATTTCACCAGAATGGGGAAACACCCATGTGTCTGGACCACCTCCTGGCACTTAAAATGCACTAACTTTGCTATTGTGCACCATGTGTGATATTACACACATGGGTGTTCCCCTCCCCTTGCTTTGGTAAAACACAAGGGCTGGTTATCCTATTTTGACAGTAAACATAATGTAATTGGTTATGAATATTTAAGCAGTAAACATTCATTGTAGTGCTCACCAAAGTCGTAGAATTCAACGATCAAGGACAAACACTCTTAAAATTAATCAGCATTCAGCAATCGGATTTGTTGTGTTAAACAAATGCAACCTTACTCAACTCTTTGTTTTTAACATTTGCAGGATTTTTGAGAAAGATGGTGTTAAGTTAGTGGTTGACGATATATCTTATGATTTTGTGAAAGGAGCAACTGTCGATTATGTAGAAGAGCTGATCCGTTCTGCTTTCTTGGTCAGTTTCCAAATTCCTTCATATATGTATATGTATGTGTGTGTATGCAGATGATATTTTGCATTTTAATCATATGGTGATAAACAAACACAGTAACATCTACAGTTACCAAATGTGGGTCTGAAAATATTAACAACTCAAGTTTGTATATGATTCACTGCAGGTTTCAACAAATCCTAGTGCAGTTGGAGGGTGCAGTTGTAAAAGCTCTTTCATGGTCCAGTAATTTGTCTGGTTCTCAAGGTTAAGAGCAAGGCATGATTTTCAACATTTGAAGCAACTTGGCATATCATTTTTGTAGTGTATTTTTTATAGCAATGCTAATTATTTACGTGTAAAGCTTTTCATAGAAGTTCTCAGACTTTGTCAGCAGGTCCGTATACTGGAGATAACCGGCTTCTAATTTACTTGAGTTTCAGTCTTCTTATATGAAAGCATGTGAATTTGTGAAAAATGAACGTTGGATTACAAATAGAATGATATTTACCAAACATTTACACTTGGTGCTCTTTTTCATTTCAAGTTTATACAAGGATATTTTTAGGTGTGGCTCGCATTATATTAGATTGGATGCATAGATTGGATTATGATTAGTCCCACATCGCAAGATATTCTGGATGAAATCAGCATATACATGGGATTTGTAGCATGGAACAACAAGGGATTCCTTTGGTTACAAATAAATGTTGCCATGAAAATATATCTGCTCTACGCGAAAATTACAGCAGATATTATCAATCAAAATTAGAATGTATTTGTCAAGTTTTTTTGATCATCTAGTTCATTAAATCAATGTAAAAAGCAATGCATTCACCAATGTGAACGAGCATATGCAAATGTCACAGCGGATTCTGATAGTAACTGTAACCTTATTGATGCTTCATATTACAAGACTAAACAGTGAAATAAAAGACAAACATTAATTAATTCGTATCATCCAATTGCACAAATTCACCAATCGTATTAAAAACCAAAGGTATTGCTGTAAATTTTGTACAACTGTTCGACGTTTGGTTCGGTCCGAAACTGTGAGACATCTGCTCTTACGATTCTTATTTAGGACATGAATTACGATAAGAAAATATGTCCGTTTGAAAATGTTTGATGATTTTTATTTTTTGAACATTGCCGGTCAGTTATTCGTCTCGTACAAACAATGTCCGAAGGTAAACCTTATCTGATCTGTACTCGCTCGAATCTTTTATAGGACATCATACAGACACACCTCCATCGTGTCCCGTCCGACCTGCTTACACCACTAACCAAAGGAAGATAAAGAACTCTTTTTACTTGTAGTGTTATAAATCAAGTCCGTAAAATTCACGAAATAAAATCACGTACAAATTTGTTATAACACAAAATTAGCATTCTAGATCAAAATTCCAAATTAAAAATCTTGAAATCAAATGAAAAAAAAGAATCAAGTAATTTGCACGGTTTAAAAGCAACGGAAAATGCAACAAATAAAAAAACACAAATAATAGAATTTTGAACATATAATATATTTATATCATTTAATTTCATGAAATATAACATTTTTATAACTATAACTTAAGTTAGCAAAAACACACATATTTAAAATCATTATGTACATTGTACTATAATAATGCAACAAAATGAAGTGTTGATGTATTGCTGCACTGTCCTACATACAGTAAAAGCAATTAAATAGCAAATAAACACATTATTGTGAAAACTCTGTTGTCAGTAACATTTATTTTTATTTTAAATGTTATTTTACTTACATAACCCAACATATTTTAATGTTGTATTTTAAATAGTTTTTTAAAATGGGAGTTTAATTTGAATTTCCATATTACAAGGGTGTTCTCTATAACTTGAAAAGAATGTTCTTTTTGTATTTCTGAAAAATTATGAGAGTGAAAACATAATTTCCACAACCAAATATCAACTAATAAAAAAAAATTAGAGCCAACGGTATCTATTTTTTTCTTCGGAAAATCAACGGTATCATTTGTCCTTTTCTATCATTTCAAATTGATGCTTAATTCAATAAATAAATTTGATGTCAAAGACAAATGTCAACATCAACCGACTCTAACACATGCATAATTATATATTTTGTTATCGGTAATAATAAGTAAAATGCAATTCTTTTTCTTCATTTTGCTTTTGTTTTTTCATAACAAAATTAATAATTTATTCAAGTAGAGCACATATTTTGATATCTTACGAATTTGAACCCATGACCTTCAAAACATCTTTCTAAAACGACATACCACTTGTCACTTGAATATGTGGTCCTTGACATTTTTGCTTTTGTTTTCCTCTTTTGTTTTATTATTTTGTTTTGCTAGAAATTGCAAATTTGACTATAATGAATGATCAAAAAGCGTTCTTGCATCTACATCTGCTTGTAATGTAAAAATCTTATTACCATGTTTTTGTACACATAGATCTATGAAATTATTCTTTTATTGTAATACTTTTTTTTTAAGTGATTCATAGATTGTACTTATTGGAATTGTGTATCATTTGATTTGATATTCTTGTTCCTCTTCCATTCACGTAGCAATCCGTAATTTCAAACAATTTATCATTAAATATTGAAACTTTTAAAACATAGTTAAGTGTTATGAAGGTGATTTTTTAACCTTGTTAAACTCTTTTTAATTAATAACTAATTGTAAGAAACATGTTTTTGAAATTTGTTTATAACAATAAATACTTTGAAAAAATATCGATAATGTGACCTAAAATCATTATATCGATAAACAGCTTTTTATTCAGTATAAGTTGTTCAAACTTTGTGTACATGTCTAAATAACATGTGAAGTCATTAACAGCTAATAAAAATAATTTGTCTTAACATGGGTAAGTAAATTATCCTAAGTGCTTTCTACAAGGTCAAAGGTAGAAGATATTTTAGTGGAGATATTTTTTGGCTCAAGAGGTAGAAAGTAAGTCATATGGAGAGGAGATGGGCTTTGGCCGACTATAGGAGGTTTGGGGGAGGGGGGTCGGGATAACCTTTTGAATGTCGGTATAAGTTCACTAAGGGGTTCACAAATCCTTTTGACATTTTATACACAAAAATGAAAGCTCTTCATTTTCTTATCTCTTCTATTTTAACTTTATAAAACTCAAAACAACTCAACCCCAAAACTTATTAAACTCTTACTATAAGCCTTAAACAACAAAGCACTGTTAGTTTTTGAGATGAAGGTTTTGACAACAACAATCTTAGGATTTGTTATAAAATATAAATACTAATATTCTTATATATATATATATGTATGTATGTATGTATGTATGTATGTATATGCAGGATATATGTGTGCGTGTGTATGTGTGTATATATATGTGTGTGTGTGTGTGTGTATATATATATGCAAGTACTGAGAATAAAGACTGTACAGTATAAAGATTCAAGCTGAGTACAAAGAATCAAGACAGAAGAATTCAAGATTGAAAAAATCAAGACTGAAGACTCATGAGTATCAAGAGTTTATGAGTTTAAGATATCAAGATAAGTGATAGAGTCCATATTTTATGTTAAAACTTTATAATAGCACTAAAATATTTATTCGGATTTTAATTGTGGAATGGAATCCACCTTCACGCTATAATAGTGGGATGGAACCCACGACCTCTTTAGTGGGATGGACCCGCGACCTTCTCTAGTGGAATGGAAACCATGAAATTTTCAAATGAATTATTTTTTTCAAAATTATCTTTTTAAATCATCTCTATCAATTTAAATATTTTAGCCTTAATTCAAAAACTATTTTTAATCATATTTATTTCAAATATCATCTCTTATTTTTAAACTATCTCTTGATTTTAATATTTTAGATTTAATTCATTTTAAAGAAATCTATACTTAATTTTTAATATTACTTTTATAGATTATATATTTTAAGTTTACTTTCTAAAACTCTTTTATAAGTTTAAACTATATTCAAAATGGTTTACAAAGTTTAGAAATTGTTTAGACAAGTTTTAAAATAGAAATCATTTTAAAGCAAAGTCTATTTTCAAAATTAACATAGGCATGTCGACAACCCTCATCCCCCATGTCGACATGGTAGCCATAGAAATTAAAATTAAAATTTCAAAAAGAAGTGTCTATTTGTCATAACCATTCGCGAACGGACATGACCGTTGTTCTCCTATAAATACTAGTTGTTTTCAACGAATTTTAAGTTAGTTTTTCTTCATTTCTTCACTCCTTCTCCACTCAAATATTCTCTTATATTTCAAATGCTTTAACAAAACTTCGCAGAAATTCTAAGTGAATCAAACTTGATCATCTCTAGTTTGATTCTCTGCCATTCTCTCTCTAAGATCTCAGTGCTATTCAGAGTTACAGGATCAATTATAATCAAAGAATTGTATCGAGACTCTCTCTATCAAAGTATAATTGGAAATGATGTGATTGTGGCATGTAAATCAATTGGGGGTGATTGTAGCCCGTAAATCAATTATGTGATCCTGTAGAATGGTTAAATCAAGAGAGTTTGCCCTGGACGTGGAGACAGAAGGATGTTTCTCACGACCTTGAAATCGAGGTTGTAATATCGATATTATATTTGAAAATCTGCACAAGAAATTATGTGGGACTGGATGCAGGGTAACTACGAACCAGTACAAAATTCTGGTATGTTCTTTTCTTTACTGCTTATATTTACTATTTGTTTCTGTGTCTGATTCTGTGATTGTCTCTGTGTTTGGTGAAATTACATCTGTATGTGTTTAATTTGAAAAGATTTCAAAAATTCCATAAAATTGATTAAACACTATTCACCCCCCCTCTAGTGTTAATCCAGCCTTAAGATCCGTAATCCGCATTTCCTACATTTGGTATCAGAGCATTGGTTTTCAAAGTTTACATAATTTGATTTTTGAAAAGTTTTCAAATGGCTGCCAACACTGGTAATGTCAATACTATCACTAGTTCATTTGTAGAGGGTCAGTCTACTGCCGGACCACCACTTTTTAATGGCAGTAACTATGCATAATGGGCATGTAGGATGAAAATCAATTTATAAATCAATAGGATTAGATGCTTAGAATATAACATAAACTAAGTACATTGAACCCACAACTAATTTTGCAAAGTGGACTGCTGAGCAAAAGACTGTTGCACAAAACAATTCCAACGCCATGAATATTCTATTCTGTTCACTTGATAGGAATGAGTTTAATAAAGTGTCTGTCTGTAAGTCTGTATATGAGATCTGGAAAATTTTGCAAGTTACTCATGAAGGAACAAACAAAGTTAAACAGACCAAAATATCTATCTTGACTAATCAGTTTCAATTATTCAAGATGAATCCAAATGAGTCCATTTCGGACATATACAGTAGGTTTCAAGATATTATGCACTCACTAATTGCATTAGGAAAGAACTTTTCCGAAGAAAATTAAGTTAGAAAAATTCTGAATTCTTTCACTCTGGAATGGGATTAGAAGACTAGCAATTGAAGAAGGTAATGATATTAATACTCTAAAAAATGAAGAATTGATTGGGAATTTGATGTCGTTTAAAGTACAAATGCAAAGGAGAAGAGAAAGCAAGGCCTTAGAAAAGACGTCAATAACATTCAATGCAATAACAGATGGTTCATACTCAAACAATGGCGACGATGATGAAATAGCCTTGATGACAAGGAATTTTAGAAATTTTCTGAAATACAGAAAGATGGACAATTACAATTGAAATGATCACAAGAATTCTGGAAACAATAATGAAACTCAAAACAACGGCAGTGATGAGCCAGGCCACTTAAAAAGAGATTGTCTGCATCAGTATAAACATAAATTTTCTCCAAGTAATGATTCGTCAAAGAAAAGAAAGAGATCATATGCTGCTACACTGGACGATTCAAACTCATCCTCTAGTGATGAAGATCAAGAGACGGAAAATTCAAGCATGTGCTTTACAGCTATTTACGATTCTGATGATCTCGAAAATATAGATATAAAAATAGATACGCATTTAAATTATATTGATTAAAATTGCTTGTTAGAATGTTTGATTGTTTGCATGTTTTGAAATTGCTTGCTGTTTGAATTTAAAATTTTGATTCTCAAAATAATATTATTTTAATAATATTTTAATATTAAAATATTAATATTAAAGTATTATTATATTTAATATTATTTCAGATAAAATATAAATTAGATTATATGATATATATATATATATATATATATATATATATTGAATAAAATAAGAAAAATAAGTCACATGATTTAAGGGACCCATGTCCACATGACCTTACCCCCCATGTCGACATCCCTTTAGAAATTTGAAATTCAAATTTGAATTCAAAACTTTGAATTTTCCTCCACCTTTTCACCAACTCCAAAGCTCTGTAAAGGTATCTCTT
Source organism: Allium cepa (assembly GCA_030765085.1). Lineage (NCBI taxonomy): Eukaryota > Viridiplantae > Streptophyta > Magnoliopsida > Asparagales > Amaryllidaceae > Allium > Allium cepa. Next base: position 255,710,380 of record CM060929.1, read on the forward strand.
GACCAGAGAACATGGCTCTTAGATATCTATTTATCTTCTTAACTTTATCCTATCTTTTTACTTTCATTTCAAAATTCAAACTCTCTTTCAAACTCTCAAGCTTTCTACTTTCTTCAAAAACGGCTTCCTCAAGCACTCCATCCACTATTAGACTGTCCAAGGCAACCAAAGAGTTCTTCTACAATGATCCGAAAGCTATCAAGGCTTACATAAGCTATGTAAACTTTAAGAAGGTCCATACAGGAAAATTTGCTATCTTTAATTATTTTTCTTCCTATGAAATCAGTGTTCTTTTTGAAGAGAATCAAATTTTAGCTTAATTGATGATTCTCAAAATGTTTTTGTTTGTCATCCGAATCTTGTCAAAATGTTTTATGCATATTTGAATCGTGGGTTTTGTGAAGGAAATGAAGGGGAATTGTGGAGTAGCATTAAAGGAACACGTATTGTTTTAAATAGTGAGATTTTGGGTAACATTCTTGGTTGTAATTATACGGGAATGGATCTTTCAGATTTTCAAATCGATGAACATGATCGTGAGACATTTCATCGTATTTTTTTAGGATACAATAACTTTAAGTTTATAAACCGAAATTTTCGTCCTAAAGCCAGAATTGTAAACCTTCTTTTGCAACATACCATAACTCCAAGATCGAAAATTTTCAATCACCCTACTTTAAAAGTATGTAACACTCTTTTTGCTATTTATGGGCACTATGACATTGATGGGGCACAAGTAATTTTGGATGAACATCCAAAAAAAATTACTTTAGGTGAAAACACTTTATATCATGGGATTTATTTCACTAGGATGTTTAACTACTTTTGTGTTGATTATAAGAAGGAGAAGTTCGTTTCTAGAAAAGTGTTTAACCATGCTAATATCTCTCTCATGAAAATTCCATTTGTGTTTCAACCATATGAAACACTTACCAAAAAGGATGAGGGATTGGCTCATGAAGAGATGGAATAAGAGGAGGAGGAGGAGGAGGAGGAAAGGGAGGAGATAGAAATTGAAAAAGAAGGAGAGGAGGAGGAAGTGACTTCATTGGAAAGCATCGAATACCTTATCACTCCTAACAGTCCATCCAACAAAACACTTCTCAAGATTCAAAAGATTATCGTGGAAAAGCAAAGGATTCTCAAAAGATCCGTTAGTAAAAAGTTGGACAAGATTTCCACCAGAATCAACAAGTTTTTTGAGAAAGCGGGTCGCAAGCTTGTATTATCATCATCTTCGTCATCCTCTAACTAATACTAGTTTTATTTCATGTTGTATTAGTTTGTATCTCTCTTTAGTTAATGTAATATATCATTTATGTAATATTAACTTAATTTATCAATGAAAATCTTTTATTTCTGCTTATTAGCTCTAAAATATCTCTGGAATGCTTGTTATTATATTATATAAGTTTTTATATATAGACTTGTATATAATATAAAGAAACAAAGCAAATTTCCAAAATTAAAAGGGGCATGTCGACATCCCCATACCCCCCTCCATGTCGACATGTAACGGCTAGAAAATAGTTTTTGTTTTGAAATTGAAATTGACATAACTACATTGTGTCTTTTCATTTCAAACGACTTTCTAACTCTTTAGATACCTGTTTCTTCCAGGAAAATGCATACTTTCAATTCTCTTCATTTTCTATTGAATTTCTTCATATTTTATCAAAAAAATGGCCTCTCTTATTCATAATTTAAGTGAGAATCTTGAAGATACTCTCAATTCCTTCAAGAATATACTTACTTTTATCCTTCGCAATCAACGTCACTTAGAATTAAGCCAGATACATATGATAAAAGAACAAGAAAGGCATTTTGATGCCATTCGATTGATGATTTTAGACCTCAATAAAGAAGAACTTGAAGCAAATTCAAAAGGAACCTTGAACAACGACAATGAAGAATGTGATGCTATAAAGGCAGATCCAATCTTCGGTGAAGAAGGATGGATTCAATTTCCAAGACATGTTTGATTTGACATATGTGGTTTGATTTACTTTGATTTGTTTTGAATTGTTTGGTTTGATTTGAGATTTGGTATGGTTTGGATTGATTTGAATATGGTGTGTAATATATGATTGAACATGGTGTGGTTTGATAAGAACATGATGTACATATTGATTGATTATGTTTGAAATTTTCATATCTCTCACGATTACCTTACTATATTTTGTTCATATATATTATCTGTTTCATTTATATTCTACTATACTGTGCTATTATCCTATACAGTGCTATAGTATAAGATTTATGGGGAGTTACTTGTTTAGAATTAGTTTTTGTTAATGACAAAGGGGGAGAATTATAAAATAGGTTAGTCAAATTTAGATTAAGGGGGAGCCGTTCGAATAAGGGGGAGTCAGAGTAGAATCAAAATTTGGTGGAGTATATTTTATAAATATAGGTTGTCATCATCAAAAGGAGGAGATTATTAGTTCCTGAGATGATGGTTTTGATGACAATAACCTTATGACTTGTTATAATATATAAGTACTAATATTCTTGTCTAGATATATATGTATATGAAGGATATACATACATACATATATACATACATACATACATACATACATACATACATATATATATATGCAGGTACTGAGAATGAAGAATGTACAACATAAAGATTCAAGACAGAGTATAGAGATTCAAGACTAACAAATTCAAGGTTGAAGAAATCAAGACTGAAGACTCATGAGTATCAAAGAGTTCAAGATATCAAGATAAGTAATAGAGTCTAGATTTATGTTAAAACTTCATAATAGCACTAAAATCTTTATTCGGATTTTAATTGTGGAATGAAATCCACCTTCTCGCTACAATAGTGGGATGGAACCTACGACCTCTTTAGTGGGATGGAACCTATGTACGATCTTCTCTAGTGGAATGGAATCCATGAAATTTTCAAAATGATTTATTTTTTCAAAACTATCTTTTTAAAGTCATCTCTATCAATTTAAATATTTTAGCCTTAATTCAAAAACTATTTTTAATCATATTTATTTCAAATATCATCTCTTGTTTTTTAAACTATCTCTTGATTTTAATATTTTAGCTTTAATTTATTTTAAAGAAATCTATACTTAGTTTTTAATATTACTTTTATATTATAGATTATATATTTTAAGATTACTTTCTAAAAATCTTTTATAAGTTTAAACTATATTCAAAATGGTTTACAAATTTTAGAAATCGTTTTGACAAGTTTTAGAATAGAAATAATTTTAAAGAAAAATCTATTTTCAAAATTAACATAGGCATGTCGAGATCCCTCATCCCTCATGTTAACATGGAAGCCATAGAAATTAAAATTAAAATTTTAAAAAGAAGTGTCTATTCATCATAACCTTTAGCGAATGGACATGACCACCGTTCTTCTATAAATACTAGTTGTTTTCAACGTATTTTAAGTTAGCTTATCTTCATTTCTTCTTTCCTTCTCCACTCAAATATTCTCTTATATTTCAAATGCTTTAACAAAAATTTGCCAAAATTCTAAGTGAATCAAACTCGATCATCTCTAGTTTGATTTTCTACCACTTCTCTCAAAAATCTCAGTGCTATTCAAAGTTATAGGATCATTTATAATCAAAGAATTGTATTGAGTCTCTCTTTATCAAAGTATGATTGGAAACGATGTGATTGTGGCATGTAAATCAGTTGGGGGTGATTGTAGCTAGTAAATCAATTAGGTGATCTTGTAGCCAGGTTAAATCAAGAGAGTTTTCCCTAGACTCCGGGACCGCAGGGTGTATCTCGTGGCCTTGAAATTGAAGTTGTAATTCAACATTATATTTGAAAAGAAATCTGCATAAGAAATTGTGTGGGATTGGATGTAGGGCAACACCGAACCAGTATAATATTATGGTGTGTTCTCTCCTTTGCTGCTTTTATTTACTATTTTCATCTGTGTCTGATTACATGATTGTCTCTATGTTTGTGAAATTGCATCTGTATGTGTTTAATTTGAAAATATTTCAAAAATTCCATATAATCCATTAAACGCTATTTTACCCAGCTCTAGTGCTAATCCAGCCTTAAGATCCGTAATCTGCATTTCCTACAAGCACCACCTTTCGTCAACTGGAAGCTTGAATATTTGAAGTAGAAACCCCAAAATAGCCCAAGGTCATGAGCATTTTAAGGCATTTTCTTGCCTATGCCAAGAGCAAGGTGAAGGGTAGGAGGATTTTGAAGTTTGTTTGGTTGAGGTAGGAAGTGGAAGCAAGGTTGGGCTTGAGTTTGGTTTTGTGCTTGTTGAAGGGTGAGCAAACTCAACACTTGAATGTATATAAAGTGTAATATATGCTTGTTCAAATTACAGTAATGTGCTTGACTATTTATTGCTATACTTTTGTGGTTCTTGCTTAGGAAAACAAATGGTGTATGTAAAATGAAATATTTGGATTTCTATGACTTTCAATGACTTATTACATAGTTTTGACATAATACACATAAGATTGGCGATTGAATTGGACATGATTACGGAATAGTTCCAGTAGCGATTGTCACTGTAGAAGCACTTAGAAATGCCTCATGTTTTGGCAATTCTATAATATTTAATAGAGAGATCTCTAGGAGTTTCTCACCATTATTGTGATCATTCAAAGAAGAGGTAAATAGCAACGGACCATTTCGACGGCCGCCGACGGCTCCATCATTTCATTTTCAACGGCCGCCGATGGATCCATAATTTCATTTTCGACGGCTATCTATTTTAATTAATTTAACTTACCATGTTATTTTTACTTATTAATTATAGAAGCTTGAAATTTGTTTTAAAACACTAATTTAATTTCTAAAAATAAAAGAAAATATTTTTATTCAATTCTTTAATTTTACGATGGTTTGTGGTTAATCAAATTAGTGTTTTTGATAATATTTTATTGTGTAATCCAATATTTAACTTTATTGAAAATAGAACTCAAATGACCATTCTAAGTAACTTTCAGTCCATCTATTATACAATTTCAGTGAAATTTATGATGCGTAACCGTTATATGAATTTATATGTATTTTTTAACCATTGTGTAACTAATTATGAATTTTTAAATGTATTTAACATTTTAAATTCGTATAAAAGAATATTCGGCAGAAAAATATTTTTTTTGAATCTTATGTCGATTTAAAGTATTTTGGACCTACTTCCAAAATATGACGAAAATGTAAATAAATTTAGGGTGACGATCTTGATTCTCAAATTTATAGCTGTTTGTCAACATTCGGACTAAAAACCTTTCGTTTGAAGGCAATACGATCTTCAAATGAGACGGAATTCGGGTCATATATACTTTATAATATATTTATCCAAACCGTATGGCTAAAATAAAAAAAATGTCGAAAAAAAATTATACTCAAATTATACTATTTTCCAATGACTTGTATAAACTTGATATATATTGTTAGATTAATTCCATGTAAATGACCAATTCGAAGTCCAAATTTTATTCTGTATGTTTTTCTTAAATATAAACGTATGGATTGGATAAATATATAATGTGGTGTGTATCGTTTGAAGATTGTTTGACCTACAAATGAAAGATTAAAGTTTAATGTCGACAAACGACTATAAATTAAAAAAATCAAAACTGAAACCTTAAACCTGTTTATTTTCCTTTCATATTTGGGCCGTATGCCCAAAATACCTTGGATGAACTTAAGATTCAACAAATTTATCTTTTACCAAATATTTCACTTTATATGAATTTATAATGTTAGGTACATTTAAAATTATTAATTATCAAATTGTTAAAAAATTATTGTATAGTGAATAAAAATAACCTTTCAAATAGTTAGAAACAAAAGTGAGTTATTGTAAACTTTTTAAAATATTCATAGTAAATTAAATTTTTATAATACATTAAATTAAACTAAATTTGTTTTAAATAGGAAGAAAAAATTAATTACTATATTTAACAACCGTCGAAAGCCATTGAATTATTGCCATCGACAATCATCGGAAAGTAGTATATAGCATCTACAGTCGATCCATTTCTTTCTCATTCTTATATCTCCTAAAAAGAATCCTAAACCTCCAATTCGATTCAAATCTATCTCTATCTGGCGTAAGTGCCATAATCCATCGAATTCATCAATTTGCAATCTCAAACCATCTACGCTTTCAATTTGTGATGACTGCCTTATACCATCGGCAATAATAGTATATAAATAGTGCGTCGTTCATGCCCAACTGATATAGGACGATCATGAAGATTGAAATAAACCAATATAGCATATAACCTATCATATCTCACAACGTATGGATAAAATATAATATCACAGATATAATAGAAGAGATGGTAATAACTATGTGAACAAACTATCATCATAGCAATAGACTTACAAAGTTATACCAAATTCAGCAGAGTTTATACAATAGAAGTAAACTCAAATAAATTGCCTCAATAAATAGTAATAAGCAAGCACTGTTACGGGCTCCACAGCGTTGCTCGGCGGAATAAGCGTAGACTCCATATATGTATATAATACGAGATAGCTCCGTCCGGCTTATCTTCTAAAAAGCTACTGTGTCATCTAGATCTGTTATCTAATCTACTCATTTAAGAGTACTCAAGATAATAAGAGGCAAAACATAAAATCTTGAGTAGGGCAATAGTCTGGTGCAAGCAAAAAATGAGTCTCAAAATCTTAAATAAGTTTGGTAAGGAACAAGAGTACAAGAACCATACCTAATATGTCCCTGCAACTAAAGAATTAGCATACAAAACTATAATATGCCACTCTACAATATCATAAAGATATACCACAAACAAAAGAAAGGATATCCATCTTCCAGGTATTCCTATCTCCAATACATACTTCCCCCAGCACCTATGAGTGTAGACTACTAAAGAGGGAAACCAAAGAAACCATAGCATCCATGAAACAATCCTAAATATCACTCTATATGCTCTGAATATATGATAACTCTATGACCCCCGAGGGACTGATGGAAATCTAGCTTTTTCGTTATACTCTCGTATCTTGCAGCCTAAAGCTGGATACATGTCTTGCAGCCCAAAGCTGAACACTATACCCAAAGCTACAGGTCCAAGGTATACAAGTCCCATCATTGACCTATGGGAGTATCCATTTAAAATACCCCTGCTTTGAGTACAACTGAAAACTCTCCACGTCATCAATGACTCCTTAGCACATACACCCGAGCCCACCTTTGCTCCATCTGGATACCGAGCCCTTCTTGCACAATCTAGTTTTCATTATCCACGAGGAATCGTTCCACATTCCCCGATCATACGGATCATCCCTTTACGAGCCGCCATCTTCAGAACCTACTGCCAACACGAGCCAGCATCCAAAGACTATAGCTTTTCATCATGTTGTTACATCGTCATCCAACCTGATACGAACGAGCTAACTCCTCCACAACGATCTACGGTATTCTACTTCACCTCGTAGAAGTTCCATACCATTTGGAATTTAATCAAGAAATCGATACCGATATTTCAACTCGGTATGGATCCCTCTACTTAGCCAACTTATGGCTAAGTTTTCTTCCAGTTCTTCCTTGCTTCTAGTAATCCATACCCAGATGCTTTGACCCCTACTTCTCTACACAAATTAAGCCGTCATCGAACAAGTTCTCTCTTCAAAGCACTCTACTTCACATTTTAGAAACAAGTCATCATAACCTCCAATACTTAGTCAATCACCTATTCACCACCTTAGAAAACCTCTACTAGCAACACCCTTGCTCTTCCCAAAACCATCAACTTGTTGGACCAACCCACAGAACTTAGTACCAACCTCTCTGTAGGTCCCGACTTCTATGATTAGAGAATCTAGATCTATGACCTGAACCAAAAGCTCCTCCCATACTCCAGAGCTTCCTCTCCAATTTTCATCCAATTCCGACCAAATTTACCTTCTACTTGCTCAATTCTCCGACCTAATTTTCTATGCAATCACAATATTAGCAAACAACATCAAATCATATCACCCAACATAGAATAACAAGCAATCTCATCCAATCAAACATGTAGTCCATCAAAATAAGATGAACAAGTCAATTTCTAATATAGATCAACATATAGCATGAATATATGAGCATGAGAAAGGGTGGTTTCTAATCAATCTAGATCATATACCTAGTTTAACATGTAATTAAAGTTAGAAAAAATTTTATGACCAAAAATCGATTTAAAACATGTTAAATCCTATAATTCTACCATATAAATATGCATAGGATAGTGAGAAGCCATAAACCACTCACCAATTACCAAACTCAACCAATATGAGTACATACCGAATTCGTACAATAATGGAATGCACTTCAAATCAAGCAAATCGATGATATTTATCTTCTAGTTGATGATTTAATCTCTAATCCGTAATTTAGTTTGATTTAGAGAGTGATTTGGCCGATTTTGGATGAATTTAGGACGGATCTATGGCTAATTAGGGTTTGAACCTGATTTATAAAGAGAATGGAAAGTTTTAACTTGACTTTTCAACCATATATTTATAGTATTCTCTAATTAGATTAATGGATCCACTAATGGGGTTAATTAATTATACACAAATCCTGATCAGTAGCTTTAAAAACTTAAAACAGACATAACTTTCTAACCATAAGTCCATTTTTTTATTATGAGCACTCTATAGAATGAAAAACAATCATCCTGAAGCAATGGAACTGGTTTAAGATCCTAATTCGACTCCTATCGAAATTTATAGTCCACAATGATTTCTTAGGTAAAAATGGTTACATAGAAATCCGAAAAAATGAAAGATGTGTGAAATGCCCCTAAGAGTCATATCCCAAAATTATAGACTTATACGACCTTGTATGAAAAATATTTTACGATCCTCCGATATGTAAAATATGGATCGTTACATTCTCCCCCTTTTAAGGAATTTCTCCCCCGAAATCCCAAACAAGCCAAAGCATAAGCAACCATGGTCATCCCTCATGCCTACCGAACATAAGCAACCATCACACATATCAAACAAGCAGCCATGCAGTCAATAATATATGTGACATATCATAACATTCAGAATACTAAATTATCAAATATAATATACAATGGTGAAAGTAAATACGGCAAACAGTGGATCTTACCATTCAAAGAGCTCCGGACACGTAGTCCTCATGCTCTCCTCCATCTTCCACGTATAATCATTATCACTTCTTTTCCATTGTACCTTCACTGGCTTCACCGTCTTTCTCCTAAGTTGTTTCATATCGTACCCAACAGAAAGAAGCGGTCTATGAGTTATAGAAACTTATGCTTCTACCTCAACATCTTCTAACTAATCTGGTATGACCATCATGCCCGAGTCATGCACAAACTTTTGTAGATAAGAGACATTAAAAACATTGTGCACGTCCGCCATCTTTTGAGGTAAGTTGGCCCTATATGATAGCTCCTCGATTCTCTCGACTATCGGAAAAGGATCTACAAATCTCGATGTCAACTTCCCCTTTCTATCAAATCGAACTACATTCTTTAGAGGATAAACCTTTACAAATACCGTACTTTCAACAAGAAATCCCAAATCTCTTTGTCTTTTATCCGCATAGCTTTTTTGTTGATCCTGAGCAGCTTTCATTCATTGCCGAATGACCTCAATCTTCTTCGAAGTCTTTCTAATCATATATGGCCCAAGTATTAGTTTCTCATCCACTTCCCACCAATATGAAGGAGCATTACATGGTCGGTGCCCAACCGTTTGTGGGTGATAAACTATATTAAGATACACATCCGTCCCTAATACCTTTTGTAAGCTCTTCCAAAGCCCACTAGTGAACAACAAGTCTTGGTCGCTCGTAATGCTCTTTTGCACACCATGAAATCATACTATCCATTTTACACACAACACTGGTAGCTTGAAAGCCATCCTACTGGACTTGATAGGTATAAACCTTGTACTCTTGGTCAATCGATCTACCATGACCCAAATACTATCGTACCCGGCTTGAGTCTTCGGAAATACATCAATAAAATCCATTGATGCTTGCTTCTATTTCCATACAAGAACCTCTATTGTTTGCAATAATCCACTAGGTTTCTTCTGCTATGCCTTTACCAACTGACAATTTATACTTCGATATGAATGCCCCAACATCCCTCTTCATACCTTCCCAGTAGTAAGTTCGCTTCATATCTCGTACATCTTGTTACCACTGGGATGAATAGTCAATCTGGAATGATGATACTCTCTTAGCACTTCATCTCGCACTCCATCAACATCAGGAATAAATAATCTTCCATCCTTACAAAGCCAACATTCTCGGTTGAGTTCATATTGTTTCGTATCTTTAGGTTCTACTCCTTCCTCTGTCTTGGGCGCTTCTGATTAGTATCGATCCTTTCAATTATGGTAAGTTTAATCGTTAAACTTGCCAACATTTTGGTTCTAGCTCATGGTAAGGACTGAATCAAATCTAGCAATATACTTTATCTTCTTCCATTCCAAGAACATTGCTCCCAACACCACATGTCTTCTACTCAATGCATCGACAACTGCATTTTCTTTTCCCAGAATGTAGAAAATACTAAAACCATAAAAGACTAAGAACTCCAACCACCATTGCTATCGAAGGTTGAGATCCTTCTAAGAGTAAAGGTACTTCAATGATTTATGGTCCGTGAATAGCTCAAACCTTTCTCCCAACAAATAATGCCTCTACATCTTTAATGCAATAACAGTTGCTGCCGATTCCAAATCATGAGTTGAGTAGTTCCTTTTGTGTGGCTTTAGCTGTCGACTTGCATAAACGACAGCCCTCCCCTTCTGCATTAACACGACACCCAATCTACTATCACAATCATCGATGTATACTATTAACACTTCATTTCCACTTGGAATGGTCAACAATGGTGCACTCGTCGGCCTCTCTTTCGGATTCAAAAATGTTTTTCACACTTCGCATCTCATACAAAAGTCTAATGCTTCTTCATCAAAGTGGTCAATGGTGTTGCTACCTTTAAAAAGTCCTTTATGAAGTGCCTATAATATCCCACCAAACCTAGGAAGCTTCTCACATTCGTAGCATTCTTGGGAAAATTCCATCTTGCACCACTACCACCTTCACAGGATCCACTGTTATACCTTGTCCCAAAATGACGTGACCCAAGAATCTTACTTCCTCACACCAGAAATGACACTTAGAAAACTTCACTCTCAACTTGTGTTTCCTCGATATCTCTAGCACAATCCTCAAATGTGTCTTGTTCTCCCCTTCAGTTCTACAGTAGATCAGAATATCATTCAAGAACATAAGTAAAAAATTATTCAGCTGATCTCTGAAAAACCCAATTTGTGAGATCCATAAAGTTAGCATTGGTCAATCCAAACGGCATCACCAACCACTCATAGAAACCCGATGATGTACGACATACTCTCCTTCACTACTCTTAACTGGTGAACTCCCATTGCCAAATCCATTTGGGAGAATAACTTAGCATCATGCAACTAATCAAACAAGCCATCAATGCATGGGAGGGATACTATTCTTCTTCGTCACTTTATTTAGCTCATGATAATCCACACACAACCTCAAAGAGCCATCCGTCTTCATTGCGAATACTACTTGTGTGCTTCACTCAGATATGCTTTTTCAAATGAACCATTTCCTCAATAGGTCATTCACTTGCACCTTTAATTCCTATTGATCCATGTGTGCCATATGGCTCAAGGGTATAATTATCGATCTGGCTTCCTTTAACAACTCTATCCGAAACTCGATCTCTCTATGCGATAACAATCTAGTCACTTTGTCGAAGACATCCGAATACTCTTTGATGATAAGCACAGACGATAATCACTCATGTGAAACCTCAATCTAACTATCACCCTATTCTCTAGTTGACATCCAATCACTACCGTTCAACTATCCACATCTTCGATTGTCGCCAACATCTTCTTGCAATCCACTATAGCCGCATATTTCCTAAGCTAGTCCATACTCAAGATAATCCCAAGCCAACAAAGTTCAAAACAAAGCAATCACAAACCATAGAACATCTATGAATCGATAAAACTAAGCCACAACAAACCATGTAAAGACTAGTAGCGCATCCAACAGGGTTCGTTATGGATAGGGGCCGATCTACTATCATAGATTCCAATCCCAATCTATCTATTAGGTCACTACAGATGAATGAATGAGAAGCACCGGTATCAAACAAGACTCGAACAGGAACATCACCAATAGAAAGCATATCTTGGATGACGAATCCCTTCCATTTCTCCTCCATCGAGAAAGCACTCGACAAAGTCCGTACTGCATCTAAAGCATGCGCTTTCACCACTTGCTTATTCTTCATCAGTTTTGGACAATTCTTCTTCAAATGCCCAGTTACAGTTGCAACATTTCCTCTTCTCATTTGCTTTAAAATCTTTAATCAAATGCCCATTTTCGTTGCATCCATAGCAAATAGGTTCCTATTTCCCTTCTTCTTACCACCCTTTACCTAAGACTGCTTTCTCTTTCCATTCCACTTCTTCTTGCTTTCACTGCCTTGCTACGACTTAGGCTCTTCTTTCTCAGCAGAAAAAACAATAGAAATCTTAGCCTTAGGGTACAAGCTCTCATGGCAAAACGTCTTCTCTACAAGCTTCTCAAACGAATCATCTATATGGTCCACTAGCTTATCCCCCAAGTAGTCATTGAAACCAATGATGAATTTCTCATTCTTCCTTAATGGAGTGTCGATAAATGACATTCCATACTTAGACAAAACATCAAATTCTACCACATATTCATAAACTATAATCTCTCCCTGCTTGAGATCAGAAAATTTTCTGAAGAGAACCGACTTCAGAGAAGTCAGAATAAACTTCACCTCGAACCTTCCCCTGAATTGATCCTCTAGAGTAGAAATAGTAACAGCATCCCACCAATTCATGGATCGACCCTGAAGCTGTCTCAATGTCAACTTGCTCTTCATACCATCTTCCACCTCCATATCATCAAAGATGTTCTCACAAATATCTAACCAATCTTGCACTTCTATGGCCGACTTCATTCCATAAAATAACTTCCCTTCAAGGGTAGAATAATCTTTGTTTAGTTTGGCGAAATCATCCCTAGGCGCTTGCATGGGATCACCTCCACCTATCACCACTCCAGGAGCAATCCTGATCATATTAGCCATCATAGCATTGAACATATCTTGGACATTAGGCATAGCAGCACCTGATCCTGCTCCTTTCTCTACTCCTGAAGCAGAATTCCTCACAGCATTTCTTTTATGCCGGCTTATTCTTATCTGAAACAAGAATGATCGATCTCTCATAAAGAAAACCGTGTCTATAGTGCTTATGTTCGTGTGACTTATACTATATAATATCTTTATTTATAATTGGAATAAAGCTGCGGTCTGACCGCAAAGTTCCAAAATTGCTTTTATATACAACAAGAGATCAGTGGTTCGGATCTCGATCAAAACAGAAATAAAATCTTTTTCCACATGAAAATTTTGATACATAAACTATATCATAATGTCAAATTCTAATCCCAACCTAATTTTTACAATATTTTTCTTCATAATTTTGAACTTTTACTTATCAAATCTACATAAAAAGATTAACGTTTTACTATTTTATGTCATTAGGCAAGGGTTTTTATATATGCATGTGCTTACTACATCGATGTATAGAAATTTTTAACAATCTTTTAGTCCAATCATTAAATTTCAAAAATACCCTTATATGCAAACAAGAGGTTAGGAGTCAAATCCCACAGTGAACAAAATTTAACATCTATCTTCCAATGTAAATTTTGAAACATATACAAGATTACAAGATTAAAGCTCTATTCCAACAAAAAATTACTTTATTTATAATTTTTTAGTTTAATTTTATCAACCTATATAGAAATTTTAAATTTCATTAATTCTATTTGGGGCTTTTATATGCACATGCATTGCGCGTGCCAAAATTCTCATATTAATATACAGTTTTAAAAGCCAAAATTTTAACCAGAGCGCACTCTCTCATACATATACATACTCCTGGTCCAGTCTAAGGTGCTAACACCTTTCCTATCTCTCCCGGATCATGATATCAACTCTAGTTAATCGTGTGACCATGGCTCTGATACCAAATGTGAAGACCGCCCTATACCACCAGCACCAATAGTCAGTATATAGTGCGCTATCCATGCCCGGCCCGTATAAAATGATCATCAATATTGAAATAAACCAATATAGAATATAACCTGTCATATCTCACAATGCATGGATAAAATACAATATCACAGATATAATAGAAGAGACTATAATAACTATATGAACAAACCATTATTAGAGCAATAGACCCATAAAGTTATACATCAAATGTAGTATAGTTTATAAAACAAAAGTAAACTCAAATAAATTGTCTCAACAACAAATAGTAATTAGAAAGCACTGTCATGGGATGCACACGTTTCTTGGTAGAATAAGCGTTGACTCCATATATGTATATAATACGAGATAATTCCACCCAGCATGTCCTCTGAATAGCTAGTGCATCAACAAGACTTGTTATATAGTCCACTCATTTAACAACACCCAAGATAATAAGAGGAAAAGCATAAAACCTGGGTAGATAACAGTCTGGTGTGAGTGGTAAATGAGTCCCAAAATACTAAACAGGTAAATATGGTAAGGAACAAGAGTATACGAACCGTACCTGACATGTGCTTGCAACCAAAGAGTTAGCATACAACATTATAATATGCTACAATACAATTTCATAAAGATATACCACAAAAAAAATGATACCGGTCTTCATGGTATTCCTATCTCCAATACCTAATTCCCCTCATGCCTACGAGTGATAACCAACTAAAGAGAGCAACCAAAGCAACTATAGCATCCACAACCACCATCGAACAATCCTAACCATCACTCTGCATGCTTTGTATATGTAATAACTCGTATGACCCTCGAGCCAAGGGCTATTCGAAATCCCGATTCTCTGTTGCACTCTCATATCTCGCAGCACGAAGCTGTGTATGTGTCTCACGGGCCAAAGTTGGACACTAGACCTAAAGCTATAGGTCCAAGGTATATAGATCCCTTCATTGACCCATGTTTGTCCCTACTTACAATATTCTGGCTTTGAGTACAACTGAAAACTCCTCGAGCCGTCAAAAATTCTTTAGCACATACACCCAAGCCCATCTTTTCTCTGTTTGGATAACGAGGCGTTCTTGCTCAATCCATTTCCCATTTTCATGAGGAACCTTTCCACATTGCTTAATCATACGGCCTATCACTTTATGAGCCGCTATCATCGGAACCTACTCCCAACACGAGGCAACATTCGAAGACCATAGCTTTTCATCATGCTGCTATATCCTCATCCAATCTGATACGAATGAATCAACAACTCCATCATGATTTACAGAGCTCTACTTCACCTCCTAAAAGTTCCATTCCATTTGGACTTAAACCAAGAATTCGGTACCAACCTCCCAACTCTGTACGGAGTTCTCTACTTAGCCAACTTTAGCTAAGTTTTCTTCCATTCCTTCCTTACTTCTAGTACTCCATGCTCAGATGCTTTGACCCCGACTTCTATACACAAATCAAGTTTCATCGAACAAGTCCTATCTTCAAAGCACCATACTTCATATTCTAGAAATAAGTCATCATTGCCTCTAACACTTAGCCAATCACATATCCGTCACCTTGAGTAACCTCTACTAGCAACACCCTTACTCTCCCCAAAACCACTAACTTGTTAGACCAACCCATAGAACTCGATACCAAACACTCATGTAGGTACTGACTTCTGTGCTTAGAGAATTTGGACCTGTGACTTGAACCCTAAGCTCCTCCCATACTTCAAAGCTTCGCCTATAAGTTTCGTCCAATTCTGACCAAATTTGCCTTCGATTTTCTCAATTCTTCTACTTAACTTTCTACGCAATTATAACACTAGCAAACAACATTAAATCATATCATCCAACATAGAATAACAAGCAATCTCATCCAATCAAACATGTGATCCATCAAAATTAGACAAAAAAGTTAATTTCTAACATAGATCTACATTTAGCATGAATATATGATAATGAGTAAGGGTTATTTCTAATCAATCTAGATCATATATTTAGTTTAACATGTAATTAAAGTTAGAAAATGTTTTATGGCTAAAAAATGATTTAAAACATATTAAACCCTATGATTCTATCACGTAAACATGCATAGTATAGTGAGAAGGCATATACCACCCACTAGTTATCAAATTCAACCAATATGAATGTATATTCAATTCGAACAACAATGGAATGCACTTTAAATCAAGAAAATCGATGACCTCTATCTTCTAGTTGATGATCTAATCTATAATCTGTAATCTACTTTGATCTAGAGAGCGATTTGAGTGATTTTAGATGAAATTAGGATGGATATGGGATTAATTAGGGTTTAGACAAGAATTAGAATGATAAGGAAAAGTTCTAACTTAACTCTTGAGCTATCTATTTATAGTATTCTCTAATTAGACTAATGAGCTTAATTAATTACACACCAATCCCGGCTAACAACTATAAAACATAAAACAGACATAACATTCTAACTATAAGTCCAGTTTTCTAATATAACCACTCTATGGAATGAAAAAATATTATCCTGAAGCAATGACACTGGTTTGAGATCCTAATTTGATTCCTATCAAAAGTTATAGCCCAAATAAGATTTCAAGGGTCAAAATTTATCACGTAGAAATTCGAAAAAAAATCAGAGGTGTGTAAACTGTCCCTAAGAGTTATATTCCAAAATTATAGAATCATGCAATCTCATACAAATAAAATAAAAATATTTTATGATCCTCGGATACGTAAAATACAACCGTTACACAATTCATTAAAAGTCGGGTATATTCTTCTCCGAAACTAATTAATCTGACCAGGCCTAGTAGCTCATCCGACCCGCCCTAGTAGCTCAGTTGGTTGGGGGCAATAGCTTTAGGGCAGTATCGACGCATAGGGCTTTTGATGCGAATTCCAGGTTCACTACACCACAAAAGGCTTTTAACAGCGTTTGATAAACGCTGTAATATGATACAACAACGTTATTTCAAACGCTGTATAACGACATGCTGTCGTATATACATAACTTACAACAGCTTTTCTATAAACGCTGTTGAAACATCTCTGTGACAGCGTTTATTACGAGCTGTCAATAATGTTTTTACAGCGTTTTCAGACGTGCTGTATTATGTTTCAACAGCGTTTATAATTTAGTTGTCGAAGATGTTCAAATTCTACTTTAACTGTTTACAACAGCTTTTTCTAAACGCTGTTATTGAATCGTCAACAATTTCGACAGCATGTTAAAAACGCTGTTATTGAATCATCAACTATTTCGACAGCATGTAAAAAACACTGTTATTGACAATTTTCAAGATAATTACAGCACGAATTAAACGCTGTTGTTTCTTCATTGACAACATTAATCAAACGTTGTCTTATATTTATATAACAGCTTTAATATTCCACTCTATTTTTGAATATTCCAAAACTATATTTTAAGCATATTCAAGCAACTAGTATATATAACAGGTTCTAATAACTATTAATTGGTTACATAAACTAGTTAAGACAACATTAATAAACAAAAGACATCCATAAACCAAGTTTCAATAATATCCATAAACAAAAATAACAAAGTAAACCAAGTTGCCACAAATTCTGTTAAACAAAGACACGTTATATGTTAAGTAAAAGTATAATATCAATACAGTAAGTCCACACCAAATGCCAACAACAAAACGTGCATCTAAAAAGTTTCATATGCTTGCTACTTGCTACTTGCTACGGAAGAAGAATGTGTCATCGCCATCTTTAATTACCTGCAATGAAGAAATTTGAAATGATCAGCGAGTAAACGCCAACTAAAAATTTGAAGTTTCATATGCTAAAATGCTTAACTGCGCCAAAAAATCACTATATGGATCTAAAAATTTGAAGTGATCGGTGAGTAAATGCTTAACAACCCACCACTATAATCAATACAAACCAGTGCACATCACCAGTGAACATCAAACCAAACTGCACCATATTCCATCCCCAACTACCCCCACTACCACCCTATTGCAAATTCCTTCATCATCACCATTTAAATACACTCTGCTACGGCCATAACAGCTGCAACAAAATCCACTCAACTACACGAACAGACACCAAGCATTGTCATTACATTTACACCACCATTCATCTTCACTGCTTCTCCCATGTTCAAACCCGGTCAGACCAAACCACCCACTTCTGCCACTTCTCCTCTCTGAACACATCCTTCATTACTGCCACATTCAAACTGTCACATACATCAAACCATCACCTCGCCTTGCCTCCTTACCCACCGGTGCTGCAAACTCTGTCACCTCCCCTTCAAACTGCCATTCATATTACTGCACATACATTTTACATTGCCATAACACACTTAAATTCTCTCAAACAACCTGAAATACTCTCTCAAAACAACCTGCCATTGCTTTTCACATTTTCCATTGCCATTCACATTTTACATTTACCATACATTTTCCATTGCCATTGCTTTTCACATACATTTTACATTCACAACCTCCCATTGCTTTTCACATACAATTTCCATTTTCATTGCTTTTCACATTTTGCATTTTGCATTGCCATTCACATTTTCCAATGCACGTACATTTTACATTGCCATTCACATTCAAACTGCCATTGTCTCCCTGTGCATATCTGCAACTGCCACCTAAAATACTCTTCAAACAACCTGCCGTTGCTTCCCTTCCCACCTAACTGCAACTTCATCGCACCCCTGTTCAAACCCTGTCAAACAACCACTACCACATTCAACTGCCTTACAAAAAAGTTCCTTCAACTGCTCTGTGCAAATCATTTATCCCTGACCATATTACATCAACACTCCCACTCCCACTGCCCATACTTTACTGCCTTCAACCCTTCTTGCTAAACACTTCATACCACCATAGTGCATCAAAAACCACTCTGCACATCAGTGCAACTCCCTCTACACTTCACTTCTAACTGAACATCTCCTTCACCACCTCCCTGCAGCAATATCACCATCACTCCACAACTAAATGCTACTAACCACAGCCATTCCCAATACAACTTCACACTGCCAACTTTCCATCTATGCACAAATACTTCGTTGCACAGCAAGTCAACCCTCCCTGCCTCTGTCGCAATTATACCACTGTCACACTCCAACTATGCCTTGCCACTGCCAACAGCAACAGACCTCCAGCCAATCCAAACAACAGTTCCTCTGCCTAACACATATACAAAGTCCACCATCACATACAAACTCACTGCCCGTATAGTATATCAACTGAAACTCCATACATCAGAGACCACACATCAAACAAAAGCATACCCTCTGACCACACCATACTTCCCCTACCACCAGCATACAACACATCAACCTTTAGCAAACTTCATTTGCCTTCCCTCAACTTCACTATCACCATTTCCAAACTTCCGCCATCAAACTGTCCCACATAACTCCTCCACCAAACATCATAACCAACGTACTTCACTGCTGTTACACCATCTCATTTCAACAGCTTCCCCTACATCAAAACTGCACACAGTCGTCACCAGGCTACATACTGTTGCATCACCAAACAACTACACCACTGTCATATAAAACTGAAATCAGTTCACACTTCCATCAAATACAATAAATACCCCAACTTCAACACTTCATTATCACTTCACATCCTCACCTTCCTTTGCCAAGCTCCTCCTCTTGCTACTGCCTATAACACTCCTTTGTTATACAACCATTCAACTCCAAAACAAATACCAAAACTACATAAAAACTTCACTTCACTCCCAAAAAAAAACAATGGACATTTTTTCCCAAAATCAGGAGAGTTAACAATGGATTTGAATTTATGAGATTTAATAAAACCGCTCACAGCCAATCAATGCTCATTTACACTAGCATATTTAATCAAATGAAACTATAGTAGTTTTTTATCTTGTCTATTGCATATAAACAAGATGTGAAACTTACATGGAAGTTGAGCCAATTCTAACATTCGCAACAGGCCATGCTACAGTCGAGCCAATAGCATCTGATAAGCATTCCATGAAGGATGTAGGCCGCCATATAGGTGCATTTGGGACTTTCACAACATCCACCCAAACTCTTAACGCATTTGGTCCCAGTGGAACAGAATGTACCAAAGCATTTGGATCTGTTGAAGACACGGTTCCTTCTGCTACTATTTTTCCCGTACCCTCTAAATCAATCAACTTGCATTTGGTATTTGCAGAAAAATTTGCACTCTATCACATAACAAAAAAAATGGTAATACGATATCAACAATTCTTTGAGATGAATATTAGCAATATGAACATGTTACCGTAAGAGATGTTGGAGCATTGATCATAGGAGCAGGACATGTGCTAGCGTTAACCGTTTCAACAACCACTGTTGATTCTGGCCATGCTATTTTCTTACCAATAGCTTCTCCAATACATGTCATGCCAACTATAGGCCTCCACAAAAATGCATCTTCTTTTTTCGGATTGTCCACCCAAACTATCTTGGCATCTGGTCCAAGAGGAATACCATTAATTATCTGATTTGGATCACTCGAGTACACTCGTCCTTCAACAACCAGTTCTTTGCTCCCACCCCAATCATACAGCTTGCAATTGGTTTCCATGCTATTAGTTTTACTCTATTAAAAAAATACATTTGTTTAAGTTGAACATAGAAATATACAAAAACATTGCACAAATTTCAGTAACACATCTTTAAAGCGTTGTAGCAATAGAAATATACAAAAAAATGCTAAACCATACTACCATACTACCATAAAATGCTAAATTTATGGATAGAGATTATTATCCACGATGGCCCTACATATTAAAAAAAATGCTAATTAGTGTTAAACTTACCTTGTTTTGTTTTCTGGAGTCCTCACTTTTGTGTATAACAACTTTATCAGCTGGCCATACTACTATCTCATCCTTGGCATCTCTTATATATACCAAACCAAGAGAAGGCCTCCATAAGAAAACATCTAATTTTCTTGGATGTACAATCAAATTTTTTTTGGCATTTGGACCTAAAGGGACTTCATTGCACAGTTCTTTCGGATCGCTTGACACAATTTTTCCTTCGGCGACAACCTCGTCATCATCTCCATGCCAAGGCAGTAAACTACAATTATCACCTGTTTGACTATACTTACTCTGCAATTAACCAAAACTATATTATATTGATTATTGATTTAATATCAAATTATGTATGATGTTGCAACCGTTGGATTTTTACCACTACGGATGTGTTCTCTTCTCCCCAACTTCCTTTATCCTGCCAAATCAATAATATTGCAAATTAATGGTAAAAATAAATAGACGTTCATTTAACCAAAGAATAAATTGTTGAAATAATCACAGAAACTTATAATAAAGCTTTTAATCTTTGACAGTATAAAATCTTTTCAAAAAAGAACAAAGAAAAAAATACTGAACATCCAGTGAGTTATAACTATACTTTCGTAGCTTTGGTATGCCTGATGTAGTGTTCTTCACATTTTTTATATATTTTTTTATTGCAACCAACTGATGTAGTTAGCTATTCGGTACTGAAAATAATAATATAAGCTTACAATAGGAAAGGAAGTTGACAGTTTTGTTGGTGGAGATGTTGTTTAAATGATGTAGAGGATGTTGGTATGTGGACAGAGGAGAGGTGCACACTGTTGTTGGGCAGTGAGCAAATTGAGGCCGAGAGCAGTAGAATGTAAATGGTTGTGCACAGAATGTAATTTAAGGCAGGGTTTAACAAGGCAGGGGATGTATTTGAAGGTGAGAATGTTGACAGCAGTTAGATTGTGGAATTAGTGAAGAGAGAAGTGGATGTGGTTGGGAAGAATGTGCTGCGCTGTTATGGGAGAGTTTGACAGTGGAGTATGCGGGGGGTTTGTAAATGTAACAGGCAGAGAGTAGTTTTGTAACACAGAGTGAAATGTAAAACAAAAAAACAGTGTAAAAAAATTGAAAGGAGAGGAAGAAGAAAAATGTAAACCAATGAAAATGAAATGACCTTTTTTTGGGTTTTGAATTGTAATGTGTTTTTTTTGTTAAATAGCAATGCAAATGCAAAACAAATATAGACCGGAAAAACAAACACAACAAAATGAGCACAAAAATCACATAAAAATCACACAACAAAATGGTTTTTTTTAAATGCAAAACACACACAAAACAAAAAGAAAAACCTCACTCTCACCAACATTCTTTCGACTATATTTCAACCATCGACGATGAGTATTGACACCACATAATGGACAAGCCTTTTTACCCTTTACACAACATCCAGCAAGATTACCATAAGCTGAAAAATCATTTATCGTCCATAATAAAATAGCTCTCATATTAAAAAGTGTCTTACTAAATGCATCGTACGTCTCAACTCCACTACTCCACAAGTAATGCAAATCCTCTACTAATGGCGCCATATATACATCAATATCATTCCCCGGTTGCTTTGGACCTGGAATTAGAAATGTTAGCATAATATTTTCCTTCTTCATGCACAACATAGGCGACAAATTATATGTCACAAGCATTACTGGCCAACAACTATATTTGGAACTCAACATGGAAAATGGATTAAACCCATCTGTAGCAAGACCAAGTCTGAGACTACGTGGATTGGCTGAAAATGATTCCCAATTTTCATCAATTGTGCTCCATGTTACAGAAACTACGGGATGTCGCATCTTTCCATCACTGCTTTTATTATTGAAATGCCACCTTAATGCTTCTGCCATCTTTTCAGATCTGAACATTCTTCTGAATTTTGGAATTATTGGAAAATATCTCAACACCTTAACCGGGATACCCTGCATAATCTCATTTGTATCCTGATTCATTTTCCATCTTGAGGAACCACATTTCGGACAGTCATTCAAATTTTTATACTCTTTACGAAAAAGACAACAATCATTCTCACATGCATGAATCTTTTCAAACCCCATATCAAATAGTTTGAGGAATTTCTTTACTTCATATAAAGTCTTAGGAAGTACATTATTCTTTGGCAAAAACAGTTGTTGCACATTAAGAAGCTTATCAAAACCAGAATCGGATAATCCAGTTTCGCATTTAAGGTTATACAAAATAGTGATGGCAGATAACTTTGTATGATCTATGCAACCAGGATATAATGGGATTTCTGCATCTTCCAAGTTCTTAAGTAAATCATCGTGTCGTCTCTGTGCATCATCCTTATCTTTATCATCATCAAAAAAATTATGATTAAAGTAGTCTTCATCTTCATAGTGAATTGCTTTGAGTAAGTCGTACGCCTCACTCTTTTTATTATTATTTTCAACATCTACTTGCTCGCCATGATTATACCACCTACCATCTTTGTACTTAGGATCCATTCCCTTTATAATTAAATGCTAAATGACGGTTTCACCATAATGATGATTAAGATTTCGACAATCTAAACAAGGACACAAAATTTTCTCTACATCCCCTAACTTTTTCTTCGCAACACGTACAAAATTTTGAGCTCCTTTTCCATACTCTTTACTGGTTCTATGTTTAAAATTGAAAGCAACAAGAATGTTAGCTTTCATTTTCAAAACATGTTAAGTCTAAAGTTATGTGTAAATTTAGTTGTATATGATTACCTGTGTAGACGCAACCAGTCTTTCTCCATCATCATATATAATATGGAAGCAATCAAGTATCTAAAATTCAAAATAGTAATTGGAAATTAGACTATTTAAACAAGTAATGAATGCTAGAAGAGTTTCTGGGCCTTTTAGTTAGCTTGTTTAAATGTGAATACTCATTATGAGTTTCTTCTTGAGACGTATAAAAAATAATATACACATCAAGAAATACTTCATTAATGTACACATCAAAAAATGGGGAGAAGAAGATGAAAAAAAGGACAGAAACCTAGGTTCTTCAAGTCGTCATGAGCTTCAAATATATGTTGTAAAATATCGGCTTATCATTTTAACATTTCTTATAAATACAATCAACCGACGATGCAAGGATAAACACAAGAGCTCAGAGTACTAAAGTGTGTAGAATTTGTTTATTTGATCGAATTTAAGTAAAGCAAAGTAATCAAAATTCGAGGATGCAATCTAATGTAGCAATTATTTGATACTATGTAACCAAAAATAAAGAACAAAAACTGAAAAAAGAAGTAACTGAGCAAATACGAGACCACAACCTTTTTAATTTATTTTTATTTATTATTTCGAAAGGAACTCAACTAAAAGAAATTCAAATTAAACAGGAATACCCCAAAAAATTGTAAGATTACACAGCAGTGCCAACCAGTTCACTTTTGTTGTATAATTGAAACAATGCTTTGTTAAGGCGATTAGGATAATGAATTATAAGATTTTTGGTGTCAGTTGGAATACAACTTTGTATGAAATGTTCTATTTCTGACAATAATATATACCTAAGTTCTACGTCCCATTTAGTTTAAATTTTACAGCGTAAATATTGAACGACTTAAAGCTGTAAACATCTTTTATTCGCCAAGTGATATTATGGGAACCAAGAAACTCAATAATTAGCATCTCGTAGCCGGGCCAAGCAACCGAGTAACAATGTATAAAACTCTTTTACAAAATATTGTTTTTATAAATCCCCTTTACAAAATATCATTTGTAAATCTCCTTTATTAAATTAATTGATTACCTTTAAACATCATAAATGAACAATTAATTAACTTTAAACCATCGTTAAAGTAATTAAATATCTTTAAACAAGTCATTAATAAAATAATTAATTAACTAATTTCAACCATAACTAAAACGATTGATTTTTTTTGGCAAGGCCAGCCGTTTTTTATTGTGGACCGTCCACTTTTATCACAACAAAAGTAATAAATACGTATTAAAAACAGGAGTTAGGTCGATTGTCTGAATGCTAAACTTACTCAAGCACCACGTATGGTGCAACATACAAACCAGGTTGCAAAAGAAAACGCATATAAGCTCCATGCTGGAAGCAACTCGTAGAAACAAACGTATCTAACAAACTTAGATACGATAGGACACTACTATCTATGAAAATTGACCCAAACCAACTACAAATTTCCAACACAGCTAGCTAAAAAATATAGCCTAAGCTAGCATTCAGAAGACAACCAGATTGCCAACAAGCAACAGAACATATTTCATAGAGATGCAAATTTCAAAGATGGCCAGGGAAGACCATAACCAAATGCAGCAACAAAAAATTTGCAAAACAAAAGATTAAACCATAATCATCACCTAGATCAAGTAGAGATTACCGATACTAAATCTAGTAAATAAATGCATAAATTTCCAAAGCAGGCATCACCAACAAACGAGTGTAACACTGCGACATGACAATAGGAACATGAAGCCAGAAACATAAAACATACAAGTAACCAACAGAGGCATGACACAGTAATCCAAAGGAGAGATTGCTAGAAAAAACCCAATGAAGCATCACCAGCAACTATTTTAATAAATACTCGTTGCAAGAGCAATCGCCAATTTTCATCTTCTTTACTCGCTGCACACCAGTGCCACCCACCTTTCTCTTTTAACTCTCACTTACAAACTGTACATCACTATCCATTACCCCTGACAGTGCATTCAACCATATCTCAAAACACTGCCTGCCATCAGTTCTTCACTTAAGTCATACAAACTTCAACATTCACCGTAGTGCTTCAAAACTGCACCATTACAACCCATCTTAACATCCACAATCTTCCTTCATAACCTCTGTCATATTCATACTCCATCACCTTTATTTCTACCACTGACCAACATCCCACATACTTCCTTCAAAACTGCCTTAGCTCTCTATTATGAAAAAGTCTTCAACAAATTGGAAAAGTGAGCTGGAACATATACAATGGCCGAACCCACAAGCGATAAATCACATGAACACCCACATGTGAAATTTGTTACGTGGATGGATGTCAGCCATTGATGGATTCAAGATCATGACACTAACTGGAGCAGATTTATGTAGAAGAACATGAGATGCTTATAGTTGAAATAAACACAGAACTCACACGTTCACGCCACAGAACCCTATTTCAATCATGTAATGATTAAATATTCATCCAGTTTTGAGCTGGGATCCGAAGGTAAACGTTAAAGTCAATTGCAATCCAGGCTACATGAACTTAGCTAGTTATATGGCAGTATGTATGCATATGTTGAAAGTTATGTAACATAGATGACTATGTGCATAAGAACATATACGCGCATTTACTTAAACGCATCAACCACAGCCATACTCCAAGCGACCCCACGAGAGAAACTGTGAGAAATAGACAAGGTGATATCCTATGCTGACCAATTTGAACATGACGCGTAAATACAGAGGGCTAACCATAATCATGACCCACGACACAGCACATTCTTAGTATCAAATCCCATATTACGGGACACCTTCCAAAATTAGTTAATAGATAATGCAATTACTAATATATATTTAACACTTTTCTACCAAGCTAAAAGTGGTCCACAAACAAGTTACAAACTTCAGTAGAACCATACATATGCACTGAATGCATTTACTTGTGGGTTTTTTTACAGTCCTACATGATACATGCAATGTGCTGCCAGCCCACAACACCAAAATGAAATCTAGGTAACAATTTCAGAATGTCATTTTACAGACTTACATTGTCCTTTCTTGATATTTAATAGAAATCAAGCTGGGTAAGTTTACGGCGAATATTGCTGTATCAAAAGATGATCCAATTAAATAGTAAAAATTGTTATTAGTAGGAGGAGTGTTTTGAGGGACACAACTATTGCCAATGTATAATAAAAACAAGCAGGATAATGTAACAATGTCCTATTACTGATATTTGATAAAAATCAAACAGAATAAAGTAACAATGTCTTATTATTAGTATTTAATAAAAATCAAGATAAGTTTTAAGGCTAACATTGTTATATCAAAGGATAATCTAAGACAGTACAAACTGTTAAAAGTTGGAGGCTTTTGAGGGACAAAACTAAAATGCATATACAACGATTCAAAATGTATTGGTTAACGTGTTACCTTCTGACATTTAGTTGTTATGTATAAACATTGCAAAGCTACACTGGGAAACATCCACATGAATTTAGGCCACAAACCAAAAGGAATTCTGTAAGCCAAACTGTTTTCAAAAAATTTGCCATTACAACGGCGCTATTTTGTAGCACTGGAGTAATGTCTATGCATTACCCCTCTCCTGATACTTGGCTTGCGCCATTAACAATAAATTTGGTTGCTGATAAATGGCCTCACTTTTAATGTTCTCCAAAGATAAAAAAATCGAAGCCGCCTCTATTGTTACAATTTTATGATAAATCAAAATAATTTATACCGGAGTAGTAACTAAATTAAAAATGCCCTTTTAAGTTTAAGGTTGCAAGACAAGTAATCTTTTAAGGCATAAAAAGTAAGCATAAACAAGGAAGAAGTACTAAAAATACACCATTAAGATGCATGCAAATTTTCTATGTATCAATAACAGGAGCATGCAACAAAAGAAACACATAATTGGTCCACATAAAGAAAATTATTACAAGAACAGATGAAAATGATCCACATAGAGTGAAATGAGAAGAAATATTAGGAAACGACTTATGAAATGTCGATGGTGATGTAGGCAGGTTGTTTGTTTATGGTGGGGAGGAGTTGCAGCAGGGATATGATGAGGAATGGAGATGGATATATGGCTTATGTGGTTTGATGCAATAGGTTCGTGGAGATGCAATAGGTTCGTGGAGATGCAATAGGGCTGTGATATGGGTTTAACAAAGGTTGTGATAGAGAAGGTGAAAAAAAACAGATTGTTGAAGCAGATGGAAGAGCATAGTTTGTAACAAAAACAAAAAATGCAATGCAAATGTAACGTAATTAATTTTTTTAGTTAATATGTAAACTTTTTAAAATGCAATGTAAATTTCTCTTTTTTTCAAAATAAAATGAAGTGCACAAACGAAAAACAACTGTTTGAAGCAAAACTCAAAGAAATGAAGTATAAATGAAATAACACAACAAAATAGGGAACAAAGCAAAGCCAATGAACAAATTTGTGTGAAAATGCATTATTACAATGCAAAAAAAAAAATATTTTTGTTTTTCTACAGATCGGATGGCAGTTTTTGAAGACTGACATGAAATGTTGTGGTGGCTGTTTAGGTCAGCGGTGATTGAATTTGGTATTGGAGACGAGGTAGTTGTAGACAGAAGAGTTGGACAAGTTGTCTGTGCATGGGCAGAGGTTTAAGAAGGTTGCTAGTATAGAACAAGACCGAATCAACAGGGAAAAACAGAATAATGGA
The DNA here is from genome assembly GCA_030765085.1 of Allium cepa. NCBI lineage: Eukaryota > Viridiplantae > Streptophyta > Magnoliopsida > Asparagales > Amaryllidaceae > Allium > Allium cepa. The sequence continues at coordinate 255,738,697 of CM060929.1, forward strand.
AATGTGGACTGCTGAAGTATCTATACAAATATTGTTATTAAGTGGTTTAAAATGGAAGCTGCCCTTTCAAAGAAGTTCATATCATAATACCAAATTCTTTACCTCATGACCAAGTAACAAAACATAAATTACAAAATTAAAATCATGACGCGGATTATGAAATGCTGAAGGACAGAAATGCAAGTGATAAAGAAGACAATGAACTCATATAAATACCTACCCCACTGGCACCAAATGTTACACCAACATGTATTCTACTTGAATTACATCATGCAAGAAAATTATTACAAGAACAGATGAAAATAATCCACATAGAGTGAAATGAGAAGAAATATTAGGAAACGACTTATGAATCGAATAAAGATTAAAAAGGGGAATTTTGGCTACCTGAAGTATAAATAGTTGACCAGGGCAGTGACGATCAATTCCACCGGTAGAAAATTGAAATATAAGAGAAATTTAATGGAAACTATAGGTAGAGGAGAATAAACGAGAGAGAGAGAGATGAGGAAGCGGTATTTTGGATATAAGAGGGAAAGTGAAATTTTTGGTAAAAGTATAGTGAGAGAGGCGGTAGATAATATACATCGAAACATAGGGTATCATCAGCGTTTCAACGTAAATTAATCCACGAATTAATTAACTTTTACTGCATTTAACGTCTAAACGCTGAGAGTAAATGCAGTTAAAAGAAAGTTCTGTTGTAGTGGTTCGAATCTCATCACCTCAGCTATTTAGGTTGCCATAAGTAAATCTACCGAGCCCAATAGATTTAAAGGGTCACAAGTAATTGGAGGTGCAAATTTTCGATTTCTCTTTGGAACTTCGACAAGTTGTTTTAAAATAAATAAACTAATTAATATGAATTATGAAGCATTAGTGTTAATTTGTGCTTATATTTGTTGATAATAGCACATTGATTGGTTATAATTGTATATTGGTTGATTGAGAAACGTTAATCAGGGTTATTAGTGTTTAAATCCTATAATTAATGTATAATTACGTCTAATTTGGGTTGATTAGTGTACATGTGTATTAATGTAACATAATTTAATGTCAATTAGTGTATAAACTAGCTAAAATGTCGACATTGATAATCACTTTATTATTTTATACCATTGATTATGTATAAATTTAGTTTACGTGTATGTGGTAATATATATATATATGTATATATATATATAAACAAATTAGTGTATTATGCTAATTTTTTGGTACAATGTAATAAATTGGAATTAATGTTAGCTAAAATGTGTTAAAAAATAGTTTTTATTATTTTTTATTCATAAAAATTTAAAATAATGAATTAATGTATAATGTTAATATAAACAAATTAGTGTATAGTGTACTTTATTTTTTAAATCCCTTGGATTTATTGGCTCTTTCTAACAAGTATTGTATATGCTCGTTATATAGATGTTCGTTTTTACTATAAAATGGATATCAGTATTCATCTGAAGCAGTATTTGTTGGATTTGTTCCGATATCGGACAAGTTACAAACACAATATAATAATTACATTTCATAAATCATTTCATCTTAAACGGTTCATAAAATTTTGACAGTGTTTCCTTTTTGTTCCATGTGTATGCACATTTGTGTACGATATAGGGAACAAAGGGGAAGTGCTGTCGAAATTTTGTTGAATCGTTTAACATGAAATGATTTGTGAAATGTAATTATTATATTTTTTGAAATGGAAAGTAGGATAACTGACCATCGACGGTTAAAATTAATAATGTGAAAATGTAATATTATGAATTATAGTTTGTTAAAATTGAAAATAGGATTTTATAAAAAAGGTAAAAATAATAATATATGGTATAATTAATAAAGCAGTAAAATGTAAGAATGAAATGAAAAATAATGTCGATCAATAAAATCATAATTTTTCAAATCTTATGATAATTTTTTAAATTTCTATCATATTTTTTGTAAGAAAAAATGATCAATTATTTTGTCGACGGGAGAGCTGGTTGTATTGACCAAAGGAAATAAAAGGCTTAATAAAGGAATATTTTTATAATGGTGTACATGAATTTATTAAATTCACTAAAAGAAATAACAGAAATATCAAAGAAACTTGTTGCCCATGTAGTAACTACAAACATTTGGAGCACTGGAACTAGAAATGGTTATAGTGCATTTGTGCCAAAATGGTTTCATTCCAGATTATTATATGTGGATCATCATGGTGAAATTGTTGCACCTAATCCTGTTGTGTCAGATGAGGAGGTGGATAATATCAATGTTACGGTGAATCCCATGGAAAATATGATTGAAGATGCAGCACGATCAATATTTCCACTGTTCAAGTTGATGATGAAGTTGTAAATGTCGAAGAAGAACCAAATATTGAAGTAAAGAAATTCTATGGTTTATTGGATGATGCAAAAAATCCCCTTTGGAATGGCTGTAAAAGCGAAACCCGATTATTAGTAACTGCCGAATACATTGCTATGATATCTAAATTCAACTTCATAAAAGCTGGATTTACAGTTGTGGTACAAGCTGCAAAATGACATATGTCATCCGCTAATTTAATGTCCGAAACTCATTATAAAATGAAAACAGTCTGCTTTTGGTTTGTCATACCAGAAGATAGATATATGTTTAAATGGTTGTATGTTGTTTTAGAAAGAGGACATCAATCTTAGAAGTGTAGAATATGTAACGAGAAAAGAAACAAGCCAAGAAAAAAGAAGATAAAGGAAGTTTCATACGGGAGAATGCATTACTTGCTCATCACTCCTAGACATCAAAGGTTATATGAATCTTCTGTTACTGTATCTCATATAAGATGACACGGTGTGAGAAAAAAGAAAGAAGATACCTTAATATACCAAGCAGATGGAGAGGCATAAACACATTTTAATAAGATCTATCCCACTATTGCTTTAGAGAGCCGTAGACTTGATTTATGCGCGGATGGATTTTCACCATTCTCTCAATTTGGTTCTAAATATTCATCTTGGTATATTATCATTACACCTTATAATTTTTCTCCATGGATGTGTACGAAAACTCCATATATGTTTTCCATGCACTATCATCGTTCCTAGCCCGGATGATCTGACACAAGGAAATGATGTTTATTTAGAACCATTGATTGAAGAGTTGAAAACATTGTAGCAAGAAGGAGTTGAAACATATGACGTTTCAACAAAAATGAGTTTTCATATATTCGCTTCTTTGTTATGAACCATTAGTGATTTTCCTACTTATGCAATGCTTTCGGGTTAGAGTATGGTCGGTCGTCTAGCTTGTCCTTATCTCAAGGAAGAAACATGAGCATTTTCTTTACCGCGTGAATTTTTTTTCATGTTTTGATTGTCATCAGCGTTTTTTCTATGTTAATCATACTTTTAGAAGAGATAAAAAACTTTATAGCTAACAGAGTAGAGATTAGACAACCAACAACAATTAGGTCAAGCAAAGATATATGTGAATTTGTAAAGGAATATCCAAAAATACATGAAACTGGAGTACAAATTGAAATTTCAAGTAAATCGATGTTTCATAATTTATGCAAACAAAGTATATTATGAGAGTTACCTATTGTCATAATATTGACGTGGTGCACAATAATAAAAATGTGTTTAACAATGTATTTAATACAATTTTGAATATTAAGGGAAAGACTAAGAGCGATGTGAAATCAAGACGTGATACAAAAGAATTATGTAAGTGTCCCAAGCTTTATATTAAGCTAATTGACACTAAAAGACCTAAAGCATGTTATGAGTTAGACAATAACCAAGTAAAACTTATGTTAATATGAGTAGAATGATTAATATTTCTAGATGGATTTCTTATAATCTTCATAGATGTGTCGACTTTAAAAATAGTAAACTGAGTGGGATAAAAAGTCATGATTGCCCTGTAATGATGGAAAAATTGTTACCCGTGGTTTTCAAAGAATTTTTACCCATAAAAATTTGGACGGTTGTAACCGAATTTAATTTGTTTTATAAAGAGCTATGTTGGACTATGTTAAAAGTTCAATGTCCACGTAAACTTGAAGTAGATAATCCTATAACGCTTTGCAAACTGGAGAAAACTTTCCTCCAGCTTTATTTAATGTAATGAAGCATTTACCTATTCATCTTCCATCCGAAGCACGTCTTCGAGGTCTTGTGCAATATGGATGAATGTATCCATTTGAGGGGTAATAATACCAAGTATGTTAAATATTAATTTAATTACATAAGTAAATTTAATTTAAAATAATTTTATAATAGGTACTAAAATCATCTGAAAAGAAAAGTTAGACAAAAAGCACGAGTTGAAGGTTCGATTGCAAATCATATATCGAAGAAGAAGCTTCATTTTTTTTCTCTTTTTATTTCAGTAAACACATGAACTTATAATTTGAAAGTGTTCCACATAATGATGAAGGCGTTGAACATGATTTTTCTCAAGTAATATTATTTATTTTTATACAACATTATCGACCTGTAGAAGAATGTATGGAAACATGGTTAGACATCAGAGATTACCATATAGCAAAAACGTATGTGCTTCTTAATTACGCTGAAGTTACAGCATTTGTTAAGGAACTGTTACTTGATAATTCTCGATATTTTAATTTATTTCAATCATACTTAAAGAATATGTTGTTGCATTTACAAATTACAACATCTATGCGGCAATATCAGTAAAGAATTCGCTGATTGGTTTTCAAAATATGTGTATGATCCGAGAAATTGTGTAGTCAATGAAGGATTGAAATATTTTGTGTTAGTACCAAAAAAAATGTCAAGACATATACAATATTCTTCGTCAATATATTTTAATTCAACACCAAAGAATATGATGTTGAAAAATTAACTAACAATACCAGTGTATTCATTAAAGGCAGTGATGATCCAGATGATCATATAAATGATTTTTGCAGCGCGTTGACCTAGGTTTTGGAATTGACATATTTTATACGACCCACAGCGGAAGTTTTTTTTTACTTAGATGCAATTGGTTCAGCAATGTTCCAGGTTTTAGAATCACTGTATACAAGTATTATAATCTTATTGAAATAAAACATAACTCGCATTACCAAAAATATGATCCTTTTGTATTATCCAAACAAGCACAACAAGTTTATTATGCTCCGTATACATCTCTACAAAAGATAAAGAAGATTGGTAAGTAGTTTTTAAAACAAAGGCAAAATCTACATTTGATGGAAAGAATATTCTAGACGAATAAGCTTATCAGCCAGATCTTGAGAAAAATAATGAAATAACAATAATAATCGATGATCATACTGATTTTGGACATCTAAATGATGAATCAAATATTTTAGTAGAAGCATTTGAAACTAAAGAGGAAAATGATTTAGAGTACGAGACTGAGTCTGAATTAGAAAACAATGAAGACTGATTACTAATGCATATTTTGATAGAAGGTGATTTATTTGATTATTAATGTTACGTTTTTCTCATAAAAAATAATATGTTTTCCCATAATCAAAATGATACGTTCTCCCATGGTAAAATGATTTGTCTGTGATAGGTATTGTGTTTCGACATTAGAGATCTTCTCATTCATCAGGTTTCCCCTCTTCTAGTCAGAGAAGGACCAGTGTAGGTGGCGATGGCAGCGGTCCATCACACGAAGAGCTTCCCATAGTCATATTAGTAAGTAAAGTGAGTGAATGGGTAACAAATTTATTGCAACATGATAAATATTTCATGTATGATATATTATTAGTTATTTATTAAAGTTTTATATCATAATTAATACAGGGGATTTGAACTGGAGCCCTCGGATGTTGTTTTTGATATTTCCAAAGCTGCTTATAAGAGAAAAATGACCGTGTATTGGCCTAAGTGGGATAATAACTCACCCACATATTAGAGTGTATCTAGTAGGATTTCTATATAAATGTGAATCTATATTTCATTTTATATATAATCACTGTACGATTTGTTGACTAAGTATAAACGTATAACTTTTTTTTCAATGTGCAGAGGTGGTAAACTTATAGGAATCTGACTTTGCGCTTTTCATAAATTACTAGATGAAAATAGTACAAAAAATTTCCACGATACAATGTTGAACATTAAAAAAAGGAGAAAAAGCTTAACTGGATGAGTGCAAGCTTATAGCAAGCTTGGGTTGATTACTGGAAAAGTCTAGAAGCAATTGTAAGTTTACCACTCTCATATATTTCCTAATAATATAGTACAATTAGTATAATAATTGCATCAATTTACAAAATTTTGAAATATAATGTTTATTTTAAATTTATAGGCAGAGTCGGAGTGGAATTCTGCAAACAGAAATAATAATCTTGTCACACACCGCAGGGGTTCAAACTCATTCCAGCATTATCGTTAAGAGCTGGTAAATTAATTAATTGCAATTTTAAAAACTTATTACATTGTATAATTTTATTGTATATAATAATAATACATAATAATTATTTCAGGAAAGAAAGCGTTGTCGTCCCGTCTTCCACGTGGACATGTTTATTTGTATTCACGTTATCGTGCATGTCAATGAAGATGGCTCGATAACATACACATGGTATGACACGAAATCATAAGAGGCCATGGTAAGTATATTTTATATTATAAGTTAGTAATAATTAAAATAATATAGTACGAATTTTAATTGTAATTCTATTTATAATCGCATGATAAATTCATGCAAGCACAAGAGAAACCACTCGAAGGAACAGGTCATGACGAGCTGTTCACTAAAGAGGAGGACTAGATTTTTAATGTTGCCATGGAACCGCTAACGCCGAATAGGCGTTATGGTTTTGGAAACCAAGAGGTAATGTTTATGTATAATATATTTATAAATAACGTATAATACATTGATTTTATAAATCATAATATATGAAAGTTATACACTTTGATAAACAATGTTACAGGCTAGACACAGAAAAATCAGCTATCAAAAAGCTCGGGACAATCAGGAGATTGCAGAATTGAGAGCTTGGATTGCTGAGTTGGAGGATAGAGACAGACATCGGTCTGCGAAGATGTACCAAATGCTGGATGAGCGCACTGCTGCGTATATGCAATAGCTTCGCACATTTCCCTCATCATGGGGATCCGAAGGCGTTGAGGATCAGTAGGTATGATTTTTTGTTTATGTTGTGAGGTAGTTTGACTCTATGTGTGTTTGCACTTTGAGATAGGTGAGGTAGTTTAACTATGTTGCTAGGTAGTTTGAGAGTTACATATACTTTGAGATGAGTGGGGATTATGTTATTTGATATTAATGATACATTTTGCGACGTTGTTGGATAGGTGAAGTTCATTTGAGATGATGTTTGATATATTTTGAAAAGTTGTCAGATATTTATGATTTGTGGTATATTGTTGGATGCTTGAGGTTGGTTTATTGTATATATTGGTATAATTTTTATTGCTGATGTGAAATATATGATTTAAGCTTTGATATATATGATTTATATATGTGAAATTGAGCTGTGATACATATTGTTACATATGTGTTGTTTGGGGTTGAGGTGCTGTTGTAATAAAAAAAAGCTCTAGATTTTCGATGGTCGTCGGGTATTGAATATTTCGACTACTATCGATGGCTTAGGATGAAAAACAAGTGGTAGCCTGATCTTCCTCGTGTTCACAACTGTTTGTCGAAAACCATCAAAATGTCAACGATAGCCATCGAAAATTTGCCGACGGAACCGTCTAAAAGTCTTTCGAAGAACGGTCGCTCGAAGAACGTTCGTTCGAAAACAAGTATTTCGACAGTTATTTCCATTGGCTTGGGACAGCCGCCGACGGCTAATATCCATCGAAATAACTGTTGTTTCTTGTTGTGCATGTATATTGAGTATATTATTTACTGCGAAAAAAATTAGATTTTAGAAAGATCGTTATCATATCGAAATGGAAAAAACTTTCATATGTATTAAACTGTCCAATTTATAGTCTATTGCAGCCATTGTATTAGCTCTGAACCCTTTTTACAGCATTCTGAAAATGCTGTAATTTCTATTTTGAACTTAAATTATTTTGACATGACTTTTAATTCGAGTCCTTTTCTTTTATCTTTTTACAAGTATTTTATAACGTATATTAGAGTACTTTAAGAGTAGTTTGAAATTTTAATATATTTTTAATAGTCAATTATGAAATTTTAATATAGAAGTTTTATTTTAAATAAGTGAAAACATGCTTTTTGAAGTTTTTAAATAAATTATAACGTAGTCATTTTTATGTAATATTTTAAATAAATTTTTAAACCAAAATTATAAGTATTTTAAGGTGTATTTTAAGTAAATATAGTTTTTAGAAAATTTGTTAGATATTTTATTAAAGTATAAAATATATTAACTTATAAATATCTTTTAAACTGTTTTTAAAATTTTATTAAATATCTTAGCTTGTAAATAAATTAGTATACATATACATATATATCACTTTTAAAATGCTTTTAAATTATATCTAAATGTTTTAAAAATGCATTAGGAGTTGCTTAAGTAGCTTAATCGTGCTTTGTTTCGTTTACTTGTTTATGGAAAGTAATTAATATTATATTTAGCACTAAAAGCCAATGAACGTAATTAATATTATATTTAGCACTAAAAGCCAATGAAGTAGGCTTGTCTATTTGTGAGAGTTAAGAATGATGCTCGAGTATAGTTTAGATGCAATGGTGCTCTAACCTACTAGCTTCACTCTTGACCGAGGGATAGTAAGTTGAGAAGATCATAAACGTGATAAGTATATATGACCCGATTTTCATATACAATCGTTTTTTAAAACTAGATAGTCGATTACTCAACCATCGAACTTGACGAACTAACTGAGGAAGTATATGAAAGCTTCACGGCTTTATACGGTTTGAGATCCCTCGAGGAGCACTCATTGGCATCAAGTACCTCTAGCTTTAAGAATATATATATATATATATATATATATGAGATCCCCCAGGGAGGACTTCTTTATATATTGTTCACTTACTTCTGAAAGAATTGAACTGAGTTAACTGAAAATTCATCGATTTAGTTTTGAAGAGTGCAGGATCGAATAAGCATATTTATGTATTACTTACCAAATACCATTTCAAGACTATCATACGAGTCTACGTTTTGGAAGCTATTTTAAAGTAGAACGTTATATAGTTGAACTGCATATCCTAAGTTTAAGTCTAAGGGAGAGATCAGCGTTAACATTTCAGACTAATGCTATGGAGTTGAACTGTCATCCTAAAGTTAAGTCCAAGGAAGAGGTTAGCATTAGCATTTGTCACACGACTTGTATTGGAATCGAGGGAGAGATTCGAGATCCGTTCGAGTGATGAAGACTTGATGTGTTGAGATGCTGAACATGCCTTCACCATTGGAAATAACTAGAGATAGAGTAGGATGCACACCCTGGAGTTTAGCTAACCCAATAGGGTATACCAGCTCCATATTTAGAGATGTTTATCGATGTTGTTGGCGAGAGTTTTTATACTTGGCATCATGTGTTTGGGCGTGGGTCAGTTGTCTTTACCTTATGGTATATTTTATCTAGATATATACGATGCTTGGAAGGTAGTATCTGATCCTTATAATGGGGGTCGGTTTTAGTTTACTGAGGGGACCTCTATAGAAAATTCATATGTGAACATGTCTTAGCAGTTTTAGATGTACTTCTAATATTGTTGTGTTGTGAAACGTAAACAACGCGACTATTTTTGGATTTATATTCTACACCATAGACACCATCTATTAATCGTTATATTTATTTATCAGATGGTTTGGTTTCTTTTCAGAAGAAAACTATTACGATGATTCATATAATCTCAAAAGTCACTATTATATGAATGCATGTATCCCGAGTTTCTCATACCATACTTATGCCTGACATGTGGTCTTTATTTTTCTTAAGTTCCTTATGTACTCTTTTGAGTAGGCTACGTAAAGTAGGCCTGACCTTGGATGCTCGGAGGTTCAGAAGACGGGTTGGGGGATTCCACTTATCTATTTATTTCTATTTTTGTTACACTATTATTATGTATGTATAGGCTTTGCGAGGACAGACAGTTATAACTGTCTAGACCGATGCTATTACTTAGGTTTAGTAGCTCTGAAGTTACTCCGTACTTTGGAGTAGTCTATATATTATCATTCCGCTTGTGAGATTCTGATATTGTGTTCTTTCTTTATTGATTTTGTTTCTTTTACACTTTATTTTTACTATAACAATCTGTTTTTCCAACATTTGGGTGCTCGGTACACAAATACCATAATGTACACCTTTTATTTATTACTATCCTTTTATTTATAAAATTTATAAGTTTGTTATGGTACAGTTATTACAAATATATTATTTTGCAAGAGTGTTTCCATCAAAAATGTTTAAAGATATCAGGAAAGTAATTTAAAAAACGAGGTATTGGTTTAAAGGAAAATCAAAGACCGATTTTAGTTTGAAAGACACAAGTTATAAAAATTAGTCCAAATAACACAGTGCTATATTTATATAGCATCATATGAAATAAAATATTGTATTAGACTAACATCGGATAAACGAAATGTTGAACTAAACTGGAATAAGATGAATTACACTAGATAAACTAAAATAACATTTATTCTCACAATTAAAGAAATGCTCGGTTCATATAGCATTGTACATGTATAATGGTAAATTCATATAGCATTCGTTTTTACCGCTCATATAACATCTATTTTATCCAATACTATTTTAGTATTACATTAAGCACCTTTTAAAGTAAATTTTAAAACATGCGTCCTTAATTTAAAAATGTGGCTAAAATTTTTCCTTTTCTTATTGTTTTATTAAAAAAAAAATTCAATGAAAGATATATGAAAGGAATATGCAAAACTATTTTAAACTTTATGAGTCGACCGATGTACAAATTTATCCACGGATAAAAAGATTCCTATGATTTTACATGAAATGGAAATTGTAATCCTTTCAACTTCCCATAGAACCATTTCTTAGTTATCTCCAACTTCCTGATTGCGAAGTATGGATGAAGATAAACTATACATCTTCTCCTCTTCCTCCATTAGTTCATACTAAGGGTGCATCCCTCTATTCAGATGCCTCTGTCATTAGCATCTCAACATCCATAAATATTTTGCAATTTCTTTTTAAAAAAAAACTTACCATTAATCATAACACTCTATTTGTGACCACTTTACAGAAAACAATTACATAAACTCAAATTTCACAGAAAAAAATCACCCACGTTTATGAAATTGATAGATAAGCACCAATAAATGCCATTAAGAAGATAACAAATTTTGAGTCAATAAAGTACAATATCAATAGATTCTGAAAATGATTATTAAACACAGTGATTTTGATATCATATGCAAAATTTCAATAAAAAGGGGATGTTGAGCTAGGCAAAGATAACCATGTTTACTCAGTTGGCCTCTGTCCCAACACAGAGATATCCTCATACCTCTTCTGCAATGACAATAAACAACATAACCAAGTTAGCAATTATAAGGCAATAATAATCAAAAAAAGAAGGCTACTACTTTTGTTCTACTAGCCCAATCAACACCTACATAAAATTGGTTTATTTTTCTTTCCTGCTCCTAACTTTATTTTGCTTTCAAAATAGCGAAAGTTAAAATCAGGGCAGCTAAAAATGGAAGCATATATCTTGCCTTCAGTTTTTATGTCTCAGTGCACCAAACTATATCTTAACCATCCATGAATCATGAATCAGTATTAGAACATTTTGTAAATGTGTCAAACACTACTGTCCCAATGGTTAGACACTAGTTTTGGTCCATGAGGTCACAACCATGTACTACCACCAAAGTACCAAATTTGTGTAAAAAAAGAATTGTAAATGTAGATGAACAATGTAGATTTGATGGAGGTGGAGGGCACATAATTGAGGCAAAGACAAACGAAGCTCGCTCATAATAATCGAAGATAAGCAAATAATGATTGGCAGATTAACAAGAAAGTGTATTACTTGGTTTTCATATATCAATTAATCAATACCTACATATAATCTGGTTCAATTTCTAAATTTTTCAACTTTAATTTTGCTTTGGCAATAGCAAAATTTAAAATCAGTGCAAGTGCAACTTAATCCCAACTTGAATGAATTTGTGATATTTTTTGTTTTTAGTTTGAACAAAGTGGTCTTCATGAGATGTGAATTTATTATGCTCTAAATGGAGTTGTCTGCAAATAGATTTGAATCATGTTCCAAACTGTACAATTTTACAATTTTTTGTCATCGTTGTGACATGCAGTGTAAAGAAGAAATCAAATTTGCATGAATGAGGATACTGCTAGATAAATACCATATTGACTAGGCTAAAACCATCCTAGCATCCTTGAATACATGTTCTAGGTCAGTATACCCGACCCAAATAGCAACTGAAAAATCCGTGGGTACATTATGTTTTCCAGTAATGTTATCACTATTAACTTTTTCATAAGATGTATGATTTGCCAAACATATCAAAAAGCATAGTTGATGCCTGCAGAGCAATTTATATCACATGTTTTAAAAAAACACCCAACCATACAGTGAGGGGGCAAAACGGCAATGAAAAATAACATATTTTTTCTGAATAAGTTGTTATGTCACATGTTATACGCACTATATTACTTCAAATAATAAGTTATTGATGTCAAATGCTAAATGTTATTAATTCTTTTCGTAACATCACAATCACTTGTCTTTACTGTAAATAACAACCATAAGAAAAATAATAATTGTTGATGCACTTAATATGCATAAATTTTGCTGGACCAAAGTAAAATACTGGTATACATAAAATATTTAATAATTTATTAATGGTAGCATGAAAGGTATAATTACACATATTTTGTTGACAATGCTAAGATTATACAATATGATAATAATTTATGTTCGTCTGACAAAAGAATTTTATTAAATATGAAAACAAGCAATATGTGAAGATTTAAGTTTCTTTCCGTTGTTATTTCTCTTTCCTATTTTCTTCTCATTTTAATTTTTCAATTCATCAAACTTAGTATATTTTTTAACATTTATTTTCTAAAATGGCTGAAAAAGATGATGGAGGCATTGGCCTCTCCTTACCTTGCTTTAGATCCGCCCATGCAACCATGCTTAAACATGAGATGCATGGTAAGAAATTGCATGATAAATTAAATAAATAACCAGACTAAAAGTTTTAGCTAAAACATATTCACTGTAAATTAAACCCAAAGCTTTTGGACTAATACCCCAACATTATTGCTCTCCCATAGCTTTTGGACTCCGTAATCTACAGCCTGCACCAAAAAGTCAAATAAATGCCGAGTCAAAACAATCATCATACCAAGAAAAATGTTTTTGCTTGAAAAAGAAGGAAAATGCAAGTATGTAACGCACTGCGACAAATAGAACACACTAATGACGAGGGCCATGTTAGATAGGTCAAAATTACTAAGTGAATACTGTTTTGCATGCTTGACATCGGACTGCAAGACACACAATACCTGCCAAGGGAGCCACAATGTAAATTATCACGGTCTTAAATTTACAAATTTACGCCAACATCTCTTTATACAATTCCAGCTCGAATTTAAACCGTTGCACTAACGTTGTCAATGTTCTGCTAGGGCCAAAAAGCTCTATTTTTCCAGAAAGAAAAAAGGGGGCTGGCGGCTAATGCTGCTTGCATCCTCTTTTGTAGTGTGACTATTGTTGCTAATTGATGTTCAACACTTCCATGGACCTTTTAGGCACCTTGCAGTTTTTCATATATAAAGCCCTTAGCAATTTTCTTTACACCCATAAAAGAATCCCCAAAGACGCCTCTATTTTCTAAATTTAGTCGCGAATTATCTTCAATCATCGCCCTTTCTATGAATGGGGGGCATTCTAAAGTGCAGGAAGGGTCTACATTCTTCTGTTTTTGAAAATAGCATCCGTACTATTCATTTGCATTATCGTCACCGTCTTATTTAAAAATTAGTTGTTAGTTTATTGTTTTAAAATATTGTTAACCCATTTTTTGACCAAGCAGATTTCAACTGGTCTTAGAAAGCCAAACCGATGACGAAATGATTCACGAATTTGAAGACAAACTTAGAAGAACAAAATTACCACACCCAAAAAGTTAAGGAAAAATTGGGCTAAGTGGACCACTCGGTACCAAAAGAAACTTCTCGATATCGAGAGGTTTTTCTTCCATTTGGCACCTCTCAATCTCCTTATACTCCAAGCAATTCTTCAAGCAATCATGATAAAGTGCTTTTTCCAAAAAATAGACAAGTTTGGAGAAGAAAGCAAAAAAATCAGGAAAAGATAAACGATTTTAGGTGAGTCCTAAAAAACAACTTGATCTTTAGAAGAAAAAAAAGGATTTGAAATGTATCGAATTGGAGATAGAAATGCAAGACGAATAAGATAGAGGATTTTCACCTAGCAAAACCCACTTGGTACTGAGAGGAACCTCCAGTTCAGGTGAGTCCTAAAAAACAACTTGATCTTTAGAAGAAAAAAAGGATTTGAAATTAATCGAATTGGAGATAGAAATGCAAGACGAATAAGATAAAGGATTTTCACCCAGCAAAAACCACTTGGTACTGAGAGAAACCTCTCGGTACCAAGAGGTTTTTGTCGGAGATTGGACCGGCTTGTTTCAACTTATAACACTTGGACTTGCATCTAAACTTTATTCAGTGCGGACTCCTGATTCTACTGGCGAGTTTCTCTATAAATATCAGCTCTAGGACAACTGAAGAAGAAATTAATACTCTGCATCTTCTTCACTTTTATCTCATTCCCCAAATACACTCTAAAAACTCCATTGTAAAATCCACTAAATTGTGGTCAGCTCTGATAAAATTAGTTGTAACCCGATGAGAAAACGACTAATAACAAAGATTAAACTGGATGTAGACTGGAGAACTCTTGTAAATTTGAGATCCACTAGATTGTGGTATAAAATTAGTTGTAATCCGAAAAGAAAACGACTACTAACAAAGATTAAATTGGACGTAGACCGAAGAATTCGACGAATCAGTATAAAAATTGCCTCTTTTTCTGCTTTTACTTTTATTTTATTAGAATTGATACTTTCATATGATATTTTGGGTGTTGGTGTAATTTTTGGCGTCAACAGCTATATTTCAAACCAAATAGAAATTTTATGGTTGAGATTGAATTTTTATGTAACTCTCCAAATTGGTAAATAGAGATCAACAGGGCAGTTAGAAGAAAAAAAAATGCTCAAAAGATGTATTGTGTTTAAAGCTACAGCTCATGCTCTTAGAACTATTTTGTCAAGTATGCCCTAGTTGTTGCAAAGATCATACTGTTGGATAACATTTATAGCTTATATACAACTCGGATAACAAAATAACAAGTTTGATGGTTATTTGCTTATTTTAGCTTATATGATTAGAAATGCGGTGGGGGTGTATCCCAAACCTATCCAGTTCTAACCTAAAACAACCTATCCAGCCTTTCCAATGTTTTAAGTGTTAACAGAAAATAATAATACAACCAAATACAAAAGGAAGGGTTAAAATGATCCTTTATGTTTGCTTGTTTCAACGTACTCATTTAAGATGAGAGTTTAAATATCTACAAGGACAGATACAATTTTTTGCTGAAAACTACCACTGTTTTAAAAACATGTATCGATTATCATATTCTAGAGGAAGAGGAACGATAAAAAATTCAGAAACTATAATTAACTAATTTCAAAGTATGAAAATGAGTACAAATCAGCCCTAAAAATCACCGAAGAACTATCTTCTGATCATATTTGAAGTTCAACCCCAACATTCGTCCCTGAATTTCCAATCCAAAAACTAACAAAGATTATGTCAATACATACTCTCAACTTCAAATGAGACACAAAACACAACACATACAAGAAACTGTACGATCGATATTTCAATCCAAACTGGCCCTAAACAGATTTAACAACAGAAATACGACTTAAACTGCTATCTACCAGATCTTACAAATAACCACAAAGAAGAAACATCAGATAAATCGAAACGTACCCTTTCACCGGCGAAAGCTCCAGCGATGACGAAAGTGACGTATACGGAGTTGCGGCGCATCAAAACTTTGTATAATCCATCAAAAAATCCCATTTTTACGTAGAGAAAATTAGGGTTCCTGCTCTCGAAGTTGGAAATGAGATGCGTTCGATTTAGTTTATGACTTTGTTTCCATTACTGGTATAGATGTAATTTGATGCAAGATGCAGGTCAGTTTTGTAGATGGGAAAATTTGTGAATACTGTATGTTGCTTCGAGAATAAACCGATAATAAATGAAATAAAAAACAGCTGTAGGGGACCGTCACTAAAATCAAAATTAATACGCATATCATCTTCAAAAAAGCTATAAATTACATCCATGTTTTCAAATACGGTTAAGGACAAAATTTTCCAGCATTTTAGCCTCAAGACAAATCTTTGGTTTTTTAATCTGAAGGACAACTTTCTTTAGGTATCAGTTGTTAGTTATTGATAACAGTTTTTAGATATCAGTTTATTGCTATTGGTAGCACTTTTTAGATATCAATTTTTAGTTCGGCAGCAGATTTGAAAGAATATTTGTCCTTATAGATAATTTTGAAAGGATGTTTGTCCTTATGAATAACTTTTAGAAGAATGTTTGTCCGTCGTGTCCTTGAAGCTAAAAATATACAAATTTTTGTCCTTTAAATTAATTCCTCCATACTTCAATTGGATGAACGTTGTTCTTCGTATGTGGATGTTATTCTCACGTCCATAATTAAAATTTGTATCCCGTTAATTATAATCTTTAAAACGCAGCATATTTTTGTGAAAACGACGGATCAACAAACCGTTTCCATCTTTAAATCATAAATTTTATTATCTTTCTAACGAGTGACATAATGCATATGTAAAAATAACGGAAGACTAATTATATGCAATAATTGCAGAAAAGTCTGCAATTATATGGTATAATTGCACTTTTCTGCGATTACTTAGAATAATTGCAGACTTTTTTGCAATTATATCATATAATTGCATAAAAGTATGCAATTATATGAAATAATTTCATACTTTTATGCAATTATACGGACTAATTGCAGAATAGTCTATAATTATCTATCATCTATCATATACTATTGTTACTGAGTTGAATTTGAAGAGCACGGAAGCCCCGGAGATTTTTGTGAAATGAAGAGTCTCTTTTTTTATTTTCTTATATATATATTCGTACCTAGCTCTTAAGTATAGTACGACCTCATTCCGCTTCCTCTTGAAAAAAACGCTACCAACTGTTCTCTTCTCCTGCAGTCATCGCCATCCCCTACAACTCCGAATCTTCACTCGAAGACAGCCACCCGCCTATGCCCTCAGGTATCCCGAACTAAATCGTTCCATATATAATTATCGTTTATTTATTCTACCGTCATTACTACTTCCCTAATTTTACTTTAAGGGAATGTCGATCAAATTCACTTCGATATGTGCCACAGCTGATCGTTGTGGTTTGGATTCTCCGACGGTTATTCTTCGCGCCAACGTCAACAGTTGCTACTCTTTCTCATTGCTTTTTTTCCAGCATCTTTTCTACCCTTGGGCTGATTCTGTGAGGTAATTTCAAAAGTAATTTCGATTTTGTTAAAATTTAAATTAGATGGAGTAAATTTTCAAGTTTTGAGATCTAACAATTTTTGGATTTTTTCTTAAGGTGTGTAGACTATGATCACATCCTGATGATACATGGAGGATGTCAACGAGGAAAGGATTAGGACTGCAATTGAAATAGTTTGTTTTTTAACTGGAACTGGACACAAATAAGGTAATATTTTATTTTAATGATATGATTCTTTTGATGATTATGAGTATAAGTTTCAATTACTTTAAGCCTCGCCTAAATGTAGTTAGTGGTAGGTCCCACAAATTTAAGGTGTTCAGTATCATTAATGTGAGTTTATTACTATTTTTGAAAGATGCCAATGATAGTATCAAAAGTTTACATATAAGGATCTAGAATTTAAGACAGAACAGAAAAAATAAGGTAAATAAAAATGAAGTGACTTAGATTTTCATATAAGATGCTTGAGTCAATTAATTAAATGTAATTCTCCCATGCTCCAACATTTGATAAATAGAACAAATTCTTTTAAACTAAAACCCAGAGAGAGTATCCATAATAGACAGGTTTCTAACAATGTTCATTTTCTGACTTTATTGTTGGCACTCCTGGAAATATGTATACTTTTTACATAATCCAATCATTTGTACTTAGAAGACTCAAGTACAAATGAATAAAATGCTTATCGTATCATATTTTACATGGGATACCGTAACTTTTTCGCAATTGATATTCCTGAATTAAGAGCGTTAATAATATGTTCCATCAAAGGAAATTATTTCAACCTTTCAGGTATTTTGATATCATTTTCTCATGAAATATCAGTCAAACTTAATGGGAAGAACATTAATCCAGTCGCATGATACTGTATACTCACCTACTTTACTTTTTGAATTCTAACAAAGACATGTTGGTACGATTAAAATCACGGTTGAAAGAAAAAATGATTGAAATATTAAATCAATAGCCCACGGGCCTCGAGCCAATAGTTCTAGTGTTTCTAAATTAAAAGTTCTGGACGAATGTCCTGACAAAATACAACCAAAAACTGATTATCCTTTAACTTGAAGAAGAATGGATCAAGATTTCATTGTAATATGTATCAAGTGTCCTATTTGTACACATGGATATAGCCACAATAGAGCAATCAATTTTTTTGCACTACCTTGATCTTGAAAATTATGTAGTTTAACAAATTCTTAAATTAGTTTGTTTAGTCAACTTATGTAGGGCTATTCCTAAAGAAATCTAGTTATATATTTCTTCTATGTTTCAAACCAATTAAGCCTTTTACATGTACATAGGTTATATAATATAAGTTAGTTTACATTTATTTCACTTTGTCACCATTTTTTCATATGAATTGATAATTATTACAAATGGCCGGTCCTTCAGTTGTTTGCCTTATCTTACCGAATATTTTGTTTTCGCGCTATGTTGTCCTTGTCTGTGATGTATTGCCAAATAGAATCGCTAATACCATTTGTAATTTAAAATTAATCACTTATCTTCTTTGTTAAATCCAATGTTTAAGTGGCTATACTCTAAGATTATATGTTTTGTAAAGAATCAGTTAGTCTCTTTGTGTCTTATTGAGTGAGTTTAGAGTGTTGGTTGAACCAGTTACCATTGCGTACAAGTTAATTGTTAGTGGAATTTAAGATCTGAAGTTTCATACCCGAAATCCCTTCTCAAAAACATATTTTAATTTACATCCTTATTTTTAATTTTAGCAAAAAAATCATTTTTTTCATTTTTTACGGAGATCAAGCTTTAACCAGGTGTTTTTATGGTCAAAACAATTTTTTATGACTTTTTTTTGGAAAAAAACAAATATTTTCATATTTCTCTACAACCATTTACAATTCAAAAACATCAAATATTTGTGGATATCGTTAAAATTAAATATAAGGTTTTCTTGAAACCTGATTTTGAGGACTGGCGACTTTTATTTTGAAGCTTTTTTTTTTAAAACCCAGCAGAACCTGACAGGCAGGTAAACTCCTAAGAAGGGTACAGTAAAGTCGTCCGCTGATCTAAGCCCCATACCCCCGAGTAAATTTATATAAGATAGAGAAGCAAATGTAGGAATCGAATTTGGGTCTTTTTATCAGAACCTAAGCCTCTTTTTCATTGCGCTGCACACGCGGACATTTATTTTGAAACTTAAAAGAGAGTGTTTTTTACAAAAGTTAAATAGGCATATAAAAGGATTTTCAACACATTTATCTTAGTGGTAGAGGGCACACTATTCCCATTCGAAATTTTGTAAACTGTTTAGACTTGTGCATTATTTTAAAATTGTTAGTTGTGATTTTTTACCGTAAAAATAAAAATTACTTTCATGAGGAAATCAATTAAGCATATTGTATTTTGCATATAAGTGTATGAATGCTCTTTTGCATTTGATCTCTTTGTGTTTGGTTTCTTTGCTCGTAAAACAATTAGATGTTTTATCAATATATTTGGTTTCTTTGCCTCGAAGGTAAGCAATTTTTTATTAAAAGCAATAGATGATGAAATTATAGTCAAAAACTTTATGTGTTTGTTTGTGAATCCATAATAGGGTTGAGAGCTAAGTATGCCATTGTGTGAAAATGGAGTCAAACTAAAAACATGGATTTTTTCTGAATGGAAGCTCGCATCTTTAAACATGGCTAGGATTTTTATTATTTTTATACAACTAACTTTTTTTAGATTTATTTGGTATCAAGGCGTATGAATTTGCACGTATTTTGAGCATGAATTAGTGTGAGATGGAAAATTAGATTTGCAAACTTTATTAAGCTGGGTTCATATCACTTTATGAAAGCTTGATCTAGTAAGGAGTCATTACCTACATCTTTTTTATCTTGTCATACATCTATTGCTTTATTTGGATTTGTACTTAACAAGTGTAAGAACTTCATCTGAATCGTTCATTAATGATAGCAATAAATTTATGTTGACAGCTAATTCTAAACTTAGTAAAGGCATAACCCATGAAAAGGGTTTCAATAACTTACAATTCAGATGCACAATGCATAAGTTTCAAAGCACTTCCACTATTAGCACAAATATATAGTATTCCTCCTACTTTTGAAAGGTCAATTTATATGCTAATTATTGCTTATTCTTAAATATTCTCATAATAGTTAGCATGATATATGATTATTGAAATTTTGTTCCCATTTGCCGATTGTATTAACTTAGGGCATGGATGGATTGGCAGATCAATTTGTACAAAGAAGGGGTGATGGACCACAAAGTAATTCGATGCTTAAAGTAATGTAGTATGCTCAATCTTTGGTATCCAAATGAAATGCAAAAGATGAATTGTAACATGTAAATGCATATATGTATTTGTTAATAAGTGAAAAGGTTTTTTCGAATTTATTGTTTTTGCTATATATAAATACAATAATTATTTGGATACACCATTTATTCTTCAAAGCATGCAGGTCATATTAACTTGGACATGTGAACATAATTTTTAAAATGGTCAAAATTTAAATATTTGTATTTGGCCCACTCTATATAATGTTAATAGTACGAGTTTAGACTTTTGGAAACATTTTTTCAACTTAAAATGTACCATGTATGCATATAAGCTAATCAAGATTTTCAACAAGGGTTGTGTTCACCCGTGTGCGGAGCACGGGTTTGCGCTGGTATTATATGATGGGTGCATCTTTTTTTTATGTCCATCTGCATGATAAAGAGCAGTTATATGATGGTTAATCTGAAATTTCTTCGCCTGATATAAAAGATGCAACTGTTATCTGTTACCACTCTATGTGCTTTACATTGTTGCACCATCCGCCTCCCTATATTTTCAAATTTATTCAAAAACATAATCATATATCCTTGCTAACAAAGAAACACATAAGTTAAACTTTGTACAGTGCTATTTCAGTCCCATGTATCTGATTAATATGATTGTTTTTAATATAATGATAAATTTCTTGAATTCCAAAGTTTTAACGAGGGCTCCCATGCTATATTTCACTTAAACATATGTTATACATTTCATTTTTTCCAAACAAATAGAAAAATAAATAGTTTTTGACTTGAAGTAGAAACATAAATCCAACCTCTGAGTGAATCAACTGGTTATTGATACCTTCACCAAAACCTCTAGATAGATGATAAGCAGGAGGACTTCCATCTAAAAAAACTGCAAAAAAATATACATGGAGTATTGAAAAGGAATCAATAATCTTAAAGATGGACTGAAAACAAATATATCAGGAAATTCTGCAACTTTGTTTTACAGAAATTAACGGATATATAGAATGTTACAAATGAAATAATTGACCCGTGCCCTTGCTTAATGCACTTTCCACATAAGTGATATTGACGTTTACTTCACACTTCACTTCGAGCAATAAGAATACAAAAGGAAAAGAGTGTATCAACTCCTATAAATATTTTATATCCAAAGGTTTATTTCATTTTTCTCTGTAGAGATGTTATAAAATTTATGTACTGTATTATGATAAAAAGAGAAAGGATTCAGATTATATATCTAATCAACCATTTAGCTGTAGTAAGCATTCCTACAAAACAGAGATATTTTATATCCAAAGGTTTATTCATTTTTCTCTGTAGAAATGTTATAAAATTTATGTACTGTATTCTGATAAAAAGAGAAAGTATTCAAATTATATATCTAATCATAAGATAAAGTCATCATTACATTAGAAAAAACTAATATTAATACATATGTATTTTCCACCCACTACAATGAAAAAATGATTCAATGAATCAAAGAATAAAGACTTTTATTGGCTGCTCCTATTTGTTTTCCTATGTTTATAAAGGTAGCTAGAAAAGAATTAGGATATTAGCTTTGAATAGCATTCCTTATAAGTTGCAAGATATTCTTTCTTTTAAATTATCAACATGAATTGATTAATTTAATTTCCAATTTAACAGTGATCTGAAGCAATGAATGTCTGTCTCTAATATTAGAAACGATACCAAAATGAAACATTTCATACTATTAATGAAGTATCCTTTTATCTAGCATCGATCATCCCCATCTTCATGCGTTTTCAAATTAATTTTAGTTTTGCCAATTTACAAGCAAGTCGTCTTTCTTAATCAGCTAGGTAGATCTACTTAGCATCCTCTGTAAGTATATTTAATATTTCCCTAGTTTTTCCAAGTTTGGCCATATGTTATGCAGTTTTATGCCTAAAAATGTCTCAAGCTTTTGAAGCATTTTCTCTCAAATTCTATATGTATTATGTTCACTTTTGTGGTTCAGATCATTATATCTTCTCTATTTGTTTTTATGTGTGTCCATATAGTTGTATAACAATTGAAAATGAGATCAAATATAATTGTACACGTGCTTAGTTAATATCCAAATAAGTCAATACACTATCTACTGCCTAAAAATGATATCAATGGGAAGTTATGAAACCATTATTTCCTTTATTTATATCTTTGTAGGTAGGAACCACTTGGTTGCTTATACTGTTTTCAGCTTTTGTGTTGCAATCTTTTCAAACATGATTAAACCAACCCTGTGGCATTTTGCTTAATGATCAAATGCACCATCGAACTATGGCAATACCAAATTACTACCAGAAGCCATTACCAAATTCATTCAACCGACGATAAAGCGAGTTTGTATACCTTATGAAATATAATGTTTTCCATTGTTTGGAAATTGTTCACATCCTAAAATATTTTCTACTGCTTTGTTTTAACTCTTTCCAGTTACCATACATCTTTGGTAATTGCTTCTCATTAATAGTACTATTAACACTAACAAATGCCTACATGAATCATACACTGTAGACTTTGTACAACTTTCCACAAATACCAACGGTAATAGAAATTTCAAGATACTGTAGCAGTTCGACATACAAACTACAGGTAAATACAACAGCTGACAACAACACGACTACAGCTTTATTACACGAACAAGCTTTGCTACTGTAGATTACCATGGGCTCTTTGGCATAGTTAGTTTTTTAAAATTGATTGTATAAATAAAGGCATTTCTAGCTGACACGACTTCGCTAAATATAGTAATAAAAGATGCTGATATCTTACGGATTGAATATATGGTCGGGTTAAGGCTTAGATTTTATGTCTATGTATAATGGATTTAGCAATATTATGTTTTCCAAATGTAAATACATGGTACAGTACAAAGGTGTTCCTTATATTTTGTTTTTTGGATATAGTTTGTTCTTAACCGCCAGTCTCCTTTATTTTGTACGGTAACCTCAGCCATTGAGTTCTATACGGTATATAACTCTATTTACTGTTCACGCCTTCAACCCATCCACTATTAACTACATTGTATTATAACACCACTTATTTTTGGACTGTATTTAACTTTAGCCCATTAGCACACAATCATGCTCTACCCTGTCGTACTAACTAAAGTACGAGCTAGATATTGAAATTATTCACTCACATGCTTGGATATATTTTATTTTGCAGGTCCATATTCTGGAACAACATCATGTGGATGACAGAAATAAAGCCAACGAGTTGCCCTCACCCACATTTTACCAATCTACATGCAGTTATTTATATATATTTTTGTTGTTTCATCTTTCATACAAGCTCGTGCAATACTATTAATTCTCTTCTATGAAATGTTGCTGAATATTGTAAGCTACTGTTTTTTTGGTTAATACTTATATAAAGATATATATTGGAAAATATTGTTTATGTTGCTCATAATCAAGCTTCTCTGTTGTACTATTTTTCTAAGTATGGTACTATTTTTGTTATTGTTGGTTTCTCCCATATATGGTGCCTCATATCCCTGCTGGATGTTCAATTATATAGTTGTGTTGGAATATAATATTTTTAGCGTTATAATATTTGGATTTAAGTATGTTATGTATCTTCCTTTGCGCATCCACAGTCATTTTTCTATTGTTGCAATTGCAATTACTTTGTACTGACAGCTAGTATTGATTTGTCTTTTTTAAGGGCTTAAATATATCATAATAATTATTTTCTTTTCATGGATAGTGACCACTATTATTAAGCTTTTGCAAAAAATTAATAGCATTTTGCTTTGTTCATTCCAGAGTATGGAATACTGCTTGGAAGTAAAAATTTGTCATTGCTTTGTTGCCCTATACAGCCGTACTTGTTTCATGAAATTTGTGATAATATGCATGTTAGCTGGCATTCTTCAAAAGGATGAGTTATTTACAAACTCGCACTAAGATATGATTGATATGTTTCGAATAAATAAAACCTCTTTTTTACTTGGTTTTGCATCATCGAATTTTTCCCGTTTAGACATAGGTCTATCGATGGATATTTCAAATAACCAAATCCGTACGCACCCATATTTGAAATGTGGTTAAATATCCAATATCCAAAAAAATGGATGCAGATGTGGATACGAAACACATCCGCATTTGAAAATTATCCATTCCGTTTTCTTCAAATTTATAGTCTAAATTATGTGTATTTTAATATAATAAAATATATTTGTTTATTGTTTTATTATGCTAGACGTTTATATTATACTCGTTAAATGTACATTAAATGCTCCAAACTATTTATGGTCATCATATTTCTTTATTTTTAACACTTTAAATATCAATGAAATTGAAAAAAATATTATGTTAAACTAAAATTTTCCACTCCTATTTCTTAATTTATTAGTTGTTAGTGGATAAGATAATTATCCGATATTCATTTATACCCACGGATGCGGATATCCAACGTCTGAACATGATTTCAGTTGTGGAAATAGATATGACACTATCCATGTCAGAAAGTATCCATTTACATGTCTACTTAGAAATATTTCTTAAAGTCGGTTAAAAAAGCTTAAATAAGCGGTAACAGTAAAAAATATTGCCCTTGCCTACTTATTTCTTTTCACACGGCTCGCTAAAGAGGAAGGTACTGTTTTGAGTTAGTTGTCATATTTTGATTTACCATATCAAACCTTTTTATATTTACACTTAGGTTCACTTATTTTCGTAAGCTATTTTTCTTCAAATCTTTATTATACAAACTCAAACTCATATTTCAAAAATGAAAATATTGAACAGTAAAGAGTAAAATTTAAGTGAGTCCTTCTTATTCATCAATATCCTTCTCAAATGCTTTATTCTCAACAATAATATCTAAACACACAGAGTTCTTAGCAGCAAAATATGAACATGCAATTGCAAAATTCAAATTATGATCATAATCGATCATTTGACAAAAATACGTATTTCTACCCAAATTGCATGTCTCCAAATAGCGATTATTAGCCTTAAGATGATTAACGCTAGGCGAAAAACTTATACCGTTAACTATATGTAAGGAGTATGCATGTCCCTTGCATCTGCTCTTTTTTATGCATTGTTTAACTATCCTCCCAAAGTCTACTTGAATCTACGCACTGCTTTGCATCAACATAGGAACAACTTTAGTTTTATTCAAGGTAACAAACCTATGCTTTTTTCAAATGCATCTGTCCGGCACAAAATGCAAGAGTTGTACAGCTATGTGCCAAAATTTACTCATGTACTCTACTTACCCATTACACTTATTTTCACAAAAATATAATTGCTTCTTTTCTACCATATCCTTCAACCTGTGATGTCATGGTTTCAAAATATGCATATACGAGTCATTAAATTTTAATGCCATCATTTTGTGACGTCCATATGCGAAGCACGGGTTCACACTAGTATAAAATAATCGCTCACATTTGAAAAAGTTGATGTTTTTCAAAAATTGCAGAATTCTTTGCAAATATATGGAATAATTGCAGTCTTACTGCAAATATGATTTTTTGGTGTCAACATTGGATCTCCGTAAAATTTATGATTTTTTTAGTGAAAATGGTACGTTGATCCGATGTTTCTACAGAAAGTTATTCGCGTTTGAAATGCTAAAAACGTAAAGGGTATTTGGGTTTTTTGCGTTGAAAATAGGGACTAGAAACGTAAGTTTATTGTGGGATGATGTTTTCTCTATTTTGAAACTTAACCGGATGTGAGCCAAACTATCTGTTTTTTAGTACCATAGTCTATTCCTAATTGTCCAAAATCAGACGTTCGGCTTCTCATTTTGGTTCCTGACCTAACATCATGTCATCCGTCGATGATAAACAAAGTAATTTAATGTCGACAGATCGTTTGACGGTAAATGGTTGAACAGATAATTTAGAGATTGAAGACATATCAACACACGGCTATTAGTACAACTAAACAATAATTCCAAGATTTCGTGCATTCTATGATCCATGAGTTTTCGCTATACCTTGTTTTAGAGAAATGGTTAGATGAGTGGAGATACATCACTTACATTGATTTGAATGATAACTAAATACCAAACATCAATATTGAAGTATACGAAACAAGTTTTCAAACCAAACATTTGTAGCAAACCGTGTAAATATGGAATTGAATAGAAAAAATATTGTAATTGTAAAATCACCAAGACTGGAAGGAAAGTTGATTTATAAAACCCTACAAATATGGAATTGAATAGAAAATATTATACTTTAATTAGGCTAGAAGGATGAAGCTCTCTTCTGAGATGTCTACACTACCTAAAATAACAATGTTTACATGGATTTCTATGAGATTCAAGATGATCTTCTTGTAATCTCAAATTTTGACTTAGGAGTTGATCATTGAAATAAGAGATGAAATGAAATGATGATGCTCTTATTAGTAAGTCGATGGTAATATGAAGCGTATATGTTTTTATGTTGCGGTCGCCTTTATTTTAGGGTATCAGGAGGTCTAAACGTATTGCTATAAGCAAATAACCTCATCAATATAAAATTCAAGAATTCTTTAAAAGGCTATAAGGATCTAGTAATATGATTATAACTACAAAATAAAACTTATATCAAATTGGCACTGTAAAAATTGCAATAAGTAAAATACACCAGAGATTTTTATATTGGTTTGAACTCTCATTCTACAATCAGTCTCAGATTCCTTTTAGAATTAACTAGCGACACCCTCATTTAACCCGGAGGAATAGGTATTACAACCGTCTAAGCCACCAAACAGGACTTCGAGCCTGAAGATCTCCAATAGGAGTTCGTCTATATAAGTAGAATTGTTTGTGACTGTATATGCTCTTGTATAGCGTGGATTAGCTAATAAGTACAACCTTTCTATAATCTTCTTCTAAGTGGTATGTTGAGTGCACATGAAGAAATGGAAAAGTTTTAATCACAAGAATTGTAATCTTGAATAAGCATATGATCGAAAAGCAATATAAGACTGTATGATGCTTTTAAGAATTCAAAAAAAATCAAGATAGAGATGAAAAGAAATGAAAGAATTGTTTTTTGAATTCGAAAATTGAATGCTTTATATAAATAGCCAACGAATGCAACTGTTAATGAAGTGCAATGATCAAAGGAAAGAGTTGCAGCCATTGTTGAAGAGAAGTGTCTCTTTATGGAGAATCAATAATGTAAATTTGAAAATAGTCGTTACGACGTCCAATCGAATGAATGAAATTAACCAGCTAACTGAATTTGATCAAATATTGTTGTTTAAAAACAGAATAGAAATAGTGTAAAATAGGCAGTTTTAGTTGACTGAAATTCTCAATTCAGTCGACTGAACTAGTGACTAGTCGACTGAATTGGAATTTTAGTCAACTTACCAATGTCAATGTATATACGTGTGTATATGCATGGATGTGTATGTGCATGGATTCAGTCGACTGTGGTGGTTTATTCAATTGACTGACCAATGTTGCCTAATATGATTTTTGTTTTTAAACTTTGAAATCGACTGTGTGACAGAACGTGTGTAAATAACACTTAGAAGAGATTTTAACCATTTATATAACTCTAGACTAAGATGTTATGATCGATATTACATTATTGCATCATCGTTGTCTTTTTCTTATCAAGTACGTCTCTTCATTGATTGATATCTTTTCTTGCATAAGTGGTTAGTATACAAGATATACTCTTTTTTAGTTATCACTATCAAAACATCAAGGTATGAGGTTCTAACATTCTCCTCCCTTTTTGGTGATGACAACTATACAAATTAATTTAAAATTAATCAATATATAGATTGTTCTACCCCCCAAGTCTATACTCCCTCTATCGATATGGTTGTAGTTATTCTCCCCATTTTTCGTTGACAAAATGGAAGTAGCATCAATAGGATGAATATATTTTACCATAACATATATTGTCACAAACATAATGATTAAACAAACAATATGTTATTGATAGAATCACATATATCACAAGGACATATATTGTCACAAATAAGAATATGTATTTTAACAAACATAACGATTTACATAGTAAAAAACAAACAATATTTATCATAAATATAAACAAAAACAAACATACATATCTATAAACAAAATCTGTCACAAACATAAACAACAGTTGTTCTAAAACATAACCAAACACATAAACATAACCAACACAACATAAATTTTGAAATAAATAGAAATTACCTCATAGCATGGTACTCTAAAAATGCATAAGATAGATAAAACATGAACCATCTTACCAAATTTTAGTATTCATGACTTCCACTTGTCTCTCCACCAATTGAATGTTATCCTTCTTCCTCTTTTAATGATGTCAATGTTAAATGTTCATGATTTTGAATAGGTTTTTTTTGAAGGTATATGAGCTGAAGTGGAAGAAGAACATGACACTTTATTCCAAATACTTTTCAAGAATCCTTTGATTTTATCAAGCTTGCTATCCATTCTCATGACAGTATGCTCAACCCATGAAAGATGTCGACCAAGCTTGCTTAGGTTTCAGGATAAAATGGCATAAGATTTATAACTTAGGTGTCCAAGGTTATTTCCTCTATATCATCTTCATCATATTGGTCTTGAGGTGGTTGATAAGAGAAGGCCGCATTAGGGTTGATAGGTTGTGGTTGATTGACATCTCTATTCGCTATCCATTGTTCAAAAGATATAATATTATGATGTTTCACTCTATGAGGAAAACCCATGAGACAGAGAGTTCTAAAATTAGGAGAGCCAATGGTGGTGAACTCGGAGTTTGGAAGAGGCGCTCCATAGTTCAATAAGATACGCATTATGCAAGCCACATAATGAATTGTTTTCATTCTACTTTGATTAAAAGTTAGAAATTCCTCCAAAATAACTTTTTTCCAATTTACATTTTGTTGATGCCATAAGGCATAAAGGGCTTAGAAGTCATGTTTGTAGATTTTCTCATAACTTCCGGTTCTAGTCTGGATGGAGTGAGTGAGAACCCTATGCATTATTCTTGCCTTAGGATGAAGTGATTTTGCTTTAAGTTCAAGTAAATCATTGGTAAGAAAACTATCACTTATTTCATCACGTTCATATGTTAACTACAATATCCTTTAAATCTTCACCTTCTGAATGACATTTCAAAATATAACCTAACTGTTGTAAAGGAAAATAAATTTTTATTCCACAAATAAGGGTCCAAATGCAATCATCTTTTTTGGGTAGATTCATATGATCGAAATTAAGATTAACATAAAAGATTTTACCAATAAAGGATAGATCTTGACATTGTTGGAATTAAAGCTTAGTAGAGCATCGATATGGTTAGCCTCGACAAGTTTTTGGACTGCATTGCTTCCAAAATCATTGAATTTGATAAAGGATCCTTCAAAGATTCTAGCACTTTTCATGTTTTTAAAACATTGTGTGGTAGCAACATTGTAGAGCCAGCCTTTGATTTGAGCTGCGAAAGGACCAGCTGATGAGGCAGATGGTCTTGAATTTTTTGGTGCCATTTGAAAATTTTAATTTTAGGGAATGAGGTCTTTGAGTTTTATGTTTTAAGTTTTCTTTTGGAACATGACGTGGTAAGGAAGAGTTTGTGTATTGACCCACCTTTTCGAACCCCAGAAGTCGACACTAATACATCCACAGTATTCATGTATCGAACAATTAAGTGTCGGAAAGACAAATTGTTAGGGGGGAAAAAGAAGATAGGAGCTAAAAGAAATTAAACAATCACATAATCTCACAATGCAACGGGATAACATATACCAATCAACCTAATACTTTACAAAGTCGTTTCAAAAATGATACATCAGAGTCATACTACTGAAATTCTACCCTAGGGCAGTTATAACAGTCTGTCCCTACCTAACTGATATAAGGCACAAATAATACAACGGAAACATGATGATAACTAGCTACCAATGAAGCCACCTTGTTCAAGCTTCCCCAAAATGGATCCATGGATCCAAACTACTTGGTTGTCCATAAAAATTTGAGCACGCAAGAGTTTTAGAAAAGAAAAGAAAACTCTAGGTCAGGCATGTGTCTAGTGTGAGTAACTCAAACAGCTAAATTATTATATTTAAAACCTTTTAAAACCAAAGGTATCTTTTAAGACCGCGCGACACATGAACATGGATGGATTTTTACCTTACAATAACCATAACACTCTTTACAGAAAATTCATTGATATTAATAATGTCTAAGCGTTCAAAATAATTATATGAAAATAGCCAAAATTGTTACCATTATTAAATTCCATCAAACTAAGCTCTATAGTCAAAACCATAAAGGCACATATTGAAGATTGGATTCCATACTATGATAAGGCACCGGGATACCACCTGTCATAGTACATGTCTACAAAAATATACCAAGGACCTCGCCGGGATCCCCTACCAATGCAAGACCGACTTACCACTACTGGATAGTACAGAATATGTCATCACCCCGGTTGCTTTGCAACCGTTTTTATTGAGATCTCATGCAAAATCAATCCGTAAATATGTAAACGTATCTAGAAAGGTGATGACACACCCTAATGGGAGCAACCCATTTAGCCTTGCTGCATCTTCCTTGATTTTAGTCATTCCGGTTGATGAGGCTTGAGGAGACGCTTACCTTTTGAATAGCAATCCCACTTGGAATGCTAATACT
The DNA here is from genome assembly GCA_030765085.1 of Allium cepa. Taxonomy (NCBI): domain Eukaryota; kingdom Viridiplantae; phylum Streptophyta; class Magnoliopsida; order Asparagales; family Amaryllidaceae; genus Allium; species Allium cepa. Next base: position 255,770,109 of record CM060929.1, read on the forward strand.
ACCTTCCAAGTAGTAATGCAGTGCTAGCATTCATCCATACAAGTTGTCCAGGATAAGGACAAACCGAAGGCATTACTTCTACTACATTCATTTTTGAATCACCCTCGGGAATAGTAACAAGCTGCCCTTGCACTTCGATGCTCCGTCTTCGGTTCCATATTATTTAAGATGTCTTCAGTTCGAAATGCATGAGTTGGATCCAAGTGGTTTTCGGATAACATATCTGGTTCTAATCTCTTTAAAATACTTTCGATTATTTTCGATAAACTCAACCCCGGTGTGACGACCCGGAATTTTTGAGCATTTAAAATCGGAATATTTAATTGATTTTAAATATTTAAAAGTTAATTATTAACTTAAATTTCAAATATCACTATTTATTTGATAATTGAATTATAAAATTAAATAATTTGAAGATCATAAAAATGCTAAATCTGGAATTTTAAGCCTATTAAAAATAATTTGAAGGCTTGAAACATTTATATTAATAGTACTGAGAATAATAGAAGTTGTAAAATTGAAATTTACAGTGGTTTGTTCAGTTTTAAATTTTATATCGTTTAAATTGAATTTAAAAATAGTATTCCGAGGCACAGTCTCGGAATTCGGCGAAACCAGTTCCATTTGATCCGTAATATTGTATTGTTATCGGATTTCAAAATTCGTAGTGATTGGAGTTGTTGTGTGAGCGTACTATATATAAACGCGTTGATATTGCATTGTGTATTGTAGTTAGCATCATGTACTCTGGCTTCTCTCAGAAGCTAATGTCTTCATTTTAAAGTTGAGCCTTCTTCGAGAATCTACGCGTTCGGTTATAGAAAAAAAAGGGGCCGAAGCCTTCATCTTCGATCAGTATAAACCAAAAAAAGGTGGGGCAACACACAAGATTCTCTTTGTCTTCGTTTAAACTAAAATAAAAAAAATTGAGATTCATTTTCATCTTTCAATTTCAATTAAATTGAATCGATCGGCTCGCGTGAAGGGGAGAAGGGATGCGCGGCGGTGGCGAATCGAGTCTAGGGCTTGGACTTGGGGCGCGACGGTTTCAACTAATGGAAGTTTCGGCGTCGCTTGAGATAGAGTGTGGACTTAGGGGCAGCGCGACGGGGTGTCGATGCCGTGGGCTGTGAGGTCAGGGAGGAGGTCGCGTAGGCCTTGGTCGCATCTAGGGTTAGCGCGAAGTGGAAGGAGGGGCTGTAGGGTTGTGGTGGTCACGGCCTTCAAAGGGAGGCAGTCGTAGTCATTGCGAGCAGCGTCTTTCGTAAGGTATATTTGGATTTATTTCAAATCTAAGTTTGATAATAAATATTTACAGCAAACTCGAACGTTTATTTTTAGGTACTGATAATTTTAAAAATAGAGTAAAATAAAATAGTATTTGATTTTTGTTTCACACATATTTTCCACCGACATCTTAAAGATAGAGGCTTTTAATAATCTGTGGTTGTTAATTACAAATAAGGTTGGGAAGAAATAGGATTTTAAATGTTTGAAGATTTTATAAATTATATAGTATATGCAGTTCGAAACAAGAAATAATAATAAAATAAAATCTATTTAAGTTTTTAAAATTATGTATATATAGTTTATGTATTTTAAATAATAATAGGAATAAATAAATCTGCATAGATCTATAGTGACAAGATAGTTTTGGTTTAATATATATGTTCAAAGGGAATTGTATATTTTATTAAACTTTATAAATGTATACATGTGGACGTATATTTGTTCAAAGCCAAATATATATAGATAAAGATTTTTAGGGAAATTTTTAGTTTAAAATTTAATCATCTGTAGATTAAATAAATTGTTTAATTTATTTCGAATACTAATAAATTATATAATTTTTTTATTTAAGGTCAAACATCAGGGAATCCAAGGTAATATTGAAATGGACTGCAAAACGATAAAGGTGAGTTAATCTCACTCGGTTAAATTTAAATTTAAATGATTAAATTTAAATAATTGTTTGAATGGCTGAATTGATTGATGTGCTATAGTATGGTATATTTTGGAATTGGCATATTATATTGTGCTAATGTCTGTGGATGCAGGGAAAACAGGTTGGAGGGATCCAACTGGATCCCTCAACATTTATTTAGATTATTTAATACCCTCTGTTGTGATTATTTGATATTCTATGATGAATTATATTGGAATATTGAATGCTATGGTTCAATTGGATATAATTGAGTATAATGAATTACCAAAAATATATAATTGAATTTTTGAAAGAAAATAAAGGAAGTAAATTGTAAGCGAGATAATTATAGAAAATCGAATAAATTAAGAATGGATTGAAAAAGGAATGGAAGTGATGATTAAATACTAATAAATAACTACAAATATGAAAAGAAAAAGGATTTGAATAAACAGTAATTAATGAATTGAAAAATTTAGTAATATTAATTTAACGGAATAAAGAATTATTTTAAAATTTAAAGTTTTAGATTTATTTAAAAGAATAAAGAAGTAATTTGAGAAATCTAAATTGGTATTTCAGTTAAAAATATTTTAAATCATAAGTAAGGATTTAAATCTGGAGTTAATGGAAAATGGAATAAATTGGGAATCAATTTGGAAAATTGATTTAAGTGATTGAGACTGGAAATTCTCCCTGAATAATCAAGTACGTTTTTAAAGTAAATTTTTAAATATAAGTTAAAGTTTTAAAGCTATTTAAAAAAAGTAAGTTTTGGATAATTTATTATTTCTAACATTTAAATTATAAAGTAAGTATTTCCTCTTAATCTATTATGGTAATAATTATTTAAAAAGTGACTTATTATTTTGTTTCAAAAGTGAAAACCTAGTTTTATATTTTATAAAGTAATCTTATTTCAAATATTTATATAGTATGTATTTTTAGTAAATTATTGAAGTAGTTTTAACTTAAATGTTTTAAAGTATATTTCAAGGAAAAGTGTTTTAAATTATTTTAAAAATCTAGTTTTGTGCTTGGTAATTTCAATGGACATAGAAAATATTTGGGAAAGTTTATTCTGAAAAGAAAGATGATTTGAAACTGTTTTCAAAGGGTTGAAAAAGAAATATATATTGTGAAGATATTTTGAGGTTAATAAATAATTTGGAAAATTATTTATTGGTTGAGGTTATTTGTGAATATTAATTGATAGTTAAATAACCGACTATCAATAATGGCCAACTGCGTTGATCGTTTCGAAGAGACTGGTATCGAGATTTATTTCTCGAAAAACCATTTCGATCCGGTTTGTACGTTTTCGTTGAAAATGCGTTTGGATTCGAAGATGGAGCAGTGAAGTGCAAGGGCTAGTCGCTACTAATCCTGAGGATATTTCCAAAATGGATGTAGTAGGAATAGTGCCTTCGGTTCCGTTCGAACCCAGGACGGACTTGTATGGATGAATGCTTTCGTAAACATCGTCAGGTGGACGACGGGCATTCTAAGGGATATGTTCTAAAAAGGTAACGCTTAGCCTCAAGCCTCATCAACCGGGAATGACTGAAAATCAGGGGTTATGCAGCAAGGCTAGGTGGGTAGCACCCAAGCAGGGTGAGGTCATCCCTGTCTAGATATCCCTTGTATTTCGGCTTAGTGGGCGGTTGTTGATCCCAACTGCGGGGTGATCTCACTCGGGATTATCCAGTAAGGGGTAGTCCCGGTCTTGTGTTGCAGGAGAGCGGGCGTACTCCTCAGTACTGTGATCTAGGCCACTTACCGTGACAGGTGGTACCCCAGTGCCTAATCATTAGTTGGAAATCCATTCTCCCTACGAGCCTTGTACGGATTTTTTTGTATTACCCACTCTGTGGCTAGTAGCTGGAATTTAATAATGTAACAATTTCGGCTATTTTATAAGTATTTGTATATAGACCCTATTATAATATCAGAGTATTTTTATAAAAAGTGTTTTAGCTATCGTAAGGTAAAAACCCGACATGTTTATTTATGGCGTGGTCTTACGAGATGCTTTTGTTTTCAAAAGAATTTTTGAAACTTTAAAAATCAATTGAGTGTGATTTTCTCACGCTGGTATTCCAGACTGGCTCGGGTGTTGTTTAACTGTAATGCTCGGGTCAGACCGTGATTGATGCTGTGGAGCTCAGAAGACGAGCTGGATGACGATACGTACTCTCGTACTTGTTTTATATATTCCGCCGTGTTGAGTAGCTGTGTATCCAGTTTTATGTTATTGTTGTTGATGAACTCTGATGATGATGTATGTATAAAACAGATATATATTTGTTTTGGTGTAAAGATCCGTTATTATCTATTATATTTTATTCCGCTGCGATGGTTAGATTCTGATATTGTTTTCTATTTTCTTCTTCTACCTCTTCTTCTTTAACCCAAATGGTTCGTGTTTCTGTATAACTTGAGTTGATTTATGTAGAATAGTGTTGACTCAAGGGGTACGGATTTGTGGGTCATTACACCCGGTTCTTTAGAAAATAAACACATAAAGATAAGAACGGAGTTCACCACCTAGCCGTTAGTGGACGAATTTCCTTATCATTTATCCTAGAAAAACATACTGAGGTTTATACGCATAATACAACACATTGGGGATGACTGTGCCATATAACTCAAGTGTTTCTCCTAGATATTTGCAAAGTTACGTTTAGATCTAAATTTGATAGTCGGTTATTTACCTATCAAATAAACAATCATTCAACATTAATTTGATTCCATATGGGATCCACTAAGCCTTTATTGATTAATCTTTAATTAATTAAAATTACTTCATAAACATTCGATCAAAAGATCTTTTCAAAACATTATTCCCATACCTCTTACTTTCCCACTTAAACTTGGGAAATGTTTATAATTATCATAGCTGTATAAGTATATTATCGAAATATTCGGAGAATTTTTTCTTTTCAAATTCCTTTTGAGAAACATTAATTACTATAACCTAGTCCACTTATCCTTTATAACAATTTCCTTTTTAAATGCTCACTTCATGATTCGAATAACTTATAAATTTCCAGAATTAATTTATAAAAACACTTTTATAAATCAACCAGTCAATTTACAAAACCTCTTTACAAACCTCTATAGCCATTTATAAAATATTTCCCCATTTAAAACTCCTTTGATAAATCTTCTGAAATATTCTTTACAAAATATCTTTTGCAACTCATCCTTTTAAATTACTTTAAATAAACCTTTTTACTTAGTAAAACCCATTTTTGTAAACAAGTTATTATTCATAAATACCTTTATAAAATAATAATATAAATTGAAAAATCATTTATAAACCTTAAGCCTTAAACTAGTTAAAGAATTAGAGTTAAATCAAAACCGTACTCATTTCAAAAGGAGGCTTAGTTAACCCAATGGTGCTAATTTAAGTTACCATTTAACATCAATTTCACTTTCAAGTCACTTAACCATTTATTTATATAAGTCAGCACATATGTAATGCAATTCATATCCAAATCAGAGAATTAAATGTAAATACAACTCAATCAGCATATACATGTCCAAATAACATAATAGCAAGATGGTGATTTGTCCTGTTAAACATATATCCATACAATCAAACAAATAATCTATGGCAGAATATGGATTTGTTCGGCTACACACGATCAAATCATTTACATAACTCATTCATAATTGTTTGTCTACTTAGTGGTATCGACCCTTGAATCCCTTGTATTCAAAACCATCTTTGAAAAAGAAGTACATTTAAATCAAATTGGTTCTCAAGACAAAGGATTTAAAACTTAAAACTTCCTTTTAAAATGGTTAATTACAAGCTAAACTCTTTATTTAATCATAATTAATCTTTACTAAATTTGAACTTAAATTAATTATAAATTAATAAATAATTAAACCTTTTATAAACAATTTATTATAAATTAAACCCTTAATTAATCCTTTATTAATTATTAAATAATAATTTAAAACCTTTATTAATGATTAAGTATTAATTAATATTTCAATTAAAATTTAAATAACAAATTACACCTTTAATAAATAATTATTTTAAAATTAAACCTTAATTAATTTATCATTAAAAATAATTAACAATTGAATTATTAAACAAATAAATAATTGGCCTTATATTTGATTAATAATTAATTAAAAATAAATCATGTACTTAACTCATAATTAATTAAAAATTAATCTTACTTTTAGAAGATAATTAATTAGCACTAATCTTTAATTAATTAAAATTAACCAACCTTGTTAGTAATTAGTTGATTATTAATTATCAAAATTAATTAATTAATAATTAATTATTAAATTCCTAAGTAAATTTACTTAATTATTATTGTTACTATTATTAAGTATTTAAAACATTTCAAAACACTATGAAATATAAACATTAACTTTTCAAAAATTAAACTTTTTATCGAACTGCATCCATAGCGATTATCGTTATGAATATCATAACTTCCAACTTAACTAATACCTCAAATAGTCTTTTAAAACACTTAATTTTTAAATTTAACTTACTTTATGAACTAAATATAAAAGCAAAACAAAAGGTTAGAAACTTTAGAAAACTTTTTGTCTGAAGCAAAGTAAGTAATCAAATTTAAAAACTCAAAGGATCGCTATGTCGAATACAAACACCTTTCAAGTCTTAACCTTGCTTGCTAACTTTTCCATTTACTAACTTTCCATATCACTTTCAATCACAAGACAAAGATCACAACTTTATAACCATAAACATCAATTCAATATTCTATTCATAATCTACGCTAAACCATAAACTAGCAACATATGTACATCCAAACGATATGATAATTCAACCATCCAAACAGTATATTCTACAATAAATAGGCAACATAATAAAGGCTGAATCTTTCCACAAGAAGATAGAAGTTTACTCACCAAAATTTTGTAAAACTCTTTTGAAAACTTAAAGTACTTAAAACTTGCAAAGCTTGGAAAATCACAAAAAGCAACTTGAAAATGGGTCATTTTCCCCTCGAAATTTCGCCATGTTCCTCTCGTAATTTTGGAAAGTGGTCAAAAGAAAAGTTTTTAAAATTCTTTTCTCTATCATTTCTAGAAAATAATCACTCAAGTTGAGCTTGTTTTTAGGGAGATATGGTCAAAAGAAGAAGTGATATTTTTGGACTTGAAAATATAGCTCCGAAAATGGGTCTGAAAGAAATGAGATTTGGATATAGCTAAGTACAAAATTAGAAGAATCTGTACAAATAAAAGTTATATCCACTGGAATGTTACAATGTTTTGAAACAAGATGTGACGCCCCACCTCTATACCCACGCTAGCCAAGAACACTACTGTGAATGCTGTCAACTAGCACGGAGAATAAGGCTGTTGAGGAGCGACCATCCATGTAATTGCTTTGTGCGAGCATCGATATGTCAGATAGTATAACATGCAATTCTTTTCAAGTGGAAATCCGACATGCCGACACAAACTCAAAACTACTACACATTGGCTATAATATCTTCGGAAACAAATATGGAAATAAACATAACATAAATCAGTCAATGACAATTCATATCACAAAGGCGGAAATAGATATGAATATTACACATAAAAGTGTATATCAGAGTAGTGGTCAAAAGATCCACGATAATACAAAAGAATAGCAACACGTGCTATACAAAGGAATACAACTATGAGTCTATATCTCAAGTGTATACAACAAAATAAACTACTAATCTAAGTAGTTTGCCAAAAGTCAGAGTAATGATCCAGGATGAGAAGTCAAGCAGAAGCACCTGCAACATCTCGGTCTGACCCGAGTATTATTTAAGAAGAAAATAATAAACGGATCAGTCTAGCTATAAATATCAGAAGAAATGATATAGAATAGGAGATATGACATAAGCATATAATAATCACAATGCCAAGCTGTGATAAATAAGTAATTGAAAATCAACAAGAGATTAATCAATATCACAATAATCTACTCAAGATAAAAAGGAATGTCATACTCCTGATTTCATTCACCAACCCACAATAAATGACAAATATATATCCATGCCAATCGTAAAAGTTGGTGAAACACAAATTCCAGAAATCAACACACAAAATCCAGAAATCACAATAAAAAGGATGGCCAATCCCACAAACTGGACATCGACACACCTAAAAAGACATGCCCCATGAACAGTCGAACATCGACGCACCTAGAAAGATACGCCCCATGCATAAATAAACATCGATGCACCTAGAAAGATACACCCCATGCACAAATAAACATCGATGCACCTAGAAAGATACACCCCATGTTCTAACATCGACGCACCTAGAAAGATACGGCCCATGCGCAAATAAACATCGATGCACCTAGAAAGATACACCCTATGTAATGTCTAACATTGATGCACCTAGAAAGATACACCCCATGCTAAGTCGAACATCGACGCACCTAAAAAGATACGCCCCATGTGAGAAATGCGACGAAGCTCAATAAAATGAGTAACAGTCCTCCACATAAACAAAGAGACATCGCACATTTCTAGTCTAAACCACAAAGATGATCGTCATGATCAACGAGAAGTGTCAATTACAGTAAGCTAGTAAATATATGAGCTTAGCTTCATGTCCCATAACCACTAGCTTAACTTAAATATTTACGAACAAATTGTAGATCTCCACTAGAAAATTGTCACAAGAGTTTCAATCGAACAAGTCCAAGAATTAACCAACAAAGTGAACGCAAGCGTTTCATACCACTTGTTTTACTAAGTCGTTTAATTGGATTTCTCATACGAGTGAGGTAAAGGTTTGTATATACTAATAGATTGGAAAATGGTTTAAGAAAATGAGCTTTGTAATAAAATAGTGTTGAAATCATTTGAAGAAAGAGTTTTGATATTTACTACTAGTATAGAAAACCTTTATATTTTTAAAGTGACAAATCATAAAGAAGATTGTAAGAACAACCAATTACAAAATTCACATTCGAAGACGTGAATAAAATCCAAAGAAATCGATACCAAATCCATAGAAATGGATATTTCCAAAAAGATCCATAAAAAGAAGTCATCAAAGTCGATAATAAGTGATAACGATTAATAGGATCGCTAAAATCGATAAACAATGGAAATTCACACAAAACAGCCTGAATAGGCAAAAATAAACATTTCCAGACGTCTGATTTGGAATCCAGACGTCTGGATTTGTTCTCTGGAAATAACGCAGAGAACACTCAGACGTCTGAAACCTCAAGTCAGACGTCTGAGACCTATCCAGACGTCTGGTTTGATGGTTCAGACGTCTGAAAATAGTCTCTGGCTTTTTTTTATAATATGCGTGCATACATTTTTACTTTCCAGGTCCAAACCAGACGTATGGACTTGGTCACCAGACATCTGGTCACCTGGTCTAGGCAACAATTTTCCTAGGCCAAAGTGGCCAAAACGTATCGGGAGCGATCGGACGAGCAACGACGACTAAGGATTTATGCCTAGCGACAACCCGGTCTTATAGGCTCTCCGAAACACCTCTTAAAGCATGATCAAACATCAAATTTTGGATTTTTAAAGATTTGACTACAAAACACCAAAAATTGAAATATTCACCAAATCAATCCAAACCAAAAGCAAATGAACATAAATAAGTGCTAGGAATTCATACCTAACAACAAAGATAGATATAGACATAGATGTGAGATAAAAATCTCACCTTTGAACCCAAATTAATGAAGAAGATGCTATGAAGCAATGGCAAGAACAAGCACTCTTTAACTCTAACTCAACAAGCTTGAATCTAAGCTTAAAAGAGAAACATTCCCTAAATTAGGTTTAGGAAATTTCTGAAATCAAAGAGAGAATGAGTTGGAGAAGAAGAAGAGGAAGCTTACCAATGGGTTCTCTTAGATTTTGGAGCAAGAACTTGGATTTTGCTATGAAACTAGGGCTTGGAGTTTTAATTCTTTTTCCTCTCCACCATTTTCAATTGGAGCTTGAGTTTGAGGAGTTAGAATGAAGTAATGAAGAGGAGAGGGGGATTGGGACTGAGTTAGTAAGTGGTTAATTGGCTCAGCCCAAACCAAAGCCCAAAGCAAAAAGTAGCAAAATTCAACTTTCTCCAAACATAACGAAGCTTATACTCAAAAAGGTCGCAAACGTCATTTTGAACTCAATGGGGGTGGTCTCGAGTCCCAATTCGACTGTTTGCAAAAAGTAGCTTTTCGGACTAAAATCCGATTAACGATAAAATATTTAAATAAAATATTTAAATATAAAATCGATAAATATGCGGGTTGTTACAGACTCCCCTCCTTAAAGAAATTGCGTCCTCGCAATACTTAAGAGGAAAATAAGAAGTAACAACCATGGAAGCATATCAACACAAAAGAAGATTTGAAATAGGAAGTTCATCATAAAGTGCACGAAAGAGTTAGCAAGAAATCTGGTGAAACTTCAATTTCCACAATAACACCGGGCTCAAGAATAAAAATCGGAATCCCTAAGGCATTTCCGTAGTAGAAAGACGTGAGAAAACGTCATGAATATCAGAAAATTGAGTTGGTGCTACGACGTAGTATAATAACAGTACGCCCGAAAAACGAGAAACTCAAATAATTTGGGACAACGGCGTAGTACAAAACGGTACGCCAGATGATCCAAAGCTCGAATAATTTAGGAACACCGACGTAGTACAAATACGGTACGTCCAATGAACCGAACAGCCAAGTCATTGATGTAGTGCAAACGGTACATCCAATGAATCAAAAAGCGAAGACATTGATGTAGTACAAACGGTACATCCAATGAATCAAACATCAAAGTCATTGATGTAGTACAAACGGTACATCCAATGAATCAAAGACACTGATGTAGTACAAACGGTACATCCAATGAATCCAAAAAAAGAAAAGACATTGATGTAGTACAAACGGTACATCCAATGAATCAAAGACACTGATGTAGTACAAACGGTACATCCAATGAATCCAAAAAGAAAAGACATTGATGTAGTACAAATGGTACATCCAATGAATCAAAGCCAGAATGATTTCGGAACACCGACATAGTACAAAAACGGTACGTCCAATGAACCGAACACAATAAAAGAACATCGGACGCAAGCTCATAAAAGAAATGAGATGAAACTCAATAAAACGAAGTACATCAAAACGCCCGATGAACTTGATAAAAAGATAATTTCATTCGGTCATCAACAAAGAAACAACCCCTTGTTGCTTACGACTAAACGCATTGGCAACTCGATTTCCCCTTCGGGAATAAAAAGAATATCAAGATCATAAGAAGCTAGGAACTCGAGTCAACATGCAGTTCCTTAAGAGAACATAAATATTCTAAAGATTTATGATCGAGGTAGAGAACAAATTTCTCATCCAAATATGATGATGCCAAATTCCAAAAGCAAAAACAATAGCCACGAACACTAGATCATGAGTGGCATATCTAGTCTCGATAAGCTATAATGATTTAGAAGCACAAGTGATAGCACGTTCTCCTTTGCAAGAGAATGGCATTCCAAACCAATACGACTAGTATCGGTACAAATAGCAAAGTCTTGGTTCCCCTTTAGGAATCACAAGAATAAGAGTATTGAAAAGAAAGAACTTCTTTTAAATAATTCTCTTCCCCGAAAAGTTAAAACTTTCAAAATTACATTTTTACTTTTATGTAATAATCTTTCTACAAAAATTTACATTTTTACAAGTCAATATATCGTGTCTGATTGTCACATCAAAGCGTTTAGGAAATTCCTATCGATAACGTTGATCAAGCGCATCGACCAAAATTCTTAAAGCACTCAACGGCAATACAATCACAAAATCATCTTTTATAGGATAAATAAATCTCTTAAAAAGTTTTAAGAATATTCTTTGTTCGTTTCAAGAACAAAAATCCAGTTTTACTTATAAATAAATCTTATGAAAAAGATTTGCAAAATTTTAAATTGCTATTTTCATCCAAAATCGATAAATACAAGAATGGTCTCATCGAAATATTCATAGAATATTCGATTTATAAAATGGATGAAATGAGCTGGACAAATTGAATGACATAATAAGTCATTCATAAGAATCATAACAAGTGCGGAATGCGGTAAGTGGAATGCTAATTTCCGCAACTCGTAGCAAACGAAAACCGGTGGTAAAGTCAAACTGAAAAGACCTTAGCACCACACAAAAGATTACTTAGGTGATAATCCTAAGACAAGCTCAAAAATACCGGAAAATTTCTCAAACTACATGAATGAGAGAAATAACACTTTCCTTATAAGTGGGCTTAAGGAATAAAATGATGCCATCAAGTTGGAATCAAAATCATAAAGGAAAAATAGAAATCTTCTTAACAGATTGAAAACGTCAAAGATGAATAGTCCACACGGGACAAAGGATATGGCCTCATAATAATTAAGCCAATTCTTACAAAAGTAAATTCCGAAGCCTAAATAAAAATCGGCTCGGACAGAAAAATCACATAAAATAATTTCGACATCAATAAAGACAAATTGAGTGTTGCGGATCTACCATCCGGATTCACAATCCTCAAAGAAGTCATCAAGCCCAAAATATTCAAAAAAAAAGAATCGACAAGTTCTTTTGATATAAAAATAATGAGATGAAACCCGTATCAATAAGAACTCAAATAAGAAGGTCACGAAATAAAACAATGCCATCAAGATTGAGTGAAAAATACCTTGACCGAGAGAAGAGTTTCTAGGGGCTTGCACAATATTTAGCTTTCTCATGTCCTTGTTCAAAAGTTTGGGACATGCAGATAAAAGATGACCCGGTTTCTTGCAATAGCGACAAGAATGGGGTTTTGGACACATATTCGCATAGTGTTCCTTAGAATTACAATTGTAGCATCCTCCACGATTAAGGATTGGAGTCTTTGCTACAAAAGTAGTTTGCTTCACTCTCTTGTTGGGATTAAGGCTCTTGAACTTAATATGCCTCTTCTTGAAAGTCCCAATATCACAAACACTTCCTTTACCAACCTCTCCATGAAGAAGAGTAATATCCACAAGCTGATTGAAAGAAACTTCAAGTTTCAAAGGTAGAACCATTTCGGGGTTCTTACTCAAAGCATAGATAAACTCTTGATTCTTTACAAGATCCAAAAGTTGTTGAGCATAAATACTCCATCCTGGGGAGTAGCACTAGATTGACCGGCGTCGGGACGGCCTGGTCTAACCATTTCTCTTCTTTAAGAAAGAAAGAAAGAAGAGGAAAAAGTTATTCTCAAAATAAATATCAAGCAATCTTGATAGATAAAACAAGGAATCATAAAAGAAAGTAGGATAGAACGGTACGAAGACTCGAATAAATCCTAAGGCACAACTCCTAAGAAAGACTTAGGACATGATCCTTGCTAGATTATTCTACCTTGTTCCGAAATTTGGCTCTAATACCAAGCTGTGACGCCCCACCTCTATACCCACGCTAGCCAAGAACACTACTGTGAATGCTGTCAACTAGCACGGAGAATAAGGCTGTTGAGGAGCGACCATCCATGTAATTGCTTTGTGCGAGAATCGATATGTCAGATAGTATAACATGCAATTCTTTTCAAGTGAAAATCCGACATGCTGACACAAACTCAAAACTACTACACATTGGCTATAATATCTTCGGAAACAAATATGGAAATAAACATAACATAAATCAGTCACAGACAATTCATATCACAAAGGCGGAAATAGATATGAATATTACACATAAAAGTGTATATCAGAGTAGTGGTCAAAAGATCCACGATAATACAAAAGAATAGCAACACGTGCTATACAAAGGAATACAACTATGAGTCTATATCTCAAGTGTATACAACAAAATAAACTACTAATCTAAGTAATTTTCCAAAAGTCAGAGTGATGATCCAGGATGAGAAGTCAAGCAGAAGCACCTGCAACATCTCGGTCTGACCCGAGTATTATTTAAGAAGAAAATAATAAACGGATCAGTCTAGCTATAAATATCAGAAGAAATGATATAGAATAAGAGATATGACATAAGCATATAATAATCACAATGCCAAGCTGTGATAAATAAGTAATTGAAAATCAACAAGAGATTAATCAATATCACAATAATCTACTCAAGATAAAAAGGAATGTCATACTCCTGATTTCATTCACCAAGCCACAATAAATGACATATATATATCCATGCCAATCGTAAAAGTTGGTGAAACACAAATTCCAGAAATCAACACACAAAATCCAGAAATCACAATAAAAAGGATGGCCAATCCCACAAACTGGACATCGACACACCTAAAAAGATATGCCTCATTAATAGTTGAACATCGACGCACCTAGAAAGATACGCCCCATGCTCTGGCATCGACGCACCTAGAAAGATACGCCCCATGCACAAATAAACATCGATGCACCTAGAAAGATACACCCCATGCACAAATAAACACCGATGCACCTAGAAAGATACACCCCATGCTCTAACATCGACGCACCTAGAAAGATACGCCCCATGCGCAAATAAACATCGATGCACCTAGAAAGATACACCCCATGTAATGTCTAACATCGATGCACCTAGAAAGATACACCCCATGTTAAGTCAAACATCGACGCACCTAAAAAGATACGCCCCATGTGAGAAATGCGACGAAGCTCAATAAAATGAGTAATAGTCCTCCACATAAACAAAGAGACATCGCACATTGCTAGTCTAAACCACAAAGATGATCGTCATGATCAACGAGAAGTGTCAATTACAGTAAGCTAGTAAATATATGAGCTTAGCTTCATGTCTCATAACCACTAGCTTAACTTAAATATTTACGAACAAATTGTAGATCTCCACTAGAAAATTGTCACAAGAGTTTCAATCGAACAAGTCCAAGAATTAACCAACAAAGTGAACGCAAGCGTTTCATACCACTTGTTTTACTAAGTCGTTTAATTGGATTTCTCATAGGAGTGAGGTAAAGGTTTGTATATACTAATAGATTGGAAAACGGTTTAAGAAAATGAGCTTTGTAATAAAATAGTGTTGAAATCATTTGAAGAAAGAGTTTTGATATTTACTACTAGTATAGAAAACCTTTATATTTTTAAAGTGACAAATCACAAAGAAGATTGTAAGAACAACCAATTACAAAATTCACATTCGAAGACGTGAATAAAATCCAAAGAAATCGATACCAAATCCATAGAAATGGATATTTCCAAAAAGATCCATAAAAAGAAGTCATCAAAGTCGATAATAAGTGATAACGATTAATAGGATCGCTAAAATCGATAAACAATGGAAATTCACACAAAACAGCCTGAATAGGCAAAAATAAACATTTCCAAACGTCTGATTTGGAATCCAGACGTCTGGATTTGCTCTCTGGAAATAACGCAGAGAACACTCAGACGTCTGAAACCTCAAGTCAGACGTCTGAGACCTATCCAGACGTCTGGTTTGATGGTTCAGACGTCTGAAAATAGTCTCTGGCTTTTTTTTTTATAATATGCGTGCATACATTTTTACTTTCCAGGTCCAAACCAGACGTCTGGACTTGGTCACCAGACGTCTGGTCACCTGGTCTAGCAACAATTTGCCTAGGCCAAAGTGGCCAAAACGTATCGGGAGCGATCGGACGAGCAACGACGACTAAGGATTTATGCCTAGCGACAACCCGGTCTTATAGGCTCTTCGAAACACCTCTTAAAGCATGATCAAACATCAAAGTTTGGATTTTTAAAGATTTGACTACAAAACACCAAAAATTGAAATATTCACCAAATCAATCTAAACCAAAAGCAAATGAACATAAATAAGTGCTAGGAATTCATACCTAACAACAAAGATAGATATAGACATAGATGTGAGATAAAAATCTCACCTTTGAACCCAAATTAATGAAGAAGATGCTATGAAGCAATGGCAAGAACAAGCACTCTTTAACTCCAACTCAACAAGCTTGAATCTAAGCTTAAAAGAGAAACATTCCCTAAATTAGGTTTAGGAAATTTCTGAAATCAAAGAGAGAATGAGTTGGAGAAGAAGAAGAGGAAGCTTACCAATGGGTTCTCTTAGATTTTGGAGCAAGAACTTGGATTTTGCTATGGAACTAGGGCTTGGAGTTTTAATTCTTTTTCCTCTCCACCATTTTCAATTGGAGCTTGAGTTTGAGGAGTTAGAATGAAGTAATGAAGAGGAGAGGGGGATTGGGACTGAGTTAGTAAGTGGTTAATTGGCTCAGCCCAAACCAAAGCCCAAAGCAAAAAGTAGCAAAATTCAACTTTCTCCAAACATAACGAAGCTTATACTCAAAAAGGTCGCAAACGTCATTTTGAACTCAATGGGGGTGGTCTCGAGTCCCAATTCGACTGTTTGCAAAAAGTAGCTTTTCGGACTAAAATCCGATTAACGATAAAATATTTAAATAAAATATTTAAATATAAAATCGATAAATATGCGGGTTGTTACACAAGAAAAATCTCCTTTTGGTGCGGAGATAAGGAAAATATGATAAGAAGAAGATGAGGAAAATTTGAAGAAGTGAAAGGTTATTTATAAGTAATAGAAAAGGTGAATTACTAATCTACCCATGTACTTCTACCCTCCACGTTGCTTTACCACCTCAACACCCTCCACCACACATTCCATTTTAGCTTCCACTTTCCCCCCTCATCATGTCAAAGAAAACATGCTTAAACACTTTTGTATTCAAGTCGCCAAAGTGTCAAATCATGTCTCTCAAAGCATCTTTAATTATATACATGTATATACTTAAGTATATATACCCATGTATGTACCAATATATACTGACTAATTTACATTCTTGACCAGTTAAATGTTGTTTCTAATATAATTAAGGCTCACAACATTTCAAACAACTTTTATACGATGAAACGTCGAAAATTCGGAAAATGGTTTCCGATCACATTTTCTATTTTTCATCAAACAAAATATTTTTGTAAAACAAAATTTGAAAATGATTTCACAGTCGTTAATTATTATTTAAAAGAGTTTTATTTTCATTATAAGACCTATTATTTGAATATTTAAAATTAATTAAATATTCGTAAATGAAAGTAGTAAAATTTCAGATCGTTACATTCTTCCCTCCTTAAAAGAATTTCGTCCTTGAAATTACACCTCAACCTAAGCCAAAAAACACTTTGCACTATACATAAGTTCATATGATGTACATAAATCATTCATATACAAAGTTTGATTCGATTACTACTCGAATACATAACAATCACTTCCGAACTAGTATCGCTCACCCGATTTTCTAGTGCGGACTCTGATCAAGCTCCTTGATTTAGAACCCCTATTCTCCTTACATAGCTGTAACTATGGTAGAAAACATTTGTCCCATATCAAAAACCCTTATCAAGTATTTGTCGTTAAAAATTGAGTAAAAGATCCTTATCCGGAACGGTGTGAATCACCTCAAAGTCATGTACTCAAACTCCTATTTGATTCAACTATTCCATTTTACATTTATTTTCCTAAGAAAACTCAAGAGCCAAATTCCTGGTCTTATTTCAAAAACGTTTTGAAATGGAACTTTTATATATCATAGAATATATATATAGCCTGACTAACTCCAAAATGGTACTAAGGAACTAGGTACTATCAAATAGTAGCACACATTCCCTTACCAAAAAGGTAATACTCAAGAGAAGTTTTTACCATCCAAAGACATCTCTTTTCCAATTTTAAGTTCTTTCCGAGCCACTCCATCTAGTTAACTTAAAAATATTTCTTTTATTTCAAAATCCCATTTTTGAAACAATACTTTTCATTTTTCCAACAAAACATTTATCACCAACTCGCTTTGGGTTCATTCGAGGTTGAACTTGTTTCGATCGTCCAACGATGAAGAGAATAATTTACTAAGTGCACCGTAATATTCACCTAAGCAAACATCAGATCGTTACTTAGAAGATTACTCCGATTATCACAAAATAATCAGGACTCATTTTCCCATACCAATCCAAAGAAAAAACCTCTTGCTTATCATATTCAATCCCAAAATTTTATAATTAAACCAAAATTGCTTTCAAATAATACCATTATCATCTTTTTACAACCTTAAAAACCATTTTCAAAAATCCTGGGATCTAAGTTCTCAAGTTTTCAACTTAATTTCATTTTAATCCAAGACAGATTCCTATAAATCCATTTTTATAAATTAGTTTTTTTCTTCAGATATTTATTTCAAATATTCTAGCTTTTAATAACATCTTTTATTAAATCAAATTTAACAACACATTATCAATCGAATGCTTTGTAGTCAAATTATCAAACTTAATTCACAAGGTGTTTGCTTCAATGTTATCCATGTTTCTACTTACCCAACCCAAATCCTAAAAAGGGAAGCTACCTACACACACTAACAATAGTCAATGCTCAATTGGAAGAGCATGACTAAACAAACCCTAAATGAAAATAATAGAATATTATTATCTCCTAACGACAATACCACAAAATACTATACTATTTTTGAAATCATTCTTTATATACAAAATATATTTCTAGGTAAAATATTTCATTTGCCAATTTCAAAGCAATACTGAGTCGGTTTGCCTTGTTCAAGTATATAGGAACCCCGATCGACACCATGGTGTCCCACATCTCGGCCGGAGTTCTTAAGCTACTCAACAAATAAACTAACATAACATAAAAAAATTATGTCGCTAACAAAAACACGTTCTTATATATAATAAACTAGTCATTCAAGGGTCACCTTACTTGATCCCAAATGAGTTTACCCCGCCAGGGCCAAGGTTCTCTCTTAACCTTGACGTTGATACCAAGTTTAACGACCCACCTTTTCGAATTCTAGAAGTCAACACTAATATATCCACGGTATTCACATACCAAACAATCATGGAAATTCACAACGCAACAGAATAACATATATTAATCAACATAATACTTTACAAAGTCATTTCAAAAATGATACGTTTGAGTCATATTAATAAAAATTCTGCCCTAGGACAGTTATAATAGTTTGTCCCTACCTAACTAATATAAGATACATATAATACAATGGAAACAAGATAATAACTAGCTATCGATGAAGCCACCTGCTCCAAACTCCTCCAAAATGCTTCCTTGGGAAAACTTGAAGTACTTGGTTTCCCATAAAAATTTGAGCATCCAAGAGTTTTAGAAAAAGAAAATAAAACTCCGGGCCAAACATGTGTTTGGTGTGAATAAATTCAAACAATTGAATTATTATGTTTAAAACCCTTTTAAAATCAAAGGTATCTCGTAAGACCACGCCGCACATAAATACGGATGGGTTTTTACCTTACGATAACCAAAATACTTTGTATAGAAAATCCATTGATATTATAATAATGTCTAAGCATTCAAAATAAATATACGAAAATAGCCGAAATTGTTACAATTATTAAATTGCAACATACTAGGCTCCATAATAAAACCATGAAGGAACGTATTGGAGATTGGATTCCATACTGTGATAAGGCACCGGGGTACCACCTATCACTGTGCACGTCTAGAAAATGTACCGAGGACCTCACCAAGATACCCTACTAACCCAATATCGGCCTACCCCTTACTAGATAGTACCGAATATGTCATCACCCCGGTTGCTTTGCAACCCTTTCTATTCAGATCTCATGCACAACCAATCCATAAATATATAGATATATATAGAAAGGTGATGACACACCCTAATGGAAGTGATCCACTTAGCCTTGCTGCATCTCCATTGATTTTAGTCATTCTCGGTTGATGCCAGCTTCATCCACACAAGTTATCTAGGATAAGGACAAACCGAAGGCACTACTTCTACTACATCCATTTTGGAATCACCCTCAGGAATAGTAAAACGCAACCCTTTCACTTCAATGCTCCATCTTCGGTTCCATATTCTTCAAGATGTCTTAAGTTTGAAATGCTTGAGCTGGATCGAAGTGGTTTTTGAATAACATATCCGGTCTCGGTCTCTTTGAAATAACTATCAAATATTTACAGTAGACTCAACCTCGGTTTTTCAGGAAATAAACAGACAAAGATAAGAACAGAGTTCACCTCCTAACCGTTAGTGGAAGGATTTCCTTATCATGTATCATAGAAGAAGGAAATGAGGTTTATACGAATAGTACACCATCATTAGGGATGACTATGGCATACAACTCAAATGTTTCTCTTAGGTATTTCCAAAGCTATGTTTAGGTTCAAATTTGATAGTTGGTTATTTAACTATCAAATAGACAATCATTAAACATTGATTTGATTCTGTATGGGATCCACCAAGACTTTGTTAATTAATCTTTAGTTAATTAAAAACACTTTATAAACATTCGGTCAAAAGATCTTTTCAAAACATAATCCCCAAACTCCTTACTTTCCCTTTTATACTTGGGAAACATTTATACTTAACTTATCGGTATAAGTATATTATCGAAATATTTGGAAATCCTCTCTTTTCAAATTCCTTTGGAAAAACATTACTTACTATATAACCCAATCCACTTATCCTTTATAATAATTTCCTTTTTAAAAGCTCACTTCATGATTCAAACAACTTATAAATTTTCAAAGTCAATTTATAAAAACACCTTTATAAGTTTGGAAGTCAATTTACAAAACCTCTTCACAAACCTTTAAAATCATTTGTAAAACATTTCCCCATTTAAAGCTCTTTTGATAAATCTTCTTTAAGAAAAATCTTTTACAAAATATGTTTGATAACTCATCCTTTTAAAGCACCTTAAAGTAACCTTTTTACTTAGTAAGACCCATTTTTATAAATAATTATTATTTATAAATACCTTTATAAAATAATAATATAACTTGAAAAATCATTTATAAACCTTAAACCCCAAATTGATTAAAGAATTGGAGCTAATTTCAAACCATACTTCACAATTTTAAAACGAGGCTTTGCAAACCCAATGGTAGTAGTTTAAGTTACCATTTAACATCAATTTCACTTTCAAGTCACTTAATAATGGTAAACCCGATGGTAAATCTTTAAAAAATAATTATTTTAAATTTAAACCTTAATTAATTTATCATTAAAAATAATCTACAAATGATTTTATAAATAAATAAATAATTGACCTTATATTTGATTAATAATTTATTAAAAATAAATCATGTGCTTAACTCATAATTAATAAAAAAATTGATCTTACTTTTAAAAGATAACTAATTAGTACTAATCTTTAATTAATTATAATTAACAAACCTTGTTTAGTACTTAATTGATTATTAATTATCAAACTAATTAATTTATAATTAATTATTAAATTCCTAATTTACTTTCCTTAATCATCATTATTAAGTTTTTAAAAACATTTCGAAATACTTTAAAATATAAATATTAACTTTTCAAAAATTGGACTTTTTTATCGAACTGCATCCATAGCGATTATCGCTAATAGTCTTTTAAAACACTTACTTTTTAACTTACTTTACGAACTAAATATGAAGTTTTGGAAGCAAAACAAAAGGTTATAAATTTAGAAAAACTTTTTGTTTGAAGCAAAGTAAGTAATTAAATTTAAAATCTCAAAGGATCACTATGTAGAATACAAATACCTTCCAAGTGCTAACCTTGATCACTAACTTTTCCACTTACTAAAATTACTTACTAAGTTTACTTACTAACTTTCCATATCACTTTCAATCACAAGACAAAGATCATAACTTTATAAATTAAAACATCATTTTAACATTCGATTTACAAATCTACACTATAAACTAGCAACATACGTACATCCAAACGATATGATAATTCAACCACCCAAACAATATATTATATAACCAAATACGCAACATAATAAAGGTTGAATATTTCATATAAATTTATAAGTTTACTCACCAAAATTTTGCAAAACTCTTTTGAAAGCTTGAAATACTTAAAACTTGCAAAGCTTGGAAAACCACGAAAAGCAACTTGAAAATAAGTCATTTTCCCCTCGAATTTTCGTCATGTTCCTCTTATAATTTTGGAAAGCGACCAAAAGAAAAGAGTTTGAAATTATTTTCTCTATCATTTAAAAAAATAATCATTCAATTTGGATATGTTTTGAAGGATATACGGTTAAAAGAAGAAGAGGTATTTTTGGACTTGTAAATATGAGTCCGAAAATGAGTCTGAAAGAAACGAGATTTGGATATAGCTAAGCACAAAATTTAAAGAAGCCATACAAATAAAAGTTGTAGCCACTGAAATTTTATAAGGTTAAAAAGAATAAAATCTCTATTTGGTTCGGAGATGAGGAAAATATGATAGGATGAAAGGAGAAAAATTTAAAGAAGTAGATGACTATTTATAAGCAATAGAAGAGGTAAATTACTAAACTACCCATGTACTCCTACCCTCCACATTGTTTTTCCACCTCAAAACCCTCCATACACATGACATTTCAACCTCCACCTTCTCCCCCTCATCATGTCAAAGAAAACATGTTTCGTACTCGAGTCGCCAAAGTGTCAAATCATATATCTTAAGGCATCTTTTAGTATATACATGTATATCTTAAGCATACACACACACACACAAATACATACTAAGTAATTTACATTCTTAACCATTTAAATGTTGTTTCAAATATAAACAAGGCTCATAATATTTCAAACAATACTTATATGATGAAACGTCAAAAATTCAGAAAATGGTTTTCGATCAAATTTTCTGTTATTCATCGAACTAAATATTTTTGTAAACAAATTTGAAATTGATTTCACCATCATTAATTATCATTTGAAAGAGTTTTATCTTCATTATAAAACTAATTATTTTAATATTTTAAATCAATTAAATATTCGCAAATAAAAGTAGTGAAATTTCGTGTCGTTGTAGTTTAGTTTTAAAGAAATTTAAAGTATAGAATAGGTGGGTAAGGATTTAATAGGTAGGTTTATGGAAAGGTGTACCGATTTGACCGTTCTTACTTACAAAAAATACTTAAAAATATGAGGAAATCGATAAAAAAAAGGAATGAAGTTGACTAAATTTTTACTGAGCTGAAAGTCAAAAGGAATAAGGCAAAAAATGGGCCGGTTCAGTCGATTTGAATTATGAAGTCGGTTGACTGAATTCCTATGTAAAAAATAAAGTTTCCTTTTGTGTAGCCGACTGAATTGTAAAATCAATCAACTGAACTGCAGAGAAGCCTATTCTGAGAGTTTGTATTGTAATTTGATGTTTTCAGTCGACTAAAACTGTAGATAAAAAAAATTCTTAATACTTGTTAAGTCGACCGAACCCATTGTCTCTTTACGTTTTCAAAGTTATGATTTGTCAATATATTCAATAATTTTATTTTGAATCTTAAATTATGTTTAAATGTTTTGTTTTACTAAAAATATTTATTTCAATAAGAATGTAAACATATACCAAGTTTTATACATAGATATAAATAGATAGATAAATAATAATCATATTTTTTTTATTCATATGTATATATATGGTAACATACTATAAAAAATTTACTTATTTGTCTTCGCTAAGTTCGAAATCTTCTATAAGAAAGCGTTCCCATGAGTTCAGTTCAATTTTAGTTTCCTCATTCGAAGGAATAAGTGGAGACCATCTATTTGCACGAACTGGAGTGTGATTCCAATCTTCGTTCGATGGCCTTGTTCCCAAGATTTTCTTGGAGTTAAGTCGAAATTATTGACCTGAGTTTCTGTTAGAGGAGGAATTTTTTTTGCATATGCTATTCTTTGTTGGTGATGTCCAAAAATTGCCTGAAGAATAAGTGAATCCTGGTTAGAAGACATTGTTTGAACTTGTATTGTCTTTAATTTTCTTATTTTAGTTTGAACTTGTATTGTATATATATACCCTGTTTTGTTAAATTTAGCATTTGTTTTAAAGGTGGAGAATTATTTTGAAACTTTAGCCTTTCAATTTATTTACCAATACTGTAATATATATTAGTAATAATATGAATAACATATGTGATTGGTAAACAAATTAATGCAGAATAGTTATTGTAATTCGTTCAATGGCGTAGTGCTAAGTTCACGTATCAACTTAATGAAGGAATTTTCTTTTAGCAGTTTTGTGAAGATGTCTACGATTTGATTTTCAGATGAAACAAACTCGAGTGATATTACATCTTTCTCTATGTTATCACATAGAAAGTGATGATAAATATTAATGTGTTTGGTATGAGAATGATTTCTTGGATGGCAGGTTAATAGCATTTGTATTATCACAATAAATCAGATATTTATTAACGAATATCCCATGGTTACGAAGAGTTTGTTATATGTAAATTACTTGTGCACATGCAAAGCAGCGAATATATATTCTGCTTCACACGTCGATAGTGAAACACAATTTTGCATTTTACTAAACCCCTGTACTAGAGACTGCCCGATGAAGTGACAAATACCGCTTGTACTCTTTTTGTCTGTTCAACATCCTCCAAAATCAGTATCGCTGTATGACACAAGTTCGAATGGACATTCTTTCAGATCGAAGAGGCCATAGTCTCTAGTATTACGTAAGTAATGCAGAATGCGGATAGAATTATAGTAAAGATCCAACCATATTTCGATAGAGTTTTTGATCCATACTTTTTCAGTTTTCATCTTTATCGAATTGAACCGTAGTGCTCATCGGTGTCGATTTAGTGGATGTTTTTTCCATTCCAAAATGTTTTATTAAATTACCATATATTTTTTAGTTAACGAAAATACCATAACTTAGTAGTTTAATTTGTAAATCGAGAAAATATGAGAGTTCTCTGATACAAGACATCTTGAATTCACTTGTCATTATTTTTGAAAACTCATTGCATAAATTTCATTTGTAGATCTGAATATGATGTCATCTACATAAATTTATATAATTAACATATCTTTCTTATCTTGTATAATAAACAGAGTTTGATCGACTTTTCCAATTTCAAATCCAGAGTCTATGAGATAGTCTTTTAGCCGTTCATACCAAGCACAGAGTGCTTGTTTCAGATCGTAAAGAGCTTTCTTAAGTTTATAAATGTGATTAGGAAATTTTTCATGTTTAAAAGGAGGTGGTTTTTCTATAAAAATATTTTCTTTAATAAACCATTTAAAATGCACTTTTAACATCCATTTGACATAGTTTTAAATTATGATAGCAAGAGAAAGCTAACAAGATACCTATTCTCGTCGGGCGACAGAAGAATTATTTTCTTCATAATCTATTGCTTCTTCCTTATTATAACCATGAGCGACTGGTCTAGCTTTATTTCTAGTTATATTTTCAAGTTCATTGGCTTTAGTTTTATATACCCGTTTCGTGTCAAAAATTGTTTAATCATTTGTCTTGGAGCCAATTCCCAAACATCATTTTGTTCGAATTGAGCTAGTTCTTCTTGCATTGCTAAAATCCAACAATCATCGGTAGAAGTTTCTTTTGGATTTTTAGGTTCTAAGTTCGATATAAAAGCAATGCCTCCCATTTGATTTAATTAGTGTCTTGTTTTGACATTTTTATTCACTTCTCTAATTATATTTTTATTAGATGATTTTCTAGTACACGTGGAGGTGATTGTAATTCATTTTGTATAGGTGAATTATTTTCAATTTAATTTCCTATAAATTATTTTCAATTAGATTTTCTATTGAATCATTTTGATTTGTATTTATTATTTATTTTTAATCATCATTATTTTGGAGATTTTCATTAATTGAAATGTGTAGTGTTTATTTTTTTATATTTTATATGCTTTGCTTCGTTCCGAATATCCAATAAATATCCCTTCATCATATTTCGGATTGAATTTTTCTAGTTGATCTTTTGTATTTAGTATAGAACATTTTGATTCAAAAATCCATAGATATGATATATTAAGTTTTCTATTGTTAAAATTTTTGTATAGTGTAAGTAGTTAAACATCGAATGCTGACATGATTTAAGACGTAGCATGCGGTAAACATGGCTTCTACCCAAAACTATTTTAGTAGTTGACTACCATTAAGTAGAGTCTTAGCACATTCCTATAATGTCCGATTTTTTCTTTCTACAACTCCATTTTATTGTAGAGTTCTAGAAAATGAGAAGTTGTGACTACTACCTTTTCTGTTACAAAAATTTCCAAAAATTTCATTTTTCAAATTCACCACCATGATCACTTTAAATATATTTTTAATTTTTAAACTTTTAAAATTTTGAATTCTTTTAGTAATTTTTTTTACGATTCAAAAGTATCACTTTTGTTTTTGAAAAATAATGTCCATGTATATCCAGAGAAATCATTTACAATTACAAAAACGTATTTATTATGATTTATATATTGAACTTGAGTGGGATCGAATAGATTACAAAAATGTATTAGGTCAAGAGGTTGTAATGTAGACATGATTTTCTTAAATTTAAAAGACGATTTAGTTAATTTTCCTAGTTAGCATGCATCACAAATATTATTTACTTGATAATTCATCTTCGGTAGATCTTTGACTAAATTATTTTTAGGTAATTTACTGATAGTTTTAAAATTTATGGGACAAAATCTTTTGTGCCATAGCCACAGATCATTATCATTGGCTATTAAATACTTATCTATATAGTGAACAATTTTCATATTTAAAATATAAACTTTTCTCCTTAATTCCTTCAAAAATTAGATTTTTATTTTGATCGAAAATATTGCATTTATCTTTTAATAAGGATATACTAAAACCTTTATCGCATAATTAGCTTATACTTAGTAAAATATGTTTTAAACTTTTAACTAACAAAACATTAGTAAGAAGAGGTGAATTGGACATACCGTTCTTGCACACGTCTCATTTCCAGATGATGTATCCTTTAGAGTATTTCCAAAAGTTATAGAACTTCTATCTAAGTAGATAACTTTTGTTAGCATATCTTTATTCCCCATCATATGTTTGGAGCAACCATTGTCAAGTATCCATTTTCCTCCCTTTTTATTAGGTACCTACAAAAAATATTGAAATGCTACCGGTACCACCTCCCTCCATTTGGGTCCTAAAAGTTAGGTCTAAGGAAACCAAATCCAATAGGATTTAGAGTTCCATTTGAAAATGAAATTTGAATTCTTATGAACGATAGAAATAAAGTTTTTTATGTACTTATTTCTTATAAAATGGTTGTTTGTTTTCGAAACCCAAATTTTTATAGTCTTAGACTTGTTAATTTATTTCCTTTGACTGTCATCTTTCATTTTGAAATTAGTATACAATGAACAATATTATTTAGAGCTACTCTTAACTTCTTTGCTAAGTTTGTTATAGCCTAATCCTATTTTACTAGAAGTAGATTATGAATTTTCTATTATTTTAGATAAATTCTCTCTACTTTGTTAAATTAAAATTATTTATACTAATGCTTTCTAACTTAGTTTTAAGACCGACCACTTCTAACTCTAATATTTTATTACAAGAATTTAAAATGTGATTCTCTTTTGTCGGTATATCATTTTTATTTTTCTGATTTTCTATTTCGCTACTTAACATAGTAAGTTGTGATGATATATTAGTATAAGAATCCTGAGATTTTACTATTTCTTCTTCTAGTATTTTCTTTCCATCTTTTAGCATATCAACTTCTAGTTCATTTCTATTCAATTTTCCAAATGTATCTTTATATTTTCTACTCAGTTTTTTTACTTATCTAATAACTCAGAATTCTTTTCAACTAGATTATCGAATGAAGGTTCACTTACCTTGTCGTCAATACTCATGAAACATACATTTGTTTGTTCGAAGTCATTGTCACTAGTTGACAAAGAAGATGAGTCTGAATCATCCCAAGTTACTAAAAAGTTTACTTCTTCTTTTTATGAAATTTCTCGCTCTTATTCTTGAAATTATTTTTCTTTCGTTCTGAGCAATCTCTCTTTTTGTGACCCATCTTATCATAATCATAGAATTTGAGTGAGAAAGTTGACAAATTGTTGCTATTTCCGTTATGCCCAAACTTCTTATTCTTTTTGAACTTTAGAAACATTCTGAAATTTTTAGCTAAAAATGCAATGTCATCGTCATCTTCATTGGAGTCTTCATTTTTTTCTTGAAATGCAATTGTTTTTCTATCTTGGGCTTGTTCTCTTTTTCCTATAAATTTACTTCATACGACATGAGATTTCCTATTAATTCTTATGGTTTACGAGTTGAAATTTCATTAGCCTCTTTAATAGCTAAAACCTTTCGTTCACAATCATCCTTCAAAGAGTTTAGGATTTTTGAAAAAATATCAAAATCAATGTATTTTTCTCTACTGTTAGAAGTGAGTGGTATATGTCTTGAAATCTTGAGTACATATCATTTATAGTTTCATCTTGCTTCATTCTGAAGTTTTGATATTGATTTTTAAGTATTGAAATCTTGCTTTGTTTGACCTTGTCTGTACCTTCATGAGTTATTTTAAGAATATGCCAAATTTCATATGCTGACGTGCGCATACTAATTCTATTAAACTCATTTTTATCTAAAGGACAAAATAACACGTTCATAGCTTTAGCATTAGCAGTAGCATCCAGTTTTTGAGTGTTTGACCATTTTGCATAAGCAATGGTTGGTTCAGTGTATTTTTGTTGAGTGATATTCCAAGTGTAATAAACATTTGCTTACATAAATATCCTCATTATAGTTGACCAATAATTATAATTTAATCTGTTAAATAGTAGTGGTCGTGTGGTAGACTAATCTTTAATAAAACTTGATGTATTATTATTCATATTACTTATATATCAAAAAAAATTACGGTTATGTGATAACCTTGCTTTGATACCAAATGAAAGTTTATGCAGATCGAGTACTATGATTATATCTACTAAATAAAACTTATATCAAATTGGCAATATAAAAAATGCAATAAGTAAAGTGCACCACATATATTTATACAGGTTCGAACTTCCATTCTACATCAAGTCCCAGACTCATTCCAATTAACTAGCGACACCCTCACTTAACCCAGAGGAATAGGTATAACAGCCACTTGAGCTATTGAACATGACTTCATGCCTGAAGATTCCAATAGGATTTCGTCTACAAATAAGTAGAATTATTACTGCTTGTGTATGTTCTTGTATAACACGGATTAGCTAATAAGTACAACCTTCCTATAATGTTGTTTTGAGTGGTATACTGAGTGCATGAGAAGAAACTGAAAAGTTTTAATCATAAGAATTATATTCTTGAATGAGCGTATGATCAAAAAACAATATAAGATTATATGGATGCTTTTAGAATTCAAATCAAGGTAGAGACAGAAAGAAATGAAAGAATTGTTTTTTGAATTCGAAAATCGAATGCTTTATATAGGTAACCAGTGAATGCAACTATTAATGAAGAGAAATGGTCAAGGGAATGTGTTACAGCTAGTGTTGAAGAGAAGTGTCTCTTCATGAAGAATCGGTAATTTGAATTTGAAAATAGATGTTACGACGTCCGTTCTACAGAATTTGATCAAATATTGTTGTTTAAAAACAGAATAGAAGTAGTGTAAAAATAGGCTGTGGTTAGTCGATTGAAATTCTCAATTCGGTCGACTAAACCTATGGTAAGTCGATTGAATTGGAACTTTAGTCGACTTACCAATGTCAGTGTATACATGTGTGTATGTGTATGGATTCAGTCGAATGCAGTGGTTTGTTCAGTCGACTAACTGATGCTTCCTAATATGATTTTTGTTTTTAAACTCTAAAATCGATTGTGTGATCAAATACATGTGTGTAAATACCACTTAGAAGAGATTTTAACAATTTTTATACCTTTAGACTAAGACATTATGACTGATATTACATTATTGCAAGTGGTTAGTATACACGATATACTCTTATTTGGTTGTCATTATCAAAACATCAAGATATGAGGTTCTAACATTCTTCCCATTGTAAATTTTGCAAGCACTTTGATCTAGTATGAATAAAATTGGACTATGATGCTCTAAGTGTATATTAAAGATGGTTAATGTTTGTAAACCCTTTTATTAATCCATATAAAAAGACAATTTCATTTGTGAAGTAAATCTTATTGTAAGTTTACTTATGGTGCATCGAGGTTTTAAACTTATTCTATTTAATTTATTAGTCGTTTAAAACATTTGAAATATATTATATATATGAATGTTATAAATTAGTTAAATTAATCATGACTAATAGGGTTGGTTTTGAATTGATCTTCAAACACTGAGTGCAATTTATTGATCGTGTACTTTTTGAATGCATCACTACTCATCTATCATACAAATGTAGCAAATGATTTAGGTTTAAGAAATAAAAACAAAAGTAATAAGAACTAAGGATTGATTAAGCAAAAAATTAAAATTAGAAATAAATAACCGATGGATGAAATAACGAGGTTTGGTGATATTTATATATTTCTATACAGAAATTTATCTTATTACATGATTTTCCATATCAAAGTTACATTAATCAAAGCTTGATTTCATAACCCTTTTCAATACAATATGTAACAAAATGCATAAGTAGTAAAATCTTAAAATTTAAGGAATATTTCTCAAGGTATTAGACGTAACTATTAATGTAATAAAATTGTATGTTATGTGGTTTGGTAGGCTTAGGACTGATAGAGTTAGGGGTATGCCCTAGGGAGAAATGATGTAATTTGTTACATATATCTAACTTGTTGACCAATCTTGTTTGAAATAAAGGAATTTTCTTTTTATTACATACTATAATGTAGTTATCTTAATTAATTAATTTAATTAAAAGTGTATTTAATAGAAAATCCATAAATGGTATATTTTGTGATAGTAGTTACTAAGTCTTGTACCATGAGTAATTTATCACAATGAAACAAATATACCATTTTAAATGTTCATAGTCAAGATATATCGAGATTGGATATTGTTACATCCGTTGAGACTAGAGTACATAGAGCTCTTCAAATGTTGGGCAGTGTATTACTTATGACTGCTAGGGGCACCAAGAGGTTACATATTGGTAGTTATTAGATATCTATGGAATGACTCCCTCGATATTTTTCTGTTGGTTCATATAACTAAGGTCATGTAGAGAATATCGATGTGACTAATTTACAAAGTTCTCTCGACTTGAGAATACTATTGATCTTCAATGCGAAAGCTCTGCTTGATTATTGTTAATTCGTGGCACGGCATCCATCGAACGACTACAGTTGGGTCGAGTGGAAGCATT
This sequence comes from Allium cepa, assembly GCA_030765085.1. Classification (NCBI taxonomy): domain Eukaryota; kingdom Viridiplantae; phylum Streptophyta; class Magnoliopsida; order Asparagales; family Amaryllidaceae; genus Allium; species Allium cepa. The sequence continues at coordinate 255,801,115 of CM060929.1, forward strand.
GTAAGTGAAACACTATTCAAGAGAGTATTCGTCTCCTCGGTTATATGAGGTGAGTATCACGGTCAACTAAACTCGACTTAAGGTCAAAGTCTTTGTCCAAAGCATTTTAGTTGATAATAATTGTTATTGTTGAACCAAGAACTTTGTGTTTGGGCTATAAAGTTGAATGTGGATGATATTAGAATTTTGATCATTATCAAATTCCATAAATCCAAAGTGATATAATGTTGACGAAGAGAATTTGTGTAAATAATTTTCACTTAAAGGTACCGCTTAAGCGTTTGTGAAATTTAATTTTACATAAAAGACCTGTAAGCAATGAATTAGGCTAAAATGTCACACCTCTTGCTAAGTGTGTGCAAACATTAATATTTCAATTGTTCAATATTAATCGCTAATTGAATTTACACCTCTAAGTCACACAACCACATTTATGATTTCTCCAAAAACCATATAATATAATTAATTTGTAAAATGTTGCAAATTGATTAAATTAATTAATATTTATGGAATATTAATTATTATTAATTTATATGACATTTTGAATGTTGTTGGTAATTATTTAAATGCATACATAAAAGTTATATTTTCATATATCGGTATGCAATATTGGTATAATTTAGAAAATGTTTCAAATAATAAAATAATTACATAATAGTTGTTTTTTCTTTTATTTGGAAAAGTTGCACATTTGGAATATTCTTAGATTAGCCATATAATGATGAGAGTAGGAAATGAATTAAAGGGATTGATTGAAATGTAAAAAAGGGAGTTAAAGAAGGAAGTTTTAATAGGAGAACAGGAAAGGTTTTCTTAAGTTCTATTAAAAAGAAAAAATTCTTCTCATTTTTGAAAGTTCGCGGAACATGACTTCAATTTTTTTCTCCTTTCTTCCTTTTCTCTATGATTCATTCATGGCTAAAACTTCATCCAAAAAAAAGAATAAAAAAATTCATATCAACATCAAACTAAATTAAATAGGTGGTTTATTCTTCTCTTGCAAAGTGGGATGGTATTTGTTTGAAATCTAAGGAGAAGCCATAAAACAAGGTGTGATGAAGGGCACGGTCTATCGGATCTAGAGAGTGATCAGCTTGGTCTAGGTATTGTTCTATCATTCAGGAAATTTCAACATGCTTCATCCTGGGGTAACTGTATGTGTGCATAATTCTCTTTAATAAACTCAACCCTGAAGGGAAGAGCCCCCTACTTAGAGAGTCCGCCAACCCTATGAGGGATTTAAGCTTGCCCCAGCACAATGGTATGATGTTCCCAACCATATTTTATAATTTGTTCATATCCCCTTAATATCCATCTTTCACTTCTGTTCATACTTGTGAATTTGAATCTTGATTTGAATATCTTCATTCCCTTGCTTGAATCGATTGTTCTATCATAATAAAACAGAGAATGTTTTATTTTTTTCACTACTGTTTTGTTATGAATTATAACATTTCATTTTCTGTCTAATATATGATTGTTTGATTAATTAATTTAACCTAGATATAGACCTTCTTGAATTTATTTTCTTTACTCTATGTGTTTGTACAAAGTTTGTTTAATCCAGATCTATATCTTCTTATCTCAAATCTATATATGTCTATATCGTTAGATTTTTTTTGTTAAAAAAATAGAACATAATTGAAATTTGGATTTTTTTATTATTCATAATTCAGTTTATTATATCAAAAAGGTTTACATTTTAATATTTAGACAAGGGTTTCTATGTAATTAAAACTTGGTAATAATCGCATTAATTAAACTTTGTCATCCAATTAATATGATGTTTTAATTGCCATGTTTCAAATCATTCTAATATAAACTCTTCCTTTTAAAAGAAAAAAAGGAAACGTTAAATCAATGATATACTCCATGATTTGCAGTCCATCTATATAAAAATTGTATCTTTACTTAAAAAGGAAGAATTCTTTTCACAACCATTTCAAACCATTTTCATTAATCTTAATATTCTTTGATTTACTACATGTATTTGACATGAAATCTATTTTATTTGAACTGTTATGCTAAACATTAATTGTATATGTATATATGTGTATCTATGTGTGTGTGTACATATATTTATAGTGTATACATATATATGTACGTATTTATTTATTATTAAACGAATAAAATTGTTTATGTTTAGGACGATAAAGACACGCACAGATATATATATATATATATATATATATATATATATATATATATATATATATGGGAAATGTGTCCGTTATAGTGCAAATCCCAACACCTATGCGATGTTTACATTAACTTTGTACACTTTTATATGTTTCATTTACACTATACACATGGGTGCATGTAATATGCTCAGAATCACTTGCAATTAATCAAGTCAAATTGGACTAATGCATTCCTAATAAAACATTCAAAGAAATGTTAACATGTTTATTTAACATACTATCAATCTAATCAGAGACAAAAATGAGACATTTCTCTCTCTTCAATTTATGCTATTTACTCCCATAATTAATTGCATGGCTATTAGAGAAGGAAGCTAAAGGTTTCCTTCTCATATTATTTTAATAAGTAAATGCTACATATATGGGTGTATTTAATACACTCATTCATTTAAATTTATATAATATCCAAACCCTTTTGAAAATTTTTTCACCAAATTAAGTAAAATATTGATTTTATTTAAAATAAGATTTAGATAAGATCTAAATGTATTTAGACTTCATAAGTCCAGTATAGTTCCAAAATGGCTCTATTTTTGAAATTCACTCATTTCTTCTACCACGGGCTGGTTCGGATCCAACAGTGGTATCAAATCCCAATATTCTATGCGGACTAAATTAGTCCTGTCAGAGCTAACTAATTAAGCTTACACATTTAGTAAGGTGTCCAGAAAGTTGGTGTTTAGGATTGGAACTGGGCAATCAAGTACTCTATCCTACTTAGTTACCTACATGTCCTGAATAGTTTAAGTGAGCCCAAAGTTGCCCATGATAGAAACGGCCCAATTTGAATTTGGCATTGGGCTTTTCAATATAGTTTTGAAAATTAAGATAAAATTCTAAATTTAAAAGTTAAATTTAAAATAAAAAAATGTTTATAGTACAACATAAATTTTCAAAAATGTTTGAATATGTAATGAAAATTTCAAAATGTTTGAAATTATTTAAATATTAATTTCAAATTTTAAAATTTATTAATAAGATTAATAAAACAAATTAAGTAATTGAGTTGATTAATTAATACTTATATGCACGTATTATATATGTTGATATATGTTACGTTATTTTAAAGTGTTTAAGATAACATAAGTATACACGAATGTATATAAGATAAATTTTGAAATTAATATAATTTAATTAATTTTTTTAATTAAAGGTTAATTAATTAAGTAGAAATATGCATATATAAGATATATGTGTTATATTATAAAGGTTATAGTATATGCTATAAATTTATAGTAGATATGTCCAATATAAATGTTGTATTGGAATACTAATATAAAATTAATTAAAGAGTTAATTAATTTAAATTAATTAAATAAGATTTAATTAAATAAAATATTATACATAAGACTATCATATAAGTAATATGAAATATAAATGTTATATAACAATAAAACTTCTATGATATGAATGTTAAAGATACCAGACTTAAGGAATAAATACATACGTAAATGTACGTATACCAGGATTTCTGATGTGTCTGACGCTTAAATCACAAGGGCATTTCATAGGAAATGCATTAGTCCATAAGTCGATATCACTCAGTATAATATATTGCATATTGTGAATCTTTAATATAATGTTGTCCTCTACCATATATGTACACGCACATATATAAATACATGCATACATACATACATGCATGCATGCATACATACATACATACATACATACATACATACATATATATATGTGTGTGTGTGTGTGTGTGTGTTAGTAAATTATTTGCATACTCCTTAGTTGTTGAGAAAACTCATGCTAGAGATGTTATGTGTAGTATTATTAGTACATTGAATAAAAGAGGTAAGATAACTTTATGTATTTGTTGAGCAAACTCAAGGTACATGTACTATACTTAGGCCGTCGTGATATGGTAGGTACAAATGAATAATCTCTTATGATTTGTTGATCAAATTCAAGGTCGAAATGAGATTGGGACAAGGAAACATGGGTTAGGAGTTGTATGTGATACAATTGATAATGCGACCATTCACCTTTTTGGATGGTTTAAATTGACAATAAATCACAAATGTTAACTCAAACCATTCAAAAAAGAGGATTGTTAATGAGGTAATAAGAAAATAAGAGAAAAGATGGAAAAATAAAACACAGAATCTCAAAGCGGAATGACAAAATATAATAATCTAATAAACAATTCATGAAGCTGTTTGATAAATACATTTGATTACAGTTTACAATACAAATCAGAGCTATACATACAACAGGAATAAATAAATAATGCAGCGGAACAACATGATATAATGGGATAAAATAATAATATAATATTAAACTCCATCTTCGTCCTCTAGAATAATGTCCTTAACAATGAAAAGCTCAGGCTGACCCGAGCGTAATGAAAAGACAAAACACTCGAGTCAGAACTAAAAGATCTTATGTAAGTTAAATCAAAATAAGTAAATACGAGCAGAGATGTTTACGGGATTTTACATCTCCTATCCAATGTCTAACGTGCGTGCAATAACTTAAGAGATGTTCGAGATTTCATATCCTAAGGATCTGTTAAACTATCTACATATATAATACAATACACTATTATAATATGTCTACAATAAAGTAAAGTATTAAATAGTATTAAGGCGTTACTTAGATCCCCTTAACACATTTTATATAATGCTATGGTCTATACAGCACGGTAAACTCCACCGTAAACTAATGAGCTATCAGGGAGCACTCCATGGATACAATACAAACTAAAATCGTAGTGGAATCGATAAGGCAGATGATAAGGGACAACGAGACAAGCTAGGGTAGGATTCTACCCTTTACACTTCCGAGTTGGTAGTAACGCATAGCCGCAGCTACCGTCCACCTTGAAATAACACTCCCATAATCAAAGCGAAGGTGGCCACCAAATCAATCACAAAGTAACAGATATGATATCGAAGAAGTGTGCTGATCGGAGGAGCGACCTCACTTGGCACGTCAATTGCTCCTCTTTTAGTCATCTCAAGCCGACTCAAAGGTCAGGGCTGCGTTCTTACCTCTTACTAGTAGCATTTGCCAAACCATCCTACATCGTTATGGATTCTCCACCATGTTCACAGTTGTTAAAGTGGTTTTGAAATTGGCAGAGAATATGACGTTATCCGACCCCAATCTCTTTAACAACAAATCGTTATATTTTACACACCAGATGGTTCTTTTACATTTCAAACAGTTCATACCCTATATCAAAATATCATATTCACTTCCAAATTATAATCATTTCAAAATCATATTCACTTTCGATACCATTATTCACTTCAAATCATATTCATTTTCAAAATCATAACCATAAAATAGGTTAAACCATCATATCAAAAATTATTCGCATTTAAATCAAGTAAATCTAAATCATAACAGTTCCAACTTTAAACAGTTTGAATATTGAAATTAGTTTATATATTGGAATAGTTATACATTAAAAATAGTTTATACATTAAAAAAAAATATATATATTAAAAGTTGTTTATAAATTTAAAATAATATATTAAAATAGTTTATATGTTAAAAATAGGTTATAGGTTAAAATAGTTTATATATTAAAAGTAGTTTACATATTAAAATAGGTTATATATTAAAAATAGTTAATGTATTAAAAATTATTAATATATTAAAATGGTTTATATGAGAAAAATAGATTATATGTTAAAAGAGTTTATAAATAAAAAGAGTTCATATCGAAAATAGTTTCAAATTAGAATTGTTTCTTCAATTTCACAAATCAATTCAAATCAACTTTAGTTCCAAAAATTCAATTTAAATGAATCTCAGTTCAATGATTTCAATTTAAAAAGGCCAAAAGGTTTTAATCCAAATTCTTATAAAAAACCATTTCAATTTATGTTTATGTCAAATCCATGTTTGAACTACAAATTTAAACCACCTCATATTAATTAAGTTTCAAAGTTTAAATATTCAAACGTCTAAAATAACTCAATTTGATAATTTTAATTATATTTCAAATTCAATTTTATGGTTTTAATTTAAATTATTTAAACAATTCATTTAAACCAATTTCAATTTCAACATTTTAAAAGCTTGGATTTTGAAAATAATTCAATTCATATAAACCTAAATTTATTTCATTTAAAATAATATCATTTAATTAGATTCAAAAATTAAGGATCAAAAACATTTAATTTAACCAATCCAGTGTCCGTATATAATTTTCTACCCTATGGTCATGTGATACAGATATATATCATTTCAACCCGCAATAAATTTAAATTTTCGGATATATATCATTTTAACTGGTATTCCCAATCACAATTTTCGAAATCCATAAAATCGCTCGGATTTATCATTTTTATTCACAACGATTTCTCCTATATCTATAAGATTTTTCAGGTATGTATTATTCCAACCCATGGTGGTTTTCCTAACAGTAACTAAGGGAACTTACAATGTGATAACAACATGTAAAATAAACATGACATCGAGTTATCTAAAATGTCAACAATTAAGCACCCATCACAATCATCATTCAAATCAACGAATAAATCAAAACAATTAACTGGTTATCATTATCAGGTATTTAACTAACAATTCAAATATTCAATATAAATTTAAATGGTAATTTAATTCAATATAAATTCAAATTAAATTTAAATGATAATTTAAAATACCAAACAACAATTAATAAGTTTCTAATCACATCATAAATTTAATTTAACTAACATAAGATGATTTAGTATTCATGAGTGGGTTAAGTCACACACCTTTATACAAATCTGAAAATAACAGTCTTCTAATCAATAGCTCCTCTATATGTTTCCTTAGTCTCCTTGTTGATTGCCAGCTTTGTTCTTTGATTTTGGTTTTGGTTTGATTTACTTTAATTTTCCTCCTTATTATATTAATATATATGTATGTATGTATGTACGTATTTTTAGAAGATTTAAAAAAAAGATTTGAAAATAGAATTTTAAAAAAGAAAAGGATTAAAACAAGAAGAACTGAAAATGAAAGAGAAGATCAAAATTTGAAAAGAAAGAAGAAAGTTTGAAATAGAAGAAGATTTAAAAAAGAAGAATATTTGAAGAGAAAGGAAAAAAAATAAAATGAGAGAGAATAAGAAGATTTGAAGAAGAAAAAGAAAACTAAAGAAAAGAAAAAGATTAGAATGAAGGCTAGGGTTTTATTTGCATCATATCTTATTTATAAGGTTAGAGTTAGATTTAGGGCTAATGAGAATTGAAAAAAGAGGCTGTTAATAATTAGAAATAAATGAAATATGGTTTCAGGAATGAAGTTGGAAATGAAAAAAGAAACAAAGTAAGTATAAACAAACTAGGTATTGAAATAAAGTAAATATGAACAACATTTTTAAAAGTAGCATGTATTAAAAAGAGGTAAAAGAAAGAATTAAAAATATGAAAAGTAGTTCATGCTTGCAAAATGGAAAAGCTTCAGACAATGTAAATGGGATGGAGTAATGGAACAAATAAGGAAATAATGAAAGGAATGCGCCAATTATTAATTAGAGAGGGAATGAATGGACCAACTCTATACTGTAAATAAACTTTTGGAATTCAAATTTCAAAAAAAATTATTTAATTAATTTTGTTAACCCCAAACATATCAAAATTGACATCCATTAAAGATTTAATTAACACACAATAAATGAAAATAAATTCTCTACAGAAATTTGTACCATAAACTAAAAGAATATACAACATTGAGAACTTTTCATTTCTCTATCTCTTTGTGATTAGGTTGGGAATTTAAACAAATATATTGACATTTCGATTGAATGTTTTACTAGGAATGCATTAACATATATTCAAAAATACGATAGCATAAATAAGGTAATATAAATAGGTGTATAATATATATATATATATTCATCTTTATCGCCACTTGTACTTTACATTCATAAAAAAAGGGTATGAAAATAATCCACATAAGAAGACAATGAATGTAAAAGTAAATTAGAAGAATGAAGATGGAAAGGTAGATCATGTTGCAATTGAAATCTAATCAAGTCTAATAGAAAAGAAAGTATAAATCTATTTTACCCCCTTTATCATCTCCTATTAACATTTAATTTAATACTGTATGAGATTTCAAACCTAAATAATCCTTTTTTATGATATAACCGAAACTAAAACATAAGTTTATATTTAGGTATAAATATATATGCAGTAAACTAACATTAAATTTTAAAGCATGAAATCACTTAATTGGAAATAAATCACCCAATTTAGGTTTATTCCAATATATGTTTACAATTAACATCTTCCCTCTTTTTAATTAAAAGATTCCAATAAATTCTTTTATTTGAGTCTCACTCTTATTATTAAATCAACTATTACCATATGAATATAATTAACATTAGTTTACATTTTATTACATATATATTCTACAACTATCATCTTAACTCATATTAACTGCAATATTTAATTACATTAAATTTCATTAATTTCCAAATTAATTCCAAACTAATTTAAGAAATGAGATGTTAATTAATCAATTGTTTTAGCTTAGTAACTCATATATATTAATTCATTGTTTACAACCAACAGTGATAAATTACTTGCCCAAACTGATTTAATTTTATGGCATTTAATTTATTATTTATTTACTTACAATTACTTCCAATTTAAGCTCTACAATTACATTATCAATTAGCTTTATTACAGTTGATTGAAATCACATTAGCAATTACCAATTTCATTCAATCAACATTATTAAATTACATTTAAAAAAAATTCCCATTTATAAATCATTAATTTAATTTTTCCTGATATTAAATTCCAAGGTCTTATTTAATTTAATATTTTTAGTTATCAAAAATGTGAGTCGTTACAGTTAAAGAGCTATCCATCGTTTGTGGGACTATAATTTGTTTAGCAAACTCAAGGTTAGAATACTAAGACAAATGAGTCCTAATACCTACTAGTGAAGTCGAAAGAATTCTATGTTTCATCTTAGGGTTTGGAGAAACTTGAAAGGCTAGTGGGAGCCTTATTAGAAAAATGAAATGGCACCATTTAACCTTCTAATATTGTAAGAACATATGCTAAATAATGTTATGTGAGAATGAAGCGAACTTAATTACGAGCGAGGAGTATGTCATCTTAGATTTCTAAATGATGATTTCGATGATAACAACTACGTAAGCTATGCAACTACTGTTTCTAGCAAGTGTTACTAGAAAAATAATGATAAATGGTATGTTAACCAATTTAAAAGGATACAAGAAAATTATAAAAGGGGTCAAAATTAACTTGTATGTAATTATTTGTAAATCTTAATAGTCGTCTACTCGTTCTCTTCATCTCCCCTTCACCTTCCTCTGTTGCCTTAAACTTTCCTCCTTTCTTAATCTTTCTCACATTGATTCTCTCCATGCCCTTCAAAAAGGAAATAAATTTTTTGGATCTAGATTGAACGTTGTTGCATCTGGTGCCGCTCTGATATAGCTTTCAACAATTCTATCCTTGTTGCATGAGCTCCCTCTAGCATCTCTGTTTATCCTATATTGTCCTCCAACGCTTTTGAGATAGTTGTGCCACCACATGTGAATCCTTTGGTATATTTGTCCAATTGCTTTCTTGTTAGGCAGTGCAATCTCGATTTTGACGCCCCTATTAGTTCATATGAGCGAGATTCATTAGTTCTTATGAGTGTGGCTGGCTTTGGCAGCATATTGGGTGATGTTAATTGTGAGCAACATTAGTTTGACAACAATGGTATTTAGATTGGTTGTGGGATGGAATAAGGATGGAATAAACCATGTTATGAACGGAAGTCGTTCGACATAATGCTTTATTCCAATCTGAAGCTTCTACCCGTTTCACAACAATGAACCTTCGACTTCTTTGAATTCAAAAGTCAGTGAGAATCCCATACCATCTCCACCTAAGCGGTCTTCTCTCTCCTCTAAGCATCCTCAAAATGTTGATGATTATTTTTCGAGAAAGTTCGAGGTCATTAAAGAGAATTATTTAGTGGTTCCTCCGTAAGAAGTAATTGAAACAGATATAGAATTTTGGAAAGAATATATAGTTGGATTATTTTTGCAGTCTACCCACATTCGGTCCAATGCATGAACAATGTAGATGTGCGTGGAAGCTTAAGGGTGGATAAAAGTTCATTTTGATAGCTCCATGTTCCTTTTATATTTCTCTATCTAGGAAGAGAGATTATGAATTTAATCTAAGCCTATCTTCATCGATGGAAACCCTTTTATCATTACATGGTGGAGCCCCTCAATTGACTAAGCCAAGGAATAGGCCCTTTATATTCCATTTTGGGCTCACTTATCAATATTCCATCTGTTCTACAACCTATGATAGAATTAAATCAGTTAGTTAACCATGTTAGAGAATTAATATGTTTGGTGTCAATACTATGGCTAGGTGAATGTTTGTTTATGCTAAGGCATTAACTGAAATCACTCCCAATAACCTCTTCTAACATAATTCGGCATTATACAAACCGATGATCAAGTAGCAGTTATGGACGTGAATTATAATTTAAGGCCAAATATATGAACTACTTGTCGCTCCTTTGGACATTTTGCTCTCGCGTGCAGATATGGCTTTGTTGAAACTAATGAACATTACACTCTCCATAAGATGTATAATGAATTACTCATAACCATTAGAAGAACCAAGGGATAACATACTTATGGTTATTTGGAATAATCACAGGACTAACGATAGTCTTCTATAAGTTAATATATCTAAGTTAAAATAGAAAATCTAATTCTAATGATATGTTGCAGTCTTTGGACTTGAGGATACTGTCGATCTTAAGTGGCTATGTTATACTTTGATTATCGTCAATCATATAGCATCACGATCATGTTAGGCTACAGTTGAATATATGCTGAACTATTTGAAGTGAAACACTAGTCAAGAGAGGATTTGTTTCCTTCATCGTGTAAGGTTAGTATCACTGCATATGGTTGTCAACTTAAAATCAAAATCTCTATCCAGATTAAAAAAATTAATTGATAAATGATATTAGACTATACCAAGGACATTAAAATGGCCTACAAAACTAACTACGAATACTAGTAAAAAAATTACCTTTGACCAAACTTAGGATTCTTAGTTGTAAAGTGATGATGAAAATAAAACGTGCATAAAATATCGTTACATGGTGTCGCTTAATAAAGATCCAAAATTGGATTTCATGTAAATGATCTATAAGTGAATGGACTTGTTCCTAACAATGTTCTTCAGCTAGTTTAGGCATTTCTTAATATTTAAATTATTTAAATATTAACCAAGGAGCGAACACACCAAAGAGTCAACATAACAATGTTGTTGGTAAATTTTCGAGTTCGACCGATTTAAAACTAATTTATTTATAAATGTTATAAATTACTATTAAGATTACTACAAAAAGATTATTAAAATTTTAAGGCATTTAATTGTTTATTTAAAGCCTTAAAATTAATTATTACAATATATAATTGTTATATATTGATTTAATTAAGGAACATGCTTAATAAATTAATTAAACGACTAGTTTAATTATTAAATTAATTAGGCCTAAAGTCTGTAAAGCCCAGACTTTAGAGGGATGACCGTCAAACCAGTAAGAAGTGGGCTGGAGACTTGGCCTCTAGATCCGGAGAGAATGTGTAACACCCTATATTTTTGATAACATTATTTAGGATATTTAATTAGTTAATTAAACAATGTGTTGATTAGGGGATTGAGATTTGATTTAATTAAAGGGGTAGCCATGCCATTTAACCTGTGAATTAAAACAAGAGTTAAATTGAAATAGAGGAGGGGTAAAATAGGAAAGAGGTCATTTCTATATCCCTTAAACTTGTTTGTGTGTTCTCTTATACACATTCATTTCATTTCAAAAATTTAAAAGCTAAGGCCAGCCACCATTAACAAGAGAAAAAGGAAAAAGATAGAGAAAAGCTAGGAAGAAGCTTAAACAAATCAAATTCATTCACATCTCAATCTCTTTAATCTCTAAATCTAAGGTGTAATGCTTACATCTCAAAATTTTATTTTTTTCAGTTTTAAAATGAATTTTGAATATTTTGCATTTATTTGCCATGTTTTTGAATGATCGGATGATTATATATACTTGTTGATGATTTATGGTTGTTCATACAGATTTTATGATATGTTTTGATGTGAAGACCCTATTAAATGACATCCAAATTCCTTGCGATTTTTATATAGACCAGAAATATTAGTTTGGAGACGAGTTTCAATTTTCAAAATTTTTATGGAATTTATATGAATCTTCTAGTAAAGAAAATGTTAATTTGGTTAATAATTATTTACTGTTAAATAATAAAAGTTTTGGGTCTAAATTTTTTATACGGTGAAAAGACATATTAAAAGAGATTTTCTGCAATTTTTGTAGAATTTTCCTAAGTGTTTTAGTGGGTATATAAAATTATTCAAGGTACGAGACATAAATGTTTTATATGTTTATGGAAGGAGAACGGGCTTTTTGTGAATAAAATCAAATTTGTTAATTCTAGAAATTGGCAACACTTTTGAAAAAGTACAATGGATAGATTTGGGCAAACAAGGCAGGGTAGGTACAAAAGAAATAGTTTTAAAAAGACTATTCTATACGTTTTTCACTATTTCGATGCTTTTGGCACCAGGTTCCGCCTCCTTAGCTTTGCTTCCGACACATTTGAAACCAATGCACATGGTACCGGGAACTGGTACGTAGTGAATTGGATTTAGACGAAAGGTATAGAGTTGAAACCAGGGGTTCCGAAGGGGTCGAGGCATTACTTTGCTTTTAAAAGAAAATTCGCCTTCTTGCTTTCGACTAAGTAGTTTTCAACTTGGTTAGCTTTCAACTAAGTCTAATGGATTTAAAGAAATGGTTTTGATTGGGTTGCGCTTTTGTTTTAAATAACTGCTTTTGACTAAGTCGAAACCTTATGTTGCTGCTTCCTACCTTTCGATCCAGATAGTTTCGAAGGTTTGTTTTGTTTTCTACAAACTTGGCCACTTCTCCAATGCTTTCGAAGGGATAATTTCGACACCATCACTTCTTTACTTAGAAAAAAGTTTTGAAACAGATGCTTTCGATTTAAATGTTTTAAAGACCCTTTTTCTACGATTGAAGTAAAACCCAAATGGTTTTAGAGAGACAGTTTTAAATGGTTTCGAAATAGATGCTTTCGACTTTAATGGGTTTCTAATATTTTTTCTCTGCTTGAAGGCATAATCGAAATGGTTTTGACCGTAATGATTTTCGAAGTTTCGAAGGAGTGAATTTTTGAAAGGCTTTGAAAGGTTTCACATATTTTAAATTGAACCCAAGTGCTTTCGAAAGGTTTAGGTTTAATGCTTTCAAAAGGTTTTAAAGAATGGTTTCGAAGGGATGGTTCCCCAATGGTTTCGAAGGATTCGAAAGTTATGATTTCTCTGGGTGTTTTGAAAGGATTGAAAGGAAAGGTTTTCAATGTATCAAAAGGCAATCTTTAAAGGTTTTAAAGGAAGGATGTCTAGGATTTTAAAGCTTTCAAGGGTAAGATTTTTTATGCTTTCGAAAGGAACGATTTGAATGGTTTCGAAATGAAGATTTGGCCTTGTGGCCTAGTTTAAGTAAAAGGTTTTTTACTTGGTTTGGAAAGGGTCTATTTCAAGGGTTTCAAAGGGGTTGTTCAAAGCTTTTAAACAAAGATTTTGAATGTATTAACTAGGCAATATAGCCTAAGTGTTTTCAAGTTAAAAAGAGTTTTAACTTGTTTTGAAAGGATAGCCAATCCTTATTAATATTCATCAACATTATTTTGAGTATAGTATATATCTAACATGGAAAAATAGCTTAGAGTAAAGATAAGAATATATTTTCCTTGTATAAGTTGATTTAAAATGTTAAATCATTTTGAAAAGGTTTCCAAGAAAAAAGATGAAGGGTAGTTAACCCTAAAAAAATGATTTAGAGTGATAGTCCATTTCGATTTAGATAGTTAGTCTAGTTTGCGGATAGTTAGTCCATTTTGTGGATAGTTATTCCAGTTTTCGGTTAGATAGTCCATTTATTACTTGTTGACAGATAGTCCATTACCTGATTATAGCTTAACGGACTTAGTTATTAGTATCATTATTATATTAGTTTGATTAACCAGTTTGGTTGCAGGAAAGGATTTGCAAAAAATATGTTTTAAAAAAGATATTAGTGAGGGGAAACCCATTTCGCTAAGCAGCGTGGTCTCACTTAATATCAGTAAATAGAGATGTAACAACATTATTCTTATCAGGCTTTATGTCTAACTCGAAGTTTTTGTTTCCCCTTAAACTCTTGGGTGCTCAAAATTAATTTGAATTGGATGAGGGTTGAGGTTTTTAGGTTTTTGAAATTTTGGCGAATAACTCTTCCGGAGACATGCAGGTAGCCGACGGATAGCTAATTAGGAGTTACAGTTTTATTTTATTTTGATTACACTACGTATATTATGTCAAAAATGGCTATAGTGACTCTAATCAACCAAGGAGGCATCATCATATGTTGCTATTGGCATATGTTTGTAATGATTATAATTGATCTTTACTTAGGAAACGTTAAGCGATTATATAATTTGGGTATGAATTGTTTTAAAATGTAACTAGTGAAATATCTTTTTTTGAAATCTGTGACGTTGTTCATATTCAAGTGCTTCCAATATTATGGATACCATTAGCATTGTCGTATTTTGTCATCAGAAGTTAATACTATGGATGACTGCATCATCTATAGCGTTTAGCTTTTGACCTTTAGATACGAGATGTTACAACTTGGTATCGGAGCATAGGTCAATGAAAACTTTAAACTAAAAATAATTTTTAAAACATAATCCTAAGGAATTAGAGTAAGATTTAGGGTATGGGATAATGCTATAGTAATGTATTTGTGTTTGCTATGTATAAGCATACGGTTTATCATCTTTGTTAGGTTATTTTTTTGTATCTCATGAGGTTTGAATACAAATATAGAAGGTAGAAGAGGAAGAGTTAACCCAGGAGGGGAAGGCACCTATAGGAATGCCATGCCTAATGCGAGAAAAGGTCAAGGTCAGGCACACGCAGAGAATGTGGGTGCTGGAATCCCACAAGTTGGAATGGAAGCCATGTATTAGTTCTTCGTGAACATGGTGCAAGTGGGTTTTGCTGCTGGAGTAGTCGGAGGAGGAGTTCCTGGAGCTCCAGTTGTCAACGACTATGCTAAGTTGAGTGGAGACTAAACTAAGCTCGGAGGGAAGCCATTCATTGGAACAGAGGATGCCATTAAGATCGAAAATTGGTTATTGCACTACGAAAGGATATTTGCAGATTTAGGGCTCAATGATGAGCAGAAGAGGAGGTTGACATCTAGACAGCTTCAGGGAGCAGCTTTTTTGGTGGAATAATGTGACTGTGGCAGTGGATGGGGAGACTTTGACCTGGAAAGATTTCAAAGGAAGGTTTCAGGAGAGGTTCATCTCTGCAATGGGACAATCAGCTCTGATCAAATTTTTTGCTGAATTGCAGCAGGGAGAGATTCCTGTTCGGTAGTATACTAGGAGCTTTGAGAAGTTGGACAGGTATGGGTATGCTTTGATGGATACAGTGATGAAGAGGAACGAGAAGTTCATCAGGGTGTTGAAGCCTAAGTTAACAAGGGCTACGTTATCTCATATTAGAGATCCTTCTGATTTTGTAGTGGAGATGGCCTTAGGACATGAGGAGATGCTTGATTCTCTAGAGAAGAGTAAGGTTAAAGAAGTCTATGTTGGATAGAATTAGAAGAGGAAGTTCTTTCCTAAGAAAGGTGCTTAAAAGGGTGGCAGCTAAGAAAGGGAAATCTAAGACTGTTTGCTTCAAGTGCGACAAGAAGGGGCACTTTGCTAATGAGTGTCATGCTGGAAAGGCAAAGGAAGTGGCTGGAAAGAAGAATGTTAGGTGCTTTAACTACGACCAGATTGGCCACTATAAGAACCAGTGCAAGGAGCCTGCTAAGGATGGAAAGGACAAGGCATATGCATTGGAGCCCACTACTTCAAAGTCAACAGCTCTACAGAAGGGAAGGCGGTTTTGAAGGTACTATTCAGATTCGTGGTATGTTTGTTAGCATTCTATTTGATATTGGTGCATCGCATTCTTTTATATCTAGACGTTTGATAGATAAGTTTGAATCCAATATGAGGGTATGCAACTCTAGGGTTATGATCCGACCAGTTAAAGTTTGACTTGTTGGGTCATACTTTTGTTTGCAGTTTTCATGAGTTTGATTTTTTGGGGTTCGGGATTATTCTTGGGATGGATTGGTTAAGTGAGTACGATGCTAGAATATTTTCCCAATATAGGAAAATATCGCTTAGACACCCTGATTTTAGTGACCATATTGTGTATACCTTAAAGGTCTAATGGTGAGCTGAATGCTTTGTTGGGTGTTATAGAGTTGGAAGAAGAGCGGAATCGAGTTTTCATGGTTAGAGAATTCGTGGATATTTTTGAGCCTGTAGTTGGTTTGCCACCGAAAAGGACCATTAATTTTCTGATAAATTTGGCTCCAAGAACAGAACCGGTGAGTAGGTCGCCAAGCAGGATGACCCCTACAGAGATGAGGGAGTTAAAGGTGCATTTGGTGGATTTAGAAGGCAAGAGTTTTATTAGGCCCAGTAGTTCGCCTGGGGGAGCAGCCGCAGTATTTGCTAAGAAGCCAGACGGATCGTTGAGGCTATGTATCGATTATCGCAAGTTGAAGGAGAAGATGATAAAGAATTGATATCCACTATCGAGGATTGACGATTTGTTCGACCAGTTGTTGGAGCCAAGGTATTCATGCAGTTGGATTTAGCAATAGGTTTCCATTAGCTCAGAGTAGCAGAGGATAATACACCTCTGACGGTGTTTAGGACTAAATATTGGTCGTACGAGTGGTTAGTTATGTCGTTCAAATTGATCAATGCACCATCTACCTTTTAGTATTTGATGAACCAAGTTTTCCAAAAGCACTTGGATAGGTTTGTATTGGTTTTTGTAGATGATATCTTGATATACTCTAAGGATGAAAGTGATCATGAAGTTTATCTTATGGTGGTGCTTGAGACGCTGAGGCAGCACCAGTTGAAGGAGAAGTTTTTGAAGTATCATTTCTGGAAGAAGGAAGCAAAGTTTCTTGGTCTTGTAGCCTCAAAGAAATGGTTTTCAGTAGATCCAACTAAGATAGAAGTGGTGAGAAGTTGGAAGAGACCCAAAACAGCGATGGAGATAAAAAGGTTCCTTGGGTTGGCTGGTTATATCGGAGATTCATTAAGGATTTTTCACAGATAGCGGCATCGATGACCAAGCTATAGAGAAAGGATGTGAATCTTGTGTGGACTGTTAGTGTGAGGAAACATTCCATTGTTTGAAACACTTATTGATCCATGCACCACTGTTGGTTGTTCCGGAAGGGAATCAGGATTTGGTGGTTTATACTGATGCGTGTGGAATAAGATTAGGAGCTGTGCTGATGCAAAGAGGTAAAGTGATTGCATATACTTCTAGACATCTTAGACCGCATGAGGTCAGATATCTGACGCATGATTTAGAATTGGCTGTAGTGATTATTTCGAAGGTATGTACACATTACTTTTTGGGAGAAAGGTTTGAGTTATATACAGATTGTAATGGCCCGTTTTTCCATACCCTTTGAATCGACAATAAACCACACATGTCTAACTCAAATTGCACGAAAAGACGGATCAATAAGGGTAGGAAGAAAATAAAGACAGATCAGAATCTCACACGAATGGAATAACATATATTATTTCAATAATAATCTTTACAGTGGAAAATTTTAAAATACAGTATCAAAGTCTAACCTAGATTCAGTATGGACAGTTATAACACCTGCATTTAGAAATGCTGACAAACAAAAAATAAAAAATGCAATAGATGTAGCAGATAATAGAATACATCCATACGATGATGAAGATCTCCAGCTCTTCTTTGGAAACTCCAACCGTCTTCAACTCAACCTGAAACTACTCGGAGCTTACCCAAATATTAAAAATACCAGAATCAGGCTTGATAAACGAGCGTGAGATACTCCAAATTTTAAATTTATAAATCATGATGATGCTATCAAAACCTTTGAAAAGAAGGGTATCTCATAAGACCATACCCATACATAAATAAGGACGGGTTTTTACCTTATGATAACG
Source organism: Allium cepa (assembly GCA_030765085.1). Lineage (NCBI taxonomy): Eukaryota > Viridiplantae > Streptophyta > Magnoliopsida > Asparagales > Amaryllidaceae > Allium > Allium cepa. The sequence continues at coordinate 255,819,442 of CM060929.1, forward strand.
AAAACATTTCATACCAAAATATGCTTGATATTATTTTTAATGACATTCTTTTGAAAACACTTTTCAAATAAACTTATTCAAATACGATATCAATATCGGGACTAGGTCAATGGAATATACCGAACAAAATATATGATACCAGAACGGGGGTAGCTGAAATGTTTGCAAGTCATTACAGCTATTTTGGGAATACAATCAAAACCGTAAATCTCGTATTGGGATTGGATTTCCAACATGATAGGAAACTAGTGGCCTTTTCTCCGATTCACGTATAACAAACATAGTTCCCACGGTGCCGTAATGCTTTTCTCAAACTAGTCACTTGGAACTATACTTGCTACATTACAACCGATAACCGGTAGTTCCTTGCTTTTCTCAAGATAACCACTTTATCAAAATGGGGCAATAAATGCCTTGAGGGACGTATCCCCCAAAGGGATCAACGTATTGGAAACCACCATAACCACTCACTTATTCCGATTTTGCATATGTTAGACCACATAGTATCCCATATCATCTTTCGGGGTGTGAGGCTAATGAAGCTACGCTCAATTTCTTCAAAGCCATGCTTTTCATACAAAACCATGCTTTGATCATAACAAATTTCACTTTGAATGCCCCACTGCCATTCCTTTGATCACTGTTTGAATCCCACAAGCATACAACCTCTGAACTCGTATGTGTTAGAGAACGATATTAAGCTAAGAGAAGTTGCCTCCTCTACCACCAAGCAGATGTACGTTTGTAAAAAATCAAACATTGTATCTTAGAAATGCAATGTCAGACATTCGTCCATACAAGTTCGTTCTGGGACTGAACGAAACCGAAGGCACTTTCCTCGGCCATAAATCGGCGAGAAGCCTGCAATTCGAAAAAATCTCCATAACGAGGAGACCACTGCTATAAATAACTCTATAATGGGAGCTACCAAGAGCATGTTCAACAAGCAATCCTCATGCTATGAAGATCCACGGTTTTCAATAATCATCATCTTCAACATATCTTCACATTCGAATGTATATATTGGTTCGAACTGGTTTTCGGATAGGAATCACCCAAATCCGACTCCTGTTCCTTCGAAGCCAATCATCGATTTAAGAAGATGTTAAGTTCATAAGTGAAAAAATCAATCATCAATCAATTACTTTATCTTTTATTTAAAACAAATATCTTTCGAAGATATATTCTTTTCAATTTATTTCATTTTCTTTTCGAGAGTATATGAAATCATTAAGCCTCATTTATCAAATCATTTGGTTTATCTAAACGTTTCTTAAATCCTGAAATAATTCCATATCATTTTCTCTTTTACTTAGGAAAATCTTTCCAAATCATTGTTTTACTCTTAATCAATGATTTCTTATATTCAAATTATAACTTTAACTTAGGAAAAATATTCCCAAATCATTCATTAAATCTTAATCAAAGATTTCCTTTTTTAACTTCAAAATCATATTCTTGCAAATCGAAGATTTTCATAACAGAGCACTATTTGCCACTTTAAATATGGTAAATTTCACCTCCAGGGACAAATGGCAACTAATCCTACATTATGAAGATCTTTGTCATCAACTATATTTGTTTTCATTATGTTTTATTTCGAAAAATAGTTTAAAGGGGTTTTCGGATAGGAATCATCCAAATCTGATCCCCGTTCTTCGGATAGGAATCACCCAAGTCCGATCCTGGTTCTTTCATGCTAATCGTTGATAAAAAGATGTTAATTTTATATGGGGTTTCGAAAACTAGTTTGAAGTGATTTTCAGATAAGAATCACCCAAATCCGAACCCAGTTCTTCGGATAGGAATCACCAAAATCAGATCTCGGTTCCTTCGTACCAATCATCGAATAAAAGATGTTAAGTGGTTATTTAACATTCACTAATTTATTTCTTTTATCTTATCTTGAAAAAAGTTAAATATGATCTTTTAGAGCATCCAGACTTCCCTTTCGATCTATTCTACCCCTTGCATAAAATGAAAAACATAGGCCGGGTAAGTTCAGGGCACTGGTTACTCCATCCCCAACCGTAGTTACACACTTTGTTTTATCTTTTCAAATCTCATAGGTGGAATAAATGTACTAGTCTTTCCCTCATACTCAGTTTGTTATTACATTCAATATTCTTCTCTTTTTGTCTAAGTGGTATAAACAATTCATCTTAACCATTTATTCAAACTCTTATTAAAACTTCCAAATCACCTTTAAATTACTTAATTAATCTTTTAAAATATTTTACAAAATAATTAGGAAAGAATTGTTAAGTGTAAATTACCTTTCGAAAGTTATTTCAAACTGCTGCGAAAAGCGTTGCGAAAAGTGTTGCAAATAGCATTTTAAAGCTGCATTCTTCAAAACGACTTTTATATCATTTAGAAATCCATATTTTCAACTTAAATCTCTTTTAATACATTTTAAGAGATTTTTAGGATTTATTTCATATTTTCAAAACATTTAAAATATTAATTTTAAATAAATCCCTTTTTGGATTCCAAACTTCAAAACCGCGATGTTTTTAGAAAATTGTTTTGGAGATATTTCAATCTACTAAATGAAATATTGATTTTCTTTCTTCCTTTCAAAACTATTATCATTTTAGACCAAAGAATTTTTATTTCGAAGAAATCCGACTTATAAATCATTCTCTACGTTAATTTGAAGTTATGGGTCGAAATTTACGAACTACCACTACGCAACAAGCTCGATTTTGACCAATTTTGTAAATTGCTTCGGAACTTGTCCGAAACACTTCAAATTTGTTTTAAACTATATTTAAACTATTTTAACTTATTTAAAATCATTAAGAGGCTAAATAACTTCCATACACATATTTGTATGAATCTAATTCTCATTTAATTAACTATGGTTAATTACTAATCATTTCTCTTACCATTTATCAAACAAGTTATCAGCCACATAAACAATCATATAATCAACAATTTTTCTACCAAGTTATCAAACATTTAATCGTTCAACATATTTGAACTTGCAAATCATTATACTTAAAATAAGTTATGGATTAATTAATAAATAAGAGCACTCACTTTAACTTAACAAATTCTTCATACCAACATTCATATGCAACAACGCTTCACTAAGTCCTCTTAACTACATCAATCCATCATGTAAACTCTACCACCATGCTTAAAATTGGTCGACCACCACATCCAAACATCCATAAGGCTCGGCCACACCTTGATCTTCCTCTTTCTCCATCATTTCTTCACTTTTTAGATGCTAAACTATGTTCTTCTAATATTCTAAGGTTTTTGGCAAAGTTTGATGGTGTTTAAACTTTGTTTGATATTGTTTTGAAAAAATTAGTAAGGAGATGGAAGAAGAAGAATCCATTAAAGCTCTAAGAAAGATAAGAAGATAACTTAAAAAAGGAAGAAGAAGAAGAATGAAAAGTGTGTGGAATTTGTGAAAGAGGTAGTAGGTATTTATAGAAAAAAGTTTGAAATAAAATATTATGTAAAATGACCAAAATACCCTTTACTTACTTTTTAAGTAACTTTATTTTTTCAACACTTAACATCACATTTCAATCATTACTTTATGTCATTTTCACTTAAGTATTAAGTAAAGAATATAATAATTATGTTTGGTTTATTTAATGCTTACTTTTTTCTTTGAAATGACATGTTTGTCATTTTGTACTTACTTTTTTGTTAATTATATTCTAGAATTTTATATGTATGTTTAGTAAAAGTAAACTTGATTAGTGAATTAATTAATACTTATACGATTTGAATACATGTTCCTACATAAGAAAATAAAGGTGCAACGACGTTGCGATAACTTTTAATCGACAAAACGTTGATTTTCAACAAAATGTTTTATGTTCACATTTTAATGTTTTAGTTAAACTACTTATTTATGTAAACCAAATTTCAAAATAAATTTTTATAATGCTATTTAAAAATATAAACACTCATAAATAAATTAGAATAATTTATATAACCATTGAAACTTATTTTTTTTAAATCTGCATTTTGTCACTTTTGTCGTTATAGGAAAATGTTATTATTTTTATGTATACTTCTCTTTTCAAATCCTTTGAATCATACAACCTTACATATTTTATATTTAAAATCACTTTAAATAGTATATTTTAAAGTGATCAAATTCTGCATCGTTACATTTTCCCATACTTGAAAGAATTTCGTCCTCGAAATTACCCAAAAAAAGTTTGCCCAAAACATTTATCTTCAAACTTAATTCTATATAATATACATAGATCATCCGTATGAAATATCTTATTCGATCTCTTATTCGAATACACAACTTTATTTGCGAACTAGTCTCAATCACCCGATCCTCTAGTGCAGACTTTAATTAAGTTCTTTGCTTAGAAACCTTTGCTTTCTTTGCATATTGCTCAACTATGATAGAAAACTCAAGTACCCAACCAAAAATCCTTATCAATGTTCGTCGTCCAGAATCGAGTGATAAATCCTTTTTTGGACCAGTGTAAACAACTTGAAGTTCCTTACTTGAATATTAGATCAAAATTTGTGTGACAAATGATCTACATATAATATATGTATTTATTAGCCCTCAAAACTTTCATAAACTTTAATCTTAAGTTCAAATATTTTATAAATGTGCTTCTTTGTATAATCACTTTAATTATTTATTTTTAAATATTTTTATTAAAGGTAAATATTCTAAGGAAACCATTTTTCACTCAATAGATTATTTATCTTTAAAAAAGTTTTCCCATAATCTTGTAACTCAGCATGTTTCCTTTAACACTAATATTATTTATGAATCATTTCGTAAAACTAGCACTTATGTTTATTACATCTTATAACTTATGAAAATTAATCACATTTTAAAGACATAAGTCCAAATTCTTAATTAATGCTAGAATTTGTTAATAAATATTTTCCAGGTTATAATTAACTTTTCTTGGAGTCATTATTTTACTTAACAGTTCATGACTCAAATATATATTTGTATGATATACCTTTACATCCTAAGGGTATATACAAATCCAAATTTCAAATTAGTTTTACTTGAATCCATCTGTCTAACAAACTTAGAATTTATTGTAATTTACTATTATCTCAAATTCATAAGTTATAAAACTTATTTCTTTTTTAATGTTATTATTAAATTTCTAGCTTTGAAATAAAAATAGATTTTAAAACTACCCGCATTTAAATCCTCATACTCTTAACTCTTAAATCTTTTTTTTCTTTATAAATCAGATTCATAAATTATCCTTATCTTATTTTATTTACTCAAAGTATTTCACAATCCTTTTACCAAAAGTTTTCCCAAATTCCTAGCTTTGAATTAGGTATGATTCAGAAATTTTTAACTGTCCAAAATCATCGGGAATTCTGTTTTATCTTATCAATTAGCGATTCCAATTTATCTTTAGTTTAAACACTTGTATAAAGATTACTAATCAATTTATCAGTTAATGATTCACATTATCTCTTTAACTTAAGAAAATTATATAGATCGAGTAACTCCAAAATAATACCAAGGAACTGGGTACTTCCAATAGTATCATATATTCTCTTAACAAGAAGTGTAATACTCAGGGGAAGTGCTTACCATCCGAACACATCTCTTGCCCATTTTTTGTTTATTTTTGTGCAAATCGAATTAGTTATCATAAAATAACTCTTATGTCTTGTTTCATTTACATATTTTTTAAAATTAGCGTGTCGATATGTCTTGTTAAGAGTTTAGAGATACCTATCGATATAGTTGTACTTCCCATACTGACTAGATTTTGTATACCACTCAACTGATAAATCAACACAAAATAATTTATTAGTCACTAACAAATACGCACTCATATATAATACGCTCAAACTCATTCTAGGGTGTTGCTAACCCTATCTCTAATGAGTTACTCATCCTAGGGTATTATTAATCCTATCTCTAATGAGTCTTCACTCAACCAAAACCGAAGTACTCTCTTAACCTTCAACTCTGATACCAATGTAATGGTCCGTTTTCTCGTACCCTTTGAATCGATAATAAACCATGCATGTCTAACTCAAATTGCATGAAAAAATGGATCGTTAAGGGCAGAAAGAAAATAAAGATAGAACGAAATCTCACATGAATGGAATAACATTATTATTTCAATAATAATCTTTATAGCGAAAAATTTTAAAATACAATATCAGAGTCTAACCTAGATTCAGCCTGGACAGTTATAACACCTGCCCTTACAAATGCTGACAAACAACAAACAAAAACAAATACAATAAATGTAGCAGAAAATAGAATACGACCATACGATTATGAAGATCTCCAGTTCCCCTCTGGAAACTCCATCCCTCTTGAACTCAACCTAAAACTATTCGGATCTAACCCGAGTATTAAAAATACGCGGATCAGGCTTGATAAACCAGCGTGAGATACTTGAAATTTTAAATGCATAAATCATGATGATGCTATCAAAACCTTTGAAAAGAAGGGTATCTCATAAAACCACACCATCACATAAACACGGACGGGTTTTTACCTTATGATAACCAAAATATTTCATCCAAAATACTCTTGATATTATTTTTAATGACATTCTTTTGAAAACACTTTTCAAATAAACTTATTCAATTACGATATCAATATTTGTACTAAGTCCAAGGTACTATATCCGGACTAGGTCAACGGAATATACCGAATGGAATTTAAGATACCAAAAAGGAGGTAGCTGAAATGTTTGCAAGTCATTACAGCTATTTTTGGAATACAATCAAAACCGTAAATCTCGTACTGGGATTTGATTTTCAACATGATATGAAACTAGTGTCCTTTTCTCCGATCAACGCATAACAAACATAGTTCCCACGGTGCCTTAATTACTTTTCTCAAACTAGTCACTTGAAACTATACTTGTTATACTACAACTGATAACTATAGTTCCCTTCTTTTCTCAAACTAACCACTTTATCAAAATGAGGCAATAAATGCCTTGAGGGACGTATCCCCCAAAGGGCCCAATGTATTGGACACCACCATACACACTTATTCCAAATTTGCATCTATCAGACCACATAGTATCCCATATCATTTTTTGAGATGTTAGGCTAATGAGGCTACTCTCAATTTCTTCAAAGCCACGCTTTTTATGCAAAACCACGCTTTGATCATAACAGGTTCCACTTTGAATGCCACACTACCATTCCTTTGATCACTATTTGACTCCCATAAGCATGCAAACTCTTAGCTCGTATGTCTCACAGAAGGGTGCAAGCTAAGAGAAGTTGCCTTCTCTGCCACCAAGTAGATGTACATTTGTAAAAGTCAAACTTTGTGTCTCAGAAATGCAATGTTAGACATTCGGCCATACAAGTTCATTCTGGGACTGAACGAAACCGAAGGCACTTTCCACGACCATTACTAGGCGAGAAGCCCTTGCAATACAAAAAAACCTCCACAATGAGGAGACCGTTGCTATAAATAACTCTATAATGGGAGCTACTCAGAGCATGTTCAATAAGCAGTCCTCACGCTATGAAAATCCACGGTCTTCAATAATCATCATCTTCAACATATCTTCACATTCGAACGTATACGTTGGTTCGAAGTGGTTTTCGGATAGGAATCACCCAAATGTGACTCCGGTTCCTTCGAAGCCAATTATTAATTTAAAAAGATATTAAGTTCATAAGTCGATATCAATCATCAATCAATTACTTCATCTTTTATTTAAAAGAAATATCTTTCTAAGATATATTCTTTTCAATTTATTCCATTTTCTTTTCAAGAGTAAATGGAATCATTAAGCCTCATTTATCAAATCATTTAGTTTATTTAAATCTTTCTTAAATCTGAAATAATTCCAAATCATTTTCTCTTTTACTTAGGAAAACCTTTCCAAATCATTCTTTTACTCTTAATCAATGATTTCTTATATTCAAATTATAACTTTTAACTTAGGGAAAATATTCCCAAATCATTCATTAAATCTTAATCAAAGATTTTCTTTTTTAACTTCAAAACATATTCTTGCAAATCGAAGATTTTTATAACAGAGCATTACTGCCACTTTAAATATGGCAAATTTCACCTCTAGGGACAAATGGCAAGGAATCCTACATTATGAATATCTTTGTCATCAATTATCTTTGTCTTCATTGTGTTTTATTTCAAAAATTAGTTTGAAAGGGTTTGTGGATAGGAATCACCCAAATCTGATCCCGGCTCTTCGGATAGAATCACCCAAATATGATCCCGGTTCCTTCATGATAATCATTGATAAAAAGATGTTAATTTTATATGGGGTTTCAAAAATTAGTTTGAAGTAATTTTTGAATAGGAATCGCCCAAATTCAATCCTGGTTCTTCGGATAGGAATCACCCAGATCAGATCCCGGTTCCTTCGTACCAATCATCGAATAAAATATGTTAAGTGATTATTTAACATTCAAATAATTTAGTTCTTTTCTTTTATCTTGGAAAAACTTAAATATGATCTTTTAGAGCATCCAGGCTTTCCTTTTGATGTATTCTACCCCTCGCCTAAAAAGAGAAAACATTGGCTAGGTAAGTTCAGGGCACTGGTTGCTCCATCCTGGACCTTAGTTACCCACCTTGTTTTATCTTTACATATCTCACAAGCGGAACAAATATACTAGTCGTTTTCGCATGCTCGCTTTGTTATTACATTCAATATTTTTTACTTTTTGTTTAAGTGGTATAAACAATTCATCTTAACCATTTATTCAAACTCTTATTAAAACTTCCAAAACACCTTTATATTACTTAATTATTTTTTTAAAATCTTTCACAAAAGATTTAGAAAAGAATTGTTTAGTTTAAAATTACCTTTCAAAAATTATTTCAAACTGCTGCGAAAAGCGTCGCGAAAAGTGTTGCAAATAGCGTTTTAAAAGCTATATTCTTCAATACGACTTTTATATCATTTAGAAATCCATATTTTCAACTTAAATCTCTTTTAATAAATTTTAAAAGATTTTTAGGATTTATTTCATATTTTCAAAATATTTAAAATATTAATATTAAATAAATCCCTTTTTTGATTCCGAGCTTCAAAATCGCGATGTTTTTAGAAAATTGTTTTGGAGATATTTCAATCTACTAAATGAAATATTGATTTTGTTTCTTGCTTTGAAAAATATTATCATTTTGGATCAAATAATTTTTATTTCTAAGAAATCCGACTTATAAATCATTCTCTACGTTAATTTGAAGTTACGAATCGAAATTTACGAACTGCCTCTACGCGACAAGCTTGATTTTGACCAATTTTGTAAGTTGCTTCGGAACTTGCCGAAACAATTCAAATTTGTTTTAAACCATATTTAAACTAATTTAACTTATTTATTAAGAGGCTAAATGAATTCCATACACATATTTGTGTGGATTTAATTCTCATTTAATTAACTATGGTTAATTACTAATCATTTCTCTTACCATTTATCAAACAAGTTATCAACCACATAAACAATCATATAATCAACCAATTTTGCAACCAAGTTATCAAATATTTAATCGTTCAACATATTTAAACTTTCAAATCATTATACTTGAAACAAATTATGGATTAATTAGTAAATATGAGTACTCACATTTAACTTAACCAGTTCTTCATACCAACATTCATATGCAACAATGTTTCACTAAATCCTCTTAACTACACCAAACCATCATGTAAACTCTACCACCATGCTTCAAATTTCTTGAGCGCCACCTTCAAATATCCATAAGGCTCGGCCACACCTTGAACTTCCTCTTCCTCCACCATTTATTCACTTTTTAGATGTTAAACCATGTTCTGATAATATTCTAAGGTCTTTGGCAAAGTTTGGTGGTGTTTGGACTTTGTTTGATATAGTTTTGAAAAAGTTAATAAAAAGATGGAAGAAGTAGAATAAGCCATTAAAGCTCTAAGAAAGAGAAGAAGAGAGCTTAAAAAGGAAGAAGAATGAAAAGTGTGTGGAATTTGTGAAAGAAGTGGTAGGTATTTATGGAAAAAAGTTTGAAATAAAATATTATAATGTAAAATGATCAAACTACCCTTTACTTACTTTTTAAGTAACCTTATTTTTTCAACACTTAACATCATATTTCAAATCATTACTTTATGTCATTTTCATTTAGGTATTAAGTGAATAATATAATAATTATGTTTGGTTTGATTTGATGTTTACTTTTTGCTTTGAAATTACATGTTTGTCTTTTTGTGCTTGCTTTTTGTTAATTATGTTCTAGAATTTTGTAAGTATATTTAGTAAAAGTAAACTTGGTTAGTGAATTAATTAATACTTACACTATTTGAATATATGTTCCTATATAAAAAATAAAGTTGCGACGATGTTGCGACAGCTTTTATTCGATAAAACGTTGATATTCGGCAAAATGTTCTACGGTCACATTTTGACGTTTTAGTTAACTATTTATTTATGTAAACCAAATTTAAAAATAAATTTTTATAATTCTATCTAAAAATATAAACAATCATAAATAAATTAAAATAATTTATTTAACCATTGAAACTTGTTTTTTTGAAATCAGCATTTTTTCACTTTTGTCTCTATAGGAAAATGTTACTATTTTTGTGTGTACTTCTCTTCTCAAATCCTATCTAATATTATTTGAATGATATAACCTTACATATTTTATATTTAAAATTACTTTAAAGAGTATATGTGTGGTCAAATTCTGTATCGTTGCACAGATCTTATATCGTTGAAGTGCTTGTTCTCTCAGAAGGAGCTTAACATGAGACAATAAAGGTGGTTAGAGTTATTGTCGCTTATGATTTTAGAGTTTAGTACGCACCACGGAAAGGAAACAAAGTTGCAGATGCATTTAGCAGAAAACATCAAAATGCAGTATTGGCAATGATTGTTGAGTGGAAAGATTTGGAGGCATTAGAAGATTGTAGAGTGTAGTGGAGATCTGAGGATGGGTCTAGCGGAGAAGCCGTGGTGTTAACTTGTTTGGAAGTTCGACCAGTGATGATCGAAAAGATTGCTTTTAAATAGGAAGAAGATTCGGTATTAGCTAAACAGATCAGAAAGTTAAGAGATGGAACTGAGAGTGATGGCTTGAAAGATTTCAGTCTTAACCAGAATGAGAGGTTGTGAAAGAAAGAAAGATTATGTGTTCCGAATGTAGGAAACATACGGAAAGAAGTCTTAGAGGAATGTCATCGTTCGAAGTTCTCTATTCATCTAGGAGATACTAAGATGTATCAGGATATGAAGAGGAGTTTCTTCTGGAAAGGTATAAAGCGGGATATTGGTTTATATGTAAAGTAGTGCTTGAATTACCAACAAGCAAAGGCCATACACCAGAAGTCAAGTGGATTGCTTCAGCCATTAGATATTCCGGTATGGAAATAAGATTCTATTTCCCTGGATTTTGTTGATGGGGTGCCAAGGTCGAACAGAGGAAATGAATGTATATGGGTTATAGTGGACAGATTGACCAAGAGTGCCCATTTCGTTTTAGTTAAGTCAACCATAATGAACCTGTATTAGTGAAGTTGTTTATGAAGAACATTGTTAGAATGCATGGATTTCCTAGTAGCATTGTTAGTGATAGAGATTCCTTGTTCACTAACAAGTTCTGTTCGAGTCTACAGGAAGTTTTGGGAACCAAGCTCAAGATGAGTACCGCTTACCATCCACAGACAGATGGGCAAATAGAAAGAGTTAACAAAGTCTTCAAAGAATTGTTAAGAGCTTGTGTTCTAGATTTCGAAGGATCATGGAAAGACCATCTGCATTTAGTCGAGTTTTCATATAACAACAGTTATCTGACTAGTATTTTGATGGCACCGTTTAAAGTTTCGTATGGAAGGCCATGCAAATCTCACGTATGTTTGTTAGAGACCAGGGATAGGTTGGTTCTTAGTCCAGATTTGGTCAGAGAAGCTGCATAAAAGGTTGAGTCATTTGGGCTAGAATGAAGGAGGCTCGATTTAGATAAAAGAGTTATGCAGATAAGAGATGGAAAGATTTAGAGTTCTCAGTTGGAGATCAGGTGTTCGTCAAAGTGTCATCGATGAAGGGTGTGATTAGATTTGAGAAATCAGGAAGTTAGCACCGAGATTCATTGGACCTTTTTATATTATTGAGAGGATCAAGAAACTCGCATATAGAGTTGAGTTGCCAAGCAGTTTTGCAGGAGTTCATGATGTTTTCCATATTTCTCATTTCAAAAAGTGTGTTAGAGACCCGAAGACTGCTATAGCACCGACTGTGCTAGAGGACTTAGTAGTAAAAATGGAATTGACTATAGTGAGAAAGCTGATTCGTATTGTCACGAGAGATGAGTGAAGCGATGATGACAGGGACTGTACTTAGGAGATTGAAAGCAGGATTAGAGATACTTATCCTGACTTGTTGGATGGTATGTTTTACCTCTTTGATTAATTTGCTGTGTACCTTATTGTAATTTTGAGGACGAAATTCTTTAAGGAGGGGAGTTTTTACCACCCTATATTTTTTGTAACATTATTTAGGTAATTAGTTAAATTATAATATGTTGATAAGGATATTGAGATTTGATTTAATTAAAGGGGTAGTCGTGCCATTTAACCTATGAATTAAAATAAGAGTTAAATTGAAATAGAGAAGGGGTAAAATAAGAAAGAGGTCATTCATATATCCCTTAAACTTTGTCGTGTATTCTCCTATACACGTTCATTTCATTTTAAAATTATAAAACCTAAGGCTGGCCACCATTAACAAGAGAAAGGGGCAAAAGATAGAGAAAAGCTAGGAAGAAGCTTAAGCAAATCAAATCCATACACATTTCAATCCTTTAATCTTTAAAGCTAAGGTAGACAATGTTTACATCTCAAATTTTTATTTTTTCGGTTTTAAGATGAATTGCAAATATTTTGCATTGATTTGCCATGTTTTTGATTGATGGAATGATTGTATATTCTTTTGAGGATTTATGGTTGTTCATATAGATTTTATGACATGTTTTGATATGAAAACCCTATTGAATGACATCCAAATGCCTAGCGAATTTTTATATAGATAGAAATATTATTTTGGAGATGATTTTCAATTTTTTAGAATTTTTGTGGAATTTATATGAATTTTCTTGTAAAGAAAATGTTAATTTGGGTTAAAATTTATTTACGGTCAAAAAATAAAAGGTTTAGGTCTAAATTTTTTATGTTTTGGAAAACAATTTCTAGAATTTTTGTAGAATTTTCCTAAGTGCTTTAGTGGGTATATAAAATTATTTAAGGTATGGGACTTAAATGTTCGATATATTTAGGAAATGAGAAGGGGCTTTTTGTAAATAAAATCAAATTTGTTAACTGTGGAAATTAGCAGCACATTTGATAATGTATAATGGCAACTAATCAGATTTAGATAAACAAGGAAGGTTAGATACAAAAGTGTTTAAAAGGACCAATCTACATGTTTTTCACTTTTTCGATGCTTTCGGCACCAGGTTCCGCCTCTTTAGCTTTGCTTCCAACACAGTTGAAACCAATGCACATGGTATTAGGGAACTGGTACATAGTGAATTGGATTTAGGTGGAAGGTATGGAGTCGAAACCAAGGGTTCCAAAGGGGTTGAGGCATTACTTTGCTTTTAAAAGAAAATTCGTCTGCTTGCTTTCGACTAAGTAGCTTTCGACTTGATTAACTTTCGTCTAGGTCTAATGGATTTAACGAAATGGTTTTGATTGGATTGCACTTTTGTTTTAACTGACTGCTTTTGACTAAATCGAAACGTTATGTTGCCGCTTCCTACCTTTCGATCCAGGTGGTTTCGAAAGGGTTGTTTTGTTTTCTAAAAACCTAGTCACTTCTCCAATGCTTTAGAAGGGATGGTTTCGACACCATCACTTCTTTACTTAGAAATTGGTTTCGAAACAGATGCTTTCGGCTTAAATGTTTTAAAGACCCTTTCTATGATTGAAGTAAAACACCAAATTGTTTCGAAAGAGTTAGTTTTAAATTGTCTCAAAATAGATGCTTTTGACTTTAATGAGTTTATAATCCTTTTCCTTACATGAAGGCATAATCCAAATGGTTTCTACCGAGACGATTTTTGAAGGTTTTGAAGGGGTGAATTTTTGAATGATTTCAAAAGTTTCCACATATTTTAAATTAAATCCAAGTGCTTTCGAAACATTTAGGTTTAATCCTTTCGAAAGATTTTAAAGAATGGTTTCGAAAAGGTGGTTCCATAATGGTTTCGAAGGAGTCGAAAGGATTGAAAGGAAAGGTTTTTCCTATGTTTCGAAAGGATTTTGAAGCTTTCAAGAGGAAGGTTTTTGATGCTTTCGAGAGGAAGGACTTGGATGGTTTCGAATGGAAAAATTTGGCCTTTCGGCATAGGTTAAGTAAAAGATTTTACTTGGTTTCAAAAGGGTTACTTTCAAGGGTTTTGAAGGTTTTTTTTTTTTAAGTTTTGAACAAAGATTTCGAATGTATTAGCTAGACAATATAGCCTAAGTGTTTCCAAGTTAAAAGGGGTTTTAACTTGTTTTGAAAGGATAGCTAATCCTTATTAAAATTCATAAACATTATTTTGAGTGAAGAGTGTGTGTGTGTGTGTGTATAACATGGAAAAATAGCTAAGATTAAAGGTAAAAATATATTTTCCTTGTATAAGTATGATTTAAAAGGTTAAATCATTTGAAAAGGTTTTCAAGGGAAAAGATGAAGAGTTGTTAACCCTATGAAAACAAGTTGGACAAATAGTCCATTTTGATTTGGATAGTTAGTCCAATTTGTGGACAGTTAGTCCAGTTTGCAGGCAGTCCGCCCAATTTTTGGACAGATAGTCCATTTACTACTTGTGGACAGATAGTCCATTAGTTACCTGATTATAGCTTAACAGACTTAGCTATTGTTATCATTATTATATTAGTTTGATTAACCAGTTTGGTTGCAGGAAAGGGTTTGCAAAATATATGTTTAAACAGGATATTATTGAGGGGAAATCCATTTTTCTAAGCGGCGTGGTCTTACTTAATATCAGTAAACAAAAATGTAACAGGATTATTCAAACCATGCTTTATATCTAACTCGAAGATTTTGTTTCCACTTAAACTCTCGGGTGCTCAAAATTGATTTGAGTTGGCTGAGGGTTAAGGTTTTCAGGTTTTTGAAATTTTGGAAAATAAGGCTTCCGGAGACAAGCAGGTGGCTGACGGATAGTTATTAGGAGTTATGTTTTATTTTGTTTAGATTCCGCTGTGTATATTATGTTGAAAATGACTATATTGACTCTGATCAACCAAGGGGGCATCGTCATATATCGCTCTTAGCGTATTTTTGTAATGATTATAATTGATCTTAACCTAGGAAACGTTAAGGGATTATGTAATTTGGATACGAATTGTTTAGAGATGTAATCATTGAAATATTTTTTTTTTGAAATCTGTGACTTTGTTCATATTCAAGTGCTTCTGATAATAATGATACCATTAGCGTTACCTTATTTTGTCACCAAAGGTTAATACTATTGATGACTACAACATCTATAGCGTTTTGCTTTTGGCCTTTAGATACGGAATGTTATAGAATGGTGCAAGATATATGTGAATTGGTTGGCTACAAATAGCCACACCCTTTACGTTATCCTCACATAAGCAAAACCTATCCTCTATTGATAATAATTGATGATGCCTTGTAAATGGACTTATAACCTATAATCAAGGACAAAGAACTAAAGTTCGAAGAGGAAATAACAAAAAACCTAGGCGTCGACAATTGGTAAGCTCTAAAAAAGGTAACTTCTTTATTTAAAATTTAATTCATATATATTCATATGTAAAATTCCCATTTGATATTTGACCATAAATAAGAAGGAATAAATAACTTTTGAAAAAACCAACGAACTAATACATATATGTATTGGATAATTAAACAATATATACATATATAATATAAATACACATAATGATTTAATTCAGTTTAAATAAAAATATATATTGTTTTTCTTATGGCTCAAATCTACACACACACACACACACACATATATATATAATTAAATTAAAAGCAGAAATGGTTTTTGTTATATTAAAAAATAATTCGAATTTGTTTTCTTGTTTATAATAAAAAATCAATTTTTTATATTTAACTTATATATACATATATACATGTATATTTATGTATGTATTATTAAAATAAAACAAATATATTTTTCTATATTTAATTTAAATATACGATTTAAAAAAATTGTTGGCTTTTCTCTAAAATAAAAAAGGAATTTTTTTATTTGAATAAGTTAAATATATAAATATCTAATTAGTCAAACATATTTAAAATTGAAAATAAAAAAAATAATTTATGGTGTACACATATAGTTTTTGGCATTTAAAAAAATAAAAACGCAAAAATAAGTGTAAATATGTGTGTATATATATACATATGTTATATATTAATAAATATATAATTATATACTAAATTAATCAATGGCTGGGGAAAAATGTATTATTTATTCAAATGACATGTATATGTACACACATATGCATATTCATTATATTCGAGACATTCCCCTGTTAAAAATATCATTATTTGGTACTATACATTAAATATATTAACATCACCATAATTGTTAGTTAATTTAAAGTCCAAATCTCTTACCAAAATAAATCGGTTAATTGATAGATGTTGTCGGGTAGAACCAAGGGCTTTAAAACGGCACTACTTAATTAACTACCAATAATATTGGAGTTTTTGACCATTGACCAAACTCACGATACTTAGTGACATGGTGATGATGGAGAGAAAACGTGTACAAAATAATGTTAGATTAATAAAAATTCGAAATTGGATTTCTAAATGATCTATAAGGGATTGGTACTGTATTTCAACAAAGTATGTACAACCTTCAGTACTTAAATTATTAATATTGATTGGGGATCGAGTTTACATTGGGGAGTCATCACAACTGTGTTGTGATAGGGTTAGAGGTATGCTCTAAAGGCAACTATGTAATATGTTACATATCTAACTCGATATATATTCTTATTCAAAAGAAAAGGTATTTTTTTTTATCTATTATGTTTTTTTATTGCGATATAGTTAATTAAAATGGTTCATTTAAAGTGTATTAAATAGAAAATTCTTAAATGACAAGCTATGTGATAACATCATTAAAATTTATCACATTGAAAATAAAATTTTATTTTAAACATTCATAGTCCATGTGTTTCGATATGGGATATTGACACATCCGTTAAGACTATAGTGCGTATTGCTCTACAAATGTTGGGCAGTGTATTACTCATGACTGTTGAGGGGTACCAAGAGGTTACGCACTGATAATTATAAGATAACTATAGAATGAACCACTTGAAAGTTTTCTATTGGTTAATATAACTAAGATCAAATATAGAATCTCAAAGTGATGATATTACACAGTTCTCTTAACCCGAGGATACGGTTGAACTTCAATGTGGACATCCCAGTTTAGTTATAGCTAAATCATGGCATGATATGCATTAAACGATTATAGTTAGATCTGAGTTTATAACAACTTGTATTTTACATATCAAATGATCGTAAAATATAATTATTAAATTAATATGAGGTTGTAGGACTCTATAACTTTGGGAAATGTTATAAAGTGATATTTTTCATTCTTAGAATTTTTAGGTGCGATTTTAACCTTGAAAATCTTGTAAGGCCTATAACTTTTGATAAAAGCCGAATTAAGATTAGAAATCACTTTCTAATGAAAATATGATGGTTTCTCATTATGTAGAGTGGTCGTAATATGTAGTTGAACTTATCGTTTAGTAGTTATGGTTATTTGAAGTTATGACATGTTTAGTGCGATGGCTGCTTGAAATTTTTACCCATTTTAGGCAAATTGGCAAGCAATTAATGGGTGATTAGTGCAGCCCATCGACCCAACTCAGGATTAGGGTTAATACCATCACCTTCCAGCCACCATTAATCACTTTTCTATATTTCTAATTACCTTCAAATTTCCATTAATCCATATTAGACCAAAGCTCCCTTATTTCTCCTCTTTAATCAGCCTAAATTAGTGTTTAAGGTGAGATTAGTAGAGGGGATCTAGGGGATTTTGATATTCAAAACTTTAGGGTCCTTAGAACTATTGTCTGAATCAGATCTACATTTGTTTGATAGATTTTGGATTGATTCTTCTTCCTAGTGACTGGTTCGATCCTCTCAATTTACTATATTTGTCATTATATGTTAAAAATGATGTTTTAAAATGGTTTTTTTTACTTTAAAACATGTTTAATGATAAGTCCAATTAAACATTTGATTTATAAGAAAATTTTAATGTATTTTAAAGCGATATTGAATCAAAGTCCACTCATGTTCTTACTGTTAAGCTATCTTCTTAATTTCTATATCTAGGCTAGAAACTGATATGAATCCATGTTTGGTTGATTTGAATATGTTATATATGCCGTAAATATGCTATGATTGATTGCTTATATGTTAAATTGTTATTTGGTTGCAAACATTGATTGAAAGCCAATTTGAGTTAGAATGTATTATTTGATCTGGATCTAGTGCATATTTGACGTTGCACAAATGATGGTGACTTGGATCAATAGAAAAAAAATGATGGAAAAGAGTTGGAGTAGCTAGGGAGTTGTTTAAAGAAAGAAAAAATTTGGGGTCATAGGCTGGACAACTTTGTACGGATTTGACCAAGGTGCTCCAATCAAGGTGCGATTGATATAGGGTGACAATGATGGCTCCTAGATGCTACATTTGAAGTTTCAAGTCAATTGGAGTTGATTTTCTCAGATTATGAACATTTGAAGATGGATCGATAGCAGACCGCTTGGTGTGTTTGAAAGGAAAACTTTAGGATTCTGAAGGGAAAAACCAAAGGCTCATATTGAGGCATAGAAAAGGAAACTTATTCCAAAACTTGGAGTCAGAAGCCCCATAAATCGATATCAACCCTTGCAAGACTCGGTCAAAGGGACCGAGTCAAAAAAGAAAATCGAAGTTGCCTTAAGTCGACTTATTGTTCGCTTTGGGTTAAATAGAAGAGAACTTAGGGTCGCTTGGAGAAAATACCCTAGGAATGCCTTACTAGGTATCTAGTCTTGCCCAAATGTGAGCTAGGCCATCAATTTAGCCTTTTTACATATTGGCTTCAAATTGGAGGGATGATAGATGGTGGTGTCAAAGAGCTACTGATGAAATTAGGTTGCACCACAATGATTAGATCTTGAGATATGATTATAGTCTATGGAAATAACCTTAGATTGCTTGGTGTCAGACCTAGGAAAATTGGATAATTACGTTGGGTCAGACCTAAGAAATTTCTAAGGATGCTTTGGGATAACATGACGATACTCTACGGCTAATGATGGAAGTTGAGGGCTATTTTAAGCAAAATGACTAATGATGGAGTTGTATGAAGATCCATAAGGACAAATGATTGGATGTAGACTTAAGAAGTGGAGTTAGGACGCGCTCTACGTTGGATGTGATATGTGCAAAGGAATCATTGATACTTGGAAGTTTTAAGTGTACTTATAAAGTAAGGGTATGAGGATTCCCACTTGGGCTAGGACGTGCCCAGATCTTCAGATGGGAGATCTGTCTTACTCTGGACTATTGGAAGCCTAGTTTAGTTCTTGACCTACTAAGTGGCATGGATTTGAGTATTGAGAGACCAGGACTCGAGTTATCTCTTACCTACGGTGCGATCAACGAGTTATCATATATGCCAACACACTGAGCGAGTGATGTGAGGATGGATGCTATGGTTGCTCTATTTACTTGCATCATCACATGACACAGATATTATTGACATAGATATATAGACCCTCCGTATGTACTATGATGTATAGTGCACACCCATGATGATTTTAGTGTAGAGTAGCATATACTTTATTCTATATGCTTGTACAACCCGCACCCCAGTAGGCCTGGATTTTCGCTAAATCAAATATTCAAGTCCACTAAAGTGCAGATCGTTGGTTTAGTATCCTGTAAAGTAACAAATATATGCATATCAGAGCACTACCGAAATAACTCACAGTGGAATAGTAAAGTATAATAAAACATATAGTACTGACCAAGATTGACACTTCCAATATCTAGTGTCCCTACCAGTGCCGAGCTTGCACTAGGAAACCTGCCCTCCACTTTTCCTGACCTATACCTGTATTTATCCCTCTAAAGATATCCTGCGGGTTGTAATGAGGAGGGGTCATAACAATATTCTAGTGAATGGTAAATTATAAACTTTACACATAACACTAATTTATGCTGATTATCTTCTATCTCTTATTATGTATTTTCATTTTGAATTAGTCGAATCGACTTTACATATGCATACAATACGTCTCGTCTACCCATAGTAGATTGGCTATGTATATGCATATATGTATGTATATATGTACATACACATACATATATATAAGTACCACGATTGCTCATTGGACCATGAAACTTTCCCCCACTAGTATCCATTAACTCAGCACCTAGTCGGGATCATCACTCTCTCCATGTCACACTCTCATCGCCATGCGTACCGAAGAACTCCTGTAGTGCTTAATAATGGCTTTACAATAATTTATCCATACGCCATGTTGCATTTTTTGGGATTTTCTTATCTGCTTCCCGGTTGTAGACTTAGCTCTACGAAGTTTAAATATGGTGGATTCAGCCCCACTGGCTATGGAACCCGCTCCACCGACTACCCCGTGCATGTATTAAAATACCTCTCTGATTGGGTTAACTAGGCTTGCCTTTTAATAAACAAACTAACAAACAACATGACAATGCATGATCTACATGGTCCGTATAATAGTAGGCAGTATAGCCATTAGGTGTAACCTCTATCTTTCCCATTGACCGCTAAGGATTAATAACGTTCTCGACCTATGTACGGCCCTACTCCTTAATTTGGTACCAATATATGCGGTCGTAGCGTCGTTATTCGCTCACCATCCGATTTGCATTGCCAATTGAAATCAAGGCATTACCTCCTTTTCTATTTTTATTGACGCAGACTCCCTTTTCTATTTGGGTATTCCTTTATCTATATGTAAGCGTACACTCTCCACAGGTCCTACGATTGGATAACTCACATTAGTATAATGTATACACAACTGCTAGTAGCCCCTTGTGCTGAGTGGACTTTTATTGTGTGACACTACCGACCTCGCATTTTAACCTATTTTAATGACTATGTCATTCTTATTCATTCAATCATTTATTAACCGTAATAGTTCACACCCATCATAAATGCATACTTGAGGCTACATATATATCTTTTGTATACACACACATCTTAATTCATTCTTGTTTAATTATTTTGCCTTCAAAATTTACTATTACCATAATTCTTTACTTCTTTATACGTTTATATCTTACTTGCTTTAAGACTATTTACAACTTTCTTTTTAAAAGATTTACAATGCCTTTTTACATCCTTTCACCTTTTCCCCAATTTCTATTTTTATTCTCTTGTTAACATTTAATTTATTCTTACCTATTCTTCAATTTCTTTTCCGTATTTAATTCTCTTCTTTATTTATATCATGCATCTATTCTCTTAAAATATTCTTATTACATTTATATCTTTTTATTTAACATATAGGGATTTTCTGCATTATCGTTTCAAATGACACACATAATTTTATTACATTTATTCTTGCCTTGTCATTTCAAATGACAAACTTTTATTTATTTTAAACTTGATAATGTATAGAAACTCATATTGCAACTTTGTATATTCCAACCAATTAAAATACCACTAAACCCCTAAACCTTATTGTGATTTCTTTATTTTACATTCTTATTTTTTCAATATTCATTTAAGTACAAATCTAGGATTATTACATCATTTATAAATTCATGGTCTTATTCAATAATAAATCTAGGATTGTTAAAACCTAAATCTTTTCCAGATTGCATGTGTATAGGTTTTGCCTACAGCTCCAATTTACGTTTTGGGCATATAGGAATAGATCTACAATGATATAATCTAATATTATATGAAAGTATATAATATTCCCACTCATCTTTTTACATTTCAAATTTTCGGACCTAATCCCTATTATTCTGGTTTGACTCCATTTTGTCCTTAGTTGAATATATGGCATAAGCATATACAGATCTATTAGAAATCTAGATTAGAAAAGAGATTTGGATTTATAGTTTACCTTGGGTTTGACGATTTAATTTGACCATATTCCTCTTCTCTATTATCTTATACAATGCTCCAATTGTGTATATACATATAACGAGAACTAATATAAGAATTTTAAAATTTGTAGAGAAGAGAAAATGGCAGAACTTCCATGTCCATTAGAAAATATGAGTTTAGAAGTGAATGTCTAAGTCTATATTTATAGGGGTTCAAATCAATGTCAGTCGTTTGTTGAAACTATTTTAAATCTGAGCCGTTTGGCCACCTATTTACTGTTAGTGTTACTCAGGCAATGGTAGATCATCCCTTGCCTAGGTTCGACCACTACCGATCATCTTGGGTGCATCAAGGGTCTACCGCTCCTTTGTCCTAACTGTGATTAATTAGCATTGTTTGATTTTGTGTGTTTTAATTCTTGTTTACATAATCGATATAATTTGTTTTCTCTTATATATTCTATCAGATTTGATTTAACGTTAACATTTTTTAACGTGTAAGTTTCCACTAACATTATTAATTAACGTCAATTAACTTTTATTATCATAATTATATATAAAATTAACTTTGATTCAAAATCTTCAAACATTAATAATGTTTTCATTTGAACTTCGATCAAAAAACTTTATATATTAAAATTGATTAGAAAATTGCCATGAACCTAATGGAGTAAATTTCGTAGACAAATTTTGATATTTTTAAAATCCTACTTTTGGATATTTATCATTTATTAATTAATTTCTTTTTAATCAATTGTTGTAAAATTATGGGTATTATAGTGCTAACTCTTTAGATGTAGGGAAAAATGACGTATGATTCTGTACACCCCATGTCTACTATATTTACCACTATAGTACTTTGAGATTACTAAACTGTTGTCTGACTTGAGATTTTATATTTTGCTTCTTATTATTCTGGGTACTCTTGAATGAGTGATTAGGGATAGCAGGTCTAGTGAGCACGTGGAGCTGTATAGAAAATGAGCAGAAGCCTATGCTTTTCATATACTATATTTGGGCTTAATACCTCTTATTATTCCGCTGTGCAACACTATGAAGCTTGTCAGTGCTTTTATCTATTTAGAGACAGTTTCCTTTAAGTTATCATTTGCGATATAACTCTATCACTTATGCTTTATGACTTTGGTGGATCTTCGCGCTATGACATGGTTTTTATTCATCTAGTTATATTTATTGTCTCACCTATTTTATATTTATATGTATATAATATTTCATTCAATGCACTGTAAGATATACGATATGTTCTATGATCATTTTAGTTACTTCACCCTTGACTATCATTGTACATCGACCGAATATTGTTTCAGTGCATTTTATAGGGTATTCAGGTATCGAAGGTATATGACAGTCATCATATTTGGTATGGAAGCTTAGGTGTGTAGTTGACCTAAGTTGATACCGGGATCCATTATAAATAGAATATCAGTTTTCACTCTAGAATGGATCGAGCATATATAAGAGATTGTACTTTTTATATATTTTTCTTTTCAAAACTATATAGTACTATATAACATAACTTATTGCACACATGAGTACCATTGATATAGCTTTTCTTTGTAAGAGACTGGTCATTCTTCTATAGTTGTAAGAATGGACAGGCATACCGAAAACTCTGCATCTAATGCTAAGACTGGAAGGGGCACCGGGATAACAAGTAACCCAAAAATGCATGCAATTGCCATCTAAATGATAATGAATGCAATGCAGGCTGCCTAAAGAAGAATTTTAAGGGTAGTAGATAGTGGTGCTCAAGTGTAGGTGCAACAAGCTGTTGTTTCTTAAGAGGAAGGCGAACTGCAAGTGGGTGGAAGTAGCAAAAGGAAGTGGAAAAACAAAGATGGAAAACATCCTTATAACTAAGTTGGTCTAAAGAGAGACAAGTGGAAGCCCACTTGCTATATCTGTAGAGACAATCGCTACATAGGCAGGGACCGTGGAAGCATGGAAACGAGGTGTAATAATTGTCACAAGTTTGGGCATGTGAAGATAAACTATACAGAGCTGGCTAAGGAAGAGCAATTCTAATGGAATAATGGTCCAAGAGGAGTAAGTGGCACTCCATTTGCTACAAATGCGACAATAGGGCCCTTGTGTATAGGGACTGTAATGTTGATGGCAGAAATGCTACAATTGTAATAGGTTTGGACACATTCAAAAGGATTGTCTAGAGCTACTAAAGTAGAAGAAGATGGTGAAATCTTAGGCTCGCAACGTTATTTCAACTTCGTCGAGCGATCCATCAGGGAAAGAGAAGGAAAAGGGCATCATTATCAAAGGCACGCTGTCTATTTATGATGTTCTCATACATGTTTTATTTGATACCATGACTTCGTATTCCTTTATATCCAGTGACTTAGTGGATAGATTAGGATTGAAACCCGAGATTTTTGACCGACCTTTGATTATGATGAACTCTGTTAGAGGCTTCACCAACGTATGTATGGATTTTCGTTGTTTGGTCTTTTCGAGCCATGGATGCACTTTTTCTTGTGATTTTTTTGTTTTGGTTTTGTGGGGTTCGGTATTATTTTGGAGATGGATTGACCTTGGAGATAGGAGTACCGGTGGACTGTGAAAAGTCATTGGCGACGTTATGGATAAATGATGGAGTGTTAGGTTGTGTAACGACCCAGAATTTTTATTTTGAATATTTAATTAATTTTAAATATTAATAAGTGAATTTATAAGTCAAATAAATTTTTATTTGAATTTTTGGATTTAATTGGATTATTAAATCGATAATTTAATATGTTAAATTATGGAAATAATTAAAAATTGAGTTAAAAATGATTTAAAATAATTTGGAAAATTTTATTTAATCATACTGGAGTTATAGAAATATTTTAGAACTTTTAAAATCGAATTAAAAGTAAATCTATGAAAATTGAATATTTTAATATTTAATAATCGACTGTAAAATAGCCAATTTTTGAACAGTCTCAGAATTGAACGAAACCAGTTCCATTGGATCCGTAATAGTGAATGTTAACAAATTGAAACTAATTAGAATTGAGAATGAATGTTAGTAAATCCAATGTAAACAAATCAAATGTGATTTAAAGTGAAAACCCAAATTCATTAAATATTAATGAGAATATGAATGAATGTTAATTGGTTGATTATATATTGCTATTGTTGCATTTGCTATGTGACTTATATAGTTATTATGTTGCTATATGTTGTATATCGATACTATTTTCATATATGCATGATTCTCATGTTGTTTGTTGAGTTTAGTAGGTGCGGATCGCTTTTGCTTCGCATTTGGAGCTCGCTTTAGCGCTATATTAGCCGTATATGCTTGCTAATAAAATATAAGGTACATATCTCGGATTAAATATCGTACTTTTACACTTTTTTCCCTTCGGGATGCCTCATTACTTGATGAGATGTATATTTGTGATATATAAACTGTCATTTTTTTTTCGGATCGAGCCGCGCAAAGGAGACTATGGCGAATTTTTCCGGAAATTTAAGGCGTTAGAAAAATTTGAGAAAATTTGGAAATTTTTTGAAAACTTTAACTTTGTTTTGGAATTTAAAGTTAAACAATAATAGTTGCTTTTTAAATGATAACTAAGTATGATTTGAAAACTTAGTAAAGATTTGTAAGAAGTTTAACTATGGATTTTGGAAAGTTAATAGGTTCTGTAATTTTCTTACTTGTAATTTCGAGGACGAAATTCTTTTAAGGGGGAAAGATTGTAACGACCCAGAATTTTTATTTTGAATATTTAATTAATTTTAAATATTAATAAGTGAATTTATAAGTCAAATAAATTTTTATTTGAATTTTTGGATTTAATTGGATTATTAAATCGATAATTTAATATGTTAAATTATGGAAATAATTAAAAATTGAGTTAAAAATGATTTAAAATAATTTGGAAAATTTTATTTAATCATACTGGAGTTATAGAAATATTTTAGAACTTTTAAAATTGAATTAAAAGTAAATCTGTGAAAATTGAATATTTTAATATTTAATAATCGACTGTAAAATAGCCAATTTTTGAACAGTCTCAGAATTGAACGAAACCAGTTCCATTGGATCCGTAATAGTTAGTTATTACTGGATTTCAATTTTCGTGTCAATCGGAGTTATCGTTTGATCGTGGCAGCTCGAAACGCATCGAATCGTTTTTAATTTAAATTTGGCGAGTCAAAATAGCCATTTTTCAAAAAGTCTCGGAATTCGACGAAACCAGTTTCATCGGATCCGTAATGTGATATTATTGTAAGGTTTCAAATTTCAAGTCAATTGGATTTACCGTTTGTCCTGTACAAATTAAAACGCCTAGAAATCGATTTAAATCGGTTTAATTTAAATTGAACGTTTTCAGCCATAACTCGCACATACTTCCGAATTAGCTTCCGAAACCTGTTCCATTGTGTCCGGAACGCGGGATAAACCCTAGGTACGCTGGTTACGGCGTCTAAATCGGAGTTCGGAATTTCCGGGTGAATAGTGTCGTTCAAAACTCTATAAATACACCCCTTCTCTTCATAAATTAAAAAAAAAAAAAGCTAAACCCTAATTTTAAAAACCCTAGCCGCCTATGTTAAAACCAATGGCCAGTATTTCTTCTCCTTCCCCCCTCGATTTCTTCCAATCCACTAGCAATTAGACGAAACTCTCAACATGAAAGATGTAGAGGGCAACAAGAGCTTGGAGATCAACGGTTGTGATGCGATTTGGAGTGGCGTGGTGGCGTCTAGGGGGCCGCGTGTGGGGGCTGTGCACTTGCGTGCGCGAGTAGCAGGGGATGGCCGAACTTCCAATGGTGGCTGGTGGTGGTAGCTCGCGTCGTGTGCTTCGCATTGGTGGTGTTGTGATCGAATTTCGTTGATTATGGAAGGAGAATAATCAAACCCTAGCTAACTAGGATGGGTTCGGCCTCATGTTTCATTGCCTGGAGATGGTTACGTGATTGGGGGAGATGTACGTGAGGCGTTGGATGTTAATCTTGTGGCTGAGATTGGCTAAGGTTGAAATTTATTAAGTTAGTTATAAATTTATGAATATAAATTGTGTACAAACTTGTAAAATGCATAACTTTTTCATACGAGGTCGAAAAAATGCAAACTCAGTTGCGTTGGAATCGTATGGACGAGCACTACGCGATGGAGTTGGTTTGGAGTCATTTGGAGTTAGTGAGAATTTCGGGTAAAATTAAACGCGCGTTTAATTTTATTCGAAATAAAAGCTAAAACGGAAATTAAAACCAAGGTGAGAACTTCTCACTCAATCGAATAGATTTCGATTTTATTTTAAATAGTTAGATTTAAAATATTTGAATGCATGTTCGAATGATGACTGTAAATTATTGATTGTTAAAATAGACATTATACGCCGTTAGTAAGCGGATGTTATTTAATATAAACATATACCGCGAATATTTCATAAACAGTGAAATTGGTATTATATATAATATCAATATATATATATTGGCATATGTATATATTGCAGTTGATTGATTTCCCGCATTTTTTGTTTAGCGGATGAGACCCTATTACGCCGTTATTAAGCGGATAATATTTATTAAGAACATATATCGCGATAATTTCGTACTGGAGCGAAATTGGTATTGTGCTAATGTTTTTGGATGCAGGAAACAGGTTGGAGGGATCCAACTGGATTCCTCAACAGTATTTATTTTATTTCAGATATTTTGATATTTGATGGATTATCATATCGATATATGATATCGTTGTTAGTCGTGATTGACTATTTGGTGTGTAGCACCATTGGACCCAGATTTTGGGATTTTAAAATGATTTTAAAAGTGATTTTGAAAATATACTATATTTTTGGAATTGATCCATTATAAATAAATAAACGTTATAATTTTTAAAGTTATAAAAATTATGGTTTTTGTGAAATATAGTTAAAAAAGCTGATTTTTAGAAATACGATTAAAAGTCGATTTTTGAGAAATATGAACTAATGATTTTATAAAATAATTTAAATTGGATTTTTGAATATATGATAAAAGTTTAAATATAGGATTTATAAAATTTGATTATTTTATAAATCGAAATGATGAAATTATAAAGGAAATTAAAAGATGTTTTAAAGAATAATATTAATTGATTTATATTAAGAGATTTATAAACGGATATTTATAAATCGAAATATTGACATTATAAAACGAGTCTTTATAAGTGTTTGAATGAAGTGAAAATGAAATTCATTAATGAATGAAATTTATAGAATTATATAACGGTGAAGTTATAAATGGAATTTTATAAACAATAGGTTTATAAAATTTGTAAAGTTCAAAGGAACGATTTTTGCAAATAAATAAATTATAAGTGTTTGACTTATAATTTGGACTTTTGGTTTATAATTAAGATTATAAATCGAATAGGTAAATAAAGAAGATTTATAAAAGAAGTTTTTATAAATAAATAGAAATGGAATTTATAAACGTTGTTTTATAAATCCGCAAACGACTTATTTTGATAAGTTAATTGTTATAACTTATAAATGGAGTTATATTCACGTTTTAGACAGTGAATAATCCTTTAAGTTAAAGTGAATAGAAATAATGGAATTTGTGAACATAGTATATTCACGTTTTTGAATAGTGAATAACATGTTAAAGAAAATTGTTTAGAATGTGAATGTTTTAAATAGAATTAAAACGATCTAACAATGTTTTAAAAGGAGTTGAGATTCGAAATCATAGATTTCAACATTTATTGTTGAAATAGACGTTTTCGAGAAATAATTTCCGAAAGGAAATGGGTTGTATAGTATCGGGATTTATATATCTATTTAATTTCGAATCCCTATACTAGTGATTTTGGGACGTTGTAACGATGTTTTACGCAACATCCGTTTTGACCCAAATAAATATGTTAAAGTGAATGATTTCCTTAAAGAATGAAATATATACTTAATTCGATTTAAGTATATTGAATATTTTCTAAGGTTGAAAATAAAAGGATTTGTGAATTACTTATGAATAAATAAGTATGGAAATGTTTTCCAAAATGAAGTAAATAATTAGAATTTATCTTTTTGAAGATAAATTGAAATGGATAGTTGAAATTGTATATGCATAGATATTTTTGAAATATAAATTCATTATGGAATTTATATGTGAAAGTGAAACTTGTTAAAAATAAATATTGATTTATTTTTGAAGTGTTGAAATAATATATCTTGTAAAGATATTTTGGAAAATAAATAATTTGGAAAATTATTTGGAATCTGGTGATGTATGCATATCCAGTGATAGTTCAATAGCCGACTATCAGTATTTCCCTTTGAATGGGTATTTGATGTGAATTGTTTGAATTTGAATGCACACTTATTTTTGAATAAGCGCTCACTATTCGGGTTAACCGGGAAAGGACCATGGGGTCGTATAACCCATTCCGAATATGTGATACGTCGTTATGAATTGCATTTGAAGATCGGTGTTGAAGACCGAGTATTTGTGAAAGCGATAGGATGACCTATCGATTGTCTCTGCACTGGGTAGCTCCTGGTATTGAGATCTCCTAAGTGATGGGAAATTCGATCGGGATTGTGAATACCCGTATTGCAAGGGCTTCGTAAGAAGTGCCTTCGGTTTTGTTCGAGCCCGGAACAAACTTGTATGGATTGTATGTCTGACATTACAAGTTGAGATATAAAGCCGATTTCTTTCAAATATATTTCTGTTGGTGGCGGAGAATTTATTCTTTGCTTAACACCCTTCTTTGAGACGTACGAGCTCAAAGGTTATATAGTTGAAGTTATCAGCGATATATCCCATTTTGGTAATGTGACATGCTGAGTGATGCTGAAATGATCATTGTGTTGATTATTTGTGATAGGATCGTTTATTTGATCGTCTATCTTAGTGATCATTGTGTTGATCATTTGTTGACCCAAAGCATGGCTTTTGTATAAAGTATGTTTTTGTGGACGTGACTTCGTCGAGCCTCACATCCCGGAAATGGTCAAAACAGGAAAGATGCAGCAAGGTTATTAGGGGTTGCTGTAGCTCCCCTTAGGGTATGTGCATTTCCTTCTGGAAAAGGGTGGTATCATGGTATGGAGCCCAGATACTTACTCATGTTGAAAACACTCTATTTATTATGGTGTGATGTTGGATATCGAGCGCTCGGTTGATAAAGGTCCCAAAGGACCGGGGGATGGCATACTCGTGTCAGTTGTTACCCAGTTAGGGGTAACCCGGCCTTGTGTTGGTAGAGATCCGGTTTGGTTCTCGGGGATGTCCATCCAGAGGCATTCTCATGTGGCAATGGGAAGTTCCTTGGCCTGACCATTTGTTGGAAATCCAAAGAAACAATACGAAACTTGTACGGTTTTAGTTGTAGAACCTGCCATTTAATATGGTAGCTATTAGTAGGCATAATATAATGGTACCTATGCTGGCTAAGATTTATATCTTTACTTTCGAAAGAATTTGTTCTACACTATGCACTAATAATAATATCAAATGCTCTTTTTAAATGCGTATCAAGCATGTTTGACTATCATAAGGAGAAATCTTCTCCAAGTCTGCGTTTGCATTGTGTGTGTGGCAGGAGGTCTTATGGTAGTCTCATTTTTAAAAGCATTGCGAATTGAATTAAAAATATTCCTCTTTTTGATTTTTAAAGATAAATAAACTGTTTTGAGTTCTCACACCAGTCTTGTTAAGCTATTGGGCTATGTGATGGGGGGTTCTCGCTTCGCGGTTAGGTGGCGAACGGGAGACTCTTACTCCCACACATCCTCTTTTAGGGGGTTGGTTAGGTGTAACCTGAGACAGTCGAGAGGCTGGCCGTAAAAGCAAGTTTGGGATACCAGTGTAAGCCACGGTGGGGCTGGGATGGTTGAAAAGCCTACCGGTTGTGACCACTGGCTCGTCTCTTTACATTTGGTATCAGAGCTCTGATGGTTAAGCGACAACCATGGTTCTGTAGGGTATTACTCATTAGAGATAGAGTCAGCAGTACTCTAGATTGAGTTTGAGTGTAATAATAGCTATGAGTGCGTATTTGTTAGTGAATATAAAAAAATTGTTTTATATTGTGATGATTGGTTTGTTGAGTGGTATATGAACTTTCGTCAGCACAGCCTCGAAACTGAGCCGAAGGGGTTTCTAAACACTTAATTAGAATAATTCGGCACAATATTGATTTTAAATTGGGTAAATGGAATAATTTTGCCTTGATTATATTTTATATATAAAGGAATAATTTTTCAGAATTATTAAAGTGTATATATAAGTTGATTGTTAGGTTGTTTGAATAATCTAAATAAAAGAAAAATTGTATAAGCAAATGAATTATAAGAATAGAATTATAATTAAAGTGTTTACAATTGTGAAATAAACTTATATATATAAGAAGTGAAACTATATGGATATATATAAATATGAGTTGTAAATAAAGGTGAATTTCAAGTTAAATGGAATATAACTTAAGAGATATTGAATGAAGTTGATATTGGTATCAAACTAAATTAATTAAGTTAAGTGATGGATATGAACTTAAGTTATGTGAATAGAAATTCAACTTTTGTAATTGAATGGATGAATTGAATGTTAATCAATTAAATGTGAATTAAATTGATATGGAATAATTAATGAAAGTGTTAATTCATTAAAATCTAATTTTATTAGAAGTTGAATAAATTGGAATGGAAATCAATTTAATGTTAAACCAAATTGAATGAATATAAGTAAAGGAATTTGGTTGAAATTAATAAACATTGATTGTTATATGATTGTTAGATGATTGTATATAATTCATTAAGAGTTAATGAAATTGAATTAGTGAAATTTAAAGCTATGAAATTGAATTTAAATTAGAAGTAAATAAATTTGAATAGAATTGAATGTGAATGGGATTTAATTAGTGAATGTTAACAAATTGAAACTAATTAGAATTGAGAATGAATGTTAGTAAATCCAATGTAAACAAATCAAATGTGATTTAAAGTGAAAACCCAAATTCATTAAATATTAATGAGAATATGAATGAATGTTAATTGGTTGATTATATATTGCTATTGTTGCATTTGCTATGTGACTTATATAGTTATTATGTTGCTATATGTTGTATATCGATACTATTTTCATATATGCATGATTCTCATGTTGTTTGTTGAGTTTAGTAGGTGCGGATCGCTTTTGCTTCGCATTTGGAGCTCGCTTTAGCGCTATATTAGCCGTATATGCTTGCTAATAAAATATAAGGTACATATCTCGGATTAAATATCGTACTTTTACACTTTTTTCCCTTCGGGATGCCTCATTACTTGATGAGATGTATATTTGTGATATATAAACTGTCATTTTTTTTTCGGATCGAGCCGCGCAAAGGAGACTATGGCGAATTTTTCCGGAAATTTAAGGCGTTAGAAAAATTTGAGAAAATTTGGAAAATTTTTGAAAACTTTAACTTTGTTTTGGAATTTAAAGTTAAACAATAATAGTTGCTTTTGAAATGATAACTAAGTATGATTTGAAAACTTAGTAAAGATTTGTAAGAAGTTTAACTATGGATTTTGGAAAGTTAATAGGTTCTGTAATTTTCTTACTTGTAATTTCGAGGACGAAATTCTTTTAAGGGGGAAAGATTGTAACGACCCAGAATTTTTATTTTGAATATTTAATTAATTTTAAATATTAATAAGTGAATTTATAAGTCAAATAAATTTTTATTTGAATTTTTGGATTTAATTGGATTATTAAATCGATAATTTAATATGTTAAATTATGGAAATAATTAAAAATTGAGTTAAAAATGATTTAAAATAATTTGGAAAATTTTATTTAATCATACTGGAGTTATAGAAATATTTTAGAACTTTTAAAATCGAATTAAAAGTAAATCTGTGAAAATTGAATATTTTAATATTTAATAATCGACTGTAAAATAGCCAATTTTTGAACAGTCTCAGAATTGAACGAAACCAGTTCCATTGGATCCGTAATAGTTAGTTATTACTGGATTTCAATTTTCGTGTCAATCGGAGTTATCGTTTGATCGTGGCAGCTCGAAACGCATCGAATCGTTTTTAATTTAAATTTGGCGAGTCAAAATAGCCATTTTTCAAAAAGTCTCGGAATTCGACGAAACCAGTTTCATCGGATCCGTAATGTGATATTATTGTAAGGTTTCAAATTTCAAGTCAATTGGATTTACCGTTTGTCCTGTACAAATTAAAACGCCTAGAAATCGATTTAAATCGGTTTAATTTAAATTGAACGTTTTCAGCCATAACTCGCACATACTTCCGAATTAGCTTCCGAAACCTGTTCCATTGTGTCCGGAATGCGGGATAAACCCTAGGTACGCTGGTTACGGCGTCTAAATCGGAGTTCGGAATTTCCGGGTGAATAGTGTCGTTCAAAACTCTATAAATACACCCCTTCTCTTCATAAATTAAAAAAAAAAAAAGCTAAACCCTAATTTTAAAAATCCTAGCCGCCTATGTTAAAACCAATGGCCAGTATTTCTTCTCCTTCCCCCCTCGATTTCTTCCAATCCACTAGCAATTAGACGAAACTCTCAACATGAAAGATGTAGAGGGCAACAAGAGCTTGGAGATCAACGGTTGTGATGCGATTTGGAGTGGCGTGGTGGCGTCTAGGGGGCCGCGTGTGGGGGCTGTGCACTTGCGTGCGCGAGTAGCAGGGGATGGCCGAACTTCCAATGGTGGCTGGTGGTGGTAGCTCGCGTCGTGTGCTTCGCATTGGTGGTGTTGTGATCGAATTTCGTTGATTATGGAAGGAGAATAATCAAACCCTAGCTAACTAGGATGGGTTCGGCCTCATGTTTCATTGCCTGGAGATGGTTACGTGATTGGGGGAGATGTACGTGAGGCGTTGGATGTTAATCTTGTGGCTGAGATTGGCTAAGGTTGAAATTTATTAAGTTAGTTATAAATTTATGAATATAAATTGTGTACAAACTTGTAAAATGCATAACTTTTTCATACGAGGTCGAAAAAATGCAAACTCAGTTGCGTTGGAATCGTATGGACGAGCACTACGCGATGGAGTTGGTTTGGAGTCATTTGGAGTTAGTGAGAATTTCGGGTAAAATTAAACGCGCGTTTAATTTTATTCGAAATAAAAGCTAAAACGGAAATTAAAACCAAGGTGAGAACTTCTCACTCAATCGAATAGATTTCGATTTTATTTTAAATAGTTAGATTTAAAATATTTGAATGCATGTTCGAATGATGACTGTAAATTATTGATTGTTAAAATAGACATTATACGCCGTTAGTAAGCGGATGTTATTTAATATAAACATATACCGCGAATATTTCATAAACAGTGAAATTGGTATTATATATAATATCAATATATATATATTGGCATATGTATATATTGCAGTTGATTGATTTCCCGCATTTTTTGTTTAGCGGATGAGACCCTATTACGCCGTTATTAAGCGGATAATATTTATTAAGAACATATACCGCGATAATTTCGTACTGGAGCGAAATTGGTATTGTGCTAATGTTTTTGGATGCAGGAAACAGGTTAGAGGGATCCAACTGGATTCCTCAACAGTATTTATTTTATTTCAGATATTTTGATATTTGATGGATTATCATATCGATATATGATATCGTTGTTAGTCGTGATTGACTATTTGGTGTGTAGCACCATTGGACCCAGATTTTGGGATTTTAAAATGATTTTAAAAGTGATTTTGAAAATATACTATATTTTTGGAATTGATCCATTATAAATAAATAAACGTTATAATTTTTAAAGTTATAAAAATTATGGTTTTTGTGAAATATAGTTAAAAAAGCTGATTTTTAGAAATACGATTAAAAGTCGATTTTTGAGAAATATGAACTAATGATTTTATAAAATAATTTAAATTGGATTTTTGAATATATGATAAAAGTTTAAATATAGGATTTATAAAATTTGATTATTTTATAAATCGAAATGATGAAATTATAAAGGAAATTAAAAGATGTTTTAAAGAATAATATTAATTGATTTATATTAAGAGATTTATAAACGGATATTTATAAATCGAAATATTGACATTATAAAACGAGTCTTTATAAGTGTTTGAATGAAGTGAAAATGAAATTCATTAATGAATGAAATTTATAGAATTATATAACGGTGAAGTTATAAATGGAATTTTATAAACAATAGGTTTATAAAATTTGTAAAGTTCAAAGGAACGATTTTTGCAAATAAATAAATTATAAGTGTTTGACTTATAATTTGGACTTTTGGTTTATAATTAAGATTATAAATCGAATAGGTAAATAAAGAAGATTTATAAAAGAAGTTTTTATAAATAAATAGAAATGGAATTTATAAACGTTGTTTTATAAATCCGCAAACGACTTATTTTGATAAGTTAATTGTTATAACTTATAAATGGAGTTATATTCACGTTTTAGACAGTGAATAATCCTTTAAGTTAAAGTGAATAGAAATAATGGAATTTGTGAACATAGTATATTCACGTTTTTGAATAGTGAATAACATGTTAAAGAAAATTGTTTAGAATGTGAATGTTTTAAATAGAATTAAAACGATCTAACAATGTTTTAAAAGGAGTTGAGATTCGAAATCATAGATTTCAACATTTATTGTTGAAATAGACGTTTTCGAGAAATAATTTCCGAAAGGAAATGGGTTGTATAGTATCGGGATTTATATATCTATTTAATTTCGAATCCCTATACTAGTGATTTTGGGACGTTGTAACGATGTTTTACGCAACATCCGTTTTGACCCAAATAAATATGTTAAAGTGAATGATTTCCTTAAAGAATGAAATATATACTTAATTCGATTTAAGTATATTGAATATTTTCTAAGGTTGAAAATAAAAGGATTTGTGAATTACTTATGAATAAATAAGTATGGAAATGTTTTCCAAAATGAAGTAAATAATTAGAATTTATCTTTTTGAAGATAAATTGAAATGGATAGTTGAAATTGTATATGCATAGATATTTTTGAAATATAAATTCATTATGGAATTTATATGTGAAAGTGAAACTTGTTAAAAATAAATATTGATTTATTTTTGAAGTGTTGAAATAATATATCTTGTAAAGATATTTTGGAAAATAAATAATTTGGAAAATTATTTGGAATCTGGTGATGTATGCATATCCAGTGATAGTTCAATAGCCGACTATCAGTATTTCCCTTTGAATGGGTATTTGATGTGAATTGTTTGAATTTGAATGCACACTTATTTTTGAATAAGCGCTCACTATTCGGGTTAACCGGGAAAGGACCATGGGGTCGTATAACCCATTCCGAATATGTGATACGTCGTTATGAATTGCATTTGAAGATCGGTGTTGAAGACCGAGTATTTGTGAAAGCGATAGGATGACCTATCGATTGTCTCTGCACTGGGTAGCTCCTGGTATTGAGATCTCCTAAGTGATGGGAAATTCGATCGGGATTGTGAATACCCGTATTGCAAGGGCTTCGTAAGAAGTGCCTTCGGTTTTGTTCGAGCCCGGAACAAACTTGTATGGATTGTATGTCTGACATTACAAGTTGAGATATAAAGCCGATTTCTTTCAAATATATTTCTGTTGGTGGCGGAGAATTTATTCTTTGCTTAACACCCTTCTTTGAGACGTACGAGCTCAAAGGTTATATAGTTGAAGTTATCAGCGATATATCCCATTTTGGTAATGTGACATGCCGAGTGATGCTGAAATGATCATTGTGTTGATTATTTATGATAGGATCGTTTATTTGATCGTCTATCTTAGTGATCATTGTGTTGATCATTTGTTGACCCAAAGCATGGCTTTTGTATAAAGTATGTTTTTGTGGACGTGACTTCGTCGAGCCTCACATCCCGGAAATGGTCAAAACAGGAAAGATGCAGCAAGGTTATTAGGGGTTGCTGTAGCTCCCCTTAGGGTATGTGCATTTCCTTCTGGAAAAGGGTGGTATCATGGTATGGAGCCCAGATACTTACTCATGTTGAAAACACTCTATTTATTATGGTGTGATGTTGGATATCGAGCGCTCGGTTGATAAAGGTCCCAAAGGACCGGGGGATGGCATACTCGTGTCAGTTGTTACCCAGTTAGGGGTAACCCGGCCTTGTGTTGGTAGAGATCCGGTTTGGTTCTCGGGGATGTCCATCCAGAGGCATTCTCATGTGGCAATGGGAAGTTCCTTGGCCTGACCATTTGTTGGAAATCCAAAGAAACAATACGAAACTTGTACGGTTTTAGTTGTAGAACCTGCCATTTAATATGGTAGCTATTAGTAGGCATAATATAATGGTACCTATGCTGGCTAAGATTTATATCTTTACTTTCGAAAGAATTTGTTCTACACTATACACTAATAATAATATCAAATGCTCTTTTTAAATGCGTATCAAGCATGTTTGACTATCATAAGGAGAAATCTTCTCCAAGTCTGCGTTTGCATTGTGTGTGTGGCAGGAGGTCTTATGGTAGTCTCATTTTTAAAAGCATTGCGAATTGAATTAAAAATATTCCTCTTTTTGATTTTTAAAGATAAATAAACTGTTTTGAGTTCTCACACCAGTCACATGACTGACTCGGAGTTTATTGTTTTCCTTCCTAAACTCTGGGTGCCCACCAATTTCCACACGGGCAGTCAAGAGTTAGGTTTATCAGGATATTCTGGAGTTGCTGGAGGCAAGATGGATGGCATGGCATATTATTTATATAGTATTTCTTTTTCCGCTGCACTGTTTGTTGTTGTATGATGTTGTACACTCTAATGATATGATGTAATGTAATGTATAAAATGTAATAACTGATATAGTTCTTTGTTTAAAGATTATTCATTTATTATTATATGTTGTTCCGCTGCGAATTGTGAGATTCTGATGTTGTTCTGTTGTTTCCTTTCTGTCCCGTCCTATTTTCTTCTGTTTTTTTCCTTTTTCTCTATTCTCTTTTCCGTTCTATTTTTAAAATTTCCTATCTTCTGTTTTTTTCTAATTCTCTGTTTTCTAAAAATTGTCTATCTTCTTTCCTCTCTATTTTCCCTCTTCTTCTCTCTTTTCTTTTCCTAAATTCTTTTTCTTAAAACCCCTAAGGGTTCGTATTTTCGTTCATCTTGAATTAAACAAAGGAGATTAGTGTCTATTCAAGGAGTACGGACTTACGGGTCTTTACAGGTTGCCTACTAAATGACAAGGTTATGGTTAGCTTTCTATATTCGCTCAATATCCCACATAATGAGTTGTCATCAATACCTTTTGCTAGAGAGTATCCAAACATATTTAAAGAGGTGACCGACTTTTACCATACAGAGAGAGAAGTTCCGTATTGATTTGGTGAAAGAGATTAGACCTGTAGTAATGCCTTTGAGGAGGATGGTGCATGAGGAGAAAAGAGAGATTGAGGTGCAAGTGAATGACCAATTGGAAAAGGAGTTCATTCGTAGGAGTGTTTCTCAGTGGGTAACACCCATAGTATTTGCTACGAAGGAGGACGGTGCCTTTAAACTATGTATCGGTTACCATAAGCTGAATAAGGTGACGAAGAAGAACAAGTATCCACTCCCGTATGTTAATGACTTATTCGATCAGACATAGTGCTGGAGTGTTTTCTTAGTTGGATCTTGGGATGGGATTTCACCAACCGAAGGTGGCGAATAAGAGTGTACCGATTACAACATTTCATATGCCAACTGAAATTTATGAGTGGTTGGTTATGCCATTCAGACTGGCCAATGCACATGAATGTTTTGTGGATCTTATAAACTCGTTTTTAGTATATCAACTGATAAGTTCATGCTTGTGATTGTTCATGATATTTTTGTCTATTCACGGACGGAAGAGGAACACAAGATGCATTTGAGAATTGTGATCAAGGTGTTGTAGAAGCATCGATTGAAGGCAAAATTTCAAAGTACCACTTCTAGAAGAGTGTGTTGGAACCAGGATAGTTGGAAGAGGGTGAAATAGGTTGATTTCAAAAATAAACCTATTTTGATCTATTAGGCCTATGAAGTTTAAAGAGATTTTAGATCCAATCTGAAAGGTGTTTTTAAACAAAATACTTTATTTCGTTTAATTAGTTTGAAAGAGTTTGTATTTGATATAAAATTAAACGTATAAGTGTATCAAATACACCCATTTGTGTAACGGTTACCCATTAAAGTGGATTTAAGAAGTAAACCTTTTGTTTTCTTCTCTAAAACATATGCAATCAATTAAGGGGATAAATACCTTTAATTGGGGAGAAAAACCTTTAGGGAATGAATTAGACAACCAAGACACATATATATCATAGTATTGGGATTCAAATCTAAACTAAACATACAACATGAAAAAAAAAGCGGTGATGGATCTGTTAATATTAAAAAAAAACATAAACTATCAGGGAATAAAGAACATGTGCAGATCTGAGATAAACAAAAATAATAGACATGCTTTTAATCGAGATAAAGAGGTTTTGATTCACAAGTTTAAAATTAATCAATTAAACACACAATGAATCATTCAAATACAAACATATGAATGATAAAATATAAATTAATTAATTGGAGAATCGCCTTAGGATGTTGTCTATAAATCACATCTTAAATGATTATGTCTTCTAATATCTTCAAGATCTACACCCAATCCATGCAAGAGATGGATGAACCACTCACGTTTCATTTTGTTTGATGTTTTTTTTATTTGGAGTTGAAAGATATTTTGGAAATATTTATTTTCATTTTCTACCATGGAATGTTAGGAGTAAAGAATAGAGAATGAGAAATAATGAATTGTTTGTAGGAAATGAATTAGTGGATTTATTTTAATTAAAAGAAAGAAACATTTCTTATTCTTTAATTAAAAATTTCTTATTTAATTCCCTTGATCATCTCTCTCTACCTCTACCTCTTCACATGGTCTGGCTGAAATTTCATGTCATTAAATGACATAAAATTTCCATAAATCGCTTCATGCAGTTACCTTTTGTTTAAACCCGTTTAAAATTACATCGATATTGTATATCAACGCGCAAATATAACATTTATAAATGCATTGAAATAATTTCAAATAACTCCTAAACATCAAACTAATTATATAATGATAAATTTTTATTTCATATTAATTGATTTAATTAATTTAAAATTTAATTAAATCATGTAGTTTTTGAAGAATTCATTATTACGGTTGTGTGACTCAAAGGTGTAAAATCAGTCAGCAACTAATACCAAACAATTCAAATAACGTTCACATGTCACCTTAGCTAGTGGTGTGACAGTTTGGCCAAATTTATGGCTTATGCAATTTTTGATAAAATCCAATTTTACTTACTATAAGCAGTACCAGATTGTGACGCTTATTTTGCACCAATTTTTTTGGTCAAAACTATATCACATTAGGACTTATGTAATTTGGCTTTGGTTAAAACCCAACATCGTGAACATTCAACTTTGTAATTCCAATCACAAAATCCTTGATTCAATAATAACAAATATTGCTAACTGCACTTCTCTGGCCAAATACTTTGGTTTTCAGTTGACTATAATTGACAATGGTACAAACCTTATACAACCGAGGAAACAAATTCTTTATTAAATAGTGTTTTACTTCTAACGCTTCAACTTAGACCCAACTATAGTTACTCGATGGACCTCATGCCATGATTTAACCATAATCAAAGTGGAGTGCCCACATTGAAGTTCCATGGTATTCTCAGGCTTAGGACATCATGTAACATTGACACTATGAGATTGTTTGTTTGACCTGAGCTATATTAACCAACAGAGAACTCTCAAGTAAGCCATTTTATAATTATCTGATAACTATCAGTATGTAAACCCTTGGTTCCCTAGTAGCCATGAGAAATGCACCGCCCAATATTTGGAGAGCGTTACATACTTTAGTCTTAATAGATGAATCACTATTCTTTCTTCAAGCATCTTGACTAGGAATATTTATAACAATATGTTATTTTCATTGTAATAAAATTCTCATGATTACAATACTTTGCAATTACTATCACAAAATGTATCATTAAAGGATTTTTGATCTACATACATTAAATTAATTACTCAATTATTTATATTAAGTATATGATAGAAAGAAAAGCATCTTTTGTTTTGAACAACATTGGTCATAAAGTTAGATATATGTTACAAATTAAATAATTGCCCCTATGGCATATCCCAAACTCTATCAATCTTCCACTTTCACTTGGAGTCGATTATGGAATCAAATTCAAACTTCTTCAATTAGTTTTCTAATACTAATCTTGTCGGGCCCTTATTGAACCGGTGTGTTATTTTGTTTTAATCATCCACTTTGTCAATCAACTCTCTTCGACGCTGATAAACTGCCTTTATCATGTGGAACTATTCAGATATGTCGCTGGACATCTAGCGAGTTCAAGATTCTTTTGTGAACTATGTTGCGGCATTGTTATCATATAACAATGTTGTAGGATTCTCAATAATTAGAATCACCCCTAGCTTAGTTATAAATCCGTGCATTTACTTATTCATCTTACATTGTGGTAGCCACTGCTTGAACCGGCCATTACTTATTGTTTAAAATAGTTCCAACTTAAATTTCTTAACTTAAGTTTCAACATAAATTTAGAATTGACATACTATACTTGATATCATTAATGAAGGTCGAGTCTACGCACTCCTTTATAAGGAGTTCATTATTTTTATAAATAATTCTTTAG
Source organism: Allium cepa (assembly GCA_030765085.1). Taxonomy (NCBI): domain Eukaryota; kingdom Viridiplantae; phylum Streptophyta; class Magnoliopsida; order Asparagales; family Amaryllidaceae; genus Allium; species Allium cepa. The sequence goes on from CM060929.1 coordinate 255,861,209, forward strand.
TATTTCATAAATACTCGAGAATACTCTAAACTGTCATTAAGTGATCTTAATTTGGATTTGTTACTTGTTCCATATATTAAATGCACAAGTGAAGTACGATATTGTAGACAATACAACATGTATAACAATTCCTATTGCTAATGCATAACGAACCCATGCTACATGCTCTATATTAAACGATTTTAATACCGTGTTTGCATATATCATTTGGGACAATCCCATCACCCTTTTATACAAAATCATAAAAAATGTAATTTACATATCCAACATCAAGTATCAAAAAACCAAACTAGATCTGACTTTAACATAATACATCGTTAAAAGTCGGTAGTATGAATCAGTAGTATGTTGTTTACTTATAATTAAGAAATATCAACATACCTCTTAATATTCTCTCTTGTATACACAAACTTCTTTTGCATTTTGACAGAAAATCGAACTATTTGATGTTTCATCAAAACACTTGTTCAACTTTGATGCTTGTCGAACGATACTTTTGTATCCTTTCTTAGAGCATATCCCAAAAACCACAAACTCAATATCGCTCTTGCTGAGTTTGGGACATTTTGGCTATTATATGCAAACAATTTATTCTAAATCATTACTGGAAAGGGATGAAGTATGATGTGAATTCATCTTGAAGTGTTTGAACTTCCAGTTGGTAAATACGGAATAGAAAGAGCCAAGTGGTTTGCTGCAACCGCCAGAAATTGCCGAGTGGAAGTGGGAACAAGTGTCGATCGACTTCATCGATGGATTTCTATGGACTAGAGGGGGGTATAATAGCATTAGAGTTATAGTTGATTGATTTACCAAGAGTGATAGATTTGTACCTGTTAAGTCAAATAAGATGGTAGCCAAGCTGGCCTAATAGTATGTGAAATGGGTTGTGTGATTTAATGGTGTGCCGAACAACATTATAAGAGATAGAGACCCATTGTTCATGAGTGGTTGCTAAAAAGGATTACAAGAGGCTTTGGGGACCGAGCTGTATCTGAGCATAACTTATCACCCTCAAACCAATGGCCAAACTGAGAGAGTAGATCATATCTTAGAGGATCTCTTACGAGCTTGCTACTTGGCTCCAATGGTTCGTAGGATGATCTCTTACATCTTGTTGAGTTTGCACATACAATAATATATATCAATTTAGCATGGATACCATTTGAAGCATTATATGACCGACCATGCAATGCTCCTTCATGTTGGGGGAAGTAGACGAAAATCTAATACTTGGGCCAAATATGATTTGAGAGACTTCGGATAAGATCAAGATCATTTAGCAATAAATGAAAGATGCTCAAGATAGACGAAATAGCCACGCTGATAAGAGATGTAGAGATTTGGAACTCTCCATCGGCGATATGGTATTTGTGAAGATCTTCCTATTGAAGAATGCAGTTCAATTCAGTACTAAGGAGAAGTTTTCATCGAAATTCATAGATTGGAAAAAAACATAAGGTACTAGGACATTTTTAATAGTTTAAGCAAACAATATACTGCTAATTAGTAATGATTTTCCCAAGTTAAAATCAATTAAAGTTCAGTTGTTTGATTCACAATGAAGGATCTGAAAGAAGCATCCTTTATACTCAATATAAGAGGATGTTATGATTGTCCCAACTGATATACATATATAGCATATTAGAATGTTTAATAGGTGCATATGTGATTAATCCTTATGGATCGGCAATATCAAATATGATATGTTGTAGAAACAATTCCTAAATTTATACGGAAATATATCATATAGAATTCTTGGGATATCCTATAAACTTACATGGTACCAATCTTGCCTTGAGCCTATTGAGGCCAAATTCTTAATGTAGGCTAGACAACCCCACACCTTTAAATACTTAATATGGGGTTTCTACCCATCCCACATCTCATATGGCATTTTGGAATAAATTTGATAAGTATTGAACTCAACATATGCGCTATCGATTCTAATACATATCCCTAATAGGAAAGAGGTAATCCGACCCCCTCATCATAAAGCAAGCCATATCCAATAGGGTTCGATTACATCTTTCCAAAACACCATTATGTTATAGAGTGTAAAGTGGAGTAATATGAGAGATAATCCCTTTTTTTATAAGTGCCACTGGTGTTCTTATCTAACATACTCACATTTTCGTCAGATCGAAGTATTTTGATTTTATGATTTTATGATTTTCAACCTCATTCTTATACTCTTTAAATTTCTCATAGACATCAAATTTATTCTTTATAAGATATACATATCCTAGTCTTGAGAAACCATTGGTAAAGGTTATGAAATAAGTGGAATTGTCTTTAGTTACTGTAGGCATCAAACCACATACATCGGTATGTTCGAGACCCAAAGTGTTCATTAATTCTTTTACTGCTCCCATTGAATGGGTGCTTGGTCATTTCCCTTTGAGACATGACTCACAAGCGTCAATTGATTCATAATCAGACGATAGTAGAAATTTTTTGATTTTTAGTTTATGCAGTCTTTGGTCACTTATTTGACTTATCCTACAATGCCGCAAGTAACTATCTTTAACACCAATATCAAGAATTATTGATAGTGCGGATATAATTAATGCTTTGGGCATAAATGTCATTATCTAAAATGCCATTACAGATATTGTTTCCGTCAAACTCAATATTCATAACATTATTATTGCGATGAAAACTAAATCTAGTCTCTACAATATAGATATAGATATAATACCAAAAATAAAGTTTCTAACATAATAGAAATTATTTAAAATAATATAAAGTCCATTCGGCACGTGTAAATGATAGTTGCAAACTACAGTTGGTACATTATAGATCCATCAGCAACTTGAAGACTCGTTTCCTCATTTTCCAGGCGTTGTCTACTCTTAAGTCTGTGCGATGGATTAAAGCTAGTGCTTTGGATCCAATAATATTTGTTGATTGTGAATTATAAACATACCTTTAGGGGCTAAAGAATCAGATTCTTTCTTCTTTTTAACCATCTTCATATTGTTTAGACAATTTCACTTGTAGTGCCCTTCTTATGACAATAATGACATTCACCCTTGTCATTAGCATTAACCTTCTTACCATTCTTATTACCATACTTATGTTTCTTCAAAGCTTTCAAAGTAGATGCTTTTTATTTTACCACAAACACTGTGCCTTGATATTTGAACAAGCCTTCAAGTGGACTCAACATATTGGGTAGCTCAACGAGGCACACATTCATTTGGTTCATAATATAGTTTAATGTGAATGACTTGAGCTGCAGAGTCAATGATTCTAAAATCAAGTCCACTTGTAGTTCATCCCTTATCGTAACAGCTAGCCATGAAAGTCTATTAGTATGATCTTTCATCAAATTAACATAGTCCTCAATATGACAGCCCTTAGTCATCTTCATGTTAAACAGTTTCTTAATAACCTCTTACCTTGTAGAAAGAGATTTTTCCCTGAATAAAGCTTTGAGTTTATCAAAGATTTTATGGAATTTCATGTTCTTGTGATATCTTTGTAATGGTTTGTTAAGTGTAAATAACATGTACGCTTGCGCTATACCACAGTTAGTAAACCCAAGTGTTATAAGCTTTTACTGTTTTAGGATCTGCACCCTTAACGGGTTTTGTTTTTAAATGGTCAGAAATGATAGACCATAAATGTTTGTAGGTAAATGTTATCTTGATTTCTCTATACTGGTCGATGCAGTTGAGTCTCATGAGCTTATTATTTTTTTAAAAATCCTTAAGTCGGTCATCATGCTACAAATTTAATTAAGTATACAGTAAAATCACATAGCAAATGTTCTTATATTATTTGAAAAGATAAATATCATTTTTCTAACAAGGCTCCTGCTAGATTTTTTTACTCAAAACACTAAGAGAAATATAGTAATCTTTCGATTTCTCTAGTGATCATTAGGACGTGTTTTCCTTGGGATTTCAACCTTGAGTTTGCTCAATAAACGATAGGCTCACAAGCGAAGGATAATATTTTATCAATTGTATCATAAACAACTCCTAAATATCTTCTTTGTCCTAATTTTGATTTCGACTAAGTTTGGTCTACAAATCAAAAGAGATTATTCGCTAATACCTATCATTTCAAGATGGCCTAAGTATAATGCTTGTAAGTTGAGTATGCTCAACTATTACATATGCATTTTAGCTTTTGTAGCAATATATTAATAGTACCGTACATTACTATGCTTTAGTTTGCTCAATAGCTAGTGTAAACGCAAGTACTCTATATAAATGATAGAGGACAACTTATATTAAAGATGCACAATCTTTGATCTATTTTGAGTGATATTGACTTAAAAAATAAGGTATTTCTTATGAAATACCTAGCGATTCGAAAGTCGGACACTGGTATACGTACTATACATATGTATTTTGTAATGATCACAAATTTATCACTTTGATAAATTATATTTATTTTAAAATATTCACATGTGGGTCTAAATATAAGAAATAATCATGTTTTAAGTGGTAAAGAACAATAGTTATTTATTTGGAAAAAATATTTTCCTTCAAATTACCTAGGTAAAATATTGAAAATTTATAAATATCGTTCTAGGTAAAATATCGATAAAACAGACGGAAATCGTTTTATCAATAAAACTGCTTTTAAACAATAAGGATCATGCACGGCTCTAGATACTTACACTATTTTATGTATTCAAACAAGATTATGAAATGAAATATTTTATTTTATTTTTTGAAACTAAAATGTTTTTATGACATCGACCTTGATATCATCGGTTTTATATATTTCTTCGGGAATTCAAGTTAAATTTGAATAATAAATAAATAGGGTTTTATTTATAAATAAACTTATTATAATTATTTAATAATGATGGTAAAATCGTTTTTAACTATTTTTTACCAAAATAGATAGTTGGTAAAATATAGAAAATGTGACCGAAGAACGTTTTTCGGAATTTCGACTTTTCGACACGGGAAAGTTGTCAGGAAGGTTGTTCGCCTCTATGCATTATACACACACATATATAATAGTTAATTAGTCATATAGTAATACACTTAATAATATATTATCTTATGCTAATTATGTTTAGGAAGTGATGTGACAAGTCAAGGTCTTAAAAAATAATAACTTATATATATAACTATATCAAAGTCTCTTGTCATACCTTAGCCTTATCGTCATTATCAAACATGACCTAGCGGGTGTGACTAGAGAGGAGGGGATATGACATATGAGTGGGAGGAAGGTGGTTGTGTGACTTGAAAAAATAATGACATGCTAGGATATTTTAATCTAAGGTTAATTTGGTAATTTTCCTACTTTTTGTGTCTATAAATACACATCCATTTCACCATATTTTCGTTTACTTCTCCATTTCCATTTACATAAAGCATTCTTTATGTTTCGTGGCTTATTATGTTAGTTTAAGTTTTATTAAATCAAAAGTTTTAAATTGTTTTAAAGATGCAAACTTGTTTTTAAACTCTTTTTTCTCTATTTTTCATCCAATTTATTCAGCCATAACTTCCTCTATTTTACACCAAATCAAGATTTTATTTCTTTCAAATCATATTTCAGTATCTACAACTTTCTTTTTTACTATGTTTTCTAATTAAATTTCAAGCTTAGTTTTGTCAAAATTTCATTTCTTTGCAGTGTACTTTTAAACTCAAAAATTCAAGTCCGAAAATAGCTCTCCTTCTTTTGACCATATCTACTTCAAAGAAAATATGATTTGAGTGATTCACTTTTTCTAGTTACAGGGAAAATAATTTTCTAAAACTTTTCATTTGATCACTTAAAAAAATCCGGGAGTAATATGTCCAAAAATCAAATGGAAGATAACATATTTTTGGGGTGATTTTTTGGTGCATCTAAGGCATTTCAGGTTTGAAAGATTTTCGATGAGTAAAACTACTTTGTTTTGGAATATTTTTTGACATTACTATGTTGTATTATTATGGTGGTAATATGATGAGAAACTTGAATGGTTATTATGTTGGTCGATGGTGATTTGATGGATGTTTGCGTTTGGTGTTGAATTTGAGATTTGAATGTGACGTTGTCGAGTCAGTAAGCATATAACCTAATATTTATATATGTGTTTCATTGTGATGTTAAGAGTATGGTAGTATGGATGTATGTTATGTTGATTGAAACAAAGTTAACAACTTTGTGTGTTACGACGGACGTGGGAATCGATTTGAAATCAAAACTATGATTTTTAGTTTCAAAATTTGGAAATGGTTTTAAGTTTTATCTTGGTTTAAGGTTTCAAAAACATTCTAAATATTATTTCAAAACATGCAGGGACAAGAAATTAACTGAAGTATTTCACTTAAAATAAGTAGAGCAAACTGCGCTCATATCGATAGTTGCTATGGATGAAGTTCGATAAAAATTCACGATTTCCATCTTTAAGTGATTCATATTGGAATTGTTTTGCAAAAAATTTCCAAACTTAATTAGTAACATAAAAAGAGATTAATTTTATATTATTTAATAATTTATTTATTTAATAAAATAATTAAAGGTAATTAGCAGTTAATTATTAATTAAGTGATTAGGGTTAAGTAACACTTAAGGAAGGTTAATGATTAGTTAGTGATTAATAAAAATATTAATTAGTGATTAATTAAGATAAGAAGCAATTAAATGGTTAATTATTATTTAATTAAGATAATTAGGTTAATTAATTACTATTTAATTAAGTGATTATTTATAGGAATTAACTAATAATGAATTGTTTAAACCTTAACTAAGATGCATTAAGAAGTTAATTAGGACCTAACCAAGTTCATTGAGTAAATTAAAATTTAATTTTGAATTGATATTGATTTAATTAAGATATAATTAGGGTTTAAGATAATTGAATATACTTTAATATTTTCAAATCTATTTTCAAAATCAATTGCTTATGTTTTAAATCAATTTTCTTTTTAAGGTTAATTGATTTTAAATCAAAGGATCTTTCGTCTGGACCATTAAGTAGCCAAATGAATTAAAGTAGTGATTATAAAACGTTGACACATTTTATGGAAAGTAAGTGACTTGTGTTTAGCACAAATGAAGAATATCAGTAACATGATAGACACAAGGAAGTTAATTTCAATAAGCAGGTCATAGAAACTTTAGCATATGGATATACTTCCGTATGTACTTTTTTCACCTGATTATGGATTTTCCTATATTTATAACTTGGAAATCTACCAATGATTGATTTCCCCTACATATTTAATGTTAGGCAATACCAATGATATAACATAGATAAATAAACCCAAATTTAATGATCCATTGTAGTCAATAAGCCTCTGTTTGGTTTTGGAAAGTAATATTTCATTTTCTGTTAAAGTGGCCTTCAAGGCTATTCTATTTTGATCAAGATATTTGAAGAATGATTTAACAATTGTTTTGAATATTATAAAAGGAAGTTTATAAATAATTTTAAGGTATTCATAAAAGGAGTTTTAGAAATAATTTTGGATGTTTACAAATGGATTTTATATATGGGTTTGAATGTCTATATAGGGAACTTTTATGCAAGGTTTGAAAGTTTATAAAAAGTTATATAACCAGGTTTGAATAATTATAAAGAGTGTCATAAATGAGTATGAAGATTAATAAATGTTTGGTAAATGGGTTTGGATTGCAGAATAAAAGATTTCATAGGTAACGGAAATTTATAAAAGGATTTACTGAAAATAATTACAATAGAAAATTGAGGTCTAGGTTTCTTGAGGTTGAACTTTTAAAAAAATGGTGGTATGGAACTTTCTTTCCACACTTAACACCAAAGGAATAGTGCCTAGAGTTATCATTCTCTCGAATCTGAGTAATGTAATTAAATCCGTTTAAGAGAGTTGGAAATGGGAAATCTTATATATGTTTTGTGAATGTACTTATGTAAGGGAGATAAGTATATAAACGTTGATATGGGAAAGGAGATATATAAATGAAAATGGCTTTAAGGCTTAGTGCTTGCTTTGGGTAATTAAGTCTCTAGATTTTATTGTTGTTATTTGATAGTTAAATAACCGAATATAAAATTTGGCCTAATTCGACTTCAGAATATGAATGTAAATTCGAGTTCCCATATAAGGACTCGAAAACTTACCTCCAAAAGCATCAGGAATGAGTCAAATGGAAAATATCATTTGTTGATATGGAGAGACCAGAATCAAATCTATATCTGAAAACCACTCCGAACCAACATGTACATTCGAGTGGAAGACATCTTGATGATGATTGAAGATGGTGCTCTTTGAAGTGCAAGGGCTACTGCTACTAATGCTGAGGGTGATTTCAAAACGGATGTAGTAGAGTTAGTGCCTTCAGTTTCATTCAGACCCAAAACGAACTTATATAGATGAATGCTGGCATTGCATTGATGCCTTGAGGGCAGTGTTAGAATTCCAAGATGGATTTTTATTCAAAAAGGTAAAACATAGCCTCAAGCCTCATCAACCGGGAATGACTAAAACATAGGATATGCAGCAAGGCTATATGGGTTGCATCCATTAGGATATATTATCACCCATTTAGATATCTACGCAATCATCAATGCATTCATGTACGTAAGAGCGCTCGATTAAAGGTTTCAAAGCAACCAGGGTGATGATATATTCGGTACTATCCAGCAAGGGGTAGGCCGGTTCTCTATTGGCAAGGGTCATTGGGTACAACCTCGGTACATTCTTCTAGATGTGTACTGTGGCGGTCGGTACCCCAGTAGCCCAGTCATTATTTGGAATCCATTCTCCAATACATGCCTTATGTTTTCGATTGTAAAGCCTAGTATGTTGGAATATGAGATGCAAGCATTTCAACTGTTTTATCTATTTACTTTTAACCTAGACATTATGATAACATCACTGGATTTTGGTGTAAAATGTTTTCGTTATCATAAGGAAAAACCCATCTGTTTTTATGTACTATGTGGTCTTACAAGATACCCTTAGTTTGAAAAGTTTTCAAATGTAGAAATCAGTTTGGTTGTTACTTGTTATCGATTTTTACTCACACTAGTTTACCAGATTAACCCATGTGTTATTCCATGTAATGCTCGGGTCAGACCGAGCATGTTTTCCTAGGTTTAGCTGGATACTTTGAAGTTGGAGAGGAGCTAGATTGTCAAGGTGTCATCACGTATATTTATCTTCTGCTAAATTATAGAGTCTGTATGTCTGTCAATGAAAGGATAGGTTTCTACAACTATCCAAATTTAGGATAAGTCTAGTGTACTATGTTGTTGTATCTATGAATGAAGATGTTTCCTTTTTATAAAGATCATTATTGTATTATATATTATTCACTGTGTTATGAGATTCTGTGTTGTTTAGTTTTCCTCTATCTTCTACCTTCTTTCACCCTAACAAATCGGTATTTCTAGCACTTGAGCGTTTGTCATGTAATATAGTGGACGTATTAATGTCGATTTTCGAGGGTCGAAAAACCCGGTTCGTTACATTTGGTATCAGAGCTGAAGGTTAAGTGAGAACCTTGGCCTTGGTGGGGTAAACTCATTTGGAATTTGATAAGTGAGACCAAAGAATGAGCCTGAGTGTATTATAAATATGAGTGCATATTTGATAGTGAGTATAAATGTTTTATATTGTGTTGTTGATTTGTAGAATGGCTTAAGAATTTTTATCGATGCCTTTGGCTAGCATTATCGATATGGATTTTCTAAACACTTGAACCAGTCCAATTGACATAATATTGTTTTAAAAGTGGTAGATAAAATAATTTTACCAATGATATATTTTATATATATAAGAGAATGAATTTCAAAAGTCTATATAGATACCGTTGAGATGTAGAGTTAAAACTGGATTTATAATAGAACATGTTTAGTTAAAAGAAAATCTTTAGATGACCTTATAAAAATGAAAAGGATTTTGAGAATATTGAATCTAGGTGGCTTTGATAAAGATTTAAATGATTTTGGAAAAGTTGTAATAATTGTACTTAAAGAGATTTTAAGATATAAATATTTTAAAATTATTTTGAAAGTAAAGTTTTCTTTAGACAGTTCGGGAAGGAATTTCGATCTATTTGTGATAATCGGAATAATCTCCAAAGTGACAACCGAATGTTTGCTTAGGTAGATACGATAATACACTTAGTAAATTATCCTCTTTGTTATTCTACAATCGAAACGAGTTCAAATCAGAATGAATCCAAAGCTAGTGGATGATTTTGTTGAAGAACTATTTATTCATAAATAGTATTATTTCAAAAGGGAATTTGTGAAGAAAGAAATATTTGTATGATTAACTAGTTCGAGTGTCTTGGAAATGACTAAAAATAGGTAAGTGATGTGTTAGGGTGGTAAACACTTCTCTTGAGTATTTCCCTACTTAGTAAAAGGGATATATAATATTATTTGGCAGCACTCGATTCTTTATTATCATTTTAGAGTTATTCAGTATATTATGTTTTCAAAAGGGTTAAATAGAAAGTATGATTTCGAAAGATTTATGAAATAAAACCCGGGTATTGTTTTCTCGAACCCCTTAAAAGAATAGAGTTTTCAAAATAAAAGGATGTCTTGATTAAGAGTGGGTTAATAAATAAAGTTTTAAATTTCTTAAACATCTTAGGTCAAGTAAAACCAATTTAAGGTTTGAAATTGTATATACTCTTTTGGATATAGAAGAGTATCATACTAAAATGAATTTGAGTTATATAATGTTGATAACTTAAGTAATGTTCTTAAGTAAAATGGTGAATTTTTTCAAGGGGTAATCATAATATTGTGAAGTAAAAACCATTAGGATTAGTACGTAGGTTGTATGTAGATCATTTCCCTTTTTCACATAATTCTCAATCCAAGATTCGAGTACATGACTCGAGGTGTTTCACACCATTTCGAATAGAGATTTATCGCCCGATTTTTAACGGCGAGCGTTGATAAGGGTTTTGATGTGAAACTAAAGGTTGTCTATCATATTTTATGGCTATGCAAGGAGAACAGAGGTTTCTAATTAAGAAGCTTGATCAAAGTCCACACTAGGAAGTCGATTTTGAGCGATACTAGTTCAAAAGGAAAGTTATGTGTTCAAGTGAGCGATCGAACTATATTTTTTAGAAAGGAATGATCTATATACATCATACAGGTTGATGAATAGTTATTTTGTTTGGGAATAATATTTGCCTTCAAATTACCTAGGTAAAATATTGAAAATTTGTAAATATCGCCTTAGGTAAAATATCGATAAAACAGGTGGAAATCGTTTTATCAACAAGACTGCTTTTAAACAATAAGGATCATGCATAGCTCTAGATACCTACACTATTGTATGTATTCAAACAAGTTTATGAAATAAAATAATTTATTTTATTTTTCAAAAATAAAATGTATTTATGACATTGAGCGTTGATATCATCGGTTTTATATATTTCTTCGAAAATTCAAGTTAAGTTTAAATAATAAATAAATGGGTTTTTATTTACAAATAAACCTATTATAATTATTTAATAATGATGGTAAAATTATTTTTAAATTTTTTTTACCAGAATTGATAGTTCGTAGAAAAATAGAAAATGTGATCGAAGAACGTATTTCGGAATTTTGACTTTTCGACACCTAAAAGTTGTAGGGAATGTTGTTCATCTCTATACATTATACACACGCATATATTATAGACAGTTAACTATATAATAATAAACTTAATATGTATTATCTTATGTTAATTATGTTTAGAAAGTAATGTGACAAGTCAAGTTTTAAAAAATTAAAACTTATATATATAAGTACGGGTAAATAGGCACAAGGAAAAAGTTGCAAAAAAATTTAGTCTTAGGGACAACAAGTTTGCTTTTTAGTCTGAATGACACTTTTTAGTGTAAATTGAAAATGATAGTTACAACTATCATTCTGTGATTTACATTAAAAGTGTCCTTCAGCCTAAAGAACAAACTTTTTGTCCTTGAGACTAAATTTTTTTGCAACTTCTTCCTTATGCCTAAAATCCCCATATAAGTATATATCATTATCTCTTGTCATATCTTAGCCTTATCAACGTTATCCATCATGACCTAGAGAATATGACTAGAGATGGGGGGATGTGACATATGAGGGGGAGGAAGGTGGTTATGTGACTTGCCAAAATAATGACATGTGATGATATTTTAACCTAAGGTTAGTATGGTAATTTTTCTACTTTCTTGTGTCTATAAATACACATCAATTTCACCATATTTTCATTAACATCTCCATTTCCATTTCCCTAAAGATTTCTTTATGTTTTATGGCTTCTTATTTTAATTTAAACTTTGTTTAAAATCAAAAGTTCTAAATTGTTTTAAAGATGCAAACTTGTTTTTAAACTCTTTCTTCTCCATTTTTCATCCACTTTATTCGGCCATAACTTCCTCTATTTTACACCAAATCAAGATTTTCTTTCTTTCAAATCATATAAATTTTAGTATCTACAACTTTATTTGTTACTGTTTTTTCTAATTTCAAGCTTAGCTTTGCCAAAATCTCATTTCTTTGCAGTGTTCTTTTAAACTCAAAAATTCAGGTCCAAAAATAGCTTTCCTTCTTTTGACCATATCTACCTAAAAAAACTGATTTGAGTGATTCATATTTTTTAATTATAGAGAAAAGAATTTTCTAAAACTTTTCTTTTGATCGCTTTTTCGAAATCCAAGAGTAATATGTCCAAAAATCAATTGGAAGATGACATATTTTTGGGGTGATTTTTGGTACATCTATGGCATTTCAGGTTTCAAAGATTTTCAGTGAGTAAAATTACTTTATTTTGGATTTTTTTTTGAATTTACAATATTGTATTTTTGTGGTGATAATGTGATGATAAAATTGAATGTTTATTATGTTTGTCGATGGCGATTTGATAGATGTTTGCGTTTGGTGTTGAATTTGTGATTTGATTGTGACATTGTCGAGTTAGTAAGCGTATAACCTTACGTTTATGTGTTTCATTGTGATGTTAAGATTATGGTAGTATGGATGTATGGTTGTGAATTAAGAATGAATTATGTTGAGTTGAAACAAAGTTAACAACTTTGTGTGTTGCGATAGACGTGGGATCCGATTTGAAATCAAAACTATGATTTCAAGTTTCAAAATTTGGAAATAGTTTTAAGTTTTATCTTGGTTTAAGGTTTCAAAAGCTTTCTAATATTATTTCAAAACATGTAAGAGTAAGAAATTAAGTAAAGTATTTCATTTAAAATAAGTAGAGCAAACTGCTCTCATAGTGCTAGTTGCTATGGATGCAGTTCGATAAAAATTCATGATTCCATCTTTAAGTGATTCATTTTGGAATTGTTTTGCAAAAAATTTCAAAACTTAATTGGTAACTTAAAAAGATACTAAGTTTTTATTATTTAATAATTTATTTATTTAATAAAATAATTAAAGGTAATTAGCAGTTAGTTAGTAATTAAGTAAGTGATTAATAAAGTTTTTAATTAGTGATTAATTAAGATAAGAAGTAAATAAATGGTTAATTAAATAATATTTAATTAAGTTAAGTAGGTTAATTGATTATTATTTAGTAAGTGATTATTTAATTAATTTTTAATTAATTAGGATTTAACTAATAATGAATTGTTTAAAACTTAACTAAGATGCATTAAGAAGTTAATCAAGACTTAACCAAGTTTATTAAGTTAATTAAAGTTTAATTATGAATTGATCTTGATTTAGTAAGATATAATTAGGGTTTAAGCTAATTGAATATACTTTAATCTTTTCAAAGCTATGTATAAACTTAACCGGTTATGTATTAAATCAGTTTTCTTTTTAAGGTTAATTGATTTTAAATCAAAGGATCGTATGGACCACTAAATAGCCAAATGAATTAAAGTAGTCACTATAAAACGTTGACACATTTTATGAGAAGTAAGTGACTTGTGTTTAGCACAAATGCAGAATATTAGAAACGTGAAAGGTATAAGGAAGTTAATTTCAATAAGCGGGTCAAGGAAACTTAAGCATATATATATATATATATATATATATGTACTTTGTTTCCTCCTGACTATGGATTTACCTGCATTTATAACTTGGACATCTACTTATGATTGATTGTATGTTATGTGTGAATCCCTTACATATCTAATGTTGGGTAATACCAGTGATATAACTTGGATGAGTAAACCCAAAATTAACAATCCATTGTAGTCATTAAGTCTCCGTTTGGTTTTGGAAATTTAATATTTCATTTTCTTTTAAAATGGTCTTCAAGGCTATTCTATTTTGAACAAGATATTTGAAGAATGATTTGACAATTGTTTTGAATATTCTATAAAGAAGTTAATAAATAATTTTGAGGTATTTATAAGAGGAGTTTTAGAAGTAGTTTTGAATGTTCACAAAAGGATTTTATAAATGAGTTTGATTTATTCAAGGAAGTTTTATGCAAGGTTTTAAAGTTTATAAAGAAGTTATATAACCAAGTTTAAATAATTATAAAGAGTCTCATAAACGAGTATGGAGGTTGATAAATGTTTTGTAAATGGGTTTGGGTTAAAGAAAAATGATTTCATAGGAAAGGGAAAGTTATAAAAGGATTTAGTGAAAATAATTACAATATGAAATTAAGGTCTGGGTTTCTTGAGGTCGACCTTTTAAAAAAATGGTGGTATGGAACTTTCGTACCACACTTAACACTGAAGGAATAGTGCTTAGAGTTATTATTCTCTCCAATTTAAATAATGTAGTTAAACCCGTCTAAGAGATTTGAAAATGGAAAATCTTATAAATGTTTTGTGAATATACTTATGTAAAGGAGATAAGTGTATGTATGTTGATATGGGAAAGGAGATTTATAAATGAAAATGGTTTTGAGGCTAAGTAATCGCTTTGGGTAATTAAATCTCTAGAATTTATTGTTGTTGTTTGATAGTTAAATAACTGACTCGAAAACTTACTTCCAAAAGAACCGGGATTGAGTCAATAGGAAATTATCAGTTGTTGATGCGGAGAGATCGGGATCGGATCTATATTCGAAAACCACTCTAGACCAATATATGTTTGAGTGGAAGACATCTCGATGATGATTGAAGATGGTGCTCTTTGAAGTGCAAGGGCTAGTGCTACTAATCCTGAGGGTGATTCCAAAATGGATGTAGTAGGGTTATTGCCTTCGGTTTCGTTCAAACCCAGAACGAACTTGTATGGATGAGTGTTGGCATTGTATTGACGTCTTTAGAGAAGTGTTAGCATTCCAAGATGGATTGCTATGCAGAAAGGTAAAACATAGCCTCTAGCCTCGTCAACCGGGAATGACTAAAATAGGGGATATGTAGTAGGACTATGTGGGTTGTAACCATTAGGGTATATCATCATCCTTCTAGATATATACACAATCGTCAATGAATTCGGGTATGTGGGAGCACTCGGTTAAAGTTTGCAAAGCAACCGGGGTAATGGTATATACTCAATACTATCCGGCAAGGGGTAGGCTTGTTATGTGTTAGCAGGGGTCGGTAGGTACGACCTTGGTACATTTTTCTAGAGGTGTGCTATGGTGGGCGGTAACCCAGTAGCCCAATCATTAGTTGGAAGCCATTCTCTAATACGTGCCTTACATTTTCGATTGTAGAGCCCAGTATGAGATGCAAGAATTTCAGTTATTTTATATATTTACTTTAAACCCAAAGACTATGATAATATCACTGGATTTTGATATAAAATGTTTTGGTTATCGTAAGGTAAAAATCCATTTGTTTTTATGTGCAGTGTGGTCTTACGAGATACCCTTTATTGAAAAGTTTTCAAGTGTAGAAATCGGTTTGGTCGTTACTTATTATCGAGTTTTGCTCATGCTAACCAGACTGACCCGAGCGTTATTCCATGTAATGCTCAGGTCAGCATTAGTATGTTTTCCTAGATTTAGCTGGATACTTTGGAGTTGGAGAGGAGCTGGATGGTCAAGACGTATTCATGTATATTTATCTTCTGCCATATTACAAAGTTTGTATGTTTTTCAATGCAAGGACAGATTTCTATAACTGTCCAAATTTAGGATAAGTCTGATGTTGTATATATGAATGAAGAGTTTTTCTTTTTGTAAAGATCATTGTTGTATTATATAATATTTGCTGCATTGTGAGATTCTACGTTGTTTAGTTTTCTTCTATCTTCGACCTTCTTCTTTCATCCTAACAAATCGTATTTCTAGCACTTAAGTGTTCGGCATGTGATACAGTGGACATATTAGTGTTGATTTTTGAGGGTTGAAAGTTCGATTCGTTACATATTTATTCCATAAGTCTATCCAGGGTTTCTTATAGTTCCACTTATGTTTGTACATATGTAATTATATAAGTTCAGTTTATTACAACTATTGTAATTTAATTAACTTATATATAATTATTTACATGTATGTTATTAGTTAAATCATATTTAATTAATTGTAGCTTTATTAATTAAATCATATTTAATTATTTTTCAAATTTCACTTAAGTAACCAATTTGATTTATTTTATTTTATTTAAACTTACAAATTTTTATATTACTCATCTTAAACAATTTAAGGTAAATAATCATTATAACATTTATAGTAATGTTTATACATATCAATATAAATGTGTGTGTGTATCAATCAATTAACTTTTAATTATTTATTAATCCTTTTATTTAGTTAAATTTATTAATTTCAAAATTTTAATTTTAATTTATCTAAACAATTTTTAGATAAATATACAACTATAACAATTATAGTTATGTATACATATATCAGTATGAGTAATTCAATTAATCAGGTTTCAGCTAAATGTCTTATCTTATCAAATTAATATTTTTAATTTGCCAAGATAATTTTGAAATTTTTTAATTCATTTTATACCTTTGATAAAATTTTCTTTTTATATTTTAAACTTAGAGTTTGAGTTAAATATATTTTCAATTTTCAAATTAGCCGATGGCCTAAAGTCAATTTGGGCCTTCCATTTCGGTCAACCTTTTGAACTTATTCCACTCATTTTCCAGGCTATTATTAGGGAAAGGTGAATACTTTTTTTTCAGTACCAAGCCAAGGCACTGCTATGAGAGAGTTAGGGGTATTTCTCTGTGGGCAATTATGTAATTTGTTACATAAACTTAACTCTATGACATATCTAGTCCATAATAAAGGTATTTGATTTCAATTATATACTTTTTTATATAGTGATATAATTAGTTAAGTAATTAATTTAAAGTATATAAATAAGAAAATCCTTAGATGAAATTTTATGTGATTGTAATTGCAAATAGCTGTGATTGTGAGTAATCATTCCCAATATAAAATACCATTTTATTTTAGATATTCCTAGTCAAGATGATTCGAGAAAGGATGTCGAACATCCATTGCGATCAAAGTATGTAACGCTCTTCAAATATTTGGCAGTGCATTACTCATGGCAATACTGCAGGAAAAGTAGTTAACAGTAGCACGATATACTAGCTTTTGTTTCCAAATGCCACTTTTGGCATTTCTCCTCCTTTCTCCATCCAAAATAAATGCTCCAGAAACAAATTTATCTCACTCATAGAGAATTTCCACCTAAATTTTGATCGCCCGCACTTTTTTCCATATCCACTATCAAATTTTAATTTCCCTCTTCTCAACTCTTCCGCAACCTAGTTCTCATCTGCAGCCACATCCACCTTCAGTCCCTTCTCTACCTCCCTCTTCTACCTCGTCTCTGCTTTCACCCTGTCACTGCTTTCACCCGTCTCGACTTCTACCCTATCTACGCTTCTCCACTATCACCACCTTCATATTCATCTACCACTTTATGTACGTCTCTATCTTAACAGCCATATCTATCTTCATCTTCCCTTTTGTGTCTATCTCTATCTCGGTCTCTACATCCATGGTTTTTCGCGAGCCCCCTGAACCAATTTCTTCAAAAGGAATACAAACCTTAAACGACAGGTGTATTGTATCTAAAAATGGTAAATAATTTTGTAGTTTATTTATCTATTTAACAGTTTAGGTATGTAGTTTAATTGATTGTTATTTGATTTTGTTAAACTATGGGTATGAAATAGCAAGAGAAATTAGCCAAAGCTTTTGACCCGGACATAACCTCTCTATCTTCTCCGTCTAATTAATTTAATGAATTTTACTATTTCAAACAAATTCGATGATTTCAAAGAGAAAGTATCTTTCCATTTGAATCCTTTGAATAGATCGTTTTAGTTTTGGGATCGTGTTGTAGAATGTAGACATTTATACAAGCTACAAGATCGCTCCTTTACACATTTAATTCAATTTTAATCATTTTCATTGTCTAGTCGGTCTTTTAGGATTTCCCTCGTACAGGTTTGTCAGCTGAGAGTGAAACTTGGGAAGGACATGGATAAGCAAGATGAAATGTGAGAGCAACAACATGAGATTGTAGCTAATAAAGTGTATTCTTTGTGTTCTAAGCTCAGTGGCCTTTTTCTGAAGGTAATTTATGCATTACTTTTTTTAGGAATTTCAAATTATCGATGTATTTTAGTGTAGAAATGGGCTCTTATCGGCAATTATGATGTTGCTATATCTGTTTCATTAATAATTATAATGAAAACACATGGGTTACCTTGTTTAAAATAAAAGGTTTCATTGTTGAATGTTGCTTAGTTTCAACTTTTAAGTGTGCTTGTTTACCTTCAATATTCATGCTCATTTAGTGCTTTTATAAGAACAAAAAATTTCTTGATGATCATGATGAAGTGGTTAAGTTTTCAATTCATCTCCAAGAATTTTGTTAACTAGAAAGCAAACAGACTCTAGACACATGTACATGTATGTCTTTATAGTTCAATTTTGTGAAATTTTATGTACATTGCTGATAAACATACACTGTAACCTGTTTTCTATTAGTTTTGAAGTTTTTTCTTTTCAAATTTTCTATATATCCAGCTTTTCTCGATATATTACCAAAGTAATTTAAGCCCGTGCATTGAAGATAACATCAATTTAACATTGAAGCTTGATTTGTACGATGCCTTTTACTCTAACAGTATATGATTTCTAGTTAAATGTATATATTATATAATTTAAATTACCATATCAAATTTATTGTACCAGTTTCTTAAACTCTCTGATAATGTAGTCGTTTGCTTAATTAATAGGCAAATCTTATTTAGCTCCATCCGCTTGCGTCAAAAAGTTAGTTATATTCTATGGTCAAGCTCCTTCTACACCATTTCCAGTTGTTCGAAAAATTCTAGAGGAAGAATTGGATGAAAATTTGGAGCAATATTCGAACATTTTGATACCGAGCATGTTGGCTCTACTTCAGTTGCATAGTTTATCTGCTTTGAATACCTAGTATCCACATAATGGATATTGACAAATTTTTTATCTATGTTTATTTTAGGTTCATAAGGAAAATTTGAAGTCAATAAAAATGGTTGTCGCTGTCAAGGCAAGCTGAGTTTGATTAGTTTTTGTTTTTATTATTCAGGTGTATTTATTAATCAAGTGTACCTTTTGTTTTAATCCTGGTGTAGAACACTTTATGATGGTTGGTATAAAGAACGTGCAAAAATTTGTTTTGTTTTTGCAAAAGAGGATATTAAATTTTATCCATTTTCTCTTGCCAAAGAGGCCGAAGCAGGTACATTTTCAATTCCTAGTTAAATTCACCAATCTACGAAAATTGTTTGTTTCACTATTGATTTGTTTATTTTGACTGGATGCTAAATATTTATGCTATTTAATGTCCATGCATGTATTTTGGATAAAAATCATGATAATAACATGTACAGAAGTAATGATATTTTAAACAGAATTAAGTTGAGAAACACTCAATATTGTTAAGTTATCAGTAAATTACTTTTCGAAGTCTCTTGTTCGAGGATTGCATAAACCTTAGTTCAGTTACTGTAATATAACTATATGGTTTTGACACTACTTTTGGGACAAACCTCACTTGTGATTCACTTTTGAGCACATTACTTCATTACAGGGGACAACTCACTATTTCCTACTTAATTCAAATTGTTATGAGAATTTGGCGTTATTTTTACACTACTACACAATGAATTTTACATTAATTCAATTTTGTAGAAAAAAAATTTAGTTTTTGAATCAATTTTGCATTCTTAATTTGAGTTGGTTGAATTTTGCAATATGCAACACCTGTCTATAAGTTAATATGTATTAATAACCAGTTAATTATATAAGGTATTATATATAAATACTGGTACAACCATTAATATTTTGGCTCAACTTGATGCTACATCTAACTTGATTTTGCTTTCAGGTAGGCAAATTTTTGTATATATGAATTTTATATTGGTTTAGTAGAGTAATAGATCAATGCTAAAGGCAAGTTTAGATTTCAATGATACTTCTTGTAAACGTTGGCAAGTTTTGAGAAGCATTCTTTTTGAATATTTTGTTCCTAAATGATAATGCTATATTATTTTACTGATTAAGATTTTCATTACCTTAATTAAATGTCTATTAAGTGACAATTCTTTTTCAAAAGATTGATAATTTTTAAAAATAAGGCTGATGTATAAGGTTGCTTCCATATTTTCATCTTTCTAATCATTTGAATTAAAATCAGTTGAAGCGTGCAGGCCATCACGAGCCTAGAATGTATGCATGGGAAGCAGAGCAGTATGGGTTGCAGTGCAGCAACAAACGATATGGCAGACTGATCTTTTGCGCCATGACTATTCCCCATGATAGCCTTGGTTAGCAAGGAGTGCACTACCACATAAGAATGAGTAGCAGGGTGCACAGGCGTCTCAGGAATAGCAATGTGCGGAATAGACCTATCAAAATATGACCAACCCATTAACTCAACCCATTTACCCTTTTTTTAAATGGATTGGGTCATCCCATTTATTAATTTTATTAAATGGGTTATGGGTTGGGTTGACCCGTTTTTAAAAGGATTATAAGTGGGTAACCCATTTACCCATTTATTAAAAACATTAAATTTCAATATAAATTTGAAAAATAAGAATTTGGAACATATAACGTAGTTTTTTATAAAGACAAACAGTTGTACTTAGAAAATAAAAGGTCATCGCATCCTCATATTTGAACTTCACCTAGTGTAGAAGCTGCTATTTTTTTTGTTCAGACTGCAATAACTTCTTCATATTGACTCGGAATTAGGTGAGACTTCGATCGATTAACTTTCACCTAAATTACGGGCAGTAAGTAAAATTCAGATAGTCCATCGTGTGAACGCACACTGTAGTTCTCCAAGAGGACTGACAGTTGTACTTAGAAAATAACAGGCTATTACATTCTCATAGATGAACTCCGCTTAGTGCAGAAGCCGCTATTTTTTTGTTCAGACTACAATAACATCTTCATATTGACTCGAAATCAGGCAAGACTTCAACCGATTAACTCCCATCTAAATTACGGACAGTATGTAACACTTGGATACTTCATCGTTTGAACGCACACTGTAGTTCTCCAAGGGGACTGACAGTTGTACTTAGAAAATAACATGCTACTACATCACCATACACGAACTTCGCCTAATGCAGAAGCCGCTATTTTTTTTGTTCGGACTCTAATAACTTCTTCAGATTGACTCGGAATCAGGCGAGACTTCGACCGATTAACGCCCACCTAAATAACAGACAATATGTAACACTCGGATACTTCATCGTGTGAACGCATATTGTAGTTCTTCAAGGGAACTGACAGTTGTACTTAAAAAACAACAGGTTACTACATCCTCATATATGAACTCCGCCTAGTGTAGAAGCCGCTATTTTTTTTCAAACCGCAATAACTTCTTCACACTGACTTGGAATTAGAAGATACTTCGATCGATTAACTCCCATCTAAATTATAGATAGCATGTAACACTCGGATACTTCATCGTGTGAACACACGTTGTAGTTCTCCAAGGGGACTACCAGTTGTGCTTAGAAAATAACAAGCTACCACATCCCCCTATATGAACTCCGCCTAGTGCAGAAGCCACTATTTTTTTTCAGACTGCAATAACTTCTTCATACTTACTCAAAATTAGAAGAGACTTCGACCGATTAACTCACACCTAAATTATAGACAGTATCTAACACTCAGATACTTCATCTTGTGAATGCACACTGTAGTTCTCCAAGGAGACTGGCAGTTGTACTTGAAGATAACTGTAACGACCCGCTATTTTGGACTATTCGCATCCGCACATGTCGGACTTGAATAATTCAAAATAACGAATTGTTAATTTAAATTTGACAAAACTCAGATATACAGTAAATAAATAATAACAAAATCACAGACACAGAGTAATAATATGCAGCGGAAGTAAAAGAAATAGTAGTTCATGAAGCTACTATATAAATATATAAGATACATCAGAGTTTACAACAAAAGAGTAACACGATACAACGGGTACAAATCAGAATACATCACTGGAATCATCGAATACTGAAAGCAGAATAGCTAGCTGGATCTTCAAGCAAAGCTCCAACTCCAAAGGTGAGTCTCGAAGGTTGACCAACCACTCAGTCTGACCCGAGCGTAAAGCAAAACACAAGACACTCGAGTCAGGATTAATATTCTTATATCAATAAATCCAACTCAAGTGAAATAACAATTGAAATACAAGTAACTCAAAGGACGTTGGAATAACCGCCCTCTAAGGATCTGTTATACTATCTACTATATAGTAGTGTACGCTAAATAGATAACGTCTAACAGTAATATAAAATATCAAATCAGTGTTAAGGCATTACCATTATCCCCCTTAACACATTTTTATAAGCGTTATAGTCTATACAGCACTGTAAACTCCACCGTAAACAGGTGGGATATCAGGTAGTACTCCATAGGTATAACACAAAACAAATTCGTAGCGGTCGCGTATATAGGGATACAAGTATGACAAGGCACATGAGGCAATACCCAAGTTAGTGAAACTACCGTTTTCCTGATCCGGACTGGTGCAAACGCATCGCCGCAGCGAGCACAACACCGCGAAACAACACTCCTGAAATTACGGGGGTGCACCAATCAATCACAAGTAATGAGTAGTAGTTACGAAGAAGTGTGTCCACTTGAGGTGGCTAACCCCATTTGGCCCGGCACGGCTCCTGTTTTAGTCATTTCCAATTTGACACAAGTGTCAAGGCTATCCATTATCGTTCTCTTTCTTCAGTCATCACGTACATCATTCCAACCACTTCATTCTGGATCATCACTCCGCGTATAGTTATTAAAGTGGTTTTCGGTTTAGACAGAGAGTATGTCCATAACTGATTCCAGTCTCTCTAATAACTTTCGTAATTATTACACTGATTGGTCGTTTAGTAATTTCAAAACTAAATCAATTTCAATTTCAATTCGTAAATCAACATTTCGTTGTCTTTTTAAATCAATCTCCAAAATTTACGTTTCATAACTTTCAAATTACCATTTCAAAATCTTATAATTCGATTTCAATTTTTATTTAAACAATTCAAATATTGATTCAAGTTCGTATATAAGTTTCATTCCGAAATCATTTAAAATGGTTTAATTTTCATTCAAATCAATTTAAATTCATTTATCGATTTTATTCAATATTCGCTAAGTAAATTTATCCTTCAAACAACTTCTATTTAAATTCCAAATCATTTAAATCAACTGCTTACGTTCAACTTCATTATATCAAAACTTCAAATTGAAATAAAATAAATTCGTCAAATCAATTCTATAAATTACAAGTCTTACGTTAATTTCAATAAATCTCATTTTACTTATTTATTGACTTCGTTACAAATTTCAAACTCAATTAATAAAGAACTAAATTTCATATATTCGAGAGGTTTAATTTTACTTATTAACTTACTTAAATTTTCCAAAGCCTAATTAATAAATAAAGAAACTCAATTTCATTTATTAACGAAGTTCAAATCCACTTATTCAAAAGTTCAATTTCTCTTGTCAAAGAATTTAATTTCTATACAATTATCAAATAATTAAATCTTGTTCAATTATTATATAATTTCAATCTTGATTATTAATAATTTCAAAATTTAATAATTATAAACTTGGTTATAAATTCAAACTTAATTATTAAATCATTTCCACTTAATTATGAATGCAAACTTAATCATCAAATCATTTCAACTTAATTATAAATTCAACTTAATAATTTCAAACTTAATTATAATTCCAAACTTAATTATAATTTCAAATTTAATTATTAAATGATTTCAAACTTAATAGTTTCAAAACTCAATTATTACTAATTCCAAATTATTTACTAATAATTCCAAACTTAATTATTAAATAATTAAATTTCAAACAACGTTCTTTCATAAATTTCTACGTTTATATTTGTTTCAGATTTCAATATTTACATTTCCTTTCATAAAATTTCCAAATTCCAAATTTATTTCAAACTTATTCTTTATTTGAATAAAATCATTATTTTATTTTTAAATCAAATTATTGACCAATCGGATTTTGATTTAATTCTCTATCCTAGGTCAAATTCATTTGGGTATATAACATTTCAACCCGATTCCAATTTCAATTTAAGATCAAGCATAATAAAGGGAACTTGCAGTGCAATAACTAGGATGGTGTCAAAGTAAATAAACAAGCAATAACAACAATCAATAACAATTCAATAATTAATTCAAATAATCCCGAAATAATCGTATTAATTCACATTGATATTTGTGTAAATTAATATAATTATTTCTAGAATCTACACTATCATTTCATGTAGATTAAAGATTATTACATTACGGTTTTTCACTTGTCGTTCAATTTCAATTTCAGTTTCATCGATTTAAACAACATACATTCAATGGTTCAAGGTGTAATTAATCAAATCCTACGTGTCAATTAATTTAACATTTAAAGGGGTCATATTATACAAATTTAACTAATCAAATTCAACACATATGTCGATTCAAAATTTTAACTATCCTACGTCAAACTCAATTGCATAATATTTATCACTTTATACATTACAATCTAACATCCAATATAAACAACAATCAATCAATCAATTTATCAACCAAATTGTATTATCATCGCATAATAATTAACAGATAACGGTGTCTGATGTCATAGGTGAACAGATACAGGTAATTGCATATATAATAGTGTCAATTACTAACAACAACATATTTCAATTGTCGATTCAATTGAAATCAAATTTAATAAATAAAAGAATATTAATCGTGAGTGATTACTTACCTTTCGAGGCTAGAGAAGAACGAGGCTCAGATGAGTTACGAATCCAAAGCAAAGCTTGATTGAATGCGAATTTTAACAAGCGAAGCTGACAATAGAAATTGACAAAGTCGAATCAGAACTGGATCGATAGAACTGGTATAAGTGAATGGATATAACATAGAAAATACACATATACAAAATTATATTCTAATTTCAAACATTTATTAATAAAATATATATATACACACACACATTATTATTAAAATGTATAAATTTTCAATATTTTAGTTTAAGAGAACTATAATTTTTTTTTCAAAATCAATATGTAATACAAAATAAGCTTATATATGTAAGCTACAAAAATCATAATATATATTACATCAAAGTAAATTTGCTTTATTTCAATACATATAACCCATCACTTATATAACTAGCGCTACTATATTCAGTAGAAAAATGGTATAAATTAACTAATATATATATAACAGCCTTTATAAACACAATACACACTGCACAAATTTGTACATACATATAAAAGTAACAAATATGCTATATATATAACTTGTACATTATAAACTAAGATAACATTGATAGTGTGGTACACTGTGCAAGTACGTTAATTTATCTAAATGCGTGCCCAGGACAAATGCATACTCACGATATTTTCAAGAAGCAAAATTATGAACAACTTATGTATAGTAATATAACAATATAGACTAATAAAAATAGGCATTGTGAAGAACTTTACCGTATTTGTTTATAAAGTAACGTATACTGTAGTATATACAAATGGATCTACTTAATATATTATAATTATTTAAACTGTACTTTATAAATTTTCCTTTTTCGAAACAGTGCAATATCATACTACTAACAAATTACAATATAACCCTTATACAACTTGTATGCAGACAACTTTTTTTTTTGCTAATATATGTTTTAACACAAATGACGCACCAACTTTGATTTATATAAACAATTATATAACTTACATGAACATAAAAAAATTTGAACTAAAGCAAACTTACGTTCTATATATATACAGCTTGCGTGCATAAATCACGAAGAGTGGGCTGCATGCATGACGGTGATGTGGAAGAGGTGAGGTGTAACGACCCAGGATTTTTATTAATTAAAATTTTAATATTTAATTAATTTTAAATATTAATAAGTGAGTTTATAAGTCGAATAAATTTTATTTCGAATAATTGGATTTAACTGGATAATTAAATCAATAATTTAATATGTTAAATTATGGAAATAATTGAAAATTGAGTTAAATATGATTGAAAATGATTTGTAAAATTTTATTTTATCATGTTGGAGTTAGAACGATATTTTAGAACTTTTAAAATCGAATTAAAAGTTAATTTGTGAAAATTGAATATTTTAATATTTAATCGACTAGTGAAAATAGTCAATTTTTGAACAGTCTCAGAATTGAACGAAACCAGTTTCATTGGATCCGTAATAGTTAGTTATTACCGGATTTCAATTTTCGTGTCAATCGGAGTTATCGTTTGATCGTAGCAGCTCGAAACGCATCGAATTGTTTTTAATTTTAATTTGGCGAGTTAAAATAGTCATTTTTCAAAAAGTCTCGGATTTCGACGAAACTAGTTTCATCGGATCCGTAATGTGATATTATTGTATGGTTTCAAATTTTGTGTCAATTGGATTTACCGTTTGTCCGGTACAAATTAAAACGCCTAGAAAATCGATTAAATCAGTTTAATTTAAGTTGAACGTTTATTGCCATAACTCGCACAGATGTCTGAATTAGCTTTCGAAACCTGTTCCATTGTGTCCGGAACGCGGAGTAAACCCTAGAAACGCTAGTTACGGCGCGTAAATCGGAGTTCGGAATTTCCGGATAAATAGTGTCGATCGATTTTCCTATAAATAGCCCCTCTCTCTCTAAAAAATAAAAATAAAAAAATAAAAACCTAAACCTAACCCTAGCTAGCCGCCACTAACATTATCAACGACCAGAATTTTCCCTCCTTCCTCCCTCGATTACTCCAAATCCATCAACAATTAGACGAAGACATCAACTAACAAAATGAAGAGCTCATCGAGAGCTACAATCTGAACGGTGGAGATCGCGAATGGAGTTGTAATTTGTGAGAAAATTGCCCACGTTTCGTTGAAGTTGCGCACGAAATTCTAGGCTGTAGGTGGGGCTGAGTGCCACCATGCTCAGGCCGAAGGTTGAGGGGATGGAGACGCATCTCGTGGTGGCGACATGATGAAGTTTCATCGAGTATAAGTGGTGCAAATTTAAACCCTAATATTTATGCTATGGGTTTCATTATGTTCGGCTCTTACCTGTAGCCGTGCGCACGCAAGAAGAAGAAAGGGGTAGGGATGTGCGGCTGTGATGCAAAGGAGCAAGATCCAAAGGCTCTGAATGAATAGGTTTAAAATTAAAAGAATATATGTTGAAATTTATGTATATAAAAATCGAGTAAACTTGTAAAATGCATAACTTTTTCATACGAGGTCGAAAACGCGCGAAACCAGTTGCGTTGGAATCGTATCGACGAGCACTACGCGATGAAATTGGATTGGAGTTGTTTGGAGCTAGTGAGAATTTTGGGTAAAATTAAACGTCCGTTTAATTTTATTCGAAATAAATCGCTAAAACGAAATTTAAATCAAGGTGAGAACTTCTCACTCAGTCGAATCAGTTTCGATTTTATTTTAAATAGTTAGATTTAAAATATTTAAATGCATGTTTGAATGATGATTGTTATCTATTGATTGTTAAAATAGACATTATGCGCCGTTAGTAAGCGGATGTTATTTATTAAAAACATATACCGCGAATATTTCATAAACAGTGAAATTGGTATTATATATAATAGCAATATATATATATATATTGGCATATGTATATATTGGAGTTATTGATTTCCCGCATTTGTATAGCGGATGAGACCCTATTGCGCCGTCTATTAAGCGGATAATATTATTAAATCTCATATACCGCGATAATTTCGTACTGGAGCGGAATTGGTATTGTGCTAATGTTTGTGGATGCAGGAAAACAGGTTGGAGGGATCCAACTGGATTCCTCAACAGTATTTATTTGATTTCAGATATTTTGATATTTGATGGACTATCATATACGATATATGATGTCGTTGTTGTCGTGATTGACTATTTGGTATGTAGCATCATTGAACCAAATTTTGGAATTTTAAAATGATTTTTAAAGTGATTTTGAAAGAAAACGTTTATAAAATATTTTTGGAATTGATCCATTTTAAATAAATAAACGTATAATTTTTAATGTTATAAAAATTATGATTTTTGAGAAATATGGTTAAAGGTTGATTTTTGAAAATATAGGATTTATAAAATCTAATTATTTTATGAATCAAAATGGTGAAATTATAAAGGACTTTGAAGACGTTTTAAAATATTAATATGAATTGACTTGTATATAAGATTTATAAAATGGATATTTATAAATTAGAATATTTTGGATTATAAAACGAGTTTTTATAAGTGTTAGAATGAATTGTGAATGAATTTTATAAATGAATGAAATTTATAGAATTATAAACGGTGAAGTTATAAATGAAATTTTATAAGCAGTAGGTTTGTAAAATTTATAAAGTTATTGAAAGAATAGTTTTGGATAAATAATTGAATCTTATAAGTTATAAGATTTATAATTATGAAGTTCAAAGGAACGATTTTTGCAAACAAATAAATTATAAGTATTTAACTTATAATATGAACCTTTGGTATATAATTGAGTTATGAATTGAATATAGGAAAATAAAGGAATTTATAAACGTTGTTTTATAAATTCGCAAACGACTTATTTTGATAAGTAAATTGTTGAAACCTATTAATGGAGTTATATTCACATTTTTGACTGTGAATAATCCTTTAAAATGAAATATATAAAAGGATGAAATTTGTTAACGTAGTATATTCACGTTTGAATAGTGAATAATATGTTAAAGAAAATGTTTAGAATGTGATATTTTAAATTGAATTAAAACGATCTAATGATGTTTTAAATGTGTTGAGATTCGAAATCATAGATTTCAACATTTATTGTTGAAATAGATGTTTTCGAGAAATAAAAGGAAATGGTGGACTATAGCACTATTGTTATAGTAAATGATTTCCGAAAGGAAATGTTTTGTATAGTATTGGGATTTATACATCTATTTTAATTTCAAATCCCTATACTAGTGATTTTGGGTTGTCGTAACGATGTTTTACGCAACATTCGTTTTTGGCCCAAATAAATATGTTTAAGAGAACGATTTCCTTAAAGAATGAAATATATACTTAATTTCGATTGAAGTATATTGAATATTTTCCAAGTGTTGAAAATAAAAGATTTGTGAATTACTTATTAAATAAGTATGGAAATGTTTTCCAATATAAGGTGAATATTAGAGAATTTATCTTTTTGAAGATAAATTGAAATCGAATATTCATAGATATTTTGGAATATAAATTCACTATGGAATTTATAAAAGAAAGGGGAACTTGTTTAAAAATAAATATTGATTTATTTTTGAAGTGTGAAAATTATATATCTTGTAAAAGATATTTTGGAAAATAAACAATTTGGAAAATTATGTGGAAACTGGTGATGTGTGCATATCCATTGATAGTTCAATAACCGACTATCAATATTTACCTTTGAAAGGTATTTGTTGGGATTTGTTGAATTTGAATGCTACACTTGTTTTTAAATTATTGCGCTCGTTATTCGGATTACCCATTCCGAATAGTGATACGACGTAATGGATAGCATTGAAGATCGGTGTTGAAGACCGGTATTTGCGAGAGCGATAGGATGACCTGTCGATTGACTCTGCACCGAGTTGCTCCGGTATAGAGTTCTCCATATGTGATGGTGAATCCGATCAGGATTGTGGATATCCGGATTGCAAGGACTTCTTTGTAAGTGCCTTCGGTTTTGCTCGATCCCGGAACAGACTTGTATGGATTGCATGTCTGACATTACAAATTGAGATATAAAGCAGATTTCTTTCAAATATATTTCTGTTGGTGGCAGAGAATTTATTCTTTTAGCTTAACACCCTTCTCTGAGACGTACGAGCTCAGAGGTTATGTAGTTGAAGGTTATCAGCGATATATTCCCAATTTGGTAATGTGACATGCTGAGTGTTGCTGAAAAATGATCATTGTGTTGATTATTTGTGATAGGATCATTTATTTGATCGACTATCTTGGTGATCATTTCTATGATCATTTGTTGACCCAAAGCATGGCTTTTGTATAAAGTATGTTTTTGTGGACGTGACTTCGTCGAGCCTCACACCCCGTGAATGGTCAAAACAGGAAAGATGCGGCAAGGTTATGAGGGGTAGCGCCCTTTAGGATATGTGCATTTCCTTCTGGAAAAGGGTGGTATCATGGTATGGAGCCCAGATACTTACTCATGTTGAAAACACTTTATGATTGTGTGAATTGATTGCGAGCGCTCGGTGAAAGGTCCCAAAGGACTGGGGGATGGCATATTCGGTCAGTTGTTACTCAGTTAGGGGTAACCCGGCCTTGTGTTGGTAGAGATCCGGTTTGGTTCTCGGGGATGTCCATCCAGAGGCATTCTCATGTGGCAATGGGAAGTTCCTTGGCCTGATCATTCGTTGGAAATCCAAAGAAACAATACGATCTTGTACGGTATTAGTTGTAGAACCTATCATTCACTTATGGTGGCGCCCCACTGTTTGGATGGTAGCTATAGTAGGCATAGTTCGGAATGTCTATGCTGGCTAAGATTTATATTCTACTTTCGAAATGAATTTTTCCTACACTATGCACTAGTAATAATATCAAATGTTTCTTTTAAATGCGTATCAAGCATCTTTGACTATCATAAGGAGAAATCTTCTCCGATTCTGCGTTTGCATTGTGTGTGTGTGCGGGAGGCCTTATGGTAGTCTCATTTTTAAAAGCATTGCGAATTGACTTTAAAAATATTCTTCTATTTTGAATTTAAAGATAAATAAACTATTTTGAGTTCCCACACCAGTCACATGACTGACTCGGAGTTTATTATTTTCCTTCCTAAACTCTGGGTGCCCACCAATTTCCACACGGGCAGTCAAGAGTTAAGGTTTATCAGAATATTCTGGAGTTGCTGGAGGCAAGATGGATGACATGGCGTAATACTAGTATATAGTATTTATTTTCCGCTGCACTGTTTGTTGTTGTTGTTGTACACTCTGATGATATGAAATGTAATGTGAAAAATGTAATAACTGATATAGTTCTTGGATTAAAGATTATTCATTTATTATTATATGTTGTTCCGCTGCGAATTGTGAGATTCTGATATTGTTCTGTTGTTTTCTGTTCCGTTATATTTTCTATTCTCTTTTTCCCTCTATTTTCTATATTTCCTCTTATATTTTCTGTCTTCTTCTGTCTCTTTCCTTTTCTAAAACATTGATAATTCGTATTTCTGTTCATCTTGAATTAATCTATGGAGATTAGTGTATATTCAAGGGGTACGGATTTGCGGGTCATCACATGAGGCTTTGCAATGGTGTTTGGCTAACAAGGTGGAAGCGCGTGCTTGATTGATGGGTTGCGACTAGAGGAAAGATGAGGAGGGAAGAGGGGACTCGGATCTGCGTTGGAGGCAATGGTCCGGCTACAAGAGAGAGGCGAGACAAGGCTGTCGGGGTGTGCTCGGCTGTGTCAGCAAGCAAGGAGAGAGAGAGGAGCAATGGGTATGTTAGGACTGAGGTGGCCAGGCTATGAACGGCAGTTGTTTCGGCCTCGTGCTATGGCGGGTTGCGCAAGTGGATGGGCTGGGTCGGCATTGGAAATGGAAGAGGAGTGGACTTGCCGTTGGGCGATAGAAGGCTGAAGCTATGCGAGCTGATGAAAGAACAGGAATGCATTCGAGCTTCATATATCACATATCATTTTTTTATTCTTTTAAGAAACAGAGAATTTGAAAATGAAGGCAGGTGAATAGCTTATCAGGCAAAGGAATGGAATGAGAGGTTGAATGATGAAGGCCTTTGGTGCTTGGGAGACTGTTGCGCATGCATAAAAGGGAGAAGACATGAAAGAAGAAAAAAATGGAGTGTGGGAGGCCAGGGAGGAATGGTGGTAGCTGATACTTGTTACACAATTTATGTTTTGATATGGGAAGATGAAAGAAAGTAATACAGGGAAGAGATGTGAAATAAATTGGAACAGGTTCCCAATAGGCACAAGCATGCAAATAGCTGAACGGTTAATTTCTTTTTTTTTGAAAGTGTGAACACGACAAAATGAAGAGACACGGCCACGACTATCGAGAATGTTAAAAATAATAAAAATAAGGCCAGGGAGTCGCAAAGTCATATGCGTGAATTTTGGAAATACTGAAGGCTCTTAATTTACAAATGAACGTTAGCAACGTATCGGCTTTCAAATTTATTATAATTCTCTCGAAAGATATAAATAGAAATAAAAATGAGAGATGGGAAAAAGAAACGTACCAGAATAATGATAGCAATGACTGTTTGAAATTTAAACGGACACAGGGAATTAAAAGTCTAGAAAAGTACCGATACGGAAGGCGTTTCGCAAAGTGTATCGTACACCGGACTCCGAATTTGACGATCGAATATACCGTAGAGATCAGCACGACGAGACGATCAAAATGGTATATAGGTATCAGTGATTTGATTGAATTATAAAAATTCAAAATTTATACTACGAAAAATGCAAGAAAATCGCAGAAAAATAAGATCGACGGAGCCAAAGATGCCCGAATTTGGAAAAACGACAAACTGACATCTTGCTCAGAAGATGGTTTAGAATTTTTCTTTGTAAAATATTTTGGTTTTGAAAACGTTTTATTTTCATCGCTTTTTAACCGATTAAATTGAAGTAAATTTACGCAGAAAATAAACTTTCGTATTTTCAGACGAAAATTTACCAGTTGCTATGTTTAACTAGACGCATTCCAAATATAAAATTTATATTTCAAAATTTTATCGTTTAAATTCCATAAAATTTCCATTAATAACGTTATTAAAACTAGTTAAATTTATGGGTCATTACATTCTCCCCCACTCAAAACTTTTCGTCCCCGAAAAGGAAGGAAGTAGGAGAATAGAAACAATCAAAAGAGAATAAACTTGAATTACATTATAAACAATTAATTTAAACCATATGAATTTAAATAAATTTATATTCAACAATTTGTTTTTTTTTAAATTCAAGATCTTCATTAAATTGATTTGATTTCACATTTATTAACGTTAAGTACAAAGGTTTCTTTCAGATGAAATTAAATTTATACTCAATTTATTCAAGATACTCCCTTAAGTTGATTTAATTCAATTTATTAACTTTCAAAACAAATTTTCTTCTATTAATCACAACTATTATACAATTAACTTATTGTTCTATTTATTTCCATAAACATTTTATAGTTAAAATTTAAGTGAATAACATTTATTATACAAACTCATATTTTATTTATAAAGACAATTTATATTATATATTACCAAATTTCTTAAATTTACAATTTCAAAGATCATAAATAGAAATTTATTATAATCATACTCTATTCGACAAATTTAATTCTTTTTAATTTCAAATTATTATTAAATTTATTCTACTCGATATATCTTATCACGTATATTATGTATATTTACATTTATTATAACTACTCAAATTTATTTAAAAATTCCTTGATATCATTTTCTACTGTATAATATTCAATTACATAGTTAACCTTTGAAATTTTAGGTAAGTTATATAGAATGAAATCGAGTATTATACAAGTAAAATTTTACAATTCACTTATTTCAAGTTTAGTTTTATTCAAAATTCATGCCTCAATTTATAATTTGAAATCACCTTTAATCATAAATTTAAGAATTAAATTTTCAAGTAACTTCAAATTTATTTAGAGACAAATAAATATATATTATATCAAATCAATTTTTAAACCATACATCAATATATATTACAAATCAAATCATACTTTAAGAAATTCAACTCAATTTACTTCTAAACAAACCGTAGCAAAGCTACAGAATAGTCTCTCCACTTCGAAACTCGAAAATGAATGTCGATGATGCGGCCGTCATCACCGAAATTATTTTCCAGCGACAAAGAGAAGAGCACTGATTTAAACATTTTAACTTTTTGAAATGATTTCAATTTGAAAATATTTTAAAATATACACCTTAAAACTTTCAAATAAAAGTTTGAAATCACCGAAAATTAAATTCTCAAATTCTAATTTTAATATATTTCAAATTCCAAATCAAATTATAACCAAATTTTATAAATTCATTTATCTATTTCATGAAATAGTCAATGATTTATAAAATAATAAAAGAAAATTAAATTTCCACATTTCGAACAACAGATTCATTAACAATTTAATTTCAAAAAAATTATACTTATATATAATATAATCATACACAATTTATTTCGTTTACCAAATTGAAAACAATATTGTGTCAGTTTGCTCTGTTAAAGTGTTTTGGAAATCCTATCGATAACATTGATCAGACGAATCGATCGAAAACCCAAATCAACATCGACAACTCAAACAACACAATGTAAAATAAAAAAAATTAAATATTAGTTTACAAATACATTTCTTTGCTTGACGATACTGGAATGAATTTCAAAAATAAGGATAGGGTTCAAATTTGATGGACTCAAATTAAAGAGAATTCTGATTCGAATACAGGTTCGAAAGAAAAGATAAGATGATTCAACTAATAGTATCGGGAGATGGATTAGCTTATTTAATTCACGGGCAACCCTACCGGTCGACCGTAACTTCAAGAATAAGATCGACACTACGAGGTAAATCAACATTCGATCTCAAGAATAGAATTCAGGCATAACGGAAGATAGATAGCACCGTAAATCGAGGATACAAAAATCTCCGGTAAATCGATGTCTATTGTAAAGGAGTTTCATCCATTTATAAATAATTCGAAGATTGGCGGGACCGCCGATCCATTATAAAGATCATTTGAAGTGGAGTTATGGGGTACTCCAGAATTGAAAGAAGACAAATAGTGAGGGACAAGAATGAATTCCGAAACCGAGGGACGTTACGAAATTCAAAGGAATTGAGTCAAAAGGAAGAGATTGAAACTCGAATTAGAGTGATTCTATAAATACATTTACCCTATATGCTAAGTTTTGCCTAGAGCTACCAAAAGCTCTGATACCAACTGTAACGACCCGCTATTTTGGACTATTCGCATCAGCACATGTCGGACTTGAATAATTCAAAATACCGAATTGTTAATTTAAATTTGGCAAAACTCAGATATACAGTAAATAAATAATCACAAAATCACAGACACAGAGTAATAATATACAGCGGAAGTAAAAGAAATAGTAGTTCATGAAGCTACTATATAAATATATAAGATACATCAGAGTTTACAACAAAAGAGTAACACGATACAACGGGTACAAATCAGAATACATCACTGGAATCATCGAATACTGAAACCAGAATAGCTGGTTGGATCCTCAAGAAAAGCTCCAACTCCAAAGGTGAGTCTCGAAGGCTGATCAACCACTCAGTCTGGCCCGAGCGTAAAGAAAAACACAAGACACTCGAGTCAGGATTAATATTCTTATATCAATAAATCCAGCTCAAGTGAAATAACAATTGAAATACAAGTAACTCAAAGGACATTGGAATAACCGCCCTCTAAGGATCCGTTAAACTATCTACTATGTAGTAGTGTACGCTAAATAAATAACGTCTAACAGTAATATAAAATATCAAATTAGTGTTAAGGCGTTACCGTTATCCCCCTTAACACATTTTTATAAGTGTTATAGTCTATACAACCCTGTAAACTCCACCGTAAACTGGTGGAATATCAGGGAGTACTCCATAGATATAACACAAAACAAATTCGTAGTGGTCGCGTATATAGGGATACAAGTATGACAAGGCACATGAGGCAATACCCAAGTTAGTGAAACTACCGTTTTCCTGATCCGGACAGGTGATAACGCATCGCCGCAGCGATCGCAACACCGCGAAACAACACTCCTGAAATTACGAGGGTGCACCAATCAATCACAAGTAATGAGTAGTAGTTACGAAGAAGTGTGTCCGCTCGAGGTGGCTAACCCCATTTGGCCCGGCATGGCTCCTGTTTTAATCATTTTCAATTTGAAACAAGTGTCAAGGCTATCCATTATCGTTCTCTTTCTTCAGTCATCACGTACATCATTCCAACCACTTCATTCTGGATCATCACTCAGCGTATAGTTATTAAAGTGGTTTTCGGTTTAGGCAGAGAGTATGTCCATAACCGATTCCGGTCTCTCTAATAACTTTCGTAATTATTACACCGATTGGTCGTTTAGTAATTTCAAAACTAAATCAATTTCAATTTCAATTTCAATTCGTAAATCAACATTTCGTTGTCTTTTTAAATCAATCTCCAAAATTTACGTTTCAAAACTTTCAAATTACCATTTCAAAATCTTATAATTCGATTTCAGTTTTTATTTAAACAATTCAAATATTGATTCAAGTTCGTATATAAGTTTCATTCCGAAATCATTTAAAATGGTTTAATTTTCATTCAAATCAATTTAAATTCATTTATCGATTTTATTCAATATTCTCTAAGTAAATTTATCCTTCAAACAACTTCTATTTAAATTCCAAATCATTTAAATCAACTACTTACGTTCAACTTCATTATATCAAAACTTCAAATTGAAATAAAATAAATTCGTCAAATCAATTCTACAAATTACAAGTCTTACGTTAATTTCAATAAATCTCATTTTATTTCTTGTTAAATAAATTCGATTTTTACTTATTTATTGACTTCGTTACAAATTTCAAACTCAATTAATAAAGAACTAAATTTCATATATTCGAGAGGTTTAATTTTACTTATTAACTTACTTAAATTTTCCAAAGCCTAATTAATAAATAAAGAAACTCAATTTCATTTATTAAGGAAGTTCAAATCCACTTATTCAAAAGTTCAATTTCTCTTGTCAAAGAATTTAATTTCTATACAATTATCAAATAATTAAATCTTATTCAATTATTATATAATTTCAATCTTAA
Organism: Allium cepa; assembly: GCA_030765085.1. Classification (NCBI taxonomy): domain Eukaryota; kingdom Viridiplantae; phylum Streptophyta; class Magnoliopsida; order Asparagales; family Amaryllidaceae; genus Allium; species Allium cepa. The sequence continues at coordinate 255,898,373 of CM060929.1, forward strand.
TTATTAATAATTTCAAAATTTAATAATTATAAACTTGGCTTTAAATTCAAACTTAATTATTAAATCATTTCCACTTAATTATGAATGCAAACTTAATCATCAAATCAATTCAACTTAATTATAAATTCAACTTAATAATTTCAAACTTTATTATAATTCCAAATTTAATTATAATTTCAAATTTAATTATTAATTGATTTCAAACTTAATAGTTTCAAAACTCAAATATTACTAATTCCAAATTATTTACTAATAATTCCAAATTTAATTATTAAATAATTAAATTTCAAACAACGTTCTTTCATAAATTTCTACGTTTATATTTGTTTCAGATTTCAATATTTACATTTCCTTTTATAAAATTTCCAAATTCCAACTTTATTTCAAACTTATTCTTTATTTGAATAAAATCATTATTTTATTTTTAAATCAAATTATTGACCAATCGGATTTTTATTTAATTCTCTATCCTACGTCAAATTCATTTGGGTATATAACATTTCAACCCGGTTCCAATTTCAATTTAAGATCAAGCATAATAAAGGGAACTTGCAGTGCGATAACTGGGATGGTGTCAAAGTAAATAAACAAGCAATAACAACAATCAATAACAATTCAATAATTAATTCAAATAATCGCGAAATAATCGTATTAATTCACATTTTTATTTGTGTAAATTAATATAATTATTTCTAGAATCTACACTATCATTTCATGTAGATTAAAGATTATTACATTACGGCTTTTCACTTGTCGTTCAATTTCAGTTTCAGTTTCATCGATTTAAACAACATACATTCAATGGTTCAAGGTGTAATTAATCAAATTCTACGTGTCAATTAATTTAACATTTAAAGGGGTCATATTATACAAATTTAACTAATCAAATTCAACACAAATGTCGATTCAAAATTTTAACTATCCTACGCCAAATTCAATTACATAATATTTACCACTTTATACATTACAATCTAACATCCAATATAAACAACAATCAATCAATCCATTTGTCAACCAAATTGTATTATCATCGCATAATAATTAACAGATAACGGTGTCCGATGTCATAGGTGAACAGATACAGGTAATTGCATATATAATAGTGTCAATAACTAACAGCAACATATTTCAATTGTCGATTCAATTGAAATCAAATTTAATAAATAAAAGAATATTAATCATGAGTGATTTCTCACCTTTCGAGGCTAGAGAAGAACGAGGCTCAGATGGGTTACGAATCCAAAGCAAAGCTAGATTGAATGCGAATTTTGACAAGCGAAGCTGACAATAGAAATTGACGAAGTCGAATCAGAACTGGATCGATAGAATAACTGGTATAAGTGAATGGATATAACATATAAAATACACATATACAAAATTATATTCTAATTTCAAACATTTATCAATAAAATATATATATATATACACACACATTATTATTAAAATGTATAAATTTTCAATATTTTAGTTTAAGAGAACTATAATTTTGTTTTTCAAAATCAATATGTACTACAAAATAAGCTTATATAAGTAAGCTACAATAATCATAATATATATTACATCAAAGTAAATTTGTTTTATTTCAATACATATAACCCATCACTTATATAAGTAGCGCTACTATATTCAGTAGAACAATGATATAAATTAACTAATATATATATAATAGCCTTTATAAACACAATACACACTACACAAATCTGTACATACATATAAAAGTAACAAATATGCTACATATATAACTTGTATATTATAAACTAAGATAACATTGATAGTGTGGTACAATGTGCAAGTACAGTTAATTTATCTAAATGCGTGCCCGGGACAAATGCATACTCACGATATTTTCAAGAAGCAAAATTATGAACAACTTATGTATAGTAATATAACAATATAGACTAATAAAAATAGGCATTGTGAAGAACTTTACCGTATATGTTTATAAAGTAACGTATACTGTAGTATATACAAATGGATCTACTTAATATATTATAATTATTTAAACTGTACTTTATAACTTTCCCTTTTTCGAAACAATGCAATATCATACTACTAACAAATTACAATATAACACCTTATACAACTTGTATGCAGACAACTTTTTTTTTTGCTAATATATGTTTTAACACAAATGACGAACCAACTTTGATTTATATAAACAATTATATAACTTACATGAACATTAAAAAAAAATTTGAACTAAAGCAAACTTACGTTCTATATATATACAGCTTGCGTGCATAAATCACGAAGAGTGGGCTGCATGCATGAAGGTGATGTGGAAGAGGTGAGGCTTTGCGACGGTGTTTGGCTAACAAGGTGGAAGCGCGTGCTCGATTGATGGGTTGCGACTAGAGGAAAGATGAGGAGGGAAGAGGGGACACGAATCTGCGTTGGAGGCAATGGTCCGGCTACAAGAGAGAGGCGAGACAAGGCTGTCGGGGTGTGCTCGGCTGTGTCAGCAAGCAAGGAGAGAGAGAGGAGCAATGGGTATGTTAGGACTGAGGTGGCCAGGCTATGAACGGCAGTTGTTTCGGCCTCGTGCTATGGTGGGTTGCGCAAGTGGATGGGCTAGGTCGGCATTGGAAATGGAAGAGGAGGGGACTTGCCGTTCGGCGATGGAAGGCTGAAGCTCCCCGAGTTGATGGAAGAACAGGAATGCATTCGAGCTTCATATATTACATATCATTTTTTATTCTTTTAAGCAACAAAGAATTTGAAAATGAAGGCAGGTGAATAGTTTATCAGGCAAAGGAATGGAGTGAGAGGTTGTATGATGGAGGCCTTTAGTGCTTGGGAGACTGTTGCGCATGCATAAAAGGGAGGAGACATGAAAAAAAAAATGGAGTGTGGGAGGTCAGGGAGGAATGATGGTAGCTGATACTTGTTACACAATTTATATTTTGATATGGGAAGATGAAAGAAAGTAATACAGGGAAGAGATGTGAAATAAATTGGAACAGGTTCCCAATAGGCACAAGCATGCAAATAGACTGAACGTTTAATTTCTTTTTTTTGAAAGTGTGAACACGACAAAATGAAGAGACACGGCCACGACTGTCGAGAATGTTAAACAAATAAAAAAAAGGTCAGGGAGTCGCAAAGTCATATGCGTGAATTTTGGAAATACTGAAGGCTCTTAATTTACCAATGAACGTTAGCAATGTATCGGCTTTCAAATTTATTATAATTTTCTCAAAAGATATAAATAGAAATAAAAGAGAGAGATGGGCAAAAGAAACGTACCAGAATAATGATAGCAATGACTGTTTAAAATTTAAACGGACACAGGGAATTAAAAGTCTAGAAAAGTACCGATACGGAAGGCGTTTCGCAAAGTGTATCGTACATCGGACTCCGAATTTGACGATCGAATATACCGTAGAGATCAGCACAACGAGACGATCAAAACGGTATATGGATATCAGTGATTTGATTGAATTATAAAAATTCGAAATTTTATACTACGAAAAATGCAAGAAAATCGCAGAAAAATAAGATCGACGGAGCCAAAGATGCCCGAATTGGAAAAATGACAAATTGGCATCTTGTTCAGAAGATGGTTTAGAATTTTTTTTGCAAAATATTTTGGTTTTGAAAACGTTTTATTTTCATCGCTTTTTAACTGATTAAATTGAAGTAAATTTACGCAGAAAATAAACTTTCGTATTTTCGGACAAAAATTTACCAGTTGCTATGTTTACTAGACGTATTCCAAATATAAAATTTATATTTCAAAATTTTATCGTTTAAATTCCATAAAATTTCCATTAATAACTTTATTAAAATCGGTTAAATTTACGGGTCGTTACAATAACAGGCTACCATATCTCCATATTTGAATTTTGGTAACAATTAGAATTAAAATTTAAAGCATAAAAATTAGAATTATTATTATTATTATTTTTTAGTCAAATCTAATTTAAATCTTTAAATGCATTAATGGGTAACCTGCTTATTAAACGGGTTGGATCATAAATAGGTTGGATCATAAGTGGGTAAAAAAGAATGGGTCATAAATGGGTTGGGTCAAACTCGACCCAGCCCATTTTGACCCAACCCAAGCCATTTGACATGCCTAGTGCGGAAGAGTAGATGCCTAGGTGTGAACTAAAACTGTAGTATGAACGTGTGCATGTGGATGGACCATATCAATATGTGTACATAATTTTGCATGCCTGGACAAATCAAATTGAGCTACTGCACTATTTGATTCAACCAGACCTGGTTGGACATTAGCAAGCTCATGCAACTGGACAAGATCAGAAGGAGTAGCTGCAGATGCAGGCAGTGTATCAACTTGGACAAGATCAGAAGGAGTAGTTGGTATCATCTTCTTCGTTGCATTTCTTATAATTGGTGGAAGCTTGGTCTTTGTATTCACCAATAGTTTAGAAGTAGCTGAAGCAGTTGCTGATCTTTCTCCTCTACTTGCTTCATATATTCTTATGAATAGTGTTCATCATGTGCTTTTCGGTTAGTTCATATGTTAAAATTTTAACCTTGTTTATCACAATATTGTAATTGTTGTTAAACTGATTACAGGTTCAAGTTCTTAACGTAGCATCATGAAATATTTTTCATTTATAGGCATTGTCAAGTTTTAACAGTAATCTCTTTCAGAGCAGCATATAATGAATAGTTTCATACATTTTTATGCTTTTTAATTAGTTTGAAATTTTCTAAATGATTAAGAGTTGCTGCGGGTGCAGCGTGGCAACATGTGGTAATATTTTGTACTGACAGAAACTCACCCTCAAGTGATTTCAGCTTTGCAATTCCAGGTTATTTCCTCCGGATATATCCAATATACTATTTCAATTTCAAATAATATTTGAACATAATAAGTGTATTTTGATCATTATCTTATCTTAAAAAAAGATAATAGTGATAATGCAGAGTTGAAGTAATGCACAGTAAAAACCGAGCTTCAAGTTATAACTCATGTTGTTATGCCACACCCATAGACCTATAAAAGAATAAGCATAAGATGTACACAACAGGTCATTATTATTAGTTCTAGTAGAAAAAAATTAATTAAGTTTTATAATAATTAGCTAAGTGTATAAAATTAACTATATTTACTAGCCTAAATTACACTTATAAGCATCTAATACCTAAAAATATTTATTTTTTATTTATTAAAAAATTTATAGATGGATGTGTGTTATAAGTGCAAAATGTTAGGAACTGAGTTGATGATGTTTTGATGACAACAACCTTATATAGTTATTATACTTTACTTTATAAAATATATACTAACATTTTCATATATATATATGTATGTATGTATGTATATAGGAAGTATATGCAGGTATTATCGAAGACTGATCAGTATAAAGACTCAAGCATCAAGATGAAGATTAGAGATTCAAGATTCAAGACTTTAGAGAATCAAGATTTCAATATCTCAAGATAAGTGTCTAGTATTTTGTTAAAACTTCATAATAGCACTCTAATCTTTCTTCCAATTTTCTTTTGGGATGGAACCCAATCTCTATCGAAACCAGTGGCTTACAAACCCACGACAAGTAGCTTACAAACCTACCACAAGTGGCTTACAAACCCACGAAAATCAAAATCATTTAAACTACTTTGTACAAGTTCTCGAGTCCTATGGAGGAGCTCTGTAGGAAGGTTCTTGCAATTTCAGTTTGAATAGATTTTTAAAAATGTTTTTAAATATGTTTTTCAAAATGTTTTAGCTTTCAAAATCATGTTTTCAAAAATGTTTTTAAACTTTGTTTTAGCCTTGAAATATTCCTTCATTCTGATTTTAAAAACTTCTATTTTTAAAACATCAAAACTTATTCTGATTTTAAATATTACTTATATAATTGGCGGTCTATATCAATTATATATATATATATATTTAAAATAATGTTTTATATTCATTCTCTATCTCAAAATATTGTTTAAACACTTTATTTTGCTTCAGAGAAGTTTCAACTTGTTTTAAATTCAAATGCTTTTACAAAACAACATCTCTACAATTTTGAACTGAGGGATGTCGACATATGGGGATACCCCATGTCGACATGGTGACAGTTGGATTTAAAATTCAAATTTCAAAAGAAGTGTCCATTCATTCAAAAACCTTTCGCCAATGGTTATGACTGTTGTGCATCTATATAAAGGCTTCCAAAACGAATTTTTTAACAACTACGTTTTATTTTTCTTCACTCTTTCTTCTCCAACATTCCATATCCATAAAACTTCATATTTTCAAGATCGTGCCATCATTCTGCCAAATTCTCAATAGGAAATCATTTAGATACTCTCTCTATTTGATTCTCCATCATTCTACTAAAGATCAAAGTGCTATTCAGAGTTATAGGATTAATTTGTATTCAAAAAGTCCATAGAGTCTATCCATTCAAAAGGATTGTTATTAGAAAGTATTAGGGTGATCTTGTGTCCCGTAAATCAAGAGAGTTTACCCTAGACTCGAAGATAGGAGGGTTCCTCAAGGCCTTAGAAATTGAGGGTTGTAATTTGGATATTGGCTTATAAAAATTTGTACAAGGATATTGCCTTGGTACAGGACTCGATATAGGAGGATTCCGAACCAGTATAAAATCCGGTGTGTTCTTTCCTTTTACTTGCTTTACTTTACTATTTGCATTTGTTATATGTTCTGTGATCATTCTGTGTTAGAATTCTGTTTAGATTTGTGTTGAAAGTTTTAATTTAGTCATATAGTTCATATATTCTTTAAAACACTATTCACCACCCACCTCTAGTGTTATTTCTGCCTTAAGATCCTTAATCCGCATCCCCAACACAAAAGCTTTATTAGTCATGACACTTTTACTTCAAGTAAATTAATGGTGAAATTCCGTTGATGTATGGTTGGAAAGGAATGGTGATGAAGATTGCAAATCCATTGTGAGATTCTATTGATATATATTGGTCATTTTGCAAATTTTAAAAGGACACCACAAAAATCCTTTTCGATCAATTCCCTTTATTAATAGTAGAGATGATGATGATGATTAACTAAGTTTAATAAAATTTAACATGTTTTTTGAATTATTTGAGTACATGATTATATGATTTATTGATGTTGGTTTGAAGATGATAATTATGTGATTGATTATAGGCTTGAATATGACAATTATGTGGTTGATTGTTGGTTTTAATATGGCTGTTATATATAAGTGATTGTCGAAAATGATATACGCCATTAACAGTAAATAGAACCATTTAAAATATGCTACACAACAATAATTTTTAGTAGCGTTTTAAAAGTTCAATGAGAATAAATGTAAATTACACAAAAAACATATTGTAGCAGAGAAAAAATGCAACAAAAAATATATAGTAGGACAAATAAAACACTGCGAAAAAAACTTTTGTAGGTTTTTAAAAACAACTATAATATGTTAGTTTTTGGTAGCATTTACTATAACGCAACAAAACTTATAGACTTTTAGTTACTTGTCATGCCATAGCGTATACCGAAAGGCTACTAAAAGTTTTGGTGGAATTTTGTTTATTCTATGAAATGCCATTTCTGGTGTAGTGCTACTAGGGACACCATGGGGTTACGTACTGATAGTTATTGGATAACTATAGAATAACTCACTCAAGGTTCTTGTTACAACAACTAAGGTCAAACTGAAAATCTCTAGTTAGGTCCGAGTTGAAACATTGGAAGAGAAATATTATTCAATAGACATCTCCTTAGTTATATGAGATTAGTAATCAAAGTCAAAGTCTCTAGCCAAAGTAGTACGGTTAATACTAAATGTTATTATTAAACTAAGGACTTTGTTTAAGGACTAACCAAGTTAAATGTGGATGATACCGGAATTTTGACCACCATCAAATTCCATAAGTCCTAAAGTGGATATTGTTAATGAAGAGAATTGGCATAAACAATCTTACTACAAGTTACCACTTAAATTGTAAAACTGGACTTTTACCCATAATATGTGTGAGCGATAAATTCGGTCACAATCATCACTCCACTAGCTAAGGTAACGAGTGGAGTTAATATTCGAATCATTCGATATCAACCGGTGGCTGAATTTATACAGACGAGTCGTGCAACCATTTTGGTGATTTCTCCGAAATACCACAGGGTTCATTTGATTTATAAATTTTTATAAATTAACTAATATTTGTGAAATATTAGTTATTTATTTAGTTGATATATTGGGTGCTATTTGTATTTTCTGGGTACCATTACTAATTAATTTGATGCATATATGAAAGTTATATATGTACGTATCGATACATGATATCAGAACACATTTAAATACAATTTAAAGGTATTAATTAGTTAAAAAGTTTTAGGTGATTTGATGGTCTATTAGGCTTAATGTATAGCTGACCATGATCTACAAAGGGGAGAGGATAGTTTGGTCCTTTAAGTTCTTGAAATAGGTTTATATTGGTAAAAGGGGAATTAGTAAAAGGAGGAGAATTTGTCTCCACCATTCCCCCATTTAAAACAACCATACACTTTTACATTATTTCTACTTGGTTACCTATGTTTCATGGTCGTGAGCTTTTGTCTCCCTCTGGCCAAGAATTAGTTTTTCCCAAATATGTTAAATCAAATAAAGTAGTGGTGCTCTAAGCCACTGCAACATGCTATGAGATTGATTCAAGGTGGATATAAGAATATCCATTAATCAAGGTATGCTCAATGGGATCATTTTCAAGGTAAAATCTTATTTAACATTTATATATTAGTTAATTTCACTATCACAATTTTATATTTTCATATTATTGCCTAAATATTGTTAAAATTAATTTTTATCATTTAACCAATTTAATTAAATTAACTTAATGGCTTAAAATTAAAAATAAATGCATTAAAATTTATTTTCGGCCATAAATATGTTCTAATAGGTAAATAATAATTTTTTTAAACAAACTAAATAATTTTTTATTTTTCAAATATTTATCTATTAATTTTAAAATTCATAATACATTAATACTACATTAAAAATTGAAAAACATATATTAATTATTTAAAATATTTCGGCGAATTTAAATTCCAGCTAAAAACATTTAATTTCATTATATATATAACAATAATTGTTTAAAAATTTAAAAAGTATTATTTTCCTTGCTGAAAATAATAATAGACATATATACATACATACATGTGTTCTTATCCATACATACATATTTTATAGTGGAAATTAGTCACAAGGGCCTCTATAGCAAGTGCAATTAGTTTGTAGGACACACAACTGAAATAGTTACTTTTAAGGACAAAACGCAAAATAATAAGTTTCTAAGGTCTAAAAACCTATGAAATTATGTCCTCAAAAGTAATTAGATTGCTGACTTTGTCCTTAAAAGTAATTATTCTGCTAATTGTGGCCTTAGAATTAATTTCTGTAGATGTGCGTCCTAGAAACTAATTGGACTACAAAGTTTGTCCTTCTAGTGAAATGCCCCTATTTTGTATACACGTTTATATTACACATATATTGATAAATGCGTTTATATTTAAAATGATTTAAAACATAAAAACGCACTAAAAATTTAAAATATAAATATATATAATCGACATTTTCAACTGTATAAACTATTATTTTATATTTTATAATATTAATATTTAACTAGTCAAAGGTATTTTAATTAATTCTTTGTGAGAGAAATGTGTGATCCTCTAGAGAAGAGGAGAGTACACATGTACATATATATTTCACCAAAAATAAAGGAGTTGCCAACATGCCTGGCAGGTAATAATATCATAACATTTAAAAACGATAAAGTCTAAGATAACAATTCAACTACTAAAGGTGACTTTTCAAATGAGTTCCGGCAATGCCGCCACCCATTACACTTCAGTATCGAACTCCGACATGGCCACCACTCGATAGTTAAGTGTTATAAGTACCCAAAATAAGCCATGGTGTATCCAATGCATAGATGAGATCAATAGCAGCTTTGCTAGTGAATGAACGCCTCACTACTAGTTCTGACAATCCGGATCCATTATATAAAATCTCTCCTACTAAGAATCCGGCAGATAGCAACCCTGCAACCCTGTAAATAACAAACCCGTAATCCTACAAATAGTAATCCTACACCATCTTCAACCTAAACCTACACCTGTAGAAAAACTAAACAAAATGTAAGAATATTACAATACATATATGTATATGAATAAAAAAATTATATATATATATATATATATGTATTGATTACAAATTATAAAAACTATAGCTTATACTATATAACTGCAACGAACATATAATACATGCAAGACAAATGAAAAATCAATCTCAATAAGAAACATCTGTATTTTCTTCTATGTAAAGAGGCAGTGGTCATTAAATCAAAAGTCGTATATTTGTAATACGAATTTTTATACTAATATATTTAAAATAACAATATAAAATAATACTAACCCTATGTTCCTTGATCAAAAGTACATTAGATTAATCCATAAAAAATTCTTTTGAATTCGAATAAACACTAATGCTAAAGTTATTATTATTAAAAATATTAATTTTTCTTTAAATAAATCAATTTTTATTCTAACCTTATTAAGATATTCTTTAAAATGATTATTTTTGTCAATTTATATTTTGAATTTGAGATCAATTAAAACAAAATAGAGCGGTTTTCATTACCAAATTATTAATATGACTATTATTATTTTTAAATAATCTCTAATTTCTTTCAAACCAAATAAACTAACAAATTATAGTAAACAGAGTGTCAAGTAAAAATCTATATTTACTTTATACTTTAAATCTTAAATTATTCTAGTTAAAATGACAATCAGTTACCTTAGTTGTAAAATTAAAGTTAAATTTTTTTAGAGTGTTATTAAGAATGTTAAACTATCCGTACATTCATAATATAAATGATTAGTATTTTCTAAATGCACGTAACAAATTGTACATTTATTATCAATTAGCAAATTCTGTCTTTTAAAAGTTCAATGGTATTTAGCTTCCCATATGATCAACCGCATATTAATCTTAGCTTTTGGTGGTACATTTGCTTTTCAAATAAGATTAAAAGTGTTATTAATAACGCCCGAATAATTGAGAAATTTATATAATGAGCTAGAAGTGATTGTCTTGTTTTTATCTCATTCCCAATCAGTAATATCATTTTCATTATCAATATTATATAAATTCAATCTTGCACATAATAAAGCATAAAGAGTTGTACCTTCTAAAATTCTGTTAAAACTAAAATTCCACGAAGAATCATAATCCGGTGAAAAAACATCTTTAATTAAAGCATTTTTAAAGTTACAAATTTCAAAAAGTTCTTTAAATCCACTCTAAGTGGAATGGCAGATATCCAACGATCATGCCAGAAGATTGTATTATTTCCAGAATGTACAATCGTTTTAATACTAATTTCAAAAATATCATGACATTTTAAAATTGTTTTCCAAAAATTAGACAAGTTATTATTAACATTATGTGTAATTTGATATAAATTATAACTACCATTATAATAATGTTTAGAGACGATATCTTTCCAAACAGAATTACATTTTAAATCCTTAAATTTCCATAACTATTTCCGAAGTAAAGACATATTCATGTTATGTAAATTAAAAAAATCTAGTCCACCCTCCTCTTTCGATTTACATACAGTGTCCCAATTAACTAAACATACATTTTAAACTTCTGTTTGGATTATCACCACTCCATAAAATAATCTCTTCTTATTTTATCAATTCTATTTTTTACCCAATCTGGAAATAGATGCATGGACATCCAATAAATTGCAAGTGCAGATAAAACTGAACTGATTAGAACTAGTCTACCAGACCTCGATAAAAACCTACCATTCCATTTTAAAATTCTATTTTTAGTCTTATCTATTATAACTAGCCAGTCATCATGTTTAAATTTTGGTGGCGTAATCAATAAATCAAGATAACCAATAGGGAAGTTCATGGTTTTACAATTTAACGTATTAGCTACTAACCCCGCAACCTTATCAATATCATTTAACACTAAAACCGAACTTTTATCAAAAGTTAATTTTGGGACCTAAAAGTAGTTCAAAATTGTATGAAATGAATTTAAGTGCAATAATATGTTTAGGTAAATGTGAAGTAAATAACATGGTGTCATCTGCAAATTATAGAATGGAAAGACCATTACGTGTAATTTCACTACCTACACTTCCTAAATTTCGATTTCCTATAGCTTTTTTAATTATTGTAGTAAAAACATCAGCGGCTAGATTAAACAAAAGAGGCAATAAAGGATCGCCCTACCATAGATCCTGCTTTGATTGTTTTTTATTTCCTAGTACCCTATTGGCCTTTATACTAGAATTACATGTCTTAAGCAATCTCATAATTTAACATATCCATCTACTAATAAATCCTCTAGCCATTAACATATCTTTTAGGAAATCCCAATCAACCGAATCAAAAGCTTTCGCAAAATCGAGTTTTAAAAGTGCGTATGTAATGTTATTCTTATAACAGCGATTAATGAACTCTTGAATAATTGCAACACTATCCGTGATGTTTCTACCCTTAATGAAAGCGATTGGTGAACAATCAATCAAATCATTCATTATTATATTAAGCCTATTCGCTAAAACTTTATAAGTAACTTTAACTGAATAATTAGCTAAAGAAATTGGTCTAAAATCTTTCAAATTATTAGCACCTATTTTTTACGCAATAGAATGACAGTTGCAAAATTAAATCTTCCTAATTGTATTTGACCATTATAAATTCGTAAATATATTAAATAAATTATATTTTAAAATATTCCAAAATTGCTCTTAAAATAAAAAAGGAAAACCATCGGGTCTTGAAGCTTTATCATTGGGAATATCATTAATATCCTTCAAAATCTCCTCTTTTGTAAAAGGATTATCAATATCGTTAAGATTAATTCTAGACTGAATATGATATAGCTCATTCCATTTAGCGTTTATTCAAAGTTTGTTTTTATTACCAAAAATATCACTATAATAATCAATAAAGGTTTATTTAAATCACTTTGATCAACTAATTAAACATTATTCACAAAAATAGAATTTATTAAATTATTATGCTTTCGATTGTTAGCCATGTTATGAATTTAATATTATTATTATTATTATTATTATTATTATTATCACTTTCATTAATCCATTAAATTCTAAACCTTTGTTTTCACATAACCTCTTCTTATATTAAAATTGAATTAAGTTCTTCTTTTGAATTAATAAGAACATTACGCTCCGCCAAATTAAGTTGTCTAGTTTCTTCAATCTTATTAATTTTAAGCATTTCATTAATTAAATTTTCTTTTTTAATTTAAATATTTCCACACACATTCTTACTTCAATTTTTAATAAATTTCCTAAGACACCTAAGTTATAAAATAATTTTTTTTGTTGAGTTAACCATGTTTCCAATATTGTAAAATTTCATTGATATACATTTATTATTAATTAAATTAGAGAAATTGGATATCCTAGACCAGGATTGGAATTTGAAGATATTTTACTAAATTAAACATGGATATTATTAACATTAGATTTGACTTTAAAATATTTGACTTAGTGAAATTTGGATATATCAACCTTAAATTTGAAAGGTATATTTATGGCTTAGTCAAATTATGTTAGATATTTTATTTAAATTTTTATTCATATCTAAGTCTTTTCCAAATATTATATGTGTGTGTGTGTTTTATGTTAACTAATTTCGAGGCAACGAATAAATACACACATGGTAGATATAAATCTCAATATCTACTCATGTATATATTAACCATGTCATTAAATATATTATATCATTATGTAATGTAAATATCATCATTACATGATTAGATATATGTGATACATTAACACATCTACACCTCTAGTTAAATTCATTAATTAAATAAATTAGAAAATTAAATAAAATTTTATTTTATATACATTAATTAGATTGGATTTTATACAACTCATTAGATTTCATGGGCCTACTATGATCTAAAATAGAAAATTGCTTGAAATCTACTAATTTCTCCCACTACAAATTGGCCCAGTTCAACAATGCTATAAGAGCCCAAGCAATCCATGCGGTGTAAATTAACGATTTTTGAGCCAACTAATAAAATCTACATATAAGATAGGCGTTTAGAATAGTAGTTTTTAGGTTTAAGGTTAGATAATAAAGTATTCTCCCCTTATTGGCTATTAGCATGGCATAATAGTGGAATAAGTCTAAAAGGTTGGCCCAATTAGAAAGGCCCCAATTAACTTGGACCATGAGCTATTTAAAAATATATTTTGAATTTAAAAGTTAGATTTCAAATTTAAAACAAATTTTATGTAAGTTATGAAATAATTTTTAAAAATATTTTGAAAATAAATTATTTTATTCAAGAAATATTCAAAATTTAATTAATTGGATCAATTAAATAAATAATTAATTAAAAGTTAATTACTTAAGTAAACACACACACACACACATATATATTCATGTTCATAAAAATATAAATGTTATAGTCGTGCGTAGGGATGTGCGTGTGTATCTTAAGTTTCATGATAAATTATAGATAGTATTTTTGAATTTATAAAAGTATTGATCTAAAAAAATTAATTAGATAAAATATGTGTTAAATTAACTAATTAAATGTTAGTTAATAGAAACACATACACAGATATACATATATATATTGATATATGTATGTAACTATAATCGTTATAGTTATATATTTATCTTAAATTTTTTTAAGATGAAATATACTAAAATTTTAAATTAATTAAATATTTAATTAAATAATTAAATTTATTAAGTGAAATTAATTAAAAGTTAATTAATTAAATTTATATATAATATGTGTATATATGAGGAAACTATAAAGATCATTGTTAATTATTCATCTTAAAAAGCTTAGGACGAATAATATAAAATATTAGAAATTTTAAATAAATTAAATTGATTAAATATGATTTAATTATAAAAAATAATTACATATTACTTAATTAAGAAGAACCAAATTAACTATATATGATTTTATTAATAAAATACATATACGTTATGTAAGTTAATTAAATTATAAAAGTTATAAATAAATTGTGCTTATAAAACTGTACATACATACCTACATACATATATATATATATATAACATAAAACTTAGGTGGAACTGTAAAAAAAAACCCAACTTAGGTTAGGTTCAAGGAACGAGTACATGCGTATTGTACGTATACCATGATTTCAGATGTATCCGATACTTGGATCACAAGGGTATTTTATAAGAAATGCATTATTTCATAATCGATATTACTTAGTGTGTATATAGTTGTTGAGAAAACTCAAGTTAGGGATGTTTTGTATAATAATGTTAATATATTGACTAGATGTGGTGAGATACATATTTGTTGAGCTTCCTCAAAGTACATGCATTATACTTAGGCTATTACGAAATGATGGTTATGAGTGAATAATCTCTTCTGATTTGTTAAGCATCCTCAATGTCAAGGTGAGACTAAGCCAGAGACCACAAATTAGAGGTTTTATATGATACAACAGATAAAGTGTTATCCATCGTATGTAGGCCTATAATTTGAGCGTTCTCAAGGTTAGAATCCTAAAGCAAGCGAGTCCTAACACTTCATACATAAATCGAAAGATTTCTACGTTTTTTCTTAGGGTTTTGAGAAATATAAAAATCTAACGGGAGTAGAAAAATGAAATGAATGCATTTAAAATTTCGATGATATAAAAACATATGTTATATAAAGTTAAAATAATCTACTCCAAAATTTTTTTGCTACTAATATAATTTAAAAAATGTTTATCAAGTAAAATATACAAATGAACTGAATTAACATTGATATAAAAATATAAAATATGCTTACCAGTAACACTTCTAATATGTTATCACTTCAAGGCTCATGTAAGCATCTAGTTATACAACTACTATAACATTCATGCCTTGACAACATAAAAGTTTTGTTTTTTTAAAACAGTGTATTGTTTTAAGTGGGTTTTGAACTCTTATGCAACATAAGAATATGGATATTAGATCCATTGTGACGCCCCACCTCTATACCCACGCTAGCCAAGAACGCTACGGTGTAGTGCTGTCAACTAGCATGGGGAATAAGCTATTGAGGAGCGACCATCCATGTGATTGCTTATCACACGGTGGCAATAAATAATCTTCGAAAACAAACATAGAAATAAGCATAACACAAATCGGTCATAGACATCCATATCACAATGGCAGAAGAAGATATGGATATATAACTAACACATGAAAGTGTAGAGTAGTGCTCAAAAAGATACACGATAATACAAAAGAATAGCAACACGTGCTATACAAAAGAATACAACTATGAGTCTATATCTCAAGTGTATACAACAAAAACTGCTAATCTAAATAGTTAGCCAAAAGTCAGAGTAGCAAATCCCGGGAAGAAGTCAAGCAGAAGCACCTGTAACATCTCGGTCTGACCCGAGTATTATTTAAGAAAATAATAAACGGATCAGTCTAGCTATAAATATCAGATGACATGGTATAAAATAAAAGATATGGCATAAACATAAAATATCCATACTGACATACTACTATAAGTATGCAAATGATGATCAACAGAAGATCAATCAATAAGAGATAAATCAATATCACAAGAATCTTCTCAAAGATCCAAAGAGGGCATCTTACCCTAAATTGTACTCATAACAAGTCAATGACATAAATTCCAGAAATCAACACAAGAAATCCAGAAATCACAAAAAAAGGAAAGAGGCCTATCACATGACGGTCCGAAGACCATGGGGAGATACCCCGTATGGGTGAGTCGGAATCACCCAGATGAGGTCTAGGCTAACCAAAAAGCAAAAAGGTATGTGTGAGTGGAATCACACAAATGGTGTCTAGCCTAACCTCGCAACAAAAGGGTATGTGTGAGTGGAATCACACAAATGGTGTCTAGACTAACCTTGCGGACAAAGAGATATGTGTGAGTCGGAATCACACCCATGAGGTCTAGTCTAACCTTGCAAACAAAGAGACATCACACAATTGCTAGTCTAAATCATAAAATGATCGTCATGATCAACGAGAAGTGTCAATTACACTAAGCTAGTAAATATAAAAGTTTATATTCTTGTCCCATAACCACTTGCTTAACTTAAATATTTATGAACAAACTGTAAATCTTCACTAGAAATTGTCACAAGAGGTTCAATCGAACAAGTCCAAGAATTAACGGACGAAGTGAACGCAAGCGTTTCATACTACTTGTTTTACTAAGCCATTTAATTAGATTTCTCATCCGAGTGAGGTAAAGGTTTGTATATACTAGTAGATTGGAAAATGGTTTAAGAAAAGAGCTTTGTTATTGAAAATAGAGTTAAAATTGTTTTGATGAAAGAGTTTTGATATTTACTACTAGTATTGAAACCTTCGTATATCTAAAGTTGTTATCCCGCCTTTTTAGCAAGGCCGTGATACCATAAAATTGACCGAGAAGCCCAAGATAGTTTGTCTCGAAGAATGGTAAACTCGGCATCTCAACAAAGCAAGATCTGTTGAATGTTGTTCAAATAAGATGCCCTACGGAGGGGGGTCCGGAGGTGGCAACCCCCCAAGGTGGGGGTGCGGGGGCAACACCCCCGCTACGGGGTTCGACCTGCCCGGTCAGGTCGCGGGGGTCCAGGGGGCAGCGCCCCCAGCGGAGTGCGGGGCAGCGCCCCGTCCAAAACGGTACGACCTAGTGAAGACCTAAGGGAGGATAGGATCGAGCGACTTAAGAAGCTCACGACCAATCATTAGCACGGTCGAGCGACCTAAATAGAATGGCCTAAGGTTGAAGGCCTAGCGACCTAATGTCCAGTGACCTACGACCTAATGGGTTCAAGGTGGAACGACCCAACGGCACGCGACCTAAGGGGTTTATCACTCGAGCGACCTAACGGTTTAACCCTCAAGCGACCTAACAGCATATAAAGGTCAACCAGCCTAGTGAAAGCAAACAAGTCATGCGGCCTAACGAGTAGACGACCTAAGCTCTTAATGACCTAACGATTTAAGGATCTAACGACCTAAAAGTATAAAGGTCATGCGACCTATCGGTTTAAGAGGCGAGCGACCTAAGTGTTACGACCTAAGAGTCGAACGACTTAGCGTGGAAGCGACCTAAAAGCCATAGGACCTAACGACCTAGCGACCTAAAGGGGTTAAGCAACCCAAACGTGGCCGAGAGGAATAAGGTCGTGAACGGCCTAACTATTGTACGACCTAGCCATACTGAACGACCTAACACCGAGAGCCATATCCAACAGAGGGAACGACCAACGAGTTACGACCCAACGACCTACGACCCAACGACCTACGACCCAACACCCAACCGACCTAACACCGGACGACCTAAGGGCGAACGAAAATTTGCAGGCCGAGGGTTTCGAGGCAGTGCGACCTAGGTGCAGTTTTTCACCAAAAACACTAGAAATTGGAATTTTTCGCCAATCCAATCCAAACCAAATGCAAGTGCACATGCTAAAGTGATGAGGAATCATTCCCAACAGTCCAATATAGTTATAGACTAGAATTGTGAGATAAAAATCTGACCTTTGGGCCAAAAATGAATGAAAATGAAGCTTTGAAGCAAAGTAGGAATCAATCCACTTTAATCTCAACACAAGAAGCTTGAATCCAATATCTTCTCTTTGAATTTGGAGTTGAAAGATGGATTTGAAGTAGAAGCCTAGGTTTGGAGTTTTAGTCTCCCTTTCCACTCGCCATTAATGCTTGAGCTAGAGTTTGGTAGGAATTTATGAAGAGTGAGGAGAAGGATAGAAGTGGGCTTGAGTTATAATGGCTAGACTCACCCAAAGTCCAAAGCGGGAAAAGTTAGTGAAATTTCACTAACTCCAAACCTATCAATGTTTATACTTAAAAAAATTGTAAACGACATTTCGAACTCAATGGAACTGGTCTCGAGTCCTAATTCGACCGTTAGCAAAAAGTAGCTTTTCGGACCAATATCCGAATAATGATAAAATATTTAAACAAAATATTTAAATATATAATCGATAAATATGCGGGTTGTTACATCCATATTCTATAAATATAAATGCTATATATTGAACAGTCCTAATTCATAATGTACAAAGCGTCGATGAAATTAGTTCATTCAAAATGAGCAAGTAAACCATAATGTTGTAGCATGTATTCAAAATAAGCACTAGACTGAATGCTACAAGGTGGACCTTGGAGTTCGATCACTGAAATGTCAGTTTGATTAATTTTCACAAAATATAATTTATTTAATATCCTTAAATGTTGAGGACGACCAAATGCACTTTTGTAAAGAGTTTGATTTGGTCTTGTAGTAAGGTTTTCTTTTGAATAATTCGACAATTTTGAAAGGAAAATGAATGTACATGAGTGTATATAACTGGGCCACTGTTGGGATGAAGAGAGTTAATGGTCACCTCTGCTTTATGAAGAGACATCAGAAACACGAGTTGTAAAAAATACTAGTAGAAACTTAACAAGGAATAATAAATTTGATTTCTATTTTGTGAAAAGTTGTTTTCTATGAGAATTATTTTATTGAGTTCAAAATATTTGATCTGAAACTCGGCTGTAAACTAGTTACAATGGATGGAATTATTGGAACTAAGCCAGCCCACAGCGGAAGATATGAGTGAATTTCAATAATAAAAATTCCATTTTGGATCAGTTGGGCCTATAAAGTCTAAAGGTATATTAGATCCGATCTAATAAAACATTAAATAAAATATCATTTATTTAAAGTTGGTTACATGAAGGTTTAAAATTAATTTAATTTAAATATATAGTGCATGAAATATACCCAACAATTATTTACAAGAGTTAATTTATGGAAAGAAAAAATTCATTTCTTTCCATGAAAACAGGTAATTAATTGAGAGCTAAATTTGCATTATATGAAGAGGGAAACCTTTCATTCTCTTTCTAATCAATTGATTGATTCATTAAATATCATTAACCATCAATTTAACACTGCATGAAACCTAACTATGTCCAAATGTGTAACGACCCAGAATTTTATCACTTTGATTTTTGAAATATTTAATTAGTTTTAAATATTCGATTATGGATTTTTATATAATAAAATCTATGTTTCAAATAATTGTTCTATTTTCAATAACGTATCTTTAATTGATCAATAGAATTTTTCCATAATTTTTAATTTGAAAATTAAATAAATTTTCGTTTGACGTATTTAACGGCAAATGTTGAATTTTTAAATTTTAACAGAACTTGATAACCATTGTGTTTTATTTCTGTTTCATGATCATGTCATATTGTTCCGCGTAATCATACTTTTATTTCCTATCGTTACCGGCTCGTACGCAGATGTAGTATTATGCGATGAGGTACCCAAAATCTTTTCAAGAACGATATAAACCCATATGCACAACTAGTACACACAACCAACTTCTTGCTTTTCTTTTCCCCTACCGGCTGCCTTTGTTTCCCCCACTCTACCATTGTCTCCCCCCTTATCCTTGTCTTGGGTTTGCCTAGCTTGGAAATAAAACTGGTTCTAGTTATACACACACACACACACACACGAGCACCTTCTCCTTCTTCATTTTTCTTGGTTTCTTCCTCAATATCTTTACCGTCAATAAAAAATTAACTCCATTTCAATCTTCAAAAACCAAGAACTCCTATTCCACTCATTTTTACCTAGATCTCCCAACATTAAAGTCATTCATATCTATCTCTACTATTTTTTGAAAATTCGTTGCTCGATATTTCATCAAGCAACGACCAAGAAACCATCAAATTTCAGTAAGGAGGAAATTTTGTTCATAATCTTTAAAATTTCATTTCTGTCGATTTGGGGAGAATCGATCGGCGCCGTTAGCATCGTTGGAGTCATGACGAGCCATAGGATTTTTAATGAAGTTTTGTAGTGATGGTTAACATTGTTGACAGGCTAGGGTTCTGTTTTGTTGGAGCTATGAGCGTCGATGGTGAAATCTGAGTATGACATGGTGTTCGTGGTGGAATGGGTCTCCGATTTGCAAAATTTGGCGGAGAAAGGAGATAAAAGTGTCACGCGCTTTTATAGCCTGGGTGAATTGGGTTTTGGGTTTTGATGCTTGGTTATGGTGAGGGGATCAGAGGTAGTGACATAGGTACCAATGCTGAGAGCACGACGTGTGGAGTTGGGTGGTCGTCTTGGATGGATGATCAAATGCGACATCGAGTTGTGCACGTGCACGGTGCACTGCATGCATATGGGTTCCATATTGTGATAAAAGGAGAAGGGGGAAGAAGGATCTGTAAATAATGGGGAGGATTGCATTTGGATTGGCTGCAAAAGTTTGGGTGAGAAACTATTTGCATTGGTTATTTATATAATTAAATGAATTGAGTTTTAAAACACGATTTCTAGCTCATTCTAAATTCGATTAACGAGCGGATTTTGGTGCTGTACTCGTATTGACGAGTATAACGTTATTGCATAATCCGTTGATAGATTTGGTGGTGTGTAAAATTATGACATATTTAAACGGAGTGAGATTTAATTATGTTATTTTTAATTGATACATTGCCAAATTTACATACCTTAATCGTGATATCTATTTGGCCAAATAAACATGGTACTATTTGTAACGACCCGCCAATCCGCATAATTCAAGTTGACAATTAACCACACATGTCCAATCCAAATCGAACCGAAAGATGGATAGTTATGGGAAAGAAAAAGGTAAGAAGAAGAGAAGAAGAAGAAGAGAAAAGAAACTAAAACAATACAGAACCTCACAATCACAGCGGAACAATATATAATATAATATCAATAATTTTTATAAAAGAGAAACTGTTATATACATACATCTACCAGAGTACGACAATAAATCAAAATCATCAGCCTGGACAATTATAACAACCTGTCCTCATAATTGCTGATGATTTCAACAACATAGAAGTGGAAAATAAACATATACGTGAATATGACTTGAAGACCTCCGACTCATCTCCCGAGCTCCAATGCATCCAAAGAGATCGGTAAATATGCTCGGCCTGACCTGAGTATTATGATAAAATAACATCTGAATCAGTCTGGAAAACCAGCATGGGAAAACACATCCAATTGGATTTTAAAGTTCTAGAAAACCCTTTAAAAATCAAAAGTATCTCGTAATACTACGCCGCACATAAACACGGACGGGCTTTTACCTTACGATAACCAAAGCATTTCATATGAAATTCTCTAGTATTATAGTAGTGTCTAAATACAAATACTTATTAATCTTAGCCGAAGTTGTCACATTAATTAAATTCCTGCATAATAGACATACAACTAAAACCGTAAAGGCTCGTATTGGAGAATAGATTCCATACAATGACTGGGATACCAGGGTACCGCCCATCATGGTGCATCTCTAGATAAAATAACACCGTGGTTGAACCTATCGACCACTGCCAACAAAGAACCGGCCTATCCTTCATTGGATAGTATCGAATACGATCACCCCTCCATTAATGGACCCTGAAGTATACAGATGAGAGATAATAACGACTCTAGATAGGGATGATCATACTCTATTTGGGAGCGGCCCACTTAACACTGCTGCATCTTCCCTATTTTAGTCATTCTCGGTTGTTGAGGCTTGAGGCTACGTTTTACCTTTAATATATCACTTCCTACTTAGAATGCTAATACTACCCTCTAAGCAACAATGCAATACCAGCATTCATCCATATAAGTTCATTCTAGGACTGAACGAAAAATTTGAGAGCTCTGTCTCCAAAATTCCATCTTCTTCAAGATATCTTCACTTCTAAATCCATTCGTTGGATCGAAGGGGTTTTGGGATAACATACCTGATCCCGGTTTCTTCAAAACAACTTTTCAATAATTCCCAATAAACTCAATCACGGTATTTTAGGAAATAAACAGTCAAAGATAATAGTAAAGATCACCTCCAGCCTGTTAGTGGACAGTTTTCCTTATCATTGTCCTAGGAGAACGAAATGAGATTTATGTGCACAGTACAACATTGGAGATGACTGTGCCATATAACTCACATGTTTCTTCTAGATATTTATAAAGTTAAGTTTTGGGTCCAATTTTGATAGTCGGTTATTTAACTAACGAATAATAATAATAATTCAATCATAAACTTAATTCCATAGGGAAAACCAACATTGCTTAAGCATTACGCATCACTAAGCCTCAATTAATTAATATTTTATTAATTAAATTCATTTTGATATACTTGAATAAAAATTATTTTTTACAAAGATTGATATAAACCCAAAATCCCTATTTCCCCCGACTAGGAAAAATATCTATACACTTATCTCGATGGTGTAAGTATATTAAACAACAATTTGGAAGATCGCCCTTTTTATCCGATTCAAAAACCAGTTATAAACCTTACTATAAACCACAAAACTATTTATAAACCCCTTTCATAAATTTATAAATACTTTTACCAATCTTCCGTTACACTTTTGAAAACATGTATAAGATTTCTCTTATAAAAACCCCATCTGTTTACGAAACTCCATTTATAAATCTCAGAAATAATTATAAACAAATTCCACTCTTTTCCTTTAAACATTACTACATACTAATGACATTTTAAATAAATAAATACTAACCTTAAAACATTTGCAATAATAATTAAAAAAATTCCAAACATTCTAATTAAAACAATAATACTGTGTCTTAAACATTTTTTAAAAAATACTACTAATTAGTTTCCAAAACTTTACTGATAAATAATTATAATTTATTTCAAACCATATTTGTAATTAATAATTTAACCTTTCAAAATATTTAAAATATTGATATACAACTTTTACACAATATTAATATTATAAACAACCTTTAAAATATAAATATATTCCTAGGTAAAAATCCATACTTAATTCAACATAGTCATTTCCATATTTATAAACCATGTTTATAAATCTCTTCTCATTTTATAAAAATTTCCTATAAAAATTCCTTGAACCTTTTTGTACCTCTATCCATTTATAAATCCCACTTATTTACAAAACCCCATTCAAAACATAATTTCAACCGCTTTAACCTTGCTCCCATAGGTATAAATTTCCTTTAATTTATAAAATATCATTTAACAATCCTAAATTTACCCTCTTCTTAAATTTTCAAAATAGATTATCATTCCTTATCTTACAATAAATTCACCGTTCGACTTATTTCTCCAATATATTAAATGATAATAGTTTCATATAATTTATAAAATATCATTTATAAATCTATTCCTTTATACGCAAATTACGATTTTACAATCTTAATTTTATTCGAGAAATATCACTTTTATAAATTTAACACATTTATAAATTCACCTTTATAAATAAATTACATAATATATAGCTATATATAATGGTTAATAATATTAACATCAAAATATTTCTATTTTTCATTTAAGACCGTATCCCTTTATTATAAAAGGCTGACTAGCTTTTCCAGATTTTAAAATCTTTACTCTCGGTTTTAAAACGCTATCTAAAATGTTTTATAAAACTATTAGATTATAATATCCATGAAATTGTACTTTTATTTTTGAAAAATTATTTAAACCTGACTAATTTTCAATTCACTTGAAATTTCTTTTTAAATCAAATCGTTATTTTATAATGTTTAATACTAAAATTAAGGCCTAGTGCTTCCAAGCACTAAATAAACAAAATCATGTCTGTGTCATCATTTATAACATCCGACATATCATATATCAATTTTATATGAAAATAAATCAACTGTGTGAGGAATCCCGTTGGATCCCTCCAAACCGTCCCTCTACATCACATAAAATATATAATCATAAAATATTAATCAACTGCTTTGAGGTAGGATTCGTATACAAAAGGCCATCCACTCTTACGAGGAACGTAATAGGGTCTCATTCGCTCCAATAGGCGGGAATATATTCAACTGACAATATAATTGAATATATTACCCAAACAATCAGTAACGATCAGAAATAAATATCCAAACATCCAATAAATAATACTTATTGACTATATAAATTTATGGTTAACCAAAAAGGGGAGATTAAATCACATTAATTTTCAGATCGTCAAATGTTCTGTTTCGAATTAAAATTGAACGAACATCCAATTTTAATCCAAAATTTCAACTAGCTCCAAATCTGTTTGGTCCAATTCTATAGCGTAGCCTTTATCGATACGATCGCAACGCGACCCGTCATGTTCAATTTGGACCTTGTACGAGTTTGATATGGATGAATGAACATTTCAAATAATTAATTGATAATTAATTTAAATTAATAGCCTTTAAAACTTAATTACTACCTTAAACCATCTCCCCTACTTTCTCGTATTAACGCTTCCCAGCTATACACACGACCGTGACTTCAAAGTTCACCACAACCGCATCGCCTCGCATACGACCACTGCTTCCATGTCGAAGCACGCCCTAACACCCCTCTAAACATTGCCGTAGGTCCGAGCCCTAATCGACGCTCTATCGTTGAGAATTTCGTCCCCAAACTACCGCATTAACACCGCCTTAGTCACCGCCTCAAACTCCTATGGCCCATGATCACCATTCAGTGCTTCCATCATGTCATCCTCGTCACTTCTCCAGTGGGAGTCAAGGCACGAAATCGCTCGTAGTGGCTTCGATGAATACGGTCCATAGGATTAGGTTATTTAAAATTTGAAAATTTATTCTCTGATTTGCAGTTGAGATTATAAAGGAAAGAAACATGGTGGAGGGGATATGGTTAGTGCACGTGGAGTATGGGCTGAATGTATGGGTAGGTATGGAAAAGTTATATCTAGCGTATGAGAATTATATTCATACATACATACACACACAGATATATATATATATATATATATATATTCAAAAATATCTAACTATAAACGTCCGAAAATTTTGAGTTCCAAATGAGGCATGCCGTCTGGCGTTCTATATGTTATACCCCTATTCTGAACATAATGGAACTAGTCTCGAGACCCAGTTTGATCATATATAGAGGAAAGTTTCCAAACCCCATTATTATATTAAATTTTCTATTTAAATTTCTTCGCATTTCAATCCCGCACGATCAAACGATTTGTCCGATAGCCATGAAATTCGACGACATATTATAATTCACTATTATGGATCCAATGAGACTAGTTTCGTCGAAATCTGAGATAGTGCCTTAGAAGGCTATTTTTACATGTTTATTAAAATGAATTATTTTAATAACTACTTCATTCACTTTTAATTCATATTTAAAAGTTCACTATCCTCATTCTTATTCAAATAGATTTTAAATTAACTTCAGAAATCATTTTCATAAAATATATGATTCAATTACTTAAACGATTACAATCTTAAATTTAACAATTTAAAAATCAAATAAATCACTACATTTGAAATGTAAGTTATTTATCTTATAAAATTAACAATTCAATATTTAAAATCAACTTAATATTCCAAATTCAAATGACTGAAATTCTGTGTGTTACACTATTAAAGTAAATTAAATAAGATAATTTGAACACATGTTTAGTAAAATAAAACGCCATTCCCCTAATTAAATTAATTTGACATTTAATTAGCAAAATAAATCCATGTTCCGCTATTTTATAGATTTGGATATCTGATTATATATCTTTAATTGATATGCCAGTTTGAATAAATGATATGTTAACCAATGATGGCTAAGTATTGAATTTATTTACATAGTCATTGATTATGAAAATATCAGTTATTAACTTGGAAAGTTAAACTGAATGATATGATAGATTGTTTAAGTACCATTGTGATCGTTATGCCTCTTTAAAATTTAAAAAGTTAACTATTGGTTTGAGAGTTATTTTAAGAATAATTATTATATATTATAAAGTTTTAAAAATGATTATTATTTAGTAATAAGACTGAAAAGATAATAACTACTTATTAATAATGTCTTAAAGATAATTTATAATTGTTTCTAATAATGATTTAAAGTTATTTTCTTTATTAATATGATTCTTAAAAGTTATTTCTTAAAGTTATTTAAGAATATTTAATTATTACTCTAAAGTTATTTAACTATTGTTTTAAAATGTTTTAATTATATTTTAATTATTTATTAAAATTATTTTTTTAAATTAATTTTTTAAAGTTAATTATTTTATATTTTAAAGTTGATTATTTTATTTCAAAGTTATTTGTTATATTATTAATATTTTAAAAGTTTATTTATTATTATAATAATATTGTTTAAAAGTTTATTAGTATAATAATATTGTTTTAAAGTTTATTTATTTCTATTACCATTATAATATTATTGGCTTTAAATTTTATTATTTATTGATTTTTTAAAGATAATAAATTGTTTTGTTAATTTTTTTTTATAAAATAAATTGTTTTATAAAAGATTTTTAAGAATAATAAATTATTTATTTCAAAACAGAATAATTTTATATGGAAAGACTTGTATAAAGGTTTTACTTAATGAAATAGAATTCTTTTAAGGAATTTATAAAATTTTGAAAGAGATTTTAGAAATTGAATAACAATTTTGGTTTAATGGTATTTAGATTTATAAAAGGAGTTTTGTAAATGATTTTGGAGATTTATAAATAGAGTTTTATAAGTAAACTTGAAGACTTATAAAAGAAAGTTTATGAAGAGAATTGGAGATTTATAGGGGAGATATTCATAAAATAAAGGAGGTTTATAAAAAGGAATAGTGTCTTGGGTTATTAATATCTCAGTTTTAATGACATTTGGATTTGATCATTTTAATATGATTTTGAAATAAAAAATCTTTTCTAAATTTTACGTGGATATACTTATATTGTTGTATAATTATATGGAAAGTTTCCAAGTTTTGAAAGTGAAATGATTTTTGAATATACCTAACCGTTGAGATAAGTATATCGTTATATTTTGTATATATCGAAATTTTTTAGTGTTTTATAAATATACTTATTCTCTTGAGATGACTATATGGATGTTAAATGAGGCTTAGTGATTCCATGGAAAGTGTAATCTATGTTTGAATGTTTGTTAAATAATCGATTATCAAAATATGTACCAAAATATAAGTTTGGAAATATCTTGGAGAAACACTATAGTTACTGTCGGTGGTGCTATATTGCACGTATAAATTCATTTCGTTTTTCTAGGATAAATGATAAGAAAATTTGTCCACTAACAGTTAGGAGGTGATCTTTGCTCTTATCTTTGCCTGTTTATTTCCTAAAGAAACGGGGTTGGATTTACTAGAAATTATCGAAAGTTGTTTCGAATAGTGTCACAACCCGAAAATCCACAACCTTTGAATCGACAATAATCCGCCCATGTCCGACCCAAAAAGCACAGATTAAAGGAAATTCAAGAGAAAGAAAGGAAGAGAGAAGAAGAGAAGAGAAGAAAGAGAGAAGATAGACCAAACAGAACAATGCAAAATCCTACATCGCAGCGGAAAATATATAACATCATATCGATGATCTTTACAAAACAGAAACTATGTATGCATACATCCATTAGAGTTCAACAATCAATCAATAGTTATCAGCTTGAACAGTTATAATAACATGTCCTCATAAATGCTGATAATAACAACAACTAAGCACAACGGATGATTAATAATCAAAACAGATATGCGTATACGAAATGAAGATCTCCAGCTCTCATGCTGAAGCTCCAAAAGCACCAAAGCATAACTTGTAGATATACTCGATCTGACCCGAGCATTGAAAGGGAAGAATGGCCGGATCAGTCTGGTAAACCAGCGTGAGAAACACACTCAAATGAATTTATTAAATTACCAAACTTTTCCTTAGTTTTCAAAACAAAAGTATCTCGTAAGAAAGTCCACAAATAAACACGGACATGTTTTTACCTTACGATAACTAAAACATATCATATCAAATCTCATGTTATATTATAGTAGTGTCTACTATATACAAATAATATTAATCATAGCCGAAATTGTTACATTGATTAAATTCCAGCATATAGCCCAATTAGGTAGTACAATCAAAATGGCAAGCACGTAGTGGAGTTTGGATTTCCAAACAAATGACCAGGTGAAGGGACTACTTTCCGAAGGGGTATACCTCTAGATGGATGTCCCGAGGCGCAAAACATCTGCCCTCTACCCGCACAAGACTGACCCACCTCTATAACTAGATGGTACCGAATATGTCATCCTACGGTCGCTACCGACCTTTACCGAGGGCCCTCATAACATACAAACCACATAATCAGATACACGACGTCATAGCATGCAAAGATATATCTAGAAGAGGATGATCATATCCTACTTGGGAATGACCCGCTTAGCCTTGCCGCATCTAACCCTGTTTTGGTCATTTTCGGTTGATGAGGCTAGAGGTAACGATTACCTTTCACAAAGCACAATCATATCACTTGGAATGCCACATGGCCATTTTCGTTGACTACTAATTTCCTTACACAAAAATACAACCCTTAAGCTCATACGTCTCAAGGAGGGTGTTAAGCTAAGAGAAGTTGCCTTCTCTGCCACCACTGATGTACATTTGTAAAAACCAATGTACGTAATCTATAGAAATTCAATGTCAGACAAACATCCATACAAGTTGTCTAGAAACAGGACAAACCGAAGGTACTTTCCTACCACATCCTGTCGGGAAATCCCTAGGATTGGTAGCGAATAGTCCTCACATTGAATATTTCATAAATGAAGAGACCACTGCTACTGGATGTATATTGGGATTTTAACCCCAAACGATAAACAAGCAATCCCCCTTATGAAACACCAGAATATCAATATCGTCACAAACAACCTGCACAATCGTCGCATATACGTTGGTCCGAAGTGGTTTTCAGATAAATCTGATCCCGATCTCTTTGTACCAACAACGCAAAAGCGTTTCTCAACCTCACACAGAAACTAAGTCTCATAGACTTATCAAGTCTCCAACTTTCAACTTGCTATCCTTCGGCTAAGAAGGAAGCTCGATAGATTGGAGTAATACTCCGCACTATACGAATCAACATCCTCAACACAAATGATAATCAAGCCTACACAGAAGGCTACGTACTAAGTGTATGACTAAATAGTTCCCACATCAAGTCAAGAAACTAAAATTTGGCAAAGTTTGATTGTCGGTTATTTACCTATCAAAACAAACAAACAAGCAAACAAATATTCAGCACCATAACATCACTAGGCCCTTTCTAATTAATCTTTTATTAACTAAATTACTTGCCAAATATTCACTTCAAATTATCTTTAAAAAGATATATTCTCATAACCATTTCAACTTTCTATATTGGAAAACATTTCCATATACTTATTTAATAATAAGTAATTCACAATTCTATTTATTTTCGACATTTAGAAAATATTCCATATACTTAAATCACGATTAAGTATATATTTTATTCTTTAAGGAAAAGACTCTTTTAAACATCTTTATTTGGGTCAAAACGAATGTTACGTAAAACATTGTTACGACAACCCAAAACCACTAGTATAGGGATTCGAAAATAAGATATGTATATAAATCCCAATACTAAACAAAAACATCTCCTTTCGAAAATCATTTACTATAACAACAGTGTTATAGTCCATCATTTCCTTACTTCTCGAAAACGTCTATTTCAACATTGAATGTTGAAATCTATGGTTTCGATCCTTAATACATTTTAAAACATCTTCAAATCATTTTATCCATTTAAAAGATCACTTCCTAAAAATATCCATTTTTATTTAATAACATATTCACTGTCCAAAATCGTGAATATAGTTCTCTTATCCAAATTCAATATTTCTACACCTTTAATTAAAGGAATATCCACTATCCAAAACCGTGGATACAATTCCCATCTAAATTCTTTATTATTACAACATTTAATTTTAATGGATAATTCGCTGTCCAAAATCGCCTATATATCTCCTTTAATAAACTTCTATATTTAATATATCAAATTCAATTGATTTCGAGTTTATAAACAATGTTTATAAATTCCATTTATATTTTATAAAAACTTCAACTTATAAAATCGTTTTATTAACCAATTCCATTTATATCATTTATATGCCAAAAAAGCCAAATTATAAGTTAATAACCTATAATTCATTTATTTTACAAAATCCTTTCATTTTATAACTTCATAATTCATAAATCTTATTCACTTATAAAATCCATTTATCACTCTATTTTAACACTTATAAAACTCGTTTTATAATTCCAATATTTTAATTTATAAAATATCAGTTCTATAAATCTTATATATAAACCATTTAAAATAAATCAAAAATCTCAATTTAAATATACCAATTCTTTTAATAATTTACAAATTTTTATTAAAGCTTATATAACTCCAAAATCATAGTTAAGTATTATTTTCCAAAAATCATAAATTTTATAACAATAAAAATTATAACTTTCATTTATTTTAAAATAAATCAATTCCTTTAGCACTTTAAAATTAACAAAACATCGATTTGCAAAATCACTTTAAAAATCCTTTAAAATTTGGAAATCATCACTTTAACATTTTTAAGTTCCAAAATATAGGCCCAATGCTGCAACAACACTAAATACATCAATCACGGCATCTAAACATCATATATCATATGATAACAGCATATATCACAATATCTGTAAATAAATCAATACTGTTGAGGAATCCAGTTGGATCCCTCCAACATGTACCTGCAACAAATATACATATTAGAATATGTGTATAATGTCCGCTTCAAGGCAGATGCGCGTACGAAGGATCATCCGCTCATATACGGGAACGTATAGGGTCATCTGCTCCACTAGACAGGTATATGTCCAAATACCAATCAATATATCATATATCATCCAAACAATCATCAATCGTCATAAAATAAATCATTTCTCACTTATATAGAAATATCAGTGAGTCAGAAAGAGTGAGTTGTACTCACATTGCTTTCAATAGCGGTTTCAGCATTTTATTCCGAATAAAATTAAACGACCGTTTCATGTTACTCAAAATTCACACTAGCTCCAATGAACTCCAATCTAGATCCTTCGTGTAGTATTCGCGAATACGAACCCAATGCAATTCGTTTCGTGCGAAACGGACCTCGTATGAAAAAGTTATGGTGTTTTAAAGTTTGCACGAATTAATATATATATAATTTACAAATCTATTTTTATTTTTTTAACCTTAAAATCATCTCGACTCTTGATTTCCTGAGCAACCAGATCTGGCCACCGAACTTGCTTCTTCCCTAACGCATGAACAAGGTCATGAAAACCCATAGCCGCCTCCCCCCCCCCTTCTCGCGAATTATCGTGACACCATCGATGGCCTAAACGTTGATCGAGCTCCACCATTTTATGCGCCATCATGAGCTCCTCCTTCGACATGAACAATGTGCAGCACGGCCATCCAAAGGCCTCGAAAAACGCACATGACTGCAGCGACTTTGAGCAAGGATTGACATCAATATATAGCTTGAAACCAATCTCGACCGTTGGATTTGAAGCTCTCGACGTTGCTTAACAAGTTTGTAGTTGAAAACTTTGGCTAAATGTTTACGGATTGGAAGGAAAAGAGGGAAGAACGAGATGAATCTCTGGCCGTTAAAATTATGGGTGGCGGTCTGCCCTAACTAGCTAGGGTTTTGTGAAAAAATAGAAAAAGTGAGGGGCTTTTATAGAAAATATTCATGCACTATTCATCCGAAAAAATTTCAAACTCGAAACGAAGCGTGCCGCCTGGCATTTATAATGTTTTACCCCTATTCCGAACGCAATGAAAAATATATCGGGAGCGAATTCGATCGTATTTGAAACATAGGTTTTTGAATCAACTATTTAAATTTAAAATTCACTTAAACGGATTTCTAGGCGTTCTAGGTTGCCTCGGACAAACCGTAAATCCGATTGACACGAAATTTGAAATCTAACAATAATATAATATTACGGATCCAATGAAACTGGTTTCGTCAAAATCCAAGACAGTTTGAAAAATGACTATTTTCACTCGTTAATTAAATATTAAAATATTCAATTTCTACAAATCAACTTTTAGTTTGATTTTAAAAGTACTCTAACAACATTCAAATTCAAATAGAATTTAATTCAACATTTTAAATCATTTTAATTCACATTAAATCCAATTTCTAGTTATTTACGTAATTTCAAGTATTAAGTTAACAATTTAATTACTCAATTAAATCCTATATTCGAAATATTATTTATTCAGCTTACAAAATTTTACTTGTGCATATTTAAAATCAATTAAATGTATGAATTTCAAATGACTGAAATTCTGGGTCGTTACATTCTCCCCTACTTAAAAGAATTTCGTCCTCGAAATTTCCAAATAAGAAAAAGTCACAAAATCCATTAACTTTTCAAAACAATTCGTTCAAATTAGATTACCAATAGTTTAAACCTTTTAACTTTTTTCAAAAATCATTAGCTAAACTTCTTATAAAACCTTTCTAAGTTTTCAAATCATACATAGTTATCTTTTCAAACCAACTAATATCATTTAACTTTACAACTCAAGTCAAAATTTAGATATCAATATTTTTCCCAAAATTCACAAAAAATTTCTAATGCCTTGAATTTTCAAAAAAATTCGCCATAGCCTCCTTTGCATGGTTCGATCCAGAAAAAGTAACAATATATATATCACAAATATACATCTCATCATCGAGGATGAGACACCCCGAAGGGAAAAAGTGTAAAAGTACGATATGTAATCCGAGATATGTACCTTATATATTATAAGCGAGCATATACGGCTAATATTGTGCGAAAGCGAGCTCCAAAAGCGAAGCAAGCGCCATCCGCACCTACCATACACTCAAAAACAAATGAGAACATGTACATATGAAAGTAATTTCAATATACAACATATATCACTACAACAACTATATACGCCAATATAGCAAATGCAATCACCACAACAAATCCAACCATCAAACAATTATCGTCCAACTACTCCATAACCAAATCAATATAAATTCACTTCTCATTAATGTTCAATGAATTGATTTTCAATTTAATCACATTTTGATTATTTACATTGGATTTTACTAACATTCATATATTCATTTTCAATTAGTTTGCATTCACTAATTTATATTCAAGTTTGTTCACTTTCAAATCAAATCAAATATCAATTCTATTTAAATTCACTTAACTTCCAATTTGAATTCAATTATTTAGATTTCAATTTTATTAATTCAATTTCATTAACACTTATTGAATTTCTATACAATCAACTAGCATCTATCTAACAACCAATGTATATCCAACACGACCAAATTTATTTCAATTCGCTTAGATTCAATTTGGTTTAACCCTTTTAATTAGCTTTAAATCAATTTACATTTACATCCACTATTCCACATCAATTCATTTTCAATTAGATTGCTAAATCAATTTAACACTAAAGTTGAATTTCTTTATATAACTCAAGTCCATATTCATCTAATTCACTTTATTAATTTACTTCGATACCAAAATCAACTTTATTCAATATTACTTAAGTTATATTTCATTTCAACTTTATTTACATTTAACTTAAGTCAAAATCACATCACCATTCAAATTCAGATTTTGTTTTACTTACATTTTCTCACTTCATAAGTTATACAACTTATTTATTCAACTTTCATAAACATTTACCTAAGTTCACTTTCATTCACCAAACTCATTTTAATATTTCAAATCATCGTTATATAATCACTATACACTTAGGTTTATGTTCTTACTTCAATAACTTATCAAATCTGGTTCAAACCCAATTTATTTAACCTACCTTAGTTAAATTTCAAATCATATAATTCCCTTACTAACTCAAATTTTTTTCAACTTTACTAAAGTAAATTCTTCCTACATATTATAAGACAAAAACTTATTTTACTCATATTTATTAATTTGTGACTTGGATTTTAAATCAAATTTTTTTTATCAAAACTTCAATTTCAATTTACTTTGGTAGCAAATCTATCACACAGAAACTCGAAAATGATACTGATGATGCTGCAGTCATCACCTTATTATTTTCCAGTAACAGTAGTGAATTCAGTGCTTATATTCTTTTTAAAATATCATTTTATATTTATAAATCACATTTATAAACCTTTTCACTTATA
Organism: Allium cepa; assembly: GCA_030765085.1. Taxonomy (NCBI): domain Eukaryota; kingdom Viridiplantae; phylum Streptophyta; class Magnoliopsida; order Asparagales; family Amaryllidaceae; genus Allium; species Allium cepa. Next base: position 255,933,398 of record CM060929.1, read on the forward strand.
CAATTTCACTATTTTACTTTACTTACATAAGATCATTCCAAATTTACTCATCCTATTTAGGTTTATAACATTATAACATCTTTAACTTTGAAAAATATCTTTCAAAATAAACAGAATTCAAATTTCAAATTCTTAGTTAAATCCATTTTTTATTTATAACTCATATTTATAAATATATTCATATAGTTTCACTTCTTGTATATAAGATTATTTCACAATTGTAAATCATATTAATTATAATTCCATACTTATAATTCATTTGCTTATACAATTTACTCTTTTACAATTGTTGTTTTTATTTAGATTATTCGAACATCTTTTATCTACTTATATATATTTACATTTTCAAACAACCAAATAATCAGTTTATAAACACTTTAATAGTTCTAAAAAATTAATATTTTATATATAAAATATAATCGAGGTAAAATTATTTTATTTACCTAATTTAAAATACTATGTCGACTTGCCTCATTTAAGTGTTTGGAAATCCCTATCGATAACACGGCGCCCCACATACCGACCAGAATTTACAAACAGCTCAACGGATAAGCAAACACAATATAAATTATTTTATATTCACTAACAAATACGCGCTCATATATATAATACACTCAAACTCAATCTAGGGTGCTACTGTCCCTATCTATACTGAGTACACATCGAAGCTTAGGAATATACAAAATCTAAGCTCTGATACCAAATGTCACGGGACGAAACCAGTGGGTAATACCCACCGTAGCTCACACTGATACCTCGCGCTTTGCTTTTACGCCCAGCCTCTCGACTACAACCAACCCTTTCACTCTAGGGACATGTAGGGGAAGGAGTCATCCGTTCGCTACCTAACAAGAAGCGAGAACCCCCTATCAGGCTGAACATAATCAAGCAAAACCAATGTACGTAATCTATAGAAATGCAATGTCAGACAAACATCCATACAAGTTGTCCAGAAAAGGACAAACCGAAGGTACTTTCCTACCACATCCTGTCGGGAAATCCCTAGGATTAGTAGCGAATAGTCATCGCATTGGATATTTCATAAATGAAGAGACCACTGCTACTGGATGTATATTGGGATTTTAACCCCAAACGATCAACAAGCAGTCCCCCACTATGAAACTCTAGAATATCAATATCATCAGAAGCAACCTGCACAATCGTTACATATACGTTGGTCCGAAGTGGTTTTTCAGATAAATCTGATCCTGGTCTCTTCGCACCAACAACGCAAAAGCGTTTCTCAACCTCACACAGAAACTAAGTCTCATAGACTTATCACGTCTCCAACTTTCAACATGCTATCCTTCAGCCAAGAAGGAAGCTCGATAGATTGGAGTAATACTCCGCACTATACGAATCAACATCCTCTACACAAATGATAATCAAGCCTACACAGAAGGCTACGTACTAAGTGTACGGCCAAATAGTTCCCACATCAAGTCGAGGAACTAAAATTTGGCAAAGTTTGATAGTCCGTTATTTAACTATCAAAACAAACAAATAAACAAACAAATATTCAGCACCATAACATCACTAGGGCCTTTTTAATTAATCTTTTATTAATTAAATTACTTGCCAAATATTCACTTCAAATTATCTTTTAAAAAGATATATTCTCATAACCATTTCAACTTTCTATATTGGAAAACATTTCCATATACTTATTTAGTAAAAAATAATTCACAATTCTATTTATTTTCAACGTTTAGAAAATATTCCATATATTTAAATCGTGGTTAAGTATATATTTTATTCTTCAAGGAAAAGACTCTTTTAAACATCTTTATTTTGGGTCAAAACGAATGTTACGTAAAACATCGTTACGACAACCAAAAACCACTAGTGTAAGGATTCGAAAATAAGATATGTATATAAATCCCAGTACTATACAAAAATATCTCCTTTCGAAAATCATTTACTATAACAACAGTGTTATAGTCCATCATTTCCTTATTTCTCGAAAACGTCTATTTCAACAATGAATGTTGAAATCTATGGTTTCGATCCTTAATACATTTTAAACCATCTTCAAATCATTTTATCCATTTAAAAATCACTTCCTAGAAATATCCATTTTTATTTAATAATATATTCACTGTCCAAAATCGTGAATATAGTTCTCTTATCCAAATTCAACATTTCTACACCTTTAATGAAAGGAATATCCACTATCCAAAATCGTGGATATAATTCCCAACTAAATTCTTTATTATTACAGCATTTAATTTTAAAGGATAATTCGCTGTCCAAAATCGCGAATATATCTCCTTTAATAAACTTCTTTATTTAAATTATCAAATTCAATTGATTTCGAGTTTATAAACAATGTTTATAAATTCCATTTATATTCTATAAAAACTTCAACTTATAAAATCCTTTTATTAACCAATTCCATTTATATCATTTATATGCCAAAAAAGCCAAATTATAAGTTAATAACTTATAATTCATTTATTTTACGAAATCCATTCATTTTATAACTTCACAATTCATAAATCTAATTCACTTACAAAATCCATTTATCACTCTATTTTAACACTTATAAAACTCGTTTTATAATTCCAATATTTTAATTTATAAAATATCAATTTTATAAATCTTATATATAAACCATTTAAAATAAATCAAAAATCTCAATTTAAATAAACCAATTCTTTTAATAATTACAAATTGTTATTAAAAGCTTATATAAATCCAAAATGATACTTAAGTATTATTTTCCAAAAATCATAACTTTTATAACAATAAAAATTATAACTTTCATTTACTTAAATAAATCAATTCCTTTAGCACTTTAAAATTAACAAAACATCAATTTCCAAAATCACTTTAAAAATCCTTTTAAATTTGGAAATCATCACTTTAACGTTCTTAAATTCCAAAATATAGGCCCAATGCTGCAAAGCACTAAATACATCAATCACGACATCCAAACATCATATATCATATGATAACAACATATATACAATATCTATAAATAAATCAATACTGTTGATGAATCCCGTTGGATCCCTCCAACCTGTCACCTGCAACAAATATACATATTAGAATATGTGTACAATGTCCGCTTCAAGGCAGACGCACGTACAAAGGGTCATCCGCTCATATACGGGAACGTATAGGGTCAGCTGCTCCACTAGGCAGGTATATCCAAATACCAATCAATATATCATATATCATCCAAACAATCATCAATCATCATAAAATAAATTGTTCCTCACTTAATTAAAAATATAAGTGAGTCAGAAAGAGTGAGTTGTACTCACATTGCTTGCAATAGCGGTTTCAGCATTTTGTTCCGAATAAAATTAAACAACCATTTAATTTTACCCAAAATTCACACTAGCTCCAATCAACCAATCCAGCTCCATCGCGTAGTATTCGCGAATACGAACCCAACGCAATTCGTTTCGTGTGAAACGGACCTCGTATGAAAAAATCATGGTGTTTTAAAGTTTGCACAAATTAATATATATATATATATATATATATATATATATATATAATTTACAAATCTATTTTTATTTTTTTAACCTTAAACTCATCTCGATCCTTGATTTCCTGAGCAATCAGATCTGGTCACCGAACTTGCTTCTTCCCTAATGCACGAACCAGGTCGTGAAAACCCATAGCTGCTCCCATCTCGCGAATTATTGTGACACCATCGATGACCTAAACATTGATCGAGCTCCACCATTTTGTGCGCCATCACGAGCTCCTCCTTTGACGTGAACGATGTGCGGCTCGTCCGTCCATAGGCCTCGAAAAATTCATGTGACTGCAGCAACTTTGAGCAAGGATTGACGTCGATCCGTAGCTCGAAACCAATCTCGACCGTTGGATTTGAAGCTCTCGATGTTGCTCTACAAGTTTGTAGTTGAAAACTTTGGCTAAATGTTTACGGATTGGAAGGAAAAGAGGGAAGAACAAGATGATTCTCTAGCCATTAAACTTGTGGGTAGCGGTTTTCCCTAACTAGCTAGGGTTTTGTGAAAAAATAGAAAAGGTGAGGGGCTTTTATAGAAAATATTCGTGCACTATTCATCTGGAAAATTTTCGAACTCGAAACGAAGCGTGTCGCCTGGCATTTATAATTTTTTACCCCTATTACGAACGCAATGGAATATATATCGGGAGCCAATTCGATCTTATTTGAAGGTTTTTGAATCAACTATTTAAATTTAAAATTCACTTAAACATATTTCTACGCGTTTTTGCTTGCCCCGGACAAACCGTAAATCCGATGACACAAAATTTGAAATATTACAATAATATAGCATTACGGATCCGATGAAACTGGTTTCATCGAAATTCGAGACTGTTTGAAAAATGACTATTTTCACTCGTTAATTAAATATTAATATATTCAGTTTCTACGAATCGACTTTTAATTCAAGTTTAAAAGTTCTCTAACATCATTCAAATTCAAATAGAATCTAAATCAACATTTTAAATCATTTTAATTCACATTAAATCCAATTTCCAATTATTTACGTAATTTCAAATATTAAATTAACAATTTAACTACTCAATTAAATCCTATATTCGAAATATTATTTATTCATCTTATAAAATTTTACTCGTGCATATTTAAAATCAATTAAATATACGAATTTCAAATGGCTGAAATTCTAGGTCGTTACAAGTAGACTAGGATTTGATATGTTATCCAAAAACAACTTCAATCCAACTCAAGCATTTCAAACGAAATACGTCTTGAAGAGTATGGATGAAGACAGAGTTTTGAAATGCAAGGGCAATTTGCTATTAACCATGTGGGTGATTTCAAAATGGGTATAATGGAGGTAGTACCTTCAGTTAATTCATCACTTGAATGACTTATATGGACGAATGTTGACATTGCATTAGTTTTAGCATTCCAAGTGAGAAATGCTATATAAAGGTAAAACGTAGCCTCAAGCCTCATTAATCGGGAAATGACAAAAATCAGACATGCGGTAGGGCCATGTGGGTCACTCCCATTAATGTATGGTCATCCCAAATCTACACCAATTACTATCTACTCATGTATGCTTCAGGGCCCATAGTAGAGTGTTCATATTTGGTACTACTAGTCAAGTGGTAGACCAGTCCGGTGTGGCAGGGGTACAAGATGTTCTTGTCAGACCCCGATGCACTTTATCTAGAGATGTACCATCAAAAGGTAGTTCCTTACTTTTTCATAGTATGGAATCCATTCTCCAATACTTGCATTTACGATTTTAGATGTGCGCAACTATGTTGGAAGATGAGATGCAAGCATTCCAGCGATTTTAATATTTTGTTTCACCTCTAGACATTATTATAATATCATTGGATTTTCTATATAAGATGTTTTGATTATCGTAAGGTAAAAACCCATCTGCGTTTATATGTGGCATGGTCTTATGAGATACCTTTGGTTTTAAAAGATTTTACAAGTTATAATAAATAAAATTCCATATGGTTTGAGTTTCTCACGCTGGTTTTATCAAACTGACATGGATGTTGATTTTCCTAAATGCTCAGATCAGACCGAGCATATTTTTCATATTAAGCTTTGGATGTTTTGGAGTTCAGAATAAAAGCTGGATGGCTAGGACATATTCACCCTTATATTTTTTTTCCATGGTATTCTATGTTGTTGTTATCTACAATTATCAGTAAGTGTAAGGACTAGTTATTATAACTGTCCAAGGCTGATGGTGGGTTAGCATTTTACTCTGATTGATTATATGTATATTAAATTTCTTTCCTTTTGTAAAGATTTGTTCCTATATTATATATTGCTCGACACATTTGTTAAATTCTATGATTGTTTAGTTTTTCTATCTTCTTTCTTCTTCTTACCATTAACAATCAGTGTTACCAGCACTTGAATGTTCAGCACGAAATATGGTGGACGTATTCCGGCTCTTTACAAAATGTATTCTGCTGAAAATTATGTAAGGGCAACATATCGGATTGTGTACAAAGATGATGTTTCCTTCATATATGTCTTTATTGTCCATAGTATTATCTAAAATACATACATACATATATACATACACACGCACATACACATACATACATACATATATATATATATATATAAACACACACACAATGGACTTATACATACAAATGTGTTAAAATTAAGTTTCACTATTTTATGAGTTAAAATTAAAGACAAAAATTTTGAATTTAGTTTCAAAACTAAAAGGGTTTAACATCAAAAAATTATGATTTTACATAAAAGTCCATCTTATGCATCTTAAGTCAAATTAACACACGTGCGCGCGCATATAATGCATATGTATATGTATATGCATATGCATATGCATATGTATATGTATATGTATATGTATATATGTGTGTGTGTGTGTATGTATAATCACTATAAATAATGTTTAAAAATTAATACAATATCTGTATGTTAAAACTTATAGCTTAGTATATGCTAGCAAATAAAAGTCTAACTTTAATTTAAAAGGAAATCCAAGGGTTTGTGATATTTTGTAATAAATTCTAGTTATATTTATAAATAAAAACCTTTTTTAAATTTAAATAGAAGTATTTAAAACCAAAAGATTGGATTTAAAATAATTAACATAAAACATGCATATAAACATTAATAAACTACATATGTTTTATATTTGAATCAATAATAGAAATATTACATTAACTAAGACTTAGATTTCAATCAAAAAAAATTTCCTTTTATATAAAAAATTTGAAACAACAACAAAATAGATGGGGCAAATCAGACATATATGTATATGTTGCAAAAGTTATAGATCTAAACTATATAGGCAATATGAAAAATTAAGTAAATATGGAATCATATGATGTAGATCTAATAATGAAAATATGAATAGGTAAGCAATCAAAATGTATCTTAAAAAGGATCCAAATCAAAATAACATGGTGAACATATATAATTAATTGAGATGGAGCAAAAGGGAGTCTAATCTATGTGATCAAATAAACTAATATTCAGATAAGATGAAATATGTGATAGACCCAAATTATATAAAGAAGGGGAACGATGGATAAATAAAGTTAGACTTACTACCTTGATACGTTGCCAAGAGAATGCACCTTGAATAATGATATCTCAACAGATCTACAAGGTCTCTATCTTATCGTTGCAAAAGATGGATGAACCACCTTTTTTTAATTTGATATCTTATTTGAAGTTGAAAGATTTTTGAAATTTTGATTTTTGTTTCCTACCATGAAAAGTTAGAAGGAGATAAAGAAAATAATGAATGAGAAAGAATGAATTGTACATATAGAATGAATTAAAGAATATGTTTTATTTGAAAAAATGAGACCATTTCCATTCTTTAATTAAATTTATCTAATTAATTTCCTTGATTGTCTCTCTCTCTCTAATTCTTCTTTTCACATAATATTTCATCAAATGATATAAAATTTCCATAAATAGTGTCATCAAATGATATAAAAAAATCATAAATAATTTCATGCAATTATATTTAAATTACATCAATATCGTATATCAATGCATGCAAATATAACTTTATAAGTGCATTAAAATAATTACAAACAACTTCCAACCATTAAAAAATAATAATTAATATTTCTCAAATATCAATTAAGTTAATCAATTTACAGCATTTTATAAAGTAATTAAATAATGTGGTTTTTCAAAGAATTCGTCATTACGGCTGTGCGACTCAAATGTGTAAATTCGGTCAGCGATTAGTATCGAACTATTCGAATATTAACATTCACACGTCACTTAGCAAGTGGTGTGACATTTTGGCTTAATTTATCGTTTACACATCTTTTGATAAAATCCAATTTTACTTATTATAAGCGGCAGCCGATAGTAACAATTATTTACACAAATTCTCTTGGTCAAAACTATATCACATTAGGACTTATGGAATTTGGTAATGGTCAAAATTTCAATATCATCCACATTCAACTTTATAGTCCAAACACAAAGTCCTTGGTTCAATAATAATAATAATTATTTTCCATCTAGCTAGAGACTTTGATTTTGAGTTGACTTTAGTTGATTGTGATACTAACCTCATCTTACAGAGGAGACGAATTCTTTCTTGAATAATGTTTCACTTCCAATGCTTCCACTCGACCCGACTATAATTGTTCGATGGATGCCGCATGCCATAATTTAACTATAATCAAAGTGGAGCTTCCACATTGAAGATGAACGGTATTCTCAAATTGAGAGAACTGCGTAAATTAGTCACAACGATATTCTCTGCTTAATCTTAGTTATGATAACCAACAGAAACTATTGAGTGAGTCATTCCATAGTTACCCAATAACTATCAATACGCAATCCCTTGGTGCCCCCAGTAGTCATGAGTAATGTAACAACCCTGAATTTTGTGATTTATTTTAATTGTATATTTTAATTATTTTAAATTGAACTCCTGATTTAAAAACTTTATTATATTTATTAAAATGAATAAATTTTTTATTATAATTATAAATTTTGATTTTTATGTGAATTATAATTCCAAACCTGAAAAAATAGAATATTTCCAGAAAAGTGGATTCTTGGTCAATCTGGTCAAACTTTGAATTTTACATTTAAAATTTAAATTTTTGAATTTTATCTTTTATTATGAAAATAAATTAAGTTGCAAGGATACTGCTTTTCGATTCGTTGAAATCCGATTTATATTGTGAAAGTTATACTTTTACAATATTGTATGTAAATTGATTTATTTAATAAAATTGTCTATTTTAATTTATATAAATAACATTTTTATTTGTCAAATCTTGTTCTAATTTGTATAAATGTGTGTAATATAGCATGTTAGGTATGTATTTTTATTTTAAAACATTTGTAAAGTGATGTTATAATTTTTCAAAACTTATTGTATTATTTTCAATTTTTATAACCTAGTTTCTATTTTTAAGCTATTTTCTTTATTTATTTATATTTATCTAAATTTTTTTATTCATATATTATTTTTTTGTTTTTTATTTTATTGTATTCAAATTTTCATTTGTTTAAAAATGTTAAAAGAATAAAAGAAATTTAAAGAGTTTTATAACCATTCACATGCTTTTGACTTTTCACCTTCTTCTTACCTATTCATTCCAAATAACCACTTGCATTCAATTTGGCTGACCATATCCTTTCCTGAACCATCACCCTTCATTTTTCACGAAAAAAAAAGCTTCTCATCTCAAAATTCTCGGCCTTCAACTCTGAAACAAAAAATTGGTAATGTTTCTTTCACTTTCTTATCAAATTTTTCCTTGTTTATGTATTATTTTGCCTTGCCTTCACTTAGGTTGCTCGGCCCATAGCCTCCACCTTCACCACCCCCTTCATCACCACCTTGTTTAGCTGCAAAACCCCTCCATCTCTACTGACCGACCTGGCCATGGCCCCTTAGATGCAAGCTCCACATAAAAATTAGTAAACACTTCTTATTTACGCATAGCCGTGCCCACCTATTGACTCCACCACCTCATACACCCCTTGGCCGCCCTTTGCACCACCTTTTCTAGGTCCTACTTGACCCAAAGTAACTGCCACACCATCCCCTAGCATACATCGGGTCTGGCCGTGCCATATAAAGCCATGGCCGAGACTTATGTTGCATAGAAATTCATTTTTGGTTGCCTTGACTTGTATTTTCATGCATATCAACTTCCATGCCTTCATTACCTTAGTTAGGCCGAGCATACTGGATCGATACTTGAATCATTTACACAACCATGGCCTTGTATTTTGACCATATAGGCCGAGCATAGTATTTGTAAAAGCAAGTGCAAGTGGTTTGATTCTTTGTTGTGCATAAATTCTACCTTGTTTAATGTCTTATTTTGGGTTGTATATTCATGTTGCAATCTTGTTTTTGTTTGATATGAACAAGACAGTAGATTTGCCTCTCCCCTCACTTGAATCTGTAATCATGCCTTCGTGTTTTCCAGCTGTTTATTGTGTGTCTGAATCTGTTATCTCCAACTTGTAGAGATGAGTATTTCTCACCAGACAATCTGTACTTATATAATTAGTAAATTGACACCATTTGAATCTTAGATTATATTATTATGTTATAACTGCCTGTGATATTGTTTATATGATGATCACCCTATTTATACACTTGTCATATCATTTGTTACTGTTATATAATACCATTCAGTTTATTTATATCAGTTTATCACACTACAAGTTCCCCGTAGAATAGAATCACTATAGGTTGAAATTATACATATCCGAACGGACTTTAAAATAGGAAAAATCGTTATGGGCTGAAATGATAGGCCTGAATGATTTTTATTCATTTCATTTAACTTGGGATTGCGGGTTTGAAATGATAAAGCCCATATTTTTCCTTTGTAAATTACGGATTGAAATGATATAATATCCGTATCATTTGACTTAGGTTAGAAAAATTTATATACAGACCCATGTTAATATATATTTTCTTGAAATTATAAAATACGTTAAAAATGTAAATATTATGATATTTTGATTTAAATTTAAGTTAAAAATGGTTTTTATAAAATATTAGTGATTTTCTACAAGTTAAATAATTGAAATAAATAAATGGTAAAGTAGGATTTGGAATATAAGTTAATTTTGGAATTTATGATTTTGTTTATAAATGTAGTTTAAATTAAGTAAGAAAATATGATAATTTGATTTTAATTTGAATTTAAAATGATTTTTATAAAGTGTTATTGATTTTTCTATAAATTAAAAATAGTTAAAAATTGACATTTGAATATCACTTAACTTGGAAAATGTGAAATGTGTTTTAAAAATAAAAGTTAAGTTAAGAAAAATAAAATGGAATCAAAATTTAATTTATGAAGTGGTAAATTAAATTTAAATGTAAAGTAAATGAAATGTTTTAAAATTGTACATTGATTTTTATAAGTGAATTATTAAAATTTGATAATTATTTGTGAAATTTCACTTTACAAAATCATAAATTAAAAAGTATTTAAATGATCATTTTTAAATGTGTGAAAATATGATTTTTATAAGTTAAAATTTGTTTAAATAAAAATGTAATTGTTTATGAAATTTTATTGAAAACTTGGAATTTAATTAACAGCATTTTTGAAATGCTATCATTTCTGAAGTAAAAGATATTACGGCATTTTGTACATGCTGTAATTGATATAAATGAACTAAAAGACTAAATTTAACTAAGGGCTATTATGGCACTTTGTAAGTGTTGTAGTTGTAGAAACTAAACTAAAACCAATTACAACATATCTGTAAATGCTATCTTTGTTAAAATGAATTGTTTTCAAATGTAAATTTACCGTAGCATTTTAAATGCTGCGGAAGTTGAAATTTCACTATTTTAATAAAGCGAAATAAATAAATGAATTCTGAATATGGTAAAATTTTGAAAATTGTATATTTGATTATTAAATATAATAACTTCACTTTTAAATGATTTAAATGGAATATTTAATTGGATTATTTGATTGGTTTAATTGGAATGTTTAATTGGTTTAATTGGAATATTTAATTGGAATATTTAATTGGTTTAATTGGAACATTTGCTTTGATATATAAACCATTTTGAAATGTGATTTTAAATAAATAAAAATGAATGTGGTTTTGGAAAGATATGATATTTTGATATTTTGAAACGAATTTGAAATGATATTGAATTTGAAATAATATTTGATTTTTGAAGTATAAAATACCATTTTGGAATTTTAACCACGGGATGTATTTAATTTATGGTTTAACTCATCCTTAGAGGATGGACAATCCCAAGTATCCTTTAAGTTATTGTGCATTACTACTACAGGTCACTTGAGTTGGTTTACATTATATAAGTATGTATGTCTTGACTCGAGTGTTTTGTGTTTTACTTTACGCTCAGGTCAGCCTGAGTATATACAGCTTAGCTTTGGATTTTTCTGGAGCTAGGAATCACCGGAGATTCTGATTGTCTAGTTATCTAATCCCTTTCAGTTTCAGTTGTTCTATTTCAGCTCTGGTATTTATAAACTTCTATGTATTTGAGATTTCTATTGTATATGTTTTCCAGACTGATATTATGTATTTGTTTTGAGATTTTGTTATAGTAGCTTCATGAACAACTATGGTATTTTAATTTCCGCTGTGAGTTATTTTGATATATCTATGTCTGTGATTGTTTTTCCTTTGCTCCAAATTTATTTACAATGCGGTATTTTGGGTAATTCAAATCTGACATGTGTGGATGCGAATGGCTAAAAATATCGGGTTGTTACAGTTGGTATCAGAGCTTTGGTTTTAGGCAAAGCTTAGCCCGCGGAGCAAAAAACTCATTAGAGATAGGGTAGAAATACCCTAGAATGAGTGAAATCAATCTCGGAATCATTTTCTTATGAGAGAGCGTATTTTTGAAAAATAAAATAATTTCCAAATAATTTTTTTAAAGGATTTTCATAGATTATACTGGTATAAAAAGTTTTCTTATTTTGAAATCAAGATTTTCTAAACTTCATCCCTTCGGTATCCACCTTGTTAGAAATTTCTTGGTTAAGATTCTTATCGATTAGGATTCCTTGAACTTTGGAACGCTCCCACTTGTTCTGGAATCTAGTCTTGTCTTCCCTACTTTACCCTTTTGATTTTGGGGAATTCCATAACTCCACTTTGGAATGGCCTCTATAAAGATCGGTGATTCCGCTAATCCTTGAATAATTTGTAATGGGGTGAAACTCCTTTACAATTGGCATTGATCCACCGGAGATTTCTGTATCCTCGGTTTATGATGCTACGTATCTCCTACTCTATCGAGATTTTATCTCTGGCGATCGAATGTCGATTTTCCTTAGATTTCTACATTGATTATATTCTTGGAGTCACGGTTGACCGGTTAAGGTCGTCCACGATTTATAAAGGCTTATCATCTTCTACTTGGTAATAAAATTATTTCATCTTCATTCGAGCTTATCTTCGAACTCGAATTCTATTTGATTAGAGTCCTCAAAATTTGAATATCTGTTTGTTTGAAATCTATCCTTGAATCATCCCTTGGAAATTTTGTTTAGTTGTATTTTGAAATTGTGCATACAATGAAATTATTATTTGATAAGGATGATCCCATTTTATATATAATAGGAAAAAAATTTCGATAAAGATTTTATATCTTTAAAAAATGGAAATTTGAAATTTCGAAAGGATTTGAAATTCTGAAAATTTTATAATAATTTGACTTATATAAAAAATCATTTATAATTGAAGGGTTTTAAATTTGAATTTCGAGGAATCGAACTCCGGTGTTTTGAAATCGGTTTTAAGATTTTCGAAAATAAATAATAATAACATGATTTAAAGATATTTTTCCGAATAAGAAATGTTTCAAATGTATTCAATGAATTCCAATGATTTCGAAGAAATTTAAAAGAAGTTTCAAGAAAATAAAAGTCCAGAACCCACATATGTCATTGGAAAATAATTCCAGCGATGAATGCATGCATCATCGACATTGATTTTTGAGTTTTGAGTGGGAGAGAGGCCACTCTAGTAGCTTTGCTATGCGAATGATTTTGTGAAACCAATTTTGGTTTCAGATTTTGAAGTATGGTTTGATTTTCGAAAGATATATGTATGTATGTATGTGTGTGTGTGTGTGTGTGTGTGTGTGTGTGTCCATATATATATATATTTGAAATGATTTAATGTAAGCCGGTGTTCAGTCCTCGAGTTTCAGATTGTTTTGGTATAACCTTATCTATTGGAATTGATTTACTAATTTGTTGCTGATTTCCAACCCTTGGATTCAAAAATTTGGTTCCTTCGACTATTTTTAAAAGTTCGAGCACTTCCAAATTAAAGTTTAATTTCCAAAGCTAAGCAATCCTGGAAAAAATATAAATCATTCGATTAGGTAAATGAGTTGAAACTGTTTTGTTAAGTAAATGAATAAGACTATTTTGAATTATGCTGATATGAAATTTAGTTTGGAATGTTTTGAATTAAAATTTAGTTTTAAATAGTTTGAAAAAGGTAAATTGATCTTTTGAATAGAAATAAATAGTATAAAGGTTTTAAAGGGATAGTTATAACTTGGAAATCATTTTGGGCATAATTGATTTGAGAAAGATATTTGGTATTGAAAATAGATTGGATGGTAAAACTCAGTATTTATATGATGGATTTTGAAACGAATTTGTCTGACTTAAATTTTGTTGATTTGGAAACCAGAATTATTTTCTAAACCTATTGTTTTGGAAACTTTGAAACTGAATATATGTAATTTGGAAGAAATGATTTGGCGAAATCATATATGATTTTGAAACTAAAACGTTATTGCAGGAATTGAAATTAAGAACCTTGTTTTACTAAATACTTGATTTGGGGGTTATTGAACTTATATAAAAATTTATTTGTATAAGTATGATTGATTTGAAAACTATTGATTTGGTAAGGTACTCAATTTGGAAAGAGAAATCTTATACAATCAAAGTTTATATAAGTGTGCTTTGATATACTATTGATTTTGGAAAGTATTTGATTCAAAAAATGAAATATTATATATATTGGACTTTATATAAGTATGATATTTGAAAGTGATTTGGAAAGGTACTATATGATACATATTTTTGGAAGTAAAGATATGGAAAGTGCCTTCTGCTTGATATCGACTTTGTGGCCACACTACGGATTCATTCTATCGATATTATTCTCTCTGATTTGGGTTTTTCGGATATGCTACTCGAGTGTCCATCGACTTCCATGGCAATCTCCATGGTTTTTCTTTTGAGCACGACTGCATAGCGTAATTCGTAAGGGCTGTGAGCGCCTATGGCTATGGATGTTTCTTGGGGGATACAGGTGTGACCATTGTGTATCTACGATCTATTAGGTCGCTTGGTGGCGTAATCCGCAGGGGCTGCGAATGCCTAAGGGTACGGATGTTTCCTGCGGGATCCAGGCGTAATCATTGTGTATCTATGGTACTACCAGTCTTCATGGCGTAATTGCAGGGCTGCGGTAGTCAGCCTATGGGTACAGATGTTTCCTGGGTGATCCAGGCGTAACTATTGTGTATCTGCGATACATGATCGACATGTTTTGGTTTGGTTGTTTTTTTAGATTGTATTTTCCATACCTGTTTTTAAAAGGTTTTTTCAAGTATTTTCACTGGATGTGGAAACAAGTCTACTAAGTACCTGGAGAATTCTAGCTTTGCACCTAATCAACGCATGGCTAGAGTCTGCCGGAATGAAAATAAACTTGTTAAGACATCGAGTTATAGAAGTATTTTATATAAGGTATTATATAAAGGATATTTTGATCATTTATTTTACTTGTTTAAATAATTTAAAAATGTTTGAAATAATGTTTACTTCGAACTAACAAATTTGAATCAAATGACTATTCATCATATTATAAAATGTTTAAAATGTTAAATATAAAATTTTAAATTGAAATTTATATAGTTATAAAATTTGTCATTCATTTCTTTCAACCTATTCTACCTTCTAGCTATTTCTACATTCTTCCTCTTCGAGGGTCTTTTCTGTATTATGGAAAGAGTTGGTTCTTTGGCTTATTGTTTGGATTTGTCGGAGAAATTTTCTGGAGTACATGATGTATTCCATGTCTCACATCTTCTCTGGTATCTTCATGACCCATCTCTTTTGTTCAACCTTCTGCTCTTGATAGTTTGGATATTGAGCCTAATCTGACTGTCGACAGTAAGCCACTTCGTATTGTCGATAGAGGTACGAAGCAGCTAAGAAAGAAATTTGTTAATCTGATCAAAGTACTGTGAAGTACTGATGATCGAGATTGTACCTGGGAAACGAAGGAGGGCATTCGTGCTTCGAATCCGTAATTGTTCATTATTATTTTTTCTATCTTGCTTTTCTTTATTTTCCTTGCTCATTCCTTTTCAAGGACGAAAAGATTTGAGTGGGGGAGAGTATAATAACCCTGAATTTTGTGATTTATTTTAATTGTATATTTTAGTTATTTTAAATTGAACTCCTGATTTAAAAACTTTATTATATTTATTAAAATATATAATTTTTGTTATTGTCATTATAAATTTGGATTTTTATGTGAATTATAATTCCAAACCTGAATAAATAGAATATTTCCAAAAAAGTGGATTTTTGGTCAATCTGGTCAAACTTTGACTTTTACATTTAAAATTTAAAATTTAAATATTTGAATTTTTGAATTTTATCTTTTATTATGAAAATAAATTAAATTTCAAGAATACTGCTTTTCATTTCATTGAAATCCGATTTATATTGTGAAATTATGCTATTTACAATATTGTATGTAAATTGATTTATTTAATAAAATTGTCTATTTTAATTTATATAAATAATATTTTTATTTGTCAAATCTTGTTCTAATTTGTATATATATGTGTAATATAACATGTTAGGTATATAATTTTATTTTAAAACATTTTTAAAGTGATGTTATAATTTTCCAAAATTTATTGTATTATTTTCTATTTTTATGACCTAGTTTCTATTTTTAAGCTATTTTCTTTATTTATTTATATTTATCTAAAATTTATTTATTTATTTTATTCATACATTATTTTGTTGTATTTTATTTTATTTATATTCAAATTTTCATTTGTTTAAAAATGTTAAAAGAATAAAAGAAATTTGAAGAGTTTTATAACCTTTCACATGCCTTTGACTTTTCACCTTCTTCTTACCTATTCATTCCAAATCAAGACTCGCATTCAATTTGGCTAACCATATCCTTTCTTCAGCTATCACCCTTCATTTTTCATGAAAAAATAAGCTTCTCATCTCAAAATCTCGGCCTTCAATTCTGAAACAAAAAATCGGTAATGTTTCTTTCACTTTCTTTTCAAATTTTTCCTTGTTTATGTATTATTTTTCCTTACCTTCACTTAGGTTGCTCGGCCCATAGCCTCCACCTTCACCACCACC
This sequence comes from Allium cepa, assembly GCA_030765085.1. Classification (NCBI taxonomy): domain Eukaryota; kingdom Viridiplantae; phylum Streptophyta; class Magnoliopsida; order Asparagales; family Amaryllidaceae; genus Allium; species Allium cepa. The sequence goes on from CM060929.1 coordinate 255,950,267, forward strand.
TTCATCACCACCTTTATTAGCTGCAAAACCCCTCCATCTCTACTGACCGACCTGGCCGTGACCCCTTAGATGCAAGCTTCACACAAAAATTAGCAAACACTTCTTATTTATGCATAGCCGAGCCCACCTATTGACTCCACCACCTCATGCACCCCTTGGCCGCCCTTTGCACCACCTTGTCTAGCTCCTACTTGACCCAAAGTCACTGCCATACCATCCCCTAGCATCCACCAGGTCTGGTCGTACCATATAAAGCCATGGACGAGACTTATGTTGCATAGAAATTCATTTTTGGTTGCCTTGACTTGTACTTTCATGCATATCAACTTCCATGCCTTCATTACCTTAGTTAGGCCGAGCATAATGGATCCATACTTGACTCGTTTACACAACCAAGGCCGTGTATTTTGATCAGATAGGCCGAGCATAGTATTTGCGAAAGCAAGTGCAAGTCGTTTGATTCTTTGTTGTGCATAAATTCTAGCTTGTTTAATGTCATATTTTGGGTTGTAGATTCATGTTGCAATCTTGTTTTTGTTTGATATGAACAAGATAGTAGCTTGGGCTCTCCCCTCACTTGAATCTATAATCGTGCCTTCATGCTTTTCGAGTGTTTGTCGTGTATCTGAATCTGTTACCTCCAACTTGTAGAGGTGAATATTCCTCACTAGAAATTCTGTATTTATATAATTATTAAATTGACACCATTTAAATCTGTAGATTATATTATTATGTATAACTGCATGTGATATTATTTATATGATGATCACCCTATTTATACACTTGTCATGCCATCTGTTACTGTTATATAATACCATTCTGTTTATTTACATCAGTTTATCACACTACAAGTTTCCTGTAGAATAGAATCACTATGGGTAAAAATGATACATACTCGAACGGACTTTAGAATAAAAAAAATCGTTATAGGCTCAAATGATAGGCCTGAACGATTTTTATTTATTTCATTTAACTTGGGATTGCGGGTTTGAAATGATAAAACCCGGATTTTTCCTTTGTAAATTATGGATTGAAATGATATATTATCCGTATCATTTGACTTAGGTTAGAAAAATTTATGTACAGACCCGTGGTTAATATATATTTTCTTGAAATTATAAAATATGTTAAAAATGTAAATATTATGATATTTTGATTTAAATTTAAGTTAAAATGATTTTTATAAAATATTAGTGATTTTCTACAAGTTAAATAATTGAAATAAATAAATGGTAAAGTAGGATTTGGATTATAAGTTAATTTTGGAATTATGATTTTGTTTATAAATGTAGTTGAAATTAAGTAAGAAAATATGATAATTTGATTTTAATTTGAATTTAAAATGATTTTTATAAAGTGTGATTGATTTTTCTATAAATTAAAAATAGTTAAATAAATAAATGTTAAAAATTGAAATTTGAATATCACTTAACTTGGAAAATGCGAAATGCGTTTTAAAAATAAAAGTTAAGTTAAGAAAAATAAAATGGAATTTAAAATTTAATTTATGAAGTGGTAAATTACATTTAAATGTAAAGTAAATGATGTTATAAAATTGTACATTGATTTTTATAAGTGAATCATTAAAATTTGATAATTATTTGTCTTTTTTAAAAGTGTGAAAATATTATTTTTATAAGTTAAAATTTGTTTAAATAAATTTTTTATTGTTTATGAAATTTTATTGAAAACAAGGAATTTAATTAATAGCATTTTTGAAATGCTATCATTTCTGAAGTAAAAGATATTACAACATTTTGTAAATGATGTGATTGATATAAATGAACTAAAAGACTAAATTGAAATAAGGGCTATTATAGCAATTTGTAAGTGCTACAGTTGTAGATGCTAAACTAAAACCTATTACAGCGTATATGTAAATGTTATCTTTCTTAAAATGAATTGTTTTCAAATGTAAATTTACCGTAGCATTTTCTAAATGCTGCGAAAGTTGAAATTTCACTGTTTTAATAAAGTGAAGTAAATAAATGAATTCTGAATATTGTTAAATTTTGAGAACTGTATATTTGATTATTAAATATAATAACTTCACTTTTAAATGATTTAAATGGAATATTTAATTGGTTTAATTGGAATATCTAATTAGTTTAATAGGAATATTTAATTGGTTTAATTGGAATATTTGCTTTGATGTATAAACCATTTTGAAATGTGATTTGAAATGGTATTTAGATTAAATAAAAATGAATGTGGTTTTGGAAAGATATGATATTTTGAAATGAATTTGAAATGATATTGAATTTTGAAATGATATTTGACTTTTGAAGTATAAAATACCATTTTGGAATTTAAACCATGGGATGTTTTTAATTTATGGTTTAACTGATCCTTTAGAGGATGGGCGATCCCAGGCATCCTTTAAGTTATTGTGCATTACTACTACAGGTCACTTGAGTTGGTTTATATTATATAAGTATGTATGTCCTGACTCGAGTGTTTTGTGTTTTACTTTACGCTCGGGTCAGCTCGAATATTTATAGCTCAGCTTTGGATTTTTCTAGAGCTAGGAATCGCTAGAGATTCTGCTTGTCTAGTTATCTATTCCCTTTCAGTTTCAGTTGTTCTATTTCAGCTCTGGTATTTATAAACTTCTATGTGTTTGAAATTTCTATTGTATATGTTTTCCAGACGATATTATGTATTTGTTTTGAGATTTTGTTATAGTAGTTTCATGAACAGCTATGGTATTTTAATTTCCGCTGCAAGTTATTCTGATATATCTGTGTCTGTGATTGTTTTTCATTTGCTCCAACTTTATTTACAATGCGGTATTTTGAGCAATTCAAGTCCGACATGTGTGCATGCGAATGGCTGAAAATATCGAGTTGTTACAAGTAATACACTGTTCAATGTTTGGAGATCATTACGTACTATATTATCAACTGAGATATTGGTATCTAGTCTCGCTACATCTTGACTGTGAGTATTTAACATGGTACATTTGTTTTCATTGTGATAAATTACTCAAGGTTACAACACTTTGTAAATACTATCATAAAACATAATATTTATGGATTTTCTATTAAATATATTTTAATAAATTAATTAATATAACCACATTATATCAAGTATACGAAAGAAAGAAAACACCTTTATTTCAAACAAGATTGGTTAACGAGTTAGATATCTGTAACAAATTGCATAAGCGCCCCTAGGGCATACCTCTAACTCTATCAATCTTCCACTTGCACTTAGGGTCAATTATGAAATCTTATTCCAACTTCTCCAATCAGTTTTTCTAAAACCAATTAGGTCAGTCTCTATGAATAGGTATGCTATTATGTTTCAATTATCTACTTTGTCGATCAACTCTTTTCGGTGGTGATTATGATGTGGAACAATTCATAGTATGTCTCTTGACTTCTAGTGAGCTCTAAGTTCTATTATGAACTATATACCGCAACATTGTTATCGTATAACATTGTTATGAGATTCTTAACATTTGGAATCAGCTCAGTCATAAATTTGGGCACTTATATTTTTATATATATTTCTTTTATTGCAGCGCTATTCAAGGCGGTGTACTTAACCTTTTTCATTGAATCGGCCGTGGTCTTTCATTTGGAACATTTCCAACTTAAGGATTCTTAAATTGAATTTATTATTGACATTTTAAACTCAATATCTCTTATGAAATTTGAGTCTGAACACTCCTTCATAAGGAGTCTTTTTTTGTAAACAATTCTTTAATATTACATAAATACACAAGAACACTTCAAACAATCATTTAGTGAATTGCGTTTGATATTTGCTTCATGTATCAAATACATAAATAAATCATGATATCGTAGACAATATAACATGCATGATAATTCCCATTACCAATGCATAAGGAACTAATCTCACATGTTTCGTACTAAACAATTTAATAAGGTGTTTTTGCATATCGATTTGGGACATTCCCAATATCTTTCACACTCACTATAGAAGACGTCATTTACTATTCAAAGTTGAGTATTAAAACAACTAAGGTTGATTTTAACATAAGTACATCGTTAAAATCAACAACGTGTTGTTTACTTATAGTTTAAAAATATCATTATATCTTTCAACGTTCTTTCTTATGAACACATGCTTCCTTTGTATTTTGGTTGATAATCAAACTATTTGATATTTCTATCAAAATATTTTTTCGATTTTGATGCTTATAAAATGATACTTTCTATCATTTCTTAGATCATTTCTAAAGACTCACAAACTCCATGTCGCTCCCACTAACTTAGAGACATTTTTTGTTATTATGTGTAAATAGTTTACTTTAAATCATTATTTAGAATTTTCTATTTCAATACATATGTACCAAACATATAGTCATACTAAGTGGTAATTTTGTGAGTAAATCTGAATTAACTTAAGCATGTTGAATACCGAGTCTATTATGCTAATTCCAACAATTGAAATTTGTGACTATTCGTATCAATGTTGCTCATTTAATTCCAACTGCATTAGTCTTGCTCGTAAAGACATAATCACGGTTGATGGTTCAAATCCCTTTGGTTATGTCTAGGAAAATAATATTTTGATAGTGTACATGGAATTCTTTCAGATTTGTGCATCATATCATATCACACTCTTAATTGTTTAATTAAACAAACGAGGATTATATTTTCGACACTGGTAAGAAACTTACAGTTTCTGTTCAATGTGCGAGAATACTTATTAGAAACTCTAATGCGATGCGTTCATTTAGCTTAGTCAATTTCATTTCATCTCATCTAATGGATTCTATCTGTGGATCGTATCCAATTTCATTTTACTATCAATAATTCCTCAAAGAAATTCCTTTCACAATAAAGATGATATTTCTTGAAACAACAATTGTTTGTCAGTGCAATAAAACAGGTATTCGTAAACGTTTTATGAATTTCTTTATTTATAAAACTGATTTGTTTTTAGTTTAGAAAACTTATGTTTAAAACATATCTATGTCATCCAATGACAGTCTTTCTTAAAATCCTTTTAGGGGTAGACAATTATTACATGCAATCTTTCGACTCGCACAACATGCCAACTCATTCGCCTAGGATATATTGACGTTTATTATAAACCTTATCATCTGTGATTTTATGAACTATTATTTAGATGAAACAATACTAACTATAACATCCTATATCTAGAGGCCAAAAGCTAAGTGCTACTGATACTGCAGTCATATATAGTATTAACTTCAGTGACAAAATACGATAATGTTAATGGTGTCCATAATATCAGAAGCACTTGAACAGAATAAATCATAGATTTCAAAAAAAACATTTCACTAATTACATTTCAAAACATTGAATCATATCCAAGCAACATAATCCCATAATCGTTTTCCAGATAAAGATCAAGTATAATCATTATAATAATATGCCAAGAGCGACATATGACGATGCCCATGGGATCAACAAAGCTATATAGTCAAAACTGAATATACACAACGAAATCAAAAAAAAATAAACTATAACTCCTAACTAGCTATCTGTCGCCACCTGCTCATCTCCGGAAGTTTTATTCGTCATAACTAAAACCTACAAATCTCAACCCTCGGCTCACTCAAATTAATTTTGAGCACCCGAGAGTCTAAGGGGAAACAAAATGTTAAAGTCAAATATAAAGCATGGTGTGAATAATACTATTACATCTCGGTTTACTGGTATTAAGTAAGACCATGCCGCTTAGTGGAAAAGATTTCCCCTCACTAATATCCTCTTTAAAACATATATTTTGCAAAACTTTCTCTACAACTAAACCGGTTAATGAAAATGATTACAATAATGATAATAATTGCTATGTCCGTTAAGTTATAATCAAGTAATTAATGGACTATCTATCTACAAGTAGTAAATGGACTATTTGTCCAAAAACTGGGCCGACTGCCCTCAAACTGGAATAATTATCCGCAAACTGGACTAACTGTCCAAATCATTTGCTTAGGGTTAACTACTCTTCATCTTTTTCCTTGAAAACCTTTTTCAAATAATTTAAACTTATAAATCATACTTGTACAAGGAAAAATGTATTCTTAGCTTTATTTTAAACTATTTTTCCATGTTATATATACTTTACTCAAAATAATGTTGATGAATTTTAATGAGGATTGGCTATTCTTCCAAAACAAGTGAAAACTCTTTTTAACTTGAAAACACTTAGGATATATTGCCTAATTAATACATTCGAAATCTTTGTTAAAAATCTTTAAACAACCCTTTCAAAATCATTGAAAGTACCCCTTTCGAAACCAAGTAAAGCCCTTTACTAACCTACGTTGAGACGCTAAATCTTTCCTTTCGAAACCATTTAAATTCTTCCTTTTGAAAGCATAAAAACCTTCCTTCGAAAGCTTTAAAAAACCTAGACATCCTTATTTTAAAACCTTTAAATATTTCCTTTCAAAAACATAGGAAAAACCTTTTCTTTCAACCATTTCGGTATTTAGGGAACCACCCCTTCGAAGCCATTCATTAGAACCATTCAAGGCGTCAAAACCCACCCTTCGAAATAACTTGGATTTAATTTAAAACATGTGAAACCTTTCGGAACCATTCAAAAATTTACTCTTTCGAAACCTTTGAAAACCGTTTCAGTCAAAATCATTTGGATTATGCCTTCAAGTAGAGCAAAAGGATTAGAAACCCATTAAAGTCGAAAGTATTCCTTTCGAAATCATTCCTAAGTAAAGAAGTGATGGTGTCGAAACCATCACTTCGAAAGCATTAGAGAAGTGGCCAAATTTTAGAGAAAAAATAACCTCTTTGAAACCATCTGGATCGAAAGGAAGAAAGCGGCAGCCAAAAGGTTTCGACTTAGTTGAAAGCAGTCATTAAAAGCAAAAGAGCAACACAACCGAAACCATTTCTTTAAATCCATTTGACCAAGTTGAAAGCAAGCATGCGCATTTTCATTTAAGAGCAAAGTAGTGCCTCAACCCCTTCGAAAACCGTAGTTTCAACCCTTTACCTTCCACCTACATCCAATGCAGTACATACTAGTTCCCTAATACCATATGCATTGGTTTCAATAGTGTTGAAGGCGAAGGTAAGGAGGCGGAACCTGATGCCGAAAGCAATGAAATGGTGAAAAACATATAGATTAGTTCTTTTAAAACTATTTCTTTATATCTAACCTGTCTTGTTTGTCAAATTGTGATAGGTTGCAAGTTTATCTTTTCTAAAAGTACTGTCGACTTTCCAGAATTAAAATTTTGAATTTATTTACAAAAAGCCCCTTCTTCTTTTAAAAATATGTAAAACATTTAAGTCCCATACCTTAAGTAATTTTATATTCCCATTAAAAATCTTAGGAAAATTCTATAAAAATTCCAGAAAATCATTTTTTATATGTTTTCTAACATATATTACTTTCAGACCCAAACCGATAATTATTTAACTGTGAATAATTTTAACCCAAAATAACTTTTTATTCATTAGAAACTTTATATAAATTTCAATAAAATAAAGAAAATTTTGAAAGTTGAAACCCATCTCCGAAATATTATTTTTGGCGTACTTAAAAATTCGCAAGGCATTTGGATGTCATTTAATTGGGTTTTCACATCAAAACATATTATAAAATCTATATGAACAATCATAAATCATCAGCAAGTATATATAATCATTTCACCATTCAAAAACATGGCAAGTTAATGCAAAATATTTTGGATTTCATCTTAAAACTGAAAATAAAAGAATATATAGCTTTAGAGATTAAAGAGATTGAGGTGTGAATGGATTTGATTTGAATTAGATTTTTCCTTAGCTTTTCTTAATCTTCTTCCCCTTTTTATGGTTAATGGTGGCCGGTCTTAAGTATAAAAATTTTGATAAATGAAAATGAATGTCTATGGGATACACGGCCAGGGGTATAATAATGGTCTCTTTCCTATTTTATCCCTCCTCTATTTCATGTTAACTCTTTTTTTAATTCATTGGTTAAATGGCATGGCTACCCCTTGATAAAATCAAATCTCAATCCCCTAATCAACACATGATTTTATTTATTTAACTAATTAATTATCCTAAATATTGTTGCCAAAAATATGGGGTGTTACAGACTCTTCTCCTAAAAGAATTTCGTCCTCGAAATTACAGTAAGGGACACAACAAATCAATCAAAGAGGTAAAATATACAATCGAATAAGTTAGGATAAGTATCTCTAATCCTGCTTTCAATTTTCCAAGTACAGTCCTTGTCATCGTTGCTCCACTGGACTTTGACTAATCTGACTGCCTTGGTTCTAAGCCTCTTCTCATCTCTCGCAACAATACGAATCGACTTTCTCACTATAGTCAAGTCTGGTTCTACTGCTAGGTCCTCTAACATAGTCGGTGCAATAGCAGTCTTCGGGTCTCTAACACACTTTTTGAGATGAGAAATATGGAAAACATCATGACTCTTGCCAAACTGCTCGGCAACTCAACTCTATATGCGAGTTTCCTGATCCTTTCAATAAAAGAAAAAGTTCCAACGAATCTCGATGTTAACTTTCCTGATTTTCCAAATCTAATCACACCCTTTATCGGTGATATGTTTACGAAAACCTGATCTCCAATTGAGAACTCTAAATCGTTTCATCTTTTATCTATATAACTCTTCTGCCTAAACTGAGCATCCTTCATTCTAGCCTAAATGACCTTAATCTTTTCTGTAGCTTTCCTCACTAAATCTGGACCAAGAACCATCTTATCCTTAGTCTCTAACCAACATGTGGGAGATTTGCATGGCCTTTCATACAATGCTTTAAATGACGCCATCCCAATACTAGTTTGATAGCCATTGTTATACAGAAACTCAAATAAATGCAGATGGTCCTCCCATGATCCCCCAAAATCTAATACACAAGCTCTTAACAAATCTTTCAAGATTTTGTTAACTCTTTCCGTTTGCCCATCTGTCAGCGGATGGTAAGCGGTACTCATCTTGAGCTTGGTTCTCAAAGCTTCCTATAGACTCTTCTAGAACTCTCTAGTGAATAAGGGATCTCTATCACTTACTATACTACTATGAACTCAGTGCAGTCTAACTACAACTTTCATAAACAACTTCACTAACACAGGTGCAATTTTTGTTGACTTAACTGGAATGAAATGGGCACTCTTGGTCAGTTTGCCCACTATGACCCATATACTTTCATATCCTTGTTCAAACTTGGTAATATGTTAATAAAATCCATAGAAATAGACTCCCACTTCCATATTGAAATATCCAATGGCTGAAGCAATCCACTTCGCTTCTGGTGTCCCTTTGCCTTTGGGCAAATCAAGCACTGCCTTACCCATAAGCCAATATCCTGCTTCATATCTTTCTAGAAAAAATTCCTCTTCATATCCTAATACATCTTATTCCTTTTGAATGAATAGAGAACTTTGAACGATGGCATTCCTCCTAGGCTTCTTTCCCTATGTTTCCCACATAATATTCCTTTCTTTCTCAACCAGCCATTCTGGTCATGACTTAAATCTTTCAAGTCTTCGCTCTCGGTTCCATCTCTTAACTTCCTGATCCATAAAGCTAATACCGGATCTTCCTCCTGTTTAGAAGTAATCCTTTCGATCATCATCGGTCAAACTTTCAAACAAAATGACACTATGGTTTCTCCGCTAGACTCAGCCTCGGATCTCCACTGCATTTTGCAATCTGCTAATTCTTCCAAATCTTTCCACTCCACAATCATTGCCAATACTGCATTTTGATGTTTCCTGCTAAGTGCATCTGCAACCATGTTGCCTTTCCCCGATGTGTACTCAATCCCAGAATCATAAGAGATAATAAACTCTAACCACCTCTGTTGTCTTATGTTCAGCTCCTTCTGAGATAATAAATACTTCAGCGACTTATGGTCGGTATATAACTCAAACTTCTCTCCTAAAAGGTGATTTCTCCACACTTTCAATGGAAAATTTCTTGCAGCCAAAAATCTCTGGTGGTTACTCAATTCCAAAATCATAAGCGGCAATAAACTCTAACCACCTCTATTGTCTCATGTTCAGCACCTTCTGAGAGAACAAGTGCTTCAGCGACATATGATCTATTTATAACTCAAACCTTTCTCCCAAAGGGTAATATCTCCACACCTTCAACGCAAAAATCACTGCAGCCAATTCCAAATCATGAGTAGGATATCTTAGGTCATGCGGTCTAAGCTGTCTAGAAGCGGAGGCAATCATTTTACCTATCTGCATCAGCACCGCTCATACTCCTGTTCCACACACATCCGTATAAACCACCAAATCCTGATTCCCTTCTGGAACAACCAATATAGGTGTGTGGGTCAATAAGTGTTTCAAAATTTGGAATGCTTCCTCACACTTATCTTTCCACACAAACTTCACATCCCTTCTCATTAGCTTGGTCATTGGTTCTACTATCCACGAGAAATCCTTAATGAATCTCCGATAATAACCAGCTAATCCAAAGAAACTCTTTATCTCAGGTCTCTTCCAACCATTCACCGCTTTAATCTTAGTCGAATCTACTGACAACCCTTTCTCTAAGACTACATGACCAGAAACTTCACTTCCTTCTTCCAGAAATGACATTCGAAAACTTCATCTTCAGCCAATGCTACCTCCATGTCTCAAGCACCACTCTAAGATGAACTTTACGCTCTCTTTCATCCTTAGAGTATATCAAGATATCATCTATAAAAACCAATACAAACCTACCTAAGTGCTCTCGGAAAACAAGGCTCATCAAATCCACAAAGAATGCTGGCGCATAAGTCAGTTTGAATGGCATAACTGACCATTTGTATAACCTATATCTGGTCCTAAACGTCGTCAAAGGTATACTATCCCCTGCTATGACTCTAAGCTGATAGAAACATATTGCCAAATCCAACAGGGAAAATACCTTGGATCCACTCAACTGGTCGAGCAAATCGTCAATCATCGACAATGGATATTGATTCTTTATCTTCCTCTCATTCAACTTACGATAATCGATACATATCCTTAACGATCCATCCAGTTTCCTAGTAAACACTAAGGCTGTTCACCAAGGTGAACTACACGGCCTGATAAAGCTCTTTCCTTCCAAATCCACGAACCGCACCTTCAAGCCCCTCATCTCTATAGGAGCCATGGCGCCCTACTCACTGGTTCTGCTCTCGGAACCAAATCTATTCAAAACTCAATGGCTCATTTCAGTGGTAATCCTACTACACACTCAAAAACATTTGTGAATTCTCTAACCATGAAAACTCGACTCAGCTCATCTTCTAGCTCCATAACACCCAACAAAGCATTCACCTCACCCTAGAAACTTTCTTGGTATAAACAATCATGTCTCTACAAATCAGGGGTCTAACTGATATTTTCCTATCTTGGCAAAATATCCTAGCATCGTACTCACTTAACCAAACCATCCCAAGAATAATTCTGAAACCCATAAAATCAAATATATGCAAACCGCAAACAAATGCATAACCTAACAAGTCAAACTATAACTGGTCACACCTCAACCCTAGAGTTGCATACTCTCCTATTGGATTCGCAACCCATAAGGAAGTAACTAAATATGTGGGTTCTATGTTAAGCTTATCTATCAAACATCTAGATATAAAAGAATGTGATGCATCAGTATCAAATATAATGCTAACAGACATATTATGAATCTAAAGCATAACTCCCAAAACTGCCTTTCTTTTCTCATGAGCCGTTGGCTTCAAAGTAGTAGGCCCCAATGCATACACCTTGCTATTTCCATCCTTAGAGGACTCCTTGCACTGGTTCTTATAATGGCCAATCTGGTCACAACTGAAGCACCTGACATTCTTCTTCCTAACCACTTCCTTTTCTTTTCCAACATGATACTCATTAGCAAAATGCTCCTTCTTGTTGCATTTGAAGCATACAATCTCAAACTTCCCTTTCTTAGCTACTCCACCCTTCTGAGCACCATTCTTAGGAAAGAACTTCTTCTTCTGGCCCTGCCCAACCTGGACCTCCGTAACCTTACTCTTCTCTAGAGAATCAACAATCTCCTTGTGCCTTAAGTCATCTCCACTACAAAATCAGAATGATTTCTAATATGAGGTAATGTAGCCCTTTCTAACTCAGGCTTCAACACCCTAATAAACTTCACATTCCTCACTGTATCCACAAAAGCGTACCCATACCTAGCCAACTCCTTAAATCTTTTATAATATTCCAGAATAGACATTTCTCCCTACTTTAACTCAGCAAACTTTCTAATCAGAGCTGACTATGTCGTCATACACATGAACCTCTCTTGGAACCTCCCCTTGAAATTTTCCCATGTCAAGGTTTCCTCATCCATACCAGCCGTCACGCTGTTCCACCAAAACAAAGCTGCTCCCTGATGTTGTCTCGAAGCAAGCCTTTTGTTCTGCTCATCATTGAGCCCCAAATCTAAAAAGATTCTCTCACAGTGCAACAACCAATTCTCTACCTCTATAGCACCTCCATGCCTAGAAATGACTTCCCTCCAAGCTTAGCATAATCACTGCTCAACTTAGCATAATTGTTAACTACTGAAACTTCCGAAATCCTACACTGTTAGCATCTCCCCCCTACCACACCAGCTGCAATTACATCATGCATCATATTCACAAAAAAATGATACATAGCTCCCATGTCCACCTGCGGACTCAAGCACTCACATTCTCTATTCTCTGCTTGTGCCTGACCTTGGGTCCTCCTCACATTAAGTCTAGCATTTCCATTGGTGCTCTCCCCTCCTAGGTTAACTCTTCCTCTTCTACCATCCATATCTATATTCAAACCTCATGAGATACAAAAAAATAACCTAATGAAGATAGAAGCCTAGAGATAAAGCATATCTATACTATAATGCAAAACCTTGGTCAAACCGGTCAAAGTGAAGCCTTTTATTCACTTCCTGTATTGCCCACCGTTCAGAAAAACAAGAAATCCGTGCATAAGGGCAATTCAGTCTTTTTGCACTCCCATCCCACGTTGCCGACAGCATTACTCCCACGTCTCCTTTCCATCGTTTTTATTTTCCTCTACGTCTTCCACTTTCCTGTAAACCCACTTCCCCTTTCTACGTAAAAAATGGCTGCCTCCCTCCTTCAACTGCCCACTCGCCCCCCTTCATCGACCTATCTTTCCTTCGACTAATCCTTTCCCTCTCACTCTGTTGCTACATCTGCCGCCCCCGCCAATACTCTTCGCTGATTCCACCTCCGTTGCCAACTGCCACCAATAGTCTCATGTGATTCTAGCTTCATTCATTCACCATCGGCCATCTTTATTTCATAAGGTACGATCTGAACTTGATTTCCCCAAATTCTTTCATCGCCATGGACGTAGAAAGAAGAAAACGAAAGGTACAAAACCATCAGGCATCAATTTCATCATGGCATTAGAGGTAAAAAGGAAGGTGTTTGCGGCTGTTGAGTTTCAAAAATTTTCAAGATCTACAACTGCTTCTACATTCAAAATTGGTAACTTTGCTGAAATATGGTAACATTTTGTTTAATTGATCTTATGTTAACTGAAACTCAATTAATTGATTTGTTATTCGTCAAATTTTTTATATTGTTAATATAATTTGATAGATTAAATATGTAGGGTTTGAATCCTCTTCGCCAGTCATTATTTGTCGCCACTCAATCTTAATCGCTGTTAACGTAGTAAACCAAGAAGAAATTTACGAGGTTCCGGAAATGAGAGAACTTAGACCCAACAAACGTAGAAAAAGAGAGGACTTCGTACCAATAACTGAAGAAGTACAAGAGGAATGGAGGTACTGTTTTTTTTAATGCCTTGCTTATTTGTTTACATATTGTTCGTTTCATTATTTTTTCGGTGTAAAAGTTTCTCACTAATCAGATTCGTTGTTATATGTCAATATTATGAAATTTCCAGTGGAAGATAATAATTATCCAGACAAAGTTAGTCCAAACTATTATTGATAGGGTTTCATCCCTCATTGCAATACATGTATGATTGCAAATCTATGTAATAAACATGAAATATAGCAGATTATTTTATCAATATATTTTGTCAATTAGTTTCCTTTTAAACAAAAAATGATGATCTATCTACTTCACAGTAAGAGGTATGTTTAATGAAGGTCATCTTATTTTCTATTTTGGAAATTCAGTAATGACGAAGGAATTATCTTTGTCGATTTGCAGATTAGAATGGCTTCGCCAATGTTCGAAGGAAACGGTTCCGCCAATATTCAAATTAAAATGGATCCGCCAGTGTTTGAAAGGAGTTGACTTCATCAATGGACAGAGAAGATGCCTCCGCCAATTTCTGAAGAGCCTGACTCCGCCAGTCGATGATAACTCAGGTCAAGGCCCACTACTGTGTGATAAAGTCATCGTTTATGCACCCAAAACAGTTAACTCAAGGTATGAGACTCTAATTCTTTTAAAAATTCTACAAGTTATAAAAATCGATTGTGAAAGATAAGTCTTCAAACGTTTCAGGATCATGGAAAATGTAATACTTTGATCTTTGAAAATGACTGTACAACAGATCTCAAAATTGTTATATTTTAAAATGAAAGTTTACAACTCAACATATAAAAAGTTTCAAACTTATTGATTCCAAAGGAAATTGATTTTAAAAGTGAGAAATTTGGTTTCATAAATCACTTGATCCATGGATTTCATCTTTTAGGTATTAAATATACGATTCTTAAGTGTATACATATCCCTGTTTTAGAGTGTATGTGTGTGTTGGATTGGTACACCACAGTTTTCAAGTACATTTGATTTAGTTACTCATATACAAATACGGATTGGCTTTGAATATTTAAGTTTTGAATAAATAAAGAGTTTTAAGCATATGTGATTTCTAATATGTAAATAAATTCATATATACACATAAGCTTCCAAATGCATCAAACACCAAACGTGTACAGTTTAGACATACCAGTTTTCTCAAAATGTAGAGTTTCATATTTACATGAAAGCGAGCTTTCGGAAAGTTTCAGACTTTATCCATTTATATCTATTTGGCTTTGAAGGTATAAATACACAATTTCAATTGTAAAATCTCTTAGCTGATTATCAGTTTGTTTATTCATTTTCAAACATAGGTTGCCAGATTTGCATTTATTGTAGTTTCCAAACGCATAAAATTTTGAATGTGCATGGCATTGTGTTACAAAGCCTTGGATATAGGTATTGAGTATGTTCAAATTCTGAGTACCTCTGTTTTCGAAAATAAGGTGTTATTCGGATTAAGGATTATAAAAATTTCATATATACATGATATTTTTAGGAATATAAAGCTTTGAATATAAACATAGATTTCTAAATATGCAGTTTTGAGCATTTTTAAGCTGTGTCAAAAATGTTTCAAAATAGCAGACTTTGAAGTATGCGTTCGAATTTTGGGCTTAAATTTTTTAACCATTAACTGCTCCTATTTCAATTGGAAAAGGTATTATCTTCAATGGTTTTAAATGATTTATGGCGTCCCTTAATTTTTTGATTTTGATCTGATGTTTCAATATAGCTTGCCATCAGCTTTCATTACATCTTAATCATTCGACGTGTCTTGAAGGCTTCTTAGTTCTTAGATTGAAGCACTTATAGCTTTCAATATTAATTAGGGCAGCCAATCTCTAATGATGATGCTTTAAGGTAACAACCATCTTACCATTTGTTCGTAGTAGAAATTAGGTTTGAATCATATATCATTATTGTTTGTTACCTGTATTTATTGCTTCTACAAAGAAGGAAGAGTATTTTGGACTTTCAAATTTAAATATTTACTATTTAGTTGAATGTGAAGAAACATTTGCCATTAATTTATCATAATGAATGCATTTATGTATAGATGTGGATACTTTTTGATTCTTTACTTTCAATAATTAAAACGCTTATTTTATATCTGTATTTTTCATGGGTTCATTATTTGGTTAGGACAGTAGTTTGTACAAACTACCTAAATTGTATACATGAGAAGATTACGAGAGTAGTATAAGCAGTAGAGCATTTTATACTGAAGGAAAAATATAATTCAATTGTTTTAATACAAAGAGAAAAGGTTAGAAGAAGAGTGAAAGTAGTTTATGAATATATTGATTTATGCAAGAGTTTAGTACTTTTGTATGCATCAGGTTTATGCATTCCAATTTTATAGCAGGAGTAGTATTTCAAATGTAAACTTATATAATGATTTATTCAATAACAAGTACAATGTTGTATTTCATTGATTACAGTCAAAAGAAATAGGTTTGCATCCTTAAACTAATAATGCATTCTGAGCAATCCAGGTAATATTTAGAATGGTTTAGGAGTAAAGCTATAATCTCATTTTTGCCACTAGCAATATATTTGATGTCACATCTATGTTTGCAAAAAATTTGTTCAACATGTAGTTGTAAATTATTTGCAATAAAGGAGTTAAGCCTTAAAAAGCAGAGGTTACTTGAAGAAATTCACAAAGAAATTGGGACTAAAAGAGGGAGGTGGATTGCTAATGGTGAATGATTTTCAAGGGACAGTAAGCTCACTTTTGTATGCATCAGGTTTATGCATTTCAATTTTATAGCAAGAATAGTATTTCAAATTGGTTCCTTATTTCTTACGCCGATGAAACTTTATCATCCTTTTTCTTTTTCATGAAAAAAAAAATTCTTTTTTAAGTTCTGTGACTTCATATTTATTCCTTACATGTACTGCAGATTATGATTATGGTGAATGAAACAAGGGAAGGATTTGAATTTACTAGCAATGAAAAGTCAAGTTGAACATCCATGCATATTTGGTTCTTCTGTTCACCGATCAAATTTATGACAGCACAAATAGTTGATGCCGACAACGATCAGTTAGATTTTAGCAGAGTTTAGCAGTTTTACGGAAGAATTATATTGCAATAATGTATCAAGGATCATAGTGCATGCGTGACAATAAGATGTTACAGTGCATTATGTAAATATAGGTGCCTTCTATGGTATTTTATTGTATTTGTGTTAATGTGTATGTGCACTTCTTTTGTTATTTTTATGAAATTGTAACATATGATATTAACGCAATGTCAGTATACTATGTTCAGTACACAGCTAATGTGTTATATGTTAGCAAATGTTTGCTTAACTTAGAGCAAAATGAATTTGGATACTATTGAAACCCACTTTGATGATTTATATTTAGTTATGTACTTATTAATTATATACTACTTCCTAGCTATTTAAATGTGTTTTATGCGGTTATTGAGGTCATGTATGAATTTTATGATTTTAATAATTTTGCGATAAAAAGTATTTGGTTGCCTTTTTCTACGTCAATCAAATGTGTCTTTCCATTTACATGTCCATCGACCATGGATGCATTCTGAAAGTTAGTATCCAAAACATGCAACATTACATGTACGTCAAAGTCATTGTATAAAATTCAATATAAATCATACACATTGTTTCTTAACACCAGTTCCTTCTACGTACGTGCATCGCACGTGCCAACCTACTCGTACTTATATATAGAAAATACAAGTACATTACTATACCATTATCCCATACCCCAATCTTACTCTAATTCCTTATGATTATGTTTTAAAAATCATTTTCAGCTTAATTTTTTTTTCATAAACCTATGCTCTAATACCAATTTGTAACATTCTGTGTTTAGAGGCCAAAGGCTAAGCAATACAGATGCTGCAGTCGTCTATAGTATTAACTTTTGGTGACAAAATACGATAATGCTAATGTGATGACCCGTAAATCCGTACTCCTTGAATATACACTAATCTCCATAGATTAACTCAAGATGAACAGAAATACGAATTATCAATGTTTAAAAAGAAGAAAAAGGATAGAAGATAGAGAATAGATAGAAAATAGAGAGGAAAGAAGATAGACAGAAAGGAAACAACTGAACAACATCAGAATCTCACAATTCGCAGCGGAACAACATATAATAAATAAATGAATAATCTTTAAACAAAGAACTATATCAGTTATTACATTACATCACATTTCATTACATCATATCATCATCAGAGTGTACAACATCAAACAACAACAAACAGCAGAAAAAGAAATACTATATACTAGTAATACGCCATGCCATCCATCTTGCCTCCAGCAACTCCAGAATATCCAGAATATCCTGATAAACCTTAACTCTTGACTGCCCGTGTGGAAATTGGTGGGCACCCAGAGTTTAGGAAGGAAAATAATAAACTCCGAGTCAGTCATGTGACTGGTGTGAGAACTCAGAACAGTTTATTTATCTTTAAAATCAAAATAGAAGAATATTTTTAAAGTCAATTCGCAATGCTTTTAAAAATGAGACTACCATAAGGCCTCCCGCACACACACACAATGCAAACGCAGAATCGGAGGAGATTTCTCCTTATGATAGTCAAAGATGCTTGATACGCATTTAAAAGAACATTTTATATTATTACTAGTGCATAGTGTAGAGAAAAATTCATTTCGAAAGTAGAATATAAATCTTAGCCAGCATAGACATTTCGAACTATGCCTACTATAGCTACCATCCAAACAGTGGGGCGCCACCATAAGTGAATGATAGGTTCTACAACTAATACCGTACAAGATCGTATTGTTTCTTTGGATTTCCAACGAATGATCAGGCCAAGGAACTTCCCATTGCCACATGAGAATGCCTCTGGATGGACATCCCCGAGAACCAAACCGGATCTCTACCAACACAAGGCCGGGTTACTCCTAACTGAGTAACAACTGACCGAATATGTCATCCCCCGGTCCTTTGGGACCTTTCAACCGAGCGCTCGCAATCAATTCACACAATCATAAAGTGTTTTCAACATGAGTAAGTATCTGGGCTCCATACCATGATACCACCCTTTTCCAGAAGGAAATGCACATATCCCAAAGGGCGCTACCCCTCATAACCTTGCTGCATCTTTCCTGTTTTGACCATTCCCGGGGTGTGAGGCTCGACGAAGTCACGTCCACAAAAACATACTTTATACAAAAGCCATGCTTTGGGTCAACAAATGATCATAGAAATGATCACCAAGATAGACGATCAAATAAATGATCCTATCACAAATAATCAACACAATGATCATTTAACAGCAACACTCAGCATGTCACATTACCAAATTGGGAATATATCGCTGATAACCTTCAACTACATAACCTCTGAGCTCGTACGTCTCAGAGAAGGGTGTTAAGCTAAAAGAATAAATTCTCCGCCACCAACAGAAATATATTTGAAAGAAATCTGCTTTATTCTCAATTTGTAACGTCAGACATACAATCCATACAAGTCTGTTCCGGGCTCGAACAGAACCGAAGGCACTTACAAAGAAGTCCTTGCAATCCGGATATCCACAATCCTGATCGGATTCACCATCACATATGGAGAACTCTATACCGGAGCAACTCGGTGCAGAGTCAATCGACAGGTCATCCTATCGCTCTCGCAAATATCCGGTCTTCAACACCGATCTTCAAATGCAATTCACAACGACGTATCACATATTCGGAATGGGTTATACGACCCCATGGTCCTTTCCCGGTTAACCCGAATAGTGAGCGCTTATTCAAAAATAAGTGTGGCATTCAAATTCAAACAAATCACATCAAATACCCATTCAAAGGGAAATATTGATAGTCGGTTATTGAACTATCAATGGATATGCACACATCACCAGTTTCCAAATAATTTTCCAAATTATTTATTTTCCAAAATATCTTCACAAGATATAAAATTTTCATACTTCAAAAATAAATCAATATTTATTTTTAAACAAATTCTTCTTTTCATTTATAAATTCCATAGTGAATTTTCATTCCCAAATATCCATGCATATACGATTTCAATTATTCATTTCAATTTATCTTCAAAAAGATAAATTCTCAAAATATTCACTTTATATTGAAAAACATTTCCATACTTATTCAATAAGTAATTCACAAATTTTATGTATTTTCAACACTTAGAAAATATTCAATATACTTAAATCGAAATTAAGCATATATTTCATTCTTTAAGGAAATCATTCTCTTAAACATATTTATTTGGGCCAAAACGAATGTTACGTAAAACATCGTTACGACAACCCAAAATCACTAGTATAGGGATTCGGAATTAAAATAGATATATAAATCCCAATACTATACAAAACATTTCCTTTCGGAAATCATTTACTATAACAACAGTGTTATAGTCCACCATTTCCTTCTATTTCTCGAAAACATCTATTTCAACAATAAATGTTGAAATCTATGGTTTCGAATCTCAACACATTTAAAACATCGTTAGATCGTTTTAATTCAATTTAAAATATCACATTCTAAACATTTTCTTTAACATATTATTCACTATTCAAAAACGTGAATATACTACGTTAACAATTTTCATCCTTTTATACATTTCATTTTAAAGGATTATTCACAGTCAAAAACGTGAATATAACTCCATTAATAAGTTTCAACAATTTACTTCGTAAAATAAGTCGTTTGCGAATTTATAAAACAACGTTTATAAATTCTAATTCTATTTGTTTTATAACAACTCCTTTTATAAATTCCTTTATTAATCTATTCAATTTATAACTCAATTATAAAACAAAAGTTCATATCATAAGTGAAATACTTATAATTTATTTGTTTGCAAAATCGTTCCTTTGAACTTCATAATTATAAATCTTATAACTTATAAGATTCAATTATTTGTCCAAAACCATTCTTTTAATAACTTTATAAATTTTATAAACCTACTGCTTATAAAATTCCATTTATAACTTCACCGTTTATAATTCTATAAATTTCATTCATTTATGAAATCCATTCATAATTCATTCTAACACTTATAAAAACTCGTTTTATAATTCAAATATTTTCATTTATAACTTATCAATTTTATAAATCCTTTATAAAATCAATTTATACTATTATTTTAAAACATCTTTAATCTCCTTTATAATTTCACCATTCTCTTGATTTATAAAATAATCAAATTTTATAAATCCTATTTTTGAAGTTTTTATAATAAATTCAAAAATCCAATTTAATTATTTTAAAAAAAAACATTAACCCATATTTCTCAAAAAATCAATCTTTAACCGTATTTCTCAAAATCATAATTTTTATAACTTTAAAGATTATAACGTTATTTATTTATAATGGATCAATTCCAAAAATATAGTATATTTTCAAAAATCACTTTATAAATCATTTTAAAATCCCAAAATTTGGTTCAATGATGCTACACACCAAATAGTCAATCACGACTACAACGATATCATATATCGTATATGATAATCAACGAATATCAAAATATCCATAATCAAATAAATACTGTTGAGGAATCCAGTTGGATCCCTCCAACCTATTTTCCTGCATCCAAAAACATTAGCACAATACCAATTCCGCTCCAGTACGGAATTATCGCGGTATATGGGATTTAAAATATTATCCGCTTAATAGACGGCGCAATAAGGTCTCATCCGCTAAACAAATGCGGGAAATCAATAACTCCAATATATACATATGCCAATATATATATATATATATATATATATTGCTATTATATATAATACCAATTTCACTGTTTATGAAATATTCGCGGTATATGTTTTTAATAAATAACATCCGCTTACTAACGGCGCATAATGTCTATTTTAACAATCAATAGATAACAATCATCATTCAAACATGCATTCAAATATTTTAAATCTAACTATTTAAAATAAAATCAAAACTGATTCGATTGAGTGAGAAGTTCTCACCTTGATTTTAATTTCGTTTTAGCGATTTATTTCGAATAAAATTAAACGGACGTTTAATTTTACCCGAAATTCTCACTAACTCCAAACGACTCCAATCCAATCCCATCACGTAGTGCTCGTCCATACGATTCCAACGCAACTGGTTTCGTGCGTTTTCGACCTCGTATGAAAAAGTTATGTATTTTACAAGTTTTACTCGAATTTTAAATATAAATTACAATGTTTTTATTAAAATTTATAACCTACAACAATCCTCAGCCACTGGATCTCAACCAACCTGATCACTGCCGTGCGTTCCTTCTCCTCTCCCACTTCATTCACGCGCGTACAGGCAACAACATGGCCGAACCCAACTCAAACAATTAGGGTTTTATATTGCAACCTCCTCGCTCGAGTAAACTTCATCACACTACCCTCATTCGAACGCCTCCCACATGCTCTACACTCGGCTCCATCCCCATGAAGCTTAGCTCTCTATTGCACGAGAAAACATGTGTGCAACAATCAACCTTTAAGCCCGCAACAATCAACCTTTAAGCCCAAATTCCCATCGATCTACAGCTCCGTTTCCAATCACAACCGTTGGATTGGTAGATCTCAGTGTGCTCTACAATCTTCTAGTTATAAGATTCTTGTAAATGTTGATGGATGAAGAGAAAAGAGGAGGAGAAGTTCGTGAATTTCTGGCCTTCCATTTGAAGGTGGCGGCTACGTTAGGGTTTAGAGATATTTTTTTTTATTTTGTGAGGGTTATTGGTCTATTTATAGGAAAATCGATCGACACTATTCATCCGGGAATTCCAAACTCCGATTCACGCGCCGTAACCAGCATATCTAGGGTTTACCCCGCGTTCCGGACACAATGGAATAGGTTTCGGAAGCTAATTCGGTCATCTGTGCGAGTTATGGCAATAAACATTCGATTTAAATTAAACCGATTTAAACGATTTTCTAGGCGTTTTAATTTGTATCGGACAAACGGTAAATCCAATTGACACGAAATTTGAAACCTTACAATAATATCACATTACGGATCCGATGAAACTGGTTTCGTCGAAATCCGAGACTTTTTGAAAAATGGCTATTTTAACTCGCCAAATTAAAATTAAAAATAATTCGATGCGTTTCGAGCTGCCACGATCAAACGATAGCTCCAATTGACACGAAAATTGAAATCCGGTAATAACTAACTATTACGGATCCAATGGAACTAGTTTCGTCCAATTCTGAGACTGTTCAAAATTTGACTATTTTCACTAGTCGATTAAATATTAAAATATTCAATTTTCACAAATAAACTTTTAATTCGATTTTAAAAGTTCTAAAATATCATTCTAACTCCAATATGATAAAATAAAATTTTACAAATCATTTTCAATCATATTTAACCCAATTTTCAATTATTTCCATAATTTAACGTATAAAATTATCGATTTAATTATTCAATTAAATCCACTTATTCGAAATAAAATTCATTCGACTTATAAATTCACTTCTTAATATCTAAAATTAATTAAATATTCAAATTTTAATTATCAAAAATTCTGGGTCGTTACAGCTAATGGCATCCATAACCTTAGAAGAACTTAAATATGAATAAATCATGGATTTCAAAAACAACATTTTAGCGATTACGCTTCAAAACAATGAATCATACCCAAGCTACATAATCCCATAATTGTTTCCTAGGTAAAGATCAAATATAATCATTACAATAATACGCTAAGAGGGACAAATGACGATGCCCCTTGGTTGATCAAACTTATATAGTCAAAACTGACTTAATATACACAGCGGAATCAAAGAAAAATAAACTATAACTCCTGATTAGCCATCCATCGTCCACCTGCTCGTTTCCGGAAGTGTTATTTATTAAAACTAAAACCTGTAAACCTCAACCCTCAGCGTACTCAAATCAATTTTGAGCACCCGAGAGTTTAAGAGGAAACAAAAAGTTCAAGGCGAACATAAAGTCTGGTGTGAATAATACTGTTACATTTAGATTTACTGGTATTAAGTGAGACCATGCCGTTTAGCGGAACGGCTTTCCCCTCACTAATATCCTCTTTAAAACATATGTTTTGCAAAACTTTTCCTGCAGCCAAACTGGTTAACCAAAATGATTACAATAATGATAAGAATAGCTATGTCCGTTAATCTATAATCTGGTAACTAATGGACTATCTTCCCACAAATAGTAAATGGACTATTTGTCCGAAAACTAGGCTGACTGCCCGTAAACTGGACTAGCTGTCTATAAACTGGACTAATTGTCGAATCATTTGTTTAGGGTTAACTACCCTTCAGCTTTTTCCTTGAAAACCTTTTCAAAATGGATTAACCTTATAAATCATACTTATACAAGGATAAATGTATTCTTAGCTTTATTCTAAGCTATTTTGCCATGTTATATTTTACATAAAATAATGTTGATGAATTTTAATGAGAGTTGGCTATCCTTCCAAAATAAGTTAAAACCATTTTTAACTTGAAAACACTTAGGCTATATTGCATAGTTAATACGTTCGAAACCTTTGTTAAGAACCTTTAAACAACCCTTTTGAAATCATTGAAAGTACCCCTTTCGAAACCAAGTACAAAACTTTACTTAACCTAGGACGAAAGGCCAAATATTTCCTTTCGAAACCATTCAAATCCTTCCTTTCAAAAGCACAAAATCCTTCCCTTCAAAAGCTTTAAAGTCCTACACATCCTTATTTTAAATCCTTTAAATATTGCCTTTCAAAAACAGAGGAAAAATGTTTCCTTTCAACCCTTTCGAAATCCTAGGGAACCACCCCATTGAAATCATTCATTAAAACCTTTCGAAGGCATCAAAACCTACACTTCGAAAGCACTTGGGTTTAATTTAAAACATGTGGAAACCTTTCGAAACCATTCAAAATTTCACTCCTTTGAAACCTTTAAAAACCATTTCAGTTGAAACCATTTGGATTATGTCTTCAAGTAGAGCAAAATGATCAAAAACTCATTAAAGTTGAAAGCATTCCTTTCAAAATCATTCCTAAGTAAAGAAGTGTCGAAACTATCCCTTCGAAAGTATTAGAGAAGTGGCCAAATTTTAGAAAACAAAATAACCCCTTCGAAACCATCTAGGCTGAAAGGAAGAAAGCAGCAGCCAAAAGGTTTCGATTTAGTCGAAAGCAGTCATTTAAAACTAAAGCGTAACCCAATCGAAACCATTTCTTTAAATCCATTGACCTAGTCAAAAGCCGACCTAGTCGAAAGCAAGCAGGCACATTTTCATTTAAAAGCAAAGTAGTACCTCAACCCCTTTAGATCCCCTAGTTTTGAACCTTTACCTTCCACCTACATTTGATTCACTACATACCTATTCCTTGATACCAAGTGCATTGGTTCAACAGTGTCGGAGGCAAAGGTAAGGAGGCGGAACACTAGTGTGAAAGCATTGAAACAGTGAAAAACATGTAGATTAGTCCTTTCTAAACAACTTCTTTGCACCTAACCTACCTTATTTGTCAAATTGTCATTGGTTGAAAGTTTCCCTTTGCTAAAAGTACTATCGATTTTCCAGAATTAATAATTTGAATTTATTTACAAAAAAGCCCTTCTCCTATTAAAATATATAAAAGATTTAAGTCTCGTACCTTAAGTAATTTTATATACCCATTAAAACTGTTAGAAAAATTCTATAAAAATTCCAAAAAATCATTTTTTATACGTTTTCTAACTTATATTAATTTCAAGCCCAAGTCAATAATTATTTAACCATAAATAATTTTTAACCCAAATAACATTTTCTTCACTAGAAAATTTATATAAATTTCGCAAGAATTCAAAAAAAAAATTAAAGATTGAAATCCATCTCCAAAATATTATTTTTGGCCAACCTAAAAATTCGCAAGGCATTTGGATGTTATTTAGTAGGGTTTTCATATCAAAACATGTCATAAAATCTATATGAACAACCGTAAATCATCTACGGGTATATATAATCATTCCATCGTTCAAAAACATGGCAAATCAATGCATAATATTTCAGATCTGATCTTAAAACTGAAAATAAAAGAAATATGAGATGTAAACATTATTCACCTTAGCTTTAGGGATTAAAGAGATTGAGATGTGAATAGAATTGGTCTGGATTAGCTTCTTCCTTAGTTTTTCTTAATCTTCTTCTCCTTTTTCTTGTTAATGGTGGTCGGCCTCAAGTTTAAAAATTTTGATAAATGAAAATGAACGTGTACGGGATACACGACTAAGGGTTCAGGGTATAAGAATGACCTCTTTCTTATTTTACCCCTCCTCTATTTTATGTTAACTCTTATTTTAATTCATTGGTTAAATGGCATGGCTACCCCTTAATAAATCAATTCTCAATCCCCTAATCAACACATTATTTTATTTTATTTAAATAATTAAATATGCTAAATAATGTTATCTAAAGTATGGGGTGTTATATTAACCTTGTGTATGACTCTTAAGTATATGACCTTATAGAAAGAAACTAACTCAACTTAACTCATAATTAATGGCGCATTGTCCAACAAAATTCGATTACTCCTTATTGATGCATCATTATGTATCACATGGAGGAGTGACTTTTAAGATTGAATCTTTATTCATTTTTAGGTACGTTTTGAACTTTTTCCAATGTACTTACTCAATCAAATTGAAAAAAAAAATCTACCGCATATTATTTTATATACTTCTGTTTTATACTCCATGAGTTTACTATAGACATACTACATGTATGTCAAATACACATGTCCATGTCAGTGATTACTCATATGTGAATTTGAAGAAGTACGTGTAACCATTTTTGTATTAATAGACTTATGCGTGCATAATCTATATGTATCAATCCGAAGAGTTCATCAACTCTAATGATGCTCCCACTGAATATGCGCATAGCACTTCAATTGTTTGAGATATAATTAACCAGTGTCATGTGATTCATAATCATATAATAAAAATAATTTCTCAAATCTACCACTTATTCTATAACTCCAAAATAATTTTAAGCAATTTTAGATACTTCAATATTTTCATCTTTTTTTGTGAAAACGAATACCACATTACAGTTTTACTTCATAACGAATATTCAAAATATTCACATTGAAAGATAACAACATATATTTTTCAATCGGCACCATAAAATAGTCATTATCTTATAGATAATGTTTGGTATGTTTTATGAAAATAATTTTCATAATTTGATGCAATCAATAAGTGCTACATGGCATGATCCCACTATTTCCGCTATTACTATAATAACATGCTAAATTTGAAGGTCCATCATTCACTTAATATAGTTTTTATTTCATATACTATAACTGGTTTACAGCGGAGAGTAATTTGATCAATTATCCTAAACTCAAAGAAATAAATCTCATAGAAAACGATTTTCTATGCAAAATTATATTTCAAAATAGAAATCATATTTCTTATTCCAATGTAAAGTACCATATCATTATTATTACAATTCTCGTTTTCGATGTTTGTTTATGAAGTACAAGTGAACATTTACTCTCTTCACCCCAACTGTACCTGGATCACATTTACTCCTAAACATTTTTTTCCTTTTTAAATAGTCAAACTATTTAAATGAAAACCACGAACTCTTTACAAAAGCACATTCATTATCCTTAAGATTTTAAAGAAATCAGATGTGTTGAACTATACGTAAACTGATCAAACTGGCATTTTAGTAATCGATTTTTTAGATTTATACTGTAGTTTTGGCCATATGTTACATTTAGCACAATATGATTTTTTACATAATCAGTCTAATTGAATACTAAATCTCATAGTACCATTCATTTTCTTATTTCGAATGAACTAATTTCATCGAAGTATCCTATATTACGAACCGTGATTGTTCCCCGTATAACACTTATATGCGAAGTATATGGATCAAATATCCATAGTCTTGTATTGCTTTTAGAGTTTGAAACTCATAAAATGAAATAAAGGGACTTGACCAAATAAACACGTAAGTGACCATGTTACGAACATATTAAGTAGTTGTAAAGTTAGGCACTTATATAGGTATAGAAAACATTAACATGCAGTAGGCATTTAATAGTGAGCATATGTCATATTTTCATTTGTCAATTTTTTGTTCAGTTCATTTTTATATATTAATTGATAAACGTTTTACAATCATATTAAATGCACAAATTATCAATGTAGATAATTATAACATTATGTAGCATATGTTCTTACAATATTGGAAATGTTAAATGTTACCATTTCATTTTTCTAATAAGGCTCCCATTAATCTTTTATGTTTCACAAAACCCTAAGTGAAATACATAAGTCTTTTGACTTCATTACTGGATGTTAGGACTCATATGCCTTGGGTTTCCGACATTGAGTTAAACTCAACAAATCAAAGGCCTAAATACGGTGGATAACTCCTCATCATTTGTATGTGCAACTCCTAACCTATGGTTCCTTGTCCTAACCTTGCCTTTACCTTGAGGAAAGCTCAACAAGTATAGTGGGACTATTCACTTGGACCTATCATTTCGTGATGGCCTAAGTATGATACACGTACCTTGAGGAAATGTAACGACCCATAATTTTTGATAATTAAATTTTGTTAATTTAATAAGTTTTAGTAATTTAACTCGAAAAGAAAATACACAAATCTGTAATTTAATAATGAAATCACTAAAATAAAGGTAATAATGTTAGTGCAAGCTAATAAATAACTAATTTGGTGCAAACCCAATTAATTGAACCAATTGTAAGATTATAACTGATTGTAATTAATGAATTGGAAAATAAGTTCAAAGTATATTAATTGATGAAATAATACGTAATAAACTGTAATTTGATAAAACCAATTTTAGTATAAATCAAATAAATAATTGGAAATAATGTTAACTCTATTTATAATATGACATTTGGTTGATTTAAAGAATGGAAATCAAGATTTATTAATTTATTTGAAATTTAAATTCAATAATTTGATTAATTGCAAATAAATGAAATTAAATATTTAATTATTACGTTAATGGAGATTAAGATTAAATATGAGAATATTAATGTAATGGATCATGAATCCAATGTTAAATGCATCCATTTGACAACAATGAATTGAATAATAGAACGAAAACTGAATTAAATGGAATTATTGGAAATTAAATTTATAATTTTTGAATTTAATAAAATTAAGATTAACAATGAAATTGATAAATTTATCAACTCTAAATTGACATCTAAATGTATTTAAATTTATATAAATGATTAAGAAATTTAAAAACGATAAAAATTGTCAGTTATAGAACTGAAATTTAAAATTTGGTTTAATTAATTAATTACTAATTTATTTAATTAACTGAAAAATAGCCATTTTGGCCACTGACTTGAATTTCGAGGAAAGTAGTTTCATCGGATCCGTAACAGTGAATTATAGTAGGATTTCATGTTTCGTAGCGATTGGACTTGTCGTTTGGTTGTACGGACTCGAAACGCCTAGAAATCAATTTAATTGAAATAAATTGAAATCAATTTGAAATAACTTGATTTTAGCATAACTTCTTACGATGGAATTTGGACTCGAAACCTATTCTAATGCATTTAAAATATTTAAAAACATAAATTTTGATATATGGGTTGACCTATTTCCATTTCGGAATCGAAACGGGCTTTTCGGGTCAATTATCGTTAAAAACTCAAACCAATCGGGCGCATTCCTTTATTTTGTTCTACTTATATATATATATATATATATATGTCGTTACAGACCCTAGCATCCTTTCTATTTCTCATTTCTATACATACAGAAATTTCTGTTGCTCCTCTTCCTCAATGGCTGAAAACCGTAATCTTTCCAATCCAATTTCAATTCAAAAAAAAATTGCGAATCTGCAGCAACTTCGGGTCGCGCTTCGAGTTTCAGAGGCAAAAATCCTGCATCAATTTCGGGTCAGGAAGAAAACGACGCGAGTCGCTCCAGGTCATTTTGGAAAAAACTCAGAGCAAGCATTGGGTACTTGAGGCGGTGGACTGAAGTTGAACCCGAAGTCGACCCTGGACCAAAAATTTTCAATCTTCTAATTTTCATAATTTTTTCATACGAGCTCAGATTCATGCGTGATTTGTTTTGCTGTGATTGTACTAGAATTATGGATATTTTGGCGCTGGTATGGACAAATTCTAAGACTGTTCAAATTTTGGGTTTAAATTGGATTTAAAATCAATTTAAATTAGAAAGGTGAGTGTTTTAACCCACTCACAACTTCTAAAATTTCTTATGTGTATTAAATTAATTTTAATGTGATTAGAAATTTTGTTTATGACAATTTGGCATATTTTTAATCATCATCTTAGTTAAATTGAATTTATTGGATTAAATTGTTATTTAATTTATTATTGCATATAAACTGCCAGATAAATTATTATTTAATTTATTATTGCACAAAAACTGCCAGTTAAATTGTTATTTAAATTATTATTGCATATAGACTGCCAGTTAAATTGTCATTTAGTTTATTATTAAATATAAACTGCCAGTAAATACCTGTTATTTATTATATGTTCTATATTGATGTTATTGATTAAATTGGATAATGATTGTGATAAATGTTTGATAACTGATATTGGATGAATGGATGTTGTATTTTATATTGTTATAAACTACAAATTGTTATGGATTTTATTTCATTCGGGATTGCGGTTTGAAATGATATATAACCGTATTTATGTTTTTAAATTATGGATTGAAATGATAAATATCCATATCACTTGACCATATGATAGAAAGTTATGTACAGACACCGTGGTATATATATAAAAATATTTGGAAGTGATTTCTATGGTTTTGGAAAGAAATATATGGGTTTATATAAATATTGATTTTGATATTATATAAATAATTTTTGTGTATACAGTTAAATTCTTAAATTTAAGCTATGTATAAAAAAATTCATTATATAGTGAGAGTAACAATAACATTTGATTTTATTAAAATAAAATATGGGTAAGTATTTATTTAAATTATATTTTATTATATAAATAGAGTTTATAATGATATTGATAAATTAAGGTTGAGAACATGGATTTGAAATCGGTTAAAATTGTTTTTAATTAAGAATGTTATTTAATTAAAGCAATATAGAACTTATTGAATTTGAGATTTAAAAGGGCATGATTTTATAACTTGATGATGGTTTAAGGCGACTAACGAATATTTGAAGTTTAAAGGTTTTACTTAAATGATATTTGATTTATTAAGTAAACACAAATCTCAGTAATAGTAATTGAATTTGATATATATGGAATTATCAAAGAATTAGTTTTGAATGGTGGAATATTGAAAGCTTTGAAGTATATGGAAATAACTTGATTTTAGCATAACTTCTTACGATGGAAATTTCTATTTCTTACGACCCTAGCATCCTTTCTATTTCTCATTTCTATACATACAGAAATTTCTGTTGCTCCTCTTCCTCAATGGCTGAAAACCGTAATCTTCCCAATCCAATTTCAATTCAAAAAAAAATTGCGAATCTGCAGCAACTTCGGGTCGCGCTTCGAGTTTCAGAGGCAAAAATCCTGCATCAATTTCGGGTCAGGAAGAAAACGACGCGAGTCGCTCCAGGTCATTTTGGAAAAAACTCAGAGCAAGCATTGGGTACTTGAGGCTGTGGACTGAAGTTGAACCCGAAGTCGACCCTGGACCAAAATTTTTCAATCTTCTAATTTTCATAATTTTTTCATACGAGCTCAGATTCATGCGTGATTTGTTTTGCTGTGATTGTACTAGAATTATGGATATTTTGGCGCTGGTATGGACAAATTCTAAGACTGTTCAAATTTTGGGTTTAAATTGGATTTAAAATCAATTTAAATTAGAAAGGTGAGTGTTTTAACCCACTCACAACTTCTAAAATTTCTTTTGTGTATTAAATTAATTTTTAATGTGATTAGAAATTTTGTTTATGACAATTTGGCATATTTTTAATCATCATCTCAGTTAAATTGAATTTATTGGATTAAATTGTTATTTAATTTATTATTGCATATAAACTGCCAGATAAATTATTATTTAATTTATTATTGCACAAAAACTGCCAGTTAAATTGTTATTTAAATTATTATTGCATATAGACTGCCAGTTAAATTGTCATTTAGTTTATTATTAAATATAAACTGCCAGTAAATACCTGTTATTTATTATATGTTCTATATTGATGTTATTGATTAAATTGGATAATGATTGTGATAAATGTTTGATAACTGATATTGGATGAATGGATGTTGTATTTTATATTGTTATAAACTACAAATTGTTATGGATTTTATTTCATTCGGGATTGCGGTTTGAAATGATATATAACCGTATTTATATTTTTAAATTATGGATTGAAATGATAAATATCCATATCACTTGATCATATGATAGAAAGTTATGTACAGACACCGTGGTCTATATATAAAAATATTTGGAGTGATTTCTATGGTTTTGGAAAGAAATATATGGGTTTATATAAATATTGATTTTGATATTATATAAATAATTTTTGTGTATACAGTTAAATTCTTAAATTTAAGCTATGTATAAAAAAATTCATTATATAGTGAGAGTAACAATAACATTTGATTTTATTAAAATAAAATATGGGTAAGTATTTATTTAAATTATATTTTATTATATAAATAGAGTTTATAATGATATTGATAAATTAAGGTTGAGAACATGGATTTGAAATCGGTTAAAATTGTTTTTAATTAAGGATGTTATTTAATTAAAGCAATATAGAACTTATTGAATTTGAGATTTAAAAGGGCATGATTTTATAACTTGATGATGGTTTAAGGCGACTAACGAATATTTGAAGTTTAAAGGTTTTACTTAAATGATATTTGATTTATTAAATAAACACAAATCTCAGTAATAGTAATTGAATTTGATATATATGGAATTATCAAAGAATTAGTTTTGAATGGTGGAATATTTAAAGCTTTGAAGTATATGGAAATTTAAATGGTTATTTAGGGGTTCAAATTTGTATTTGGGATTGATTTGTGAAATTGAAGAAGTTATTTTATTATATAAAGTAATTTAATATTTATGACATTTAGGTGGTGTAGTTATGTTTCAAAGTTATGAGTTTCAAAGAATTATGATTTGAAAGTGTTATACTTTAAGTGTTTGATTTTGAAGTGTTATAACTTTAGAAGTGTTATGATTTTGGAAAAGGGATATATTTGAAATGGATATTATATTCTGATTTTTGAAGTATAGATTATTTTGAAATGACCGCGGTGTTATGATAACGTCAGATTGTTAAAGAGACCGGGATCGGAAGTTGTCATACTCTCTGCCAACTTCGAAAACCACTTTAACAACCGTGTACGTGGTGGAGATTCCAAAATGAAGTACGATGGGGGAAAAAGGTGGCTAAAACAAGAGCGATTCTTGGGCCAAGGAGGTAGCCCCTCTTATCAAACACACTCCTTTGATATTATACTCTGACTTTTGGATTGATTCTGTGGCCACTTTTGATTTTTGATTTTGGAGGCATGACTCAAGGTGGGTGGTAGTAGTTGCTACGCGTTACCACCAGTCCAGATGCGTAATTGGTGTATCTACACTGGCATTGCCTTGTGTGCCATGTCACCTACTCTATCGTGCCTTGTACGAGTTTGGTTATCTCCCGTAGCCCGTGTGGTATCCTCTGGTGGCTTCCCGATCAGGAGGAACCACGATACTGGATGGACTACTGGGACTATTACGTGGTAAGTTCTATATGGTTAGCCTTTTATTGCTATTTAAAAGTAAGTTTATTTTACTATAGGCACTATTATAATAGCGAAATATTACTATATAGTAAATAGTTTAACGGATCCTTAGGAGATGTAAATCCCGAGCATCTCCTAAGTTACTACACTCACATTTGACACTGGTTAGTGTTAGTCCTTGAGATGATGGTTTTAATGACAACAACCTTAAAATAAGATTATAAAATATAAATACTAACATTATAGTTTGGATATATATGTATATGCAGGATTTAACCATGCAGGTACCAAGTTGCACTTCATTCTGCATATCATCTCATGTTACGTTGCATATGCCATACATTTCAAACTGCATTACAAACTATATATTGCATACATATATACATAATGAGTGTATTTTATTTAGGGGAAGTTTGTAGTATTGTCTTATAGTTTAGGATTATTAGTTTTTGATTTGTTTGTTATGTTTTGATTGACTTAATTGACTTGTTTGACTTGTTTGACTTGTTTGACTTGATTGACTTGTTTGACTTGATTGACTTGTCTGACTTGATTGATTTGTTTGACCTTTGATTTGTTTGATTATTTGACATGATTGGATTTGATGTGCGTGTTGATTGGATTGTTTAAAATATACTTATACATATTTATGTGTTGAATAATTATAATATAATTATGTTAATATCTTTCACATTCCATTTACTATACTTTGTTCTAGTATTAGTTTAAGGGGGAGTTGTATAGTTTTATGGTTTCAGGATGGTTTTTGTCGATGACAAAGGGGGAGAAATATAAAATAGGATAGTTAGGCATAGATTAAGGGGGAGTTATTAGGATAGAAGTAATATTTTATAAACAAAGTTTGTCATCATCAAAAAGGGGGAGATTGTTAGTCCTTGAGATGATGGTTTTGATGACGACAACCTTAGAATAAGGTTATAAAATATAAATACTAACATTATAGTTTAGATATATATGTATATGTAGGATTTAACCATGCAGGTACCAAGAATGAGGACTGTACGGTATAGAGATTTAAGATATCAAGATTGAAGACTCGTGAGTATCAAGAATATCAAAAGTTCAAGATTTCAATAATAAGTAATTTAATTAGGAATTTTGTTAGAACTCCTAGAAAAGCACTGGCATCTTAAAATCCAATTTATTCGTGGAATGGAATCCACTTCGAGCCCGATAAAGGGATGAAACCCTATGTAGGATGGAACCTACGAAAAATCTAGTTAAACATTGTTTTGTATCCACTAACTTTTATTAAAAATGTTTAAAAAAATTATATCTTGTTTTCAAAATGTTTTCAAAATCTTCCTTTTAAAAGAATAAAAAACATCTGTCCTGGTTTTAAATATTTTTAGCCTAAAAAATAATCTTTATTTTCAAAATCAAATTATCTTTGGTTTATAAAGTATCTTTTAATTATAATATATTTATTTGACTTTTATTATTTATACTTAGATTTAAATATAAAATTATAGTAAAATTTTATATATATACCAAAATATTATTCCCTATATTTACTTATGTATTTTAACTATAGTTAAGTACATTTATAAAGTTTAAAATAGTTTTAATATAAGATAGAAGTTATTTTCAAAGAAAAATAAATCACCGAAAATTCCTTTGGCATGTCGACATCCTCAAGTACCCCATGTCAACATGGTAGTAGTTTATTTCAAAAATTTGAATTTCAAAGAAAGTGTCTATTCGTCATATCCTTTCACGAAAGGACATGGCTGTTGTTCTACTATAAATAGGAGTGGTTTTGAACGAATTTTAAATCATATTTTTCTGGTTTTCACTTCTCTTCTTCTTCCACAATTCTTTATACACATTCATACCATTCCTCTGCCGAAATCAACATTGAATCTAACTAGATCATTTTTGGTTTGATTCTCTATCACTACCTCAGCAAGATCTCAATGCTATTCAGAGTTATAGGCTTCTATATAATCAATTTAGCAAGAAAAGGTGTGATTGTAGCCTTGGAAATCAATCAAGCGAGAAAAGGTGTGATCGTAGCCTTGGAAATCAATTGGGTGAACTTGTTGACCGTGAAATCAAGTATCTCTACCCAGAGGATTGTGAATCTGGAGTGGTATACCTCATGGTAGGGTGTAATTGTACAACTGCTTTTGAAAGGAAATCCGTACTTGTGTGCGGGACTGGATGTAGGGTAACTTCGAACCAGTATAAAATCCGGTGTGTTCTTTCCTTTATTGCTTT
This sequence comes from Allium cepa, assembly GCA_030765085.1. NCBI lineage: Eukaryota > Viridiplantae > Streptophyta > Magnoliopsida > Asparagales > Amaryllidaceae > Allium > Allium cepa. The sequence continues at coordinate 255,985,924 of CM060929.1, forward strand.
TACTTTATTTCTGCATCTGTGTTTGTTTCTGTGATTATATCTGTGTCTGAATATTTCATACATTTGTGTTCAAATTAACAAAAACTCAAAAAGATTTAGTAATTCCTTAAAACACTATTCACGCCCCTAGTGTTAATCCTAGCCTTAAGATCCGTATTCCGCATTTCTCACGGGTAGGAGGTGTTAAAATCCCATAAACATCCCTGACGCCATTCCACTCATATTTTACCGTTGATTTAACTTACATAAGATCTTTTAGTTCTGACTCGAGTGTTTTGTCTTTTCAATTTGATCGGGTCGGTCTGGGCATTTCAGGAATCAAAGACTTTATTTCTGGAGGACAAAGATGAAGATTGTATTACTATTATTTATTATATTATTTCACTACATTCATACTATTCCACTGCATTATTTATTATTCTCTGGTATGTGTAACTCTTATATGTGTTGTATAAGTATAATCAAATGTTTTGTACAACAGCTTCATGAACTGTTATTTGATTATTGTATCTTGCCATTCCGCTATGAGATTCTGTTTTGTTTTATTTCTTTATCTGCTTTTCTTATATACCCCAATAACAATTCGCCCTTTTGTATGGTTTAAGTCTGACGTGTGTGGTTTATCGTCGATTTAAAGTGTACAAAAAGGCGGGATGTTACAGGAAAGTTGAACAAATACGTATAGCCATCTTACCTCGTCTATTCAACATATTAATAGTACTACATATAACATCCCTAACATAAGGAAAGCTCAACAACTAAAGAATGCAAGTAATCTATTAATACATAAATGATAGAGGACGACTTTATATTAAAGATTCATAATCTTTAATATATTATATCGAGTGATATCGACTTGTATTGAATAATATATTTCTTATGAAATACTCTCATGATTCAAGTGTTACAGACATCGGAAATCACGGTATACATACATTTATATATGTATTTATTCCTTAAGTCTATTTAGGGTTTCTTTAATGTTCCACCTTTAGTTTTTACACTCATATTATATAAGTTTCATTATTACAACTTTTATATTTTAATGAACATATACAGTAATCTTATATATAATATTTTGTTAATTAAATCTTATTTAATTAATTTTAATCAATTAACTCTTTACTTTATTTTATGTTAGTATTGCAGTACAACTTTTATATTGGACATGTCTAATATAACCTTTATAGTATAACACAAATATCTTATATATGTGTATTTTATTTCATTAATAAAACTTTAATTAATTTTTTCAATTAATCAACCTTTAGTTAATTTACTTAATAAATTGACCATTAATTTATTTATTTAATTAAAAATCATAATTAAACTATATTAATTTCAAGATATATTTATGTACATGCATACATGTATACTTATGTTATCTTAAACACCTTTAAATAATATTACATATATCATTATTTATATATAATGCATGTATGTAAGTATTAATCAATTTACCTATTTAGTTAATTCATTTTATCAATCGTATTAATAAATTTTAAAATTTGAAATTAGTCTTTATATGTTCTTAAACATTTTGAAAATATCATTGTCTTTTCAAACATTTTGATAACTTATGTTATATTATAAGTTTTATAATAAACATGTTTTTATTTTAAATATAACTTTTAAATTTATAAACTTTTATTTTATTTTCAGTTTTTTTGAAAATTAGCCAAGGCCCAGTTCAAGTTAGGCCTTTTCTGTTAGAGGCAACCTTTGGGCCCACATTACCTTTTAGGCTAGGCTGGTAATTAAGTAGAATAGGTATTTGATTACCCAATTTCGATTCTAGATATTACCATTGTAGACACCGTACTAAGTGGGCAAGCTTAATAGCTAGCTATAATATGACTAATTTAGAGAGCATAGGCTATTGGGCTTGGTACCATCGTTGGAACTAGGCCATCCCACAACGGAAGAAATGTGTGGATTTCAGAAGAAATTTTTTCCATTTTGGACCAATTGGGCCTAGGAAGACTAAAGGTATATTAGATCCAATGTAATAAAACGTTAAATTAAACTTTATTTTATGTGAAGTTGGTTAAAAGGAAGTTTAAAATTAAATTAATTAAATGTATAAGGCATCAAATACACCCAATAATTATTTATAAGAGTTAATTTAAGGAAGTAAACCTTTCGTTTTATTCCTTAAAAATAGGCGATTAATTGAGAGCTAAATGTGCATGATATGGAAAGAAAAACCTTTCATTATCTCTCTCTAATTAAATTGATTGATGCATTAAATGTCATTAACTAGCAGTTTATTCATGGCATGAAATGTAACCATGTCCAAATGTATTCTACTGAAAATTATGGAAGTGCAACATATTAGATCGTATATAAAGATGATGTTTCCTTCATATGTGTCTTTATCATCTATTGTATTATTTAAAATACGCACATACACACACACAATAGACTTATACATATAAATGTGTTAAAATTAAGTTTCACTATTTTATAAGTTTAAAATTGAAGACATAATTTTGAACCTAGTTTCAAAACTAAAAGGGTTGAACACTAAAAAATTATGATTTTGCATAAAAGTCCATCTTATAAATCTTAAGTAAAATTAACACACACACGTATGTATATACAAATCATTTTAAATAATATTTTAAACTTAATACAACATATGTATGCTAAAATTTGTAACTTAGCATATGCTTTAGTATAAAGTAACCAATTAAAGTCTAACTTTAATTCAAAAGGAAATCCAAGGGTTTGTGATTTTTACAATAAAGTTCGGTTATGTTTATAAAGAAAAACTTTTTTTAACTTTAAATAGAAGTATGCAAAAATCAAAAGATTGGATTTAAAGTAATAAACACAAAACATATGTACAAACATTAATAAACTACATACGTTTTCTATTTGAATCAGCATTAGAAATATTACATTAACTAAGACTTAGGTTTCAATCAAACAATGTTTTTCATTTTAAACAACAATTTTGAAAAAACAAAAAAATGGATAGGACAAATCAGATGCATATGTATATGTTGAAAAAAATTTAGATCTAAACTATATAAGCAATACGAGCAATTAATTAAGGAATCATATGATGTAGGACTAACAATGAAAATATGAATATGTAAGCAATCAAAATGTATATTAAAATGGATCAATCAAAATAACATGGTGAACGTATATAATTGAATTAAGATGGTGCATAAGGGGATCTAATCTATGTGATGAAATAAATAAATATTCAAATGAGATGAAATATGCGATGGATCCAAATTTTGTAAACAGGCTGAATGATAAATAAATAAAATTAGAATTAATACCTTGCGATGTTGCCAAAAGAATGCACTTTAAATGATGATATCTCCTTAGATCTACAAGATCCTCACCTATCCTTGCAAAAGATGGATAAACCACATTTTTTAATTTGATATTTTATTTGGAGTTGAAAGATTTTTGGAAATTTTATTTTTGTTTTCTGCCATGAAAAGTTAGGAGGTGAGAAAGAAAAATAATGAATTGTACGTATAGAATGAACTAAAGAATACGTTTTATTTGAAAGAATGAAACTGTTTCCATTCTTTAATTAAAACTTCCCTGGTTAATTTTGTTGTTTGTTTCTTCCTCTTCAATTCTTTCTTTTCACATGATATGTCATCAAATGACATAAAATTTCTATAAATTACATTGATATCTCAATGTGCATAAACATAACCTTTACAAACACATTAAAATAATTACAAATAACATCCAAACATCAAATAAATAACTATTAATATTTCTCAAATACCAATTAATTTAATCAATTTATAAAAAAATTATAAATTAATTAAATAATGTGATTTTTCGAAGAATTCAACATTACGGTTGTGCAACTCAAATGTGTAAATTCAGTCAGCGATTATACCGAACTATTTCAATATTAACGTTCACTCGTCACTTAAAAAATATGGTGTGTTTGACTGTATTTATCGCTTACATATCTTTTGGTAAAATCCAATTTTACTTATTATAAGCGGGACCCAGTAGTGACAATTATTAACACTAATTCTCTTTGTCAAAACTATATCAAATTAGGACTTATTGAATTTGGTAATGGTAAAAATTCCAATATCATCCACATTCGACTTTACAGCCCAAACACAATGTCCTTCGTTAATAATAATAATAATAATAATAATAATAATAATAATAATAATAATAAACCGAAATTCTATGGGCAGAGACTTTGATTTTAAGATAACTTTAGTTGATCGTGATACTATCCTCATGTAACTGAAGAGATGAATCATCTCTTGAATAGTGTTTTACTTTCAATGCTTCCACTCGACCCAACTATAGTCGTTCGATAGACACCATGCCATGATTTAACTATAATCAAAGTGGAGCTTCCACGTTGAATATTAACAGTATTCTCAAGTCGAGAGAACTATGTAAATTAGTCATATCGATATTCTCTGCTTGACCTTAGTTATATATAACTAACAGAAAAGTATTGAGTGAGTCATTACATGATTATCCAATAACTATCAGTACGCAAACTCTTGGTCCCCCTACAGTCATGAGTAATAACTGTCCAACATTTAGAGAGCATTACGTACTCTAGTCTCAACGGATGTATCGATATCCAGTCTCAATACATCTTGACTAGGAATATTTAAAATTGTATATTTGTTTCATTGTGATAACTTACTCATCGTTACAATACTTAGTAACTACTATCACAAAACATACCATTTATGCATTTTCTATTAATATACTTCTAATTAAATTAATTAATTAATTAATGTAACCTCATCATATCAAGTATATAATAGAAAGAAAACACCTTTATTTCGAACAAGATTGGTCAACGAGGTAGATATATGTAACAAATTAATAATTGCCCATAGGGCATACCCTTAACTCTATCAGGAATAAACTACCTTGATAAGTTATCGAATGGAACGTCACATTTTGCATGATGTTATAGTAATGATAGAAATAGCGGGAGCCTACCATATGACACTAATTAGTGGTCGCAGAAAGTTATAAAAGGAGCGTCTTTATAACTACCCTAAATATTATTATGAAGCAATAATTGATTTTTAGTATTGGTTGAAAATAGGTATAGTTATATTTTAAAATGAACATTACGAATATTCATTATATAATAAATCTATAATAGTGATATTTGTTTGCATACCAAAAGTGACGCATTAGAAAATATAGAAGTATCTAAAACTTCTTACAATTATTTTGGAATTATGGACTAGGCCATATCTTTGAGAAATAATTCTTTATCATATGACTATAAGTTAGAAGGTACTAATAAATTATATCTTAAACAATTAAGGCCAAAGCATCCATTTAATGGGATCAACAAAAGAGTTAATGAACTCTTTGAACTGATGTGTGTGTGTGTTTATGTGTATATATATATCTGTGTGTGTGAATATGTGTATGTGCTTGTGTGTGCGTGGGAGTGTACACGTGTGTGCGCGCGTGCATATGTGTATGCGCAGCACAAGGTCAAGTAATACCAATGATTCTTATACTTTGTTATATTCACATATGAATTATCATATAAATGAATATGCGTATTTGATATACAAGTAGTATGTATTATAAGCCCATAGAATAAAACGAAAGTATAAAACATTCAGTGCAAGGATAATAAAAGAATTTGTTGTGATCGAATATGTAAGTGTATTGGAAAAGGGATCCAAAAGTACCTGAAACGAGTAATATCTGATCTCAAAAGTCACTAGTCTTTATAATACATAATGACATATCAATAAGGAATAATCAAACTTTGTTGAACAAATCAAAATTTACGATGAATGAAGTTGAGATAATTTCTTTATGTAATGACGCGCACTTAAGAGCAAGTACACAAGTTAAATTTAGTTTCATCTAAAGCATAGTTTATGAGATCATATGGGACAAGAGTTGATAAGAAGCCCCTATATCTCCCAAGTCAAGGAGTTGACAGGTTATGTGAGTCAAGAGGCTGCATATAATTCATTCGTGAGGGACCTTGTATGGACTACCCCAAAGGAGTTTGGGGTAGACCAACATTGGTTGACTAATTTATGCTATGAACAACAGTTTTGTAATCTCAAAACTGATTCGATTTTACGAATTATAAAGGATATCTATTCCATCATACCGAGAAATAACTGTTACTTCAAGAAATGCTTACTTCATGTTCATGATAAAGGAATTTCTTTTACAAATTATTAGTAATAAATGGATTTAGATACGATCCAAAGATTAAACTGATTGTGTAAGATGAAATGAAACCAACCAAGTCAAAAATAGACATGACTCGTTAGAATGTCTATTAAGAACTCCCATATATTGAAGAGGAACTATGAATTTCGTATCAACATCGAGAAAAGAACTTCCTTGATTATCGAAAAACCATAGAGAGTATTTACTATGCCATAAGACACGATGTGCAAATCGAACTGTATTCCAAGTATATTGTCAAAATATAATTTTCATAATTATGCTCGAAGGGATGTGATCCATTGGTCATGAATGTGTCTTTGAGTAGATGTCACAATATAGTTGGAATGTAATAGGTAACATTGATGAGAATCACAAGTAAATTTTAATTGTCAAAACTAACGTAATAGATTTGCTATTCAACAAGCTTGAATTAAAAATTCAGTTTTACCGGTTTTGAGTATAGGTACATATATATTGAGGCAGAATTTTAAATAATGATTTAGAATATATTGTTCGCACATAACAGCCGTAGTGTCTTGAAATTGGTAGGAGCGGTGTTGAGTTTAGGGTTTTGGATAGGATCCATAAATCGATATCAAAGCATAATTCAACAAGCATCAGAGTTGAGCAAACTTATCAATAGAAAAATCAAACAGTTTGAATTTTAGTCAAAATGCAGAGGAAGCATGTTTATAAGAAAAAATATTAATGATACTAAAATATTTCTAAAACCATAAGTAAACAATAAACTTATGAGTTAACAATATACCCATGTTAAAATCATTTTAGTTTGGTTGTTTAATACTCGACATTGAATTCGAAAATGACATTTTTATAATCAATATAAAAGGATGTTGGGATTGTCTTAACGATATAAACAGACACCATATTAAAATGTTTAATATAGAACATATAAAATAGATTCCTTTGCATCAGTAGTAGGAATTATCGTATATTATATACCTGCCTACTATATCGCTAATCACTTATGTAATTACCACATTGAGCAAGTATCAAATCAAATTAAAATCACTAAATGGTAGTTAAGAGTATTCTGAAGTATTAATGAAACACTAGAGAATTGTTTATAGAAATAATGAATCCATTATGAAGGAGTACTCGAACTCAAACTTCAGAAGTGATATCAAGTGCAGTATGTCAATCCTAATTACTCTCAGTTAAGGAAATTTAAGTTGGAATTATTACAAACAAAGGGTGTGGCTAATTCAACCAAAAGGCTAAGTACATCACCTTGAATAGTGCCGCAACAAAAGCTGTATATCTATATGTATGTGTATGTGTGTTTGTATGTGTGTGTGTATATATATATATGTGTGTGTATGTGTAATGCAAAAATATATAATTGAGCTAGAGGTGATTTCAAGTGTTGAGAATCACATAACATTATCCTTCGATGATAATGTCCCGATACAGATCGTAAAAAAAAATCTGAAGCTCACTGGAAGCTGTAAAGCATACATCAAAAAGTTCCACATGATTAAAGTGGTAAGAGAGTTGATTAACAAAGTAGATAGTTAAGGCAATATAACATATATATTTACTAGGGGACTAGCTTGATCAATTTTGAGAAAAATAATTAAAAGAATTAGAATAAGATTCCATAATTGACCTTGAGTGTAAGTGAGAGATTGTGGAAGTTAGGAGTATGCCCTAGGGAAATTATATAATTTGTTACATATATCTAAGTCTATGACTGATCTAGTTCGTAATAAATATATTTGATTTCTATTATATTCTTTGTTATATAATGATATTTAAAGTGTGTAAATATGAAAATCTTTAAATGAATTGATATGCAATTGAAGTTGCAAATAGTTGCAATTATGAATAATAATCACAATATAAATATCATTTTATTTTAAATGTTCTCCGTCAAAATGTTTTGGAAAAGGGTATTGATACATCTGTTTAGACCAATGTATGATATGTTCTTCAAATGTTGGGCAGTGTTTCACTCATGGCTGTTGGTGGGCACCAATGGGTTTATAATAACTGAGGTTAAAATAGTAAATCTCGAACTGACGATATTGCACAGTTCTCTCAAATTGAGAATACTGTAGAACTTCAATATGGATGATTATGGTTATATCATAGCATGGGATCCATCGAACACTATAGTTGGGTTTGAGTTGAAGCATTGAAAGTGAAATACTATTCAATAGAATATTTGTCTCCTTGGTTATATAAGGTTAGTATCACGGTTAATTATAGTCAACTTAAAGTCAAAGTTTCTAGCCATAGCAGCAATAATAAATGTTATTATTGAATCAAAAACTTTGTTTAAGGACTAACCAAGTGGAATATGAAAGATATTAGAATTTTGACCAAAACCAAATTCCATAAGTTCTAAAGTTGTATAGTACTAATGAAGAGAATTGGTGTAAACTACCTTTACTAAAAGGTATTTCTTAAATTGTAAAATTGGATTATACTGGTAAAGATGTTTAAGCGATAAACTCGATCAAACTGATACTCCACCAGCTAAGGTGACGAGTGAACATTAATATTTGGATAGTTCGATGATAGCCGACTGAATTTACACCTATATGTCGCACGACTATTTTTGGGATTTCTCTGAAATACCACACAATTTAATTAATTGATAAATTATTATAAAGTAATTAAATTGATTAGTTTTATAAATATTATTTATTTATTTATTTGATGTATTGGGTGCTATTAGTTTTTTCCTGGTACCATTGGTAATTAATTAGGTGCGAATGTCAGAATTATATATGTACCTGTTGATATACGATATCGATACACATTTAAGTACGACTTAAATGGTATTAACTACTTATAGATTTGAAATATATTGATGGTGCATTAGGCCCGTTTTATGGTCGGCCGTGATTTGCATGTGGGGAGGGTGTATTATGTTTTTTAAATTCTAGATATATATATATATATATATATATATATATATATATATATATATCTAGAATTGGTAAAAGAAGACATTGTCTCCTCCCTTCCTCTATTTAAAGCAACCATACCCTTTATTTTATTTCTTTATGGTTTCCATATGGTTGTGAGTATTTGTCTCCTGCATAGTTGAAAGTTAGTTTGACACACAATACATTAAATCAAATAATTAAACCAGTGGTACTCCAAGTCATTGCAATGTTAGGAGATTGATTCAAGGTGGATCAAGAAGAATACATCAATCAAGGTGTGTCCAAAGGCATCGTCTTCAAGGTAAAATCATATTAATATTTATATATTAGTTGATTATTATTATCATAATTTCATATATGTTTACTATTACCAAATTATTGCAAAACTTAATTTTTAACATTTAACCAATTAGATAAATAATTTACTTTAGTTAACTTAATAGTTTAAAATAAAATTACATGCAAACAAATTGATATTCGATAATAAATATGTTCTAATATGTAAATAATATTTCCCGAACAAATTACATAATTTTTAATTTTTAAATAATAATTTATTAATTTTAACATTCATGTAATACTACATTTAAAACCAAAATAAATAAATTATTTATTTAAAATACTTTTAGAAATTTTAATTAAAAAATTCCAGCTGAAAGTTATATATATATATATATATATATATAATTTCTATTTTTAAATCGTTTTTTAATATCAAAACATTTAATATCATTATGTATATATTTAAAACAATGATTATTTGCAGATTTAGAAAGCAAATTTTTTTTTGCCAAAAAGAATTGTACACATACACATACATGCAAGGGTTTATATTATATATATATATATATATATATTTATAAATGCATTTATATTTAAAATGGTTTAAAACACAAACATGCATTTTAAACTTAAAATATAAATATACAAATTTATATTTCTGGATGTATAAATTATCGTTTTATATTCTCATAATATTAATATTTAATTAGTTAATGATATTTTACTCAATCATTTTAGATCTTGATTTGAATTGGAAGATATTTTTCCAAATCAAACTTAGATAGTTTTAACTTTAGGTTTGATTTTAAAATATTTGACTTAGTCAAATTTTGTTATCTATTTATTTAAAATTTATTTATTAACATAAGTCTTTACTAAATATGTATTATGTATGTATATGTCTCTTTGTGTTTAATCTAAATATCTTTTAGGCATTTAATATATATACCTAATATATACATGTCAGATATATATCCCAATACCTACTCATGTATATATTAACCATGTCATTATATATCATATCATCATACAAAGTAAACATCATCATTACTTGTGCAGATATATATATGTGATATATTAGCACATATACACCTCTAATTAAATTCATTACTCTAGTTAAATTCATCAATTATATAAAATAGAAAATAAAATAAAATTGAATTGTATTCAATTTTATTATATTTGATCTAATACAACCCTTTTAGACTTCACATGCCTAATATGACCCAAAATAGGAATTGTTTTTAAAATCTACCTATTTCATCTGTTAAAGACAAGCCTAGTTTCAACATACTATTATATACACCCATTAGATAGAGAAGTTTAGACAGTTCATCATACAAAGTAAATATCATTATTACTTGTGCAGATGTATATGTGATATATTGCACATATGCACCCCTAATTAAATTCGTTACTCTAGTTAAATTCATTAGCTAAATAACATAGAAAATTAAATATAATTAAAAAAAATTCAATCTTATTATATTTGATCTAATATAACCTTTTAGACTTCACATACCCAATATGATCCAAAATAAGAATTATTTATGAAATCTACCTATTTCACCTATTAAAGACTGGCATGGTTCCAACATGCTATTATATACACCCATCAGATAGAGAAGTTTAGTTAGTTGGTCTTAATGATGACTAATTTGATCGCATGTCATTTGGGCTTTTGTAACGATTTCGTTTTTAAGTCAAATTTAATTTGATAATTAATATAAATTTTGAATTTAATTGTGTGTTAATTTAGGAATAAATATATATAAATATGATTTTAAATAGAATTGGATTGTAAATAAAGAAACTGATATTGGGAATTCAATAAAGTATGTTTATGTATATATATATGGATTATAGAAAGAATTTTGGTTTGAATTCTTTAATAAATATATTGAAAACAAAATTGGATTTATATTTTAGGATTAATATAGAAATTAAGTATTTTAAACATTTTCTCTAAAAATTTATATAAGAATAAATAATAGAAAGTGTACAAAAATAAACATTCATTTATTTAAAATATAATAACTTGAATTTTAAATTAAAAGCAAGAATGAATACAAAGTTTTAATATGTATATATCTTTTGGATAGTAAATATCTTATTGTTAAAACCATGTTTTAAAATCATTTTCCTAACAGTTATATAAATAATTATAAAAATATATAACATTTAAAACATAATGAGTATAGATTTAAAAATATAATACATATGTAATTGTATCTCATAATTTATAATAGCATAAAGGGTTAAAACAAAATTTGTAAATTTATTAACACAAGGACTTAAGCATAATTTGAATAACAATAGACATTTGTAAAATGGTTATGCAAGCTAATGAACAAGTGTATAAAATTATGAACAAGTGGCAAGCAAGTGTTGTTTTTCTTTTAGTTTGAATTCTATAAAAGTATTTTGAGAAAGTGAAACCAGGTTTCTCAATGTTCATTCTCAGTTTGAACATCTCAAATTTGAAAACTTAAAATAAGTATAATAAAGATCAAAGCAAAAATTCAAAACAGAAAAGAAAGCTAGATCAAAACCTGGAAATCTGAAGCAAGCAAACTCAAAAACAAAAGCTTGAGATCGAAATTTAATCAAATAAACTACAAATGCAACAAGACCAAATCAATTCATCTTCAAATCTGCCTGGAAAGATTGAAAACCTGGAAAAGAAAGATCAAAACAAAATACAAACATGAAGCAAGTACTCAACTCAACAGAATCAAGTTGAAATTCAATTCAGATTAAAAGGTGAATCAAAGCTAGACTAAGAAGCAACTCAACAAACAAAGTTTCAAGTATCAAATCAATTCGAGTCTCGGATCAAATAACAGACCAAAGAAGTTTCCAGCCTTTGGAAAATCAATTATCAAGTTCCACGTTTAAACATTCAAATCAGTCCTCTGTCCTTTTTTCCAGGTGAGCAAAACATCCCTTTTTAAACCTTGACCTGGTTACCTTTTGATAAATGAATGAAGTAGTGCTATAATATGTTTGCTTGAATAAAAATCTGTTTGTATATATGTATAAATAGGTATATATATTACTGTGCATGTTAAAGAAATAGGCAAAATTTGCCTCTGTGCATACATTCCAGGTTTTAAAACCTGTTAAAAAATTTAAGTCACCCCAACCCAAAACATTTTAGACTTTGATTGCTAAATGAAAAATGTTTACATAAGTACAACATCACATTTTAAAATAAACTCAAACGTATTCATTAAGTATTTGCTTATGAAATGATAAATGAAGTATAAAATCAAAAATGAATAAAAATTCGATGTTCATAATTGTGTGTTTGGATTATACGATCTAATTTGGGTTGCAAAAATATGAATTTGGAAAATCGTTTCATGATTTTTTTAGCAAGCAATTATCGAGAATTTCTAGGATGAACAGAAATCCTATTTTGGTCAAGCTATGGGGATCAGCGACACTATTGGCCTCATGCTCGAATCTGAAGCATGCTTGTAGGTCAAGGATTATCAAAAAAATAGTGAAATAATTTCTAGGTCATCATAGATGATAATCAACGTTAAAAATACGGTTTTAGAGCCTCGTTTGAGTGATGTTGTATTTGAGGTTACTGTGTCGCCGTCAAGGTGATTCAGGCGATCGGACATGGGGGAAATGTCGCGCGGGACGATGATGAAGCTGAGGACGTGGTCGCGTGGCATCAGGAGGTCAAGATGATCGGAACGAGATGTTTATAAGTGGTTGGTTTAGGTTCCTATTTAAATCGAATAACAAGATTTTTATTTACGTCGAGATTGGAGGTTCTGGGTGGTCGCGAGGCTTGAGGGCATCATCGTTGACTTATCGAAGGCTAAGGCAATGGTCGGAAGTTGGTGGGTTGACCGTGCACGGGATCATATATGTGCCTGTTGGGATTAAAATTGGGAAAGACGAGAAGTAACTCGGGGGTAAACTCGGGGAATTCGTGAAAATACTCAAAGCAAAATGGATGTGGGTTAACTCGGGTCAGGCTCGGGTCTACTAGCAAACGACTCGGGTGAAAACTGAAAGTGTATCGGGTTCAAATATATGCCACTTTTTGAAATTTAAATTTAACAAGTTTTCTTTAATCAGGTTTAAATAATTTCTTGCTTAATTTTTTTAAATATAATAGATGTTTTATTTTGGTTTTGGAATTGGTTAAAGATTTAAAATAAATATTTTAAAATTTATTAAGTTTAAGGTATTTTATTTTATACCTATAAATTTTAAGTTCATTTAAATAAGTTTAAACGATGTAATGTAACAGCTCTAAGTAACTTAAAGGGTTTAAGTTGAATAGTGTGTTATGAAGATTTATTGCAAAGTTTTACCAAATAAACTCGAATGAAATTAATTGATGAGTAAAGAGAAATAGTTTATCTTTTAAATTGATTAAGGTCTTGAGTAATTTCTTAATGAAATTTAAAAATGATGTTAAAAATTAACCAATGGTTAATTAATTATTGTGATTGATTAAAGGTTAATTTATCAAATAATTTTAGCATAATTTCTTAATTAAAGGATGATTAATTAATGATGAGTAATTAAAGGTTAATTGCTTAATGAAATTAATTAAGTATAATTACTTAATGTAATTAATAAAGGAAACTTACTTAATATAATTAAGTTAAAGATTGATTAATTAATGTAAGTAATTAAGGATAATAAATTACTTAAAGATAATTACTTAATTAAAAGTAATTAATTAATGATTAAAGTTGATTAATCAATTAATTAAAGGATAATTACTCGATGTAATTAATTTGTGATTAATTTATATAAGTGCTTAGGGATAATCATTTATGGTAATTGATTAAGGATAATTAATTTAGATGATAATTAATTAAGGGTTAATTAATTAATATAATTAATTAAATATAATTAATTAAAGGATAAATTAAACAATTAAAGGTTAATTATTTAATGATTAAAGGCTGATTAATTTATTATTAAAGGTTAATTAATAAATGATTAAAGGTTAATTAATTAAAATGGTTTATAATTAATTAATGATTAATTGACCAGGATTTGAAGTTTATTCATAAGTAATTAATCTGGTTTAAATTAATTATAGTCAAATATTAATTGATCCTACCTATGAATGTTTGGATTTTATTGAATGCTGAATTGTTTGATATCCCTTATGTGTGATGCTCTGTTTTGATTTGAGCTGTGATGAATGTAATTTATTTATCTGTAATGAATGTAATTTATTTTTCTGTGATAATTTTATTTATCTATGAAGCTGTGAATGAAGATAAGCATTATAGGATTATACCGCTTATCGATATTGCTGTGCTTGAATCTGTAATGATTGATGATGTTGCACTATTGCATAAAACCCCTGGACTACACCATATACACACAAATATGGATTTGCATGAGGAAATCGGTTAAGTCGCAGATATTTTAAATTTAAATATTATTCTGTTTATAAGTTGAATTTTGAATCCAAATGGTTTTGGAAATGGAATCAGGTTGAATATGAAAAACTTTTGAAAAGGAAGTTTTGAAATTTAAAATCTAGTTTGAATATAATACATCTTGTTTAAGTTTTGAAATCGTTTTGGAAATTTGGTTTGAAAAGTTTATACAAGTTATATAATGTGTATATATATATATAGTTTTGAGGCATCTTTAAAGTATTTTGAAGAGTATTATTTTGGGAATTTAAATTTAACTCAAGTTTATTCTTTAAAGGATATAACTTGTGCATATTTGATCGGACTTTTCCAAAACGAAAAGTATTTGTTTTCAAATTATAATGGCTTTCAAATATAGAAAGGATTTCCAGTTTTTGTTAAAAAGGTTTCAAATTTCAAATGGATTTATTTTGTAAACTATGAATGAATCTTTGGAAATGATTTTGAAAGCTATGAATTGAGTCTTTGGTTTAAAGATTGGATGAGTTAATCCAATTTGAAAGGGAAATTGTTTTGAAAGGCTATGAATGAACTTTGTTAAAGATTGGTGAACTTTGTTTTCAAATTGAAAAGGGATCTTAAAGGCGTATATTTTGTATAAAAGATTTGACATGGAATTGTTTGAAAGCTATGAATGAATCTTTGTGAAAGGTTTGGTGAATCTTGTTTTAAAATTGAAGAGTATCTTCAAAGGTGAATCTTTTATTTAGAAGATTAAAATGGTAATTTGCTTAACTATTTGAAAGAAAGGTTTTGGGTAATAAGTTGTGACTTAACCAAGATCCCATATATCCATCTACTTTTTAAAATTAAGCGCTCATTATTCGGTTTAGTCGGGAGGGGACTTTGTGTCATATAACCCATTCCGAATAATGATACTACAAAATGGATAGCATTTGAAGAGGGTGATGAAGACCGGGTGTCTTCGAGAATGATAGGATAACCTATTGAATGACTCTATACTGAGTTGCCCCGGTATAGAGATCTCCATATGTGATGGGGAGTCCGACCGAGATTGAGGATGCCCAAATTGCAAGGGCTTCTTTTGAAGTGCCTTCGGTTCTGTTCGAACCCGAAACAGACTTGTATGGATGTATGTCTGACATTACACTTTGAGATGTAAAGATGGTTTCTATCAAATACATTTCTGTTTGGTGGCGAAAAATTTATTCTCTTAGCTTAACACCCTTCTCTGAGACGTATGAGCTTAGAGGTTATGTAGTTGATGGTTACTAGTAATACATTCCCAATTTGGTAATGTGGCATACGAAGTGCTGCTGATCATGTGTTGATCGAAGCATGGCTTTTGTGAAAAGCGTAGCTTTGTGGACGTGACCTCGTTTGACCTCATAACCCGAAAATGGTCGAAATAGGAAAGATGCGGCAAGATTATTTGGGGGTAGCACCCCCTGAGGGTACGTCCATTTCCTTCTGGATAGAGGTGGTATCATGGTATGGAGCCCAGATATTTAACCTATGTGGTTACTTCAAATACATTGCATTGTGGTTGTTGGTGTCGAGCACTCAGATAAAGGTTGGTTACGACTCGAGGATGGCATACTGTGTCAGCAGTTACCTAGTTACAGAGGTTACCCGGCATTGTGTTGACAGAGATCCGGTTAGGTTCTCGGCGCGTCCCTCCAGAGGCATACCCCTGTGGCCCAGGAAGTTCCTCTGGCTGACCATTGTTGAAAATCCAAAGAAACGATACGATCCTTTACGATTGCAGCTATATAACCTGCTACCTCAGGTGGTAGCTATAGTAGGCATAATACAATGGTACCTATGCTGGCTAAGATTAATATTATACTTTCGAAATGTTTTCTACTATGCACTAATAATAGTATCAAAAGGATTTCGTGTATCAAGCTTGTTTGACATCATAAGGAGAAATCTCCTCTAATTGTGCATTTGCATTGTGTGTGTGGTGGAAGGCCTTATGGTAGTTTCATTTTCCAAAAAAGCATTGCGGATTTCTTTTAAATCTTTTGTTTTGCTTTTGATAAAGATAAACTATTTTTGTTTGCTCATACCAGTCCCATAGCTAACCTGGAGTTTATTGTTCCCTATCTAAACTCTGGGTGCCCATAATTTTCCACACGAACAGTCTAGAGTTGGATTTTTCAAATAATCAAATAGTAGGAGTAGATTCAATAGCACCTAGCCTTTGAATTTGGCGATAGCATTTGTTCAAGGTGGCTGACCTTGCTTAAGTCATCGTGATGGTGGTTTGAGCTTATGGTTTGGATATAACTGCTTTTGGATGGGAGATTTTGGAGCTTTGGATATGGAGTTTGCAGTTCTGGATTCTATCCTTCTTTCTATTCTTTGGAAGACCATTTGGTGATACTATTCCACCGCTGTGTCTTGAATCTATGATAGTACTGATATCAATTGTGTCATTGTGTTGCATCAAAATTTTGTGTATAAATGATAGATATTCATTTATTTTTCCGCTGTGTTATCATACTTAATGTGTTATAAGCTCCGACGAACTGAATTTTAGTGGTTGAATCTGCTGCATTCGAATACGAGTGAAGTATGGATGTCGATTTTCGAACGCGAAAATCCAAGTCGTCACATTTGGTATCAGAGCTGATGGTTGACCTTTAGCTCAGGAGTATAACACATTAGGTAACTCATTGGAGATAGGGATACAAATGCCCTAGAATGAGTATATCCCTAAGATATCCATCTGAATGCCTTAGTAAATTCTCTTATTTTCCACTGATAGTGAGTATGAGTGCAAGAATAGGACGAGATAGGGGATAAGGGAGTACCACTACAAATGGTCAATACCTTGCGACAACGGAAACAATTCTTCTCAATATCCTTTGATCCAGTTTCAGTTCTTTGATGGCTTCGAGGCAGCCACAAGAAGGAGCTTTGGTACGGTGATGGCCCTATGAATCGTGTAGATAAGTTTCTAATTTGTGTTCTCTTCACCAGTTTCTTATCAGCTTTTCGTTTTTAACTTTAATAAATTTAAAATTCTATTGGAAATAAATTGGTTAATTAAGTATGAAGTTAAATAAGTTTATATCGATAAAATGATTTCGTAAAATTAAAAAAATTCTGTTGTAATTTCTTGTGAGGATCAAAGTCCGAAGAGGGACAAGCTAGTGCATACTTTGGGGGTATTCCAACCTAAATTTAGAATCCAGACCTATTATTTGAGAATTGTAGAAGACTGAACTATCTATCTATTCTTTGGAGGTCCAGACTACGAAGGTTAGTTATCCCTTCGAACAAACTGATGCCCCTGCTTATTTCGTAGATCTGGTGACCCAAGTATCGTGTGAGATATGGAATGAGTTCATTCTCGTATCTATTATTGGTATTCTGATTTGATAAGCCAAATACAGAATAAATATTCAATTTGAACTGTTAAAACATTCTTCATCTGTTCTTTGTTTTTCTCCCTATCTGGCAAATTACGGGGACAAAATTTTCTAAAGGGGGGAATTTGTAACGATCCCGTTTTTAAGTCAAATTTAATTTAATAATTAATATAAATTTTGAATTTGATTGTGAATAAATTTGGGAATAAATATATATAAATATGATTTTAAGTAGAATTGGATTGTAAATAAAGAAATTGATATTGCGAATTCAATAAAGTATGTTTGTGTATGTGCATATGTATATATATATAGAGAGAGAGAGATTATAGAAAGAATTTTGGTTTGAAATTCTTTAATAAATATATTAAAAAAATTGGATTTATATTTTGGGATTAATATAGAAATTAGGTTTTTTAAACAATTTCTCTAAAAAGTTATATAATAATAAATAATAGAAAATGTATAAAAATAAACATTCGTTCATTTAAAATATAAAAACTTGAATTTAAAATTTAAAACAAGAATGAAAACAAAGCTTTAATATGTATATATCTTTTGGATAGTAAATATTTTATTGATAAATTAGTTTTAAAATCATTTTCCTAACGGTTATATAAATAGTTATAAAAGTGTATAACATATAAAACATAATAAGTATAGATTTGGAAATACAATACATATGTAATTATATTGCATAATTTATAATAGGATAAAGGGTTAAAACAAAATTTGTAAATTTATTAACGTAAGGACTTAAACACGGTTTGAATAACAATAGACATTTGTAAAATGGTTATGTAAGCTAATGAACAAGTGTAAAAATTTATGAACAAGTGGCAAGCAAGTGTTTTTTTTCTTTTAATTTGAATTCTATAAAAGTATATTTGAGAAAGTGAAACCAGATTTTTCAATGTTCATTCTCAGTTTGAACATCTCAAATCTGAAAAATTAAAACAAGTATAATAAAGATCAAAGCAAAAATTCAAAACAGAAAAGAAAGCTAGATCAAAACATGGAAATCTGAAGCAAGCAAACTCAAAAACAAAAGCCTGAGATAAAAAATTAATCAAATAAACTACAAATGCAACAAGATCAAATCAATTCATCTTCAAATCTGCCTGGAGAGATT
Organism: Allium cepa; assembly: GCA_030765085.1. Classification (NCBI taxonomy): domain Eukaryota; kingdom Viridiplantae; phylum Streptophyta; class Magnoliopsida; order Asparagales; family Amaryllidaceae; genus Allium; species Allium cepa. The sequence continues at coordinate 256,005,218 of CM060929.1, forward strand.
GAAAACCTAGAAAAGAAAGATCAAAACAAAATACAAACCTGAAGCAACTACTTAACTCAACACAATCAGGTTGAAATTCAATTCAGATCAAAAGAATCAAAGCTAGAATAAGAAGCAACTCAATAACTAAACAAACAAAGTTTCAAGAATCAAATCAATTCGAGTCTCAGATCAAATAACAGATAAAAGAAGTTTCCAGTCTTTGGAAAATCAAATATCAAGTTCCAGGTTTAAACGTTCAAATCAGTCCTTTGTCCATTTTTCCAGGCGAGCAAAACATTCCTTTTTAAACGTTGACCTAGTTATTTTTTGATAAATGAATGAAGTAGTGCTATAATGTGCTTGCTTGAATAAAAATCTGTTTGTATATATATGTTAATCTCCCACCTGATAATAAAGTTGTTCACTATCAATAACTTAACCCTTTTAAATTATCGAATGTTGGTTTGAAGAGACCGGGATTGGACGATAAGCTGTTATCCGAAAACCACTTCAAACCAATGTAAATGTTTGAATTGGAAGTATTGAAGTCGTGATCAAGATTCAAGACTTGAAGTGCAAAGGCTATTTGCTTCTAACCTTGAGGGTGATTCTAAAACGTGTGTAGTGGAAATAGTACCTTTGGTTCGTTCTCTTGAACCACTTGTATGGACGGATGCTGACATTTGTGTCAACATTGAAAGGCAATGTTAGCATTCCAAGAGGGAATTGCTATTAAAAGGTAAAACGTGGTCTCAATCCTCATCAATTGTGAATGGCTAAAACATGGGATATGAAGCAGGGCCATGTGGGTCGCACCCATTAGCGTATTGATCATCCCATCTAGATCGAGTCCCTATTTTAATAATAAAGTCCTAGAATGGTTGACGATCCCAACCAAGGGGATGATCATATTCGGTACTATCCAGTAAGGGGTAGGCCAGTCCTGTTGTTAATAGAGGTCATAAGATACGACCTCGGTACATTTTCTAGAAGTGTATTGTGACGGACGGCACCCCAGTAGCCCAGTCATTAGTTGGAATACATTCTCCAATATGAGGTTTACGGTTTTGATTGTAAACCTAATTTGTTGGAATGTGAGATGCAAGCATTTCAGCTATGTTCTCTATTTACTTTAAACCCTTGGACATTATTATAATATCATCAATTTTATATAGAAGGTGTTTTCATTATCGTGAGGTAAAATCCATCCGTGTATGTACGATGTGGTCTTACGAGATACTCATGTTTCTAAAAATAAGTTTTCAAATCAATATTCTATTGTTTGAGTTTACTCACACCAGATCCATGTCTGACCCGGAGTTTATTTTATTTTTCCTAAACTCTTTGGTAATCAATTTTTATGAGTACTCAAGTGATCCAGGTTTCTCTCGTAAGTATGACGGAGGAGCTGGAGCAGGTGGCTTCATGGATAGTTATTAATATTATTAAGTATTCCATTGTGTATGTATGTATGTGTGACCTATGTCTTTTGTGGACAAGCAGTTGTAATTGTCCTAGTCTAGAACTTGTATCATTGAACTCTGATGTAATATTTTTCTTGACTATGTAATATACTATATTATCTATTATATGTTGTTCCATGCATGGTAAGGTTCTGTGTTTGATTAGTCTTTCTCTTATCTTTCTTGTTTCTTTAACCTATAATGATTCGTCTTTCGAATGTCAGAAAGGTGGTTCATTACATTTGGTATCAAAGCATTAGGTTAAACGAACCTCTAATTATCTATGGGTTAGGGCTAACTCTGAGAGAGTGTATTTGTAATTTTACTCGTATATATAAATATATATCCCTGATAGGTAGATCAGCTTTGGTAGTTTGATTAGCACTCTCCCTTTTGGAATTTATCTCGTTCAAGGTATTCTAAGAAGTATCTTGCAATTCCCAGTAGTAAAAAATGAGCATTAAAGGAAGACGAGGAAGAGGAACTAGCGGCACCATGACCACCAATGGTCGAACCCCAAATCCTGGAAGAATTGGAAATGTAGAGGAGCCAAAACCAGTGCAGCCAAGGGTGAATTTTGCAACTTTGTGCAAAGATTACACCAATCTTGGAGGGAAACCATTTAAAGGAACTGAGTCTATTGTGGAGGTGCAATCTTGATTACGATCTTGTGAAAATACTTTTAAGGGTCACAACTTATTAGATGAGCAGAAAAGGTTCCTGGTAGCATGGCAACTGCAAGAAAAGGAAGCGACTTGGTGGATTCCCTTATAATGAATGTTTCAGAACAAGAGATCTCATTGGCTCGATTTAAATTACTTTTTGAGGATCAATTCTTGCCAACAGCAGGAAAGACCAGGATGTGTAGAAGCTTCATGGACTTTGAAGCAAGGGGATTTATTTGTAGCGGAACATGAGACAAAGTTCAATGAGCTATCTTGTTTTGGACCGAAAATGATAAACACCTCGCTAAAGAAAAATAAGATGTTTATTTTAGGAATGAGGGAGAATTTCCATGAGAGGATGATTTCCCACGTGAAGGGTTCAATTGTGGACTTGGTAGATATGACATTAAGGTATGAATTCTTGGACAAGAAGAAGTGTACTCCAGCACCAACAAATGATAATGCTGGTAGCAACAATTCAAATAAAAAGAAGTTCAACTCGAATTGGAGTAAGAAGGGTAAAGGAAAAGGAAATTTAGAAGGAATAAAGGGAATAAGTTTAAGGATAACACTTGTTATATCGGTAAGCAGAAGGGTCATATTGCCAAATTCTGTAAGGACTCTGAAACTTCCAAGCAGTTAGTAGGACCTATCTCTCCAATGGTTAAGATGACATTATGCTTCAACTATCACTAGCCTGGACATTTGATAAAGGACTGCCCACTCATTAACAAGGTGCAATAGGCTAAAGTGTATACGGTTAAGGATGAGCCATCAACCTCAGGAGATATGGGGAAAGGGCATTCTTGAATGTACTCTATTAATTAATGGTATTTATGTTCGAGTTTTTTTTGATTTTGTTGCCTCCCACAGTTTTATTTCTTTAGAAGCCCTAAAAAATTTCATTTTATCTCGGTTAAGCCAACTAGAATGGAAACTTCGTTGGTAGAAATTTATATAAGGGAAATAGTTCATCTACATTGAGTTCCAATAAGGATAGTAAGTGATAGAGATCCTATCTTCACCAGCCAATTTTGGGGAGCTCTACAAACAGCTTTAGGAATTAAGTTAAGTCCAAGTATTACCTACAATCCTCAAACAAATGGCTAGACCAAAAGAATTAATCGCATTTTGGAAGATATGCTGAGAGCTTGGGACTTTGGAGGATCATGGGAGGATCATATTCACTTGGTTGAGTTCTCTTATAACGATAGCTATCAAACTAGCATTGGAATGGCGCCTTATGAAGCTCTGTACGGGAGACCGTGCAAATCCCCTGTATGTTGGGTAGATTAGGAGGTTTCTTACTGCTTAGTCCAAGTATGATTCGAGAGGCGACGAAGAAAGTTGAAATGGTTAAAATAAGAATGAAGGAAGCTCAGGATCGCCAAAAGAGTTATGCTGACAAGAGAAGGAAGGATTTGGAGTTTGAAGTCGGAGATGCTGTATTTGAAGGTAACTCCCATCAAAGAAGTCATTCGATTTGGAAAAGCGGGGAAGTTGACACCTAGATACATTGGACCATTCAAGATTATAGGAAGGATTACTTCACTCGCTTACAAAGTTGAGTTATCCAAAAGATAGTCAGGACTCCACATGTATTTCATGTCTCCTATTTGAGAAAAGCATGCATGATCCATCTTCAGTGGTGCAAACATTAGTTCAGGATGACTTGAAAATAGAACCGAATCTGACGACGGTTAGGCATCCAGTCAGTATTATGGATCAAGATGAGAATAAATTGCGCAACAAGGTGGTGCGACTTGTTAAGATTCAGTGGAGCGATGATCCTAGAGATTGCACTTGGGAAACTGTGGATCACATAAAGGAAGCTTATCCTGGATGGATGTTAGGATAGTTGTTGTGTGCATGTCATGGATGTATTGTTGTTTTAGATGCTTGTATATCTTTTGTACAAATTTTGTGGTATGAATATATGATTCCTTTTGTGTTAAATCTTGTTAGTAATTTCGAGAACGAAATTCTTTTAAGGGGGTAGAATGTAATGACCCAGGTTTTGGTTGCTTTAACAAGGCAATTATATATATTTTATATAGTTAATAAATAGATTTTCATTAATAAATAAACTTATTTTAATTAATTAATAATGAGGGAAAAATCATTTTCAAAATATGTTTACCAAATTAAACACTTCGTAGAAAAATAGAAAATGTGACTGAAGAACGTTTACCGAAATTTCGACCGTCGACACCGGAAAGTTGTCGGGAATGTTGTTCGTCTTTGTGAAGCATGCATACACATATATAGTAGATAATTACTAAATAATAATACACTTAGGAATATATTATCTTCTACTAATTATAATTAGCAAGTGATGTGGCAATTCATAACTTTAAAGATAAAAAATGTTATATGTAAATATATATTATTAAGTGTTGTCATATCTTAATATTTTCATAATTGGACATCATTACTCATCATAAGCTTAAGTATGTGACTAGAGAAGGAGGGGGGATGTGGCAAGAGAGAGGGATAGGAAGGTGTTGTGACTTTTCAAATATCATGACATATTATGTTAAATCATTAAGAGATAGTTTAGTAATTTTCTCCAAATCTTATTGCCTATAAATATACATCCACACATACATTCTCATTTGCTTCTTCTCTTTACTTTTCTAAAACTTCCTTTCCAAAATATTCATGGCTTTCATAGCTTGCAAAAGTTAGGGAAAAAAATCAAGTTTTCCACTTCAAAACACATTTTCCCTTTGCTAAAACCCTTCTCTACCACCTTACACACCCTCCTCCATCAAGCACCTACCCACATTCCCACCCTACACCCTAGACCGAGCCAATAGAACATTATCCTGAGCCCATTAGTTGCCAAAAATCCAAGAAAGCAACTTCCTTTTCGATCTCTAGGATCATTAGCAAGGTCTAGTGAAAGTTAGAGTTGAATCCGTGGAATTTCGGTGAGTAAATTACCTTATTTTGGAAAAGACTTTTACTTTATTATTAATACGTTGTTATGATAATATAATGTAGAAGTAGAATGGTAACCATCTAGTTTGATTATGATTTGGATGGCTTGTTATAGCTTGAGTTGGTTATGGAAATCAATGTTGTATTATAAAGTAGTAAGCATGTATATATGAATGTATACTTGCAACCCATAATGAAGATGGTTTGTGTTAGTAATGTGTTGATTGTAAAACATGAGCTATGGCATGAGTTTGGTAAACAAAGTTAGCTACTTTGTGTAATTGTGATGGATTTGAGTTCCGGTTGGAATCGAAGTTGTTTTTCGAAGTTTAAAGTTTTGAAATAGATTAACGTTCGTATCTTTAGTTTCAAAAGTTATTTTTTTCTATTAAATTTTCTAAAGAATGTTTCAAACCATGAAAAAGAAAGTAAAGGGTTGTGAAGTAGTTTGCTAAGAATATGTTAGAGCGAACTGCGCCCGTAGCGATAGTCGCTGTAGATGCAGTTCGATGAAATTTATCGATTTTAGTTTCACGTAGTTTTAACTTGAAATTGTTTTGTAAAAGTTTTCAAAGGAAACTTAATTAGTAATTAAAAATTAATTGAGTTTTGTAACTTAATTAATTAATTAATTAAAGGTAATTAGCCTTAATTAGTAATTAAGAAGGTAATTAGTAATTAATCAACACTTAAGTTAAGGTAATGACTATTGTTTGTTTAATCAATTTTTAACCGGCATTTAACATGGTTAAGAAGCAATTAATGGTTAGTAATTATTTAATTAAGTTAATTATTATTTAATTAATGTTTTAATTAATTAGGATTTAACTAATAATGATTTTATTAAACTTAATCAAGATGCATTAGGAAGTTAATTATGGCCTAACTAAGTTCATTGAGTCTAACTAGAGTTTAATTATGATTTAATCTTGATTTAATTTGGATCAATTAAGATCTAGTCAATGTTTAAACTGATTTATTTATTTATTTAAATCATTTCCAAAGGTGATTTTAAATTAAATTGAATGTGTTTTAAACCAATATTCTTCTCAAGATGAATTAATTCCAAACCAAATGATATCTTGTTTGGGCCATTAAGTAGCCGAATGAATTAAAGTGGTGATTGCAAAAGTTGACTCGTTTACGGAAAGTAAGCGATTTGTGTTTAGCACGAATGTTGGATATCAGAATTGTGATAAACATAAGGAGGTTAATTTCGGTAAGCGGGTCATGATAACCTAAGTATGGAATATGTTTCCATATGTCAATCTCCCATTTGATAGTGAAGTTGTTCACTATCAATAACTTGACCCTTTTAAATTATCGAATGTTGGTTTGAAGAGACCAGGATCAAACGACAAGCTGTTATCCATAAACCACTTCAAACCAACGTAAACGTTGAATTGGAAGTATTGAAGTCATGATCAAGATCAAAGACTTGAAGTGAAAGGGCTATTTGCTTCTAACCTTGAGGGTGATTCCAAAACGGGTGTAGTGGAAATAGTACCTTTGGTTCATTTATCTCCTAAATGACTTGTATGGAGGATTCTGACATTGTGTCAACATTGGAAGTCGATGTTAGCATTCCCAGTGGGAAGTGCTATTGATAGGTAAAATGTGGCCTCAAGCCTCATCAACCGGGAATCATTAAAACAGAGGATATGCAGCAAGACCATGTGGGTCGCACCCATTAGGGTATTGATCATCCCATCTAGAATGAGTCCATATTCTCATAATTAAGTCCCAGATGGTTGTTGATCCCAACCAAGGGGCCAATCATATTCGGTACTATCTAGTAAGGTGTAGGCCAGTCTTGTATTAGCAGAGGTCATTAGGTACGACCTCGATACATTTTCAAGAGGTATATTATAATGGGTGGTACCCCGATAGCCCAATCATTAGTTGGAATCCATTCTCTAATACGACCTTTACAATTTTGATTGTAACCAAATATGTTGGAATGTGAGCTGCAAGCATTTTAACTATATTCTCTGTTTACTTTAAACCCTTAGACATTATTATAATATCATCAATTTTATATAAAAGGAGTTTTAGTTATCGTAAGGTAAAACCCGGCCATGTTTATGTGGAATGTGGTCTTACGAGATACTCTTGTTTCCGAAAAAAAAAATCAATATTCTATTGTTTGAGTGTACTTTCACTACAACCATGTTTTACCCAGAGTTTATTTTCTTTTCCCTAAACTCTTGGGTACTCGATTTTTATGAGTATTCAAGTGATCCAAATTTCTCTCAAAAGCATGATGGAGGAGCTGGAGCAGGTGGTTTCATGGATAGTTGTTAATATTATTAAGTATTTCGCTATGTATGTGTGTATGAATGATTGTATCATTCGCTAAGTATTTCGCTAAGTTAATATGGACTCATTCGCTAAGTATTTCGCTGCTATGCCTTTTGTGGACAAGCAGTTGTAATTGTCCTAGTCTAGAACTTGTATCATTGAACTCTGATGTAATATTTTGGCTTGACTATGTATTATACTATATTATCTATTATATGTTGTTCCATGCATGGTAAGATTCTGTGTTTGATTAGTCTTTCTCTTATCATTTTTATTTCTTCAACCCATAATGATTCGTCCTTCGAACGCAAGAAATGTGGTTCGTTACACAACCCACTTTCCTTTTCGAGTTCTTACCTCAATTCAGGGGCATATGGTAACTGATGAGCAATCGAATCGTTCTCGTCTTATTGATACTCCAAAGGTCCAACCATTATTTGTGGAGTTTGATTGGTGCCTACCTCCAGCTACTTGCGTTGTTCGCATGTAGTTTAATTCAAGTAGGTCGTAGTTCACAGCATAATTACATTAAAATAGAAAAACATAACCAAAGGGACATTTTATTCGAAACAAAAAAAGTCTATATAACGAAGTAGTTCAAAGAAAATTGAAATAAATATTATTGATAAGGGAAGCATCGTCGTGTGCTTGCTATTACACTTTGCTCCAGCCCTTCTTGGCTGGAAGTCGACCGTCGGCGGTCCGGTTGATAATCGGAGGTATTTATTGATAAGGGTTGGATGTTCCCCGCCCGCCATCCTACGAGGCTTGCACATGCTGTTTAAGCTTTCCTTTCTAGATCAGCTCTTAGATCACATCTTGGAGGTGTCTAAAATCGCCAATGTTATGACCGCGTATATTGTGAAATATACAATACCTTCCGGATTTCTTCGGGATTTTGATGGACTCTCTCAAGGCTGGCTTCCTGTATTGCTCCGAGTCGCGAGTCCCTGGGTGGATATTTTTGATCAATCATCCAATGGAGTGTATGCTCGAATTTTGGGATCCTGGGTCGTCTCCTAGAATCCAAGTCCTCATTTAAGGCTCCATCGTTGCTCTTATTTTGAACCCCTTCGATCAACGGGCCTGCATTGCACTTTTTCCCAATTTGCTTTGCCTCCTCCTTACGTAAACAATGGTTCGCCTTGTAATAGAAATGATCCAAGGTAGTAGGAGGCTTTCAGCTAACCAGTCAAAAAAAATCAGTCTCGAGGTGATTTCCTTCATTAATGCCAACGGTATGGTATTCTTGTTAGGATTTCTCATTTTAGTGTGAGCGGTGTTGAATCTTTGCAAGAAGTCTTTAAGTGGATCTATGGTGCTTGGAACAGGTTTAAAGTGACATTACATATTTAGGGCGAGTTGCTTGTATTTAGAATTGCTCAACGAACTTTTGTGCTAGCTGGCCGAACCGTAGCTGCCAAGTCAAGCGTTTGGAAGTTGGTCAATTGAGAGTAGTCACAATCTACCCCGGGAGCTTGGCCTGGTGACCGGCCTCAGTTTGTGCCATATCACCTTGGTCCTACACCTCTGGGGGTGCCATTTGAGTAGCAATTCCTTGGCGGCAATTCAGCAGTGGTTATTTGATTCTCGATGCCCCGGTCAGTTAAGGGGAGAGTACTACCTTCAAGCATATTTCCAAATCCAGAATGTGGGAGCTACACATCATCATAATGGCAAGGGAGTCGATCCCCAATTGGTGGTACCGAGGGGTTCGCTGCCGATCCCATGAGATCGAATAGGATTAGTCACCACCTCCTGCACCATGGTCCCGGTGTTGTATACTCTTGTTTTCTACCTACCATTCCTCCGATTCTGGTCCGATGATGAGGAATTTGAAAGTGAGTGCAGATTAAGGATCTTAAGGCTAATTTAACACTAGAGGAGGGTGAATAGTGTTTAATGGATTCTAAGACTTATATGGACTAAATTAAAATTATGACACAAAAAAATGCAGAACTTAATCACAGAATAATCACAGAATCAAACACGGATGCAGAAAGTAAATAAAAAGCAGTAAAAGGAAAGAACACACCGGATTTTATACTGGTTCGAGTTACACTACATCTAGTCATGTACCAAGGCGAACACCTCATACATATTTTTACCAATGTCGAGATTACAATCCTTAATTTCTAAAAGCCTTGAGGTACCCTTCTGTCTCACGAGTCCGGGGCAAAACTCTCTTGATTTACGGGACACAAGATCCCCCAATTGATTTCCAGGCACAACCACACCTTATAGAGAGATTTGACAAACTTTTGATTACAAATTGATACTATAACTCTGAATAGCACTTTGATGTTCGAGAGAGGGCAGAGAATCAAACAAGAAGGAGATTCTAATTTGATTTACTTGAGAATTCGGCAGAATTTCGGCACGATCTTAAAAATATGAAAATTTTAGAATATGGATTTGTGGAGAAGAAGGAATGGAGAAAATAGAAATTAGTTAGTTAAAAAATTCATTTATGAAGGCTATTTATAAAGCACCAACTGTCATAACCATTCGTGAATAGATTTAAACGAATAGACACTTCTGTTGAAAATTGAAACTTTTGAATTTAACGGCCACCATGTCGACATGGGGTATCCTATGATGTCGACGTCCCTAATTATAAAAATGTAAAACTTTTTTTGAAAATGGTATTGAAAGGAAAAAAAGATAAAATGATTCTGGAGTAAAATAAATTAATTTTCCTATGTTTTAAAATATAGAAGACTAGAACATATATTTTTAGAATGTATATATAAATTTGGTTATAAATCTCTCAAGTATATATATATATATATATATATATATATATATATATATATTATAAAGAATACTCAAAAATCATAAGATAGTTTTAAAAACAAACGAAGTTTAAATAAGAGTTTATTTAAAAACAAAAAGTAAAGAATATTGTAAGGTTACAACATCTTTTTGTAAATCATTTGAAAAGACAATTTTTAAGGCTAAAACATCTGAAGCAGTTTTGAAAATCATTTTGGAAAACCATTTTGAAGTAGTTTTGCAAGCTTCTTCCTATAAAATATCTCATCACATCAGAACTCGAGAACTTGTACAAAACCCGGATGTTCATGGGTTTGTAAGCCACTTGTCGTAGGTTTGTAAGCTAAGCTACTTGTCGTGGGTTTGTAAGCCACTAAGAAGTTAGAAATGGGTTCCATTCCAAATGAAATTTGGAATGAAGATTTCCATGCTATTATGAAGTTTTAACAAAAACTAGACACTTATCTTGAAATCTTGATCTTGATACTCATGAGTCTTCAAACTTGATTTCTTCATTCTTGATCTTTATACTATACAGTCTTCAATAATCAGTACCTGCCTTATATATATCCTGCATAATAACATTCATATATATCTAGACAGCAGTGTTAGTATATAAGTTATAACAAAATAAGTTACAAAGGTTGTTGTCATCAAAACCACTTTCTCCAGTTCCTAACAATTTTCCCATTTTTGATGATGACAGCCTTATAAAATATACTTGCCACTTCGATCATACCATAACTCCCCCTTACACCAACAACTCCCTCTTACTCCTAGCCTACTATTTTATATAACATATCTCCCTTTGTCATTAACAAAAAAATAACCTATAAACCTTGAGCTTAATAGAAAATGAGATAAACAAACATGTGACATAAGAATAATAACTATGTATGAGTGAAATATAGTATCCTAAGATAAATGGAATTCTAGATTTTATATACCAAATATTTAGAAGAACATTAAGATAACACTTATATACAAACTAACAAACCAATATACAATCAAGAAACGAAAAAAAACGCTTAACAAGGACCCTTAATTATTGGTGATTTATGGACCGAACAATTTGGATAGTGGAGACAAAAGTTTCCATATTGTTCGACCAAGTTCCCATTAGCATAAAAAAAGGACCTCTCCAATGCAAATAACGCCATCGTCTTCGTCTATATGAAAATCCAGATTCGACAGAGGATGTTCTTCTTCTTGATCTTCTTGTGGTTCTTCTAGAGACTCTTCTTCTTCAGAATCCATGGTTTGTGATGATTCTTAGATGACAATGGAATTGGCATGGTTATCCATAAGGAAGTTTGGTAAATTCCTAAGGATTCTTCCTTGCCTATCTTTTTCTCTAGCCATTCGCAGTTGACTCACATGAATCTCCGTCATCATTTGAAGCAAATCTTTCATTTTCTCTTGCAATTTGATGGCTCGTACATGTGTGGAACGTTGAAAAGAACCAGAATGAGGAAAAGTGGGTGAAGAAGGTTCATTATTGGAAGAGGAAGCAATTAGTTTACTATTTTAGAAGTTTATTACAGAGAATAGAACAAAGAAAAGGAGTAAAAGTCGAAATATATAAATATATAACTTAATAACAAATTTTAGAGGGAAATTTAAATTTGAAAATCCTGACCTGTATGTCGACATAAGGGGATGGGTCATGTCGTGCCTAGTTCAATTTTTGAATTTTTATTTTTTTTGTATTAATTATTAACTATACTTGTATTATTTATAATCTATATTTCAGTTAATGAACATATACCTAGTTCTCTTCTAAATTTAGTAAAATTTTGTTCACTTAATGGTTTGGTTAATATATCAGCAATTTGTTTTTCAGTATTAATATATTCAAGAGTTATGACTTCTTTACTAATATATCTCTAAGAAAATGATGTCCAATATCAATATGTTTTGTTCTAGCATGATGAGTTGGATTCTTAGATAGGTTTATTGCACTAGTATTATCATAATAAATTGGTGATTTAGTTATAGTTAATCTAAAATCTTTTAAAGTTTGTTGCATAGATATAATTTGAGAACAAGCCAAAGCAACAGAGATATATTCTGCTTCAGTTGTTAACAAGGATACGATGTTTTACTTCTTACTAAACCAAGAAATCAGAGAATGTCTTAGAAAGTGACAAGTTCCACTTGTACCTTTTCTGTCTGATTTACAACCACCGTAATCAGCATCACAATATAAAATTAAATCAAATACATTGTTTTTAGGGTAAAATAAACCATAATCTAAAGTATGTTTTACATATCTTAAAATTATTTTAATAGCTTTTAAGTGAGTTTCTATAGGTTGAGATTGGTATCTTGCACAGAGAGAGACACTATGCATGATGTCAGGACGATTTGCTGTTATATAAAGCAGCGAACCAATCATTCCCCTATATAATTTTTGACCAACATCTTTTGATTTATCTTCTTTACTTAAAGCTACATTAGTTGTCATTGGAGTTGGTTTCCCACCAGAAGTGGTCAATCCAAGTTTATTAATTAAATCCTTAGCATATTTTTCTTGACTAATGAAAATTCATTTATTTAATTGTTTGATTTGAAGTCCTAAGATGAAACTTAGTTCACCTATATGACTCATTTCAAATTCTTTAGTCATTATATCTGAAAATTCTTTATTCACTATGTCATTAGTTGATCCAAATATTATATCATCTACATATATTTGTACTAATTAAATATCTTTTTTTCTTTTAATAAAAAGAGTTGTATCTATTTTACTAATTTCAAAACCAGATTGTAGTAAATAAGATCTTAGTCTTTCATACCAGGCTCTAGAAGCTTGTTTCAAACAATATAAAGCTTTTTTAATTAGTATACATGATTTGAAAATTTATTATCTTCAAAAGGTGGAGGTTGTTCAACATAAATATCTTCTTTTACAAAACCATTTAGAAAAGCACTTTTAACATCCATTTGATATAACTTGAAATTATTGTAGTTTGCGAATGCAATAAGAATCCTGATAGCTTATAGGCTTGCTACGGGTGCAAAGGTTTCGTCATAATCAATTCCTTCTTCTTGACAATAACCTTGCGCGACTAAATGAGCTTTATTTCTCACGACCTCACCAAGTTCATTCATTTTATTTTTATAAACTCATTTTGTTCCAATCATACTTTTATCCTCAGGCCTACGAACAAGTTCCCAAACATCATTTCTGGTGAGCTGATTCAATTCTTTTTGCATAGCACGAATCCATGAATCATCAGAGGATGCTTCCTTTGGATTTTTAAGTTCAATAGTTGATACAAAAGCTACATTACTCATACTATTTAGTTAATTTCTTATTTTAACTATAGATTCAATATTTCCTAGTATATTTTCTATAGGATGATTTTTAATAGCCTAATTCTTTTATTAGGTTGAATGACTTCACAATTAGTTTCATTAGGTTCATTATTTAAAGTAACAAAATCTTCTTCATCTTCTATTTGCACGGTAAAATTTTCATCAAAAGATACATGCATTGTCTCTTCAATAGTGTTTTTTCTTAAATTATGAAAACTAAACGCTTTACTTCTATTAGAATATCTTATGAAGATACCTTTGTCGGATTTAGGTTCAAATTTATCTAAATTATCTTTTGTATTAAGAATAAAACACTTACTGCAAAAACTTTAAAATAAGCTACTATGGGTTTCTTATTATAAAGTAATTCATATGGTGTTTTAATAGTTAATGGTCTAATTGAAATCTTATTTAATATATAACAAGCTGCAGCTACTGCTTCAGCCCGAAAAAATTTAGGTAAGTTATATCTGAAAGTACGTTCTAGCACACTCTTGAATCATTCTATTCTTACGTTCTACCGCTCCGTTCTGTCGTGGAGTTCTTGGAAAAGAGAAATTATGAGTAATTCCTTTTTGATTATAGAAATTCTCAAAAAAAATTATTTTCGAATTCTCCACCATGATCACTACGAATAGTTTTTATTTTTAAAGAAATTTGATTTTGGATTCTTTTAGCAAATTTTTTGAACAATTCAAAAGCATCACTTTTAAGTTTAAGCAAAATTGTTCATGGATTAGAATAATCATCTACAATTACAAAAGCATATTTATTATGATTAATTGATTGAACTTGAGATGGGCCAAATAAATCTAAATATAGTAATTCTAGAGGTTGAGAAGTAGAAATCATATCTTTTAATTTAAGTGAACTTTTCTTAAGTTTTCCTAATTGGCAAGCATCATATATACTATCTGCTTTAGAGTTTAACTTGGGAAGACCTCTAACTAAGCCACGTTTTGATAACCTAGATAACAGTTTAAATTTAAATGATCAAATCTTTTATGCCAATTCCAACGGTCACTTGTATTGGCTAAAAGACATATGTTATCATTTTAAACTTTCATACTAAGGATGTAAATATTTTTCTTCCTAATTCCTTCAAAGATGATATTTGACTTATTATCTTCAATGTGACACTTATCTTTTTCAAATTTAATTTTAAATCCTTTATCACATAGTTGACTTATACTAAGCATATTATGTTTTAAATTCCTAACTAGCAAAATATTAAAAATAAGAGGAGTTTTAGAATTACTGACATTGCTGATGCCAATCATATATCCTTTTGAGTTATCTCTAAAATTAACCAATCCACCATCTTGATATATAATGTCATTGAGTATCTTGAGATTTCCAGTCATATGCCTTGAACAGCCACTATCAAATATCCATTTATCTTTCTCATTTTGCACAGTTTGTCCATTGGTTGTTGATTCTTCAAAAGCCATGTAACATGTCTGTTCCTGCATAACAAACCAATTCGGTAGATAACATGATTTTTCATAAAAACTATATGTAGACTTATGATACTTTGATGAAATGCATAAATTCAAACTAGTATTAACGAAATTTCCTAAAAATGCCATTTTTAGCTTTTCAAATTTCAAATTATGAAAACTATGAAAACCTACGCTCTAATACCAAATAAAAGGGAGTGCAGATTAAGGATCTTAAGGTTAATTTAAAACTAGAGGGATGGTGAATAGTGTTTAATGGATTATAAGAATTATGTGGACTAAATTAAAATTATGACATAAACAAATGTAAAACTGAATCACAGAACAATCATAGAATCAAACTTAGATGCAGGAAATAAATAAAAAGTAGTAAAAGGAAAGAACACACTAAACTTTATACTGGTTCGGAGTTACCCTACATGTAGTCCTGTACCAATTCGAACACCTCATACAGATTTTTATTATACCAATGTCGAGATTGCAATCCTCAATTTCTAAAGGCCTTGAGGTGCCCTCATGTCTCACGAGTCCGGGGTGAACTCTCTTGATTTACGGGACACAAGATCACTCGATTGATTTCCAGGCACAACCACACCATATAAAGAGACTCAATAAACTTTTGATTACAAACTGATCCTATATCTCTGAATAGCACTTTGATCTTCAAGAAAGGGCAGAGAATAAACAAGAATGAGATTCTAATTTGATTCACTTGAGAATTCGGTAGAATTTCGGCACAATCTTAAAAATATGAAAATTTTAGAATATGGATTTGTGGAGAAGGAGTGAAGAAAATAAGAAATTAGTAAGTTAAAAAATTCATTTGCGAAGGCTATTTATAAAGCACCAACGGTCATAACCATTCGTGAAGAGGTTTGAAAGAATAGACACTTCTTTTGAAAATTGAAACTTTTGAATTTAACATCCACCATGTTGATGTGCGATATCCTATGATGTCGACATCCCTAGTTAAAAAAAGTGCAAAATTTGTTTTGAAATGGTATTGAAAGGAAAGTAAGACAATATGATTCTGGAGTAACATAAACTAATTTTCCTATGTTTTAAAATAAAGAAGAGTAGAATAATATATTTTTAGAATGTATATATAAATTTGATTTTAAATCTCAAGTGTATATATATATATTATAAAGAATATTCAAAATTCAGAAGATAGTTTTAAAAACAAACGAAGTTTAAAACAAGAGTTTATTTAAAAACAAAAGCAAAGAATATTTTAAGGCTTAAACATCTTTTTGAAAATCATTTGAAAAGATAACTTTTAAGGCTAAAACATTTTGAAAAGCAGTTTTGAAAATCATTTTGAAGTAGTTTTGCAAGCTTATTCCTACAGAATATCTTATCACATCAGGACTCGAGAACTTGTACAAAACTAAGATGTTCGAGGTTTGTAAGCCACTTGTCGTAGGTTTGTAAGCTACTTGTCATGGGTTTGTAAGTCATTAAGAAGGTAGAAATGGGTTCCATCTCAAATGAAATTTGAAATGAAAATTTCTAAGCTGTTATGAAGTTTTAACAAAAACTAGACACTTATCTTGAAATCATGATCATGATACTCATGACTCTTCAAACTTGCTTTCTTCATTCTTGATCTTTATATTGTACATCTTTCAATAATCAGTACATGCCTTATATATATACTGTATAATAACATTCATATATATCTAGACAATAGTGTTAGTATATAAGTTATAATAAAATAAGTTACAAAGGTTGTTGTCATCAAAACCACTATCTCCATTTCCTAACAGAATCTTCTGCTCTTGAGTTTGGAGGAGTCTGGTCTCTCCTACACTACTCGTGGTAGGCATTGAGTCTGGCCATCAGGACCTAGTTCTCTACTTCTCCAGTTCTGCATGGGTATTCTGGAGCTCTTTCAGCCCTTTCTCCATATCAACCTTAGTGATTATTCCAAAGGAAGCTTTGACATCCATGGCTCCCTATTGCGCTGCACCTTTCAGAAGAGCGATCTTCGTGTTCTTTACTGCTTTATCAGCAGGTCATAAGGAAGTAGCAACGGCCTTTTCCTTCTTAGGAGACATTATAGATAGTTTCCTTGTAGGCTTTTTCCAAGTTTGAACATAACAAAAAACTTAGTCAAGATGAATCTGGAACCCTTCCTCGGATTTGTGCAATCCAACAGTAGAATAAAGATCTAATTATGCTGAGAATCGTCTTCTCAGTAAAAGCACCAAAATGTTTGCATCAAAATTAGTCACAAACACCCAATAGAGTTCTAGTAGAGATTAAATAAAGAATAAAATTAAAACAGAGCAGAAAAGTAAACCAAACACAGATTTTTAGTGGTTCGGTAATCTGGGACCACAATACTTTTATTGATCTTTAACTTGATTATGACTTCAGGAATGTTTGGATCAGCTAGGATCCGATATTACAAGAATAAAGAATAGTAATGATAGAGCCTCAGCAGCAGAAAAGAAGATCCCTCTTATGAAAAATGATTGTTGTATTTATAGGGGAAGACGACTGAATATCTTCCTGAAATTTCGCAGATAGAACCTCATAATGTAGACGAGGTCACCCAAAAAGTTTTGTGGCACAACTCCCAAGCATGAGAAATCGGGGCCGGTCGGTGAAGATGGTGACATAAGGCCAACCGATCGCTCCAGTTTGTCTGTCTTGATGTTGGCTTCATGTTTCTAAAGTTTGTTTGCATAGTCGTCTACATGTTTTCTGGAGATATCGACGAATCTTTGATGAGTTGAGCGCTTGGGCTGATATGATCTGATCTCTTTTCTAGAGAAGTAATATGATCCAATCGCCTGCTCGAGGAAAGATTATGATTCGATCGTCTGTTTAGGGAAAGATTACGATTCGATCGCCTGTTTAAGAAAAGATTACGATCTAATTGTCTGTTTAGGGAAGGATTACGATCCGTGCTTAGCCATAATGGTATGATCCGATCCTCGCCTAGAGGAAGAGATAGGTATCGATCCCCTGTTTAAGGGAGACACTAATCCATACTTGGAACATTCCGAGAAGTCCATCTCTTGGTTTCACTTGATCGTTGCCTCATACCACTGTCTGTGTTTGATCTCTGTACTTCATGATCACTTCTTTGGACAACTTGCTTTGTCTACCATCGAGTATAACTTGTCCAATGAGTTTGAATATAGCCGATCAAAAGACCGAATATCACGAAAATTAATTCTACACTATAAGTAGTGGAAGTATAATAAAAAAATTGTAACTCTTCAAAACACTCCAATTCGACGGGTTGATAATTGTCTTCAAAATTAAGGTGTATCAATTTTCGTCGGTTTTATAACCGTGGACGACAGAAATGGAGAAAAGGCTTAAAAGCTGGGAGTATCATTAGACGTGAAATACATGGCCTTTCAATTCCAATCAAAACAGATACAAAATTAACTTTCCCAGTGCCTTGAAGGCGTGGTTCTGTCAATATCTTTCTTCCTAAAGCCAAGCGCTTATAACAGAAGAGGGAGAAAAAAAAATCTTTCCTCTGAATCCTGCCAGTTCAGGTTTGCCGCTGCCTCCTCTCTTTGTACTTTATTTTTTGTCCTATTTTTATTGCTCAGTCGAGTTCGCGATGCTGAACTAAATCTCTTTTGTTTTTGTTTCAATTTGATGTTTAGATTGAAATCGCGATTCGGTATTGGGCTTCAATGTTTTCGTTCTGAAATAGGATCGTATATTTAACACGGATTGCGATCCAATTTAACTCTTGAGTCGGGAAGGCTGCGTTTCCTTCCAAATCGCGTTTTGGGACGTCCGATATCGCCATTTTTGCAATCACTGGAGTTCACTCTTTACGCTTATAATGTTATTCTATTATAAGACATCAATCCTAGGTCCAATACTTATTGCCGTTGCCATACATGATTCGTGTCATTCAATGTGCATGTCTTCACCGTTAGATACGTAACATCTGAGAGAGCATTTTAAGAATACTCTCATATTAAAAGTTTCAGTCAAATCTGTAAAGTATTATGATATCACTTATGTCGTAGTAATTTGCTTCTGTGGTAATAAATGTTAGGCACGTTTGGCACCTTCTTGTAAGTCACTTATAAGTTACTTATTGTAATTCAAGCGTTGACAACTTCTTACCAAGTGTTTACAAAAGTGACTAATAAGTTAAAATACGAGAAGCAACAATTGTTGCTTCTGACCTATAGATATATTTTATAACTAGTTTTGACAAATTATTTTGCTTATTTTAACTTAAAAGTCAAATTGCATCCAAACACTTCTACTATAAACCATTATTTAAAACTATTTATTCAAATCTCCTTTTTAGGCGATTTCAAAATAAGTTGTTGTAAAACATGCTATTAATCTAGTATTATAGTAATCATTATGTTGATTATATCTTTTGTTGCTTACAAATAATATTTCCGCTATTTATTCATATTTCCGCTATTTATTCATATTTCATATTTAAAGGTGCCTATCTCTGTACATTTTCATGGTGTTAAAATATTTCAAAATGTACTTGTTTGATCTGCTTGAAAACATGATGTTAAATTACACATCACATGGGCTTAGATGACATTGTGTTTTTTGCATCAATACATTTAGGTTTGTTAAACCTTTCCAAAAAAAAAAGGAGGAAAGAAAGAAATCATTTAGGTTTGTGGAACCAGTGGCGCTGTTAGGAATTATAAGCATCTAGCTTTCCAAGCTTAATAATCAATGTTTTTCATACTGTCTTCATATTAGATTAAGTAGAACCAAGACTACTGAATGTTTTATAACGGGTTTCAAAATTCAACACAGGATAAAAATTAAGGGTGAATTGAAGAGCTCACCCATTTGCAAAATAAATGTTAGTTCGCGTAACTTGCCATTTTTTTGCAACTTGTGATAGTAGCATTAGCGGTCAATCTTGAGATTTTGAGATCCGGATGGTGAAAATTTTGAGGCCCATATATTGCAGCAGTCAAATTTCATAATCATTACTTCATGAAATATTTTTTTTATCATATATACATTTCTTTTTCTCTTAATGATAGCGGAATTTATTTGTATATGGTACATAGAATTTCAATTCTGTTCCTAGTTTCCAACCGTCATCAAGTTATGTAAGTATCTTTTTATTTATTGTCATTCTTTTGCTCCTAAGCATCTTAAATGAAGTTATTTACTTCAACTCGAAAACATCAATGCATTGGTGTGCACATCATGCATGTTGATACGCTAGTTTTGAAAACATGTAAAAACAAGAGGAATCAAATTTGGTAAAGTGATAAAGAAGAACGTGGAAACAACAAAAGTAACTAATAAACTAATAATAAAGAGGCATGTTAAGGAAATGGTTAGAGCCACTGATCTTGAGAGAAAAGGTCGCCCGGCCAACCATCCAAGTCTTGGGCTCGAATCTCCTAAACACTATGCATACATATATGTGTGTATGTATATGCATGTATGAGCTAAGTAATTTTGATCATCTTTGTCGCCTTAGCCTAGGTTGTGCCGAAAGCATCATTATACATGCGAGACATGTAGATGTGGAGAGAGGTATATTGACAATTTTAGTTCCATTGGTCATAGATGGCGATTTGGTACGTTTTTTAAAAGCGGCCGTGTGTGTGCGGGGGGCCGCGCACGTGCACTATGGGTCTGGGTTGGATTTTTTGGGTAATAAGAGCTGTGTACACCCCCATTAAACTATGGTTTTATAATACGCTTTTTGAAATCCTACAGAATAGAGTAAAAATGGCAGATCCTTTGAGTATGGGGATTCTTATCGACATTGTTGATGAAGAATGGATGAGAGATACTCTTCCTATTGATGGTAAATATCACACTTTATCTTTCCATCTCTGAATTATAACTTATTTTGATCTAATTTGCTGCGATACAGATATAACTCTGCCAAATGAAGTTGCTCCCAGGACCGATGATGCTGAAGAACCGAGTAAGACATAATATTGACTATCATTCCAATTTGTTGATAACATTTTCAATTAGTTAGATTTTCTGATATTTTATTTAGTTGGGGGTTTAATATTTGTTTTATTCACTATACTTGATTTAACAACATTTTTTATTTTCTCTTGAGCAGACCAGGAAACTCAACCTGTTAATGGGGATGTCTGGCGCGATCTTGCTTTAGAGAATCGTTAATGGAGTTCTTTTGAGATTTTAATATCGACATCATTCTTGTGATCTCTAGTGCTTGCAAAAATTATGTTTCAGATTGTGTTTGCATTAGTCTATTAGAAGATCAATGTGTACTAAAATCGCAGATTAATGTGTATTCAATAAATGAAGCATATGACTGTTAAGTTCCTTGCATTTTATTTATTTTTTTACTTTTCCCTTTTGTGTATGTAACTTTACACTGCGTTAGGAGGCTTCTTCAGCCTAGTATACGCGTCGAATGTCGTGGATTGCAACTTCTTTGGCTCAGCTCAATGGATGATTAGAAAATCGGCCGTTTTGCGTTTGAAGCGTCAGACAATAGCGACTAATCGCCTTCTAAAAATCTTCCACCCTTTCTCTTCTTCATGTCACTTCCTTTTCTATTTTTTCATATCCATACAATTTTTGCAAACACGACATGCGATGCTGACGATGCATATTTGATTACGTTGCTCATTCGATATGACATTTACATATGTGATAATTGGTTGAAAAGGAAATGCACATGACAGTATAGTCTTTAATGCGTTAATAAACGATGTGGATTTGAACTTTTTACATTTTTTACACGAGTGGTACTATTTAGTTGATTCAGGATATCTGTTCATAGAAGATTATTTACGTTTTATTGAAATGCAAAATATCATATTCTTGATTTTCATAAAACTCAAAATCAAGCAAAATTTGAAAAAATATATGATATTTTCGGTTTTTCATTCAAGATTATGTACAAAGATTGAAAGAATATTTGAAACATGGAAGAGAAATTAGGATCTTAATAATATGCATACTTCTAAATTTCCAATTCAAGTAAAAGCGATTGATGTTACCATGACCATTCATAACTTTACATGAAAACACAACGGTGTAGGCTTTGACTTTTTGACATTTGACGATGATCCTGAACTGATTATGGAAACATTAGGTTACTGATGAGAGAGAGTGTGTGTCACTTCAAAGGATTGTAGAAAATTGAATCGGCTCGAGATAACATAGATGATGAACTAATTACTACGTAACTACTATCAGCATTGCATTTACTTTTCATGTTCTGCATTATTTGAACTAAAAAAAAATGTATTTTCAATTCTCCATTATTGTATCTGTTTTGGTATATCTTGTTATAAATTGTTCTATCATTTTATTGTTTGTTTACTTATGTTAATATTCATTAATATCATAATTAACAATAATCAATAACACAATTTTCATAAAAATACCTCGTTCAAGCCCCTTGTTATTTTAAAAGCACATTCCTCTTTTTAAACTTAAAATAGAAATCACAACTAGGGATACCTCCGAAATCAAGTTGGCCAAACTAACTACTACACCCTACAAGGCAAAGGGAAGGGGGTATCTTATCCTCTTTCTTGCTAACGATTCAAAATGACGCAACTTCTGAAACTTAACCCAGGTTTTCAATCCAAATTTCAATCTCATCTTCACACCCTACCTCTCTATACTTCTCGTTTCGCTTTAATCGGAAGTTCGAACCCTAAATGGATCTTCCTACAGCAACACCTCCGGTCCGACGGTCGATATTTTTGCCTCTTTTCGGATGGTAGCAAAAAGCAGGTGATTGTTTTTTTAGGAGTTTGATTCTGTAATTTCGTTAATAATAAACTATTCTTGAATTCAATTTTTTTATAAATGTTTTGAGGCCAAATCAGGAAATGTTAATCATGCTAATTGCTAAAAATACCACATGTAGTTCAATCTAGAGCTCTCAAATGATTGAATGAATTCATAAATGGCAATGCCGAATCATGAAATCCGGGTGCTGGAATTCGAACGACTTTGATACTTAATTATGTTTGCCCTTTGCAAGTATCAAATAGTTGCAGTCCAAAAGTCCATCAATTGAGGCGACAAGGTTTTTTTTTAAATTAATCTAATAAGATATCAACCAATTTTAACTAGTAAAAACTACAACCGTGGATATAGCCATATGATAGCAAGAAATCTTCTCAGTGGTGCGCTGTACACTTGTACTTCATCTCTAGTCAAAATTTAACTAGTGAGAAACACGATGTTACAATAATGACAAAATTAGAGGCCAGTTCACCGCCCTACACTCTATGGCTTTGCTATTAGATGCGATGAACTTACATCATTTACCTAATAAAACTATACTGACTGTTTCAAATCTAAAATTGCTCAAAGGAAACAAAACCAAATATAGAGAATAAGGAATTTTCAACTGGATTTGGAAAATTAAAAACTAAATTTAGTCAAACCAAACTTGAGGCTCCATCTTCTGCATATGTATGCTACTACACAAATTAATGTTATTGTAAAATTTTACTTTCATTATGTTGAGATCCAAGTATTTCAGTGCATTTAAGGCTTTAAGCATGTGTTACATTGATCTGACGTATCTTTATTCAAGAAAAGAAAGTTGTAATTTTTTTTTTCTTTTCTTTTTCGTGAGTGTGTAGCTTCTTTTAAAACTTTCTATAGTCATATATAACTAATGGTTCTATAGAATTTTCTAGAAATTATAGGTCAGGCTGTATCTTTATAACACTATAATTTTAAATGTAGATGGTAGAATGATCTCATGGTGTTGCTTGCTGTATTGTTTGTCTTAGCAATCATTGGAAGCTTTGTGTAGAAATAGACTTTAAATATACCATGTTCCATATTCACTTTACCGGCAAGTATCCTAGAAGTTTCCATCCCAAGAGGGAATTTTTTATTGCGCACTCAACTTAGTAGATATTTAGTTATAACTAACACAACCACACAATTCATAACATATACTGTTCTACTTTATTATTTTCTATGGAGTCAATCTTGGCCTTCTTGGGTGGATTAGATGGAACAATGTATTATTTTGTAGCTGCATTTAACACTTAAACTGTAATAGACTAGACTCATATGGTATCTATTAATCGTAAGCTGAACTTCACTTCTGATGTTGAAACTATGCCTATTTGTGTTGATTTTGCGGTATACGGAAATTGAAGGATAAAAATAAATTGCTTCATGTAGTTGATTGATTGCCAACACTAGAGTGATCCCACAGTAAGTTGGTGTTCCATATATGCGCACCTACAAATCCCCCAAAGTTTCTGGAAACTCGTAGTGATAACTATCATGGTCACACATTATGTAACATATACAATTGTAGCATATATAACATATGCTCTTATAATCTTAGATGATCTTGCATTTGACGTTTTGAGTTGTACAAGAATAAATTAATATGGTTTATCTATAAAACTTAAACCAAAACTTCACTTTCAATGTTGATACAATCATTTTCATGTTAAGCCTTTTTACATGCACGTGCACATGTTTAACTCTCTCATCTCACATATAATAGGAGCAAGCTAGAAAAGCACTAGAAAGTGCTCTTGGAGGAAAGAAAAGCGAATTTGAGAAATGGGATAAAGAAATAGAGAAAAGAAAAGAAAGATCAGGCGGAGGTGGAGGCGGCGCATCGGGTGGAGGAGGCTGGTTTGGTGGTGGACGGTGGTTTGGTTGGTTCAGTGATGACCGTTTTTGGGCAGAGGCACAGCAGGCTATCCTCACTATCATTGGCATCATTTCACTTGTAAGAGATTACTTCTTCTGATTTTCTCTTTGAAATTACTACGTTATTTTCACCAAGAAAAGCTGCTGACTAGCATTCCAGCTAATATGATTGTTGTAAAGCCACATGCAAACACGAAATTGCCCAAAATATATGCGCACACACACAACATTTTTACAGCATCATGTTTGAAACTTTTTTTTTTTTTTTTTTTTTTTTAAGAACCGTAAATTGCATAGCTACCTACATAAGTAATATACATGAAATCAAAGGTTTTTTCCCGAGCTTTGTTAGGCTCTGAATACGCTCTAATTTTCAGCTTTGTCATGCACTTAATGATGTTATAGCGCTCTGCCTTATCTTATATAGTGCCGTTTACCGATACCTTGAATTTTTTGAAACTTGCTGAATATTCTGGCTGTAACATAAATTTTGTGAAATTTCATTGATTAATGTTTTGACCATAACATCTTGAGCTAACAAAGGATATTTAAATGCGGTATTCTTGTCATACACCATAGAGGGTATGAATATGATGTTTCAGCGTATCGCACCATGGCTGATTTCCAACCTAATATACATAGCATTTTGGGGAAATTTGCAGAACGAATTTGTTCAAGTTTGTACTCTATATACTGTATCCAATTCAACATTATTAGCGATATGATAATTTAAACCCCCAAATTAGCTGTGCATTTCATTACTTTAAATTAGTCGATCTCACATTATTCAATCTTCTTGGCAGTATCTCTTGTTAGTGAAAGGCAATGTGATGTTTGCTGTAGTTTCCAACTCATTGCTTTATGTACTAAGAGGGACAAGGAACTCATTTGCTTTTGCTTCATCTAAGCTTGCAAAAGCGACTTCTACGTCAAGTTCCAACGTTGAACTCGAGCCAAATTCTAGCGCTTCTGCATACGAATCCAAAATTTCAGCTAAAGAAAGAGTAGTACGAAAATGGGGAACAGACTAAAAGTTTCATTTCTCAGATTGTGTTTTTTACCCCTCAATGGAACTTAAAAGGAGCAACTCGGGGTAAAATTTTTGGATGTAAAAATGAGAATATTTGGTTGCTTGAATCTGTGTATTAATTATAAAAGTTGAGTTTTCTTCACTGCTGAAGGTTTGTCTCTAGCAAGCATCGCAGACTGAAAATACGCATGCGTATGTACACGAGTATTTATGTTGCAACATAAGTAAAATGATTTATGAATTAAAATATTAAGTACTGTGTAGGAAAAATAGAGAATCATTTACTTGATTTTAAAGAGTTAATTTGATTTTTAATCGGTTTAGACATGCATGTGTGTGTACATGAGTATGTTGGTATATATTGATAGAGTGAAGAGTGTGTCATAGACGCTATTATGTAATTTTATTATATAACTTAGCTTTTATAGCAAATCTTTTTCAAAATAAAGTAAGCTTTTGGTTTTATTTTTTATTATTAATACACACATTGGATGTTAGAAATTCCTTAGGAAATGTAGTTAATTGATTGTAGCTACGAACGTGTTCGTAGCCATGGGTATTGAAGCAATACAATAAATACTTTTTCTTGAATATTCATAATCAAGATGTACCGAGAATGAGATGTCATTGCATCCGTTGAGATTAGTGTACGTAACACTCAATGTATGATAGATGATGAATTACTCATGATCGTTGTTGACACTAAGGTGTTACGTACGTGTAGTTGTTTGTAACAGTTACAGAAGGACTCATCGGGAGTCTTTCGTATGTCAATAGTTAAATAAAAGATCTCATGTGATGATGTGCAATGTACGGTGAATTTGAAATGCCCGAACTATATTTCGTGTAACACCCTGTAATTTTACGTAATTAAATAATTAAATTAAAAAGGACAAAATCACAATCTTACATGAAGTGCAAAATAGTAATTTTTTACAAGATTTGGAATTACTTTTTGAGAACTATCCCATTGCGTCGGGAATATCATTTATAGTGAGAAAATATGTATGTTGAATTTAGTTAAACAAACGAAAAATTAGAAAAAAATTAAACCTAGCGATCTTCTCGTTATTTAATGATTTTGGAATTTCAACTTAAATAAGAATTATTTCCAACCTATAAACATAGATACGAAGCATTTTTTAATTCTATTTTAACATAAACACCTTACCATTAATTCTCATCACAGTCTTCATCAAATCTTTAAAACAAATCAAACCAACTGTTGACATTAAAAATGGCGCCAACACCTAAATATCAGACGAAAGCATCAGAAATATATAGGTCTAATGAAATAAATGTAAAAGCATGACACAATTTTTATAGTGGTTCGGCAAATACTCCAGTCTACGTCCACTTTAATTTTATTATTGATTGTTTTATCTTTGGATTACAATGAATTCAATTAGATTCGACCACAATACAATGGATGGGGATTTAAGAGTCTTTGGAGTAGTTGAGGAAGAAAAAGACGAAGAACGAAAACTGCCCCAAAAATGGAGAAAGATCCAGATCCTAAGGAAAATCCTCGTTTAGTTGCCATAGGGTCGATATTTATAGAGAAACCGCTCTGCAGATTCAAGTGTCCATGTAGTTCAAACTGCAGATGTAAGCGCATAGGTTGAAGAGTAAGCACGTCGGCCCAAACTCTAGTAAAACCTCTCAGTATTGAGTGGTCTCTTTATGTTGAAAGCCCTTCTCTTTTACTTATTTTCCCTCCTATCTCCAACTCGATGCGTTCTAAACTATTTTCAATGAATATCAAGTTCTTTCTGTTAACTTCTTTAACGTTGCTTATCTTATTCTGCTTTCTTTGCTTCCTTCTCATAAATCCTTAGAGCTGCTCGTTCATCTTCTAAGAAAAGTACTCGATGATGATTGCTTAACACGGTGCGTGAAGCACAGAAGGTCCAGGAGGTGTAAATCTCAAGAAGAAAGCTCTCGGTACCGAGAAGTTCCCCTCGTTACCGAGAGGTCCAACTTGTCCAATTCTTCATAAAATTTCTTGAGTAACTTCTTTTGGTTCTTTAAATCATGTTCCAAGTCCATAAGCTGTTTCTATCTTCATTCCGACTTTCTAATTCCAATTGAAATCTGCTTGATTAAAAAGTCGGTTAATGCCAACTTCACATCAAATCAAAGAGCATTAATAAAACATATGAAGCAAGTAACTTTGAAGTAAATCGAGAAGGGAACACTTCAGGCTAGCAAAGGAGAAGAAGGATTCTCATCGGACCAGAGAAAAGACATGATTAATCGTTGGGTGATACTCTTCCTATTTGGGTACATACTAATAAGACGTAGTAATCCACCCTTTAAGATCTTAAATCGAACCATTAATGATGAAACTTGATAGTAACCACATTAAATTGTTTTCAGTCACGACTAGGATGTAATATGTAATAGTTCGTTGATTAAAAAAGTGATTTTTTTTTAAAACTGTAATTAGACAAAGTTAATCCCTCTGTAATTCATAGAAGGGCTCCAAATTAGATATTATATATCAAAATAGTAGTTCTTGACGATGAGAATTCACTGGTGGTGTTCATTTGTTGATCAGGTGTATAAATTGATCAGAAAATGCATCGAAAGTTCGAAAAAAGTGGATCGTCTATATATGCGTATAATATATAATATGAAAGCCGAAAATAATTTAGTAAAATAATATTTTATTTAATTTGAAATTAATTTATACAATACATATAAATATGTATGATTATATATATTAACATAAATAATAAAATAAAATTATATATATATATATATATATATTTATTCATTTAAATTATGCTTCTGCAAGTTATTGCTCTTGGCCATATAATTTTGTTTAATTTCCTTTTGGTTTTGAATTTTAGTATATTTTAAAATTAAAAACCATGTAAAATTAAAAATAAAAATTATAGAAATATTATTTTCGAAATTTTTCTACATAATATATGTTATGTAATATTTTAAGCAAAATTCTATTATTTACAACACACACGTATTTTATATTACATGAACAATTTGCAGGTTAAATAAATAATTAAATATATTTATTCAAAATAAGAAAACTGTTTTTTACGGTCGTATACATGTTATACATGAATAATTGTTTAAAATTTAAAACATATGATATATGTTTGAACCAGTTGCGGCACAAACACCTAATAGATTTAAGTAGAGAATAAAAAGTAAAGAAAGTAAACGAAAAATGAGCAAGAAATAGAACATACAAGATTTATAGTGATTCGTCGTATTTCGATCTACGTCCACTTCAAGTTTCCTTTTATTATAGTGTTATTTTTCAAGTACAGTTTTTACGGATCCATTGGTGATTATAAGAAATCAGAGTAAAAGAGCAAGGGAGCCAAAAAATTCCTTAAAAATGATCCGTGTCTTCCTATTTATAGTGATAGGAAGCCTAAAATCTTGCCTCAAGACCTCCAATTCGTTCTCTATGCCTAAGACTAGTTCTTTAGAAAATATGGGTGTCACCTCAGTAAAAATCGCTGATCGGTACCGATCCATGGGCTTGGATCGATACTAGTCCACGAGATAGTCAAATTGTTCATTGTGGACTCTTTGTTTAAGCTCGACTCTTGGTTAGCTTCGTGATTGCATACTTGTTTGCACTATTATTTGCTTGTTTCTAAGTCCAAATGATGGATCCATGGAGGAACAAAGTTGTTGATTCAAGTGCTCGTGGAGATCGACATAAAAGTGCATGGAAACAAGAAAACAATACTTGAAATGGTCTTATAACATTATCATTGGCATGTCGTAGCAGTGAGGGCACGATTTGGCCAAGATTTGTGGATCGGTACCGATCCATGATGTTAGACCGGTACCGATCCAACATTTTGTTAGATCGGTGATCCAAACCCTTGAGTTGGCTTTGTTTTTCTCCCATGGCTTTGTTTGTGCTTGGTTTCTCGACTTTTGGGCTATCCCTTTGGGTTTCTGCCTTGATAGCTTTGAAGTTTGACTTGTCAAGTTCGTCCGTTTATTGTTTGGTCAAAATGCATGATAACGTTTGCTCACTAAAGTAGGCCTTGCGAATGGAAGGGTGCTTTGCTCAAGAACAAATGTTGAAGCCAATGGAACATTGGTAATTGAATTTTCTAGTTATCGGTTCAAGCTATTGCGAATCATCCCGTTCCTTTGGATTCTCTTATCAACCACGGGTTGTTCCAAACCTATTACAGCCTAAAACTTTAGACTCTGTCTAAGTGTAGTCCATATATCATCATCATTCCAGTTTCATTCAGAGCATCACATATTAAAATCGTCCCGCGTTCATTCGGGATTTGTTCGTTCTATTCTAATTATAAGGCGTTCAAATTCTTTTATCAAATCTGTATCTGTTCTAAGGTTCGACGCCTTCGAATCGTTTTATAATCAGTTAAATTCATGGTCTCTACGGATCGTTTTATATTTAGTTTATTGTGCGATATTTTCGGACCGTTAATCAAGATTGTGGCTATTTAGGGTCGATAATTAAATACACGATCTCTCTGAATCGACAATTGCATGAAAGGTCGTTTGAGGCCAATAGTTAGATTCACGACATTTCTAGATCGTTATTTATTGTCGTGGCCGTTCGTGGTCGATAATCAAATCCATGGTCTCTCCGGACCTTTAATCAATTCCAAGGCCATTCAGGGCCAATAATCTAATCCATGGTCTCTTCGGACCTTTCATGAAATCGATGACCGTTCGGAACTGATAATCAAATCCATGATCTCTTCGGACCCTTGTCGAGCCAAACCCACTTACTTTCTGATAAGCGGACCCAACGACAAGCATGCTCATTCGCTCATGCTCTGACGAGGCGACTTACTTCTTGCACTCCAGTCCCTGCTCTCTAGTCGAGACTTAAATCGATCAATACCGTACAAATCCATTCGTCCACTCTCCGATGAGCGGACTTGCAACTTACACTTTGGTCCCGCCTCTCTGGATGGGACTTAAAGCAATCAATATCAATCACCACATTCAATGTGATTTTTCGAAAATCCAAATATTCAAATCAAATCAAAGCAAACAAGCAGAAATCTTTAGCATTCATGCCAGACATGTGACTCAGAGCATGCCTAGAGACCAATCTAGGTTTCGTACACGTGTAAGCAGTCCGAGATTATTACCATCTTAAGTAGTCATCTCAGGCATCCGACTTAGAGCGTGCCTACGGACCGTTTGGGATCCTGTACAGGTGCAAGCGGCCCAAAGTTATTATTATTATCTTTATTGCTTAATATGAAAAAGAAAAAATGAAAAAGCAAAGTGCAGGAATCCAATTCGACTCCCATCTATCTCGATCATGCGATGACTATCCTTGACCTTGATCCAAGGCCGTTTCCATTCGCTGCGGATGATGGCTGCTCTTGTTCCACCACCGCAGCTCGGTTTCTCACATATTGCTTTAATTGGTTGTTTTTGAACTGTTTTTCAATCAAATCGCGCAAGTGTCTACAATCATTTGTGTTATGCCCATCCAGCTCATGGAATATGCAATATTTTTCGGACGTCCTCAACACAGTCCGTGGGCTCTCTTCTCACTGGCTTCTGATACGGGATTTGTCTCCTGATATCCAACTAAATCCACTTTGGGGTTTCATTCAAATCGTGTAAGAAGAGGATTGCAGTTCCCTTATTTACCGCTTTGATCCTTCAAAGCCATCATCCATCTTTCGTTTTCCTTTGCCTTTGCCGAATTCTTCCTCGAACGGTCCTCCGCCATCCACAGCATTAATTTCTTCCTTATCAGCCTCAACGTCCTTCTAACGTAGGTATCTCTCGGCTTCATGACAAAAATATGCAAGATCCATCGGAGGATCCCATTCCAAAGCAACCTTAAAATTCATTTTAGCGGTTATTCCTGAAACTGCCGCCATCAAAACCATTGATGGATTCGGCTATTTGAAAGGGACAATGGATTAAGGATCTTAAGGCTAATTTAACACTAGAGGGAGGGTGAATAGTGTTTAATGGATTCTAAGACTTATATGAACTAACTTAACAATTATGACACAAAGAAATGCAGAACTTAATCATAGAACAATTACAAAATCAAACACAGATGCTAAATAAAAAGCAGTAAAAGGAAAGAACGCATCAGATTTTATACTTGTTCGGAGTTACCCTACATCTAGTCCTGCACCAAGGCAAACCACCTCATACAGATTTTTATTATACCAATGTCGAGATTACGTTACTCAATTTCTAAAGGCCTTGAGGTACCCTTCTGTCTCACGAATCCGGGGCAAACTCTTTTGATTTACGGGCCACAAGATTACCCAATTGATTTACAGGCACAACCACACCTTATAGAGAGACTCGATGAACTTTTGATTACAAATTGATCCTATAACTCTGAATAGCACTTTGATCTTCGAGAGAGGGCAGAATCAAACACGAATGAGATTCTAATTTGATTCACTTAAGAATTCGGCAGAATTTCGGCACGACCTTAGAAATATGAAAATTATAGAATATAGATTTATGGAGAAGAAGAAGTGAAGAAAATATTAAATTAGTTAGTTAAAAAAATTAGTTTGCGATGGCTATTTATAAAGCACCAACAGTCATAACCATTCGTGAAGAGATTTAAACGAATAGACACTTCTTTTGAAAATTGAAACTTTTGAATTCCACGGCCACGATGTCAACATGGGATATCCAATGATGTCGACATCCCTATGTAAAAAACAATGTAAAATTTGTTTTTGACAATGAAGTTTAAAACAAGAGTTTATTTTAAAAACAAAACAAATAATATTTTAAGGCTAAAACATCTTTTTGAAAAATCATTTGAAAAGATAATTTTAAGGCTAAAATATTTTGAAAAGCAGTTTTGAAAATCATTTTAAAAAACCATTTTGAAGTAGTTTTGCAAGCTTCTTCCTATAGAATATCTCATCATATCAGGACTCGAGATCTTGTACAAAACCAGGATGTTTGTGGGTTTGTAAGTCACTTGTCATAGGTTCGTAAGCTACTCGTCGTGGGTTTATAAGCCACTAAGAAGGTAGAAATGGGTTCCATCCCAAATGAAATTCGGAATGAAGATTTCCGTGCTATTATGAAGTTTTAACAAAGACTAGACACATATTTTGAAATCTTGATCTTGATACTCTAAAGTCTTCAATTTTGAGCCTTGAGTCTTTATACTGAGCAGTCTTCAGTAATCAATACCTGCATATACGTATCTATATATCCTGCATATACATATCTATCTAGACAATGATTTTAGTATATATTTTATAATAAAATAAGTTAAAAAGGTTGTTGTCATCAAAACCAACATCTCAGTTCCTAACAATCTCCCCCTTTTTGATGAAAACAACCTGTATTTATAAAATATACTTATCATACCATAACTCCTCCTATCATAACCCCCCCTTACTCCAAGCCAACTATTATTTTATTACTTCTCCTCTTTTGTCATCAATAAAAACTTCTAATTAATAAATTCCCTGAACTTGATACAAGATAATCAACCATAATAAAATAGAGTAATCGATATATAAGTGTAATAAGGGCTAAGTGTGATCATAAGTGTAGTCCAAAAAGTAAATCAATCATCAACCAATCATATGTACAGTAATTATTCAATCCATACATATATACAAACTATAAATTAAGTCAATCAAGTTTAAAACACACCAATCAAATCAACCAAATAACATACAGAATGACTAGACATTCCTTGATACTTCCACCTATCCATGTTCTCCAAAGATTGGGTCTGCTTTGATGTCATCCCATTCTTCTTTGTCTTTGTCGAGAGTGACTGGTGGATTTCCTTCGAGATCGTCCTTGTTAAGGGCTGAGATCATCCAACGAAAAGCGTCAAAATGTCTCTCTTGCTCCTTGATCATCTGTATTTGACTTAATTCTAAGTGACGCTAATTACGAAGAACAAATGTAAGAATATTCTTGAAGGAAGTGAGAGTTTCTTCAAGATTATCACTTAGATTCTTAATCGGAGAAGTCATAATTCAAGAAATAGGAAGAACTATGAAAGAGAGTGATTAGAGATGAAGTTTGACAATTTATTCTGGAAGAAACAGATATAAATAGGGGTAGAAAGTCGTTTGAAATGAATAGACACAAGTTAGTTACATGAATTTTTTTTGAAAGTGTAACTATTTTTTGCCCGTTGGATCTCATGATGGGGGATGGTATATGTCGACATGCCTCTGCTTAAAATGACATTTTGCTTTGTTTTGAATATTATGAACAAATCTATTAAATTAAAATTTATATAATATAAAAACAAGTAATTACAGAGACATGTGAAGTTGAATAACAGAAAATGAAAGATTTTATTAATAATTCTAGTCAACATTACATACAATAATATAATATTAACTAAAATAAAGAAAATACAAAGATAGAACTTAAGATAACATGAACTAAAACTAGTTAGATGAATATGAAGAAGATGACAGTCCATGCTTTTTACTAATTTTTTCGAAGAACTTGTCGATTTTAGGGGAAATCTTATCCATTTTCTTACTCATTGATCTTTTAAGTGTCTTTTGATTTTCCATTATAATTCTTTGATTATTGAGAATGGTCTTATTGGATGGATTAGCAGGATAAGTAGGATATTCAATACTTTCTAAAGAGGTTTCTTGATCTTCCTCTTCCTCCTCTTCAATTTCCATTCCTTCTTCCTCTTCTTCCATCTTTTCACGAGCAACCTCTCTTCTTTTTCCGTAAGCGTTTCATATGGTCGAAACATGAATGGAATTTGCATAAGGGAAATATTTCCATGGTTGAAGACTTTTCTAGTTATAAATTCTTCCCTTTTGAAATCACTCCAAAGTTATTAAAAATTCGGGTGAGATAAATTTCATGATGTAATGTGTTTTCACCTATAGTAAAATTCTTGGGCCTTAGCTCATCCAAAATAACTTGAGCCCAATTAATATCATAATTTCCAAAAATTGCAAAAAGTGCTTTGCAAACTTTCAAAGTCGGGTTGTTGTAATTTCCCGATCTTGGTATAAGAGTGTGTTGGATAAGAAGATTAACAATTCTTGCTTTTGGACGAAAATAATGATTTTTGAATTCGAAATTGTCATCCCCTTCAAAGATGTGATGAAATGTCTTTTGATCATTTTCATTGATTTGAAATTCCAAGAGATTCATTTCGGTATACTTACATCTCAAAATTTCACAATCCAAAACAATTTATGTTCTTTTAACACTACTCTAAATTTGTCCTTCTTCCCCATCATAAAAACCATGATTCAAATTCTCATAAAACATGTTAACAAGATTTGGATAACATACATAATCATTTTGTTTGTTATCAACTAAACTAAGAATAGAACATTGTTGAAAAAGATTTTCAATTTCATAAGAAGGAAAATCTTCAAAAATAGAAAATTTCCCCGTATGAATTTACCAAAGTTTACATAGTTGATGTAAGCTTTGATAGCTTCTGGGTCATTAAAAAGAAAGTTTTTGACAGATTTTGGAAGCCTAATGGTGTTAGGAGTGCTTGAAGAGGCCATTAAAGATGTTTGAGAGGAGTTGAAGATAAGTTTGAGATTTGAAATAAAAGCGAAGAGTGATGATAAAGAGAGTGAGATAAATAGAGTTTCTATAGACATGTTCTCTGGTCAAGAGACATCTTTCCAGAGCATTGAAGTTGGTGAAAGGATGGAGGGAAATTCAAAAGTTTGAATTAAATATTTGAAATTAAATTCTAAGGGGCATGTCGACATAGGGTATCCTGGTTTATCGACATGTGCCTATTGAATCAAAGGACAGGTTTATATTCCTAATTCCTGATATATATATATATATTATATCCTATATTCTAATTATATAATTCCTGTGATATCATTAAATATAATAATACTTAAATATTAATAATTTAATATTTAAAATATTATTAAAATACTATTATTTTTGAATTTGAAATTCAAAATTTCAAGGGATAAATTTTAATTTAAAAATTCAAGAAATTTTAAAACAATCAAGCTAACGAAAAATATCCATTCAAACAAGAAAAATAAAAAATAACGTAAATATGTACCTATTTTTAGATCCATACTCCTATCGTCATCTGATTCATGAATAGCAATGAAACACATATTTGAATTATCCGTCTTCTTTTCATTGTCACTGGATGATGAATATGAGTCATCAAGAGTTGCTGTGAATGCTTTCTTTCTTTTCCTTGACTAGTCGTTGTTTGTAGGGAACAACTGTTTATTTGGATATGGACAAT
Source organism: Allium cepa (assembly GCA_030765085.1). NCBI lineage: Eukaryota > Viridiplantae > Streptophyta > Magnoliopsida > Asparagales > Amaryllidaceae > Allium > Allium cepa. The sequence goes on from CM060929.1 coordinate 256,041,016, forward strand.
CTTTTCTATGATGCCCGACATTATTGCAATTGTAGCATCTATCATTGTTGACATTCTCCGTATTATTTTTGAAATTCCTTTGATAATTTCTTTTGTAATTATTCATTTTTCTATATTTTAGGAATTTCCAAAAGTTTCTTGTCATGAAGGCAATCTCCTCATCACAGTCTGGTTCTGAGTCTTCAGTTGTTGCATTGAATGCCAATGACTTCTTTTCTGTAGCCTTATTTTCTCTTCTTCCTTGCAGTTGAACTTCATACGACATCAGTTTTCCAGTTAATTCTTCTATTTTCATTAGACTGGTATCATTTGCTTCTTCGATTGCAAGTGTCTTTTGATCCCATTCTGGAGTGAGTGAACGTGGAATTTTTCTTACTCGGTGTTCCTTCGAAAAGCTTTTTCCCAGTGCAATTAGTGAATGAACAATATCTTCAAATCGATAATACATGTCGGAAATGGACTCATTTGCATGCATTTTAAACAACTGAAACTGATTAGTTAATATGGAAATTTTAGTCTGTTTAACTTTGCTTCCTCCTTCATGAGTAACTTGCAAAGTTTTCCAAATTTCAAATGCAGACTTACAAACAGACACTCTATTAAACTCATTCCTATCTAGTGAACAAAATAATATATTCATGGCCTTTGAGTTATTTTGTGCAACACCCTTTTGCTCAGCAGTCCACTGGGAAAAATTGGTAGTTGGTTCAATGTACTCAGTTTGTCTGATATTCCAAGTGTCTAATCCTACAAATTGTAAATAAATTTTCATTCTACAAGCCCAATATGCATAATTACTGCCATTGATAAATGGTGGTCTGACAGCAGGCTGACCTTCTACAAATGAACTAGTGTTAGTGATAACAGAACTAGTGCCAGAGTTGACATTGCCAGTAATGGTAGCCATTAAAACAATTTTCAAGTTTCAGATTATGAAAACTATGAAAACCAATGCTCTGATACCAATTGAGAGGGATAGCGGATTAAGGATCTTAAGGCTAATTTAACACTAGAGGGGGGTGAATAGTATTTAATGGATTCTAAGACATATATGAACTAACTTAACAATTATGACACAAAGAAATGCAGAACTTAATCATAGAACAATTACAGAATCAAACATAGATGCAGAAAGTAAATAAAAAGCAGTAAAATGAAAGAACACACCAGATTTTATACTGGTTCGAAGTTATCCTACATCCAGTCCTGTACCAAGGAAAACCACCTTATATAGATTTTTATTATACCAATGTCGAGATTACATTCCTCAATTTCTAAAGGCCTTGAGGTACCCTCCTATCTCATGAGTCCGGGGCAAACTCTCTTGATTTACGGGCCATAAGATTACCCAATTGATATCCAGGCACAACCACACCTTATAGAGAGACTCGATAAACTTTTGACTACAAATTGATCCTATAACTCTGAATAGCACTTTGATCTTCGAGAGGGGGCAGAGAATCAAACAAGAATGAGATTCTAATTTGATTCACTTAAGAATTCGGCAGAACTTCGGCACGATCTTAGAAATATGAAAATGATAGAATATAGATTTATGGAGAAGAAGAAGTGAAGAAAATAAGAAATTAGTTAGTTAAAAAAATTCGTTTGTGAAGGCTATTTATAAAGCACCAACGGTCATAACCATCCGTGAAGAGATTTAAATGAATAGACGCTTCTTTTGAAAAACTTTTGAATTCAACGGTCACCATGTCGACATGGGGTATCCCATGACGTCGACATCCCTATGTAAAAAATGTAAAATTTGTTTTTGAAAATGAAGTTTAAAACAAGAGTTAATTTTAAAAACAAAAATAAATAATATTTTAAGGCTAAAACATCTTTTTGAAAAATCATTTGAAAAGGTAATTTTAAGGCTAAAATATTTTGGAAAACAGTTTTGAAAATCATTTTGAAAAACCATTTTGAGGTAGTTTTGCAAGCTTTTTCCTGCAGAATATCTCATCACATCAGGACTCGAGAACTTGTACAAAAGCAAGATGTTCGTGAGTTTGTAAGCCACTTGTCGTCGGTTTGTAAGCTACTTGTCGTAGGTTTGTAAGCCACTTGTCGTAGGTTAGTAAGCTACTTGTTGTGGGTTTGTAAGCCACTAAGAAGGTAGAAGTGAGTTCCATCCCAAATGAAATTCGGAATGAAGATTTCCATGCTATTATGAAGTTTTAACAAAAAATAGACATATATCTTGAAATCTTGATCTTGATACTCTAGAGTCTTCAATTTTGAGCCTTGAGTCTTTATACTGATCAGTCTTCAGTAATCAATACCTGCATATACATATCTATATATCCTACATTTACATATCTATCTAGACAACGGTGTTAATATATTTTATCATAAGATAAGTTAAAAAGGTTGTTGTCATCAAAACCAACATCTCTGTTCCTAACACTATCCCGCTTATCGACTGTGGCAGCCGTCGCATGAACCTTATCAGAAAACTTCTGAGGGTCTCTTCGACCCTCTGTTTCATACTCGCTAGTGCATCACATTTTTTGGTCGCGATGAACTCAGAACCATTTCACAAATCTGTTTAGTAGCTCGGCCTACATGCAAATGGAACTGTTCTCCAGTTGTCTAAACGATAACGCCACCAAATCCATTAGATATAAAAGGAAACAACATTCCATTACCTCTTCAAATGCACCCAACACCTCTATGTGTTGGATGAACTTCATCAAATGAACTATTGGATCAATCTTTCCTCATACGTCTCCAAAATAGGTAACTTGAAACCAAGTGGATTCCTAGCATTCTGAATACTTGGAGTGAATGGAATCCTATTCACTTCCTCTAGGCTTTGGTTAGGTAATCCACCCCTCGTGGCTAGTCTTACCATCTCAGCAAGTCCTCCATCGTCATTCAATGAAATTCTCAAGTTTGTATTCTCGGCTTTCCCCCGTTTCCGCAAGGGAATTATGGAATATACTCCTCTGGTCGTGCTTGGACATTCTGATTCACATTCAAACGCTCTACATTGTTTCCAGAACATACATCACTTCTTCCTAGGCCAACATGGCCCATGCCCCCTGAATCCTTATGGATTGGTACAAATCCGTGCTTGTGGATCAGTATCGATCCATATGATTGGTTTAGGGTTTGCTCCGGTTCATTCTACTCCACTTCCAGGTACGTTTGCTTCAGCTTCAGGTCTCTAGTTCTAATTTGCAACAACTCCGATCATTCATGTTTTTCCCATTCTCCTAAATGAATTTTCCATCATCTCTTCCCAGCATGCCATCATCCTCTTCTACATTCCATTCATCATGGTTTCCATCTCATCACTGGTATGTCGACCCCACCACTATGTCCACTTTAGCAAAGAACATTACAAGCAATGTATCTGCTAATTCGAAGAATACGTCTGGTTAAGGGCAATCGAATGTGAATATATCTTTATACTAACGCCGGCACGTCTTATTTACCTTTTTGAGATCTAAGTTGATAATTTGACTTGTGCAGTATTAATACAAAGTTATAAACACACCGATTAAAAACATTCAGATCAATATATAATATAGATAATTCAGAATCAGAGCCACAGATTGTAGCGGACTAATATACAACATATTTCATAATAAGATTAAGTCTATAAAATGTCAAAACTCACTCTAATGTACATTATATCTCATACACTATATCAGGTAAAAAATGATTACTGAATGACATTATACATAATGTTGAAGTAAACTGAAACTGTCAAAATAGTCTACTCTAAAGCTAACCCAAAATCCGAGAGTCAACGAGTCGCTATACCTACAAAGTCTCGGTCTGACCCGAGTATTAAAAGATCAGACTATATCTAAACAAAAGGTGAGATACTAATATCATAACTATAAAATAATAAGCCATAATAAAATATGCCTAAAACGCAAAAATCCAAAAAAATCATATCAAACCAATGGATACAGATATCACAATTTTGACTTAACAATAACCAAATAAGTCATGAATAAAATATGCCCAAAACAAATTACTGAAATAAGGCAGATCTAACAAATCACCATTTCATAAATTCATATCAAGCCTCCAATGAACTGTCATCTCAAAAAAAATGGTGATAACCAATTCAAAATTCCTCAAAGTCACAAAGGATATAGAATATCCATACTAAAATCTCTGAAGAAATAATCATCAATAATGAAATAAAAGGGTAGTAATCTATCATTCTAATACAGTGACATGCAATCTATCGAAAGAGATCCGCTACATAGAAAGAAAGTCTACCGAAAGAGACTGTAGATTAGGAACACCGCTCAAAGAAAAGAGCAGTCGTGTACTTAATCTGTCCTGTGCATATTTACGTACCAAAAGAGGTAAACATAGTCTAACAGCATAAAACAAAATAAACTGATAGGTTCTAGTATCAATAGACTATGATGCGTGTAAAAATCCGCCTTCCGAAAGAGACAGCCGTATTTACACCCTAACAGATCTTCTGAAAAAGATCTGCCTACCAAAATCTAAAAATGTATCCATTCTCAGATCGATGAAAAATGAGTTATCTTCTCTCAGGGATCTATCGGTCTGAAATCCAACACCCTAAGATAATACAACTCTAAGTGTTAACTACGGTCACTCCAATAGTTACAAGAATTTAGCTAACTGTCCCATACCAGAAAGTAAATTTAAGTATTTACTAAAAGTTAGTGATTTCCACTCAAACTCTATTTAAAAAATTATAATAATAATCGAAAGAATTGTATAAAGTGTCCCATACCACCCGACAATTCAATCGTTTACTTAAATTCTTTATTTCATTAAAAACCATGAAATTCAACAAAAATCCAATTCAAGCTTGCATAAAAATAGTCAAAAGCTAAATACAATAAATGCCAACAATAGTTTATAGGTTGAAAGTAATTAATATAATTTTATCGTATAGAAAATTATTTCCAAAATATTTTATCTATAATTCACTTTTAAACTTCTCATCTTTTGTTAATCCATGATAAATAAAATTAAAATGTCTCAAATTAGTTTTTTTTATATATACCATGATATTATTTTGTAGGAAATGCGAATAACGGATCCTAAGGCTGGATTAGCACTGGAAGGGGGTGAATAGTGTTTAATGGATTTTTTTTAAATCTTTTCAAATTAAACACATACAGATGTAAACACAGAGATAATCATAGATGCAAATTGTAACATCCCGCCATTTTGTACGCTTTAAATCGACGATAAACTTTACATGTCAGACTCAAACCATACAGAAGGGCGGGTTGTTATTGGAGTGAATAAGAAATAGCAGAGAAAGAGAAAAAACAAAACAGAATCTTGCAGCGGAACGATAAAATATAATAATCAAATAACAGTTCATGAAGCTGCTTTACAGAAATTTAATTATACTTGCACAACACATATCGGAGTTACACATACTAGAGAATAATAAATAATGCAGCGGAACGGTATGAATGTAGTGGTATGATATAATAAATAATAGTAATACAATCTTCGTCTTCGTCATTCAGAAATAAGATTTTCAAACTTTTAAATGCTCAGACTGACCCGAGCGAATTGAAAAGACAAAACACTCGAGTTGGAACTGAAAGATCTTATGTAAGTTAAACAAATGGTAAAAATATGAGTGGAACGACATCAAAGATGTTCATGGAATTTGACATCTTCTATCCAGTGTCAAACATATGTGCAGTAACTTAAGAGATGCTCGGGATTTACATCTTCTAAAGATCCGTTAAACTATATACTATGTAGTAGTATATACTATTATAATAATGTCTAGAGTAAAGTATAATATAAATTAAAAATAGCGTTAAGGCTTTACATTTTCCACCTTAACACACTTTTATATTTCCATAATCTATACAGTACCGTAATCTCCCCCGTACTGGGCGTCGTCAGAGGGCACTCCATAGGTATGGTACAAAACCAAAATCGTACAAGGCGCGCTAGGGTAGGTGACATGGCACACAAGGCAATGCCAGGGTAAGTATACCAATTACGCATCCGGGCTGGTGGTAACGCGTAACAGCAACTACCGACCACCTCAAGCCACACCCCCAAAATCAAAAATCAAAAGTGGCCACCAAATCAATCCAAAGTCAGAATATAATATCGAACGAGTGCGTCCGATAAGAGGGGCTACATCCTTGGCCCGAGAATCGCTCTTGTTTTAGCCACCTTATGCCAACTCACAGGAGTTGGGTCCATGTATATACCTTATATACCTTAATAGAACGTCGCCACCGTCCTACTTCATTCTGGAATCTACACCGCGTACACAGTTGTTAAAATAGTTTTCAGAGTTGGCAGAGAGTATGACAACTTCCGATCCTGGTCTCTTTAACAACCAAACGTCATTATAACACTGTGGTCATTTCAAAATAATTTATACTTCAAAACCAGAATATAATATTCATTCCAAAACCATATAAATACGATATCATTTCCTTTTTTAAAACCAAATCAATATGATATCATTTTAATAAACCCAAATCAATATAATATCATTTTTATTTCAAATATATCCCTTTTTGAAATCATAGCACTTTCAAAGTTATAACATTTTGAAATTAAAACATTTGAATATAACACTTTCAAATTTTAATACATTGAAACTCATAACTTTGAAACATAACTTCCACCACTTAAATGGTTTAAATATTTAAATACTTTATATAATAAAATAGCTTCTTAAATTTCACAAGTCAAATCCAACACAACTCGAATTTCCACATTTTATATTTAACCAAATCCCAAATCATAAATTTCAATTCAATTCAATTATCCAAATAAACTATCCCAAATTTATCGATTTCAAAACAGATTTGATCCACAGAATTAACCATTTCAAATTCCAAATATTTCAAACTTAAAGTATTCAACAATTTCAAAACTAAGTTTGGTAATTACGATTCAACAATTAAATTTTCTATTATTTAGTTTTGAAATATTTTACATAATAAATTCATTATCATTTAAATAAAGTTCAAATTACAAATAACTAAATATTTCCTTCAATCTATTTACTTGAAATATTCATTTAATTCACCTTAAACAAAAATCAAGTTATAAGAATCATACGTTCTAAAATTTCAAATTTTATGAATTCCACATTTACTTATTTGAGTTTAATTCTTAAATAAATTCAATTTCAAATAAATCTCCAATTTATCTCCTAACCTTAATTTATTTAAATCATTACACACTCTATATTAAAATATAATTTAAATACTTACCCATGTTATATTTTAATAAAATCAAGCTCTATTATTAAACTTATTTTTTTAATTTAACAATTTATGCATAGCTTAAATTCAAGAATTTAACTATATAAAAAAATAATATTTATATAATATCAAAAATCCATATTTATTTAACCATATATTTCTTTCTAAAACCATAAAATTCACTTCAAAATATTTTATATATAGACCACGATGTCTGTGTATAATTTTTTATTCTATGATCAAGTAATACGGATATTTATCATTTCAATCCGTAATTTAAAATATAAATAAGGTTATGTATCTTTTCAAACCGCAATCGCGAATGAAATAAAATCCATAACGACTTGCAATTTATAACAATATAAAATGCAACATCCATTCATCCAATATCAATCATCAAATATTTATCACAATCATCATCCAATTTAATCAATAACATCAATATAGAACAGATAATAAATAACAGGTATTTACTGGCAGTTTATATTCAATAATAAATTAAATAACAATTTAACTGGCAGTTCATATACAATAATAAATTAAATAACAATTTAATTCAATAAATTCAATTTAACTAAAATGATAATTAAAAATATTCCAACCAGTCATAAATAAATTTTTAATCACATCAAAAATTAACTAAACACACATAAGAAATTTAGAAGTTGTGAGTGGGTTAAAACACTCACATTTGAATTTAAATTAAATAAATTCAAAATAAGCCTAAAATTTGAACGGTCTTCAAATTTGTCCAAACCAGCGTCAAAATGTCCGGAATTCTAATACGATCCCAGCAAAACATACCGTGCATGAATCCGAGCTCGTATGAAAAAGTTATGAAATTAGAAGATTGAAATATTCTGGTCCTAGGTCGACTTCAGGTTCAACTTTGGTCCACCGCCTCAAATCCCTGGTGCTTGCTTGGAGTTTTTGCCCAAACGACCCGAAGCGACCCAAGTCATTTTCTTTCTGACCCGAAATTGATGTAGAGTTTTTACCTCTGAAACTCGAAGCACGACCCGAAGTTGCTGCAGATCCGCAAAAGATTTTTTTTTTTGGAATTGAAATTGGATTGGGAAGATTAGGGTTTTCAGCCATCGAGGAAGAGCAGTAGCAAAAATTTATGTACATACAGAAATGAGAAATAGAAGGGCTGCAAGGATTTATAACGATAAATATATAGGCAGAACAAAATAGAAAGAAATGGGCCCGATTGGTTTGAGTTTTTAACGATAATTGACCCTAAAGCCTGTTTCGATTCCGGAATGGAAATGGGTTAACCCATAAATCAAAATATATGTTATTAAACGCAATGGAATAGGTTTCAAGTACAAATTCTATCTTATGAAGAAGTTATGCTAAAATCAAGTTATTTCAAATTGATTTCAATTAAATTTTTTCTAGCCTTTTCGAGCCCGTACGATCAAACGACAAGTCCGATCGTTACGAAACTTGAAATCCTATAATAATTCATTGTTACGAATCCGATGAAACTAGTTTCTTCGAAATCCGAGTCAGTGACCAAAATGGCTATTTTTACATTAAATAAATTAATAATTAATTAATTAAATCAAATCTTTAATTTCGATCCTATAATTGAAAATTTTTATCGTTTTAAATTTCTTAATCATTTACACAAATTTAAATAAATTAAGATGTCAATTTAGAGTTGATAAATTTATCAATTTCAGTGTTAATCTCAATTCATTAAATTCAGAAATTATAAATTTAATTTCCAATAATTCCATTTAATTCACTTTTCATTATATTATTCAATTCATTGCTGTCAGCTGGATGAAACTAACATTGGATTTATGATCTATTACATTAATATTCTCAAATTCCATCTAAATTTCAATTAACGTAATATTTAGATTTTACATTTCATTTAATTGCAGTTAATCCAATTATTATAGTTCAAATCCCAATAAATTGATAAATCTTTATTTCCATTCCTTTAATTCAACAAGTTGTCCTATTATGAATAACATTAACATTATTTCCAAATATAACCTTAATTAACATTAATGTAATATTAAATTTAGATTTATTGCAATTGATTCAATTCAATTTAATGGATTAAAAATATATCGGTAACTTATAATAATTATTGCCACTAACTCTTAATCATACTTCATTATCAATAACAAATATTATAATTACTTATCTGACGTTGATTTTATCAAAATACAGTTTATTGCGTATTATTTCATCAATTAATATAACTTTGAATTATTTCTAAATTTACTATTTACAATCAATTATAACCCTACATTTGTTTCAATTAATTGAGGTCTGCATTAAATTAGTTATTTATTAACTTGCATTAACATTATTACCTTAATTTACATTCAGTTACTAATCAATATATTATTTCATTGGTTAATTCAATACTTACTTTTATTTACTTATTTTCAATTTTATAACCAAGTGCAACAAATTTGCACTATTTCATTATTGGGATTTCACTCCAATTGTCAATATTTAATTTTAATTACCATTGCTACATTTCATTTTAGCATTCATTTCAATATTAAATTATAAAGTTTTTTCTCTTTCCAAATTAAATTAAAAAATCTCGTTAAAACAACAAATCTTATTATCGGAAATTTACGGGTCGTTACACTCTCTCCCGCTCAAAACTTTTCGTCCCTGAAAGGAAAAATGAGGGAAAAGAAGGAATTGAGTAAACAATACATCTTATTCAAAAATATTAACTTTATAAACAAATAAATTTACAAAATTAATTAATTTAAATAAAATATACCAATTTATAACCATTAAATCATTTTATACTTAAATTAATTAGGTTTGGAGAACATTTTCCAAAAAAAATTCTAAGTGCAAAATTTATGAATTTTTTTGGCAGAGTCTCCTTTGTACAGAGAGGCTCGGGAGAAAATATAATATCAAATATAGCAATATATATCACAATATCTCAAAATAATATATCCCGACAATGGGAAAAATAATATAATGACACTATAAAACCATAATCCGAGAACGTACCTATTTGTCGAGAAAATAAACGCTTAATTATAAAACCAAAAGCCGTCCGATTACTTCCATAACCTGCATTTCATTTATATAATCTACAAAGAGTTATTATATCAAATGAAATATTTAAAGTTGTTTCAATCAATAGCAAACAAATCAATATAAACAACTATCACTTGCAACAAAGCATACAACCATCACATAAAATCCACACAATCAATTATCCATTCATATCAAACACACAAATAGTTGTTTAGGTTCAAAAACTTTAAATTGTACAGAATGAAAAATAACTACAAATGCACCATTTACTCAACCGTTTTAGATGAAACTAGATAGATTATTCATACATCCAAACAAATTTTAAAGTATCCTTGCCCAAACATCCATAAACCAAACAAACAACAAAATCTAACATTATTTAAGTTTTTTCTTATAAATTTTCTTTTTTTTCATTCATGCAATGATTCGTCTTTCTACTTATTTTCATTATAAGTAATTTTAACATTTACTTACGTTTATTATCATTTATTTATAACCTTTCTATTATATTTAATTAGCTGCATTTCAGTTATAACTTAAGTTTATAACAACTATAACATTAAATTCTTATTTATAAAGCAAATCCATTGAACACTTTCATTACATAAGTTTACTTGTACAATTTCCATCACATCTTCTTGTTAGACATTTCAACTTTTAAATCCTTTGGTAAGTTATATATATGCTTTCTAAAAATGCAATTGACATTTATACAAGTTTATCTCATTTCTTTTAAATTAATTTAATGTTCAAAAATCATATCTTTTGTTTTTATAGGTTACAAATTTCAACTTAATTGTTATTTCATTTATAACCTAGCATTTAATCTCTTATTTCATTTAGAGGTTCCAATTATTAATTAGTTACATTCCATTTCACTACAATAATTGAAACTATTAATTAACGGAACTTAAGAATTAAATACTGGGTTTAATTTCAAATCATTTAAAAATAATAGATAAATATATACTTGCAACTCATATATCCAATTATATTTAAAACAATTTGAGATTTATATTTGTTTATCAAAATAAATCTGTAGTAAAACTACTACAATGGCCTTCCCACTTAGAAACTTGAAAATGAATGTTGATGATGCATGCACTCATCACCGAAATTATTTTCCAACGACAAAGAGAGGAGTACAGAACTTATTTCTTTCCCAAAATTTCTTTTAAAACATTACTTCCAAATTATATTGAAATATTTATATCATAAAATACTTCTAATAATATTATTATTATATTCCAAAATCATTCAAAAGAAATTTTCAAAAGCCCAGAACTTAAGTTCTAAATTTCAAATTTTCATATATTTTATTTTAAATCTTATTTCCAATTAATATTTTTAAATTTCATTACCTAACAACCAAATATAACATTTATAAAATTTATTACTTTATATATAGAAAATATAATAGGCAAAATTATTTCATTCACCTATATTCAAAACAAATATTATGTTGGTCTGTCCTATTAAGTGTTTAGAAATCACTATTGATGTCATAGCATCATATGCACCAACCAGATTTTGTAAATACAAAATGGTACAAATTAACACAATATTAAAACCATTTATAACACTAACAAATACGCTCTCTCATATATATACACTCAACGACTCATCATAGGGTATTACTACCCTATTAATAAAGAGTCAAACCCCACAAAGCTAAGGTTTATTGCTAAACCCCGCTCTGATACCAGATGTAACATCCCGCCTTTTTGTACGCTTTAAATCGACAATAAACCACACACGTCAGACTCAAACCATACAGAAGAGCGGATTGTTATTGGGGTGAATAAGAAATAGCAGAGAAAGAGAAAAAATAAAACAGAATCTTGCAGTGGAACGATAAAATATAATAATCAAATAACGGTTCATGAAGCTGTTTTACAAAAATTTGATTATACTTGTACAACACATATCAGAGTTACACATACCAGAGAATAATAAATAACGCCGCGGAATAGTATGAATGTAGTGGAATGATATAATAAATAATAGTAATACAATCTTCGTCTTTGTCCTCCAGAAATAAGATCTTCAAACCTTGAAATGCTCAGACTGACCCGAGCGAATTGAAAAGACAAAACACACGAGTTAGAACTAAAAAATCTTATGTAAGTTAAACAAATGGTAAAAATATGAGTGGAACGGCGTTAGAGATGTTTACGGGATTTGACATCTCCCATCCAGTGTCAAACATGTGTGTAGTAACTTAAGAGATGCTCGAGATTTACATCTCCTAAGGATCCGTTAAACTATCTACTATGTAGTAACATACGCTATTATAATAGTGTCTACGGTGAAGTATAATATAAATTAAAAATAACGTCAAAGCTTTTTATTTTCCACCTTAACACACTTTTATATTCCCGGAGTCTATGCTGTACCGTAATCTCCCCCGTACTAGGCATCGTCAAATGGCGCTCCATAGGTATGGTACAAAACCAAAATCGTATAAGGCACGCTAGGGTAGGTGACACGGCATACAAGGCAATTCCAGGGTAGATATACCAATTACACATCCGAGCTGGTGGTAACGCGTAACAGCTACTACCGTCCACCTCCAGCCACACCCCCAAAATCAAAAATGGCCACCAAATCAGTCCAAAGTCAGAATATAATATCGAAGGAGTGTGTCCGATAAGAGAAGCTACCTCCTTGGCCCGAGGATCGCTCCTGTTTTAGCCACCTTATGCCAACTTATGGGAGTTGGGTCCACGTATATACCTTAATAGAACATCGCCACCATCCTACTTCATTCTGTAATCTCCACCGCGTACACAGTTGTTAAAGTGGTTTTCGAAGTTGGCAGAGAGTATGACAACTTCCGATCCCGGTCTCTTTAACAACCAAACGTTATTATAACACCGTGGTCATTTCAAAATAATTTATACTTCAAAACCAGAATATAATATTCATTACAAAACATATAAATACGATATCATTTCCATTTTTAAAACCAAATCAATATGATATCATTTTAATAAACCTAAATCAATATAATATCATTTTTATTTCAAATATATCCCTTTCCGAAATCATAACACTTTCAAAGTTATAACATTTCGAAATTAAAACACTTGAATATAACACTTTCACCTTTTAATACATTGAAACTCATAACTTTGAAACATAACTTCCACCGCTTAAATGGTTTAAATACTTAAATACTTTATATAATAAAATAACTTCTTAAATTTCATAAATCAAATCCAACACAACTCGAATTTCTACATTTTATATTTAACCAAATCCCAAATCATAAATTTCAATTCAATTCAGTTTCCCAAATAAACTATCCCAAATTTATCGATTTCAAAACAGATTTGATCCACAGAATAAACCATTTCAAATTCCAAATATTTCAAACTTAAACTATTCAACAATTTCAAAACTAAGTTTGGTAATTACGATTCAACAATTAAATTTTCTATTATCTATTTTTGAAATATTTTACATAATAAATTCATTATCATTTAAATAAATATTAAATTACAAATAACTAAATATTTCCTTCAATCTATTTACTTGAAATATTCATTTAATTCATCTTAAACAAAAATTAAGTTATAAGAATCATACCTTCTAAAATTTCAAATTTTATGAATTTCACATTTAATTATTTAAGTTAATTCTTAAATAAATTCAATTTCAAATAAATCTTCAATTTATCCCCCAACCTTAATTTATTTAAATCATTATACACTCTATATTAAAATATAATTTAAATACTTACCCGCGTTATATTTTAATAAAATCAAACTCTATTATTAAACTTATTTTTTTAATTTAACAATTTATACATAGCTTGAATTCAAGAATTTAACTATATATAAAAATAATATTTATATAATATCAAAAATCTGTGATAACCCGGATTTTTTTTAAATGCTTGTAATTTGTGAATTAACTGAATTTAATTAACGGAAATACTGATTTATAAGTTAAGCAAATAATTCTGATAATAAAAGTATATATCTGAATAAGTATTGGTCTGATAATCTTTCTAGTATAATTAATTAAATTGGCAAAATTTATGTTTTCAAACAAATAATAATGATTGTTTATATATATATATAGATATAAATAGATTTTATAAGCATAGAATTGTTATTTTTAAATTGAATAAGTAGTTATATATGTATATATGTATAACTTGATTTGTAAATTGGATTTTAAGATTTAATTTGAATATTTATTCGAATTTAAATTTTTGAAATTCAAAGGATGGATATTTTGGAAATTTAAATTCAAAGATGTATGGATAAGCTTTTATTACATTTTCTTTACATAAGAAATTCACATATATTATATAAGAATAAACGAATTAAGTTAAAAAAAAAACTTTATTAACATTTAAAATAAAAATAAAATAATACAAAGACAAGTGTTATCATATTAAAAAAATTAATATAACATATGTTAACATGTGTTAAGTGATGGAGTGTGGTAAATATAAGTGTCACTCCTTGTATTTTTCTTTTTCTAAATTTTTATAAAATCTTAAATTAGATTATATGAATGTTCCTTCTTCTCTTTCAGTTCTTTTATCACATACAAAATAAAGAAAGAAAGATCTGTAAAACACAAACCTGAAACATAATCAACTCGGATCTATAAACATTTCATAACAGAAGATAAATCAAGCAAACTTGAGTAATCAAAGGCAAAGAAACTCAACAACAATCCAAAACCTGGAAATCAATATAGGATCAAACAAGCTTCAGCATATCAGCCAAGTTCAGAAACTAAGCAGGCCTAGATCAGATTCGAATCTAATGCAAGCTATAGATCTATTCCAGATTTTCAAGTTTAAGTAAAATTCCAGAAATTTTCCGTCTCTATTCTAAATTGCCAGGTGAGTAACCTCATCTTTAAACCTAATTTGTTTTTTTGTGTGTGAATGCATGAAGTAAATCTTGAAATATGTTGAGTAGTTTGGTTGTCTGTTTGTTTAGGATGAAACGTATATACATATAATAATAATGGTGCATGCTTGTCTGTTAACAACCTGTATCAACCTTGTTTAGCAATATGTTGTGAGAAAATGTTTAAATTTAAAATTTAAGTAAAAATATAAAGCTGTTTGTGAAATTCTGTGGTGAATATGCTCTGCATAGTTATGTATATATAAGTGTAGAATCTGTATTTATTTGAATGTTTCAGAAATGTGCATGTCTCTGCTATATTGTCCTCCCTGTTTTGTTACAGGATTACCCAGTTTAAACCAAATTTCATATCGCTCTTCCTCTGATTTCATATAAGTTTTGGTCTTCAAACATTAAATGTTTGTTTAAGCTTAAATTTAATATTAAAAATGAATTTAAGTAAAAATATTTAGCAACTCATCTGGAAAATGAAGTTTAGTATAAATTCTTTAAAATATGACAAATTCAGTCTCTTTAATTTACTGTTTCAAGTTTATAACTTGAATCCATTTTAGGAGTTAGGATTTTTAAAATTAAATTTATAATTTTAAATAAGGGAATGAATGTGAATTTGGGATTTGTATGGAAATGGGTTTTTGGGCAAGTTCTGTTGGTTAGACTGAGTATTACAGATTTTCAGGTAAGGATGTTCTGGAGCTCAGGAGGCGAGCTGGATGGCAGGAACGTATGGAGAGTTTCCACTATGATATTGTATATATCTGAGACATGTTAAATTGTATCTATCCAATGTTGTATAAAATTGTTTGTAACTCTGATATATCGATGTAAATTGATAAATACAGTTTTTCTTTGGTATAACTATTATTATTGATATTATATTTTATCCACTGCGAATGTGAGATTGTGCGTTTCTTTCTATTCTTCTTCTGTCCCTTTCTTCTTTTCTCTAACTATTTGGAATTTTCGGAATCGAAAATTCCGGGTCGTTACAAAATCCATATTTATTTAACCATTTATTTCTTACTAAAACTATAGAAATCACTTCAAAATATTTTATATATAGACCACGGTGTTTGCATACAGTTTTCTATCCTATGGTCAAGTGATACGGATATTTATTATTTCAATCCGTAATTTAAGATATAAATACACTTATATATCATTTCAAACAGCAATCCCGAATGAAATTAAATCCATAACAACTTGCAGTTTATAACAATATAAAATACAACATCCATTCATCCAATATTAATCATCAAACATTTATCATAATCAACATCCAATTTAATCAATAACATCAATATAGAATAGATAATAAATAACAGGTATTTACTGGCAGTTTATATTCAACAATAAATTAAATAACAATTTAACTGGCAGTTCACATACAATAATAAATTAAATATCAATTTAATTCAAAAAATTCAATTTAACTGAGATGATAATTAAAAATATGCCAACTAGTCATAAATAAATTTCTAATCACATCAAAAATTAATTTAACACACATAAGAAATTTTAAAAGTTGTGGGTGGGTTAAAACACTCACCTTTGAATTTAAATTCAAAATATGCCCAAAATTTGAACGGTCTCCAAATTTGTCCAAACCAGCGTCGAAATGTCTGGAATTCTAATACGATCCCAGCAAAACAAACCGCGTATGAATCCAATCTTGTATGAAAAAGTTATGAAAATTAAAAGATTGAAAAATTCTGGTCCTGGGTCGATTTCGGGTTCAACTTCGGTCCACCGCCTCAAATCCTCGTTGCTTGCTTGGAGTTTTTGCCAAAATGACACGGAGCGACCCGAGTCATTTTCTTCCTGACCCAAAGTTGATGTAGGGTTTTTGCTTCTGAAACTCGAAGCATGACCCTGTAACGACCCGCAAATCCATACCCCTTGAGTCAACACTATTCTACGTAAAACAACTCAAGTTGAACAGAATTACGAACCATTATGGTTAAAGAAGAAGAGGTAGAAGAAGAAAATAAAAAACAACAACAGAATCTAACCATTGCAGCGGAATAAAATATAATATATATTAACAGATCTTTACACACAAAAAAATACTATATCTGTTTATACATACATCAGAGTACATCATCATCAGAGTTTTACATCAATATCATACAACTGATTATATACAGCTAATCAACACAAAGGAATATATATAAAACAAGTACGAAAATACGCATCGTCATCCAGCTCGTCTCCTGAGCTCCACAACATCATATCCTGTATTCTATAATACTCGGTCTGACTTGAGCATTACAGTTAAATAACACCCGAGTCAGTTCTGGAATACCAGCGTGAGAAAATCACAATTGATTATTAAAGTTTCAAAAATCTTTTGAAAACAAAAGCATCTCTTAAGACCACACCACAAATAAGTATGTCGGGTTTTTACCTTACGATAGCTAAAACACTTTTTATTAAAATCCTATGATATTATAATAGGGTCTATATACAAATACTTATTAAAATAGCTGAAATTGTTACATGATTGAATTCCAGCTATTAGCCACAGAGTGGGTAATATAAACAAAACTCGTACAAGGCGCGTATGGAGAATGGATTTCCAACTAATGACTAGGCACTGGGGTACCACCTATCATAGTACGTGGCCTAGATCACAGTACCGAGGAGTACGTCCGCTGCCCTGCAACACAAGACCGAGACTGCCCCTTACTGGATAATCCCGAGTGAGATCACCCCACGGTTGGGATCAACAACCGCACCACTAAGCCGAAATAAAAAGGGACATCTAGACAGGGATGACCTCACCCTGAATGGGTGCTACCCACCTAGCCTTGCTGCATAACCCCTTATTTTCAGTCATTCTGGTTGATGAGGCTTGAGGCTAAGCGTTACCCTTTTAGAACATATCCCTTAGAGTGTCCATCGCCCACCTGACGATGTTTCGAAAGCATTCATCCATACAAGTCCATCCCGGGTCCGAATGGAACCGAAGGCACTATTCCTACTACATCCATTTTGGAAATATCCTCAGGATTAGTAGCGACTAGCCCTTGCACTTCATCGCTCCATCTTCGAATCCAAACTTGTTTTCCCACGAAAACGTACAAACCGGATCGAAGTGGTTTTCGAGAAATAAATCCTGATCCCGGTCTCTTCGAAACGATCAACACATTTGTCCAATATTGATAGTCGGTTATTTAACTATCAATTAATATTCACAACCAACCATCAATCAACAAATAATTTCCCAAATTATTTATTAATCCAGAAAATATCTTCACAAGGTATATTTTCACTTTCAAACCCTTTTGAAAACAGTTTTCAAACTATCTTCCTTTCTCAGAATAAATTTCTCAAATATTTTCTATTTCCTCTTAGATCACCAACCACAAAACTTAAATTTTTAAAATAATTTAAAAACACTTTATTGTAAAATATGTTTAACATTTAAATTTAGAAAAAATTACTTTAATACTTAATTTAAAATAATACTTTATAAATAATTAAAATAAGTTCACTTTATAAATATAACTAGATTTTCTTCTTTAAACAAAATACCAAATCATCTTTTAAATAATTATTACGATAATAGATTTAAAAAAATACTTACTTTAGAATTTAAACATTTAAATATGAATTTTTTTCCTAAAACATACCTTTTAAAACAACATTAAAACCTTTATCTTATATTTAAAAAATTAACTTTGAAAATGTACTTGGCTATCCAGAGAAATATACTTCTCTTCACATTCTTCTTTAAATTTCCAATTCAAACACTTGAATCAATTTCCAAATTGATTTCCAATTTACTTCCCTTTTTATTCCGAAATCCATTAGTTTCAGATTTTATTACTTAATTATGATTTAAACTACTTTTAACTGAAAATACCAATTTTAGATTTCTCAATTTACTTCTTAATCCTTTTAATAAGTTTAAACTTTTAATTTTAAAATAATTCTTTATTCCACTAAAATAATATCACTTAATTTTACAATTCATTAATTTCTGTTTATTTCAAAATCTTGTTTCTTGCATACTCGAAATTATTTATTAGTATTTCAATATCACTTCCATTTCTTTCCAATTCATTCTTAATTTATTCAAATTTTCTATAATTATTTCACTTACAAATTTACTTCTTTTATTTTCTTTCCAAAATCTAATTTATATACTTTTGTTAATTCATTATACCCAACTATATCCAATCAAACCATAGCATTCAATATTCCAATATAATTTATCATAGAATATCAACTAATCAAAACAGAGAATATTAATTAATAAATGTTGAGGGATCCAGTTGGATCCCTCCAACCTGTTCCCTGCATCCACAGACGTTAGCACAATATAACTCAAACATTCCAAGATGTAGTATATACTATAATATAGCACATCAATCAATTCAATCATCCAACCAATTATTTAAATTTAATCATTTAAATTTAAATTTAAATTTAACTGAGTGAGATTAACTCACCTTTGCATTTGTTTTGCAATCCAACCCTTCTCAACTTGTTTTTTCCACGATTTTCAAACCTTATAAAATCATTAAATGATTTATTAATATTTGAATCGATTGAACAATTAATTTTCATTTAAAAATTTGGTTAACCAATGATTTTAATTTAGACTAATAATTTAATTTTAATCTAATTTTAAATGAAAATATCTCTAGTAACCAAAATAATTAAATGAGTTGTTAAACAACTACATCCCCATAAATTTAAAATTCCTATATTTTCCCAAAATCTTTATCTATATATATTCTGCTTTGAACTTATATACATCCACATATATACATTTATAAAGTTTAATAAAATATACAATTCCCTTTTAACATATATATTAAACCAAAACTATCTTGTTACTATAGACCGATGCAGATTAATCAATTACTATTATTATTTAAAATACATAAACTATATATATACATAATTTAAAACTTAAATAGATTTTATTTTATTATTATTTTCTGTTTCAAACTTCATATACTATATAATTTATAAAATCTTCAAACATTTAAAATCCTATTTCTTCCCAATCATATTTGTAATTAACAACCACAGATTATTAAAAGCCTCTGTTTTAAACCTGTCGGTGAAAAATATGTGTGTTGTATATTTACTCAATAAAAAATTTAACAACCAAATTTCTCCATGTTCAAACGTTATAAAATTATAAGCTCTTGAAGTTTTAAATCTCCATAAACAACTGATTAACATATCTTACTCTATCTCTCATGATAAAATAAATTTAAACTGCTATTTAGTTTATTCAAAAGAAAAATAAAAAGGAAAGGAGACTCACCAACATCCCACACGTCTAAGCCTAAGCCGCGAACCGGCAACCCAAATCCCCTGCAAAACCCTAGTTGTTGCGATGCCAACACCACCCACACACGCACTTCCCCTACACTCCACCGATGCCCAATTTCCCCAAAACCCACTCGAGCGTGTGCACGCTCCACCACGCAGCGCGACTTCAAAGTCGCGGCTCACGACCTTTTACTCCTCGTCGAATCTTTGTGTGCCACCTTCTCTTCTTCTTTTTTTTCTTCGAAACATCGAACTCGATTTAATCGAGTGAAAAAGGGTAATTTGATTTGAAACGGTAGGGGAAGAAAGGAGGTAGTTGGGAAACTCGCGATTATTACCAAAGACCGCTCCTTTTTTTTGATTTAGAATACGATTTCGAGGAGGCCATGATTTGAGATTCTGAAGAGAAGAAGGGGGGTCGCGGCCTATTATTTATTTATTTATTTTTGTTTTTAGATGTAGAAGCTTCGGCCACTATTTGTGTTTGAACGAATGTTTTCAGAGGAAAGCTCGGCCTTTGAAAACGAGGAGGGAGGCGTATTGTAGAAGAGATAGAGTAGCGTATAGGGCTGTTGGTTACTGAGTAGGAAAAGAGTTGATAGTGAAAGAATTTCGACTGCTGAAAAATTTGACGAATAAGGATATATTATATTTGAATTTAAATTTAAATCATTCCGATTTACGCAGCCTAAAATCACGAACTCCTATTGGGGCGTACCGCTTGGCGTTTATAAGGTTTTGGCCGTATTCTGAACACAATGGAAAAGGATTCGAGTCCTAATCCGATCGTGTGTAGAAGATATCTTTTAGACCAGTTATTATATTGAATTCGATATAAATTTCAGCGCGTTTATAAATCATACACTCACACAACAACTCCGAACAATACGAAATTTGAAATCCGGCAATAAAACACTATTACGGACCCAATGGAACTTGTTTCGTCGAATTCCGAGACTGTGTCTCGGAAGGCTATTTTTAAATTCAATTTAACCGATAAAATTTCAAAACTGAACAAATCACTGTTAAATTAAATTTTAAATTTTTTATTATTCTCAGTGCTATCAATATAAATTTTAAAAGCCTTCAAATTATTTTTAACAGGCTTAAATCTCATATTTCATATTTTATCCAATTTCAAATTATTTAATTCAATAATTTAATTATCGAATATATAGTGATATTTGGAATTCAAGTTAAAATTAACTTTTAAATATTAAAAATCGATAAAATACTCTGATTTTAAATGCTCGAAAATTTCGAGTCGTCACATTCCTCCCCTTAAAAGAATTTCGTCCCCGAAATTACTAGTTAGAAAGAATGGTCCAATACCGTTTACTTATCCCCAAAACCAAACAATTCAACATCTAATCAACTATCTTTTTATAAAAGACCCATTATCACTCTTATTAACTTCTCAACTCCCCCATAGTTTCAGACAATACTATTTGTTTAACCATTCAAGTTTCAATTTAAAACCAAATTTTGAATTATCAAAATTTTCTCAAAAATTTTCTAACTCCCTAAATTTCCGAAAAAATTCGCCAGCGTCTCCTTTACGTGGCTAGCTTGGTACAACTACAAAAGGCCTCAACGGGCTCCCAAATTCCAAAAGAAAACAAAAAGCCAAGTGGCTCGATCAAAAGCCCAATCAAATTTAACAGAAATTTATACACATACCTTTTTGTCGAGCATTTCAAATTTATCTTCTGAAATCAAAACCAATTTTCCTTTCCTTTATAATACCTGTATATCCTACATAGCAATAATATCCAATCACAAAATTCAAACATTTTATCGACTTCCTTACCAATGTCAATACTTATTCATCCAAATATTAACTTAGAATATATTTGTAATATCAATTTTCAATTGAGAATGCACCATTCCTTACTTAAGTTTAGTATAAGCATTTTATATGTTCCTTTATTTATTTTCACTTTACCACTTTTAGTTTATATTTATTTCTATTCAAATTGGTTCTCCCATTCCATGTGAATTTAATTTATTTTCAACTCTGAACACTTAATTTTATCTTCCACTTATACTGATTCATATTATTATTAAAAATTAGTTTCATTCCCTAATTTATTTCAATTTCCAATTTGAAATCGTTTTGTCGTCAACAAAATTTTTTTTTTCAAAAATTTTCAGAAATTTTTCTAACTCCCAAAATTTCTGAAAATTTTGGCAGTCTCCTTTGTACGGAGGGGTTTTTGCAATTTGACAAAAGATATAAATATATATATATACATACATCGACCCATACGGTCGGAAAAATCAAAAACAGTTCATATTTCCTATTTTTATTGCGTAGGCGTACCTTATTTAGCATTTATAAGCAAGCGTCTTATTAATTTAGCATTTAGCGCAATCCAATGCAGCCAAACGACATCCTGGTACCTGCAATTACTCAATTTAAATATGTAAGTACTAAATATATGCAATTTAATAACATTTCACTTATATGCAAATAGCTAACACATTAATTTCATAAGTAATGCATGTGATATACATTCATAAGTACATATGCAAGGTTTCGATGCTAGTTTTAAATTGTTTGCATCCAAATTACATATTATTCCATTTAACTCATTTTTAAATGAAACGAACTCATATTCATTCCAATTGATGCAAAAATCAATTTATTAAACTGCTATTGATTCATATAAATTTTGTTTACTTCCGTTTACGTCGACCCATTTACTAATGCAATTCGACAATATTAACTTGAATAAATAATAACATAAGCTTTATAACCAATTTAAATTGATTCCAACTCAATTTACACTTAATCCATCCCATTTTAATTTATTCACAAACTTCCATTGCATTTCTTTCATGTCCAAAAAGATTTGATTCCAAACCATTTTATTATCCACGAATCACCCCATGCTTCTATTAATTTTAAACTTAAGTTAATTTACTTCATTTCACTACCATTTATAACCTAAGTTCATTCCTTTTTTTTATTCATACTCGAATTGGATTTATTTTCATCTCAAATCATTTTTATTTTAATCCAATTCCATACAGCTCAAGCTTTATTTCCAAACTCTATTACCTATTCACTATCTTTGATTTTCTTTTGATCAAATCCCAATCATTTCACTAATTTATTCTATTAGTTTATTCTTTTATCCATTTTAAATTTTAATTTGCATTAACAATTCATTGTTGAATTTATTAACAATAAGGCCACTCAATTTATGCTTGAATTGGATTTGTTTATATTTCACACCATATCCATTTTAATCCAATTCAAATTTTCATTCAACAACACTTCCAATTATAATCCAATTACAATCCCATACTTGATTTGCTTTTTCATTTATCTTGAAAATCATTTTATTTGATTTCCTTGAGTTCAATCTTATTTTATATCCAAGTTTGGATTTTTACCTCAGAATACAATATTTTTATTCAGGCTTATTTATTCCCTTTTTAAATTTTTATAAACTACTCACTTATAAATATTAACTCTTCCCCATCTATTTACAATCAATTATATTCACATTTTACTTTTAACTAGGGGTTATATATATATATATATATATATATATTTCAATGCTTTTCAATTCTTTCATAAGCTTCCGAAGCTCATTTATTCCAATTCAATACTTGCTTAATTTACATTTATTTGTTTGAGTAGAATTTTATTCCGGTCAGTATTATCTATAATTCGACTGAATTCATTTAAATTCAGTTTTATTCCAACTCAACTTCAGTTAAATCTAGTTACATATCATTCTTTTAAGTTTTATTAAGCAAGGACTTAATTCCATGTAATAACATTCATGAAACAACTGATTTTTGATTCAATTCAATCCAAATTTAACTAAATTTTATTTCTCAATATATGTGAGTTTAAAACTTATTTATTTACGTAAAAGCTTATATTGCTCAGTTGAGTCATTTCATCTTATAACCAAATTCAAATTATATATAACACTTACTAGCTTAAGGTATAAGTTTTCATTTCACAATTACAATCATTTTACCTTTCAACTTTATATCCGATTTAATTCAATTTCAATTTCAGTTTTATTTAACTTATCTCAAGTTAGATTCAAATATATTTTCTTTACTTTCATTCACTTGAGTTAAATTTTAATTCCCGGATTAAAATTTTCCAAACTCTTCTTATTAATATCAATTTTACTTTATAAGTTCAATAGTTGATCCATTTGTTCATTCACAAATTCATTGTCAACCAATAAATTTTATTTCCAAACATTAATTATTTTTAGTCCATTTGAACTTATTCTGCACCTTATTTTACATATTTAAACCAAGCATCATCAAATATTGAATTTCATTTCATTTGCATACCATAGTAACTAGTCAGTTACTTATAAATTTTAATCTTAAAACTTGTTTATTTAACCCAACTTAACTATTTTTTCTTTCAAACTTAAGTTCAACATTCAATTTTGAAAACATATATATCTAACCAAATTATTCCTTTGCATTTTCAAAATCAACCAAATTATTCCAACAATTGTTAATCCAAAACATCCTGGTAGCAATCCCTCTTTCGGAAACTCGAAAATGAACACCGTTGATGTCGCAATCATCGTCGGAATTATTTTCCAGTGACCGTAAAGAGTTGAATGCTTTTATCTCTTTTAAAACCCTTCCAATATTTTTAAATTCCAAATCTCTCTAGATTTCAAATTCGATTCAAAAATATTTCTCAGATATATTTTATTTTCTCCAACTTTTGAGAATCATTATCAAATTCAAAGGAATCTAAATTTCCAAATCCAAAATCCCAAATCCTTTCAATTTATATTCACACATTACTTTGGAATTTTATCTTATTTTAATTATTAATCACGCTATAATTCATATTTATTGTTTACATTTACAAATTTTATTTGTATATGAATTTATTTCTTAGTTTTTAATTATGGTTTCAATATCTTATTCAATTATGAACCACATCTACAAATCTCATTTATTTATTAATTTATTCCTTAATCTTTGGTTATTATTTCAATTTCTTATTTAAATTTTCATACGATGATAATAATTTAATATTATCACTTTCTAACAACCAAACATACATATATAATTATAACAATTTACGAAAAATTATTTCATTTATCTACAAAAATAATTTTAGGTAAAATTATTTCATTTACCCTAATTAAAACAATACTATGTCGGTTTATCTTATTCAAGAGTTTAGAAATCCCTATCGATGACATAGCGTCCCATGTATCGACCAGAATCCATAAACACTCAACCGATAAATCAACGCAATATAAAAAACAATTTTATATTCACTAACAAATACGCACTCATATCTATTAATATGCTCAAGCTCATTCTAGAGTACTACGGACTCTATTTAATGAGTAATCCCTACCAGAGCCAAGGTTATCACCAATCTCGCTTTGATACCAAGTGTAACGACCCGCAAATCCATACCCCTTGAGTCAACACTATTCTACGTAAAACAACTCAAGTTGAACAGAATTACGAACCATTATGATTAAAGAAGAAGAGGTAAAAGAAGAAAATAGAAAACAACAACAGAATCTAACCATCGCAGCGGAATAAAATATAATATATATTAACAGATCTTTACACAAAAACAAATACTATATCTGTTTATATATACATCAGACTACATCATCATCAGAGTTTTACATCAATATCATACAACTGGATATACAGCTAATCAACACAGTGGAATACATATAGAACAAGTACGAAAATACGCATCGTTGTCCAGCTCATCTCCTGAGCTCCACAGCATCATATCTTGTATTTTATAATACTCGGTCTGACCCGAGCATTACAGTTAAATAACACCCGAGTCAGTCTGGAATACCAACGTGAGAAAATCACACTCAACTGCTTATTAAAGTTTCAAAAAAAAATTGAAAACAAAAGCATCTCGTAAGACCACGCCACAAATAAACATGTCGGGTTTTTACCTTACGATAGCTAAAACACTTTTTATTAAAATCCTCTGATATTATAATAGGGTCTATACAAAAATACTTATTAAAATAGCCGAAATTGTTACATGATTAAATTCCAGCTACTAGCCACAGAGTGGGTAATACAAACAAAACTCGTACAAGGCGCGTAGGGAGAATGGATTTCAAACTAATGACTAGGCACTGGGGTACCACCTGTCATAGGACGTGGCCTAGATCACAATACCGAGGAGTACACCCGCTCCCCTGCAACACAAGACCGGGACTACCCCTTACTGGATAATCCCGAGTGAGATCGCCCCACGGTTGGGATCAGCAACCGCACCACTAAGCCGAAATAAAAAGGGACATCTAGACAGGGATGACCTCACCCTGAACGGGTGCTACCCACCTAGCCTTGCTGCATAACCCCTGATTTTCTGTCATTCCTGGTTGATGAGGCTTGAGGCTAAGCGTTACCTTTTTAGAACATATCCCTTAGAATGCCCATCACCCACCTGATGATGTTCCGAAAGCATTCATCCATACAAGTCCGTCCCGGGTTCGAACGGAACCGAAGGCACTATTCCTACTACATCCATTTTGGAAATATCCTCAGGATTAGTAGCGACTAGCCTTTGCACTTCACCGCTCCATCTTCGAATCCAAACTCGTTTTCCCACGAAAACGTACAAACCGGATCGATGTGGTTTTCGAGCCGGGTCTCTTCGAAACGATCAACGCATTTGTCCAATATTGATAATCGGCTATTTAACTATCAATTAATATTCACAAACAACCATCAATCAATAAATAATTTTCCAAATTATTTATTGATCCTAAAAATATCTTCATAGAGTATATTTCCACTTTCAAACCCTTTTGAAAACAGTTTTCAAACTATCTTCCTTTCTCAGAATAAATTTCCCAAATATTTTCTATTTCCTCTAAGATCACCAAGCACAAAACTTAGATTTTTAAAATAATTTGAAAACACTTTATTGTAAAATGTGTTTAACATTTAAATTTAGAAAAAATTACTTTAATACTTAATTTAAATAATACTTTAGAAATAATTAAAATAAGTTTACTTTATAAATATAACTAGATTTTCTTCTTTAAACAAAATACTAAATCATCTTTTAAATAATTATTACGATAATAGATTTAAAAAAAAAATACTTACTTTAGAATTTAAACATTTAAATATGAAAAGAATTCCTAAAACATACCTTTTAAAACAACATTAAAACCTTTATCTTATATTTAAAAAATTAACTTTGAAAACGTACTTGGCTATCTAGAGAAATATACTTCTCTTCACATTCTTCTTTAAATTTCCAATTCAAACACTTGAATCAATTTCCAAATTGATTTCCAATTTACTTCCCTTTTTATTACAAAATCCATTAGTTTCAGATTTTATTCCTTAATTATGATTTAAACTACTTTTAACTGAAAATACCAATTTTAGATTTCTCAATTTACTTCTTAATCCTTTTAATAAGTTTAAACTTTTAATTTTAAAATAATTCTTTATTCCATTAAAATAATATCACTTAATTTTACAATTCATTAATTTCTGTTTATTTCAAAATCTTGTTTCTTTCATACTCGAAGTTATTTATTAGTATTTCAATATCACTTCCATTTCTTTCCAATTCATTCTTAATTTATTGAAATTTTCTATAATTATTTCACTTACAAATTTACTTCTTTTATTTTCTTTCCAAAATCCAATTTATATATTTTTGTTAATTCATTATACCCAACTATATCCAATCAAACCATAGCATTCAATATTCCAATATAATTTATCATAGAATATCAACTAATCACAACAGAGAATATTAATTAATAAATGTTGAGAGATCCAGTTGGATCCCTCCAACCTGTTACTTGCATCCACAGACGTTAGCACAATATAAATCAAACATTCCAAGATGTAGTATATACTATAATATAGCACATCAATCAATTCAACCATCCAACCAATTATTTAAATTTAATCATTAAAATTTAAATTTAAATTTAACTGAGTGAGATTAACTCACCTTTGCATTTGTTTTGCAATCCAACCCTTCTCAACTTGTTTTTTCCACGATTTCAGACCTTGTAAAATCATTAGATGATTTATTAATATTTGAATCGATTGAACAATTAATTTTCATTTAAAAATCAGGTTAACCAATGATTTTAATTTAGACTAATAATTTAATTTTAATCTAATTTTAAATGAAAATATCTTTAATAACCAAAATAATTAAATGAGTTGTTACACAACTAGATCCCCATAAATTTAAAATTCCTATATTTTCCCAAAATCTTTATCTATATATATTCTGCTTTGAACTTATGTACATCCACATATATACATTTATAAAGTTTAATAAAATATACAATTCCCTTTTAACATATATATTAAACCAAAACTATCTTGTTACTATAGACCTATGCAAATTTATCTATTACTACTACTATTATTATTATTTAAAATACATAAACTGTATATACATAATTTAAAACTTAAATAGATTTTATTTTATTATTATTTTCTGTTTCAAACTGCATATACTATATAATTTATAAAATCTTCAAACATTTAAAATCCTATTTCTTCCCAATCTTATTTGTAATTAACAACCACAGATTATTAAAAGCCTCTGTTTTAAACCTGTCGGTGAAAAAAATGTGTTGTATATTTACTCAATAAAAAATTTAACAACCAAATTTCTCCATGTTCAAACGTTATAAAATTATAAGCTCTTGAAGTTTTAAATCTCCATAAACAACTGATTAACATATCTTACTCTATCTCTCATGATAAAATAAATTTAAACTGTTATTTAATTTATTCAAAACCAAAATAAAAAGGAAAGGAGACTCACCAACATCCCACACGTCTAAGCCTAAGCTGCGAACCGACAACCCAAATCCCCTGCGAAACCCTAGTTGTTGCGATGCCAACACCACCCATGCGTGCACTTCCCCTACACTCCACCGATGCCCAGTTTCCCCCAAACCCACTCGAGCGTGTGCGTGCTCCACCACGCAGCGCGACTTCAAAGTCGCAGCTCACGACCTTCTACTCCTCGTCGAATCTTTGCGTGCCGCCTTCTCTTCTTTTTTTCTTTTCGAAACATCGAACTCGATTTAATCGAGTGAAAAAGGGTAATTTGATTTGAAACGGTAGGGGAAGAAAGGAGGTAGTTGGGAAACTCGTGATTATTACCAAAGACCGCTCCTTTTTTTGATTTAGAATTTGATTTCGAGGAGGCCATGATTCGAGATTCTGAAGAGAAGAAGGGGGGTCGCGGCCTATTATTTATTTATTTTTGTTTTTAGATGTAGAGGCTTCGGCCATTATTTGTGTTTAACGAATGTTTTCAGAAGAAAGATCGGCCTTTAAAAACGAGGAGGGAGGCGTATTGAAGAAGGGATAGAGTAGCATATAGGGATGCTGGTTACTGAGTAGGAAAAGCGTTGATAGTGAAAGAATTACGGCTGTTGAAAAATTTGACGAATAAGGATATATTATATTTGAATTTAAATTTAAATCGTTCCGATTTACGCAGCCTAAAATCACGAACTCCTATCGGGGCGTGCCGCTTGGCGTTTATAAGGTTTTGCCCGTATTCTGAACATAATGGAAAAGGTTTCGAGTTCTAATCCGTTCGTGTGGAGAAGATAGCTTTTAGACCAGTTATTATATTGAATTCGATATAAATTTCAGCGCGTTTATAAATCATATGCTCACACAACAACTCCGAACAATACGAAATTTGAAATCCGATAATAAAACACTATCACGGACCCAATAGAACTTGTTTCGTCGAATTTCGAGACTGTGTCTCGGAAGGCTATTTTTAAATTCAATTTAACCGATAAAATTTCAAAACTCAACAAATCACTGTTAAATTAACTTTTAAAACTTCTATTATTCTCAGTACTATCAATATAAATTTTATAAGCCTTCAAATTATTTTTAACAAGCTTAAAATCTCAAATTTCATATTTTATCCAATTTCAAATTATTTTAATTCAATAATTTAATTATCGAATAAATAGTGATATTTGGAATTCAAGTTAAAATTAACTTTTAAATATTCAAAATCGATTAAATATTCCGATTTTAAATGCTCGAAAATTCCGGGTTGTCACAGACCCGAAGTTGCTGTAGATCCACAAAAGATTTTTTTTTTTTTGGAATTTAAATTGGTTTGGGAAGCTTAGGGTTTTCATCCATTGAGGAAGAGGAGCAACAGAAATTTCTGTACGTACAGAAATGAGAAATAGAAGGGCTGCTAGGGTTTATAACGATATATATGTAGGCAGAACAAAATAGAAAGAAATGGGCCCGACTGGTTTGGGTTTTAACGATAATTGACCCGAAAAGCCCGTTTCGATTCCGAAAAGGAAATGGGTCAACCTATATATCAAAATATATGTTATTAAATATTTTAAACAGAATGGAACAGGTTTCAAGTCCAAATTCCATCATATGAAGAAGTTATGCTAAAATCAAGTTATTTCAAATTGATTTCAATTGATTTCAATTAAATATTTTCTAGGCGTTTCGAGCCCGTACGATCAAACAACAAGTCCGACCGCTACGAAACTTGAAATCCTACAATAATTCACTGTTACGAATCAAATGAAACTGATTTCATCGAAATCTGACTCAATGGCCAAAATGGCTATTTTTACATTAATTAAATAAATTAACAATTTATTAATTAAATCAAAATTTTAATTTCGATCCTATAATTGAAAATTTTTATCGTTTTTAAATTTCTTAATCATTTACATAAATTTAAATAAATTTAGATGTCAATTTAGAGTTGACAAATTTATCAATTTCAGTGTTAATCTCAATTTCATTAAATTCAGAAATTATGAATTTAATTTCCAATAATTCCATTTAATTCACTTTTCATTCTATTATTCAATTCATTGCTATCAGCTGGATGAAATTAACATTGGATTCATGATCTACTACATTAATATTCTCAAATTCCATCTGAATTTCAATTAACGTAATATTTAGACATTAAATTTCATTTAATTGCAGTTAATCCAATTATTATAGTTCAAATCCCAATAAATTGATAAATCTTTATTTCCATTCCTTTAATTCAACAAATCGTCCTATTATGAATAACATTAACATTACTTCCAAATATTACCTTAATTAACATTAATGTAATATTAAATTTAGATTTATTGCAATTGATTCAGTTTAATTTAATGGATTAAAAATATGTCGGTAACATATAATAATTGTTGCCACTAACTTTTAATCATACTTCATTATCAACAACAAATATTATAATTACTTATCTAACATTGATTTTATCAAAATACAGTCTATTGCGTATAATTTCATCAATCAATATAACTTTGAATTAATTCTAAATTTACTATTTACAATCAATTGTAACCCTACAATTGTTTCAATTAATTGGGGTCTGCATTAAATTAATTATTTATTAACTTGCATTAACATTATTACCTTAATTTACATTCAGTTACTATTAATCAATATATTATTTCATTGATTAATTCAGTACTTACTTTTATTTACTTATTTTCAATTTTATAACCAAGTGCAACAAATTTGCACTATTTCATTATTGGGATTTCACTCCGATTGTCAATAGCTAATTTTAATTACCATTGCTACATTTCATTTTTAGCGTTTATTTCAATATTAAATTATAAAGTTTTTTTCTTTCCAAATTAAATTAAAAAATCTCCTTAGAATAAGAAATCTTATTATCGGAAATTTACGGGTCGTTACACAAATCATAAATAAAAGGAGTAAAGGAAAGAACACACCAGAATTTTATATTAGTTCAGAGTTACCTTATAGCCAGTCCCACATAATTTCTTATGCAGATTTATTTTAAAATTTAATGTCGATATTACAACCTCAATTTCAAGGCCATGAGATACACCCTCCTGTCCTCGATTCCAGGGAAAACTTTCTTGATATAACCAGGCTACGCAAATACCTAATTGATTTACGGGCTATAATCACACCCAGTTGATTTATGGGCCACAGTCACGCCATTTCCAATCACACTTTGATAGAGAGAGACTCGATACACTTTGATCTTTCGATCTTTGATTACAAATGATCTTATAACTCTGAATAGTACTGATATCTTTGAGAGAGAGTGGCGGAGAATCATACTAAAGATGATCAAGTTTGATTCGAATTTCGGCAGAGTTTTGTTAAGGCATTTGAAATATAAGAGAATATTTGAGTAGAGAAGAAGGAGTGAAGAAATGAAGAAAAACTGACTTAAAATTCGTTGAAAACAACTGTTGTTTATAGGAGAACAATGTTCATGTCCATTCCTGAAAGGTAGTGACGAATAGCACTTCTTTTAAATGTTTGAATTTTAAATTCTACGGCTACCATGTGACATGGGGGAATAAGGGATGTCGACAAGCCTATGTTATTTTTGAAAATATATTTTGTTTTAAAATGATTTCTATTCTAAAACTTGTCAGAACAATTTCTAAACTTTGTAAACCATTTTGAATATATTTTAAACTTATAAAAGAGTTTTAAAAAGTAATATACAATCTATAAAATAAAAGTAATATTAAAAACTAAATATAGATTTCTTTAAAATATATTAAAGCTAAAATATTAAAATCAAGAGATAGTTTTAAAAAACAAGAGATGATATTGAAATTAGTATGATTAAAAATAGTTTTTGAATTAAGAGTAAAATATTTAAATTGATAGAGATGACTTTAGAAAGATAATTTTGAAAAAACAAACCATTTTGAAAATTTCGTGGATTCCATTTCACAATTAAAATCCGAATAAAGATATTAGTGCTATTATGAAGTTTTAACATAAATCTAGATTCTATTACTTATCTTGATATCTTGAACTCTTGATACTCATGAGTCTTCAATTTTGATTTCTTCAATCTTGAATTCGTCAATATTGAATCTTTATACTGTACAGTCTTCATTCTTAGTATCTGCATATATATATATCCTGCATACACACACACATATATCTTAGACAAGAATATTAGTATTCATATTTTATAACAAGTCCTAAGGTTGTTGGTATCAAA
Organism: Allium cepa; assembly: GCA_030765085.1. Lineage (NCBI taxonomy): Eukaryota > Viridiplantae > Streptophyta > Magnoliopsida > Asparagales > Amaryllidaceae > Allium > Allium cepa. Next base: position 256,074,495 of record CM060929.1, read on the forward strand.
ACCATCATCTCAAGAACTAACATTTTTTTCAAAATCACTTTTAAATCCATAAACTCATTCTAACGAAGAGTTGCTTATTTACAAAAGCTTTTGGAACTCTTTTAAATCATTTAAACCTCTTTTATAAAAAAAATTACTTAAAATCGAATTTATTACTTTCATAACCACTTTTCCAAAATTAAAACCATATCTTATCTTTCGCCTTTAAAACCTTCAAAATTATATACTTATAAATAATAATTTTAAAAAAGATGTTCTAAATAAATATTACTTATATTTAAAAGTTTTAGTTGAAAATTTTGAAATAAACAATAAGTTAAGAAGATAATATATTCTAACTATATATTTTATAAACAAAATTCAATAAGGATCAAAATGGATAAATCTCATTTTTGAAATTCATTTAAAAACATTTAAATAATTCAAACAATAAGTCCAATGAAAATTCAACATCTTGAGCCAACATCGCTTTATAAAATATAATTCCATAATATGGATTTTTTTATCAATCCGAGTTGCTTTTCGGCAAACTCTGGTCACACAACAATGCACAACAACCATATAAATTAACTACAACTGATCAAATGTATATCGATGGTTTTAAAAATCATGCAATTTCATAATCGATATGCAATCAAATCCAATATTTAGAACACACAATTCAACCAATTCAATCATCAAACAAATTAAACCTTTACATGAATTTTTATTTCAATAATCTCATCCAATCGCTACTAAAAATTTATGCAATACACAAGCAATTTTTATGCTAAGTGAAGCATGCAAAGTGGAGTACTTTCAATTAGATATAGTAGCGTGAGTTAAAAGAATAACTCATCGAAATGACGAATTGTAGAATTATCAATGTCCCAGACAACGTAGTTATGCATAAAATTATTGCGTTCGCTCCTTTGCCCGTCATTTGCAACTACTTGCTTGCAAACCACCTTGAAATCAGCAGCAGCTGCAATATAATTTCCCCCCTTTATCACTGCCAAGCCTGCCATTGACACCAATCATGCCCATCGATGTCGAACTACTCGTGCCCCCATCTATTGCAAGTTGCAACTTCACGGATCCCCCTTCCATAGCCAGTCTCGTGTGTGACTTCAAATGCAACGCCATTACTATGGTGTTCGCTCAATCCCAAGCTCCATCGCACGTCCGTGAGCCTTTTTTTCGCGTTCGATTTCTTATTTTAGGATTAAGGATTTAGGGTAAGGCTAACAAATGAAATAGAGTGGGTTCATGCAGTCTTAGGATGAGGAGGATTAGAATTAGGTTTTGGGCTTTGTATTGTTTGAGCCTATTTTAATTGAATCAAGAAGTTTTCTTTTCTTTTTAAGCAACTCATTTACACACACACGTAGAGTCAAATTATAATCCAATTAAATTTTAAACTGATTTACACTTTATTTCATGACAAATATATACATCCTGACAACAACACAATCACATTTAGTCCAATATCATTTCACTCTATTTAATTATCCACTGAACTGATATAAATAAAGTTATTCATCTTCGTCAATTTATTGATAGTAGTGAATATCGAAAAGAATTCCTTTCATCTATTTCGATTATATATAATTATTTACACATTTAGATATTTTTATATTTAAGAATAACACTTTATCCAATTTAATATATCTTCTGAAAATCATATTTTTATTAATCAATTCAATTTGCTAAAACAAAAATCTATTACTAAATATACTTTAATTAAATGAAAATCTTATTTTCAAAACATTAATTATTAAAAAATTGAATTCAAATGCTTTTACTATAAGTAAATTTGTCCAATATTACAGTTTCAAAAACAGGGTTGCTACAGACCTCTCGCTTATGAAAAATTGCATTCTCGCAATTTCTTATAAGGAGACGTCTCATACAACACAATTATCAACTCCCTTTCGATAACTATAATCAAATTAAAATTCCTTTAATTGGTTAATATTGAAATCAAACATATCGTAATAACTTAAATGGACTCATTTACTGATTTACATTTCTTTACATAAGAAAAATTATCAAAAAATTTCTATGTGTCAAAATTTTTCAAAAATTTCGATAGAGTCTCCTTTGTATGGAGAGCCGTTTGCAATTTGACAATATAATATATACGATATACATCGACCACACGGCCGGAAATACAATATATATTAATATTTCTAAATTTTTTGTATTTAATCCGAAAGCGTACCTTTATTTTAGCATTTTAAAACGAGCTATCATACTTTTTATATAAGCATAACCTATCTATCATCTCCATCCAAATGCACTTCTTGAGTACCTGTACTCAACTTAAGCTGAATATTAGTCACATGGAAGAAATATATAAAAAGTATGCAAGCATTTATTATAAAAACAATACGACGTCCATATTCAACCCACTTTCACTAATTTTTCTAAGGCCGAAACCATCATTTAAAGTTATGATTTCTAAAAGTAAATGGTTATATAGTGTTTCAGCTTTCCAAAATATTATCTGGATTGCAAAAATATGGATTATATCACGAACTAGGGTGAATTTTCTAAAACGAATCAACCCATATATTTTCAATGAATTTGCAGGACCACCTATTAAAACTGCAATTTTAAATTATTAAACGACAAGATTACGCGAAACACTTAAAATAAAAGTAGCTGTTTAGGTTATAAGTTTTCCAGAATGGGTAAGATCGCAAAATCAGATAAATCGTTTTAAAGTTACGAACAAATTATTTCAGCTCTGTCTTATAATAATTTCCATTTAAACACATCAACATGCCCTCCTTTTATTTCTCGTTTTAATATTAGTAAACTTCAAAATTTTGAAAAGCGATGAACACAAAAGTTTTTTCCTATTGGCATATCTTTCAAATGAAATTAAAATCGCTGAAAACAGATGAAAATTTTGAAATATATAGCTAAAACAAATCATGATTTTCCACTTAAACATTATAATAGTTCATATTTGAAGTCTAATCCTAACCTGCAAGTATAGATGAAGTATTATACCAGCATAGTTCTAATAATATAACTAGCTTCAAACTCAACAATATATCTACTCAAAATTACATTTCTGGCTTTTCCCATAACCAATAAAAATAAGTTTGTTAGGAGTATTTGTTGGTTACAAAAGAAAACAGCAATTTTATTTCCTTTTTTTTCATTCAGTACAATAATGAAAGCTATATATATGCTTACAACATGCCAGTCCAACATAAAATTAATGCAAATACAACCTTTCAGTCTTTCAAAAATTTCACTATGAACTGACATTACCTTTTATTTTTAATATTCCCAAAGCTGCTTTGAATTTGAGTCAACACAGCCCCCCCCCCCAAATCAAAGATGCTTCATTCCCAGCATGTCTCTTAGTTTTAAGAAGGTTTCACCTGAAACTGGCTTTGTAAATATATCGGCTGCTTGCTCCGTAGTGTGGCAGTATTGCAGCTCTATTGTTTTCCGTTTTCACATGATCTCTAAGGAAATGAAACCGAGTATCAATGTGCTTACTTCTTCCATGATGCACCAGATTTTTCACTAGTTGAATAGCTGATTTGTTGTCTACACATATCACAGTCGCCTCCTCTTGCGGAACATCCAGCTCTGTCAAAATATTTCTCAACCAAATAGCCTCACAAACAGTTGATGAGAGTGCCACGTACTCAGCTTCGCATGAAGATAACACCACAACACTTTGTTTTTTCGAAGTCCAAGAAAATGTAGTTGATCCAAAATAGAATACATAACCTGTTGTGCTTTTCCTTTCATCTTTGTCGCCTCCCCAATCACTATCCGAATAACCTATTAGCTTTGCATTTTCACTGCAATGATAGAGAAGACCATGATTGAGAGTGCCTTTTATATATCTCAAGATTCTTTTTGCAGCTAACCAATGCGACTTGTTCGGTGTATCCATGTAGCGACTTACGAGTCCAACTCCATACACAATATCAGGCCTTGTGATCGTCAAGTACCTCAAAATGCCGACCAAACTCTTTTCAAGAGTCGAGCCCACCTGAACTTCATTTTCTTTTCTTGATAACTTTGTTCCTGCTGCTATCGGAAAATTCACAGGTTTGCAATTTATCATATTGAATTTTTTCAGGATTTCATCCATGTACCTTTTTTGAGATATATATATATATATATATATATATATATATAATCTTCCATTTGTTTCACTTCAATGCCAAGAAAGTAGGACATTAGTCCGCTGTCCGTCATTTCAAACTCCTCAAACATTGATTGTTTAAACTCCATAAGCATTTCAACACTTCTTCCTGCGCATAGCAAGTCATCAATGTATATGCAAACTATCAACAAATGGCCAACATGATTTTTCTTTATATACACAGCATGCTCATATGGACATTTTATGAACTCATTTTGATGAAGATATCTATCAAGTCGTGCATTCCAAGCTCTCGGTGCCTGCTCCAAACCATATAATGCCTTTTTTAGATGATATACCTTTCTTTCCTCTCCTTCTACCACAAAACCATCTGGTTGCTGGACATATACTTCTTCCTCAAGAATTCCATTGAGAAAAGGCGATTTGACATCGAGTTGATATATTTTCCAATTATTTTGAGCAGAAAAAGCGATCAATAGTCTTATCGTGTCAAGTCTTGCAACCGGTGCAAATACCTCTTCATAGTCAATTCCATATTTTTGTTTATAGCCTTTAGCTACAAGCCTTGCCTTATATCGAGAAATTTCACCATCTGCTTTACGCTTAATTTTGTAAACCCACTTAACATCAATAGCCTTTTGTCTTGTTGGAAGTGTTGTCAGCTCCCAGGTTTTATTTTTCTCAATAGCTTGCATTTCCTCCTTCATTGCCATTCGCCAACAATCTTCTTTTACCCCTTCTTGAAAAGTAAGAGGCTCTTGATCGACATACAAGCAAAAAAGATTATTTGCTACATTATTCTCTGTCTTCTCATAAATATCCTTCAAGCTTCTCATTTTTACAGGACTTTGCTGCCTTGAAACTTCGTTGCTGCTTTCTCCAATAGACGGAGAGTTACTTCTTGGAGAGGCTGTTTGAGGAGACAATGGTGTCACCTGTTGAATTTCAGCAAGGGGCTCTTCTGAGTTTTCCAGTGCAGGTTGGTTTTGATCAACCTTCACATCGTCACTCCAATTCCAAGTTTCATTTTCATTAAATATAACATCTCTACTAATCACCAACTTCTTTGTTAGTGGACGGTAAAGCTTGTATGCCTTTGAGTTCTCACTATATCCAAGAAAAATGCATTTTTCACCATGATCATCTAACTTCTTTCTATTGGATTTTGGTATGTATGAGTATGCAACACATCCGAAAATCCTTAGGTGTGCAACACTTGGTTTGTAGCCGCTCCACGCTTCTTGAGTCTCATGTGTTTGACACTTTTGGTAGGACAACGATTGAGAATATATGCTGAGCATGCAACTGCTTCCGCCTAGAAATTTTTTGGCAGCCCTTTCTCTTTAAGCATAGTTCTAGTCATGTTTAAAATTGTTCGGCTCTTCCTTTCAGCAATTCCGTTTTGTTGCGGGGTGTACGCAGCGGTAAATTGATGCTTTACGCCATGTTCCTTGCAATACTCGTCAAATGCTTTTGAAGTGTACTCGCCACCACGATCGGAACGAAGAGATACAAGCTTATGACCAGATTCATTTTCAACAAGTGCTTTAAAAACTTTGAATACATTCAAGGCAGCAGATTTTTCTTTAAGAAAATAAACCCAAAGTTTTCGACTATAATCATCAATGAAAGTGATAAAGTATTTATTACCTCCTAATGATACAGGCTCTATTGGTCCACATATGTCAGTATGCACAAGTTGTAGTGGTGCTATAGCTTTCCAAGATTTGCCGCTTGAGAAAGGAAGTCTTGAATGCTTGCTAAGTATGCATTCTTCACAAGTGTCTTTTGGCACTTCAATCATTGGCAATCCATGCACCAAATTTGATGAAGACAGCAACTTTAGACCACCAAAATAAAGATGTCCCAAGCGAAGGTGCCATTTCCATGACTCATCTTGCTTATGTCCATAAAGACACCTTTCAGATTTGTTGTTGAGATGCAGTGAAAACATGCGATTGCTGGTCATTGGAACATGAACTACAATTCTTCCAGATCTATCTCTCAAAGTAAGTGAATTGTCTACCATGTGTATGTTGTATCCTTTCTCCAAAAGCTGTCCAATACTTAGAATATTGCTTTTCATGTTGGGAACATAATATACATCAGAAATATAACCTTTCTTGCCATCTTTTAAATCAAACTGTATTGTACCTTTGCCTTCAACAGAAAGTTTGGAGGAGTCTCCAAGATTCACGGTTCCCTGAACTCCTTCTATAAGTTTTGCAAATAAGTTTTTCTTGCCACACATATGATTGCTCGCTCCAGAATCAAAATACCAAGTATCATATTGAATGTTTGAATCATCTTGAGCAAAAGGTAGCATGGTATCATTACCTCCATCATTTGATGTTTCTGCAATGTTAGCTTGTTCATCATTTTTACTCCAACAATCAACAGCGTAATGTCCAAATTTCCCGCATTTATGGCACTGTAACTTTTTTGCAGTTTCATGTGCATGGACTCTTCCTCTGCCACGGTAGCCTCCACGTCCTCGACCTCTAAAACCTTGATTATGATGATCTTGGCTTGATCATTGAAAGACACTACGACCTCGACCTCTACCACGGCCTCGGCTGTAGCTAGATCTTCTTCGATCGTTTAGCATCGGCTTTGACTCTAATTCTTGTTCTGGTGGTGCTTGATTTGAATTCTTTTGCATTCTTTGCTCATGCACTTGAAGCAAACCCAACAATTCGTCAATTGTAAGCTTCTCTAAATCTTAGATTCTTCGTTAGCTACAACCACATGCTCAAATTTAGAGGAAAGAGATCGAAGCACCTTTTCGACGACGCGGATGTCATCAATTTTCTCATTTTTCTTTTCAAGCCATTTACAACAACCAACAAGTGTGAGAAGTAGTCTGACACTAATTCTCCATCTTTCATGTGAAGTGCTTCAAACTCGCTCCGTAATGCTTGTAGACGAACTCGCTTTACTCGATCATCACCTTTGTAGATGGTAGCAAGGATTTCCCATGCTTGTTTGCTTGTTGTTGCTTCGACAACCTTTTCAAATGTAGCCTCATCTAGTCCTTGGTAGAGTGTAAACAGGGCCTTTTTATCCTTCATTCTCTGCTCCTTAAGAATCCTCTTTCTCTGCTCTGTGTATGCAGCCTCTTCTTCAGCGATGGGTTCTAAAAAACCATCTGTGACAGTTTCCCAAAGATCTAAGGATCCAAACAAAGCCTTCATTTGGATTGGCCAGGAACCATAATTATCTTTTGTTAACCTGGGTATTTGTTGCTGAACAATGCTGGAGTTCATGCTCGCTCGGATACCAGTTCTGTTGGCTACAAAAGCAAACAGCAATTATATTTCCTTTTTCTTTCATTCAGTACAATAATGAAAGCTATATATATATGCTTACAACATGCCAGTCCAACATAAAATAAATGCAAATACAACCTTTCAGTCTTTCAAAAATTTCACTATGAACCGACATTACCTTTCATTTTTAATATTCCCAAAGCTGCTTTGAATTTGAGTCAACAGTATTTAAACTTAATAGCTAAAATGGATCATTTCAATAATCCTTAGCCAAGATGCTAGAAATTTAATACCTTGCTATTATGAAAGATATATACAGAAATGGGTTTTATAATCTATCTTAGCTCATCATCCTGTTTCCACAGTTTTACAGGCAAAGGGGTTGTAACTGATAAATTCTAGGCTCCATCCGAATGACTTTCTATTCTAAGCTTACTACCTTTAACAATTTTTTTTTGTTTTAGGTATATGATAGATATTTGGTTAGATAATACTGAGGCAAAAGGTAGCATGTTAAATTAAATTAATGACCAATGCAATCATGTTATCCCAAGCGGAAAATGCAGAGTTCATATAGCACCACAAGTAAAATGCATCTTTTGAAATGTTGAAACATGTTATGTTTAACTGCAAATATGCTACAAGTTTCATAATTATGAAGTCTAACCTGACATGGAAATTTTTAATACAAGGCAGTTAGGATACAAGAAAAATAAAATAAAGTCAAATGACTATGTTAGGTTGTTTTAGCCTTGCTCGATTTGTGATAATGTGATTAATAATATTGCTGCACACATCATTTTCAGGAATCATTGATCTGTAGAAAACTTTTAATTCACTTAAAATGCACACCTTATTTCTGTATACCATATAAATTGATTATCTGTACATGTTGGCCATTACATGTGTGTAAGAATTTGATTTTAAAACTTGCAATCACATTGCCAGATGTATTCTTTGACATAAGAAAATGCAAAAACAAAACATGTAGCCTTCGTACAAGATCTGATTCCAAATTTAGAGCTCATTTCAAACTTACTATAGAAATGTACTTTCTGTTGGAATTCCTTAACAAATAAAATGAATGAAATATACAAAGTCCCACATCGCCAAATTATTGAAGCTATATTGGTTTATATATGGATTTTTCATAAGGAGGTTGGGGGCCCTGTATGCTTCGTTGTGAGGAGGGAGATCATGCATCTTCACCACACGTGCGCGCCGCCGCCGTCCAACCGGCCGGGTTTGGGTTTGGGTCTAATATGATACTCGTATTTTTACTGGAGTGGGCTTGCAGGTATATGAACGGAAGCGGATTGCTGAGGAGGTGCGATTTCTGAAGCGGACGCGAACGCAGGCGCGGTTGAATGGATGCGGCATGAGCGGGTGCGACCCAATTGAAGTGGCGCGGGTGCGGCTGTACGAAGTGATATACTCGTTACAGTCTTCTTCTTTTCTTCTGCTACTATACTCTGAATCACAGAGTGATATACTCATTACAATCTCGAGCAGAATTCGTATGTTGTATCTTGGGAGAATTTTGAAATAAAATTCTTAAGATGTTATACGTCCAGTATACCAAAACAGAGAATAATCAATTATAAATGTACAAGGAAGCAATGTCATCTTCTGAGTCCTCATGTTGGAAACAAGCAATCCAAAGTGAGATTGATTCAATTCTAAGTAATAAAACTTGGGAAATTGTTAATATTCCACCAGAAATAAAACCAATTGGCTGCAAATGGATTTTCAAGAAAAAAAATGAAAACAGATGGCCCTATCGACAAGTACAAAGCCAGATTAGTAGCCAAAGGATATCGTCAAAAAGAAGGAGTAGACTTTTTTGATACATATTCGCCGGTAACCTCTATAAGAATGCTAATAGCAATTGCATCCATCTATAATCTAGAGATTCATCAGATAGATGTAAAAACACCATTCTTAAATGGGAATCTCGATGAGGAGATTTACATGAAGCAACCTGAGGGATTTATTTCCAAAGGAAATGAAAACAAAGTCTGTAGATTAGTCAAATCATTATACGGACTAAAACAAGCTCTAAAGCAACGGCACGCAAAATTTGATAGTGTCATGATGAGAAATGGTTTTCGCATATGTGACAAATGTGTTTATTATAAACAACTTGGACAATCATATGTGATGATCTGTCTACATGTGGACGGTATGCTAATATTCGGTCCAAATACTCAGGTAATTGAAACCATAAAGAAAATGTTGATCAACAATTTCGACATGAAAGACTTGGGTGTTGCAGATGTTATTTTGGGAATAAAAATAATAAGAACACATAATGGAATTGAGTTATCTCAATCACATTATGTTGAAAAAGTGATTGAAAGATTTCAAAATTTTGGAATTAAAGGAGTAAATACACCTTTTAATCCATCAGAAGTACTGCATTAAAACACTAATGAGAGTGTAATGCAACTGGAATATTCTCGTGTAATAGGATGTATCATGTATGTCATGAATTGCACAAGACCAAATATAGCTTATGCAGTAAGTCGATTGAGCAGGTATACAAGCAATCCAGGAAAGGAACACTGGAAAGCACTAATGAGAGTGCTTGGATATTTAAAAAATACCACTAACTATTTCTTACACTATGGAAAATATCCTGCCGTCTTAGAAGGATATAGTGATTCAAACTGGATTGCAGATTCAAAGAAATCAAAATCAACGAGTGGTTATGTCTTTACCCTAGCAGGGGCAGCAGTGTCATGTAAATCTACTAAACAAACATGCATAGCTCGATCCACTATGGAATCAGAGTTCATTGCATTAGATAAACCAGGCGAAGAAGCAGAATGGCTTCGTCACTTTTTAGAAGATATTCCATTTTGGCCTAAACCTGTACCGGCCATATGCATACACTATGATAACCAAGCTGCGCTAAGAAGAGCGCACAATTTTGTGTATAATGGAAAGTCACGACATATTCGTCGACGCCATAACACAGTTAGGCAGTTACTCTCAAATGGAACAATTTCCATAGATTATGTGAGAACAAATGATAACCTATCGGATCCATTTACTAAAGGTTTATCAAGAGAGAAAATTGACTGCGCATCGAGGGGAATGGGTTTAAAAGCCTAAACCACAAAGAGTTATCTTATACGGAAACCTATCATAGCGACTGGAGATCCCACTGACTAGGATCAATAGGCAAACCAGTTCTGAATAACTCAAGACGTAATGCATTTGCATGGACATAGTCCAACTCCATTCCTACGGTGCACAACATAAATGCATGCCTACAGAAGTATTTAAAGGTTAAAACTACCATATCTTGGAAATAACAAGTGGGGTATATGTAGGATACTCTTAATGGTTGCGATCACCTATGTTAGTGTGAGCTAGGTCGGCTCAATGAGAATATTAAAAGGCTTTTATTCTCTACAACACTCGCAGAACCAAAAATTGTTCAGGACCAAAATGAACACAACCAAGAGATTGGATGAGAAGGGAATCAATGTTTCGTAAAACTTATTGTCTGGATATACAATAAAGGCCGACGGTTCAAGATGAAATAATTCACCGATTAGCCAAGTAGATCCGATAAGTTTTAACTAGGGAAAATTCAAAGTGAAATAACTACTTATCCACGATAAAGCATTATTCCATATATACTCTGTGATATTTCGCTTTGTGTGGGGGATATGTATATTATCATTCATGTGGGGGATTGTTCAAATTCCTTAACAAATAAAATGAATGAAATATACAAAGTACCACATCGCCAAATTATTGAAGCTATATTGGTTTATATATGGCTTTTTCATGAGGAGGTTGGGGGCCTGGGGCTCCCAAATGTATGCTTTGTTGTGAGAAGGGAGATCATGCATCTCCACCACTCGTGCGCACGCCACCGCCGTCCGTCCGACCGACCGAACCGGGCCGGGCTCGGGTTTGGGTCTAATATGATACTCGTATTTTTACTGCAACTAGACCGGGCTTTTTTAATAGTTGCAGGCTATATGAACGGACGCGACTGTTCATAAACGGACGCGGATTGCCGAGGAGGTGCGACTTCTGAAGCGAACGCAGGTTGAATAGGTGCGAACACAGGCGGGTGCGACCCGACTGGAGCAGACACGGTTGAATGGATGAGGCATGAGCGGGTGCGACCCGATTGAAGTGGCGCGGGCAAACAGAAGCAAATAGCAGGCGGGTGCGACAATACGAAGTGGTACGGACGCGACTGTTTGAGCGAATGGGTGCAGACACGACCGTTCGAAAGAGATACGGACCAACTATAAATAAGAAGGAAAACTGATCACTTTCCTCACTGATTTAAGAATCCGAATCATCTACTTTGTTCTGTTATTATACTCTAAATCACAGAGTGATATACTCATTACAATCTCGAGCAGAATTCGTCTGTTGTATCTTGGGAGAATTTTGAAATAAAATTCTTAAGATGTTATACGTCCAGTATACCAAAGCAGAGAATAATCAATTATAAACGTACAAGGAAGCAATGTCATCTTCTGAGTCCTCATGTTGGAAAGAAGCAATCCAAAGTGAGATTGATTCAATTGTAAGTAATAAAACTTGGGAAATTGTTGATATTCCACCAGGAATATAACCAATTGGCTGAAATGGATTTTCAAGAAGAAAATGAAAGCAGATGGCTCTATCGACAAGTATAAAGCCAGATTAGTAGCCAAAGGATATTGTCAAAAAGAAGGAGTAGACTTTTTAGATACATATCCGCCAGTAGCCTCTATAAGAACGCTAATAGCAATTGCATCCATCTAGAGATTCATCAGATGGATGTAAAAACAGCAATATTAAATGGAAACTTGATGAGGAGATTTACATAGAGCAACCTGAGGGATTTATTTCCAAAGGAAATGAAAACAAAGTCTGTAGATTAGTCAAATCATTATACAGACTAAAACAATCTCCAAAGCAATGGCACGCAAAATTTTATAGTGTCATGATGAGAAATGGTTTTCGTATAAATGAATGTGACAAATGTGTTTATTATAAACAACTTGGACAATCATATGTGATGATCTGTCTACATGTGGACGATATGCTAATATTCGGTCCAAATACTCAGGTAATTGAGACCATATAGAAAATGTTGATCAACAATTTCGTCAAGAAAGACTTGAGTGTTGCAGATGTTATTTTGGGAATAAAAATAATAAGAACTCCTAATGGAATTGAATTATCTCAATCACATTATGTAGAAAAAGTGATTTAAAGGTTTCAAAATTTTGGTATTAAAGGAGTAAATACACCTTTTAATCCATCAGAAGTACTGCATAAAAATACTAATGAGAGTGTAATGCAACTGGAATATTCTCGTTTAATAGGATGTCTCATGTATCTCATGAATTGCACATGACCAGATATAGCTTATGCAGTAAGTCGACTGGGCAGGTATACAAGCAATCGAGGAAAGGAACACTGGAAAGCACTAATGAGAGTGATTGGATATTTAAAAAATACCACTAACTATTCCTTACATTATGGAAAATATCCTGCCGTCTTAGAAGGATATAGTGATGCAAACTGGATTGCAGATTCAGAAGAATCAAAATCAACGAGTGGTTATGTCTTTACCCTAGCAGGGGCAGCAGTGTCATGTAAATCTACTAAACAAACATGCATAGCTCGATCCACTATGGAATCAGAGTTTATTGCATTGGATAAAGCAGGCGAAGAAGCAGAATGGCTTCGTCACTTTTTATAAGATATTCCATTCTGGCCTAAACCTATACCGGCCATATGCATACACTGTGATAACCAAGCTGCGCTAAGCAGAGCGCACAATTTTGTGTATAATGGAAAGTCACGACATATTCGTCGATGCCATAACACAGTTAGGCAGTTACTCTCAAATGGAACAATTTCCATAGATTATGTGAGAACAAATGATAACCTAGCGGATCCATTTACTAAAGGTTTATCAAGAGAGAAAATTGACTACGCATCGAGGGAAATAAGTTTAAAAGCCTAAACCACAAAGAGTTATCTTATACGGGAAACTATCCTAGCAAATGAAGATCCCACGGACTAGGATCAGTAGGCAAACTAGTTCTGAATAACTCAAGACGTAATGCATTTGCATGGACATAGTCCAACTCATTCCTATGGTGCACAACATAAATGCATGCCTACAGAAGTATTTAAAGGTTAAAACTATGTTTTTTAATGATGACCATATCTTGGAAATAACAAGTGGGGTATATGTAGGATACTCTTAACGGTTGCGATCACCTATATTAGTGTGAGCTGGGTCGGTTCTATGAGAATATTAAAAGGCTTTTATTCTCTACAACACTCGCAGAACCAAAAATTGTTCAGGACCAAAATGAACACAACCAAGAGATTGGATGATAAGGGAATCAATGCTTCGAAAAACTTATTGTCTGGATATACAATAAAGGCCGACGGTTCAAGATGAAATAATTCACCGATTAGCCAAGTAGATCCGATAAGTTTTAACTAGGGAAAGTTCAAAGTGAAATATCTACTTATCCACGATAAAGCATTATTCCATATATACTCTGTGATATTTCGCTTTGTGTGGGGGATATGTATATTATCATTCATGTGGAGGATTGTTGGAATTCCTTAACAAATAAAATGAATGAAATATACAAAGTCCCACATCGCCAAATTATTGAAGCTATATTGGTTTATATATGGCTTTTTCATAAGGAGATTGGGGGCCTGAGGCTCCCAAATGTATGCTTCGTTGTGAGAAGGGAGATCATGCATCTCCACCAAACACGCGCACGCGCCGCCGTCGTCCGTCCGACCGACCGAACCGGGCCGGACTCGGGTTTGGGTCTAATATGATACTCGTATTTTTACTGCAACTGGACCGGGCTTTTTTAACAGTTTCAGGCTATATGAACGGACGCGACTGTTCATAAGCAGACGCGGATTGCTAAGGAGGTGCGACTTCTGAAGCGGACACGGGTTGAATAGACGTGAACACAGGCGGGTGCGACCCGACTGAAACAGACGCGGTTAAATGGATGCGGCATGAGCAGGTGCGACCCGATTGAAGTGGCGTGGGCAAACAGATGCAAATAGCAGGCGGGTGCGACTGTACGAAGTGGTACGGACGCGATTGTTTGAGCGAACGGGTGCAGACACGACCGTTCGGAAGAGATACGGGCCAACTATAAATAAGAAGGAAAACCGATCACTTTCCTCACAGATTTAAGAATCCGAATCTTCTTCGTTTCTTCTGCTACTATACTCTAAATCACAGAGTGATATACTCATTACAATCTCGAGCAGAATTCGTCTGTTGTATCTTGGGAGAATTTTGAAATAAAATTCTTAAGATGTTATACGTCCAGTATATCAAAACAGAGAATAATCAATTATAAACGTACAAGAAAGCAATGTCATCTTCCGAGTCCTCATGTTGGAAAGAAGCAATTTAAAGTGAGATTGATTCAATTCTTAGTAATAAAACTTGGAAAATTGTTGATATTCCACCAGGAATAAAACCAATTGGCTGTAAATGGATTTTCAAGAAGAAAATGAAAGCAGATGGCTCTATGGACAAGTATAAAGCCAGATTAGTAGCCAAAGGATATCGTCAAAAAGAAGGAGTAGACTTTTTTGATACATATTCGTCGGTAACCTCTATAAGAATGCTAATAGCAATTGCATCCATCTATAATCTAGAGATTCATCAGATGGATGTAAAAACACCATTCTTAAATGGGAATCTCGATGAGGAGATTTACATGGAGCAACCTGAGGGATTTATTTCCAAAGGAAATGAAAACAAAGTCTGTAGATTAGTCAAATCATTATATGGACTAAAACAGGCTCCAAAGGAATGGCACGCAATATTTGATAGTGTCATGATGAGAAATGGTTTTCGTATAAATGGATGTGACAAATGTGTTTATTATAAACAACTTGGACAATCATATGTGATGATCTGTCTACATGTGGACGATATGCTAATATTCGGTCCAAATACTCATGTAATTGAGACCATAAAGAAAATGCTGATCAACAATTTTGACATGCAAGACTTGGGTGTTGCAGATGTTATTTGGTAATAAAAATAATAAGAACACTAATGGAATTGAGTTATCTCAATCACATTATGTAGAAAAAGTGATTGAAAGATTCCAAAATTTTGGAATTAAAGGAGTAAATACACCTTTTAATCCATCAGAAGTACTGCATAAAAACACTAATGAGAGTGTAATGCAACTGGAATATTCTCGTGTAATAGAATGTCTCGTGTATCTCATGAATTGCACAAGACCAGATATACCTTATGTAGTAAGTCGACTGAGCAGGTATACAAGCAATCCAGGAAAGGAACACTGGAAAGCACTAATGAGAGTGCTTGGATGTTTAAAAAATACCACTAACTATTCCTTAAATTATGGAAAATATCCTGCCATCTTAAAAGGATATAGTGATGCAAACTGGATTGCAGATTCAGAGGAATCAAAATCAATGAGTGGTTATGTCTTTACCCTAGCAGGGGCAGCAGCGTCATGTAAATCTACTAAACAAACATGCATAGCTCGATCCACTATGGAATCAGAGTTCATTACATTAGATAAAGCAAGCGAAGAAGCAGAATGGCTTCGTCACTTTTTAGAAGATATTCCATTCTGGCCTAAACCTGTACCGGCCTTATGAATACACTGTGATAACCAAGATGCGCTAAGCAGAGCGCACAATTTTGTGTATAATGGAAAGTCATGACATATTCGTCGACTCCGTAACACAGTTAGGCAGTTACTCTCAAATGGAACAATTTCCTTAGATTATGTGAGAACAAATGATAACCTAGTGGATCCATTTACTAAAGGTTTATCAAGAGGGAAAATTGACTGCGCATCGAGGGGAATGGGTTTAAAAGCCTAACTCACAAAGAGTTATCTTATACGAAAACCTATCCTAGCGACTGGAGATCCCATGGACTAGGATCATTAGGCAAACCAGATCTGAATAACTCAAGACGTAATGCATTTGCATGGACATAGTCCAACTCCATTCCTATGGTGCACAACATAAATGCATGCCTGCAGAAGTATTTAAAGGTTAAAACTATGTTTTTTAATGATGACCATATCTTGGAAATAACAAGTGGGGTATATGTAGGATACTCTTAATGGTTGCGATCGCCAATGTTAGTATGAGCTGGGTCGGCTCTATGAGAATATTAAAAGGCTTTTATTCTCTACAACACTCGCAGAACCGAAAATTGTTCAGGACCAAAATGAACACAACCAAGAGATTGGATGAGAAGGGAATCGATGCTTCGTAAAACTTATTGTCTGGATATACAATAAAGGTCGACGGTTCAAGATGAAATAATTCACTGATTAGCCAAGTAGATCCGATAATTTTTAACTAGGGAAAGTTCAAAGTGAAATATCTACTTATCCACGATAATTATTATTCCATATATACTCTGTGATATTTCGCTTTGTGTGGGGGATATGTATATTATCATTCATGTAGGGGATTGTTGGAATTCCTTAACAAATAAAATGAATGAAATATACAAAGTCCCACATCGCCAAATTATTGAAGCTATATTGGTTTATATATGGCTTTTTCATGAGGAGGTTGGGGGCCTGGGGATCCCGAATGTATGCTTCGTTGTGAGGAGGGAGATCATGAATCTCCACCACACACGCGCGCCCCCCGTCGTCCGTCCGACCGACCGAACCGAGCCGGGCTCGGGTTTGGGTGTAATATGATACTCGTATTTTTACTGCAAATGGAGCGGGCTTTTTTAACAGTTGCAGGCTATATTAACGGATGCGACTGTTCATAAGCGGATGCGGATTGCTGAGGAGGTGCGACTTCTAAAGCGGACGCGGGTTGAATAGGCGCGAACACAGGCGGGTGTGACCTGACTGAAGCAGACGCGGTTGAATGGATGCGGCATGAGTGGGTGTGACCCGATTGAAGTGGCACGGGCAAACAGAAGCAAATAGTAGGTGGGTGCGACTGTATGAAGTGGTACGGACGCGACTGTTTGAGCGAAAGGGTGCAGACACGACCGTTTGGAAGAGATACGGACCAACTATAAATAAGAAGGAAAACTGATCACTTTCCTCACTAATTTAAGAATCCGAATCTTCTTCTATTCTTCTGCTACTATACTCTAAATCACAGAGTGATTTACTCATTACAATCTCGAGCAGAATTCGTCTGTTGTATCTTAGGAGAATGTTGAAATAAAATTCTTAAGATGTTATACGTCCAATATACCAAAACAGAGAATAATCAATTATAAACGTACAAGGAAGCAATGTCATCTTCTGAGTCCTCATGTTGGAAAGAAGCAATCCAAAGTGAGAATGATTCAATTCTAAGTAATAAAACTTGGGAAATTGTTGATATTCCACCAGGAATAAAACCAATTGGCTGTAAATGGATTTTCAAGAAGAAAATGAAAGCAGATGGCTCTATCGACAAGTATAAAGCCAGATTAGTAGCCAAAGGATATCGTCAAAAAGAAGGAGTAAACTTTTTTGATACATATTCGTCGGTAACCTCTATAAGAATGCTAATAGCAATTGCATCCATCTATAATCTAGAGATTCATCAGATGGATGTAAAAACAACATTCTTAAATGGGAATCTCGATGAGGAGATTTACATGGAGCAACCTGAGGGATTTATTTCCAAAGGAAATGAAAACAAAGTCTGTAGATTAGTCAAATCATTATATGGACTAAAACAGGCTCCAAAGTAATGGCACGCAAAATTTGATAGTGTCATGATGAGAAATGGTTTTCGTATAAATGAATGTGACAAATGTGTTTATTATAAACAACTTGGACAATCATATGTGATGATCTGTCTACATGTGGACGATATGCTAATATTCGGTCCAAATACTCATGTAATTGAGACCATAAAGAAAATGCTGATCAACAATTTCGACATGCAAGACTTGGGTGTTGCATATGTTATTTGGTAATAAAAATAATAAGAACACTAATGAAATTGAGTTATCTCAATCACATTACGTAGAAATAGTGATTGAAAGATTTCAAAATTTTGGAATTAAAGGAGTAAATACAACTTTTAATGCATCAGAAGTACTGCATAAAAACACTAGTGAGAGTGTAATGCTACTGGAATATTCTCGTGTAATAGGATGTCTCATGTATCTCATGAGTTGCACAAGACCAGATATAGCTTATGTAGTAAGTCGACTGAGCAGGTATACAAGCAATCCACGAAAGGAACACTGGAAAGCACTAATGAGAGTGCTTGGATATTTAAAAATTACCACTAACTGTTCCTTACATTATGGAAAATATCCTGCCGTCTTAGAAGGATATAGTGATGCAAACTGGATTGCAGCTTCAGAGGAATCAAAATCAACGAGTGGTTATGTCTTTACCCTAGCTGGGGCAGTAGTGTCATGGAAATTAACTAAACAAACATGCATAGCTCGATCCACTATGGAATCAGAGTTCATTGCATTAGATAAAGCAGGCGAAGAAGCAGAATGGCTTCGTCACTTTTTAGAAGATATTCCATTCTGGCCTAAACCTGTACCGGCTATATGCATACACTGTGATAACCAAGCTGCGGTAAGCAGAGCGCACAATTTTGTTTATAATGAAAAGTCACGACATATTCGTCGACGCCATAACACAGTTAGGCAGTTACTCTCAAATGGAACAATTTCCATATACTATGTGAGAACAAATGATAACCTAGTGGATCCATTCACTAAAGGTTTATCAAGAGAGAAAATTGACTGTGCATCGGGGGGAATGGGTTTAAAAGCCTAAACCACAAAGAGTTTTCTTATACGAAAACCTATCCTAGCGACTGGAGATCCCACGGACTAGGATCAATAGGCAAACCAGTTCTGAATAAGTCAAGATGTAATGCATTTGCATGGACATAGTCCAACTCCATTCCTATGGTGCACAACATAAATGCATGCCTACAGAAGTATTTAAAGGTTAAAACTATGTTTTTAATGATGATCATATCTTGTAAATAACAAGTGGGGTATATGTGGGATACTCTTAATGGTTGCGACCACCTATGTTAGTGTGAGCTGGGTCGGCTCTATGAGAATATTAAAAGGCTTTTTTCTCTACAACACTCACAGAACCAAAAATTATTCAGGACCAAAATGAACACAACCAAGAGATTGGATGAGAAGGGAATCAATGCTTCGTAAAACTTATTGTCTCGATATACAATAAAGGCCGATGGTTCAAGATGAAATAATTCACCGATTAGCCAAGTAGATCCGATAAGTTTTAACTAAGGAAAGTTCAAAGTGAAATATCTACTTATCCACGATAAAGCATTATTCCATATATACTCTATGATATTTCGCTTTGTGTGGAGGATATGTATATTATCATTCATGTGGGGGATTGTTGGAATTCCTTAACAAATAAAATGAATGAAATATACAAAGTCCCACATCGCCAAATTATTGATGCTATATTGGTTTGTATATGGCTTTTTCATAAGGAGGTTGGGGACCTGAGGCTCCCAAATGTATGCTTCGTTGTGAGGAGGGAGATCACGCATCTCCCACACACACGTGCGCGCGACGCCGCCGTCCGTCCGATCGAACCGGGCCGGGCTCGGGTTTGGGTTTGGGTCTAATATGATACTCGTATTTTTACTGCAACTGGAGCGGGCTTTTTTAATAGTTACAGGCTATATGAACGAACATGACTGTTCATAAGCGGATGCAGATTGCTGAGGAGGTGCGACTTCTGAAGCGGACGCGGGTTGAATAAGCGTGAACACAGGCGAGTGCGACCGGACTGAAGCAGACGCGGGTGAATGGATGCGGCATGAGCGGGTGCAACCCGATTGAAGTGGTGCGGGCAAACAGAAGCAAATAGCAGGCGGGTGCGACTGTACGAAGTGGTATGGACGCGACTGTTTGAGCGAACGGGTGCAGACACTACCGTTTGGAAGAGATACCGACCAACTATAAATAAGAAAGAAAACGGATCACTTTCCTCACTGATTTAAGAATCCGAATCTTCTTCTTTTCTTCTGCTACTATACTGTAAATCACAGAGTGATACACTCATTACAATCGCGAGAAGAATTCGTCTGTTGTATCTTGGGATAATTTTGAAATAAAATTCTTAAGATGTTATACGTCCAGTATACCAAAACAGAGAATAATCAATTATAAACGTACAAGGAAGCAGTGTCATCTTCTGGGTCCACATGTTGGAAAGAAGCAATCCAAAGTGAGATTGATTCAATTCTAAGTAATAAAACTTGGGAAATTGTTGATATTCCACCAGGAATAAAACCAATTGGCTTTAAATGGATTTTCAAGATGAAAATGAAAGCAGATGGCTCTTTCGACAAGTATAAAAACAGATTAGTAGCTAAAGGATATCGTCAAAAAGAAGGAGTAGATTTTTTGATACATATTCGTCGGTAACCTCTATAAGAATGCTAATAGTAATTGCATCCATCTATAATCTAGAGATTCATCAGATGGATGTAAAACAGCATTCTTAAATGGGAATCTCGATGAGGAGATTTACATGAAGCAACCTGAGGCATTTATTTCCAAAGGAAATTGAAACAAAATCTGTAGATTAGTTAGATCATTATACGGACTAAAACAAGCTCCAAAGCAATGGCATGCAAAATTTGATAGTGTCATGATGAGAAATGGTTTTCGTATAAATGAATGTGACAAATGTGTTTATTATAAACAACTTGGACAATCATATGTGATGATCTATTTACATGTGGACGATATGCTAATATTCGGTCCAAATACTCAGGTAATTGAGACCATAAAGAAAATGTTGATCAACAATTTCGACATGAAAGACTTGGGTGTTGCAGATGTTTTTTTGGGAATAAAAATAATAAGAACACCTAATGGAATTGAGTTATCTCAATCACATTATGTAGAAAAAGTGATTGAAAGATTTCAAAATTTTGGAATTAAAGGAGTAAATACACCTTTTAATCCATCAGAAGTACTGCATAAAAACAATAATGAGAGTGTAATGCAACTGGAATATTCTCGTGTAATAGGATGTCTCATGTATCTCATGAATTGCACAATACCAGATATAGCTTATGCTGTAAGTCGACTTAGCAGGTATACAAGCAATCCAGGAAAGGAACACTGGAGAGCACTAATGAGAGTGCTTGGATATTTAAAAAATACCACTAACTATTCCTTACATTATGGAAAATATCCTGCCGTCTTAGAAGGATATAGTGATGCAAACTGGATTGCAGATTCAGAGGAATCAAAATCAACGAGTGGTTATGTCTTTACCCTAGCAGGGGCAACAGTGTCATGGAAATCTACTAAACAAACATGCATAGCTCGATCCACTATGGAATCAGAGTTCATTGCATTAGATAAAGCAGGCGACGAAGCAGAATGACTTCGTCACTTTTTAGAAGATATTCCATTCTGGCCTAAACCTGTACCGGCCATATGCATACACTGTGATAACCAAGCTGCGCTAAGCAGAGTGCACAATTTTGTGTATAATGGAAAGTCACGACATATTTGTCGACGCCATAACACAGTTAGGTAGTTACTCTCAAATGGAACAATTTTCATAGATTATGTGAGAAAAAATGAAAACCTAGCGGATCCATTTACTAAAGGTTTATAAAGAGAGAAAATTGACTGCGCATCGAGGGGAATGGGTTTAAAAGCCTAAACCACAAAGAGTTACCTTATACGGAAACCAATCCTAGCGACTGGAGATCCCACGGAGTAGGATCAATAGGATAACCAGTTCTGAATAACTCAAGACGTAATGCATTTGCATGGACATAGTCCAACTCCATTCCTATGGTGCACAACATAAATGCATGCCTACAGATGTATTTAAAGGGTAAAACTATAATTTTTAATGATGACCATATCTTGGAAATAACAAGTGAGGTGTATGTAGGATACTCTTAATGGTTGCGATCACCTATGTTAGTGTGAGCTGGGTCGGCTCTATAAGAATATTAAAAGGCTTTTATTCTCTACAACACTAGTAGAACCAAAAATTATTCAGGACCAAAATGAACACAACCAAGAGATTGGATGAGAAGGGAATTGATGCTTCGTAAAACTTAATGTCTGGATATACAATAAAGGCCGACGGTTCAAGATGAAATAATTCACCGATTAGCCAAGTAGATCCGATAAGTTTTAACTAGGGAAAGTTCAAAGTGAAATATCTACTTATCCACGATAAAGCATTATTCCATTTATACCCTGCGATAATTCGCTTTGTGTGGGGGATATGTATATTATCATTCATGTGGGGGATTGTTGGAATTCATTAACAAATAAAATGAATGAAATATACAAAGCCCCACATCGCCAAATTATTGAAGCTATATCGGTTTATATATGGCTTTTTCATGAGGAGTTTGGGGGTCTGGGGTTCCCAAAAGTATGCTTCGTTGTGAGGAGGGAGATCATGCATCTCCACCACACACGCGCGCGCGCCGTCGCCGTCCGACCGATCGAACCGGGTCGGGCTCGGGTTTGGGTTTAATATGATACTCGTATTTTTACTGCAACTGGACCGGGCTTTTTTAATAGTTGTAGGCTATATGAACGGATGCGACTGTTCATAAGCGGACGCGGATTGCTGAGGAGGTGCGACTTCTGAAGCGGACGCGGGTTGAATAGGCGCGAACACAGGCGGGTGTGATGCCGGTGAATGGATGCGGCATGAGCGGGTGCGACCCGATTGAAGTGGCACGGGCAAACAGAAGCAAATAGCAGGCGGGTGCGACTGTATGAAGTAGTACGGACGCGACTGTTTGAGCGAACGGGTGCAGACACGACCGTTCCGAAGAAATACGGACCAACTATAAATAAGAAGGAAAACTGATCACTTTCCTCACTGATTTAAGAATCCGAATCTTCTTATTTTCTTCTACTACTATACTCTAATTCACAGAATGATATACTCATTACAATCTCGAGCAGATTTCGTCTGTTGTGTCTTGGGAGAATTTTGAAATAAAATTCTTAAGATGTTATACGTCCAGTATACCAAAACAGAGAATAACCAATTATAAACGTAAAAGGAAGCAATGTCATCTTCTGAGTGTTCATGTTGGAAAGAAGCAATCCAGAGTGAGATTGATTCAACTCTAAGTAATAAAACTTGGCAAATTGTTGATATTCCACCAGGAATAAAACCAATTGGCTGCAAATGTATTTTCAAGATGAAAATGAAAGCAGATGGCTCTATCGACAAGTATAAAGGCAGATTAGTAGCCAAATGATATCGTCAAAAAGAAGGAGTAGACTTTTTTGATACATAGTCTCCGGTAACCTCTATAAAAATGCTAATAGCAATTGCATCCATCTATAATCTAGAGATTCATCAGATGGATGTAAAAACAACATTCTTAAATGGGAATCTCGATGAGGAGTTTTACATGAAGCAACCTGAGGGATTTTTTTCCAAAGGAAATTGAAACAAAGTCTGTAGATTAGTTAAATCATTATACGGACTAAAACAAGCTCCAAAGCAATGGCATGCAAAATTTGATAGTGTCATGATGAGAAATGGTTTTCGTATAAATGAATGTGACAAATGTGTTTATTATAAACAACTTGGACATGTGATGATCTGTCTACATGTGGACGATATGCTAATATTCGGTCCAAATACTCATGTAATTGAGGCCATAAAGAAAATGTTGATCAACAATTTCGACAGAAAAGACTTGGGTGTTGCAGATGTTATTTTGGGAATAAAAATAATAAGAACACCTAATGGAATTGAGTTATCTCAATCACATTATGTAGAAAAAGTGATTGAATGATTTCAAAATTTTGGAATTAAAGGAGTGATTACACCTTCTAATCCATCAGAAGTACTGCATAAAAACACTAATGAGAGTGTAATGCAACTGGAATATTCTCGTGTAATAGAATGTCTCGTGTATCTCATGAATTGCACAAGACCAGATATACCTTATGTAGTAAGTCGACTGAGCAGGTATACAAGCAATCCAGGAAAGGAACACTAGAAAGCACTAATGAGAGTGCTTGGATGTTTAAAAAATACCACTAACTATTCCTTACATTATGGAAAATATCCTGCCGTCTTAGAAGGATATAGTGATGCAAACTGGATTGCAGATTTAGAGGAATCAAAATCAACGAGTGGTTATGTCTTTACCCTAGCATGGGAAGCAATGTCATAGAAATCTACTAAACAAACATGCGTAGCTCGATCCACTATGGAATCAGAGTTCATTGCATTAGATAAAGCAGGCGAAGAAGCAGAATGGCTTCGTCACTTTTTAGAAGATATTCCATTCTGTCCTAAACCTGCACCGGCCATATGCATACACTGTGATAACCAAGCTGCGCTAAGCAGAGTGCACAATTTTGTGTATAATGGAAAGTCACGACATATTCGTCGGCGCCATAACACGGTTAGGCAGTTACTCTCAAATGGAACAATTTTCATAGATTATGTGAGAACAAATGATAACCTAGCGGGTCCATTTACTAAAGGTTTATCAAGAGAGAAAATTGACTACACATCGAGGGAAATGGGTTTAAAAGCCTATACCACAAGCAGTTATCTTATGCGGAAACCTATCCTAGCGACTGGAGATCCCACGGACTAGGATCTATAGGCAAACCAGTTCTGAATAACTCAAGACGTAATGCGTTTGCATGGACACAGTCCAACTCCATTCCTATGGTGCACAACATAAATGCATGCCTACAGAAGTATTTAAAGGTTAAAACTATGTTTTTTAATGATGACCATATCTTGGAAATAACAAGTGGGGTATATGTAGGATACTCTTAACGGTTGCGATCACCTATGTTAGTGTGAACTGGGTCGGCTCTATGAGAATATTAAAAGGCTTTTATTCCCTACAAAACTCCAGAACCAAAAATTGTTCAGGACCAAAATGAACGCAACCAAGAGATTGGATGAGAAGGGAATCAATGCTTCGTAAAACTTATTGTATGGATATACAATAAAGGCCAAGTGTTCAAGATGAAATAATTCACCGATTAGCCAAGTAGATCTGATAAGTTTTAACTAGGGAAAGTTCAAAGTGAAATATCTACTTATCCACGATAAAGCATTATTCCATATATACTCTGTGATATTTTGCTTTGGGTGGGGGATATGTATATTATCATTCATGTAGGGGATTGTTGGAATTCCTTAACAAATAAAATGAATGAAATATACAAAGTCCCACATCGCCAAATTATTGAAGCTATATTGGTTTATATATGGCTTTTTCATGAGGAGGTTGGGGGCCTGGGGCTCCCAAATGTATGCTTCGTTGAGAGGAGGGAGATCATGCATCTCCACCATACACGCGCGCGCCGCCGCCGTCCGTCCGACCGACCGGGCCGGGCCGGGCTCGGGTTTGGGTTTGGGTCTAATATGACAGTCGTATTTTTACGGCAACTGGACCGAGCTTTTTTAACAGTTGCAGGCTATATGAATGGACGCGACTGGTTCATAAGCGGACACGGATTAATGAGGAGGTGCGACTTCTGAAGAGGACGCGGGTTGAATATGCGCAAACACAGGCGGGTGCGACCCGACTGAAGAAGACGCGGGTGAATGGATGTGGCATGAGCGGGTGCGACCCGATTGAAGTGGCGCGGGCAAACAGAAGCAAATAGCAGGCGGGTGCGGCTGTACGAAGTGGTACGGACGCGACTGTTTGAGCGAACGGATGCAGACACGACCGTTCGGAAGAGATACGGACCAATTATAAATAAGAAGGAAATCTGATCACTTTCCTTGCTGATTTAAGAATCCGAATCTTCTTCTTTTCTTCTGCTACTATACTCTAATTCACAGAGTGATATACTCATTACAATCTCGAGCAGTATTCGTCTGTTGTATATTGGGTGAATTTTGAAATAAAATTCTTAAGATGTTATACATCTAGTATACCAAAACAGAGAATAATCAATTATAAACGTACAAGGAAGCAATGTCATCTTCTGAGTCCTCGTGTTGGAAAGAAGCAATCCAAAGTGAGATTGATTCAATTCTAAGTAATAAAACTCGGGAAATTGTTGATATTCCACCAGGAATAAAACCAATTGGCTGCAAATGGATTTTCAAGAAGAAAATGAAGGCAGATGGCTCTATCGACAAGTATAAAGCCAGATTAGTAGCCAAAGGATATCGTCAAAAAGAAGGAGTAGACTTTTTTGATACATATTCGCCGGTAACCTCTATAAGAATGGTAATAGCAATTGCATCCATCTATAATCTAGAGATTCATCAGATGGATGTAAAAACAGCATTCTTAAATGGGAATCTCGATGGGGAGATTTACATGGAGCAACCTGAGGGATTTATTTCCAAAGGAAACGAAAACAAAGTCTGTAGATTAGTCAAATCATTATACGAACTAAAACAAGCTCCAAAGCAATGGCACGCAAAATTTGATAGTGTCTTGATGAGAAATGGTTTTTGTATAAATGAATGTGACAAATGTGTTTATTATAAACAACTTGGACAATCATATGTGATGATCTTTCTACATGTGGACGATATGCTAATATTCGGTCCAAATACTCAGGTAATTGAGACCATAAAGAAAATGTTGATCAACAATTTCGACATGAAAGACTTGGGTGTTGCAGATGTTATTTTGGGAATAAAAATAATAAGAACACCTAATGGAATTGAGTTATCTCAATCACATTATGTAGAAAAAGTGATTGAAAGATTTCAAAATTTAGGAATTAAAGGAGTAAATACACCTTTTAATCCATCAGAAGTACTATATAAAAACACTAATGAGAGTGTAATGCAACTGGAATATTCTCGTGTAATAGGATGTCTCATGTATCTCATGAATTGCACAAGACCAGATATAGCTTATGCAGTAGGTCGACTGAGCGGGTATACAAGCAATCCAGGAAAGGAACACTGGAAAGCACTAATGAGAGTGCTTATATATTTAAAAAATACCACTAACTATTCCTTACATTATGGAAAATATCCTATCGTCTTAGAAGGATATAGTGATGCAAACTGGATTGCAGATTCAAAGGAATCAAAATCAACGAGTGGTTATGTCTTTACCCTAGCAGGGGCAGCAGTGTCATGTAAATCTATTAAACAAACATGCGTAGCTCGATTCACTATGGAATCAAAGTTCATTGCACTAGATAAAGCAGGGCAAGAAGCAGAATGGCTTCGTCACTTTTTAGAAGATATTCCATTCTGGCCTAAACCTGTACCGGCCATATGCATACACTGTGACAACCAAGCTGCGCTAAGCAGAGCGCACAATTTTGTGTATAATGGAAAGTCATGACATATTCGTCGACGCCATAACACAGTTAGGCAGTTACTCTCAAATGGAACAATTTCCAAGATTATGTGAGAACAAATGATAACCTAGCGGATCCATTTACTAAAGGTTTATCAAGAGAGAAAATAGACTGCGCATCGAGGGGAATGAGTTTAAAAGCCTAAACCACAAGTTGTTATCTTATACGGAAACCTATCCTAGCGACTGGAAATCCCACGGACTAGGATCAATAGGCAAACCAGTTCTGAATAACTCAAGACGTAATGCATTTGCATGGACATAGTCCAACTCCATTCCTATGGTGCACAACATAAATGCATGCCTACAGAAGTATTTAAAGGTTAAAACTATATTTTTTAATGATGACCATATCTTGGAAATAACAAGTGGGGTATATGTAGGATACTCCTAATGGTTGCGATCACCTATGTTAGTGTGAGCTGGGTCGACTCTATGAGAATATTAAAAGGCTTTTGTTCTCTACAACACTCGCAGAACCAAAGTTTGTTCAGGACCAAAATGAACACAACCAAGATATTGGATGAGAAGGGAATCAATGCTTCGTAAAACTTATTGTCTGGATATACAATAAAGGCCGACGGTTCAAGATGAAATAATTCACCGATTAGCCAAGTAGATCCGATAAGTTTTAACTAGGTAAAGTTCAAAGTGAAATATCTACTTATCCACGATAAAGCATTATTCCATATATACTCTGTGATATTTCGCTTTGTGTGGGGGATATGTATATTATCATTCATGTGGGGGATTGTTGGAATTCCTTAACAAATAAAATGAATGAAATATACAAAGTCCCACATCGCCAAATTATTGAAGCTATATTGGTTTATATATGGCTTTTTCATGAGGAGGTTGGGGGCCTGCGGCTCCCAAATGTATGCTTCATTGTGAGGAGAGAGATCATGCATCTCCACCACACACGCGCCTGCGCCGCCGCCGTCCGTCCGACCGATCGAACCGGGTCGGGCTCGGGTTTGGGTTTGGGTCTAATATGATACTCGTATTTTTACTGCAACTGGACCGGGCTTTTTTTAACATTTGCAGGCTATATGAACGGACGCGACTGTTCATAAGCGGACGCAGATTTCTGAGGAGGTGCGACTTCTGATGCGGACGCGGGTTGAATAGGCGCGAACACAGGCGGGTGCGACCCGACTGAAGCAGACGCGGGTGAATGGATGCGGCATTAGCGGGTGCGACCCGATTGAAGTGGCGAGGGCAAACAGAAGCAAATAGTAGGCGGGTGCGACTGTACGAAGTGGTATGGACGCGACTGTTTGAGCGAACGGGTGCAGACACGACCGTTCGGAAGAGATACGGACCAACTACAAATAAGAAGGAAAACTGAATACTTTCCTCACTGATTTAAGAATCCGAATCTTCTTCTTTTCTTCTGCTACTATACTCTAAATCACATAGTGATATACTCATTACAATCTCGAGCAGAATTCGTCTGTTGTATCTTAGGAGAATTTTGAAATAAAATTCTTAAGGAAATCGTTACGACGAGCCTCAGACATAATCCGGTTAGAATTCTAGTCTGATTGTATATTTATATACATTATTCTATATTCTACCCGTTGTTCTGGTTATATTATTTATTCAAAATAGTTGTAATTTATTTACAACATTCATATTGTTATAATAATTACTACAGAATTCCAGTGTAGTGGAAATCTGAGGTATAAACTTGTGTGACGAGTTTATAATTGATTATTCTCTGTTTTGGTGTACTGAACGTATAACACTTTCTTATCATGTAAAATCAAGGCTTATACCTGAAACTAGTTGTTTATTCAAAGCTTGATTATAAAAATTATTCTTGAAAAAATATAAGTACGTATATTATCTACATCGGCTATAGCTAACATGCATAAACAGAAACTCAACAATGAGGGAGCAAGCAATTAAAATATCTTTTTCAAGTAATACTTTAGTTTTTCGAAACAATGCACACTCTCAATCATCAATATAGAAAGAAAAAAAATTTAATCAGTACTTATATATTTTTAAAATATATAATCAATCATTTAACATTCACTCATGAGGTATATAACTCACTACTGAAGCATTATAGTACAAAACTGCTTGCAATTCATGAATTATTTAAGTTGATAAGTTTAAAGATTAATCCATCATTTCGTAAAACTAATCACTGCGATTAAATTTCAGAATATTTCGTATGTAGCATATACTCCTGCATCAAAATATCAATTGAAAAGGCAAAGTTCAACTGAAAACAATTTCTAATCCTTTCAAATTATTATAAATTTTCATATTACATACCTTACTAGATTTTTCATCTTTTAATTCTTCAATTGCAGTATTATTTTCTTTGCAAAACTTTTTTCTCTCGCAAGAACATTGCAATTTTTTTCATTTTAAAGTGAAAATTGAAAAGGGACAAACTATTTTCTAGGTTTAGTGAATCCATAAATATCATCAGCACTATAGTGGTGGTTTTATCCAAGATATATTTTACTTTTGTTTTTCTTCTTTTTAACAAAGGTACACATTTTTAAAACTCAAGCCTTTATAACTTTTAGTTGATTTATATTAATCACAGTTAAACATCCATATAGATATATATTCTTCCCAGAATAATTTTAGTTTAATTAAATAATTGCTTTTACTAACTACATCTCAGTTAATCTCTATGGCTATAAACAACTAATGATTCCTTTATAATAATTCATTAGTAGTCAAATACCAAATTTTAAGTTCGTTTACAATCAATTAACCTTATATAAGATTTAATCTTTCATTTTATACATTAGGATCTTTTTATATATTGAATTCCTAAATTTAATTTATAACAAAATATACAACGTTGTCGCGCCACAAGCTTTCAGTGATTCATGTGGACCATTGGCTACAATGTGATTATATAGAATTCTATGTTAACAATGTCTTGCCATTGGCCTCGACGGTCGCTAAGGTTCGAAGGCTACATTTGCCGTCTGAATAAAAATTAATATGTAAGGTATCCTTTTTATTTTTTATTATAATTATTCCACTCACCAATTTTATTATATATAGGACATTTTTATACTAAATAAATTTTTCTTCTTAAAACATTTACCAAACATTTTTTTCTTTTCGGAAAATACTCAATCTCATATCAAATCACCTTCATTTTATCATTGAAATTGTATATGGGACTTTACTTTAGAATAAAATATAAGTCCATAACGCTTCTTAAAATATTATTATTGAAAGCATTTTATTGTCCAAAACACCATGTCTGAATGTCTCGTACTAGTGTTTAGGAGTTTCTATCGATAACGTTGATCAAACGCATCGACCATAATTCATAAAGCGCTCAACGGGCAATTTAACACAATAATAAATTTCTACATGATATACATATATCTCTTAATGCTTTGTGCCTTTACAAAATATTTTCTTGTCTATAATAAACATAACTAAGTTTCATATATATATATATATATATATATATATTTAATATCAAAAGATTTTAGTTCAAATAGATGTTTTCTTTTATTAAAATTATTTCAATTAATCTTAATGTTATCTTAAAATAATTATTTACTACTAATAATTCCACAATACACGCGTTCAACAATATATGCCCCAAGCAAACATCAAATTTTTAATCCATCTTAATTATAATCACACATATGAATTAACATTTCGTGTAAATTTAAATTTTCAATATTTCTTGCAGTAACTACACTTCTGAAGACACTGCAAGTTCTTATTGTTATTATTGAGCTGGTTCGAACTCTCAATAATGATTGCTACTTAATATTAATTTTTGCACGATCATTTACAATTTTAAAACAACCAAGCATCCATCAATCAATCTATTCTTATTATATCTTATTTTATTTATTAAGTATATTTTCAAATACCAATTTAATTATATACGTATGATTTGTCATTCTATATTTTATAACTATTAATTAATACACATTTTATTATTCCCCAATGATTCTATTTTGTAGAACATGTGGTTTTATTAATAATTGGGTTTGTCCAGATTCAAATGGGATTATAGATCCTTTGAATGATAATGTCTTATTTAATTCCATATTTTAGACAAAGCATAAACAAAAACAAGTATTGACACGAATAATATACATTTTAATCAAACAAGCAAACAATCGCCTTAAACGGAAAGCTATTTTCTAGCTTTCGCTGCGCACTGTGATCATTAATAGATCAGGGCACAACAATTTAATTATAATTCATCTAAGTCTCATTTATGCTATCTAATAAATTTCACTCAGCAAAAAAATGAGTTCCAAATTTAAAGATCACTTTCATAATAATAATCTGTTTAGTTTAAAAAATTTCAATTACGTCCTAATGATTATTCCTAATAATCATTTATATTCCTATTCCTAATAGTTAATTAAATTACTAACTACCACACACCCAATGGACGGGACTCTAGGTCATCTAGTATAGATCTCGACTCTGTGCAAATTATATTTTATGATGTTCTAAATCTAGCTCTGATGCCAAGTTATGACGACCCCACCGCAATATTCGGTTCTGTACAGTTAAAGCGCTCGGCGGATTCAATGAGGCAGAGGTGCAAAAAGTCATAGCAGGAATACAGTGAGGATATAGCAGGATATAAGGGATGACTCTAAAATAACATATAAAACTCGTGCTTAATGTTTTTGAAAATATATAAATGGTAATTAAATAAAAATTTAACATTCAATTGAATTATAATTAATATATAAATAATTTAAAAAAAACATGTACGAATATACTATTAATAAACGTAAAACTATTATATTACATAATTGAATTTAGTATAATATTAGAGCATTTTCATTTCTAAAAATATATTAAAAATTCAAAAAAAAAATTCATAATTTTTATAATATATAAATTTCATTTTTCAATTCATTTATTTTAAAGAAGATATAGCGGAAATTGCGGAATATAGTGGGAATAATGAGATATAGTGGAAATAGCGAGGCTTAAAGTGGAAATGCTATATTTGGGGCTATATGTTAAAATCGTAGCGGTAGAAATCAGCTATGAGATATAGTAAGGTTATAGCGGGGTAATAGCAGGGCATTAACTACATAGGCTTAGTTTAGCAAAGAACATTACAAGTATTGTCGTCTGCTAATCTAGAGAATACGACTGGTTAAAGGCAATCAGATGTGAATATATCTTTATACTAACACTAACACGTCTTATTTACCATTTTAAGATCTAAACTGAAAATTTAATGTGTGTAGTATTAATACAAAATAATAACACAATGATTAAAAATATTCAGAATAGTATATAATATAGATAAATTAGAATCAGAGTTACACATGGCAGCGGACTAATATACAACATATTTATAATAAGATGCGAGTCTATAAAATGCCAATATTAGACTCACTCTAATATATATCATATCCCATACACTATATCAGGTACAAAATGAATACTGAATAGTATAGATAGCATAACTACTAAATGACAATATACATAATGATGAAGTAAACTAAAACTGTCAAAATAGTCTGCTCCAATGCTAACCCAAAATCCAAGAGTCAATGAATCCCTATACCTGCAAAGTCTCAGCCTGACCTGAGTATTAAAATAATAAACGAGTCAGACTATATTTAAATAAAAGGTGAGATACTAATATCATAACTACATGACTTCAAATAATAAGCCATAATAAAAAATGCCTAAAATCCAAAAATCCATAAAAAGACATATCAAACCAATAGATACAGATATCACAATTTTGACTTAACAATAACCAAATAAGTCATGAATATAATATACCCAAAACAAATACTCAAATAAGGCATATCCAACAAATCATCATTTCATAAATTCATATCAAGTCTCCAATGAGCCATCATCTCAAAAATATGGTGATAACCAATTTAAATGCCTTAAAGTCATAAAGGAGACAGAATATCCATACTAAAATCTTTGAAGAAATAATCATCAATAATGAAATAATAATGGTAGTCATCTATCAGTTTAATATAGTGACACACAATCTACCGAAAGAGACCTGCTACACAGAAAGGAAGCCTATCGAAAGAGACTGTAGATTAGGAACACCGCTCAAAGAAAAGAACAGCCGTGTATCTAATCATGTACCTACCGAAAGAGGTAAAAATAATCTAACAGTGTAAAACAAAATAAACCGATAGGTTATAGTATCTAGGTCTACGATGCATGTAAAAATCTGCCTTTCGAAAGAGACAGCCGTATTTACACCATAACAGATCCTTCGTAACAGATGTGCCTATACAAATCTAAAAATGTATCGATTCTCAGATCGATGAAAAATGAGTTATCTTCTCTTTAGGATCCATTGGTCTGAAATCCGAACACCCTAAGATAATACAACTCTATGTGTTAACTACTGTCACTCTAGTAATTACAAGAATTTAGCTAATTGTCCCATACGAGAAAGTAAATTCAAGTATTTACTAAAAGCTAGTAATTTCCACTCAAACTTTATTTAAGAAATTATAATAACAATAATCGAAAGAATGGTACAAAGCATCCTATACCACCCGACAATTCAATCGTTTATTAAAATTCTTTGTTTCATCGAAAATCATGAAATTCAGTAGAAATCCAATTCAAGCTTGCATAAAAATAACCAAAAGCTAAATACAATAAAGGCCAACAATAATTTATAGGTTGAAAGTAATTAATATATATCATACAGAAAATGTTGAACCTGTTGTATGAATTTTTATATCAATAATTTCATCCAATCACTACTGAAATTTTACATAATTTCTAAGCCAAGTTAAGCATGCAAAGTGGAGTATTTTCCTTTAGATATAGTTGTGTGAGTTAAAAGAATAACTCACCAAAATGACGAATCATAGAATCATCAATGTCCCAGACAACGTAGTCGTACACAAAATTGTTGCATTCGCTCCTTTGCTCGTCATCTGCAACTACTCGCCTCCAAATCGCCTTGAAATCAGAAGCAGCCACAGCACAATTTCCCCTCTTCATCACTACCAAGCGTGACATTGACACCAATCATGCCCATCGACGTCGAACTACTCGCCTCCCCCATCTATTGCAAGCTGCAACTTTGCAGATCTTCCTTCCGTAGCTAATCTCGTGCGCGACTTCAACTACGACGCCATCACTATGGTGTTCACTTGATCCCAAGCTCCATCGCACGTTAATAAGCCTTTTTTTCTGCGTTTGATTTACTATTTTAGGATTAAGGATTTAGGTATAAGGCTAACAAATGAAATAAAGTGGGGTTATGCGATCTTGAGATGAGGAGGATTAGAATTGGCCTTTGGGCTTTGTATTGTTTAAGCCCATTTTAATTGAATCAAGATGTTTTCTTTTCTTTTTAAGCAACTCACACACACACACACAAATATATATATACACATACACATATATATATTCAAACTATAATCAAATTAAATTTTAAACCAATTTACACTTTATTTCATGTTAAGTATATACATCTCAACAACAACACAATCACATTCAATCCAATATCGTTTCACTCTGTTTGATTATCCATTGAATCGACGTAAATAAATTTATTCATCTTCGTCAATTTATTGATATTAGTGAATATCGAAAAGACTCCTTTTCATTTATTTCGATTATATATATATATATATTATTTACAGATTTAAATATTTCATATTTAACAATAACACTTTATTCAATTTAATATATCTTCTGAAAATATATTTTTATTAATTAATTGAATTTATTAAAATGAAAATCTATTACTAAATAGACTTTGTTTGCGTCAAAATTGGGCACAACACTCTTCGGGAGTCGTTGAAGAGATAATAGTCAAGAATGTAGATTCAAAACAAATATTATCTAACAAAAACTCCAATCAACAGTAAAGAAAATGCATAGACAATCGATTTATAGTGGTTCGGCGTGTTGCCTACGTCCACTGTGAAGTGTTTTGATATTTTATTGCTTTTCTTTCGATGGTTACAAGTTGTTACAGCAATCAACAGCAAGTTACAACTGGAAATTCGAAATCAACAATCAAATTATGATATAGGATGATAGAGATCTTGATCCGGCAGAGTCTGGGCGCCTCCGAGTCAGAAGATCCCTTTTTCGTTGGCCCTGGGGCTCTATTTATAGGCTAGGCTGCTGATATTTCGCTGAAAACTCGGGAGACCACGTCTGGCACGTGAGGGGGCCCACACGCACGGTCTTAGGAAGTTTGGGCCCACTTTGGCATCGGTTCGAACTCCATTCGAACCGATCAAGAATTAGTCCAATCGAGGTGAAATTTGGCGTGGACATTCTTCAACATGTATGCAAGCTTCTGTGAAAATTTCATGGCATTTGGATCAATAGGTTAGGAGATATGATGGGTTCGAAATTGGGTTTGTTGCTCGGCTGTTTGGTTCGAAACCAAGGTTTCGAATCGATCCTTTCGAATCCATGGAGGCACGTGGCTTCGTGGTGGCGTGGAGCGCAAACTTCGAACCACTCCGATTTTCACTCCGAGTTGACCGCTTCGACTCCATAGATCTCGGCGAATTCGAACCGAAGGAAGACACGTCGTCATGGTTGGTTGACCCAGTGGATTCGAATGAGGCTACACAGGATGGGTTCGAACATGGCATCGTGGATGGGTTCGAACATGACTCCACGTTTGGGTTCGAACAATGCTTCGTGATGGGTTCGAAGCGGCTATTCTCCGATGGGTTCGAGGTCCATTGTTATGAGCTTGGTAGGTTCGAACTCGATGGTCTCGAACCCGAGGCATCCTGATGGGTTCGAACCTGATGGGTTCGAACGTGATGGAGACGAACCTGAGGTGGTTCGGTGGATTCGAATCTTATGGATTCGAACGCGATGGTTTCGAAACGTTGGTCAACAATGGATTCGAAACCTAAGCCTTGCCCTTCAAATTGAATCGATCATAACTCGAGCATATGAACTCGGATTGACTTGAAATTTGAAATGCTGACTCCTATAGTCTTTCTTACCGTGTTCTATCAATTGTAGCTCAATCTGGACTCGGATAAAATTCAGTGATATCCATGGCGAAACGAAGTATGACCAGCCTCTGAGACGAACTGTTCTCCGTTTCTGACCGATCTTTTGGTATCGCGGCTTTGCCAAAAAGCGGGATAACATTTTGCCCCCCAAAGTACGTCTTGTGGGAACATGACGTGCTTTGAATAGCTGCAATCTCTCTCTGAATAATCATTGCTCTCTTTTTTGCTGAAACTCGTATGCTGTGTTGTTGTAACCTCATGTTGTCATGATTGATTGCTGTATAACAGTGCTTAGCCATTGGCTGTTGCATTTGTAACAAGATGAGTGTTTGACTCCTGTAAATGTTTAAAATCGATTGTTAGTTCGACTTTTATGCATATATGTTAGTTTGACCCTTGCAAACGTTGTGCGTTCACGAGTCGTTGCCAGCTTGGTTGGCTATTGAATTTCGTATCGATTCTCTCCTGAACCGATTTGAAAACTTGAGTTGAGACAACGCTTGACAGTTGTTTAGAAAAGTCCCTTCGTATCGATCCTCTCCTGAATTGATATTGAAGGTTGAAGGAATTGAATTCTGTATTGCGTGAGTGTAATGTTTCGAACCGATGCATTCGAGCATCGATAGGTTCGAAATTCACGTTTGTATGGACGCAGTATGCTTGTGCTATGATGGGTTCGAAGTTAACATTCGAACCGGTTTGAGGGGATGGATACGAAATAATTGTTCGAGTCGATTCGAATTGGAAGCAGATGGATACGAAGTCATCTGTCGTATCGATAGGCCAAGGATGGATTCGAAGTGGTTGATGTGAACAAGGTCTTCGAACCGATGTGCCCACAGTTCGTTTCGCAACGATGCAGCCTGTTCCTTTGTAGTGCGTTTCGTACCGTTGAAGCATGAGTTGAACTTCGAATCGATAGGGCTTTAAGCAGATGGTTTCGAAAGCTAACTTCGAACCATCTGGTACTTGACCGGTTGTGGCCGGTTGGGTTGACTGGGAGAGCAATCGTCTCGGTCACATCCTAGGCTCCATATAAATAGCAGTGGTTTCCACTTTTTTCATTTTTTACTTTTACTCTTGCTTGTTTTTACTATGTAGTGCATTGTTTCGAAGCTCCAAAAGAGAAAACACTGTGTCGCATCATCGAATCGACCAAGATTCAAGTCTTTAATCTCTCGAATTCATTGTTCAAACTAGGTAACTAGCCTCGAATTCAAACGGGGTACGGCAAAGTTACTTCGAACCCGCGCCTTTCTATCAATTGATAAAGTCAGATCTGGCCTGGCAGAGGGCTTCGAAGCTATATGGGGACTCGTGCTCGAATCAATTTCTTGGACGACCCTATGGGGGTGACGCAGTTTGTACCCATCGATGGGTTCATTCGAATCGATGGAATCGAACCCATCGGCTGTGGTTTCGAAGTCCACAACTTCGCATCGATACGAAGAGTATCGATGCGAACGTGGATGACGTTAAGTTGGGGGTTCCCTTGTCGTTTTGAACTTGTCAAGCAATGATCGATTCGAAGTCGTCCCTTATCAATCGGTTCGAATTTGGCATCTGGTTATCGATTCGAAGCGCGTCTAACTGCATGGGTTCGAAGCGACGTCAGGATGGATTCGAACGAAGAGATGTTCGGTTGGGTTCGAACGAAGTCCTTGTGATGGTTTCGAACCCTCTATGATGGATACCAAAGTTTGATATTTTCTAGGCACAACTCCGACGAGCTTCACTCTTGCACATTTGGACTTGAATATTAAACTGCATACACGACCACCCTTCGAAGCTCGTCGATGGAACTATAACAACTTTTATCCGGATCAACTTCCATCATGGAAACGGATTAGTGATGACGGTCAGCGATGACGGTCATTATAGCTGGACTCCGTAGCTTTGTCGTTTGCATATTTCTTTAACTCTGCAACATTTATTCAAGTAATGCATGTCACTGCACAACATACACTCATACACGTTACACTGGGGGACGCACGGGTTTTTGTCGTCTAACGATGGTTTCTCGTGAGTTAGCTAGTTATGGAGCCGTCAAGTTCACAGCAGCAGGAGACTCAAGGTACAGTCTCTCCGTGGCTAGAGATTCCGGATATTGATCCTGAGATTATTGGTCCAGCCCCAGATGAACTTCCCGATGCGTCGTTCATTGCCAATCCATCAGATTCCGTTCCATCCAATATCTCTGAAGACATGTTGGGGAGAATATGTTTGAGGCACGGCCTATCGCTGGATGATGTGCTACTGCCGGGGCCGAATGATAGACCGCATAATCCGTCGAAGGGATATACAGCATTTAACCGCCACGCGTGCGCGGCCGGGACACTTCCTCCGTTCAACGAGTATGTAAGGGAAGTATTGTTATTTTTGAGGATCGCCCCATCTCAGCTGCACCCGAACGGATATGCGTCGATCAATAGCTTGTTCATTGCATTTATGGAATATCTCCATCGACCACCGCTCCCAATTGAGATCAGATACTTGTTCAATTTCAAAACTCGGGGTGATTATCCCTCCTTCACATTCCTGGAAGCGGTGAGAAATTGCCAAGTGGTTACCGGGTCTTGGACCAGGTTGAGCTATTATAGGACAGAATGGTTTTATGTCAGATGTCCTTATGGATTTGCCCTACGATGGCTATTCAGACGTGAGTATAGCTGAGTTCGTAAATAATTACTACGGCAATTGCAGCCGAAGTGGAACTTATATTTTATCCTTTTTTACAGCGGTGATTCAGCGACCTGAGGGCGAGCACTTTAGGGAGATGGTGCGAGTGCTTCGAGAAGTCCCGAGTGGAGATAGGGATATCGACGTGTTATTGATGGATAGGAATCTCCGGGCCTGCGGTTTGATTAAACAAGGGCAGAGCATAAGCTTTGAGGTGGCACTAAGGGTCGTCTCGAAAAAACGAGTCAAGCACAAGAAACCCGGAGTTACTACAGCTGAGGAAGGTGACTCTGAAAGAACCCACACCGATGATGAGCCGCTGACCGGGCCTACTGACGCAGTTCCGGATGTAGCGGAGCAGAGAAAAGGCAAGGATGCCATGGTTAGGTCAAGTAAGAAGGAAAGATGGAAATCGGTTGTTACGGCCCGTTCCGCTCCCAGAGTTAGAATCTCGGAGATGTCTCCTCCAAGAACCGAAAATCTTTTTGAAGGGCTTGCCGATCTTCCAATCCCGGACGATGTGTCTTTTCAACATGATGCCGGGTTGGAGGAATTCCATCGTACTCTAGAATTGAACGAGCCTCTTATTACCAGCGAGGTCGACACTTCTGGTTGGTCGGGGGGAATGCATATTCATACACATTTCACGACACTGCATAACCTTTGACTGTAAACTACCTATTTTGGAAGGTGATTAATTCTATTTTATTTTGCTTCGCAGATATCATGTCTAAGCGAGGTTCAATGCTTGGGAGTCTTCGACATGCCCGCAAGCCTTCATATTAC
Organism: Allium cepa; assembly: GCA_030765085.1. Taxonomy (NCBI): domain Eukaryota; kingdom Viridiplantae; phylum Streptophyta; class Magnoliopsida; order Asparagales; family Amaryllidaceae; genus Allium; species Allium cepa. The sequence continues at coordinate 256,114,679 of CM060929.1, forward strand.
GATTCGCGCAGACGAGAAGGGGATAGAGGTTACGACCAGGGACGCTCTGGGCATTACGACCAGGGACGCTCTTGGTATTCTAGTCACGAGAGATATGACACGGACAGAGGCCATAAGCGTCAATCGCGATCGCGTACCCCTCCTCCTTCCAGAGATCCCGTGCAACCTCCTGCTTATGTCCCCCATCCTTCCGAGTCTTCTCGATATACGTCGGTTTCCCAATCTTCCCGATCTGAGGCGATGACGCCGATAATCGCGGAGCAGCCTCCTACTGAAATCTCGGGGGAAGGGGCAATTAGACTTGCGCAATTAAAGAGGGAGTTCCCGAATATTTGCTTCGATAACTACGTCTTTCCCCCGAACCTGAAAAGAATCCCGCCGGAGGCCGAGCGGTTGGCGCTCGACTATGTGCATGACTTTTACACCCAATACAAGGCGTGGTATAGGGCGGCCGATAAGGCATCGGCGTTGGCCTTCGAACGAGCGGCTACCATTGAAAAGCTTCAAACCGAGCTGGCTCAAAAAGACCGCATCATACAAGTGCTGAATACCGAGGCTGAATCGTCTCGAAAATCAGAGATGGAGGCTCTTACAAAGGCCGATGAAGCTCAAGCAGCCATGGATAGAATGAAAAAGGAGCACTATGTTACGGTGGAAGACATGGGCCACCGGAACACTGTCGTCACTGCTGAGCGGGAAGCGGCGTTAAAAGAACTTAATGAGCTCAAGGCTAAATTTGCCTAAATTATTAAAGATAGAGATGACGCGCTTAACACGGCGCAAGAAGCCTGCGAGCAAGCCATAGTGCTTCGCACTGAAAGAGATGCGGCCGCGGCCAAAGTTCAGGCGGTCGAAGCAGAGGTGGAGGAGAAGGTTCAACAGGCAGAGGCCAGGCTAGAGGCCGATATCGAAGATTTTCTCATAACTTACAACGCCAATGTGTTAAAACACAGAAACTTGGCCTGACTTCAAGATTATCCGGTTCACCTTCGTAGCGCCTGGGACCGATTGGTTGAGGAGGAAGAGGAAGCGCATCCAGGTGAAGCGGTCGATCGATTCGAACTTGAAAACCGGATGCTCACAGATGACGAGAAGAAGGTCCTTCATGACGCCATCATCGCCCATGAGAAGGAGATGATCGGCGGTCGTTCCCTGGAAGTCGGAGAGGGATCAAGTGTTGAGCACCATTCTGCTGTCACTGAAGTCACCACACCATCTTCGTCGGTGTCTGTATCTGCGGTCGGTTTGCAACCTGTTCCTGCTTACGACCCGGAACAACCGCGCTTATCTCCTATTCACGAGCATACTTCCGAGGCCGTTCAGCCGTCTACGAGCCAAACTGGGGAAGGTATTCCGAAGTTATCTCAAGCGTTTTCTGAATAAAGTGTTTGTTTTGCAGCAGTTACTAATAACTTCTTATTTTTTGCCTAGTGACTGGAGTTGCGCCGACTGTTGTGGCTCAAGAATCAAGCAAAGGAGATAAAGCCATCGCCATCGAGACTACTGTTGTAACTGCGATATCAACTGAGGCGGCGCGGGGGAGATCCTTATCCGTTGATGAACAAATGGTGAGCGAGCTGCTCGGTGAGCAGGGTGGTTCTTTCTCTGACTTGCCATTTATCATCGTTAGTGGCCTCCCGCCGACCTCAAGTCCTTCGATGCAGACCGTGGATGCCCTCAGCCAAGTCTATGCGACTCGTGATGAAAAAATTCTGGCCGAAATCAGCGCCGAAATAGAGACTGCGGGGCATAGTGGTAATGTTAGTGGTAGTACGGCGGCGCAGAGTCCTGCACCTGCTAGGGTAGTGTCATCGGGTGGCACTATCTCAACTTCCGTTACGGACCCAGTCCCCCCTACTCCTCCGGCAGGAAGCCTCCATGCAGACTCAAGCTCCAAGGAGGATATTGACATCATGCCTCCAGCCGAAGAGCCACCGCCGGAGAGGAGACATTCAAAACGAAGAATTTTTGTCCCTAGTGACACTAATGATGTACCACTAGTAAGAAGGACGAAAAAGAAGAAATAAATCGGCTTCTCAAGTAGATGTTTTGGTAGATAGGTACTTGTCTTTGTTTTTTGTCAGTAGGTCGTGTATAGATGCAGGTTCGGCCCCTGCTAGTAGGCATTCTTTTTTGGAAGAACTTATTTGCGTGTAAGTTCTTGTTTCAAGTTAGTTGAAATAAAATTTAGTTCCTTTGTTTCAACTCTTGTTCTATTTGTGCTTAAGTACTCGCAGTGTCTTGTTTTCGGTCCGGTGTACTTGTGGTGTTTTTACCGTTTAAGTAGAGTTCGTTTCATTTGCCAAGCCTGAAAATCTTGGTCACAGGTTGTGATTGATGAATGAGTTGAACTTTGGACGTTGTATCACTTCGGTTAGTGATTAATATTTAGCTTTCGTGCCCCCCAGTTTTGGGGAACAGCACTCGTATTTTTGGTGGTTGATCGCACTTGTTGAAAGTCTTGAGCACACGTCCGCATTCCGGGGACTTAGAATAATTTGAGATCGATAACCTGGTTTGCATTCCAGGAATTCGAGAGTTATTGATGCTTGTAACACGGTTCGCGCTCCGGGAACTTGGGAATGATGTTCACATTCCAACTTGTACTCTACGAACTCGGAGTTAGTATTAACACTTTAGTTCGCACTACGGGAACTTTAACTTGGTGTTTGTGCTCCAATTCACACGCTGGGAATTTGGAGTCCGCATTGATGGGTTGGTTCGCACTCGGGAACCTGGAATGGATGTTTATACTCCAATTCGCGCTGTGGGAAGTTGGAGTCCGTTCGCGCAGTGGGAACGAATTATGGAATGTTTATACTCCAGTTCACGCTGTGGGAAGTTGGAGTTCGTTCGCGCTCCGGGAATGAATTGTTTAATGTTTATACTCCAATTCGCGCTCCGGGAATTTGGAGTCCGTTCGCGCTCTGGGAACGAATTGTTAAATGTTTATACTCCAATTCGCGCTGTGGGAAGTTTGAGTCCGTTCGCACTCTGGGAACGAATTGTTGAATGTTTATACTCCAATTCGCGCTCCGGGAATTCGGAGTCCGTTCGCGCTTTGGGAACGAATTGTTAAATGTTTATACTCCAATTCGCGCTGTGGGAAGTTGGAGTTCGTTCGCGCTCCGGGAACGAATTGTTTAATGTTTATACTCCAATTCGCGCTCCGGGAATTTGGAGTCCGTTCGCGCTCCGGGAACGAATTGTTAAATGTTTATACTCCAATTCACGCTGTGGGAAGTTGGAGTTCGTTCGCGCTCCGGGAACGAATTGTTTAATGTTTATACTCCGATTCGCGCTCCGGGAATTTGGAGTCCGTTCGCGCTCTAGGAATGAATTGTTAAATGTTTATACTCCAATTCGCGCTGTGGGAAGTTGGAGTCCGTTCGCACTCTGGGAATGAATTGTTAAATGTTTATACTCCAATTCGCGCTGTGGGAAGTTGGAGTCCGTTCGCACTCTGGGAACGAATTGTTGAATGGACTGTCGTGTGTTGGTCCAGTTCAGCCTTCGATGTGTTGGCTTGTCCCCGAGCTGGGGCTTCACTTAGTGAGTGGCCGGTTGTAACGCAGTCACTCGCTATTTTAATAAATTCCATTGTTCGATGGAACTTAGCTCTTCGTGTGTCGTGATTGTTGAACGTCGTATTCGGTGAATCACAGCTTCAGCTTGAAGAGATTGCATTTTATTTGCTGAAGTAAGAAAATGTGGCAAAATCAGTGCCTTATTACAAATTCAAATTTCAGAACGTAAAAGAAATTGCAAAGTATTCATGGATTGAAGGAGCCTGTCATGTGTGACAGTGACGAGGTTCTTCGTCGTTCCAGGCTCCTGAATAAGTAGGCCCGCCACTGATGGCGTTTATCACCAATCTCCCACGGGGACAAGTCGAATCCTCCTGCCTCGGTCGATTGGGTTCATTGATTGGATTGGATGGGCCCGCTTCTCTGGGCTGCGGTGTCCGCACAAACTGTTCCAGCTTCCTTTCTCTGACCAGTTTTTCAACGAGATCCTGTAAGTGACGACACTCGTTCGTATCGTGCCCGTAGCCTTCATGGAACCTGCAAAATTTTCCCGTCTGGATTTGTCTCTCTGACGACGGTCTTGGAGCAGGTTTTTTGTATTGAATTGTATTACGGGTCTACAAATACAAGTCCTCCAGTGAAGTATTCAAAGGAGTATAACTGTCGAACTTCGGCTTTTTGCGTTGCGGGCCGCGATTTTGATCTTGTTTTTTAAGTTGATTCACGCTCTCTCTTCGCCGAGCTTGTTTATTTTTAATGTTCAACTGAACTTTTCCGGAGCTCTCGCCGGACTGTTTTATTGCAACATTGCTTTGGGTTCCTCCCGCATTTGGTCCTGCGTCAGTTTGCTTCCTAAACTGTTTCGCGTCTTCCCGTCTCAGGAATTGAGCTGCTTTGGCATGGAAACGGTCCAATGACGCAGGTGGTTTCCCAGCTAGCCAATTGCCAAATTCAGAATCGGGGTCGATCCCCTTAGTTAATGCCATAAGGATGGAGTTATCGTTTGGATTACTAATCTCTGCACATGCAGTATGGAATCTTTCTAAGTAGTGTCTGAGTGTCTCTCCGGGAGCTTGTGTGACACTAGATAGAGTGTTGACATCTTTCGGCCTTGCGACGTGCATGCGGAATTGCTCAACGAATTTTGTGGCCAGCTGGTCGAATGAGGAGATGGATCGAGGAGGCAATCGGGTGAACCACATGGTGGCGATGCGCCCCAAGGATATGGGGAAACTACGACACTTCACAGCGTCGTCGGCTCTGGCAGCAGTCATCGACCATCCATATTTTAGAATATGTTGGTTGGGATCGGAGTGTCCCTCATACATGGGCAAAGTGGGCATTCGGAATCGCCGTGGGGGTTCAGCATTAAGAATATCGTCCGTAAAGGGAGTATGACTTCGGGAAACTCCCCAATCGTCGTTTGTGTACCCCTGACTCTCACGGATCATCTGACGTATCATAGTTGAAAGATCCGGCATTTGCGCCGGAGTATGGTCACGTTCCATTCTTTGGGTTTGAAACGGATATCGTCGACGGTTCACATCTTGCCTTCTCGGGTCATAGTCCTCTGGGACGTACGGTTCAGGAGTACGACCGCTATGACGACGGTCCAGGTCCGACTGATCTTGAGCGTCGACCCCTGGTTCAGCCGCAACGCTAGTGGGGCGGTATTCTGCGGCGTGATGAGGAACGGCGCCTCCTCGGAAGGAGGGTCCAGTTTGGAAGCTGGCTGACGGACCAACTCTTATTTGTCCAACGGTCAATGTCGGTTGGTTTCCAAAGGGTGGCAAACGACTCCCATCTAACCGGGGTCGTGGAGGCCGGTTATGATAATCAGAAGATGAAGAACTTTCGCTGGGAGAGCGAGAAGCACGATCTCTCATGAATCTCTTTCGTTTCTGGCGATCCAGCTGGTTGATTAGCTCAGCGTTAGCGCGTAGCTGTTCTTCTAGTTGTCGCCGACCCTCGGTCAGCTCTTGGAGTAACAGCTGCAACTCTTATCGGGTAACCGGACCCGACGGCTCTGAGTGCCCAGCGGCATCTTGATTAGATGGAGGTAGAGGGGCAGGATTCTGTCTATCTTGTTCTTCTTGATTGACGGCGTTTGAGGTGGTTCTTGTGCTAACCATCTTTAGAGTTGAGCTCCTTTCCTAGACTTTATGCAAATCTGAATAGAAGGGAAGGAAGTTGGATTCAATGATCTGGATCTCTCTCTTAGATTTATTCAATCCGGTATCGATGACAGATCCAACGAGCAGGAGAAAATCTGGGTTTTCTCAGTGAAAGCACCAAAGTGTTTGCGTCAAAATTGGGCACAACACTCTTCGGGAGTCGTTGAAGAGATAATAGTCAAGAATGCAGATTCAAAACAAATATTATCTAACAAAAACTCCAATCAACAGTAAAGAAAATGCGTAGACAATCGATTTATAGTGGTTCGGCGTGTTGCCTACGTCCACTGTGAAGTGTTTTGATATTTTATTGCTTTTCTTTCGATGGTTACAAGTTGTTACAGCAATCAACAGCAAGTTACAACTGGAAATTCGAAATCAACAATCAAATTATGATATAGGATGATAGAGATCTTGATCCGGTAGAGTGTGGGCGCCTCCGAGTCAGAAGATCCCTTTTTCGTTGGCCCTGGGGCTCTATTTATAGGCGTAGGCTGCTGATATTTCGCTGAAAACTCGGGAGACCACGTCTGGCACGTGAGGGGGCTCACACGCACGGTCTCAGGAAGTTTGGGCCCACTTTGGCATCGGTTCGAACTCCATTCGAACCGATCAAGAATTAGTCCAATCGAGGTGAAATTTGGCGTGGACATTCTTCAACATGTATGCAAGCTTCTGTGAAAATTTCATGGCATTTGGATCAATAGGTTAGGAGATATGATGGGTTCGAAATTGGGTTTGTTGCTCGGCTGTTTGGTTCGAAACCAAGGTTTCGAATCGATCCTTTCGAATCCATGGAGGCACGTGGCTTCGTGGTGGCGTGGAGAGCAAACTTCGAACCACTCCGATTTTCACTCCGAGTTGACCGCTTCGACTCCATAGATCTCGGCGAATTCGAACCGAAGGAAGACACGTCGTCATGGTTGGTTGACCCAGTGGATTCGAATGAGGCTACACAGGATGGGTTCGAACATGGCATCGTGGATGGGTTCGAACATGACTCCACGTTTGGGTTCGAACAATGCTTCGTGATGGGTTCGAAGCGGCTATTCTCCGATGGGTTCGAGGTCCATTGTTATGAGCTTGGTAGGTTCGAACTCGATGGTCTCGAACCCGAGGCATCCTGAAGGGTTCGAACCTGATGGGTTCGAAGGTGATGGAGACAAACCTGAGGTGGTTCGGTGGATTCGAATCTTATGGATTCGAACGCGATGGTTTCGAAACGTTGGTCAACAATGGATTCGAAACCTAAGCCTTGCCCTTCAAATTGAATCGATCATAACTCGAGCATATGAACTCGGATTGACTTGAAATTTGAAATGATGACTCCTATAGTATTTCTTGCCGTGTCCTATCAATTGTAGCTCAATCTGGACTCGGATAAAATTCAGTGATATCCATGGCGAAACGAAGTATGACCAGCCTCTGAGACGAACTGTTCTCCGTTTCTGACCGATCTTTTGGTATCGCGGCTTTGCCAAAAAGTGGGATAACAGACTTAATTAAATGAAAATCTTATTTTCAAAACATTAATCATCAAAAAATCGAATTCGAATACTTTTACTATAAGTAAATTTGTCCAATATTACAGTTTTGAATATAAGGTTGTTACAGACCTTCCCCCTTATGAAAATTGCGTTCTTTCCTACACCCTTGTTGATTTCTTCCAATAGCAGTCTTTCGAGTTGATTGTCTAGTCATTCCGATCTTTTTCAAATCTTAAATCAGCGAATACAAATGTTTCTCAGTGAAAACACATAAATGTTTGAACTAAAAGTGGCACAGATACCCAATAGATTGAGTAGAGAATAAAAATTGAAGAAAGCAAATGAAAAATGAGCAAGAAATAGAACATTTATGATTTATAGTGGTTCGGCTACTCTTGCCTACGTTCATTTCAAATTCTCTTTTATTATATTTTTATTTTTCAAGCATAGTTCTTACGGATCGGTATAAATCCGTGAATGATTATAAGAAATTAGAGTAAGAGAGCTAGAGAGCCAAAAGGATCCTTAAAAATGAGCCATGTCCTCCTATTTATAGAGGTAGGAAGCCTAAAATCTCGTCTGAAGATCTCCACCTCGTTCTCCATGCTCGAGACTAGTTCTCTAAAAAAATGGGTGCTACCCCAGCAAAAATCATAGATCGGTACCGATCCATGAGCTTGGATCGGTACCTATCCACGAGATAATCAAATTGGTTAATGTCGGCTCTTTGTTTAAGCTCGATTCTTAGTTAGCTTCGTGATTCCAAACTTGTTTGCACCATTATTTGCTTGTTTATGAGTCCAAATGTTGGATCCATAGAGGAATAGAGTTGCTAATTCAAGTGCTCGTGGAGGTCAACATAGAATTGCATGGAAACAACAAAACAATACTTAGAATGGGCTTCTAACATTATCATTGGCATGTAATAGGAGTGGGGGGGATGATTTGGCCCAGATTTAAGGATCGGTATCGACCTATGATGTTGGATCGATATCGATCCAACACTTGATTGGATCGGTGACACCAAACTCTTGAGTTGGATTTACTTTCGTCTCGTGGCTTCATTTCTGCTTGGCTTCTAGATTCTTGGCTATCTCTTCGGGCTTCCTACCTTTGTAGCTTTGAAGTTTGACTCATCAATTTCGTCAGTATACTGCCTAGTCAAAATACGGGATAACAAAATATATACACATTTATATATATATAACATCAATATATTAAATATGGATCTTGGTAAATTAATTCATTTAATGGTATTATTTATATAATTTTTTTAAAAGTTTGCAAGCCAAGAGAATCTAGTAAGCAAGCATATAAAATAATTTTTTATTATATATAGATATAATAATAAAGAAAACTAACCAATTTGTGATAGCAATTCAACATAAAAGATTCATAATATAATCTAACATCCTATTGTATAAATAATATACGAGCGTTATGGCACGCGCTTTGCATGTGAATTTTTCTTTATACAAATGCATGATATTAAGATACAATGTACAATTTAATTTAGATATAATCAATTCGCTTGGTTATAACATATAAAAAATTAATATTTCCACTAATGAAAATTTTGCATTTAAGGCATAACCGATTTTAGATATAAAACCGATTGACATTGTTTTAGTAGATGAAAAACTTGTGTTTTAATCAAGATAGGAGAAATATAGTTAAAAGATAAGAGCAATTGACAGGTAATGAAATATAAATATTTTAATTCTAATTAAGGTGGGAGTATATTGTGATATATTTGAGAAATTTGAATTAAAAAGGGAATCTTGAGAAGTTTGCTTTTATATCAAAAAGTGTGACACCAAAGGTATTACAACTATATTAAAGATATATAAATATAATATAAAATAATAGAGGATTACCTTTCACCAAAGCTCTCACGTACACGTTGAAACGTTGAATTTGTCCCACTGAATCCTTTCATAAATCAAAAGTTACTAGCTCTCGAACTGTCTTACCACCAATGATCGAATCAAAGAGTTTTGATGTAATTTTGTACTTCGATTTTTAGGGTTTAGGAAGGATGATTGCTGCCAAAATTATTAGAGAGAAAGGAAAGAAAAAATGTAAAAAGAAATGGTGTAAAAGGTGGCTTATAAATAGGGAGTCAAAAGAGAGAAAAGCGGGTCACATCCTAATATTTCTCTCTTACCAATTCCACTCTTTTAACCATTCAAAATCCTCTCTAATAACCATCATATGGCTGCCCAAACCATGCCTTCACACTACAAGAAAACTGATTTTTTGTGGCGCCCAAAAACCGCCACTAAGTATTTTTAGTGGCGTTTCGATAATCGTTACGAAAAAACATGCCACTAAAAATCCTCGAGTATTAGTTGCACTTTTTTAAACGCTACCAAATATTTTTTTTGATAGCGTTTTTGTAACGCCATAGAATTCCTTTTTTGTAGCGCCTATTTGCCGCCACCGAAAAGGTTTTCTCCTCCATGATACTTTTTTATGGCGTTATCTAAATTTTTTGTAGCGCCTGTTTAACGCCACCGAAAGGGTTTTCTCCTCCACGTTACCTTTTCGTGGCATTATATACATTTTTTGTAGCGCTTAATAAACGCCAGCATAAGTGTGCTTGAGTTTTTAATCACTATTTTGTAGCGCTTAATAAACGCCAGCATAAGTGTACTTGAGTTTTTTATCACTCTTTTGTAGCGACATTTTAACGCTACCAAAATAAATAATATCCAGTAGCGTTTGTTTCCCTCCACCTGCTACTCCAGATTTACCACTGATCTAGCATGCAATTATATAATAACAGAATACGCAAGCACATACTTTTGAACACAATATATTAAACAACTACAAAATACGTATACACATTGAAGATCCACAAGATACATAGACATTCATACATCCACATACATAGGTGTCGACAAAAAGCTACCCGTACACATACACAACCAAACTACCATAAGTGTTATAACCAAACTACCATAAGTGTCATAACCGTACATATACATCTGAAATAAACGTCTGAAATAACCAAAGTACCGAGCAAAACCTGAACCACCATAAAAACCTGAACTACCTGTCATTGCTGATGTCTTCAAAACCTGAACTACCTGTAAACAAAGAACAGAACAAAAGAGTGAGAAAACAAAACCTGAACTTAAAACTGCATCACTAACATTCCACCACAATCCATACATAACTCCTCACCATCAATTATACAAAAGTAATATCTGAATAAATATACAGACATATGTATTTTAAAAATATAAATTACTAAAACTTGCATAGATAAATAGGGATGTACCTACGCATAAAAGAAATGAAATCAATTCTACAGAATGGACAAGATATGATATAGTAAGAGTATTGTAACGGTGTAACGGTCAATTAAACAAGTCTAAAACACCAAAAAGCACAATAATACACCCCATGCACGTGAGATACACAACAACAAAACTGAAATTCAAATATATGAAGACAACACACAAACACACACAACATCCATTCAATATAAACACAACAGTTCTTACAATACATAACACTATATATATAGACACACAGACATAAATGCACTCACGCATAAACATATAGCATTTGAATGCACACACACAACACAATGCAGAACACACATTGCTTAATCATGGTTACATGGCCTTAAATGATAGTTAACCGCTTAAGACAAGGTTTATATATATAAAAAATTAATTAGTGAATAATATGGCACATCCAACACTTCTAGTTATAACTAGGAATTTACTTGCTATAAGTTTCTCGCTACTTTATGCTAATGTACCGTAATAAAATTATTCGTGCTAGATACTGTGTTAAAATTATCATCTGTTTACTCAGTAGTATGATATTGAGTAAACAGATGATAATTTTAACACAATCACACTCACACACACACAGTTGGGTAAGCATACATCCTCATAAACACACTGGCGCATATATACAAAATCACGCACGCACCTACAGGTTACACACATACGAATTAATCAACACACACGCTCATATGTACACACAAAAACACAGACCGTACGTAAGCACACATATACTCCAGGCAACACACACCTATATGCACACCAATACAAAACACTAAAACACACACACAGTCTCTTTATGCACATAGAAATTCAAGGCAGTAGCAACACATATACCTAGCAGGCTAGCATGCACACACTCTCAAACACCATAGTACTTGGGAAAACACAAAACAAAAGCAGCTTGCCATAGGTTGTGAGTGGTAACACTCACCTGTAAATCACGTTCCACTCTGTCTCCTTCCACTGTTTTTCTTATCTTAGATTATGCACGCGACACAGGGCCCAAAACCTAGTAACGCGATAGATGGACTTGTGCCAGAAAAGCCTAAGAGTGTCTTAATGAACATGCTCGAATATCAGAATTTATAATAATTTCTTGGATTTTATTTTTAATTTAGAAAATGACAATAATAGGTTTTAATTAATTCCAGAAGAAGAATGAGTGAATCCTGTTAAAGTGAATATGCGTGAGATATTTTATATGATAGAGAAAGTTCTTAAGTAGATATGATATTGCATCACTAACATTCCACCACAATCCATACATAACTCCTCACCAATCACAATCATTCAATCACAATTCGAATATAACACCCCTACTTATGTACTTTTATCAGTTTACCAAAAATCTATCTGCACTTTAGCTGCTAGCATTCCTAATGTATATATAAAAAAAATTATATACATTTCATTTTGACTTAATAATGATTTTTTCCATTGGCCAAGCTATGGGAACGCCAAAGCAATCATCCATGCACGTCAGACCCGATGTTGGTCTCCATATCTCTGCATTTGGAATTATCACCAGTTCAATCCAAACTTTTACAGCATTACGTCCCAGTGGATGACAATGGACCATCGTTATCGGATCAGTTGATGCAATACTTCCTTCCGCCACTACGTCTGCTCCACCCAAATCGATCAACTGGCATTTGGCATCCTTTTGCATGGTTGCAATTGGCTGAAAGAAAAGAGATTATTATGCACAATGTATACATGCACATTAAATAAACTTTCATACACAGTTAACTTCTTCAAATTTGAAAATTAATACTTACATTTTGCGATTTATTCATGACCATATGTGCGGATTTCATAGGAGAATTCACAACATTTTCAGTATCATCACGACTCTCATCTAGTTTTTCTTGATCAGCTTCTACTTCTGATCTTGGCCATGCTATTTTCATACCAACTGCATCTCCAATGCACGACATATCAGATGTGGGTCGCCACAAATAAGCATCTTTATTTACTACTTTGTCCACCCAAATCACAACAGCAGACAGACCGAGTGGAATACCATTAACAGTATATTTTGGATCAGTGGCATGGATTCTTCCTTCGGCAATTACACCTTCACCCTCAGTCCAACCGTAAATCTTGCAAGTGTCTTCGATGATGCTGGTACTCTAAAAATGAGAAGTGAAATTCAAGACTTTAGTATGCTATACAAAAACAACGAATATGTGTTAAATTTTAATTCAGATGGGGGGTGTGCTGCTGCATTTTAGACATCAATAAGCTCGCAGCATATTACACTAATATACTTAACGTGAAAAAAATTACCGTACTGGCTGCACTACAGTTCAACCGTGTTCGCAGCGGGACCTTGATGCAAACTGATGGCCAAGCAACTACCTTGTTCTTAGCGTCTGCTAAGACTGCCATTTCAGGTGTAGGCCTCCATAAATAAGTATCTGCTTTATCCACTGAATCTATAACAACGCTCCCGGCATTTGGTCCCAGACGAATGCCATTGACAACGTCATCTGGGTCCATGGACAACAGCCTCCCATGGGCAACAATTCCAGAGCTTCCATCCCAATTCAACAGCAAACATACTTCGTCGTCGCTCTACAATTAATCAACCGAAAATTAAATCAATTACTGGATTAAAAAATTAAAATATAAATTTCATTTATTGAGTAATATAAATATTATTTTTACCGAATCAGGTGAGTTCCTTCTCGAACTTTCTTTACCCTGCAGCGAAGCACAAATATAAATTAATATTTTACGAATATAAATTAATTTCCAAAAATTTATCTTCTGGTCCATCAGAGTCTGTATCATTCCCTTCAATTCTGCTATTTCCTCTCAACACCGAGACACTTTTTTATCTTTGGACTGGGCCAAAGCTAGCTTGGTTAAAGTGCAACCCCTACCCAATGCCCTTAACCGTCCCGGTTTATCTTGTCCCAGTACATGTACAAGAGCATCTTTTCCAATATCAGTCTGTGACGAGCCAGATTGGGATAGGCTACCATATTTTTTGATCTCCTCCTATATAAATAAATACACATAGATAATGTACAATGGTAAAAATATCATAGTTTCAAAAAAAATATACCAATAAAATTAAAAACAATTTTACAATAGTATTCCTAGCTTCCATGTTCACTGGTTCACCAGTTTTTTTAATGTGAGATCTAATCCACACATCAGCTCTACTTATGGACGATGGATCTACTCTTTCTTTTTTCTAAAAATAGAATAACATTAAATTAATAAACCGACAGGTATAAAATAATGCTATAGTTAATTAACTTACCATGTCTTCGGTCTTTCTAGTCATTCCCCTACGACCGGCTGTATGCGGAATTTGTGTGTACCTAAGGGCTGAATATTTCTCACTTTTTTGCTGAAAATGTTGAAAGATGCTAGAATTTAACAACCAAAATCATAAAAAAAGAACTATCTAATATTTATAATGCAGGGTAAATATGTATGGTGAGGATTGCAATTTATTTGAAAATCAATTCATCATGGTCATATACTTATTTGGTATTATTAATGCTGGATAACTCAGTGACATATACAGCATTCCATATCTACTAATAATATTTATAGATTGAACTCACTTGCAAAGTGTTTTTTTACTTCATTTAAAATGTTCCTGTGCTTGTCATAACGCATTCGTATTTTGTACTGTCATAGGTTCCTGCAGCTAATACCTAAACAGGAACCCTCAGCATCCACCAACACTTGGACTTCACTTCTAAAGAAATTTATCGGTTGCTAACTATGTAGATGGATTTGCAGAAACATGCCAGACGAGTTCAGTAGGAATGATTTACCTTAAACTCCGGACTTGTTTTCGCCTTCACAAACTTCCTCCAATCGGTTATGCTTTTTATGTTCGTAGGTTTCATTTTAAGTCTTTCCTCATCGTTCTCCGCTTTTTGCAAATTTCGAACCAATTTACTTTTTGACGATCTCCAAAGTACTCCCATTTGTTGAAATATAGCTTTTCTTTGCCATTCCTCTTCCAATTTAAATCTAATCTGCAACAATACATCAAAACATGATATTAGTAAAATTTATTTAATTTAAATACGACAGGTTTAATTAAATCTGAAAGGTTTCTGAAGTTATTAGAGGGCAATTTCAATTTATAATTGGCAAGAACTATTTTTCAATTTATCCAAAAGTTATTAGATGGCAATTTCAATTTATAATTGGTAAGACCATGCAATATTAGATGTCATTTTCAAAACATATTAGATTCAGAATGTTAAATAATAGATGCCTGCTTCATACCATACCCGACTGCCACAAAACTTCTTTTAAGTCATCACTAATATTCCTCAAATCATCAATGGTATATGGAACCTGCTCCTGCACAAGCGGTCCAAGAAAAGAGGATAAATATACCGACCCTTGCCCTACTGTTATACCTAGATCATTGAACTCAACTTCAATTCGATCCTGACTGCATGACGGGAGTCTTTTTGCTTTTGCTGGACCTCTACCGCCTCTTTTCCGAGATGTACTTCCGATTTCAGCTTCACTTTGTTTCCCAATTTCCAACTCGGCATCAGCAGTTTGTTCAGGATGGGTTTCATTTTCTGAGCGGAGTCCTTCATTTGGGTCAGAGGGGATATCATCTAGTGGTTGTTCGTCTTCTTCATTGTGAACAGTGGCTTGCTTCTTAGCATTGTCTGGTTGTTCTTCTATTTCATTTATACTAGCTGGAACTTTACGTTTTCGCTTTGACTGTTTGTTCTTATCTTTGACTGCTTATTCTTCAGCCTTTCTCTGCAAGCGGGTACGTACAGATGTTGTAGACATATTTTTCTGCAAGTGACAAAAAACACAGTATAAACCAATAAGCACATGTAAACAATAAGCAACGATAAATATTAACAAACAACACTTAAATATCATCAACATGTAGCTGAAAAGAGACGTGGCAGTTTGCAAACCAAATAAGCAGGCCTAAAAGCCTTGAGATGATGAACAGATTTGTAATTTTATGAGAAAATGTACATGTAATGCAAACAGAATTGATAAGAACACTACTCATTATCAAGCAATATATGCAAACAGAATTGATAAGAACATATAATGCTTTGTCTCTGGAAGTATACAAAGATCAAAACACAAAGAACAAAAATTGAATGGTACATGCATTTGCAATGGATTAGAAAATTAAATGGTGCAAACTAACAGCCATTCGCAACATTAAAAAAAACAAAGCATTAGTGCAGCAAATGAACTACAATCACTAAAGAAAATCAATACAAGTTCAATGAAATTTCCAAATAGCCCGGATTTAATATATAAGTTCAACCATCACTAAAGCAAATGAACAACTATGCTCAAGTAGAACATATAATCTACTCAATTATGCCCTCGCAATCCTCTCTAACATAGCAAACATCTTCATCATCCGCTTCAGTTATTTCATCTTCCACCACTTGAATATCTTCCTCGATGCAATCGTGCTCCTCTATATCATTAAAACTTCTTGATGGTGCTTTCATTACAACGTACCAATTAGAAACATTGTTCTCTCTTGAATAAAATACTTGTTTTGCTTGATATGCAAGTATGTATGGGTCTCATGAAAATGATGCTTGATGTAAATTAACAAGAGTGAACCCATCATCATCAACTTTTAATCCATTTCCTTTATACGTCCAACGACACTTGAAAACTGGAATACAGAACAAATGATAATCTAATAAAATTATATCTGTCAATATTCCATAATAAGTGACCACATCAACCACTTGGGACATATCTTTAGCACTTGCTCTACACATAGTAGTTGCATCAAAAGTCACCCCACAATTCTGAGTTTCTCTCCTTAAATCTTTTACATGAAAATGTTGCTCGTTGATGATATATCCTTTGAAAGACATGGCATCATCCTTCGGACCATAAGCAATCCATTTTAACATGTCATTATGATCCTTGGAGGTAATAGGTATCTACAACAAATTTCAGTTAGCATGTAAATTTATATAGTAATATTGATAGTTGAATGAGAATATATTTGAAATCTAAATAACCTTCCTTTTAATCCAATCGACAAAACTTTTTGTATGTGTTTCCCAAAGTAAGGTCGCATTTTTTGTCATGCGTTGGTCTGAATTTTCTAATTCCTCCAAATGCAAACTAGTATTGAACAATTGATTATAAGCTATATATATCATTGCGAACACATCAAAATATTTAAAACAATATAACATAAACTTACTCTATAAACGGTTCCACCACGGCCATATTCATTAACACAGCTAAATGAGCACTTTCTTTCTCATTAACTGGCAATTTAATTGTCTTCGATACTGAAATTGGACGTCCCTCTAATATTCTACTACTTTCATAATCTTCATTTAGAGCTCCTTTCTCCTCTATATGTCCTGATTTCTTCAAAAATTCATTGAAGAACAACATGCATTCTGTTGCAAGATACGATTGCATAGTTTCTGACATAATCTTTGAGTGTCTTCATATATCTTTCGAATGGGTGCATCCATCGAAAATGAATAGGTCCACATATTTGTGCTTCTTTTCCAAGATGAATGGATAAGTGTATCATTATGTCAAAGAAAGATGGTGGAAAAAAAATTTCAAGCTCACATAAAACGTCAATAATTTCAACATTGATTTGTTCTACCTTCTCTCTATCAAGAACACATTGACATAATTTGTTGAAAAAAGAACATAAGCGAATTATCGCTTTTCTTGCCTTCTTTGCCATGAACCCTCTCGATGCTACTGGCAATAAATGTTGCATTAATACATGGTAATCATGTGACTTCAATCCACTAATTTTGTAATCCGACAACGAAATCCGATTTTTTAAATTTGAACAGTAGCCATCCAGTCCTTTGAAATCATACAGTCTTTTGCAAAATATTTTTCTCTTGGATTTTGACAACATATATGGAGCCGGTGGAAGATATGTTTTATTCCCACGAGGTTGTGTATGAAGCTCACTTCGAATTCCCCAATCCTCTAAATCCTTTCTACAGTTGGTTCCATCTTTGGATTTATTTCCATGCAATATTGTGCCCAATAGGCTTTCACCAATGTTCTTCTCCACATGCATCACATCTAAATTGTGACGTAATGGAAGTTCCTATGAAAACCAAAATAATAATGCATTATTGGGTTTTTCTTATATTAAAACAATGAAAAATAAATAAATTAACCACTAACCTCCCAATAAGCAAATCAAAGAAAATTGATCGTTTTTTCCACCTTGATAGCTCTACTTCTGTAGAACTGTTAGTATCATCATATTCATCTTCTTTATCATAGACATGCTTTCTCTTCTTACTTTTCTCCTCTATTCCTTTTCCAAAATCATTTGGATAATCCTTCAATAATGCATAGATGTTTCTTCCGGAAAGCATTCTAGGAGCACCATCTGTCTCTAGGTATCATCAAACAATGCCTTTTGTTTCCTTCGTGAATCTGAAGGAGGTAGAAATCTTCTATGACCCATGTAGGCGAACTTTCGACCATGTTTCAACCAACGAGAATGGGCATTGACACCATATAATGGGCAAGCTTTTTGCCCTTTCACACGACATCCAGCAAGATTTCCATAAGCCGGAAAATCATTAATCGTCCATAACAAAATTGCATTCAGTTTAATAAAGTTTTACTAAATGCATTATAAGCAGTAACTCCATTAGACCACAAGTGACGCAAATCTTCCACCAAAGGAGCCAAATATACATCAATATCATTCCCGGGTTGCTTCGGGCCTGGAATAAGTAAAGTTAACATAATATTTTCTTTCTTCATACACAACATAGGCGAGAGATTGTATGTCACAAGCATTACCGGCCAGCAACTATATTTCGAAATCAACGTGGAAAATGGATTGAATGCATCTGTAGCAAGACCAAGCCTAAGATTGCGTGGATCAGATGAAAAAGATTTATACTTTTCATCCACCATTTTCCATTTCATAGAATCCACGGGATGACACATTTTTCCATCGTTACTTTTATTATTAAAATGCCATCTTAATTCTTCAGCCATCTTTTGAGATCTATACATTCATCTAAACCTTGGAATAATTGGGAAATATCTCAATACTTTAACTGGAACACCTTGTATAACCTCTTCAATATCTTGATTTTTCTTCCATCTCGAGGAACAACATTTGGACAACTTTCTAAATTTTTGTATTCTTTTCTGAAAAGGCAAAAATCATTCTCACAAGCATGTATCTTTTCAAAACCCATGTTGAATGCTTTAAGAAATTTCTTGACTTCATATAAGGTTTTGGGAAGCACGTTATCCTTCGGCAGAAATAGATGTTGCACAGCTAAAAGCTTATCAAAACCACTATCGGACAAGCCAGTCTCGCATTTAAGATTATACAAGATGGTGATGGCAGATAATTTTGTGTGATCTGTGCAACCAGGATATAATAGAGTTTCTACATCTTCCAAGTTCTTGACTAACTCATCCTCTTTTCTTCGAGAATCAACATCGTCTTTATCATTATCAAAAAAATCTTGATTCAAAAAATCTTCATCTTCATAGTGAATCATCTTGAATAGTTCATATACGTCAAACGTATTTGTTTTATTCTCTACATTTATCTCTTCACCATGGTTAAACCATACACTGTCAATGTATTTAGGATCCATTCCTTTTATAATTAAATGTTCAACGATGATTTGGTCATCATAACGACTAAGATTCCGACAATCCTTGCAAGGGCATAAATTTTTTTCTACACTTCTTACATTCCTCTTTGCAGCATGCACGAAATTCATTGCTCCTTGTCGGTATTCTATACTAGTTCTATGAAAAAAGTAAAAAAAAAGGTGAGCTTTAGTATTAGATTATATGTTCTAATTCTCAAAATACATATTAAGTTAATCATGGTTTTATCACCTGTTTAAAAAAACCCAGCCTTTTTCCATTATCGACATTTGAAGGCAAATAAGTTTCCAATCTTTGACTTATAAATTGGTTATCTGTTGTAATCAAAAAAATAACTAGACGTTGAAGTACAAATACTTGTAGCACTACTGCATATAACCATGGTGGTTTAGTAGACAAAGGCAAAGAATACTTTTCCAGAAATATAAATTTTACACATATTTTGCATTTAACCTCAGATTTACATGTATTTATAATTAATCCATGCATAACACCACACTCCTACCCACACATAACTGACCAAGTCACAACCCTCCAAACTGTTGCATAACAGTTACAGCTATCTGCCCCTCCTTTGTCAATCCATCCACAAACGCTCCACTTCAACAAACAACATTCCACTCACTCCACTTCAACAAAACTTTTGCAAATCTCTGCACTTCACCATTACACACAAACCACTGACCAAACTTCCTCCCACCTATCACCAACAAACGTCGGTGCATTTCCGCTGCCACACATTGCTGCAACTTTCAAAAAACGCAGCAACCTCTCATCACCATACTACTTATTCCTCCTATTTTACCACTTCTCACAACATTGTTTAATTCAACCACTTCCATAAATATACTTCAACACTGGAATCACTCCCCCACTCCACTGTTAAACAATTCATTCACTCCTCACAACAACACAGTTTCATACCAGCCTATAACAATACCCACTTTCATCTCATACACACCACATTCATTCATATCACCAAAGACAATATCCACTTGCCTACATTCCTGTAGCCTGCTTCAATAACCATTCTACAACCTACTGACTACTGCACTGATACAACCAACTGCACCATATTCACACACTACAACAGTGACGGCTCCAACCACAAACCCCAAGCAACCACAGACCATCCTCCTTCCCATTTCTCCAACCTGCAACCTGTTCGCAACCGCACTTCATACTACAACTCAAAAAAACATCAACAACCCAGCCTCCGCAGCAAACTACCAGAGACTCACACAACATTCATCAACTTGCCCTCTGACATTCTACCACTTTTTACGAACACATACTCACATCCTTCCCCCAGCCTCGCCCCCTCTTACCAAACCAACCGTCAACTTCACCACCTCCTCTTCACTACCTCACATCCACACAACTGACATATTTCTAGTGCCTGCCACTCCACAAAAAACCATTTATGCTCCAACATTTACCACTCTCAACCATCCAGCCAGCCAATAACCAATCGCAAACAAAACCGCGACCTCCATCAATGCTACTTGAACCCACCAAATTCCCGAAACACGCAACCTCAACCTCCTCTCAGCAAGCAACCATTGACTCACTGAACCACTTCAACGGAACATTCATATACTCAAAGAAATCAAAGCAGATATCCCAACAGATCATTGCAATTAGGGTTAAATCAACCATTTCAGTAATAGTTTAGGAAAAAATACGAAAATAAGATGCATTCAAATTCATATAAAAGCCAAATAGAATCACAAAGTCAATTTAACAGATTCATACCTAAATATACCTAATCGATTTCAAAGATTCATACCTAATTATACCTAGATCTGCTGGCTGCCGCGACTCGATGTTGAGTAAGGGGGAAACGACGGAGTTGACGATGATACTTGAGTGCGATGAAAATTTAACACGATTAAAAGGGGAATTTTTTTTTCTGAATAAGAAAGCAAATTAGGGACGAGAATTTTGTTAAGTACGAGAGTAAAATGATAGGTTACGTTTATTTAGTTCGCGCGAACTCTTTTTTTTAGAAGCGGGAAACGTGAATTATTTTTTGCCACGTTCATATTATTTGGTAATCAATTTTTTTTTGCATTTACAATAAAACGCCACCGATTTTTGCAACTATAAATGGTTTTTCTTGTAGTGTCAATTACCAAAATTATCATGCCTATATAGGCCCCAAATCTGATCCAAGTTCGAACAAAACTTAATAAAATTTTAAATCCTATTTAAACGCATACTGATATCGCATATCAATCTATATATTTATAACCATTATAAATGTGTTGTTTAATATTATTCAATAAACATCAAATAAAATGTTATAATTTTAATTTAGTTAATTTACAACAATTTACAAATTAATTAAATCAGGTGGTAAATAGGAATATTCCGTGTTCCAATCGTGTCGCTCTTAAGTGTAAATTTGGTTAGAGATTAATATTAACGTTCACATATTAATTAACAAGGGGTGTGACTTTATGGTCACATTTATGGTTTACTTGGTTTTGGTAATATGCAATTTTACTTTAGTAAGCGTTACCAGGTAGTGACAATTATTTACACGAATTCTCTTCGTCAAATTTTTATCACTTTGGACATTTGGAATTTGGTAATGATCAAAATTCCAACATCATCCATATTAAACTCTATAGTCCAAACACAAAGTCTTTGATTCAATAATAACAATAATTACCTGAACTGCTCTTTCCAGAGTCTTTGCCTTTGAGTTGACTTCAGTTGACCGTCCTACTTACTCATAGAACCAAAGTAACAAATCGTCTCTTGAATAGTGTTGCACTTCCAATGCTTCCACTCGATCCAACTATATTCATTCGATGGACGCCGTGCCACTATTTAACTATATCAAAACGAAGTTTCAATATTGAAGATAAAATGTACTCTCAAGTTGAGAGAACTATATAATTTTTTCCCATCGGTATTTTCTATTTGACCTTAGTTATATTAACCAAGAGAAACTATCGAATGAGCCATTCCTAGTCATCCAATAACTATCGATACATAACCCTTTGTGCCCTAGCAGTCAAGAGTAATACATTTCCTAAAGTTTAGAGAGAATTTAGAAATTTAGTCTCAATGGATATATCGATATTCAATCTCGACACATCTTGATTAGGAACATATAAAATTGTACGTTTATTTTATTACGATAATCACTTATAGTTATAAAGCATTTTGACTACTATCACATAACATACCTTCTATGGATTTTTTTATTAAATATACTTTTACTCAAATTAATTAATTAACATATAACACGTTATATCAAGTTTATAACAAAAGAAAATGCGTTTTATTTCAAACAGATTGATTACCGAGTTAGATATATGTAACAAATTACATAATTATCCCTACGGCATACCCCTAACTCCATCATTTTCCTACCCGGACTTGCGACAAATTATGGAATCTCGGTCCCATATTTTCGATTAGTTTAATGAGTAACGATCAAGTTAGACCCTTCGTGAATGGATCTGTTATGTTGTTTTAATTATCTGCTATATTAATCAACTCTCTTCAATGATGATAAACTACCTTTATCATGTGGAACTATTCGAAATGTATTTCTTGACTTCTACTGAGATTTTATCATTACATTGTTATCACATAACAATCATGTAGTATTTGTGATGCCCCACCTCTATACCCACGCTAGCCAAGAACATTACGGTGAATGCTGTCGACTAGCACGGAGAATAAGGCTGTTGAGGAGCGACCATCCGTGTAATTGCTTTGCGCGAGCATCGATATGTCAGATAGTATAACATGCATTTCTTTATCAAGAGGCAAATCCGACATACCGAAACAAACTCAAAGCTACTACACAGTGGCTATAAAGGTCTTCGGAAACAAATATAGAAATAGACATAACATAAATCAGTCACAGACAATTCATATCACAAAGGCGGAAATAGATATGAATATTACACTAGGAAGTGTACGTCAGAGTAGTGGTCTAAAAAGATCCACAATATCACAAAAGAATAGTTACATAAACTACACAAAAGAATAAGTATACATTATGGAGTCTATATCTCAAATGTATACAATAAAAACTACTAATCTAAGTAGTTAACCAAAATTCAAGGAGATAATCCTGGATGTAAAGTCAAGCAGAAGCACTTGTAACATCTCGGTCTGACCCGAGTATTATTTAATAAGAAAATAATAAACGGATCAGTCTAGCTATAAATATCAGATGAAACGATATAGAGTAAGAGATATGACTAAACACATAATAATCACAATGCCAAGCTGTGATATATATAAGTAATTGAAAACCAAAAAGAGATTATTCAATATCACAAAATCTACACAAGAATTAAAGAAATGTCATATTCCTTATTTCGTTCACCAAACCATAAATATTGACGATTATATCAATGTCAATCACAAAAGTTGGTGAAACATAAATTCCAGAATTCAACACACGAAATCCAGAAATCAAATAATTCGGAGCATCGACGTCGTACAGCGTGACATTCGATGAACCAAATCACAATCAAAGGGAACAACGACGTCGTACAGCGTGACATCCGATGAACCAAAACACAATCAAAGGGAACAACGACGTCGTACAGCGTGACATTCGATGAACCAAATCACAATCAAAGGGAACAACGACATCGTACAGCGTGACATCCGATGAACCAAAACACAATCAAAGGGAACAACGACGTCGTACAGCGTGCCATCCGATGAACCAAAACACAATCAAAGGGAACAACGACGTCGTACAGCGTGATATCCGATGAACCAAAACACAATCAAAGGGAACAACGACGTCGTACAGCGTGACATTCGATGAACCAAAACACAATCGAAGGGAACAACGACGTCATACAGCGTGACATCCGATGAACCAAAACACAATCGAAGGGAACAACGACGTCGTACAGCGTGACATCCGATGAACCAGAACACAATCGAAGGGAACAACGACGTCGTACAGCGTGACATCCGATGAACCAAAACACAATCGAAGGGAACAACAACGTCGTACAGCGTGACATCCGATGAACCAAAACACAATCGAAGGGAACAACGACGTCATACAGCGTGACATCCGATGAACCAAAACACAATCAAAGGGAACAACGACGTCGTACAGCGTGACATCCGATGAACCAAAAACACAAAGACATTGCACAATGCTAGTCTAAAACATAAAATGATCGTCATGATCAAAGAGAAGTGTCAATTACAGTAAGCTAGTAAATATATGAGCTTAGCTTCATGTCCCATAACCACTAGCTTAACTTAAATATTTACGAACAAATTGTAGATCTCCACTAGAAAATTGTCACAAGAGATTCAATCGAACAAGTCCAAGAATTAACCGGCGAAGTAAAGGCAAGCGTTTCATACCACTTGTTTTACTAAGCCGTTTAATTAGATTTCTCATACGAGTGAGGTAAAGATTTGTATATACTAATAGATTGGAAAACGGTTTAAGAAACGAGCTTTGTACTAAAATAGTGTTGAAATCATTTGAAGAAAGAGTTTTGATATTTACTACTAGTATAGAAAACCTTTATATTTTTAAAGTGACAAATCACAAAGGTGATTGTAGGAGCAATCAATTCATAAAGATTCACATTCAAAGACGTGAATAAAATCCAAAGAAATCGATACCGAATCCATCAAAATGGACATTCCCAAAAATCACGAAGAAAATGTCATCAAAGTCGATAATAAGTGATAATAACAAAAGGGAATCAACACAAATCGATTAACATTGGAAATTCAATCCAAAAAGGCAAATTGGACTCAAACAGCAGGTTCAGTCGACTGAACAGAGTTTTCAATCGACTGACCCTGTGCCTGGAAATTTTCTAGGTTCAGGAAACTTTCTGTTTCGAGTTTCAGTCGACTGAACAGAGGATTCAGTCGACTGAATCATGCCTGGAAACTTTCGGGTTACAGGTTCAGTCGACTGAACAGAGGATTCAGTCGACTGAATCATGCCTGGGCTGTTTTTCAGCCTATCCAAATGAAGAGCAAACTCTTCCAAAATGCATCCGGACGAACATTGGCTCTAAAGGTTTATGCCAATGTAACAACCCTGAGATTGCAATTACCGAATGATAAGTAAAAAATTATGATTTTAAGTTAAATAGGGGGCTAAACAAATTTTTGGGAATTTAAATTTGCAAATTAAAATATTTTGGGTTGAAATGGGGAATTTTTAAATAAAAAGTGATTATAGGTTAATGGGCCAAATGAGACGATTACATGGTTTTAATTAAAACTAGGATGCTTATTAGGATTTTTGTTCACATGATAACCTTAGGGAAATAAACTAAGTCCTAATGGGTTTTAAAACCTCTTACCATGACCCATTAACCAACCCACTCCTATTTAATATCTCAAACCCCTCTCATAAACCCTAACCCTCCTCCTCTTCATAAATTCCTAAAACCTAGATCTAAACAAAATTAATGGCCTCCATTTAGAAGCTCCATCTCCTTCTCTTCATAAATTAGTTTAATCCTAGAAGAAAAAGAAAAGAGAAGAAGAAAGGTAATGCAATCTCTCATATTCTCTAATCCTCCTTCTTAATCCCTATTTATCTCTACCATCTTGTAGTAATTATTATTTTGTTTTCTTTGTTGATTTTGGGTCCATGAAGCATCTTGATCTTTGCTTTGGGGTTGAGGAGTTTGGCTTGCTTCATATTGTGCACTCAAACCATTTGATACTTTTCTTCATTAAGGTAATTACTATGGATTAGTAATTATTGCTAGTTGTAATGCTAAGATTTGGCCTTGGTTTCCTTTAATTTAGTGTAATAATCATTATATGGTGATTAGTGATTGTTATTAGTGATTTTTTGATGCCAAAAAAGTGAAAAAAAAA
This sequence comes from Allium cepa, assembly GCA_030765085.1. Lineage (NCBI taxonomy): Eukaryota > Viridiplantae > Streptophyta > Magnoliopsida > Asparagales > Amaryllidaceae > Allium > Allium cepa. The sequence goes on from CM060929.1 coordinate 256,140,679, forward strand.
CACCCCTAAATGCAAAAAAAAAGGCAAAAAACTGTTGGCTGGAAAATACCGAGGCTGAAAATGGACTGAAAAACCAACTCTGAATGCACCAGGCAGGCCTGGGTTGAACCGAGGGTGCTGCCCAGGTGCAGCAGGCTAGCCCAGCTGGGCTAGCCAGTAGAAAATTAAGTCCCCAGCCCAAACGGGCTGGGGCCGGCCACAGACCCCAGCCCGCTTGGGGCTGGGGCGGGCTGTAGGTCCCCAGCCCGCCTGGGCTGGGGGCGGGCCAAGGACCCCCAGCCCGCGAGGGCTGGGAGCTGGCCCTAAACCCCCAGCCCGTGTAGGCTGGGGGGGGACCCAAGTCCCCCAGCCCGCTTGGGCTGGGGGCAGGCCATAAACCCCCAGCCCGTGTGGGCTGGGGGGGGGGGGGCCCAAGTCCCCCAGCCCGCAAGGGGCTGGGGGCGGGCCACCAGGCCCAGCCCGCAAGGGGCTGGGGGCGGGCCACCAGGCCCAGCCCGCAAGGGGGCTGGGCGGCCCCTTTTCCCCAGCCCGCAGCGGGCTGGGACGGGGCCCAAGTCCCCCAGCCCGCAGGTGCTGGGGGCAGCCCCAGGTCCCCCAGCCCATGCGGGCTGGGGGGCTGGACCCTCCCCAGCCCAGGCGGGCTGGGGCAGGCCGACGCGGGCAGGGCCCGCGTCCAAAAAATAAAAAAATATATAAAAAAAAATAATCTTTACCTCAGTGCTTTACTCTGGTTTCAGTTTTTGACCTCCACTTCACGATGCCGCCACGCTCGCATCGGTATTCGGAATTCGACGTTTTTGGTCTCGTTGGAAAGGTGGAGTTCCGAACTCCATCTTTGAAAAATTTGGGCAACATTGGAGTTCGTTTGGCACTTCGATTTTCGTGCCAAAGTTAGACTCTGGTCGCTGTTGGAAAACAGTGTGAATCTTTTTCTGGGTTCAACTTTGAGACGTCGCTGCCACTTCGTCTCAACTCGGAATCTAGAAATTCTTTTTGCATCTTAAAGTAGGGATGTCGAACTACATGCCTACTAGTTTTCATGCGATTTGGACATAGTTTGCTGGTCCAAATAAATTGCCGAACTTGAGTTCGCAGCAGTTTTTGAATGGTTTCAAACACTTAGAATTATTTTGATGATTTTCTGGTTTTCGTCGATTTCTTTGAGATTTGTCTCTGGATTTCGTACACGGGCTTTATAAAAAGGATTTAAAAGAATTTTTCACTCCAAAATGGCTTTTGAAAATTATTATATAATATTATTTTTAATTATTAAATTAATTACTCCATAATAGGAGACTTTTCAAAAGACCGTTTTAAAAGTGATTTCGAAATCAATTACAAATCCGTTTTACACCATTATTTTCTATAATAAAAATCTCACACTCACTTTTAGCACGTCAAGCGAAGTGGAAAGGTGCTTAAACGGTTAGGAAATCTCCGGCCTATGGAAACCGTGTGTATTTTCTTTCCGGTTAATCTCAGACCTATTCGATTGATCGTTTTGACCTTTGGGTCTAGTTTACCGATGATATGAGGTGGACTTTTTATTGTTTGGAGTGTGAGCTTGCTATTAGTTAGGAAACCGTTTAGTGCGAACGTGGAGTATGGGACTCATGGTTAACACTTTACGGGTTCCTCTCCAAGAAGTTAGTGACACATTAGCCTCTGGGCAGCCAGTACTGGACCTCTGGGTCACCACGCCTCTGGGCAACCGTCTCTGGACACCTGCTCTATGGAGCAGTTTTTACGGCATGTGCCTCTGGGCCTTTTATCCTTCTGGGAAGGATCTTGTCGTTTCGCGCGTTCCGCATCTGTGCGGGTGATCGATCATAACTCAATAGTACTCGGCAACAACGACTCTGGTCGGTGCACGTGCAATACTTGTATTATCTGATGATTTTATATCCATTCGAGTATCGCCATTCGGTGTTGGTTCTATGGAACCATACGATGTAAGTGCGATTACCTTGTGGATTCACAGTGTCTCTGGACACTGCTTTTCAGTGTTAGATTTCATTGACTTTTCAGTATATCCCTATTGCTCTTTGGAGCATCGATCTTTGCTTGGGCATTGATTATTGACTCTGGTCACTCTTGGGATTATTGCCTAAGGGCAACTTTATATAGCTTTGGCTACGCCGATGATATGAGGCGATTTTATTTATTTAACACTTTGGTGTTTGTATTCTCTTTGGAGATTTTTACTGTTTATTGATGATTAGGGATCGTCATTATATTCATGTAGTCCATATTACTCTTCTCTTTGGAGAAGTACTGTTTTATTTATGTACTGCATTATTATATATATCTCAGTTATTACTGATTGTTTAGCTAGTCTGACCCGAGTGTTTTCGCTCGGGTCAGACCGAGTTGTTTCAGCTTAGGTCTCTGGACTTAGCTTTCTGTGCTTCCGCTTGGACATTATCTGCTATGCTGATAGATAGCTCTTTTATTTGTCCACTATTCAGCTACTCTGTTATTTCAGACTCTTATGTACATATTTTTGACTCACTGTGTGAGCGGTGGCTTTGTACCCACCTTTTGATACTTGGATCTGTATTGACGATATATTGTACCTATGTTCTGTGACTGTTATGTGACTGTTCTGTGATGATGATGTTATCATTTAGTATTATGTTTGTTCTGAACCTATTTCCTTAGCCATTGTAGTTTCGCTACAAATATTTATTGGATATGTCGAACCACTTGAGAAAAGAAAACTACCTATTCGACGTATTCAGTAGATAGTTATAGCTTGATTGCATATGGTTGCTTCCATTATACTCTATTCTCCGTTCTAGTAGACGGTATTACTCCGTAATACTCTTTACTAGAGTGGGTCTCGGAGTGGGGCGTTACAGCCAATCGGCAACCCGGCCCTATATGCTCCTCGATGCATCACCAAAAGTATGATCAAACATCCATAAAAGGATTTCACACAAATTTGACTTAAAAACCCAAAAATTGGAATATTCACAAAACCAATCCAAATCAAGAGCAAATGCACATGAAGAAGTGTTAGGAATTCATACCCAACAACCAAAGATAAATATAGTCATAGATGTGAGATAAAAATCTCACCTTTGAATCCGAAAACAATGAATGAGAAGCTTGAAGACGAAGGAAGATCAACCACTCTTCAATCTCAACACAAGAAGCTTGAATCTAAGCTTAAAAGAGAAACATTTCCTAAATGAGGTTTAGGAATTTTCTAAAATTGGAAGGAGAAGGAGTTGGAGAAGAAGAAGAGAAAGCTTATCAATGGGTTCTCTTGAGTTTGGAGCTAAAGCTTGGATTTTGCAAATGAACTAGGGCTTAGGAATTCTAATTTCCAATCTTTTCCCCCATTATTCTCTTGAACTTGAGAGAGTTAGGAAATGAGGAGTGAATGAAGAGGAGAGGGGGTTGGGACTGAGTTAGTAAGTGGTTAATGGGTTCAGCCCAAACCAAAGCCCTAAGTGAAAAGTAGCAAAAATCAACTTTCTCCAAACATATCAAAGCTTATACTCAAAAAGGTCGCAAACGACATTTTAAACTCAATAGGAGTGGTCCCGAGTCCTAATTCGACCGTATGCAAAAGGTAGCTTTTCGAACCAAAATCCGACGAACGATAAAATATTTAAATAAAATATTTAAATATAAAATCGATAAATATGCGGGTTGTTACAGACTCCCCTCCTTAAAGAAATTGCGTCCTCACAATACTTAAGAAGAAAATAAGGAGTAACAACCATAAAAGCATATCAACACAAAAGAAAATTGAAATAAGAAGTTCACCATAAAGAGCATGAAAGAGTAAGCCTGAACGGGATCGCTCGATGAATTCTCTGGATTCCCAAGAGCAATCCTAAGGATTTGGGAACCATTGAACTCTCACAAGAAGAATATCTTTATTCCGAGGGCGCCCAACCTCCGAAGCAATGATGCGAATGGAATGTTGCTCATAAATCAAATCTGGTGAAACTTCAATATCTACAATATCACCGGTCTCAAGAATAAAAACCGAAATCCCTAAGGCATTTCCGTATATAAAAGACGTGGAGAACGTCAAGAATAGCAGAAAATTGAGCTGGTGCAACGACGTAGTATAATAACAGTACGCCCGAAAAACTAGAAACTCAAATAATTTGGAACACCGACGTAGTACAAAAACGGTACGTCCAATGAACCAAAGTTCGAATAATTTCGAAACACCGACGTAGTACAAAAACGGTACGTCCAATGAACCAATAAACCTGAACAACGATGTAGTATAATAATGGTACATCCATTGATCCAGATAAGACGGAACATTGATGTAGTATAATAACAGTACATCCGATGAACCGAACACCATAAAAGAACATCGGACTCTAGTCCATAAAAGAGGTGAGATGAAACTCAATAAAACGAAGTACGTCAAAACGTTCGATGAACTTGATAAATAGATAATTCCACTCAGACAACATCAAAGAATCAACAACTTGTTGCCTACGACTAAACGTATTGGCAACACGATTTCCCTTTCGAGAATAAAATAATATCAAGATCATAAGATGCTAGGAACTCGAGTCAACATGAAGTTCCTTATGAGAGATAAATATTCCCAAGATGTATGATCGAGGTGGAGAACAAATTTCTCATCCAAAAATGGTGATGCCAAATTTTAAAAGAAAAAACAATAGCCGCGAGCACTAGATCATTAGTGGCATATCTAGTCCCGATAAGCTATAATGATTTAGAAGCACAAGTGATAGCACGTTCTCCTTTGCAAGAGAATGGCATCCAAACCAATACGACTAGTATCGGTACAAATAGCAAAATCTTGGTTCCCCTTCAGGAATCACAAGAATAAGAGTATAGAAAGAAAGAGTTATTTTAAATAATCTTCTTTCCCGAAAAGTTAAAACTTTCAAAATTACATTTTTATTTTTATGTAATAATCTTTCTACAAAAATTTACATTTTTACAAGTCAATATATTGTGTCTGACTGTCTCATCAACGCGTTTAGGAGATTCTTATCGATAACATTGATCAAGCGCATCGACCAGAATTCTTAAAGCACTCAACGGGCAATACAATCACAAAATCATCTTCTATATGATAAAAATATCTTTTAAAAAGTTTTAAGAATATTCTTTGCTCGCTTAAGAGAAAAATCAAATCGTACTTATAAATAAATCTTATGAAAAAGATTTACAAAATTTTTAAATTTCTATTTTCATCCAAAATCAATAAATACACAAATGAAGTCATTGAGATATTCATAGAATACTCGATTTATAAAATGGATGAAACAAGATGGGCAAACTGAATGATATAATAAGTCATTCATAATAATAATAACGAGTGCGGAATGCGGTAAGTGGAATGCTACTCCCGCAACTCATAGCCAAAGGAAAATCGGTGGCAAGGTCGAACTAGAAAGACCTTATCACCACACAAAGGATTTCTTAGGTGATAATCCTAAGACAAACTCAAAAATACCGGAAAGTTTCATAAACTATTTAGATAAGAGAAACAACACTTTCCTTATCATGAAGGCTTAAAGAATAAAATGATTTCACCAAATGAATATCAAGCAATCTTGAAATATAAAACAAGGAATCATAAAGAAAATAGGATGAATCGGTACGAAGACTCGAATAAAATCCTAAAGCACGACTCCTAAGAAAGACTTAGGACGATCATCCTTGTTATAATATTCCATATTGTTTCGAAGTTTGGCTCTAATACTAAGCTGTGACGCCCCACCTCTATACCCATGCTAGCCAAGAACATTACGGTGAATGCTGTCGACTAGCACGGAGAATAAGGCTCTTGAGGAGAAACCATCCGTGTAATTGCTTTGCGCGAGCATCGATATGTCAGATAGTATAACATGCATTTCTTTATCAAGAGGGAAATCCGACATACCGACACAAACTCAAAGCTACTACACAGTGGCTATAAAGGTCTTCGGAAACAAATATAGAAATAGACATAACATAAATCAGTCACAAACAATTCATATCACAAAGGCGGAAATAGATATGAATATTACACTAGGAAGTGTACATCAGAGTAGTGGTCTAAAAAGATCCACAATATCACAAAATAATAGTTACATAAACTACACAAAAGAATAAGTATACATTATGGAGTCTATATCTCAAATGTATACAACAAAAACTACTAATCTAAGTAGTTAACCAAAATTCAAGGAGATAATCCCGGATGTAAATTCAAGCAGAAGCACCTGTAACATCTCGGTCTGACCCGAGTATTATTTAATAAGAAAATAATAAACGGATCAGTCTAGCTATAAATATCAGATGAAACGATATAGAGTAAGAGATATGACTAAACACATAATAATCACAATGCCAAGCTGTGATATATATAAGTAATTGAAAACCAAAAAGAGATTATTCAATATCACAAAATCTACACAAGAATCAAAGAAATGTCATATTCCTTATTTCGTTCACCAAACCATAAATATTGACGATTATATCAATGTCAATCACAAAAGTTGGTGAAACATAAATTCCAGAATTCAACACACGAAATCCAGAAATCAAATAATTCGGAGCATCGACGTCGTACAGCGTGACATCCGATGAACCAAATCACAATCAAAGGGAACAACGACGTCGTACAGCGCGACATCCGATGAACCAAAACACAATCAAAGGGAACAACGACATCGTACAGCGCGACATCCGATGAACCAAAACACAATCAAAGGGAACAACGACGTCGTACAGCGTGACATCCGATGAACCAAATCACAATCAAAGGGAACAACGACGTCGTACAGCGTGACATCCGATGAACCAAAACACAATTAAAGGGAACAACGACGTCGTACAGCGTGACATCCGATGAACCAAAACACAATCGAAGGGAACAACGACGTCGTACAGCGTGACATCCGATGAACCAAAACACAATCGAAGGGAACAACGACGTCGTACAGCGTGACATCCGATGAACCAAAACACAATCGAAGGGAACAACGACGTCGTACAGCGTGACATCCGATGAACCAAAAAACAATCAAAGGGAACAACGACGTCGTACAGCGTTACATCCGATGAACCAAAACACAATCAAAGGGAACAACGACGTCGTACAGCGTGACATCCGATGAACCAAAACACAATCAAAGGGAACAACGACGTCGTATAGCATGACATCCGATGAACCAAAACACAATCAAAGGGAACAACGACGTCGTATAGCGTGATATCCGATGAACCAAAAACACAAAGACATTGCACAATGCTAGTCTAAAACATAAAATGATCGTCATGATCAAAGAGAAGTGTCAATTACAGTAAGCTAGTAAATATATGAGCTTAGCTTCATGTCCCATAACCACTAGCTTAACTTAAATATTTACGAACAAATTGTAGATCTCCACTAGAAAATTGTCACAAGAGATTCAATCGAACAAGTCCAAGAATTAACCAGGGAAGTAAACGCAAGCGTTTCATACCACTTGTTTTACTAAGCCGTTTAATTAGATTTCTCATACGAGTGAGGTAAAGGTTTGTATATACTAATAGATTGGAAAACGGTTTAAGAAACGAGCTTTGTACTAAAATAGTGTTGAAATCATTTGAAGAAAGAGTTTTGATATTTACTACTAGTATAGAAAACCTTTATATTTTTAAAGTGAAAAATCACAAAGGTGATTGTAGGAGCAATCAATTCATAAAGATTCACATTCAAAGACGTGAATAAAATCCAAAGAAATCGATACCGAATCCATCAAAATGGACATTCCCAAAAATCACGAAGAAAATGACATCAAAGTCGATAATAAGTGATAATAACAAAAGGGAATCAACACAAATCGATTAACGTTGGAAATTCAATCCAAAAAGGCAAATTGGACTCAAATAGCATGTTCAGTCGACTGAACAGAGTTTTGAGTCGACTGACCCTGTGCCTGGAAATTTTCCAGGTTCAGGAAACTTTCTGTTTCGAGTTTCATTCAACTGAACAGAGGATTCGGTCGACTGAATCATGCCTGGAAACTTTTGGGTGACAGGTTCAGTCGACTGAACAGAGAATTCAGTCGACTGAATCATGCTTGGGCTGTTTTTCAGCCTATCCAAATGAAGAGCAAACTCTTCCAAAATGCATCCGGACGAACATTGGCTCTAAGGGTTTATGCCAATCGGCAACCCGGCCCTATATGCTCCTCGATGCATTACCAAAAGCATGATCAAACATCCATAAAAGGATTTCACACAAATTTGACTTAAAAAGCCAAAAATTGGAATATTCACAAAACCAATCCAAATCAAGAGCAAATGCACATGAAGAAGTGTTAGGAATTCATACCCAACAACCAAAGATAAATATAGTCATAGATGTGAGATAAAAATCTCACCTTTGAATCCGAAAACAATGAATGAGAAGCTTGAAGACGAAGGAAGATCAACCACTCTTCAATCTCAACACAAGAAGCTTGAATCTAAGCTTAAAAGAGAAACATTTCCTAAATGAGGTTTAGGAATTTTCTAAAATTGGAAGGAGAAGGAGTTGGAGAAGAAGAAGAGAAAGCTTATCAATGGGTTCTCTTGAGTTTGGAGCTAAAGCTTGGATTTTGCAAATGAACTAGGGCTTAGGAATTCTAATTTCCAATCTTTTCCCCCATTATTCTCTTGAACTTGAGAGAGTTAGGAAATGAGGAGTGAATGAAGAGGAGAGGGGGTTGGGACTGAGTTAGTAAGTGGTTAATGGGTTCAGCCCAAACCAAAGCCCTAAGTGAAAAGTAGCAAAAATCAACTTTCTCCAAACATATCAAAGCTTATACTCAAAAGGTCGCAAACGGCATTTTAAACTCAATAGGAGTGGTCCCGAGTCCTAATTCGACCGTATGCAAAAAGTAGCTTTTCGAACCAAAATCCGACGAACGATAAAATATTTAAATAAAATATTTAAATATAAAATCGATAAATATGCGGGTTGTTACAGACTCCCCTCCTTAAAGAAATTGCGTCCTCACAATACTTAAGAAGAAAATAAAGAGTAACAACCATAAAAGCATATCAACACAAAAGAAAATTGAAATAAGAAGTTCACCATAAAGAGCATGAAAGAGTAAGCCTGAACGGGATCGCTCGATGAATTCTCTGGATTCCCAAGAGCAATCCTAAGGATTTGGGAACCATTGAACTCTCACAAGAAGAATATCTTTATTCCGAGGGCGCCCAACCTCCGAAGCAATGATGCGAATGGAATGTTGCTCATAAATCAAATCTGGTGAAACTTCAATATCTACAATATCACCGGTCTCAAGAATAAAAACCGAAATCCCTAAGGCATTTCCGTATATAAAAGACGTGGAGAACGTCAAGAATAGCAGAAAATTGAGCTGGTGCAACGACGTAGTATAATAACAGTACGCCCGAAAAACTAGAAACTCAAATAATTTGGAACACCGACGTAGTACAAAAACGGTACGTCCAATGAACCAAAGTTCGAATAATTTCGAAACACCGACGTAGTACAAAAACGGTACGTCCAATGAACCAATAAACCTGAACAACGATGTAGTATAATAATGGTACATCCATTGATCAAGATAAGACGGAACATTGATGTAGTATAATAACAGTACATCCGATGAACCGAACACCATAAAAGAACATCGGACGCTAGTCCATAAAAGAGGTGAGATGAAACTCAATAAAACGAAGTACGTCAAAACGTTCGATGAACTTGATAAATAGATAATTCCACTCAGACAACATCAAAGAATCAACAACTTGTTGCCTACGACTAAACGTATTGGCAACACGATTTCCCTTTCGAGAATAAAATAATATCAAGATCATAAGATGCTAGGAACTCGAGTCAACATGAAGTTCCTTATGAGAGATAAATATTCCCAAGATGTATGATCGAGGTGGAGAACAAATTTCTCATCCAAAAATGGTGATGCCAAATTTTAAAAGTAAAAACAATAGCCGCGAGCACTAGATCATTAGTGGCATATCTAGTCCCGATAAGCAATAATGATTTAGAAGCACAAGTGATAGCACGTTCTCCTTTGCAAGAGAATGACATCCAAACCAATACGACTAGTATCGGTACAAATAGCAAAGTCTTGGTTCCCCTTCAGGAATCACAAGAATAAGAGTATAGAAAGAAAGAGTTATTTTAAATAATCTTCTTTCCCGAAAAGTTAAAACTTTCAAAATTACATTTTTATTTTTATGTAATAATCTTTCTACAAAAATTTACATTTTTACAAGTCAATATATTGTGTCTGACTGTCTCATCAACGCGTTTAGGAGATTCTTATCGATAACATTGATCAAGCGCATCGACCAGAATTCTTAAAGCACTCAACGGGCAATACAATCACAAAATCATCTTCTATATGATAAAAATATCTTTTAAAAAGTTTTAAGAATATTCTTTGCTCGCTTAAGAGAAAAATCAAATCGTACTTATAAATAAATCTTATGAAAAAGATTTACAAAATTTTTAAATTTCTATTTTCATCCAAAATCAATAAATACACAAATGAAGTCATTGAGATATTCATAGAATACTCGATTTATAAAATGGATGAAACAAGATGGGCAAACTGAATGATATAATAAGTCATTCATAATAATAATAACGAGTGCGGAATGCGGTAAGTGGAATGCTACTCCCGCAACTCATAGCCAAAGGAAAATCGGTGGCAAGGTCGAACTAGAAAGACCTTATCACCACACAAAGGATTTCTTAGGTGATAATCCTAAGACAAACTCAAAAATACCAGAAAGTTTCATAAACTATTTAGATAAGAGAAACAACACTTTCCTTATCATGAAGGCTTAAAGAATAAAATGATTTCACCAAATGAATATCAAGCAATCTTGAAATATAAAACAAGGAATCATAAAGAAAATAGGATGAATCAGTACGAAGACTCGAATAAAATCCTAAAGCACGACTCCTAAGAAAGACTTAGGACGATCATCCTTGTTATAATATTCCATATTGTTTCGAAGTTTGGCTCTAATACCAAGCTGTGACGCCCCACCTCTATACCCACACTAGCCAAGAACATTACGGTGAATGCTGTCGACTAGCACGGAGAATAAGGCTCTTGAGGAGAAACCATCCGTGTAATTGCTTTGCGCGAGCATCGATGTCAGATAGTATAACATGCATTTCTTTATCAAGAGGGAAATCCGACATACCGACACAAACTCAAAGCTACTACACAGTGGCTATAAAGGTCTTCGGAAACAAATATAGAAATAGACATAACATAAATCAGTCACAAACAATTCATATCACAAAGGCGGAAATAGATATGAATATTACACTAGGAAGTGTACATCAGAGTAGTGGTCTAAAAAGATCCACAATATCACAAAATAATAGTTACATAAACTACACAAAAGAATAAGTATACATTATGGAGTCTATATCTCAAATGTATACAACAAAAACTACTAATCTAAGTAGTTAACCAAAATTCAAGAAGATAATCCCGGATGTAAATTCAAGCAGAAGCACCTGTAACATCTCGGTCTGACCCGAGTATTATTTAATAAGAAAATAATAAACGGATCAGTCTAGCTATAAATATCAGATGAAACGATATAGAGTAAGAGATATGACTAAACACATAATAATCACAATGCCAAGCTGTGATATATATAAGTAATTGAAAACCAAAAAGAGATTATTCAATATCACAAAATCTACACAAGAATCAAAGAAATGTCATATTCCTTATTTCGTTCACCAAACCATAAATATTGACGATTATATCAATGTCAATCACAAAAGTTGGTGAAACATAAATTCCAGAATTCAACACACGAAATCCAGAAATCAAATAATTCGGAGCATCGACGTCGTACAGCGTGACATCCGATGAACCAAATCACAATCAAAGGGAACAACGACGTCGTACAGCGCGACATCCGATGAACCAAAACACAATCAAAGGGAACAACGACATCGTACAGCGCGACATCCGATGAACCAAAACACAATCAAAGGGAACAACGACGTCGTACAGCGTGACATCCGATGAACCAAATCACAATCAAAGGGAACAACGACGTCGTACAGCGTGACATCCGATGAACCAAAACACAATTAAAGGGAACAACGACGTCGTACAGCGTGACATCCGATGAACCAAAACACAATCGAAGGGAACAACGACGTCGTACAGCGTGACATCCGATGAACCAAAACACAATCGAAGGGAACAACGACGTCGTACAGCGTGACATCCGATGAACCAAAACACAATCGAAGGGAACAACGACGTCGTACAGCGTGACATCCGATGAACCAAAAAACAATCAAAGGGAACAACGACGTCGTACAGCGTGACATCCGATGAACCAAAACACAATCAAAGGGAACAACGACGTCGTACAGCGTGACATCCGATGAACCAAAACACAATCAAAGGGAACAACGACGTCGTATAGCATGACATCCGATGAACCAAAACACAATCAAAGGGAACAACGACGTCGTATAGCGTGATATCCGATGAACCAAAAACACAAAGACATTGCACAATGCTAGTCTAAAACATAAAATGATCGTCATGATCAAAGAGAAGTGTCAATTACAGTAAGCTAGTAAATATATGAGCTTAGCTTCATGTCCCATAACCACTAGCTTAACTTAAATATTTACGAACAAATTGTAGATCTCCACTAGAAAATTGTCACAAGAGATTCAATCGAACAAGTCCAAGAATTAACCAGCTAAGTAAACGCAAGCGTTTCATACCACTTGTTTTACTAAGACGTTTAATTAGATTTCTCATACGAGTGAGGTAAAGGTTTGTATATACTAATAGATTGGAAAACGGTTTAAGAAACGAGCTTTGTACTAAAATAGTGTTGAAATCATTTGAAGAAAGAGTTTTGATATTTACTACTAGTATAGAAAACCTTTATATTTTTAAAGTGAAAAATCACAAAGGTGATTGTAGGAGCAATCAATTCATAAAGATTCACATTCAAAGACGTGAATAAAATCCAAAGAAATCGATACCGAATCCATCAAAATGGACATTCCCAAAAATCACGAAGAAAATGTCATCAAAGTCGATAATAAGTGATAATAACAAAAGGGAATCAACACAAATCGATTAACGTTGGAAATTCAATCCAAAAAGGCAAATTGGACTCAAATAGCAGGTTCAGTCGACTGAATAGAGTTTTGAGTCGACTGACCCTGTGCCTGGAAATTTTCCAGGTTCAGGAAACTTTCTGTTTCGAGTTTCATTCAACTGAACAGAGGATTCGGTCGACTGAATCATGCCTGGAAACTTTTGGGTGACAGGTTCAGTCGACTGAACAGAGAATTCAGTCGACTGAATCATGCTTGGGCTGTTTTTCAGCCTATCCAAATGAAGAGCAAACTCTTCCAAAATGCATCCGGACGAACATTGGCTCTAAGGGTTTATGCCAATCGGCAACCCGGCCCTATATGCTCCTCGATGCATTACCAAAAGCATGATCAAACATCCATAAAAGGATTTCACACAAATTTGACTTAAAAAGCCAAAAATTGGAATATTCACAAAACCAATCCAAATCAAGAGCAAATGCACATGAAGAAGTATTAGGAATTCATACCCAACAACCAAAGATAAATATAGTCATAGATGTGAGATAAAAATCTCACCTTTGAATCCGAAAACAATGAATGAGAAGCTTGAAGACGAAGGAAGATCAACCACTCTTCAATCTCAACACAAGAAGCTTGAATCTAAGCTTAAAAGAGAAACATTTCCTAAATGAGGTTTAGGAATTTTCTAAAATTGGAAGGAGAAGGAGTTGGAGAAGAAGAAGAGAAAGCTTATCAATGGGTTCTCTTGAGTTTGGAGCTAAAGCTTGGATTTTGCAAATGAACTAGGGCTTAGGAATTCTAATTTCCAATCTTTTCCCCCATTATTCTCTTGAACTTGAGAGAGTTAGGAAATGAGGAGTGAATGAAGAGGAGAGGGGGTTGGGACTGAGTTAGTAAGTGGTTAATGGGTTCAGCCCAAACCAAAGCCCTAAGTGAAAAGTAGCAAAAATCAACTTTCTCCAAACATATCAAAGCTTATACTCAAAAAGGTCGCAAACGGCATTTTAAACTCAATAGGAGTGGTCCCGAGTCCTAATTCGACCGTATGCAAAAAGTAGCTTTTCGAACCAAAATCCGACGAACGATAAAATATTTAAATAAAATATTTAAATATAAAATCGATAAATATGCGGGTTGTTACAGACTCCCCTCCTTAAAGAAATTGCGTCCTCACAATACTTAAGAAGAAAATAAAGAGTAACAACCATAAAAGCATATCAACACAAAAGAAAATTGAAATAAGAAGTTCACCATAAAGAGCATGAAAGAGTAAGCCTGAACGGGATCGCTCGATGAATTCTCTGGATTCCCAAGAGCAATCCTAAGGATTTGGGAACCATTGAACTCTCACAAGAAGAATATCTTTATTCCGAGGGCGCCCAACCTCCGAAGCAATGATGCGAATGGAATGTTGCTCATAAATCAAATCTGGTGAAACTTCAATATCTACAATATCACCGGTCTCAAGAATAAAAACCGAAATCCCTAAGGCATTTCCGTATATAAAAGACGTGGAGAACGTCAAGAATAGCAGAAAATTGAGCTGGTGCAACGACGTAGTATAATAACAGTACGCCCGAAAAACTAGAAACTCAAATAATTTGGAACACCGACGTAGTACAAAAACGGTACGTCCAATGAACCAAAGTTCGAATAATTTCGAAACACCGACGTAGTACAAAAACGGTACGTCCAATGAACCAATAAACCTGAACAACTATGTAGTATAATAATGGTACATCCATTGATCAAGATAAGACGGAACATTGATGTAGTATAATAATAGTACATCCGATGAACCGAACACCATAAAAGAACATCGGACGCTAGTCCATAAAAGAGGTGAGATGAAACTCAATAAAACGAAGTACGTCAAAACGTTCGATGAACTTGATAAATAGATAATTCCACTCAGACAACATCAAAGAATCAACAACTTGTTGCCTACGACTAAACGTATTGGCAACACGATTTCCCTTTCGAGAATAAAATAATATCAAGATCATAAGATGCTAGGAACTCGAGTCAACATGAAGTTCCTTATGAGAGATAAATATTCCCAAGATGTATGATCGAGGTGGAGAACAAATTTCTCATCCAAAAATGGTGATGCCAAATTTTAGAAGTAAAAACAATAGCCGCGAGCACTAGATCATTAGTGGCATATCTAGTCCCGATAAGCTATAATGATTTAGAAGCACAAGTGATAGCACGTTCTCCTTTGCAAGAGAATGGCATCCAAACCAATACGACTAGTATCGGTACAAATAGCAAAGTCTTGGTTCCCCTTCAGGAATCACAAGAATAAGAGTATAGAAAGAAAGAGTTATTTTAAATAATCTTCTTTCCCGAAAAGTTAAAACTTTCAAAATTACATTTTTATTTTTATGTAATAATCTTTCTACAAAAATTTACATTTTTACAAGTCAATATATTGTGTCTGACTGTCTCATCAACGCGTTTAGGAGATTCTTATCGATAACATTGATCAAGCGCATCGACCAGAATTCTTAAAGCACTCAACGGGCAATACAATCACAAAATCATCTTCTATATGATAAAAATATCTTTTAAAAAGTTTTAAGAATATTCTTTGCTCGCTTAAGAGAAAAATCAAATCGTACTTATAAATAAATCTTATGAAAAAGATTTACAAAATTTTTAAATTTCTATTTTCATCCAAAATCAATAAATACACAAATGAAGTCATTGAGATATTCATAGAATACTCGATTTATAAAATGGATGAAACAAGATGGGCAAACTGAATGATATAATAAGTCATTCATAATAATAATAACGAGTGCGGAATGCGGTAAGTGGAATGCTACTCCCGCAACTCATAGCCAAAGGAAAATCGGTGGCAAGGTCGAACTAGAAAGACCTTATCACCACACAAAGGATTTCTTAGGTGATAATCCTAAGACAAACTCAAAAATACCGGAAAGTTTCATAAACTATTTAGATAAGAGAAACAACACTTTCCTTATCATGAAGGCTTAAAGAATAAAATGATTTCACCAAATGAATATCAAGCAATCTTGAAATATAAAACAAGGAATCATAAAGAAAATAGGATGAATCGGTACGAAGACTCGAATAAAATCCTAAAGCACGACTCCTAAGAAAGACTTAGGACGATCATCCTTGTTATAATATTCCATATTGTTTCGAAGTTTGACTCTAATACCAAGCTGTGACGCCCCACCTCTATACCCACGCTAGCCAAGAACATTACGGTGAATGCTGTCGACTAGCACGGAGAATAAGGCTCTTGAGGAGAAACCATCCGTGTAATTGCTTTGCGCGAGCATCGATATGTCAGATAGTATAACATGCATTTCTTTATCAAGAGGGAAATCCGACATACCGACACAAACTCAAAGCTACTACACAGTGGCTATAAAGGTCTTCGGAAACAAATATAGAAATAGACATAACATAAATCAGTCACAAACAATTCATATCACAAAGGCGGAAATAGATATGAATATTACACTAGGAAGTGTACATCAGAGTAGTGGTCTAAAAAGATCCACAATATCACAAAATAATAGTTACATAAACTACACAAAAGAATAAGTATACATTATGGAGTCTATATCTCAAATGTATACAACAAAAACTACTAATCTAAGTAGTTAACCAAAATTCAAGGAGATAATCCCGGATGTAAATTCAAGCAGAAGCACCTGTAACATCTCGGTCTGACCCGAGTATTATTTAATAAGAAAATAATAAACGGATCAGTCTAGCTATAAATATCAGATGAAACGATATAGAGTAAGAGATATGACTAAACACATAATAATCACAATGCCAAGCTGTGATATATATAAGTAATTGAAAACCAAAAAGAGATTATTCAATATCACAAAATCTACACAAGAATTAAAGAAATGTCATATTCCTTATTTCGTTCACCAAACCATAAATATTGACGATTATATCAATGTCAATCACAAAAGTTGGTGAAACATAAATTCCAGAATTCAACACACGAAATCCAGAAATCAAATAATTCGGAGCATCGACGTCGTACAGCGTGACATCCGATGAACCAAATCACAATCAAAGGGAACAACGACGTCGTACAGCGCGACATCCGATGAACCAAAACACAATCAAAGGGAACAACGACATCGTACAGCGCGACATCCGATGAACCAAAACACAATCAAAGGGAACAACGACGTCGTACAGCGTGACATCCGATGAACCAAAACACAATCGAAGGGAACAACGACGTCGTACAGCGTGACATCCGATGAACCAAAACACAATCGAAGGGAACAACGACGTCGTACAGCGTGACATCCGATGAACCAAAACACAATCGAAGGGAACAACGACGTCGTACAGCGTGACATCCGATGAACCAAAAAACAATCAAAGGGAACAACGACGTCGTACAGCGTGACATCCGATGAACCAAAACACAATCAAAGGGAACAACGACGTCGTACAGCGTGACATCCGATGAACCAAAACACAATCAAAGGGAACAACGACGTCGTATAGCATGACATCCGATGAACCAAAACACAATCAAAGGGAACAACGACGTCGTATAGCGTGATATCCGATGAACCAAAAACACAAAGACATTGCACAATGCTAGTCTAAAACATAAAATGATCGTCATGATCAAAGAGAAGTGTCAATTACAGTAAGCTAGTAAATATATGAGCTTAGCTTCATGTCCCATAACCACTAGCTTAACTTAAATATTTACGAACAAATTGTAGATCTCCACTAGAAAATTGTCACAAGAGATTCAATCGAACAAGTCCAAGAATTAACCAGGGAAGTAAACGCAAGCGTTTCATACCACTTGTTTTACTAAGCCGTTTAATTAGATTTCTCATACGAGTGAGGTAATGGTTTGTATATACTAATAGATTGGAAAACGGTTTAAGAAACGAGCTTTGTACTAAAATAGTGTTGAAATCATTTGAAGAAAGAGTTTTGATATTTACTACTAGTATAGAAAACCTTTATATTTTTAAAGTGAAAAATCACAAAGGTGATTGTAGGAGCAATCAATTCATAAAGATTCACATTCAAAGACGTGAATAAAATCCAAAGAAATCGATACCGAATCCATCAAAATGGACATTCCCAAAAATCACGAAGAAAATGTCATCAAAGTCGATAATAAGTGATAATAACAAAAGGGAATCAACACAAATCGATTAACGTTGGAAATTCAATCCAAAAAGGCAAATTGGACTCAAATAGCAGGTTCAGTCGACTGAACAGAGTTTTGAGTCGACTGACCCTGTGCCTGGAAATTTTCCAGGTTCAGGAAACTTTCTGTTTCGAGTTTCATTCAACTGAACAGAGGATTCGGTCGACTGAATCATGCCTGGAAACTTTTGGGTGACAGGTTCAGTCGACTGAACAGAGAATTCAGTCGACTGAATCATGCTTGGGCTGTTTTTCAGCCTATCCAAATGAAGAGCAAACTCTTCCAAAATGCATCCGGACGAACATTGGCTCTAAGGGTTTATGCCAATCGGCAACCCGGCCCTATATGCTCCTCGATGCATTACCAAAAGCATGATCAAACATCCATAAAAGGATTTCACACAAATTTGACTTAAAAAGCCAAAAATTGGAATATTCACAAAACCAATCCAAATCAAGAGCAAATGCACATGAAGAAGTGTTAGGAATTCATACCCAACAACCAAAGATAAATATAGTCATAGATGTGAGATAAAAATCTCACCTTTGAATCCGAAAACAATGAATGAGAAGCTTGAAGACGAAGGAAGATCAACCACTCTTCAATCTCAACACAAGAAGCTTGAATCTAAGCTTAAAAGAGAAACATTTCCTAAATGAGGTTTAGGAATTTTCTAAAATTGGAAGGAGAAGGAGTTGGAGAAGAAGAAGAGAAAGCTTATCAATGGGTTCTCTTGAGTTTGGAGCTAAAGCTTGGATTTTGCAAATGAACTAGGGCTTAGGAATTCTAATTTCCAATCTTTTCCCCCATTATTCTCTTGAACTTGAGAGAGTTAGGAAATGAGGAGTGAATGAAGAGGAGAGGGGGTTGGGACTGAGTTAGTAAGTGGTTAATGGGTTCAGCCCAAACCAAAGCCCTAAGTGAAAAGTAGCAAAAATCAACTTTCTCCAAACATATCAAAGCTTATACTCAAAAAGGTCGCAAACGGCATTTTAAACTCAATAGGAATGGTCCCGAGTCCTAATTCGACCGTATGCAAAAAGTAGCTTTTCGAACCAAAATCCGACGAACGATAAAATATTTAAATAAAATATTTAAATATAAAATCGATAAATATGCTACTTTGGAATCACCCATAGCTCAGTTGTAAATTTTATGCATGTATATTTATACAATGTTTTTATTGCAATGCTATTCAAGATGATGTACTTAGCTTTTCATTGAATCAGCCACAACTTTTCGTTTGTAACATTTCCAACTTAATGCTTCTTAATTAAGATTTGAATGTGAATTTAATATGGACTTATTATACTCAATATCACTCATGAAGTTTGAGTTCGTACACTCCTTTACAAGGAGTTCGTTGTTTCTATAGACAAGTCTCGAGTATTTTGTAAATACTCGAGAATACTCTAAACTACCATTTAGTAAACTTAATTTCGATTTAGTATTTGCTTCATGTATTAAACACGTAAGCAAATTACGATATTATAGACAATACAACATATACGATAATTCCTATTGTTAAAGTATAAGTAATTCATCTTACATATTTTTTATTAAACATTTTAATAAGGTATCTTTGCATATCATTTAGGGACATTTCCAACCTCCTTTATAAATAATATAATTTACAAATCCAATATCGAGTATTAAACAACCAAATTATTAATAATTTAACATAAGTACATCGCTAACAATCAGTAGTATTTTATTTGCTTATAGTCTAGAAATATCTACATACCTTTTACTGGTTCTTTCTTATGGACACACACATCCTCTATATTTTGAATGAAAATAAAACTATTCGATATTTCTATCAAAATACTCATTCAATTTCGATGCTTATAGAATGATGCTTTCTGATCATATCTTGGATCATATCCTAAAACTCACAAACTCAACATCGCTTCCACCGACTTCGAGATAATTTGGTTGTTATGTGCAAATAGGATATTCTAAATCATTATTTAATTATTATTTTCAACACATAAACACAAAGTCATATCAAGCGATTATTTTGTGAGTAAATCCAAATTAACTTGAGAAACTTGAATAACGAATCTATTTCGCTGATTTCCACAACTGAAATTTATGATGTTATTCTTTTCAATGTTTCTCGTTAAATCCAACTGCATTAGTCTTGCTTTTGAAGACATAATTGCGGTCGATGGATCATATTTCTTCGGGTACAACTACCAAAATCATATTTTGATAATGTCTTGGAATCCACTTCAAAATTTTCACATCATGCCATATTGTGGAGTCAAATACTCTTAATATTTTAATTGATAGCCGAGGATTGTCTTTCTTGATTTGATAAGAAACTCATAGCTATTCTTTAATATGGGAGAATATTTATTAGACATTCTAAAATGTTGTGTTCATTTAGGTTTAGTTCAGTTCATTTCATTCCTCGTGGTCAGTTTTATCCTTAGATCATATCCAAATCCATTTTACTACCAGTAATTTCTAAAAAAAATACATTCATTATGAAGTTGGTATTTCTTGAAATAATAATTGTTTCTTCAT
Source organism: Allium cepa (assembly GCA_030765085.1). NCBI lineage: Eukaryota > Viridiplantae > Streptophyta > Magnoliopsida > Asparagales > Amaryllidaceae > Allium > Allium cepa. Next base: position 256,161,495 of record CM060929.1, read on the forward strand.
GCAATGGAATAGATATTCATAAACACTTTATGAATTGCATTATATATAAAATTGATTTGGTTTTAGTTTACAATACTTATGTTCGAACATAAATTGGTCATCAAATGACAGTCGTTCTTAAACTACTTTTAGGGTGATTCATACAAGATCTCTCATGAAGAATTATTACATTTAGTCTCTCGACCAGCACAATTGCTAGCTCGTTAACCAAGGATATGTTGGGATTTCATATAGACATTATCTTATATGATATTATAAACCCTTCTTTAGATGAAATTAATTTTAATCTTGTGTACTACTCTTAAGTACACGATCTGAAGAAAGAAGTCAACTCAACTTACTCATAAATAATCGTACTTCATTCAACAAAGTTTGATTACTTATCGATACATAATTATGTATCATAAGGAGGAGTGACTTTTGAGATCGAATCTTTATTATTTTTTAGGTATGTTTGGAACCTTTCCAATATACTCACCTATTCGTTCAAATCAAATCGCTTATTTTCTTTTGCATGTTATTTTATTTACTTTTATCTTATATTCTGTAAGCTTATTATAGAAATACTTCATGTGTATCGAATACACATATTCACGTTTATGATAACTCAATAGTCAATACAAGGAAACATTTTGGTATTAATAAACTTCTAATTGCATACTTCTATATGTATCAATCCGAAGAGTTTGTTAACACTTAGATTGCTCCCACTGAATGGGTACATTGCCCTTTATTGTTTGAGATATAATTCACGGGTACCATATGATTCATAATCATATAATCAAAGAATTATTTCTCCAAACTCTGGCTTACTCCATAATTCCTAAATAATTACAACTAAATTTAACTACTTTCGTATTTTTCAATGCATCACAAATACTAATGCTATAGTTTTTATATTATAACGAATATTCATAACATTCATATTGAAATAGAACTATATCTATTTTTTGTCAATACTGAAAAATTATTATTATTTCATAAATAAGATTTGGTACGTTTTACGAAACAATTTTTATAACTTGATGTGACTAATAAGCGTTATATGGCATGCTCGCTATCCACCACTACCATAATAGCATATGAAATAGGAAGCTTCATTCGTCCACTTAATATTTATTTCATTTGTTGTAACTGGTTTACAGTCGAGAATTTTCAAATCGAGTATCTTAAATTCAAAGGAATAAACTACAAAGAAAATATTTTTCTATGTGAAAATACATTTCGAATAGATATCATATTTCTTATTCCATGTTAAAGTATATATTATTTTACAATTCTCATTTTCAATGTTTCTTCATGAAGTAGAAGTGACCATTGACTCTCTTCATCTTAACCGTGCCTTAAGTTACAAATACTCTGATACATTCACTTTCTTTTTTAAGTGGTCAAACCATTTAAAGAAAACTCTTACTACAATATCGTAAAGAACACTTTACAAAATTGCATTCGATCGTCCTCAAATTTTAAGGATATCAAATAAATTGCACTTTACTTAAACCGATCAAACTGACATTTTAGTGATCGAATTCTTAGATCTATATTGTAGCCTTTGGTCAAGTGTTACATTTCAAACAACAAGATCATTACTGTAATTAATAATATTGAATACAAGATCTCACACTACAGTTTACTTGCTTATTTCAATGAACTAATCTCATTGATGTTTAGTACATTGTGAATTATGATTGTTAACTCTATAACATTTATACGTGATGGTATATGGATCGAATAACTATATTCTTGTATTGCTTTTAGATTTCAAAACTCATTGAAGATACACAGTCTTGAGTAAGTAAACTTGTAAGCGACCAAGTTACGAACGTATTTAGTGATTGTACAATTAGGCATTTGCATGGGTTAACGTGTAAAAATTTATTGGTAAGTATATTTGATATTTCTTCATCAACATTTAATTCAGTTCCTTTGTATATTTTAATTGATAAACATTTTATCAATTATATTTGATGCATAAATTTATCACGGTAGATTATTATGATTTACATAGAAGATGTTATTACAATATTAGATAGGTTAACTGTTATCATTTCATTTTTCCTAATTAGGCTCCCACTAGTCTTTTATTTTTCTTCAAACTCTAAAGTGAAACATAGAGGTCTTTCTACTTCACGAGTGGGTGTAAGGCCTCGTCTATCTTGGGATTTTGACCCTGAGTTTGCTCAACAATTCATAGCATTACAAATGATGGATAACTCCTTATAGGTTGTATCATATAAAACTCCTAACCCATGGTTTCTTATCCTAATCTCATTTCGACCTTGAGTTTGCTCAAGAAATAGAAAGAAATTATTTCCTCGTACCTATCACGATAGCCTATATATAGTATACATACCTTGAGTTTTCTCAACATAAAAACATATAGTTATCTTACCTCATATGGTTAATATGTTAATAATACTACACATAACATCTCTAGCTTGAGTTTGCTTAACAACTAGAGAGTATGCAAGTAATTTATTAATATATAAATGGTAGAGGACATCATTTATATTAAAGATTCATAATCTTCAATATATTATATCGAATGAGATCAATTTATGGAATAATGCATTTTTTATGAAATACCCTCGTGATTCAAGTGTCGGGCACCTTAGAAATCACGGTATACATACTTTTATGTATGTATTTATTTCTTAATTCTATTTAGGGTTTCTCTATTGTTTCACCTTTAATTTATACATTTATATTATATAAGTTTTATTATTATATAACTTTTATACTTTATTTAACTTATATAATATTTTATATATAATATTATATGAATTAAATCTTATTTAATTAATATAATTAATTAACACTTCAATTAAATATTAAATTAATTCAATTATAACATATTATATCGAATATATTTACTATTACATTTATAATAATACACATATACCATACATATATATTTGTATTTTAATATATTAATTAACTTTTAATTTATTTATTAAATAATTTTTATTAAATTTTATCAATTTGTAAATTCTTTTATACATAGATGTGTAGTCATATTGTCTTAAACAATTCAAGACAACACAACATATACCATTATATATATTTTACATGTATATATATTTAATTAATTAATTTATTTTATTAATCTTATTAATTACTAATATTTTTGAAATTAATTTTAAAATATTTTCAAATATTTTGAATAGTTATATTATAACTTTCATGGTATGTGTTTAATTTTAAATTTAACTTTTAGATTTAAAACATTTATTTTAATTTTCAAAACAATTTGAAATATATATTATAACATTTATAATATTTTTCTTATTTTAAATTTAAAACTTTTATTTTAATTTCAAAATAATTATGAAATTAGCCCAAGGACCAATTCAAACTGGGCTTTTTTCTATTATGGATATCCTTTGGGCTCACATAACTGTTCGGGCCAGGCCAGTAGCCAGGTAGGACATGGTACTTGATTATCCAACAATCTAGCCTAGACATTATCTTTCTCAGGCAACCTGGTAATAAGAAGCTTAATTAGTTTATCCTAATATGACTAATTTAGACTACATAGGCAATTGGGTCTGATACCATTATTGCTTCGGTCTAAACTCCTTTGGGTGATGCAACTAGGTGCCTCACAAGCAAGTTTTACATGCAACCTTTTGACCATCACAACCATCGTAGGACATGTATGGTTAAAAGGCAATGCTCTGTCACAGATCACAATATAAGAACTCAATATCATGGCAGTTGTAGGGATCAAACTCGGGACATCTAATGTACCAGGTGAATGCCTCAACCAATCTCACTCTGATACCATTTGGCACTAGGCAGCATGCATTAAGATAATTGGGTAAATTTCAAAAAGTTACTTATTGGGATCTTTAATGGGCTTATGTAGTCCAATTCATTTAAAACTTTTTGAAATTTTCTATTTAATAAAATCGGTATTTTCTTTAAGCTTATAAATAAAGTTTTATTTTATATATAATTTTGAATTATAATATATATATATATATATATATGTGTGTGTGTGTGTGTGTGTGTGTGTGTGTTTGTATCATAGACACATATGTGTGTATGTGCACGTGCAACAGAACAATGTGTACATGGTCTAACATGCCCATGTATAAATGTTGGAATGTACACAACACATGTTAGCCTCTCTTATATTTGATTTGTTGTCTAAATGCGTATGTCATAAAAATATATATTATAATGTATATACACATATACTAAATGTTAGTTGTAAATAATTCTTTTATTTAAAACATTTGTAAAATATATATGTATGTATGTGTGCGTATGTATAATAATTAAATCATTAAATTATAAAATAATTTTAATATCTATATATGTATATAATATATAAACTAAAAGTTGAAAATAATTTATTAAAATAATATTTTATTTTAAATTAACTTATACAATACATAAAGATATGTATAATTAGATATATCTATATATCCTAAAATAAATAATAAAATAAAATTATGTTTTTTAAATTATGTTGTTGCAAACTATTTCTCTCAGCTATATATAATTTTTTTAATTTCTTCTTGGTTTCAAACTTAAACGTATTTTCAAATTAAAAACCATGTTAAATTAATTATAAAAACTATAAAATTATTATTTTCAAATTTTTTTTGTACAATATATGCTACGTAATATTTTATGCAAAATATTATTATTTATAATATATATATATATATACACACACAAGTATTTTATGTTACATAAACAATTTCTAGGTTACATAAATAATTAAATATATTTATTCAAAATAAAAAAATTATTTTTCACTACTGCATACATATTATACATAAACAAAAAAAATTAATTTTAAAAATGAGATACATATAATTAATTTTCTAAATATGAATTTTGATAAATTAATTCATTTAAAAAAACATATAATTTTTTTTATTTGCAGGCTGTGGGCATCTAGTAAGAATGCGTACAACCTATTTTAGAAATATATATATAATAATATACACAACCAACCAATTTGTGATAGCATTTCAAATTACAAGATTCATAGTATAATCTAATATCCTATTGTATAAATAATATATATAACAAAATAAAATAAAGAATTATGTTTCGTCAAAGCCCTTGCATACACGTTGAAACATATTGATCCCCTTGAATCCATTCAGAAATTAAAAGTTGCTAGCTCTCAAACTGCCTAACCACCGATGATTGAATCGAAGATTTTGATATAATTTTGCACTTGGATTTTCGGGGGTATAGGAAGGATGATGGTTGGAAGAAATTATCAGAGAGAGGAGAGAAAAAGTGTAAATATGAATTGTGTAACAGGTGGCTTATAAATAGGAAGTCAAGAGGGAGAAAAGTGGATCACATCCTAATATCTTTCTTTTACCAATTCCACTCGTTTAACCATTCAAAATCCTCTTTGATAGCCATCATATGGCTGCCTTAACCATGCCCAAATCTGAACAAAATTCAATGCAATTTTAAATCTTAAGCGCATGTTGATATCGCATGTCGATCAGTACATTTATAACTATTATAAAATGCTATATAATATTGTTGAATATACATCAAATAAATTTTTGTAACTAATGTTTTATAAATATTAATTAATTTACAAAAAATTATAAATTAATGAAACCGGGTGGTAAAAAGGAATATTAAATATTTCGGTTGTGTGACCCTTAGGTATAAATTTGGCCAGCGATTAATACCAAACAATTCAAATATAACGTAAACACATTACTTAGCAGATGGTGTGACATTATGGCCAAATTTATCACTTACTTGCTTTCGGTAAAATCCAAATTTGCTTCATAAAGTGTTACCCGATAGTGACAATTATTTACACTAATTCTCTTCGTTCAAAAATTATCACTTTGGACTTCTGGAATTTGATAATGGTCAAAATTTCAATATCGTCCGTATTCAACTCTATAGCATAAACAATAAGTCCTTGGTTTAATAATAATAATAATAATAATAATTAATCGAACTGCTCTAGCCTGTGTCTTTGACTTTAAGTTAACTTCAATTGACCATGAACTAACATCATATAACCAAGGAGATGAATCCTCTCTTAAATAGTGTTTCGCTTCTAATGCCTTCATTCAACCTAACTATATTTGTTCTATAGACGTCATGCCATGATTTAACTATAATCAAATTGGAGTTTCCACATTAAAGATCAGTAGTATTCTCAAGTCAAGAGAACTTTGTAATTATGTCATGTCGATATTTTATGTTTGACCTTAGTTTTATTGACTAACGGAAAATTATCGAGTAAGTCATTCCATAGTTATCCAATAACTATCTATACGTAACCCCATGGTGCCCTTGCCATCATGAGTAATATACTGCCCAAAGTTTAGAGTGCATTATGCACTCTAGTCTCAACGGTTGTATGGATATCCAGTCAAGATACATCTTGACTAGGAATATTTAAAACAGTATGTTTATTTTATTTTTACAAATACTTGTTTAAAACGCATTTTAACTGCTATCACAAAACATTCCATTTGTGGATTTTCTATTAAATATAATTAATTATTAATTAACATATAACACATTATGTCAAGTATATAATAGTAAGAAGACACCTTTATTTCAAACAAGATTGATTATCGAGTCAAATATAAATAACAAATTACGTAATTGCTCCTATGGCATACCCCTAACTCCATCAATCTCCCATTTGCACTTGGAGCCAATTATGGAATATCTATTCCATCCCTCCAATCAATTTAATAAGAACTGATCAAGTTAGACCCTTCATAAATGGATTTTCTATGTTGTTTTAATTATCTACTTTGTCAATTAACTCTTTTTGATGTTGATAAACTACCTTTTATCATGTGAAACTAATCGAAGTATGTTTCTTAACTTCTAGTGAGCTCTTATCATTACATTTTTATCATGTAAAAATCATGTAGTATTCTTAATACATTAGAATCATCCCTAGCTCAGTTATAAATTTGTCCATTTATATTTATACAATGCTTTAACTGCGGCACTATTCAAGGCGATGTACTTATCCTTTCGTTGAATCAGCCACAACTTTTCGTTTGGAACATTTCCAAATTTAGAGCTTCTTAATCAAGATTTGAACATGAATTTAATGTTGACATATTACACTCAATAATACTCATGAAGTTTGAGTTCGTACACTCCTTCATAAGGAGTTCATTGTTGCTATAAACAATTTTCTAGTATTTCATAAATACTCGAAAATACTCTAAATTGCCATTTAGTGATCTAATTCAGATTTGATATTTGTTTCCTTTATCAAACACGCAATAAAATTATGATATTATAGACAATACAGCATGTATGATAGTTCCTATTGCTAAAGCATAAGGAATCCATCTTACATGTTCCTTACTAAACATTTTAATAAGATGTCTTTGCATATCATTTTGGATATTCCTAACATTCTGTATACTTAACATAAAAGATATAATGTATATATCCAATATTGAGTATTAAGCAATTAAACTATTAATGATTTCAAAAAAGTACATCATTAATACTCAATAGTACGTTATTTACTTATAGTTTGGAAATATCTACATACCTTTTAGCGTTTCTTTCCTATGGACACACGCTTCCTCTGCATTTTGATTGAAAATAAAACTATTTACTATTTCTATCTAAATACTTATTCAATTACGATGCTTATAGAATGATACGAAAGTATCATTTCTTGGATAATATCCTAAAACTCACAAACTCAGTGTCGCTCCCATTGACTTCAAGACACTTTGGTTTCTTCATCACAATTATGCCATAAATTACCACTACTACTGTATGTTCACTTTCCTTTCTAAATGGTCAAACCATTCAAAGGAAACTCTTACTACAATATCATAAAGAACTCTTTACAAAATACATTTGGTCATCCTTAACTTTTAAGGATGTCAAATAAATTGCACTTTACGTAAACTGATCAAACTGACATTTTATTGATTGAATTCTTCGATTTATCTTGTAGCCATTGGTCTAGTGTTATATTTAAAACAATAATGTCATTATTGTAGTCAATCATATTGAATACCCTATCTCATGCAATAGTTTACTTGCTTATTTTGATAAACTAATTTCATTGAGGTATCGTAATTACAAATTGTGACTGTTCACAGTGTAACATTTATATGTAATAGATCAAATATCCATATCCTTGTATTTATTTTAGAGTTCAAAAATCATCAAAGACAGTACATGGTCTCGGACAAGTAGATTCGTAAAGGACCAAGTTACGAACGTATTTAGTAGTTATATAATTAGGCACTTGCATGGGTTAACATGCAAAAAATTATTATTAAGTATATTTAATATTTATTAATCCATATTATTTTAGTTCTTTTGTATATCTTAATTAATAAATATTTTATCAATTATATTTGATGCATAAATTTATCAATGTAGATTATTATAACTTTACATAGTAGATGTCCTTACAATATATTAGATAGGTTTACCATTTCATTTTTTAATAAGGCTTCCACTAATCTTTTATGTTTCTCTAAACCCTAAGACGAAACATAGAAATCTTTTGACTTCACTAGTGGGTGTTAGGACTTGTCTGTCTTAGGATTCCGACCTTAAGTTTTCTCAACAAATCATAACACCATAAATGATAGATAACTCCTTATCGATTGTATTTTATACAACTCCTAGCCCATGGTTCCTTGTCCTAATCTCATTTTGACCTAGAGATTACTCAAAAAATCGAAAGAAACTATTCCCTCATACCCACCATTTTGCGACAACCTAAGTATCATATATATATATATATATATATATATACACCTTGAGTTTGTTCAACAAATATATATAGTTATCTTACCTTGTCTAGTCAATATGTTAATAATACTACACATAACATCTCTAGCTTGAGTTTGCTCAACAACCAGAGAGTATGCAAGTAATTTATTATTATATAAATGGCAAAGGACATATATTATAGATCTATCATTTTTAATATATTATATTCAAGTGTCGGACACATCAAAAATCATGGTATATGTACTTTTATGTATGTATTTATTCATTAACTCTATTTAGGGTGACATAAATAGGTACCTCAAGAGTGAGTTTTACATGTAGTCTTTTGATTAGCACAACTATCATAGAACATGTAAGGGTAAGAGGCAATGCTTCATCACAGATCACAATGTAAGAACTCCCTGTCATGCTAGTTGTAGGAATCGAGCCTGGGTGTAATGAGCCTAATTTTTATTAGCATTAAGACATTTAATTAGTAAAATTAAATGAAATAATGTAAAATGTTTAAGGGATTGAGATTTGTGAATTTAGAGGGCAGCCATGCCCATTAAACAAATAAACTAAGGGAATTAAAATGAATTAAGTTCTGGTAAGTAGACAATGGAGATATAGGAATAAGTAATATCCTTTTTGTTGGAACTGGACCAACCCTCAACAGAAGTTATGGGTGAATATGAATTGGTTTATTATAGCGCTATTCAAGTTAATTCTCAACATTCTGTTGAATCGACCACAATCACCTTTATTTTGAAACATTTTCAAATTAAAGATTTTAACTTGAATTTTATCATTGAAATGTTATACTCAATATCACTTATAAAATTTTATGTCCAAACATTCCATCATAATGAGTTCGTTGTTTCTATAAACAATTCTCTAGTATTTCATAAATATGCGAGAACACCTTAAACAACCATTTAGTGGTATCAATTTGGATTTTATATTTTCTCCATGAATCAAATACATAAACAAACACAATATCATACACAACATAACCTGTATGATAATTCTTATTACTAATGCATAATGAATCCAACTTGTAGGTTCTCTTTTTAATAAGGTGCTCTTATATATCATTTTGTGACAATCCCTATATCTTTTATACTCACCATAAAAGACATCATTACAATCCAAAATTGAGTATTAAACAATTAAAGTTGATTTTAATACAAGCATATTGTTAAAATCAACAGTGTATTGTTTACTTATAGTTTAGAAATATCAATGTACCTTTTAACGTTCTTTCTTATAAACACACGCTTCCTTTGCACTTTGATTGAAAATTAGACTATTTGATATTTTCTATCAAAATAATTATTCAATCTTGATGCTTATAAAATGATACATTTGTATCATTTCTTGGATCATGTCTAAAGATTCACAAACCCAATATAGCTCCCACTAACTTTGAGGCATTTTTGGTTAATATGTGTAAAAGGCTTACTCTAAATCATTAGTTAGACTTTTCTGTTTCAATACATAAGTACCAAACACTAAATCTTATCGAGTGATAATTTTGTGAGCGAATCTAAATTAACTTGAGCATGTTGAATACCGAATATGTTATGCTAATTTCAATAATTGAAATTTATGATATTATTCTTATCAACATTGCTTATTTAATTCCAACCACATTAGTCTTCCCAATAAAGACACAATCTCAACCGATGGATCACATCTCTTTGGTTATGACCTCCAAAATCATACTTTGGTAACGTATTTGGAATTCTTTCAGATTTGTGCATCATACGATATAGATTCAACAATCTTAATGGTTTAATTGAAAAACCGATGGTATTGTATATTTTCGGCATTAATAAGAAACTCATAGTTTCTCTTCGATGTATATGAATACTCATTGGACATTCTAATGCTATGTGTTCATTTAGGTTAGTTAATTTCACTTCATCTCATATAATCAGTTCTATCTATGGATCAGATCTAATTCCATCTAACTACCAAAAATTTCTCAAAGAAATTACTTCACAATGAAGTTGATATATCTTGAAACAACAATTGTTTCTTGGTGCAAATAGAATAGAGATTCATAAACGCTTTATGAACCTTTTTATTCATAAAACTGATTTTAGTTTACAAAAAATTATGTTCAAAACATAAATATGCCATTTGATGACAGACCTTTCCAAAAAACTTTTGGAGATTCATATAAGATCCCTCATGAACAATTGTTATGTGCAATCTTTCGACTAGCACAACCTGCTAATTCCTTAGCCTAGGAAATGTTGGGATTTCTTACAAAACATCATCTTGTATGATTTTGTAAATTGTTGTTTAGATGAAATAATATCAACCTTGTGTACTAATCTTAGGTACATGATCTTATAGAAAGACATACTTTGAATTGTTCCACATGATAAAGGTAGTTTACTAGTGTCAGAGAGTGTTAATTGACAAAGTAGGTAATTAAAACATAATAGCATACCCATTCACTAAGGGACTAACCTAATTGGTTTTGAGAAAACTGATTTGAGAAGTTGGAATTAGATTCAATAATTGACCCCAAGTGCAAATGGGAGATTGGTAGAGTTAGCGGTATTCCCTATGGGCAATTATGTAATTGTTGCATATTTTTAATTCGTTGACCAATCTTATTCGAAATAAAAGGTATTTTATGTTATACTTTTAATTAAGTCAATTAATTAATATAATCACATTATATCAAGTATATAATAGGAAGATAATACCTTTTATTTCAAACAAGTTTGGTCAACGAGTTAGACATATATAACAAATTACATAATTGCCCCTAGGGCATACCCTAACTATATCAATCTCCCACTTGCAATTAGGGTCAATTGTGGAATCTAATTCCAACTTCTTCAATCAGTTTTCTCGAAAACCATTAGATCAGTTCCTTAATGAATGAGTATGCTTGTGACGACTCGGAATTTCTAACAATTTAAATTGGAATATTTAATTGATTGTAAATATTTAAAAAGTTAATTTTTAACTTGAATTCAAATATTATTATTAATAGCAACTAAGTTATTAGATTTAATAAATTGAAATTGGGTAAATTATTGAATCTTCAGTTTTAAGCTTGTTAAAAATAATTTGAAGACCTGCAAAATTTATATTGATAGTTATGAAGATAATAAAAGCTTTTAAATTGAAATTGAAAGTGATTCATTCGGTTTTAAAAATTTATCGTTTAAATTGGAATTAAAAATAGCCTTCTGAGGTACGGTCTCAGAATTCGACGAAACTAGTTCCATTGGATCCGTAATAGTTGGTTATTATTGAATTTCAATTTTCGTAGCAATCGGAGTTGTCATTTGACCCTGACAGCTCAAAACGCATAGAAACTATTTTAATCGATTTAATTTAAAATTGATCGTTTACTTCCGTAACTCGCGCAAATGATTGAATTAGCTTTCGAAACACGTTCCATTGTTTCGGAATGCGGCTAAAACCTTATAATCGCCTGGCGACATGTCTGATTCGGAGTTCGAGATTTCGAGTTATGCTAAACGAGATATTTTGAAAATTTAATAATATTAAAAATATAAAAGGTCAGGGTCTATAACGTCTCCATCAGCCACCCTACGCGTACGAAGCCGCCTCCCTTCACATTAAAACCCTATATACCTTCTTCCCGCTGATCGAAATTCAGAATAATAATAATAATATTGCTTTGTAAATCAGTAGTCGATCTTCTTATTTCTTCCAAAACCAAATCTCAATAGATCTATGGCCAAGTGTTTCCTTCTCTCCCTCCTTTTATTCATTTCGTCCCTTCCCAATGTCGAAACAGAAATCAAATAAAAGATAATAATGGCGACGCGGAATTAAATCGAGCTCGAGCTCGATTTTTGAAGCAGGTCGCGACTTTACTCGGTATGAAGAGGAGGAGTCGCGTCGAGGTGGCACCGCTCTCGCGCGCGCTGCGATGGCAGAGCCGTTCGAATCGTTTGAGGGAAGCTGCTCGACCTGGAAGTGACATGCAGGTGGTGGCATTGGGAAATTGGAGCGAGGCTGACATCGTGTGGCTTGCTTGGGTTCGAGGCGTGGTGGCGGGTCGAGTGGCATGGGGTTTCGCGAGTTGGAATTAATGGCATACGAGCTCGACTCGAACTCGATCGCGTGAAGCTCAGTAGAGTGTCGTGCTTGGTAGCTGGAGGAGGAGGGCAGTGAGGTATATTTGCAAATTATATTTTGTTCAATTTAATATATGCATAAATATTTATAAAAAAAGAATTTTTTTTATAATAAAAATATATACATGTAAAATACACAAATGTTTATGTGAAGATAGATTTTTGAAGTCCATGATTTATTTTATATTTATATAATTTCAAGGATAAAAAAAATAATTATACAAATTTTAAATGTTATTTTAAATATATGTATTAAAGAGATTGACTTATTTAATTATTTTTGTAACTTGAAATTTAATTATTTTGTTCCTAAGAATTATTTATTTTTAGGAAGATTAGCTAAAATAAATTATTTGTTAATTAAATTAAATTTATTAAATGAAGATTAATTATTCAAATTGTTCGAATATTAATAAGATCGTTTAATTTTTATACAAGGTTATAACCCGGGAAACCAAGTCGAGAATGAAGTAGATTGAAAATTTTAAGGGGCAAAGGTGAGTAAATCTCACTCCTTTGGATTTTTATCTAAATTTAAATGGTTAAATTTAAGTATTTGGTTGCATGATTGAATTGATTTGATGTGCACTGTGAACTGATGATCGGGTGACTTTGGTTATGGTTGGTTCTCGTGTTAATTGTGACTTGACTCGAAGTATTCGGGTTTTAAATTGTTTTAAACTTAAGTCACAAATAAGAAAATGTTTTCATTTTAATGTTAATAAGGACTTAATGATTTATGATTCATTAAATTAGTAGGGTGCTTAAAATGGATAATTAATTAATTCAATTAATTAATGATTTGGGTTAATTAATTTAGTAATTAAGGGTTGGAATTAATTAATTAAGGTTTAATTAATTTAGATAATCAATGGAGGGTTTGATAGTTATTTCCTTAATGTAATTAATAAAATATAATTACATTGTGAAATTAATCAAGAGATTAATTAAGATTGTTAATTAAGGAGTAATTAATTTATTTAATGAAGTAAATAAAAAGGTAGATAATTACAAGTTGAGATAAATCAAGAATGATTAATGTTTGTGGTTTAATTAATGATTAATTATTTAATGTAATTAAATTAGATTAGGATAAATTAAAATGTAATTAGAAATCCTTAATTTATATAATTAATGATGTAATTAAAGACTGATTAATTAAGATTAATTAATCAATATAAGTGACTTATAAGAAATTAGTTAATATAAGTAGTTAAGGATTAATGTAATTAAAATAGTTAATTAATTTATGAAGTAATTAAGATTACTTATTGATTTGGTTAAGAATAATTAATATTGTGAATTTAATTAAAGATAATTACTTGAATGTAATTGAAGGATAATTAATCCAGAGTGATTAATTAAGATGAATATTATGAAGGGATGATTGATTAATTGATTTGAAATTAATTAATGACAAGTGAAGAAATCTAAGTGATTGAGGTTAGAAATTCAATTAGAATTAATTAAATTAATTTTGGTAGCGATCAAGCTTTGCTTATGGATGATTGAATGGTATTGCATGCTTTGAATGAGTTGATATCTCTGATATGAAATGTTGTGTATGTCATTTGGATAACTTGGGTTAGGGCAACATAAGACTCGAAGAGACAGGGGTCGGGTATTAGGAAATACCCGAAACCACTTCGATTTTTTATAGATTGGTATGCGAAATCTATAGGCTGGAATGAAGTGATTTAAAGGAATTGGACTATTTAAATATAAATATTTGGTACTTAGAAACTTATGTGTGAAATAAGTGATGTCTATAACATATTGTGAACTTGTAAATTGATTCGAGTTACCCCGGGTTCTATAAAAGTTGTATGCTTTGTATTCCATGTTGGATGAGTTTACTCACGCTGGTTTCCAGCCTGACCCGGGTGTTACTTCGATGTAATGCTCAGGTCAGACCGAGTATTACAGATTTTTAGGTAAGGACATTCTGGAGCTTGGGAGACGGGCTGGATGGCAAGAACGTATAGAGTATTTCCGCTGCATTATATTATTGTAAATCTGAGGCATGATAATTGTGTATGTCCAGTGTTTGTATAAATGTGTAACTCTGATGTATTATAAATGTAATTGACAAATACATAATGCTTTTGTAAACTGTTATTATTTGTTATTACATTTTATCCGCTGCGAATATGAGGTGTTGATGTTTCTGATCTTCTTCTTCTATCTCTTTCTTCTTTTTCCTAACTATCTGGAATTTTCAGGATCGAAAATTTCCGGGTCTTTACAATGCTATTATGTTTTAATTATCTTCTTTGTTAATTAACTCTCTCTGACACTGATAAACTGCCTTTATCATGAGGAACAATTCAAAGTATGTCTTTCGAATTCTAGTGAGCTTTAAGTCTATCATGACCAATTTCATGACATTATTATCTTATAACAATATTATGGGATTCTCAACATTAGAAATCATAGAAAAGGCCCATATGACTAGTTAGGTAGAGTGGAAGTATTGTAAGTGAAGCACCATTCAAGAGAGGATTCGTCTCCTCAGTTATATGCAGTTAGTATCACAGTCAACTCAAGTAAACTCAAAGTCAAAGTCTCTGACCAGAGCGTTTCAGTTAATTATAATTGTTATTATTGAACCAAGAACTTTGTATTTGGACTATAAAGTTGAATATGGATTAGGTTGGAATTTTGATCATTATCAAATTCCATAAGTCCAAAGTGATATAGTTTTGACGAAGAGAATAGGTGTAAACAAATGTCACAACTGGGTAACGGTTATTGAACTAAAATTGGATTTTACCGAAAATGAGTAAGGGATAAATTTGGCCATAATGTCCCACCACCTACTAAGTGATGTGCGAATGTTAACATTAGAATAGTTTGATGCTAATCGCTGACCAAATTTACATCCAAGAGTTACACAGCCGAAATGATGAATTCCCTTAAGACTGAACGACTTAGTTAGTTTATAATTTTTATAAATTAATTAAATTAATTAATACTTATGAAATTTTAATCATAAAATTTAAATACGATTTGAGAAATAAATAATGTTATTTATATTTATAACAGTTATAAATATATCGATCGACATACAATACCGATAAGCGATTAAATTAAACTTAGTTGCATAGTATTTTGGCTTGGGCTTAGACGGGTTTAAGGCCCATCATTAGGGCTGTAAAATTTCAGTTTTGGGAAGGTCTAGGATGGCTAAAACTTAGAGAATTGGCTTGGAGATAATGAGTTGAGGCCACGTGAGAATGGGTAAAAAGGTTTTCCTCGTTTCTCTCTAATACAACCCTATATATATGTATGTATGTATGTATCTCTAAATGTTTTAAGTTCATATATTATATATAATATATTTATAGATACATATGTGTGTGTGTATTGTAAGACATATACATGCACATATTTCGACAACATACATGGCATATAAAATGAGCTAATATGTTTGTTGTGATGTAAATCCCAACATCTACATATGGGCATATTATACCTTTCATGGATTATTATGTTACACATGCACTCACATACATTCATTTTTCACATTCATTCTCACAAACAAAAACATAAGAGGCCGGCCATCATTCGGAAAGCAAAAAGAAGATAAAGCTAAAATCAAGAGGAAGAAGCTTAAGCAACTTAATCAAAGATCAAATCTCAACTCCTTAATCTCAAGCTAAAGTGAATAATAACTATGACTCATGTTTTTAATTGATTTTGGTTTTGGATTAAATCAGAGCTAATTTGCAAATGTTTTTCCATGTTTTGAATATTAAAATGGAGATATATGCTTACTGATAAATTATGCTATTTCGTATGGATTTTATGATAAGATTTAATGTGAAATCCCTATTAAATGACATCTAAATGCCTTACGATTTTAGTAAATAATTAAAAATTATATTATAGAGATGGTTTTCAAATTTCATAATTTTCTGAGTTAATGTGTATTTATTATGAATTTTCTAGTGAAGAAAATAGTTATTTTGGGTTTAATTAATTACGCTATTTTATGATGATTTTGGGTCAGAAATTAATATATGTTAGAAAATATATTAAAAGCGTAGAATTTTCCTATGTGTTTTAATAGATATATAAAATTATGTAAGGCATGAGACTTAATATATTATAAAAGGAGAAGGGGAATTTTGTAAATGATTTAAATTGTTTATTTCAAAAATTTTGGCAGTGCTTTTAGAGAAAAAATGAGCAATCAATCATGTTTTGATAAACAAGGTAGGTTAGTTGAAAAGAATTGCTTTAAAATTTTAAAAATCAATTTATACATGCTTTTTACATGTTTCACCACTTTCAGCACCTAGCTTTTGACTAAGTACTTCTGTCTCCATCACCATCGAAACCAATGTGCATGGCATCAATGATTTGGTATGCAGCGAATTGGATATAGGCAGAAGGTATATAACCGAAGCATCGGGTTACGAAGGGGTCGAAGCTTTACCTTGTTTTTGAAAGAAAATGCGCCTGCTTTGCACTCGAAAGGAATGCTTTTGACTTAATTAGCTTTTGACTTGGTTAAATGGTTTTAAGAAATGGTTCCAAAAGAAGTTGCATCTTTTGTTTTAAGTAAATTCTTTTGAAGAGGGTCGAAACCTCTTGCTACCGCTTTCCACCTTTCAATGCTAATGGGTTCGAAGGGGTTATTTTTTTTAAAACTCAGTCGCTTCTCTAATTCTTTCGAAGGGTTTGTTTCGACACCATCACTTCTTTATTTAGGAAATAACTTTCGAAAGAGTGTTTTCGACTTAGTTGCTTTATGACCCTTTGTGCTACTGAAAGTTGTCTCGAAAGGAATTGTTTTAAATGGTTTCAAAAGGTTGTTCCACATGTGTTACTTGAACCCAAATGATTTTGAAAAGTTTGATTTCATGAAAAGGATTTAGTGCTTTCGAAAGGTTTAAGATAAAAGTTTCGGAGAGGTGGTTCTCCAATAGTTTCGAAAGGCTTTAGATGGAAGGTTTCAATGTTTTCGAAATGCAATGTTTGTAGTACTTTGATAAGAGGATGTCTAAGATTCAAAGCTTTTGAACGAAAGGTTTTGTAATGTTTTCGAAAGATTTGTTAATAATAGTTTTGAAAGGTATGTTTTGACTTGTTGGCCTAAGGTTTTACTTGTCTCGAAAGGGGTACCTTCAATGGATTCAAAAGGGGTACTTTCAATGATTTAAATGTTTTCGTCTACAAAGTTTTGTTCAAAGTATATATTACATAGCAAGGTGATTTGAGTAAAGCATATAGTATATTTTCATTGTTTAATGCATTATTTAAAGGTTTAAATTGGTTTGAAGGAAAATGTTTTCAAGGAAAATTTTATGGGTAGATGGCCCTAAGTAAAATGATCGGATATTAGAATACCAAATGGGACCGGTATAGAGTCGCGCTCTATACATTAGCTATTAGCCCCTAGCTAATTTAGTCCAAAATTCCAATGTGTAGGGCTTTGTGATAGGTAAGACTAAAATGATGTTACACATAGAAAGGAATATACAGAGTGAGGGTAGGTTATTGATGAGCCATAAAACCATTAGGATTAGTTGACCTTGGGAGAAGTAAGTTGGGGACAGAACATCTAAAAGAGAAGCATCTAATAGAAGTTAGATTATTTTTTTATTTTTTCTGGTAGGCCTGAGTCAGCCAAAGGTTAGTAGTTAGCCAAACAAAACTACAGTGTTCAGGCAGATAGTCCATTTGTTGCCTGATTTATATGCTTACATGATATTGTTTTATTATTTTAACCAGTTTTGGTTGTAGGATTAAGATTTGCAAAAGATATGTTTTAAAAGGATATTAGGTAGGGTAAAACCCGTTCCACTATGCGGCATGATCTCACTTAATATCAAATAACCGAGGTGTATAATATTATTCACACCAGGCTTTATGTCTGACGAAGTTTACGTTTTTCCCCTTAAACTCTCGGGTGCTCAAAATTGATTTGAGTAGGCTAAGAGTTGAGGATTTACAATTTTTAGTAGGTAGACGAATAAAGCTTCTAGGAAACGTTTGGGATTATGTAACTTGAATATGAAATGTTGTTTTGAAATGTAGTCAGAAAAGTGTTTTAATATGTAATGATTTTATTTCATATTCAAGGGCTTCTGATATTATGGGTACCATTAACATTACCGTATTTGGTCACCGGAAATTAATACTATAGATGACTGTAGAATCTATAGCGCTTAGCTTCGAGCCTCCAGATAAAGGATGTTACACTGGGATATCTAATGTACTAGGTGAATGCCTCAACCAACCTCGCTCTTATACCATTATTGGAACAGGACTAGCATGCAACGGGATAATTGGGTAAATTTCAATTTTTTTACCTATTTGGATCTTTAATGGGCCTATGTGGTCTAATTCATTTAGAACTCTTCTAAATTTTCTATAAATATAATTAATATTTTATTTGAACTTATAAACAAAATTTATTTTACATATAATTTTGTATTGTAAAATACATACATACATATATATATATATATATATGCATGTATGTGTATCATATGCACATATGCGTGCCCATGCAGCAGAATAATATGTACATGTTTAACATATCCGTGTATAGATGTTGGTATTTACACCACAACGGACATGTTAGCCCCTCTTATATTCGATTCTTTGTCTAAATGTTTATACGTTTATATAATAATAAAATATATAAGTAAATATATAATATAAATACACACACACATATATTAACTACTAGTTAAAACAATTTTTTATATAAGCACTTATAAAATTCATATGTATATATATGTGTGTAATATATATATATATATATGTATATGTATATATATGTATATGTATATAATTAGATCATTAATTTAGTTAAATGTTAGTTTATAAAATATTTTTAACATCTATATATGTATATAGTATATAATATTGAAATTATAAAACAATTCATAATTCATAATAATATTTTATTTTAAATCTATTTATACAGTACATAAAAAAAATATAATTAGTTCTATATACATTAATATTAATAATAAAATAAATTATATATATATTTAAATTGTGCTTCTGTAAATTATTGCTTTCGGCCATATATAATTCTTATATTTCTTTTCGGTTTTGAATTTTAGTAGATTTTAAAATTAAAAACCGTGTAAAATTAAATATAAAATATTATTTTTATTTTTTCCATAAAATGTATGTTTCGTAATATTTTATGCTTATTTTTATCACATATATTATGTATATACACACAAAAGTATTTTATATTACATAAACAATTTCTAGGTCAAATAAATAATTAAATATATATTTATTCAAAATTTAAAAAGGTTTTCTTTACTGCTATATACATGTTATACATGAACCTATTTTTTTAAATTTAAAACATATAATATATATAACATTAGTATATTAAATATGGATTTTGATAAATTAGTTCATTTAATAAAATGATCTATATAATTTTTGTTGCAAGCCGTGAGCATCTAGTATGCAAGCAAACAAAATATTTTTTATTATATATAGATATAATTGTTTGCGCCAAAATTGGTCACAAACACCCAATAGTTGATAATTCACAATCACAGATCTGAGATGAATAACAAATATATAAATCACTCAGAAACTTCAAAAGAAAGCAGTAAACAACACAGAATTTATAGTGGTTCGGCGATCTGGCCTACATCCACTTTGAAGTTTATGACTTTATTGATTCACTTGATGATTTCAATCTTATTACAGCAGATTACAGTAGGTTATAGCTCTAAAGTTTGAATACAACGTTGATAGAAAGATCTAGAATTGAATCCCGCAGAGTCTGGACGTCAAATAGCTAAAAGATCCTTTTTCTGTAGGCTTCAAGGGGCTATTTATAGGCGTAGGGGCAGATATCGCGCTCAAACTTCGGGAGACTTCTTCTGGCACGTGAGTGGGCCCACCGACCGACCCCACCAAGTTTTGACTAGATCTATGATGGATACGAAACAATTTCGCATCCATCAAAAATTGTTCCAATCGAGCTGAAACTTGGTAGGATTGTTCTTTAGCTTGTACGTAAGCTCCTGTGAAAATTTCGTTGCGTTTGGACTGGTGGATTGGGAGTTATGATCGATACGAGTTGAAGTTTCTCGGTTGGCTATTTGCTTCGAGTTGATCACTTTGAATCCACGTCTTCGAATCGATGGATGCACGTGTCTTCGAGACGACGTGGTGCGCACATCTCGCATCAATCTGCCTTTTGCTCCGAGTTGACCGCGTCGTATCCATGAGTTTCGCCTCGTTTGTATCGAGTGCCGTTACACAATTCGAACCATTCAACCATGTGCATCTCGTACCGATCTGCAGTACGTTTAGTTCGAATCGAGATAGATAGTTCAGCTCGTATCGATGGTAGATTGATGGATACGAATTGAAGCTACCTGATGGATTCGAATAAACACCTCCTTCATGGGTACAAACTAGACATTGGTCGATCGATACGAAGTGCGTTACTGGTTGATGGATGCAGAGTTGATTGATATGAAACAGTTGCTTGAGTGTGAAACTGATCGACACGAAGTAGGGCATATCGATGGGTGCGAAGCGGGATGGTCTGATCGATGTGAAGCCGACCGATGCGAAATGGATGGATACGAAAACGTGGCCATCCTGATGATGCGAGGTTGATGGATTCGAACTGAGGCAGGATGGTGGATATGAACCACATCGATAAGAATCGATGTGCACTGATGGATACGAAAATATGGCTTTTTCCTTCAATTTGCATCGATCATAACTTGAGCGTACGAACTCGGATTGACTTGAAATTTGAAATGCTGGCTTCCATGACTTTGCTTGCGGTGTCCTATCAATTGTAGCCTGATCCGGGCTTGGACAAAATTCATCGATATCCATAGCGAAGTAGTGTATAGCCGATCTTCGGGACGAACTGTTTTTGGTTTCTGATCAATCTTTTGGTATCGCGGCCTTGCCAAAAGGCAGGATAACAATAATAATATACACAACCAACCAATTTGTGGAAATGTTTCGAAAAACAAGATTAGTAATATAATATAACATCATATTGTAAAAATTATATATATATATATAATAAAATAAATAGTGAATGCCTTTCACCAAAGCTCTTGCATACAAATTGAAATGTTGAATTTGCCCCCTTGAATCCATTTACAAATCAGAAGTTGTAAGCTCTCGAGCCGCCTGACCACAAATAATCAAATCGAAGAGTTTTGATGTAATTTGTACTTGGATTTTTGAGGTTTAGGAAGGATGGTGGCTTGCCAAAATTATCAAAGAGAGGAGAGGAAAAGTGTAAAAGGAAATGGTGTAAAAGATGGCTTATAAATAAGATGTAAAGAGAGAGAGAAAAGTGTATCATATCCTAATATCTCCCTCTTACCAACTCCACTCTTTTAACCATTCAAAATCCTCTCTAATAGCCATCATATAGCCACCAAAACCATGCCTTCTACTGCTAAAAGATCATGCCTATACGAGCCTCAAATCTAATCCAAGTTTGAACAAAATTCAATGCAATTTTAAAGCTTATTTAAATACATATCGATATTGCATATCAATTAGTATATTCATAGCTATTATAAATGTGCTATTTAATATTGTTCAATATAAATCAACTAAAAATTTATAATTCATAATTCATAAATATTAATTTTTGATTTAATTAATTTACAATGATTTATAAATTAATTAAATCAAGTGGTAAAAAGGAATATTCAATGTTTCAGTCGTGCGACTCTAAGGTGTAAATTTTGCAACGACCTGGTTTTTTGAATGTTTTATAATTAGTATTTGAATTATTTAAATAATATTGTCTTGGATTTAATTCGAATAAAAAATATTTCGAAAGCCTATTTAAATTCTTTAATCAAAACGGAAAGCTTTTAATTTAGATTAAAAGTGATTAAACTTGTTTTAATAATTTATTCAGTTTAATTAACGTGCGAAATTATCATTTCGGGGCACTGTCTTGGATTTTGATGAAACTAGTGCTGCCATTAGAACTAAAATATTAAGTGGTTATATGCTGACAAGTTGTGTGATGGCCGAACGTGTTGCGTGGTCATGTGTGCTCTAAACGCATAGCGTTATAATTAAAAGAATAAAATATGTTATAATTTTCCTATAAATAAACCTTAAAAACGTAAACCTATTTTTATCTTCCTCCCTTCCTCTTTTCTTTTATCTGAAACAAAAGTTTCAACCGCCATTTTGGTTGAATCATTCCTGGAGCTTTGCTCAATGAAATCGAATAACGTTGGATCCATTTTCTTGTATTGGTGAGGGCATCATAATGGCGTGTTTTGATTTTCATGAGTTCGAGTTTGATTTTGCTCGATATGAGTCAGTGGATCTAAGGTTGTTGATGGTCATTGGTTGAGGGGATATTAGGCCATGGCATTGGTGACATTGGTCTTAGGGGAAGAAGACGACCGCATGGAGATGTTTAGGGTAGTGCGTCGCCCAGTTGATGATCATGACTATGGATTGTCGATAGTTGAGCTTCAGGTTGCATTCTACTATGGGTTGTCGAGTCCAAATTGAAGGTGGCGATGAACTCTGAAAGCAAAGGGGAGTAGTTCAGTAGAGGTTTGAGGATGTCCGGAAGTCGAATGTGAATCACAACCTGGGCTAGGCATATTTAGGGCACGGTGAACGAAAATTAATCGAGGGGGAGGGGTTGGGTATTGAGTTGATTAGTTCGACGAGTCAAGCTTGTGAAGAGAAGGAGGTTGGCGAAGGTCATTCGTCGATCCATAGTCAAAGGCACCATATCAGTGGTGATTATGCATGGTGGGTTTGGTTCAAATCATTTTTCATAATTAGAGGAAGGAAAGAGGATGAGGAAGGTAATTAGAAAGTTAATTAAGTTTTAGTTAATTAATTATTTTTATCATTCAAATTCTTACAAAAGTCATATCTTGTTCGTACGAGGTCCGATTAAGGTGCCTTTTTCGCCGTTGCGTTCATATTGGGATTATCTACGTTTGTGGTTGATTTAGGCCTTGGATGTGTTTACTCACCAGTTTATTGTATAATTATTGTGTATATAATGTTGTTGTATTAAAATAAATATAGTATAACGTACAGTGCAAGTTATTGCGTTTGGACCATGCCTTGCTTTGTAACAAGTGACAACGTTATTATAGAGTATAATCTCTCTTTTGATCATCTATAACATATATCGTGGCCCGTACTACTTTTTTACTTGTGAATTAAAGCGATATAGTCATTATAAACGTGCTTTGAAATCTCTAATATTTGACATATGTTAAATTGGATAAATTGTGGTATATTGTGGAAATATATATGTACATATATTTGGTTATACACGTTTTGGTGCGTTTGAGATAAAGGAATTGGTCTGGACATTTGTGGAAATTGAAAATGAGCTGTAAATATTAGAGGCGAAATGGCGCAATGGATGCACTTTGAAATTGATGTATTCAACGATTTT
The DNA here is from genome assembly GCA_030765085.1 of Allium cepa. NCBI lineage: Eukaryota > Viridiplantae > Streptophyta > Magnoliopsida > Asparagales > Amaryllidaceae > Allium > Allium cepa. The sequence continues at coordinate 256,185,792 of CM060929.1, forward strand.
ACAGTTAACTTTGAAAGACATTCTAAGGCTTCTACGTATTTTTAATAGTACTATAAGTGTACTTATTATCGAAAAAGAACAAGCTTTAACTATATTTATGAAACCATTTATGGATTTATAAAGTGACGGTTTAAATTACAAAACAAGTTTTTATTGTTTTTAAATAAATGTTTTAAAAGTATGTAAAAGTATATTTTTGGTATATATATAGTTTTAGAAATTGCTAAAGATTTTATTTAAGGAATAAAAGGTTTTTATATTATAATATTTTACAAATAGTTTATCGTATTTTATTAAATATCTTAGATTTACAAATAAATTATTATATGTATGTTTGTGTATATATATCTTTTTAAAGGTATTCTAGTGTATTTAGAAGTTTAAAAAGGAAGTTTAATATTTTGTACAGGGATTTAAAAGGATTTTTTGGATTATAACACTTATGTTATAATGGATTGTTTTATAAATCGATTGAAAAGTTATATTACCTTATTTTGTAAGTGGAGAAGTATTTTCTTTAAATGGATGTTTCAAAGTAAATGGCAAGTGTAAAGTGATTTTGGGTTTACAATAACGATGTTTGTGCAACATGTGTCTTAACCTATTTAATTATACTTTTAAAAGTAATTGGATCTTTAAAATAAAGTTTTAAAGATATAGTGGAATGATTTTGGGTTTGTCGTAAACAATGTTCTGGTAACATTAGTTTTTAACCCCTTGTATAATACTTTAAAGTGATAAAATATTGTTAAATGAGTTTGGAAAATACTTAGATTTTTAATAACAAAATTTTAAAGAGAATAACGAGTATGAATTAGTTTCGAGTTTGTTGTGTCAATGTGTTACTAACATTCTCCTTTAACCCATATTGATTATACTTATGAATGTAAATAGATATTTGAAATGAAGTTTTAAAGATAATCATAAGTGAAATGGTTTTGGGTTTGTAATTACAATGTTTGAGTAGCATTTGTCTTAAGCCCTTGGAAATTGAATATAGTTATACAGTTGAGATAAGTATATGAATACTTTTGAGAATTATTGAAACATGTAGAAATGAATATGGAAGTTTTAATCAAATAGTGAATTTTAATTAATCAAGTGGAGTTTCATTTATAAAGAAGTTTATTGAGTAAAAATGAGTTTTACTAATAAAAGTGGATTTTTAATTAATAAAGGAAGATCAATTAAAAAAGGGATTAGAAGTTGTATATATGACTTTATCGTGCTTGTGTGTTTCAATCATGCTTTGTGTGTTACTTGCTTATGAAGAATATTTGAGACTTAATTTCCCATATGCGATTATTCTCATTGTTATTTGATTTGACCAAATATACTCTGGAAATATCTAGAAGAAACACGGGAATTATATGGTACAGTTATCTTTGGTGATATAAATACTGTGCATATAAATTCATTTTATCTTCTAGGATAATGATAAGTAAATCCATCCGCTTAAACGGTTAGGAGGCGATCTTTGCTCTTATGTATGTCTATTTATTTCCCACATAATCGAGGTTGAGATTACCAGAAACTATCTATTGGTTTAGAAGCACCCGTAAGCGGGAGAGTGAATTTATATGAGATGACTTTAAACCATAACCACTCTAAAACCATATATGTGTTCTATGCTTTGGAAGAGATTCGTGATTGGTTCGTGATGTTGGAGCCTATGTGGAGATTCGAGAATTTTTTGAGATGCTTGAAGACATCTAGTTGTTCGTGATCTATTCAAGATGTGGGGATCCATGAGTGATTCCCGAGACTTGTTGAGGTATGGGAATCCACGTATGATTCCGAAATCTATTAAGGGATCCATGTGTGGTTCCATGATCAGTTCTAGTTGTAGCTCACGTGGAAGATCTTTTCGAGTGGTGACTCGTGTGTTGGAATTCCGGACGTAGCCTTACCAGCGGATATAACTAAAACCAGAGATTTGATTCACAACTATAGGGTTAGCAATCCACGAGGGTGCATGCGACTCCATCCTAGAGTTACTTACAAATATGCATACGGAAGCTATGCATTCGGCTAGTTTGGCCAGATAAGTATTTCCTATGGTCCATTCACTGAGGATGTATGTTGCTTCATAAGGATATCTCTGATCCTTATGTAGTAGATCGGAGTCGGCTTTGATCCGAGGAGTTCTACATGGAAATAGTGCATAATTAGCGGACGTACCTTAGCGGTTGTGATTGCATACCTATTATTGTTGTGATGTACACTTACATGCATCACAACTATGTGATTATTTATATTCACACCTTAGACATTATTATATTATCATTGGATTTGATAATAGAAATGGTTTGATTATTGTAATGTAAAACCCATCCATGTATATTGTTGTGTGGACTTATGAGATATTTTATTTTAAAGAGTTTTGAGATATAGTAAATCCATATGATTTGAGTTTCTCACATTTGTTTATAGACTGATCTAGGTGTTATTCTCTTATAATATTCATTAAAGCTCTTGAAGAGGAGCTGGATGATTTCTTACTGTACTTATTTTTCCGCTGTATTATTTGATTGACGTCCATCAACATTTGTGAGGACAGGATGTTATAACTGTCCAAGCTGATGGTATGTTAGTTTTCTTTGATTGATGTATGTACATAAAAGCTTTCTTTTTGGTAAAAAACTTTTAAGATATTATATGTTATCATTCCGCGTGTGAGATTTTGATATTGTGGCATCTTGTTTCTAATTCTATTTCTTTTTCTTTTTATTCTACCTTAACAATTCATCTTTTCCGCACTTGGGTGCTCAGCACTTGAATATCATGCATTATTAATATCGACATTCGAGGTCGTAAAAGCGGACCATTAGTCATGTGGTATCAGAGCTGAAGGTTAACCGAGAACCTTGGCTTTGGTGGGTATCACTCATTGAGAGACAGGGTAATGGAATGCCTTATTTTGAGTTGATTGTATACATATACACGAGAGTGCATATATGTTGTTGTTATAAAAATGTTTTTCACTTTGTTGATTGGTAGTAGAGTGACTTATGGATTCTAATCAATACGTATTGCTAGTATTATTGACAGGATCTCTAAACACTTGAACAAAACAAACCGATAAGGTATCTTTTTGAAATTGATAAATAAAATAATTTTACCTTAGATCATATTTCATATATAAATGGAAAATTTTCATAAACTGATATAGTTATTTATGATGCATTTGTTTGGTAGGAAATTGTAATATTCGATTATTATCATTTGTTATTTGATTAGTTGTGTTCAACTAGTTTATGAGTAGTTTTACCTTTTCACTACACGGTTGAGTTGATAGTAACTTTTGAAAACAGTGAAACAGATACCTTGTGAATTAAGTTTCATAGTTTAAAAATAAGGTGTTTGGTAGGAATGTTGGGTTAAATTTTGATCTAATAAAAGTTGTTTATTATAGACTTTGAGAAAGGTAAGATATTCCAAAGATAAGTACTTGAAATAGTTTTATATAAGAAAGTGGCTTATATTGATATAGTTTATAAACAAAAAAGATTTAAACTAAGAATTTGAGAAATTAAAATCCCGATGTTTTAGAAATTATTTTTCTAAGATTTTGGAAAATAATACTAGTATTATTTGAAAGTAAACATTTGATAAATTGGTTTAAGAAATTAATATAATGTTACTTAGTAATATTTACAAAGAATTTTAAGCCATTTTGAAAATGATTTTGGTTAAGTCCGAAAGGTAGGATTTGGATGCATTGAACTCACTTCTGTAGTTAGAAAATAATTTTGATGATGACTACGACATCATCGAAGTTTATTTTCGAGTTTCAAAGTGGGGAATGCTACTTGAGTAGTTTTACTTCAAATTTGTTTTGATCAAACAGATTTTGATTTGAATACTGAAAATATGATTTGGTGTGTATATATATATATATATATATATATATATATATATATTTCAAAATGATTTGATATAAGATCTAGTGTATAGTTCTTAAGATTTCGGTTAAGTAATATTATAGACACATATAGCTTATGCATTTCAATTGAATGGTCTATGCATCGTAATTGATGTGTTTAGGTGATAGTTTTCATTTGTTAAAATGAAATGGACGATTTTAGATAGTCGAAACTTCAGAATTTGTATAAGTAATTGAAGCAAAGTGTTTATAAAAGTTAAGTTTTATATAATGTAGGATCGATTTCACCCTAGAGAGGGGTGAATAGGGTGATGTTAATAATTATAAAAATAATTTCGGAAGCTTATAAAATTAATTCAACACAAATATATCAAAAACAATAGCAACACAGAGAATAGCAGAATAAATGCAGAAATAGAACGACACAGAATTTACCCAGCTTCGGCAAAACCCTGCCTATGTGCTGCCCCCAAGGTTTCTACTAGAAATTAGATAGTCCGACGCTTACACACGTAAACTTGCAACACCTACTATTGACTAACCTAACTCTACGCTCAGAACCCTGCCACAACTCAGCCACTGAGTTGCGAATTCTCAAACTACGCCACGTATTGAGTCGTTTACATATGTGAGCATGTTGACTTTATGTTACAGTTGGACTGTGCATTACATTTGAGTCTTGTTCACTGCCAGTTCTGGTATGGCGTTTGTATGCATTGTCAACTGTTGTTTTCACTTGTTTTGGTACAACTGCCCTTGTGCACTGTTGTTTGGATCTGGTCATTGGTTGAAGTTTATTTTGTATGTTGTCTTGATGTTACAGCTGCCATCATGTACATGTTGAGTCTCGTGACATTGTCTGTTATGCATTTGGATTTGTTTTTCGAATTACACCTGAGTTGAATCCAGCTTGTAGCTCGGATTTGACCTCGTGCTGAAAGTTGTGACATTATTTTATTGCACTTGAGTTGAATCCGGTATTTTGGGTTTGACCTGTGCTCACCTGTCCCTGTAATTCTATCAAGTATATATATCAATGTGCACGACCTTGTGGCATATACACTGATACACCGTGTATGTCACAAGCTGTTCGTGTATGATGAAATGAAAATTAAATGATGACGAACAACCCAAATAACTGAGGCAAATATTATTTTTAAAATCCACATTTTGTTTTATACTGCAAAAAATATTTCCTTTTCAATTTTACTGAATCAATATTTATTTTTGCAAATTGCTCAGATGCTGGATTCAATTTGGAGTGAAGTTGAAGATAAAATACAAGTTGAGTGAATGAGTGATATGTAGTGAGGCCAAATGTAAATGTTAATCGTGAGGTAATCAAAATTGTATTGTAATTGAAATTGTATATATATAGTGAGAGCTTGCAATTTGTACTATTCAAAGATTGTAATAAACATTTGTTTGAATAAAAATTTTGTTTGAATTCAAATTCTGTGTTATTTATTTTTATTCAGCAAATATTTATTTAGTCTATGAAAAATAAAATAGTACATTAACAAAAAAATTTAAATGAATATATATATATATATATATATATATATATATATGTTTATTATCATCAAACAAAAATCATATAATTGCATATTCAACAATCTCCCCCTTTTGATGATAACAAACATAATATTTAAGTTTTTGAATATGTTAAATGTATTTGATCATTGATATACTCTAATTGCTCCCCCTATTTAAATGCTTCCTCTCTACACATAGTTCCCCATTCATATATGCATACAATTAAAAATATGCAAATGATCCTAGATGAAAATATAAAATATTTGACCTTTACTTGATTTTATTTGACAAAATCTTAACTTTTCTCTCCCCCTTTTGTTATCAGCAAAAGAGTAATAGTGTTAGAGAAAATAGAGATAAAGTGATCGATATTAATCCAACATTAAAAATCAATTGAATATAAGTATTAAATTTCAATAAAAAATCAAACAAAAATCATAAATACTTTGTTAGGTGCATATTCCACTTTTAGAACGATGGGAATGATGTCATCATATAAAATCATACAGTTGTGTCTATTTGTGGTATATTTATATCAGGAATTTGAATATCTACTAACCATGCATAACCGTTAGGACTTTTAAATGAGATTAGTAGTATTCCAATTTTATTTTGAAAAATGAATTCAAGTATTTTCTAACCACGCATAATCATGAGGACTTTTAAATGGGATTAGAATCAACTTGTTTATTTAATAAATCAATTTTGATATGCGTTCCATACATGCATAACCGTGAGGACTTTTAAATGAGCATGGAAACACATAACAAATTCCAAGTAATTCACCCATGCATAACTGTGAGGATTTTTAAATGAGAGTGAATACTTTGGATTTTATTTCATTTTATTTTATATATGAAATGAAAAATGAATGATTCTGTTTAAAGTACCACATATCGACAAACTATATTGAATTTTAATGAGCGATGGTCGATAGAAATATGATAGAAATATAGATGGTCATGGAATTTTTACCAACAAAAAGTTTTATAACTCTTGTTTAAATTTTTAAAGAAATTTACTAATTATACCGTCTCAAGTCATAACATATGATAAATATCAACACTCATCACTTTTTCAATCACTATTTATCTTTTCGATAATTATTAGGGAGTCAGATTAGTCAAAATAGTCATTTAAAATCAAATTCAAAAATAATTAGAAAATCAAATTTTCAAAATGATTGATCTGAAAAACATGGTCAAAAATGATTTTCTCGAAGGGGTTATATGAGAAAAAATTCTACTATTTGAAAATTATTTGAAATGAAAAATATGCAGATATTTTCTTTGAAAAACAATGCAGTTACCAAATGTCTCAACATAAATCTCGTTTTACTAGTAAATTTTCTATCAACTAGATCACCAGTCTAATCTGTATCTGATTTTTTCACTCAAAAATATTTTTAGTTGAATGATATAGACCAGATCATGAAATGTGCAACAAAATATCTCAAAAAAAAATTAAATTTTTTTTGAGATGAAATTCTCTTGAATTTGAATTGAAGTCGTGTAAATAATCAAAAACCGTGAATATAGGGTCAACCGTAAAATAATCAAATGTATTATCATCCAATAAAACACTATTATTAATCCAAACTAATATATATAAAGTAGTTCAAAGATTCTAGTGATTTTTATGGTGTTCTTGGCATGAGAATATAATTGGCCAACCATTTTGAATAAGTCAGAATCAAAATCATCATTCATTTCATCATCACATTACTGGCTGATTTAATTCAGACTACGGTGCAGATTATCACATTTAATATATCGTTCAAAATAACCATTACCTGTTTTACCTTTACGATAATTTTTCATTGTTGTTCATTGTGATTCTGTCACCTTTGTACTAGGTTAAGGAACTTTGCTTTTGTCGTCCACTGTTTTCTTGGAACAGCCAGAATCCAAGTAACACAGTTGTTGTTCCTTAGCCTGCCTCCATACCTACACAATGAAAGATTTTTGTGACCTATTTGTCTTTATAGGTCCATGATTGTTAGTGGAAGAATATTTTGGAAAATAATTTTGTGAAGACCCAAAACTATTTATATATGTTCCTTTCGGCACCCAGATTTGTCTAACTTTGAGAGATATTATACTTGTGCCTTTTGGAACCCAAATTGGTATAGTTTTTACATGTTTGGATCTATATCAAAAATTATTTTGATTGTGTCCAAATTCTCTATAAATTGTGCACGTTGAATTGACTTAATTAATTTCATTTCTAACATTTTCAGATTGATTATATCCAAGTCCTTGTCTAACTATATTAACAGTTTGTTTCCCTAAGAGCATATTCAACGATTTTTCACTTTTGAAAAATTTATCTATGGTCGTCGACAGTTGTTGGACTTGTGTCTTGAGAGATTCATTTTCATTTAACAATTGTGTGCACTTTTTAATAGAATTTTCTCTCCTAGTATTTTCACTTTCTTTCAAAATTAGAATTTCCTTTTCAAGTGATTTTATATTAATTTCGGTTTTTTTAGTTTCTTCTTCGAATGTTGGACACTTATCACACTTAAGGATCCTACTTTGATAGGTTTTAACTAATTAGTCAAGTTGTTTATTTAAATCTATCAAAGTATCTTTTTGTGATTCAAGTTTGGCATACTTCTCCCTATGTCGTTCAAAACAGTCATTCACTTCGTGGAAATATATAAGTAATTTTGAATGGGTAAGTTTTGATACCTCACTTGGCTCATCATCATCATTGTCAGTTATTTCACCATGAAGGCACATGTCTGCTTTCTCACTCTCATTGTTAGTACTTTGATTATCTTCATCACTTGTATTCCATGGCTGCAAAACTTCTCCCTTTTGATTTCTTTTCAAAGTCGCGTCGATTTTGAGGACAATTAGGCTTGATGTGTCCGGGTTGGTTTCACTTATGACGGATGATTTTTTGCTATTTTGTATTATCTAAAACTTTGATTATTCTTCTTTTTAATTTTTGATTTAGAGCTGGATTTCCGTATCTGCGGTTCCACCTTTTTAATTTCTTTATTACCACCCAACTCTGCTGCTCCATCATCATCGTCATCATCATCACTTTCAGTTGTTCCTTTGACAGCTATTGATTTCTTTCGAGTATCTCCTCCTTCACGCTCTTCCTTGAATTCCATTTCTAGCTCATAAGTGGTGAGATTTCCGATGAGTTCTTTGACTTTCATTTGTTTCAAATCTTTTGATTCTTGAATGGCGGTTACTTTGGCTTCAAAACTTCATGGAAGGACTCTGAGAATTTTTTGGACTATCTCCAAATCTGTATATGATTTTCCAAGAGCCTTTGATTTGTATACGATATTGGAAAGTCGTCCATACATCTCTTTGACATTTTCTTCCTTCGCCATTGTGAAGTTCTCGTATTCGCTGCTTAGCATGGCAAGGCGAGATTCTTTGACTTGCGATGTTCCTACGTGAGTCACTTCGAGTGTGTGCCATATTTCTTGTGCAGTTAGACAATGTGAGACACAATTAAATTCAAATTGATCCAATGAGTAGATAATCGAATTCATAGCTTTAGCATTAGCATTTTGAAATTTATTTTCAAGTTCTGTCCATTGATCCATCGGTTTATCTATTTCCTAATTATCTACAGTTATAGTTGGTGCTCTATAACCTGTCTCAACAATATTCCAAGCGTCAATGGTTTTCAGAAAAAATTTCAATCTATTTTTCCAATAGGCGTATTCACCATTGAACATTGGTGGTTTAACTATGGACTGACCCTCAGCAAAAGCATTATTAAAAGAAGCCATTTTAAAAATTCAACTTTTTAACACAAAAATTGATTTTTGAAAAAATCAAATTTTTAAAACCAAAAACCGACTTCTATTCCTAGCTCTGATTCCACTTGTAGGATCGATTTCACCCTAGAGGGGGGTGAATAGGATGATGTTAATAATTATAAAAATAATTCGGAAGCTTATAAAATTAATTCAACACAAATATGTCAAAAACAATAGCAGCACAGAGAATAGCAGAATAAATGCAGAAATAGAACGACACAGAATTTACCCAGCTTCGGCAAAACCTTGCCTACGTGCTGCCCCAAGGTTTCTACTAGAAATTAGATAGTCATACGCTTACACACGTAAACTTGCAACACCTGCTATTGACTAAACTAACTCTACGCTCAGAACCCTGCCACAACTCAGCTACTGAGTTGCGAATTCTCAAACAACGCCATGTAGTTTGTCTCCTAGTCACACGACTAGTAACTACAACGTTTAAAAGAGAAATACAAATTTTAAAAACAATTTAAAAACAAAAACCCTAACACCCTAATTAATTCTCAATTAAAAAGTGAACAAGGACGGCCCAATTTAATTAAACAAAACACGGCCTCCTTTATTTCTACTCTTATTTATTCGGCCCGTTTTTTCTTTGTTCTGTATAATGGCGGCTCGTTCCTTTACCTTGTTCGATCAAAATTAGGGCTTTGGAGAAATTTGAAGATCCCGACTTTAATTAGATCGATTGATAACGATTTCCTTGCTCTATCGATTGATATCGATTTCTTTGCTCTATCGATCTACTGCTTCTATTTGATTGAGTTTTGCTTTGATTCGGGTAAGTGATTTTTTTCCTTTTGCTCTCTGGTTTAAATACTTGAACTCGATACATTTTATTTGCCGATGATGTTACCTATATATATATGATTCGAAACCCTTGAATTTCATTCATATTCATTTACTCGAATTCGTCAATTGATTTTTCTCGGCCATTCGATTTTGTTTTAATGAAAATGATAAGTTCTGACTTGTTCATATCGAATAATTTCATTTACTTCATTAACACAGTTTTTATTTCGAACTTGCCTGATTCCTTGATTGTCACGGCTTTGATTCAGAACCGTTTGATCTTTCCTTGGTCATTACGGTAGTGACTTTCCTATTTGACTTTGGCTTTGATTTTTGACTTTTTCAATTTCATAATTTGCTTGCTTGTCATGAAGTTGATTTCTGACTTGGTCAATTTACTTGGCCACCACGGTTTTGAAATGATTTTGCTGATGTTGATTTCATTCTTTGTTTCCTTTGACTCCGGTCAGTAGCTCACGACTTGTTCGTGTGATTCCATGACTTAATATTATCTTCAACCTTGACTTATGATAGCACTGGCTTTGACAATTTGATTGATGCTTCGAGTTACTGCAGTTTTCTTGTTAATTACGGCTTTGATTTATATTTTGTGTTAAAGTCACTCTGGCTTGTTACTTTGGCCACTTGTTGTTCACTGGTCTGCATTGGAGTTTTATCACCCATTATAGCTTGTCCAGTTCTTTGTACATATGGTGGTTGATCATCCTGTAGCATATCTCTGTTTCATTTTTGTTTTTGTTCATTCTGGAAAAGCATTATATTTTATTTATTGCACTTGCTCGATCCATTTCAATGTTGCTGGCCTTCAATACACATGTATATATATAATGACCATTTCAATTCACTGGTCTTGCATTTGAGTTGAGTCATGGTAGCAGTGACTTGGCCTTTGCATTTTGTTTGTGGTTTGGTGCCATTTGCTTCTCCACTGAGCCTTGCTCTTTGTTGTAACTGGACTTGTACACTTGGTACTCTTGAGTCTGCACTTTGATGTACACTTGATATTTTTGGTTTGAGTAGATGAGCAGTGCCAGTGGTGCATTATGGTGAGTTACTCTGGCCGGTTGACTGTTCCATATATGTTGCTTGTCTTTCCTGTCCACTGCTTGACTTTGTGGTATGGTTCCTTCTTGAATTGTGCAGTCTTGAGTCGTTTACATATGTGAGCATGTTGACTTTATGTTACAGTTGGACTATGCATTACACTTGAGTCTTGTTCACTGCCAGTTCTGGTATGTGCATTTGTATGCATTGTCAATTGTTGTTTTCACTTGTTTTGGTACAACTGCCCTTGTGCACTATTGTTTGGATCTGGCCATTGGTTGAAGTTTGTTTTGTATGCTGTCTTGATGTTTCAGCTGCCATCATGTACATGCTGAGTCTTGTGACATTGTCTGATATGCATTTAGATTTGTTTTTCGAATTACACCTGAGTTGAATCCAGCTTGTAGCTCGGATTTGACCTTGTGCTGAAAGTTGTGACATTATTTTATTGCACTTGAGTTGAATCCGGTATTTTGGGTTTGACCTGTTCTCATCTGTCCCTCTAATTTTATCAAGTATATATATCGGTGGCACGGCCTTGTGGCATATACAGTGATACACTGTGTATGTCATAAGTTGTTCGTGTATGATGAATTGAAAATTAAATGATGGCGAACAACCCAAATAACTGAGGCAAATATTATTTTTAAAATCCACATTTTGTTTTGTACTGCAAAAAATATTTCATTTTCAATTTTATTGCGTCAATATTTATTTTTGCAGATTGCTCAGATGCTGGATTCAATTTGGAGTGAAGTTGAAGATAAAATACAAGTTGAGTGAATGAGTGATATGTAGTGAGGTTAAATGTAAATATGAATCGTGAGGTAATCAAAATTGTACTGTAATTGAATTTGTATATATATAGTGAGAGCTTGCAATTTGTACTATTCACATATGGTAATAAACATTTGTTTGAATAAAATTTCTGTTTGAATTCAAATTCTGTGTTATTTATTTTTATTCAGCAAATATTTATTTAATCTATGAAAAATAAAATAGTACATTAACAAATACATTTAAATGAATATATATTATCATTAAACAAAAATCATATAATTGCATATTCAACATATAACACTTGATTTGAAAGGATAGTAGAATTTAAACAAGTTTTAAATTGATAGAAGATCCATTTAAGTAAAATAAATTGGAAGCTTTTATGTGTACTCTTAAGATGTAGTGGAGTATTATATGAATATGGACTTAAGATATATGTGACGACCCGAACTCGATGCCCGACAAACGACATCAAATCCGTATCGCCGGAGCTTGCAACAACATTAGATGTTAAACAACACAACGGAAATAAAAGATGATTGCTTTGATATACAATATAGATACAATGACAAATACACATGATAAAACAAGCCAAAACCATCAGAGAATACTTACAATACGACACTGCAGCGGAAATATATCAACATGAGCAAAGTCTTCAAGAGAATCCAAAACTGCACCTCCAAACCAAAACTCCAAAGTCTCCAAGCCAAAGCTCTTGGCTCCAAGCTCGAGCCGCCATGAAGCTGAACTTGTAGCAAATGCGACCCCGAACGCGATTGCCTAACCAAAACTTCAAAGATCCAAAAGCTGGAGGAGATTTCCAAATGCTACCAAACCAAAGACTACGAAGGCTATCAAATCTACACCTATTATTCGATTATCTGAAAAACCCAACTCTAGACTGCCCGTGTGGAAAATTGTGGGCACCCAGAGTTTAGGAAGGGAACAATAAACTCCGGGTCAGTCATGAGACTGGTATGAGCAAAAAAAAACAGTTTATCTTTAAACGAACAACAAAAGATTGAAATCTGCAATACTTTTTGGAAAATGAAACTACCATAAGGCCTCTCGGCACACACACCATGCAATCGCACACTTGGGGAAGATTTCTCCTTATGATAGTCAAACATGCTTACTACGCAAAACCCTTTTGACATTATTATTAGTGCATAGTGGAAAACATTTCAAAAGTATAATATTAATCTTAACTAGCATAGGTACCATTATATTATGCCAGCTATAGCTACCACCTGAGGTGGAAGGTTATACAATTGCAATCGTAAAGTTCTCGTATTGTTTGATTGGATTTCCAACAAATAGTCAGGCTAAGGAACTTCTTATTGCCACATGGGAATGCCTCTGAAGGGACACCTCGAGAACCTACCCGGCTCTCTGCCAACACAAGGCCGGTTTCCTCCCTGCCCAGGAGTAACACCTAAAGATATGCCATCCCCAATCGTTTGCGACCTTTATCCCAGAGCTCTCAACACCAACAACCACAAAGCAATGTATTTGCAGTAACCACATAGGTTAAATATCTAGGCTCCATACCATGATACCATCCTTTTCCAGAAGGAGTGGACATACCCTAGGGTCACGATCCTGCAACCTTGCCGCATCTTTCCTGTTTCGACCATTTCCCGGGAGAGACGTCCGACGAGGTCTCGTCCACAAAGCTACGATTTTCACAAAAGCTATGCTTTGATCAATAAATGATCAGCAATACTCAGCAGCACTGTAACATCCCCAAATTTATAAATTTTAATTTATTTGAATTTTTGGAATTCAATTTGAAGTCAGTTTGAATCAATTTTAAAAATTTCAAAACAAGTGAAATATTGAGTTTGTTTGTTTAATATTTTATCTATATACATATGTATGCAGAATGGAGTGAATTTGAAATTTGAATTTGTATTTTATTTTGAATTTGAAATTTAGTTTGAATTTGAATTTGAACTCGTATTTGAATTTAAATTTAAAAATGAAATATCTTATGTAAAAAATTTTGAATTCAAATACATTAACATATGTGTATAATTTATAAATTAGTATTAAACCTTTTCTTTTAAAAAGATTGTATAATATAAAAGAAAATGTATTTATAAAAGAACAATTTAAAAATAATGTATTAATCTTTTCTCATGCAAAAGCACAAGTGTAACATTTATAATGTGAAAACTTACAAGTGTTAAGATGTAAATTATGGAAGTGAACAAGTGTCATCTTCCTTAATTTGAATTTTAGAAAATTTATAAAAGAAATGTAAACTATTTTCTCTCACTCTTTTGATTTCATTTTCAAAAGCTTAGAAAAAACAAAATAAAAAAAATCTGAGAAAAAATTCAAATCCTCAAATCAGATCATCAAGCAAGTTTAAGACAAATTGAATTCACAAACCAGAAAAAAACAACCTCTTCAATTCTTTTGATTTCAAGCTGGAAATTTCATCTCTGTTCAGCAAACAAGAACTGTAAAACTTCAAACAATTTTAACTCAGTAAAGCTTCATCATCTTAACATCAGGAATTAAGGCCTTTTATAATCAAATCCAGAAAAAGATTACAATTTTCCAAATTTCAACACTCAACTCTTCTCTGTTTTCATAGAAAACTAAAGGTAATTTCCTTTAAAATTTCGAGTTTCAGTTTTTAAGTAATCAAACAAATAAACACATTAGAAGCTAAGCGACCTTGAATAACTAGTTGCAGGTAAAATAAAATCCAAGATCAAGTTTAAAATAGCAATTCCAGTTCAAATAATCAATTTCCAAAGTTTCTCTCTGTTTCTGTTTTCTGCTCTCAGGCTAATAGGTGAGTAAATCTTTCTAACCCTTGATGTATGATCTGTGTTTGAATGCATGACGTAGGCAAGCTTGAATATTGGTTTACATGCAAGAATTTATGAACATATGAATACATCTTGTCTGTGCATGTTCATTTACAGATTTACAAACTCCTGTTCCAGTTTCAGGTTTTCAGAAACCTGTCAAAAACAAAATTCTCTACTTCTAGTCTTGGTTAGATCGAAGTGTTAAAATGAAAAGTGTTCAGATTCACTAAAACTAAATTTTAAAAATAATTTTATAAACTAAAATCAAGAATACATGTCTCGAACAAGAAAAGGCATTGTAAGCTCTAATTAAAATCTGATTTCCTTGATTTTTCAATTTGATTATATAATCTAAATCATCTTTGAAATTATTGATTTTTAAGATTAAAATCAAGATTTTAAATTACTTTAGAATGAGCATTTTGACCATGAAATGGAAATGAGTTTTCAGGCTTTTTTGGCAATTGAGGCAATTTGGATGGTCGGAATTTTGCCCGAAGATGGTTGGGGAGTTGTCGAGGCCAAGAAAAATATCAGATGGTTTTTCCGGTCACCATGGCGTTGAGAGTTGGTCGGTGAAGGGTTTAAGCCCTAAAAGGTGTTGCGATCGAATTTGTTGTCGCCATGCGTCTCTGATTGATCGAGTTGTATAGGGTTTTGGGAAGTCATAGTGAGGAAGGATAGCTAGGTGTGGCCGACGTCTTGGACTTTCTGGTAATCGACGTGAAGTGTTCGTGATGATATTCCGGTGATGGTTGATGTGCTTATTTTGATCGAGGCAACTCGATTTTGATTTCGAGTTTTATCTGTGATCTTTTGCATTCGGGTAGTAAGAGGGGATCGAAGGTGATCTGCTGGTAGTGATCTTGGATGCCGAAGGGTTGTCGTTGATCGGTGCAGGTGCACGGCACCATGCTGTGTGTCAGTTGTTGGTTAAAGGAAGGAGCAAGTTTCGACTCGAAGCAAGTATCGGGGAGGAACGTGTGATAACTCGAGTCTGGTCTCGAGTAGAATTATCGATGCGTCAGGTCAAAATACTTAGAAAATTTTTAAGTTAAAAATGTGGGCACTCGGGTTAATTTTCAACAAGACTCGAAGCAAACAAGAAAAATTTTCAGGGGTGACTTGAAGCAGGTCTCGTGCCTGATATACAAAACAGTTTTTACTTTAAAAAAATTCAAACTTTTAAACACTTTTAAACTATGTTTCAAACGATGATTTGATTAAACTTTTAAGTTAATTTAGGACTTAAGTAAGATGTTTTCAAAGAAATTAAATTTTAGTTTATTTAGTTTGATACAATATTTTTATAAAATTATTTATATTTAATAAATAATGTATTTTAAAAAAAATTAAGATAAAATGTTGTTTAAACTAAATCTTAACCTTGTAAAGTAGCTAATGTGATAATGGTGATTTATTAAACAAGGTTTAAAAGGATAATCAAAGTAATTAATTTATCTTTTGATTTATTAAATAATCAATAATTTTTTAATATAATTATTTTAAAAGGTAATTATTTAATTAATTATTTAATATTAAAGATTAATTTAATAAATAATTAAGGTTAATTAATTTGTAATTAATTATTAATTAATTAAGGGGAAATTAATTAATAAAAGTAATTAAGATTTAATTAATTAAGAAATAATTAATTAATGAAAGTGATTAAGACTTAATCAATTGTAATTAATGAAATTAATTATTGATTAAAGATTAATAATGAAAGTAATTATGTGGTTAACAAATTTAAAACCACACGATTAATTCATCTTGATTAAAGATGTTTCGACTGTTATTGAATGCTGTGTGTTGGATTGATATTCCTGATATGTGATGTGATGCTATGTGATATTAAATGCTTTGTACTGAGCTGTGATACCTGTGATGAATATACTTCTGTGTGAATGCGAACACCCTTTGGCCCGTAAAACGGCGATTGAATTTTGATGCGACAGAGAGTCGGATTCCTGTTGGTTATCCGAAACCCACATTGAACCCTGAATGTGAATCTTTATGATTGATATATCCACGTGTTTTAAAATTAAGCGCTCACTATTCGGTTTAGCCGGGAGACGGCCTTTGTGTCATATAACCCATTCCGAATATGTGATACGACGAAATGGATAGCAATTGAAGACGGTGGTGAAGACCGAGCGTCTTCGAGAACGATAGGATAACCTATCAAATGACTCTGCACAGAGTTGCTCCGGTATAGAGATTTTCATATGTGATGGGGAGTTCAATCGGGATTATGGATGCCCGGATTGCAAGGACTTCTTCGGAAGTGCCTTCGGTTCTGTTCGAACCCGGAACAGACTTGTATGGTTGTAGGTCTGACATTACAATTTGAGATATAAAGCTGATTTCTTTCAAATACATTTCTATTGGTAGCAGAGAATTTATTCTCTTAGCTTAACACCCTTCTCTGAGACGTACGAGCTCAGAGATTATGTAGTTGAAGGTTATTAGTGATATACTCCCAATTTGGTAGTGTGGCATGCTGAGTGCCGCTGATCATTCGTTGATCGAAGTATGGCTTTGTGAAAAAGCGTAGCTTTGTGGACGAGACTTCGTCGAACCTCACAACCCGGTTGTGGTCAAAACAGGAATCGTGGCAGCAAGGTTATTTGGGGGTAGCGTCTCCTGAGGGTATGTCCATTTCCTTCTGGATTATAAGTGGTAACATGGTATGGAGCCCAGATACTTATTTTGTGGTTGCTACAAATTTATTGCTTTGTGGCTGTCGGTTGAGAAGCGCTTCAGAGAAAGGTTGGTAACGACCAGGAGGTGGCATACTCGTGTCAGTTGTTACCTAGTTACAGAGGTAACTCGGCCTTGTGTAGCAGAGATCTGGTTAGGTTCTCGAAGACGTCCCTCCAGAGGCGTTCCATTTTGTGTGGGAAGTTCCTTTGCCCAGCCATTTGTTGGAAAACCAAACAAAACAATACGAGCCCTATACGGTTTTAAATTGTATAACCTGCCACCTTAGGTGGTAGCTATTGTAGGCATAGTATAATGGTACCTTTGTTGGCTAAGATTTATATTATACTTTCGAAAAATGTTTTCACACTATGCACTAATAATAATATCTAAAAGAGTTTCTCGTATCAAGCATTTTTGACTGTCATAAGGAGAAATCTCCTCCAAGTTTGCGCTTGCATTGTGTGTGTGGTGGGAGGCCTTATGGCAGTTTCATTTTCAAAAAGCATTGCGGATTTCTTTCAAATTCTTTTATTTTTCTTTTGATAAAAATAAACTGTTTTTATTTCAAACAACTTTTTTTGTTTACTCATACCAGTCCCATGACTGACCCGGAGTTTATTGTTCCTTTCCTAAACTCTGGGTGCCCATAATTTCCACACGGGCAGCCTAGAAGCAGGTTATCCGTGTTTTTCGAGCTAGCTTGGATTTTGATGTCTTTCGGAAGCCATCGGATTTTTGGAAAGCTTTTGGATTTGGAAATCTTTTAAAGTGTTGAGTTTTGAAGACCTTGTCAAAGTGAAGTATGTTGGAAACTTGTTGTAGTTTCTATTGTCGTATTGTTGTTGTATCATATTTGTATCACTTTGATATTAATGATCGATGTTGTATTGGAGATTGTATCATATTGTATCTGTGTTGTATCCATTGATATTCATTTTGTTTCCGCTGTTTATATTCATCTAATGTTGTTATAAGCTCCATCCAAACTGAAGTTCAACGCTTGAATCTCCGGCAGTCGAATACAAGTGAGGTATTTGATGTCGATTTTCAATCGCTGGATTTTGGGTCGTGATAAGCACTCAACATGCCACACTACCAAATTGGCAATGTACCACTAGTAACCATCAACTACATAACCTCTGAGCTCATATATCTCAGAGAAGGGTGTTAAGCTAAGAGAATAAATCTCCGCCACCAAACAGAAATGTATTTGATAGAAACCAGCTTTACATCTCAAAGTGTAATGTCAGACATACATCCATACAAGTCTGTTCCAGGTTCGAACAGAACCGAAGGCACTCCCAAAGAAGCCCTTGCAATCCGGATAATCCCTAATCACGTCCGGGCTCCCCATCACATATGGAGATCTCTATACTGGGGACTAATCGGTGTAGAGACATTCGATGAGTTATCCTTTCGCTTTCGAAAATACCTGGCCTTCACCACCAGTCTTCAAATGCTATCCACAACGTCGTATCATTATTCGGAATGGGTTATATAACACAAAGGTCCTCTCCCGGCTAAACCGAATAATGAGTGCAATATTTAAAAACATATGGATATTGGGATTTCAGTTAGGTCACAACTAAAAACCCAAAACTTTGCTTTCAAATGGTTTTAAAAAAATTACCATTTCAAATCTTTAATGGAAAAGCTTCACTTCACAAAGTTCACCCATCTTTCATAAAGATTTATTCACATATTTCAAAACAATTTCCATTTCAAATCTTCTATAGGAAAGATACACTTTTAAGAACCCTTTTCAATTTGAAAACAAAGTATTCCAATCTTTAATATAGATTCATTCATATTCTTTCAAAACAATTTCCCTTTTAAATTGGATTAACTCATCTAATCTTTGAATCAAAAATTTAATCCATAGCTTTCAAAACCACCTCCAAAGATTCATTCATAACTTGATAAACCATTTTCATTTCAAAATTTGAAATCCTTTTAACAAAAACTGGAAATTCTTTCCTTATATGAAAGCTTTTATTATTTGAAAACACATAGTTTCGTTTCGGAAAAATCCTATTACATTTGTACAAGCTAAAGCCCTTGGGTTAAATTCAAATTCCCAAAACAATATTTCTAAAATAGTTTAAAACCCATATAAACACATTTATAACTTGTATAACCATTTTTTTAAAACCATAATTTCCAAATATGGAATTCAATTTCAAATCTTGAATTTAAATTCAAATCAAATATTTAAATTTCGAAATTTAATCAAGTTATTCAAAATAATTTTTATCTTCAAAACTCATTTACAAAAGCTTTTCACATTTAACCTAATTCCATTTCCAAAACCATTTTGAATTCAAAACAATTCAACTTTTAAAACCATTTCAAAAATCTATGACTTAACCAATTTCCTCGTGCAATCCATATTTATGTGTGTATGGTGTGGTCCAGGGGTTTTACACAATAGTGCAACATCATCAATCATCACAGATTCAAACACATCAATATCAATAAGCGATATATTCCTATAACGCTTATCTTCCATACACAGATTCAAAGATAAATAATATACATTCATCATAGATAAATAAATTACGTTCATCAAAGTTTGAATTTAAAACAATTCATATCACAAAGCATCAGATAGTAGAGATATCAAACAATTCACAGCATTTCATATAATTCAAACATCCATAAGTAAGGTTGATTGATCATCCGATTAATTAAAACCAGATTAATCATTAATTCTGGTTGATTAACATCAATTAATTACAACTTATGTTAATCAATTATCCTTTAATTAATTATTAATTACCCTTAATTAACAAATTAATCAACCTTAATTATTAAAGAATTAATCTTAATTAATTAATTACCCTTAATTAATTAATCAATTAATTAACCCTTAATTAATTATCATTTAATTAGTTAATCTTAATTAATTAAAATAAATAATTATCCCTAATTACTTAATTAACTTTTACCATCAATTAATTATTTTTATCAATTAACTAACCTTTAATTAATTAATTACTTCTTAAATTAATTACCTTAATTACATTAATTAATTATCCTTAATTAATTAACCTTTAAACCCTTGATTAATCAATCTTTAAATCATTAATTTACCTCAAGTATTTTCATTTAGAAATTAACTTTAAATAATTAATTTCGTTTAACAAATAAATTAACTTGGACTTTAAATGTTAATTAACAATTAAAACATTTGTAATATTTATTTACTTCTTTAGTATTATTAAGTTTAAGAATAAACTTTAAAAATAAAGGTTATGTGTATTTTAAAACATTTTAAAAATTGGTTAGTTAAAACAATTTTATTTAAAAACCTTCTTAACTAATTTTAATACTTAAATAACATCTAATATTCAAAAGAAATTTGTTTTAACAAAATTTCTTTTCAATAACTTGATTTTCTTTACAACTTTAAAACTGTTTTGCATCAAATCAAATAACCCGAGCAATCCCTCATTTTACCCGAGCCATTCTCCGGGCCAACCCACATTTCCCTACTTTGAGTCTAACCCTGGTTTTCACGTGATTGAACTCGAGTCTCCTATCTTCTTCCTAAATAAACAAAGTTTCCAGATACAATGTCATGGTCGTACACATGCACCGAAACTCTGGTGAACTTCGATCAATGCCGCAACAACCTCTAACGAGTCGGCGACAACCACCATCAACCACCAAAGCACCTAGAAGTACGATTCCGACCAAGATTCGAATTTTGACCGTTCGATTGAAATACTAGAACCAGATCAATCACCAGAAAACGCCTCGCATCACCTCTCTCCGACACTAGAGATCACGTCCATTCACCTGAAGCCTCGCCTCGCTTCCCTCCTTCTATTCCACCACCTCCGGCATGGTCCGATACAATGACGAAATCACGGTGACCAGTTTTCACACCAGTTTTCAAATTATAATGCATATTTAAATAATTAGAAACAAATTCTCATTAACTTAAAAATAAAATTTCAAATCCAATTTATTTCCAATATATTTATTTTTAAATCCAATAAAATAATTATCCCTAAATTTCGAACCAAAATTCTATTTAAAATCTAAAAAATTTATTTATTCTGGAAATTTTCTAATTAATTCACAAATAATTTCACAATGTAATTCCAAAATTAAATTAATTGTCAAATTAAACTTGCCTAAAATTCGGGAATGTTACAGATTCCCCCTCTTAAGAAAATTTCGTTCTCGAAATTCTCCAGGGAGATAACAAAGAACAGATGAAAGATAAAGAAATATCTTTTCAGATCAAATTGAATATCTATTCTATATTTGGCTTACAAATCAGAATATCATCAATCACTACAAGAATTTTAATTTTTAGTAGCGCTCAAAAAACGCTACTAAAAGTTTTAGCAGCGTTTTGATGAACGCTGTTATAAAGCACGCGACTAAAAATACCTGATTTTTAGTTGCACTTATTTCAACGCTACCATAAATCGTTTTACTGCAGTGTTTATGAAACGCCACTAAATTCTTTTTTTACAGCATGTATAAAATGCTACCAAAAGGTTTTTTGACGCTACCAATAGAATTTCCAACTTTATCCCTACTTTACGGTTGCGTTTACTCGACACCACTATATGTATATTAGTAGCATTTTTGAAATGCTATTAAAAGTTATTGATCATTTTGCACCATTTTTCCATTCTATTATTTCATGTTGATGGTCTATTTTATTTCTACTATATCAATCAACAATCACACACATAATCATCATATTCGAATAATTAAAAAAATATTAATCATATAATCAAATAAGATATCCATAACCATTCTAATACAGTAGATTTTTTATAAAATGTTATACTAACATATAATAACCATTCGTATACAAATTTACACATCTAGTACTAATAAATTGTTATACCAAACCGGTGCTAACAAAATGCTTGATTATCCATAATACTTTGTTGTATGCAGAAGTGAAATCTAGCACCACAAAAGTTCAACCTTGCTCTCTTCGAAAGTCCAATGTCTGCACAAGTGAAAGCACAACGTATAGATAAACAATTATGTTAATTCGTAAGACTACAAATCTGATATCAAAATCTACAACATTGTATAAATGTATCATTCTTATCTACGTGTATGCTACGAATTCCATAAGCCCGGCCTTTTACTACCACTCCATCACCTGCACAGTTCATTTATTATAAGTTATCTTGCAGCTTTTTGGTATGTGTAAAGAAGGAATATATACAATAATATAACTTAAGTTCAGTAAACATTTACTTCAAAATTGCTCTGTAGCAGGAGTGCTAATAGCCCAACCATTATTTCTGCAGAAGAATATGATTGGAACCCCCATCAAAGAAGAAAAGTTCAAACCAGCATGAAAATCACCCTATATTTATTGTTATTTGTTAAATTTTGTAATACCCCAAAGTGCTATTATAAAGCTAAGTTCTCAAAATGGTTCTTAAGCTAAAAACATGAAAATTTACTACCACTTCATCACCTGCACGGTTCATCATCATAATCATTGTTATTATTTATAAAACTTTGTTAAATTAGTTATATTATTATTTATAAAATTTAGTTAGCTTAAACTTAACTAATTTTATAAAACTTGTTTAATTTTAACAAAACGTAGTTAATCTCAACAATAATAAACTAAACCAAAATAAGTGATTATTTTTTCTGGTTAAGTGGTGCTAACGGAATTTGATCAAATTTAAAGATATGTATACCGTTGTTTTGTATGGGATATATTTGCTAAAGGATGTTGTTGTGACAACCATACAAAATAAAAATGTACTTGCCGGTTGTTCAGTTTGCATCTGTTTTGTAACAAAAGAAAGGTAACGGATCTTAAAGAGATACAGTAGGGACTGGAATCTAGTGTTATTTAGTGCAAGCGCGTAGTTTACACAACTTCAAAATATCTTCCAATTTGTTAGCAAATTAGGAAGGCAATCAGGGACCAAGATCATGTCCCTAGCAACGAATTATAATTTCAATTTATACACAAATCCTAAACTATAATGGGGGAATTAATTTAAAGTACAAAGATTTGTATATTTTTTGCCTCAAGAACACGACCTCAATATTTTTTCCACAAGGACAAACATTCTTCTAAAAATTATTCATAAGGACAAACATTTTCCAAAATTATTCATAAGGACAACAAAACTGCTATCGAGCTAAAAACTGATACCTAAAAACTGCTACCGATAACTACAAACTGATACCTAAAAACTACTATCAATAACTAAAAACTGATACCTAAAGAAAGTTGTCCTTAGGATAAAATATTTAAGGTCTGTCCTTGAGGATAAAAGGCTGTGAAATTTTGTTCTTGACAATAATTTCCCGAACTGGATAATTTTACTTCTCATCGCTATAAAAATCAATATAAATACAAATATGTAAACTATAATTTTGCTTCTCATCTCTATCTAGATTTCAGGAGTAAATGCGATGTGACAAATATGCACGTTGCCACAAGAAGATGAGGGGAGTTGGAACAAGTGAAAGAATAAAAATCAAAAATGGTAAAAAAACATAGAGTTTTAACCATAATGACCTCATGCCACCTTTTGAAATGTTCAAATGCATCGGCGTTGACATGCCTCTTTTAATTCAGATCTTTCAATTTTATTAACTGAAGGAATGACCAACTTCCAAATTTGTTGCATTTACACACCAACAATGACATAATTGTTATAAAACGTGTAATATGAAAATGGTGAACATGCCCAATTATATTTACGATGGTTATACTCAGTGACGAAACTATATGGCAACATATTTTCTATATCAAGTAACATGATTGAGTAGTGAAAAATATAGTATAATATACACTTAGATATGTATCTCATTTGCATAGGACAACCAAAGATAAAAGGAAGTTAAAATTGCAATTAGATAATTGATTGTAGAATGAAAATATAATTAAATTGAGCTTATAAACAACATTAACTCATTACAGATTAGGCAAGCTTCTAGTTTCAAATAGGGTACAGTCCACAGCTGGACATCATTTGTCTCCGCTCCTCATTATACTGCAGTTTTTTAAGTCACTAATTAGAAATAAAAAGTATTATACATTTACACTTGCAGTGAATAAAATATATTATATCTACAATGTCTTTTAAACTACTTTTGTTTTTAAGAAAAGTTTCTTTTTAACCAATTTCATAAATGTCATATTCTGTTTATCCTATAGTCAATTAGTAAATAAAAAGAATAAAAATAAAAAGAATAAAAATAAAAACAAAAACAAAACTTTTAGGTTTCTTCCACTATAATTCTTTATCAAAATGTAACTTGTAAGTGGTTTTTCATTACCATGACCAACCTTGGAGAGTAAAACTTCATTCAAGACCAAATCCAATTAATTCAGATAAAAATAGAATTGATCAAACCTACAATTACATTTTATGTCAAGTATCTCTGGTTCAAGTGGTTAGGGATAAGGTGCTTTATACAAAGGTTCTATATGCCACGGATTGCAGCCCCTGAGACATAAAAAAATGTTCTGTTTAAATAACGTATCCCTCATATTATAAAAAAACCATTGAACTTAAAATCTAAAATTTGCTTTTATCCATCTAACCTTTAAATATAAATTGGTATGATCACAATACTCTATTAGATTAGTGTGGATTAAATATCAGTCATTAGCAGAATTTTCAAGTTGGCATACTTAAGGAATATATACATGGAAATCTTTAAGAGCAACCCCATTGTTGGTTAAACTTCAGTTAAACTTCCTCGTATCACTGCCTTGCTGCATCTCCTTCGAAAATCAAACTGCCTCATATCACATGCATGCCCTGCCCACTGACTATTTTCTATCACTCCACTGTTACATCACCATCTTAATACTATACACCTTCCATTAACAACCCAATTAGTCCATCACCTCTTGCATACTTGTCAATCCTATCAAACTATCCTCTGTTATCCATCACCTATACAAAAATATTTCACCATCCTCCACCTGCTACACACATAATGCACTTCCATATCAGTGCACCAACATCCCTGCATATCTACTGCCTTCTCCCACATCTTACAAAACAACTCCAACCCCTTACTGCCTTACTGCCACTCTTGTATATATAACATCTTCTACACCACCTCATAACACCCCAAACCACCTTACTGTTCCATCCAAACACCTCTCTGCTTCCTCTCTGAGCAACAAACTGCTGCTCATTCCCAACATCTTAACAACCACCACATTAACAACAACCTTGCATTTCCTTTGCCTTGCTCCTCTTTCAAACTTTACCCCACCAGTAACTCCTCAGCATACCCCGTGACCATCACACAAACTTCATCACAGTGCAATACCTACCATAACCATCTCCCATACTGCTTCCAAATCCACCTTCACTTCTCAACCTTGCCTTATTACCCCAGCACATTCATTATAAACCAACCTGCCATCAACCTCTTCCTGCCAACATCATAACCGCACACAACCATCACAACCCTATTGTGAAACGCTGTTGTACATTGCGTACTTCCTTCACATTTCTCCTCTTTAATCCAAACCAACCACTTCAACAACCCAAGTTCAAACACCTTCTTTAATCGCAATCCACCCAAAATCACTAAATCGTCGAAACCGCGATTCATCGGATTTGATATAGTAATTTGTGATAACCCAACCACAACTCGAGTACAAATTGCATTTATCTTTAATTGGTTTCGAAAGAAAAAAAAAGTGGAAGTTTAATTTACGTTTACATAGAGAAGAAGGGATTTGTGTTTTTTGCGATTTTTATTTTTATTGCATTTTTAATCGTGTTGAGAACTCTGTTGAAATTTTTGTTTGATGTGCTGCCATTTTGCAGATTCTTGCGTGATTCAATCAATAAACAATGTCAGATTCTTATGCAAAAGTTAAGAAGCAAAAAAGAGAAGGTGAATTCGAAACAAAAGTTCTAGATTTGTAGGATATACCTAGTTCTAATCTTCACTTTATCCACCCCCTTGAATTGAATATGTTCAGTGTACTACCGTAGCAGCTGCCGCAACTTGTTGTGTCCATGGTCAGCACAATATCAGGTGAGCAAGATGAGGGATATCAGACGAGGAAACTAAAGAGAGAGGCGGTGCTCGATTGGAAGACGATTTTGGAGATATCAGATGAGGAAGATGAGGGATTTCGAGGACGAAGACAAGGGCTCTGAGGGATCGGAAGACAGTGACTTTTTTGTACCCATCGCAATTTTGGGAGGGGAAAAAAGTGCTGTGAAATTAAATTTGAGCGGCCACAGAAAATTTTAGCAAAATATCGATGAACAATTGGCGGGACCAATTAGTAGCGTTTCATCATTTCATTTTATATTCTAAAATGACCAACGACAGCATATGCCTTGAAACGCAACCAACTAATGCAACCAAAAACAAGTTTTGTTATAGTGAACAGATATGAGAAGGAACTCATTCCATATCTCACAAGATACTCGGGTTATCCGGATCTATGAATATGCAGAGGCACTAAATATTTCAAAAGGTTGCAGAATTTATTGAAACCCAATGAAACAGACAAAAATAGGTTCATCTATGATCTCAGATTCAAGATTTAACTCATTTACGATTTGCAGAGAAATAAAGCTATGTGTTGTTCCCGTGTCGAACAAAACTCGAAATTTTTATCGTAAACGAGAAGGTTACCTTTTAAAATTCCTTTTCCTTTATCAGCCTTTGAGATTGAAGGATCATCTTTGATTGCATACACCTCGCTACTTGAGCTTGCTTCAATGCTGGGTAATCCTTGATCCTATGTCGTGGCTTGTGGCAATAATAGCATTCCCTATATTCCTATTCTGGCTTCATAAATGGCTCCCACTTTCCTTGCTTCTTGGGATTCTTACAATTGTTCAAGTAATGGCCTTTCTCCAAGCAATTGAAAAAAGTAATATCTTTCACCTTTTTCTTCTGTATATTCTTCTTTCTTTTGCCCTTCCACGGTTTCTTTCCGCCGAAATTCCTTTTCCTCCAATTCGGATTACTTATTCCCTTTCTCCTCCGGAACTTCCTGCTTATCCAGAGTATCGTATCTATTACCCATATCAATCAATTCAGAAAAAGATTCTTTTACGTGAGTAGTCATCCTCTCATGGAACTTCTTATTCATTCCCCGAATAAACTTTTCATTCTTTGTCAAAGGTGTGTTCACCAACTCTAGACCAAACTGAGATAGTTCGTTGAATTTGTTCAAGTATTCCTCAAATGATAAACTTCCCTGCTTCAAATCCATGAACTCCTAGTACATTCTGGAGATACCCGCAGACGACATAAATTGCTGCTCGAACACTTCCTTGAAACGACTCCAAGTGAACTCATGCGTCGGCTCATCCACAATAACTGTTTCCCACCAGGCTAAAGCCTCTTCCTGGAGTTGCCAAGAAGCTATCAATCGCATCCGATCATCCTCCAACTCTAGTCCTTTGAAAATCCTTTCGCAGGATCTGATCCAGGCTTGTGCTTCGATAATGGTTTCCTTGCCTGTGAATTGCTTTCCACCATGTTTGGAAAAACTTTGATATAAATCAGCCAGATCCAGCTGAGGTTGAGTGGGAATATCTGTTGTTGTAGGGACTTGACCAGTTGAAGTGGTACTTCCCCATCCCCTACCTCGTCCTCTTCTTCCACTCATTCTTACTATCTGTAAGTAGTAAGAAAACCGATTTAGGATTCAGACGAGATATCTTAGGGAATAACAACAGTAAAAGAAAATGGACTGAGTAATTTGGGTTTCCGATTTAATGGATTGTACTCATTATATGGTATACTTCACCCTATCTCTAATGAGTCATCTAATGTGTTACACTCCGTAGCTAAAGTTCTTACTCAACCTTTAGCTATGATAGCAAATGTGATGACTCGAACTCGATGCCCGACAAACGACATCGAATCGATATCGCCGGAGCTTGCAACAACATTAGATGATAAACAACACATCGGAAACAAAAGATGATTGCATTGATATACAATATAGATACAATGACAGATACACACGATACAACAACCCAACACCATCAGAGATTATTTACAACACTACGCCACAGCGGAAATATATCAACATGAGCAAAGTCTTCAAGAGAATCCAAAACTGCAACTCCAAACTAAAACTCCAAAGTCTCCAAGCCAAAGCTCTTGGCTTCAAGCTCGAACCACCATCAAGCTGAACTTGTAGCAAATGCGATCTCGAACGCGATTGCCAAACCAAAACTTCAAAGATCCAAAAGATGAAGAAGATTTCCAAATGCTACCAAACCAAATACTTCGAAGGCTATCAAATCTATACCTATTATTCGATTATCTGAAAAACCCAACTCTAGACTGACCGTGTGGAAAATTGTGGGTATCCAGAGTTTAGGAAGGGAACAATAAACTCCGGGTCAGTCATGGGACTGGTATGAGCAAATAAAAACAGTTTATCTTTAAACAAACAACAAATGATTGAAATCCGCAATGCTTTTTGGAAAATTAAACTACCATAAGGCCTCCCGGCACACACACCATGCAATCACACACTTGGGGGAGATTTCTCCTTATGATAGTCGAACATGCTTACTACGCAAAATCCTTTTGATATTATTATTAGTGCATAGTGGAAAATATTTTGAAAGTATAATATTAATCTTAACTGACATAGGTACCATTATATTATGCCAGCTATAGACCACCTGAGGTGGCAGGTTATACAATTGCAATCGTAAATGGCTCGTATTGTTTGATTGGATTTCCAACAAATGGTCAGGCTAAGGAACTTCCTATTGCCATATGGGAAAGCCTCTAGAGGGACGCCCCGAGAACCTACCTGGCTCTCTGCCAACACAAGGCCGGTTTTCTCCCTGCCCAGGAGTAACACCTAAAGATATGTCATCCCCATCGTTTGCGACCTTTATCCGAGAGCTCTCAACACCAATAACCACAAAGCAATGTGTTTACAGTAACCATATAGGTTAAATATCTGGGCTCCATACCATGATACCACCCTTTTCCAGAAGGATACCCTAGGGGCGCGACCCATGCAACCTTGCCCATCTTTCTTGTTTCGACCATTTCCAACGAGTGAGGTCCAACGAGGTCTCGTCCACAAAGCTATGCTTTTCACAAAAACCATGCTTTGATCAACAAATGATCAATAACACTCAGTAGCACTCAGCATGTCACACTACCAAGTTGGGAATATATCACTAGTAACCATCAACTACATAACCTCTGAGCTCGTACGTCTCAGAGAAGGGTGTTAACCTAAGAGAATAAATGTCTGTCACCAAACGGAAATGTATATGATAGAAACCATCTTTACATCACAAAGTGTAATATCTGACATACATCAATACAAGTATGTTCCGGTTACGAATAGAACCGAAGGCACTACCAAAGAAGCCCTTGCAACCTGGATAATCCCTAATCACGTTAGGACACCCCATCACATATGGAGATCTTTATACCGGGGACCGGTCGATGTAGAGATATTCGATGAGTTATCCTTTCGCTTTTGAAAATATTCGGTCTTCACCACTGATCTTCACCACAAGTCTTCAAATGCTATCCATAACGTCGTATCATTATTCAGAATGGGTTATATGACACAAAGGTCCTCTCCCGGCTAAACCAAATAATGAGCGTAATTTTTAAAAACATATGGATACTGAGATTTCAGTTAAGTCACAACTATAAACCCAAAACTTTTCTTTCAAATGGTTTAAACAAATTACCATTTCAAATATTTAAATGAAAAGATTCAATTCACAAAATTCACCCATCTTTCACAAAGATTTATTCACAGATTTCAAAACAATTTCCATTTCAAATCTTCTATAGGAAGATACACTTTTAAGATCCCTTTTCAATTTGAAAACAAAGTATACCAATCTTTAACAAAGATTCATTCATATTATTTCAAAACAATTTCCCTTTCAAATTGGATTAACTCATCTAATCTTTGAATCAAAAATTTAATCCATAACTTTCAAAACCACTTCCAAAGATTCATTCATAACTTGGTAAACCATTTTCATTTCAAAATTCAAAATCCTTTTAACACAAATTGGAAATTCTTTCCCTATATGAAAGCTTTTATTATTTGAAAACACATAGTTTCATATCGGAAAAATCCGATTATATTTGTACAAGTTAAATCCCTTGGGTTAAAATCAGATTCCCAAAACAATATTTTTAAAATGGTTTAAAACTTATATGAACACATTTATAACTTGTATAAACCTTTTTTTAAAACCATAATTTCCAAATATGAAATTCAATTTCAAATCTTGAATTTAAATTCAAATCAAATTATTTAAATTTCAAAATTTAATCTAGTTATTCAAATAATTGTTATCTTCAAAACTCCTTTACAAAAGCTTTTCACATTTAACCCAATTCCGTTTCCAAAACCATTTTGAATTCAAAACAATTTAACTTTTAAAACCATTTCAAAAATCTATGACTTAACCAATTTCCTCGTGCAATCCATATTTGTGTTTATGGTGTGGTCCAGGGGTTTTACACAATAGTGCAACATCATCAATCATCACAGATTCAAACACATCAATATCGATAAATGGTATATTCCTATAACTCTTATCTTCCATACACAGATTCACAGATAAATAATATATACATTCATCACAGATAAAATAAATTACATTCATCATGGCTTGAATTTAAAACAATTCATATCACAAAGCATCACATAGTAGAGATATCAAACAATTCACAACATTTCATATAATTCAAACATCCATAAGTATGGTTAATTAATCATCTGATTAATTAAAACTAGATTAATCACTAATTCTAGTCGATTAACATTAATTAATTACAATTTATGTTAATCAATTATCCTTTATTTATTTATTAATTACCCTTAATTAATAAATTAATCAACCCTTAATTATTAAAGAATTAGTATTAATTAATTACCCTTAATTAATTATCCTTAATTAATTAATCAATTAATTAACCCTTAATTAATCATCATTTAATTAATTAATCCTAATTAATTTAAAATAAATAATTATCCCTAATTAATTAATTAACTTATACCATTAATTAATTATTTTTATCAATTAAATAACCTTTAATTAATTAACTACTTATTAAATTAATTATCTTGATTATATTAATTAATTATCCTTAATTAATTAACCTTTAAATACTTGATTAATCAATCTTTAAATCACTAATTTACCTTAATTATTTTCGTTTAGAAATTAACTTTAAGTAATTAATTTCCTTTAACAAATAAATTAACTTAGACTTTAAATGTTAATTAACAATTAAAACATTTGTAATATTTATTTACTTCTTTAATATTATTAAGTTTAAAAATAAACTTTAAAAATAAAGGTTATGTGTATTTTAAAACATTTTAAAACTTGGTTAATTAAAACAATTTTATTTAAAAACCTTCTTAACCAATTTTAAAACTTAGATAACATCTAATATTTGAAAGAAATTTGTTTTAACAAAATTTGTTTTCAATAACTTGATTTTCTTTACAATTTTAAAACTATTTTGCATCAAATCAAATAACCCGAGCAATCCCTTATTTTACCCGAGCCATTCTCCGGGCAAACCCACGATTCCATCTGCTTCGAGTCTAACCCTGGTTTTCACGTGCTTGAACTCGAGTCTTCTATCTTCTTTCCAAATAAAAAAAGTTTCCAGATACAATGTCATGGCCATGCACATGCACAGAAACTCTGGTGAACTTCGATCAATGCTGCAACGTCTAATGAGTCGGCAACAACCACCATCAACCACCAAAGCACCCAAAAGTACGATTCCAACCAAGATTCTAATTTTGACCGTTCGATTGAAATAATGGAACCGGATCAATCACCAGAAAATGCCTTGCATCACCTCTCTCCGACACTAGAGATCACGTCCATTCACCTGATGCCTCGCCTCGCTTCCCTCCTTCTATTCCACCACCTCCGGTATGGTCCGATAAAATGACGAAGTCATGGTGACCAATTTTCACACCTCGACTAAAACTAAGGTTAAATCCCAAATCAACTTCGCCCAACTTCCATGATGAATTAAAAAATTATCTCGCATTTTTCTCTAGTTTGACCATCGTTCCAGCACGTCTGAAAATAATCTCAATACCCAAACATTCGCCGATAATGAAAATCTTCCCCAAAACCATTTTCCGTTCATCTCGCAAATGCCACCTTAATCTGAAACTAAAAATTATGATTTTTGTTTTAAAAATCATTATTTTCAAAATGAATTTGAATGATATAAACGAATCTTAATTCCATGCGAGTTGAAAATTAGAGAGATTTGAATTTACACTGTATATTCCTCTTCCAGACAACAACCCTTCATATTTTCATGGAAATATATTTTTAAAATTAAGTTTTGGTGATTTTAAACATATTTTGTTTTAACATTAAGCTAAAAAGGATTGAGGAGGGTGGAATTAGATCTTGAACTAAAACTAACCCTATAAATTTATTTAACATAGACCTTCTTTCTTAACTCCAGATATATGCACACAGTTCATATGTACATACAGGCATAAATACATAACCATCTCAGCATATTTAATTCATAACTTCCAAGATCTCATGCAAAACCAAAAATTCAAACAGATCTAAGTTTTAAGAAGTGAGTTTACTCACAGGCATTTCAAAACAAAGAAAGTGAAGTTTGCTCACCTATTTCTGAAAGAACAGAGGACAGGTTTTTGAATTTTTGTTGCATGATCTTTGCTTTGCTTGATCCTATTTTGCTTGCTGAGTTAATTTGATCTTACTTTTGTTTGATGCTCTGATCTTTGTATTACTTTAGTTTGATTTCAGAACTTGATTAATGTCAAGTTGCCATCTGCATACTTGAACTTGCTGAAGACTTAATACAGGTTGATAGCTGAGAATTGTTTGATTCAAATTTTGGTTTTCTTTTGAAGTTATTTGCTGTTATTTCAGGCTTGAAGAATTTTGATACTTTCAGGTTTTGATTGCTGGAATGCTTAATTACAGGTTTAATTTCTTGATGCTTTGCCTTGATAATTTACAGGTTTTGAATTTGAGATGATTTCTTTCTTTTTTCTGATTTCAGATTTGAAGATATGAGAAAATGAATGTATTTTAGTTTTTACTCTTTAATTTATAAAATTTAATTCATTAAAAAAAAATTGTGCCACTTGTACACTTAGTTTAACACTTGTTAATGCCTATCTCATTTACAAACATTTGTCAAAAATGTTTAAATTTGTGTTTAAACCTTGTCTTGAATTTATTTACAAATTATTTATTAGACCTTAACAATTTATTGATTACTTGTAAATTTCAAACCATATTTATATATGTATTATGTATTTATTATCTCCTATTCTACGCTTATACTTTTATAACTTATGCCATATAATTTTAACACTAAAAATAATATTTTGAAGATAACTTTATATCATATTTCAAATGTAAATAAATACAATTTTTTATTAATCATTTATAAAATCCTTTAAAGCAAAAATGGTTTTTAAAAATTAAATTGCACATGAATAAATATATTAGTATTTCATTCGAAATTAGCCTTTGGAAAAATTTATCATGTCAAATTCAAAACATCATTTTCAAATTATAATGCATATTTAAATAATAGAAACAAATTCTCATTAACTTAAAAATAAAATTCGAAATCCAATTCCAATATATTTATTTTTAAATCCAATAAAATACTTATCCTTAAATTTCAAACCAAAATTCTATTTAAAATCCAATTTTTTTATTTATTCTAGAAATTTTCTAATTAATTCACAAATAATTTCACAATTTAACTCTAAAATTAAATTAATTGTCAAATTAAACTTGGCTAAAATTCGAGAATGTTACAATATATAATGTTTAATAACTTAAAGTAAAATTTTATGGAATGGTTTATAAGTGATTTTAGTATCAAGTAAGGAATATTAGGTGATAAATGAATGTGAAATAAAATGGAAGATTATGGGTGTAATTAAGAAACCAATTGGAAAAGAGTACATAGGTTGTACATAGATCATTTTATTCGCATACCGATTCTTGATGTAGGATTCGAGTACATAGATTTCGAGGCGATTCACACCTGTCCGAGTTTGGATTTTTTGCTCAATTCTCAATAGCGAACACTTGATGTAGAATTTTTATATGATCCTGCAATCATAGTATATTGCTATATAAGGAGAATGAAGGTTTCTAGTCATGGAGTCTAATCGAAATGCGCACTAGAGAGGTCAAATGATCTATACTTGTTCGGAAGTGAAATTTATTTGATCAAGCTAGCAATCAGATTTGGTATTATGTATGGATGGTATATGCACATCATACAGACTTTAGTATAATTATATGCTATGTGCATTGGCTTGTGGAGGGTTTGGAAAAAGACTCTTATAATTGTTTAGGGTAGCATGAGTGATCGACTGGGTAATACCTATGGCTCTTAAGCGTAAGGTATGCTTAGTAGATTATTTTTCTTCCTTGTGCGATAAGATGATTTCCGAACCTAGGCAAACTGTGAGCTTTGATTGTTCGTGATTGTAGTACTGTGTAGTATCATTGGGTGATTGTTTTTTTGCTTGCAATACCATTATGTATTGATGTATGATTGTTGCTTCTGCTAGAAATTTGAGAGCAAAATTCTTTTAAGGGGGAAGAATGTAATGACCCAGATTTTTGAACATTATATAATTAATATTGAAATTGTATCGGCCCGCCTTTCCAACCCTTAAAATTGATACTAATACATCAAGTATTCATGTGCCGACCATCCAAGTGTCGGAAAGACTGATTGTTGGGGAAAAGAAAGAAAAAGACAAAACAATATCACATCATGACGAGTAATATATAAAATACAATAGATCTTTACACATAGATAACTGTAACATACATACAATGATTAGAGTACACTAAAAAATGAAAATTTGCTATGGATCATGTATACATAGTATAATGATGATAGTAATATTGTAAATAGTGCGAAATATAAAAAGCAATATAGTAAAATGACACCGGAGATTTTTATACTTGTTCCGACCACCGTCCTACGTCTAGTCCCAGGCTCCTTTTGGAATTTCACTAAGCAACAACCTTCACTTAACCCGAAGAAACAGGTCTATACAACCCCTGAGCAGCCGAACAGGGACCTGAGCAGCAGAACATGATTTTGCCTCAGCAACCGAAGAGGACTTCACTCACCTAAGCAGCAGAACATGACTTCAACAAATACAGAAAATAGTTTTGACTTTTGTGTGTTCTAATAACACGGATATATCACTTATAATACAACCTTCCTATAATCTTCGCCTCGATTACAAATATATATATTTGAAGTATATGAAGAATAGAAAGGTACAATATTTCTTTAATGCAGAATAAATGAAAGTATAATAGCAAATAGATTCTAGAGAGTTAGATTAGACAGATAAGAAAATTTGATTGTAATTCAGTGATTCAGAATCAATTTTGGATATGTATTTATAATGGTTAGAAAGTAGCGACCGGTGGTGAAGAGTTTTGATTGAAGTGTTGCGTCCAAATCTTTTCGTAGAGGTTCATATCTCTTCACAAAAAAGTCGTGCCTTTTCGAAAAGTAGCCGTTGTAGAAATTTAGTCAACTGAGTCTCTGGGTCAGTCGACTGGATATTCAAAATAATTTTTAATTATACATCCGTATATCTGTGCACCTGTGCGTGTTGCACAAATTTTCCAGTGTCAGTCGATTGGACCTCTGGTTAGTTGACTGACCTGGTGAAATCTGTGCAATATGCACGGTTGACACAGGTATAGAAGTATATTTAACTTTAATCACATTTATAATTTAATATATGCTTATATATGTATAAGATATTTGGGAAATAGAATGATTAAATATATAAGCTAATATATATGTAACAGAGGAGATATTTTAACAACAGACCTAAGACTCGAAAAAAATTATACATTTGATGCATCGTTTTTTAAGTCTCATCTCCTTGTAGTATATATTCTCTTTTTGTCGTAGCAGTCGTCAAATGTGTATGTCGTAGTGATAGCTTCGTGTCCTGAATCAAAACCAAATCTCAACATTCTCCCTTTTTGATTGATGAAAACCTTTAAATAGATATAGATTTCGGCTATATATATAACATAAATACTTACTCCCCCTGAATCTTTGACGCTCTATATCCTGCACGCTTAATGTTAGCAACAATATTTCTCCCCCTTTGTCATCGACAAAAAGGAATAAGGAACATAAAAGTATGAAGCTATAATGTCATAGATATTACAAAGAAAAACGGTTATTCATAGATTAAACTTCCGTAAACATGAGTCTTTGAAATAATATGAAATAGAATGGCCATTTAGTACAAGTCATACGAAATGAATACGAATGTTTTAAAAGAAAAAACATCTTATTCCATTGGTTGCTTACCCCTACCACTATGTGATGTCTAACCACTATTATCCTCTCAATCATCGTCACTACTACTTGCTTGATTGTCGGAAGAAGAAGACCAAGTGAAAACGGGTTGCTTACCCGGATCACCTAAAGTAGCCGCGGAAGTCCCGGAAGAACATGAAATAGCTTGCCATAACTTTGTAAAAAATCCTTTAACCTTTTCAAGATTCTTGTCAACTTTGATGATATTGGATTGAAGAATTTGTTGGTTATGGCATATTATAGAAATCGACTCACGTGGAGGAAGGCCCGGATTCGAAATAAAAATTTCATCTTGTTGTCGTTGTATTGATCTTTAAAGAGATGGATCTTGAGATGCTTCGCCTTCTTGACGTTGTGGTTGTTCTTAAGATAGTTGTCGTCGGGTCCATTCTTCAAAAGTGATGATTGGAGGTGGTCGAGCAACCGGTAGCTTCATTAATGCCAAGGTGCGAGAATTTAAACATTCAAAGGTAGAAATCAGCGAATTCGGTTCCGGAATGTCATAAGCCTTTAGAATTCGCATAATATATTCACCATAGTAGATGACATTCATTCGACCGTTGTTGAAGCTTAAGAATTCGTCAAGACTTAAACGTAGCCAGTTGACTTTAATGTTTCCGAAAACAGCGTACAAAGCTTTAAAGTTATGTTTATAGACAAGTTCATAACTCTCGGTTCTCAGAGTTATGGTTTTCATTAAAATGCGATGTATAATTCTTGTTTTTGGTCGTAGAGACATGGATTTGAGTTGATGCATGTCGTCTTCTAAAAGCAAATGACTTATATGGTCATGAACAACCAAATCACAATCAATATTGGCCAATTCCATACCATCATTTTCGGTTATCAAAATATGAGCCATTTGATCAAAGGAGAAAAAGACGGGTTTTCCACACACAATAATCCATACACAATCTTGTTGATTTTGAACAGTTTGGTAACCCAAGTTAAGATCTGCATAGAATAATTTGACCATTATTTGATTGATTTTGTGCTTATTATCGTCAATGTTGAATAACAATCCCAAATTGCTCCTACGAGCTAATTCTTGGATATGGTATGGAGAGAAATCAGAAAAATTAACAAACAAACCTTTGAAGATACGTGAATCTTGCATTCATCTCCACCTCTTAATTGCGGTGTCATCAAATATCCATCTTTGGATTTTCTCGTTTGAATGAGGTTGAGAGGATGAAGAAGCTTGTCCTTTCTCTCAGGAGCCATTAATTTGAATTTTTGGAGAATAAAAATGGAGTTTTTGAAAGGCTAGGGTTTTGGAAAACTTTGAAATCTGAGACGAGAATGGTGAAAGAAGGTAAAGTAAAAGTTAAAAGGAGGAAAGTGGGTGGGTACAAGCAATAAAGGTACTCAGATTTACGATTCAGTCGAATCAATCAGTGCCTCAGTCGACTGAAGCTGAAAATCGAAATTTTTCGCCCTTCTGGTCCAGTCGAATGAGACACTAAGACAGTCGACTGGTCATGCTTTTTAAAAAAAATTCACTTCTGTGTCAGTCGACTGACCACCTAGTTTAGTCGATTGACCTGGATGAATTTTTTGTAGTGAATTGATTTTGGAGTAAAATGTTAATATATTATATATGTGAACGTTATATGTTTATTATTAAATATTATAATTAGTTTTATTATAATTAGTTTTCATATTGATGAATGAAACAGAAATAAATTATTCCTAGAACAAAACGTACATGCTTAGTAGAATTATTCGGAAATAAAACAAAAGATAATAACAACTATATTTTCTTTTGAAGGGCGGGCGTCTTGTAGCCCTTTAGTTGCTTGCGACGAGCATTCGATTCTTCATTGCGATCCCATGAATTCAGTGAGAACGACGGTCGCGGTGGGGATGAAGTCGAAGATCGTCTAATAGGTGAAACACAGGTTCGTCTATCGGATGTGAAGAGGCCCCACAAAACTTCATAGCAATATGCTCGATAATTCCTAATCATCTGGAGTTAATCTTTTATTCGTAGTACATTTCACATTGAAGCATTAGTGATTCTTGTTGATAATGATGCAAATCATCTATCTTTTGCTTCGTGTTTGGAGATATGTCAATTGTCTTCTTTCCTTTCTTTTTATCGGGAGTATATCTGGTATGATAGGCAGAAGATGGTGAAGTTTTATGAACCGGAGACTTTGGTGAATTGTTTGCAGCAAGAATTTCGATAGAATCAGTTGACGTCTTGAAAAATAGTTTCTAAAAGGAAAAATGAATGAAAGCTGTGTTTTTATTTCAGTTTGGTTGTATTAAAAAAATGAAGTATGTATTTCTATTTATAGCCTAAGTTTAGAGCAAAAGTAGGTAGAAATAAGTGGCTTGTATTGAATTTAGCCAAGTAATAGGGTAGTTCGTTGGTTTTACCGTTGCTTGTTTTATTTTAAGTAATGTAATGTTTATAAAAGAAGTAAAGTATGTTTATAAAGTTAAATGTTACACATAACTTTTAGTATATATTGATGTCACCATATAATAAAATCCCCACACTAGACTGTAATAGAAACAATCAATCGCTCAGGTGGTTAAGACACTTGGGCTATTCACAGCAGGTCATGGGTTTGAGTCTCAACATGGCAAGAATTATGAATTTTCGTAAAAATTTTATTTTTGAGTTTTCAATAAACATTTATGTATTTTATTTATATATCTTTAATTGACATTATACCGAGTTCACGACGTAATTTTATAAAAGTATTTTCTAACAATGGCTTAGTAAAAATATCGAATAATTGATTTTTCGATGGTACATAGTCTAAATTTATCACTTCTTTTTCTATATTATCATGTAAAAAATGATGTCTAACATCTATATGTCTCTTGAGTGGTTTACTGGATTTTTGGATAGATTTATTGCACTAGAATTATCGTAGTAAATTGTTGATTTAGATATATTGACTCCGAAATCTTTAAGTGTCTGCTGCATATAAATTACTTGTGTGCGAGCTAGTGCCGCAGAAATATATTCTGCTTCACAAGTTGATAGTGAGACACAGTTTTGTTTCTTGCTAAACCATGATATTAAAGATTTGCTAATGAAGTGACATGTACCGCTTGTACTTTTTCTATCTGTTCGTGATCGTCCAAAATCAGCATCGCTGTATGATGCTAATTCGAACGAGCACTCTTTTGGATAGAAGAGTCCGAAATTTTTATTTTACTAAGATAGCGTAGTATTCGTTTTACGGCACGTAAATGTGATTCTTTCGGGTCAGCTTGAAATCGTGCACATAGACATACACTCATCATAATATTTGGTCTACTTGCTGTTAGATAAAGTAGTGATCCTATCATATTATGATATAGTTTTTGGTCTATACTTTTTCCATTTTCATCTTTATCAAGATGTGTTGTTGTGCTCATAGGTGTTGGTTTGGCAGAACTGTTTTCCATTCCAAAACATTTGATAAGATTATTACAGTATTTTTGTGGATTAATAAATATTCCATTTGAAACTTGTTTTATTTGAAGTCCTAGAAAATATGATAATTCTTCCATATAGGACATTTCAAATTCTCTAGTCATTATTTCAGAAAATTCATTACATAATTCATTATTAGTTGAGCCAAATATAATGTCATTGACATATATTTGAACTATCAATATATCATTTTTAGAATGTTTTATAAATAATCTACTTTTCCTATTTCGAATCCTGAGTCAATTAGATAGCTTTTAAGGCGTTCATACCAAGCATGTGTGCTTGTTTTAAACCATATAAAGCTTTCTTAATTTTATAGACATGATCTGGGTATTTTTCATGAATAAATAAAGGAGATTGTTCAACATAAACGTTTTCTTCAATATAACCATTTAAAATGCACTTTTAACATCCATTTGATAGAGTTTAAAGTTATTAAAACATGCATACGCTAATAAGATTCATATTGCTTCTAGTCTAGCGATTGGAGCAAATGTTTATTCGTAATCTATTCCTTCTTCCTGGTTATATCCTTGTGCTACTAGTCTTGCTTTGTTTCTAGTTATATTTCCTAATTCATCTTCTTTATTTTTATAAACCCATTTAGTTCCTATAACAGTCTGATCGGTCGGTTTGGGTACTAGTTCCCAAACTTCATTTCCTTCAAACTGATTTAGTTCTTCTTGCATGGCAATAATCCAATTTTCATTGGATGATGCTTCCTTAGTATTTTTAGGTTTTATAGTAGAGAGAAAAGATACATTCCCCATTAAATTTAGTTGATTTCTAGTACGAAAATTTGAATTTATTTCTCCAGTTATATTTTCTGTAGGATGATTTCGTTAAACTCTTCGAAGAGATCTTATTATATTAGTAGTATTTCTTTTTTTCTAAATTATTAACAATGTTTTCATCTTCTCTAGAAATATAAACGATATCATCATCATCTCTTGAATTGTTTGTTATTATATTTGTTTTATTATTATTAAGTAAATCATTGTCATTAATTGTATTAGAAATAAGTTTGGAGTTTTCATCAAAAGATACATGGAGTGACTCTTCGATAGTATTAGTTCATTTATTAAAAATTCGATAAGCTTTGCTTCGATTCGAAAATCCAAGAAATATACCTTTTTCACATTTTGAATCAAATTTGCCAAGCTAATCTTTGGTATTTAGTATAAAACATTTTGATCCAAATATTTTAAAATAAGATGTATTCGGTTTTCTACCGTTAAAAAGTTCTAATGAGTATACTTGGTAAGAGGTCTAATAGAAACACGATTCAAAACATAACAGGCAGTTGCAACAACCTTAGCCCAAAAATGTTTTGGTAACATGCTTTCATTTAGTAAAGTTCTTGCACATTCTTGTAGAGTTCAATTCTTTCATTCTACAACTCCATTTTTTGTGGAGTTCTAGGAAACGGAAAGTTATGAAATATTCCTTTCTTTTTACAATTGTTATCAAGCTGTGTATTTTCAAATTCTCCTCCATGATCACTTCTAATATTTTTAATTCTAATACCTTTTAAGTTTTGAATTTGTTTAACAAAGGTTTTGAAATTTTACAAGGCATCACTTTTATTTTTCATAAAGATAGTCCATGTATATCTAGAAAAATCATCAAATATTACAAATACATATTTTTTGTGATTTATAGATTGAATTTGGATAGGTCCAAATAAATCC
Source organism: Allium cepa (assembly GCA_030765085.1). Taxonomy (NCBI): domain Eukaryota; kingdom Viridiplantae; phylum Streptophyta; class Magnoliopsida; order Asparagales; family Amaryllidaceae; genus Allium; species Allium cepa. Next base: position 256,227,706 of record CM060929.1, read on the forward strand.
ATATGAAGTAATTCAAGCGGTTGTAATGTCGAAATAACTTTCTTAGTTTTAAACGAGGATTTAGTTAATTTACCTAATTGACATGAGTCACATATATCATTATCTTTAAAATTCATCTTTGGTAATCCTTTTATAAGATTATTTTTAGAAATTTTATTTATATTTTTGAAATTGATATGATAGAATCATTTGTGCCATATCAAGGTTCATATTCTTTAGCTATTAAACACATTTCTGAGTTATGATTAACTTTCATATTCAAAACGTAAATGTTTTTATCTCTATTTCCTTCTAAAATAAGATTTTGATTTTGATCAAGAATACTACATTTATTTTCAGAAAATGATATTTTAAAACCTTTATCGCATAATTGACTTATACTTAATAGATTTATGTTTTTGATTCTTAACTAATAAAACGTTAGTAATAAGAGGTAATTAGATATACCGTAATTGCTTACATCTCCTTTGCCGATGATATATCCCTTGGAATTATCTCCAAAAGTGACAGAACCTCCATCTGAGTATGTAATATTTATCAGCATATCTTTGTCTCATGTTAAGTGTTTTGAGCAACCACTGTCGAGTATCCATTTTCCTCTTTTCTTGAGTGGGACCTACAAAAAATATGTGATAACATTGGTACCCACCTTTTTAATAGGGTCCTAAGAGTAAGGTCTTAGGAAACCAAACCCAAGTGGGTTTAGTATCCCTTTTATAAATATAATTTTAATTATTATGAACATATTTTATAAATGAACTAATATACTTTTTCCTTATTAACTTGTTATTAGTTTTAGGCACCCATATATTTATAGTTTTAGAAACTAGTCTTTTTAAAGATGTGGGTTTTTATCTTACTTAACTTTGTTTAAATTACTGGATTGTGACTTCTTGATTTTCTTCATATATCCTGAACCATTTTTATTATTAACAGATTGTGAATTCTTAATAATTCTAGATAAATTTTCTCCTTCTTTATTAAAATTTGAACCAATTTTAGTGATTCCTTCTAGTTTGGTCTTTAGACTTGAATTTTCTAGTTCTACCATTTTAATATTAGTTTTTAAAACATGATTTTCAAAACAAGACCATCATTTTTTTCTTTTTGAATTTCAATTTCTTGACTCAATAATATAAGTTGAGAACTAATATTTGAAAGAGATTCTTGAGTTTTCTCAAGTTCTTCTTCCAATATTTTCTTCTCGTCTTTAAGCATATCTCTTTCAAATTCTACCTTGTTCTGGTTTTCTACAGCCTCTTTATATTTTCTTTTGAGACTCTTTAAAGTATCTAATAATTCAAAACTTATTTCTATCGTATCATCAAAAGTTAAATCACTAACCTCATTATCTTTGGCCATAAAGCATATGTTGGCTGGTTCATTATAGCAGTCACTTTCACTTCCAGAAGAAGAGGAGGAATCTGAATCATCCCACATAACTGAAAAGGTTTTCTTTTGAATTTGTCCTTCCTTTTATTTCTATGTTCTTTCTTTTGATCTGGACAGTCCTTCTGCATATGCCCCTTTTTGTGACAGTTAAAACACTCCATAACTGATAAAAATGGTGGTTTATTGCTGTTTGAGCTTTTCTTGCCATTATTTCTATTTCCTTTTCTATATTTCAAGAATTTCTTGAAGTTTTTGGCAGTAAAGGCTAGGTCGTCTTTGTCTGAATCTTATGTTCTGCATGGAATGCTATATTCTTTTTATCTTGAGCTTGAACGCGTTTAGCCTGTAAATTCACTTCATAAGACATTAGATTTCTTATTAACTTTTCTGGAGTTATTTTGAAAATATCGTTCGCTTCTTCAATAGCAAGAACTTTTCTTTCCCTTTCTTCCGTTAAAGAGTTAAGGATTTTGGATACAACATCAAATTCTGAATATTTTTCTCCTAGTCCTATTAATGAATGATAAATATCCTGAAATCTTAAGTGCATGTCATTTATAGATTCATTTTCTTTCATTCTAAAGTTTTGAAACTGACTTTTGAGCATGGATATTTTGCTTTGTTTGACCTTGTTGGTTCCTTCGTGTGTACCTTTGAGTGTACGTCATATTTCATATGCAGTATTGCACATAATAATATGGTTAAACTCATTTTTATCTAAGGCACAAAATAACATATTCATGGCTTTTGCATTAGCTATGGCATATAGTTTCTGTGTATTTGACCAAGTATAATTTCTTTGGTAGGAATAGTATATTCTGTATGAGTTATATTCCATGAATCAAAACCATTTGCTTGCATGTATATCCTCATTCATGTGGCCCAGTAGCTATAATTCATGTCACTGAATTGTGGTGAACGTGCAGTGGATTGTTCTTCAACGAAGCTAGTGTTAATAATAGTGCTAGTGTTAGTGTCCATATTATTAGATTATTAGATAACTGTGTTACAATTATATGATAACCTCGCTATGATACCAAATGAAAATGTGTTATGGATCGTGTAATATGGACATATGATAATACAGAGTACAGTGATGATAGTAACACTGTAAATAGTACGAAATATAAAAAGCAATATAGTAAAATGACACCAGAGATTTTTATACTAGTTCGGAGCACCGTCCTACGTCCTACGTCCAGTCCCAGACTCCTTCTGGAATATCACTAAAGCAACAACCCTCACTTAACACAGAGGAACAGGTCTGTACAATCCCCGAGCAGCCGAACAGAGACCTTAGCAGCAGAACAGGATTTCGCCTCAGCAGCCGAAGATGACTTCACTCTCCTGAGCAGCAAAACAGGACTTCAACAAATACAGAAAATAGTTTTGACTTTTGTGTGTTCTAATAACACAGATTTGTCACTTGTAGTAACCCTTCCTATAACCTTCTCCTCGAGTATGTGTGTGTGTACATGTATTTGAAGTATATGAAGAATAGAAAGGTATAGTTTTGCTTTAATGCAAAATAAATGAAAGTATAATAGCAAATATATTTCAAAGAGTTAGATTAGAGAGATAAGAAAATTCGATTGTAATTCAGTGATTTGGAATCAAGTTTAAGTATGTATTTATAATGGTTAGAAAGTAACGACTGTTGGTGAAGAGTTTCGATTGAAGTGTTGTGTCCAAATCTTTTCGTAGAGGTTTGTATCTCTTAACAAAAAGTCGTGTCTTTTCGAAAAGTAGTTGTTATAGACATTTAGTCAACTAAGCCTCTAGGTCAGTCGACTGAATATTCAAAATAATTTTTAATTATATATCCGCATATCTGTGCACCTGTGCATATTTGCATGAATTTTCCTGTGTCAGTCGACTGAACCTCTGGGTAAGTCGACCGACCTGGTGAAATCTATGCAATATGCACAGTTTACACAGGTATAGAAGTATATATAACTTTAATCGCTTTTATAATTTAATATACGCTTATATATGTATAAAATATTTGAAAAATAGAATGATTAAATATATAAGCTAATATATATGTAACGAGAAGAGATTTTAACAACATTGACCTAAGACTCAAAAACAAAATAATAATGATGATGCATCAGTTTTAAAGTCTTGTCTCCTTGTAGTATATATTCTCTTTTTGTCGTAGTAGTCGTCAAATCTGTGTGTCGTAGTGATAGCTTCGTGTCATGAATTAAAATTAAGTCCAAACAAAAAAAACATTAGTCTGGACAGTTATAACAACTTATCCTCAAAGAGCTATTAAATGAAACGACTAATGCTACGAAAATAAAATATACATGAATACGACTTGGAGGCATCTAGCTTGTCCCAAGCCTCCAAGTATCCAAACTGAATTTGTAAATATGCTCGGTCTAAACCAAGCATTATAATAAAATAAAACTCGGATCAATATGGTAAACCAGCATGAGAAAACTCAATCAAAGCATATTGATTTCTATTTTTATAAAACCTTTCAAAATAAAACGTATCTTGTAAGACCATGCCACACATAAACATGGATGGGCTTTTACCTTAGGGTAACCAAACAATTTATATTAGAAAATCCAGTGATATTATAATAATGTTTAAGGGTACAAATATCAATAATCAAGTAGTTGTGATGCGCGTGAGTGTACATCACAACAATAATAGGTATATAATACAAAAAACCGCTAAGGTGCATTCGTTAATTGTGTAGGATTTCATAGAGGTGCCCTCAGTACTTCGAGAATGGTCCTCCTAAACAAGGATTATAGTTATCCTTCTAAAGCGACATCTCTAAAGATGTATAATAGGAAATACATAGTTGGCCAAGAAAGCCGAATTGTAACACCTTTAATTTCTAATAACATAATTTAGGATATTTAATTAGATAAATTAAATAGAATAATTTAAATCTTAGAGTGATAAGGGGATCGAGATTTGAAAATAAATTAGAGATCGAGCGTAATTAATTATATAAATGGTTTGTATGCTAGTGAGGTGAATAAATAGCGCAAGGGTATTTAGGGTAATTATGCACTTTAATCCCATTACCTTTATATATCCTGTTTCCTTTATACTACACGTTCATTTTTTTTCATTTCACAAAAACATGGATCAAAAGGAAATGTGACGACCCGGAAATTTTAACAAGTTAAATTGGAATAATTAATTGATTTTAAAATATTTAAAAGTTAATTTTAACTTGAATTCAAGATATCAATATTTACTTGAAATTAAATCATTGAATTGTATAGTTTAAATATTGAATTTAATAATTGAAAATTGGGTAAAGTGTTGAATCTGAAATTTCTAAGCCTGTTTAAATAATTTGAAGGCTTATAAAATTTATAATGATGATACTGAAGATAATAGAATGGTTGGAATTTATATTAAAGGCGATTCGTTCAATTTTAATAATATATCGTTTAAATCGATATTTAAAAAAAGCCTTCCGAGGCACAGTCTCGGAATTCGACGAAACCAGTTCCATTGGATCTGTAATAGTTAGTTATTATCGGATTTCAATGTTCGTAGCTATCAGAGTGGTCGTTTGGCCCTGGCAGCTCGAAATGCCCAGAACTATTTAGTTGATTTAATTTAAAATTGATCGTTTTCTTCCATAACTCGCGCATATGATTGTATTAGCTTCCGAAACATGTTCCATTGGGTTCAAAATGCAGGTAAAACCTTATAAACGTCTGTCGGCATATTTGATTTGGGGTTTGGGATTTCGCGTTGAAACACGAGATATTTTCATTATTTAATTATATTTAATTATATTACATCAGCATACGCAGGAAGCTATTACTAATTCCTTTTACATTCTCGTTCCCCTCTCTATCAAAAGGGCAGATCGAACGCACGAAAAAAAAAGAGAAAATTAAATCATGGCCGAAGCTCTCGATTTAAAAAGAAAAAAAAATTTGCAAGCGACACGTCGACTCGGCCGAGCTTGAAGCCTCTGCATGGAATTGTCTCGTCTTCGGTCGATGGCGTCGTGGAGTTCGATTAAGTTGAGGGGAGGCTTTGGTTTCGTGTTCGACGTAGAGGAGCGGTCGAGAGTTAACCAAAGCCGAGTGAACTCATGCCGACTTCGTGAGGCGAGCCGATGCTTGGAAGCAGCGGTTAGGGCATGGGGGAAGGCACGAGCGTTCTTGTCGCAATGGGGACTCATGTGGCTAGGGTTGCTTCGCGATTTTCGATGCTTGGTTTCGGTCGCGACTGGAAGAGTGGGTGTTGTTGCTCAGTGATGAGGTGAGTGTATGTTCCTTTTGTTTTATTTATTTATATATCTACACAGAAAAGGAAAATTCACAGAGGAGAAGTTCCAGTATGTGAAACTTCTATAAAAATATGAATAAATATAAGTGGCATGCTATAATTTACTTATTTATATAAAATTGGATTGTGAAACTATAGATTGATCATTAATATATGGGTTTCAAAAGAAAAGAAATAATTATTTATTATTAGAAAATAGGTTTGAATAGAGTAAATGGTAAATCAAATTTTTATTAAATGGTAATTGATAATTTAATCATTATTTCAAGTATTGATAAGACCTATAATGTTTATACAAGGTCTGACACTCGTGGAAATAAATCGAGAATGAAGTGGGTTTGCGAAACAGGAATCAAAGGTGAGTAAATCTCACTATGTTGGATCTATTTAAATTTAAATGGTTAAATTTAAAGTATTGGATTGAATGATTTAATTGATTGGATATGCACTGTGAATTGGTGTGCTGGTAATTTTGGTATTGGATGGTTCTTGAGTTAAGGGTTGCTTAACTCGAAGTATTGGGAGTTTTAAGTTGTTTTAAACTGAAAAATAATAATAAGAAATGTTTCCATTTAAAAATTACTAAATATTTAATGATTTGTGATACATTAAATTAGTAGGGTAGATTGAAATGGATAATTAATTAATTTAAGTAATTAATGATTTGGGTTATTTAATTCAGTAATTAAAGGTATTTAAACAAATATAAATTAAGTTGTAAGTTAATTATCTAAGTATAAGTAATTCAGAACAATCGTTTGATGGTGTGATAAATAATTACTTAATGTAATTAATAAAATATAATTGCTTAGTGAAATTGGTCAAGAGAATTAAGTAAGATAATTAATTATGGAATAATTAATTTATTTATGAAGTAAGTAAAAGAATAGTTAATTACATATTGAGATTAATCGAGAATGATAAATATTGAGGTTGAATTAAAGTGATTAATTTAGATCAGAGCAAATCAAAACATGATTAGAAATCATTAATTTATACAATCAACGGTGGAATTAAAGATCGATTAATTAAGATGAATTAATCATAAGACTCATGAGAAATTAATTAATGTAGTAATTAAGGATTAGTGTAATTGATTATAGTAGATTAATTTGTGAAGTAATTAAGAATTTATCATTGATTTGGTTAAAATAATTGACATTGTGAAATAAATAAAAATAATAATGACTTGAATGGAATTGGAAGATAATTAATCCAGGGTGATTAATTAGGATGAATCAGGAAGGGTTGATAAATTAATTTAGAATTAATTAGTGAAAGAATCGAAGTGATTAAGGCTTGAAATTCAATTTGAATCAATAGAAATGATTTGTGCGTGATTAAGCTTTGCTACTGAATGATTGAATGGTATTGGATGATTTGAAGGAGTTCATAACTCTGATATGAAATGTTGAGTATTTCCCTTGGATAACTTGGGATAGAATGACATGAGATTCGAAGAGACTGGGGTCGGGTATAGGAGAAATACCTGAAACCACTTCGAATGTTTGTAGATTGATATAAAAAAATAATATGCTGGGTGGAAGTGATTTGGAGGTATTGGACTGTTTTAAAAATCTAAATCTTTGGTATTTAGGAATTTAAAGGTGGACTAAGTGTTGGCTGTAATAATTCGTGGCTTGTGAATTGATATATGTTACCCGGGTTTATATAAGTTGATTGCTTTGGTATTCCATATTAGTTGGGTTTACTCACGCTGGTTTCCAGCCTGACCCGGGTGTTACTTTGGTATAATGCTCGGATCAGACAGAGTATTACAGATTTTCAGGTAAGTACGTTTTGGAGCTCAGGAGGCGAGCTGGATGGCAGGAGCCTATAGAATATTTCCGCTGTATTTATATTATTGTTCATTTGAGACATGATAATTGTAAATATTCAGTGACTGTATATAATGTGAAACTCTGATGTATATTAAATGTAATCGACAGATAAAGTACTCTTTGTAACTGTTATTATTTATTATTATATTTTATCCGTTGCGATTGTGAGATGTTTGGTGTTTCTGTTCTTCTTCTTCTATCTCTTTCTCCTTTTTCTTAACTATCTGGAATTTTCGGCTTCGAAAATTGTGGGTCGTTACATTTGGTATCAGAGCTGAAAGGTTAAGCGAGAACCTTGGCTCTGGTGGGGATTACTCATTTAATAGAGTCTATCGTACTCTAGAATGAGTTGAGTGTGTGTATATATATGAGCGCGTACTTGTTATTTCTTATATACAGGTTTTAAATGATTTTATATAAAAGTATATTTTGGTATATAAAGGAGTATTTCATTATAATAAATATTAAGACGATTGGTTGTTAAATTATTGGAATTAAAATTAAGAAGTAATAAAATACAACCAAATTGGAATCTTGAATTGGAATTAAATTAAGTAAAAACAAAAATACAACCGAATCAAAATTTAATTAATTAATAACGATATATTTGTTATTAAGTAGCCAAATGAAGTAAATTTATAAGATGAGTATAACTTTTAAATTAAAATAATGAGAAATAATAAGCAAGTATTCTTTGGATAACTGAGACTTATTGCAAATAATGGGTTGTTTGAAAATTGGTTTGAATTTAAAACCAAAGGTGGCTTAAAATTTTAAAACATGGCTGGAAGGGCCAAGAAATCAATATATATGCATGTATGGATATATATGATATCAAAGATAATTTGAAATAAACTCTAAGAGGTTGAGTATTGATTTTTCCCTGAAGTGAGATGTAAAAGCCCAAAGTGATATAGGTTTTGAACTTATAAGAGGGAAAGAATTTTGAAGTTTGAAGCGGGAATTCAAATTTAGTAAGGTTGATTGGATTAAGTAAATTGGAATTTAACTTGGAAAGATAAATGGTTGATTGGAATTGGGAATGTGTGTGATCTCAAAACGGGTTTGAGATTTAAAAATTGAAAATGGATGGACGTCTTAAAATAAATTGGACGATATCATCCTATTGTTAATAAAATCATTAAATTGAGAATGAAATTGTATAAATACAGTAAATTTGAATAATTGAATTGTAAAATAAACTGATTTAGGAATTGGCTTCAAACTGGAAGATAAAATTGGATAATAAATTTAATTTTGAAAATAAATAAAATTGTATTGAATTCTTATTTGAACATTGAAATACATAAGTTAAGATAATTTAAAATGGAATTTTGAAAATTGAACTCAGAAATTAAATTGATTAAAAAAATTGAATAAAAGTTAATTTGGTTCAAGAAGGTAAACCCATCTTTGAGAGTTTAACTCGAATTTATATAATTCAGGATAGTTTAAATTCAGGTTTGAAATTGAATTAGTTCAAAATCGAAATTTGTTTGAATTAATTGGATTGGTGATTGAAGATGTATAAGTGTAAAAAAAAATTTAAATTAAATGGGAAATTAAATTGGGATATATTGAGATGATTTGAATTTGAAATGGGTTCAATCGAAAATAATTCACATTGATTGGAATAAATTGACATTTTAATATAAGTTGAACATGATTAAAATTTAATGGAATTTGTTTTAAATTGGGAAGAGAATCAAGATTTGATTCGACTTGAATTGGGTTTAAATAAAATTTAATAGAAATTGAAGTTATTCAAGCTGGAATTGAGTCAATTTAAATGGAAATTTAAATTGAGTTGTTGGGGAAGTGAACAGTTTGACTCTTGACTATTTTCAATATAAATTGTTTTTAATATAAACTTATTTTCCAAGCTATTATATATATACAACCTTTCTTTCTTAAAGCCAAATTATTTTATACTTGTTTTGCAATTAATTTTGAAGCTATTTAACTATTTCAACTGTTTTAATAAACTAATTACTATCAACTATTTTACAAATAAATTACTATTTTGCAATTATTTAAAATCTCTGAAACTATTCAACTATTTTTCGACTATTTTACAATTAGTTAACTATTTTATAACTATTTTGCAAACTAATAATTATCTTTCAACTATTTCTATATTTTCAATTTTCAAGCTATTTTCTAAATATAAACTGGTCGGGGTCCAAATTGTTATTGATTAAATACCCAACTGAGATAAGAATTGAAGTGATAATCCAAATGGGGATTAAAGGAAAATGGGAATAAGTGAGTATATCTCACTCTGATGGATTTTTGAAAGTGTTTGAAGTATAAAAGGATTTTATACAAGTTGGAAATGATCCAAAGCTCTAATTTTTTTATATATCTGAATATATATATGTATAAAGGATCTTATGAGGATGTTGGAAAAGGTTTTGGGTACCTTTGGATTTGGAAAGGCTTCTGATTTTTGGGTAAAATCAATATTGGAATTTGGAAAGCCTATTTTGAGAATTATCGATTTTGGGATAATCGATTTTGTGTAAAGGAGCTTTGTATGAGATTATACTAGGTGTATGATTTGAAAGATACTATACGTGTATAGTATAAAGTGTTTTGATGATGGCTCTGGGGAAAAGGCGTTTCTTGGAATGAACTTCTCAGGAGTGCCACTGGGTGGTGCTGCCTTGAGCCCCAAGGGGGGGTTCTAAAGTTGATCCTATGAGGAGTCCGGAGAAAACTAGTTCCTGAGGATTATGAGTAGTGTATACCATAGCGGAAGTCGTGTGTGCCGCTGAGAGCCAACAGTCTACGTTTGATTTTATATCGGTAGACTGCGATCTATGGTATAACATAGCGAAAGTCGTGTGTGCCGCTGAGAGCCAACATTCTGCGTTTGATTTTATATCGGCGGACTGCGACCTATGTAGGAGTGGAGAAGTTTCATTTTGACAGCAAAAATCAGAGGCCGCTGAGAGCCTGCAGTTACATGGACTTTTGCTGCGATGGCAACGTAACCCTGGAATGTAACTGTGTTCTGTTGTGGGTTCCATGGCGTAATCGAGAGGCCGCGGAGAACCTGTAGTTACATGGACTTTTGCTGCGATGGCAACGTAACCCTGGATGTAACTACGACCATGGATGGGGGTGATAATTTCCAGAGCGTCCTCACTAAAGATATTTCCTCTATTTTCAAAACTGTTTTCTATATTTTCAATAACATTATTTTCCAAATATTTTCACTGGGTGTTGAAAACGGGTTTACCAAGTACTTATAGATTTTCAGTCCTACGCCTGATCAACGTATGATTGAATTTCTATGAGAACAAGGATGGACTGGTTGAGGCATCGAGGTATAAAAGTATTTTTGTGAAAAACTATTTTAAATAATATTATCTGAATTTAAAAGCATTTCTAAAATTTTTAAATAAAAATATTAGAATTTTGGAAAATCAAGGAAATCCAAACTGGAATTCTAATGAAGTGAGTTTGTAATTAAAATCAAATATTGATTTAGAAATTGGAAATAAGCTAATTGGTTAAATAATTGTGTGATTGAGTATGTTAATAAAATTTGACTTTGGTAAATAAATGGATTGTAAGTTAATAGTGGAATTTCAAAATGAATTCAAATTGTAAATAAAATTCAACTTGGATTTGACATTGAATTTAAATAAGTGAAGATGTTGTAAAAATAAAATAGAGTTGGATTGAAATAGTGATGGTTTGAATTGCAAATACAATTCAAGTGTGATTTGAATAATATTTAACGTAATTTGCAAGTAAGTTTGATATAATAGAAGTGTTGTCATATGAAATGGAAGTGAATAGTAATAGAAATGGTTGGGTTGCAAACAAAACCCAGGTAAGTAGAAATAAATTGAGAATGGTTTTGTATAAGTAAAATAAGTTCGCAAATGAATTAAGGAAGTGAAATATAAAATGAATTAATGGTATTAAATAATAAATGAATGAAGTCTAATAGAATAAAAAAAACCTAAATCAAGTTGTGATTGGAATTGGATTATCAGACTGAACTTAAATTTGGTGGTATATAAATTTGAAATATAAATGAGATAAGTATGTGGTTGGATATTATTTTGATAAATTGAGAAGGTGAATTAAAATTTAAGTGGATGGGCTAACTGAATTAAATGGAATTTAATTTGATGAGAATCAAATTGAATGGAAGTGAACTTAAGTTGATGTTGGAATAACTTAAAGTAATTAACTTAAGTTTAAAATTTATGGAAGTCTGGCTTCGGGTAAAAGCCCATTATATAAAAGCTTGAGTTGAATTAAAGTGGGAATGACTAATAGTATATAAGAATGGAATGTGTCGAGCTAAATAAAATGGTTGAGAATAAATTAAAATAGAATGGAATTAAATGAAATTGAGTCGGAATCAATTTAAATTGGTTATAAAACTTAAGTAATTATTTATTCACATGGATATCACCAAATTTCATAGAAATGATTGTTGTTTAACGTAAACGAGATTTAATTAAATTCTATGAAATTAGTGGAAGCAAATATAATTGATTTTTGAATCAATTGATATGAATATGAGTTCCTTCGGAATTATGAATGAATTGAAGGTAAGTAAGTGGGTTGTACATTACTTAAATTGAATGCAAGGATAAGAAAAGCGAGTGAAAGCAAATAAATTGATTTTAAGAGCAATTAAAGCGAATATGAGATTGTTCCGCTTAAAAATGAGTTGAATGTAAGCAATTGGATTGTAAACCATTAGAAATTAAAGGAAATGGTATACAAATTGGTTAAAAGCAATTGAATAAGCTTTAAAATCTTATAAATCGCTTATGGAAAACGTTTGGTGCTTGTTGTTTATGAAATGCATGCGTTTAGCTATTGAATATAAGTGAAATGCTAATAGATTTCCTATATATGGCACTTACATGTTTAAATTGAGTAAGTACAAGTACCTGAAGGCCGTTTGGCTGGATTTGAATGCACTAATTGCTAAAATAAATAAGCCGCATGCTCAAAATGCTAAATAAGGTACGCACACGCAATAAAAATAGAAATATGAACTGTTTTTGCTTTTTCCGACCGGGTGGGTCGATGTATATATATTTATATCTCTTGTCAAATTGCAAAAGCTCCTCCGTACAAAGAAGACTCTGCCAAAATTTTTCGAAAATTTTGGGAGTTAGAAAATTTGTGTGAATTTTTGAGAAAATTTTTGTTAAGCAATTAAACGATTTTAAATATGAAACTGAAATAGATTAGTAGATGGAACTAATAAGACTCAGTTAAATGGAAAATAAAAATTAATATTCAAAATTGAAATAAGAATACATATTAAAATGGGAAAAACGAATTTTAAGAGAAGTAAATATGAGAACCTATATAAGAGAATGTATAAAATGATTTGTAAAGTTTCGATTGAATATTGTTGCTAAACAAGATATGCAGGTATTAAAGGGAAAAAGGATTTGGATTTGATTCCAAAAGATAAATTTGTATTGGCCGACAAAAAGGTATGTATTTAAAATTTTTGAATGGAATTGGATTGGGTTTTTGATGTAGCCACTTGGCTTTTGTTTTCTTTTGGAATTTAGGAGCCCGTAGAGACCTTTTGTAGTAGTACCGAGCTAGCCGCGCAAAGGAGACGCTGGCAAAAAAATTCGGGAATTTAGAGAGTTGGAAAAAATTTTGAAATTTTTTTTTGATAATCTAAATTTGGTTTTAAATTGAAATTAGATGATTAAGCAAAAAGGGTATTGTTTGAAACTGTAGAAGGTTTGGAAAAGTTGGTGAATGTGATAGTGAGTCTTTAATAAAGGATAGATGGTAGGGTGTTGAATTGTGAGTTTTGGGAAAAGTAAACGGGTATTGGTCCATTCTTCCTAGTTAGTAATTTCGGGGACGAAATTCTTTTAAGGGGGGAGGAATGTGATGACCTGGAAATTTTAACAAGTTAAATTGGAATAATTAATTGATTTTAAAATATTTAAAAGTTAATTTTAACTTGAATTCAAGATATCAATATTTACTTGAAAATTAAATCATTGAATTGTATAGTTTAAATATTGAATTTAATAATTGAAAATTGGGTAAAGTGTTAAATCTGAAATTTCTAAGCCTGTTTAAATAATTTGAAGGCTTATAAAATTTATAATGATGATACTGAAGATAATAGAATGGTTGGAATTTAAATTAAAGGCGATTCGTTCAATTTTAATAATATATCGTTTAAATCGATATTTAAAAATAGCCTTCTGAGGCACAGTCTCGGAATTCGACGAAACCAGTTCCATTGGATCCGTAATAGTTAGTTATTATCGGATTTCAATTTTCGTAGCCATCAGAGTGGTCGTTTGGCCCTGAAAGCTCGAAACGCCCAGAACTATTTAATCAATTTAATTTAAAATTGATCGTTTTCTTCCATAACTCGCGCATATGATTGTATTAGCTTCCGAAACATGTTCCATTGGGTTCGGAATGCGGGTAAAACCTTATAAACGTCTGTCGGCATGTCTGATTTGGGGTTTGGGATTTCGCATTGAAACACAAGATATTTTCATTATTTAATTATATTTAATTTTATTACACCAACGTACGCAGGAAGCTATTACTAATTCCTTTTACATTCTCATTCCCCTCTCTATCAAAAGGGAAGATCGAACGCACGAAAAAAAAAGAGAAAATTAAATCATGGCCGAAGCTCTCGATTTAAAAAGAAAAAAAATTTGCAGGCGACACGTCGACTCAGCCGAGCTTGAAGCCTCGGCATGGAATTGTCTCGTCTTCGGTCGATGGCGTCGTGGAGTTCGATTAAGTTGAGGGGAGGCGTTGGTTTCGTGTTCGACGTAGAGGAGCGGTCGCGAGTTAATCGAAGCCGAGTGAACTCATGCCTACTTCGTGAGGCGAGCCGATGCTTGGAAGCAGCGGTTAGGGCATGGGGGAAGGCACGAGCGTTCTTGTCGCTATGGGGACTCGTGTGGCTAGGGTTGCTTCGCGATTTTCGATGCTTGGTTTCGGTCGCGACTGGAAGAGGGGGGCTGTTGCTCAGTGATGAGGTGAGTGTATGTTCCTTTTGTTTTATTTATTTATATATCTACACAGAAAAGGAAAATTCACAGAGGAGAAGTTCCAGTATGTGAAACTTCTATAAAAATATGAATAAATATAAGTGGCATGCTATAATTTACTTATTTATATAAAATTGGATTGTGAAACTATAGATTGATCATTAATATATGGGTTTCAAAAGAAAAGAAATAATTATTTATTATTAGAAAATAGGTTTGAATAGAATAAATGGTAAATCGAATTTTTATTAAATGGTAATTGATAATTTAATTATTATTTCAAGTATTGATAAGACCTATAATGTTTATACAAGGTCTGACACTCGTGGAAATAAATCGAGAATGAAGTGTGTTTGCAAAACAGGAATCAAAGATGAGTAAATCCCACTATGTTGGATCTATTTAAATTTAAATGGTTAAATTTAAAATATTGGATTTAATGATTTAATTGATTGGATATGCACTGTGAATTGGTGTGCTGGTAATTTTGGTATTGGATGGTTCTTGAGTTAAGGGTTGCTTAACTCGAAGTATTGGGAGTTTTAAGTTGTTTTAAACTGAAAAAAATAATAAGAAATGTTTCCGTTTAAAAATTACTAAATGTTTAATGATTTGTGATACATTAAATTAGTAGGGTAGATTGAAATGGATAATTAATTAATTTAAGTAATTAATGATTTGGGTTATTTAATTCAGTAATTAAAGGTATTTAAACAAATATAAATTAAGTTGCAAGTTAATTATCTAAGTATAAGTAATTCAGAACAATCGTTTGATGGTGTGATAAATAATTACTTAATGTAATTAATAAAATATAATTGCTTAGTGAAATTAGTCAAGAGAATTAAGTAAGATAATTAATTATGGAATAATTTATTTATTTATGAAGTAAGTAAAAGAATAGTTAATTACATATTGAGATTAATCGAGAATGATAAATATTGGGGTTGAATTAAAGTGATTAATTTAGATCAGAGCAAATCAAAACATGATTAGAAATCATTAATTTATATAATCAATGGTGTAATTAAAGATCGATTAATTAAGATGAATTAATCATAAGACTCATGAGAAATTAATTAATGTAGTAATTAAGGATTAATGTAGTAATTAAGGATTAATGTAATTGATTATAGTTGATTAATTTGTGAAGTAATTAAGAATTTCTCATTGATTTGGTTAAAATAATTGACGTTGTGAAATAAATAAAAATAATAATGACTTGAATGGAATTGGAAGATAATTAATCCAGGGTGATTAATTAGGATGAATCAGGAAGGGTTGATAAATTAATTTAGAATTAATTAGTGAAAGATTCTAAGTGATTAAGGCTTGATATTCAATTTGAATCAATAGAAATGATTTGTGCGTGATTAAGCTTTGCTACTGAATGATTGAATGGTATTGGATGATTTGAAGGAGTTCATAACTCTGATATGAAATGTTGAGTATTTCCCTTGGATAACTTGGGATAGAATGACATGAGATTCGAAGAGACTGGGGTCGGGTATAGGAGAAATACCTGAAACCACTTCGAATGTTTGTAGATTGATATAAAAAAAATCTATATGCTGGGTGGAAGTGATTTGGAGGTATTGGACTGTTTTAAAAATCTAAATCTTTGGTATTTAGGAATTTAAAGGTGGACTAAGTGTTGTCTGTAATAATTCGTGGCTTGTGAATTGATATATGTTACCCGGGTTTATATAAGTTGATTGCTTTGGTATTCCATATTAGTTGGGTTTACTCACGCTGGTTCCAGCCTGACCCGGGTGTTACTTTGGTGTAATGCTCGGGTCAGACCGAGTATTACAGATTTTCAGGTAAGTACGTTTTGGAGCTCAGGAGGCGAGCTGGATGGCAGGAGCGTATAGAATATTTCCGCTATATTTATATTATTGTTCATTTGAGACATGATAATTGTAAATATTCAGTGACTGTATATAATGTGAAACTCTGATGTATATTAAATGTAATCGACAGATATAGTACTCTTTGTAACTGTTATTATTTATTATTATATTTTATCCACTGCGATTGTGAGATGTTTGGTGTTTCTGTTCTTCTTCTTCTATCTCTTTCTCCTTTTTCTTAACTATCTGGAATTTTCGGCTTCGAAAATTATGGGTCGTTACAGGAAAACAAAACCGACCATTACCAGAGAAAGGAAAATGGGAAAATCAATCTAAAGCTAAGGAATTAAAGCAAGGAAGATTAATCCTAATCAAATCTCAAAGTCCTTATCCTAATCAAGGTGAATAATAATCCAAATCATCTTTATTTTGTTTTTATGATCATTTTCTTTTCGGGTTTATGATTAAATCCACTATAATGATGATTTTGATGATGATATGCTTAGATTTTATAACATGTTTGATTTAAATAAGATTGTTTGAATATAGGTTTATACGATTTTAAGGGTAAAATCGATTATAATGAATTTTGAATGCCATAAGGAATTTATATGTTTTGTAAAACATGATTTTGGAGATAGGTTTTAATTTCTATAATTTTCAAAGCTATGGAAAATTTATTATGAATTTCGAAAGGAAAATATGAATAATTGGGTTTAGAAATTAATTTCGCTTCTTTTATGAAGAATTCGGGTCTGAAATTTTTATATGTTAGGTAACATATTGAAAGTGAATTTCTATAATTTTGGGGATTTTTCCTAAGTAATTTACTATGGAAATAAATTATTTTAGGAGACAGTTTAATGGTTTTATTTATTTTTCTTAGTGGAAAGGCTTGATTGTGAAAATTAATCTTTGCTTTGATCTGAAATTATGCGGCAATTATTTTGGTAAAGAATGTGAAAAGTTTATGGCAAATAATTAAATGTTTACAAATGGATAGGTTAGTTATGAAGTAATTACTTTAAATGGCATTAAATCATCCTTTACCCAGAAAAGCGGTTCCACCTCTTTCAGAAGCCACCTTTCGACCCTATGCTTCCGCCTTCAATCAAGTCGAAACCTACCATGTCGAAACCAACTAAGACGAAACTAATACACATGGTATCACAATGTCGGTACGTAGTGGATTGGAGATGGGCAGAAGGCATGGTGTCGGAGCATAGCTTACGATGGGGTCGAAACCTTTGTTTTACTTTCTAAAGAAATGTGCTTTCCTATTTTACTAAATGCTTTTGAAAGAATCAAAACAGATACTTTCGAAGGGTCTTTCCAAATTGGTTTCGAAAGGGGTTGCGCCTGTTATTTAAATTGTAGCTTCCGAAGGAGTTACTTAGTTTAAAACCAATGCTTTCGAAAGGGGTAGATTCGACCAAGTCGAAACCCTTCTGTCATTCCTTTTCCTTTCGAAGGGATTGAAGTCATCAATGCTTTTGAAAGGTAGCTTTGTTTTATATTTGTACTAAGCCACTTCCTAAAAAGCTTTCGAAAGGATTCAAGGGTTTCAAAGGCAATGGCTTCGAAAGTGGTTTCAATGTTATCCTTCAAATGTTTTACTTAAATATTTTGAGCTTTCGAACGGATGGTGCCAAAACCATCTACTCTTTTTAATGGTTTAGAAAAATGTACTTTCGCTTGTATTCACTTAGACCTAATAAGATACGTTTTAAATTAAACCCAATGGTTTCGAAGCTATGCTTCTATAATTGAATGGTGATAACTTAATACATTCAAAAGGTTTCGAAAGAAAGGTTTTAAAGTGTTTTGAAAGGCAAGTGCTACATAGTTTTGAAAAGAAGATTTGAATGCTTTCAATAGGAAGTTTTCCAATTGTTTCGGAAGTAAAGATTAAAGGTTTCCAAAGTCTTAATTTTCGAAAGAAAGAACCCGATCTCAATTTTTAAAGGTAAAACCCCTGGCCTTATAAAAGAGATTTTTAAATGCTTTTAAATTGGAGTTTTTAAAGAAGCTTTATTGGATAAAATAACAGGTTAAACGGATTAACCGTGTTTTATATGAAATTGATTTCAAGGACTTTAAATCACAGGGGTTGGTATTATTATGGTAATATGTTTGCTTCTTCTAATATATATGTTCACATTATAATGGACCCATAACCGCATTTTGGGGGAGAACAGATAGAATAACTAGTTAGGTTGACCCGGTAGTGAATATATATTGAATTAACTCTTAAATGAGTAAACTTGCATGCAGAAGGTCAGGAAGACCAGAGTATAGGATGCCTAATTACTAGTTAAAGAAGTTGTCGGATAGACAGGTTCATAGTAAACGTATGAAAACTATGTAAAGGAAACATTATTGGCAGGGGCCAATAGGTTCATAGTAAATCCATTAAAACTATGATTAGAAAGGTTTATTGGCTGGAGCCAATATGTTTATAGTGAAACCATGAAAAATATATCCGGATTAATTTATTGACATATGTCAATAGGTTCCTAGTAAACCCATGAAAACTAGGATAAGGCGGAAGTCATTGGAGATACCAATAGGGTCAGCGAGGACCCATGAATGATGAAGTTATTAGCAAGGGCCAATCAGTTCTTAGTGATCCCACAAAAATTATGAAACCGGACAGGAAGTCCATAAGCTTTAAATTGGTTATTAGTCAGCCCATGAAAACTAATAAATTAATATTGACCGTAGAAACTATAAATGAGACAAATAGTCAAAAATGAATGAGGATGGGAAATCCAGAATTGGTTTACTTGTTTGCATATCACATAATATTTTGAATTGTTATGTTTTAACCACTGTGGATGCAGGACCAAATTATATGGTTTTTATAAATTTTGAATAAGATACTAGTAAGGGAAAAAACCCGTTCCGCTAAGCAGCGTTGTCTCACTAGATATCTAAATGGGTTGAGATGGTAGATTATTATTCATACCAGGCTATGTCTCTGACTCGTAGTTTATGTTTTTCCCTTAAACTCTCGGGTGCTCAATTGGTTTTGAGTAGTGTGAAAGTTGAAGTTTTTCGGGTACTTCTTTAGATGAATAAGCTTCTAGAGACGTGCATGAGGCATGGTAGCTATTTAGAGCTTTTTTCTATTTTGATTCTGTTGTTTTTTTGTAAATGCAAAGTTGTTTACTTTCCTAGTTATATACTCTGGTCATCCAGGGGGGAATCTTTATATGTCCCTCTTAGCGTATGTTGTAATAATTATAGTTTCTCTGAACTTGGTTCTCAAACATGGGTTTATGTAATGAATGTTGAAATGATTTGAAATGGAATGTGAAAGGTTGTTAAAACTTTTCCATATCCATGTGTTTCTATTATATCAATGTATCTAACATTACCGTATTTGGTGGCCGAGGATTAATAACTATAGATGACTGCAGCATCAGTAGCCTTTAGTTTTTAGGCCTCCAAGTAGGGGATGTTATACAAATGCATCACTTCATACATGTATAAAAACGGTAGGTAACTCTATGAAGGACACGACTACACCTTATGGGTTTGCTAAACCTCTGGCTATGGATCCTATCTTTGGTTTTAGTCATACCGGTGAGGCTACATCCAACATTCCAGCACATGAGTCTCCACTCGAACGGATCTCAGAACCATATATGGATTTCCATACCCCAACGGGTCTCGAACATCTCAACATAGATGTTGGAATCTCACATGGATTCCCATACTCCAACGAATCTCAAAATCATACATGGATTCCAACATCTCAGACAAAACTCATATCTCCTCAAAGCATAGAAATCATATATGGTTTTGGAGTAGTTATAGTTTCGAGTCATCTTATATAAGTACACTCCCCTACTTACCGGTTGTTTCAAAATCAATCAATCGATTTTCAGAATACTTAATTCCCGTTCTTTTGGAAATAATCAAACATTACATAAGAGCCGCCTCCTAACCATTTAAGAGGATGAATTTCCTTATCATTTGTCCTAGGAGAAAAAAAACGAGTTTATACGTATAGTATAGCACCACTAACGTAACTGTACCATATAATCCCCGTGTTTATAGATATTTCTAGTTTCAAATCCTTGGTGTTAAGTAGAGAATATTTTCGTACCACCAAAACTAAGAAGGATTACATACTTAGCTAAGATTTGATAATCAATTATTTAAATATCAAATAAACAAACATTCGAAACAAAGATTACATTTTGCAGGTAAACAACCAAGCCTCTTAAAATTAATCTTTTATTAATAAAATCTCTTTCCAAAATATTTACTAAACTGTTTATATACTTTCTAACTGGTATAAGTATATTCACAAACCATTCCTTTCAAAACTTGGAAAAACTTATCCGCATACTTATAAAATGTTATAAGTACAACCACATAACATTCAAAAAGGTTTTCTATTCCGAAATTATGTTAAAATGTTCAAACCCGATATAATTAAAACAAGGATATTAATAACCCAAAGCACTAATCCATTTTGTAAATCTCTTTCCAACATAAATACCTTTTTTAGAAATCTCCAACTCTATTTTTAAAGCTTTTTTTATAAATCTCCAAGTTTTTTTATGTAAATACTCTTTATAAATCTCAAAAACCCATTGTTCAAACATCCCCTTTTAGAACGCTAAACCATTTATAAACCTCTTTCAAAAATCATTCAAAATCCACTTCTTTCAAATCCCAAAATCTCTTCAAATTTTAAAATCCTTTAATAAATCATTTTATAAAAAGGAATACTTTTATAAACAATTTATTATTTAACTATAATGAATACAAACTTTAGCATCATAAAACTAAAACTTTAAAACATTATTTATAATATAATAATAGAACTTTAAAACTTTTTAAATAATACAGTAATTAACCTTTATAATATTTTAGATAATATAATATAATATAATAACTTTAAAACAATTTTTTAAATATGATTAATTAACTTTTAAACAATATTACCAATAAATAATTAACTAGCTTTAATTAATTAATAATAAATCATTATTATCTTTAACAATCTTAATAAGTAATTAACTGTCTTTAAACATCATTAATAAGCAATGACTTTAAAACATTATAAATATAATAATTAACTTTACTAAAGAAATAATTTTACAAAAAAATTTGTAAAATAAAAATTTAACAAAACATTTTGTAAAATTAATAATTATATAATTACTTTACTTAAATAATAATTAAATAAACACTTTTCTTCAAATTCTAAAATTGAAGCTAATATAAATCCATAATTTTTCAATTTCAAGAAGAGACTAAGCGACCACAATGATAATTAAACAAGCTACTACTAAATTCACTTTAACTTCTCAAGTTAAATTACAGGTATTTACATAAGCAGACATATATGTAAACCAAATCTGTAATTAACAATTAATTGTTAATAGAACACTTATCGAGTATTAATCAACTGACACTTAAATGAATGTTCAAATTAATACAATAGCAGAACGAGGATTTATTTTGCTAAACAAATGCCATTCGAAATAAATTCTTCCATTTATTATTAAACCGTGTTTATTTAGCCAAATAGATAACATCAAAGAAGTATGTTTAAATAACTACAATATTATTTAAACAATGTAATTATATTAGCTCGGTCTTATTTTATTACTTCATATATTATCCGTTTCAAAAATTATAATTTATCCAAACCAAACAACATCAAATACAACGTCCAAGCAAGCAATAAATAACTTTTCAACTATATATCATACTGATTATCCAAAAAGGTGAGTTTAACTCACTAAAATTCCGTTATCGCTTCCGCATTCTGGTTTCGTCTGAAGCGTTCAATTTTTCCCTGAAATATTACAAGCTCCAATCTCGACGAATCCAACTTATAAATGTTGTTAACATTATAATGAATCCAATACGACTGACCATGTTCGATTTGGACCTTGTATGAAATAAGGTATTGATTTTACATGATTTTTTAATAAATTAAATAATTAAATTACTAATTGGTTAAATAATTACCAATCAAAACCCTATTCCCCTAATTAGCAACACTAGGCCAATGACATCGAAACCCAGACCTCCGTTCATCTTTGATCCTCTACTGCTATAGGCCAAGATGTGTAGTCGGATTCCACCAGAAGAAAGCCTAGCCTCCCCACTTCCATCACCACTGGTGCCACCTCCTGAAATGCTACTACCGCCATGAACGAATCCACAAAGTCGAGTGTCATTGAACTTGATTTCCAGCCACCAACAGCCACTATACAACGATCCAACCGTCTAACTTGCTCCCATCATCATAACAAATAACTTTGTGGTTGGGTCCATTACCTATAATGGCCCTTCGCTCTTCGATCAACCGCGACCATTAGATGAATGTGTTTGATTTTCAGTTGTCTAGGTTTGGGAAAATGAATGGGTTTGAGGTCCTTATATAGAAATTATAGCTGACACTTTTCATGCCCGAAAATCTCGAACTCCAATCGAGGCATGCTTAATGGCGTTCCTAGCCAAATACCCCTATTTCGAATTCAATATAACTACTTTCGGGGCCTAATTCCATCGCATACAAAAGTTAACTTTTCACTTCGCTTGATTAACGAATCAAATTCGACCTTCTAACTGAAACGAAACAGCCAAAATATATCGATGCTTATACTCACTTTGGCTCGCTCGGACCATTCGGACTAACCAGAATAATCCCGAGTACTAAAAAGTCTGTCTAGGAAAATCGAGTTTTCAGCTCATCGTTAAATAAATCAATTAAATATTTAAATATCCAAAATTCAATATGTAAAGTAGCCAAAAAATACTGCTTGTTACAGGAACTATTTAAATAATTGAATCTTGGATTTAATTCAAATAAAAATGATTTTGAAAGCATATTTAAGTTCGGTTTGAATAAAAATCAAAATGGAAAGATTTTAATTTAGAATTATAAGCGAATAAACTTGTTTTAATAATTTATTCATTTTAATTAACGTGTGAAATTATCATTCCGCGGCACTGTCTAGGATTTTGATGAAACTAGTGTCGTTGGATCTGGAATATTGAGTTGTTATGTGCTAATGAGTTTCGTGATGATTAGACGTGTTGTGTGGTCATGCGTGCTCGAAACGTGTAGCGGTAAAATTAAAAGAATAAAATATATTATAATTATCCTATAAATAAACCTAAAAAACATAAACCTATTTTTATCTTTCTCTACCTTCCTCTTTTCTTTTATCTGAAACAAAAGCTTTAGCCGCCATTTTGGTTGAATTGTTCCTGGAGCTCTGCTTAACGGAATCGGATGACATTGGATCCAGTGTGTTTATATTGGCAAGGGTGTCATGATAGTGTGATTTGATTTGGGTGCGTTCGAGTTTGATTGTGATCAACATCGTTAGTGGAGCTAGGGTCGCTGATGGCCGTTGTTTAAGGGAATATTAGGCCATGACATCGATGGCGTTGGTCTTAGGGGAAAGAAGACAATCACATAGTGATGTTTTAGGGTGGTGCATCGCCCTGTTGATGATTATGACTAAGGGTTGTTGTCGATAGTGGAGCTTCAGGTCGCATTCTTTTATGGGTTGCTAGAGTCCAAATTAAAGGTTGCGATGAACTCAGAAGTGAAGGGTAGTCATTCAATGGTGGTTTGATAATGTCCAGGGGTTGAATGTGAATTGCAACCTGGGCTAAGCGGATTTGGGGCATGGCGAATGAAAATTGATAGGGGTCGAGCATTGAGTGGATAGGTCCGGCGAGTCGAGCTATGGAAGAGGAGGTTGGCAAACGTCGTTCGTCAATCCACGGTCAAAGGCACCGTATCAGTGGTGATTGTGCATGGCATGTTTTGTTTGTGTTACTATGCATGATTGGAAAATTGGGAGAGGATGAGGAAGGTAATTAGAAAGTTAATTAAGTTTTAGTTAATTAATTATATTTTATATTTCAAATTCTTATAAAAATCATACCTTGTTCATATGAAGTACAATTGAGACGTTGTTTTCGCCGTTGTGTTCGTATCGGGATTATCTACATCTAGGGTTGATTCGAGGCTTGGGTGAGTTTATTCAACAGTTGATTGTACAATTATTATATATATATAATTCTTGTTGTATTAAAATATAAATAGTATAAAATACAATGCAAGTTATTACTTTTGGACCCTGCCTTGTTTTGTAAAACAAGTGAGAACATTATTATGGAGAATAATCTCTCTTTTGATCATCTATAACATGTATCATAGCCTAGAATATTTGTTTACATGTTTGATAGTGAGTTATAGTTATTTGAAGCAATGTAAATATTATAAACATGCTTTGAAATCTTAGATATTTGACATATATTGAATTGGACAAATTGTGGTATTTTATGGAAACATATATGTATATATATTTGGCTACATGCTTTGGTGTGTTTGAGATAAAGGAATTGATTCGGAGATTTATGGAAATTGAAATTGGAAGTTGTAATTACTAGAGGCTAAAATGTCACGACTGATGCACTTTGAAATCACTGTGTTCGGCGATTTTAAAGTTAACTTTGAAAGACATTCTAGGGCTTCTTCGTATTTTTAATAAGTACTATAAGCATACTTATTACTGAGAAATAACAAGGTTTAACTATGTTTCTGAAATCATTTATGGATTTATGATGTGACGGTTTTAAATTATAAACAGGTTTTCATTATTCTTAAATAAAAAAATTAAAAGTATGTAAGAGTACATCTTTGGTATATATAGTTTTAGAAATTGTTAAAGATGTTATTTAAGAGTTAAAAGGTTTTTTATATTATAATATTTTACAAATGGGACATAATATTTTACTAAATATATTAGATTTCTAAATAAATTAGTATATGTGTGTGCGTGTATTTTTAAAGTTATTATAGTATATTTAGAAGTTTAAAAAGGAAGTTTAATATTTTGTAAAGTGATTTAAAAGGATTTTTTGGATTATAACACTTATGTTATAACGGATTGTATTAAAAATTGATTATAAAGGTGTTTTACCTTGTTTGATAAGTGCAGAAGTACTTGGAGCTTTAAATGGATGTTTCAAAGTAAATGGCAAGTATAAAAGTGATTATAGGTTCACAGTGCCTATTCAACATATTCCGATTGTGATGATCTTCATCTTTAGGACCTAACGATGTTTGTGCAATATTTGTTTTAACTTATTTAACTATACTTTTGAAAATTAATTGGATCTTTAAAATGGAGCTTTAAAGGTAATAGAATAGTGGAATAGTTTGGGTTTGTCGTAAACTTATTTTGGTAACATTTGTTTTTAAATTCTTTGATAATATTTTAAAGTGATAAATATTGTTAATGAGTTTGAAAAATACTTAGATATTTAATAATGTAATAACGGGTATGAATTGTTTTAGGTTTGTTGTGGCAATGTTTTCAATAACATTCGCCTTTAACCCATTTTTATTATACTTATGAATGTAAATAGATCTTTGAAAAAGAATGTTTTAAAAATAATCATAAGTGAAATGGGTTTGGATTTGTAGTGACAGTGTTTGACTAACATTGGTCTTAAGCCTAGGGAAGTTGATTTGTTATACTTATACGATTGAGATAAGTATATGAATACTTTTGAGAATTATTGAAATGTGTATAAATGAATATGGAAGTTTTAATTAAATAGTGGAGTTTAATTAATCAAATGGAGTTTCATTGATGAAGAAGTTTGTTGAGTAAAAATGAGTTTCACTAGTAAAAGAGGATTTTTATTAATAAAGAAAGATTAATTAAAAAAATGGATTAGAAGTCGTTTATATGACTTGATTGTGCATATGTGTTTCGATTAAGCTTTGTGTGTTACTTGCTTATGGAAAATATATGGGACTTAGTTCCCCATGCGACTATTCTCATTGTTATTTGATTTGACCAAATATACTTTGGAAATATCTAAAGAAACATGGTAATTATATGATACAGTTATCTTCAATGGTGCGATACTGTACATATAAACTTGTTTTTCCCTTTTAGGACGATGATAAGTAAATCCGTCCGCTTAATTGGTTAGAAGATTATCTCCACTCTTATGTATGTCTATTTATCTCCCATAGAATAAGGGTTGAGATTATCGAAAACCATCGATTGGTTATGGAGCACCGGTAAGCGGGGGAGTGTACTTATATGAGATGACTTGAAACCATAACCACTCCAAAACCATATACATGTTCTATGCTTTGGAAGAGATTTGTGATTGGTTCATGATGTTGGAACCTATGTGTAGTTCAAAAATTGTTTAAGCTGCTTGAACACATGT
The DNA here is from genome assembly GCA_030765085.1 of Allium cepa. Classification (NCBI taxonomy): domain Eukaryota; kingdom Viridiplantae; phylum Streptophyta; class Magnoliopsida; order Asparagales; family Amaryllidaceae; genus Allium; species Allium cepa. The sequence continues at coordinate 256,254,355 of CM060929.1, forward strand.
AGTATGGAACGCATGGTTGGAAGTGAATTGTTCGTGGCCTCTTCAAGATGTGGGGATCCATGTGTGATTCCGAGACCTGTTGAGGTGTGGGAATCCATATTCGATCCTGAGATCTATTGAGGAATCTATGTGTGATTCTATGATCTGTTGAGATACAGTAACCCATGTGTTGTTCCGTGATCTGCTTGAGTTAGAGCTCGCATAGAAGATCTGTTCAAGGGGTGACTCATGTGCGAATGTTGGACGTAGCCGATGCATATGACTAAAACTAGGGATATGATGCATAGCCACCGGGTTAGAAAGCTATGAGGGTGCATGTGACTCCATCCTAGAGTTACTTATAGATATGCATGCGGGAGCGATGCACTTAGCTAGTTTGACTAGCTCTGTATTTTTTATGGTACATTCATTGGGGATATGTGTTGCTTTGGAAGGATATCTTTGATCCTTGTGCTGTGAATTAGAGTTGGCTTTGATCCGTGGATATCTACATGGAAATCCTTCACAATTAGCGAATGCGCCTTAGCAATTGTGACTTTTTACCTATTCTTGTTGTGATGTACACTCACATGCATCACAGCTATGTGATTATTTATATTTCACAACTTAGACATTATTATATTATCACTAGATTTTATAATAGAAATGTTTTGTTTATCATGTGGTAAAAATCCTTCCATATTTATTGGCATTGTAGTCTTATGAGATATCTTATTTTGAAGGGTTTTAAGATATAATAAATCTAAATGATTTGAGTTTCTCACATTGATTTACTAGACTGATCTTATTGTTATTCTCTTATAATGCTCGGGCCCGCTCGGGTATGTTTCTAGATTTAGCTGTGGTTCATTAGAGCTCTTAGAGAGGAGCCGGATGATTCCTTACCGTATTTATTTTTCCACCGCGTTAATTGATTGGTACCTTTCAACATTTGTAAGGACAGGATGTTGTAGCTGTCCACGCTGATGATATGTTAGTTTTCTCCAATTGATGTATGTATATCTAAGTTTCTTTTTGGTAAAGAGCTTTTAAGATATTATATGTTATTGTTTCGCATGTGAGATTCTGATATTGTGTTCGCTTCTTTTTTTGTTCCTTTTCTATTTATTCTACCTTAATAATTTGTCTTTCTGGTATTTGGGTGCTCGGTACATGAATATCATAGATGTATTAGTGTTAACATTCGAGGGTCAAAATGGTAGACCGTTAAAAATTTGATCAACGGTTAATATTGAACAATTCAAATATTAACGTTCACACATCACTTAGATGGTGGCATGACATTATGGTAAAATTTATTGCTTACTTGGTTTCGGTAAAATCCAATTTTATTTTATTATGTGTTACCCAGTAGTAGAGGTAATACCTTGTTACATATTTACATTTATTTTATCATGTTATCATATATAGTTAGATTAGTTATTTATCATAGATCCATATATATTGATATAATGTATGCCAATAATCTGTATTTGTACAATTTTTTTAAAAGAATGCGTCTCTATGTGTGTTTATTATTGATAGCCTAAAATAAAAAGTTTTCTTTTTCAAAATTAAAATAATTATAAAATGTTTACATGAAAGAACGTTTTTAACCTATATAATTATATCTAAATACTTATAAATTAGTTTTATTATATATAAGCATGTTGTTTCAAAAAAAATTCGTGTATATATATATATTTATAAACCTAAAAGTATATATATTTTTAATATTAAAACAATATAATAAGTGCTTTTAAGCAATTCAGAAATCTATATTTGTATAATTAAATAATTGTATATAGCTTCAAAAATTACAAAGTATTTTATTAAAAAGGGGAAAGAAATTTTTGTATGGAATTAAAAAAACATTTTTGTATATTTGTATACATTAAAATCCGAATAGTTTTTGAATTAAAAAATATTTCGTCCAATTATAATATTGGCCGAAATGAATGAATGTGTGTGTGTGGGTGGGGGGGAGGATCGGCTACACCTCATTTCTGGTACACCTCTATCCACTCTAATTTCAACCACACACTCTAATTTAAATAATATACTTTCTCTCTCTTGCTACCTCATCATATTATTTAAATCGAAATGTGTAGTAAAAATCGAGGGGAATAGAGGAGGCCGGTCCATGCTTATATATATATATATTATGTAATATTTTTGATTATAAACGATTTTAGATATTTATGAATATATTTAAATAGATAAATACATACATATGGAACAACTCGCTTTTTCGATCCTCAGAAATCGACACTAATACATCCACGGTATTCATGTGCCAAACATCCAAGTGCTGAAAAGACAAATTATTGTGGTTAAAGAAAGAAAAGATAGAATAGAATCTCACAACATGACATGTAACATATAATATACCCCAATCCTTACAAAAAGAAATGAACTTTATTATGCATACTACCATCAGAGAAACTAACATATCATCGACCTGGATAGTTATAACAACCTATCCTTGCAGTTGCTAATAAATACATACAAGAAAAACAGAGGAAGATAAAATATAGGAATACATCTCAAAGGATCCAGCTCGTCTTCTAAAGCTCCAAAGAGTCCAGCCATCTGGAAAATATGCTCGGTCTAACAAGAGCATTATAAGAAAAATAATGCCTAGATCAGTCAGGTAAAACTGGCATGAGAAACACAATCAAATGGATTTTTAAAGTTTTAAAACCTTTCAAAATAAAGGTATGTCGCACGACCACGCTGCACATAAACTGGATGGGTTTTTACCTTACGATAACAAAATCCTTTTTATTATAAAATCTAGTAACATTATAATAATGTCTAGGGGTTAAAAATAATATATAAAATAGCTAAAATGCTTGCATCTCATATTCCAGCAATTGGGCACAACTAAGTCCGTAAGGTTCGTAATAGAGATTGGATTTCCATGAATGATTGGACACTGGGGTATCACCTGTCACAGTACACCTCTAGATAAAACGTGCCAAGGTTAACAAGAACATCTTGCACTCCTAATACATAGATCGGGTTGCCCCTTTAACATGGCATACTGGATTACATCGTCCCTCGAGCACCAAGACTTGAAAACATTTGCACCTGGCCCTACTCTTCCCATGCACATGCATACCAAAATCTATAAATATCGAATCTAGATTGAGGAATGATGCTCCTAATGGTAGTTAACTACACTCTTCCGTATATCCCGTTTTTAGTCATTACCAGGTTGTGAGGTTTGTGAGGTCATGTTTACCTTTTTCTTCTCTTAGCAAATCCCACTCGGAATGCTAATACTACTTTCCAGGCACCATGCAATGCCAACATTCTTCCATACAAGTTATTTAGGATAAGAACAACCAAAGGTGCTACTTCTACTACATTCATTTTGGAATCACCCTAAGGATTAGTAACAAGTAGCCCTTGCACTTCAAATAACTCTATCTTCGATCATCTCGAACCAGTCTTGAACCTCTTCCAAAGAGTCGAATGCGCATATGGTTTTGGAATGGTTACGGTTTTGAGTCATCTCATATAAGTACACTCCATCACTTATCAGTCTCTCCAAAAGCAGGTTGATAGTTTCAGTAAACTAAATTCCGGTTCTTTTAGAAATGATCAAATATAAAAGAGCGGAGATCACCTCCTAACCTTTAAGTGGATCGATTTCCATATCATTTGCTTAAGGATAACAAATCGAGATTATACGCATTGCACAGAATCTTCGAAGTTGACTACACCATATAACTCCTATATTTCTCCTAAATATTTCCAGAGTTATAATTTGGCCAAGAATCGATAGTCAACCATTTAACTATCAAATAAACAAACAACAACTCAGATATTTAATTCCACATAGGATCCACTAAGCCTCTATTAGTTAATCTTTCATTAATTAAAATCTCTTTCCATTATTTGATTCAAAATATCTTCACAAAGGATGATATTTACCAACCCCTTATACTTCTTTCAATACTTGGAAAAAACATTTATATACTTATCTCACTGGTAAAAGTATATTACAAACTAACATATTTTTAATACTTAGAAAATATCCATATACTTATCTCAACGATATAAGTATATTAATAAAACTTAAGGGGGATTTCCATTTTCCAAAATGTTTAAAATGAATAAAATAAATATTAAATGTTTAATTTAAAATTTTTGAAATTAAAATGAATATATTTAATTTAATATACTTAAGAGGGATTTCCTTTTTTCTATACTTGGAAAATATCCATATACTTATTTGTCATAGTGCATATATTTGATTTAAAATGTTTGAAATGAATAAAATAAAATTAATTAAAATGTTAATTAATTAATCAAATAATATTTAATTAATAAAATTAATATATGATTATACATAAGATCATTATATATGTTAATTAAATTATAAATTGTTATACAAGAATTAAACATCTATAGTAATAGTGTATGATTAAAGGTAGAATAGTATGAATCACATTTAGACTTAAGGAATAAATACATACATATATTATGTATACCTCAATTTCATATATGTCCGACATTTGAATCACGAAGGTATTTCATAGGAAATACACTATTCCATAAGTAGCTCAGTTAAATATATTAAAGATTGTGATCTTTAATATAATTGTTGTCCTCTACCATTTACATATTAACAAATTACTTGCATACTCTCTAGATATTGAGAGAACTCATGCTAGAGATGTAATGTGTAGTATTATTAATATATATAATAGACAAGGTAAGATAACTATATGTGTTTATGGAGCAAACTCTAGATACATGTACTAAACTTAGGCCGTCGTGAAGTGGTAGATACGAGTGAATATTCTCTTTCGATTTTTTGAGCAAACTCAAGGTAGAAATGAAATTAGGACAAGGAACCATGGGTTAGGAGTTCTATATGATACAATCGATAAGAATCAATTATTTGTGGAGCTATGATTAAAAATCTAGGTTAGAGTCCCAAGACAAATGAGTCCTAATACCCATTGGTGAAGTCGAAAGACTTCTATATTTTATCTTAGGTTTGAAGAAACATAAAGCACTAGTTGGACCTTATTAGAAAAATGAAACAATAACATTTAACTATTCAAATATTTTAAGAACATATGCTATATAAAGTTAAAATAATCTGCATTAATAAATTTATGTAATAAAAGTTTATCAATTAAAATACATAAATGAACTAAATTGATATTGACAAATAAAAATTTAAAATACACCTATCAATAATTTTTGCATGTTGACCCATGCAAGCGCCTAATTATATGACAACTAGATATGTTCATAACTTGGTCGCTTACGTGCTTAATTGCTTGAGACTGTGTGTTGCCTTTAATGAGTTTCAAACTCTAAAAGGAATGCAAAGATATAAATAATTGATCCATTTCCAAGCACATATAATTGTTATATGGCAACAGTCGCAACCCGTAATGTATGAAACCTCAATGAAATTTGTTCATTCGAAATAAGCAGGTAAACCATAGTGTGAGATTGTGTATACAATATGATTGATTATAATCATGATCTTATTGTGTTAAATGTAACTCTGAGCCGAAAGCTATAAGACAGATCTAAGAAGTAGATCATTGAAAAGAATTTTGATTAGTTTACGTAAGGTGAAACTCATTTGATATGCTTAAAAGTTAAGGATGACCATAAGCAACTTTGTAAAGAGTACAATACGATATTATAGTAAGGGTTTTCTTTGAATGGTTCAACCATTAAAAAGAAAAGTGAATGTACCAGAGTGGAATTAATCTAAGGAACGGCTAGGATGAAGAGAGTGTATAGCCATTTCTGCTTCAGGGAAAGACAATTGCAATGGGAATTGTATAAAAAAAATTTCCAGATGTATTTTCATATAGAAAATTATTTTCAATGAGATTTACTTTTTCTTGTTTAGGATATTTGATTTGAAAATTCTCGACTATAAACCAATTATTGGAAATGAAACAAATAGCCTATATTACTTAATTGAATGGAACATCGTATTTCATATGCTTTTATGGTAATGGTGCAAAAAGTGGGAGCATGCTACATAACACTTATTAGTCGCATCAAGTAACGAAAATTATTTTGTTAAAATATGTCGTACATTATTTATGAAATAATATCTATTTTTCAGTGTTGACTGAAAAATAGACAGAGTTTTATTCAGTTTGAACATTATGAATATTTATTATAAAATAAAACTATAATAGTTGTAACATCCCGTCTTTCTTTATGATTTAAGCAGACACACGTGCCAACTCAAACCATACTCAAGGGTGGATTGCTATTGGGGTAAATAAGGAAAACTGAAGAAAGAAAAAGAAGAAAAAAACAAATAGAATCTTGCAGCGGAATGACAAAATATAATAATCAAATAAATAGTTCATGAAGCTGTTTTACAAAACTTTTGATTATACTTATACAACACAGATCAGAGTTACACATACCAGAGAATAATAAATAATACAGTGGAATACATGATGCAGTGAAATAAATATAGTAAATACTAATAGTACAGATCTTTGTTTTCGTCCTCCAGAAATGAAGTCTTCAAATCTTGAAATGCTCAGGCTGACCTGAGCGAATTAAAAAGAGAAAACACTCGAGTTAGAACTAAAAGATTGTAACAACCCTAGATTTTTTGAATATAATTTAAATTTGACTTTATTTTTGTTTGATATTATTTTAAATTTGTTTATTGTAAATTTCATTTCTAAATATTTTTAAAATGATTATAAGATTTTTCCAAAATTTACTGCATTTATTTTCTATTTTTAAAGGCTGGTTTCCTTTTTTCTGCTATTTTCTTCATTAATTATATTTAATTAAAATTTATTTATATATTTTTGTGCATGCATTCTATTTTTATGTTCTTAACTTTATTTATAAATATTTTTCAAGTACATAAAAATTTTCCAAAACTTGTTGTTCAAATTTTAAGACTAGTTTGCAATTTTTGCTGTTTTTCTTAATTAAATTATATATAATTAATATTTATTTATTTACTAAATTTTCGTATTTTTATCTGAATTTATATTCATTTTTAAGTTATTTAAAAAATTGCAAAAGAAATGGAGATATTTGAAGAGTTTTTGTGACTTTTGTTATTCTTTGACTTTTTGTATTCACGCCTTTTCAATTTCAGCCATCACTTTAATTCATTTTGCTGCCTTAACACCTCTTTCTTCAGCCGACTACTTCCTCATTTCATCTCACATGAATTTTTTTCTCATCATCAAAAAAATTTCGGCCACTCCTTCTTGTGAAAAAATTTTGGTAAGAAACTTTCTTTCTTTTTTACTTTTTCATTGTTTTGTTCTTTGACTTTCACTTGCTTCTTCTCTTTAGGTTCGGCCCCTGCCACTCCAGCCACCTTTACTCCTCCACCACCACTTGAACCCATCATCACCACCTCCTCTCCAACCCCCTGGCCAAGCCGAGCCACCTAGGTTGAAGATCCATCACAAAATTGCTAAAAACTACACCTATATGAACCATAGCCGAGCACACCTTGCACCACCACCCCAAACACCCCCTTGGCCGCCACCTACACCATCACCACCACCTCAAACCAGACCTGTACCCTCTTCCACATCACTCTGGTCCACACCAGACCTGGCCGTGCCCATATAGCCTTGGGCCGTGACCCATTGTTGCCTTGAACCTAGGTTTTGTTGCATTGGCTTGTAGTTTCATGCATCACCACTTTGCACCATCTTCTTCCCATGCTAGGCCGACCATATGAACCCACAAACAGACCCAAACACACTCCTTAGACGTGCCTTTCTAGCCTATAACTGAAACACAAGTGGTAGAAAGCAAGTGCAAACACTTTGGTGATGTTTTGTGTATTCATTTCTAGCTTTGTTTAATTGAATTTGGGTTGAAAACTTATGTTGGTTATATTGTTTTGTTCGAATTGTATTCAAGGAAATTAATCTTTGGCTCTCCCACTCGAATCTTTGTCGTGCTATCCTGCTTTTGTGGATCTCAGTTGTGCATTCATTTGTTGTCATCTTCAGCTTATACCTGTGAGTTATTCTCACCAGACAGTTTTATACTTATATAACTAGTAAATCGATCACATTTGAATCTATAAAATGCATCACCATGTTATATCTGCTATGTTATGATCATATAATGTTCACCCATGCTTATTTACCTATTATATCATATATCACTGTTATTTTATGTTGTTCTGTTATTTATATCAGTTTATCACACTGCAAGTTCCCTTTGGATTAGAATCACTATGGGTTGAAATGATACATACCCGAACGGACTTTAGAATAGGGGGAAATCGATATGGACTGAAATGATAGGCCTGAACAATTTTCAATTATTTCATTTTACTTAGGACTGCGGGTTTGAAATGATAAAACCTGGGTTATCTTTGTAAATTACGGGTTGAAATGATATATTACCCGTATCACTTTACCTAGTGTAGAAAATGATATACAGACCCGTGGTTAAGATATATTTTTCCAAAAAATTTAAAATATTTTAGAAATGTAAATCTTATAATATTTGGATTTAAACTTAATTAAAAATGATTTTTGTAAAGTATTTTGATTTTTCTGAGAATTTATAAGTGAAATAAATTTAAGTCATTTTGGAAATTTGAAATATAAGTCATTTTGGAAATTTGAATTAATTTTAAATGGAATTTAAAATTAAATATGAAAATATGATAAATTTATGATATTTTTGAATTAATTGAATTTAAAATGATTTTATAATATATTAATGGATTTTTAATAAGTTAAAATGTGAAATAAATGAATATTGAATTGAATTTTGAAATATAACTTAAATTGGAAAATTTTGAATTTTGTTTAAAAGTTATTTTTGAAGTTAAGTAAACAAAATTAAAAATAAGTTATATTTTGAAATTTAAACTTAAGTGTTAAGTTAAAATTTAATTATATGAATTGAAATTGAATGTTGGAATTTAATAAGTGAATTATTATTACATATTGATTTTTGAATGGAAATTTAACCTTATAAAATCATGAATTTAAGGAAAATCAAATGACGGTTATAAAAGTGAAAATGTATGATTTTATAATTTTGAAATGGTTAAAATAAAAATTTAATGGTTTTTGAAAGTATGGTGAATATTTGAAATTTAATTAACCGCATTTTGAAATGCTATTATTTCTAAAGTAAAGGATATTAGAGCATTTGTAAATGTTGTAGTTAATATAAATGAACTAAAGGGCTAAATTGAATTAAAGGCTATTATAGCACTTTGTAAGCGCTATAATTGTTGAATTTAACTAAGGTTTTATTTGAATTAATGTAATCCTATTACAACATTTTGAATGCTGTCTTTTGTTAAATTGAATTGTTTTAAAAGTAACTTTCCGTAGCATTTTTCTAAATGCTGCGAAAATTGAATTTTCATTGTTTCAATAAATTTAAGTGAATGAATGAGTTTTGAAAGATTAAAATTTTAGAAATTTAATAATTTAATAATTAAATATAATAACTTCATTTTTATGATTTAAAATGAAGTAATTTGTTTTGAAATATAAACAATTTTAAAATGTGTATTGAAATGGTATTTCAAATAAATGAATGTGGTTTGGAAGATACAATATTTTGATATTTTGAAATGGATTTTTGAATGATATTGAATTTTGAAATGATATTTGATTTCGAAGTATAAAATACCATTTTGAAATTTTAACCACGGGATGTGTTTAATTTATAGTTTAACTGATCCTTAAAGGATGGACGATCCCAAGCATCCTTTAAGTTATTGTACATTTCTACTACAGTTCACTTGAGTTGGTTTACATTATATAAGTATATATGTCCTGACTCGAGTGTTTTGTGTTTTACTTTACGCTCGGGTCAGCCTGAGTATTTACAACTTAGCTTTGGATTTCTTTTTCTGGAGTTAGGAATCGCTAGAGATTCTGCTTGTCTTGTTATCTATTCTCTTTCAGTTTCAGTTGTTCTATTTCAGATCTGGTATTTATAAACTTCTATGTATTTGAGATTTCTGTTGTATATGTTTCAGACTGATATTATGTATTTTGTTTTGAGAGTTTGTTATAGTGGCTTCATGAACTACTATGGTATTTTAATTACCGTTGTGAGTTATTCTGATATATCCGTGTCTGATTCTGTGGTTGTATTTCATTTGCTCCAAATTTATTTACAATGCGGTATTTTGAGCAATTCAAGTCCGACATGTGTGGATGCGAATGGCTGAAAATATTGGGTTGTAATAGTTGGTATCAGAGCTTTGGTTTTTAGGCAAACCATAGCCTACGGCGCAAAAACCCATTAAAGGTAGGGTAGAAATACCCTAGAATGAGTGAAATCAATTTCAGAATCCTTTCTTTGTGAGAGAACTTATTTTCGAAGTGTAAAATGATTTCCAAATGATTTTTTTTAAAGTATTTTCTAAGATTATATTGCTATAAAAATCTTCTTATTTTGAAATCAAGATCTTCTAAACTTCATCCATTCGGTATCCACCTTGTTAGAAATCTCTTGGTTAGGATTCTTATCGATTAGGATTCCTTGAACTTTGGAACGCTCCCACTTGTTCTGAAATCCAGTCTTGTCTTCCCTATTTTATCCTTTTGATTTTGGAGCATTCCGTAACTCCACTTTGGAATGACCTCTCTAAAGATCAGTGATTCCGCAAATCTTTGAATGATTTGTAAAGGGGTGAAACTCCTTTACAATTGGCATTGATTCACCGGAGAATTCTATATCCTCGGTTTACGATGCTATCTATCTCCTACTCTACCTGGATTCTATCTCTGGCGATCGAATGTTGATTTGCCTTAGATTTCTAAATTGATTATATTCCTGAAGTCATGGTTGATCAGTTAAGGTCGTCTGCGATTTATATAGCCTTATCCATCTTCTATTTGGTAATAAAATTGTCTCATCTTTGTTCGAGCTTATCTTCGAACCAGAATTCTATTTGATTAGAGTTTCTCTAAATTTGAATTTCTGTTTGTTTGAAATCTAACCTTGAATCATTCTTTGGAAATTTGTGTTTGATTGTATTTTGAATTTGTGCATACATCGAAATTATTATTTTGATAAGGATGACCTTATTTTGTATATAAAAGTGAAATATTTTCAATAAGGATTTTATATCTTTTGAAAACGAGAATTTGAAGCTTTGAAAAGATTTTAAATTTTGAAAATTTGTAAGAAATTTGATTTAAACAAAAAATGAGTTATAACTGAAGGGTTTTGAATTTGAATTTCGAGGAATCGAACTCCAGTGTTCTGAAATCGGTTTTAGGATATTGGAAAATATAGTAAAAATAATATGATTTAAAGATATTTTCTGAATGAGAAATGCTTCAAATGTATTCGAACGAATTCCAATGATTTCGAAAAGATTTCAAAGAAGTTTCAAGAAAATAAAAAGTCCAGAACCCACTTATGTCGCTGGAAAATAATTTCGGTGATGAATGCATGCATCATCGACATTGATTTTCGAGTTTCTGAGTGGGTGAGAGGCCACTCAAGTAGCTTTGCTATGTGAATGATTTTGTGAAACCAAATTTTGATTTCATATTTTGAAGTATGGTTTGATATTCGAAAGATATATGTATATATATATATTTGAAATGATTTAAAGTAAGCCGATGTTCAGTCCTCAAGATTCAGATTTGTTTTGGTATAACCCTATCTTTTGGAATTGGTTTACTAATTTGTTGGCGACTTCCAACTCTTGGATTGAAAATATGATTCCTTCGACTATTTTGAAGGTTTGAGCACTTCCAAATCAAGATTAACTTTTCAAAGCTAAGTAATTTTGAAAGGTATAGGGTATTTGATTAAAAATATAAGTTTAGTTTGGTATATTAATGTATAAAGTAATATGATTTATACAAGTTTAAAACTGTTTGTTGAGTGAAATAAATAAGACTATTTTGAATTATACTGGTATGAAATATAGATTTGAAATGTTTTGAATAAAGTATATATATATATAGAATAATAATCTTTCCAATGGTAAATTTGATTTTCCCCATATAGAAATAAATAGTTTGAAGGTTTTAAAAAGAGATAGTTTAAACTTAGTAACCATTTTAGATATTTTGATGATTGTAATGTTTTGGAAATGATTTAATCTTTATTTTGATAAAGAATGTGAATTTGAAATGATAATTGATTTTGATAAATGAATATTTGAATTTTATATTTGTATGAAAGGATATTTGGTTTACTTGTAATTTGAGTTTATTTAAAAATGATGGATTTATGAAATGAATATTTCCAAACTAAGTAATAATGAAGTAAAATTTGAGATATATGAAATTATAAAATTTAGTTTTGAAATATGGTATATTTAAGCTTTGAAATATATTAAAGAATGAATAGTTTATTTTGTGGATCAAATCTTTATTTGAAATTTGATAATATTTGAAATGGTTTTGTTGAAAAACTAAATTGAATTGAACTAAAATTGGAAATTTTAGATTTAGGGTTAATTGAATAAATTTGTGAAATGTAAATAATTAAAGGATGTTTTATGATTTCAAATGTATGATTTCGAAATGTTATGATTTTCAAAGTGTAATGATTTCAAGTATTTTGGTATCGAAAGATTTATAACTTTGGAAATATTATGATTTTTTTGGAAAGTGAATATATGTTTGAAATGGAAATGAATTTGTTTGACCTAAATTTTTGTTTATTTGGGACTTTGGATTATTTTCTAAATCTATTGTTTTAAGAAACTTTGAAACTGAATATATGAAATTAGGAAGAAATGATCTGGCGAAAACATGTATGATTTTGAAACTGAATTGATATTGAAATGGTTTGAAATTGAGAACCTTGTTTATTTAAATACTTTGATTTGAGAGTTATCGAACTTATATAAAATTGATTTGTATAAGTATGAAATTAATTTGAAAACTGTTGATTCGAAAAGGTACCTATACTCAATTTGTAAAGAGAAATCTTATATAATCGAAGTCTATATAAGTATGATTTGATATACTATTGATTTGGGAAGTATTCTATTTGAAATGAAATCTTATATATAATGGACTTTATATAAGTATGATATTTGAAAGTGATTTTGAAAGGTACTATATGATACATATTTTCGAAGTAAAGATATGGAAAGTGCCTTCTGCTTGATATCCGCTTTGTGGCCACATTGTGGATTCATTCTATCGATATTATTCTCTCCGATTTTTTTTCCGGATATGATACTCGAGTGTCCATCGAATTCTATGGCAATCTCCATGGTCTTAGGATTACGACTGCGTAGCGTAATTCGCCTGGCTGAGATGGCCTGGGGGGACGGATGTTTCCTGGGGGATCCAGGCATAACCATTGTGTATCCTGCAATCTATATAGGTCGTAGTAGTAGCGAAATCTGCTGGCTGAGATAGCTTAAGGGTACGGATGTTTCCTGGAGGATCCAGGCGTAACCATTGTGTATCTACGGTCTACTAGTCATTATGGCGTAATTCGCAGGGCTGAGATAGCTTACGGATGCAGATGTTTCCTGGGGGATCCAGGCGTAACCATTGTGTATCTACGATCCATGGTTAGATAAATGTTTGCTCTGGTTGATTTGTTTGGATTGTACTTTCCATATCTGTTATTTTAAATGGTTTTTCAGTATTTTCACTGGGTGTTGAAACAAGTCTACCAAGTACCTGGAGAATTCTAGCTTTGCGCCTGATCAACGCATAGCCAGAGTCTATAGGAACGGAAGCAAACTTGTTAAGACATCGAGTTACAAAAGTATTTTGATAAAGTATATTATATAAAGGATATTTTGATCATATATTTTATTTGTCTAAACAATTTAATTTTTTTTAAATATTATTTACTGTGAACTATCAAATTTGAATCAAATGACTATTCATCATGTTATAAAATGTATGTTATAAAATGTTAAATATAAAATTTTAAATTGAAACTTATATAGTTTTAAATATGGTTCATCCTTTTCTTTCAACCTATTCTCCCTTCTAGCTATTTGTACCTTCTTCTTCTTTGAGGGTCCTTTCTACATTGTGAAAAGAGTTGGTTCTTTGGCTTATTGTTTAGATTTGTTTGAGAAACTTTCTGGAGTGCATGACGTATTCCACGTCTCACATCTCCTTTAGTATCTGCTTGACCCATATCTTTTTGTCCAGCCTTCTGCTCTTGATAGTTTGGATATTGAGCCAAATCTGACAGTTGAGAGGAAGCCACTTCGTATTTTCGATAGAGGTATGAAGCAGCTCAGAAGGAAATCTGTTAATCTGGTCAAAGTACAGTGGAGTACTGACGATTGAGATTGTACCTTGGAAATGGAGGAGAGCATTCGTGCTTCGAATCCGGAATTGTTCGTTTCAGGTACAATTTTGTTTTTCTATCTTGTTTCTCTTTATTTTCCTTGCCCGTTCTTTTCGAGGACGAAAAGATTTGAGTGGGGGAGAGTGTGACAACCCTAGATTTTTTTGAATATAATTTAAATTTGACTTTATTTTTGTTTGAAATTATTTTAAATTTTTTTATCGTAAAATTTCATTTCTAAATATTTTTAAAATGATAATAAGATTTTTCTAAAATTTACTGCATTTATTTTCTATTTTTAAAGGCTAGTTTTCTTTTTTCTGCAATTTTCTTCATTTAATTACACTTAACTAAAAAAAATTTATTTATTTTTGTGCATGCATTTTATTTTTCTGTTCTTATCTTTATTTATAAATATTTTTCAAGTACATATAATTTTTCCAAATCTTGTTGCATTTATTTTCAAATTTTTAAGACTACTTTGCAATTTTTGCTGTTTTTCTTAATTAAATTATATATAATTAATATTTAATTATTTATTCTTGTTTATTTACTAAATTTTTGAGTTTTTATCTGAATTTATATGCATATTAGTTATTTAAAAAATTGCAAAAGAAATTGAGATATTTGAAGAGTTTTTGTGACTTTTGTTATTCTTTGACTTTTTGTATTCACACCTTTTCAATTTCAACGATCACTTTAATTCATTTTGCTGCCTTTACACCTCTCTCTTTATCAGACCACTTCCTCATTTCATCTCATGTGAATTTTTTTTCTCATCATCAAAAAGATTTCGGCCATTCCTTCTTGTGAAAAAATTTTGGTAAGAAACTTTCTTTTCTTTTTTACTTTTTCATTGTTTTGTTCTTTGATTTTCACTTGCTTCTTCTCTTTAGGTTTAGCCCCTGCCACCCCAACCACCTTGCCGCCTCCACCACCACTAGAACCCATCATCACCACCTCCTCTCCAACCCCCTAGCCAAGCCGAGCCACCTATGTTGAAGATCCATCACAAAATTGCATAAAAACTACACCTATATGAACCATAGCCGAGCACACCATGCACCACCACCCCCAAACACCCCCTTGGCCGCCACCTACACCACCACCACCTCAAACCCGACCTGCACCCTCTGCCACATCACCCTTGGTCCACACCAGACTTGGCCATGCCCATATAGCCTTGGGTCGTGACCCATTGTTGCCTTGAACCTAGGTTTTGTTGCATTTGCTTGTAGTTTCATGCATCACCACTTTGCACCATCTTCTTCCCATGCTAGGCCGACCATATGAACCCACAACCAGACCCAAACACACTCCTTAACCGTACCTTTCCAGCCTATAACTGAAACACAAGTGGTAGAAAGCAAGTGCAAACACTTTGGTGATGTTTGGTGTATTCATTTCTAGCTTTGTTTAATCGAATTTGGGTTTGAAAACTTATGTTGGTTATATTGTTTTGTTTGAATTGTATTCAAGGAAATTAATCTTTGGCTCTCCCACGCGAATCTTTGTCATGCTATCCTGCTTTTATGGATCTCGGTTGTGCATTCGTTTGTTGTCATCTTCAGCATATACTTGTGAGTTATTCTCACCAGACAGTTTTATACTTATATAACTAGTAAATCGATCACATCTGAATCTGTAAAATGCATCACCATGTTATATCTGCTATGTTATGATCATATGATGTTCACCCATGCTTATTTACATGTTATATCATATATTACTGTTATTTTATGCTGTTCTGTTATTTATATCAGTTTATCACACTGCAAGTTCCCTTTAGATTAGAATCACTATGGGTTGAAATGATATATACCCGAACGGACTTTAAAATAGGGGAAAATTGATATGGGCTGAAATGATAGGCCTGAATGATTTTCAATTATTTCATTTTACTTGGGACTGCGGTTTGAAATGATAAAACTTGGGTTTTCTTTGTAAATTATGGGTTGAAATGATATATTACCCGTATCACTTTACCTAGTGTAGAAAATGATATACAGACCCGTGGTTAAGATATATTTTTCTAAAAATTTTAAAATATTTTAGAAATGTAAATTTAATAATATTTTGATTTAAACTTAATTAAAAATGATTTTTGTAAAGTATTTTGATTTTTCTGAGAATTTATAAGTGAAATAAATTAATGATAAAGTGGAAATTTGAAATATAAGTCATTTTGGAAATGTGAATTAATTATAAATGGAATTTAAAATTAAATATAAAGATATGATAAATTTATGATATTTTTGATTTAAATAAATTTAAAATTATTTTATAATATATTAATGGATTTTGAATAAGTTAAAATGTGAAATAAATGAATATTAAGTTGAATTTTGAAATATAACTTAAATTGAAAATTTTTGAATTTTGTTTAAAAGTGAATTTTGAAGTTAAGTAGATAAAATGAAAATTAAGTTATATTTTGAAATTTAAACTTAAGTGTTAAGTTAAAATTTAATTATATGAATTGAAACTGAATGTTGGAATTTAATAAGTGAGTTATTATTAAATATTGATTTTTGAATGGAAATTTAACTTTATAAAATCATGAATTTAAGGAAAATTAAATGATGGTTATAAAAATGAAAATGTATGATTTTATAAGTTTGAAATGGTTTAAATAAAATTTTAATGGTTTGTGAAAGTATAGTGAATATTTGGAATTTAATTAACAGCATTTTGAAATGCTATTATTTCTAAAGTAAAGGATATTACAGCATTTGTAAATGCTGTAGTTAATATAAATGAACTAAAGGGCTAAATTGAATTAATGGCTATTATAGCACTTTGTAAGTGCTATAATTGTTGAATTTAACTAAGGTTTTATTTGAATTAATGTAATCCTATTACAACATTTTGAATGCTGTCTTTTGTTACATTGAATTGTTTTAAAGGTAACTTTCCGTAGCACTTTTCTAAATGCTGCGAAAGTTGAATTTTCATTGTTTTAATAAATTTAAGTGAATGAATGAGTTTTGAAAGATTAAAATTTTGTAAATTTAATAATTTAATGATTAAATATAATAACTTCATTTTTTGATTTAAAACGAAGTAATTTGTTTTGAAATATAAACAATTTTATAATGTGTGTTGAAATGGTATTTCAAATAAATGAATGTGGTTTGGAAGATACAATATTTTGATATTTTGAAATGGATTTTTGAATGATATTGAATTTTGAAATGATATTTTATTTCGAAGTATAAAATACCATTTTGAAATTTTAAACACGGGATGTATTTAATTTATAGTTTAATTGATCCTTAAAAGATGGGCAATCCCAAGCATCCTTTAAGTTATTGGGCATTTCTACTACAGTTCGCTTGAGTTGGTTTACATTATAAAAGTATATATGTCCTAACTCGAGTGTTTTCTGTTTTACTTTACACTCGGGTCAGCCTGAGTATTTACAGCTTAGCTTTGGATTCCTTTTTCTGGAGTTAGGAATCGCTGGAGATTCTGCTTGTCTAGTTATCTATTCCCTTTCAGTTTCAGTTGTTCTATTTCAGCTCTGGTATTTATAAACTTCTATGTATTTGAGATTTCTATTGTATATGTTTCAAACTGATATTGTGCATTTTTTTGAGAGTTTGTTATAGTAGCTTTGTGAACTACTATGGTATTTTAATTTCCACTGCGAGTTATTATGATATATCTATGTCTATGATTCTATGATTGTATTTCATTTTCTTTAAATTTATTTACAATGTGGTATTTTGAGCAATTCAGGTCCAACATGTGGATGCGAATGGCTGAAAATATCGGGTTGTTACAAAGATCTTATGTAAGTTAAATCAACGATAAATAAATATGGGTCGAACGGCGTCAGAGATGTTACGGGGTTTGACATCTCCTATCCAGTGTCTAACGTGAGTGCAGTAACTTAAGAGATGTTCTGTATTCACATCTCCTTAGGATCCGTTAAACTATCTACTATGTAGTACAATACGCTATTATGATATGTCTACAGTAAAGTAAAAGCATTAAAATTGTGTTAAGCCGTTACCCATATCCCCATTAACACATTTTTATATATTCCCATGGTCTATACAGTACCGTAATTCCTCCATAAATTGGAGGCCTATCAAAGGGCACTCCATATGTATGGTACAAAACAAACTCGTAGAAGGCGCGCTAGGGCATGTGAACACGACACATGAGGAAATGCCAGAGTAGATATACCATTTGCGTATTCGGACTGGTGGTAATGCATAGCAGCTACTACCACCAATCTCGAAGCACACTCCCAAATCAAAATCAAAAGGTGGCCACCAAATCAATCACAAAATCAGAATATAATATAGAAGAAGTGTATCCTATAGGAGGAATGACCTCACTTGGCCCGGCGTGGCTCTTAGTTTTAGTCGCATCTAAGCTGACTCACGGGAGTCAGGGTCACGTCATACCTCATATAGGAATCGTTCACCAAACCATCCTACTTAATTTCTGGAATCTCCACCACGTACACAGTTGCTAAAGTGGCTTTCGGTATTGGCAGAGAGTATGACAATATCCGATCCCAATTTTTTAAAAACTAAATGCTTAATTCACACCGGATGGTTCTTTTACATTTCAAAAGTCAATTCACAATTTATATCAAAATATCATATTCTCAAAACCATATCGCTTTCTAAATCATATTCACTTTGAAATCGTATTCACCCTTTGAAATCACATTCAAATCATATTTACTTTCAAATCATATCCACTTTCAAATCATATATAAAGATATAAACACCTCTACTTTATTTAATTGAAATTTAGTAAGATAGTTTAGATAGTTATAGATAGTTTTAAATAGTTGTAAATAGTTAAAAAAAAACTCTAAAATAATTTAAATTATATTAGAATAGTTTAAACTGATTTAGGATAGTCAAATAGATTTAAAATAGATTTAGATATAATTAAAATAGATTAAATAGCTTTAAAATAGATTAACTAGATTTAAATTAAATTAAATGGTTAAATAAGTTAAATTGGTTTAGAAATAGGTTAAAATAATTTATATAGTTAATATAGGCTAAAATACTTTAATAATTTTGAAATCTTAATAATTATAAAATTTTTAAATAATATATTTTTAAATAGTTTATATTAAAATATGAATTTGGAATTTATGTAAATTTAATTATTTATTTTATCTCAACATATTTGGACCATTTCACATTTCCAAATCACAAAACCAATTTTAATACATTTCAAAGTTATATTTCAAACAAATTAATAACTCAATTCCGGAAAGTTTTAATTTATACTTCAAAGATCAACTTTAACTTTATACTTTCAATTAAATTTCTTAAAGCAATTCCTTTAAACCAATTCACATTTCACATAGAACTTGATTTTCCAATAATAATTCAATTTATATAAATCAAATTTTATTTCAAAATGTCATTTAAATTAAATTCCAAAATTTAGAATTTAAAAATCATTTAATTTAACTAATCTCGTGTTCGTATATGATTCTCTACCATAAGGTCATGTGATACGGATATTTATCATTTCAATCCGCAATTAAAATATTTTATGGTTTTATATCATATCAAACCGCAATCCCAAATTTAGATAAATTTCATAAAATCGCTCAAGTCTATCATTTCAACCCACAATGATTTCTCCTAATCTCTAGATCATTCGGATATGTATCATTTCAACCCATGGTGAACTTGCAATTTATAATGATATAAAATACAACATCCATTCATCCAATAATAACAATATATCATCTATCACAATCATCATCCAATCAATCAATAAACATCAATAGATAATAGGTTATCATTTACAGGAAAATAACTGGCAAATTTAAATTCAATAATAAATTAAATAATAATTTCATTCAAAATAATTCAAATTAACTGAGATGACGATTTAAAATATACCAACAGTCACAAATAAATTTACAATCACACCATAATTCTATTTAACAAACATAAGAAATTTTAGAAGTTGTGAGTGACTAAAACACTCACCTTTGAATTTAAATCCAATTTAAACCCAAAATTCAAACAGCCATAGAATTCATCCAAACAAGCGTCGAAATGTTCGGAATTTCGATACGATCCCAGGGAAGGAACCGGGCATGAAATGGACATCATATGTAAAAGTTATACACGTTAGAAGATAGAAAATTTAAGTTAAATAAAATAAAATAAAAACGAACCAATCCATACAAGCCACATCACCCTCCCATATCTCATGTGACTGAACCCTACCAAGCAACCTCGAACTCGAACGACACCGCAGCGCCGGCCCCTTCCACTTGATCGCACGCGTGTTGGAGGCCGCATCTGACATCGCGCATGTAACAACCCGCATATTTATCGATTTTATATTTAAATGTTATATTTAAATATTTTATCGTTAGTCGGATTTTCGTCCGAAAAGCTACTTTTTGCAAACAGCCGAATTAGGACTCGAGACCACCCCCATTGAGTTTAAAATGTCGTTTGCGACCTTTTTGAGTATAAGCTTCGATATGTTTGGAGATAGTTGATTTTTGCTACTTTTTCCCGCTTATGAATTTGGTTTGGACTGCACCCTCATTAGCTCAGCCCAACCCCCTTCTCTTCATAACTTCTCCTCTTTGCTTAAACACTCAAGCTTTAGCAACAATGGTGGAAGAGAATGGGAAATAGAAATTCCTAAGCCCTAGCTTGCTTTGCAAATCCATCATCTTGCTCCAAACTCAAGTGAACCCATTGGTAAGCATCTCCTTCTTCTTCTCCAACTCATTCTCTCTTTGATTTCAGAAAATTCCTAAACCTAATTTAGGAAATGGTTCTCCTTTAAGCTTAGATTCAAGCTTGTTGGGTTGGAATTGAAGAGTGATTGTTCTTACCATTGCTCAATAGCTTCTTCTTCAATCGTTTGGGTTCAAAGGTGAGATTTTTATCTCACATCTTTGTATATAATTATCTTCGATTGTTAGGTATGAATTCCTAACACTTATTCATGTGCAATTGATTTTGGTTTGGATTGATTTCGTGTATATTCCAATTTTTGGTGTTTTGGTCTAATTTATGAAAATCCTATTATGGATATTTGGATATTGATATTTGAGGCGTATCGAAGAGCCGTTTAGGCTGGGTTGTCGTTCGACGTAATTCCTTAGTCATCGCCATTTGCTCGTTCGATCGTTTCCGATATTCGTTTGGCCATTTTTGGCCTAGGTTCAGGGAATGCCCTGAACCACAGATTCAGACGTCTGAAACGTGATATTCAGACGTCTGAATATTGTTCTGGGAAGATTTCTATTCCCAGATTCAGACGTCTGAATATATGGTTTCAGACGTCTGAATTGATTCATTTGGAACCAGAAAGGAAATAGGCTAAAAAGTGCCTATTTCAGACGTCTGGATTCAAGGATTCAGACGTTTGAATTCCGTCTTTGGAAAATATTTATTTTCCAGATTCAGACGTATGAATCCTTGATTTCAGACGTCTGAATCTGCACTCTTTTGCCTATTTGCCTATTTGCTTGAGAATTCCAATTTAAATCGATTCGTGATGATCCTATTTGTTGTTATCATTTATTATGACTTTGATGACTCCTTTTTAGGGATTTTTGAATATCCATTTCAATGGATTCTTTATCGGTTTCTTTGGATTTTATTCACGTCTTCGAATGTGAATTTTACTGATTGATTGTTCTTACAATCTTCTTTGTGATTTGTCACTTTAAAAATATAAAGGTTTTATATACTAGTAGTAAATATCAAAACTCTTTCTTCAAATGATTTCAACGCTATTTTATTACAAAGCTCGTTTTCTCAAACCGACTTCTAATCTATTAGTATATACAAACTTTACCTCACTCGTATGAGAAATCTAACTAAACGACTTAGTAAAACAAGTGGTATGAAACGCTTGCGTTTACTTCGTCGGTTAATTCTTAGACTTGTTCGATTGAATCTCTTGTGACAATTTTCTAGTGGAGATCTACAATTTGTTCGTAAATATTTAAGTTAAGCTAGTGGTTATGGGACATGAAGCTAAACTCATATATTTACTAGCTTACTGTAATTGACACTTCTCTTTGATCATGACGATCATTTTATGTTTTAGACTAGCATTGTGCAATGTCTTTGAGATTTGGTTCATCGGATGTCACGCTGTACGACGTCGTTGTTCCCTTTGATTGTGTTTTGGTTCATCGGATGTCACGCTGTACGACGTTGTTGTTCCCTTTGATTTTGTTTTGGTTCATCGGATGTCACGCTGTACGACGTCGTTGTTCCCTTTGATTGTGTTTTGGTTCATCGGATGTCACGCTGTACGACGTCGTTGTTCCCTTTGATTGTGTTTTGGTTCATCGGATGTCACGCTGTACGACGTCGTTGTTCCCTTTGATTGTGATTTGGTTCATCGGATGTCACGCTGTACGACGTCGTTGTTCCCTTTGATTGTGTTTTGGTTCATCGGATGTCACGCTGTACGACGTCGTTGTTCCCTTTGATTGTGATTTCTGGATTTCGTGTGTTGAATTCTGGAATTTATGTTTCACCAATTTTTACGATTGGCATTGATATATATGTCATTTATTGTGGCTTGGTGAATGAAATTAGGAGTATGACATTCCTTTTTGGATCTTTGAGAAGATTTTTTGATATTGATTAATCGTTTGTTGATTAATCTGATATCTTTCGTTCTATATCATGTTATCTGATATTTATAGCTAGACTGATCCGTTTATTATTTTCTTATAAATAATACTCAGGTCAGACCGAGATGTTGCAGGTGCTTCGACTTGACTTCTCTCCAGGGATCCATTACTCTGACCTTTTGCTTACTACGTAGATTAGTAGTTTTTGTTGTATACTCTTGAGATATTGACTCATTGATGTATTCTTTTGTATAGCACTTGTATCTATTCCTTTGTGATGTCGTGGATCTTATTTGACCACTACTCTGATATACACTTTCATGTGTAATATTCATATCTATTTCCGCCTTTGTGATATGAATTGTCTGTGACTGATTTATGTTATGTTTATTTCTATATTTATTTCTGAAGATATTATAGCCACTGTGTAGTAGCTTTGAGTTTGTGTCGGTATGTCGAATTTCCCTCTTGATAAGAAATGCATGTTATACTATCTGACATATCGATGCTCGCGCAAAGCAATTACATGGATGGTCGCTCCTCAACAGCCTTATTCTCCGTGCTAGTCGACAGCATTACTCCGTAGTGTTCTTGTCTAGCGTGGGTATAGAGGTGGGGCGTCACAGCGCACCTTGCCTCGGCTCTCGACCCCCCTTGTGAATGACCTAGCATCCACGTCACGAAGAACGGAGAGCAGCCGCCACCGCCACCATATGATTTTCGAAACCTAGTTGAATTTTGTATGAAAATCAAGCCATCAAAATGCCATATGGACTACGCCGATGGGCTACATTCGCTGCTCTCCAACCATGGTAGCATCGATTTGTCGATCAGACAGAGTTGATCTCGACGCGATGGGTGGTCGAGATTAGTTCTTCAATTTACGGACGAATAAAGGTTCGATTTGGAAAACGAATTACAGACCTGAGATGCGCTCGTCGAGAGCTTCAAATCGATATATATTTCGATATAGTTTGAGGAGCTTGATTTTTTGGATTTGGAATTTGATTTGAAATTTGAATGGAGAATTTGTTTGTCTGCCATTATGATGAGGAGTTGAGAAGAAATGTACATACAGACAAATGAGAATAGAAACAACTTGGGTTTATAACGAGGTATATATAGGTGTGCCTGAAAATAGAAAGAATGGACCAGATTGATTGAACGATAAACGACCCGAAAGCCCGTTTCGACTCCGAAACGAAAATGGGTCAACCCATATATCAAAACAGATGTTTACAAATATTTTAAACTCAATGGAATATGTTCCAAGTCCTAATTCCATTGTATGAAGATGTTATGTTAAAATCAGCTTATTTCAAATTCATATCAATTGATTTTAATTTAATTGATATCTGGGCATTTCGAGCCCGTACGATCAAATGACAAGTCCGTTCGCTACGAAACTTGAAATCCTACAATAATTCACCACTACGGATCCGATGAAACTGGTGTCGTCGAAAACCGAGTTAGTGGCCAAAATGGTTATATTTCAGTTAATTAAATAAATTAGTAAATATTAATTAAATTGCTTTTCAATTCAAATCTAATAATTTACAATTTCTATCCCTTTGGGTTACTTAGAAATTTAAAATCCTTTAAAACCAATTTCTATATCAATTAAAAGTTAATAATTCACAAATTACAGTATTTAATTTCAATTTCAGTAAACTCGTTAATTATCAATTGAAATTCCAATAAATCCATTTATTTGATTTCTCAGTCTTGTTATTAAATCAATTATTAACTTATCATCTTAAGGGTAATATTAATATTGGTTAATATCCTAATACATTAATAATTTCCCAATTCATCCAAATTTCAATTGACATAGTATTTAATTTCATTTACCTACAATAAATCCATTTGTTATAGATTGAATTCCAATTAATTATAATTAGTTCCAATAAACTGACTTGATTCAATTCTAATCTTTTTATTAAGTCCATTATTACTCTATAAACCTATTTAACCCTTGTTTTACCTTTCATTATCTTAA
This sequence comes from Allium cepa, assembly GCA_030765085.1. Lineage (NCBI taxonomy): Eukaryota > Viridiplantae > Streptophyta > Magnoliopsida > Asparagales > Amaryllidaceae > Allium > Allium cepa. Next base: position 256,279,221 of record CM060929.1, read on the forward strand.
TATACTCCAATTTCCATCTTTAGCTTTTATTAACTATCATATTTCCATTTTATTGTATTTTTGTCAAATATATACATTAATTATGATTAAAAAAAATAATTTATTTAACTTGGTTTCATTCTTTTCGTTACATCACCATCAAATTATGAATAGAATTAGCACTTCTATTCATTTTGTTACAATCATAGTCTCATTTATTGTCTTAATCTTATTAATGTAACATTAAAGTTCATTTAATTCTAATTGATTTTCCATTTTAATTAATAAACTAAGTAAACATGTAACTTATAATAATCGTTACCATAACTATTAATTACACTTATGAAATTCATTAATTACAAACAAATGTTATAATTCTTATATAATACTAATTTTATTCAATTACACTTGACCATCTATTTTATACAATAATTAAATATTTACATTTGTTTCATGTTTTAAATTTTATAACCAAGTATAACAATTTACATTATTTCATTATTGGAATTTCATTTTAATTGTTTATAATTAGTTTTAATTACCATGATTACATTTTATTTTAGCATTTATTTCATTATTAAAGTACAAAGTTTTTATATCTTTCCATGTTAAATTACCAAACTTATTAATTTAACAATTTAATTATTGAAAATTTAAGGGTCGTTATAATAGTGGTATTTGTTTTCATAACAAAAGTGGTGCATTGGAAAATATAGAAGTACCAAAATTATTTGGATTATTTTGAAATTATAGACTAAGCCATAGTTTTGATAAATAATTCTTTGATTGTATGATTATGAATCATATGGTACTTGTGAATTATATCTCAAACAATTAAGGGCAAAGCAATCATTCAGTAGAAGTGGCATAAGAATTGATGAACTCTTCGGATTGATACACATAGATGTATGCAATCATAAGTCTAATAATACTAAAATGGTTCTGCGTACTTCATTTGAATTTACAAATGAATTATCATTAACGTGAACATGTGTATTTGCTACACATGTAGTAACGTCCCAAAATTTTCGACCTCGAAAATTCGACACTAATACGTTCGCTGTAGAAGTGCCGAGCAATCGAATGTTGAAAATCCCAGATTGTTAGGATAAAGAAGAAAAGAGGTAGAAAAAGAAACAGAAAACAACAACACAGAATCTCACATTCGCAATGGATTAAAATTTATCAAATAATAGCATTTACACAAAGAAAGCTGTTATTGTTAATTTACAAACAATATATCAGAGTACAACTAAAATGGACAGTTGTAAAAATTTGTCTCAGAAATCAAACAATACAACTTTAATACACAGCAGAATACTCCATATGTTCCTACCATCCAGCTCGCCACCTGAGCTCCAGATCGTCCTAACCTGAAAATTCATAATATTCAGTCTGACCAAAGCATTACATTAAAGTAACACCTGAGTCAGGCTGGAAACCAACGTGAGTAAACCCATATGACTTGATATACTAAGTTATAAAACTTCTTGAAATCCAGGGTAACCTATACCTCAATACGAGTTCTTATCTTGCTAGCCAACATTTGTTCCACAAAATAAATCTAAGTACCGTTTCTTAGTTTCAATAGTCCAGTTACTTAATTTATTCCAGTCCGGCGCATTTGATTTTATAATCAAATTTATAAAGAATTTTAGATTACTAATTGAAGTGGTTCCGGCTATTGCTGATATCCGACACCTATCTCTTCGAATCCAATACCATCTTTAAACCAAGTTGTTTAAGCGAATAAAATTCAATTTTTTAAATTCAGAATGTCATATTTACTCAGCAATTCATCACAGATAGATAACCACATTATCACAGTTCAAATAAGGCATTCATATTACAAAGCATCACCAATTACAGACTAGGGATATTAATCAATCCACGCGTTCAATCCAATTTTACCATTCATAAGCAAGATTAATTTGTCGAGGAAATTCTAATCAATTTAATTTAATTACCAAATTTATTAAATTAATTACTTTCAAATCCTTCTTAATTTAATTAATTAAAAAACATTTATTATTAATTAATGAAATTAATTGATCATCCTTAATCATTGACATTAATTAATTGTCCTTAAATTACTCACATTAATTTACGAACCTTTAATTTCTTATACCAATTAATTAACCTTTAATTACTTATGACCTTAATTAATTAAAGATAAACTATTTAATTATCATTTAAGTTTTATTTAATAAACCTTTGGAATTAATTTATTATTAACCCAAGAAATAACTTAAGTCCTTTCAATTAATTAATAGTTAAAAATATTTCATCTTCTTAAATCAACGACTTAATTGCACTATTTAATTCCGCTTTAATAACTTAAGAATTAATTTAAAATAATGGACACATAATAAAATACTTTGAACTTAACTAATTTAAGTTAAAAATATTTTATATTACCTTTATCAAATTTACACTTAAACCAAACATTGTCATTTTGAGAAGTGGGTTAAGAAGATTGTTCAGGTAAAACTTATATTTTTTAAAATTTTAAAAACCCTCTTAATACACCCTGATCACAATTCGGGGCCAAACCCTGTTCCTATCCTTATTCAAACATGAATCTAAATCCAACTTCTAATCGCCCTTCTTCTCTTCTAAACTCGAACCAATCCCGATGCCTTCCCGAGACCCACCCGAGCTAAAACCCCTTCCTCCCTGCACCTTCTCTTTTTTCTTCCTCTTCTCGTCAAAATCCTCCTGCTACCATTTGCAAGCATCCCACATGCAGGTGTACACTTAACCGAAGTCACTCCGACCCCCACAAGGCACCTCCGCCAAGTCACCGTCGACCACCTGAACTCGCTACCACATCTGAAACCCCTGAATTCGCCCCCACTCAAAAATTCACCGTTAAAACCACAAGCTTCAGACAACCGACACCTAATAGCCCCTTGTCTCGTCACCTCCAGCCACCACTCCCTGCCAGAAAACACCCAGACATCCGCCATGACCTTCTCCTTCAAGTCCCCCTAGTCCGCAACCGTAAAACTTCACCGTGACGCCGTAGATCGGTGTCAAATCGAACATGCCTAAAACCCTAAAATCTCTTCAACCAACCAATCCATCAAATAGAAAAATCAACCAGCATTTTTCTCATGCTACCCACCTCTGCAGCTATCTCCTGGTCAAAAAGCGACCCCTACCATCAATTGGTTCTCCAGAATTCAAAGAAGACAAGTTTTCCGATCATCCCCAATTCCTCCTTAACCACAAGCTTAGAAATTGCAAAACTCTCACCAAAAATCATCATTCCTAAAGGCAAATCTAGTTATATAACCAAAACACGAAATTTAAAAAGCTCAATTTCTGACTTGACTTGACTCTTACTATAATTTCATTGTTTTCCACGTGATAACTTAATAATTTCGCTTGAAACTATTTTAAAAATAAGATTTCATGTTTACAAACACATTTCTTTAAGACATCATAAGGTTTCAGTAATTAGTGAAAAGAATTAAATTTTTGAAAGAAAATTTTGGCCAGTGATAACAACCAGAGACATACATGTATACATTCAGTACATTCAACTTGTATACCCAGACAAAAACACATTTCTTCATCCATGCATAACTTTTACGCAACATTTCTACCATTTTTTCTCACTTGTATCAGATAATAAAGTAGGTTAGGCTTAAAAAGTGAAGTTTACTCACCTATTGTTGAACAGAGGAATAGTTTTGAAAAATCTAGAAGTGCTCATGGAATTGGAAACTGCTAGTTGATCTTGAGATTACTACAGATCTTCCTCTTACTGGGTTTTAAGATGAGTTGCATCTGAATTAAACATGCGCTTCAATTTTTGAAACTTGAAATAGTTGTTTTTATTAACTTTTCTTTTGGTTTTGGTTTGTAAAAATGAAAGAAAGAAGGGAGTTGAGAATATGTATATGTAAAAGAGAATACCGTGTACAACCTTTAGTTTCTCATATTTATTTTTTTTCTTTTAAAAGAAACAATAGCCACTTGTACACATAGTTTATTTCCTAGCTTAGACATGTCCTTAGTCAATATTTTATATTTTCTTTATGTTTTATATTTTTTTAAGTTGTAAATTTTTTATATTTACTTTTTATTTAATATGGTTATTTAATATGATAAAACCCTTTTATGTTTTATACTTGTGCTTTTATATTTACTAATTTTATTTATCTCATGTATAATTCAAAAAAATTATTAAAACCTTTTTATTTTATTCTTATTTAAAATTTAAACTTAAGTTATTTATTCTTAAATTAATAACTAGATATGAATACTAGTGTTTAAAAATGTAGAGTTTTAAATCTAGATTATTTTTAAGATATCTATTTTGAATTTCAAATTATAGTTTTATTCAAAAACCATATATATATATATATATAATAGTAAAATAGCAAGCATATTTCATTTGTTTGAAAATATAATTTTTGCAACTTTTAAACAATTATATTAGAAGATTATCAAATAAATATTTATCCAGATATATATATATATATATATTATTAGAATTATTTGTTCAACTTATAAATTAGTGTTTCAATAGTAAAAATCAGTTAATTACCAATTAACAGATGTCCGAAAATCCGGGTTATCACATTCCTCCCCCTTTAAATCTTTTCGTCCTTGAAAAGAGACAAAGAAGAATTTCAAATTACAGTGCTTATAATCAGTTAAATTATTCTTAAACTTTTAAGTCTTAACTCTTTTTATTTAACTTTTTAAAACACTTTAAAAGTCTACATAATATTATCAAAATAGTTTTTTATAAAAGTTCTTTTTATAACTCGATGTCTCAACAAGTCCATCCTCGTTCTTATAGAAATTCGATCATACGTTGATCAGGCATAGGACTGAAAATCTGTAAGCACTTAGCAGACCTGTTTTCATCACCCAGTGAAAATACTTGAAAAATATTTTTGTGAAGATGCTCTGAAAATCATCACCCCCTCCATGGTCGTAGTTAACTCGATGGTTACGTCGCCATCCCAGCAAAACCATAGAAAACTGTGGGCCTCCGCGCCCATCGGTTACACCATAGAACTCGCCACAGATCGCAGCTGCACCAAGATTTTACGTCACCATCAGGGCAAAAACCCAGGTAACTGTAGGCATCAACGCCCTTGAATTTTGCTGCCAAATGAAACTTCTCCATAAAGACCACATAGATCGCAGACTACATCAGTCGAGTCCCAATGTAGCCTGTAAGCACTCATTGTCACACGACTTCCGCTATGTCTTCATAGATCACAGTCTACCGATGTTACGTAACTCTTCCAGCGAAATTAAACGTAGACCGTAGGCAATCACTGCCTCTCAACTTCCGCTATGGTGCATAGTAGATCGCAGTGACATCGAGTTATACTATCATCGTAGCATAACCCAAATGTCTCTGTAGGCATTAGCGCCCTCGACTTTCGCTACCCAACCACAATCCTCAGGAACTTCAGTTTGTCCAGATGTTCTCCTAGGATTAAATTTAGAATTCCCCCCTTAGGGCTCAAGGCAAAACCACCTCATGGATCTCCTACTAGAAGTTCATTTAAATGGGAGCGTCTTTTTCCTATAGCCAGTCTTAAAATATTTTATACTATACAGATATTGTATCTTTCAAATCATACTCCTTATGATTCACATAAAAATCTCCTTTACACAAAATCGATAGTTCCAAACTAGGCTTTCAAATTTCCAAAATTGACTTTTCCCAAAATTAAAAGCCTTTCAAAATTCATGGGTTCCAAAAATCTTTTTCCCAAAATCATTCTCATAAACTCGTTTATATCTATAAATATATATAAGGTTATTCCTTTAACTAGAACAAAATACTTTTGGATCATATCTTACTTATATAAATTCCTTTTCATATTTCAAATATTTTTCAGAAATCTTTTCCTTTGGGTTTAGATCCAACAAGGGGAGTTTTTCAAATGTAACAAATATATATAATTTTATTTATGCCAAATCAAATATTCAAGTTTGATTTCTTTACAAAGTTATTTAGCACGTTTCTCTTACTTTTCATAAAGTGAATTTCAATCACTGAAATACCCAATTTCCACTTTTATTCATCATATATTTCTCAAAATATTCATTTTTTACATTCTTTCAAAATTTCAATTTCATTCAACTACGTACGATGTACATATATCATCAGTACGCAAAATCAAATCTGATCGCTCGCTCGATTACACAGCTTCACTTCCGAACTAGTATCGTTCACTCGACTTCCTAGTGCGGACTCAGATCTGGTTTGTTGATCAGAAACTGTCATTCTCCTTGCATAGCCATAATTATGATAGAGAATTTTCAGAATCAATCAAAATTCCATATCCAGGGTTTGTTGTAGAAAATCGAGTGAAAAATCCCAACTCGGATCGATATACTATTCTTGAAACTCTATGCTCGAATCTGGATCAAATTGTTATGCGGATAGAACTATATACATACATCCTACTTATTTATCTTCATTTTGATTTTATTCACCTATTCACAACTGCTTCATTCCACCTGGTTTATCACTTCAATTATAAACACTTTGCAATCTGACCAACTTGAATTTAGAAAATAGCTTGAAAAGTTTTAAAATAGATAAGTAGTCGTAAAATAGTTATTAGTTGTAAAATAGCTGTAAATAGTTAAGTAGTTATAAAATAGTTGTAAAATAGTCAAATAGTCCAAAAGTAGTTATAAAATAAGTATAAGATAGTTTGGGGTTTAAAAGAAAGATTGTACAGTTAATAGTTAGGAAAAATAGATTTAAGAAAGTTTATATTAAATAATTCATTAGAAAATAGTCCAGAGTCAAACTGTTCAATTTTCCAATCTCCCATTCCATTAATTCAATTTAACTTCAATTCCCATTCCAAATTCAAATCATTTCCCACTTGAATTTACTTTTTCAATCTTTGATTCCAATTTTAATTAATTCAAAACAAATTTCAATTTGAAATAATTTCAATTCCAATCTCAACTTTAAACCATCTCGAATTATATAAATTCGAGTTAAATCTTAAATCTTGATTTAATCCCATAAATCAAATTAACCTTTACTTTTAAATTAACAACCTATATCTTAGAAAAATTAGTTCTGAGTGCAAATTTCAAAATTCCATTTTATATTACCTTTACTTAACATATTTCAAGGTTCAACTAGGAGTTCAAAACTTTTAAACAACTTAATCTATAAAATCCAGTTTATTACCCAAATTTAACTTCTAACTTTAAAACCAATTCTTAACAATTTAGTTTGCAAACTTATTTTTAACATTTAAATCTTAAGTTCAAAATGATTCCATTACCATATATTCAATCTTTATTTCTTAAAATCAAAATTATTTAAATAGTTTCAAATTAAAGTTTTATTCCAGCAGGGATATATATTATCTCAATCTACTTCTTAATTCATCTAAATAATCCAATTCACGGTTCCATAGATTATTAATAACAGGATGATATTAGGTTAAGTCAAAGTAAATAAACATCCAAATTATTTAAAACATCCATTTATAGCATCCATCTCAAATTTCCAGATCTCAAACCCGTTTTGATATCACACATAATAAAATACTTTGAACTTAACTAATTTAAGTTAAAAATATTTTATATTACCTTTATCAAATTTACACTTAAACCAAACATTATCATTTTGAGAAGTGGGTTAAGAAGATTGTTCAAGTAAAACTTTTTTTGTTTAAAATTTTAAAAACCCTCTTAATACACCTGATCACAAACCCGAGCCAAACCTGATTCCTATCCTTATTCAAATTTGAGTCTAAACCCACCTTCCAGTCGCCCTTCTTCTCTTCTACACGCGAACCAATCCTGATGCCTTACCGAGACCCACCCGAACTAAAATCCCTTCCTACCTGAACCTTCTCTTCTTTCTTCCTCTTCTTGTCAAAATCTTCCTGCTACCATATGCACGCATCTCATGTGCACATGCACACTTAACCGAAGTCACTTCGACCCCCACCGACACCTCCGCCAAGTCACCCCTGACCATTTGAACTCGCCACCACATCTGGAACTCCCGAATTCGCCCCCACTCAAAAATTCTCCATCGAAACCATAAGCTTCAGACAACCGACCCTAACAGCCCCTTGTCTCGTCACCACCAGCCACCATTCCCTTACAGAAAACACCCAGACCTTCGCCATGACCTTCTCCTTCAAGTCCCCATGGTCCGCAACCTTAAAGCTTAACTGTGATGCCATAGATCAGCGTTAAATTGAACACGCCTAAAACCATAAAGTCTCTGGAACCAGCCAATCCATCAAATAGAAAAATCAACCAGCATTTTTCCCATGATACCCACCTCTACAGCCACCTCCTGGCCGAAAATCGACCCCCACTATCAATTAGTTCGCCAGAATTCGACGAAGATAAGTTTTCCGATCATCCTTGATTCCTCCTTAACCACAAGCTTAGAAATTACAAAACTCTCACCAAAAATCATTATTCCTAAAGGCGAATCTAGCTATATAACCAAAACACAAATTTAAACAGTTCAATTTCTGACTTGACTTGATTCTTACTGTAATTTCATTGTTTTCCATGTGATAACCTAATAATTTCACTTGAAACTATTTTTAAAAATAAGATTTCATATTTACAAACATATTTCTTTAAGACATCATAAGCTATCGGTAATTGAGTGAAGAGAATTAAATTTTTGAAAAAAAATTTGGCAAATGATGACAACCAGAGACATACATGTATGCATTCAGTACAATCAACATGTATACCCAGACAAAAACACATTTCTTCATTCATGTAGAACATATACACAACATTTCTACCTTTTTTTCTCACTTGTATCAGATAATAAAGTAGGTTAGGCTTAAAAAAGTGAAGTTTACTCACCTATTATTGAACAGAGGAATAGTTTTGAAAAATCTATAAGTGCTCATGGAAACAAAAACTGTTACTTGATCATGAGATTGCTACAGATCTTCTTCTTACTGGTTTTAAGTTGAGTTGCATCTGAAGTAAACCTTTGCTTCAATATTTGAAACTTGAAATAGTTTTCTTTGTTAAATTTTCTTTTGGTTTTGGTTTGTAAAAATGAAAGAAAGAAGGGAGTTGAGAATATGTATATGTAAAAGCGAATACCGTGTACTGCCTTTAGTTTCTCATATTTATTATTTTATTTTATTTTCTTTTAAAAGAAACAATAGCCACTTGTACACATAGTTTATTTCCTAGTTTACACATGTCCTTAATCAATATTTTATATTTTCTTTATGTTTTATATTTATTTAGTTTTTACGTTTTATATTTTTTATATTTACTTTTTATTTACTATGGTCATTTAATATAATAAAACCAATTTATGTTTTATACTTATGCTTTTATATTTACTAATTATATTTATCTCATGTATAATTCAAAAAAAAATATTAAAACCTTTTTATTTTACTCTTATTTAAATTTTATACTTAAGTTATTTATTCTTAAATTAATAACTAGATATAAATACCAGTGTTTAAAAATGTGGAGTTTTAAATGTAGATTATTTTTAAGATATCTATTTTGAATTCCAAATTATAGTTTTATCCACAAACCATATATATATATATATATAAATAATAGTAAAATAGCAAGCATATTTCATTTGTTTGAAAATACAAGTTTTGCAACTTTTAAATAATTATATTAAAAGATTATCAAATAAATATTTATCCAAGTATATATATATATATATATATATATATATATTTGTTATCAGAATTATTTGTTCAACTTATAAATCAGTGTTTCAATAGTAAAAATCAGTTAATTACAAATTAACAGATGTCCAACAATCCGGGTTATCACATGTAGTATGTCTATGATAAATTCATAGAATATAAAACGAAAGTACATAACATAACGTGCAATAAAAAATAAAATGATCTGATTTAATCGAATAGTTGAGTATGTTGGAAAGAGTTTCGAAACATACCTAACATGAATAAAGATTCAATCTCAAAAGTCACTCTTTTCCATGATAACAATGTATCGATAAGGAGAAACCGAACTTTTTAAATAAAGTGATATTATTGATGAGGGAAATTGAATTAACTTCATTCTATAAGGTCATGTACTTAAGAGTAGTGCATAAGGTTAAAATAATTTCATTTAAAGAATAGTTTAAAAAACCATATAAGGGTTTATAAGTTAACCTAACATATCCTAGGTCAAGGAGTTTGTAGGTAGTGGAAGTTGAAAGACTGCAGGTAATAATTGTATATGAGGGATCTTTTATGGATCGCCCTAAAGAAGTACGAGAATGATCGTTAGTGGATGACCAATTTATGTTTTGAACATAAGTATCGTAAATTAAAACCAAACCAGCTTCATATATAAGGCAATTCATAAATTTTATGAATAGCAATTCCATTCTATTAATAAACAATTGTTTTTTAAGAAACACCAACTTCGTACCGAAGTAATTTATTTTAGAAATTATTGCTAGTAAAATGGATTTGGATTAGTTCCATAGATGAAACCGATTACGTAGGAAAAAAATGAGATTAGCCAAACATAAATGAACATAATGCATTAGAGTGTCTAATAAGTATTCTCGTATATTGAAGAGAAATTATGATTTTCTTATCAATATCAAGAATAGATAATCCTCAACTGTCAATTAAACCATTAAGGTTATCGACTCTATGATATGGTATGATGTGAAAATGAAAAATGGTTCCACATATATTATCGAAATGTAGTTTTGTTAGCTATACTCGAAGGGATATGATCCATCGGCCGTAAATATTTCTTTGAAGGTAAGACTATTGTAGTTGAAATATTGTAAGCCACATTAGTAAGAATAAATTCATAAATTTCAATGTTAAAATTAGTGTAACAGATTCATCATTCAACGTGCTCAAGTTAATTTGGATTTTACTCACAAATTATCGCTTAGTGTGAATTTGTGTTTTGATGCATATGTATTGAAATAGAAAATTCCAAATAATGACTTAGAATAGATTGTTTGCACATAACAATCAAGGTATCTCGAAGTCAGTAGTAGGGATATTGAATTTGTGGGTTCTCGAATTTGATCCTAGAATAAATACGAAAGTATCGTTTGACAAGCGTCAGAGTTGAACAATTGTTTTGATAGAAATATCATATAGTTTGATTTTTAGTGAAAATGTAGAGGAAGTGTGTGTCTAAACTACAAGTAAACAACATACTGGTGATTGTTAATGACGTAGTCATGTTAAAATCAGTTCTAGTTTGTTTGTTTAATACTCAATATTAGATTTGTGAATAATATCTTTTATAATACGTATAAAGGATGTTTGGAATGTCCGAAAACGACATGCACATACACCATATTAAAACATTTATTAGGGAACATGCAAGATTCCTTATGCATTCGAAATAGGAATTATCATACATGTTTTATTGTCAGTATCATATTTAGCTAATGTATTTTATCCATGAAACTAGTAATAAATCCAAAATTAAGATCGCCCAATAGTAGTTTAGTGTGTTCTCCAGTATTTAGAAATATTAAGGATATAGAAACGACAAATTCTTTAAAAGAGTATACAGATTCAAACTTCATAAGTGATGTGGAGTATAATATATCAATGTTGGAAATTTTCCAAACGAAAGGATTTGTGGCTAATTTAACCAAAAATCTAAGCATGTTGCCTTGAATAACGCTACAATAAATGCGATGTATAAAATAAATGCAAAAATTTAGAACTGAGCTAGGGTAACTACCAGTATTAAGAATACAACATCATTGTCATATGATAACAATGATGTGATAAGAGCTCACGAGTCAAGAAACATACTTTAAATAGTTCTTGTGGTAACATGGGTTTCGAGCATCTAATAAATGGGTAATTAACTGTTTTAATCAATTAAACAGATAAAATTCTGATAATAAAAGATATCTGGAAGTGTAAATGAATTTGGAAATATAATAAAAACTGAAATATAAATATCTGGGTAAATATTGGTAAACTCCTAATATAATTTCTTAAAATTTATATATTGAATTTTGTTTGTTCAATATGTATATATGTTTGAGTTGATTTAAAATTTGAATTAGTATTGATTTATATTTAAATAAATGGATTGTAATTCAAATTTGAATTTGAATTTGAATCTGAATTTGAAACTTGAATTTAAAATTTAAATGAATACCATAGTAAAATAATTTGGATTCTTAGCAGTTTAGGTGTTCTGCCTAACTCCTGTATCTAAAGTTTTTATTACTTTCGTAATAAAAAGTGGACGGTTGTAACGCCCCACTCCGAGACCCACTCTAGTAAAGAGTATTACGGAGTAATACCGTCTACTAGAACGGAGAATAGAGTATAATGGAAGCGACCATGTGTAATCAAGCTATAACTAACTACTGAATACGTCGAATAGGTGGTATTCTTTTCTTAAGTGGTTCGACATATCCAATAGATATTTATAACGAGATTACAATGGCTAAGGAAAATAGGTTCAGAACAAACATAATACTAAATGATAACATCATCATCACAGAACAGTCACATAACAGTCACAGAACATAGGTACAATATATCGTCAATACAGATCCAAGTATCAAAAGGTGGGTACAAAGCCACCGCTCACACATGTAAGTCAAAAATATGTACATAAGAGTCTGAAATAAAAGAGTAGCGGAATAGTGGACAAATAAAAGCACTATCTATCAGCATAGCAGATAATGTCCAAGCGGAAGCACATAAGCTAAGTCCAGAGACCTAACCTGAAACAACTCGGTCTGACCCGAGCAAAAACACTCAGGTCAGGCTAGCTAAACAATCAGTAATAACTGAGATATATATAATAATGCAGTACATAAATAAAACAGTACTTCTCCAAAGAGAAGAGTAATATGGACTACATGAATATAATGACGATCCCTAATCATCAATCACCAGTAAAAATCTCCAAAGAGAAAATCAACACCAAAGTGTAGACTAAATAAAATCGCCTCATATCATCGGCGTAGCCAAAACTATAAAAAGTTGCCCATAGGCAATAATCCCAAAAGTGACCAGAGTCTGTAATCAATGCCCAAGCAAAGATCGATGCTCCAAAGAGCAATAGGAATATACTGAAAAGTCAATGAAATCGAATACAGAAATGCAGTGTCCAGAGACACTGTGAATCCATAGGGTAATCGCACTTACATCGTATGGTTCCATAGAACCAACATCGAATGGCGATACTCGAATGGATATAAAAATCATCAGATAATACAAATATTGCACGTGCACCGACCAGAGTCGTTGTTGCCAAGTACTGTAGAGTTGTGATCGATCACTCGCACAGATGCGGAACGCGCGAAACGGCGAGATCCTTCCCAGAAGGATAAAGGCCCAGAGGCGCACGCCGAAAAATAAACTGCTCCATAGAGCAGGTGTCCAGAGACGGTTGCCCAGAGGCGTGGTGACCCAGAGGTCCAGTACTGGCCGCCCAGAGGCTAATGTGCCACTAACTTCTTGGAGAGGAACCCGTAAAGTGTTAACAATGAGTCCCATACCCCACGTTCGCACTAAACGGTTTCCTAACCAATAGCAAGCTCACACTCCAAACAATAAAAAGTCCACCTCATATCATCGGTAGACTAGACCCAAAGGTCAAAACGATCAATCGAATAGGTCGGGGATTAACCGGAAAGAAAATACACACGGTTTCCATAGGCCGGATATTTCCTAACCGTTTAAGCACCTTTCCACTTCGCTCGACGTGCTAAAACTGAGTGTGAGATTTTTATTATAGAAAATAATGGTGTAAAACGGATTTGTAATTGATTTCGAAATCACTTTTAAAACGGTCTTTTGAAAAGTCTCCTATTATGGAGTAATTAATTTAATAATTAAAAATAATATTATATAATAATTTTCAAAAGCCATTTTGGAGTGAAAAATCCTTTTAAATCCTTTTTATAAAGCCCGTGTACGAAATCCAGGGACAAATCTCAATGAAATCGACGAAAACCAGAAAATCATCAAAAATATTCTAAGTGTTTAAAACCATTCAAAAACTGCTGCGAACCCAAGTTCGGCAATTTATTTGGACCAGCAAACTGTGTCCAAATGGCATGAAAACTAGTAGGCATGTAGTCCGACATCCCTACTTTAAGATGCAAAAAGAATTTCTGGATTGCGAGTTGAGACGAAGTGGCAGCGACGTCTCAAAGTTGAACCCAGAAAAAGATTCACACTGTTTTCCAACAACGACCAGAGTCTAACTCTGGCACGAAAATCGAAGTACCAAACGAACTCCAATGTTGCCCAAATTCTCCAGAGATGGAGCTCGGAACTCCACCTTTCCAACGAGACCAAAAACGTCAAATTCCGGCTTCCGATGCGAACGTGGCGGCATCGCGAAGTGGCACTCAAAAGCTGAAAACAGAGGTAATGTTTTTTTTTTTTTTTTTTTTTTTTTGGGCCCCCAGCCCGCTTGGGCTGGGGGTACTTGGGACCCGTCCCCAGCCCGAATGGGCTGGGGGATCTGGGCCCTGCCCCCAGCCCACGCGGGCTGGGGGATCTGGGCCGCCCCCAGCCCGAATGGGCTGGGGGATCTGGGCCCTGCCCCCAGCCCACGGGGGCTGGGGGATCTGGGCCGCCCTGCCCCCAGCCCACGCGGGCTGGGGGATCTGGACCGCCCCCAGCCCGAATGGGCTGGGGGATCTGGGCCGCCCCAGCCCACGCGGGCTGGGGGATTTGGGCCCTGCCCGCAGCCCACGCGGGCAGGGGGATCTGGGCCGCCCCCAGCCCGAATGGGCTGGGGGATCTGGGCCCTGCCCCCAGCCCACGGGGGCTGGGGGATCTGGGCCGCCCCCCAGCCCACGCGGGCTGGGGAGTTGGCCGGCCCCCCAGCCCATGCGGGCTGGGGGGGTGTGTGTGCCAGCCCATGAGGGCTGGCCTATCCCTGGCTAGCCCAACTGGGCTAGCCTGCTGTGCCTGGGTGCAGCCCAGGCCTGTCCTGGTGCACCCAGAGCCCTGTTTTTAGTCCATTTCCAGACTGTGCATTTACAGCCAGCATGTTTTTTGAGTTTTTTTTTGATCTAGGGGTGTTTTTTTTCAAGTTTTGACATCAAAATTTTCACCAAAATTATACTAGCAATAATTACTAATAAATAGTAATTACCTTAATGAAGCAAAGGATCAAACACCTAGTGTGCAACAATCAAAGCAAGGCAACTCCTCACCCCAAGCAAAGATCAAGAGACTTAAAGGACCCAAAATCACAAAAAAAAAAATGATTACAACCAAATGGGAGAGATTAAATAAGGATTAAATAGGATTATGGATTAAGAGAGATTGCATTACCTTCCTTCTTCTTCTTTTTTTTCTAGGATTAAACTAATTTATGAAGAGAAGGAGATGGAGCTTCTAAATGGAGGCCATTAATTTTGTTTAGATCTAGGTTTTAGGAATTTATGAAGAGAAGGAGTGTTAGGGTTATGAGTTTAAGATATTATATGGGAGGGGGTTAGGCTAATGGGTTATGGTAAGAGGGTTTAGAAACCCATTAGGACTTAGTTTATTTTCTAAGTTCTCATGTGAACAAAAATCCTAATAAGCATTCTAGTTTTAATTAAAACCATGTAATTATCTCATTTGGCCCATTAACCCATAATCACTTTTTATTTAAAAATTCTCCATTTCAACCCAAAATATTTTAATTTGCAAACCAATTGCAAATTCAAATTCCCAAAATTTTGTTTAGCCCCCTTTTTAACTTAAAATCATAATTTTTAACTTATCATTCGATAATTGCAATCTCAGGGTTGTTACAGACTCCCCCCCTTAAGAAAATTGCGTCCCCGCAATTCCTTAAATATAGAAGTCGTCTATAACATCTAATCCACACAAGGAATACAGAAGATAAAATATAGATGCTCACCCATGTCGGAAGATGAAAGAAAACCAGGATAAGTACGCTCGATGAATTCTCTGGTCTCCCAAGTGCAATCCTTAGGGTTAGACGACCATTGAATCTTCACAAGCGGAACCTCTTTGTTTCGAAGACATCTGATCTCCGAATCAAGCACACGAAGAGGTTGCTGCTATATAGATAGATCGGGTGAGATCTCCAAATCAGGTACGATGTGAGGCTCGATAATAGAATCAGGATTGCGCACACTCTTGCGAAGCTGAGAAACATGGAACACATCATGTATTCCAGAGAAATGAGCAGGTAGAGCCACTCTATAAGCAACAGGGCCGATGCGTTCCGTAATAGGAAATGGTCCAACATAGCGAGGAGCCAACTTCCCTGTAGAGCTGAAACGCACAACCCCCTTCATAGGAGAAATCCGAATAAAGACAGAATCGCCAATGGAGAACTCAAGATGCTTCCTACGGTTGTCCGCGTAGGATTTCTGACGGTCCTGTGCCTCTTTCATTGTCTGACGGATAAGAACAATTTTTTCAGAAGATTCCCGAACTGAATCTGGACCAAGAATAAGCTTCTCGCCAGATTCTAACCAACAAGCAGGAGAGCGACATGGCCTTCCGTATAGAGCCTCGAAAGGTGCCATGCCAACACTAGACTGATAGCTGTTGTTGTAGGAGAACTCTACAAGCGGTAAGTGATCCTCCCAACTACCTCCGAAATCCAGAATACAACAGCGCAAAAGATCCTCCAAAACACGATTCACCCTCTCCGTCTGACCGTCGGTCTGAGGATGATAAGCAGTCGAGAGATTCAGCTTTGTGCCCAAAACTGACTGTAGGCACTTCCAGAAGTGACTAGTAAAGATAGTGTCTCGATCACAGACGATAGAGCTAGGAATGCCATGAAGTCGAACGACTTCCTTCACATATAGCTTGGCAAGCTGAGGAGCAGTCCGAGTGGACCTAATCGGAATGAAATGAGCCGATTTGGTCAAGCGATCAACAATAACCCAGATAGAAGTATGGCCTGACCTCGATCGAGGCAGACCGTCAATAAAATCCATGGATATCTGATCCCATTTCCATAATGGAATCTCTAGCGGCTGAAGAAGACCAGATGGACGCTGATGCTCGGCTTTGATCTGTTGACAAGTCATGCAACGGCTTACATAACTTGCAACATCTCTCTTCAAACCCTCCCAATAATATAGCCGGCACATATCGGCATACATCTTACTCGAACCGGGATGAATAGTGTACTTAGAGCGATGACACTCGTCTAGAATGTCACGCCTAAGTGATAAATCAGATGGTACAACAATACGGTTCTTCCTACGAAGACACCGATGATAATCAAGAGAATAATCCA
This sequence comes from Allium cepa, assembly GCA_030765085.1. Taxonomy (NCBI): domain Eukaryota; kingdom Viridiplantae; phylum Streptophyta; class Magnoliopsida; order Asparagales; family Amaryllidaceae; genus Allium; species Allium cepa. The sequence goes on from CM060929.1 coordinate 256,296,435, forward strand.
GCAATGTCTCATCACTGGATCCCGACTCGAGAAGGTGAATAAGATGCAATAAGTCTGGATTCTGCCGCTGAGCATGGGCAATGCGATCCAATAAGACAGGACGAGCTTCCAAGCTGAATAATAAGACCGGAGAATCAGAAGATGGAGCTCGATCTCTAATATCACATAAAGATAGAGTCTCAAGAACATCCCACTTGGCAATCATCATCGAAACTACCACCGAGTGCTTGCGACTGAGCGCATCTGCAACACGATTACCCTTGCCAGGGGTATACTGAATATCTAAATCATATGAGGCGAGAAACTCAAGCCATCGCTGCTGTCTCATATTGAGATCCCTCTGACTGAATAGATACTTCGGCGACTTATGATCGGTGTAAAGAGTGAAGCGTTCGCCTAATAGAAAGTGACGCCACGTCTTCAAGGCAAAGACGATAGCTGCCAACTCAAGATCATGAGTCGGATAGCGAACCTCATTCGGACGTAGCTGCCTGGAAGCATAAGCAACTACCCGATCCTTCTGCATAAGCACGGCACCGAGCCCGCTACCACAAGCATCGGTGTAAACAACCAGATCCTGATTACTTTCAGGAACCACAAGAATAGGAGCATGAGTGAGAAGTTCCTTCAGTCGCTGAAAGGAAGCTTCACACCTATCAGACCAAATAAAGCGAACACCCTTACGAGTCAGCGTCGTAAGGGGAAGTGCAACTCGAGAGAAATCCTTGACAAACCGACGGTAATAACCCGCCAGACCAAGGAAGCTGCGAATATCATGAACGTTCTCGGGCTGCTTCCAATTCTGGATAGCTTCGATCTTGGCAGGATCGACAGAAACACCCTCAGATGATACAATATGGCCCAAGAACTTGACCTTGCTCTCCCAAAAATGGCACTTGGAGAGCTTGGCCTTAAGCTGATGCTGACGAAGAGTATCCAAGACGATCCGCAAATGAAGAGCATGCTCTGCCTCGGATCTAGAATAAATAAGAATATCGTCGATGAAAACCAGAACGAATCTATCGATGTATTCCCGGAATACTCGATTCATAAGATCGACGAAGAAAGCTGGTGCGTTCGTCAAGCCGAATGGCATGACCAACCACTCAAAAGAACCATAATGAGTGCGGAAGGCGGTAAGAGGGATGCTATTTTCCGCAACTCGGAGCTGATGAAATCCGGTGGCAAGGTCGAGCTGTGAAAAGACCTTCGCACCGCTCAACTGATCAAACATATCGTCTATCCGTGGCAATGGATAACGATTTCTGATGGTCAACTCATTAAGCTTGCGATAGTCAACGCAAAGCCTAAGAGAGCCATCGGGCTTCTTAACGAAGACCACAGCAGCACCCCATGGCGAAGAACTGGACCGAATTAACTGTTTCGCCTCAAGCTCCACTAACTGCTTCCTGAGTTCCTCATTCTCTTTAGTAGACATCCTCGTGGGAGGACACCCAACTGGGTGGGAGCCTGGAATGAGATCGATGCGGAACTCAATGGCCCGCTTTGGCGGCAGGCCAGATACTGGCTCGAATACGTTGGGGAAATCCCGAACAACAGGAATACGAGATAAGTCCAAATCCTCATCTCGTGAATCAAGAGAAAATAGAGTAACATCAGAAAGCCCAACATCCTGAAGAACAATAGCTAACGGAGAGGACGAATCAGGGTGATGAATGAATAATATCCGCTCCGAACAAATAATTTTGGCGTCATGCTGAACGAGCCAATCCATGCCAAGAATCATATCAAATCCCAAATACTCCATAACGTGAAGATTCGCACGGAAAGAAAATCCACAAAGATCGATATCTATATTCTCACAAAGCAAGCTAAGGGTCGTGGATCCGCCAATGGGATTCACAATCCTTAGTGAAGAAACCAGACAAGTAACATCCAACGATAAAGCATCTACTAGCTCCTTTGATACGAATGAGTGAGAGGCACCCGTATCAAAGAGAACTCTACAAGATCTACCACGAAATAAAATAGAACCTTCGAGAACGGAAGGATGCGTACCTCGAGGCTGAGCTGAAGATGCAGGAGCCTTAGCAGCATTAAGCTTGCCAGGCTTGGCACTAGCTGGAGCAATAGGACAAGTGGAGATCCTGTGTCCCTCCTTCTTGCAGAAAGTGCAATAGAGAGGTTTGGGGCACTCTCGAATAAAGTGATCTGGAGAACCGCAGTTGAAGCATTTCCTCGGAGGACGGGTTCCACTAGGCTGTGACAGAATCTGAGGCTAAGTCTGAGGCTGAGCCTAGACAGCAGAACTGCCAGTCTTCTTCTTCTTGTTCCAAGGCTTGTTCTTCTGAAATGGACCCCGCTTCTGGTTGGGGTTTTTGGAACCCCCACCATCATCATCACTATGCTCCATCTCGACTGACTCAAGATATGGGGCTGCATCGACTAGCTTCTCGAATGAGAGCTCAAGTTGTAGCATAAGATGCCTCTTCAGATATTTCTTCAAGCCCTCAACAAATTTGAGGATCCTCTTATAAGGAGTAGCAATAAACTCAAGGCCGTACTTGGACAGGGCCTCGAAGGAAGAGACATAGTCGGATACGGAGGACTTCCCCTGCTTGAGATCAAGAAAGCGGCGAGCAAGGGAGTTCTTCTCTGACTCTGGGATGAATTTGAGCTCAAATCTCTGACGAAACTGAGCCCAAGTAAGTGTGGTCTCATCGACCTCGGCAATAAGGAGTTCGTACCAATCCAGGGCACGACTCCGAAGCTGACTAGAAGCAATAAGAACACGATCATGATCCGAGATATCCATACGAGTAAAAATGCGCTCGCATATCCGAATCCAAGTCTGGACCTCTAAGACATTCTCGGAGCCACTGAACGGCTTCCCTCCGAGATGGGTAAAATCACTGCAGAGACGCGCAAAAACAGACATGCGTGGAGCATCAGCAACTAGGGCTGGAGACTGAGAATGAGACTGAGAATTCCGAACCAGCTCCATGATCTGGTCGGTGGTCATGAACACGCTCTCTGGATGAGTGTTGCTAGACTGCCCAGCAGCACTAGTTTGACGTGTGGTTCTCCCTCTTCCCCTTCCAGACATACTGAAAGTCAAACGGGAATTAGAGTTAGACATGATTCAATGATAGATATTTAATTAAGGAATACTACGGAATATAATAAATTCCAACACATATTCCTAACTTATCTATCAATAAGCATAAGGAAGGGATTTGATTTAATTCGGATCCAATTAAAATGTATTGTACTAAGTGTAACCGTTCTGTGTTTGTTATGCTTAATTCTGAACCTTAGCTCTGATACCAAGATGTAACGCCCCACTCCGAGACCCACTCTAGTAAAGAGTATTACGGAGTAATACCGTCTACTAGAACGGAGAATAGAGTATAATGGAAGCGACCATGTGTAATCAAGCTATAACTAACTACTGAATACGTCGAATAGGTGGTATTCTTTTCTTAAGTGGTTCGACATATCCAATAGATATTTATAACGAGATTACAATGGCTAAGGAAAATAGGTTCAGAACAAACATAATACTAAATGATAACATCATCATCACAGAACAGTCACATAACAGTCACAGAACATAGGTACAATATATCGTCAATACAGATCCAAGTATCAAAAGGTGGGTACAAAGCCACCGCTCACACATGTGAGTCAAAAATATGTACATAAGAGTCTGAAATAAAAGAGTAGCGGAATAGTGGACAAATAAAAGCACTATCTATCAGCATAGCAGATAATGTCCAAGCGGAAGCACATAAGCTAAGTCCAGAGACCTAACCTGAAACAACTCGGTCTGACCCGAGCGAAAACACTCGGGTCAGGCTAGCTAAACAATCAGTAATAACTGAGATATATATAATAATGCAGTACATAAATAAAACAGTACTTCTCCAAAGAGAAGAGTAATATGGACTACATGAATATAATGACGATCCCTAATCATCAATCACCAGTAAAAATCTCCAAAGAGAAAATCAACACCAAAGTGTAGACTAAATAAAATCGCCTCATATCATCGGCGTAGCCAAAACTATAAAAAGTTGCCCATAGGCAATAATCCCAAAAGTGACCAGAGTCTGTAATCAATGCCCAAGCAAAGATCGATGCTCCAACGAGCAATAGGGATATACTGAAAAGTCAATGAAATCGAATACAGAAATGCAGTGTCCAGAGACACTGTGAATCCATAGGGTAATCGCACTTACATCGTATGGTTCCATAGAACCAACATCGAATGGCGATACTCGAATGGATATAAAAATCATCAGATAATACAAATATTGCACGTGCACCGACCAGAGTCGTTGTTGCCAAGTACTGTAGAGTTGTGATCGATCACTCGCACAGATGCGGAACGCGCGAAACGGCGAGATCCTTCCCAGAAGGATAAAGGCCCAGAGGCGCACGCCGAAAAATAAACTGCTCCATAGAGCAGGTGTCCAGAGACGGTTGCCCAGAGGCGTGGTGACCCAGAGGTCCAGTACTGGCCGCCCAGAGGCTAATGTGCCACTAACTTCTTGGAGAGGAACCCGTAAAGTGTTAACAATGAGTCCCATACCCCACGTTCGCACTAAACGGTTTCCTAACCAATAGCAAGCTCACACTCCAAACAATAAAAAGTCCACCTCATATCATCGGTAGACTAGACCCAAAGGTCAAAACGATCAATCGAATAGGTCGGGGATTAACCGGAAAGAAAATACACACGGTTTCCATAGGCCGGATATTTCCTAACCGTTTAAGCACCTTTCCACTTCGCTCGACGTGCTAAAACTGAGTGTGAGATTTTTATTATAGAAAATAATGGTGTAAAACGGATTTGTAATTGATTTCGAAATCACTTTTAAAACGGTCTTTTGAAAAGTCTCCTATTATGGAGTAATTAATTTAATAATTAAAAATAATATTATATAATAATTTTCAAAAGCCATTTTGGAGTGAAAAATCCTTTTAAATCCTTTTTATAAAGCCCGTGTACGAAATCCAGGGACAAATCTCAATGAAATCGACGAAAACCAGAAAATCATCAAAAATATTCTAAGTGTTTAAAACCATTCAAAAACTGCTGCGAACCCAAGTTCGGCAATTTATTTGGACCAGCAAACTGTGTCCAAATGGTATGAAAACTAGTAGGCATGTAGTCTGACATCCCTACTTTAAGATGCAAAAAGAATTTCTGGATTGCGAGTTGAGACGAAGTGGCAGCGACGTCTCAAAGTTGAACCCAGAAAAAGATTCACACTGTTTTCCAACAGCGACCAGAGTCTAACTTTGGCACGAAAATCGAAGTACCAAACGAACTCCAATGTTGCCCAAATTCTCCAGAGATGGAGCTCGGAACTCCACCTTTCCAACGAGACCAAAAACGTCAAATTCCGACTTCCGTTGCGAACGTGGCGGCATCGCGAAGTGGCACTCAAAAGCTGAAAATAGAGGTAATGATTTTTTTTTATTTTTTATTTTTTATTTTGGGGCCCCCAGCCCGCTTGGGCTGGGGGTACTTGGGGCCCGTCCCCAGCCCGAATGGGCTGGGGGATCTGGGCCCTGCCCCCAGCCCACGCGGGCTGGGGGATCTGGGCCGCCCCCAGCCCGAATGGGCTGGGGGATCTGGGCCGCCCTGCCCCCAGCCCACGCGGGCTGGGGGATCTGGACCGCCCCCAGCCCGAATGGGCTGGGGGATCTGGGCCGCCCCAGCCCACGCAGGCTGGGGGATCTGGGCCCTGCCCCCAGCCCATGCGGGCTGGGGGGGTGTGTGTGCCAGCCCATGAGGGCTGGCCTATCCCTGGCTAGCCCAACTGGGCTAGCCTGCTGTGCCTGGGTGTAGCCCAGGCCTGTCCTGGTGCACCCAGAGCCCTGTTTTTAGTCCATTTCCAGACTGTGCATTTACAGCCAGCATGTTTTTTGAGTTTTTTTTTATCTAGGGGTGTTTTTTTTCAAGTTTTGACATCAAAATTTTCACCAAAATTATACTAGCAATAATTACTAATAAATAGTAATTACCTTAATGAAGCAAAGGATCAAACACCTAGTGTGCAACAATCAAAGCAAGGCAACTCCTCACCCCAAGCAAAGATCAAGAGACTTCAAGGACCCAAAATCACAAAAAAAAAAACAAAACAATGATTACAACCAAATGGGAGAGATTAAATAAGGATTAAATAGGATTAGGGATTAAGAGAGATTGCATTACCTTCCTTCTTCTTTTTTTTTTCTAGGATTAAACTAATTTATGAAGAGAAGGAGATGGAGCTTCTAAATGGAGGCCATTAATTTTGTTTAGATCTAGGTTTTAGGAATTTATGAAGAGAAGGAGGGTTAGGGTCATGAGTTTAAGATATTATATAGGAGGGGGTTAGGCTAATGGGTTATGGTAAGAGGGTTTAGAAACCCATTAGGACTTAGTTTATTTTCTAAGTTATCATGTGAACAAAAATCCTAATAAGCATTCTAGTTTTAATTAAAACCATGTAATTATCTCATTTGGCCCATTAACCCATAATCACTTTTTATTTAAAAATTCCCCATTTCAACCCAAAATATTTTAATTTGCAAACCAATTGCAAATTTAAATTCCCAAAATTTTGTTTAGCCCCCTTTTTAACTTAAAATCATAATTTTTAACTTATCATTCGGTAATTGCAATCTCAGGGTTGTTACAACGGTCCACTATAAAACCAGCTTGCCTTGCAAAAAAATTAGATTTTATAATAATATATATATATATATATATAATAAATTGGACTTAGAATAACATATATATTTTTTACTAATGTATGGTTAGTTTCAAATTAGTTTCTTTAAAAATTTATCAATATCTTGTTAAGGGAAAATATGAATATAAATTTGATAACACATATGTATATATAAACATAAAAAGGTAAAAAGGGTATGTGTACACATATATTACAAATATAAAACTTATAAATATTTATTAAAATATATTCTCATGTAGAACAACAAGTGTTAAGATATTAACACATAACTTTACAAGTGTAATAGTTTTACGATTAAATTAAAACAAGTGTTGACTATTATAAAATTGAATTAAACATGTGTCAATTTATTTCATTTTTCTTTTCTAAAAAAAACTGAATAATTGTTCTTCTCTATTCTTCATAAAAAAAAATTAATAACAAAATAGAAAATTGTTCAAAATCAAAAACCTGTAAAGTAAAGCAAACCAGAGGAAAATAAATTCAAAATAAAACCAGTTTCACACGATTCAAGGATCATCCCAGACCTCATTTGCCTGAGCTGGATCAAGAAAGTAAGGATCAAGAAAATTCATAATGAATTCAACCCAAACTTTAGCAATTTTTTAAGCAAACTTCAGATTCTAGAATCCAGTCTTTTAAAATCAATTACAGACTTATTCTGTCCTTCAAAACAAGGTGAGTAAAAACTCCTAAAAATTTAAATCGTTTGTATTGGCATGGGATGAATACTTGAAGTATGATGTGAATTTTGTTATGCATGATGGTAAAAAAATGATTTCATATTTATATTTGTGTGTTTGTATCAGTGATTATGTCTGGAAACATAAAATCTGTTCCGTTCTTAAGCTACAGGTTTTAAAATATTAAATGATCAATTTGCCATTCCTCTAATCTTCTTTTAGACTTGATTTATAAGCAAAACTTGTTCATAATCGCAAGATAATGGGATTAAAAATATTCTTAGTAAGAGTGTGATGGTAGTTGTAGTAAAAGAGAAGAAAAACAGTAAAAATCAATTTATATCAAAATTTCGATTAAAAAAAATTGGTTGATTCAAGTACATAGTCGGGTTTGATACCAAAAATTATGATTTGTAAAAAAAAGTATAATCATGATTTTTAAGTTTATAAATCTGGAAAAAATTTAGAAATGAACGTATAATGGGTTTCGAGCGATTTCAGTTGGTCGGAGGGTTTTGGAAACGTGTGCTCATGGGTGAAGCAAGCCTGGTGATGGTCGATGTCGGAAAAAATGGTCTCACTATTTGTAGATCATCAGAACGGCGACATGGCAAAGATGTAGGATTTTATTGTCTGATGGGTTCGATGATGTAATTGGGATTACCGCGACGATGATTTAGACCGGACTTGGTCAAAGATGGTGATGGATGCATGAGTCTATGGCGTGGTTTAGGCGGAAAGTCAGGATCTCTGGCAACCTGAAGTGGTGGCGTGGTGTGCTCTTCGACGTTGACAGGTCTGGGTTCAGTTGTATCGATTTGCTCGATCTCGTTTTCTGGTGCGAATGGTCATGATGAGTGGTCGGGTCGAACTAGGTTGATATCGCAAATGTGATGGGGGTCGGTGTAGTGATCGGAGTTGACCAGAGCTGTTGTGCATATGCACATAGTATCGTTCGTGTCAGTTGTTGATGTGTCGTGTTGCTTCAGGAAAGTAGAGGCTGGCATCGAGTCGAACTCGAATTGTTCGTGAGAAAGGAAAAACTCGAGTTTTTGGCCAGAAATTTATGATCTGGGTCCAGGGTTTGAGCAAGAATTAATATTGGTTATTATCAGGCTGTTAGAAGAGGAATGAAGTTTCCAGGACATTCTCAAAAGAGAAGCTTGAACGAGTTTTATAAATAAAATATTGATCAATGTTATATAAACAAATTTCAAATTTAATTATAAAACCGAATACCTTGAATTTAGATTGTTTGGTTTTAAATAATTATTAGGTTAATTAAGCCTATAAGTGTTTAAGATAAACGTTTTGAACCCCATTCATCAATAAGGACTAAAGTGGTTTGTATAAATTAAATTCCGAGCATTTAAATTAAATAAGATTTAATGATCTAATTAAGTAAGTATTTAATTAAGGAAAATGGTCTATCTTAATTAATTAAGGTTTTATTAATAAGGGTAATTAAAGTATAATTACTTAATTTATTAAAGATGATTAATTAATGAACTTAAAGGATCATTAATTTGGGTGATTAATTAAAGTAATTAATTAATTAAGGGTTGATTAATTAAGGATAAATCAATTAAGTAATTAGAGTTTAAATTACTTAAATGATAGTTACTTGATAAAGTAATTAAAGGATTAATTCTGTTGAGGGTTAATTAATTTAGTTAAAGGTTAATTAATTGAGGATAATTAACCAATGGGATAATTACTCGATAAAAGTAATTAAAGGTAAATTACTTAAGGAAAGTAATTAAGAATTAATTACTTAGTGTAATTAATTAAAGGATTGATTAATTAAGGATTAACTAAAGTATGGTTAATTAATGATTCTGATTAATTAAAGGATAGTTAATCAATGTAGGTGATTATAAAATAATTAAGAATAGTTACTGTATATGGTTAAGGTTAATAATTTGAGAAATTAATTAAAGGCTATTTACTTAATGTAATTAAAGTATAATTAATCAAGGACGATTAATTAAGATGGATAATTATGAGATAATTAATTTATTGATTTGTAATTAATTAGTAACCAGGATTTAAAGTAATTAGTTTAATTCGTTTGTGGTTAATTAAATTAATTAGAGATGGAGTGGTTGATAAATCATGCTTTGAATGATTGAATGACATTGTACGCCTTAAATTAATTGATATCTCTGGTTTGTGATGTGTGATGCTATGAAATGTAATCTGTTGGGTTATAACAGCAATATCCTATATTTAAGGTTTGAATTTTATTTCATTTAAATAACTTGGGTTAAGATGACATGGGATTCGAAGAAGCCGGGATCGGGTATCGGTAATTACCCGAAACAACTTCAATTCTTTATAAACTTAAGTGTAGAAGTAAACAGGTTGGAATGAAATAAGTTAAATAGGGTGGTGATTCTTGGATATTGTTTTGAGACAAATGACAGTCTTAAATCAGAATAGAACTCGTAGGAAGTACGAGTTACCTTAGTAATTCACCGGTGGTTTATAGCTTAATATTTCTTGTTAGATGGATTTACTCACATTGTTTTCCAGCCTGACCCGGGTGTTACTTTGATGTAATGCTCAGGTCAGACCGAGTATTACAGATTTTCAGGTAATGACGTTCTGGAGCACAGGAGGCGAGCTGAATGGCAGGAACATATGGAGCGTATCCGTTGTGATATACTGTTGTATATTTGGACAAGTTATTTTAGCTGACCAGTGGTTGTGTGAATGTTGTAACTCCGATGTATTAAAATGTAAATTTACCGATACAGCTTTCTTTGTATAAAGAATAATATTTGATATTATATTTTATCTGCTGCGAATGTGAGATTGTGTTTTGGTGTTTCTGTTCTTCTTCTTCTATCTCTTTCTTTCTTTTCTCTAACTATCTGGAATTTTCGGGATCGAAAATTCTGGGTCGTTACATTTGGTATCAGAGCTGAAGGTTAAGCGAGAACCTTGGCTCTGGTGGGATTACTTATTAAGGTCAGGGACAGTGGTACTCTATAATGAGTTGAGTGTAATATATATGAGAGAACGTACTTGTTATTTTCTTATATAATGGTTTAAAAGTAAATGATTCTGGTATAAGATTATATATTATAAAGCAATGCTTCTTCTAACCACTATATATAAGGTAATTGGTTGTTGCATTATATGAAATAAAACAATGGGAATTAAGTGGAATAGTAATACAATCAAATTTAAAATTGAATAAAGATAAGTTTGAAATGAATTCAAACTGAAATTAAAATCTTGAATTTGGGAAAGTGTTTCAGAATAAGATAATAATGAATTGGTTTCCAGAATGATAATCTTGGTTATAATCGTAAATGATTGTTGTATTTAATATTAAAATGAGTATTAATGAGTAAGCAAAATGAAATGTTTTAGGGAAGTAAAACATTTAGGCAAGTATGACTTATAAATTGGAATTGAAGATGATCTGAATTGTGAAATTCTAAATCTAGGTCCAGAATTTGAAATTGTTTCAAAGTGATAAAGAAATGTTATTTAATATATTTGAATGAAAGGGTCCTATTTGAAACAAGAGTTGTTTGAAAATTTAAAGGAATTTGTTTAAATTAAAAACCAAAGGTGGTTTAAAATAATATGTATATATGAGGAATATACATAATATCAATGATGGTTTGAAATAAACTCTAAATGTTGAGTTTTAAATTTCTATTTGGAATGAGAAGAGAAAATCCAAAGCGATATAAATTTTGAACTTATAAGTGGGAAAGAATTTTGAAATTTTAAGTGGAAATTCAAATTTGAGTAAGTAAGGTTAACGGGATTTAAATTGAATTTAACTTAGAAGAAGTTAAATAAGTTTGAATGAACAACCTGATTTGGAAATTTCAAGATGAAATTGGGATTTAACTTGGGAAGTTAAATGGTTAATTTGAATTGGGAATTTTTGTAATCTCAAATGGGTTCGAGATCTAGAAATTGGAAATGGATGGATGTTTCAAAATAATTTGAATGATACCATCCTATTGTTATTAATAATCTTTAAGCTGAAATTGGATTTGTTTAAATGAACGAAGTCTTAGGGTATGGTAATATATCCATTATTAAGATAAAATGAAATCATTTTGGACCTATGATTTGAATGTTTAAGATAAAACTTTAAAGGCTTGGTTTCAAATTTGAAATTTGGTGATAAATAGAATTTCAAAGATTTAGTTGTTTAAAAAGGATTTGGATTATTATTATTTGAACTTTGAAATAATTTTAAAAAATGAAATTGAAATTGAATAAGTTCAAATTCAAATGGAAATTGGGATTAATTCAAACTGGAATTGATATGAATTGAAATTGGTTCAATTTGAAATTTATTTGAATTAATTGAAATTGTGATTATAGTTGAATAAGTAAATTCAAATGGAATTTGATTTGAATTTAAGAAATAAATTGAGGATTAATTCAACTTGAATTGGGATTAAATCAATTTCAATGGAAATTGAAGTTATTTAAATTGGAATTGAGTCAATTTAAATGGAAGTGGAAATTTAAATTGAATTAATTGGAAATGGAGATTGGTAATTGAACACTGTGGATTTGGACTATTTTCAAAACAAATTGTTTTAATATAAATCTATTTTCTAAGCTACTTTCTATACGATCTTTCTTTTTAAAGCCAAACCATCTTATACTTATTTTATAATTACTTTTGGATTTTTCAACTATTTTATAAACTAATTACTGTTTTTCAACTACTTTATAACTAAATACTATTTTACAATTATTTTGCAATTATTTAAAATTTCTATAACTATTTGACTATTTTCCAACTATTTCAAATTTACTTAACTATTTTACAGCTATTTTACAAACTAATAATTATTTTTCAACTACTTATATATTTTAAACTTTTCAAGCTATTTTCTAAATTTAAGCTAGACAGAGTTCAAACTGTTTATGATTCATTACCAGTTGAGATAAGAATTGAAGTGAAAATCCAAATGAGGATTGAAGGAACTGTGAATAAGTGCATAGACATCATAAGTGAATGTGAATAGAAGAGGGGATTGATTTGGCTAATAATCAATAAAGATAAATACGTAGGATGTACGTATATTATTCTATTCGCATAATGATTTGATGCAGATTCGAGTATAGAATTTCGAGATAGTTTATCGATCCGGATTGGAATTTTTCACTCGATTTTCAACGGTGAACCTGGACATGGATTGTTGATTGGTTCTAGATATTATCTATCATAGTTATGACTATGCAAGGAGAATGACGGTTTCTGATCAAGAAACCAGATTTGAGTCCACACTAGGAAGTCAGGTGGATGATGCTAGTTCGGAAGTGAAATTGCGTGATCGAGTGAGCGATCCGATTAATATAGCGTACGGATGATATGTGTACATCGTACGGATTTGAATAAAATTGATATTGGGAATTTGTGGATAATAAATGTGAAATGGCTTTTGAAATGAAAAGTATATTTGTGAAATATATGATGAAGTAAAGTGGAAATTGGATATTTCTATGGTAAAAATTTGCTTAATGAAAGTAAGTAATTTGGTATGTGACTGTATACAGTAATCAAATTTGAATATTTGATTTAGAATAAACAAAGTTATATATCTTTGTTATATAAAATAAATCTCCCCTTGTTGAATCTATCATCGGAAGGAAAGGACTTTTGAAAGTATTTAAAGTATAAAAGAGAATTTTGAAGTGATCCAAAGATTTTTAAAGTTATATATATATATAAAGGATCTTATGAGAAAGATTTTGAGAAAAGGTTTTTGGAACCTTTAGATTTTGAAAGGCTTTTGATTTTTGCGTAAAATCAATTGGAATTTGGAAATCCTAGTTTGAGAATTATCGATTTTGGGATAATCGATTTTGAGAAAGGAGAATTATATGAGATTCGTACTGGGTGTATGATTTGAAAGATACTCTATGTATATAGTATAAAGTGTTTTGGAAATGGCTTTGAGGAAAAAGACGCTCCCTTGAAATGAACTTCTCAGGAGTGCCACAAGGTGGTACTACCTTGAACCCTAAAGGGGTTCTAAAGTTGATCCTGTGAGCAGTCCGGACAAACTAGTTTCTAAGGATTATGTGTAGTGTGTAGCGGAAGTCGAGGGCGTTGATGCCTATAGAGGCATTTGGGTTATGCTGTGACGACAGTGTAACTCGATGTCACTGCGATCTACTGCAGACCATAGCGGAAGTCGTGAGTGCCGCTGAGAGCCAACAGTCTACATTTGATTTTACATCAGTAGACTGCGACCTATGGTAACATAGCGAAAGTCGTGTGTGCCGCTGAGAGCCAACAGTCTACGTTTGATTTTACATCGGTTGACTGCGACCTATATGGGAGTGGAGAAGTTTCATTCTTTTGGCAGCGAAATTCGAGGGCGCTGAGGCCTACAGTTATATGGGTTTTGCGGTGACAGCAACGTAACCTCGGTTGTAGCTGCGATCTGTAGTGGGTTCCATGGCGTAATCGAGGGGCACGGAGGCCTACAGTTATCTATGGATTTTGCCGGGATGACAACGTAACCATCGAGTTAACTGCGACCATGGATGGGGGCGATGATTTCCAGAGCATTCTCACCAAAGATATTTCCTCTATTTTCAAAAATGTTTTCTATATTTTCAGTAAAATTATTTTCCAAGTATTTTCACTGGGTGTTGAAAACAGGTTTACCAAGTACTTATAGATTTTCAGTCTTATGCCTAATCAACGTATGACCGAATTTCTATGAGAACGAGGATGGACTGGTTGAAACATCGAGTTATAAAATGATATTTTTAAAACTATTTTGGTGATATTATATAGATTTTGAAGTATTTTCAAGTTTTGAATAAAAAGGAGTTTATAATTAAAAAGGTTTAAAGGATAATTTTAAAATTCTGGTTTCGTTTCTTTTCGAGGATGAAAAGATTCAAAAGGGGAGAGGAATGTGATAACCTGGGTTTTGGGCATCTGATAAATGGGTAATTAACTATTTTAATCAATTGAACAGATAACATTCTGATAATAAAAGATACCTGGAAGTGTAAATGAATTTGGAAATATAATAAAAATTGAAATATAATTATCTGGGTAAATATAGGTAATCTCCTAATATAATTTCTTAAAATTTATATATTGAATTTGTTCAATATTTTTTTTTGAGTTGATTTAAAATTTTAATTAGTATTGATTTATATTTAAATAAATGGATTGTAATTCAAATTTGAATTTGAATTTGAATCTGAATTTGAAACTTGAATTTAAAATTTAAATGAATACCTTAGTAAAATAGTTTGGATTTTAAAATAATATATATAATAAATTGGACTTAGAATAATATATATTAGTTTTTTTGCTAATGTATGTTTAGTTTCAAATTAGTTTCTTTAAAAATTTATCAATATCTTGTTAAGGGAAAATATGAATATAAATTTGATAACACACACACATATATATATAAATAAACATAAAAAAGTAAAAAAGGGTATGTATACACATATATTACAAATATAAGACTTATAAATATTTATTAAAATATATTCTCATGTAGAATAACAAGTGTTAAGATATTAACACATAAATTTACAAGTGTAATAGTTTTATGATTAAATTAAAACAAGTGTTGACTATTATAACATAGAATTGAACAAGTGTCAATTTATTTCATTTTTCTTTTCTATTTTTTTTTAATAATTGTTCATCTCTATTCTTCATAAAAAAAATTAATTAATAACAAAATAGAA
This sequence comes from Allium cepa, assembly GCA_030765085.1. NCBI lineage: Eukaryota > Viridiplantae > Streptophyta > Magnoliopsida > Asparagales > Amaryllidaceae > Allium > Allium cepa. The sequence continues at coordinate 256,311,547 of CM060929.1, forward strand.
AATTGTTCAAAATCAAAAACTTGTAAAGTAAAGCAAACCAGAGGAAAATAAATTCAAAATAAAACCAGTTTCAGACAATTCAAGGGTCATCCCAGACCTTATTTGCCTTAGCTGGATCAAGCAAGTAAGGATCAAGCAGATTCATAATGAATTCAACTCAAACTTCAGCAAGTTGTTAAGCAAACTTCAGAATCCAGAATCCAGTCTTTTAAAATCAATTACAGACTTGTTCTGTCCTTTAAAACAAGGTGAGTAAAACTCCTAAAAATTTAAATCATTTGTATTGGCATGGGATGAATACTTGAAGTATGATGTGAATTTTGTTATGCATGATGATAAAAAATGATTTCATATTTGTATATGTGTGTTTGTATCAGTGATTATGTCTAGAAACATAAAATCTGTTCTGTTCTTAAGCTACAGGTTTTAAAATATTAAATGATCCAATTTTCTATTCCTCTAATCTTCTTTTAGACTTGATCTATAAGAAAAACTTGTTCATGATCGCAAGATAATAGGATTAAAAATATTCACACTAAGAGTGATGGTAATTGTAGTAAAAGAGAAGAAAAACAGTAAAAATCAAACTATATCAAAATTTGGATTAAAAATTTTTGGTGATTCAAGTACATGGTCGGGTTTGATGTCAAAAATTATGATTTTTAAAAGTATAATCATGATTTTTAAGTTTACAAATCTTGAGAAATTTAGAAATGAATGTATAACGGGTTTCGAGCAATTTCAGTTGGTCGGAGGGTTTTGGAATCGTGTGCTCATGGGTGAAGCAAGCCCGATGATGGTCGATGTCAGCAAAAATGGTCTCATGATTTGTAGATCATCAGAACGGCGACATGGCAAAGATGTAGGGTTTTATTGTCTGACGGGTTCGATGATGTAATTGGGATTACCGCGACGGCGATGTTAGACCGAACTTGGTCAAAGTTGGTGTGATGGATGCATGAGTCTATGGCGTGGTTTGGGCGGAAGGTCAGGATCTCTGGCAACCTGAAGTGGTGGCGCGATGTGCTCTTTGACATTGACAGGTTTGGGTTCAATTGTATCGATTTGCTCGATCTCGTTTTCTGGTGCAAATGGTCATGATGAGTGGTCGGGTCGAACTAGGTTGATATCGCCGATGTGATGGGGGTTGGAGTAGTGATCGTAGTTGACCAGAGCTGTTGTGTATGTGCACATAGTATCATTCGTGTCAGTTGTTGATGTGTCGTGTTGCTTCAGAAAAGTAGAGGCTGGCATCGAGTCGAACTCGAGTTGTTCATGAGAAAGGAAAAACTCGGGTTGTGTCAAGAAATTTGTGATCTAGGTCTAGGGTTTGAGCAAGAATTGATATTGGTTATTATCAGGCTGTTAGAAGAGAAATGAAGTTTCCAGGGTAAATATACTCAAAAGAGAAGCTCGAACGAGTTTTACAAATAAAATATTGATCAACGTTTTATAAACAAATTTCAAATTTAATTATAAACCAAATACCTTGAATTTAAATTGTTCGGTTTTAAATAATTATTAGTTAAGCCTCTAAGTGTTTAAGATAAACGTTTTGAACCCCATTCATCAATAAGAACTGAAGTGGTTTGTATAAATTAAATTCCAAGCATTTAAACTAAATAAGATTTAATGATCTAATTAAGGAAAATGGTTTATCTTAATCAATTAAGGTTTTATTAATAAGGGTTATTAAAGTATAGTTACTTAATTTATTAAAGATGATTAATTAATGAAATTAAAGGATCATTAATTTGGGTTATTAATTAAAGTAATTAATTAAAGTTAATTAATTAAGGGTTGATTAATTAAAGATAAATCAATTAAGTAATTAGAGTTTAAATTACTTAAATGATAGTTACTTAATAAAGTAATTAAAGGATTAATGTTGTTGAGGATTAATTGATTTAGTTAAAGGTTAGTTAATTGAGGACAATTAACCAATGGGATAATTACTCGATGAAAGTAATTAAAGGTAAATTACTTAAGGAAAGTAATTAATAATTAATTACTCAGTGCAATTAAATAAAGGATTGATTAATTAAAAAATTAATTAACGGATAGTTAATTAATGATTGTGATTAATTAAAGGATAGTTAATCAATGTAGGTGATTATAAAATAATTAAGAATAATTACTGTAAATGGTTAAGGTTAATTAATTTGCGAAATTAATTAAAGGCTATTTACTTAGTGTAATTAAAGTATAATTAATCAAGGATGATTAATTAAGATGGGTACTTATGAGATGATTAATTAATTGATTTGTAATTAATTAATATGCAGGATTTAAAGTAATTAATTTAATTCATTTGTGGTTAATTAAATTAATTAGAGATGGAGTGGTTGATAAATCATGCTTTGAATGATTGAATGGCATTGTATGCCTTAAATTAATTGATATCTCTGGTTTGTGATGTGTGATGCTATGAAATGTAATCTGTTGGGTTATAACAGTGATATCTTGTATTTAAGGTTTGAATTTTATTTCATTTAAATAACTTGGGTTAAGATGACATGGGGCTCGAAGAAGCCGGGATCGGGTATCGGTAAATACCCGAAACCACTTCGATTCTTTATAAACTTAAGTTTAGAAGTAAACAGGCTGGAATGAAATAAGTTAAACAGGGTAGTGATTCTTGGATATTGTTTTAAGATAAATGACAATTTTAAATCAGAATAGAACTCGTAGGAAGTATGATTTACCTTAGTAATTCACTGGTGGTTTATAACTTAATATTTCTTGCTAGATGGATTTACTCATGCCGGTTTCCAGCCTGGCCTGGGTGTTACTTTGATGTAATGCTTGGATCAGACCGAGTATTACAGATTTTCAAGTAAGGACGTTCTGGAACTCAGGAGGCGAGCTGGATGGCAGGAACATATGGAGCGTATCCGTTGTGATATACTGTTGTATATTTGGAATGAGTTATTTTAACTGACCAACGGTTGTGTAAATGTTGTAACTCTGATATATTAAAATGTAAATTTACTGATATAGTTGTCTTTGTGTAAAGAATAATATTTGATATTATATTTTATCCGTTGCGAATGTAAGATTGTGTTTTGGTGTTTCTGTTCTTCTTCTTCTATCTCTTTCTTTCTTTTCTCTAACTATCTGGAATTTTCGAGATCGAAAATTCTAGGTCGTTACAGTTCCATATGATAAAGACAGTTTACTAATGTCGGAGAGGGTTGATTAACAGATATGATAATTAAAAAACACGGTAGATCTGTTCATGAAGGGACTGGCTCGATTAGTTATCATCAAACTAAGTAAAGGGATGTGATAGAGATTTCATAATTGGCCCCAAGTGCATGTGGAAGATTGATAGAGTTATGGTATGCCTTAGAAGTAATTTTGTAATTTATTATAAATTACTAACTATGCAATAAAATCTTATTCAAAATAAAAGGTGTTTTCTTTCTGTTATATACTCATTATAATGTGTTATAATTAATAGGTCATTTAATTTAATTGTATTTAATAGAAAATCCATAATTTGTGTTTTTTTCGATAGTAATTACATGATGTTGTAATCCTGAGTAATTTATCACAATATAATAAATCATCATTTCAAATATTCATAATCAAGATGCATCAAGACTAGAGATCGATGCATTCATTGAGACTTGAGTATATAAAGCTATCCATCATCTGGACAGTGTACTACTTATGGCCGCTGCTAGCACTAAAGGGTAACATACTGATAGTTATTGGATAAATATGAAATGATTCACTCGATAGCTTTCTGTTGGTTAATATAACCATGGTCAAATAGAAAAATATCGACATGACAATATTACACAATTCTCTCAACTTGAGAATATTGTCGAGCTTCAATATGGAAACTCTACTTTGATTATAATTTGAGCACGACACGACGTCCATCAAATGACTATAGTTGAGTCAAGTGGAAGTATTTAAAGTGAAACGCTGTCAACAGAGAATTCGCCTGCTCGGTTATACGAGGTAGTACCACGGTCTTTGGCTAGAGCATTTCGGTTAATCATAAATATTATTATTGAATGAAGGAATTTGTGTTTGGATTATAAAGTTGAATATAGACAATATTGGAATTTTGACCATTTCCAAATTCCATATGTCCTAATGTGATAGAGTTTTGACAAGAGAATTAGTATAAATAATTGTCATTGTTGGGTAACACATAAAATAATTAAAATTGGTTTTACTAAAGCTATGTAAGCGATAAATTTGGCTGTCATGTCTCACCACTAACTATAGTGATGTATGAACGTTAATATTCGAACTGTTCAATATTAATCGCTGACCGAATTTACACCTAAAAGTCACACAACCAAAATGTTGAATACTCTATTACCACGTAATTCAATTAGATTATTATTTCTATTACTTAATTAAATAAATTCATATTTGTGAAATATTAATTATGAAGTTTTATTTGATTTGTGTTGAAAATAGTACATATATAAAAGTTGTATACACAATTATCGATATATGATATCGATGCGCATTTAAACTAAATTAAATTAAAATGTATTTTATTTTGATCGGACTTGAAGTGTTTCGGAGGACCATGTTAGGGGAAAAGATGACTAGCCATAGGTATAAGAATATGGGTATTGGATTTGATTCAAAAGGGGTTTGAATTGGAAGAGATATTTGGGGATCCAGATCCACTTTTAGCTTTTCTCTTTCTACTATTTAAACCGGCATATCCTCTCATTTAAGCTCACTTTTTTTGGCATTCATCTCTCTTATTTCTAGCCACATACATCCCTAACTTCCTTCATTGATTCAAGCATTAAACATACAAATTCAAATAAAATCAGGATAGCAGTGTATAGCACATTCTATCTAGTAGCTCACTTTGGAAGGATTTGAATTCAAATTCAAATGGAGTTAATCGATTCAGCATCCAGCGTGGTATTCAAGAATACAATAGAGATAATATCCTTATTACATATTTATATATTTATTTTATCACGTCATCATATATAGTTTGACTAGTTATTTATCACCAATCCATATATCGATATGATGTCTGCTCGGAATTTGTATTTGTATAAATATTTAAAATAATGTGTGTGTGTGTGTGTGTTTGTATGTATGTCATTCATAGTCTAAAATAAAAACAAAGATTTTATCGAAATTTAAAATAGCTATAACATGTTTTATATGAATGGATATTTTTAAGACATATAATTATTTTTTTGAGAAAAATGTGTGATACTCTACACATAGAGGAGAGCACACATGTGTGATCCTCTACACATAGAGGAGAGCACACTTGTGAATATATATATATATATATATATATATATATATATGACGGATATAAGGAGCTGCCAACATGCCTAGCAGGTAACAAAAACAAATATACATATGACTAATCTCAGGTACTCCTAAGATGAGTTCCGACAAGGCCACCACACATCGCACCTCAATATCAAGCTCCGGCATGACCACCGCTCGATATTAAGATATTAGAAGTACCAAAAAGACTAAAGAAAAAAAGCACCGAGTGACGACTCAAACTAATAAGAAAGCTCCAAAAGTCTAAATCAGAAGAAGTGAATAAGCATCTGCTCTGAAGAGAATCTGCTGAATATAGAGACCATACTGAAGGCTCTGAACAAGAAGAAGGAGTGTCAAACTGAAGAATATATCATCCTGGAAAAGTACTCCATAATGAAGATTGAAGAATCCTATATCTGATGAGATAACTGCAAGAAGTCCTGGATGAAGAAACTCTGCTCAGATGACCTCTCTACAATCTGATATCCAGCAATCTGAAGACAAGAGAAACCTGCAAAATGAACCTGATATCCTATCTCCCAAACCTGTATCTGAAACATGACTAAGGAAAAAATTAGAATGATACATATACATATATATATGTATATTTATATAGTAAATATACATATATATGTACTTATATGGAAGGAAATAAAACCAAAATAAGACTAACAGGACAAAAACTAAATAAATGAATAAATTGTAAACAAATACCAAACAGAGACTACAACAAAAAATTGAGACGGATCTGACTTATTTATCTTTAATCATAAGTAAGCTACGATTAAAAGTGAGATCATAGTATAAATTTGGAAAAATATTAATAATACTATTATTAGTGCTATAAAAATTATTGTTATGTTTAAAAAAATTAATATTATAACTAACCTTATTAAGATACCGTTTGAAAAGGATATTTTTAGCTAATTTATATTTGGGATTAGAAATCCAATTAAAACAAAATGTAGAAATTGAAAAAATCAATTTGTTAAAATGACTATTATTATTATTAAAAATTCTTTGATTTCCCTTAAACCAAATAAACCAACTAATAATAATAAATAAAGTGTCTAGTAAAAATCTAATTTTCTTATTGAATTTGAATCTATAATTTTTCCAGTAGAATTCACAATCCGAAATTTTAGTTATTATATTAAAGTTAAAAAATTTAAGAGTATTAATTAGGATGTAATTAGAGTCCAAACAATCATAATATATATGATTAATGTCCTCAAGTTGCGGATTACAAAAATAACATTTACTATCATTTCGAAAGTTTTTTCTCTTTAAAAATTCTGTTATATTAAGTTTTCCATGAAGAATGAACCACATGTGAATTTTGGATTTAGGAGGAGCATTAGATTTCCACATATATTTAAAAGAGTTATTTATAGTCACCAAAAAATTAATAAATCTATAAAAAAAAATGGAGTATATTTCTTACTCTTATCCCATTCTCAACTAATAAAATCATTGTCATTATCAACATTATAAAGATTTAATCTGGCATAAAGCAAAGAAAGTTGTCTAAGGGTTGATCCTACTAAAATTCTGTTAAAACTGAAATTCCAAGGAGGATCATTTTTCGGAGAATAAACTTCATTAATTACAGCATACTTAAAGTTACAAATATCATACAATTCCTTAAATTCAAATTTAAGAGGCAAGATCGAAATCCAACAGTCATGCCAAAAAGAAGTACAATTTCCTGAATGTACCATCGTCTTAATTCCTAAGTTAAAATTTTCATAACATTTTAAAATGTTTTTCAAAAAATTAGAAAATTTATGGGAAAATGAATAATCAATTTGGTATAAATTAATATTACCGTTATGGTAATATTTAGAAATGATCTTTTCCAAATAGCATTATCATATATATCTTTAAACTTCTAAAGCCATTTACCTAAAAGAGACAAATTCATGTCATGCAATTTATAACTCCTAAACCACCCTCCTTTTTACTTTGCAAATAGTTTCCCAGTTTACTAGACATTTTATACTGTTATTAATATTATCCCCACTCCATAAGAAATCTCTTCTAATTTTATCAATTTTATCAATAGCCCAATCTGAAAACAGATGCATAGACATGCAATAGATCGGTAAGGCTGATAAAACCGAGTTTATTAAAACTAGCCTACCTGCTCTAGAAAGAAATCCCCCATTCCAATTAGATATCTTATTTTTAATTTCATCAATAATAATAAGCCAATCATCATGCTTGAGTTTGGTACGTCTAATCACAAACCCTAGATATTCAAAAGGAAAATTCATACTTTTGCAATTTAGAGTATTAGCTACTAAGTTTTCTACTTTTTCAAAATCATTTAAAACTAAAACTAAAATTTTGTCAAAATTTATTTTTAAACAAGATAAAAGCTCAAAACTATAAAGAATAAACTTGAAAGTAATAATGTGTCTAGGAAGATGAGAAGAAAAAAGTAAGGTATCATCTGCAAATTGCAAAACCGATATACCATTACGTGATATGTCATTGCCAACACTTCCTAGAGATCCATTGTCCACTGTTCTTTTAATAATTTTAGCAAAAACATCAGCGGCTAAGTTAAATAACAAAGGTGATAAGGGATCTCCTTGCCTTGCAAAGTCAAAATCCAACTAATCCATCTATATCCAAATCCTCTAGCATGAAAAATATCTCCAAGAAAATCCCAATCCACTGAATCAAAAGCTTTAGCAAAATCAAGTTTTAAAATCGCACAGGTTATGTTGTTCTTACAACAGTAATTAATATATTCTTGAACAACAGCCACTCCATCAGTAATATTTCTTCCTTTAATAAAAGCCGATTGTGAGCAATCAATTAAATAATTCACTCTTGTACTAAGTCTATTAGCTAGAACTTTAGAAATGATTTTTACTGAACAGTTAATCAAAGAAATAGGTCTAAAATCTTTTAAGTTATTAGCTCCTACTTTTTTATGCAGCAAAATAACATTTGTGAAATTAAATCTCCCTAATTGCAAATTACCATTATAAAAATCATTAAACAAATTAACTAAGTCAAATTATAAAACATCCCAAAAAGTTTTATAAAATAAAATAGGAAACCCATCAGGTCCTGGAGATTTATCACTTGGCATATCATTAATTGCTTTCCTAATTTCCTCTTCTGTAAAAGAATTATCTAACTCGGATATATCAACAATAGGATCCGATGGATACCGATTTGACCATCTAACATTGATTCTATGTTTGATTTTAGAACCAAAAATATCCTTATAATAGTCTGTAAAAGCGTTGTTGAGATCTCCATGATCAACTAACTCTATATTATTAACAAATATATAGCTAATTGTATTACTACATTTTCTACCATTAGCAATATGATGAAAAAAATTGGTATTATTATCGCCTTCGTTGATCCATTGAATTCTGGATCGCTGCTTCCACATTACCTCCTCTTTTTCTAAAATAGAATTTAGTTCATCTTTTAAATTAGATAGAACATTACGTTCACCTTGATTTAGAGGTCTAGATTCTTCTATCTTGTTTATTTTAAGCATTTCATTAAGAATATTGTCTTTTTTAATTTTTAAATTGCCAAAAACATTTTTTTCCAATTTTTAAGAAAAATCCTAAGATCTCTAAATTTAGAAATAAAAGCTTTTGCCGAATTTTCCTTATTTCTGAAATTATGGAAACTCAAAGAATTCCATTTACATATAACTAAGTTCACAAAGTTAGATTCCAAAAGCCACATCTTTTCAAATTTAAAATTGTTTATAATAACTTTATGATACTTGCAATAAAGGATAATAGGACAACGGTCAGAGAAGGTATATGGTAAGCCATTAATTCTATAGATTGGAAATTTATCCTTAATTTCATCACTAAAAAAAAATCTATCGAGAAGAGCCATGGATGGAGACTCTCTAGCGTTACTCTAAGTAAACTCTCTATTAGAAAGAGAAATTTCATTCAGATTAGGGTTAAAAATAAATTGATCAAATTCCTCCATAGCAGAGTAATCCCCTTCCCTAGGAAATCGCTCATCTATGAAATGCGTAACATTAAAATCACCCTCTATAATCCAAGAACCGGGGCAAGGGATCTAAATTCTAGGCATTCATTCCATAAAATTCTCCGATTAATTTTAGAATTACGCCCGTGAACATTAGAAATATTTAATAAAGAGTTATCAGGAAGATTAATAAGAATAACATGAAGAGAATGTTGCTTAACAATACATTGAAGAAATTTAAAATAACTATCTTGCCAACCTATCATTAATCCCCCTGAAGAGCCAACGGAAGGTAAAAAAACACATTTTCTAAAATGAAAACCACCTAATCTTCTAAAGAAACGAACATCTGGACAACTAATTTTGGTTTCTTGAAGTAAAGCAATATCTATAGACTAGTCTTTAAAAATATTCTAACCTTATCACATTTATTTAAATCATTCAAACCTCTAATGTTCCAACTAATGATCCTCATAGATGAACTGAACTAGCCCTCTCTAATTCCTTACATCTAATATACTCCCAATCTAACTCAATATTAGTAAAAATAAAAGATGTGTCACGAGCTAGTTGACTAAACTCAATAGAAGAAAGACTACCTAAACATAAGTAGAAAACGTACTACCCAAAGTAGAGCTCATACCTGAGCCTGCATACGTAGTACCACTCATAGCACTCGATCCAGGTAACTCACCTATAGGAGAAGACTGACAGTTGCGGATTCTAGCACTTGAACGAACTGAACCGCTTGGAGCTACTGATTGCTTACGCTTTCCTCTCTTCGAAGATGCGGAGTTATGGATAAAGCAAATATTATTCTCCAACCTATTAGACTTCAAAACATCTGAAGCAACTATTTCTAACTCATCTTTCATTACTGGTTTAGAAGCAACATGATGATTCTATCCCCATATGAAGGTGATATTGTGTAAATCATCTAGAGAAACAGATAAAGTATTTGAAAAAACATCAAAAAGTCTAGGCTCTAACTAAGCAGCAACTTCATCATTTTGATGATCGGAGGACAGAAGATAATCCAGTTCATCAAACTCTGATTCATTATTGTAACCATTCCTGTCTACGACTAGTAAAGGAAGCATCACAAGTACATGCTACTATCTGATCGATAAAAACACCCTCAACAGGATGCGAAGACTATGCACCATGCACACCATCAACAGCGTGCACATCATATAATGGAACCAAGGTTGAATTAGAAAACACGGCTGAAATGCGAGACTCAAGATCAGCAGAAAAGTCATCCTCCTTCTGCTCTTCAAAAATCAAAATCCAATCTCAAAAAACTTCAAATTCGAACAAACGACTATCTCTTGAAACAACTTCTTCATCTGTAACCACTGGTTCAAGAACAGGGTGGCATCTCGAAACATTTTTGTCTAGAAAGACTAAATTCTCTTCCACAGTTGAGTATTCCATAGATAAACTTGCTGAATCCAACTCTATATCAAGACTCACATCATTCTTCGAGTGATCATCAAAATTTTCGATATCAAAAGTCACAATATCACCAGAAATATTACTGCCTAGCAATTTAGTAACCTGCTTGTTCGAATCAATCAATATATCATTATCAGAATGCTCAGAGATAATCATAAAACCCCATCAACATCTGAACTATCATAATCTGGCCCCGAAGAAAGACAGTCGAATTTATTGGATAAAGTTATCTCAAAACTATCATGAACGCAGGCTTTAAAATTACGACTTTTACAATTAGTAAAAGTGAACTCATCCTTCTGTTCAACAACATCTAGTTGTACTTCAACAATTTCCAAGGCATTCAATGACGAAGAAAACACATCATAATAAGCAGAAACAACTGGATCTAGTAGCAAAGGATCAAAACTCGAGATGACTTCTCTAACAGCAGGTTTCATAAGAATGTTTGAATCTAATATGATGTCCTCTGTGAGATCACATTTTATCGAATCAACAGGATTGCCTTCTATTACATTGTTATGACCAAATTTTTCGGTGCATCCAGTACCAATATTTGGCGAATTTATTATGTCGAAATGGTAATATAGTTCATCAAGAAGCTTAATTTCTACCTCTTTATTATACCAGAGATGATCGATCAGAATTCCCCTAAGAAACAAAATTTTAAAGCAAACTGGAATCCATGGTTAATTAAACTTGGGGAAGAGATTCGCCTATTAACAACATACAATTTCGATTTGCCGAAAAAAATTTCTAGGTTACCAAATTTTTCCTTATAACCTTTTACTATGTTTGGCTTATTAACAATGTCGAAATGATTCAGTAATTCTTCCAGATAATTAATTTCAATATCTCTCATATCCCATTGATAATCAAGTAACAGCCCCTTCAGCTTCAAGAATTTCAATACAAACTGAAAATCATGATTAACCGATGGCGAAGAAAAATCAAAGGAGGCCGATTTCAAAAGACAATCCTTTCTTTTATGACCGAAGACACCACAAACAAAACATCTGATTGGGTCTCAGCAAAGCTTTGTGACATGATTGATATCTCCACATTTGAAACAAAATATCTTTCCCTTTCTAGAATCGATCCAGTTAGTTTTTGGATTACGAATGAACTGTTCTTGAGATTGAGAAGGAAATTCTTTACTACTTGAGCATATGAATAAGGTAGTGAGAAGCGATTAATCGGATTAGAGAAATTTTGGGATGAAGAATATCTAGTATACAGACGATTTCGAGAGCGAGTTTCTTGAGAAGAGGCCTTTTTTTACTTATGTCTTTTAACGTGTGATAGCTCTTAAGACATATTATTATACACAAATATTTGTAAATCATGTTTATTATATTTGAACATATTTTTTCAAATATATAAAAAAATTCATATATTTGTTTATTTTGATAATTCTAAAAGAGTGTGCGTGTGTAATATTTAATATTAAACAATATACTAAGTGATTTTAAACAATTTAGGAATATATATAATTAAATAAATGTATATAACTGTAAATGTTATAAAGTATTTTATTAAAAAATAGGAGAAAGAAATTTCCATATAAAATTAAAAAAAGTGTGTGTGTGTGTGTGTATTTATATAAATAAAAATTCGAATAGTTTTTAAAATTACAAAATAAATTTTGTCAAATTTTATTATTATCCAAAATGAAATATATATATATATATATATTACATACACGTATATTATATATATTTAATTAACTATATCTTTTATTATAAATGATTTTAGATATTTATATATATAAATGCATATTCATGTTTTAGAAAAAATATTATTTTTCATTTTCATACATATTTATTTTATATTAAACATAAATAATTTACAAAATTGGATTTTGAATTTGAATTTGATAGATATTTTCAAATCCGGATCTAGTTCTAACATTTGAATTCTGGAACTTGAATTTGAATTTAAATCTATATTTATAAATATCATTTTGTGTAAACATATATGTAGTTTTACATGCATGCACACATATATATGTCTGTGTGTGTATTTTCAAATACAAATATTATTTAGTAATATATATACACACAAAAAAACACACAAACATATCCTAGATATCATATATGTATTTGGAGGGTCTAACATGTCCGTTGTAGTGTAGATCTCAACACATATAAACTGTACATGTTAAACCATACATACCGTACATGTTGCACCAGCACGTACATGTACATGTGTATTTGACACACTTATACACACTATATATACATTAAAAATATTAGATAAATTCCTTTTATTATGAATAAAATAAAATAACGATTTTATTTAAAATTAATTTAAATTAGATATAAAAAATCTAGACTTCATAGGCACAATAAGATCTAAAATAGAATAATTTCTTCGAAAATTTACCTATTTAACCCATTGTATGCTGGTCTAGTTTTAATAGCCTTTCATTTCGAATCTCTAAGATATGAGTATGATTTTCGATAGGGACACACTTGACACTATTAAGGCACCAGTTAGTATTCAGGAAAACCATAGCACACTAAGTAATTATTACACCCGTAGTATTATACAATTTTTCGCTGACTTGTTGGGTGCGGGCGATATAGGTTAAGGTGTAATTTTCATGCATTGTTGACTAGCTTATTAGTATTATGCACTCATATGATGTGTTTGACTCACCAACTATATGTACGATTCCTTTATCCTTTTCATCTTTCATTTTATAGTGATAGGTTAATAGAGAGGACTGGTGGTGATTTCGAAGATGTGCATTTATCTATTAGATATGTACTTTTATATTATATTTTCTTAGACATTAATTTTTTCTTTTAGTATTGAGATATATTTGATAATTAAGGACAATTAGCTCAAATTTTGTTTTATTTATCTAGGAATATTATTTTTCAATATTATATATATATATATCCTTTTCGAATGTATGTACGTATATCTATGTATGTGTCTCTCTATGTGTGTATACCCATAAAAATACATGTACACTCTCTCAATATGTCCTAATATAGTAGGAAATTATTTAATAGAAGCTCTAATATTATATGTGACAATTTTCCATCTACAACTCCCTGATTAATGCCTAAAAGTGGCACTGACATTGCGGATCTCATAGACGATGGATCATTTTGAAATAAATATAAAATGGATCACATAGCTATCTATAAAAATTACACATTTTGAAACGCTCTCTCTCTCTCTCTCACACACACACACACACACACACACACACACACACACACACATATATATATATATATAACACAAAAGTGCACACCATGTTTACTCCGATCTAGTTAACTATCTTTAAGAAAAGTTGCTGATAAACCTTTATATAGATAGTAGAGACGAGTAACCAGAGTGGAGATGGCTTCGAGTATGTGCTTCTGGAGGCACTCAGGGTGAACATTCCCATTTGGTTCCTTTGGTTTTTATGAACTACTAGCCAAGCCCGCGTTAATTTCTCTACACCCATATCACATACACCTGCATCAGTTCCCAATCACCCAACTTTCGCTAGCTTCCCGAAGCTATGCAAAGATTTTACGAGTATAGGTGGAAAGCCTTTTGTAGGAACTGGATATGTGGGCATGGCTTCGCATATCTGAGTGTATGTTTGGATTCTTAGGCCTTGGGGTGACACGAGGTGATGGCTTGCTACATGGTACTTATAGGGAGAGTCCTTAAACTAGTGGGAGATGGTGCTGGCCGAGAAAAATGAGAAGGACATCACTTGGGAAAATTTCAAACTGAGGTTCGAGGCTAAGTTTATCTCAGAGGCAGAAAATGGAGTAAAATTAAGAGATTCATCCATCCACATTAGGTCAGCATGAATGTGAAGGAGTACATGAATCAATTAAAGGAGCTTACAACATATGGAATGGAGATAATCAATAGGTTAGCAAAGAAGGGTAAGGAGTTTCCAAATGGCTTGAACCAACCGTTGGAGGATCTAACATTGAGTCATATTCTGATACGTGCTACTTATGAAAAATTAGTGGAAATGGAGTTGCTCAACATCATCACAAAATAAGATACCAAGGAGACTGAAAAGGAGGGTAAACAAGCATATTTGAAGGGAAAGCGTAAGAACAAAGGAGGAAAAGATTGACAAGGAAAGGGAAGAAGTAGGACATCACTTATAGACGTTGCAACACGATGGGCCACATTCGTAAGGACTACAGAGTGGAATCTGCAAAAATTATGGTTCTAAAATTGAAAACGGTTAGGAGATATGAACATTGTGTACCCCACCTTAAGAAAGGGCGAATAAGATGCAAAGGGTGGACAGGCTGCTAGAGACATTTATATTGAAAGGGCCTATGCAGTAGAAGCGGTTCCAAATGCTAGTGCACCACCAGCCAAAGATAATGGAAGCACAGCTTTGATATCGACTATAGAAGGAGTGTTACTTATCTCTGATTTTCCTATTCACACTTTATTTGACACAGAAGCATCACATTCTTTTATTTCTAGAAATATGGTTGATAGGTTAAAGTTAGAGCCTTCAATTATGCCTAATACTACTGTGGTGTCTAATGCAGTTGAGGGATCGACCCCCTAATATTTTGCTTGTTAGGAGTTGAAATTATTGGTTTATGTCATGGAATTCTAATGTAATGCTTTTATGCTTAGGTTTTTGCAATATGGATTGATACGGCACATGGATTGGATGTATAGAGCGGTATTAGATTATCATGGGAGGGTAATTCATATAAGGAATGAAACATGCATAGCCTAGATGTTTATTGTGAGCCCAGTGAGTCGATGATGTCGAGTAACCTATATTTGTTAGACCTATGCTAAGACAAGTTAGCATCCATCCCTACCATTTAGATATTTTTGAATGTATTCATAGAGATTACAAGTTTTCCTCCTCGACGCGAGACAGAATTTCAAATTAACATAATTAAAGGCGCAAAGCTTGTTGTATTGCTTATTAGGTAAATGGCACCGTGGAAAAGGAAGGGTTGGACACACAAGTTTTTGAACTCTTATAGTAGTGCTTTATACAAAGATGTGCGTTGGAGTTAGGAGAACCAGTTGCGTTCACCACTTATGCGGATGGATATTTATGATTATGCGGTTATTTGTTAACTATAGTGAGTTGAATAAGTTGATAAGAAAGAATAAGTGTCCACTACCATGCATCGGCGATTTGTTTGATCAGTTAGTTGGAGTGAGAGCATTTTCATAGTTTGATCTCACCACAGGATTTAATTGGTTGAGTGTTGTCGAAAATTGCCATTTGCACATTATAGGGTTCTTATGAGTGGTTAGTTATGACTTTTCAATGCTCTAGCCTACTTCATAAATCACATGGTTGTGTTTTTCAAAAGTAATTGAACTGATTTTCATGGTGTTTGTGGATGACACCTCATTTTTTCTAAGACCAAGAAGGAGCACAGAGCATATTTAGAGGAGGTGCTTAATACCTTGAGGAAGCACCAACTAAAGAGAAATTCTCTAAGTGCCATTTTTAGAGAATGGGGGTACGTTTTCTTAGACTTGTAGTGTTGGAGCATGGAGTAGCAGTTGACCGAAACGCGATGGTTGTAGTTCAAGGCCGGCAAGTACCGAAAAATGCCACCAAAGTTAGGAACTTTTTTGGTTTGGCGGTTTTTATCAGAAGTCCATTCAAGAATTTGCAAAGATTTTCACATCCATAACATGCCTTATGAGAAAAATATTATTTTCTCTTAGGATGCAAAAGTGTGAAAATTCATTGTACAAATGGAGTTATTAACGAATGCGCCTATCTTGATTACTCTCGATGGTTCGAAGCCTTTTACCATTTATACTAATGCATGTGATATAGGGCAAGGAGATGTGTTGGATCCAAGCGACTTGAAAGTGGGTGAAATAGGTAGATTTTTAAAAAGAATCATATTTTGGATTTTTTTAGGCCCATGAATTCTAAATTTATAATAGGTCCAATCTAATAAAGTTTTTAAATAAAATCTTATTTTATTCAGGTTGTTTAAAATGGAATATGAATTCTATTTAAATTTGAATGTATGAGTGTATAAAATACACCGATGAGTGTTACGGTTGCTTGTTAAAGTTAATTTAGAGGAAAACTTTCATTTCTTTCTCTAAAATCTATGGAATTAATTAAGGAAGATTTCGTTTTTATTTAGAGAAAGAAACTTTTCACTTCTCTATCTTTAATTAAATTGGTTGACTTATTAAATGTCATTGAAAAGCAATTTACCATAGCATAAATTGTGAGTGTATTTAAGTATACTCTAGTGAACATTGTGTAAGTGCAACAAATAAGTAGTGTATATGATTAATGTGACTGTATATGGATGCTAAGATTTACACCACAATAGAGCCCATTTTTCCTTTTGCATAGCCTTTGCCATCTGAAATTTTGACTTTAAAATATGTACGTATAATAACAGATAAGTTTACATATATACATGTTAAAAGTAAGTTTCCGCATATTATATGTTTTTGAATCAAGAGTAAACTTATAACACTGGTTTTAATTAAGGAAGAGCTTGGAAACAAATTAGTTTAACACAAAAGTCCATTTAGATTTAAGTTAAAATAACATAAAAATGTGTGTGTGTGTGTGTATAACCGCAAGTTATGTTTTAAATTTAAAATAACATATGTGTGTATACACACACAAATATATATATATATATATATATATATATATATATATATTGTAATTCAAGTGACATATATGTTTAAATTTAACGTTAAAAAATTTTAGTTCAAACTTAGGCAGGAAATATAATAGTTTAAAACTTTACACAGAAGACCACTTATGAATTCTAGAGCAAAAGGAAACTTTACAAACCAAAAGAATTATTTTCTAGAAAATAATCATATAACTTAAGAAATCAATTTTCGTGGTAAGTTTAGCCAATCAAAAAATATAGTTTATTTTTGTTCATATATGCAAATGTTGCAAAATTTTATATAACATAATAAAATAATTTTACCTTTTTTTTAAAACAATAGTTCCAAAACAATGACAAAAGTAATCAAATAACTTAGGCATATACAAATTCGTTATAGGACAATTCAGGTCTAACTATAAAAAGAATGTAGACAAAAGATTAAATGAGATAAAGGATTTGAAATAGGTCAATTATAATAAATATATAGTCAATGGAGATGTAGACAAAGGGAGATCTATATTAAATCAATATGATGATTATACAATTAATTGAGGTGATGAAAAAGGGGATCTGAGTTATATTACAGAATGAACATACAGAAAGGAAGAGATGTAACACGAATCGAATCTGAACCATTTAAACATGGTGAATATAAAACTAATGTAACAACCTGCTCAGTAGGCCCTAATTTTCGCTAAACCGAAAATCCAAGTCCACTAAGATATATATCATTGGTTTGGTATTTCACAAAATGGTACATATATTAGAGCATTAATGGTAATGACTAGCAGCGGAAATAAGAAAATATAATAGATCAATTTAACTACTGACCAAAAATCAACATCTCAAATGTCAAAAGTCTCAGCTAGACAACTACTCCTAATCAACATCAGTACATGCCCTTCTAAATCCTGAGGGTTTTAATGAGGAGGGGGTCAAAATAAAGTTCTGATGATTAATAAATTATACATCTTATACATAACACTAGCTTATGTCGATTATTCACTATTTCATATTATGTTAGATTTTATTATTAGTCGTTATGACTCCACTGCCACGTATGAACTTTGCCCATCTACCCCATATAAATCTATGTCTATAAAAATAGTTATGTGTATATATGTATGTATATATGTACCCCAAGTCCACTAATGGACCCAGATACTATCCACACTAGAATCAATCACTCAACACCTCGTAAAGATCCATTACCATCGTATCACTAAGGAAATCTTGCCACGCGCATCGATGGTCTCTAGTCCATGAGATCCTAATGTTTTGTGGATTTTTCATGAAATCCAATCTTATGCGTACGTTAGTCTGCTCCTAATATTGTGGACTTTAGGCTCCAATGCATCACCTTATAAAATTTAGGCCCCACGAACCACCTTGTAGAATTTAGGCTCCACGAACCACCGTTTGGAATTTAGGCTCCATGAACCACCTTATCAAATTTAATCTTCATGAACCACTACCTCTTTAAGTTTTGAAGCAATCTCTATATGGATTTACTAGCCTTACCATATTAAACGAACTAAAAAGGATCAATGGCGTTGCATAACCATGTCCATCCCGTTGACCTCAAGGGAACGATGTTGACCTTGAGAAATATGCAATGAATACCATAGTCTATGGTCAACAAGTATGCCAGTATACGTTAACTTGTAGTAACAAATTTTTAGTACCTAAGCACCCAGAATTTCTGTGCCTGTAACGACCCATAAATTTTAACGGTTTTAATAACATACTTAACTAAAATATTGTGAAATTTTAAATAATTAAATTCGAAAATAAAAATTTGATATTTGAAATACGTCTATATAAACATAGCATTTGGTAAACTTTTATTTGAAAATATGAAAATTAGTTTTATGGTGTAATTTTCAATTTCAATTTTATATCAGCTAATCTAATAAAAATAAAATATTTTTGAAACTTGAATATTTTTATATAATTAATTTGTAAATCATTTTCTGAGAGAGACGTCATATTTCATTTCGTCAAATTTGGACTGCACTATCTTCGATTATCTTATTTTCAGCGAATTAGCAGTGGTTTGACAGCGAATATCGACTTTTGATAGGATGGTCGTATCGCTGATATCTGTATACCGTTCTATTCGTCTTGTCGTTCCGATCTCTATAGTATATTCATTTCTGTAATTTGACGTTCGATACGCGGTGAAATTAGCGAAACGAGTATTTGTATCTGTACCATCTTTTGAGTTCTAGAACGTTTTATGACCTTTCAATTTTCAACCGTTTGAAAGTCAACGGTCATTCGCTTTTATCCGTCTGTTGAAATTACATTGGTTTGCTTCCATGTCTCTTGCTCTTTCCATTTTTTTAGTTACTTGAAACCAAACGTATAGTATAAAGTACTAGTATAACCGCACAACGGTGGAGAAACCGACCGTTCGATTGTATAACTTTGATAAGAAATATACATTTAAAAAATTTGTTAATATTACTTAAACATTAAGTGATAATATGTTGGAAAATAATAAATTGAGATTTGGATCTGAAAATATGAATTTCAAATTTAAATATTAATCAAAACATTCAAAATTGTCGATTTGAATTGAAAATTTTAAAATCATAATAGATTTGAATTTGAAATCTTTGATGCGCAAAATAAAAGGAGAAAGTTTAGAAAAACCGCGATGAGACAAGATCCACGTTTTTAGAGAAACCGCGACGAGACAATATCCACGTTTTTTTGGCTTCAGGAAAATTGATTTTGGCTAGTAGTACGGTCGGTTTGATAATAGTATATATTATTCTAAGAAAAAAATTTCTATTCCTCTTTTTCATTTACCTAAAACTTTTTATAGAGATCTACTCATTCGCCTGCCTTCTTCTGGGCAAACCCAATCCTTGATTCCTCCGCCCTTTTCTCTTTCGCATGATTCGTTCTTCTTCATATAAAAATATTATAATAATATTAATAAATTTAAAGTTTCTTGTATATTGAGAAAACTGCTTTTTTACTTCGTGTCGCCTTCAGCCTACCTCCTCGCCGCCAATCCACAACATCACCAAACCGGTTTCCTTACATCCACGTCCAACCACCCCTCCACGTGTCTACCCCACCTGACCATCTCAGCCACTGCAAGCTCGACCCTGAACACCTATAGCTGTTGCCACATCCCCACCACAGCCACACTATACCACGTCATCAGCAAGCAAACGCCCTAGCACCACCAACCACCCATCTTCCACTTTCTCCTATCCATGCATCATAGCAGCCCTCCTCCCTCTTTGCATCCAACAGTTCGTCTCCTTCCTTGCCTCACCTTCCCACCACCAACAACATATATCTTCCACCTTTCTCTGCCTCGTAACCAACGCCAGCAGCCTAACACACCCTCCGCCCATTACAGCTGACTTCCTCAAGCCCCTCCCCTCTGACTGGTCGACATCACCCTCGCTCCATACAACCCCAGCACTTCTTCATTCCTCCCTTCCACGCTCATTCCCCTCCCTGCAACCGATTGCTACCACCTGCTTGGCCTCTCCACCCACTCGAGCTGCCAACCAAGCAACCTTCGACCTACCTTCCACTTTATCCTTCCCATCTTTGTCAGTCGAGCAGCGGCTTTCCAATTTTGAAAGAGGTATATTATATTATAAAAAGAAGGTGTATATATGTTTACTGTATAGGTTTACCATATATATTATATGAGAGTATAAAGAAGTATATATATGCTATACTATTTTTTTTCTAGTCTATGAAAAGGGTATATACAAGAGGTTGACAGTATATTATATTATAATAAAAAAGTATTATATATATTATATTTTAAAGCTTAGTCTGTTGTCCTTTTAGCTGTTACATACAGTTAGCTGTCTATTGTTATATACATATACATATAGTTATAAGATTTTTTTTATTTTATATTTTATATGTATTAACTATTATATCGTATAAGTTATATTCTGTTCTGCTGGGTTTTTAACACATGTATATTAAAATTGTATTATATGTTATGCATATCTTATGCCATTGATTTCTATGTTTTCATTTTTCATGGTTATAGTAATAATAATATTAAGTTTTATATATTATTAAGTTATATATATATATATATATATATATATATGTATGTATGTATGTATGTATGTATGTATGTATGTATGTGTATGTATACAGGCCCGGTCCACAACAGAGTCCGGAGAGACACAAGACTAGGGCAACGCACGCTCCCAAGGCAACAAAAAAAATGGAAAAAAGAAAAAAGAAAAAGAAAACGCGATTTCGAAAACGCGATTTCCTCCGCCTCCGATCAATTTGCTGCTGCAAAACAGCGAAGGCCACCACCGTCCACGTTCCCAATCCCAAGTCGCAGCTCGCAGCCACCTGCGATTTCAATCATCTCGATTCTCATCCCTCTCAATCGCTTCGCAATCTCCCCTCGGCTCCTCAAATTGCGAACCCTTGTCTCAGCTCAAAGTCTCAAACAATGTGAGTATTGATTCTATTGAGTATTAACTGGCTGTTTGAGTACTTTATAATTGTGTTGCTTCATGTAATTGTGCATAAGAGAAGAATACCTGGTAGAATCATAATAATTGGCGTTTAATACTTCTGGCCACCAATATTATCAAAATACCTTGAATTTTTTTATAGCAACTTCAATTCGTAATACTTGCATCTCTGAATCATAATATTTGTGATGAGAAATTTTTATAATGATAATATTATGTGTTTATACCGTGGTACCTTTTGTTAACCCTGCTTCTTAGCATGAAATAGGTTATATTTTATCCAGAGTGCTTCCACTAGTGTTTAGTAACTCTTCTTCATAAACTAAAAAACAAATAAAAACTGGAGAAAAATTTTTGGTCACTTTATAGCAACTTCATGTCGCTATATTTGCATCTCTGAATCATAATATATATGTGATGGGAAATTTTTATACTGACAATATTAATGTGTTTATACTCCGATACCTTTTGTTAACCCTACTTCTTCGCATGAAATTGCTTATGTTTTATTGAAAGTGCTTCCACTAGTGTTTGGTAACTCTTCTTCTTAACAAAAAAACTAGAGAAAATCCTTTACTATCAAAAAACTTTTGGAAAAAGGGCATTGTTTGAATAGTTAGCAATATGAGGTTACAGTGTTATGTTAAGTAAAAAGTGTTACTTAAGTAATTAAATGTATGATTTACAGAATTTTTTTCGATTCCCAGGGAACTTGCAAAAGTATTGGGTGAAAAAGGTGTCATCGTTTTTGAAGATGTAAAGATTTCTTATAAAAGGTGTCACCAATTAGAGTTAACTTATAAAAGATAACTGTAACTTGCAACTAACTTTTCTTCAACCTCTAATTAGTCTAAAGATTTCTGTTTTTTAGATTCTTCATGTACAAAATAGCATAGTATTTATCAATGAACATTAATTTTACGTTGTATCTTAATTTGAGGTAGGAACCGGAAACTGAATTCGGGATATCAAAATAGAATTAAAAAAACAACGTAGATGTGATGAAGCAAAATCAATGATTGGCTCAATTTCAAATTTATTTCAAGCGAGAAATAAAAATTCTCAAAGTTCAAATTCAAGTCAAATTGATGAAATGGATTAGGAGGAAAATATTGGTCCTAGCATTGATATCCATGAGAAGCCTATAAATGAAATTGTTGAAGTAGAAATTGATGACCATGTAGAAGTCATAGAGGGGCATGATGAAGATGTTGGCAATATAACTACTATTGATCTTGAAAAGGATGTTGATGTTAATTATGATCCGGGATTGTGGGGAAGAATTACTAGTACCAAAATAATAATGTTAGTGTAATGCGGTCCAATAAAAATATTGAACAATAATGATGCGTTTCCAAAAAATAAGATTAACGGTAGACACTTTTCTTCTAGACATTATATTGGTGGTTATCCACGTGGAGAAGAACATGAAAGAAAATGGCTTGTTTATTCAAATGAACGTGATAAAGTTTTTTGTTTTTGTTGTAAGTTATTTGACTATAGCCAAAGACCATCCCAATTGGCCGGAGAAGGAATCAGCGATTGGCATAATTTACCTAGGAAGCTAAGAGAACACGAAAGTAATTCATTACACAACGTAAATGTTATTAAATGGGTTGATTTGCATATAGGACTTCAACAAAAGGCAACAATTGATAAAGCAATGGAATCTCAAATTGACCAAGAGAAACAACGTTTGAAAAAAAATACTTGCGCATATAATTGGTGTTGTCAAGATACTTGCACGGAATAATCTACCATTTCGTGGATTAAATGAGAAGATATATGAAAAAAATAATGGACTTTTTTGTCAAATTATTGAATTTGTTGCCGAGTTTGATCCAATTATGGAAGATCATCTAAGACATGCTGTAAATAATGAAATCAATAATCATTATCTTAGCCACAAAATTCAAAATGAGTTGATAGGTTTGTTGGCTAACAAGATCAAAATTACAATGCTTACACAAATAAAGAAAGCAAAGTCCTTCTCAATTATTCCAGATTGTGCTCCGGATTTGAGTCACAAGGAGCAAATGTCCATTATAATAAGATGTTTGAATGTTCATGATGCAAGTGATATAAAAGTAGAAGAGTATTTCCTTGGATTCATAACGGTTGATGATACATCCGGGCTTGGTCTTTTTAAGAAGCTTGAAAATATTTTAATCGATCTTAAACTTGATATTAGTGATGTGAGATGACAAGGATATGATAATGGTTCAAACATGAAAGGTAAACACCAAGGTGTAGAAAAAATGCTACTTAATGTAAATCCTAGAGCTTTCTACATTTCACGTGGATGTCATAGTTTAAACCTTGCTTTATGTGATATGGAAAAATCATGTATGAAAGCTAGAAATTTTTTGGCATTTGTGCAAAAAAATTATACTTTATTTTCCGGCTCAACTCATCGATGGGAAATACTTCGAAGTTATGTGAAGGGTTTGACTCCAAAACCATTATCGGCAACTCGGTGGGAAAGTCACACTGAAAGTGTTAAAGCAATAAGAACTCAAACATCGGAATTAAGAGATGCTTTGATTGATATTGAAAATAATTCTAAAGAGATGTTGTGATGATGGAGGCCAAAGGATTATGTCAAAATGCTTTGGAAAATTTTGAGTTCTTAATTAGTTTGTGTATTTGGTACACAATACTTGATAATATTAATCGAGTAAGTAAGATATTTCAACGGGAGGATATGGATATCGAAGATGCAATTACAAAAATTAAAGATCTGTCAAATTTTTTGAAAAATTCAGAGAAGATGGATTTGAAAACATGATGGAGGAGGCTAAAATGCTTGCAAATGATGTTGGTATTGATCCAAAATTTATTGAAAAGAGATCTGTACGAAGAAAAAAACAGTTTGACGAAGAAATTGTGGAGGATAATGATAAGCGATCTCCAGAGAATACTTTCAAAGTTACTTATTTTCTTCTAATAGTTGATCAAGCTTTAACTTCACTTAGAGATCGATTTGACCAATTTAAACTTTATGAAGAAACTTTTGGATTTTTGTTGAATCTAAGATTTAAAAATATTGACAATGATGAATTGAAGGATAAGTGCATGAATCTAGAAGGTTTTTTGAAGCACAATGAAGAGCAAGATATTTGTGGTAAAGAGTTATTTTTTGAACTTCGACAACTAAAAGGAATTTTATCATCAAAAGTAACATCATCAATTGATATACTTAATTTCTTGAGATCTTATAGGGATGTAAGTGGATTTCTAAATGTTTGGGTTGCTTATCGAATTCTATTGACTATTCCGGTTACAGTTGCTTCGGCGGAAAGAAGTTTTTCAAAATTGAAATTGATTAAAACATATCTCCGGACTACTATGTCGCAAGAGAGACTAAGTGGGCTAGCAATGATTTCAATTGAAAATGAGTATTTAGACAAACTTACCTATGAAGATGTAATAGAAGAGTTTGCTTCAAAAAATGCAAGAGGAAGTTGTTTTCGTTAATATGTATTAATGTGTCATTATATTATGTTTACATTTTGATTTTGGGCATGTAATCAAAATGACTTGTATGATCAATATTTTGTGATGGATGTTAAATTTTATAAAGAATTTACAAATTTTTTTGTGCACTTTTACATTTTGTTATATGCATTTTTTTTATTGAGTTAAGGGGCAACAAAACAAATAAAAATGCTTTTTCGACTAGGGCATTGAATACCCTTGGGCCGACACTGTATGTATATATGATTTGTTTTATATGTGTAAGTTTATTTAAGTGTATATAACCTACCATGTATATATGTAAGTTACGAAAGTTGGTTGTTATATAAATTACAAGTTTATGTATGATCTGTTGACAAATATATTATAATAAATTAAGTTCATAATAATCGTTAATAAATATTGATAAGTATGTAAGCTTACATAGATGTTTATATATTAGTTTATGTAGATAAATGGATATGAGTTTGGTTTTCACATATTTATGTTTTAAAGCTGATTTTGAAATATATATGTATATAAAACATATTTCGTTTTAGTCTATATCAAGCCGACTCTAATTTATTTCATCGATTCCTTAGTATCAGCCTCGTCCGTCAAATCGTGTTCAGCTACTTCGCTTTGAAATTTATTGTTTGGATTGGTCGATTTTCGAGTTCGTGATTTTTTCCGTGTGCTTGCCCTGTTCTCTCTAGCGTCAAAAGGTGAGCATTCACTCACGATTAACGTTCTTATAGTTGGTAAATTTGATTTCACTTGAAACGAAAATTAAAATATGCTGTTAAATTTGAATTGCTAGTTATTTAATTTTTAAATATGATATGCCATTATCGGTAATTATTCACCAGTGATGTATGACAACATATCCTGCTATATATATTTAATTTAATTTACCATTGATGATATATGCATGTTATTGATATGTTATATTTTATCATATTTGTCCTCACTCTGCAAGTTCCCTGTTAATTAGAAATCTTTATGATACATACCGAATGATATTATAGATGAGGAGAAAATCGTTATGGGTTGAAATGATAAACCCAAGCGATTTTTATTAATTTTGAAATTTTTAGGATTGCGGGTTGAAATGATATATACCCGTAGATAATTAAATTGCATATTGAAATGATAAATATCTGTATCACTTGACCATATGATAGAAAATTATATATGGACACCGTTTGTCTATATTTTTGAAAATGATTTCCAAAGTTTTGAAAGGAAGTATATGGTTTTTAACAGATATTGATTTTTAAAATATAATATATAAGTGCTATTTTATATATGTCTAAATTTTAGATTTTCTAAAATAGTATGTTTGGGAAGCTTAATTTATAAGTTAGTTTTGAAATTATAAATTAAATCTTATTATTAAATTTTACTTAAATTTTATTATTTTAAAACATGTATAAAATAAGATTTTACATAAATAAAATTAATGATAAGATTTAATTTAATAAAATTTAATTTAAATAGTATACAAAATTTTTTAAAATATTTATTTAAAAATATATATTAATATTTTAAAACAGAATTATTACTTTAATAATAAAGGCTGGGAAGATAAATAAATGTTGACTTGGAATTTTAAATTAGTTGATAATTGAATTTAAGAAAGAATTAATTTAAACCGATCGGTTTTGAGATTTTTGAAAAGATGTGATTATAAATTGATTTATAACTTGATTTGATAAAAAAAGATTAAATGAATATTCTCAATTTCGAATAAAGTTGAGACAGAATATTCAATATTGATTTAATTATATAAATTGGGTTTTAAATAAATTGGTATAAAAATAGTTAAAGGAAAATTTTCCAATTTGAATAAACTTAAAGTTAAATGTCAAAATATAATTGAAATTTATATTGTTCATGTTTGAATATCTATACTTGAATCTTTGAGCCTTAAAATTTGAAATGCTTAAACTGGAATTGACTTAAATTGAGTTTTGGAATCTGAGATGATTTAAATCAATTTGCGAAATTTGAGGAAATTAATTTTTTTTATAAAAATTATTTTATTATATATATGAACTATTTTAATTTATAAAGTATTTTAATATATTTATTATTTTCAACATCTAAACTATTAGGTGGAAAGTGTTATGATTTCAAAGTGTTATGACTTTAAAGTGTTATAATTTCAAAGTGTTATGATTTCAAAACTATTATGATTGCAGAAGTGCTGTGATTTCGAAAGTGCTATGATTTCGAAAGTATTATAATTTTTGAAGTGTTACAATTCTGGGAATGAATATTATTTAAAATAAATAATGACATCGAATTAATATGGTTTGAAAAAATATGGCATTTCGATATGAAGTACGAACTATTTGAAATGAAATGACCACGGTGTGAAATAAACGCTTGGCTGTTAAAGAGACCAGGATTTGATATTGTCATACTCTCTGCCAATACCGAAAATCACGTTAACAACTGTGTACATGGTGGAGATTACAAAATGAAGTAGGATGGTTTGGTGACGATTCTATATGGTATTTACATAGCCCTGACTCCCATGAGTCGGCTTGATGCGGCTAAAATAGGAGCCATGCTGGGCCAAGTGAGGTCATTCCTCCTATCGGACATATTTCTTCGATATCATTCTATTGCTTTTGTGATTTGATTGGGTGCACCCTTTGATTTGGGAGTGTGTCATGAGGTGGGCGGTAGTAGCTACTATGCGTTACCACCTGTCCGAATACGCAAACGGTATATTAACCCTAGCATTGCCTTGAGTGCCTTGGCGCACGCCTCCTACGAGTTTGTTTTGTACCGTACCTATGTGATGTCCTCTGGGTAAACCTCCAGTTTATGGAGGAGCGTACGACATTGTATGTATTACGAAAAAATATAAAATGTGTTAAGAGGGATATGGGTAACGCGTTAACGCTATTTTAATAGTTTTACTTTACTATAAGCATATTATAGTAGCGTATATTACTACATAGTAGATAGTTCCACGGATCCTTAGAGGATGGAAATCCCAATTATCCTTTAAGTTACTTATATTTCAGTTGACATTTCACTTCAGTTGAACTTATTAATATAAGAATATTAATCCTGACCCGAGTGTTTTGTATTTTGCTTTATGCTTGGATCAAACTGAGTGTCACTGCATTTGAGACTCATTTTGGAGTTGGACCTTCACTTGGAGATCCATTTGTATCTATTCAACTGTCAACTATCCAGTGGTTTTGTTCAGACTTGTCATCTGTTTGTATTCGTGACTACATTGTATTTGAGATATTCTATTGTATTTTATTTCAAACTCTATTGTTTATATAGTAGCTTCGTGAACTACTATTCATCTGTTTTCGATGCATATTATTATATTACTCTGTGTTTGTGATTCTGTGACTGATTTATTTACTGTATATGCTAAGTTTTGCCAAATATAAATTAACAATCTGATATATTGAGCAATTGAAGTTCGACACGTGCGGATGCAAATTACACAAAATACTGGGTCATTACAGTTGGTATCAGAGCTTTAGTTTATGCAAAACATAGCATATGGAGTAAAATTTAATTACAGAATAATATTCGTTTGAGCTTGAAATTCTTAATTAGGATTCCCCTAGAGTGGGATTTCTATGAAATTTTGAAACAATCCCTTTGTCCTAAAATCCGTTCTTGTCTCTCCCTATTCGTGTTCTTCTTGATTCTGCAGCATCCCATAACTCCATTTCTATTCCGACAAACTTAGAATGATTTGTAATGGGGTGAACTTCTTTACAATAGGCATTGATTCGTCGGAGATTTTTGTATCCTCGGTTTAGATGTTGCTATCTCTTGCTATGCCTGAATGGTTCTATAGTAGACGACCAGGGTAAATTTTCTTGTGGTCGAATGTTGATTTACCTCATAATTCTGCATCGACCTTATTCTTGAAGTCACAGTTGACCCGGTTAAGACCACACCCGATTAATATCAGTATATCCATTTTTCTATTTTGTAATTTGATTTACTTATCTCCTTTTCGAGCTATCTATCTTAGTTAGAATTCTACTTGATTAAGTTCCTCTAAATTTGGATCTCTATCCTTGTTTTGAAATTCAATCTGGAATCATCGAGTGAGGGATCGTATATGTAATTAATATAAAAATGTTCATATTGTGTTGTTTGAGTTGTTAAATTTGACTTGGGGTTTCGATCGATTCGTCTCACCAACGCTATCGATAGGAATTTCAACACGCTTAAACAGAGCAAACTAATACAATATTGTTTCAAAATTGGTAAATAAAATATTTTTATGTATTATTTTATTTTATATATAAAAGTATAATTTTTTGAAAATTAAATAGTTAAATGAACTGGTTGTTAGAAATGATAATACTAGATTATCATTCATTATTTTGTCCACATTTTTTAACAGTTAAATATTGTGGCATGCTATAAAGAGTTGAAAATTTTATAAGTATGATTTATAAATCTAAGTTTAAAGTGAAATAGATTTGAATTAAGGATTTAAGAATTTTATTTCCGGTGCCTTACAAAATTGGTTTTATGGTTTGAAAAAATATATTATTGAAAGTATTTTCGAATATAAATTGTTTTCAAAGAATTTAAAAGGAATAAAATCAGTACTCTCCCCTTTTGTTGCTGGAAAATAATTTTGGTGATGACTGCAGCATCATCGACATTCATTTTCGAGTCTCAAAGTGGAGAGACCACGTAGCAGCTTTGCTACACTTTTGTTTTGGAAAAGGAATTTGATTTGAATTTCTTGAATAGGATTTGATTCACAAAATATACATATGTATATAACTATTTCAAAATAGTTTGAAGTGAAACCGTAAATTTGAATCTTAAGTTTAAATTAAGAAACGGTTTCAATTATTGAAATAAAGTGATTTTTTTGAACAATTAGAATATCTGAAATGGTAAATGAGATAAAACCAACTTGAAATGAAATAGTTGAATTTAAATAAAACTTATTTCTATAATACTAAATTGCATTCTAATTTATATAGCTTACCTAAAATATTCGAAAAGTTAAAAAAGTTAGGAAGAATATACAATTAAAGGTTGTATAGGAAATATAAGTAATAAAAATGATCGAATTAAATTTTCTTAATAGTAGTATTGTAACTAAAGGATAAATTTGTAAATTATTCAATTACATTGAAATCGTTAATATAACTTACCTAGAAATTGTTACATGTTAATGAGAATAGGTAATTGAATAATATACAATATAAATTTGAGCAATAAGATGTCCAAGAATGATATTTTGTTGGGAACTTATAAATAATAAATTGAATAATGAATTGAACAATAAAAAGAGAATTAACTGGTTGAATAATAAATGGTCATGATACATGTTTATACACTTAATATATGTTGTAAAATATGTCAAGTGGAATAAATTTAATGAAAAAAAAGAGAAGAATGCTATTTAAGAAAATAAATATGAACTTAAGAATAGTGAAACTGAAATTTAAGTGAAATCAACTTAACTAGGGTCGAAAGGATTTAAATAAGTGAGTAAACCAAATAAGTTTTGTTTTGAAAGAAATTTTTGCAGCAAATATTAAAGGATTGGAGCAGATAAAATTTAATGAAAATAACCTGAAATGAAAATCAATAATATATGAATATTATTGATTAAATAAAATGGATTAAAACCAAATTAATTGAATAAAAATAAATTTAAGAACTAAATGAAATTTATATGGTTTGAATTAATAATTTAACTAACAATTTTGAGTTGAATCACTATTTATTGGTTTAATAAATGAATTAAACCAAATTGTTGAATATTATTAATTAAATTGAAGTTTATATGGTCTTAAATTTATTGTTGTGTTTTCCATTTCAATCTTTCTTTATTGTTGGTGGTTTCTATTCTTCTATCTCGTTCATTTTCAAGGACGAAAAGTTTTGATTGTGGGAGAGTGTAATGACCTGTAAATTTTAACGGTTTTAATAACGTACTTAACTGAAATATTGTGAAATTTTAAATAGTTAAAGTTGGAAATAAAAATTTGACATTTAAGATACGTCTATATAAACATAACAACGAGTAAATTTTTATTGGAAAACATGAAAGTTATTTTTGTGGTGTAATTTTCAGTTTCAATTTTAAATCAATTAATTTAATAAAAATTCAAAACCTGAATATTTTATACAATAAATTTGTAAATCATTTTTTGAGAGAGATGTCATATTTCGTTTCGTCAAATTAGCAGCGAATTGGCAGCGAATATCAACTTTTGATAGGATGGTCGTATCGTGGATATATGTATACCGTTCTGTTCGTCTTGTCGTGCTGATCTCTGTAGTATATTCATTTCTGTAATTCGGTGCCCGATATGCGGCGAAATCCACGAAACGTGTAGTTGTATCGGTACCCCTTTTTTTGAGTTCTAGATCGTTCTGTGACCTATCAATTTTCAACCGTTTGAAAATCAATGGTCATTCGCTTTTATTAGTTCATAAGTTCGCGATCGGATTCGACATTGCGCACGGATGATATATGTGCATCGGACGACTTAAGTAAAGCAAATAGTGAAATTGTGCAAGAGAAGTGAATAAAATGATTTTGAATTTTGTGTTGGATATTATTGCTAAGTAGGATACAGGGATTTAAAAGCAAAAGATAAATTGATGTTTTTGATTTCAGAAGAAAAATTTGAATAGCCCGACAAAAAGGTATGTATTTAAAATTGTCAAAAGAATTTTTTTTTGATCTAGCCACCAAGCTTTTGTTTTCTTTTGAAATTTTGGGCTCGTAGAGGCATTTTTTAGCTGTTCTGATCTAGCCACGCAAAGGAGATGCGGGCGAAATTGTCAAAAATCTAAGGAGTTAGAATTTTTTTTATAGTTTAAAATTTGGTTCTTAACTATAATTTGAATTATTGAGTAAATAACATTGTTTGGAATCTATGGATGAGTTTGGAAAGTTAGTAAGAGTGACATTGTGTCTTTAATAAAATGATTGTTTTGGAAAGTTGTTTGAAACTGTTCGATTTTGGGAAAATAGTAAACGGGTTGTGGACCATTCTTCTTAACTAGCAATTTCGGGAACAAAATTCTTATAAGGGGGAAGAATGAAACAACCCGGAATTTTGGGATATTTGAAATGGGAATATTTAATTGAATTTAAATATTCAGGTATAGATTTTTAAATTGGATTTCAAATATAAGTATTTATTGGGTAATTAAACCATTGGATTAAACAATTGAAAATTGGATAAAATATGAAATCGGGAGTTTCGAGATTGTTAAAAATAAATTGAAGGCTTATAAAATTTATATTGATTATACTGAAGATAATAAAAATGTTAAAAGTGAATTTAAAAGTGTTTTATTCAGTTTTAAAAATATATCATTTAAATTGATATTTAAAAATAGCCTTCTAGGGTACAGTCACGGAATTTAACGAAATCAGTTTCATTGGATCCGTAATAGTGTTTTATTGTCCGATTTCAAGTTTCGTAGTGTTTGGAGTTATCGTATGATCGCATGGTAGGTAAACGCACTGAAATTTATTTCGAAAATTCAATATAATAACTAGGTCCAAAAAGCTATCTTCTCCATACGATCGAATTAGGACTTGAAACCTTTTCTATTATGTTTGAAATAGGGATATAACATTATAAATGCCTAATGGAATGCCTGGATAGGAGATCGAGATTTAAGCTTCGTTTTTGAGACGATTTAAAATTTAATAATATAATTTTATATTTTGACTAGTCAAAAACGAATCACATTAGAACATTTTGGATTTCTCTTCAAAGTCACCGTAGCCAGCATTGAACACGCTAACCTCTTTTCAAATATCACATCTCCCTCTCCTTGTTGAACAAGCCGAACACATCTATTTGCAGAGAAAAAAATCAAGCCGATGCTTATAAAGAAAGTATGGTCGAGCACCTTTCCTCTAAAATTCAAATCAAAAAAAAATGAAAGCTTTAAAAGCGAAAATGGACGACAACAAATATGCCTTCAAATTAAATCTCATTCCCAGTTCAAAATCGAACTCAAATACTCTGAAGGCGACGCGAGGTCGGGATGGCCGATTGGGCAAGGTTTTGATGGCATTCGAGTTTGCATCGTTCTTGGGAAGTCTAGTGAAATCGGGGAGCTCGAACATGAGCAAGTGTGGGGACCGATGACGAAATCGGCAAATTGGTTGAGCGCGACTAGTCAGCGTCGCGTGTGATGTAATCGGTCGTGGGCGGTGCAAGATGTGGGAGTGCGATTCTCAAAGCGAGACGAGTCGCAATTGTAGACGTGGGTTTCGATGATGGGGTCGTTCGAGGTGGAGTCTGCGTCATGCTTTGGCAGTGAGGTATCTGCATTTTGTTTTCTGTTCTTTTCTTTCAATTTAAAATATATGTGTGTATGCGGAGAAGAGTGAAATAGACGTATATATGTATGTATATATGTATGTATGAATGAATACTCATACCTGTTTAATTTAAATGTTGAGAGCATATATATGTATATAAAGTTAAAACAGATAGCTTTTTGGCCAGATATATAAATAGGAACATTAAGAATGTTCGAAAGTTTATATAAAAAAAATTAGTTTTTAATGTAGGTAGGTTGTTTTAATATATGTAGTTTCAAAGGAAAATTTATGCAAATTAAATTAATAATTGGTAATTGACTGTTCGATTACTTCAAGTGTTAATAAAATGTAACATGTTTTTACAAGGTCTAAAATCGTGAAAACCAAGTCGAGATTGAAGTGGATTGCAAGCAAAGTCAAAGGTGAGTTATCTCACTCAAATTGGATTACAGGTGAATTTAAATAGTTAAAAATTTAATTTATTAGTTGATTGATTGAATTGATAACTTATTATCAGTCTGGATGTGATATTATATATATAGTATATATATTGGAGTGATTGATGTTCCCGCATTTTATAGTGGACGAGACCTTATGCGCCATATATAGTAGCGGATGACCCTTTATACCGCGATATCCTTTCGAAGTGGGATTGGTGTTTTTATATTGTGCTAACATCTGTGGATGCAGAGGTAACAGGTTGGAGGGATCCAAATGGATTCCTCAAAAATGTTGAATTTATTTTCATATTCAGTTATATGAAATGTTGAATAATTCTGTGATATATTATGTTGAAAAATCAAATTATTTCATGTCAACATATTGCTCTATATATTGTGTCAATTAAAAATATAAATATTGAATTTTTAAAAGGGAAATAAAAAGGGAAAATTTAATGTAAGAAATTTATTGTAAAGATGGATAAATTTAAAAGGAAAGAATTGGTAGAGTAAATAGATTAATTTTTAAATCCTATTTAATAAATTCTGGGATATGGAAAAGAACTGGGTCTTGAATAAATGTGAATTAAAGGATTTTAAAAAGCAAGGACGTAAGCAATATTGATTTTAAGAACAAAGGGCTTATTTTAAAATTGAAGTTTTTAAATGAGTTAGGAAAATAAAAGAAGAATTTAGAAATAGAGTATGAAATGGATATTTCAAATTTAAATAAGGCTTTTAAATCATAATAAAGGAGTGAATAAGGAATTAATGGATTTTTGAATAAATTTGGGTAAATCAAAATAAAATTTTAAATGGAATTAATTCAGAGAATCGATTGGGAAATCGATTAAGTGCTTTGGAAACTGTGATTTAAAGGAAAATGAGGGTATGGAAATTATAAACTGGGTTTATAGAAAAAGTGAAATATTTATCAGTGGATAAATTTGAAAGTATAGATTCACAGTGGGAATTTACAAGGAGATGGTAACTTGTTTTAAAAATATATAGTGGTTTTATTTTTAAAAAGTATGGAAATGAAAATTTATGGGAGGAGGTTAATTAAAGTGGAAATAAATCGAGAAGGATTTATAAATGATTAGATGGGCTATATTAGAATGAAAGATGTATTTTTCTGAAAAGTCAAGTATAATTTGAAAGGAGATTCTTAGGTATAAATTAGAAGTTTTAAAAGTGGTTTTTGAAAGAGTGTTTTAGGAAGAAAATTATTATTTAGTTGTTCTAAAATTGTTAAAGTAAATATTTATTTAAGTTAATTATAGTAGTAGCTATTTTAAAGGTTAAATTAGTATTATGGTTTAAAGGATAACTAGTCAATATGTATACCTTATATAATAGTTTTATTTTAAAAGTAGTTTTGGCTAAAGTTTTTCTTGGGAAATTATTATAGAATTGCATAACTATTAATTTGAATAAAGTGATTAAGTAGTTTTATTTTAAATGTTTTAAGTGTATATTTTTGGATAAAGTGATTTAGTTTATGTGAAAAGTAAATTTGATAAGACTTGGTGCTTTTCAGTGGAAATAAAATATTTGATTTGTGAATGTTATTTGATAGTTAAATATCCGACTATCAATATTGGCCAATGCGGTGATCGTTTCGAAGAGACCGAGATTGGGTTTAATTATCCGAAAACCACTTTGATCCGATTTGAAGGTTTGCGAATGAAGACCGTGAAGATGATGAAGACGGTGATTCGATTTGTCCACGCAACTTGTATAGACAAATGCTACCAAGCCATCAGCAGGAGGACGATGAGCATTCCAAGTGAAATGTGTTCTAAAAAGGTAAAATATAGCCTCAAGCCTCATCAACTGGGTATGACTAAAACGAGGGAGATGCAGCAAGGCTAAGTGGGTAGCACCTAAGTATGGTAAGGTCATCCATGTCTAGAGTCCCTTTTGATCTCGGCTTAGTGGGCGGTTGCTGATCCCAACCGCGGGGTGATCTTATTCGATCTATCCAGGTTAGGGGTAGGCCGGTCCTGTGTTGCAGGGGAGCGGGAGTGGTCCTCGGTATGCTGATCTAGGCCAGGTACTGTGACGGACGGTACCCCAGTAGTCCTGCCATTGTATGGAATCCAATCTCCAATAAACTCCCGTACGATTTTGATTGTGTCCAACTGTTGCTGGAACGTGAGATGCAAGCATTTCAGCTTGATTCTATTTTACTTTCTATAGACACTATTATAATATCAGACGGATTTGATAAAAATGTTTTGGTTATCGTAAAGTAAAAACCCGACATGTTTATTTATGGCGCGGTCTTACGAGATACCTTGATTTCAAAGGATTTTGAAAACTTTGATAATTCAATTGAGTGTAATTTCTCACGCTAGTTTTCCAGACCGACTTTGTTATTTTATTATAATGCTCAGGTCAGACCGAGTATTATAGATACATGATATGATGTTTTGGAACTCAGAAGACGAGCTGGATGACGAGATGTGTATCACATATCTGACTTATATTCCGCTGTGTATGGTACGTTGTATATTCAGCTTTGCGAGGACAAGTTATTATAACTATCCATTGTTGTGTATTGTTTGGTGATGTACTCTGATGATGTAATGTATAAAACAGTAATAGCTCTTTTTGTATAAAGATCAGTTGTTATTTATTATATATTGTCTGCTATGATTGTGAGATTCCGATGTTGTTTTCAATTTTTTCTCCTACCTTTTTCTTCTTTAACCCTAATGGTTCGTATTTCCATCCAATTTGAGTTGAATTGTTGGAGAATATTATCGACTTAAAGGGGTATGGATTTGCGGGCCATTACGGTGGTATCAGAGCTGAAGTTGAGCGAGAAACTTGGCTCTGGTGGGGATTACTCATTAGAGATAGGGTCAGTAATGCCCTCTAATGTGTTTAAGTGTATAAATAGATATGAGCACATATTTGTTAGTGAATCTAAAATTGTTTTATATTGTATTGGTTGGTTTGCTAAGTGGCTTATGGATTCTGGCCAATACAAGTAATTAACGTTATTGATAGGGATCTCTAAACACTTGTGCAGAACAATTCAAAACGGTGTTGTTTTAAGTAGGGTGAATGAAATAATTTTACTTAAATTATTTTTGTATATGGAAGAAATAATTTTCGTAAATTATTATAAGTATATATGGTTGCTTAGCTGTCAGGCAATGATAATATTAAATTATTGTCATTGTTGTGTGGAAATAGAAATAAGGAAGTAATATTATAACAAAAGTTAAGAAATTAACCCATATGACAAAATGGAATTTGTAAATGTGATTTCTAATTAAAAATAGATAAAATTCCAGAGTAATATTTGAATATAGATCGAAAAGTTTTGGAAATTTAAAACTTGAAAAAAAAAGTTTCCTTTGTATTTGAAAATGATTTTCAAAGGGCTTTGTAAGAATAACAGTGATATTATGTGGAAATTTTTTGAATTGGGCATGAAATCTAGTTAGATTTGGAATTAAAAATATATGAAAATGTTTTAAAGAGTAAAAGCACTAAACTCACTTCGGTCGCTGGAAATTACTTTTAGTGATGACCGCAGCACCATCAATGTTCATTTTCAAGTTTCCAATGGAGGAAATGCTACCTGAGTGTTTTAAATTGAAGTTGGTTGCAAAAATGAGTTTGGTTTTGAAATTCAATGGAAAATTTTGGTATACCAAAGGATTTGGATGTAATTGATTTCAAAAATGATTTTGGGATACTTACGTGATTGTTTGAACTCAGAATCTTATTTAAAAATGTTTATGGAATGTAAATGAGTTTGATAACTTATAAAATTTGAAATTTGTTAGAATAGAAAAGTTTAACTTAAGGAATAGTTGAATTAAAGTAAGTGTGAAATCGAAAAAGTTAGAAAAGTAGCCAATTAAATGAAGTAAATTAAAAGGGATTAGTGAATGGAACGTAGATAAGTTGGGAAACTTATAGAAGTTTTAAATCTGAACAAAAATGGAATTGGAAGTTTAAGCTAAATGAAAATAAGTTTATTAAGATTTTAAACAAATATATAGAGTACAAAGGAATTTACATTTGTGAGTAAATAAAATTGAAGATAAATATTGGAATTTAACTTGAATTATGTTAAGTAAAGTGAAACTGAAAAATTAATTCGAGTTGGACTAAAAGAACGAAGTTCTGGTAATTAAAATTTATTGGAATTGGAAATAAAAGGTAGTGGATGAACTAATTGAAGTAAATGAATTGGAATTGAATAGTGGAATGAGATCTAACTTGAATCATGTTGAAAAAATAAAGCTTAGAGATAAAATTATTGAGACTTGAAATAAATTAGCAAATTGAAGCAAATTAATTCGAATGAAATTGAAAATTTAAGTTAGATGAAAATAGAATGATCCTAAGTGTTGAAGTGAAAATAAATATTAAAGTGTATAGAATATTTATAATAAACTTAAGAAAAGTAAAAGGTTGAAATTCTTAAGTAATTGTGGAATTGAGGGATATACTAAATGAATGAAGGTTTAATAAAAAGTGGTAAAACGATAAGTGTGGATAAGTGAATGGGAATCAAAATAAAGGTAAATAAAAAGAGAATTGACATACCTAATAATCAATTGAGATAAATTCGTAGGATGTACGTATATTATTTTATTCGCATAACGATTTGATCCAGATTCAAGCACAGAATTTCAAGATAGTTATATCGATCTGAGTTGGGATTTTTCACTCGATTTTCGATGGCGAACCCTGGATATGGATTTTTGATTGATTCTGAAAATTCGCTATCATGGTATACGACTATACAAGGAGAATGACGGTTTCTGATCAAGGAACCCGATCTGAGTCCGCACTAGAGAGTCGAGTGGACGATACTAGTTTGGAAGAAAAATTATGTGATCGCGTGAGCGATCGGATTTGATATTGCGCACGGATGATATATGTACATCGTACGGCTTAAGTAAAGAAAATAGTCAAATTGTGCAAGAGAAGTGAATAAAATGATTTTGAATTCTGTGATTGGATATTATTTCTAGGTAGGATACAGGGATTTAAAAGCAAAAGATAAATTGATATTTTTCAGTTTTAGAAGATGAATTTGAATGGCCCAACAAAAGGATATGTATTTAAAACCGTGATATGCAATTTGATGATTTTTTTGATCTAGCACTTGGCTTTTGTTTTCTTTTGAAATTTGGGACCCGTAGAGACATTTTGTAGCTTTTTCGATCTAGCCGCACAAAGGAGACGCTGGCGAAATTTTTCGAATATCTAAGGAGTTAGAAATTTTTTGATAGTTTAAAATTTGGTTTTTAACTATAGTTTGAATTGTTGATATTGTTTGGAATCTATGGATGAGTTTGGAAAGATAGTAAGAGTGGCAATGTGTCTTTAATAAAAAGATTGTTTTGGAAAGTTGTTTGAAGCTGGTCGGTTTTGGAAAAATAGTAAACTGGTTGTGGACCATTCTTCTTAACTAGCAATTTCAGGGATGAAATTCTTATAAAAGGTAAGGAATGTAACGATCCGGAATTTTGGGTATTTGAAATGGGAATATTTAATTGACTTCGAATATTTGGCGTAGATTTTTAAAATTAACTATATATTGGGTAATTAAACCATTGAATTAAACTATTGGAAATTGGATAAAATATGAAATCGAGAGTTTCGAGCTTGTTAAAAATAAATTGAAGGCTTATAAAATTTATATTGATTATACTAAAGATAATAAAAATGTTAACAGTGAATTTAAACGTGTTATCTTCAATTTTAAAAATATATCTTTTAAATTGATATTCAAAAATAGCCTTCTAGGGCACAATCTCGAAATTCGATGAAACTAGTTCCATTGGATCAATAATAGTATTTTATTATCGGATTTCAAGTTTCGTAGTGTTTGGATTTGTCGTGTGATCATACGGTAGGTAAACGCACTAAAATTTATATTGAAAATTCAATATAATAACTGGGTCCAAAAAGCTATCTTCTTCATACGATCGAATTAGGACTTGAAACCTTTTCTATTGTCTCTGAAATAGGGGAATGACATTATAAATGCCTAGCGGCACGCCTCGATAGGAGATCGATATTTTAGGCTTCGTTTTTGAGACGATTTAAAATTTAAGTAATATAATTTTATATTTTGACCAGCCAAAAACGAATCACATTAGAACTTTTTGGCTTTATCTTCAAAGTCACTATAGCCAACATTGAACACGCTAACCTCATTTCAAATATCACATCTCCCTCTACTTCTTGAACAAGCCGAACACATCTATTTGCAGAGAAAAAAAATCGAGCCGATGCTTATAAAGAAAGTATGGCCGAGCATCTTTCCTCTAAAATTCAAATCAAAACAAAAAAAATAAAAAAAATAATGGCAGCTTTAAAAGGGAAAATGGCCGAAAAAAATATCCCTTCAAATTAAATATCGTTCCTAGTTCAAAATCGAACTTAAATGCTCTGAAGGCGACACGAGGTCGGGATGGCCGATTCAGTAAGGTTTCGGCAACGTTCGAGTTAGCATCGTTCGTGGGAAGTCGAGCGAAATCGGGGAGCTCGAGCACGAGCAAGTGGAGGAGTGATGACAAGATCGGCAAATTGGTTGTGCACAACTAGTCATTGCTGCGTGTGACGTAGTCGGTCGTAGGCGGCACGATATATGGGAGTGCGATTCTCAAAGCAAGACGAGTTGCGATTGTAGACATGGGTTTCAATGATGGGGTCGTTCAAGGTGGAGTCTGGGTTCATGCTTTGGAAGTAAGGTATCTGCAGTTTATCTTCTTTTTTTCTTTCAATTTAAAATATATATGTGTATGCAGAGAAGAGTGAAATAGACATAAATATATCTAGATGTATGAATACTCATACCTATTTAATTTAAATATTGAGAGTACACATATATATACATATATACATATATACATATATATATATATAAAAGTTAAAACAGAAAGCTTTTTAGCCAGAGATATATACACATAGATAAGATTTTGAAATATATATATATATAGAAATTTTAAGAATGTTCTAGAGTTTATATAAAAAAATTAGATTTTTAAATGTATATAGGTTGTTTTATTATATGTAGTTTCAAAGGAAAATTTTTGTAAATTAAATTAATAATTGGTAATTGACTGTTTGATCACTTCAAGTGTTAATAAAATGTAAAATGTTTTTACAAGGTCTAAAATCATGAAAACCAAGTCGAGATTGAAGTGGATTACAAACAAAGTCAAAAGTGAGTTAATCTCACTCAAATTGGATTACGGGTGAATTTAAATAGTTAAAAATTTAAAGTATTGGTTGATTGCTTGAATCGATAACTTATTATCAGTATGGATGTGATATTACATATATAGTATATATATTGGAGTGATTAATATTCCTGCATTATATAACGGACGAGACCCTATGCACCCGGCATAAGAGCGGGTGACCCTTTATACCGTGATATCCCCCTCGAAGTGGGATTAGTATTCTTATATTGTTCTAACATCTGTGGATGCAGGGGAAATAGGTTGGAGGGATCCAACTGGATTCCTCAAAAATGTTGAATTTATTTTCATATTCAGTTATATGAAATGTTGAATAATTCTGTGATATATTATGTTGAAAAATCAATTTATTTGATGTCAGTATATTGCTGGATATATTATGTCATTTAAAAATATAAATATTGAATTATTAAAAGGGGAATGAAAAGGGAAAATTTAAAGTAAGAAATTTACAGTAAAGATGGATAAATTTAAAAGGAAAGAATTGGAGGACTAAATAGATTTATTTTTAAATCCTATTCAATAAATTCCGAGATATGGGAAAGAACAGTGTCTTGAATAAATGTGAATTAAAGGATTTTAAAAAGGAAGACTTAAGTAATATTGATTTTAAGAACAAAGGGTTTATTTTAAAATTGAAGTTTTTAAATGATTTGGGAAAATAAAAGAAGAATTTTGAAATAGAGTATGAAATGGATATTTCAAATTTAAATAAGGCTTTTAAATCATAATAAAGGAGTGAATATCTAATTAATGGATTTTTTAATAAATTTGGGTAAATCAAAATAAACTTTAAAATGGAATTAATTCAGGGAATCGAT
Source organism: Allium cepa (assembly GCA_030765085.1). Lineage (NCBI taxonomy): Eukaryota > Viridiplantae > Streptophyta > Magnoliopsida > Asparagales > Amaryllidaceae > Allium > Allium cepa. The sequence continues at coordinate 256,353,681 of CM060929.1, forward strand.
TGGGAACCGATAAGTGTTTTCGAAACTATGATTTAAAGGAAAATGAGGGTATGGAAATTATAAACCGGGTTTATAAATAAAGTGAAATATTTATCAATGGATAAATTTAAAAGTATAGATTCACGGTGGGAATTTACAAGGAGATGGTAATTTGTTTCAAAAATAAATAGTGGTTTTATTTTTAAAAAGTATGGAAAATAAAATTTATGGGATTGGGACATATGTTAAAGTGGAAATAAATCGAGAAAGATTTATAAATGATTAGATGAGCTACATTAGAATGAAAGGTTTATTTTCTTGAAAAGCCAAGTATAATTTCAAAGTAGATTTTTAGGTATAAATTGGAAGTTTTAAAAGTGGTTTTCGAAAGAGTGTTTTAGGAAGAAAATTATTATTTAGTTCTTTTAAAATTGTTAAAGTAAATATTTATTTAAGTTAATTATAGTAGTAATTATTTTTAAAGGTTAAATTAGTATTATGGTTTAAAGGATAAGTAGTAAATATTTATACCTTATATAATAGTTTTATTTTAAAAAAGTAGTTTTGGTTAAAGTTTTTCTTGGGAAATTATTATAGAATTTCATAACTATTAATTTGAATAAAGTGATTAAATAATTTTATTTTAAATGTTTTAAGTGTATATTTTTGGATAAAATGATTTAGTTTATGTGAAAACTAAATTTGATAAGACTTGGTGCTTTTCAGTGGAAATAAAATATTTGGCTTGTGAATGTTATTTGATAGTTAAATAACCGACTATCAATATTGGCCAATGCGCTAATCATTTCGAAGAGACCGGGATCGAGTTTAATTATCTGAAAACCACTTCGATCCGGTTTGAAGTTTTGCGAATGAAGACTGTGAAGATGATGAAGATGGTGATTCAGTTTGTCCAGACCTAGGGCAACTTATACGGAAAAATGCTATCAGACCATCATCAGAAGGATAGTGAGCATTCTAAGTGAATTGTCTTCTAAAAAGGTAATGCATAGCCTCAAGCCTCATCAACCGAGAATGGCTAAAACAGGGGAGGTGCAGCAAGGCTAAATGGATAGCACCCAAGTAGGGTAAGGTCATCTATGTCTAGAGTCCCTTTTAATCTCAGCTTAGTGGGCGGTTGCTGTAATGACCTGGAATTTTGAACCAGAAAATTCCAGATAGTTAGGAAAGGAAGAAAAGAGATAGAAGAAAAAACAGAAATAAAACACAGAATCTAACATTCGCAGTGGATCAAAATATAATATCAAATAAAATACCAATTATACAAGGAGAAACTATATCAGTTAATTTACATTAATACACCAGAGTTACAACATTTCACAATCACTAGACAGTTAAAATAACTTGTCCCAGCTAACCAGCAATAATATACTTAACGGAACGCCCTCTATACGTTCCTGCCATCCAGCTTGCGTCCTAAACTCCAGAACGTCCATACCTGAAATCAGTAATACTCGGTCTGACCCGAGCATTACATCAAAGTAACACCCGAGTCAGGCTGGAAACCAGCGTGAGTAAACCCATCTAACATGAAATACTAAAATAATAAACTTATTTTAGACCCAGGGTAACTCGTACTTTACTATGAGTTCTTAACTTGTTATAGTCAACACTTATTTCACACATCAATCCCTAAGTACCCTTACTTAGTTTCAATGGTCCAGTTCACTTAAATTATTTCATCCCAGTCTATTGATTACACATATCAAATCTAAAAAGAATTATAGTATATCTCAAATGGAAGTGGTTTCAGGTATTTACTGATACCTGACCCAGGTCTCTTCGAATCCCATGTCACCTTAACCCAAGTTATACAAGTGAAAATACAATTCAAACATTAAATTCAAGATGTCACTTTTACACAGCAATTCATCATTGATATATAACCACATTATCAATGTATATCCCAAACATATCATATCACATAGCATCCCAAATCACATATCAGAGATATCAACTAATCTAAAGCATTTCTATAATCCAATCATCCATAAGCAAGATTAATTAGTCACACCATTTCTAATTAATTTAAATAAATTAAATTAATTTCTTCAATCACCATTAACTCCTAGTTACTAAATCATTAATTAATTACAAACCAATTAATTAATCATCCTTTAATTATCTCTCTAATTACATTAAGTAATTAGCCTTTAATTAATTACACAAATTAATAAATCTTTACCCATCCGCATTACTTACATTTATCTTTAATTAATTCTCAAGTTAATTATTCTATAATTACTTACATTGATTAATTATCCTATATTCAGCAATTAACTAACTTTAATTAATTTCCTCAAATAATCAATCCTTTAATTAATTACACTAAGTAATTAATCCTTAATTACTTCCCTTAACTAATTTACCTTTAATTACTTTCATCAAGTAATTATCCCATTGGTTAACTAACCTCAATTAATTAACCTTTAACATTACTTAATTTAACCTTTAATTGTTAATTAAATTAATTAACCCTCATCAGATTAATCCTTTAATTACTTACATTAAGTAATTATCATTTAAATAAATCACCTTTAGTAATTAACCATTAATTATCCACCTTAATTAATGACATTAAGAAATCAATCTTTAAATTATTTTCATTAAGTAATTATCATTAATTAATTACATTAATTAATTAACCTTCAATAAATTAATCATCTTTAATCATAGATTAATTAATCACATTAACAAATCAATCCCTAAAAATGATTACCTAAATTAATTAGTCTTTAATTAATAATCCTAATAAATAAATTGATTAATTACTCCCTTAACTAATTTCATTAGCTAATTGACCAACCTTAAATAATTAATCCTTGATTTAATTACTTTATTACAATCACCTTTGAAAACATTTAGAAATTAACTTATTACACAATTACCTCTAAACAAACAAGTTTTAAACAATCTAAACTTTGAAATTTTTGTTTTAAACTCGCTAATACTTGTTTAGTACTTGGCTTATATTTTCTTTGAAATTTATTCATTTGATAAACTTTTAAGATTTGGTTCAAAGCTTACTTCATTAGCCTTTGGAAATTTGTTAACACCGGGCTTGAAATTTGATTCCACTTTCTTAAAATCACTTACTTAAAATCTAGTACAAAATAATTTCAAATTTTAAAAGAACCGGTATCTTAAAACAAACTCGAGCTAACTAAGAAATTACCTAAGCTATTCACGGCTAACACTCACGTCTCCATCTTTGAGACAACACGCCAAACCCATGAAATAAACTCGAGCTACACAAATATTTTATCGAGTCAAACCTATAGCCAAAACTTCAGATACTCCAATACACATGTGCAAGTGCATGTGTCTCCGACGGCGCTCTGATCAACTACGCACATGCCTTCCGGTCGCCAATAACCCACTTAAACCCTTCGACTAGCCAGCTCTTCCGAAAACGAAGGAAATCACAGATCGATCAAATTAATGCCAAAGGAACCCAACCCAGAACACACCATCACCTAAATCAACTTTGCACCACCGCCGTAGACCACTGGACACCATGTCGTCTGCCCCGAAACTTTGCCAGAGCCCCATGCGTCTAATCCACCATACTCGACGAAGTCCGATGCGCCAACGAACTTGGAATTTCCTCGCGAAAGACATTGATAAATCAGGCTACTAAACCCTAGCCTCGCCTCGCCCGACCACCACATCACCAGAAAAACCGAGCCATTAATTTTCCCATGGCCGCCGACCCACGACCCTACTCCTGCCACAATCCCAAGGCTCGAACTATTTCCGATCAACAGAATTTGATTAATATGCAAATCCCGATCAACTCAAGATTTCCCACGATCTACCAAAAAAAATTCTGATTTTGATCTTAAAATTCATGATTTATGTAGATGATCAGGATCAAGCACTAAATACCTAAATTTTTATCAATCAAAATTTGAACAAAATATGATTTTACTGTATTTTAAATCTCCCAGCAAACACATTCATTTTTACTACTTAAGAATATTTTTGAAATTAAAATCTTGCCAATTCGAACACATTTTATTTAGAAATCAAAGTTTATAAAGGATTAAAGGATAAGAATTTGTTTTTAAACAGGTTTTAAACCCTGTAAATTCTAGAACAGAGCAAGTGATCATATAATAGACGTGCACAATTATATACACTCACACATATACATATTTATTTGTGTATATATGCAAACCATAAAATTTTTATATCAAGCATGTTTCCAACCACAAACAAAAATCCAGATTTGAAAGAATTTACTCATCTATTTAAAGAAAACAGAGCCTGGAAGTTTTGATTTAAACTTAAACTAGGTTTTCTTGAATTTGCACCTTGCTTTGACTTGAACTGTTAAATAAAATCTTTAACTTGCTTTGATTTGTATTTGCTTGATTTTATGAGTTGAATCTACGTTTTTAAAATGATTCCTTTCTGGTGTAATGCCCAACTCTGAGACCCACATTAGCAAAGGGTATTACAAGGTAATACCATCTGCTAATATGGAGAATAGAGCTGGATAGGAGCGACCATCTATAGCCTTGTCTTAACTATCTACTGAATATGTTGATAAATGTAGCATATTTTTTTAGTGGATCGACATATCCAGTAGATATTTAATACCAAACTATAATGGCTATAAGATCTACAGAACAAAATATAACAACTCAAATGTAAAACACGTCACAGAACAATAGATCATCACATATATATACACATATACAGATACATCATAGAGTATACAAATGATATATGTCAAGTGGTGTAGCAACCACAATATACAAGCGAGTCAAAAGAATATACATATCAGAGTTACGACCAAAAAGGACTACACAAAAAGCTATAACAAAAGGAGCTAGTAGAATAGTCCATGCGGAAGCAGAATAGGGTATGTCCAAATGTACCTAACCTGAAACTCCTCGGTCTGACCCGAGTATAAAATACACGGGTCAGTCTAGCTAAACAAATCAGTTAGATAAGCTAAAAGATAATGAACATGCAAGGTCATAAAGTACCACAAATATCTCTAAAAGAGATTACTCGATCATCTAGCAAAAGATGAATCATAATAAGCCTCATATCATCGGCAACTCAAATAAAAAAAGGATATGAATATCCCAAATCGAGCCAAAAAAGGCAAATTACCAATACCAATAAAGGTAACACAAGTTTCCACAATGTAATCGCTATGTACCGAGTAGTTCAAAAGACCTACTCCGAAAGGCGATACTCTAGGGAAATATAAATATCAATGAAATAAAAGATGCACGTGCTCAGTACCATATAAACAAGGATCCACAAGTCTGAAGGTGATAAACCCAAGTATCTCTCGAGCGGTGATAAAGGACCAACTCCAAAAGTGATACTATAGGGCAACAAACACAAGTATCTCTCGAGCGGTGACGAAGGACTAACTCCAAAAGCAATACTATAGAGCAACAAACCCTAAGATAATAAACTCGAAGGCACAAATCCGAAGGCAATAAACCGTAGTGGCGAAGGTCCGGAGGCCCGGTACTGGACACCACAAACAGGCAATATGTGTCACAAACTCTCGGGTAGGAACCCGCTAAGTGTTAACATGTGTCCCATACCACATGTTCGCACTAATCGGTTTACTAACCGTTAGTCAATTCCACACTCAAAGGAGTACAAAGTTTACCTCATCGCACCGGTAAACTAGACCCGAAGGTCAAAACGATCAAACGAATAGATTAGGAATTAACTGAAAAGATAAACGCATGTGTTCACAACACACATTTTATCTAATCATTTAATTCTCCTCCCTCTTCGTTCAAAGTGTAAAATTGTGTGTTTTATATTAAAATTAAGTTGAAGAAAACGAGTTTTAGGAACGTTTCAAAATCGCTTTAGAAATTACCCTTGAATTTCTTTTATTATAGAGTATATAATTTTATACTAAAAAAATAATATATAACAATAATTTCAAAAACCCATTTATTTGAAAAACATTTTTAAAACACATTATAATAACTGTGTATGAAACCCAGAAAGAAATATCAAGAAAACATCGAAATAACGGAAATTACACCAAGTATTATCCATTTAAAACAAGTCGTGACTCAATATTCGACAGCAGGTTTGAACAAGTTAACAGTTTCAAAATGATTTAAAATTTTGCAAGAACATATTTCAACATTCCTATTTCAATCTGAAAAAATATTCATCCAAATCCGATTTGAAACGAAGAATCAGCGTCGTTTCAAAGTTGGACCAAACAAGGTTTTAAACACTGAATTACAGCAAGCTGCGAGTACATGTTCGACAGTAATTTAGAAATAGCAAACTAATCCATACTATCATGAAATTTTACAAAAATGTAATTCAACACTCCTACTTCAATCTTCAAAAGGAACCATTCAAATCCGATTTAAAACGAAGAATCTGCATCATTTCAAAATTGGACAAAAACAAGATTTTAAACACAGAATTACAGCAAGCTGCGAGTACAAGTTCGACAGTAGTTGCGAAATAGTAAACCAATCCATATTATCATGAAAATTTACAGGAATGTAATTCAACACTCCTAATTCAATCTACGAAAATAATTACTCAAATCCGATTTGAAATGAAGAATCTACATCGTTTCAAAGTTGGACCAAAACAAGGTTTTAAACACAGAATTACAACAAGCTGCGAGTACAAGTTCGATAGTAGTTTCGAAAAAGCAAACCAATCCAGATTATCATGAAATTTTATAGAAATATAACTCAACACTCCTAATTCAATTTGCAAAAAGAATTACTCAAATCCGATTTGAAACGAAGAATTTGCATCATTTCAAAGTTGGACCACAACAAGCTTTTAAACACAGAATTACGGCAAGCTGTGAGTACATGTTCGGCAGTTGTTTCGAAATTGCAAATCAACCAGATTATCATGAAATTCTACAGGAACGTAAATCAACACTCCTTCAATCTGCAAAAAGAATCACTCAAATCTGATTTGAAATGTATTAGTTATACTGTCTCAAACGTGTACTCAGGCCATGTTTGCAACAGTTAAAAAAACCAAATGTATAGGCCTGAAACCAACCTAGGTTCAACTTCGAGGTATAAAAAAGAGGAACAAGTGGCATTGGATTGAGCTTAAAATTGATACACATATACTAGAGAGCTCGTTCTTTCAAACAAAAAAAAGAATCATTGGATCTCATTAAGAAATGAATCAGTTATGCTGTCTCAAACATGAACTCGGGCCATGTTTGCAGCAACTCACAAAACAAAATGTGCACAAAAAATTTCAGGCTGTGCATTGATTTTGCAGTGCAGTTTTCAGGAATCAAACGAATATTTTTTGCAATGAAATTTGACGTGCATATACCACAACACACGGGCTAACAATTGAAGAAAACCCGACAGCATTTCGCTGTCGGAATTGAGAGAAAATGGTGAGCAAAATGACATACAAACTCAAATTTCCAGAAATAAAACTAACAACAACAAAAATGATTACAAAAGTTCAAATTTCGATTTTTGAAGCTTTGCTTCAGTTAGAAATTGTGTTTTTATCACTCACCTTGCTGTTAGGGATGATTAATGCTCAAATTTATGCTAAAAGGTTGAAGCTTTGAGGAGATAATGACCTTCAACAACCCTATAGAACTCAAAAAAATGTGCATGCAAAAAGAAGACTATTGTAAATTAGAAACCTATTTCTCAAATCAGGAATTTAATGAAATTCTTGAGTTTGGATATGGATTACCTTTAGATTTTCACTCAAGATTGAAGAATTTTCAGTTAGCTTAAATTAAATTGAAGAAATTGGCTTAGAATTGATCATTTAAGAGGTGGGTTAGCTGTTCTTTCTATTTTTGGAAAAGAGGAAGAAGGAGTAAATGAAGTACTGGTTATTCTTTTTCCTTTCTCAATGTTGATTTGTAAGTCTACTAATGGGCCATGGACCCAATTAATTTAAAAAAAAACCATTTAGCCTAAGAAATTAATTCATTTACATCTATATCACATTATGTTATAAACAAATGCCATTTTCTTTCAATTTTCACACAAATAAAATATGTAAATTTACACACATATAAAATATAGTACTTTAATCGTATAAAAAGATTATTTAAAAAAATTATTATTAAAATCCTTTATTTTACAGTAATACACAATTTTCACAATTAAATGCAAAAGTCTACATTTTTAACTTCTAAAATTCAACAAAAATTATTTTCTTACATAGAAAAATATTATAACCCATTTTAAACTCAAATTTATAATTAAAACTTATTTCTAAAATAAATTCCATCGTTATATTTAATTAAACACTCTTTAAAAATCACATACTTCTTTTAAAAATTATTAAAAGAAGTAATTGGCAGTAATTAATACAATTATAGTATTTTTTTTCTAAATAAAACTCATTTTCCATTCATTATTAACCCAAAAATAATAAATAAAGCCTTTAAACTTTATTTTCTTATTTTAAATTACAAAATTCATTTTTATTCAAAATAAATAATTTAAAAATCTCCAATTTCATTTTAATAAAAAATATTAAATCATAACTACTGTTATAATTTAATATTTGCAGGTAATCTCCAAAGCAGGATTGTTACGCACTCCCCCCTTAACAAAATTACGTCCTCGCAATTTCTGGAGAAAAGTTTATAATCAACTCATTTATTTCATTAATCAAAAGAAAATAATAAATAAGCTCGAGTTTTAAAAAAAAATATCCATCAACTCAAAATGATAAAAGATTAAGATAAAATTGCTTGATAAATTCTATAAGTTCGCGAATATGTTCGTTGCGATTAGCGAACTATAGAATTCTATATGAGCAACACCTCGTTATTTCGAAGGCTTCTCTCCTTCGAAACAGGAACACAAATAGAATGCTACCCAAAGATTAAGCAAGTGAGATTGATTTCTTAGGAATTTCTCGAATAGAGTAGGGATTCAGCTCAACTTTTATCCTGGACTCCAATCACTAGGATGATTATCGACATGACTTTCCGCGTGTCTTTACGAAAAGAACCACACCAACACTGGTTTGACAACAAGAGAGCTAAGGGAATTCGATGAGAGGTGGGTTCGTCCAAGGCCACCAAACTCAAAATACCGCATAATGCACGATATTAGATAATGGCCCAAAGACAAAAAAAATTCGAGGAATGGATTTCTGTATTCTTATTTTACAAAACAAATATTTTTAAAGTTTCAGAAACCTAATTTCTTTATACTCAAATTCTCAAACTTCAATACTCTGAAAATTTTCAAGACTTCTTACAAAAATCCAATTTATTCTCTAAACTCTTTATTTAAAATGAATAATATGTTTTACTCATAGATTTTACCATGATATATTTCAGTTTGAAATATATACTTTCACACAAAACATTAACCAAATTTTTGGGAATATATATAAAGTTTCAAATTATTCTCACAACTAAAAAAATGATTATACTACATGAATTATTCATTATCAAAACAGTTCAACCTCACCTTTCCACTGTCGTACAATTTAAATTTCCACTTGATTATCAGCATAAAACTAATTAAAGTTGATAATTAATTTAAATTTGCTTTTTTTAAATAATTTTACAAATTCACTCCAACAAATTCTTAACACAACCAAAATTTTCTCATAAACCAATGATTAAAGGCTAAAAATATCATATTAAATTTCGAAAAATTTTAAAAAAATTGCAAGGGTATTGCCTCGCCACTCATCCAACACTCACTATGGTTCAATGCTTTCATTAAACGTTTAAAATAAAAATTAATACTCCACCATATTAATTATTTTCAAACTTTAATTATTAAAACTCAATTTACCGTGTCTGACTGTCTCATCACAGCGTTTAGGAAATTCCTATTGATAACGTTGACCAAACGCATATAATACCCAAAATATTATTTTCTTTCCCCAAAAACAAAAACTATTTTCTCTTAGAATCATGTCTTCAATTTTTGAAAAATTTCAAAAAGCAATTTATTACTTATTCTGAAAATCAAGAAACACAAATAGAGCTCATCGAGATATTTCTAGAATACTCGATCCTCAAGATTGATGGAATAGACTGGAGTGTTCAATATTCCGAACGGTATAATGAACCACTCACAAGACTCATAACGAGTGTGAAATGCGGTAAGAGTAACGCTATCCTCCGCGACTCATAGCTCATGAAAAATTAGTGTAAGGTCAAGCTGAGGAATAACCCTAGCACCACATAATAGATTAACAAGAAAGAAATGAGATATAAGAGTAAGGTTAATATATCTTCTCGAATGAGAAGAAGAACATTAAGAACATATCGTTACTTCGAGTGAAGTAATTTTACAAAGTATATCAACAATTGAGTATCCAAAGATGATATCTCAAAAGGAGGCAAGAATGAAAATATCAAATAAATTCAATGAATCACCTCATTTCCCTTTTGGATATCCTCATGGGAAGATGACCGAAAGGCTAAGAACCGAGAATGAAGTCAATACAATATTCAATTGCTCGATTGGGTGTCATACTCGAACGAACTCACAGAAATCAACAAAGTCATAATGACTGGAATTCGAGATATATCATCAAAATCTCGAAACTCAAGAATGAATATAGAGACTTTGGAATCATCATTAACATTCCGAAGAACAAGAAACAACGAATCAGCCAAATTAGAATACCTAGATATAGGATTCTTTAAATCACAGAATGTAGCTTGATAATATGCAAGCCACTCCATCTCAAACCATTCCAAACTCTAGATAGAAAAATAACATGCTAATTCACACGAAAAGACAAGCTACAAGGAATGATCCCAAAATACTCGAACTTCATATCAAATATTGCGGATTCCATCAATAGGATTCGCAATCCTCAAAAAAATTACAAGATAAGAACATCAAAAAAAAGCATCAACAAATTCCTCTGATACGGATGAGTGTCAAGCACCCGTATCTAAGAGGACTCGAATAGAACAATCACAATTAGGATTACTCCGAGGATAAGAAATAATTAATTTCAATTATGGAATACTATTGAATAAAATATATTCCTGGACATACCCTAAACTTCTATCCCAAAGGACATTGTAAGATAAAGGACACGATGATTAAGGATTTGTAACACTTGTATTTCACTTAGATGTACTGTAATACGTGTTTCTGTTCTGCGTTTATCATATTTTGTTCTAAACTCAGCTCTGATACCAAGCTGTAACGCCCCACTCTGAGACCCACATTAGCAAAGGGTATTACAAGGTAATACCGTCTGCTAATACGGAGAATAGAGCTAGATAGGAGCGGCCATCTACAGCCTTGTCTTAACTATCTACTGAATATGTTGATAAATGTAGCATATTTTTTTTAGTGGATCGACATATCCAGTAGATATTTAATAAAAAACTATAATGGCTATAAGATCTACAGAGCAAAATATAACAACTCAAATGTAAAACACATCACAGAACAGTAGATCATCACATACATATACACATATACAGATACATCACAGAGTATACAAATGATATATGTCAAGTGGTGTTGCAACCACAATATACAAGGGAGTCAAAAGAATATACATATCAGAGTTACGACCAAAAAGGACTACACAAAAAGCTATAACAAAAGGAGCTAGTAGGATAGTCCATGCGGAAGTAGAATATGATAAGTCCAAATGTGCCTAACCTGAAACATTTCGGTCTGACCAAGTATATAATACACGGGTCAGTCTAGCTAAACAAATATGTTAGATAAGTTAAAAGATAATGAACATGCAAGGTCATAAAGTACCATAAATATCTCTAAAAGAGATTACTCGATCATCTAGCAAAAGATGAATCATAATAAGCCTCATATCATCGGCAACTCAAATAAACAAAGGATATGAATATCCCAAATCAAGCCAAAAAGGCAAATAACCAATACCAATAAAGGTAACATAAGTTTCCACACGGTAATCGCTATGTATCGAGTGGTTCAAAAGACCGACTCCGAAAGGCGATATTCTAGGGAAATATAAATATCAATGAAACAAAAGATGCACGTGCTCAATACCGTATAAAAAAGGATCCACAAGCCCGAATGCGACAAACCCAAGTATCTCTCGAGCAGCGACGAAGGACCAACTCCAAAAGCGATACTATAGGGCAACAAACCCAAGTATTTCTCGAGCGGTGACGAAGGGCCAACTCCAAAAGTGATACTATAGGGCAACAAACCCAAGTATCTCTCGAGCGGTGATGACGGACCAACTCCAAAAGCGATACTATAGGATAACAAACCCGAAGGCAACAAACCCGAAGGCAACAAGCCCGAAGGCACAAACCCGAAGGCAACATGCCCGAAGGCACAAACCCGAAGGCACAAACCTGAAGGCAACAAACCGTAGTGGCGAAGGTCCGGAGGCCCAGTACTGGACACCACTAACTGGAAATATGTGTCACAAACTCTCGGGTAGGAACCCGCAAAGTGTTAACGTGTAACCCATACCACACGTTCGTACTAATCAGTTTACTAACCATTAGTCAATTCCGTACTCAAAGCAGTACAAAGTTTACCTCATCTCATCGGTAAACCAGACCCGAAGGTCAAAACGATCAAACGAATAGATTAGGAATTAATTGAAAAAATAAACACACGTGTTCGTAGCACACATTTTATCTAATCATATAACTCTCCTCCCTCTTCGCTCGAAGTGCAAAATTGTGTGTTTTATATTGAAATTAAGTTGAAGAAAACGAGTTTTAGGAACGTTTCAAAATCGCTTTAGAAACTGCCTTTGAATTTCTCTTATTTTAGAGTATATAATTTTTATACTAAAAAATAATATATAATAATAATTTCAAAAGCCCATTTATTTGAAAAACATTTTAAATCACATTATAATAACTGTGTATGAAATCTAGAAAGAAATATCAAGAAAACATCGAAATAACGGAAATTACACCAAGTATTATCCATTTAAAACAAGCTGCAACTCAATATTCGACGGCAGGTTTGAACAAGTTACCAGTTTCAAAATGACTTAAAGTTTTGCAAGAATGTAGCTCAACATTCGTACTTCAATCTGCAAAAGAATCATTCAAATCCAATTTGAAACGAAGATTCTGTTTCATTTCAAATTTGGACCACACAAGGTTTTAAACACTGAATTACAGCAAGCTGCGAGTACATATTCGACAGTAGTTTCGAAATAGCAAACTAACCCAGATTATCATGAAATTTTATAAGAATGTAAATCAACACTCCTATTTCTACCTGCAAAAAGAACCACTCAAATCTGATTTGAAACGAAGAATCTGTTTCGTTTCAAATTTGGACCAAACAAGGTTTTAAACACTGAATTACAGCAAGCTGCGAGTACATGTTCGACAGTAGTTTCGAAATAGCAAACCAACCTAGATTATCATGAAATTTTACATAAATGTAATTCAACACTCCTAATCTGCAAAAAGAATCACTCAAATCCGATTTGAATGTATTAGTTATGCTGTCTCAAACATGCACTCAGGCCATGTTCGCAACAGTTAAAAAACCAAAAATGTATAGGCCTGAAACCATCCTGGGTTCAACTTCGAGGGATAAAACAGAGGAACAAATTGCATTGGATTGAGCTCAAAATTGATGTCATATACTAGAAAACTCCCTCTTTCAAAAAAAAAAGATTCATTTAATTCTAGTAAGAAATGAATAAGTTATGTTGTCTCAAACATGGACTCAGGTCATGTTTGCAGCAACTCACAAAACAAAATGTACACAGAAAATTTTCAAGCTGTGCTTTGATTTTGCAGTGCAGTTTTCAGGCATCAAACGAATATTTTTTGCAATGAAATTTGACATGCATATACTACAACATATAGGCTAACAATTGAAGAAAACCCGGCAGCATTTCGTTGTCGAAATTGAGAGAAAATGGGGTGCAAAGTGACATACAAACTCAGATTCGCAAAAATAAAACTAACAACAACAAAAAATGATTACAAAAGTTCAAATTTCGATTTTTGAAGCTTTGTTTCAGCTAGAAATTGTGATTTTATCACTCAATTGCTGTTAGGGATGATCAAACCTTGAATTTATGCTAAAAGGTTGAAGCTTTGAGGAGGCAATGACCTTCAACAACCTGTAGAACTCAAAAAAATATGCATGCAAAAAGGAGACTATTGTAAATTAGAAACCTATTTCTCAAATCAGGAATTTAATGAAATTCTTGAGTTTGGATATTGATTACCTTTAGATTTTCACTCTATATTGAAGAATTTTCAGTTAGCTTCAATTAAATTGAAGAAATTGGCTTAGAATTGATCATTTGAGAGGTGGGTTCATTGTTCTTTCTATTTTGAGAAAAGAGGAAGAAGGAGTAAATGAATGTACTGGTTATTTTTTTTCCTTTCTCAATATTGATTTTTAAGTCTACTAATGCGCCATGGACCCAATTAATTTAAAAGAAAACCATTTAGCCTAAGAAATTAATTCATTTACATCTATATCATATTATGTTATAAACAAATGCCATTTCCTTCCAATTTTCGCACAAATAAAATATGTAAATTTACACACATATAAAATAAAGTACTTTTCATCATATAAAAATATTATTTTAAAAAAATTATTATTAAAACCTTTATTTTACAATAATACACAATTTTCACAATTAAATGCAAAAGCCTACATTTTTAACTTCTAAAATTCAACAAAAATTACTTTCTTACATAGAAAAATATTATAACCCATTTTGAACTCAAATTTATAATTAAAACTTATTTCTAAACTAAAGTCCATCTTTATATTTAATTAAACACTCTTTAAAAATCACATACTTCTTTTAAAAATTATTAAAAGAAGTAATCGGCGGTAACTAATACAATTATAGCATTTTTTCTAAATAAAACTCATTTTCCATTCATTATTAACCCAAAAAAATAAATAAAGCCTTTAAACTTTATTTTCTTGTTTTAAATTACAAAATTCATTGTTTATTCAAAATAAACAAATTAAAAATCTCCAATTTCATTTTAATTCAAAATATTAAATCATAACAACTGTTATAATTTAATATTTGCAGGTAATCTCCAAACCTGGGTTGTTACATCTGGTTTGATAATTCGAGACAGTTTGATTTTGCTTTGATATTGAAATGGTTTATAGCTTTAGGTTTTAAATGAATCATGGTTTATTTTTTCTGATCTTTAAATTTAGCTTGTTGGTTTCGGTTTTGAGTAAAAGAAAAATAATGGGAAGGGTAGGAGATGTAGTATTATATAGTTTTGAATTTTATTTTTATTAATTTCTCAAAATAAAAATATGAGTAACACTTGTTAAATTTATGCTAGAATTATTACACTTGTTATTTTCCACGTTTTAAACATTTACATTTGTAACTAATATTGTTTTGATCTATTAATACTTGTAATTATGCAATTTTAAATCATTTTTAAATGTTAATATAAAGCTTTTATATTTACTTTACTATTTAATAAATATATTCTTAATTTATATAAATAAAATTATTTAAAGTGAATTAAATAAAAATTAATTATATTCTAAATAAAATCACATATAATATATTTTAAATTTCAAAATATATTTAAGATATATATCTTTTAAATTTCAAATTTAAATCCAAATTCAAATTCAAATTTAATTAAAAATCTAATTAAAAATCAACTCAAACAAATATATATATTTAAACAAACCATATTTAATTTGTAATTAATAATTCTATTTAAAATTTATTTATCTATTTATAACTATATTTTAAAAAACATCACATTTTTATTATTATAACAATTTTACCAATTTTAAATAATTAATAAAGGATATTATCACATTTTGTTTGTTTAATCTATAAATCAGTAATTTCTATAGTTAATTCAGATAATTATCCAATTATCTGATGCCCAAAAATCTGGGTTATCACATTCATCCCCCTTTGAATCTTTTCGTCCTCCAAAAGAAACGAAGCCAGAATTTATTAAAATATTTATATCAGATAAATTATTCTTTGAACATTTTTAAACTATAAACTCCTTTTTTATCAAGAATTTTTAGAACTCTTTTAATTACATATTATTACAAAAATAGTTTTATAAAAATACTTTTTATAACTCGATGTCTCAACCAGTCCATCCTTGTACTCACAGTACATTGATCAAGCATAGGACTGAAAATTTCTAAGTAATTAGCAGACCCATTTTCAACACCCAGTGAAAATACTTGGAAAATAATTTTATTGAAAATATAGAAAAAAAATGAAAATAGAGGAAATATCTTTGGTGAGAATGCTTTGGAAATCATCGCCCCCATCCATGGTCGCAGTTAACCCGATGGTTACGTTGCCATCCAGGCAAAATCCATAGATAACTGTAGGCACTCCACGTCCCTTGATTAAGCCATGGAACCCGCTACAGATTGCAACTATATCTGGGGTTACGTTGTTATCACAGCAAAACCCATATAACTGTAGGCATCAACACCCTAGAATTTTGCTGCCAAAAAAAATGAAACTTCCCTACTCCACTCGACCATAGATCACAGTCTACCGATGTTACGTTGCCTTCCCGGCAAAATCAAACGTAGATCATTGACACTCACTTCCACACGATTTCCGCTATGGTCCACAGTAGATCGCAGCGACATCGAGTTACATTGTCGTCACATCATAACCCAAATGCCTCTGTAGGCATCCGCACCCTCGACTTTCGCTACCCAATAATCCACAGGAACTTCAGTTTGTTCGGTCTTCCTTACAAGATCCGCTTTAGAGCCTCGCCCTTTGAGGCTCAAGGCAGTACCAACCAATAATACTGCTAAGAGGTTCATTTCAAGGGAGCGCCTTTTTCTCCAGAGCCATTTTCAAAACACTTTATACTATACACATATAGAATCTTCCAAATCATACACCTAGTATGAATCCCATATAAATCTCCTTTTCTCAAAATCGATTATCCCAAAATCGATAATTCTCAATTAGGCTTTCCAAATTTCCATATTGATTTTTCTCTAAAAATCAAAAGCCTTTCCAAAATCCATAGGTTCCAAAAACCTTTTCTGCAAAATCATTCTCATAAGATCATATATATATATATATATATATATATATATAACCTTGAAAAATCTTTGGATCATATCATGCTTGTATAAAGTCCCTTTTTATACTTCAAATACTTTCAAAAACCCTATTCTTCTGGCAAAAGATTCAACAAAGGAAGATTTATCATATATATAACAAAGATATATAACTTTGTTTATTTCAAATCAAATGTTCAAATTTGATTACTCTTTTTAAAAGTATTAACCATATTAATTTTCTTCAAAAAGTGAAACTTTAAACGTAGAAATATCCAATTTCCCTTTAATTTCATCATTTATTTTTCAAAATATACCCTTCCATTTCAAAATCATTTTATAGTTTTTATCCACAAATTTCCAATATTACTTTCATTCCTTCCCGAACGATGTACTCATATCATCCGTATGCAATATCAATCTGATCGCTCACTCGATCACACAATTTCTCTTCCGAACTAGTATCGTCCACCCACTTCCTAGTGCGGACTCAGATCTGGTTTCTTGACCAGAAACTGTCATTCTCCTTGTGTAGCCTAATTATGATAGAGAATTTCCAGAACCAATCAAAAATCCATATCCAGCTTCGCCGTCGAAAATCGAGTGAAAAATCCCAACTCGGATCGATATAACTATCTCAAAATTTTGTGAATTTGTATCAAATCACTATGCGAATAGTATAATATACGTACATCCTATGTATTTATCTTCATTGATTATTAGCTAAATCAATCCTCTTTTCCATTCACATTCATCTTGATTTTCATTCACTTATTCACAATTGCTTCAATCCCATTTGGATTATCATCTCAATTCTTATCTCAATTGGGTATTTAATCATAAACAGTTTGCACTCTGATCATCTTAACATTAGAAAATAATTTGAAAAGTTAAAATAGATGAAAAATAATTATTAGTTGTAAAATAATTATAAAATAGTTAAGTAATTGTAAAATAGTTGGAAAATAGTCAAATAGTCAAAAATACTTAGATAATTGCAAAATAGTTGTAAAATAGTAATTAGTTATAAGTAGTTAAAAAAAGTAATTAGTTTATAAAATAGTCGTAAAATAGTTAAATAGTTCCAAACATAATTGTACAATAAATATAAAATAATTTGGCTTTAAAAAGAAAGGTTGTATATAGTAAATAGCTTGGAAAAATAGATTTATAACAGTTTATATTAAAATAATTTATTTGAAAATAGTCCAGAGCTAAACTATTCAATTCCCAATCTCCATTCCCATCGATTCAATTTAAATTTCCATTTCTATTTAAATTGATTCAATTCCAATTCAATTTGAATTAACTTCAATTTCTATTCCAAATCCCATTTGAATTTTAAATTTATTCAACTTTAATCACAATTCCAAATTATTCAAATCAAATTCGGACTAATTTCAAATTGAACCCACTTTAGTTTCAAATCATTTTAATTCCTGTTTGAATTAATCCCATTTCCAATCTCCACTTTTAAATCATCTCTAATTATTTAAATTCGAGTTAAATTTTTAAATGTTGATTTAATTCCCTTAAATAAAATTAACCTTTACTTCTCCATAAACCTATTTCTAGGTTTAAATAATAATTCAAATCCTTTTTAAATAATTTAATCTTTGAAATCCAATTTATTACCCAATTTCAGTTTTTGAAGCCAATCCTTAACAATTTAGATTTCCAAGTTTCTTTTGAACATTTGAATCTTAATTTCATTTCCATAAGTCCAATTTCTTGATTAAAGTTCTATTTCCATTTAATTTCCACAATGGACATATATATTACTCCAATCCATTTCTTAATTCTTTTTAAACTACACAATTCACAGTTTCAAAATTATTGATAATAACAGGATGATATAAACATCCAATTTATTTAAAAACATCCATCAATAGCATTCACTACCCCTTCCCAGATCCCAAACCTGTTTGAGATCACACATAACTCTCTTCCAAACAACCCATTTAACTTCCCTAAGTTAAATCTCAATTTAATCCCGTTAACCTTACTCAAATATGAATTCCCACTTCAAATTTCAAATTGCTATCATTTAAAAGTTCAAAAACTTATTTTACTTTAGGTCTTTACATCACACTTCAGGGAAAATCAAAACTCAACCTTAGAGTTTATTTCAAATATACATATTTATTTCCTTTACACACCAAGTTACTTTAGATTTTAAACCACCTTTGGTTTTAAATTCAAAACAAATTCCTTTAAAATTTTCCAAACATTTCTTATTTTAAAATAAGATAACATTCAAAATAGTCTGAATAATATCAATTCTTTTAACACGTTGAAAACAATTTCACATGTTCCTAGACTTAGGATTCAAAACTTCACAATTTAAAACTCACTTTAATTTATAGGTTATACTTATCTAAAAGTTTTCTTCCCTAAAACATTTTCATTTTTCTTTATCAATGTTTACTAGAAAACAACATCCCATTATTAAACATAATAATCATTCCATATTCTGGTTTGAAACAAATTCTAATCCATCTTATCTGTATAGTTTATTTTATTCAATTCCCATTTTGATATATATATATATATATATATCACTTAATTCTTATTCAATTTCAATATCCAATAACTAATTTCTTTATATAATAGTTGGAAAATTATTTACTCTATATATAAACTTTTATAAAAATGATTTATTTTTAAAACTATTTAAAATCATTATATAAGAAAATATCAAGTACGCTCTTATATTATATATATATATATATATATATATATTCTCAACTCATTCTAGGGTACCACTGACCCTATCCTTAATGAGTAAACCCACCAGGGCCAAGGTTCTCGCTTAACCTGGCTCTGATACCAAATGTAACGACCCAGAATTTTCGATCCCAAAAATTCCAAATAGTTAGGAAAGGAAGAAAAGAGATAGAAGAAGAAACAGAAATGAAACACGGAATCTCACATTCGCAGCGGATCAAAATATAATATCAAATAAAATAACAATTATACAAGGGAAAACTGTATCAGTTAATTTACATTAATACATCAAAGTCACAACATTTCACAATCACTGGACAGTTAAAATAACTTGTCCCAGATAATCAGCAATAATATACTCAGCGGAATACCCACCATACTTCTTGCCATCCAGCTCGCCTCTTAAGCTCTAGAACGTCCTAACCTAAAATCTATAATATTCGGTCTAACCCGAGCATTACATCAAAGTAACACCCAGGTCAGGCTGGAAACCAGTGTGAGTCAACCCATCTAACATGAAATACTAAAACAATAAACTTATTTTAGACCCGAGGTACTTCGTACTTTAGTACGAGTTCTTAACTTGTTATAGTCAACACTTAATTCACACATCAATTCCTAAGTACCCTTACTTAGTTTCAATGGTCATGTTCACTTAAATTATTTCATCCTAGCCTGTTGATTACTGTAACGACCCGCATTTTACGTGTTGATATATCGTAGAATTATTAGGTCGTTAGTGTTGTTTATGTTCTCCTTAGCCTAAGTCGTATGGGAAGTTAACTCGGTTGCACAAGTTAAGTGATAGGTCGTGTGTGAGTTAATGGGTAACGACCTAAAAGTGTTGCAGCGACCTTAAGAAGAAGTTAGGCCGTTAGCAAGTTAGAGAGGTTAGCGACCTAGACGTTTAGGTCGTGTGTAAGATAGGTTAGTTTAGGTCGTTGGAGCGACCTAAGGAGATAGGTCGGTTTAAGTAGATTAGCGACCTAGGGGAGGAAGGTCGTTCAAGCGACCTAAGGGTTGTATGAAACCTAGTAGTAACGACCTAAGGAAGAGCGGGAGCGACCTATAGGATGAGCGACCTATAGGGTGTAGCGACCTAAGGAAGTTGCCGAGCTAAGGTAGTTAGCAACCTAGGGTTAACGACCTAACAGTTACGAGTTATGGTTCCTGTTCGACCTAGGTGTGGACCGACTTAAGAGTGTTTATGACCTATGGAAGTTAGGTCGTGAACGAGTTAGTATGGTTGGCCGACCTATAGGGTTTAGCGACTTATAGGTAGAGCGACCTAAAAGGGAGACCGACCTAAGAGCTAACGGTTTAAGGGAGTTAACGAGTTAAGAGATAGGTCGTGGACAACCTATAGGGGTAACGACCTAAGTTAGGTTGTTGAGCGACCTAAGGGAAGAGTTAGATCGTGGTTTGTGTTAGGTCGCTAGGTAGGTTGGGTCGGCAGAATCATAGGTCACAAGGAAATTAGGTCGCATGTTTATTTTAGGTCGGCATGGTCTTAGGTCGTAGGTCGTTGAAGGCAGCTGTGTTTTTAGGTCGCGTGTGCTATGGAGACTTAGGTCGTAAATGACCTAAGTTAGGTCGGGGGTCTCTAGGTCGGCAACGACCTAAAACTGGACGACGACCTAAGGGTGATTTCAGCCTATAAATAGAGGGGTTTGGCTCACTTTTTGGCACCGGTTTTTGAAGCGACGAAGTGCTGCCATTTTGAAACTCGACTATAACATTTTCTTCACTTCTTTCTCTACTTCAATCTTGTGCTAACATCCGTCAAGATCGAAGATCAAGATCGAAGATTGAAGAGCCAAAGTTGAAGATCTTCATCCGACGAAGCTAGATTTCACCATTTCAAGCGAGATTTCGACGAATCGAGCTTGAATCCTTGCTGTCCAGATCTTTAGTTGATAGTTGTTGAAGTGTTTGGGTGATTCGGTGAGTGGTAGTTATCTCTCACGCGGACCCAAAGGAGTATATTGGATTGGTGGCTTGTTTGAGTGTTAAAGTTAGAGATTTCATGCATTTTTCTTAGTTCCAAGACTAGATTCATTACTTTTGAAGATGTTTACCTATGCAAGTTCAATTAACAAGTTATAGAGACAAAACCCATGTTTTATATTTGATAGATCTATGCTAAAATCCATGATTTCATATATGTTAGACTTATGCTCATTTATTTACGAAATTGCCATTATAGTTGATATTGCTTGATTAGATCTTGTTTGAATGCTTGATTGTTTGGATGTATGATTGATTTGATTGTCTCGAGTTAGCTTGTAGTTGATTTGGGACAAGATGGTTGAAGATGATTCAAAAGCTAAGTGGAAAGGCTCTTGAATGGTGAAAGCTGCTGTGGCATATGAAGCGGATGATGAAGCTCATATGGATGGGTTCGAGGACTTTGCTATAGTTAGAGGAAGCGAAGTATGATGACGAAATGGACTTTGCCATGATATGTTGAGGCGAAGTATGATGATGAGATGGACTTTGCTAAGATGCATTGGAGCAAAGCATGATGTGGAAGCCTTGGTTTAATCCAGACGGGATCTTCCCAAGCATGTTGATTACTCGATGATGCGGTTCGAGTTGGTGGATAATGGTGGGCTCGAGAGGTGCTTGAGCTATAATGGGAATAGTCGTCGAGGAGGATGACTAGAAGGCTGAGATCTTATCGTTATTGAAGGTTCTAGCAAGCTCAAAGCAAGAGTACGTTGGGTAGATCCGTTATACCCAGGCGCGGGTCATGATGACGTGCTAGTACTCTGGGCAGCATTGATATCCTAGGCACGGGTCACGATGACGTGCAGAGTTATGTCTAGAACCGGGGTTACCATTAGCCCTTGACTGACGGATGAAAGAATGTGCCGTTCATTCAACTAACGATGAAATCAAGGCAATGATAACAGTGATAGCCAGAGTCATGGATGTTTGGATGTATCATCATTCGGTCTCAAGAGCGGTGTTTTCTGGGTGCTTATCTGATCTTGGTTTAGGCCTTGGGGGTTTGTATTTGGAAAACATCGACCTTGACTCGAGTGGTTATTGCTTTACTTTAGTTATCTGTTTGCTATGCTTGCTTCTCCTTAGTGTGTGTCTGGGGCTATCACTGTAGAAAGAGGGGGAGTGGGATGATTTGGGTTCCTATTCCTTTTATCCTTTATGTTCCTTTGGTATGTTTGATAGTTGATTTACTGCTCACTAAGACTGTTGTCTGACTCAAGGTTTTATGTCTCCTCTTATTACCTTGGGCTGTTCATCCATGTTTGGGATGGGCAGACTAGGTGGCAGGTGCTGATCTTAGTGGCTCACGCTGATGATGACGAAGACGAGCAGGAGGCTTTGCATATTATTTTCATATTCTATGTACTGGATATTCCGCTGATTGTTGATTACTCTGAGTGCTATGTAGTGAGGCTTCTTGTATTCATGATTCAGACCATGTATAAATCTATTATGATTAGATGATGATATTCTGTTCTATGGGAGCTTCACTATATTATATTTCTCTATTGTATTTTATCCATGCGCTGTGAGTTTTACGATAGAGTCTGCGATGTTTATTTTACCCTTGACGGTCACTCATGGCTGCCTGGCACACCTTCAGCGCACCATTCCCTTGTTTCCGTGCGGGAGTCATGGGCGATCGTCACATTTGGTATCAGAGCTTTGGTTAATCGATTTTAGCCAACGCTCGCTGAAGTAACTACGTATGAGAGACGTAATTGTAGTTTGATGGATGATTACTATATATAATATAGTAGCTTAGAAGGATTTGAACTCCTTATGTAGTTGTTTCTCAAAGGTGTTCTAATCATTCCTTTTTCTAGATACTAAGGATGAGTCGAAGTGGGAGACCAGCTGCAAGGGAAGGCCGTGCTGCTGAAGGAGCTGTTGATTATGGAGCTATGTTTGAAGCCATGATGACTTCTATCATGAGAAGGATACCAGCTCCAGGGCCATCTGTAGATGTTGGAGTTCAAGTTCAAGCTCCAAGACCGGTGGATTTTGCTAAGCTTTGTAAGGATTATACTGCTCTTGGAGGGAAGGCTTTTTTAGGGACAGAGTCAACCATTGAAGTCCAAAGATGGATTGATGCTTGTAGAAGGATCATTGGAGATTTGGGAATTGATGATGCAACTAAGAGGAAGCTTGCATCGAGACAGCTTCAGGGAAGAGCTTCTGACTGGTGGTGTAGGATCGATTTCACCCTAGAGGGGGGGGGGTGAATAGGGTGATGGTGTTAATTATTAAAATTAATCGCGGAAGCTTATAAATTAATTTCAATTCAGATCACAGAATAGCAGCACAGATATTGCAGAATATAAATAACAGAATAAAACAAAACAACACAGAATTTACCCAGCTTCGGCAAAACCCTGCCTACGTGCTGCCCCCAAGATTTCTACTAGAAATTAGATAGTCCCTCGCTTACACACGTAAACTCGCTATACCCGCTATTGACTAATCTAATTCTACGCTCAAAACCCTGCCACAACTCAACTACCGAGTTGCGAATTCTCAAACTACACACCGTAGTTTGTACCCTAGTCACACGACTAGAAAATTAAACGGTTTAAAAAAGAAATTACAAATTTAAAAACAATTTAAAAATAAAATAAACCCTAATTGTAATCTAAAAGCCCTTTATAATTATAAAGTCCAATGTTAGAATTAACGGCCGGCCCCCTTTTTCTTCTTTTATAATTTTTGGCCCGGTCCTTCTATGTTCGAGATAATGGCGGCCGTGTCTTTGCAAATTAGGGCTTCGTTCGATCTCTTTCCTTTTCGCTCTTAAATTAGGGATTTTGAGAAATTGAAGCGCCGCTTCGATGATTCGAGTTTCTGATCTTGGATGCTTGCTTTGTCGAATAATCGTCTCTTCGATTTCGCATGTGGCTGCTTCTCTTTCGTCGAGTTCGATTGCTTCGGTATGTATTTTGTGCTTTTTGCTTCTTCTAATCTTTCGTACTTGAACTCGATCTGATTCGAGATGAATGATTATTATTCTCAGTTTTGCTTGAACTCGAATACCCTCAATTGCCGATGATGTTAATCACTTTTATAGGGTTCGACCCCCCTGTATTTTCGTCGTATATATTTTATTTGAATTTGTCAATTATTCATCTCTGCCACTTGATTTTTCTTCAACGAATGTGATGACTTCTGACTTCTTCAATTTCGAATATTTCGTGTTTACTTGGTTAACACGGTTTGATTCAATTTCGTGATGACCACGGTATTTTGATTTCTGGAATTTATACTTTGTTGACTTGTTCAACATTGACATGGCGATTTTACTATGACTTCGGCCTTGACACTGATTTCGACTTCACTG
The DNA here is from genome assembly GCA_030765085.1 of Allium cepa. Classification (NCBI taxonomy): domain Eukaryota; kingdom Viridiplantae; phylum Streptophyta; class Magnoliopsida; order Asparagales; family Amaryllidaceae; genus Allium; species Allium cepa. The sequence continues at coordinate 256,378,764 of CM060929.1, forward strand.
AGAACTATAGTCTCTGGCCATCTTCTGATCGGTTTAACGTGAACTGACTGCACTTGCTTGATATGAAATTCTGGTGGCATTGTCATCTTTTCACTGTTACAATTTGTTCATCTCTGTAGTATTGATTTTCACGCCATTGTCTTTAGGTACTCTGATTCGTATGTATGCTATGCATTTGTAGTTGGTTTGAAAACTTTTGTGTTGTAGCTGTCTTGTATAACTTGAACTTGATCTGTGCCTTGTCCATTCTCATGTGTTCATCCCTGTAATATATGCTACTGATACATTTGGAGTTGGTTCATGTTGCATTGACTTGTTTTGTACTGGTGCATACTGTTGCGGCCTGTACTTGTTATTTGCATCATTTTGATACTCCATTTCTTGACCTGTCTCATTTCAGTTGTGTCTGCATTGTCACTGTTTGGTTGATGTCACCTGAACTTGATATTTTGGTATCGTGTAGCTGTGACATTGTTTGATTGTTGTTTGTTCTTGCTTTTGATGTATTCTGTTGCGGCCTTTAACGAGCTCGATTCATGCTGTTAGGATTGGCGTGAATCTGTATTCATGTTGCTGTGTTGCTCACTGATGCATTGTGGTTTGATTTGCTACTTGATGTAGTTTGTTTTGTTTGCATATGCTTAATGGTGTCACTGTGACCTGTTGCATTTGTGCATTGCCCTGCTGATTTACTTGTGATGTTCTTGTAGTCGAGTCATGTTGCATGCATTGAGTAGCTGGTCTTTGTATTTCCAGCTTCATCACTGTTTAACTTCCACACTGTTGCATTGTTGTTCACTTCTCTTGTATCATTGGTACATGTACATTGCTGCTATATTCTTGCTTCACTGCATATGTTGTAGTTGCTTTGTACTTCACCGTACTGTTGAGTTTCCTTTGGGATTGAACTTGAACTTTGAATTGTACCATGATAGTCATGTTCCATTGTTGTACACTGCATTCATGTCACTGGTATGCTGCAGCTTGCATCTTTGTTGCATTTGCTTGAATTTGTGTCATCTTTACTTGCATTGCTGTACACTTTTGGTCATTGTTGTAGTTGTATCTTTGTACACTACTGCCTTATTACAGTGGTCTGACTTGAAATTGGTGACTTGAACTTGCATTGAGTTTTGTACACTGTTTTTGACTTGTGACCTGCCCTGTGTTGAATCCAGTTTTTCAAAAAACTCGGGTTTGACCTTGTGCTCGATTCGAGATTTTCAATGTTATTGCACGTGAGTTGAACCCGGCTTTTCATTTGGGTTTGACCTGTGCTCACTTGTCCCTGTAAATCGATCAAGTGTATATATCGGTGTGCACGGCCTTGTGGCATATACAGTAATACACTGTGTATGTCACAAGTTGTTCGTGTATGATGAATTCAAATTTAAATGATGACGAACAACCCAAATAACTGAGGCAAATATTATTTTCAAAAACCATATTTTATTTTTGAATTGCAAAAATATTTCTTTTTCAATTTTACTGCGTTAGTTTATATTTTTGCAGATTGCTCAGATGCTGGATTCTAACTGGAATGCAGTTGAAGATAAATACGAGTGTGAGTGATATGTAGTGAGGTGCTGATGTAAAATAGTGATGTAATTGAAATTGTATCAAAGTTGTATAGTGAATAGTGAGAGCTTGAATTTGTATACTATTTAAAATTGTAATAAATATTTGTTTGAATAAAATATTCGTTTGAATTCAAATTCCGTGTTATTTATTTTATTCAGCAAATATTTATTTAATCTGTGAAAAAAAAATAGTATATTATGAAATACATTTAAACAAATGAATATATGTTTATTATCATCAAACAAAAATCATATAAGCGCATATTCAACAATCTCCCCCTTTTGATGGTAACAAACATATATTTAAGATTTTGAATATGTTAAATGTATTTGATCATTGATATATCCTAATTGCTCCCCCTATTTAAATGCTTCCTCTCTACACAAAGCTCCCCCTACATATATGCATACAAATAGAAATATATAAATGAGCCTATATGCAAATGGAAAATTATTTGACCTTTGCTTGATTTTATTTGATAAAATTTTAACTTTTCTCTCCCCCTTTTGTTATCAGCAAAAGAATAATAGTGTTAGAGAAAATAGAGATAAAGTAATCGATATCAATCGAACATTAAAACTCAATTGAATATAAATATTAAATTTCAATAAAAAGTCAAACAAAAATCATAAATATTTTGTTAGGCGCATATTCCACTTTTAGAATGATGGAGATGATGTCATCATATAAAACCATACAGTTGTGTCTATTTGTGGTATTTTTATATCAGGAATTTGAATATCTACTAACCATGCATAACCGTTAGGACTTTTAAATGAGATTAGTAGTATTCCAAATTTATTTTAGAAAAATGAATTCAAGTATCTTCTAACCACGCATAACCGTGAGGACTTTTAAATGGGATTAGAATCAACTTGTTTATTTTTTAAAAAATCAACTTTTGATATGTGTTCCATACATGCATAACCGTGAGGACTTTTAAATGAGCATGGAAGCACATAACAAATTCCAAGTAATTCACCCATGCATAACCGTGAGGACTTTTAAATGAGAGTGAATACTTTGGTATTTATTTATTGTTATTAATTTTTTATTTTTTATTTTATTAATTTTTTTTTAATTTTTTTTATTATTTTAAAAAAAATGAAAAACGAACGATTCCTGTTTAAAGTACCACATATCGACAAACTATATAGAATTTTGATGAGTAATGGTTGATAGAAATATGATAGGTATAGAGATGGTCATGGAATTTTTACCAACAAAAAGTTTTATAACTCTTGTTTACATTTCTAAAGAAATTTCTCTAAATATATTGTCTTGAGTAATGTATGACAAATATCGACACTCATCACTTTTTCAATCACTATTGATCTTTTCGATAATCATTAGGGAGTTAGATTAGTCAAAATAGTCATTTAAAATCAAATCCAAAAATTATAAAATTAATTTTTCAAAAATGACTAATCTGTAAATATGGTCAAACATGATTTTCTCGAGGGGGTTTTATAAGAAAATTTTCTGCTATTTGAAAAATTTTTCAAGTGAAAAATATGCAGATATTTTCTTTGAAAAACGATGCAGCAAATGAATGTTTCAAAAATTAATCACGTTACACTAATAATTTCTCTATCAACTATATTACCAGTGTAATCTGCATCTGAATTTAAATTTCACTCAATATTCACTCGTTGAATGTCAAAGACCAGATTGTGAAATTTCAACAAATTATCTCATAATTGTTTTCAACAATTTTTAAATGAAATTTGAAATGAAGCCATGTTATCACTCAAACAAATATCATAGTGTTAATTTCAGAAACCTTAGGATAAACAGTTATATTCATGAGTAATCAACAGTCAATCAACATCATTATTCTTTAAACAAATTCTTGAAGTTTCAACAATTTCTCAAAAAAAAAACTTTTTAACATCTTTCACATGAAATTTGAAATCGTGCAAATTTATAAGCAGTGACAAAAATGTCAAAACCAATATATCTACGTGTAGCATGAGTAATCAAATACCATCATTTGACCGAACAAATTTATATGGATTAGTTCAATGTTGAAAATCTGATTGGTCATCATTTAAGCACAAATCAATGTCATAAATAAAAACAAGTCAAAAATTTCTTAAAATCCTTTTTACAATTTTTTAAATAGAATTCATTAGGATTTTAAGTTGAAGCCATGTAAATAGAAGAAACCGTGAATATAGATTTAGCCAAAAATATTATCGTCAATCAATAAAAGCACCATCAGCAATCCAAATTAATCGATATAAAGTATTTCAAGGATTGTAGTGTTTTTGGCATAAAAGCATAATTGGCCAACAATTTTGAAAAAATCAGAATCAAAATCATCATCTTTTATTCATCTCAATATTGGCTGATTTTAATTCAGAATATGGTGCAGATATCACATTTAATATATCGTTCAAAACAAATTTACCTGTTTTACCTTTACGATAATTTTTCATTGTTGTCCATTGTGATTCTGTCACCTTTATACTAGGCTAAGGAACTTTGCTTTGTCGCCCGTTGTGTTTCTGGAACAGCCAAAATCCAGAGAACACCGTTGTTGTTCCTTAGCCTGCCATCACACCTACACGGGAAAAGATTTATGTGACCTATTTGTTTTTATAGGTCCATGGTTGTTAGTGGCAGAAAATTTTGAAAAACAATTTTGTAAAGACCCATAACTGTTTATAATTGTTCCCTTCGGCACCCAAATTTGTTTAACTTTGAGTGATTTTATATTTGTGCCTTTTGGAACCCAAATCGGTATAGTTTTCACATGTTTGGGTCTATACAACCAATTATTGTGATTGTGTCCATATTTTCTACAAATCGTGCACAATGAATTTTCTTGATTAATCTTGCTTTCAACAATTTTCGAACTATTATATCCAAGTCCTTGTCTAACCGTATTAACAGTTTGCTTTCCTAATAGCATATTCAATGATTTTTCACTTTTGGAAAATTTATCTAAAGTAGTAGACAATTGTTGGACTTGTGTTTTGAGAGACTCATTTTCGTTTAATAGTTGTGTGCACTTTTTAATAGAATTCTCTCTTCTAGTATTTTCATTCTCTTTTAAAATCAGAATTTCATTTTCAAGTGATTTTATTCTGATTTCTGATTTTCTAATTTCTTCTTCGAATGTTGGACACTTATCACACTTAGGGATTCTACTTTGATAGGTTTTAACTAATTGATCAAGTTGTTTATTACATTCTATCAAAGTATCTTTTTGAGATTCAAGTTTGGCGTATTTTTCCCTAAGTCGTTCAAAACAACCGTTTACTTCATGAAAATATATAAGCAACTCAGAATGGGTAAGTTTTGATACCTCACTTGGCTCGTCATCGTCACTGTCAGTTGTATCACCTCGAAGACACAATTCTGCCTTTTCGCTTTCACTGCCAGTGCTTTGATCATTCTCGTCTATTTCATCCCAAGTGGCTGCAAAACTTTTCTTTTTCTGTTTCTTTCCGTGGCTGGATTTAATTTGTGGACAATTGGGCTTGATATGGCCGGGTTTGTTGCAATTATAACAAATAAACTTTTGTTCTTCTGAGTAGTCTAGTGCTTTGGCTATTCTGCTTTTTGCTTTTTGATTTCGAGCTGAATTTCCATGTTTTTGATTCCATTTTTTGAATTTCCTTATTAACAGCTCCAATTCTGCTGCTCCATCATCTTCATCGTTATCATCATCACTTTCGGTTGTTCCTTTGAGAGCTATTGATTTCTTTTGAGTGTCACCTCCTTCACGCTCTTCTTTGAATTTCATTTCAAGCTCATAAGTGGTGAGATTTCCGATGAGTTCCTCAACTTTAAGTTGTTTTAAATCTTTCGATTCTTGAATGGCAGTTACTTTTGCTTCATAGCTTCGTGGAAGGACTCTGAGAATTTTACGGACTATTTCCAATTCGGTGTATGTTTTTCCGAGAGCTTTTGATTTGTATACGATGTTGGAAAGTCGTCCGTACATCTCTTTGACATTTTCTTCTTTCGCCATTGTAAAGTTCTCGTATTCGCTGCTTAGCATGGCAAGGCGAGATTCTTTGACTTGAGATGTTCCTTCGTGAGTTACTTCTAATATGTGCCATATTTCCTGCGCAGTTAGACAATGTGAGACACGATTAAATTCAAATTGATCTAATGAACAGATAATAGAATTCATAGCTTTGGCATTAGTATTCTGTAATTTATTTTCTAGTTCTGTCCATTGTTCCTTTGGTTTCTCTATTTCCTGATCATCTACAGTTATAGTTGGTATTCTATAACCTGTCTCAACAATATCCCAAGCGTCAATGGTTTTCAAAAAAATTTGCATTCTATTTTTCCAGTAAGCATATTCACCATTGAACATTTGTGGTCTAACTATGGATTGCCCTTCTGCAAAAGCATTATTAAAAGAAGCCAATTTAAAAATTCAAATTTTTAAAACAAAAACCGATTTTTGAAACACGAATTTTTAAAACAAAAATTGATTTTTGAAACACGAATTTTTAAAACAAAAATTGATTTTTGAAACACGATTTTTTAAATTAAAAATTGGTTTTTGTAAAATCAAAATTTTAAAACAAAAATGGCTTTTGTTCCTAGCTCTGATACCACTTGTAGGATCGATTTCACCCTAGAGGGGGGGTGAATAGGGTGATGGTGTTAATTATTAAAATTAATCGCGGAAGCTTATAAATTAATTTCAATTCAGATCACAGAATAGCAGCACAGATATTGCAGAATATAAATAACAGAATAAAACAGAACAACACAGAATTTACCCAGCTTCGGCAAAACCCTGCCTACGTGCTGCCCCCAAGATTTCTACTAGAAATTAGATAGTCCCTCGCTTACACACGTAAACTCGCTATACCCGCTATTGACTAATCTAATTCTACGCTCAAAACCCTGCCACAACTCAACTACCGAGTTGCGAATTCTCAAACTACACACCGTAGTTTGTACCCTAGTCACACGACTAGAAAATTAAATGGTTTAAAAAAGAAATTACAAATTTAAAAACAATTTAAAAATAAAATAAACCCTAATTGTAATCTAAAAGCCCTTTATAATTATAAAGTCCAATGTTAGAATTAACGGCCGGCCCCCTTTTTCTTCTTTTATAATTTTTGGCCCGGTCCTTCTATGTTCGAGATAATGGCGGCCGTGTCTTTGCAAATTAGGGCTTCGTTCGATCTCTTTCCTTTTCGCTCTTAAATTAGGGATTTTGAGAAATTGAAGCGCCGCTTCGATGATTCGAGTTTCTGATCTTGGATGCTTGCTTTGTCGAATAATCGTCTCTTCGATTTCGCATGTGGCTGCTTCTCTTTCGTCGAGTTCGATTGCTTTGGTATGTATTTTATGCTTTTTGCTTCTTCTAATCTTTCGTACTTGAACTCGATCTGATTCGAGATGAATGATTATTATTCTCAGTTTTGCTTGAACTCGAATACCCTCAATTGCCGATGATGTTAATCACTTTTATAGGGTTCGACCCCCCTGTATTTTCGTCGTATATATTTTATTTGAATTTGTCAATTATTCATCTCTGCCACTTGATTTTTCTTCAACGAATGTGATGACTTCTGACTTCTTCAATTTCGAATATTTCGTGTTTACTTGGTTAACACGGTTTGATTCAATTTCGTGATGACCACGGTATTTTGATTTCTGGAATTTATACTTTGTTGACTTGTTCAACATTGACATGGCGATTTTATTATGACTTCGGCCTTGACACTGATTTCGACTTCACTGAGAACTATAGTCTCTGGCCATCTTCTGATCGGTTTAACGTGAACTGACTGCACTTGCTTGATATGAAATTCTGGTGGCATTGTCATCTTTTCACTGTTACAATTTGTTCATCTCTGTAGTATTGATTTTCACGCCATTGTCTTTAGGTACTCTGATTCGTATGTATGCTGTGCATTTGTAGTTGGTTTGAAAACTTTTGTGTTGTAGCTGTCTTGTATAACTTGAACTTGATCTGTGCCTTGTCCATTCTCATGTGTTCATCCCTGTAATATATGCTACTGATACATTTGGAGTTGGTTCATGTTGCATTGACTTGTTTTGTACTGGTGCATACTGTTGCGGCCTGTACTTGTTATTTGCATCATTTTGATACTCCATTTCTTGACCTGTCTCATTTCAGTTGTGTCTGCATTGTCACTGTTTGGTTGATGTCACCTGAACTTGATATTTTGGTATCGTGTAGCTGTGACATTGTTTGATTGTTGTTTGTTCTTGCTTTTGATGTATTCTGTTGCGGCCTTTAACGAGCTCGATTCATGCTGTTAGGATTGGCGTGAATCTGTATTCATGTTGCTGTGTTGCTCACTGATGCATTGCGGTTTGATTTGCTACTTGATGTAGTTTGTTTTGTTTGCATATGCTTAATGGTGTCACTGTGACCTGTTGCATTTGTGCATTGCCCTGCTGATTTACTTGTGATGTTCTTGTAGTCGAGTCATGTTGCATGCATTGAGTAGCTGGTCTTTGTATTTCCAGCTTCATCACTATTTAACTTCCACACTGTTGCATTGTTGTTCACTTCTCTTGTATCATTGGTACATGTACATTGCTGCTATATTCTTGCTTCACTGCATATGTTGTAGTTGCTTTGTACTTGACCGTACTGTTGAGTTTCCTTTGGGATTGAACTTGAACTTTGAATTGTACCATGATAGTCATGTTCCATTGTTGTACACTGCATTCATGTCACTGGTATGCTGCAGCTTGCATCTTTGTTGCATTTGCTTGAATTTGTGTCATCTTTACTTGCATTGCTGTACACTTTTGGTCATTGTTGTAGTTGTATCTTTGTACACTACTGCCTTATTATAGTGGTCTGACTTGAACTTGATGACTTGAACTTGCATTGAGTTTTGTACACTGTTTTTGACTTGTGACCTGCCCTGTGTTGAATCCAGTTTTTCAAAAAACTCGGGTTTGACCTTGTGCTCGATTCAAGATTTTCAATGTTATTGCACGTGAGTTGAACCCGGCTTTTCATTTTGGTTTGACATGTGCTCACTTGTCCCTGTAAATCGATCAAGTGTATATATCGGTGTGCACGGCCTTGTGGCATATACAGTAATACACTGTGTATGTCACAAGTTGTTCGTGTATGATGAATTCAAATTTAAATGATGACGAACAACCCAAATAACTGAGGCAAATATTATTTTCAAAAACCATATTTTATTTTTGAATTGCAAAAATATTTCTTTTTCAATTTTACTGCGTTAGTTTATATTTTTGCAGATTGCTCAGATGCTGGATTCTAACTGGAATGCAGTTGAAGATAAATACGAGTGTGAGTGATATGTAGTGAGGTGCTGATGTAAAATAGTGATGTAATTGAAATTGTATCAAAGTTGTATAGTGAATAGTGAGAGCTTGAATTTGTATACTATTCAAAATTGTAATAAATATTTGTTTGAATAAAATATTTGTTTGAATTCAAATTCCGTGTTATTTATTTTATTCAGCAAATATTTATTTAATCTGTGAAAAAAAAAATAGTATATTATGAAATACATTTAAACAAATGAATATATGTTTATTATCATCAAACAAAAATCATATAAGCGCATATTCAACAGGTGGAACTCTATCACCATTGATACTCCAGAGGAAGAGATTTCTTAGGAGCAGTTCCAAGCTAGATTTGAAGCTAAATTCATTTCTACGGCTCAGAAGTCCGTCTTTTTTAAGAAGTTTGTTGAGCTCAAGCAAGGTGGGAGATTGGTTCTGGAATATGTTTCTGAGTTTGAGGCTTTGTCCAAGTATGCTCGATCGTATATTGACTCTCCCTATCAGAAGAATGAGAAGTTCGTGACAGGCTTGGATAGTTACCTTGGGAGGCAGTTGGTGGATCATTTGGACGATCCATTTGAGAAGCTTGTGGAGAAAGCTCTCAGGCATGAGAGTTTGTTTTCTAAGGAAGGGTCTGTTGTTGCTGTGGCCAAGGAGGAGTCTAAACCGCGGCAGGGTGGAAACAAGAAGAGGAAACAGCAACAGCAGAAGGGTAAGAATGGTCAGAAGAAGCCGAAGGGCGAAGTGACCTGTTTCAATTGTCAGCAGAAGGGCCATTTCTCCAGGGATTGCAAGAATCCAAAGGTGTTGGTGAAGTGCCACAACTGTGACAAGCTAGGGCATATTAAGAAGAATTGTCCGGAACTACAGAAGGAAAAGCAGATTGTGAAAGCTTATGCTTTGGGGGCTGTTCCATCATCTTCGAAAGCTCCTACTGCTGAAGAGAAGGGGAAGAGTGTGGTGGTTCAAGGTACTCTTACCGTTTGTGGTGTTCCAGTTAGAGTGTTGTTTGATACTGGGGCGTCGCATTCCTTTGTTTGTAATGAGTTGGTGGACCGGTTGGGTTTGGAACCGGATATTGTTGATAGACCATTGGTTGTGACTAATCCAGTTGGGGGTTCATCTTGTTTGTGTATGCTATGCCGTGGTCTAGTTATATCGAGTCATGATTGCTCTTTTGTTTGTGATTGCTTTGTTCTGAACTTTGCGGGGTTCGGAATTATTTTGGGTATGGACTGGCTTAGGAAGTATGCGGTAAAGGTTGATTGTGAGAGATTGGAGGTGACAGTCGAGAATGTGGAGGGGCGAAAGGTTGTGATACGATGTAAGCATGAAGAAGGCGTCTTCATGAGCTTCATGTATTCGCTGGTTGTTCCACGGGATGGACTGTCGTCGATGCCAATCGTGAATGGATTCGAGGATGTCTTTGACGAGGTCAAAGGGTTACCGCCGCATAGGGAGATCGAGTTTCGTATCGATCTAGTTGAGGGAGCCAGACCTGTTGTGATGCCTCTTAGGCGGATGGCGCCTAGAGAACAGCAAGAGTTGAGGGTGCAGGTTGATGACCTTTTATGGAAAGGATTCATTCGGCGTAGTGTGTCCGAATGGGGTGCACCAGTTGTGTTCGCAACCAAAGCGGATGGATCGTTGAGGTTGTGTGTTGATTATCGTGAGCTGAATAAGATGACTAAGAAGAACAAGTACCCATTGCCGAGAATAGATGACTTGTTTGATCAACTTCACGATGCGAAGGTGTTTCCTCAGATGGATTTGGCAACGGGATTTCACCAGTTAAGAGTGACGAAGGATAGTGTGCCGAAGACTGCTTTCAGGACACCATCCGGTTTTTATGAGTGGTTGGTAATGCCTTTTGGATTGACGAATGCACCAGCGTATTTTGTGGATCTTATGAATAGAGTGTTCAGAGATCAGTTGAACAAGTTCGTACGTGTTCGTGGATGATATTCTGATTTATTCCAGAACTGAGGAAGAGCACAAGACGCACTTGACGATTGTTTTGGAAATCTTGCGGAAACAACAGCTGAAGGCTAAGTTTTCGAAGTGTCACTTATGGAAGAGTGAAGTGAGATTCTTAGGCCATGTTATTTCTGGAAATGGAATAGCGGTTGATCCCTGCTAAGGTGGCAGCAATCCAGGATTGGGTTAGACCTAAGAATGCATCTGATGTGAGAAGTTTTCTTGGATTAGCAGGATATTATCGTCGGTTTATTAAAGACTTCTCTAAGATAGCTGCACCATTAACAGGATTGACGAAAAAGAATCGGGTATTCAGTTGGGATGCTAAGTGTGAGCAAGCTTTTGGAATCCTGAAAGAGCGACTGACGAGTGCTCCTGTTTTGACTATTCCAAGTGGGAATGATGAGATGGTGGTTTACACCGATGCATGTGGTACTGGACTTGGAGCAGTGCTAATGCAGAAGGATAGAGTTGTTGCGTATGCAAGTCGACAACTGAAGCCGCATGAAAGGAATTACCCGACTCATGATTTGGAGTTGGCGGCGATTGTGTTTGCCCTGAAGATGTGGAGACATTACCTATTGGGAGATCGATTCGAGTTGTTTACAGATCATAAGTCATTGAAGTATCTTTTCTCCCAAAAGGATTTGAATCTTCGACAGCAACGATGGCTAGAGTTTTTAGCATCATATGATTTTGGTATAGCTTATACTCCAGGAAAAGGTAACGCGGTAGCTGATGCGTTGAGTCGAAGATATGCAGGATTGGGAGCCATGTTTTCGGAATGGAAGAGTCTCGAGTATTTAGCTGGATTTGATTTCAGGCCTAGATGTGAGTTGGAACCTAAGATGTTGGAAAACTTATCTATAAGACCTACTCTTGTGGAAAGAATTGGCGAGAGCCAAAAACGAGATGATAAGATTGTCAAGATTATCGGTGATCTGGAATCTGGACTGGAACCAGAGAAGGATAAAGGATTCGAAGTCGATCGAGAGGGTTGGCTTCGGAAGCAAGGAAGACTAGTTGTTCCCGATGTAGATGAATTGAGAGATGAAGTTCTGAGGGAAAGTCATCACTCAAAGTTGACAATTCATCCAGGAGAAAATAAGATGTATCGGGATATGAAGAGAACCTATTATTGGGAAGGTATGAAGAAGGATGTTGGAAATTTTATTTCCAAGTGCATGAATTGCCAGTTGGTTAAAGCAGAGCAGAAGAAGCCAAGTGGATTGCTTCAGCCATTAGAAGTTCCTACATGGAAGTGGGAGCAAGTGTCGATGGATTTTATCGATGGGTTACCTAGAACAAGAGCAGGAAATGAAGGAATTTGGGTTATAGTAGATCGTTTGACTAAGAGTGCAAGATTTATTCCTGTTCGATCAACTAGGACTGCATCGAAGTTGGCTGAGTTGTATGTTAAGTGGATAGTTCGATTCCATGGTATTCCGAAGAGTATAGTGAGCGATCGAGACCCATTGTTCACTAGTGGATTTTGGAAGAGCTTTCAGGAAGTTTTGGGAACCGAGTTGTGTTTGAGTACAGCATATCATCCCCAAACAGATGGTCAGACTGAGAGAGTCAACAGAGTTTTGGAAGATCTCCTCAGGGCATGTGTTTTGGATTTCGGAGGATCATGGGAAGATCATCTTCATCTGGTGGAATTTGCGTATAATAACAGTTACCAGTCAAGCATTGGTATGGCACCGTATGAAGCGCTGTATGGAAGACCGTGTAACTCTCCGACATGTTGGTTGGAAACTGGAGAAAAGCTAATACTTGGGCCAGAGATGATTCGTCAGACTACGGATTGTATAGAGATCATTCGGCAACGAATGAAGGCAGCCCAAGACCGCCAGAAAAATTATGCTGATAAGCGTCGTAAGGATTTGGAATTCGACGTAGGTGATATGGTTTTAGTGAATATTTCTCCACTAAAGAATGTTGTCCGATTCGGGAGGAAAGGGAAATTGACTCCGAGATTTGTTGGACCATTCCCGATCATCGAGCGAATTGGAAAGCTCGCTTATAGATTGGAGTTACCGGAAAAGATGGCGGGTGTGCACAATGTTTTTCATGTATCTTATCTACGGAAGTATGCGCACGACTCGAATACAGTGGTTTCTGCTGATAGCTGTGAAGACTTGGAGGTTGATCCAGTGGTTACGAGACCTCGTAAGCCGCTTCGTGTTGTTGAAACCGACACGAAACAGCTTAGGAGGAAGACGATTACGTTGCTCAAGATACAATGGGGTGATGATGTTAACGACTGTACGTGGGAGGAGGAAGAGAGGATGAAGGCAGCTCATCCTGAACTCTTCAAGGTATGGCCCTAAGGTGTCGTGACATCTCATGAATTTGTAACTTGTTCTAATCTTAGAATTCTGCATGCTAGGCTAGAAATTGGATGCATGGTTTGTTGATTGCTATGGATGGTAGGCATGCGGAATAGTTATGGTTGCTCTTGTTTGTTTGGAATTTCGGGGGCGAAATTCCTAAGGGGGAGAGAATGTAACGACCCGCATTTTACGTGTTGATATATCGTAGAATTATTAGGTCGTTAGTGTTGTTTATGTTCTCCTTAGCCTAAGTCGTATGGGAAGTTAACTCGGTTGCACAAGTTAAGTGATAGGTCGTGTGTGAGTTAATGGGTAACGACCTAAAAGTGTTGCAGCGACCTTAAGAAGAAGTTAGGCCGTTAGCAAGTTAGAGAGGTTAGCGACCTAGACGTTTAGGTCGTGTGTAAGATAGGTTAGTTTAGGTCGTTGGAGCGACCTAAGGAGATAGGTCGGTTTAAGTAGATTAGCGACCTAGGGGAGGAAGGTCGTTCAAGCGACCTAAGGGTTGTATGAAACCTAGTAGTAACGACCTAAGGAAGAGCGGGAGCGACCTATAGGATGAGCGACCTATAGGGTGTAGCGACCTAAGGAAGTTGCCGAGCTAAGGTAGTTAGCAACCTAGGGTTAACGACCTAACAGTTACGAGTTATGGTTCCTGTTCGACCTAGGTATGGACCGACTTAAGAGTGTTTATGACCTATGGAAGTTAGGTCGTGAACGAGTTAGTATGGTTGGCCGACCTATAGGGTTTAGCGACTTATAGGTAGAGCGACCTAAAAGGGAGACCGACCTAAGAGCTAACGGTTTAAGGGAGTTAACGAGTTAAGAGATAGGTCGTGGATGACCTATAGGGGTAACGACCTAAGTTAGGTTGTTGAGAGACCTAAGGGAAGAGTTAGATCGTGGTTTGTGTTAGGTCGCTAGGTAGGTTGGGTCGGCAGAATCATAGATCGCAAGGAAATTAGGTCGCATGTTTATTTTAGGTCGGCATGGTCTTAGGTCGTAGGTCGTTGAAGGCAGCTGTGTTTTTAGGTCGCGTGTGATATGGAGACTTAGGTCGTAAATGACCTAAGTTAGGTCAGGGGTCTCTAGGTCGGCAACGACCTAAAACTGGGCGACGACCTAAGGGTGATTTCAGCCTATAAATAGAGGGGTTTGGCTCACTTTTTGGCACCGGTTTTTGAAGCGACGAAGTGCTGCCATTTTGGAAACTCGACTACAACATTTTCTTCACTTCTTTCTCTACTTCAATCTTGTGCTAACATCCGTCGAGATCGAAGATCAAGATCGAAGATTGAAGAGCCAAAGTTGAAGATCTTCATCCGACGAAGCTAGATTTCACCATTTCAAGCGAGATTTCGACGAATCGAGCTTGAATCCTTGCTGTCCAGATCTTTAGTTGATAGTTGTTGAAGTGTTTGGGTGATTCGGTGAGTGGTAGTTATCTCTCACGCGGACCCAAAGGAGTATATTGGATTGGTGGCTTGTTTGAGTGTTAAAGTTAGAGATTTCATGCATTTTTCTTAGTTCCAAGACTAGATTCATTACTTTTGAAGATGTTTACCTATGCAAGTTCAATTAACAAGTTATAGAGACAAAACCCATGTTTTATATTTGATAGATCTATGCTAAAATCCATGATTTCATATATGTTAGACTTATGCTCATTTATTTACGAAATTGCCATTATAGTTGATATTGCTTGATTAGATCTTGTTTGAATGCTTGATTGTTTGGATGTATGATTGATTTGATTGTCTCGAGTTAGCTTGTAGTTGATTTGGGACAAGATGGTTGAAGATGATTCAAAAGCTAAGTGGAAAGGCTCTTGAATGGTGAAAGCTGTTGTGGCATATGAAGCGGATGATGAAGCTCATATGGATGGGTTCGAGGACTTTGCTATAGTTAGAGGAAGCGAAGTATGATGACGAAATGGACTTTGCCATGATATGTTGAGGCGAAGTATGATGATGAGATGGACTTTGCTAAGATGCGTTGGAGCAAAGCATGATGTGGAAGCCTTGGTTTAATCCAGACGGGATCTTCCCAAGCATGTTGATTACTCGATGATGCGGTTCGAGTTGGTGGATAATGGTGGGCTCGAGAGATGCTTGAGCTATAATGGGAATAGTCGTCGAGGAGGATGACTAGAAGGCTGAGATCTTATCGTTATTGAAGGTTCTAGCAAGCTCAAAGCAAGAGTACGTTGGGTAGATCCGTTATACCCAGGCGCGGGTCATGATGACGTGCTAGTACTCTGGGCAGCATTGATATCCTAGGCACGGGTCACGATGACGTGCGGAGTTATGTCTAGAACCGGGGTTACCATTAGCCCTTGACTGACGGATGAAAGAATGTGCCGTTCATTCAACTAACGATGAAATCAAGGCAATGATAACAGTGATAGCCAGAGTCATGGATGTTTGGATGTATCATCATTCGGTCTCAAGAGCGGTGTTTTCTGGGTGCTTATCTGATCTTGGTTTAGGCCTTGGGGGTTTGTATTTGGAAAACATCGACCTTGACTCGAGTGGTTATTGCTTTACTTTAGTTATCTGTTTGCTATGCTTGCTTCTCCTTAGTGTGTGTCTGGGGCTATCACTGTAGAAAGAGGTGGAGTGGGATGATTTGGGTTCCTATTCCTTTTATCCTTTATGTTCCTTTGGTATGTTTGATAGTTGATTTACTGCTCACTAAGACTGTTGTCTGACTCAAGGTTTTATGTCTCCTCTTATTACCTTGGGCTGTTCATCCATGTTTGGGATGGGCAGACTAGGTGACAGGTGGCAGGTGCTGATCTTAGTGGCTCACGCTGATGATGACGAAGACGAGCAGGAGGCTTTACATATTATTTTCATATTCTATGTACTGGATATTCCGCTGATTGTTGATTACTCTGAGTGCTATGTAGTGAGGCTTCTTGTATTCATGATTCAGACCATGTATAAAGCTATTATGATTAGATGATGATATTCTGTTCTATGGGAGCTTCACTATATTATATTTCTCTATTGTATTTTATCCATGCGCTGTGAGTTTTACGATAGAGTCTGCGATGTTTATTTTACCCTTGACGGTCACTCATGGTTGCCTGGCACACCTTCAACGCACCATTCCCTTGTTTCCGTGCGGGAGTCATGGGCGATCGTCACAATTACACATATCAAATCTATAAAGAATTGTAGTATATTTCAAATCGAAGTGGTTTCAGGTATTTGCTGATACCCGACCCTTGTCACTTCGAATCTCATGTCACCTTAACCCAAGTTATACAAGTGAAAATACAATTCAAACGTACAGGATGTCACTTTTATACAGCAATTCATCATTGATATATAACCAAATTATCACTGTATTTACCAAACATATCATATCACATAGCATCCCAAATCACATATCAGAGATATCAACTAATCTAAGATATTTCTATAATCCAATCATCCATAAGCAAGATTGATTAGTCACACCATTTCTAATTAACTTAAATAAATTAAATTAATTACTTCAATCACCATTAAATCCTTCTTACTAAAACATGAATTAATTACAAACCAATTAATTAATCATCATTTAATTATCTCTCTAATTACATTAAGTAATTAACCTTTAATTAATTACACAAATTAATAAATCCTCACCTATCCACATTAATTACATTTATCTTTAATTAATCTCAAATTAATTATTCTATAATTACTTACATTTATTAATTATCCTATATTCATTAATTAACTAACCTCGATTAATTTCCTTAATTAATCAATCCTTTAATTAATAACACCAAGTAATTAATCCTTAATTACTTCCCTTAAGTAATTTACCTTTAATTACTTTCATCAAGTAATTATCCCATTGGTTAATTATCCACAATTAATTAACCTAGATCATTATTTAATTCAACCTTTAGTTGCTACTTAAATTAATTAACCCTCAACAAATTAATCATTTAATTACTTACATTAAGTAATTATCATTTAAATAAATCACCTTTAGTAATTAACCATTAATTATCCACCTTAATTAATGACGTTAAGAAATTAATCTTTAAATTATTTTCATTAAGTAATCATCATTAATTAGTTACATTAATTAAGTAACCTTTAATAAATTAATCATCTTTAATTTAGTACCTAGATTAATTAATCACATTAACAAATCAATACCTAAAATTGATTACCCAAATTAGTTAGTCTTTAATTAATAATCCTAATAAATAGATTGATTAATTGCTCCCTTAACTAATTTCATTAGCTAATTGACCGATCTTAAATAATTAATCCTTGATTTAATTACTTTATTACAATCACTTTGAAAACATTTAGGAATTAACTTATTATACAATTATCTCTAAACAAACCAATTTTAAACAATTTAAACTTTGAAAATTTTGTTTTAAACTCGCTAATGTTTGTTTAGTACTTGGCTTATATTTTCTTTGAAATTAATTCATTTGATAATCTTTTAAGATTCGGTTCAAAGCTTACTTCATTAGCCTTTGAAAATTTGTTAACACCAAGCTTGAAATTTGATTCCACTTACTTAAAATCATTTACTTAAAATCTGGTACAAAATAATTTCAAATTTTAAAAGAACTAGTAAAACAAACTCGAGCTAACAAAGAAATTACCCAAGCTATTCACGGCTAACACTCACGTCTCCATCTTCGAGACAACACGCAAAACCCACGAAATAAACCCGAGCTATACAAATATTTTCTCGAGTCAAACCTACAGCCAAACTTCAGAAATTCCAATACACATGTGCACGTGCACACATCTTCGACGGCGCTCTCATCAACTACGCCGATGCCTTCCGGACGCCAACAGCCCACCTAAACCCTTCGACTAGTCAGCTCTTCCGAAAATGACGGAAATCATAGATCGATTAAATCGATGCCAAATGAACCCAACCCAGCACACACCATCACCTAAATCAACTTCGCACCACCGCCGTAGACCACCGGACACCATGCCGTCTACCCCGAAAATTCGCCAGAGCCCCATGCATCTAATCCACTATACTCGACGAAGTCCGATGCGTCGACGAACTCAGAATTTCCTCGCGAAAGACATCGATAAATCAGGCTCCTAAACCCTAGCCTAGCCTCGCCCGACCACACATCCCCAGAAAAATCGAGCCATTAATTTTCCCATGGCCGCCGACCCTACTCCTTCCACAATCCCAAGGCCCGAACTATTTCCGATCAACAGAATTTGATTAATATGCAAATCTCGATCAACTCGAGATTTCCCACGATCTACCAAAAACAAAAATATGATTTTGATCTTAAAATTCATGGTTTATGTAGATGATCAGGATCAAGCACTAAAAACCAAAATTTTTATCAATCAAAATTTGAACAAAATATGATTTTACTGTATTTTTAAATCTCGCAGCAAACCCATTCATTTTTACTACTTAAGAATATTTTTGAAATTAAAATCTTGCTAATTCGAATACATTTTATTTAGAAATCAAAGTCTATAAAGGATTAAAGAATAAGAATTTGATTTTTAAATAGGCTTTGAACCCTGTAAATTTTGGAACAGAGCAAGTGATCATATAACAGACATGCACTGTCATATACACTCACACACACACACACAGATATATATATATATATATATATATATATATTTGTATATATATATATATATATGCAAAGCATTAAAAATTTATTTCAAGCATGTTTCCAACCACAAACAAAATTCCAGATTTGAAAGAATTTACTCACATGTTTAAAGAAAACAGAGCCAGGAAGTTTTGATTTAAATGAAACTTGATTTTCTTGAATTCGCACCTTGCTTTGGTTTGAACTGTTAAATCAAATCTTCAACTTGCTTTGATTTGTATTTGCTTGATTTTCTTAGTTGAATCTATATTTTGAAACTGATTCCTTTCTGGTTGATAATTTGAGACAGTTTGATTTTGCTTTGATATTGAAATGGTTTATAGCTTCAGGTTTTAAATGAATCCTGGTTTATTTTTTCTGATCTTTAAATTTTAACTTGCTGGTTGAGGTTTTGAATAAGAGAAAAAAAATGAGAAGAGTAGGAGATGTAGTATTATATAGTTTTGAAATTTATTTTTATTAATTTCTCAAAATAAAATTATGATTGACACTCGTTAAATTTATGCTAGAATTATTACACTTGTTATTTTCCATGTTTTAAACACTTACATTTGTTACAAATATGGTTTAATCTATTGACACTTGTAATTATGCAATTTTAAATCATTTAAATGTTAATATAAAGCTTTTGTATTTACTTTACTATTTAATAAATACATTTTTAATTTATATAAATAAAATTCTTTAAAGAAAATAAAATAAAAACTAGTTATATTCTAAATAAAATCATACATAATATATTTTAAATTTCAAAATATATTTAAGATATATATCTTTTAATTTCAAATTTGAATCCAAATTCAAATTTAAATTCTATTAAAATCCAATTAAAAATCAACTCAAACAAATATATATATATATATATATATGTGTTTAAACAAACCCATATTCAATTTGTAATTAATAATTCTATTTAAAATTTATTTATCTATTTATAACTGTATTTTAAAAGAAAACATCACATTATTATTATTATAACAATTTTACCGATTTTAAATAATTAATAAAGGAGATTATCACATTTTATTTGTTCAATCTGTAAATCAGTTATCTCAATAGTTAATTCGAATAATTATCCAATTATCTGATACCCAAAAATTCGGGTTATCACAGTTGCTAATCCCAACCGCGGGGTGATCTTATTCGGTCTATCCAAGTTAGGGGTTGGACGGTCTTGTCTTGTAGGGGATCGGGAGTGGTCCTCGGTACGCTGATCTAGGCTAGGTACTACGACGAACGGTACCCCAGTAGCCCTGCCATTGTATGAAATCCAATCTCCAATAAGCGCCCGTATGGTTTTCATTGTGCCCAACTTTTGCTGGAACGTGAGATGAAAGCATTTCAGCTAGATTATATCTTACTTTCTATAGACACCATTATAATATCAGACGGATTTGATAAAAATGTTTTGGTTATCTTAAGGTAAAAACCCGACATGTTTATTTGTGGCGTGGTCTTACGAGATACCTTGATTTTAAAGGATTTTGTAAACTTTAATAATTCAATTGAATGTGATTTCTCATGCTGGTTTTCCACACTGACTCGGGTGTTATTTTATTATAATGCTCGGGTCAGACCGAGTATTACAAATATAGGATAGGATGCTTTAGAACTCAGTAGATGAGCTGGATGATGAGACGTGTATCACGTATCTGACTTATACTCCGCTGTGTATGGTACGCTGTTTATTCAGCTTTATGCGGACAAGTTATTATAACTGTCCAGTGTTGTGTACTGTTTGGTGATATACTCTGATGATGTAATGTACAAAATAAAAATAGCTCTTTTTGTGTAAAGATCGGTTGTTATTTATTATATATTGTCCGTTGAGATTGTGAGATTCTGATATTGTTTTCTACTATTTCTCCTATCTCTTTCTTCTTTACCCCTAATGGTTTGTATTTCCATCCAATTTGAGTTGAACTGATGGAGAATATTCTCAACACAAAAGGGCATAGATTTGTAGGACATTACAGCAAGCTAGACCTTGACCACCTATAGTTGTTTCCATGTCCCCACCACAGCCACATTACGCTACGTCATCAGCAAGCAAATGCCCTAGCACCGCCACCTCCCACCTTCCACCCATACAACAGCCACTTTCTCTCCCCTCCATACCTGATCATAGTAGCCCTCCTGCCTCTTTGCATCCAACAGTTCGCCTTCTTCCTTGCCTTGCCTTCCCACTACAAACGACCCAGATCTGCCACCCTTCTCTACCTCGTAACCAAAGCCAACAGCCAAACACATCCACCGCCCATTACAACTGACTGCCTCCAGCCCCTTTCCACTGACTGGCCGACATCACCCTCGCTCCATACAACCCCAGCACTTCATTCCTCCTTCCATGCTCATTCCCCTCCCTACAACCTATTGCCACCACCTGCTTGGCCTCTCCACCCACTCGAGCAGCCAACCAAGCAACCTCCGACCTACCTTCCACTTTGTACCTCCCATCTTTGTTAGTCGAGCAGTGGCTTTCCAATTTTGAAAGAGGTATATTATATTATAAAAAGAAGGTGTATATATGTTTGCTGTATAGGTTTACCGTATATATTATATAAGAGTATAAAGAAGTATATATATGCTATACTATTTTGTGTTCTAGTCTATGAAAAGGATATATACAAGAGGTTGACAGTATATTATATTATAATAAAAAAGTATTATATATATATATATTATATTTTAAAGCTTAGTCTGTTGTTCTATTAGTTATTATATACAGTTAACTGCTCTATTGTTATATATATATACAGTTATAAGATTTTCTATTTTATTTTTTATATATATTAGCTGTTATATCGTATAAGTTATATTCTGTTCTGTTGGGTTTTTAACACATGTATACTAAAATTGTATTATGTGTTATATATATATATATATATATCTTATGCCATTGATTTCTGCGTTATCATTTTTCGTGTTTATAGTAATAATAATATTAAATTATATATATATATATGATTTGTTTTATATGTGAAGTTCATTTAAGTGTATATAACCTACCATGTATATATGTAAGTTATGAAAGTTGGTTGTTATATCAATTACAAGTTTATGTATGATCTGTTGATGAATATATTATAATAAATTTAGTTTATAATAATCGTTAATAAATATTGATAAGTATGCAAATTTATATAGATGTTTATATATTGATATATGTAGATAAGTGGATATGAGTTTGGTTTTCACATATTTATGTTTTAAAACTGATTTTGAAATATATATGTATATAAAACATATTCGTTTTAGTCTATATCAAGCTGATTCTAATTTATTTCATTAATTCCTTGTTATTAGCCTCGCCCGTCACATCCGTGTTCAACTACTTTGCTTTGAAATTTATTGTTTGGATTGGTTGATTTTCGAGTTCATAATTTTTTCCATATGCTTGTCATGTTCTCTCTAGCCTCAAAAGATGAGCAATCACTCACGATTAACGTTCTTATAGTTAGTAAATTTGATTTCACTTGAAACGGCAATTGAAATATGCTGATAAATTTGAATTGCTAGTTATTTAATTTTTAAATATGATATGTCATTACCTACAATTGTTGACCAGTGATATATGATACCATATCCTACTATATATATTTTATTTAATTTACCATTGATGATATATGCCTATTATTGATATGTTATATTTTATCATATTTGTCCTCACTCTGCAAGTTCCCTGTTAATTAGGAATCCCTATGATACATAACCAAATGATATTATAGAATAGAAGAAAATCGTTATGGGTTTAAATGATAAACCCAAGCGATTTTCATTGATTTTGAATTTTTTGGGATTGCGGGTTGAAATGGTATATATCCGTAGATAATTAAATTGCGAATTGAGATGATAAATATCTGTATCATTTGACCATAGGATAGAAAATTATATATGGACACCGTTGGTCTATATTTTTGAAAATGATTTCCAAAGTTTTGAAAGGAAATATACGGTTTTTAACAGATATTGATTTTTAAAATATAACATATAAATGCTATTAATACATGTCTAAATTTTAGATTTTCTAAAATAGTATGTTTGGAAAGCTTAATTTGTAAGTTAGTTTTGAAATTATAAATTAAATCTTATTATTAAATTTTACTTAAATTTTGTTATTTTCAAACATGTATAAAATAAGATTTTACATTAATAAATTTAATATTTAAATTAATAAAATTTAATTTAAATAATATATAAAATGGTTTAAAATATTTATTTAAAAATATGTATTAATACTTTAAAACAAATTTATAACTTTGATAATAAAGGTTGGAAAGATAAATAAATGTTGACTTGGAATTTTAAATTGGTTGATAATTGAATTTAAGAAAGAATTAATTTAAACCGATTAGTTTTGAGATTTTTGAAAAGATATGATTATAACTTGATTTATAACTTGATTTGATAAAAGGTGATTAAATTAATATTCTCAATTTTGAATAAAATTAAGACTGAATATTCAATATTCATTTAATTATATAAATAGGGTTTTAAATAAATTAGTATAAAATTGGTTAAGGGAAAATTTTCCAATTCTTTTTTTTTGGGCAAGGCCGACGGTTTTATAGTGGACCGACCACTTTTATTACGAACGTAATAAAGATTGAAGTACAGGAGTAAGGTAGAGGCACCTTAGCTACTATGATAGAAAGAAATAAAAAATACAGCACAGGAGTATGACTGACAAGACATATCTACTAGATATTAATAACTAGACTAGTTCTCCTCCTTAGAGGAAGAATCACTAACGCCCACAACAATCCGGGAAGAATCCAGAGAGCCAAACCCATGAAGTCCAAAATAGGGCGAAAAAGAACAGTAAGAGAAGGGTCATAAATGTCAGCATCAGTAGAGTAGATAAAAGATCGATCCCAGGCAGTATCAGCTAGAATTACAGAATTTATCTCAGCATACGTACCATCCAAGTCAAGGACCAAGGAATCACCAGAAATTTTGTAATAAAGGCATCGAAGGTCCAATAGATCATCAGATACATATCTAATATAGGAGTTATCCACAGGGTTGAATCTCATATCTGAAGGACGTTCAACCCAACAATGTTCAGTCTCAGCCCAAACAATGAGAGGCGGAGAGAGATCCGGCTCAACAGAGAGAACTGAAGGTACATCACCAGGCAATGGGGAAGCAGGCCGTGCTATGGAAAGGGAAGGTCCAGGGTCAGATAAGACTTTGGGAATCCATTTCCTTAGCGGAGCCCGAGGCAGTGAGATCTTAGGAGCAGCAGCAGATACAGCAGAGTGCGAGCAGGCAGAGGCAATATGGCTAAAAGAGTGACAGGAGGAACAAATGTCAGGGACCCATCCATACCGAACACGAACATCTACCACGTGTCCAACAGCTAGCTGGACAGGAATAGAGGTAGGAAGAGGCTTATGGGGAGAATACTCAATCAGAGCCTTCGCGTATACAAGCTTATCACGCGCAACTGTATTCGAGTCAAAACATTTCAATTTACCAACATTGCAAGCAAGCCAATTCAAACCAAGCAGCGGTTGAAGAGCAGAAGGAATTTGAGAGAAATAAACCCAAACAGGGATAGAAAAAACTTGTTCACGAGCACTAGCCACCGTCGGTGACCATGCGGTAATAATTAAAGGTTGTCCATCAAAGAAGGAAGGCTCAGACTCTAGAACACGACTACGTTCCTCAGGGGAGGAGAACAATAGGTAGTACAAGGAATCAACGAACTTAACTTTAAGTCCACCTTGAAGTCTCCAGGCCCTACGACAAACAGAAGCGGCATCATGAATTCGATGATTAGGGTCCAAAAAGAATCCAACTACGTATCCTGACCAAAAGTCCAAACCGACTTGCATAACAAAGGGGGGAGGGATCATCACTCCGTTTTCCTCAACGATTTCGAACTCAATAAGTTCATAAACACCCGCATTACGGGGCATGGTTGTAAAAAGTGAAGACCAAGATTTGGGTACATATGAGCTAGGAGCAGCAGGGCGACACTCCACAACACCAGAATTGGCCTCAGGATTGGGACATCGTGCAATAATGGGAGAGACCGCATGCATGAAATTTCCAGGATTTATAACATTTAGCACTGGGCCAACATTGGCTTTGGCATTATGCCGAACAGTTGGAGTGCCACATGCGGTACCAAAATTACCAGCAGAATTTGCATTCAATACATCTCCAACAGCAGGACGGAATACACAATCATTCGCTGAAACATCCACCAAATCCGCGGGACTACAAGACATATCTCCTTCTAGAGTATTAACCCTAACCGGGCTCATGTTTTGGCAATCAACAGAAGAAGAGACCGAATGGTTTATAGCAGGCAAAGGGGGAAACTCAATATCTGAGAGCATGGGAGGTTTCGAGATAACAGAATCGACACCTTTAAAAATCTTATCAGATCGAGTAGAGGACGAAGAAAGGGAACTGAAGACGTGGGGAGGTAGAGAGGGGCTAGGCATGGAAAAGCGTCGGAGAGAGAATCAGAAGCGGCAGAGAAAGTGGCAATCGAGATCTGGACAGAAAGTGAAGGGCGACGCGAAAAATCACATGTACGCGAAGAGTCACCATTAATTCATAGAGTCAAAAATAATAAATAAATTTAACATTTGATAGTATTTAGTCGAAAATTTTCCAATTCGAATAAACTTAAAGTTAAATGTCGAAATATAATTGAAATTTATATTATAAATATTTGAATATGTAAACTTGAATCTTTGAGCCTTAAAATTTGAAATGGTTAAACCGGAATTAACTTAAATTGAATTTAGGAATCTGAGGTGATTTAAATCGATTTGCTAAATTGAGTAAACTAAATTTTTTTATATAAAGGATTTTATTATATATATGAACTATTTTAAAGTATTTTAATCTATATATACTATTTTCAACATCTAAACTATTTAGGTGGAAAGTGTTACAATTTCAAAGTGTTACGATTTCAAAGTGTTATGATTTCAAAGTGTTATGATTTCAAAGTGTTATGATTTCAAAACTGTTATGATTACAGAAGTGCTATGATTTCGAAAGTGTTATGATTTCGAAAGTATTATAATTTTTTAAGTGTTACAATTCTGGAAATGAATATTATTTAAAGTAAATAATGATATTGAATTAATATGGCTTGAAAAAAATATGATATTTTGATACGAAGTACGAACTATTTGAAATGAAATGACCATGGTGTGAAATAAGTGTTCGGTTGTTAAGGAGACCGGCATTGGATGTTGTCATACTCTCTGCAATACCGAAAACCACTTTAACAACTGTGCGTGGTGGAGATTTCAGAATGAAGTAGAATGGTTTGGTGACGATTCTATATGGTATTTACGTAGCCCTGACTCCCGAGAGTCAGCTTGATGCGGCTAAAACAGGAGCCACACTGGGCCAAGTGATGTTATTACTCCTATCGGGCACATTTCTTCGATACCATTCTATTGCTTTTGTGATTTGATTGGGTGCACCCTTTGATTTGGGAGTGTGTCAAGAGGTGGGCGGTAGCAGCTGCTATGTGTTACCAATGATCCGGATACGCAAACGGTATATCTACCCTGGAACTGCCTCGAGTGCCTTGGTGCACGCCCTATCGCGCCTCCTACGAGTTTGTTTTGTACCGTACCTATGCGATGTCCTATGGGTAAACCTCAATTTACGGAGGAGCATACAGCATTGTATAGACTACGGGAATATATCAAATGTGTTAAGGGGGATATAGGTAACGCCTTAACGCTATTTTAATAGTTTTACTTTACTGTAAGCATATTATAATAGCATATATTACTACTAGTAGATAGTTCCATGGATCCTTAGAGGATGGAAATCCCAACTATCTTTTAAGTTACATGTATTCTAGTTGACATTTCACTTGAGTTGAATTTATTAATAGAAGAATGCTAATCCTGACTCGAGTGTTTTGTGTTTTGCTTTACGCTTGGGTCAGACCGGGGGTCATAGCATTTGAGACTCATCTTTGGAGCTGGAGCTTCACTTGAAGATCCATCTGTATCTATTCATCTTTCAGCTATCCAGTGGTTTTGTTCAGACTTGTCATTTGTTTGTATTCGAGACTAAATTGTATTTGAGATATTCTGTTGTATTTTATTTCAAACTCAGTAGCTTTATGAACTACTATTCATCTGTTTCCGCTGCATATTAGTATATTACTCTATGTTTGTGATTCTGTGATTGATTTATTTACTGTATATGCAGAGTTTTGCCAAATATAAATTAACAATCTGACATTTTGAGCAATTCAAGTCCGACATGTGCGGATGCGAATGACACAAAATATCGGGTCATCACAGTGCCACCTTGCATAAATCTGATCTCGCTCACCATCTATTTAGATTGCCTAGTGCAATCATGGCAATAGCCCCACTCTAGAACTCGAAGCATGCCTAATTTAACTATACACGTCTTGCCTTGACATAATTATAACATATGTTTATAATTATGATAGACTATTTATAATCAAGGCAATAAGCATAGTACAAACCTTGGAGTATCCCTCTAGTATGAAATCGTACACTCACCACGTGTCCTATTGGTTGAATATTTTTTTAGCATCCCAACCTAGTCTAACAAACTTCACACATTTGGTCTACTATAATTATAATAGATAACTTATAATTATTCACACCCATCATAAACGCATATTCGAGACCACTTATATACATATTTTAGATTTATGTGTACTTATTCTTCTATTATCTTCTTTATTGCCTCAACATCTTCTATGTTTGATTTTAAGTCTTCGGTTATATTATGTGTTTATCTTTTTGTCCATTAATCTCATTTACCGCTTCTCAAATTATCAATATCGTTCCTACAGCATTCATTAGTTTAGCCTTTGATTTCTGTTTCAATTCTCATTTCTTTTTCTTGCCTATAATCTAGACTTACTTTTTCATTAATTACTATTTTATTAACTTTTAGACACATTCTTATTTCAACATTCTGCCTTTGGGTGTATTATATTTCAATAATTTGGAGTTAAACTTTATCAAATAATTATTACACAACCAATTTCCATATCTTCTTTAAAATGGTGGTTTGCACAATATTTACAAATTACAAGGAATTCTCTTTTTACTTATTAAAATTGATAGTACAAAATATGGTAATCATATCTATTTTGTGCATCTCTTTCTTTTATAAGTACATATTTATTCCTTGTCATTTCAAACATCACATTTTTTTTAAATTTAGACTTGATAATTTATGGAAATCCACTTGAAACAACACAAATTCCAATACATTAGAATATCGCTAAAATTCTAAAAATCCAGTTAACTTTATTTTCAATCTGATTCATCAACATTAAATAAAATGAAATCTCAATTCATTATATTTTTAGTTAATTAATCCGACGTAAAAACTGATAATTAAAATCATTTCACATTTACAGAGTTAAATCTAATCATTACATAAGTACAAAAATAAAACGAATCATTACATAATTATAGAATTAAACTAATCATTACGCTCACAAATTGATAGGCAACTTTACAATCTTAAACATTTCATATGTATGAGTTCATTGCAATTTAAATTCAATTCTCAGACATGCAGAAATAGATCTGCAATGATATAATCTAGTATTATATAAAAACATGTAATGTTCCCCTTCACCTTTAACTAGCGCTCCCAAATCCCTAGATTAAATCCAGATCCGACCCTATTATCTGAATTATCCACTTTTTGACTCCCTATTCAGATCACAGACAATATTTTATATAGATCTATTATACATTGGATTAGAGAGAAGAAATTTGGATTTAAATTTATTAATTAAAACTAGATCTAAAAGTTTAACTTTGATGTAGCAACCTGGTTTGAACTTATTTCCTATCATCTATTCTTTTATGTTCTTCACCAAAGTGTATTTATGCAATCTATTCTATTTTTTGAATTTACAATTTTTGGAGGAGAAGAGAAAAGGATAGAGCTTCTGCGCTCATTAGAAAAATAATAAGTTGGAAGTTAAGCCCTAGGTTCTAATTTATAGAGGTTCAAGTCAGCACTAACCGTCGGATTGAATTAAATTAGATATGGTCCACACGACCAAACCTCACTATTGCATTCAAAGGCATGGGTCGACCGCTTTATGACCCAGGTCGACCGCTCTATGGTTGACTGCGCATGGGTTATGGTCGACCTATCCAAGCCAAAATGGAGCAATTTTGAGGATTATTTAATTTGGTTGATTTATTTCCTTCGTTGATCAATTCACGTTGTCTCATCCAATTTTGATTACTTAACATTTAAGTAATGGTTAATTTTGATAGCTTTTAGTTAGCGTTAATCAATTATAAATTATTTCCTTAATTACATATATAATTATTTCCAACTATAAAAATTTAAACAACTTTTTCATTTGAATTCCGATTGGAAAAATTTATATTTGAAAAATGATCATGAAATCACCATGAACCAAATGGTTTAAGTTTCACGATTAAATAGCAATATTTATAAAAATCCCATTTTCACAATTTATTAATTATTAATTAATTTCTATTAATTAATTACTGTAAAGCACGAGGTGTTATGACTAAATAAAATTTGAATTACCTAAAAATAAAGCCAATGATTTGCACCTTCAATGAAGATATCTCATAAGATCTCCAAGATCCACACTCAATCCTTGCAAGAGATAGATGAACCACTTATGTTTCATTATTTCTAATGTTTGCATTTGATAAAATATTTGGAAATCTTTATTTTATTTTTCAGCCGCGGAAGGTTAGGCGGAGAGAAGGGAAATGTGAATGAAAAAATGAATGTCTGTAGGAAATAAATTAGTGATATTTTTTTAATTGAAAGAATGAAGCCTTTTCCATTCTTTAATTAAAACTATCCTTATCAATGCCCTCGATTATCTTTCTCTCCACCCCTCTCTCTTCATACAGTATGGATCAAATTACTTATCACGAAATGACATAAAATTTTCGTTAATAACTTCATGCAATATCTTTTATTTGAACCCATTTGAAATTACACTGATATCATATATCAATGCATGCAAGTGAAACTTTTATAAATGCATTCAAAAAATTACAAGCAACTCATAAATATAAAATAAATTAAATAATAATTAGTATTTCCTAAATATCGTTTAATTGACAATATTATATAAACTGACCAAATCATGTGTCTTTTCGCAAAATTTATCATTACAATTCTGCAATTTAATGGTGTAAATTCAGTTGGAAATTAATATCAAATATTAACGTCCACACATAACCTTAGCTAGTGGTGTGACATTTTTGTGAATTTATGTTGGTAAAATCCAATTTTACTTATTATAAGGGTACCTGATAGTAACGATTATTTACATCAATTCTCCTCTTCAAAACTATATCACATTGGGACTTATAGAATTTGGTTTTGCCAAAACTTGAACATCTTTATCTTTGTAATTCCAAACACAAAATCTTTGATTCAATAAAAAAGATCATTATTAACTTGCTACTTTGGCCAAAGAGTTTGATTTTGAGTTTACTATAGTTGACTGTGATACTAACCACCTATAATCGAGGAGATGAATTCTCTATTAAATAGTGTTTCGCCTCTAATGCTACAACTAAGACCCAATTATATTTTTTCGGTGGACGTCATGCCACGATTTAATTATAATTAAAGTGCAGTGTTTAAGTTCCACAATATTCTCAAGTCGAGGGAATTGATTGCCTGGTTTATCTTAGTTATATTAACCAATCGGGAACTCTCAAGTAATTCATTCCATAGTTACCAAATATCTATCAGTATGTAACCCCTTGGTATCTGCAACAGCCATGAGAAATACGCTATCCAACATTTGGAGAGTGTACTCTAGTCTTAATAGATGAATCGATACCCTTTGTCGAAACATCTTGACTAGAAATATTTAAAATAATATGTTATTTCCAATGTGATAAAATTCTCAAGGTTGCAACACTTTGTAATTGTCACACAACATATCATTTAAGTTTCCCATCTATATACTTCAAATTAATTACTTAATTATATCACTATATAATAAGTATATAATATAAAGAAAAGCAACTTTTATTTTGAATAAGAATGGTCACGAAGTTAGATATATGTAATAAATTACATAATTGCCCTAGGACATACCCCTAACACTATTAAAATATTCTTATGTAATAAGATAGAATATGATATACGCTAGTAGATATTTGAAGATTGCGAGAGAAGCTATCAAACTCATGATTTTGAGTTAGCAACTTTTATTTTTGCATTGAAGTCTTGGAGACATTATCTATTGGGCGAAAGATTTGAATTATCTATGGATCATAGGTCGTTCAAATATATATTTTCTTAGAAAGGTTTGAACCTAAAGCAATATAGAGGGATGGAGTTTTTAGCCTCATATGATTTTAGTATTTTCTATATGCTAAGGAAAGGTAACGTGGTGACAGATACCTTGAATTGGAGGCATGCTATGTTGGGCTCGATGTTTATGGAGTGGAAGTAGTTGGAGTACATTATAGGTTTTGATTTTCGACCTTCAATGAAGCTATTACTGAATCCATTGGTTTCTTTGGAAGTTAGGTCAACAATCATTGATGGTATTGGGTCTAGGAAGAAAGAAGATGTAGAGTTAGTTAGTACCTTCCAACGCTTCGAAGGAGACAAGCAATTTACTCGTTTAGGCCACTATTCCATTGATGGTGAAAGTAGGTTTAAGAAAAATAGAAGGTTATGTATGCCAGTAGTCAATGAAGTGATAGATGGGGTCCTTAGTGGGTGTCACTGTTCTAGAATGACATTCATCTGGTTGGTGATTAAATGTATCACGATATGAAAAGAGTTGTCTATTGGCTAAATATAAAAAGGTAAGTGGCACAATATGTTGCTAAGATGCTTAACTTGCCAAAGAGTGAAGGCAGAGCAAAAGAAACCTAGTGGATTATTACTCCCATTTTATATTCCATAGTGGAAGCGGAAGCAGATTTCTATGGACTTTATCGATTGACTACCCAGAAGCAGAAAAAGGAATGAAAGCATTTGGGTTGTTGTGAACCAGGTGATTAATTGCACACATTTCATTCCACTAAAGAGTGCAAGGACAACAGCACCATTGGCTATAATATACATTAAGGAGATTACTAGCCCGCATGGTATACCTTCTAACATTGTTAGCGATCGAGACCCACTTTTTTCTAGTGAATTTTGAAGGAGTCTCCAACACATGTTTGGTATGGGACTGAATTTGAGCACCGTTGATCATACGCAAATGGACGAGAAAATAGATAGGGTGAAAAGTGTGTTGGAGGATTTTTCAAGAGCTTGTATACTATATTTTTGGTGGATCTTACGAAGATCATTTGTCATTAGTAGAATAATAGAAATCAAGCTAGTATAGGCATGACACTTATTAAGGATTTATATAGGAGGCCATGTAAGTCTCCTTTGTGTTGGTGGATGGAAAAGATCAAGTTATACTTGGCCCAACCAAGATTAAAGATACTTTAGAGAAAGTAGAACTGGTTCGCAAGAGAATGAAGTCCACACTGGGTAGGCAAAAGTTATACACAAGTAGGAGATGGATGGATTTGGAGTTTGTAGTAGGCAACATGGTATTTGTGAAAGTTTCTCCATTGAGACATGTTATGCATTTTGGTAGTATAGAGAAGTTAGCAGCATGATTTGTTTTGCCTTTTCTAATTTTGGAGTGAGTAGGGAAGTCAGTCTATACAGTAGAGCTTTCCAAAAGTTTGGCGAGTTTTCATAATGAATTCCTTGCATCGCTTTTGTGAAAATGTGTCCATGTTTCAACAGTGATAATGGATCCTAGTTAGCTAGAGGAGGTGGTGGTAGATTCAGAATTAATGACACCCTATAGGTATATTAGTATCTTAGAGCATAGTGTGAAGCGGCTTAGGTATAAGGGGGTAAAGTTGGTCCCAGTTAATGGCGAAATGACCCAATCGATAGTAATTGGGAGCCTAAGGAGAGAATCCAAGCTTCCTATTCTGAATTCTTTTCCAGTTTGTTTTTATTAGTTTATTTTAGTTTAATTAGTTAGGATAGGAAAGGATGCTAGATTGGTTGTTATGGTTGGTTGATATATTTTTGGTTTGATCCTATGTTAAGAAAAGCATGTTTAATCATAGCTTAAGCGCTAAATGCATGCACAATGTTTAATTTTTTGAAAATGCAAAATGATGTAACAATGACGCTTAAGCGTGCTTAATTGGGGCCCATATGTGCTTTGCTTAAATTTAGTTAATGCTTAAGCAATACTTTGAAAAAAAAAATATTAATGTTAAAATAAAAGGAATTATGATTATGTCAGAAAACCACGTTCCTAATAAAATTTTCTCATTTTTAATGATATGGATTGATTTACACAAAGATATGATTATTTTATTTAACATATGTGCACTGTTTGTACTCTACTCAAGTAGCTAAGTTTAATGAATAAAGAAAGTCAAATCTAACTTTTGGAACCTATGAATTTATAAGTTAACATCAAAGTTAAATTTTAGTTCTATAACATAAATTTATACGACTTGTATAGTACACTTGTACACATAATTCACTTAATATAACCTCTTTGTAATAGATTTGTATAGGTATGGGTAAAGTATGCTAGAAAAAATAAGTAATGCTTAAGCGATGCTTAAGAGGTACTTAAGCAACATTAAGCGAAGTGAGTTCTATCGCCTCACTTCGCTTAGCGCTTATTATAACATAGGTTTGATCCATGCTAGTTTAGTATATATATTTGTCACCTTATATGTGACGGTTCATGCAATATACATGCTTATGATTACTTTTGTTTTACGTGCATACATTTAGAAATTTATGTATACACTTGGGTATTTGCATCCATATATTAGTGTCCCAATGATTGCATTCATATAGGAGGACCTGATTTTATGGCATCTTACATTTTATTCATTATTATTCATCATGCCGTATCCATAATGCATACTATGCTTATGTATGATGTTTGCACATTATTAACGACTTTTATACTTATTGTATCCATTGTGGCTTTGTGTATTTTCGATATATTATATATGTTGTGTATGGTTGATGTGAATGTATGTTATAGATGTATAATTGTATGTGTATGTTTGGATGTCTACAAGTTTCACTATCAGTACCGTAGAATTTTGGGGATGAAATTCCTTAAGGGAGGAAGGAAGAATGTAATACCTCATAACTTTATGTAACTAAGTCATAAAATTAAAAAGGCAAAATCATAATTTTACATAAAGGGCAAAATAGTGAATTTTTTTACAAGAGTTGGAATTTAGTCTCAGGACTTGTCCCATTGCATTCGGAATTTTGTTTAAAGCCATAAAATATATATAACTTGCTAAATTTAGTTATAGACCAAAAATTAGAAAGAGTCAAACCCAATGACATTTTCATAATATAAAGATTTCAAAATTTCAGCCCAAATACATATTATTTCAACCTTATAAATATAGATGCAAACCATATTTTCTAATTCTGTTTAAACATGAACACCTCGCCATTAATCCCTGTCACATTCTTCATCAAATCTCTAAAAAAATCAAACCTGCTCCACATCAAATCAAAGAGCATTAATAGAACATTATAAATCAACTTTGAAGCAAATAATGGCGAATCGAGAAGGAAACACCTCAGGCCAGCAAAGGGGAAAGATGATTCTCATTGGATTAGAGAAGTTACGTGGCTAATTAGTAAGTGAGACTCTTCCTATTTGGGTATATACTGATAAGACATTGTTATTCACGCTTATGGTCTTAAATCGAATCATAAATTATGAAACTTGGTAGTAATCACATTAAATTATATTCAATCATGATTAGGATGCAATATGCCATGGCTAGTTGAATAATAAGTGATTTTTTTAAATTGTAATTAGACAAAGTTAATCTCTCCCTAATTAAAAACTGCAAAACACAAAAGTGCTCCAAATTAGTCGTATTATATATTAAAATTATAGTTCTCGATGATATGAATTCATTGGTGGTGTTTGTTCGTCAATTGAGTGTATGGACTGATCAAGAAAATGCATTGGAATTTGATAAATGTGGATCATCCATTCGATCCAACGGTAAAATGACGACAATGCGTCGATCGTGGAACATGGGTGTGTAGAGGAGGTCGAGTAGATGCTCAAGACAATCAAAAAACCAAGAAATATCTAGTCATGGTGGTGTTGTTTGAAGAAATAGTGGTGACATGAGTGGGTGAATTCTGTGTGGCTCTGTGCGAGGAGCATGTGGATAAGGTTTGATCACCGTCGAGGAAGCCGTAGGCATAGCAAAAATGGATTAAAGGCAATGATCGATATGCAAGTTCGGTTTTCTCACTACACTCTAGTAATGAAAAGAGAAAAGAAAGGAAAAAAATATAATAAAAATATATAATAGTTAAATAATCACAATAATGCTCTGATTCTTTAAATGCTTATAACTCTCACGTAGACCTCCATTTCACGCGTTGTTTGTGGCATCATAATCAGGCTGAGATAGGGAACATTTTGATATGTTGTTTGCTATATTTTGACAAATTTCAGTAAATTACCTTAGTTTGGGCGAGTCTATGATACTTTGTTCATATTGTGTGGCAATAGCGTGTTGGGACATGCAGTTCTCAATAGCGGATCGCACATAGTTTGGCGATAATGGGTTGAGGCATGTAGTCCTCAATAGCGAGATACATATGATTTGGTGATAACGAGTTGAGGCATGTAGTCCTCAATAGTAAGCAACATACGATTTGGCGATAACGTGTTGAGACATGTAGTTCTCAATAGTGAGTTACGTATGGTTTAGCGATAACAATTTGAGACGTATGGTTCTCAATAGCGAGTCACACATGGCTTCGATGCTTATCAGTCAAGGATTTACCCTAACCATGTACCGATGCCTTTAGTTTTAGATTCCTAAGATATGAGTATGATTTTCAATAGTGACATGCCCGACACTATATTAGGGCATCGGTTAGTATTATGGAAAACCTTAACACACTAGATCACTGTTATACCCATATTATTATACCTTGTTTGGCAGACTTGTTTGGTGTATGCGACTCTTGTTAAGGTATGGTTTTTGAGCATAAGTATTATTTTACTATCTTATTGGTATTAACACTTATATGATGTGTTACGTGCACCGAACATATGTTTTACCATCTCTATCCTTTTCTTTTTTTGCTTACTCTTACGGGTAGATAAAGAGGGACAGTGGCAGTTTTGTAGATGTGGTGGTATGATGAAGACATGCATTTTTCTATTAGCTTTCGCTATTTATTTGATATTTTCTCAGACATTTAAATTATGTATTTCTTAATATTTAGACATATTTTGTAACTGGGGACAATTAGCTACAGTTTGGTTTACTTATATGGAATTATGATGTTTTTAAGTAACATATCTATTCATTTTGTTGTGAGTTTCAAAAATCCTAAATTTTTATAGATAGCTCTATGATATGTGTTATGTTTTATTTCAAAACGATCCACCAACTGCAAGGTCTACGATGTCAATGCCACTTTTAGGCATGAATTAGAGCGTCATAGATGGATTACATTTTAATTTATGGTCAACCATATGAAAAAGTGGATCATGTTAAGACTATATTTGTGTATAAGTTGAACCGTTTAAAGTGAAACACTATTCAAAAGAGGATTCATCTCCTTCGACTAGAAGGTTAGTATCACCGTAATTGGTAGTCAAAATAAAGTCAAACTGATTGGCCATAGAAAATTGATTAATCAGTAACTATTATGGGCTTGAACCATGAACTTAATGTTGTAATTTGCAATTAAATAAAAATATTATTAGACTTTTTATCATTGACCATGCTCTAGATATCTAAGTGACATAGTGATGGCAAAGAAAAGACTCGCAACATATATCGTTGCTAAAGCTTATTGTTTTAAAAGATAAGAAACTGGATTTTATCTGGATAATCTGTTAGCCACTTAACTCGTGTTCGCTACTAAGCTTCATCAAAATTCATAAAGGGTTTAATCTTTAAGTCGTTTAAATGTTACCAAGCGTCGAGTTCATACCAAGGAGTCACATAACCATAACTCTCAGCTTTCGACCAAAAATAATTTATAAAAGTTATAAATTATTATTATAGAGGAGTTAGTATAATGATTATATGAAATAATTTATTATTATTTAATTATTATTAGATGACCTAATAATGATTAATAAATTATATAAGTATTATATGTTTATTTAAAAAAATTCGGAGTAGCATAATAGTTCAAATATAATAGATAATATATATGTATGTATGTATATGTATGTATGTATGTAAACATGTATGTATATTATTTTCCAATATTTTTAATTACTTTAAAAGAAGGAGGGCCAAAATATATATGGATATGAATTAATTAAATGGGTCTAGTTAATTAAGTGGGGTAAGATCTCACTAGGCCATACCTTGAACGGTGGAGTTATGTAAGATATTTTACATTGCCCTTTCATGCTACAAATAAACATTGATGTCTCATTCAACACAAAAATAAACTCATTCTCTCTTTACATCTTAATGGTGGACTTTGTAACTCCACCATTGAGTTAGAGATAGGATCTCTCAAAAGCAAAGCCGATGGTTCAAGGTGTAATCGCCTGACAAGATTATCGAGGAAATTTTAAAATTACTTTAGTTAATTTTAATTGATTCATTATTTATTTTGGTTTTTAATATATATTTTTGAAAAGGTTATTCTTTAATTTCCTATGCACGCAAACAGGCCGCACACATCATCATTCTGCATCATCATCGGTCGCTACTTAAAGGTGAAGACTGAGTCAAGCTACGTTGATAGAAATCTGGCTAACACCACAAGACAATCAAAGATAAAAGTGGTATGCTCGATGGCCGGGAACGACAATGAACTTGAGATTAAGGTTTTCGACCAAGGCAACCGCACATAGAAATAAAACCACCATTGGACTTAACACAATCAGGTGATCTCAACAATGGCGATGATCTTGGTTTCGATGGTCTGTTGCCATATAATTAATTTGAAGGAGGAGGATTCATCCGTAAGATTAACCGATTATAGAGGTAATAAAATGCACTCTGGGCCCTAAATACTCAAACATGGGTAGTTTTCACATACAAACTTCCTTTTACGCACAACTTATGTCATTGGGCTTATAATGATTTTTTATAACTATTTTGTCTGATTTAAATATCGTAATCAAATAAAAAATATTTCTACCATTTTGGTTAGTACAATAGTGGTGTACATATTGAGTTGTCATTGTTTATTATTTATCAGAAATATTTTGTAAATATAAGCTAACTAGATTTATTTAATTAGTTTAAATGTTTTGTTATGTAATTAACCTGAATACATGGACTTGAATATAAAATGTTAGAAGGTATTTAATGAACTATTCTTAGATAGTTTTATAAATTTTGAAATAAACATAGCATAATATAAGATGATGAGAGGGATTTAGTAAAATAAACGTAAATTGATGAGCTAAAAGATTTTAATTCAAAATATCAAGAGAGAATCTAGGAGAAGAGAAAAAAACTCTAAGAACAAATAAGAGGGTTGTATATTTTTTTTGTTTTACTATTATTTAGTAAATTGCTGGATTAATAAGTTGATCAAAAAATAGGAACAACATAGATAATACGAAGGAATGTCATGTTTTATTCAACACAAGTAAAATGCAACTTATTGCTAACTATAGATTGCTTATTTACATACCATGCCACAACCCCTCCGATAAGCACAAATGCGTATCGGTTCCATCTTCCATATCGCCAACAAAGACACTATTAGCATAATGGAAATTAGGATCATCTCTTATTTCATGTTTCGTGTGGGAAAAACGATAGTGTTAGGGGTACGCTTTAGGGGCAACTCTATAATTTATTGTAAACTATTAACTTTGTAATCTATTCTTTTTGTAAGAAAAGGTGTTTTCTTTCTGTTATATTTTTTAATATGTTGTAGATAATTAAATGCGTAGTTAAAATATATTTAACAAAAAATCAGTAAATGGTGTGTTTGTGATAGTAATTACAAATAGTTGTAATCATGAGTATCGTATTACAATATAATAATCACATCATTTTAAATATTCCTGATCATCAAGTATCGAGACTGGATAACGATACGTCTGTTGAGAATATAATATGAAATGCGCTCCAAATGTTTGGCAGCATAATACTCATGACCACTGGTTGGACCAATGGGTTACGTATTGATATTAATTAGATAACTATGGAATAACTCATTCAATGGTTTTATGTTGGTTAATATAGCCAAGATCAAACATAAAATATTGATATGGCTATTTTTATACCAAAGTGATATAGTTTTGATGAAGAGAATTGATATAAATAATTTTTACTACCGAGTAACGCTTAATAAAGTAAAATTCGATTTTACTAATGTCAATTAAGTGATAAATTTAGCCATAATGTTACATCATCTGTTAAGTGAAGTGTGAATGTTAATATTTGAATTGTTCGATATTAATAGCTGATCAAATTTACAACTACGAGTCACATAACCAAAACATTGAATACTTCTGCCGCCACCTGTTGTTATAAATTAATTAATATTTGTGAAATATTAATTATAAAATTTTATTTAATGCATATAGAACAATATTAAATAGTGTGTTTATAATAGTTATAAATATAATCATCGATATACGATATCGTTACGCTTTTAAATTTGATTTAAATATAAGAATATTGGTCAAGTTTTAGAACGGACTTGAGGCCCATATAGGGCATGATGATTTCAATTAGGAAGTGGCAAGGTCAGGCTAGCCAAGGGTTAGTGGGTAGGTTGGGTTTGAATGGTTAAAAAGGAAAGAAATGGTAAAGAGAGAAACAAGGATGGTGATCAACTTTTCACTTCGTTGTCTCTCCTTTATGTAATGCCACTTAACCCTCACTTACTACACTTTAGACACTTCCCTTTGCTGCAAAATTTCGACCAGCAACTCCACATTCAAGACCAAAAAATTCCAAACACAAAAACACATAAAATTCAATCCAATTCTATTGGTGGTGGTAGCTACATTCGAGAGTTGGAGTCTTCTGACTTCAGATTCAATTCAACAAGCTTTATTCTCTGTTTTAATGTATGAATCGTAGGCCTTATCGAAGGGTATCATTCTTTAGTTATTATCATATATATATTAATGTTTAATATATCATCATTTCACATGTTAGTTTAGATGGTTATCGATATAACAAATCAGTATATGCAACATGCTCATCGTCGAATTAAAAAAGTTGATAAAAATAATATAATTAAATGATTTTATTAATAAAATCTAAATACAAAATATTAAATCATAATATACATATATATGTGTGTGTGTGTTAAAAATAAATTGTTCCTGCGTAAAAGGTAATCGGTAGTAAAAATTTATTTATTATATACATAAATACTTAATTATTTATTCTATTTACAAATAGTTAAAAAATAAAATGTATTCATACACATTTATAAACATTATAAAATTATGGAAAAATCTTATATAATAAAAAATATAGATTACAGTATCGAAAATAATTTAACAATTTTTTTATTTAATCCATACATTTTTTTAATTATTTAATAAGTAACTTATTAAAATATTATTAAACTAAACAAGAAAACTAAAAAAATTATTTCAGGTCAAAAGTGATAGCAAATTTATTTTTGTTAAAATTACATAAATATGTATATATTATAACTAGTTATATACTTATTCATGGTGTGTATATATATTACTTCAAAAAATTATAGTTTCGGATTTCATAATATATAATAAATGAACTAAGTTATTTTTACAAATTTATATTTAAAAAATTTGTAATTTAATTATATATATAATACAAATATATATACAAATATTTCATAAATGCTTTATACAAATAATTTATAACTAATATTTGATAATAATTGTATATTTAAATTTATGCATATATATTTATTTGTACAGTAATTTAATGCACAGTTATATATATATATATATATCTGTATATTTAGATAACACGTTTGAATACACAAGGGGCTAACATGTCCGTTATAGCGTAAATTACAACATCTATACAGTGGCATGTTAAACCATATACACATTATCCTGTTGCATGTGCACGTACAAATATATGTGTATATGATATACAGAC
Organism: Allium cepa; assembly: GCA_030765085.1. Lineage (NCBI taxonomy): Eukaryota > Viridiplantae > Streptophyta > Magnoliopsida > Asparagales > Amaryllidaceae > Allium > Allium cepa. The sequence continues at coordinate 256,419,707 of CM060929.1, forward strand.
ATATATATATTATATAATAAATATAATATAAAATAAATCGTTATTTTAAATTTAAATAAAATATTTATTTTATTTAAAACAAAACTAGAGAAGTTCTAAATGGATTTAGACAACATAGGCCCATCAAAGATCCGATAAAGGAATTTCTTTCGAAATTCGCCCTTTAACTCCACTACGAGCTAGTCTAGTTCCATCAATGGTATCCAAATCTAATAGCCTATGCAGTCTAAATTAGTTATGTTATGACTGATGAACTAAGCTTGCTCACTTAGTATGGTGTCTAGATAGGTTATATCTAGGATTGGGATTAGGTTATGAAGTACTCTGTCCAACCTGGTTACCGGCCTGGTCTGAAAGGTAAAGTGAGTCTAAAGGTATCGCTTGATAGAAAAGGCCTAATTTGAATTGAGTATTGGCTAACTTCAAAATTGTATTGAAAATTAAATAAAGGTTTTAAATTTAAAAGTTATATTTGAATTAAAACATGTTTATTATAAAAGTTATAATATAACATAAGTTTTCAAATGTTTAAAAATATTATAAAATTCCAAAAATGTTTAAAAATATTATAAAATTCCAAAAATGTTTGAAAATATATAAATATTAATTTCAAAATTTAAATTTATTAATAAGATTAATAAAATAAGTTAAGTAAAAAGGTTTATATGTGTGTGTATTCATGTATTATATACGTATTGATATGTGTCATGTTATTTTAAAGTGTTTAAGAATATAAGTATACATATATGTATATAAAATAATTTTTGAAATTAATACAATTAATTAAATAAATTTAATCAAATAAATTAATTAAATATTAATTAATTAAAATAAAAAACAAATGTATAAAATATGTGCGTTATACTATAAAGGTTATAGTGTATATGAATATTCAATATAAATGTTATATTGGAATATTATAAAATTATTGAAGAGTTATTTAATTAAAACTAAAAACAAGATTTAATTAAAATAATGTTATACATAAGAATATTATATGAGTTAATTAAAATGAAAACACATTACAAGAAATTCATTTTTCTTGGCACATTTGAACAGTGCTTAGATGCATATTAGAATTACAAAAAAAATTCAAAATAATATATTAAACACGATATCACGTTAAGCCTCCTTCAACATAGTCGAAAATAACCAGTTCCCTCTTGTTCTTAAAATTTCCACTTCCCGCCAGTTTCTATAATTCCACATCCTTCCTATAACTTACTTTCGAAATTTCTCATTCCCACCTTCACAAATTGATCCAAAATTTAAAGGAAAAACCCTAATTATCCACCACCGATTCCAAATCCTAAATCTTCTTAAATCCCTTTCATTTTATATTGAGGCTCATTAATTAAGTTTGTCATGCTTCATTCCATTACTTGTGACATCGATTCAAACTATTATCATTAGAAAAGCTATACTGCAGTTGCGAATCATTATGCATCACCACTGTACCACTGCACTTTCCATTGCTCACCACCACCGCTTTCAAGGAAACCTAACACCGCTGCCTTTAGTTATGCACCACCTTCGCATTTCAAAGCTTCCCAAAGTTGCCACCAAACCTACCGATGACTGCATAGATTAAAGAAATCGACCAGTCCACCTACATCGCCTTCATGTATTTAGGCATTCAACTCTTACCTGTAAAATGTTAAGTGAGATGATACATTAACTGAGCTAGTTTGTTAACCAAAATAATTTTTTAACTACAATAATTTGTTGATTAGGATAAATTGTTATCGAAATAATTTGCTAAACAAACGTATGCTAAGTAACGTAAAAAATTATTCAATGATGTTGAACTAATTATCTTCTTTTACTAATATGTTAATCATCCTAATTTTACTATAATTTAATTACTTTCTGTGAATGATAATGATTTTATTTTTTTCTACTTTATATAATATTACATGATAAAATAGATGGGTAAAACATGAATTCATATAGAAATGAAAATATGGCATTTGCTTTTGAATTCCTAACGCATCTCCAAATATGAGGCACTAAAAATTATAATTGTGCATTTAGTAGAATAAATCTTTGAGCTAAGGTAAGATGTGCAAAAAACTTGTTGGACAATATTGATCTATGATGTAGAGTGCAGACTACAATAATGTCTTTTATTGCAATCAATGGTTTACTTTGGTAACCTATATTGGTAATTTTTGGTTAGCGGTGAGTATTAATCAATTAGTCTTAACAAACTACCAATTAACAAGACCTATTCGCAAAGAAAACATATATGTCCCCAAAAGTATAAAGGAGCTGCAAAGTAAAACTATTTGTATATTTATTGAAATGGATCAATGCAAACTACTTAGTATCATGAAGTTTTGATTACCTGTGGAAGTAATTCTTCGAGTAGTTCACATAAAAGCTAAAGATAAGGACAAAGTGACAACTCAGAGAAATTGAAAGTGAAGCTTATTTTCCATAGATCATTAGGTCAATATGTTTTGTGAGCCCGTAGAACTATTCAGTTTCACATTAGTTCTCATTTCTTATTTTGTCCTAATTTACAGTGTTTTCTCTACGTTATTCAATCTATTTTTGTATGGGTTAAACTATAGTTAGGTGAACCTGCGCGAGCATGGCTATAAAGGGGAGACTCGATAGTTTCTAATTGATTTGTAGTAAATTTAGGTAATTTTTTCCTTTAGAACCCCGGTTTTCCAAATATTTTATTTAGTATGAATTATGTTTGAAATAATAGAGTTGGTGCATTGTTTTAAGAAATATATTTCCCTATAGCATAATTCCAAACTGACTGATGTTGGAGATATGCATCATACATATGCGTAAAACTTACATGAATACTATTATTTATTCATGTGCATACTTTTTTGAAGCAATACATAGAATATACAAGTCTTTCTGATAATTTATACCAATATCCACTTACATTTTTTTCATATGTAATATAGTCATTAATAGATTCATCATTATATTTTCCTCAAACATAACCCAGTTTATATGTACAATAACATGTATTTTGGGTGATACAACTATATTTTATTTGTGAGCATTTCATCATAAGATAATTTGCATTAATGTAAGTAATTTGTTTACTCATACGCACTATCTTGCTAATCTCACTAGCGGTTGTCCGATATTGGAGTTTATTGATTGAAACCTTTTCCTTATGGAATTTATATAACTTTACATATGAACTTTGGCACCAAAAATTTAACTACTTGTGTGGACTCTTGGGACTATGAAATGATGTAGAACATAATAGACCATATGCATTAAATTTTGTAGAATGTAATGATACTTGTCGTTTACAACAAGATGGAATGTCATATTTCCATCTTGTACCGAATGAAGTATAGTTAAAGAATGTAACAGGAGAAATCTGGCATTTTAGAATATCTCCCTTAAATTAGATAATCAAGTCAGCAAACTATGTTTCATGTCTTGAAAATATTAGGTCTTATGTAATGTTAATAAATTTCCATAAATGAACATAATTATATTACTTTACATGTGGTTAGATATATTTATTGCAAAAGGGTAGTAACATGCCGCAATAAGTTATGGAATTGAAGTTTCTTTAGATGCTAGAACTACATTTTGGTTTGTACGCTTGTATGTATTTCTATTTTTGGTCACTAGCTACTACTTATCCTAAATTGTGAAATATTACGAATATATTATATACGTTTTGATGTAAGAATATTGCATATGTTTATTATCTAATGTTACATGTTGATTATGAGATATATGATTAATATAATATGTTGATTATGAGATATGTGATTAATAAAGTATATTGATTATGACATTTATGTGTTTATATTAATTGCGTTGTATATAAATTGTGACCATGTATAGAACTGGAACCTACATATGGGAAAAGTAGGGACCTTAGACAATAAATTTTAAAATGCTACGAAAACGTTCAATGTTGTTTTAAAAATGCTATGGGAAATTTCAATAGCATTTCAACAATACTATAGAAAGAGTTCATAGCAATAAAAAAATGCTCATAGCAATACATTAAACTGCTATAAAAACGACACTCGTAGCAATAGAAAAAACCCTGTTAGGCAAGGCATAATCACTACTAAATATATTTGATAAGACAAATCAAATGCTAAGAAAGGTGATTTAGCTCATCAACACAAATGCTATAAAATGTACTGGTAACATCACTCAGACTCCATTAAAAACTTACTTTTTACGGCATTTACGCTATTGCTATTGCATGTTTCTGACCTGTAATGGCAAGTCGTTACATAGCATAATCAAAAACACTATTAAAGGCTTTCACATTAGTTTTTAAATGCTGTTAAAGGTCCAGTTTGTTGTGGTGAAGTTATATAATAATAAAACTTATATAATATGAATCTATAAACTAAAGGTGAAACATAATAGAAATGCAAAACGGACTTAAGGAATAAATACATACATAAATGTACATATATCATGATTCCTAGTATGTCCCACTTGAGTCATGAAGGTATTTTATAAGAAATACATTATTCCATAAGTCAGTATCACTCAATAATATATTAATGATTATGAATCTTTAATTGAATGGTGTCCTCTGTCATATATATTAATAAATTACTTACATCCTCTTATTGAGCAAACTCAAGCTAGTGATATTATGTATAGTATAATTAATATATTGAATAGATAAAATATGATAACTATATGTATTTATTGAGAATACTCAAGGTACATGTACTATACATAGGTCATCGCGATATTGTAGGTACAAGTGAATAATATCATTTCGATTTTTTGAGAAAAAACAAGATCAAAATGAAATTAGGACATGGTGCCAAGGGTTAGGAGTTATATATTGCACAACCGGTAAGGATTATCCATCGTCTGTTGAGCTATGACTTAGTGAGAAAACTCAATGTCAGAATTCTAAGATAGACGAGTCTTAATACCTACTAGTGAAGTTGATAGGCTTCTATGTTTCGACTTAAAGTTTGGCGGAACATAAAAGGCTAGTGGGAGCTTATTGGTAAAATAAAACATAATGTTCAACCTTATTAATATTATAAGAATATCTACTATGATTTTGTCCTAATAATCTACTAGTTAAAACTTGAAAAAAATGTCAACTCTAAGACTGTTTAATGAAAATGATAAATTATCTATACTATACAACCATGTCGATTAGCTAAGAGCTATAAAGATAAGGTTGACATACGAGCGTCTTTGGTCGTATGTTAGTTGTACTCCTATGACAAGAGCCATTGATAAAGCTGACCCTAAACTACATATTTCTTATAATAAGTGGGTCATTGACCTGGAAATCGCCTAGGTTTTTGTGTTGTCTACATTAGACAAGCATTGCAAAGGGAGCTTGAAACATTGTCTGACCATTAGATATTTGATAGTCTGAAGGCACTGTTTGGTGTGCAATCACGTTCGAGGTATGAAATTACTAAGAAATCATTCAACAACAAAATCAAAAGCGATAGAAGTTGGACGATTATGTCCTAATGATGAAGAGCAATATCAAGAGGCTTTCAAAATTGGATGTGGCGATAAGCAATGAGTTTTGAGTAGACTTCATCCTTAGTTCACTTAACCCTCAATATGAGCCGTTCATGCTGAATTGTAATATGAACCAATTGAATGTGAATCTTGTGGAGCTCCTCAATATTTTGAGGTCAACCGAGGCATAATTGAAGGATCAAGGGACTGCACTTGTAACTAAGGGTAGGGCATCATCTTTGAAAAGTTCAGTGGAAGCGCGATGGTAAGAAGAATAGAAAAGGTAAGAAATATGTTGATGATAAGGGAGAATTCGCCATTGTCATAAGAAAGGTCACCAGAAGAAGAATTTTCCAAAATACATGAAGATTCTTAAGGAAAGAAAGCAGAACGATTCTACAGCTCCGTCAGGTACATTTATGATTCGAAATTATTTTGCAATCAATAAAATGTCTTAGATTTTGGATACTGGATCTGGAACTCATATTTGTAATATATTTCAAGGGCTTAGGAACTGGCACCACATGGAAAATGGTGAATTGAGGCTCTAGGTTGCTAATGGATCTATTGTATATGAAACAACAGTAGGAGAACTTCATTTATGTTTGCCAAGTGGTTTTGTTTTAATATTAAATCATTGTTGTTTTGTAAAAGACTTTGTTTGTAGGATTGTATCTATTTCTCAACTGTCTGAAAATGGATAAGTGTTTTGATGTGCAAATGATGTTATGAACATTGATTTGAATGGAAATAAAGTATGTGAAGGTGTTCTTGAAAATGGCATTTATGTGATCAATAACAATTATGTTTGTTCTATCAATAGTTCTAATATCAATATAAATGATAGCTATCTTTGGCATTATAAGCTCGATCATATTAATGAGAAATGGCCGCACAAATTGAAAACCGAAGATTTTCTACCGTTAATTGATTCTGAATCATTTGACACCTATAAGTCTTGTCTCAAAGGTAAAATGGCTAAGATCCCTTAAGTAGCAGCAATGAAAGAGTTGATGAGCTCTTAAGTTAGTGCATAGTAATGTATATAGCACGATGCCTATAATCACCAGAGATAATAGTTCTTACTTTGTTACCTTCGCTGATGATTTCTCAAGACTACTTATGAAGAAGAAAAATCTGATGTACATGAGAAATTTATTGAGTATAAGAACGTAGTTGAAAATCACACGAACCGAAAGATAAAATTTCTTTGATTTAATCGTGGAGTTGAGTACATTGGACTAGAATTCTAATGGTACTTAAAAGATAATGAGATTATCTCTTAGATTTCTCCACCCTATACTTTGCTACACAATGGTGTGTTGGAAGGAAGGAGCTGAACCTTATTAGATATGGGTCTTTCCATGATGAGTAATGTTGAACTACCTTTGTCCTATTGGGGATATACACTGGAATCATGGTATGTTTAACTTGTTATCCACTAGATCTGTGTTAAAACACCATATGAAATGTGGTATGGAAAGAAACCCCAACTCAAGTAATTGAAAGTATGGGGTTGTCCAGCCTACAATAAGAATGTTTTTTCAAATAAATTTGAGGCAAGATCGATGCTGTGTAAATTTATAGGATATCCCGAAAATTGAATGGGATATATATTCTTTAACACCGAGGAAAAAAGATTATTGTTTCTCGACATGCTGTCTTTTTAGAAAAGGAATTTCTATGAAAGGAAAGTAACAACGAGGTTGTAGACTTGGATAAGATCGGAGAAGTTAACACTGAAATCGAACCAATGGGAGAATCGAGTTCACCCATTCATGAAAACATGCAACATACTAGTAGGGAATCTCATGCACCAGAGAGGTATTACGGTTTTCTTGTGGATGGCAAGAAGAAGGACCGTGTCTTAGATGACGATATTCTTATGTCTTTCCAACAAGCAATACAGAGTAAAAACTCTACACCTTGGCTTGAAGCAATGAAATCCAAGATGGATTCTATGTAAGACAACAAAGTATGGACTTTGTCAGACATACCGAAAGGATAAAAGCCATCAGCTGAAAATGAATTTTTAAGAAAAAGCTAAATGCAGATGGGGAAGTAGGGACTTATAAGAATAGGCTAGTTGTGAAAAGATTTCATCAAATTCAAGGTGTTGACTATGACGAGACCTTTTCTTCCATAGCCATGCTTAAGTTTATTTGGATTACGTTGGCTATCACTAGATTTTATGACTACAAATTTATGGAAAATGGATGTAAAAACAGTTTTTCTAAATAGTGATTTAGAATAAACCATCTATATGTCACAACTCAAGAGTTTTATAGTCCATGGAAGTGAGGGCAAGGCTTATAAGTTGTTAAAGTCCATTTGTAGACTTAAACAAGCTTCAAGGAGTTGGAATAACTGTTTTAATAAGGTAGTCAAAAAGTTTGGTTTTTATCATAACATAGAGGAAGCTTGCATATATAGAAAGGATCAGGGAAATGCTGTCATATTCATAGTGTTATATGTCGACGGTCTGCTGTTGATTGACAATGGAACTTTGCTGCTTGCAGTCAGTGAAAGCTTGGATTTTCAAGAACTTTTCTAGGAAGGATAATGAAGAAGAATCCTATATACTAGGCATAAAGATCTATGAAGATATATCTAATAGGCTGTTGGGATTTTCCCAATCCCTGTACATAAATAGCATACTAAAAAGTTCGGTACAGAAAATTCCAAACGTGGAAATGTTCCAACACAATCTGGAATCGCCTTTTCTAAGAAGGGTGCTTCTCACGAGGAGAAAGAGTGTATGAAAAGGATTCCTTATGCTTCAGTGAAAGGATCCATAATGTATGGTATGTTATATGTTAGACCAAATGTGGCATAGGAATTAAGATGCGCAAGGCAATACCAGTCTAATCCTAGAGAGTAGCATTGGACTGCTATAAAATGTATACTGAAGTATTTAAGAAACATTAGCACTTATTCCTAATATATGGGAATGAAGACATCCTCATGAAGGGGTATACTAACTTCAGCTTTTAGAGTGCATTGATAATAGTAAATTAGTGTCTGACTATGTTTTTATGATGAACGACGGTGCCGTCGTTTGGAAAAGTTCCAAACACGAAAAAGTAGTTGATTCAATGATGAAGGGCAGGTACATCACCCTCAATGAAGCAGCTAAATAGGTGGTTTGGATGCATAAATTTCTGAGTGAACTCGGAGTGATTCCGGACACATAGAATTTAATGGCATTGTTTTGTAACAATAATGCGGCGATGCAGATTGCAAAGGAGCCTATATCACATAAGAAATCATGACACATTCTTCAAAAAACCACCTAATTAAAGAATTTGTTGAGAAGAAAGAAGTGTGATTTATATGGTAGATACCAAAGACATCATAGAAGATCCATTTATAAAGGGTCTAGCTCAGTCGGTTCTGGAGAAGTTGATCGAAGGAATGAGATTGAGATTCCATAATTGGCCCCAAGTGCAAGTGGGAGATTGATAGAGTTAGGGGTATGCCCTAAGGGCAATTCTATAATTTATTGTAAATTATTAAATCTATAATCAATTCTCATTTGTAATAAAAAAGTGTTTTCTTTCAATTACATATTTGTTATAATGTGTTATAAATAATTCAACGTTTAATCAAAATATATTTAATAGAAAATCCATAAATGGTATGTTTGTGATAGTAATTACAAATAGTTGTAATCATGAGTATTATATCAATATAATTATCACATCACCTTAAATACTCTTATTCAAGATGTATTGACACTGGATATCGATACATCCTCTCTAGTTGTTAGGCTGTGAATATTTATCTTTAATGCTAGAGTCGTAAGTCATGACTATTGTAATGACAAACTATTTTATCGTTCTGATTGTGAATATTTAATTAATTACAAATATTTAAATAATTGATTTTAAAATTTTAATAACTCCTTTTAATTAATAAATGATGATGATAAACTTTTAATTAATAATTAATGTGATTAAACTTGTTCTAATAGTAATTCTTTTTATTTAATGCATGAAATTATTATTCCAGGGCATTATCTTGGATAATGATGAAACTAGTGCCATCAGAATCAAAATAATAAGGTGATGTACGCCATCAAGTTTCGTGGCTATTGGACTTGCTTTGCGGTCGTGCAAGCTCAAAAGGCGTAATGATTAAAAAGAGAAATAAAAATATAATTTTGTTATATAAACACCTCCCCTCTCTCTTTCTTTCTCACTTTTTTCACTTTTTCTATCACTCTCTTTTTATTACTTTCCTATGTCAAAATAAAATTAGCTACCTCCTATATGTAATTAAATCTTGAACTACGATTAACGGAAATTGTCAATGTCTGATCCATTGAACTCAACCGGGAGAGTGCTTTGTGTTGGTGTGTGAGTTGGAGGGTGTGACGGTGAAGAGGATCGATCAACTTTTAAAGGCCAAGTTAGGGTTTGGTTGTGTCGAGGTTAGAGGTGGAGTTTGGTCAAGGCGATGGTGGATTTGAGTTGCTCGTGTGAAGGAAGTCGGGGAGATAACGTGAAAGGTGGGATGGCGTATTATGGGATGCAACTTATTATTGTAGCAGAATGAGGCATCTAGGTCATGATTCACATAGCGGCATCGCGGCAACTGGTGGGATCCGATGTAGAGAGGATGCGAAGAGAAGTGCAATGCGCAACTCACGATGGGGCGATTCATCAAATAACGGAGGAGAATTGAAGAAGAGAGGATCGATGGATATTTGATATCAACGTATCATATACATGGAGTAGTTAAACTGGGGAAGATGTGTTTAATTAGGTGATTGGTTAGGTTAATTAAGTAATTCATTAAATTATATTATCCAAAATCTTATAAATTACGTAATTTCTACATACGAGGTCCAGTCAAGATGCGGTCTTTTGAATTGCACTCGAAGGTGTGTTGTCTACATATTGGAGGCGATTTTGTTAAGTTTTAACAAGTAGGATTTTGAGCTAAAAGCGAGCAGTTCGATTTTAGATTAAACGAGAATGCATAAGCATTGGCTGGAATTTTGGTGAGTTAATCTACCTTTGGACGAACACAATATGATATATGGTCGATAAATTATTATTTGCATGCTTAAATGATTTTTTATTTGGTTTGGTTGAATTCCCATTTGAAAAGCAAATAGCATATGAATAGAAACGATATTTATAAAAGGATTTTTATAAATAGAAAGAAGATTTATAAAAGGAGTTTTGTAAATATAAAAGAAGATTTATAAAAAGAGTTTTATAAATATAGAAGGAAATTTATAAGGGGAATTTTGTAAATAAAAAGGTGATTTACAAAAGGAGATTTATAAATAGAAATAGAATTATAAAAGGAGTTCTATATATAGAAAGGAGATCTATAAAAGGGATTTTATAAATATAAAAGAGATTTATAAAATGGAGTTTTATAAAAGGAACGAGATTTTATTTCTAGATGATCATTTTAAATTAAGGTGGTATGGAAATTTTCTTCTCATGCTCAACACCAAATTCCAAGGTAGGAAAACTCGTTTCTATCTATGATGGTTTAAGAATGTACATCGAGGCAAAGATGGTACGTTAACTTGTCTAACTATATTGTTAACCAGGTAATAGTACAAAATCGGAAAGTGGTGGTAGGTATATTTGGTTTAATTTCCATGCGATCCATTTACTTACACCAAAAGGAGTGGTTTAGGCTTATAATAAACGATGTTTTTAAATGAAATTTGTTTTTGCATATACTTTTGTAATATGAAATCTCTCATAATGTTTTTTGAATTTAATAACACCGATGAGGTAAGTATATAGTTACATTTTCTAAGTATTGAAAGTGTAATGGTTTCTGAATGTACTAATGTCGATTAGATAAGTCAATGGTTATTTTTTCAAGCCTTAAAAGAGTATAAACGAATAGTGAATGAGTAATATACATATGTATATCTTTTTAAAGGTATTTAATACAAGTATTTACAAAGTGATTTTAATAAATAAAAGGATTAATTAAAGAGGCTTAGTGGTTGCTTATGTGCTTAACCATCTTGGTTTTCATATGAAGTTAAATCTCTGATTGCATTGTTTACTTATTTTATAGTTAAATAACCGACTATTAAATCTTGGCTAGTTTTAAAACTATCGATTGTCAATTCGAATTCAAAAACCACTTCGAACTGGTATAAATGTTCGAATTGAAGACATCTTAAAGATGATGTACTTGAAGCCAAAGTTCTTTGAAATGCAAGGGCTACTTGCAACTAATCCTAAGGGTGATTCCAATAAGGATGTAGTAGAATAGTATCTTCGTTTTGTTTAGTCCAAGAAAATTTGTAGGATGAATGCTGGCATTACATTATATCCTGGAGAGCAGTGTTATAATTCCAATTGGGGTTTGATAAAAAGGTAAAATGTAAACTCAAGCCTCGCATCTGAAAATGACTAAAACAAGGTAGATGAGGCAGGGATATGTGGTTCGCTATTGTTAACTTGAAAAATGGATCAATATGCTGAAATCAGATGAAAGCACCAGTTTAGATTAAATGTAAAAGAAAACGTAGAAAGTAGACAAGAATGCGTAGAGTTTTTATAGTGGTTCAACGTAATCTCTAGCCTAACTCCACTTCGATATATTTTACTAGTTGTTCTCTCTCTAGATTACAAATAGTTTTCTTAGATCTGACCACAATCTAGTGGATCTCAAACTTACAATAAAGTTTCTAAGTTGTTTGTATTTGCTGATCTAAGTCCTAGAACCACAAATAGTTGTTTCCTAGGTGACTTTAATGGAGAAGAGATTAGAGGTGAAGAAGCAGTAGAATCTCCACAATCAGAGAATCTAGACCATGCTTTGGTTGCTCTATGGTTTATATTTATAGGGGTAGCAATTATAGTGGGTCAGAAGTCTTCTTCTAGGGAGGTCCAAACATCAGCCCAAAGTAGTCTGAAAAAGTTGGGGGTCATACGAGTTAAGTTGATATTTCGGTGCTGAGTTATATCCAAGACTGATTATTGAGTTATCCCCTTTAGGAGAAGCTATCTCCTTTCTTTTGTATCGTGTTACTTGCTTCACTTTGGGGTGCTCTTTATGTTTTCGTAGATTGATGACTTGTTTTGATGATCATTCTTCCATAACTTGGTTTGTTCTATAGTTTACAGCAGTCAACTCTTCAATTTTGAGATAAGTCGTCTAGAATTCTACGAAATCACTTAGCTAGAGGACAACTCATACAAAATTTGAGAGCCTGGTTGTAGAGTATTATAACTTGGTGCCAAGTCATAGGCATGAATCGGGCCTGAGTTATGGTGTTGACTCTAACCATGGTGAAACTTTCCCAAATCTCTTCTTTTCTACTTCTAAGCATACTTGCATGGTTTCTATTTAACGACAGATTTTCTATCGAATTAGAAAATTGCCAAAATATTTCAAATTACAATTTATCGCAAGCGCACGGTGTATGATTGTAGTACATATGCAAGTATAGGCCGATCCACAGAGAATTGTTTGGATTTTAAAATTCTATTTAATCAAATTAAACCAAAGTCTATGGATTGTTAACTAACTAAAAAAAGTAAAAGCAAACTAAACTAAGGAGATTAAAAACTATGAGATTAGAGAACAATTTAAAGGCAAATCCACTCTCCTATTTTTGTAAATCAACAAACAAATAATTTATGATCTCTAGTTATAATATTAAGTGAAACTATTGTTGCATTGATCATAAGTATAGTTTATTTATTTTATTAATTAACATAACTTAAACCATCAAACTATAATACAACACTATACCACTTATAAATTCTCATGAAAATGAAGCCAAAGCAAAAGCTATTTTAAGTATGATCTATTTACTATTGTAATTAGTACGATAGATTATCAAATTTTGTTTTTACCTTTTTCAAAATCAAAAATCATTTATCAAATAATGATGTAGATTGTGTTTATGTTGAATAAGAATAGCTCATTTGCAAAAGCAACATAACCTATCAAACCCACTTGTGTAAACTTACATCAAAATTTACTTTCACGAAGCACAAACAAAAAAGATCATAAATCATAAAAATATTGAAATTACATATAGTTAGAGAGCTTCATTACCCCTAAATTGAAGGGATTTAGCTACTCATTTGTATTTTCAAATCAATACTTGTGAATTTCAACATCAAAAGCAAAAGAAATAGAAACTAAACAAAGGAGGAAAATGAGATTAACTATTAAGCTACTTGCAAAAAAGAAATAAAACAAAACTACACTACTTGCATGAATGTAAATCTAATCTACTAATAAAGGAAAGAAGAGAGCATAGAAATAAAAATGAGCATAAAGGTAAAGTGAAGCACGTAGAAAGGAGAAGGTTTGGGAAGCCATTTTATTTCTCTTTGATTTATGTTTACAACTTGCTAAATTTCCTAAGTGAAAATGAGAGAGTAGAAGATATTTACATATACATAAGAGGGTTGTTTATACATGCATAAAACCCTAAATCAATTTTTAGGTAAAATGCCCTTTAGAAAGTGTAACCACTAAGTAACCATTAGCCACTAATTAATCCATCATTAAAAGTGCATGAAGCTTTAACCTCCACGTAGTTGTCCATTAGATTCTAATTGTAGATTTAGCTAAGTGGGTGGGGTCCTCCACTATCATGAGCTTGAATTATTTCCTCTTCATTCCTTTGTATTCCCTTGTGCATGCACATATGTTCGTGAGATCTCCTTCCATATGCATCAAAATTTCCTATAAAAATCATAGAAATCTCCAAATAAAAATTCTCAAATTGACACATGCACAAAAATGACCATTTTACCCCTAAATGAAGATGAATATATGATGATTTGAAAATAACTGATTTTTGGTTTTAAACATGTTAAAATGCACAAATATGATATTTATTTGAATAAAAATAGATAAAATATGGATATAAATATATGCACATTTACGTGCACATCAAATATCTCCACTTTTTTTTTATTCGTCCTCGAATAAAGGAATACTAAGATAAACCCATTTTCATATGGTGCATGATTGCATTGAGCATATTCAACAAGCCATTAAACCTCTAGATGTCTCTAGTAGACGAGTGTTGTCTCATGAGGGTGTTCAACAGATATTACCCACAAAATCCAAATGCAAAGTGAAAATATTTACAAAGTGCAAGATTTATTTACATTGGGATGAATGCAAGTTTTCGAAAGTATTTACAAATGAAAGATTTACTTTTAAATAGACACAAACAAGTTAAATATAATTTTTGGTCATCGTCTTGAAAATTTAAGTCATTTACTCGTCAAAATTTCCACAAAAATTAAGTTGTCATAGCAGATAGACTATAACTTGACTAGTTGTTTCAATTGATAACACAATGTAATTATAAAATGGATCCTTAGCTGATTATCAAAGTTTGTCAAAGTGGTATTTTCATTTTTTTCACAAGTCAAATCAATTAAGTAAAAATAGTGCTTGGATTTCAATTGCTTACTCTCCCTTATTTGAAAATTTTATTGATATTAACAATATTTACATATGCCTAACTTAGATAAACCGAGGAATATTCTCAAGTCAAAAACTTGTTTAATGACAAATTTTATTGATTTCAATTGCTTACGTCTGTAAGTGAACGCGAACGAGAAATATTCCAAAGTCAAAAACTTGTTTAACGGCAAATTTTCTATCGAGTTAGAAAACCGTCGATAAATTTTGAATTAAACTTTACCGCAAGCGCATGGCAGACTATCATAGTACGTAGTGACTACGGGCTAATCCGTAGGGAATTGTAGATTTTAAATTTCTATTCAATCAAATTAAACCAAAGTTGAAAGTGATTAGCTAGAAAATATAAGAAAAATGATAATGAAAAAAATATGAGAGTTAAATGACAATTTAGAGATAATTCCACTCTCTAGATCATATAGTTCAACAAATTATGAAATTATGATCTCTCTTTTTTGGTCATAAGTGAATTTAAATGAAGTGTTTATCATTAGTATGGCTAATTTGTTATTAGTTCGCTCAACATAGGTCATCAAACTATAACGCAACATTTAAACCACTTTTAACTCTCATGAAAAATAACAAGAAGTTGAAAATGAAATCTACTTTAAGCATGACTTATTAACTATTGATTAGAAATATGGACCATCAAATTTTGATTTAATTTCACTTCATTGCCATAATCATATGTAGATGAAGTGGCAATTTGTAATTCATACGAGTAAGCATAGTCTATTTGTTTTGAACAACATAGGCTATCCAACTCAATACTAAACACAAAATTACATAAACATCAACTTTCCATGTAGCACAAAAAGAGAGCAGAGATTATCAAGTTATGTTGAAGCTGCATGAATAGAGAGCTTCATTACCCCTAAATTGAAGGGGTTTAGCCTCTCATATTTGTTATCAAATCAACAAATGTGTCTTGCGACATGAAACTAAGAAAAAGGAAAATGAAAGCTAAATGAACAAGAAATAAAACTAATCTACTTGCATTAAAATCAAACTACGCTACTAGCATGAAAGGAAGTAAACAAGAAAAGAAAAGAGCAATGTATTAAAGTTGCATGAAAAAAATAAATTACATGGAAGAAATGGCTAAGTAACTATGAAAAGAAAAGAGAAGCTTTCTTTTATTTCTAAGTTAAAAACTAACTAAGAGGAAGAGGAGGGTTACATGAAGATATGGGGTATTTATATAAGTTAAAAACCCTAATTCATTTTTTTTGGAATGCCCAAATACCCTTGAGGTATTGTGATCACCAAGTATTCATTAGCATGTCTTAATCCCCCACTTAAATGTACATGAAGCTTTAATAGCCTTTTCGCATGTGCATTAGCTCCTAATTGAAAATCAAGATAAGTGCGTAGGTAGGGTCCTCCATGTTCATGAGTTTGAATTATTTTCGTTTTCATTTGCTTTGTTTCCTTTTGTGCATGCATTTCTTCATGAAGCAACTTGTATTTGAATTTATATTCCTACAAAACAACATAGAAATTTTCAAATAAATTTTAGAAAATTAACATGTGCACAAAAATGACCATTTTTCCCTTGGATGAAGATGAATATGTGATGATTTGGAATAATTTGAATTTCGGTTTAAACAAGTTAAAATACCCAATATGACCATTTATTTAATTTAAACAGATTAAATATGGTGGTAAAAATATGCACATTTACATGCACATCAAATACTCCCACACTTATCTTTTTATTCGTCCAGGATTAAAGAAAACTAAGATAAATCCATTTTCGTAGGGAGTACGATTGGATTGAGCGTATGCAACAAGCCGTAAACCCTCTGGATGTCCCGAATAGGACGAGTGTTGTCTCATGAAGGTTTTCAGCGGATATTACCCACAAAATTCGAATGTAAAGTGAAAATATTTACAAAATGCAAGATTTATTTACAAAGAGATGAATATGAGTTTTTGAAAATATTTACAATGGACTTACTTTCAAATTGACATAAATAAGTCAAATATAGGTTTTGGTTATTCTCTTGAAAATTTAAGTCATTTACTCGTCAAAATTTCCAATAAAAACGAGGTTATCATAAAATTAGACTATAATCTAACTCGTTGTTCAGTTGATAATACAGTGTAACTATGAAATGGATCCTTAGTTGATTATCAAAGTTTATCAAAGTGGCATTTTCATTTCTTTTCAATAATAAGTCAAATCAAATAAGTTAAAATAATGCTTGGATACCAATTGCTTACTTTCTCTAATTTTTTATTTGAAAATTTTATTTATATTAACAATATTTACATATGCCTAACTCACATAAATTGAGGCCAGATGTATTACCCGTGCACTGCCTTGCGGACCGATGTGAGGGTAATATAGAGGGTGGCGAGTGAACACAAAAGTATGAACACTTATCGACTGTAGGCGTTATTAAAAACAATTTTTATATACGTATACCTAACTCGGATAAACTGAGGTCAGATATACAATCGTGCACTGCCTTTCGGGCTTACGTGATAAGGGTACAGAGCATAACGAGTGAACACACGAGTGTGAACACATGACCCTAAGTGTTTATTAAAAATATATACAACTGTGCAAGAAATATTTTTTTTTGAAGAGAGAGTTTTGCAAAATCGTCTTAGCACCATTTAACTTAGAAGGTAAAAAAAGTATTACATCCTTTTATTTGAATTCAACAGTTTTTGAAACAAAGATTTTCAATCAGGATATTTCATAATTAACACATATGAACCTTCCTATATACTAGTTGAACCATCATTATTTGTAATCAAACTTCATTTTCATTTTTGTTAAGACGAATAATTTCAAAAATTCAATTTAATAAATCAAAACCATATATATATCTTACAGTGTTTCTTTAAAAATAAATCAAAATGCTTGAAAAAGGTTGTTTTTGAATTTTTTTATATTTTTTTCGAATTTTGGAAGGAAAATTAAAAATTAATCATGAAAAATCAAAAAGAAGACGAGCCTCCCCCCACACTTGATTTTGACTATATCCCCGCAATCAACCCAAGCGAAGGAGAAAAATAAAAAAATAAAAAGATGACCTATATTTACATGAAAATGAGCAATGTTTACACGAGGTCGGAAAATATATCGTCAAAAAGTAAATGAAGCGGTCATCCAAAGACCGATTCATTTGTCTCGTCAAGCATACAAGACATAGCTTAAGCTCGAAAAACCAAATCATAAAAGATTTCAAAGTTGAACATTGACTTGGAAAAACGAATTTCGTTTTAAAAATCGGATGAGTTGTTTTATTTCTGATGATTTTGGGGGTAGACAAAACAATTGATTGAAATTCAAGTTTATTTTCACCAAATTAAAATTAAAATTTATCAATGAAAACTTCTTCAAAATTATTGATTTCAAAATCAAAATGGTGATGTAACACTTCCCCGCTAGAATTTGATAACTCGTTTTCTAAAAGTCCAAATAAATCATGTTCGTTAAATTCGTTTTCCTTTATTGAATTATCAACAACTTCATTGTGTATCTCAAAATCCAAAGTTATTGTATTCAAATTTTTGAAATCGAAAAAAGGAAGATCGAATTTTAAATTTGGTTCCACATCCTCAAAAGAATTGAAATCTAATTCAATTGCCGTGTTTTCAACAACTTCATTATGATTATTATTTTCAATTTCAAAAGTTATTTGAAAATCGTCGATTTGGGTAAAAGATGGATGTTGTTTGACTCGTCACATGTTGAGATTTGGTTTTGTTGTTCATGTATTTTTTGTATGTTTCAATCAACAGATCCGTGTAATCATCGTTAATTTCGTTCATTTGTTCAATAAAATCCAATTTATGATTATTAACTTGAGAATTTTCGATTTGGACGTGTTGAGAAGAAAAATTTTCACTCGCATCATAGTCGAGATTATTTCCATTGCCAAAATTATTTGAAAAGTTTTTTCCATTTTAATTTTGAGTTTGAAATTCATTTTGGAGTTTGAAATTGAATTGGCATGGGTTATCATCAAACGTTTGAATTTTGAATTGAAATCAAATTTTAAAATCCTAGAATCGAGTTATTACACAAATATGGATTACACAAATCATTTATACTTTGATTTTGTTATATAGAGAGTTCAAGTAAAGATGAAATGCTATTTTCAAGTCTCGGGGGTTGGTCATCGTTTTGAAAACTTTGTTGCTCAAAATTCGAATTGTTTGTACAATAGTTGTTATTAAAATATTCATAAGAATTTGAAGTGAAATTATATGGATTATATTGATTTTCACAACTATTGTAAAATTCACGTGAGCGGGGAAACTCGGACATTTCAATAATGTTTTATTTTATAAAGGAAAAATATTTACAAATAGAATTTATTTTTCAAAATGGAAAATTGATCTTTTTTTGTGTTTTGGTTTTTCAATTTTTTTTTTCTTTTTGAAAAGATTTTATATTCTTTTGGATTTTTGATTTTCAAAAAAAAAAACTAGGTAATTTTTTTTGGATTATTTTTTTGAAAATTTCAAAGGAAAAAAAACTAAGTTAAAAAATATTTACAATTTTTTTTAGTTTTGGATTTTGAAATTTTTTTTGTTTTTTTAATATGCATGACTAATGCAACTAAATGAATGCAACGTTTTAATTACAAATGATTTATCCTAAGTAACTTCTAACCCAAATTGTATAATCACACATTATCTTAATCCAACAAAATAGTTCTGAGCCAGGTAACGGGCATGATTTATCATTGCACCACGAATCACTGTAGCAATGCAGTCAAAATTTTAAGTATCTTCAGAGGAATAACCACTATAATATTTACGAATCAACGTAATATTTATAAATGGTTATTACTCTATCGTAGCCTAGATACCAAGATAATTGTTCAAAGAAGACAATTTGTCAATATACAATTAAGTATTATCGATGTTTAACCGTTATTATTACTCAAATTCTATGCTGAAATGGAAAGCAGAAAATAAACGTGTATTAACAATGCAACTACGATGAAATTTGTTTTTGTTTTTGTTTTTTTCGAATGCAAATAACCAACAATACAAATAAGAAAGGGCTAAAAATTTTAGCAAGCAATTTATTTGGCAAGCAGAGCGGTAGTTTTTAGTAAGCTATTCTTCTCCTTGCGATTTTCTGCTTCGGCAACCTGAAATTTCAAAATATATGCAAGTGATTTTTTTCTAATGGAAGAAATACTAAAACCAAACAAATCAAAACAAAACAAACGAGGACAACACCAAACAAAACAAATTAGAGTTAAAACAAATATATACAATCGAAACAAAAAATTTTAACAGTGAGAAACTAAACAACGGAAAATCAAAATAAATGAAATAAAAAAGAAACACAATAAAACAAAAGATTTCCAAAAAAATCAAGAACTTATTTGTTTTTTTATTTTTTTATTTTGAAAGAACGGAGAAATGAAGACTTGAAAGAAACATAAAAACTACATAAAAGAAACAAATGAATTAAAAGGAAAAAAAAATCAAATAAAACAAATAAAATGTAAAAGTACTCAAAACCGGCCCATTTTAAAACCGAATACAAAATTCCATTCGCAATTGAAAACCGAACCAAAAATGCTACTTAGACCGAAAATGAGGATGTCATTTCATGCAAAAATCCTGATGACCGTTGGATTATAAAGACCCCCTGAATTCCTCCCCTTCATTTTGAGATCCGCACTTTTGTACTCCGTGTTTTCGGTTATTATAGCCTTCTCCAAACCGAACACACCATTATTTAGCACCGCTGATATCCTTTTTCGCCCATCCCGTATCGCTTTATTTTTCACTCTAGCACTGTTCTTACAGATCAAATTTCAATTCAATTCACGAAGTATGTCAGCCAAAAATTTTCTCCCCCCAATTCAACGTCAACTGCGATTCCAAATGCAATTTCAAGAAGTAAAGGCGATGGAGGCGTTCGAGTGAGGGCTTCGGTTGTGGAATCGCCTTGAGATAGATGGTGATGTGGAGTGAAAGGTGATTGTCTGCTACTAGTAGTTGAGGGAGATGCTTTCTGGCTAGGGAAATTTGGTTTCAAATGGATACGATGTAAGCTGGAGTTCGACCGTTCGATTTCGCGTTGAAGTATGGGTTCGCGGTGTCGACTGCTGCTATGGGCGAGGCGATTGTCAGGCTCTGAAACTTGGTCGTGGTTGGCAGTTCGACTGGTATGTGTGCTTTTTTTTTTTGGAAATTGAAATTTGGCTTGGGGAGAATGACAGTGTCGTGGCAGCGTATTGTATTGACAGTGTCAGTTTTGTGGATGTTGCACAGTTCAAGGGGGACAGTGAGGAAGTAAGTCGGGGTTTAGCACTGAAAGTTGTAGTGAAAATTGTGTGGTGGCTGATGGTAGCTGGGAAGTGTTGATACGGTTTGGCTGGGGTATATTGCAGCAGAGAGAATATGCAAGTGGCAGCAGTTGAGTGGATGGTCGGTTGTTGTTTGGGGTAAGACTGCAGCAGCCTTCACTTCAATACAACTGTATTGGTGGTTGCTCTGCAACTGGAGGAGCAGATTGATGAATGGTGTGTTGCAGGTGATTGAGAAGGAAGTGCAATGGTGTTGTGGTGATCCTCGAGTAGTTGTTGCCTGTCTGATGCAATGTATGACAGAGGTAAATGTTGAATGAATTGTTGAATGGTCAGGGTGAAGAGTTGCTCGGTGGAGTTTGGGCTTGAAGTGCATGTGTCTCTGGTCAGGGTGAATAGTCAGTGTGAAGTTCAATGTGAAACAATTGTTTGAAATTAAGGAAGTAGCAATAGTGATGATTATGTATGTTGAAGGGCAGCAAGTATTGTGATGAGGTAGGTTTGTAGTTTGTAATGTAGGTGTAAGGAGGGTTGTTTGTTGGTTGAATGGTTGAGTTGTGGAGAGGTCGATGGATGTGGGGAAATTGCTTGAATGATGGTCTGAGCTAAGGAACGGGGCAGTAGTGGTTCGTAGCAGTCTTGTTTACAGGGGTAATGAAGTTGTATGAGGGGTGGATATGGCAGAGCAGTGTTGTATGGAAGTTGGAAATGGATGGAGTAGTTGCTATTGGTGAGATGTTTGGCACTGTAAGGTTGTTTGGTGACAGGGGTAGTGGTAGCACAGTTTTGAATTGCAGTTTGAATGAATGTTAGCAAGACAGGCAAGACAGTGTAACTTTGGGTGGTGATAGTTATTTTGAATAGTTTTGAAGTTGTGAAGTGTATTTGAGAAGTATGTGCACAATGGTATGATGATGGAGGATTGATGTGATGAATAGCAGTGTTGTTGGAGTATGTAGTTGCTGTTGTGACAGTCTGAAGGGATTGTGAAGTTGACAGTAGCGTGCAATTGTATGTGGATGGAGTGGCTGGTTTGGTGGTTGTAGTTGTATTGTAGCAGTGCTAATGGCTAATGACAGTTTTGTTATGGAGTGTGTAGTGGAGTAATTGTTGGCACAGTGATGATGGTAGTTTGTGGAGCAACCGTAGGAATTTTTTGAAGTGTATAGATTGAACTGTAGGAGTTGAAGGTAGATGTAAGGAGGGAGGAAGTGAGACAGTAATTGTAAGAAAAGAAAAAACAGAGAGATATATATTGTACAATGTAAACTGAAATATAAAAAGAAAAAATGGAATGAAATTTTTTTCTTTTTCAATCGAGATTGTTTGAATGGTTTTTTTTAGATATATACAATGCAAATGTAAAACAAATAGAAAACAATATTCACACAAACAAATGCAAGCTACAAACACACAACAAATTTTTTTTTTTTTTTTAAATTGCAAACAAACACACAAAAATTCAAACGAAAATAATTCGAAGAATAGAAACTTAAAATCAAAACAAAATCCTCAGCAACGGCGTCAAAAACTTGTTAAAGGAAAAATTTTCTATCGAGTTAGAAAACCGCCGATAAATTTTCAATTAAATTTTAACACAAGCGCACGGCGTACTACCATAGTACGTAGTGAGTACGAGTCGATCCATAGAAAATTGTAGATTTCAATTGCTTACGTCTGTAAGTGAACGCGAGTGAGGAATATTCCCAAGTCAAAAACCTGTTTAACGGCAAATTTTCTATCGAGTTAGAAAACCGCCGATAAATTTTGAATTAAATTTTACCGCAAGCGCACGGCGGACTATTGTAGTACGTAGTGAGTACGGGTCGATCTGCAGCTAATTGTAGATTTTAAATTTCTATTCAATCAAATTAAAACAAAGTTGAAAGTGATTAGCTAAAAAATGATATAAAAAAAGAGAGTTAAATGAGAATTTAGAGATAATTCTACTCTCTAGATCATACAGTTCAATAAATTATGAAATTATGATCTCTCTTTTTTGGTCATAAGTGAATTTAAATGATGTGTTTATCATATGTATGGCTCATTTGTGCTATTAATTAGCTCAATATAGTCCATCAAACTATAGCACAACTTTTAAACCACTTTTAACTCTCATGAAAAATAATAAGAAGTTGAAAATGAAATCTATTTTAAACATGACCCATTAACTATTGATTAGAAACATAGATCATCAAATTTTGATTTAATTTCACTTCATTTCCATAATCATATGTAGATGAAGAGGCAATTTGTGATTCATATGACTAAGCATAGCCTATTTGTTTTGAACAACATAAGCTATCAAACTCAATACCAAACACAAAATTACATAAACATCAACTTTCCATGAAGCACAAAAGAGAGCAAAGATTATCAAATTATGTTGAAGCTACATAATTAGAGAGCTTCATTACCTCTAAATTGAAGGGGTTTAGCCTCTCATATTTATTACCAAATCAACAAATGTGGCTTGCAACATGAAACTAAAATAAAAGGAAAATAAAAG
This sequence comes from Allium cepa, assembly GCA_030765085.1. NCBI lineage: Eukaryota > Viridiplantae > Streptophyta > Magnoliopsida > Asparagales > Amaryllidaceae > Allium > Allium cepa. Next base: position 256,443,425 of record CM060929.1, read on the forward strand.
CTAAATGAACAAGAAATAAAACTAATCTACTTGCATTAAAATCAAACTACACTACTAGCATGAAAGGAAGTAAACAAAAAAAGAAAAGAGCAATGTATTAAAGTTGCATGAAAAAATAAATTACATGAAAGAAATGGCTAAGTAACCATAAAAAAAAAAAAGCTTTCTTTTATTTCTAAGCTAAAAACTAACTAAGAGGAAGAGAAGGATTACATGAAGATGTGGGGTATTTATATTAGTTAGAAACCCTAATTCATGTTTTTTGTGAATGCCCAAAATACTCTTGAGGTAGTGTGACCACCAAATAATCATTAGCATATCTTAATCCCCCACTTAAATGTACATGAAGCTTTAATGGCCTTTTAGCATGTGCATTAGCTCCTAATTGAAAATCAAGGTAAATGGGTAGGTGGGGTCCTCCATGTTCATGAGTTTGGATTATTTTCATCTTCATTTGCATTGTTTCCTTTTGTGCATACATATCTTCATGAAGTCACTTGTACTTGAATTTAAATTCCTACGAAACAACAAAGAAATTTTCAATTAAATTTTAGAAAATTAATATGTACAAAAATGATCATTTTGCCATTGTATGAAGATGAATATGTGACGATTTGAAATAATTTGAATTTTGGTTTAAACATGTTAAAATACCCAATATGATCATTTATTTAATTTAATTAGATTAAATATGGTGGTAAAAATATACACATTTACGTGCACATCAGTTTCAATTAGTTTCGTCTTCGTTTGAATCTTCTAAGTCTAGTTGAAATCTACTTTGCTAAAAATCGAGTTAACATTTGCCCTCTAAAGTATGCCTTTCGAAAATAAGCTGTGCTTTTTCCAAGAACGGGTTCCAATAATCAGTCTTTGATGGTTGACCTCTCTAGCTGCTTCAATCTTAGTGAACCGTCCAGTTCCTTCGGATCCTCTTGTTAATTATGGGTCGTTCCAAACCTTAAACTTGCTACATCCTAAGACTCTAACTCTGCTTAAGTGTAGTCCATACATCATCATCATTCCAATTTCATTCGGAATTATTACATCACATATCAAAATCATCACGTTTTCTTTTAGGATTCATTTGTTTTATTCAAATTATAAGGCATTCAAATTCTTTTATTAAATATGCATCCGTTTAAGGGTTGGATCACTTTGGATCGTTTTATACTCGATTTAACGTGCGATCTTTCCAAATCATTTATTATTTAAGTTAAAAGGACAATCTCTTCGGATCGTTTAATATTTAATTTAAGGGGTATGATCTCTTCGGATCGTTTATCGTCCAATCCCGGGTTTCGATCTCTCCGGATCCTTGTTGAGTCTGCTTACTCTCTATCAAAGGAACTCAACGACCAAGTAACCTCATCCGCTCACTCTTCAGTAAGGGGATTCGCTTTTTATACAAGCCTATCACTCGCTCTCCGACAAAGGAGCTTGCACCTTGCGCTCTGATCTCATCTCTTGAGATGGGACTTAAAGCGATCAACATCATTCATCACATTTAATATGGTTTTTTTCACCAAATCAAATAAAAGAAAACAAGCAAAAATCCTAATCGTTTATCCCAGACATCCACTTAGAGCATGCCTAGAGACTAATCTAGGTCTTGTACACGTGTAAGCGGTCTAAGTTTATTATAGTCTTGAGTAGTCATCTTAGGCATACGACTTAGAGCTTACCAAGGGACCATTCGGGATTTGTACACGCGTAACGACATGAGGTTATTATAGTCTTTAGTACTTAATATGAAAACTAAAGTGAAAGAAAGGAAACAAAAAAAGAACGTCATGAGAATCGGGTTCGACTCCCGTTCATCCCGATCATGGGATTTTGAGTTTTGGACCAGATCCCTGGTTGTTCCATGATGCACTTGCTGCATATGATGATTACTCTAACCACACGATTGCAGCTCAGCTCCTCACGTACTGTTGCAGCTAGTTCCTTCGAACCAGTTCTTCTATCAGATCACAAAAGTGTTCGCACTAATTCATTTCATGTCCATCCAGCTCATGGAAGATGCAAAAAATTTCAAAACTTTTATCCCAATTATTAGGTTATTTTCCACCTGGCTTCCTATAGAGGATCTGCCCTTTAGTGTCCAAATATATTCTTTCTGTGGTTTTATTCAAGTCAATGTAGGAAGAGAATTTCGACTCCCTCCTTTGTCGTTTTATTTCTTTGAAGTTGTCATTAGTTCTCATTTTTCCTTTGTCTTTTCCGTTTCCCGCTCCAAACAATCTCCTGTCATCCACAGCATTAATTTCAACATCCTCGTCTTTATCCTCAGCTTCAACGTCTTTCTCACGCAAATATCTCTTAATTTCATAGTAGAATTCCATAAGATCCATAGGTGGATCCCTTTCCAGTGCACCTTTGAAGTCGGTCTTACTCGCGACTCCAGATATTGCCACCATTAGGATTGATGATGGATTCGGCTTGTCAACTGATGTTGTTGTTGCATTGAATCTTGATAAATAGCTTCTCAAAGTCTCTCCGGCGTTTTTCTTATGCTTGACAGTGTCATCACATTCTTCAGTCACGAGACATGAAATCTAAACTATCTTAAGAATCCGCTTACCAATTCGATCCATGTACCAATGAAACCATTTTCCAGCTGTTTGAACCACATCGCTACAAGTTTTTTTAAGTACTATATGAAGCATCGCCACATTACCTCCTCAGAAGCACTCAATACTTCCATATGTCGGATGTATCTCATAAGATGAACTGTAAGATTTATCTTTCCGTCATGCACTTTCAGCGTTGGAAGCTTGAAATCAGGAGGATTTTATGATTTTTGGATATTAGAAGTGAATGGATTCCTATTCATATCCTTCAAACCTTTACCTGTTGATCCTCCTCTCATTATTCTTCTTACTAACTCAATAACTCGGTATTCACAGTCCAACAAAGGTCTTCATCCAAAAGCGTTATTCTATCCTTTACTCCTGTAGGGGAATTTCGTCACATACTCTGGCACGTACTACATTGGCTCCATATTAGAGTTATGTCCTTCTCCTTTGGTTCCAGTCTATCCTCCATTCCTATAGGGTAGGTCTGGCATATATTCCTCCGGTTGTCGTGCATTTGCATTTTGATTCGCGTTTCTAACTCCAACATCATTTGTTCCTATCATTCTAGCGTATCCCAAGGTCATGCTAGCTTGCCTCTGAATATGATTCTCTCGGTATCGAGTTGATTTAGGTTAGTACTAAGTTGTTTGATTGGTGGGGGCATCGTTCTAATTTTTCTACTCTAACTCCGGATGCTCCAGCATTAGCACCTTGTCATCGGTTCTGAATTCCAGCAACTCCAACTACTCCTTGTTGTCTCATCCTTTGGAAGAATCCTTCAAAAAAGTTTTGTTGTCTAGTTATCACTCCATCATACATCTCCTTCATTATTCTCTCCATCTCTTCTCTAGTCATGTAGATAGATCGATGAGAATTTGAGGACCCCCCATAGCTGCCACCAGTTCTGGTTGACTTGCTCCGATTTTAGATCTAGTACTAGGCGTCTTCATCTTCTCCAAAATCTCATAGTCAAGCTTCAAATTTTCAGATCTAGCTTTTCTCTCAGTGAAAGCACTAAAACGTTAACCCAAAAAATGGATCAACACTCATAAATCAGATGAAAACGCTAGTTCAGATTAAAAGCAAAAGAAAAGGCAGAAAGTAGACATAAACACAAAGAAGTTTTATAGTGGTTTAGCATAATATCCAGCCTACATCCACTTTATTCTATTTTATTAGTTGTTCTTTCTATGGATCACAACTAGTTTTCTTACATATGACCATACTCTAGTGGATCTCAGACTTACAGTAGAGTTTCTAGGTTGTTTGTCAGTCACTGGTACTAAGAATTTGCTAATCTAAGTTCTAGAATAGAAAATAGTTGAGGTGACTTTAATGAAGGAGATATTAGAGGTAAAGAAGTAGTAGAGTCTCCACAATCGGAGAATTTAGATGTTGCTTGGTTGCTCTATGTTTTGTATTTATAGAGATAGCAATCATATTGGGGCAGAAGCCTATTTCCAGGGAGGTCCAAACATCAGCCCAAGGTAGTCTGAAAATTTTGGGGGTCATACGAGTTAAGTTGATTACTCGATATTGAGTTATCCCCATAACCCAATGCCTATCACCTTTAAGGGGAAACTCTCACATTTCTTTTGGATCGCATTACTTGCTTCATCTTGGGGTGCCCTATATGTTTCCGTAGATCGATGACTTGTTTTGATGATCATTCCTTCATAACTTGGCTTGTTCTACAATTAACAGCAGTCAACACTGCAATTCTTGATATACGTCGTTTGGAATTCTACGAAATCACTTGGTTTTACATATAAGAGATAGAGGATAACTCATACAAAATTGGAGAGCCTAGTTGTGGAGCACTATAACTCGGTGCTGAGTCATAGGCATGACTATGGCCCGATTTATGGTGTCAAATCCAATCATGGTGAAACTTTCCCAAAGCTCTTCTTTGCTTCTTCTAAGCGTATTTTCCAAGTTTCAAGTCGTTTCGTCTTCATTTGGATCTTCTAAGTCCAGTTGAAACCTGTTTTGCTAAAATGCGGGTTAACAACTACCATTAGGGTATGGTCATCACTTGTAACTAGATCGATATTTATAGATTATGTATGCTTGTGGCTATAGAAATAGTTTGTCAAGTTGGCAATCAAGGTGATGATCATATTCGGTGCCATCCAGGAAGGGGTACACTGGTTTTGGGTTGGTAGAGGTGCAATGTTTACAGCCTTGGTACATTTGATCTAGATGTGTACTATACAAAAGGTAGTGCCTTACCTGTTATTGTTGGAATCCATTTTCCAATACGTGCCTTACGGACTTAGATGTATACTAAATATGTTGTTTAATGTAATTAATGTAACCATTCTCGCTGTGTTAAATATTTATTTTAAACCCTAAGCATTATTATAATATCATTGGATTTTCTAACAAAAAAGGGTATTTGAATATCATAAGTTAAAAATACATCTGTGTTTATGTGCAACATGGTCTTACATGATACAATTATTTTTGAAAGGTTTTATAACATTAAAATTTCATATGTTTGTGTTTCTCATGCTGGTTTACCACACTGATCCGAACGTTATTTTCTTATAATGCTTGGGTTAGCCCTAAGTATATTTCAGATTTAATTATTGATGTTTGAAGCTTAAGGAGACGAGCTAGATGCTTCCAAGACGTACTCATGTATTTTATTTTCCGCTGCATTTCTTGTATTGTGTTTATTAGCAGTTGTGAGACGGGCTGTTATAACTGTCCACATTGATGATAGATTAGTTTACTCTACTATTTTCTTTTGGAAAGATAATGTATTATTATTTATTACTTGTCACGGTGTGATATTCTGTTCTGTCTATTATTTTCGTTCACCCAAATAATCCATCTTTTCAGCACTCGAATGCTCGGCATGTGAATACCATGGATGTATTAGTGTGAACTTTTAAGGGTCGAAAATTCATGTCGTTACATGTGGTATCAGAGATTAGGTTGAGGGATTACCTAGGCCTTGGTAGAGTAGACTCATTAGAGATAGGGTTAATAGCACCCTAGAATGAGTTTGAGTTATGTGTGTATGTATGTATGTGTGTGTTTCTATATATACATATACATATACATATACATATACATATACATATACACACACATATATATATATATATGAGCGTGTATTTGTTAGTGCTATAAGGATATTTTAAATTGTGTTAATTGACCTGTTGCGTGGTTTAAGAATTTTTGTTGATACAAAAGATACTGCTGTGTCGATATGGGTTTCTAAGCACTTGGATAAGGAAAACTAACATGGTATTGTTTTTGAAAATGATAACTGAAATATATTTTTCTCTAATTATATTTTGTTTATAAAGGAATAATTCTCAAAAATTCATATACTTATTTATGATGATTTGTTTATTAGGAAATGATAATATTCGATTATTATCATTTATTGTTATATTAGTCATGCTAATAGAAGCATTGACTATTGTTATTGAATGATTATTTATTCTCAACCAGTTTATAAACATTTATTATTTGATTCAATTAAGTACGAACTCCTAGTGAATAGAGTTTCACGGTTTGACTGTATGGTGTCCGGTAGTAACGTTGTCATAAAGGTTTATAACAAAGGAAAGTTATCTAATATGAAATGATTTTATAAATTGGGTTTATAAAGATGTGATTTATAATTAAAGAGGATTTTTGAGAATTTAAATCTTGGTGTCATCGAAAAATATTTTAAATGATTTTTGGAAAAAAATTGTAATATTATTACTTGGAAGTATTTGTTAGTATAAGTATTTTGGGAACATAATTTTAAGTAAGATACATTTTCGTTGGATAGGTCATAGAAAACATCTCGATTAGTTTTGTGATAATCTGAATAATCTTCTAAGTGACAATCGAATGTTTACTTAGGCAAACGTGGTAGTGCACTTAGTAAATCATTCCCTTTATAATTATGCAGTAGAAACGAGTTCGAATCAGAAAGAAGCTAAAGCAAGTTTTAATGAATAAAGTGCCAAAGCTATTTTATATATATGAGAAGTATATATGGTGTTGTTTCAAAATGGGATTCGAAAAGGAGAAGAGGTATTTTTATGTTAACTAGTTTGAGTGGCTCGAAAATGACTAAAAATGGATAAGAGATGTGTTCCGATGATAAGCGCTTCTCTTAAATATTACGCTTCTTAGTAAAGGAATGTATGATACTACTTGGTAAGGACCGGTTCCTTGTTATCATTTTGGTTTTACTCGGTCTATATTTATATTTTATATAAACTAAAATATACAGTAGCATTTCAAAAGGGTTTTAGTTCTTAAGTTTCCTTAAAGAAATGAAGTCAAAATAAAAGATATTTTGATAAAAAAATGTGTGTTGATAAATGAAACTTTTAAGATGGGTTTACATCACTCTTGGTTAGAGAAGAAATATTTTAGTATAAGTTTAATGATTAAAGAAAGTTTTAATAAACTATGTGTTATTAAACTGTGTCTTTTTTTTAACATCTAAGTTGTGATAACCATTGGATATTATTGGACCGACTAATAAACATCTTTACTTTAGAAGTGTCTAAGTAAAAGTAGACTGAATGGGTAAAGAGATCGAAAAGGTCGACGCAGTTTAAGATTATTTGTTTGGGCTTGCATCTAAATTTAAGGAAAAAGAAAGATAGAAGATTAAATTAGATAGTTTTGTATACTCTTAGGATATAGTAGGGTATTATACAAGTTTAAAACTTAAGTATATTTTATGAAATGTTTTCATAAATAAATTTTGAAAGTAAAAATAATCGGTGTGGTTAAAAAACCAATGGAATAAATACATAAGTTGTACGTAGATCATTTTATTCACATAACTGTTTTTGATCCAGATTTTGAGTACATGATTTCGAGGTGATTCACACCAATCCGAATAGGGAATTTTCACTCGATTCTTGATGGTGAACACTTGATACAGATTCTTGATATGATTCTAAAGTTTTCTATCATAGCATATGGCTATGTAAGGAGAATATAGGATTTTAATCAAGGAATCTAATCGGAGTCTGTAATAGGGAAGTCGAGTGAGAGATATTAATTTGGAAGCGAAATGTATGTAATCGAACAAGGGATCAGATCTGGTGAGTGTTGAGCATGCATGATAGAGGATTCTTGCTTTGTGAACTATGACGAAGCTTAAACTCTCACCCTTACATGTCCCTTTATGGGTTGGTGTTGCGGTCGAGAGGCTAGCTGTAAAATCAAATTCGATGTTATCATGGTGTAGTCACCTTCGAAAAGGGAGAACAATTACATATGGCATGTTTATGTGAGATATGTACATGTACGGGCTTTAGTATATTGTATGCTTCTTACATTAGAAATGCAAGTTACATAATTTTATATGGCATGTTTACATGAGATGACTGCTATATATGGTTTAGAAGACCTAAATTTAGGATATATGATGGATGAGTTGTTTTATTGTTTCATTTGTCATATTTAACTTTCTTTTGGGTTATGTAAGTGAAATACAGGTACATGGAAGAAAAGGCTTACTAGTGGCTTTTGGTTTCATGAGTAGACTTAGCTTGCTCACAAATCGTACATATTTATGCTTAATGAGTGTGTTTGCTATGTCACACACACTCTCTAAGGTATATCGTATGTACATATTATTGTTATATTGTCTCCAGATATCGAAGGTCCTAGATATGGGCTTATATTGATGTTGTGATTTTTTTTGGACCTGGCCACGTAAAAGAGGTGTTGTCGAAATTTTCTATAATATAATGAACTTTATAAGACTAAGGGTTACGAGACATTTTCTTCCTTTGGGAATTTCGAGGACGAAGTTCTTTCAAAGGGAAAGAATGCAACGACCTGGAATTTTATCATTTTGATTGTGAATATTTAATTAATTTTAAATATTTAAATAATTGATTTTAAAAGCTTAATAACTCCTTTTAATTAATAAATGATGATGGTAAAATTTTAATTAATATTAATGTGATTAATATTTTTTAATAACAATTTTTTAATTAACACGTGAAATTATCGTCCCGGGAACCGAAATTATGTTATGATTACGGAAATTGTCAACATCAGATCCATTGAAATTAGGGGAGAGAGAGCTTCGTGTTGGTGTGTGTGTTGGACGGTGCGACAGTCAAGAGGGTTGATCGACTTTTAAAAGCCGTAGCCAGGGTTTGGTTGTGTCGAGGCTAGAGGTGGAGTTTGGTCAAGGCGATGGTGGATTTGAGTTGCTCGTGTGAAGGGGTGTCAGGGAGACAACGTGGAAGGATGTGGTGGCATATTATGGGATGTGACTTATTACTGTAGCATAGTAAGGTGACTAGGTCACGATTCACATTGCGACGTCGAGCTACAACTGGCGGAGTCTGATGTGGAGAGGATGTGAAGAGAAGTGCAATGCAACTGACGGTGCGACGATTCATCGAGTAACAGAGGACAATTGGAGGAGAGAGGATCGATGAATATTGGGTATTGGCATATCATGTACAGGGAGTAGTTAAATTGGGTAGCATGGGTTTATTTGGGTAATTTGTTAAGTTAATTAATAAATAATTAAATTATACAATCCAAATTCTTATAAAATTTGTAACTTTTGCATATAAGGTCCAATCGAGACGCGGTCTTTTGCGTTACGCTCATAGGAACCAGAGCTGATTTCATCAAGTTTGTAGCAAGAAGGATTTTGATCTAAAATCAAACGTTGTTCGATTTTAGATCAACTACGAACGCACAAGCATCGGTTGGAATTTTGGTGAGTTAACTCACCTTTGGATGACCATTATATGTTATGTAGTTAATAAATTATTATCTATATGCTTGAATGATTACTTTGTTTGGTTTGGTTGAATTTTTATTTTGGAAAGCGGATTGCATATTAATAAAAAGGAGGTTTTTAAAAGGAATGTTATTAATAGAAAGGAGATTTATAAAAGGAGTATTGTAAATAAAAAGGAGACATGTAAAAGGAGTTCTGTAAATATAAAGGAGATTTGTAAAAGGAGTTCTATAAATAAAAAGGTGATTTATAAAAGAAGTCTTGTAAATAAAAAGGTGATTATAAAAGGATTTTTATAAATAGAAAAAAGATTTATAAAATGAGTTTTGAAAATAGAAAAGAGATTTTTGAAAAGGATTTTTATAAAAATAATAAGATTTAATTTTTATAAACGATCATTTTAAATTAAGGTGTTATGGAAAGTTTTCTTTTCATACTTACCACCAAATTCCAAGGTAGGGAAACTCGTTCTTATCTATGAGAGTTTAAGAATATACATTGAGGCAAGGATAGCAGGCTAAGTTGTCCGACTACATTGTTAATCGAGGGAGCGTAAAATTTTGAAATCGTAAAGTGGTGGTAAGTATATTTGGTCTAATTTCCGTGTGATCCATTTACTTACACCTAAAGGTGGTTTGGGTTCATAATAAACATTTTTTTAAATGACATTTATTTTGGTCATTTTAGTATACTTTTGAAATATGAAGTCTCTCGTGATATTTTGTGAATATACCTCATACCATTGAGATAAGTATATGGTTACATTTAAGTATACGGTTACATTTCTTTTTTTTTCCTTCCCCTTCAAAGAATTAATTAGAAATCATCGCGACCTTCAAACGGTGATTCGGTCTCCCCCTTTCCTTTGCGTCTTCTCTCTCCTCCAATGCCTCGTCTTTTTCTCCCTTACTCCTCCGCGTCTCCAATAGCCAAGAAACGTAAAGACAAACGTTGGCTAGCCGCTTCTTTTAGTCATCCATCTATTACCATATCTGGCCGTACCTTTTTTAATCTGGAGTCGCAACCTTCGGCTTTGGTTTTAGATTTGTCCCCTATCAACGTACTCAATCCTATGCCGCCTTTGCTTCATACTGCTACGCTTCCACTTGTCGATAATCTCCCCTACATGCTTCTCAATCATGTTCTGCCTTCGCCTCGGAATGCTTCGCTACCTATGGTCGATAATCTCCCCTACGCACTTATCTCGAGCTCAGAACTAGATGATTTCCATGCCCATTCTCATGGAGGTGCTTTCCCTTTGTTAGGTATTACAACTATTATTCACTGATTTCGCGTTTGGTATCAGCAATTGGCAATTGGGTGAATGAAGCAGGCTCTGTTAGTTTCGGAAATATAGACTTTGATCATTTGCGTGATATTCCTTTTGTCTCGTCTAATCATGTTGCGCACATGGCCCCTGATAGGATGAATGCCATAGTGATGGCTTCTGGTGCGAATAAAGCTCCTTTCGAGTTGATCGGCTATGTATCAGTTTCTGTAATATCACCTGTACTTGCACAAATGTCCATTCCAGTTCCTTCTGAAATTCCAGTAGGTAATGCATTCTTTATGGATTGTTGTGATGCCACTGATAATATTGTTTCTAAACCGGTCTGGTTGTCTCTGTTTAAGACTTTGCCTAGGAATTTCGGTGCGTTCTCACCATAGAAATTCAGCACATAGGTCATTGATGGGATAAGCGTAATTCAACCAGCTGTTCTTCAGGAGGTGGAAAGCCATTGGTCTGACCACTTCCTTAATGCTACCTCTTCTTACTCGATGGTACGTGAGCACTGTAGGCGAGCATGGAAACTGAAAGGTTCGCTTCGTGTCTAATTTCTAAATTCCTTCTTTTTTAAATTTGGCTCCAAGGAAGACCATCTTATAGCGTTTGACACTACTTCCCTCATTAATGAGGGGAAACCCTTTATTATGACTCCTTGGAGTGTTGGTATAGACAGTGTTAGAGAGCAGATTCTTTCTATTCCAGTTTAGGCCACGTTCACCGATATACCTTCTGTGCTTCAACCTCTTATTGGTTTGAACTGGCTAGAGAGCCTTACTGGGGATTTCAAATTCTTTGATGCAAATATCGCAGCGTGCAAGAATCTATTATATGTTAGGGCTTTGATTGAAATTACCCCACAAAAACCATTACCGTCATTATTGAAAATAAGAACCAAGGAAGACCACGAGATGGAAATAAAAGTTAACTACAGCTGGAAGCTTGACGTTTGTTCCATATGTAATTTGTTTGGTCATACTATGGAGGAATGTCATAGGATTGCCCCTCTATCTCCTATTGATAAGACCCCCCCTCCCTAGGACGGAAATGAAATGGGTACGTAAGGTTAGAACTTCGCTTCCCTCTGATCCAGTTGTTTCTGCTCCTCCCGTTGAGGAGACGGAAACTGATGCTGATAGCGATTCTGATGATGATGTTGTTGTATGGGAACCAGAAGAGTGTGCTTGGATACATGAGGCATCGGAAATAAGGTATGATCCACAGATGCATAGATATCACATGTTCTTAGGTGAACCTAATGAGTCAAGGAGGTTAGTGTACCAAGTAGAGGGAGTTGGTCTTACTCTGACGACCGTTGGGATTGTTGGTGCTAGGAATTGGTGGTAATTCTTAGATCCAACTTAGTACTGGATTTATCTCTACTCTTCACTTTCGAGGTTTTTTGATCTGAATCTGGCTACGTACTTTTCTACTGTTCGGCAAGTTATAGGCCTTGGTACTGATGTGGATATCAACCATGACAGGGAGGGTTTGATCCCTTCCGAGTAGTCTAGTCCTTATGTCTAGATCCTATTTTTCCTTTTATTCTTGTATTATGTGGTCTGGCCACTATAAACCAGATTATAGTTGTTCTGTACATGTACAGAACACTTGTTTTTGTTTATATACATAATGGCACAGCCCACTCTAAAGCCGGCTGATTTTGCCAAAAAGTATATGGTTACATTTTCTAAGTGTTGAAAGTGTATGGTTTGTGAATATACTTTTACTGATGAGATATGTATATGGATATTTTTTAAAGCCTTGAAGGAATATAAATAAAGAGTGAATCAGTAATATACATATGTATATCTTTGTAGAGGTATTCAATACAAGTATTTACAAAGTGACTTTAATCAACAAAAGGATTAATTAAAAGGACTTAGTGGTTGTTTACGTGCTTAACCATGCTTGGTTTTCATATGAAGTTAAATCTTTGATTGGATTGTTTGCGTATTTGATAGTTAAATAAACGACTATCAAATCTTGGTCAGGTTTGTAACTATCGATTGTCGATTTGGAGAGACCGCGATCAGATATATTATATGAAAACCACTTCGAACTGGCATCAACAATCGAACTAAAGACATGTTGAAGATGATAGAGTAAAAAATGGAGTTCTTTGAAGTGCAAGGGCTACTTGCTACTAATCATGAGGGTGATTCCAAAAAGGATGTAGTAAAAGTAGTGTCTTCGCATTTGTTCAGTCCCAGAATAACTTGTATGATGAATGTTGACATTGCATTTTTCCTAGAGGGCAGTGTTAGCATTCCAAATGGGATTTGCGAAAGGTAAAATGTAGACTCAAGCCTTACACCCAGAAATGACTAAAACATGGTAGATGTTGCATTGCTATATAGTTCTCTACTATTAGGCTATGGTCATCACTTGTATCAAGATCAATATTTACAGATTATGTATGCTTGTGGCCATGGAAACAGTTTGTCAAGTTGGCAGTTGGGGTGATGATAATATTTAGTATTATCTAGGAAGGTGCAGATCAATTATGTGCTAGTAGAGGTACAATGTTTGTAGCCTTGGCATACTTTATCTAGAAGTATACTATATAGAAGGTAGTCCCTTACCTTGTCATTGTTAGAAGGTAGTTACTTGCAAAATTGTAAAGCACCACGAGTTAACCAAACATGTCAGTGCCGACATGTTTCCTTAGTTCGAATCACTACAAACTTTCTTTCGTCCTTCTTCTTACTATGTTTCGTTGCATCCCATGTTGTCTCCATCGATTGTTGGTTGATTTCGATTATTGTTCCTTCGTTGCTTGGTTTATTCTGCTTTCTTTAATTTCTTCTCTTCAATCCATGAAATAGCTCCTAAGATCTTTGAAAATCACTTAGCCACATATGGGAAAGGTTAGATCATAACTCATGGTTAGTTATGGATGCTTTGGAGCTTCAGGAGACGAGCTAGATGCCTCCAAGACATACTCACATATTTTATTTTCCGCTGCATTTCTTGTATTGTATTAATCAACGTTTGTGAGGACAGACGGTTATAACTGTCCAGGATGTTATAAGTTAGTTTACTCTAATTGACGTATGTATATTACATTTTTATTTTGTAAAATTCATGTGTATATTATATACTACTCATCATAATGTGAGATTATGTTCTACCTTTTATTTTCTTTCACCTCAACAATTTGTCTTTTCGACACTCGAATGTTTGACATGTGAATATGTGGATGTATTAGTGTTGACTTTGGAGGGTCGAAAAGGCCGGTCAATATAACTATTAGGGGCACGAAGGGGTTACGTACTGATAGTTATTGGATAACTATGAAATAACTCATTTGACATTTTTCTATTGGTTAATATAACTGAGGTCAAACAGAAAAATTTATGTGCCTACTTTTATATAGTTCTCTTGATTTGAGAATATTGTTGACCTTCAATATGAAAGCTCCTCCTTGATTATAGTTAATTCTTGGCACGACGATCATTGAACAACTATAGTTGGGTTGAGTGGATGTATTAGAAGTGAAACACTATTCAAGAGAGAATTTGCCTCATCGGTTCTATAGGGTTTGTATCATGGTCAACTGAAGTCAATTCAACGTAAATCTATGATAAGAGTAGTTCAGTTAATAGTAATTGTTATTATTAAACCAAAGTATTTGTATACAGAGTATAGAGTTGAATATGGATGGAATTTTGACCATTACAAAATTCTATAAGTCCTAAGTGATATAGTTTTTACAAAGAGAATTAGTTAAATAAATGTCAGTACCCGGTAATGCTCAATAAAGTAAAATTGGATTTTACCAATATCGATTAAGCAATAAATTTAGCCATAATATCACACCACCTTGTAAGTTAAGTGTGAACGTTAATATTCAAATTGCTCGATAATAATAGCTGATCAAATTTACAACTATGAGTCATGCAACCAAAACGTTGAATACCCCTGTTACCACCTGATTTAATTAAATTATAATTGCTAAAAATTAATTAATATTTACGAAATATTAATTATAAAATTTTATTTGATGTATACTGAACAATATTAAACAATGTGTTTATAATAATTATAAATATACTGATCGATATACGATATGGTACGCATTTAAATTGGATTTAAATATAACGAATATTATTCGGTCCTTAAAATGGACTTGAGGCCCACATGGGGATGATAATTTCGACTAGGAAGTGGAAAGGTCGAGCGGGCCAAGGTTTGATAGGTAGGTTGGGTTTGAATGTTTATAAAGGAAAGAAATGGTAAAGAGAGAACTAAGGATGGTAATACACTTTTGACCATTGTTTCTCCTTTATGTAATGCCAATTAATACTGACTTTTACTACACTTTAGAGACTTCCCTTTGCTGTAAAATTTCGACCAGCAACTCCCATTCAAGGTTAAAAAAATCCAAACACAAAAACACATCAAATTCAATCTAATTCCATTGGTGGTGGGAGCTGCATTCGGGAGCAGGAATCTTCTGAATTCATTCTTTACTTATTAACATATATATATATATATATTAATGTTTAATATATCATCATTTTATATATTAGTTTAGACAGTTATCGATGTAATGAATCAGTATATAAATGTGCTGTCACATTGGATGGTTATACTTAAATGTGCATATAAAAAAATATTATTATTTAGTGTACATGCTACATCCTCACGGTTGATTAAAAAATTAATTAAAATAATATTATTAAATTATTTTATTAGTTAAACCTAAATATAAAATATTAAATCATAATATATATATTGATTAAAAAAATTAAATTTTTTGTTTATACTTAAAAAGCATTCGACGGTAAAAAAATTATCATATGTAAATATATATGTATATATACACTTAATTGTTTGTTTTATTTAAAATTATATAACTTAATAAAATACATTTATACACATTTATAAACATTAGAAAATTTTTGGAAAAATCTTATATAATATAAAATATAGATTATAATTTCAAAAATAGTTTTTTAACAATTTTTTTACTTAATTTCTATGTTTTTTAAATTATTTAATAAGTATTTTATTAAGATATTGATAAATCGAGAAGGAAAATTAAAAAAATTGTTTTTGGCCAAGAGCAACAGCAAATTTATTTTTGTCAAAAAAAAGTATATATATATTTATAACTAGTTATACTTATATATAGTATATACATATAGATTAATTCAAAAAAATTCGGATTATATAATATATAATAAATACACTAAGTTATTTTAAAAATTAATATTTAAAAAAAATTGTAATTTAATTACTTTTACATATACATACATACATATATATATATCATATATGCTTTATGATAGTAATATATAACTAATATTTTATAATAATTATATTATTAAATATATATACACACGATAATTTAATGCACATATATGTATATTTAGACAATACATTTATATACACGAAGAGCTAACATGTCAGTTGCGATGTAAATCTCATCATCTATATACGGGTATGTTAAACTATGTACATATTATCTTGTTGCATGTTCCCGCATACACATATGTGTACATGATACACGTATATGATATATTACAAATAATTTAAAATAAAACATTATTTTAAATTTAAATAAAATATTGATTTTATTTAAAACAAAATTAGAAAAGTTCAATTTAGACTACATAGGCCTATTAAAGACCGAATAAAGGAATAAATTTGAAATTTACTCTCTAACTCTGCTACGGGCTGGTCCAGTTTCATAAAAAAATCCTTTTCAAAACATATTCTAAATTACATCCATATTTTAGTTTTTAATAAAATTTGTCTTCTGATTTTGATATGAAGTCTGAATTTTAGTCGCATATTTATATAATCAAAACCATTTTTTCCTTCTAAAAAATTGCAAACATTTAAAGATTTTTCTATAAAAAATCGTTTAGCAAATATTTTTAGTTTAGAAATTTTTGAAAAATGCCAATATTTGTCGATTTTCTGCAAATATTTGCAGATTTTTTTACAAATATGCTGAAACTTAAAAACATGGCTTTTTTAAAACTTCTTTTTAAGGAGGGATGGTTGTGTATTTTGAAACTTAAAGAAGTTGTTTTAGAAAAGTTCTCATTAGTATAAAGAATGAGTTTAGATTGCTTATTATAACATATGTCATAGCTGATCGTCTCCTTCAAATATCTTGACACACTTTTATCTACTTGTAGGTGCAATTCAAAATATTGAGAAACACAAATCAAACCACAAAGTTGTAACATCCTTCAAAGTAGTAACATACACGAGTCTTTCCTAGTGGAAATTTATTCACTATATGTGACTCTATATTATCTTATTAAGTTAACAATAATTTGTATACATTAATATTACCATAATTTGTGTCTATTAGATATAAGGTATCATCTTGCATGTGTCAATTAGCACATATGGGTTGGTTGTATGTTCGACACTTGGTAAATCAATACTGTGACAATTGTCATTCAAAGAAAGGATATGTACATGCAACATGAGAGGTGTATGACACTTTTCATTTTAATAAACAACATACATATGCATGTTGACATGTATCAATGATAGTTATAACAACTCTATGATGGTTAGAGTGTTATAAATAGTCTCTCGCCTACACTTGTCAAAAATGACCAAATATGATATAAGTATTAATGCCTTGTCTAAATAGTTAATATCAGACAATATCATTGACATATCACCAATATATCTCATATCGCCCCTTAGTCGATATTACTTTCAAAATGTCAATAAAAATATCGTTACTGATTTATCGTTTGATATCTACCGAAATACCACTCCGATACTTAGGTATAATACCCGATATTTTTGATGAATATTTACCATTATTATAAGTATTGGTGAGAATCAAATGACTAATAAATATCTTCATGTTCTTAAAGTTTTATTTTAGTATATGATGAATGACAATATGTAGCAAATATGAAATCCAAATGCTATGATTTTTTAATTTTAATCATAATATTTTTGTCTATGCATAAGTTTTTCAATAAAGAAAAATCTACTTATTTCATTATTTCATATATTTTATTTTATGTGAACGCTTATCACTAAAAACAAGATCGTTAAATGCTACTTCTCTTTTTAGCGGTAATTTTTGTTTATCATTTCTGATTAGTAAGTTAGCTTATGAAGATTCATTCGTTTTTTTTGTTATTATCATGTACCGAGAACTAAAAATTAAGCAGAAGTAACTTTATACATTTGCATAAATAAAGAAGGGGCTGGAAGTAGTAATTAGTATCAAACTAATGTTAATTTTTCGATAATTAAAGGGAAAATGAAAGCGAAAAATCTACGAATATGGAATTTGAAATAATACTGATGATTAAATGAATGAAGAAACAAAGAATGTAGAATAAAAATGAAAAAAAGGAGAATACACACATTATAAAATTTTCTTAGTTTTTATGAGCCTATTTGTGACATGTATGTAATAGAATATCCCAGTAGATAGATTGTAATCTGAAGCAGTAATTTAGCAATATAGATCCAAATATTTAAAAAATTAAGATAATTATACCATTATAATATGGTACAATATATTTGTAGTTTGTTATAGACATGCCTCATATATGACGATGTTATCACGATATCTTAAAATATATCATATTAGTACTTAACCGATACATACCCAATACCGATATCAACTACTTAGTGCCTTATATAGTTCACTTTCTCATCAAATAGAAACCATGATAAAGTAGCAGAAAAGATATTGTGATAATATAATTCACATTCTTCTTCTTCTTCCAATTCCATGGAAAATGATCTAAAACAATTCTATGAAAAGTGAAAATGTATATAATTTATATATTCATGTTTAATATGTACATAAACTGCTAGTTTAAAATTTCATACTATAAAGATATGTGAAGATTTAATTTGGTTCAATCATTTATTTCTCTCAATTGGTATCAGAGCAGTTTGTGATTTCGTTTACTTAAAACAATGATTTCATCTTGTTGTTTTAAATTGTTTGATTTTGTAAAGTATGCGCGAAGTTTACTTTACAGTATCATATACACAATTTAAGCACTAACATGTTACTACAATTGATAATAAGTCTTAGTTATATTTATGTTTCAAATTCAAAGCGTATAAACTATTATTTTTGAAGGGTTATTTTATTCACAATTAGATTACTCTACCCTTGACAATGAAGATAACACCATGCGTTGATATAGTTAATGCAAAGAAATTGCGTCTTTAAAAACATTCTGTCTCTTTAAAAAGATATTCAAAGTCTTACCCCTTCATTATTTCACGTTGGCCAACAAAATTGCATCTTTAGGTTTCATAGCATACAACCTAAACCGATGCAAGAATTTATTCCCTAGTTGACCAGAAGAACTCATGGATCCTATCTCAAGCTTGCAGAGCCACATTGTTATCAATTCTTCTAGAAAACACATACATTTCACAAGCTTAAATGCATAAAAACCACCATATGCCAGTCATACATTAGAAAATGCTGCATCGGATCTATCAATATGTTGTAAACGACGTTGTTGGCATCACAAATCCATGGGATACCTAGCACCTTTCATTTCTGTTAGGAATGTGGATTACGGATCTTAAGGCTAGAATAACACTAGAGGGGGGGTGAATAGTGTTTTGTGGATTTACTAAATCTTTTTGAAACTTGTGTAATTTAATGACCAACAAATACAATACACAAACACAGATATAATCACAGAATCAGACACAGATGCAAATAATAAATAAAAGCAGTAAAGGATAGAACACACAGGATTTTATACTGCTTCGGAGTTACCCTACATCCAGTCCCGCACAATTGTACGGATTTCTTTTCAAAATAATCTCCCAGATTACACCCTCAATTTCAAGGCCATGAGGTACACCCTCATGTATTCGAGTTCGGGGCAAACTCTCTTGATCTATCAGACCATAAGATCACCTAATCGATTTCCGGGGCAACAATCACACCCAATTGATTTCAATGCTCAACCGCAGCTTTTACTCAACAGTTTGATTTACAAATAATCCTATAACTCTAAATAGCACTGAGATCTTATGAAGAGAGTGGCAGAGAATCAAACAAGAGATAATCAAGTTCGATTCACTTGGTATTTCGATAGAGTATAGTTTGGGATTCTTTAGAATAAATGTGGAAGATGAAGAGGAGAAAAAGTGAATGAAAATCTAGTAAAAATTCGTTTAGAACTTATTGGTATTTGTAGAGATCAACAGTCATATCTATTCATGAAAGGATACGATGAATAGACACTTATTTTGAAATTTTAAAATTAATGGGCACCATGTCGACATGGGGGTTAGGAGTATGTCGACATGCCTTAGGCAAAAATGGTGATTTTGATTTTCTTATTAAAATTAGTTTCTATAATTTTTCAAAACAATTTTTAAACTTTTATAAATATACTTGAATGTAGTTTAAACATATAAAAGAGTTTAGAAAGTAATTTTTAATACATAATCTTAATCTGTAAAGTGATTTAAAATCTGAGCATATAAATATTTAAAAGCTAAATATTAAAACAAGAGATAGTTTAAAATCAAGGATAATTTTAAAATCAATATATTAAAAATGATAAAGATAATTTTGAGGCCAAAGTATTTCAAACAGGTGCGATGTCTTTTTGAAAAGAAGGTTTTGAAAAACATTTTAAAAAAAGAGATATATTTTTTAAAAGCATTTTCATAAAATTAGTGGATATCAAAATAAGACCACTATATGTTCCACTAGATATTGTCGTGGGTTCCATCCCACTAGCACTAGGGTTTCTTTCCTTTAACAGGCTCGAAGTGGATTCCATTCCATGAATAAATTTCTAATAAAGATGTCAGTGCTTTCAAGAAGTTTTAACATAATTCTAGACTCAATACTTATCTTGTACTTTGAAATCTTGAACTCTTGATATCTTGACACTAATGAGTCTTCAATCTTGATATCTTCGATCTTTAAATCCATCGGTCTTGTATCTTTATATTGTACAGTCTTCATTCTTGGTACATGCATGTTTATATCCTGCATATACATATATATCTAAACTATAATGTTAGTATTTATATTTTATAATAATTCCCTAAGGTTGTTTTCATCAAAACCATCCTTCTCAAGGACTAACAATCTCCACCGTTTTGATGATGACAGCTTATGTTTATAAAATATACTTCACCTTTACTATAACTCCCCCTAAAACTAATAACTCCTCCTAAAACTAATAACTCTCGCTTAATCTAAGCCTAACTACTCTAACTACTATACTCTATTTTATAATTCCTCTCCCCCCTTTGTCATCAACAAAAACTAATCCTATACTAATATAACTCCCCCGTAATCTAATACTGGAGTACCTGTGACAAATTAAGATGGAATACACACACACACACACACACACACATATATATATATATATATAACATGAGTTACTTAATGAAAACATAACAAATATGATAGTTTAAATCCAATAACCATATATTATGTTTCATATAATTTTATACATTCCATTCAAACCAAATTAATTCTAATCAAAGCAAATCAAATCAAATAATTCAAACCAAACAATTCAAATCGAATCAAACAGTTCAAATCAAATAGTTCAAAAACAAGCAATTCAAACGATAAGGAAATCAAATAATTTTAGAATCTTCAACCTATCCTTCTTCTCCAAAAATAGGGTCCTTTTTAATATCTTCCCAATCTTCATTATCTTGAATCAAAGTTCCTTCAAGACTTGCATTGAAATCATCTTTGTTTAGGGAAGAAGTCATCCAACGAAGGGCATCGAAATGCTTCTCTTGTTCTTTTATCATCTGCATTTGACTTAATTCTAAGTGCCTTTGATTGCGGAGAATAAAAGTAAGTATATTCTTGAATGACTTGAGAGTTTCTTTAAGATTTTCACTTAGATTTGGAAAAGAGGATGCCATTTTTGATAAATAGTTAAAAGATGCAAATAGAGATGAGTAGAAATAAAGAGTTTACAAATTTCTTGAAGAAAAGGTGTTTAAATAGGCAGGAATTCGTTTAAAATGAATAGACGCAAGTTAGTTATTTTAAATTCTAAAAAAATAACTAAATCAGACAGTTATATATCGACATAGGGTCTTGGGGTATTTTGACATGGGTGTGTTGATTTATGTGTCTTCTTTGTTTTATGCATAAGTATGTATATATATAAACTTATATACTATTCTATCATTTATTCCAAAGACATGATAAGGTAGAAAAACATAAGATAGATAAATTTATAGATAGATGATCTAATACAAGAGACACTTCATAACATGATAAAGATCAACACAAGTTCATACAAAATAAACTAGTACATCACATCCTAGTTTTTAGAATGTGCTAGAGGATAAGGAGGATGATGATAGGCCAAGTTTCCGACCAACTTTAGCAAAGAACTTGTTCATATTATGAGTCATTTTATCCAATTTCTTACTAACGGATCTTTTGAGAATCCGCTGATTTTTCACTATGATCTTTTGATTTTTGAGGAGAGTTTTGTTGGAAGGATTGTTAGTATTGATAGGATATTCAATACTTTCCAAGGAGAAGCCTTCATTCTCTTCTTCAATTTCCACTTCTTCCACCTCCTCTTCTTCTTATTCCTCATTTTCTTCTTCCATCTCTTCATGTGCCAACCTTTCATCCTTTTCGGTAAGAGATTCATATTGTTGAAATATGAAGGGAATTTTCATAAGAGAGATATTGGCATGATTGAACACTTTTCTTAAAACAAATTCTTCCCTTTTATAATCAGCACCAAAATAATTAAAAATCCGAGTGAGATAGATTCCATGATACAAAGTATTCTCACCCATTTCCAAATTCTTAGGACAAAGTTCATCCAAAATCATTAGCGCCCAATTAATGTCATAATGACCAAAAATAGCAAAAAGAGCTTTACAAACTTTCAAAGTTGGTTTATTGAAATTTCCCGATCTAGGAGAGATAGTATGTTGCAAAAGAAGATTAACAATACGTGCTTTCGGACGAAAGTTACGATTTTTAAATTCAAAGTTGTCATATCCTTCGAAAATATGATGAAATGTCTCACGGTCATGTTTATCAATATTAAAAGTAGAAAGATCCATTCTCAAATTCTTGCAATTGAGAATGTTCTGCAAAATTTCACAATTTAAAACAATTTTAGTGCATTTAACACTACTTCAAATTTCATTTTCATTTCCTTCATGAAAACCACGATTCAAATTCACATAAAACATTTTAACAAGATTTGGATAGCAAACAAAATCATTTTCAGAATTGTCAAAAAGACTAAGAATATGGTTCTCTTCAAGAAGAGTATTGATTTCATATGTAGAGAAATCGCTAAAGATAGAAAACTTTCCCATATGAACTTTTTCGTAATTAGCATAGCTTATATAAGCTTTGATTGCTTCCGGATCATTACAAAGATACTCCTTAATGGTTTTTGACAGTCTCATTGTAGATGGAGTGGTTGAAGAAGCCATTTTTGAAGAGAGTAGAGAATTTGACAGAGTAAAAGAGAGTTTGAGTTTTGAAATGAAAGTGAAAAGATATGATAGGATAAAGGAAATAAATAGATATTCAATAGTCATGTTTTCTGGTCAAGAGGTACCTTTTTAGGACATTGGAGTTGGTGAAAAGGTGGAGAGAAGTTCAAAGATTTGAATTCAAATTCAAATTTCAACTTTCTGACATGCATGTCGACATCATGGGTCGGGCCATGTCGACATGGATCAGAGAATTCATATGACCTGTCTATTCTTAAATACTTTAATATATATATATATATATATATATATATATATTATTTTTAATGTCTATATATTTTTCTGAAGTGATTATTAAATATAATAATGCTCTTTTTTTTAAAATAAAATTATATTATTTAAAAATCTAATAATAATAATTTAAAATTCAAACAACACATAATTTCAAGAGCAATCAAACAATCAATCGATTTTAAGCAAACAATTTCAACCAAAATATTGTAAACGTGTACCTTTTTCTAGATTTGTATCCCTGAGATCATCAGAATCATGAATAGCCGAAAAAAACACATATTTGAATTTTCTATCTTTTGATCATCGTCGCTTGAGGATGAATCTGAGTCTGAATCGTCTAGAGTAGTGGTATATGCTCTTTTTCTTTTCTTTGTATAATCATTGCTTACAGGAAACTGTTGCTTATCAGGATGCGGACAGTCTCTTCTGAGATGACCTGGTTCGTCACAGTTGAAACATTTGACGTGATTTGGTACTCCATTATGATTTCCATAATTTCTATGATCATTCTTTTTGAGGTTGTTCATATTTCTGTATTTTAGAAACTTTTAAAAATTCCTTGTCATGAAGGCATTTCTTCATCACCATCACTACCCGATTCTGATTCATCTGTTAATGCATTGAATGTAGTTGACTTCTTTTCGAATGCCTTGCTATCTCTTCTTCCTTGCATTTGAACTTCAAATGACATTAGATTTCCAATCAATTCTTCAATCTTTAAAGTACTGATATCATTTTCTTCTTCGATTTCAAGAGTTTTCTGCTCCCATTCCGGAGTAAGAGAATTTCGAATTTTTCCGACTTGATCTTCTTCGGAGAAACTTTTCCCCAATGATATTAGAGAATGCACAATATCCTGAAATTTACTATACATATCTGAGATGGACTCATTTGAATTCATTTTGAATAATTGAAACTGATTCGTGAGCATGGATATTTTGGTCTGTTTGACTTTACTTGTTCCTTCATGAGTAACTTGCAAAGTTTTCCAAATATCATATGCAAACTTACAAACAGATACTCTATTGAATTCATTGAACAAAATAAAATATTCATGGTTTTGGAATTATTTTGTGCAATTGTCATTCGTTCAGCAGTCCACTATGCAAAATTAGTTGTGGGTTCCGAATATTCAGTTTGTGTGATATTCCAAGTGTCTAATCCTATTGATTGTAAACATATTATCATTCTACATGCCCAATATGCATAGTTACTGCCATTAAAAAGTGGTGTTCTAGCAGTAAACTGACCCTCTACAAATAAACTAGTGATAGTATTAACAGAACTAGTGTTGGTAGCCATTTTAAAAACTTTTCAAACTTCAGATTATGAAAACTTTGAAAACCTTGCTCTGATACCAAATGTTAGGAATGCGGATTACAGATTTTAAGGCTAGAATAACACTAGAGGGAGTGAATAGTGTCTTTTGGATTTACTAAATCTTTTTGAAACTTATGTAATTTAATCACCAACAAATGCAATACACAAACATAGATATAATCACAGAATCAGACACAAACGCAAATAATAAATAAAAGCAGTAAAGAAAAGAACACACTAGGATTTTATACTGGTTCGGAGTTACCCTACATCCAGTCCCGCATAATTGTACGGATTTCTTTTCAAAATAGTCTTCCAGATTACACCCTCGATTTCAAGGCCACGAGGAACACCCTCCTGTATTCGAGTCCGGGGCAAACTCTCTTGATTTACCAGGCCACAAGATCACCTAATCGATTTTCGGGAAAACAATCACATCCAATTGATTTCAAGGCTCAACTGCACCTTTTACTCAACAATTTGATTTACAAATAATCCTATAACTCTGAATAGCACTGAGATCTTATGGAGAGAGTGGTAGAGAATCAAACAAGGGATAATCAAGTTCGATTCACTTGGTATTTCGGCAGAGTATGGTTTGTGATTCTTTAGAATAAATGTGGAAGATGAAGAGGAGAGAAAGTAAATGAAAATCTGGTAAAAATTCATTTAGAACTTACTGGTATTTATAGAGATCAACAGCCATATCTATTCGTGAAAGGATACGACGAATAGACACTTCTTTTGAAAATTTGAAAATTGAAAATTAATGGGCACCATGTCGATATAGGGGTAGGAGTATGTCGACATGCTCTAGGCAAAAATGGTGATTTTTATTTTCTTATTAAAATTAGTTTCTATAATTTTTCAAAACAATTTTTAAACTTTTATAAATATACATGAATATAGTTTAAACATATAAAAGAGTTTAGAAAGTAATTTTAATATATAATCTTAATCTATAAAGTGATTTAAAATCTGAATATATAAATATTTAAAAGCTAAATATTAAAACAAGAGATAGTTCAAAATCAAGGATAATTTTGAAATCAAAATATTAAAAATGATAAAGATAGTTTTGAGGCTAAAGTATTTCAAGCAGGAGAGATGTCTTTTTGAAAAGTAGGTTTTGAAAAACATTTTAAAATAAGAGCTATATTTTTGAAAAGCATTTTCATAAACTTAGTGGATATCAAAATAGAACGACTATATGTTTCACTAGATATTGTCGTGTGTTCCATCCCACTAGGGTTCCATCCCTTTAACAATGTCGAAGTGGATTCCATTTCACGAATAAATTTCTAATAAAGATGTCAGTGCTTTCAAGAAGTTTTAACATAATTCTAGACTCAATACTTATCTTGTATTTTGAAATCTTGAACTCTTGATATCTTGATACTCATGAGTCTTCAATCTACAATGTGATTATTGATTTAAGTTGATATGCATATATGACCTCTGATTCGTTCAAGTAGAGTCCAACCAATTTAGATCCCAGATCAAAATATAACAGAAATAACAAAAGGAAAGCAAAGGGAGATGAAGCAACAAAATTTGTACTATTCGACTATGCCTACATCCACTTTATAATTTGTGTTGATTGGTGTCGGTTTTCATAGAGGAAATTGTAGTAATTTATTTTGAAATTACAAGGAAAACCAATTGGAATTTCAGTAGATATTCCCTTGAGCCAATCAAAATATGACCCCTTTATTGTTGCTTTGATTTTGCATTTATAGATCTTTAAAGAAGATATTTCATCCTTCAGATTGCTCAAAATATCCCTATAAAGTTGGCCTGGATGATCTAGTCAAGTGCCATGAAAAAGCAAAAGAATAGCGTCTTGTTGACTCAGCTCGTAGTACGGGTTTCTTAACGATCGGTATTGACTGATAAATTTGCATCCACCTCTCTTGCCTTGCTTTAAAATGTTGCTCACAAATCTATGTCCTCGTCCCAAGTAGGTTTTCTCTATCATTGAAGTCATTTTCACCATGTACTTAAAGGTCATTAAATTGATCTAAGGAGTAATATCGATCGAGGTCTATCTGTCAATATCTATCGATAGACTTAACCGATTTTCTCTAGTTTCCCTCTTTATATTATATATTGTAATCCCTCACACTCGATCGTTCATGAACTTTGCCTTCATTCCTTCAACATTCTAAAGTCCAACAACATGGAATCTCCCAATGTGAAAAACATGAATTACAATATTGCTTTTAAAGAACAATGTTAAAATTTCAAGTAAATGTGAATACATTAAAAACTAAGGTAGCGTTTGGTTTAAAACGAGTTTTGTATTTTGAGTTTTTAACATTAATTACAAAATATGAAAGAAGTAGAGGAATGACGGGTAAGATGAAAGAAAGATAGAACGGAGCCCAAAAAGGATGAAGGAATAATGGAAGGATGGATTGTTCCTCGTGTTTCCTTATTTCTCAAAATATAAAGAAGAAGAAAAAGCTGTTTTTTATTTTGTATGTTTTTTGTTTTTTAAATTGGCCGTTTTCCACAACATATATGTGTCGCGCGCATTTTTTGTATGGACGACGACCCAAAGCTAGAAACGGTAAACAAACACTACCTAGTATTCACAAATGTTTATTCATTTCAATAACGTTCTTTAGTAGTAAATTCGTTTAGCTCAAAGGCGGAGAAGTCTAAAGTTGGAAAACGCGTCTTTTAAGCGATGGTGGTTTTGAAATGTGAAAGACTTAACTGAGAAACATTAATGATGATACTGAAAGGCGTGAAAGAAACACCATAAGAAGAATTTAGCCGACCGATAAAATAGAATAAATGAAATAATGTAAGGTTTCGAAAATGTGAAGACTCAAATGTAGATAATGAAAGAGAATTAACGCAAGACTAGTAAACGCTTTTTATTTATTATTATATATATACACAGTAAAAAACAAACCACATATAACATCATTGGAAAAGAAATCAGATGCAAGTCATTCGTAGATTTTCATCAGATATTTGAAGCAATATCCGGTACCTATTCACATAATCTATATAGTAAGTGTCTAATTGCTTGATTTTGACTAGTAATTTATATAGGAATAGTTAATAATTTCATATCCTCCATGCTTCCATATTAATATACAAAAATCACACGCTTCATATATTGATATAATTTAAATCTTTACATGCATCTGCTTGATGCGTATGTCCAGGTACTAGAAACAAAAACAATAATGTCGGTAACTGTTGAGGATTCAGGCTTGGCATGTATGTGGATAAACTATTTACATATAAATTACAATATTAACAAAATATGGAATTTTAGGTGAGAAAGCATTGCTACTTTTTCAGGCGGCTTCCAAACAAATATATAACATCGACAACCAATCCGTCGTGGCAATTGACGTGCCTACCAGTCACCAGTTGTCATATTAAACGTTCATACTATTTTGGTCCATCAAAATAAACAAAATTAATTGCAAAATAGATATTTTTCAACCTAGCTTGAAAAAATGGACAATTTGTAAGTTCTTTGTTTTATTCTCTCTGCGTATTGCATTTGGAATTAGTAGATGACAATAGCATGAAATATACGTCAGAGACGCGACAAATGACATATGCTATATGTATGTTGTTTGAGTCTTTGGACCAACAACTATGCAGAAAGAAGAAAGGATGATCTGATTGGTGACAAGTAGACGTGCACACGTGTCAGTCAAATAATGTGGCTTCTGTGTTTATATTTTTATATATATACAGAGTAACAGATGAATCAACTGAATTATGCAGGGGATGATGAAGCTCATTTTCTCTCATTTTGATATTCCTCTCATGCTGCTCTCTTTGCTTCTTTCAGGTACGCAATATACTGATCATCTTCTCTCATTTTGAATTATGTTCTTGTTATCTTCAAAATATCAGGTTCTTGACATCTGCAATAATTTCATAACATTTTGAACAATGCTATGCAAATTTAAATCATAACATAATCAACAAAAAAAATTACTTGAAATGTGCAGATCAAGTTCTTCAGAAATCCTTGGCTACTAAAGTAGGAATAAACTATGGCCAGATAGCAAATAACCTCCCATCACCATCCCAAGTCGTTCGCCTGCTCCAGTCGATAAACATAAACAGAGTAAAGCTATACGATGCAGATCCTAAAGTGCTCAATGCTTTTCTCAACTCAAATGTTGAGTTCATAATTTGTATAAGCAACGACAACATCCAAAATATGACTGATCCGAACCAAGCCGAAGCGTGGATCAAAGAAAATGTTCAGCCTTTTCTCCCTCAAGCTCGGATCACATGCATCACCGTTGGAAATGAGGTTCATAATTTGCTTATTTCATTTTGTTCTCATTTTTAAAATCTCGAAAAACCAAGTTTACCCTCGTAAAACTTTTGAGGAAATACGCACATAATCTGGTTGTAAGATTCGAACACCTAACCTTTGATCAGATCCCAAAACACATTTTTCAAGATAATAAAGGAGTAATCGGTAATTTGACCAAATGGACTAAACTTATAATTGTTGAGTTTCGACGGTTGGACCAAACTCCCACATTTCCATGCATATGAGTTTACACATACTAGTGTAACAAAATGAATCTTTCAATGTTATATGTCTACTGATTCATATTTATACACTGCATCTCTGTAATTTTTAACAATGTGAGACTGTTCCATTTTCAAACTGTCATTTCATTTTTCATCATGCGGGACAACCCTAACAACAACATGTCAAAATTTTCGACAGGTATTATCGGGAGAAGACACGGGAATGATGTCGAACCTCTTACCAGCAATGCAGTCGATGTACCAAGCTCTGCAACGCTTAGGACTCTCAAACCAAGTCAGCATAAGCACAACACACTCCCTCTTAATATTGGCGAACTCATTCCCTCCTTCATTAGGCTCATTTCAACCCAACCTCGCACAATACATTCAGCCGCTACTAAACTTCCTTTCAGAGATCAAATCCCCTTTCCTCATAAACGCCTACCCTTACTTCGCATACAAAGCTAGCCCAAACACAGTTTCTTTAAACTACGTGCTATTCGAACCAAATCCAGGGGTTAACGACACCAACACAAATTTAACCTACGATAACATGTTATATGCTCAAGTTGATTCGGTTTACGCTGCGATTAGAGCAATGGGCCATGAAGATATTTTGGTGGGGATATCGGAAACTGGTTGGCCATCTAAAGGCGATTCTAATGAACCAGGAGCTACAGTACAGAATGCTGCTATTTATAATGGGAATTTGTTGAAGAGGATTGATATGAATCAAGGCACTCCTTTGAATCCAAATGTTCCTATTGATGTTTATGTTTTCGCGCTGTTTAATGAAGATATGAAACCAGGGCCTACTTCAGAGAGGAATTATGGCTTGTTTTATCCCAACGAAACTCCTGTTTATGATATCGGTTTGCAAGATGCCTCTTCGTTCTCACCTGCGTCGCTCTCATCTGCATCGTCAATGGTAATTATAATTATAATTATAGTTTATCATATTAATTTAGCATCGATAGTAACAGCTATATATGAGGATAGAGAGCGACATTAAACTTATCACTTATGATTCTTGCAGAAAGTAACGGGGTTAAGTTTTCTTCTCCTCGCTGTCATGGTCTTAATCTACGTTTAGCGACAAAATGGAGAACAATGACATCAATATCTTAGAAGAGGTTGATGCACGCATTCAAAGATACAATCTCATTCGAGGTATTACATTCATCCTATAATTGACTTTGTCAATTGCTTATACTTTTCATACAACATATCTTATAGCATCCTATGAGTATAAATAACATTTAAGTAGCAAATGTTTTGCTTTCAAACTCTGCTATGTTGCTTTTTTGGCTTTTTGAAAAATCCCAACAAAGGTGACATCATTGTACGATGCTAATGGTATTGTTTATCATATTTATACTAGATATTTTATTTTGCAGTTGTAGTAAGTCTTTGCTATAGTTGCAAAAAAAATATTGCATGAGTTCTATTTTACCAATAATGTTATTCATAGCTTTAATAGCTCTTTTACTACTACTGCAGGATACCATTTGGAGAATGATATTTATCCAGAGACAACACAGATATATACAAGGAACTTCTTAGTATTAAAACATATAATATTTATTGCCCCTTGTGTTTTATCGACATTTTTGCTACATAGATTACTAAACTGACTTATAGATTACTCAGTTCGTCAGCTTTTACAGTGTTTGACTGGGTCTTAACAAAGATACAGTATTGATTACAGTACCACATGGCAAATGAGTGCCGGAATTTTTTACATAAATATCAACCCCTTAGCTTAAAGAATACCAGTCTTTGAACAAGAAAAACCCAGCACATTGGCTCTTATTGGTCATACTAGGTACTTGATTGCCGTAATGGTCTCGATTACCGTGGCTTAAATTGAATAGGCTTATAAACACGAAAATGAACAGATTTTTCTCCATTTTATACTATGTAGCTTTATGAACTACACATCTTAGTTCTAGACTGTTAATCATTGTCATGAAGAGCAACCGAAGCATTCTTAAATATATGTATGGCATATCTAATCTATTAAGGCACAGAACTAATCGGTATGTAAACCTTACAGTTATT
Source organism: Allium cepa (assembly GCA_030765085.1). Lineage (NCBI taxonomy): Eukaryota > Viridiplantae > Streptophyta > Magnoliopsida > Asparagales > Amaryllidaceae > Allium > Allium cepa. Next base: position 256,474,686 of record CM060929.1, read on the forward strand.
TGCCTGTGGGAACTTCAAACATATAAAACCAACGCTCATGATGTAGAACTTCTGGAAGACATTAAGCAATTCTTTTCTCCCACAAGCTGTTGTAACCTAAATACAGTCTTCCCCAACTATGCAATCCATCATTTAACTGATTGTAAACCAGTATTTTAGGTCAAAGAATAATTCATCCATTCCATCCTCTTGCAATAACTATACAGACTTCCTGAAGAAAGAATTATAGTAACTGAAAAAGGTAATGTAGTACGCTAGATTAACAAAAACCAAAATATATTGCATGTATCGTATGGACTTACTATCAATATTAAGGGTACCATTTTGACATTCATTAGTGATACATAACTTTTCCTTCATTCCAACCTACCCATCAAGTGATTATAAGTTGCAATATTAGGAATAAAATCAGCATCAAGCATTACATTCATTTTGAAAGTCCTCTAGCAAATCTTTTCTTTCACAAGCTATTGTAATTCAGGTAACTACAATTTTGCCCAACCATGCAAACCAATTAAATGGTTGTAAATCACATCTTTTGGTTAAAGAAAGATTCATCTATCGTCTTGCAAAACTCACATGGACTTCCTGGAAAAAATTAATAAGAAAAGTAGTAGTGTAGTACATAAGATTAACGAAGAACAGTATATAGTGCATGTATTATATGAACTTACCATCAATATCGAGGGTTTCATCTTGATATTCATTATTACATATAGCTTTTCCTTCTTTCGACCCTACCCATCAACTGATTATAAGTTGCAATATTATGAATTAGATCAGCATCAAGCATTTCATTCACAACTTTTACCCCTTCTTGTTTCTTCCCTTCTCTAGAGAACCCATTAACCAGTATACCAAATGTAGCTTCATCCGGTTCAAAACCCTTTTCATTAGCCAAGACTCTCAATCTATTTGCTTCGCTTGTCCTCCCAACACTACACAGATCTTCAAAAACACAATTGCATGTAATTCTGTCAGGAACCATTTCCTTCTCAATCATCCTCTCCATTAATCTGACAGCTTCTCCAATCTTTCCCAGTCTTCTAAATCCTTCTGTTAAAGCAATACACGACACGACATTCACATACATTCCTTTTTCCCAAAACAAATCAACCATCTCCATACCTTTATCTACCTTCCCTTCTCTACACAACTCTTCCACCAATACAAAACAATCAAACTCTTTCGGAACAACTCCTTTCTCCATAAACTCAACCAAAAAATCACAAAATTCCAAACATCTTTCTACTTTAGCAAACCCATCAATCAAAATATTCAAAGTCACACTTGAAAATCCACAACCAATATCAACCATTTCTCTAGCAATTTTTACCCCTTCCTCAAGCTTTCCTTCTTTAAAAAATCCACTTATCAATGCATTAAAACTAACGACATCCGCCTTAACACCCATCTTCTTCATCTCTCCAAACCATCCTAACCCCTCCTTGAACCTTCCACTCTTGAACGCGGCACTGACCAATATATTAAATGTATATACATCTGGCCTAACCCTATCTTTCAACATCTTTCTATACCAATCTACCGCCTTATCATAACATGCTCTATCCTTGCAATACCCATTTATGATCAAATTGTATATTTCCACATTCACCCTTCCGTCAATCGACTTCTTTAAATACTCGAATGCAGAACATGCATCATCAAATTGATATGCACGACAAAGCACATCAATGGCAATTTTGTAAATAGTAGGAAGTTCAGGACAGGAGAAGATCGAGTCAAGGGAGCAAGAGCAAGGGTTGGAGGACAGATATTGAAGAAAGGGCAGTATGTCCTTCATGAAGTGGTGGGACCGGGCAAGGGAGCGGATGAAAAGGAGGTGGGTGAGGTGGTGGGTGAAAAAACGTGGGGCCCACTTGAATAGATGTGGGGTGTAGGATGAGAAGGAAGGGTGGTGGAAAAAGTGGGTGCGTAGGAATTTGTGCAGGGAATCAGGTGTCAAAGAGGATTGGGTTGGAAAGTGGGTCTTAAGGAACTGGAGGAAATGGGTAGGTGAGGAGGGGGAGGGTGAGAGCAGGGTCGGGGGTGGGGTTGTAAGGGATTTGAATGTTAGGGATTTCTTGGAAATTATGTGATTTGATTTTTGGGTTTTTGAGGGTAGGGGTTTAGGTAGGGTTCTGGGAGGCATCAAAGCTGAGAGGAACTTTCGGCTGCAGCGACGGTGGTTAAGAATGTTTAGGAACTATTTAATTACTCTAGTTTCAGTTGATGACTACCTTCGTTCTAGCAGTCCTCTTGTATTTCTACAAGGTATAACAGATTGTACAAAATTTTCAATCAATAGGTATCACAATACTGAAGAACGTGACAACCTCTCACATTACAACGTAAACAAGAAAGAATGCTGAGAAAAATGTATCCAGCGCAAGCCAATGAACCTGTCGCCAAACCTGTGAGATGGTATGGATTCCAGTATTGATTAATAATCAAGACCAGGAAGGGGAAAAAAAAGCGCAGCAGAACTGATTTACATAGCTAAAAGAATACCCGAAGTTAGGGTTTTGAATTAATTCACTCAAGAATGAATGCGCACATTTATGGAGTACCAGGTTGAGAAGAGGACGACACAAAATTCGAAACCCAAATGCATGTTAGGAGGCCAAGTCGGCAATAAACCGGGTGTTGTAAAATGGGATACATTTTTTGAAGTGAATTCTTCAACTAAATTGTCATAATCAAGCTTTACCAAAAAACTCACTTTCGATCAAGATCATTGCCGATACATTCAATTTTTCTCATGACATGGTTTGACCATAGAGAAGTTTTGATTACTTTCAATTTAGAAAACCCTCTCTTCACTGACGCAACTATAACCGGTATAGTTAGTGAAATTTGATAAGCAATCCATGCACATAGAAAACCTCCAGCGTCCATCTCATACACTTAAAAACAGGTAGCCTCACTATTATAGAGGTTAACAATGCACACATTAGCTCTTTGTGGAAGCCATGTTTCAAAAATCAACATTTTTTTGCAGTATCAATTTTGAGGACAATTTGCTACTTTTCTTGATATTACAAATTTATATGATATTTTATTGAAACTTGATATTATACGAATCAAGTACCTAAAATAAACTGTATTAGTTATTAAAGTAGTAAAAGAGTCCAATGTGAGTAGGTCCAACGTGAGCAACTCAAAGACTAGTCGGTGATTGATAGAGTAGACGGAAATCAGACGGAATCTCCCAGTCCGACTTAAAAGAAGATTGACATAAGTTGATCCATACTGACTGTTTGAGCAATATGTATTCATGCACCAAGTTTTAGTGGGATCATAATTTTTTAGTAAATGATTGAAGTCTGATATCTGTACACTTAAAGCGCTCACGATTCCATAACAGTGAAAATGCTAAAAGGTATACCGGGAATATAGCAGTAGCGGAAAATGACAGTGATGCAAAAAACTATATTAGAAACAAAATCTAATTGCAAAATCAATTTATTGTTAGTCTCACATCATTGATGTAGGGAAAAAAACATTTTTAGTTTGATACAACAAAAACCAACAATGTCTTGATTCATAGATCAAGCTTCTTGTTGATAATAGTAATTTAATAGGTTTCTGGACCTTGAACTTGGGAATATACCCTACTTTTGTTAATTTAGTCTAAAAAAGAACCCAACAATCTAAATTCCTTACATTAAAACTACTAAAGTGAATGCTAAAAACCACTAATTTAGCAGGTTTAGCGGCAAATAACGAAGCTTTAAGCAGATCCGCTATTTAAAAGTGTGTTAAGTCAGAAGAGTGCAGCGGTCAACGAGCGTTAAGCACTTTAGGGGGACTTTAGCTGTAAAGCGTGATAAGATGTTGATTAATCTGTTTGCAAGTTAAATACAAAATTACAACCTAGTGTTATCCATAAACATTCTTACTATACCAATTAACTTAACTCCAAACACAAATATGAAAATTAATAGCATAAACGATCCAAATAACCAAATTAAGTAGCAGTGCTGAACAATCCCCAAATACAGTAAAATGGATCATAAATGAATCCAGTCCCAAAAACAAAATCAACTCGATACTGATATCAGTCAAATGAACTGACACAATAATCTACTAACCAATTCAGCAAAACTTCACGATAAATTATTATCAATACTGCATGAATGTTATATCAATTTACACAGTACAAGACGTACCCGAGAAGCGGAGACGTACCCGAGAAGCGGCTGTGCGGTTACGGCGGTGGCGTCGGGAACCCGTTTTACTAAGCAGCGGAAACAAATATAATTTCATTAAAAATTTACAACCTCGGTTAGGGTGCCCTTTAAAAAGCGAACGAAAGTAGAATTCCGATTTTGGAAGAGAGCCCCGTTTTTTTCAAATTGCAGTAAAATTGCTAACGATGTAGCAAAATTGTTGTCTTAACCAAAATAAAAATAATAATAAAAAAGACGCAAGTAACTTCATTGTTTCTTTTTTTTAACTTTCTTTTTTCTTTTTTCAACTCCGGCCAAAAACGATTTCGATGAATCGTAGACTTTTTTATTTTTTGATGACGTTTTTCCAAATTTTGCTTTGCGCGATGATAAAATTGTAAATCATTTTATTTAATTTTATTGATCAACTTCCTATAACAAATTATTTTCAGATGGAGTTTCTTGAAAATTAGTCTCACCGTATCAAAAATAAAGTTTTTTTTAACAATGCTCAAGAAGAATACATCTTTGTCCAAAAAGGAGAGAAAAGATTTATTGTATAAATTTATATATTTTCCGGTTTAGATTAAGTACAAATAATTGATATTAAATTATAAATTAATGTTCGAAACTAAATAATAGATAAATTTAAATTAATGCGAATATCGCGAAATAAAAAACAAATACATTTAAAAATAAACCGGTACATCAGTATTAAAAATGTTACAATAACATAAAAGAAATACATGATAAAAATACAAACTCCAAGGATTATAAGCGGATTTTTTTTATCAAAATTGATGGTACTGTAGTTTGGTTCTCAACTGTTCTATCTCAATTTTCAATCATCTTCGTGCATTATCGTCGTCCAAAATAGTAAATATTTCTTTTTTCTCCATTTTCCATCAGAATTGTTATAGCTTCGCCAATGTCAATTTCTCCAAATGACTTCACATACTTAATAAGAGCGATATACGATGAAGAAAATCCAATAGAATCTACACTGTTTGTATTGATACTGGATTTGAGCTTGCAGTATTGTTTGGCCTTTTGGTTTTCGATTGAGATTTCTTCATTTGGCGATAAAGTTATCCACTTTTTCTCGGGTTTCACATCAACGTCTTCAGCCTCCTCCAACGTTACTTTTTGTTCTAGAAGACGATCCAAAGTCCACACCTACTGCATGAGATACGTTGGAAAAACCAAGTAAGTTGTATCTGAACATCTTCTAGATTGTTATACATTGTATCCAATGCCCAGGTTTGACCGGCAGAGGGTTGGATAATATAGGAACGCAGGGGAGATTGATGTGTTTCCTTATTTGATGCAGCAATGAGCAAGAATGCAGCGAATCCAGTAGCATGACAATCAAGATATTGTTTTTAAATCTTCTACATTCTCTGTTGACCCTCTTCCATACTACAAAATAGAAGTGTCAAACTTTATGGCACGATCAGCCCACCACTCCTCGGTAGTCGATATCGGACATGGTTTCCCTAGTAGAATCCCTGCATGCTCTAGTTTTGTTGTGCAAGATTCGTCAGACCATTTGCTGCTCTTTGGAGCTTTTTTATTTGTTTTGAACGTGCTTGTCGGGACACTCTTGCAAGACTTTATTAAGCTCTACTGGGATGTCCTTACTCACTCCCTTTTTGTTATTTCCAACCATAGCGTATGCATCTGCAGTGCATCATAGGAAATGTGTGGTAGCAACAATAGACTAGATTTTTGGACTTATGCATTGTTATTTTGTGACATTCTTTTTTGACGAAACAGTGGTCATCAAAATGTGGAAAGCAATAGTTATTATTATATTAAATTGAATTTTCAAAAATCATTAATAATTCTGATGGGTGACTATATAAAATGACCATAGACTGAAATAAAAAGTGATCATCATGAAGATGAACAATTAGGTGCATGCAGATGTAATAAGTAAACAATTGGCAATAATTAGATGCGTCGGTCGAGCAATGTGTCTAGAGATAAGTGTTAAAAGAAGCTACAGAGGTTAAATATCTGAGTAAAAATATCAAGGAGCATAGGATGAGAAGTGCACCATCGACTGTATACTGAACTAGAGGAACAAGCAAAGAAATGCAATGCTGGAACAAAGAGACACCCAAATGAACATGAAATGATTCGAATCTCTACTAATCTCCCATGTTTTTTTCTATAAGGGGAAGAGAGAGACCATTGAGTGATGGAGTGTTGCTCATGATCCAATCTAAATGAAATTTCCAATCTGTATGTCGTCTAGTGATCCCTGTCCAAAGAGAAATGTACCAACCAATAAAGTATAAAACAACAGATGAATTTCTATACGAATTATTGAATAGTCACCGATTTCTTTCATTCCGAAGACCATATGCATGTAATAGAAAATAACGCATCTAAAAATTTCCAAAGTGAATAGTTGTAGTTAAATCTAGAATAGGTCCAATATTCGGATAGGGACAGGATACTAGAATTAATATGTAGCTTAAAATAGTAAGTAAGTTTCTTATAATATGTTGAGTGATGTGGCATTCAGAGAACAAATATATGGTGATTTTGGGTGCTATGTTGCAAAAATAATATGGGTTATTATAGGAATTGTTTGTAAGTCTACCATTTAGCCTAGTAATGGTGTTTAATTTGTCACGTAATACAATCCACATATGAATTTTAACATTAGGAGATGCGTTAATTTCCTAATAGGTTTAAACATTGGGTGAGTTTCCAAAGACGACTAGAAACCTATACATCAATTTTAAGGTGTACTTTTTAGTATTATCCCAACACTAAATGGATGATTATTATATTTATCCATATTAATGTTATCGGCAGTGTTAATCAGTCTTTGGAATTGCCTAAACATGTACTCTATTAGATTTTGATTAGATGAGATACCCCATTTAAATATATCATGTGGTCTAAATAAATCCATGATAAGATCATTCTTATTGATAGATGCGAAATAAGGTTCAGGAAATTCATGTTTCGGGACAATCAGGGAAGCCCAAGGATCTAACTAGAAAGATGTTTTTCTTCTTCTGAGTATGTATTAAATTATAGGCCAAGTTTAAATAAGTGGAAAATATTACAAATATTTTTCCAGAAGAAGATAAACCATTTTAAGTTGGGTTCGTATAAATTTTTAGAATCGTTATAAAACAAATTAGTAATAATTTCTTTCCATATAGTTAAATCGTTGTCCAAAAATTTCCAAAGTCATTTACTAAATAGAGAGGTGTTTAGGACTTTTAGGTCAATGATGTAAGACTAACCTGGGTTTTAGGCTTGCACACTATATCCCATTTAATGAGATATTTTATATTGGAGCCTTCCAAGTCCCTTTTGCGTAAAATGTTCCTTCTGATGGTATCAATTTTGTAATCACCCAATTTGGGAAATAGTAGAAGAAAAGCCAGTAGATCAAAATTATCGGCAAACCTAACTTAATAAGAACTGCTCTGCCCGTCCTCGAAAGACAACCGAGTTTCCAAGAAGTTGATCTTTTGCTAACTTTATCAAAGACAGTGTTCCAGCCTTTTCTTTTCGATTTAGTTTGTCTGATAGGTATACCTAAGTGGTTAATAGGTAGTCCATGGTTTACAGTTTAATGTGGTTGCCACCTCACTTGGGACGTTTGAGATGTCTTTAATGACTATACCGAGCTTTTATGGAAGTTGATTTTAAGCCCCAAAAGCAATTCAAAGTTATATAAAATAAGAAGCAGTACGATGAGGGAGGTGAGAGAAAAATAAAAGAGTGTCATATGCATATTAAAGAGTAGAAACTCCCTCGGAAGTAATCTCTTTTTCACATGGTGCTAGTTTAATTATTTTATTAAAAATTCTTCCACTACTTTAAAAAAAAGGGTGAGAGAGGATCGTCATTTCAAGACCTCTTTTAGATTGGATTTTCCCCTTAATTCCATTTATAGAAATGATTAACACACTAGATATTAATATGAGATCAATCCAAGAGATCAACATTTCAGTGAATCCCTTAGCTTTCAGAGTGTCTAGTTGTGTAACGACCCGGGATTTTGACAATAGTATTATAATAAGAATTTAATCTAATTTAAATAAAATACAAGCTTTTCATTTTATAAACTGATAAGATCTTTGGACATTTATTAGTTACATATGTATGTATATGTTTTGTGAAGGAAATTTTGATTTGAAAATTTAAAAAAATTCTTTCAAAAATATTTATAATAAAATCTGTCTTATTCAATTAAATTAAAGGTGCTATATTATTAACATTTGATACCTTACATATATAAATATAAATAAAGTCTTTAATAATAATGTTTAGAATAAACAATCCTATCAATATTAAATATAAATATAAGATATAAATATAAATATAAAATATATAAATACAAATATATGTTATAAATCAAATATTTGAAAGTTAAACTCTAAATAAAAATAAAATTTAGAAGTTATGTTAACAACAACTTATATGGATATAGAAACATAAGATAAATATACACTATAACAATTCTACGTTGAATTGAGACAAAAATAATAACACGTATGTGTTGTATAATATATGTATGTGCAATGCAAAAGAAGATAAACTATTACATATACAAAATATCTTTGTAAAAATATATAAATATCAGCAAATAATAATTATGTGTAAACATATATGAAGACATATGCATTTAATGCTTTCATCTCAGCACAAAAATATGTTCAGCCGAAATATGCAATATCACTTCAAATTACAGTAATTAAACAAAGTCTAATCTGATCAAAACAGGGTAAGGCTTGTACCAGTTGTAGCCTACCACTGTTTAAAGTTGTTTCTATATATGCATCATCCTATTTTAACTCGTTCACAAGACTTAGCAAACCTGAGAAGCAAACCCGAGGAAAAAAAATAACATCGTCTTTACAAACTCAAACATTCAACAACAAAGCAGGGAGGTTTTCAGGGACAATCAAACTGCAGCTCTTCAACAACACTTGTTTTCTGTTTCAACAATAATTTAAGTGAGTAAACATACTATCTTTGAAGTTTAAATCTTGATAATTAGTTCATGAAAAATCTTGTGCTTGCTATCTATTGTAAATATGAAGTTATGTGATGTTTGCTGTTTTACTGGAAGTTGTACTTTGTCATGTTCTTCAATATTTCAAGTTTCCGAGCAAAGAAAAGTAGAGAAAGATTTATACTTCTTCATATAAATATTTTGAACTTAGGAATTTAAGCTAAATAAATTTGTTTAAACTTGAATCATGGTCTGGAAATTGTTTAAAGGTTGACAGTGTAACATAGGTACTGGATATTCATGTTTACAATAAAAAAAGGAAATCAATGTGTTGAATTTAAATATTTTAATTTGTTAATTTGATTTTATACCTGGAATAAACATTTAAAAGTAGGATTTTTGAAACAAAAACAATGATTTTTAGATAAGTATACAAGGCGCAGTTCGTAAATTAACAAAAAATGCATTTTTATCAATTTCTGTTGGTTCAACAAATACTAGATGTTGAAATTCGTTGTGAAGATTTTCGAATCCAGGAAAAATGTTCAAAAAATTATCTAATGCAAGAATTTTTGAGGCGAATCGAGTTTAGGGTTTTTGGGTTCGAGTTTCGATGGTCTGTAAACTTGCCGATTTTGTCACCGTGGGTCGACCGAGCTGCACGTGATTCTGGGAGATGGTAGAGGAGGATATGGCCAAGGTATGGGCGAAGCTGCGTCATCACTGGTGGTCGGCGTTAGTGGTCGTGGCACTTTTCTTTTGGGTGAGTTCGAGTTGCAGTTCGAACGAAAGGGGTTATTTCGTTTTCGAGTTTTTCGCGTCGAATGGGTATTTGCTTTCGAGTGTGGCGTTTGTATGTGACTTGCCGGAGGTGAAGTGGCGCGCCAGATCGATGACAAAGCGCCGTGCACGTGCATGGCGGCGTATGGTGTCAGCGGCTTCGAGAATTAATTCGTCGCGAGTTATTACTCGAGAAAATGTGGAGGATGCTTCGGGTTACTATGATGCGTGAGTGTGTTTGGGTAACTGCAGTTTTAACTTATGTAAAAAAGAGAAGAAATGTAACATCCTGGAATTTTATTAAAATTAAATTCGTTGAATTGTTAGAACTTCTAAATTTAATTTGAGAATTTCAAAAGAAATAAAATATTGTAATAAAATCACATAGTTATTAAATGTTAATAACTAAAAACAACTTTTCTTTTTAATAAAGTAAAATAAGAAATTGTCTTAAAACCATTAAATGAAATATGGGTTATAAGTTTAAATATTGATAGTTGAGCTTTTACTAGAAATAAAATTGTTAATGTAAGTTATGATAAAATTATAAAATTTAAATCACATAATTATAATCTAACAAATAAACAAAAAAACAAAGAAAACAAAAGGGAGAAACAAGAATAAATAAATGTGGAAACACACACACTTTCATTTAGCAGTAAACCAAGATAACAAAAGAGTATGAAGAAAATATAAACTGTAAAAGAAAAACAGGACTTGGGCAAAGAAAAAAAATCTACAAAACAAATGAAGTAGTACTTACACAACCATAAAATAAGGTGGCTGTAACATAGAAAGGAAACAAAGAAAATGCAAGAGAGCAAAGCATTTAAACAAAATAGTACTTATAAAAATCACACAGCACATTGCATACATACTTACATTTAATGCTATACACATCAGCCAAATTTAAAGTAAGATTTCCTGTATAAAACATATAAGGAAACACTACATCACATGCTTCATTTAATGCTCTCAAATACACCCATACACAAGTACGACTGAAAAGAAAAAATATATTGCTTCAGCACAACACAAGGAGCCTGCACATCTACTTATACATGAGTGTAGCCTCCAAATTTGTTCAAAACTTTTTACTGAAGAAAGAAAGAAAAAGATAAGCAAAGAACAGAAAATAAAAGAAAGAGCAAAACTTCACTTTATCTTCAAATTTGGAAACAAATTACTGAAGAAAGAAGAGGAGAAGAAGATCAAAACAGTTTTTCAAAACAGGAATATTTACAAGTGAGTAAACTCTTTTAAAAACAAATTTAATTATATCTGTAGTTGAAATCTTTATACATTTGCTATGGTATGAATATATGTTACATAAATATTGTTAAGTTTGTATGTTGGAAGTGTGAAGTTGCCAGGGAATTCAAGTGACCGTAAATATCCATCCTCTCTGTTTAAATTTCTGAAGTGGTTTTCTTAAGAAAAAAAATTCAAATCTTCCAAACCAGACCATGTTTGAACTTGATATTTGAATGAAAATTGTATGTTAATGTTGGTTGGTAAATTTAAAAATAGTTCTGTAAATTTAAATTTAAAAAATTATCTTTAAAAATGAAAAACTACAATGAAAACCAAATCATGTGATAAATTTGAGTATCTTAAATTTTCAACTGGAATACATAACTTGAATTGTTATTGCAAATTATGATTTTTAAAAACAAAATGGAAATTTTAAGTTGCGTATGTTATGTGCTGTTCACAGTTGAACAAAATTAGCACTTTGATCGATTTCTGGAAATCAAAGAAGTATTGGATGTAGCAATTTCGTTTAAAGCTAGTTTGCAACTCAATAATGTTTGGAAAAATGTTGAAAAAATTAATTATTGCAAGAATTTTGGGTACGAGATCAAGTTAGGGTTTAAGAACCCATGCGCGTACGTGTCAGAAAACATGGTGCTGTGCCATAAATAGGCGATCGGACTTCGAGCCTCCGGTGGGGATAGGAGCATCTGGTCAAGGCGAAGCTTCAACCGAGCTTTCGTGGCCTCTAATGGCCAGAGGTGGGAGGACGAGGCGTTGACAGGGACGGGTGGTGGTTCCAGTGTATGTTCAAGGTTTCGAGCTCGAACTCGATTTCGAATTCGAGAGGATAAAGAAATTTAGGTGGTCGGGAATTTGATTAGGGATGATTATCGACTTACTCATCGATGCAGAGACGCCTGAGGATGATCAACGGCGTTGTGCACGTATACGTGCACGAGTTGATGATCTGGAAGTTTGATAGCCTGAAGTGTTTCAGGTTTGTTCTCGGGTGGGTTGTACTCGAAGCTTTACTCGGGGAAAACAGGGCAGAACTCGAAGGGACACTCGAGTAGTTTCAGGGTTGTGTCGTGATTAATTTGGGACTTAAACAAATTTTTTGAAAATTTATTACTCGGGTTAGTTTGGCTAAAAACTCGAAGCAGGGTGCCGTTTTGATCGGGGATGACTCGAAGAACCCCTCGGGTTGGACCTGAATATAACAAATTCCAGTATTTGCAACAAAATTTAAATGATTTTCTAATTTGTTCTTCATAAATGATGACTGTTGGTTAATCTATTGTAAAGTTTTTTTTATATAAAATATTCAAGAAGTATATTCAAATTTATTAACTTAAAACAAATATATTTAAAATTGTTAAATAGTGATTAAATAATTAATGAAGCCAGTTAAATTTAATAAATTTATAATTAAGTAAAATTTTAAACATTGATTTAAAATAATTAATAAAGATAATTTTATGGTCAATTCACTTTAATCACGACCACCTTAATCAAAGGTGATTTATTATCAAATATTATGTACTGGATTGATATTGCTATTGTGATACTGTGATTGCTTTGTGATGAACAGTAATTTGTGATTTGTTCCTATATGGATGTGGAAACCTTTTGCCCGTAAAACGGCATTTAAACTTCGATGCGACAGGGAATCGGATTTCAGTTTGTTATCCGAAACCCACATCGAACTTGTAAATTTTTGTGAACGACGTATCCACGTGTTTTTAAAATTGACGCTCACTATTCGGTTTAGCCGGGAATGGACATTTGTGTCGTATAACCCATTTTGAATATGTGATTCGATGTTATGGATAGCATTTAAAGACCGGTGTTGAAGACCGGGTATTTGCGAGAGCGATAGGATGACCTATCGAATGACTCTGCACCGAGTTGCTCCGGTATAGAGTTCTCCATATGTGATGGGGAATCCGATCGGGATTATGGATATCCGGATTGCAAGGACTTCTTTGGAAGTGCCTTCGGTTCTGTTCGAACCCAGAACAGACTTGTATGGATTGTATGTCCGACATTACAAATTGAGATATAAAGCAGATTTCTTTCAAATATATTTCCGTTGGTGGCGGAGAATTTATTCTCTTAGCTTAACACCCTTAGAGGTTATGTAGTTGAAGGTTATCAGCGATATATTCCCAATTTGGTAATGTGGCATGCTGAGTGTTGCTGATCATTTGTTGATCGAAGCATGACTTTGTGAAAAGCGTAGCTTTGTGGACGAGACTTCGTCGAGCCTCACACCCCGGAATGGTCGAAACAGGAAAGATGCGGCAAGGTTATTGGGGGTAGCACCCCTTAGGGTATATGAATTTCCTTCTGGATAGAAGTGGTATCATGGTATGGAGCCCAGATACTTAACTTATGTTGATATCGCAGATATATATATGTGTTACTTTGTGATTTGTTGCTGGGGCCCTGGTTAAAGGTTGGTTACAACCGAGAGATGGCATACTCGTGTCAGTAGTTACCCAGTTAGGGGTAACCGGGCCTTGTGTTGGCAGAGATCCGGTTAGGTTCTCGGGTCGTCCCTCCAGAGGCGTACCCATGTGGCCCAGGAAGTTCCTTAGCCTAACCATTGTTGGAAATCCAATTCCCAATACGAAACCCTGTACGGTTTTAGTTGTAGAACCTGCCATTTACTTATGGTGGTCACCACTGTTTAGATGGTAGCTATAGTAGGCATAGTTCGAAATGTCTATGCTGGCTAAGATTAATATTCTATTTTCAAAATGATTTATACACTATGCACTAGAAATAATAACAAAGAAATTTCCTCGTACCAAGCATATTTAACTATCATAAGAAGAAATCTCCTCCAATTCTGCGTTTGCATTGTGTGTGTGGCGGGAGGTCTTATGGTAGTTCCATTTTTAAAAGCATTCCGAAAATTCTTTTATAAATCTAGTTTCTTTAAAAGTAACTGTTGCTTTTGTTTACTCATACCAGTCTCATGACTGATCCGGAGTTTATTGTTTTCTTTCCTAAACTCCGGGTGTCCATTATTTCCACACGGGCAGCCTAGTAGCAGGTTTCTGTATTTTGGAGTAGCTGTATTTTGGAGCTCTTATCTTGAAGATATCTTGGGAGCTTTTGGAGATTTCAGGTGTTTAGATTTTGGGAGTTCGTTATCACCTCTCTCATTTGAGGACTTTTGGATATATGATCACTGTTGTATTATCATGATGTTGTATTTGGAGTTGTGGTGTATGTATTTTATACTCTGTTGTAGTATGGATATTATATTGATGTTGTAACTGTGATGATATTTATGATATTGATTCTGTTCCGCTGTTTTATATTCATCTAATTGTTTTATAAGCTCCGGCGATGCGAATTTGATGTCGTTTATCGGACATCGAGTTTGGGTCGTCATAAGTGGTATCAGAGCTGTTGGTTGAGTAAGAACTTTAGCTACGGAATATAACACATTAGATGGCTCATTAGAGATATGGTGAAGTATACCCTAGAATGAGTATAACCAAGACTGAAACTCTAAATTTTATTAGTCTATTTCTTTTACTGGTGATATTCCTTAAGATATTCGTTCGTGTATTTAAATCAAATTTCTTACTAATTACAGATAGTAAGAAATGAGCGGACGAATGGGAAGAGTTGGGGGTCAAGGAGGTGCCACAACACCTGATCAAGATCCCCCAACGGCAATAGCGGTAACTCAGCAACAGCCGAATCTGGCTAATTTACATAAAAGTTTCTCAAGACTTGGTGGTAAGCCGTTCAACGGCAAGGAGTCGATTGTTGAGGCTCAAGCCTGGATAAGATCGTGTGAGAAAATCTTCAAAGGGCTAAAATTGGAAGACGATCAGAAGCGACTCATAGCTTCTTGGCAACTTCAAGATGAAGCCTCAGCCTGGTGGGAGACAATCACGGTAGATAAGGCAGAAGACGAGTTTTCTTGGGAAAATTTCAAAGAAGTGTTTGAGAAGCGATATTTGCCATCAGCTAGAATTTCTCGAATGTATCAGGAATTCATGGACCTGAAGCAGGGAAGTTTATCATTTGAAGAGTATCTGAACAGATTTAATGAATTGTCTCGTTTTGGTCCCGAATTGGTGAATACGCCTTTAAAGAAGAACGAGAGATTCATTCGCGGGATGAATAAGAAATTCCATGAAATAATGACGGGCCACGTTAAGGAATCTTTTTCAGATTTAGTTGATATGGGGTACAGATACGCTACCCTTGATATACAAGAAGCTCCGGTGGAGAAAGGAAATTCAGGCAATCAAAATTGGAAGAAGCGGAAATTTGGAGGCAAGAAACCATGGCAGGGCAACGAGAAAAAGAGGAGCATTCAGGGAAGCGCGGCAGAAAATGTCACTTGTTACAACTGCAAAGAGAAGGGCCATTATTCAAACAGCTGCCCAAAACCGAAGAAGCAAGTTAAAAAGGAAGAAACTATTAGAGGAGCAAAAGAATGTTATAATTGTCACAAGCCTGGACATTTTATTAAAGATTGCCTAGTGATGAAGCCAGCACAGGTGGCAAATGTTTATGCGATAAAGAAAGACCCTTCAACTTCGAAAGCTGATAAAGGAAAAGGTGTTTTGGAAGGTAACCTTACTATTTATAATAGAACTGTTAGAGTTTTATTTGACACAGGAGCTTCACATAGTTTTATCTCTCAACAAACCGTAAATGAATTAAGACTTAAAACTAAATTTGTTAACGATCCTATTTGCGTGAAAAATCCGGTTGGAGGTCCCGCAAATCTTTGTTTGTATTGTAAGAGAGTTCCTATTTCATATGCTAGCTATCGATTTCCTATCAACCTTTTTGTCCTCGAATTTGATGAATTTGAAATCTTACTCGGTATGAACTGGTTATCGAGATACGAAGCTATATTGGATTGTAATAATCAGACAGTTTCAGTCAAAACAAGTTTTGAAAATTTTATTGAAATCTCTTGTGAGGATCCAAGTTCAAGGAGAGATAGATTGATGTATGCTTTGGGATATCTTGAACCCACTTTGCAGTCTATACCTGTTGTTCGGAAATTTTCCGACGTATTTGAAGAAGTAAATTCCTTACCTCCACGCAGAGAAATAGAATTCCGAATCGACTTAGTACCCAATGCTCGTCCTGTTGTTCACGCAAGTCGCAGGATGACACCCATGGAAAAGATTGAATTGGTTCATCAAACTGATGAACTACGAGCAAAAGGATTAATTCGACCCAGTGTTTCTGAATGGGGCTCATCCGTCATATTTGTTGCTAAATCAGACGAATCTTTGAGATTGTGTGTAGATTACCGCGATCTAAATAAACAAACTCTCAAGAACAAATTCCCTCTACCAAGAATTGACGATCTATTCGACCAACTTCATGGCTCGTTTCTTTTCAAAAATGGATCTAGCCCAAGGATTCCATCAACTACGAATCGCCGAAGATTGTGTACATTTAACTGCTTTCAGAGGTCCTGATATGTTCTATGAATGGCTAGTTATGCCTTTCGGGCTAACCAATGCTCCAGCATACTTCGTAGATCTTATGACTCATGTGTTTCGGGAAGTTTTGAATAAATTTGTGCTTGTATTCATTGATGATATTTTGATCTATTCTAAGACTAAAGAAGAGCATGTCGAACATCTTAAAATCGTATTGGAAATATTGAGGAGAAATGTTCTATATGCAAAATTTTCCAAATGCCACTTCTGGGTCAAAGAAGTCAAATTTCTTGGCCATATTGTTAATAAAGAAGGAATTTCGGTAGATCCTAGCAAAATTTCCGCTATTCTTGATTGGCAACGACCCACTACTCCAAAAGAAGTTCGAAGCTTTTTGGGTTTAGCATGCTATTACCGGAAATTCGTTCAAGATTTTTCTAAGTTGGCTAGCCCATTGACTAAGCTAACAATGAAAAATGCAAAGTTCATTTGGACTCCAAAATGTGAAGAAGTTTTTCAGGAGTTGAAAGAGAGATTGACCACTGCTCCTGTTCTCACTATTGTTAATGGCAACCAAGGCTTATCTGTCTATACTATACATGTGGTGATGTGGTAGGTGCAGTATTAATGCAAAATGGAAAGGTAGTTGCCTACGCGAGTAGACAATTACGTCCGCATGAGAAAAACTACCCAACACACGATTTGGAACTTTTGGCTGTTGTTTTCGCCTTAAAAATCTGGCGACATTATCTTCTGGGTAAGAATCTTTTCAGCTTTCTTAACAATTTACGAAATTAACTAAAGAAATATACTTAATAAATTCTCTTTGTTTTAGGTGAAAATTTTGAATTATTCACCGACCATAAATCCTTGAAATATCTCTTTACCCAAAAGGATTTAAATTTGCGACAACAACGTTGGTTGGAATTTCTGGTGTCTTACGACTTAGATATTTTGTATACGCCGGGAAAGGCCAATGTAGTTGCAGACGCCTTAAGTAGAAAACATGCTATTCTTGCTCATCTTGTTATCACTCCTACTCTTCTCAAAAGGATTGCGAGACAGCAGAAAGAAGATGAGTTTCTTCGAGGAATCCATAAAAGAATATGCCAGGGTGAAGATACTAGTTTTGAGATAGATGATAGGGAAGTTATAAGGATGAAGGAAAGAATTTGTGTCCCTGACATTCCAGAACTGAAACGTGAAGTATTGGACGAATACCACAAGTCCAAACTCAGTATCCATCCAGGAGTCAACAAAATGTATATAGATATTAAAAGAACATTCTGGTGAAAAACGATGAAAAGAGACATATCGATTTATGTGAGTCGCTGTGCTACTTGTCAGCAAGTCAAAAGCGACCAAAAGAAAGCAGCCGGTTTACTTCAACCTTTGGAAGTACCGAAATGGAAGTGGGATCGGGTATCGATGGATTTCATCGACGGATTGCCACGAACCAAGAAAGGCGATGAAGCAATTTGGGTTATTGTGGATCGTCTAACCAAAACTGCTCACTTCATTCCAGTTAAATCCACTCGGACTGCGGCAAGCTTGGCTGGTATATATATAAAGGAAATTGTTCGCCTCCATGGTATTTCCAGCAGTATAGTGAGTGATCGTGGCCCGATCTTCACTAGTAGATTTTGGGAAGCATTTCAGGACGCATTGGGAACGAAATTAAATTTCAGTACTGCTTATCACCCACAATCTGATGGACAGACTGAGAGGGTCAACCGAATTCTAGAAGACCTACTGCGTGCTTGTGTTCATGATTTTGGTGGTTCTTGGGAGGACCATTTACATCTGGTTGAATTCTCATATAATAACAGTTATCAGGCCAGTATAGAAATGACTCCTTTCGAAGCTTTATATGGTCGTCCGTGTCGATCACCTACATGCTGGATCGAATCAGGTGATAGACTTGTTCTTGGACCGGATATGATAAAGGAAGTCACTGAGAAGGTAGACTTTATTCGAAAGAAGTTATTAACTTCCCAAAGCCGTCAGAAGAGCTATTATGACCGCCGAAGAAGAAATTTGAAATTTCAAGTTGGAGATTCTGTATTTCTGAAAGTATCTCTAATGCGGGGAGTATTGAGATTCGGGAAAACTGGAAAACTAGCACCGTGCTATATTGGTCCTTTTCCTATTCTGGAAAGGATTGGTTCTCTAGCATATCGAGTGCAGTTACCCAGCTGGTTGTCTGGCGTGCATGATGTGTTCCACATTTCTAATCTTCGAAAATATGTGCACGATCCAGATGATGTTATTGAAGAAGCTGCTCAGCAGGATCTAGAGACCACTCCTAACTTGGCAGTTAAAAGAGAGCCGATAAAAATTATAGATCGTGATGAGAAGCAATTGCGAAACGAAGTTGTGAAGTTGGTCAAAGTTCAATGGAGTGGCGATCCAAAGGACTGTACTTGAGACACTGAAGATAATATGAAGAAATCATATCCCAATTGCAGAATAGACATTTCAGCTTAATCTGTAAGTCATTTCTTTATTTTCTGAATTCGTATATTCTTTGTTTGCATTTCTCTCTCTTTCAATTTCGAGGACGAAATTTTCTTAAGGAGGGGATATTGTAACATCCCGGAATAAAATTAAATTCGTTGAATTGTTAGAACTTTTAAATTTAATTTGAGAATTTCAAAAGAAATAAAATATTGTAATAAAATCACATAGTTATTAAATGTTAATAACTAAAAACAACTTTTCTTTTTAACAAAGTAAAATAAGAAATTGTCTTAAAACCATTAAATGAAATATGGGTTATAAGTTTAAATATTGATAGTTGAGCTTTTGCTAGAAATAAAATTGTTAATGTAAGTTATGATAAAATTATAAAATTTAAATCACATAATTATAATCTAACAAATAAACAAATAAACAAATAAACAAATAAACAAAAAGACAAAGAAAACAAAAGGGAGAAACAAGAATAAATAAATGTGGAAACACACACACTTTCATTTAGCAGTAAACCAAGATAACAAAGGAGTATGAAGAAAATATAAACTGTAAAAGAAAACAGGACTTAGGCAAAGAAAAAAAAATCTACAAAACAAATGAAGTAGTACTTACACAACCATAAAATAAGGTGGCTGTAACATACAAAGGAAACAAAGAAAATGCAAGAGAGTAAAGCATTTAAACAAAATAGTACTTATAAAAATCAAACAGCACATTGCATACATACTTACATTTAATGCTATACACATCAGCCAAATTTAAAGTAAGATTTCCTGTATAAAACATATAAGGAAACACTACATCACATGCTTCATTTAATGCTCTCAAATACACCTATACACAAGTATGACTAAAAAGAAAAAATATATTGCTTCAGCACAACACAAGGAGCCTGCATATCTACCTATATAGAGTGTAGCCTCCAAATTTGTTCAAAACTTTTTACCGAAGAAAGAAAGAAAAAGATAAGCAAAGAACAGAAAATAAAAGAAAGAGCAACACATCACTTTATCTTCAAATTCGGAAACAAATTACTGAAGAAAGAAGAGGAGAAGAAGATCAAAACAGTTTTTCAAAATAGGAATATTTACAAGTGAGTAAACTCTTTTAAAAACAAATTTAATTATATCTGTAGTTGAAATCTTTATGCATTTTCTATGGTATGAATATATGTTACATAAATATTGTTAAGTTTGTATGTTGGAAGTGTGAAGTTGCCAAGGAATTCAAGTGACTGTAAATATCCATCCTCTCTGTTTGAATTTCTGAAGTGGTTTTCTTAAGAAAAAAAATTCAAATCTTCCAAACCAGACCATGTTTGAACTTGATATTTGAATGAAAATTGTATGTTAATGTTGGTTGGTAAATTTAAAAATAGTTCTGTAAATTTAAATTTAAAAAATTATCTTTAAAAATGAAAAACTACAGTGAAAACCAAATCATGTGATAAATTTGAGTATCTTAAATTTTCAACTGGATTACATAACTTGAATTGTTATTGCAAATTGTGATTTTTAAAAACAAAATGGAAATTTTAAGTTGCGTATGTTATGTGCTGTTCACAGTTGAACAAAAGTAGCACTTTGATCGATTTCTGGAAATCAAAGAAGTATTGGATGTAGCAATTTCGTTTAAAGCTAGTTTGCAACTCAATAATGTCAGGAAAAATGTTGAAAAAATTAATTATTTCAGGAATTTTGGGTACGAGATCAAGTTAGGGTTTAAGAACCCATGCGCGTACGTGTCAGAAAACATGGTGCTGCGCCATAAATAGGCAATCGGACTTCGAGCCTCCGGTGGGGATAGGAGCATCTGGTCAAGGCGAAGCTTCAACCGAGCTTTCGCGGCCTCTAATGGCCAGAGGTGGGAGGACGAGGCGTTGACAGGGACGGGTGGTGGTTCTAGTGTATGTTCCAGGTTTCGAGCTCGAACTCGATTTCGAATTCGATAGGATGAAGAAATTTAGGTGGTCGGGAATTGGATTAGGGATGATTATCGACTTACTCATCGATGCAGTGACGCCTGAAGATGATCAACGGCGTTGTGCACGTATACGTGCACGAGTTGATGATCTGGAAGTTTGATAGCCTGAAGTGTTTCAGGTTTGTTCTCGTGTGGGTTGTACTCGAAGCTTTACTAAGGGAAAACAGGGCAGAACTCGAAGGGACACTCGAGTACTTTCAGGGCTGTGTCGTGATTAATTTGGGACTTAAACAAATTTTGTGAAAATTTATTACTCGGGTTAGTTTGGCTAAAAACTCGAAGCACGGTGCCGTTTTGATCGAGGATGACTCGAACAACCCCTCGGGTTGGACCTGAATATAACAAATTCCAGTATTTGCAAAAAAATTTAAATAATTTTCTAATTTGTTCTTCATAAATGATGATAGTTGGTTAATCTATTGTGAAGTTTTTTTTATATAAAATATTCAAGAAGTATATTCAAATTTATTAACTTAAAACAAATATATTTAAAATGGTTGAATAGTGATTAAATAATTAATGAAGCCAGTTAAATTTAATAAATTTATAATTAAGTAAAATTTTAAACATTGATTTAAAATAATTAATAAAGATAATTTTATGGTCAATTCACTTTAATCACGACCACCTTAATCAAAGGTGATTTATTATCAAATATTATGTACTGGATTGATATTGCTATTGTGATACTGTGATTGCTTTGTGATGAACAGTAATTTGTGATTTGTTCCTATATGGATGTGGAAACCTTTTGCCCGTAAAACGGCATTTAAACTTCGATGCGACAGGGAATCGGATTTCAGTTTGTTATCCGAAACCCACATCGAACTTGTAAATTTTTGTGAACGACATATCCACATGTTTTTAAAATTGACGCTCACTATTCGGTTTAGCCGAGAAATGACCTTTGTGTCGTATAACCCATTTCGAATATGTGATTCGACGTTATGGATAACATTTAAAGAACGGTGTTGAAGACCGGGTATTTGCGAGAGCGATAGGATGACCTTTCGAATGACTCTGCACTGAGTTGCTCCGGTATAGAGTTCTCCATATGTGATGGGGAATCCGATCGGGATTGTGGATATCCGGATTACAAGGACTTCTTTGGAAGTGCCTTCAGTTCTGTTCGAACCCAGAACAGACTTGTATGGGTTGTATGTCTGACATTACAAATTGAGATATAAAGCAGATTTCTTTCAAATATATTTCCGTTGGTGGCGGAGAATTTATTCTCTTAGCTTAACACCCTTAGAGGTTATGTAGTTGAAGGTTATCAGCGATATATTCCCAATTTGGTAATGTGGCATGCTGAGTGTTGCTGATCATTTGTTGATCGAAGCATGGCTTTGTGAAAAGCGTAGCTTTGTGGACGAGACTTCGTCGAGCCTCACACCCCAGAATGGTCGAAACAGGAAAGATGCGGCAAGGTTATTGGGGGTAGAACCCCTTAGGGTATGTGCATTTCCTTCTGGATAGAAGTGGTATCATGGTATGGAGCCCAGATACTTAACTTATGTTGATATCGCAGATATATATATATATATATATGTATTACTTTATGATTTGTTGCTGGGGCCCCGGTTAAAGGTTGGTTACAACCGGGAGATGGCATACTCGTGTCAGTAGTTACCCAGTTAGGGGTAACCCGGCCCTGTGTTGGCAGAGATCCGGTTAGATTCTCGGGTCGTCCCTCCAGAGGCGTACCCATGTGGCCTAGGAAGTTCCTTAGCCTGACCATTTTTGGAAATCCAATTCCCAATACGAAACCCTGTACGGTTTTAGTTGTAGAACCTGCCATTTACTTATGGTGATCACCACTGTTTAGATGGTAGCTATAGTAGGCATAGTTCGAAATGTCTATGCTGGCTAAGATTAATATTCTATTTTCGAAATGATTTATACACTATGAACTAGAAATAATATCAAAGAAATTTCCTCGTACCAAGCATATTTAACTATCATAAGAAGAAATCTCCTCCAATTCTGCGTTTGCATTGTGTGTGTGGCGGGAGGTCTTATGGTAGTTCCATTTTTAAAAGCATTCCTAAAATTCTTTTATAAATCTAGTTTCTTTAAAAGTAACTGTTGCTTTTGTTTACTCATACCAGTCCCATGACTGATCCGGAGTTTATTGTTTCCTTTCCTAAACTCTGGGTGCCCATTATTTCCACACGGGCAGCCTAGTAGCAGGTTTCTGTATTTTGGAGTAGCTGTATTTTGAAGCTCTTATCTTGGAGATATCTTGGGAGCTTTTGGAGATTTCAGGTGTTTAGCTTTTGGGAGTTCGTTATCACCTCTCTCATTTGAGGACTTTTGGATATATGATCACCGTTGTATTATCATGATGTTGTATTTGGAGTTGTGGTGTATGTATTATATACTCTGTTGTAGTATGGATATTATGTTGATGTTGTAACTGTGATGAAATTTATGATATTGATCCTATTCCGCTGTTTTATATTCATCTAATTGTTGTTATAAGCTCCGGCGATGCGAATTTGATGTCGTTTATCGGACATCGAGTTTGGATCGTCACAAGAAAGAATAAGTAGTAGAAGAAGAAAGGTATGAGAAGAGAGGGGGACTCTGGAAAGGTAAGGGAAACTCGAGTTTTACTCGAGCGAATGCTTTGTTTTCCTCGGGTCCAGTTTTTAGTGGTTTAGTCTAATCACTTCCAAGTTATTTTGTTATACAAAGTTAGTACTAATTAAATAAATAATGTCGGTAAATTTTAGGTAAAAAATTTATTTTAAACTTATTAAGAAAGGTTTACAAAGGTAAGATGATTAATCTATTTAAAGTATAAGTTAATTAAGGATGTAAATTAATTTATAATTGTAATTAATTAAGTAATTTATGATTAAATAAATTTGTAACTAAGGATTGATAATTATGTGTTTAATCAATTTGAACTTAAGGATTTAATTAACTACTCAAAGTTAATTAATAAATAAATAGTAGTTAACTAATTAAGTAATTAATTAAGGATTAAATGATTAATTAATTGGTAATTAATAGTTAATTAAGTAATTAGTGATTAATAAATGGGTAATTAAATTTTATTAATTAACAATTAAAGTTATTAATTAATAGTTAAGAATTAATTAATTAAGTGAGTGATTAAGAAGTAATTAATAAATTTAATAAGTTGATTAATTGGTGATTAATCAAGGAGGATAAAATGGTTTATTTCTTAAGTAATTAATTAAGTTTAAGTTAATGAAACTAAATTTCATATGAATTAATGGCTCTGTTTGATTGATTATGATATCTATTTGGTGATATTCTATGATACTCAGTGATATGCATTGATATATCTGTGATGACTGTGTATGATTTATTTGTGATAATTGTTATGTAAATTCCAAGTATTGAATTAAATTGTTTAAACTATTTAAACAACTTGGCCTCTAAAATGGCGTTTGAATTTCGATGAGACCGGGATTGGGTGTCAATTTGATATTCCGAAAACCACATCGATCCAAATTAAACGATAGGTCGTGACATCTCAAGTGAAGGTCGAGATGGTGTTTCAGAATGCAAAGGTTATCGTCGTTAACTCTGAGGGTGATTCCAAAATGAGTGTAACGAGATAATGCCTTCGGTTTCGTTCGAACCCGGAACGAACTTGTATGGATTGAATGCTTTCAGGACATCGTCAGACGGACGATGAGCATTCTAAGAGAAATGTTCTATAAAGGTAATCGCAGCCTCAAGCCTCATCAACCGGGAATGGCTAAAACAGGGGATGTGTAGCAAGATTAGGTGGGTAGCACCCAAGCATGACGAGATATATTCCTGTCTAGATGTCCATTTATTTTCGGCTGTGTGGGCAGTTGTTGGCCACATCTACGGGGTTATCTTGTTCGGGACTGTTCAGTAAGGAATGGTTCCAGCCTTGTGTTGTAGGGGTCGGGAGTGATCCTCGGTATGGTGATTTAGGCCCCGTACTGTGACGGGCGGTACCCCAGTAGCCCTGTCATTGATGGAAACCCATTTTCCCTACAAAACCCTACGGTTTTGATTTATATTATCCACTTTTGTGGCTAGTAGCTGAAATTTAATAGATGTAACAATTTCGGCTATTTTCTATTTACTTGAAAACCCTAGACACTATTATAATATCATTGGATTTCCTATAAAATGTTTTGGTTAGCGTAAGGTAAAAACTTACCCGTGTTTATGTGTGGGGAGTCTTACGTGATACCTTTATTTTTAAATGATTTTCAAAGTTAAACAACTTTAACCCATTTACTCACACTAAACCCATGTCTGACCCGGAGTTTATATTTTGTTTTTCATAAACTCTTGGGTACTCAAATTTTTATGAGTAGCCAAGTGATAAGTTTTGGGATTGTCGAGTTCTGGAGGACCTTGGAGCAGAGGCCCGGACGTATGTACCTATCTATCCAGTTCCCCTGTGTAGTTGATGTATGTTGTATTTTGGATGTATGTAGTGACAGATATGTATATGACTGTCATGTTGTATGATGTTGTGTAACTCTGATATATGTAAAAACTATGTAATAGTTATGTGATGTATTATATTTTGTTCCATTCCGCTATGAAATTCTGATGTTTTTATTCTTTTTTTCTATCTTTTCTATTTCTATCCCTTTCTTTTCTTATTGATGATACGTCTTTCTGGGATTAGAAAGGCCAGAAAGGCGGGTCGTCACAAGTTGAAAGCTTCAGACAATTGAGTCAAAAGCCTTGGCGAAATTCAATTTGAAGAGAGCACACATGAGCTTTTCCTTATGATAATAGTTAATAAATTATTGAGCGGCAGCAAACCCATCTAAAGTATGTCTCCATGAATAAAAGCCGTTTGAGATTTTTCGATTAATTTGTTCATTTCATCAACCTATTTGTAAGAACTTTGGCGGTTATTTTAATGAAGAGTTAATTGGGGATATCGATCTAAAGTCAATAAGTTCATCCAACTTATATTTTTGAGGATTAGAATAATGTTAACATGATTAAACCTACCCAATTGAAGATTACCAATGCATAGTTCGTCAAAAAGATGCATGACATCATCATTGATTATATGCCAAAATTTCTGGTAGAAAATCGTCTAAAAGTCATCAGGTCTAGGGTATTTGTCACTAATCACGTCCTTAATGGATATCCAAACTTCCTCTTTTTTAAACAAGTTTATAATTCACAAAGAAAGGGGTCGTAGTTAAGATATAGAGATAACTAATCTGCTTGAATCATACATTTACATTTACTATCAAATTTCCTTGTAATGATTAGTTGAATTGACGTTTAGATCAACCTATTCTTTTATTTCTATTTCGTTAACTTTAATTGATTTGATGGTATTATGCGGGCGCCTACCATTAGTCTAGTGGTGAAATAATTTAGTGTTCTATCTCCTTCAGTGAACACGGGATAGTTGCTTCCTTGTAATTTCTTATTGGTCCACTGGTTTTTTAAATTCCATATTTTAGTTTTCTAATTTTTTCTTCTCTTTACTGTTTAGGTTCCTGATCTCTCTTGTTTTATTTGAATATAAAGTCTCATTTAGAATCATATTTTTTTTTACTATATATAAATATTGCCAAACCGTAAGTATATTCCTAACTCTCTAAGTTAGAAAACAATTTTCCACTGTGTTGTTGAGAAAACGGATACCCATAAAGTTCCATTTCATGTAATTAGGTTCTCAAAGTTACCTTCTTTCAGCTATATTTTTTTGAATTTAAAAGCTCCGTTTTTAGACAATTGGTCATGAGAGTTAAGTAGAATAGGATAGCGATCCGAGAGGAGATTGGCCTGGCCATAAGCTTTGGATAAGAGAAATTTATCTTCCCATTTTCACTTATGAAAAACCTATTCAAAAATCATAAAGGGTACCTCTCTACCATTAGATAAGGTGAATCTTCTACCTATAAGAGGTGGCTTGATAAGGTTGTTTTAGTTAATGAAAATTTCATATTCTTGTATTACAACGCGAATGCCTTCCCTATGCTCACGTTCTTCAATGTGTCAGCTCATGTTGAGTTCGCCTCCTACGAATCAAGGACTATATGAGAGGTTTCTAAAGTTGGTACATTCAGCCTAGAGAATTTGTTAATGGACTCTTTCGTTAGGCGCATATATGTTAGTGATATTTATTATTTGGTTCTCATGACAATAGTAATGAATTACATGAAAGGAGTGGCATTTACAGATTGACTAAAGCATGCTAAATCTTTCCTCCGCCATAGTTTTATGGTTCCTCCAAAACTGCCATTAGCCCGATTGAATGCCCATTCAATTAGACGGTCTCACTTCGATTGGTCTAAAGTAGCTAGGGTTAGGGAACTCAGTTTTAGTTTCTTAAAGAAGTACTAAATCTACCTAACGTCTTTAAGGAATCTTTTTATTCTAGAGTGGTTAGTCGGTGTCCCTAAGCCTCTAACATTCCAACTTATCACTTTTATCTAAATCTTTGCCTAGCGCGACTAGTTTCAATTAAGCACTAAGGAGTGATTTTCACACAAGCAAGGAAGAGATCAGCTGCAATAAAGTCCATACCATGTTCAACTATATCAAAGACAACATGGGGCATTGAGATAACATCAACATCATCACAATGCACCACAGTAGCTGAGTGATTAGCTACGACTATAATAGAGTTACCAAAAGCAGATGCATCAGTCTATATAATAAAGCCAGAAGTACTTGTATCCCCCTGTGTGAAGCATATCAGATCTGTCATTGATTGAAACACAAATATCAGGTCTAAGAGCAAGTGCTACTATTATAGGCGACAACCAATCTAAGGGAACAAATTCATAGCTTCTAACTACAACAGACTTATCAACTAGGTCAAAAGATTTGACCCTAAAGGCATCATCTGTAACATCACTAGACGTAGTTGTGTCATCAAAAATAGTAGCACCGAGCACAGAAAGTCTCTTTCTTATTATCAAGCAAGGTCTGAATAGTGTGACACTCTGTTAAACTATGGTGCGACTGGATGACAGGGTCTAAAACTTGGGCGTCGATCGAACGTTCATAGGAACAGACAGCATTTGAGTCAAAAAACCCAACTTTTATGCCAAATGAACCATTATAATCCTCCTCCTCCTTTGCTATAGATATGTTATGGGGAGAAAATACAATAGAAGGGCCAGTCACTACGTCTAAGAATTTCAACATTTGACCATCATCAGAGTCTACAACAAGCCTCTCGGATAAAGTCTCAAAGGCATTGAAGAGATGGTAAGATTGATTCAAAAGCTCGTCGGAGATGGGAGTGGCAACATACTTTTGGAGTGGCGCCTATAATTCTTGATATTTGGCACAAAAGTCGGAATGAAGACATAGATTTGACTTTCAAGAAGAAGTGGGACGGAGATCGTTAGCTTAGTGAAAGCCATTGGTTTTGGTGGGGATAGGAGATTGACGAGGCCGGATGTGAGATATTCGTTATTGATCAAATGACTTGGTGAAGAAAATTGCTTACGTCCAAACTTTCCACAGTAAAAGCATTGGATTAGGTCGTGATTGGTAGATGCTTTATGGTTATCACATGCTGCATCTAAGGCATATATATCTGATGTCTCGATGTCAAAACCAAGGTAGGGGTGTGCGGGCGGCGAGAGCGGGTGGGTTAGGCTGTAGAGGTTGGAAATGGAAGTTAAGTAAAACATCAACATAAGATTTTTAGGATAGGGTGAAAAGGAATAGAGTGGTAAATTATTAGTAGATAGTGGTAGAGGATGTGGAGATTATTGAATGGGGGATTTGTGTCAGTTGTGAAAGAGTGTTTTAGCGTAGCAGGAAGAAGAGTATGCCATTAGTTTGACCGTTATGTGAAATACAAATAAATAAATAATTTAATAACACTTTTTGTGGCATTATGGAATCAAAAAAATGGTAAAAATATACATGTTGTATAGAAATGTAAAATAAACATAATTATGAAAGAAAATACTTTGATTTGAGCTTGAAAATGAACGATTTCAGCTAGACTTGTTCAGATTTGGATTTACGGAGTACGGTGGAGGAGGAAGAAAGTGGTTAGTGTTTATATAGGTTGAGAAATGGCCGTTTGGAATTGGATAGTTGGGTATTGATGCCTCCGATCCGTCAAGACTCCATGATCCGATTCTAATTGCTTCGTATAAACGGTCAAATTCTTTCGTTTGGCTAGTTTGGCTTTCAATGCGTCAGACACTTCAAAAGCTCAAACTAGTAAAAAAAAAAAGTTTGTGATTGTATCCTAGTTCATTAAAAAGTGAGAGGAATGTGGTAAATGATGATCCTAACAGATCTTTTCACAAGCATCAAATTAACACTTTAAAAAGTTGCTAAAATTGTTATTTAGTACCAAAAAAGTTAGTTCATTGTAAAAAGTTAAATATACTTGCATTATTGCCCTTTATTTATTGGCGTATTTTGAATGATTTATGCTTAATCACTAGTATGTGCCCTTTTTATGCTAATTGTTAGGTAGACCATCATTATTTTATGGTATTCTTTCTAAACGAATCCCTTTCAATTAAGTTTTACAGATAATTTTCAGTTATCTCCATCGTTTTATTGTTATTGCTCGCTACTACCTTGATGAAACTTTGTCGAACATATTACATTGATGGTTCTTTGGTTGACCACTGTCGTTTTGTGATTGATGATGATCATATATTGTTTTCTATTTAATTTTTGATAGGGGGTTGAAGTTTTTTCTTTTTAGTGAGGGTAAAACTCTAAACTGACTTGGTTCCCCTTGTCACGACCCTCTTATAACAATTTGGATGAAATCCTCCTAAAATTATACTCTCTTATCTAAAATTAGAATCCTTTCAATGGTTTCTTTCCTAATTATAATGGTTTTTAAACAAAGTGAAAAATATGAAATAAATAGAAAAAAAGGTTAAGGCAAATTCTATCTATGCATCTAAAATTGCTTAATGTACACTTAAATTTGAACAAACCGGTACACAACATAAACTGCTTAACATGTGTCATATTTATACAAAATTATAAATATCTCCATCATACATTATCGTCCAATCAAACTTGTATTCCATTCGCACAAACAATTTAAAATCTTTCAAAACTAAACTAAATTGAAATTCAATAAAAAGAACCGCGGTATTTTTTTTCTTTATGTCAAAATTATTTATTTTCAACAAATACAGTTCTAAAATTTTCAAAACGGTTAATTTAGCTTAAAATCGACACCCATAGCATGCCGAATGTGAGGAAATATCAAGAGGCATGGAATGGCCAAAGAATCTATGATGTTCTTGGTATCACACAAGCAAATAGATAGGGAAAAGATCTAAGAAGATTAAAAAATTAGCTCAAGGGAAACGAGGAGAAAAGAGAGAATTTCATTAAGTACAAGATCACGTCCAACATCGGTTAGAATTCATTGTCAGGCATTGAACATTATACTACCTAACCATTTCATGGTTGGGCATTTGAAATATATAGGAGCAAAACTTCCCCTAATATGTTCTAAGTGAAAGAGAAGAAAATCGGTTCGGTATCGATCAGATATGTGCTAAACAAGAAAAATGACCTGGTAGTTGGCATACTTATTAGATGGATGCCGAGCAAGAGAAATGGTTCAGTGTTTCTTGTCAAACCATTTACTACCAAAACAGTTCCAACCGATCATACTTGGTCAAACAAGCGAAGTGCATATTATATAGGAAATGTCGACTACGTTTCACTAAAACCTCATACCTATAAATACTCAAAAGATGAACAGTAATGATGTGCAAGTGGAGAGCTCTAAAACTACCAAATAGAATTCAAAGTTGTATTATTCATTTCTTTTGATGAATAAATCATCATATTATATATATTTACATTGTACTTAGTATCTATAAGAAAATGAATGATGAATTACAATGGATGTAGGCAATTATTAGCCAAACCACAAAAAAGATCTTGTGTGCTCTTACTTCATGTATTTTTATTTCATAATATCCATCTTTAATTCATTCTCAACTAAATATAATGTCACACGTAACTTGTAGCTATAAAGTACATCTAATATATATAGGTCTACCTAATTCCTTCGAGGTGTTTACCCATTTTTTAATGCAATTTTTTTTATGCTTTCATTGAAAACTCTCATACATGCCTCCTCTAAAACAAGGGTTGGTGCTATAAACAAGGATGCTGAAAACTCAAGTGCGCTTAACCTACCAATAACTACTTATGGTGAGGCATTTAGCAAGTGCTCCTTCACTTTTTGAAATGGTTACCAAAGATGACCCGGACAAAGTCATAGCCAAAATAATGATCAATTGGTTGCTTGAAAAGAAGCAATGGTGGACCAACTTCTAACAAGCTTGGAAGAGCAGTAAAACATCAGTCACAACATCGAAGAGCAAGAAAGATCTAGTTCTAAGGAACATGAAAGAAGAAGAAGAAGATCGCACTCTGGTAGTATATCTGATCGAGACAGTCGAAGGGAAAGGAAAAGAGAAGTTGAAAAGCAAATAGCATGTGAGAGTGCTGCTTAAAAAGCTAGGCCTTAAGAACTCTTCAGTACCATACCAATTCTGATCGATATAGAACCGAACCTAGTTATGGAAAATGCTCCACGTTCTCGTCAAAGCACTTCTTCTAAAATCAGGCCATTAGCTAGTGAAATACATAGAGACTTTTGGAAGCGCTCTAAGAGCCGTAGTCATGCTCGAAAGAGATATTCTAGTCAAAATAAGTATGAGCGAAGTGAATTCTCCCATTTGAGAGAAAAGATTGACGACCATAACCATCGACGTTCTAACAATCCCACCGAGAAGGGGTCTCTTGGAGCCAAAGACCATATTGTATGAATGATTAGTGTGTACATCCGGTAGGAGTAGGTAGAATAAGGTATTGGAACTCAAGTGAGCAGTCCATTTACATATGAAATAAAGGCTGTTAAAAACCTTAAAGATTTAGAATGTTTACCATGGAACCTTATAAGGAGTTAACTAACCCTATAGTGCATCTTCAATGCTACAATCAGCACATTTTGATAAGTGGAGTGATGGAAGAAGTTTTGTGTAAATGTTTTCCACTATTCTTATCGGACATGGCAACAATGTGGTTATGTCATTTGTGCATTTGGGTCACTCAGTTCACTATTGATGTTACATGAAAAAATTATAAGCCAACTCCACATACACCTAAAATAACCAAAGTTTGCATACTCATCATTGGATGTCAAAAAAAGGGGCGATGAGTCCTTATGCCATACCTGACTTGTTTTAATCTCACGATCGCTAGCAAAAACGCAAATGAAAAGCTAGTTCTAATGACTTTATGTGGTAGAATGCACTTTCATATGAAGATTTCACAAAAACTAACTAAGGAAAACCAAACCACTCTCTAGGAATTCTATTGCGAGGTAGTTAAGTACATGAGGGTGAAGAATGTTGCATCTAAAAGACAACATATCAGGCTTAATCGAATTGGAGAGTGATCTAGCGTTAACATTATGGTAAAGGGAGGTAGAAATGAGTTTAGGGGAAAGAAATCCTAATAATCGGGGAGAGCCGAGTGGAAAGAAAGTTAAGCATTAAAGGTGGATCATAAACCATGGTTCGATGCTTATACGAATCTAAATGATAGCATCGAAAACATCTACTTTGCCAAGCAAGCTAAATTAAAGTACAAAAGGCCACCCCCCAAGAAGGAGACAATGAAAGATTTGAATTTGGGATATACTGCCACTTCCATGAGTCTCATGGACATAACACTAATGAATGCAATCATCTACACGACATTTTTAAAGAGTACATAAAAATGAAGAAATTGCAAAGGTATACCAAAGACCTCGACTGTGCCATGATTCCCACATCAACCACCAAGTCAATCACTATGTGGTGTTGATGGGACGGTACAATATACCTGTAGGAAATGGAAGGATCATAGTGAGCATAATAATTAGAGGACCAAATATAGTAGATAAAAGATGGGCTGAATGGAAAGGTATGCTAAAATTTAAAAGCATGGAGAGGATTTGTAAGAATGAAAGATGAAGACTCCTCGCCAGGATGATGTTGAGATTAGTTTGGTGATAGGGGCCTAAAAAAAAGCAATATCTCCACGTTGATCTTATAGTGTTATGCTTGGATCAGCAAGTACATTGCATGCTTTTGGATAGTGGATGCTGTATGGTTTTGATAGAATGAGACTACCAATAAAGACTCCGTGTAGTAGGCTATTACATGGTTTCATTAAGGAAGGGAAGAATTCTCTAGGGTGACCTCATTATTCAATAAGCCGAGGGATCGATCGAGGTCAGCAATTAGGAAATAAAATTTTGTGCTTATGGATGGTTACTCGGCTTACAGGACTTTTCTAAGAGGACCGACCACTAATTTTAAAGCCATGCAAGCCCAGTTGCATTTAAATGTAGGATCTAGATTAACCCTAGAGGGGGGGTGAATAGGGTTATAGCAAATTTTCTCGATTTAAACACAGAAATAAACTGCAGAAATAAATATGCTGAAAAGTAAATCACACACAAAATTTACCCAGCTTCGGCAACCCCTGCCTACTGCTGCATTCACAGATTTCTATTAGAATTAAACAGTATCACGCTTACAAACACTCTACTAGACTCGCAGACATTTGCTCCCGCTCACAAACACTCTACTAGACTCGCACACCCTGCTCGCAAACGTTTGCTCCCGCTCACAAACACTCTACTAGACTCGCACACCCTGCTCCGCCTATAGAGTTTCGCTTACTCGCAAACTTTGCTTCCCGCCTATAGAGCTTCGCTTACTCGCAAACTCTGCTCCCGCCTATAGAGCTTTGCAAACTCGCACACCCTACTCACTGAACTAATTCTAACTAGACAATCTGACACTACCTAAACTCTAGGTGGTGATTTACAAAGTTTTGATTTGAAAAATAAAAATGATAACTAAAAGACACATAAATAAATAACCCTAAACTCTAAAAATAACCCTAATTAAAAATAACCCTAATTAAACTAAAGCCTTTTAAGACCGGCCCCTTCTTTTAATTCTATAACCCGTTCCCTTCTTTTGCTTGGCCCGTTCCTTTTTGTCTCGTTCAAATGGCGGCTCTGCAAATTAGGGCTTCGTTCCTCTTTGAGATAGTTGGCGGCTCTGTTCGATCTTAGGGCTTTGTTCTCTTCAATCCAAACTAGGGTTTTGAAGCTGCGCCTTTTCGTGTGCCTCGTTCTCGTTCGTTCGCTCTTGGCCGCTTCTGCTTGATCGAGTTCTCCGTTGATTCGGTATGTAATTTTATCCCTTTTTCTTTACTGGTTGATGCTTGAACTCGATGATTGATTGCCGATGATGATTAGGGCATTTATAGGGTTCGTTACCCTATTTTCTCGTTCGCATGGATATATTTGAATTTGTCAATTATTCATCTCTGGCCGCTTGATTATACTTCGATGATTGAGATGTTTTCCGACTTGTTCACAATCGTATATTTGATGCTTTACTTGCTACTCACGGCTTTGAAATTGCCTTGTTCATCACGGTGTTATTTTTGACTTCGTCAATACTTTCATTGTTTATCTTGACTTGGCTTTTTCACGGTAACAGATGCTACACTTGTTGGTTCGATTCCAGTATGCTTCTCCACTGTCGCATGCACTTGAGTTTGTAGCTTGCCACTGACTTGTTTGTTGCATTGCTGTTATTGCATTGATGATTTTGTGTTGGTTCCATTGTTGCATCTCTGACCTGTGCATTCCATTATCGTGTGTTCATTTGAGTTGTCTGCACTTAGACTTGAGCTTTCATTGTCATGTTGCATTGCTTTGTCTCGACTTTATTTGTGCATTGCTGCTGTAGCTTTTTGAAGCTCGAGTATCTTAGCTCTGTTCACTGGTCTTGATACTTGCAGTTGTATCACTTGATATTCATTCCTGTAGTTTGCATTCATGTACTTGCTGTCGTAGATGTTGCACTGCATCACCACTGTTCTTTGCATTTGTACATATGAATGTGCTCACTGTTGTATTACAGTACACTGCATATTAGTCTTCTCATGTTTGAGGCTGTGCTTTCATTGACATTTGTTCACTTTGATTCTGCATAACTTGTAGCTTGCTGTACATATGAACTTGCGTTTCTCTGGTCTTGCATCATTATGCAGTCTTCGTTAGTTCGTGTGCTTGTTTGTCTGTTTTGTATCATTAGAAGTCTTGTTGCACCTGTTGTACATGCAGCTTCATTTTGTATTGATTGTCAGTGGTCTGGTTGTTACTGCATTTCTCATGTATTTGTGCTTTGATGCATTGTGCATTTTTCATGACTTCTATTCACTTCATGTTTGTTGCCAGTTTACCTGGTGGCTTTGAGCATTTTTACTTTATGTTGCAGCTGGTCTTTATTCTGGTTGTCACTTGAAATTGTTGAGTTGTCGCACACTTGTGATCTTTAGTTTGTACTTCTGGTCTACTTTGTCTTCATGTATTTCATGTTGTTGTTGACACTGGTCTGCATACATGTGTTTGATACTGTTGGTCGACTATCTCCTTGAGTTGTTGTACTTCATGTTGTATTCATCCCTGTTACACTCTTTGATGATTCATTGGTGAATATGTTGGCTTGTGACATTCATGTTGCAACTGGTTTACTGTCTTGTTTATACTAGACTAGTCGACACTTGATTCTTGAGTTTTGGCCATTTGCACCTGTGTTGAATCCAGTTTCACAGCTCGGGTTTGACCTTGTGCTGAAGTTGAAATTTTATGTTATTGCACGTGAGTTGAACCCGGTTTTTCATTTGGGTTTGACCTGTGCTCACCTGTCCCTGTAAATCAATCAAGTGTATATATCGGCGTGCACGGCCTTGTGGCATATACAGTAATACACTGTGTATGTCACAAGTTGTTCGTGTATGATGAATTCAAATTTAAATTATGACGAACAACCCAAATAACCGAGGCAAATATTATTTTCAAACATTATCTTTGATTTTTGAATTGCAAAAATATTTCTTTTTCAATTTTACTGTGTTAGTTTATATTTTTGCAGATTGCTCAGATGCTGGATTCAAACTGGAAAGAAGTTGAAGATAAAAATACGAGTGTGAGTGATATGTAGTGAGGTGAATATGTAAAATAGTGATGTAATTAGAAATTTTAATTGAAAATGCATAGTGAATAGTGAGAGCTTGAAATTGTACTATTCAAAATTGTAATAAATATTTGTTTGAATAAAATTTCTGTTTGAATTCAAATTCTGTGTCATTTAATTTTATTCAGCAAATATTTATTTATTCTATGAAAAATAAAATAGTACATTAACAAATACATTTAAACGAATGTATATATGTTTATTATCATCAAACAAAAATCATATAAGCGCAAAGCGCATATTCAACAATCTCCCCCTTTTGATGATAACAAACATATATTTAAGATTTTGAATGTATTAAATGTATTTGATCGTTCAATTTGCTCCCCCTATTTGAATGCTCCCTCTCTACACAATACTCCCCCTACATATATGCATACAAATAAAAATATGTAAATGAGCCTATATGCAAATTGAAAATTATTTAACCTTTGCTTGATTCTATTTGACAAAATCTTAACTTTTCTCTCCCCCTTTTGTTATCAGCAAAAGAATAACAGTGTTATAAAAATAGGGATGAAGTGACAGACATGAACCAAACATTTAACTCAATTGAATATAAATATCAAATTTCAATAAAACTCAAACAAAAATCATAATTACCCTTGTTAGACGCATATTCCACTTTCAGAAGTGATGAGGATAAAATCATCAAAAATTCATATAGTTATGTCTATTTGTGGTATATTTATTTCGGGAAATTTGAATATCTACTAACCATGCATAACCGTTAGGACTTTTAAATGAGATTAGTAGTATTCACAATTTTTATTTTAAAAAAAATCAAGTATCTTCTAACCACGCATAACCGTGAGGACTTTTAAATGGGATTAGAATCAACTTGTCTATTAAATCAATTAATTTTGATACGCGTTCCATACATGCATAACCATGAGGACTTATAAATCAGCATGGAAGCACATAATCAAAAATCCAAGTAATTCACCCATGCATAACCGTGAGGACTTTTAAATGAGAGTGAATACTTTGGATATTTATTTTTATTGCTAAATATAATAAATTGAAGCACAAATAATTTCCTTCACAGATTTAAAGATATTGAAGAACAAATGATTTCCTTTGTAAACTACCACAAATTTACATACTATGTGATTTTGATGAGTGATGGTCGATAGAAAGATGGTAGAAATAGGAATGATCATGGAACTTTTACCCAACAAAAAGTTTTTATAACTCTTGTTATGAAATTCTAAAGAAATTTTCTAATTATACTTTCTCGAGTTATAATATATGATAAATATCAACACTCATCACTTTTTCAATCACTATTCATCTTTTCGATAATCAAAGGGAGTTAGATTAGTCAAAATAGTCATTTAAAATCAAATTCAAAAATTATAAAATCAATTTTTCAAAAATGACTAATCTGTAAATATGGTCAAACATGATTTTCTCGAGGGGGTTATATGAGGAAAAAAATTCTGCCATTTGAAAAATTATTTCAAGTGAAAAATATGCAGATATTTTTTTTTGAAAAACGATGCAGCAAATGAATGTTTAAAAAAAATTAATCACGTTCCACTAGTAATTTTTCTATCAACTATATTACCAGTGTAATCTGCATCTGAATTTAAATTTCACTCAATATTCACTCGATGGATGTCAACGACCAGATTTGTGAAATTTCAACAAACTATCTCAGAATTGTTTTCAACAATTTTTTAAATGAAATTTGTATTGAAGCCATGTTCACACTCAAACAAATATCATGATGTTAATTTCAGAAACCGTAGGATAAACAGTTATATTCATGAGTAATCAACAGTCAATCAACATCATAATTATTTCAAAAACAATTTCTTGAAGTTTCAACAATTTCTTAAAGTCCTTTTTAACAGCTTTCACATGAATTTTGAAATCGTGCAAATTTATAAGCAGTGGCCAAAATGTCAAAACCAATATATCTATGTGTAGTATGAGTAACCATCATTTGATCGAACAAATTCATATGGATTAGTTCAAAGTTGAAAATCTGATTGGTCATCATTTAAGCACAAATCAAGGTCATAAATAAAAACAAGTCATGTAGAATCATATCAAGTAAGTCCGAATCAGTCAACCATCATAATTACTCCAAGAAATTCTATTTAAAGACGATTGGTCAATATTTTGAAAAAAAAAGGCATAGAATCAAAATCATCATCTTTTGTTCATCTCAATATTGACTGATTTTAATTTAGAGTATGGTGCAGATAATCACATTTAAAAAACAATTTTACCTGTTTTACCTTTACGATGATTTTTCGTGATTGCCCATTGTGATTTTGTCACCTTTGAACTAGGCTAAGGAACTTTGCTTTGTCGCCCGTTGTGTTTCTGGAACAGCCAAAATCCAGAGAACACTGTTGTTGTTCCTTAGCCTGCCACCACACCTACACGATGAAAGATTTATGTGACCTATTTGTTTTTATAGGTCCATGATTGTTAGTGGCAGAATATGAAACATATGTTTGTGGAGACCTAAAACTATTTATATATGTTCCTTTTGGCACCCAAATTTGTTTGACTTTCAAAGATTTTATATTTGTGCCTTTTGGAACCCAAATTGGTATAGTTTTCACGTGTTTGGGTCTATACCAACAATTATTTTGATTATGTCCAAATTTTCTACAAATCGTGCACATTAAATTGACTTGATTAAATTTCGTATTCTTTTTCCTATGACTATAATTTTCAACATGATGTCCAATTATTTCAGATCGAGCAAAGACACTTTTACCTTTTGCATTATCATCATCTTGTGATTTCCCAAAACCTAGTCCTTTTCTATTGTTAGTAAAAATTTGATTTCCCAATAGCATGTTGAAAGATTTTTCGCCTCTTGAAAAGTTATTCAAAGTTTTCTCAAGATTTTGGACTTTGATTTTCAATGTTGAGTTTTCAGTGACAAGTGAGGTGCATCGATTTATAAAATCCCTTTTCCTAGTGTCAAAGTTTTCCTTAAGACTCAAGTTTTCTTTTTCAAGATTCTCAGAGTTATTCTTAAGTCTTATCAATTCTGAATCTAAAATTTTACATTTTTTACAGTCTAGGCTTTGAATATTTTCAAGTTCAGTTTTTAACCTAAAATTTTCACGAGCAAATTCTCTCCTATCAGATTTCAGTTTTTCAATTTTAGATTCAAGACTATCAATTGTTTTAGTAAGATCTGAGCACATAAAAACAAGATCTCTATAGGAATACTCACTTGCCTCACTAGATTCGTCGGAGCTTGCTTCTGAATTTGATTTTGCCATAAGACACAAGTTAGCCTCCTCTGAGCTGCTATCCGAAGCTTCCTCTCCTTCTTCATCATCCCAAGTCGCTGCAAAGGCCTTCTTCTTCTTTTTCTTTCCTTTGTTGTCTTTGAGAAGTGGGCATTTTGGTTTGATGTGGCCAGGCTTGTTGCAGTTATAACACGTCAGTTCATTATCCGAATTTTCAGAATCTTTTGGCCTATTACGACTTGTTTTCTTCTTGCGTGGCTTGAATCTAGACCATCTTCTAGGATTATTGACAGCCATTGCAAGCTCTTCAATTGGATCTTCTTCATCGCTTTCTTCTTTGCTCTTTAAGGCAATCGTCTTCTTCTTTGGTTCGGAGTTGTTGCGTTCTTCCTTTGCTTTTAACTCAAGCTCATATGTCATCAAGTTTCCAATCAACTCCTCCATGCTTAGTTTGCTCAGATCTTTCGATTCTTGGATTGCCGTGACTTTTGCCTCAAAGTTCATTGGTAAAACTCGTAGCACCTTCCTCACAAGCTCTACCTCAGTAAAGACCTTCCCAAGCGCTCTAGCGTTGTATACCAAGGTTGAAAAACGTCCAAACATGTCTTTTATGCTCTCGCCTTTGTCCATCACAAAGTTTTCGTATTCGTTGCTGAATAGGGCTAGACGAGACTCCTTGACTTGAGAAGTTCCTTCGTGTGTCACCTCCAAAGTATGCCAAATTTCCTGTACTGTTGTACAATGAGAAATTCTATTAAATTCATTTTTATCAAGAGCACATATCAAAGCATTCATGGCTTTAGCATTTGTCGTTTTCAATCTCTTATCGTTGGCATCCCACCTATCCTTAGGTTTAGGAATCTCAGTATCACCAACGATTATAGTGGGAGGTTTATAGTCAGTTTCAATAATATCCCAAACATCATAATCAACAGAACTAAGATAGATGCCCATCCTAACTTTCCAATAAGCATAATCGTTCCCGTTAAACATGGGTGGCCTAGCAATAGATTGCCCCTCAGAAAAAGCATTATTTTGTAGACTCTTGACTCTAGAGTTAAATAAAATAAACCTCACTCTGATACCACTTGTAGGTCTAGATTAACCCTAGAGGGGGGGGGGGTGAATAGGGTTATAGCAAATTTTCTCGATTTAAACACAGAAATAAACTGCAGAAATGAATATGCTGAAAAGTAAATCACACACAAAATTTACCCAGCTTCGGCAACCCCTGCCTACTGCTGCATTCACAGATTTCTATTAGAATTAAACAGTATCACGCTTACAAACACTCTACTAGACTCGCAGACATTTGCTCCCGCTCACAAACACTCTACTAGACTCGCACACCCTGCTCGCAAACATTTGCTCCCGCTCACAAACACTCTACTAGACTCGCACACCCTGCTCCGCCTATAGAGTTTCGCTTACTCGCAAACTTTACTTCCTGCCTATAGAGCTTCGCTTACTCGCAAACTCTGCTCCCGCCTATAGAGCTTTGCAAATCGTACACCCTGCTCACTGAACTAATTCTAACTAGACAATCTGACACTACCTAAACTCTAGGTGGTGATTTACAAAGTTTTGATTCGAAAAATAAAAACGATAATTAAAAGACACATAAATAAATAACCCTAAACTCTAAAAATAACCCTAATTAAAAATAACCCTAATTAAACTAAAGCCTTTTAAGACCGGCCCCTTCTTTTAATTCTATAACCCGTTCCCTTCTTTTGCTTGGCCCGTTCCTTTTTGTCTCGTTCAAATGGCGGCTCTGCAAATTAGGGCTTCGTTCCTCTTTGAGATAGTTGGCGGCTCTGTTCGATCTTAGGGCTTTGTTCTCTTCAATCCAAACTAGGGTTTTGAAGCTGCGCCTTTTCGTGTGCCTCGTTCTCGTTCGTTCGCTCTTGGCCGCTTCTGCTTGATCGAGTTCTCCGTTGATTCGGTATGTAATTTTATCCCTTTTTCTTTACTGGTTGATGCTTGAACTCGATGATTGATTGCCGATGATGATTAGGGCATTTATAGGGTTCGTTACCCTATTTTCTCGTTCGCATGGATATATTTGAATTTGTCAATTATTCATCTCTGGCCGCTTGATTATACTTCGATGATTGAGATGTTTTCCGACTTGTTCACAATCGTATATTTGATGCTTTACTTGCTACTCACGGCTTTGAAATTGCCTTGTTCATCACGGTGTTATTTTTGACTTCGTCAATACTTTCATTGTTTATCTTGACTTGGCTTTTTCACGGTAACAGATGCTACACTTGTTGGTTCGATTCCAGTATGCTTTTTCACTGTCGCATGCACTTGAGTTTGTAGCTTGCCACTGACTTGTTTGTTGCATTGCTGTTATTGCATTGATGATTTTGTGTTGGTTCCATTGTTGCATCTCTGACATGTGCATTCCATTATCGTGTGTTCATTTGAGTTGTCTGCACTTAGACTTGAGCTTTCATTGTCATGTTGCATTGCTTTGTCTCGACTTTATTTGTGCATTGCTGCTGTAGCTTTTTGAAGCTCGAGTATCTTAGCTCTGTTCACTGGTCTTGATACTTGCAGTTGTATCACTTGATATTCATTCCTGTAGTTTGCATTCATGTACTTGTTGTCGTAGATGTTGCACTGCATCACCACTGTTCTTTGCATTTGTACATATGAATGTGCTCACTGTTGTATTACAGTACACTGCATATTAGTCTTCTCATGTTTGAGGCTGTGCTTTCATTGACATTTGTTCACTTTGATTCTGCATAACTTGTAGCTTGCTGTACATATGAACTTGCGTTTCTCTGGTCTTGCATCATTATGCAGTCTTCGTTAGTTCGTGTGCTTGTTTGTATGTTTTGTATCATTAGAAGTCTTGTTGCACCTGTTGTACATGCAGCTTCATTTTGTATTGATTGTCAGTGGTCTGGTTGTTACTGCATTTCTCATGTATTTGTGCTTTGATGCATTGTGCATTTTTCATGACTTCTATTCACTTCATGTTTGTTGCCAGTTTACCTGGTGGCTTTGAGCATTTTTACTTTATGTTGCAGCTGGTCTTTATTCTGGTTGTCACTTGAAATTGTTGAGTTGTCGCACACTTGTGATCTTTAGTTTGTACTTCTGGTCTACTTTGTCTTCATGTATTTCATGTTGTTGTTGACACTGGTCTGCATACATGTGTTTGATACTGTTGGTCGACTATCTCCTTGAGTTGTTGTACTTCATGTTGTATTCATCCCTGTTACACTCTTTGATGATTCATTGGTGAATATGTTGGCTTGTGACATTCATGTTGCAACTGGTTTACTGTCTTGTTTATACTAGACTAGTCGACACTTGATTCTTGAGTTTTGGCCATTTGCACCTGTGTTGAATCCAGTTTCACAGCTCGGGTTTGACCTTGTGCTGAAGTTGAAATTTTATGTTATTGCACGTGAGTTGAACCCGGTTTTTCATTTGGGTTTGACCTGTGCTCACCTGTCCCTGTAAATCAATCAAGTGTATATATCGGCGTGCACGGCCTTGTGGCATATACAGTAATACACTGTGTATGTCACAAGTTGTTCGTGTATGATGAATTCAAATTTAAATTATGACGAACAACCCAAATAACTGAGGCAAATATTATTTTCAAACATTATCTTTTATTTTTGAATTGCAAAAATATTTCTTTTTCAATTTTATTGCGTTAGTTTATATTTTTGCAGATTGCTCAGATGCTAGATTCAAACTGGAAAGAAGTTGAACATAAAAATACGAGTGTGAGTGATATGTAGTGAGGTGAATATGTAAAATAGTGATGTAATTAGAAATTGTAATTGAAAATGCATAGTGAATAGTGAGAGCTTGAAATTGTACTATTCAAAATTGTAATAAATATTTGTTTGAATAAAATTTCTGTTTGAATTCAAATTCTGTGTCATTTAATTTTATTCAGCAAATATTTATTTATTCTATGAAAAATAAAATAGTACATTAACAAATACATTTAAACGAATGTATATATGTTTATTATCATCAAACAAAAATCATATAAGCGCAAAGCGCATATTCAACAATCTCCCCCTTTTGATGATAACAAACATATATTTAAGATTTTGAATGTATTAAATGTATTTGATCGTTCAATTTGCTCCCCCTATTTGAATGCTCCCTCTCTACACAATACTCCCCCTACATATATGCATACAAATAAAAATATGTAAATGAGCCTATATGCAAATTGAAAATTATTTAACCTTTGCTTGATTCTATTTGACAAAATCTTAACTTTTCTCTCCCCCTTTTGTTATCAGCAAAAGAATAACAGTGTTATAAAAATAGGGATGAAGTGACAGACATGAACCAAACATTTAACTCAATTGAATATAAATATCAAATTTCAATAAAACTCAAACAAAAATCATAATTACCCTTGTTAGACGCATATTCCACTTTCAGAAGTGATGAGGATAAAATCATCAAAAATTCATATAGTTATGTCTATTTGTGGTATATTTATTTCGGGAAATTTGAATATCTACTAACCATGCATAACCGTTAGGACTTTTAAATGAGATTAGTAGTATTCACAATTTTTATTTTAAAAAAAATCAAGTATCTTCTAACCACGCATAACCGTGAGGACTTTTAAATGGGATTAGAATCAACTTGTCTATTAAATCAATTAATTTTGATACGCGTTCCATACATGCATAACCATGAG
Source organism: Allium cepa (assembly GCA_030765085.1). Lineage (NCBI taxonomy): Eukaryota > Viridiplantae > Streptophyta > Magnoliopsida > Asparagales > Amaryllidaceae > Allium > Allium cepa. The sequence goes on from CM060929.1 coordinate 256,518,787, forward strand.
GACTTATAAATCAGCATGGAAGCACATAATCAAAAATCCAAGTAATTCACCCATGCATAACCGTGAGGACTTTTAAATGAGAGTGAATACTTTGGATATTTATTTTTATTGCTAAATATAATAAATTGAAGCACAAATAATTTCCTTCATGGATTTAAAGATATTGAAGAACAAATGATTTCCTTTGTAAACTACCACAAATTTACATACTATGTGATTTTGATGAGTGATGGTCGATAGAAAGATGGTAGAAATAGGAATGATCATGGAACTTTTACCCAACAAAAAGTTTTTATAACTCTTGTTATGAAATTCTAAAGAAATTTTCTAATTATACTTTCTCGAGTTATAATATATGATAAATATCAACACTCATCACTTTTTCAATCACTATTCATCTTTTCGATAATCAAAGGGAGTTAGATTAGTCAAAATAGTCATTTAAAATCAAATTCAAAAATTATAAAATCAATTTTTCAAAAATGACTAATCTGTAAATATGGTCAAACATGATTTTCTCGAGGGGGTTATATGAGAAAAAAAATTCTGCCATTTGAAAAATTATTTCAAGTGAAAAATATGCAGATATTTTTTTTTGAAAAACGATGCAGCAAATGAATGTTTAAAAAAAATTAATCACGTTCCACTAGTAATTTTTCTATCAACTATATTACCAGTGTAATCTGCATCTGAATTTAAATTTCACTCAATATTCACTCGATGGATGTCAACGACCAGATTTGTGAAATTTCAACAAACTATCTCAGAATTGTTTTCAACAATTTTTTAAATGAAATTTGTATTGAAGCCATGTTCACACTCAAACAAATATCATGATGTTAATTTCAGAAACCGTAGGATAAACATTTATATTCATGAGTAATCAACAGTCAATCAACATCATAATTATTTCAAAAACAATTTCTTGAAGTTTCAACAATTTCTTAAAGTCCTTTTTAACAGCTTTCACATGAATTTTGAAATCGTGCAAATTTATAAGCAGTGGCCAAAATGTCAAAACCAATATATCTATGTGTAGTATGAGTAACCATCATTTGATCGAACAAATTCGTATGGATTAGTTCAAAGTTGAAAATCTGATTGGTCATCATTTAAGCACAAATCAAGGTCATAAATAAGAACAAGTCATGTAGAATCATATCAAGTAAGTCCGAATCAGTCAACCATCATAATTACTCCAAGAAATTCTATTTAAAGACGATTGGTCAATATTTTGAAAAAAAAAGGCATAGAATCAAAATCATCATCTTTTGTTCATCTCAATATTGACTGATTTTAATTTAGAGTATGGTGCAGATAATCACATTTAAAAAACAATTTTACCTGTTTTACCTTTACGATGATTTTTCGTGATTGCCCATTGTGATTTTGTCACCTTTGAACTAGGCTAAGGAACTTTGCTTTGTCGCCCGTTGTGTTTCTGGAACAGCCAAAATCCAGAGAACACTGTTGTTGTTCCTTAGCCTGCCACCACACCTACACGATGAAAGATTTATGTGACCTATTTGTTTTTATAGGTCCATGATTGTTAGTGGCAGAATATGAAACATATGTTTGTGGAGACCTAAAACTATTTATATATGTTCCTTTTGGCACCCAAATTTGTTTGACTTTCAAAGATTTTATATTTGTGCCTTTTGGAACCCAAATTGGTATAGTTTTCACGTGTTTGGGTCTATACCAACAATTATTTTGATTATGTCCAAATTTTCTACAAATCGTGCACATTAAATTGACTTGATTAAATTTCGTGTTCTTTTTCCTATGACTATAATTTTCAACATGATGTCCAATTATTTCAGATCGAGCAAAGACACTTTTACCTTTTGCATTATCATCATCTTGTGATTTCCCAAAACCTAGTCCTTTTCTATTGTTAGTAAAAATTTGATTTCCCAATAGCATGTTGAAAGATTTTTCGCCTCTTGAAAAGTTATTCAAAGTTTTCTCAAGATTTTGGACTTTGATTTTCAATGTTGAGTTTTCAGTGACAAGTGAGGTGCATCGATTTATAAAATCCCTTTTCCTAGTGTCAAAGTTTTCCTTAAGACTCAAGTTTTCTTTTTCAAGATTCTCAGAGTTATTCTTAAGTCTTATCAATTCTGAATCTAAAATTTTACATTTTTTACAGTCTAGGCTTTGAATATTTTCAAGTTCAGTTTTTAACCTAAAATTTTCACGAGCAAATTCTCTCCTATCAGATTTCAGTTTTTCAATTTTAGATTCAAGACTATCAATTGTTTTAGTAAGATCTGAGCACATAAAAACAAGATCTCTATAGGAATACTCACCTGCCTCACTAGATTCGTCGGAGCTTGCTTCTGAATTTGATTTTGCCATAAGACACAAGTTAGCCTCCTCTGAGCTGCTATCCGAAGCTTCCTCTCCTTCTTCATCATCCCAAGTCGCTGCAAAGGCCTTCTTCTTCTTTTTCTTTCCTTTGTTGTCTTTGAGAAGTGGGCATTTTGGTTTGATGTGGCCAGGCTTGTTGCAGTTATAACACGTCAGTTCATTATCCGAATTTTCAGAATCTTTTGGCCTATTACGACTTGTTTTCTTCTTGCGTGGCTTGAATCTAGACCATCTTCTAGGATTATTGACAGCCATTGCAAGCTCTTCAATTGGATCTTCTTCATCGCTTTCTTCTTTGCTCTTTAAGGCAATCGTCTTCTTCTTTGGTTCGGAGTTGTTGCGTTCTTCCTTTGCTTTTAACTCAAGCTCATATGTCATCAAGTTTCCAATCAACTCCTCCATGCTTAGTTTGCTCAGATCTTTCGATTCTTGGATTGCCGTGACTTTTGCCTCAAAGTTCATTGGTAAAACTCGTAGCACCTTCCTCACAAGCTCTACCTCAGTGAAGACCTTCCCAAGCGCTCTAGCGTTGTATACCAAGGTTGAAAAACGTCCAAACATGTCTTTTATGCTCTCGCCTTTGTCCATCACAAAGTTTTCGTATTCGTTGCTGAATAGGGCTAGACGAGACTCCTTGACTTGAGAAGTTCCTTCGTGTGTCACCTCCAAAGTATGCCAAATTTCCTGTACTGTTGTACAATGAGAAATTCTATTAAATTCATTTTTATCAAGAGCACATATCAAAGCATTCATGGCTTTAGCATTTGTCGTTTTCAATCTCTTATCGTTGGCATCCCACCTATCCTTAGGTTTAGGAATCTCAGTATCACCAACGATTATAGTGGGAGGTTTATAGCCAGTTTCAATAATATCCCAAACATCATAATCAACAGAACTAAGATAGATGCCCATCCTAACTTTCCAATAAGCATAATCGTTCCCGTTAAACATGGGTGGCCTAGCAATAGATTGCCCCTCAGAAAAAGCATTATTTTGTAGACTCTTGACTCTAGAGTTAAATAAAATAAACCTCGCTCTGATACCACTTGTAGGTCTAGATTAACCCTAGAGGGGGGGGGGGTGAATAGGGTTATAGCAAATTTTCTCGATTTAAACACAGAAATAAACTGCAGAAATGAATATGCTGAAAAGTAAATCACACACAAAATTTACCCAGCTTCGGCAACCCCTGCCTACTGCTGCATTCACAGATTTCTATTAGAATTAAACAGTATCACGCTTACAAACACTCTACTAGACTCGCAGACATTTGCTCCCGCTCACAAACACTCTACTAGACTCGCACACCCTGCTCGCAAACATTTGCTCCCGCTCACAAACACTCTACTAGACTCGCACACCCTGCTCCGCCTATAGAGTTTCGCTTACTCGCAAACTTTACTTCCTGCCTATAGAGCTTCGCTTACTCGCAAACTCTGCTCCCGCCTATAGAGCTTTGAAAATCGCACACCCTGCTCACTGAACTAATTCTAACTAGACAATCTGACACTACCTAAACTCTAGGTGGTGATTTACAAAGTTTTGATTCGAAAAATAAAAACGATAATTAAAAGACACATAAATAAATAACCCTAAACTCTAAAAATAACCCTAATTAAAAATAACCCTAATTAAACTAAAGCCTTTTAAGACCGGCCCCTTCTTTTAATTCTATAACCCGTTCCCTTCTTTTGCTTGGCCCGTTCCTTTTTGTCTCGTTCAAATGGCGGCTCTGCAAATTAGGGCTTCGTTCCTCTTTGAGATAGTTGGCGGCTCTGTTCGATCTTAGGGCTTTGTTCTCTTCAATCCAAACTAGGGTTTTGAAGCTGCGCCTTTTCGTGTGCCTCGTTCTCGTTCGTTCGCTCTTGGCCGCTTCTGCTTGATCGAGTTCTCCGTTGATTCGGTATGTAATTTTATCCCTTTTTCTTTACTGGTTGATGCTTGAACTCGATGATTGATTGCCGATGATGATTAGGGCATTTATAGGGTTCGTTACCATATTTTCTCGTTCGCATGGATATATTTGAATTTGTCAATTATTCATCTCTGGCCGCTTGATTATACTTCGATGATTGAGATGTTTTCCGACTTGTTCACAATCGTATATTTGATGCTTTACTTGCTACTCACGGCTTTGAAATTGCCCTGTTCATCACGGTGTTATTTTTGACTTCGTCAATACTTTCATTGTTTATCTTGACTTGGCTTTTTCACGGTAACAGATGCTACACTTGTTGGTTCGATTCCAGTATGCTTTTTCACTGTCGCATGCACTTGAGTTTGTAGCTTGCCACTGACTTGTTTGTTGCATTGCTGTTATTGCATTGATGATTTTGTGTTGGTTCCATTGTTGCATCTCTGACATGTGCATTCCATTATCGTGTGTTCATTTGAGTTGTCTGCACTTAGACTTGAGCTTTCATTGTCATGTTGCATTGCTTTGTCTCGACTTTATTTGTGCATTGCTGCTGTAGCTTTTTGAAGCTCGAGTATCTTAGCTCTGTTCACTGGTCTTGATACTTGCAGTTGTATCACTTGATATTCATTCCTGTAGTTTGCATTCATGTACTTGTTGTCGTAGATGTTGCACTGCATCACCACTGTTCTTTGCATTTGTACATATGAATGTGCTCACTGTTGTATTACAGTACACTGCATATTAGTCTTCTCATGTTTGAGGCTGTGCTTTCATTGACATTTGTTCACTTTGATTCTGCATAACTTGTAGCTTGCTGTACATATGAACTTGCGTTTCTCTGGTCTTGCATCATTATGCAGTCTTCGTTAGTTCGTGTGCTTGTTTGTATGTTTTGTATCATTAGAAGTCTTGTTGCACCTGTTGTACATGCAGCTTCATTTTGTATTGATTGTCAGTGGTCTGGTTGTTACTGCATTTCTCATGTATTTGTGCTTTGATGCATTGTGCATTTTTCATGACTTCTATTCACTTCATGTTTGTTGCCAGTTTACCTGGTGGCTTTGAGCATTTTTACTTTATGTTGCAGCTGGTCTTTATTCTGGTTGTCACTTGAAATTGTTGAGTTGTCGCACACTTGTGATCTTTAGTTTGTACTTCTGGTCTACTTTGTCTTCATGTATTTCATGTTGTTGTTGACACTGGTCTGCATACATGTGTTTGATACTGTTGGTCGACTATCTCCTTGAGTTGTTGTACTTCATGTTGTATTCATCCCTGTTACACTCTTTGATGATTCATTGGTGAATATGTTGGCTTGTGACATTCATGTTGCAACTGGTTTACTGTCTTGTTTATACTAGACTAGTCGACACTTGATTCTTGAGTTTTGGCCATTTGCACCTGTGTTGAATCCAGTTTCACAGCTCGGGTTTGACCTTGTGCTGAAGTTGAAATTTTATGTTATTGCACGTGAGTTGAACCCGGTTTTTCATTTGGGTTTGACCTGTGCTCACCTGTCCCTGTAAATCAATCAAGTGTATATATCGGCGTGCACGGCCTTGTGGCATATACAGTAATACACTGTGTATGTCACAAGTTGTTCGTGTATGATGAATTCAAATTTAAATTATGACGAACAACCCAAATAACTGAGGCAAATATTATTTTCAAACATTATCTTTTATTTTTGAATTGCAAAAATATTTCTTTTTCAATTTTACTGCGTTAGTTTATATTTTTGCAGATTGCTCAGATGCTGGATTCAAAATGGAAAGAAGTTGAAGATAAAAATACGAGTGTGAGTGATATGTAGTGAGGTGAATATGTAAAATAGTGATGTAATTAGAAATTGTAATTGAAAATGCATAGTGAATAGTGAGAGCTTGAAATTGTACTATTCAAAATTGTAATAAATATTTGTTTGAATAAAATTTCTGTTTGAATTCAAATTCTGTGTCATTTAATTTTATTCAGCAAATATTTATTTATTCTATGAAAAATAAAATAGTACATTAACAAATACATTTAAACGAATGTATATATGTTTATTATCATCAAACAAAAATCATATAAGCGCAAAGCGCATATTCAACACTAAATATGAAGTTCTCTACTGGAAATGGAATTGAAAATATTGATGATAACCAAGACACAACATGGGAATGCTTTGTGTTTGAGCCCTAATTAGGAGCCAAAGCTTTGAAAAAGGAAAGAACGAATGGAAGGCCTTCTATATTAAGAATTTGAATGCATGGCAACCATAGAAAGGGCCTCTTATTAGGTCTACCGGCGATCCTCATAATGAGTTGGACTGGAGGGACGAACTAGAGGGGTAATGATCCAACTAATGGAGGCCTTGGAGTTCATGACAATTCATGAGGAAGATCCAACCAAGGCGATGAAAATCCCAACTTGACTGAAATACAGAAGCACAATTAGTGGGTCTTCTAAGGAATAGCCAAGATATGCTTGCATAGTCTCATGCCAACATGTGCGGAATTTTTTTGGCATATCAGTCATCATCCCTTAATCAGGAAGTTAAGACTTTGTTGGCTAATGATTTCATAAGAGAGTCCCAATATCTGGAGTGGATAGTCAACCTAGTTTTGGTTAAGAAGCTGAATGGAAAATGGAGGACTAGTATCAATTTCTCCAATTTGAACGATGCTTGTGTTAGTGCATTGGAAAAGAGGTAAAAAGAGGACATTTCAGAAGAAAAAAAACCATTTAACTAATTTTATAATAGATCTTATTTTTTGTTTTCATGAATAATTTCTTTATACTAAATCATATTTAGTGAATATAATAAATGAGAGGCTTTACTATTTAAATTTAATTATATTAACTTAACCTTTAAGGCCTCGATTGTATATTACAACTTAAAATTACACACACACACACATATATATATATATTATTTTAGTTCAACATTTATTTAGTTTGTTATATTTTATCTAATGGAAATTTACATTCACATGTGAATATCATGAGTGGTATAAACTAACATAAGACATTTATATGTATATAACCATTATGGTTTATGGTCATAAATGGCATGCAACATCAAGAATATCATCTTAATATATTTGTGTATATTTATAAAGATAAATGAATATGTATATTTATGTGTGAAGATTTATTTTTGTCTATATATAAATGTGTGTGTATGTATATAATTTGTTAGGCTATACGTAAAAAATGGCTTTTTTAAACTTTCGACAATAATTTTAAATTGATATGTTATAAATAAACAATATTTATACATTTAAAAACATAATATTTATATGTTATATTTTATTCAGAATATGTATATCTATTTTTGAATATATAAATATATCTATACATAATATATATAGAGATATATTTTAAAGTTTGAAATTTAAAATTTAAATTTTATTAGTTCAAATATATAAATATAAGTATCTAAAAAAGTTATAAATCAAAAGGATTTTCTTTATAGAACTCAAAAAGATTTTTTTTGGCCAAGACCTATATTTTTTATTATTTAAATATGTATACATATATATATGGTTAAAATAATATTTTTTTTTTACATTTGGCCAAAAAGAAAAGGAGAATTTGTGAAATACATGTGTATAAATATTTATATATTTATATATAATTATTAATAAATATATATTTATAAATGTTTATTTATTTTCAGTTTATTTCTAGCCAAAAATAAAAGCGAACACACAAATAGCTACATAAACACACATATCAGTGTGTGCATGCACGCACTATATAAATTACCTTGGATCTGTCGGTTATCGACACATTGTGGTTTTAGCTCTTCCTCCTTGAACTGAAGTCCATTTCTTCTTCGAGCTTTGTGCATAAATCTAAACTTGAAGGCTCCGACTAGCTTAATGAAGGCTAGGTTTGTATAATATTTCTATGTTTTGAATGAGAGAAGGTAAGGCTATTTACATCCATCAGAAATATAAAATATCTCCACCATTCCCTCAATTTAAAATCTAGATCAATTGGCCCATTCAAATTCCTTCCTCCTTGCTTTTGATGCGCCCTCCATCATAGGCACTCCATGATAATGGGCCTAATTAATACACATATATAAATTAATTAAGCCTATAAATTCAATTAAATTAATATATAACAATTATGTATTATTTAATTTAATTTTAAGACCTCGCACAAATTAAATTCAATAAAAATTAATGTAATATTTGTGTTTATTATCAATTTATAACATTTATAAATTAATTTAAATAGCTGAATTTGAATAACAGCTAATAACACTATTCGGTTGACTCCTTGGTGTGAACTCGGTCTTAGATAATATTTAAATAATTTACTTACTAAATAAAGCCTATACGAAAGCTTCACTATTGTAATCATATTTTGTGCACATTTTCTTTTCATCATCACTATGTCACTAAGATATAAAGAGTTTGGTCAATGGTCAGAAACTCCAATAATATACCTAGTTAATTACATAATGTCGCTTTAAAGCCCTTAGTCCAGTTCGTAACATTTATTGATTAATTATTTTACTCTAGCTAGGGATTCATACTTTATGTTGACAGCCAATTAAGATGGTACTAGCCTTTTACAGCAAAGAAGAAGACTCCTCTCTTGAGTAGTGCTTAACTTTAAGTAGTTCAACATATAACCAACTACGATTGTAACATCATCGTGATGTCATGTTATTAACATAATTAAAGTACAATTTAGCTACTAAAGATCAATAATATTCTCAAGTCTAAAGACATTACACATCGTTACATGATATCTTCTAGTTTTACTTAGTTGTGTTAGCCTTTAGAAGACTTTTGTTCGCTCATTTTCTATGATTGTTTCAAATAACCACAAGTATGTAATTCCTCGGTATCTCCAACAGTCGCGAATAATTCATCGTCCATTGTATGGAGAGCATTACATATAGTAATCTATACAGGTGTATCGATATAAATTTCTTAATACATCTTGACTAGGAAAATTCAATGAAACTATTTTGAATAATCGATTCAAAATTCATAGTTACAAACACGTTCGTAGTCTCAATCGATAAAATATTCTCCTAAGGATTTTCTACTTTTATATATTTAATGTAAACATAGCAACTTATATCCCAATATAACAACACATATAATAAAAAACAAAACATAAATCATACTTTATTTCGAACAAGATTCTTGTATAGGAGATAAACATAATTACCCTTAGGGAACACTTTTAACTCTATCAATCGCCTACTTCCTTATGCGGCTAATTGTAGAGTCTTATATCCATACCTTTGATAAGTCTACTTAAATAGAATTGAGAAAAACCCTTAATAAATGGATATGAGATGTTGTCTTTAGTATCTACTCATTTGATTACTATCTCTTCATCGCTGATAAATTGTCTTATCATGCTGAACTAGAAAAAGGTGTGTCTCAACCTCTTGTATCCTTGGTAATATGTATTGCCGCATTATTGTTGTAATACATCGGTAATGGACCTTCATTGCTTGGGATTACTCCAAGCTCTTTAACGAATTTAGGCATCTGCTTTTTTATAGCATCTTTTAAGGTGATGTACTTAGCCTCCACTATCAAATCTGCCACAACATCTTATTTGGTACTTTTCCAATTAAGTACCCCTCTATTAGGGTAAATATGAATCCCATGACATATTTCCTATTATCGAGGTCACTTTGAAAACTAGAGTCCGAATACCCCTTCATATAGAGTTCATTGTTTTGTTATATAAGAAACAAATCCTTAGTGTTTCCTCTATACTTTAGGATGACCTTAAGCACTTCCTATGACTTTTGCCTAAATCGATTGATATTGGCTAATTGCACCTAGTGCAAAAACAAAATCTGACCCATTACATAACATATCATACAATTCTTATTGTCAAAGCATAAGAAATCTATAACAATCCTAATTTGATTAATATTATTTAAGGATATTTAATTAGATAAATTAAATAAAATAATATGAAAGGATAAGGATGTTGAGGTTTGATAAGTAATATGGGTTGAGCCTTAATTAATGAACTAATAAGGTTGATTAGAATATTAATTAAGAAGAAGGATTTTGAGGAGGGCAAAATAGGAAAAGAGGCACATTTCCTTAACAAAAACTTTCTCATTCTCATTTCCTCCTTCACTTTCATTCATACATACAAAAACATAAACAAGGCCAGCTATTATCGAGGATTTCAAGAGAAGCAAAGCTAGGAAATAGGATTAAAGCTAAGGGAAAATCAATTCAAATTCAAATCTCAAGTTTTCATAATCATATCAAGGCGAATAATGATAACCATCTCATGTTTGTTTGCTTATTCCTGGTTTTATGCTTAGACCCAAGTTATATGATTGATGGTCTGCCGTGTTTAAGTGTTTGGATAAATATATGCTTGTTAATGAATTATAGAATTTAATTTTTGAAATTAATTAATATGTTTGAGGTAGAAAACCTATAATATGACACCTAAATGACTTGAAATTTGGATTGATGTTATAAACATTATTTTAAAAGTGGATTTTTAATTTCATAATTTTTCGAGTTAGTATGAATATTTTATGTTTTTCTTAAGGGAAAAAAATAGTTTACTTCAGGTCTTAATTATTAAAATTAATTAATTAATGGTTTTTCACTTGGAATTTTTATATGTTAAATGATATATATATATATATATATATATAATCTGAATTGTTGTTATTTTTGGGGATTATTCCCATTTTTTATGATTTAGTATGATCTTATTAGGCTGGATAAATATTGCTCAATCGAATTCTGACAAAAAGAAGGAGTCAGTGTAAAAGAATTTACTTTTAATAGAAAATTAGCATTTTTAATGATAGTACAAGTGTGCTACGTCGAAGTCAATGTTGCCACCTTCCATCTTGCTGAGTCTATTTTCGATGTCAATTATGGGCAATTCATAGGATATCAACTCCGGTTGGTATAAAATAGATTGGCTTTGGTTGAAGTAAGAGGCGTAGCATCGAAGTCGACATTAGGAACTTCGACGTAAGCATTGTCGCATGTAATCATCGAAGATGCCGACTTTATAAGACAAGGATGCCACATATTTTAACATCGGCCATAACTATAACGCATTTTATCAAGTTCAACCCTGTAGATGCCGCATTTTCTCTAAGCTTTGTTGTTGCTAGTCTTCTATATCGGCTATATTGAGGCCGTATTCCCCTATTTTCAATGTTAACCCCTTAAGGCATTGTCTTCAAAAGCCATCAATGTCGCCATTCCTATATTTATAAGCCTTATAACTTTATAATATGCAGATATATGAAACCCAATGTTATGCTATGTGACATAGTTATTATCGACCATATAGTGTTTTATAAACCGAAGACTTTAATATAGTTTGATATGAAGAGGGACGATGACTCTTGTTGGCCTTGTCCACGCGGCATTTTATCAATATATGAGGTTTTATTGTTTTGGCATTTAGCTTATGATTTTGAGGTGCTTTAACCTCTAACTTGTTTCAATCTTCAACAATATTGTTTATAAAAGCTATAGCTTGGCATAAGTATTTTAGATAAAGCAAAGGGCTATTTTTTATCTTGTTTTAAAGGCTAAATCAATAGTAATGATTTATGTTTTCAAACAAGTATAAAAAGGGTATTTGGCCCGGGATTTTACTATAGAGACTATTGTTCTTATTACCTTTAGATCATTTGTGATAGGATGAATTGACTCAAAGATTAGTAAACCAGATAGGTCTGGTGTATGGTCGTGCTCTATACTTTAGCCATTAGCCCCTAGCCGATATAAGTATAAAATTCCAATGCGTAAGGCTTTGTCATGGGTAAGACTAAAAGTAGGTTTATGCACAGAAGGAAATATACAAAAAAGAGGTAAGTTATTGGCCAATGCGCAGAACCATCAGAGTGAACCTAGGAATAGGAAGATTCGGACTAACCGCCCAGTTTCCTTATAATGGTAAGTTAGAAAATTTAATATATCTGGTAGGCCCGAGTCAGTCATATAGGTTTGTAGTCCCTTGAGAAAACTATGATGTTGGGACAGATAGTCCATTAATTTAGACAGATTGACCATGATTACCCATGTTGCATGCATGCATATGTTTGTTTATATTGTTTAGTTTAACCATTGTGGTTATAGGTGCATGATTTATAAAAGGCATATTTAGAGGATACATGTGAGGGAAAAATTCATTCCATTTAGCTGCATGATCTCACTAGATATCTATTTATCGAGATGGCATATTATTATCCACATCAGACTTTTTTGTTTGACCCAACGTTTTTGTTTTTCCCCTTTAACTCTTGGGTGCTCATTGAAATAGTTCGACTGTAAGGATTTTGGGTTAAGTAAGTTTTGGCAAATAAAGCTTCTGGAGATGTGCAGGAGGCAAAGCTAACTATGTAGGACTCTATCTACTATTTATATCTATCATGTGATGTTATTTTGTTTGAATGTAATGGCAAAAACTGCATCTGTCTAGCAGTAAAATCGGATCAACCAAGTGGCATCTTCATATGCCACTCTTGGAATATTTTGTAATAATTATATTTTATCCGAACCTGGGTAATGTTTGTGATTATGTAATGAATATGAAATATTATCTTTGAAATGAAATGTGAAAGTTGTTTTGAAATTATGTTTAAGAAAATTTCTTATTCTTATGCTTCTGATGTTATTGATATAATTAGCATAATCCCATTTGGTCGTCGAAAATTAATACTATGAGTGACTGTGGTACCTGTAGCGCTTAGTTTCGGGCCTCAAAATGGGGGATGTTATAACTTGGTATCAGAGCATAAGTTTGTGTACAACTTAAAGAATTGAAGTTAAAAAGAGTTTTGAAAATATAATCCAAATGAATCAGAGAATAAGATTGGAGGTATGGGATAACGCTATAGTAACGTACATGTATTTGCTATATATAAATGTATGCCTTATCTCTATTCTCCCTCTCTCTTAGACCGTTCTCCTATATATTACTAAATTTCGAATGCTGATTTAAGGAAGTAAGATATGGAGGTAGAAACAAAGAATGAATCATGGTAAAGGAACCACCACCGCTAATGGAAATGTCAGGCCCAATACTAGAAGGAATATAGGTCGAAAAATAATTGCTACTGTAGGTGATGGAACACCACAGGTGGACATGGGAGCTATGCATCGGCTCATTGTCAACATGATGCAAGTAGGAGTTGCGGTTGGATAGTTGGTAGAAATGCTAGAGGAGCAAATCCTAAAGTTCGATTTGTCAACAATTATACTATTTTGAGTAGAGAATATGCAAGATTTGGAGGGAAGCCATTCAACGGAAACGAGGATACTATTGAGGTAGAGTATTGGCTGCTCCACTGTGAAAAGATTTTCATTGATTTTGGTCTGAATGATGATCAAAAGAGGAGATTGGCATCCAGGCAGTTACAAGGAGCTACATTGTACTGGTGGAACAATGTTGTTGTTGAGGTACCAAAGACGTTTGATGAGAGGTTTATGTTAGAGATTACCAAGTCAACCTTACTAAGGAAGTTTGCTGAGTTAGTGTAAGGAGACATGACTATGTTGGAGTATGTAACAAGGTTTAACGAGCTATCCAAATATAGGTATGCCACGGTGGATACTGTGATCAAGAGAAATGAAATTTTATCCATGGATTAAGACCAGAGCTTGCTAGGGTAACCTTGCCACATCTCAGGGATCCATGTGACATGGTAGTGGAGATGACACTAAAGAATGAAGAGATGCTTGTTTTGTTTAGCAGTAACAAAGCAGTGGAGACTCAAAGTGGGCAGAGTCAGAAAAGAAAGTTCTGTCAAAAAAGGGAGCTCAAAAGGGCGGAGTTGCCAAGAAAGGAAAAGATTATGTCATTTTCTACAAGTGCGACAAGAAAAGGTATTTTGTGAACGAATGTCGTTTAGGGGATGGAAAGTGTAACGACCAGATTTTTCGACGCCCGAAAATCGACATCATTACGTCCACTGTATCAAATGTCGAACAATCGAATGATGAAAAACTGAACCGTTAGGGTTTAAAAAGAAAGAGGTAAAAGAAGAAATAGAAACAATATCAGAATCTCACAATCGCAGCGGAATAATATATAATAGATAAATGACTAACCTTTAAACAAAAGAACTATATCTGTTTATACATTACATTATCAGAGTCAATATACAACATAACAGCGGAATACAACATAACAGCGGAAAAAATAACATTATATACGTATGATACGTCTCGCCGTCCAGCTTGTCTTCTGATCTCCACAACATACTTTCCTGACTTAGCTCCAAAAACAACGATAACCCGACTCTAGGCTTCCCGTGTAGAAAATTAGGGGCACCTAGAGTTTAGAAAAGGGAACAATAAACTTCGAGTCAGTCATGGGACTGGCGTGAGATCTAAAAACAGTTATCTGTACAAAAATAAATAATAATAAATCCGTTCATGCTTTTGGAAAATGAAACTACCATAAGGTCTCCCGGCACACACACAATGCAATCGCACACTTGGAGGAGGTTTCTCCTTATAGTAGTCAAACATGCTTGATACGCGAAATTCTTTTGATATTATTATTAGTGCATAGTATGGAAAACATTTCAAAATTATAATATTAATCTTAGCCAACATACGTACCATTATAGTATGCCTACTATAGCTACCATTTTAAATGGCAGGTTCTACAACTAAAATTGTAAAGGGCTCGTATTGATTGTTTGGATTTTCAACAAATGGTCAAGGCTAAGGAACTTCCTTTATCCGAATGGGTACGCCTCTGGAGGGACGTCCCGAGAACCTAACCGGATCTCTACCAACACAAGGCCGGGTTACCTCTGTAACTAGGTAACTAGCTGTCACGAGTATGCCATCTCCCAGTCGTAACCGACCTTTACCGAGGCGCTTCAAATTCCAACAACCACATAAGTAAAATATCTGGGATCCATACCAGAATATCACTTTTTTATCCACATAAGTAAAATATCTGGGCTCCATACCAGAATACCACTTTTTATCTAGAAGGAAATGCACATACCTTGAGGGGCCCGACCTCCATAACCTTTGCGCATCCTTCTTGTTTCGACCATTTCCATGGTGTGAGGTTCGATGAAGTCTCATCCCACAAAGCTACGCTTTTCACAAAAGCCATGCTTTGGTCAACCAATGCTCAGCACTTAGCATGCCACATTACCAAATTGGGAATATACCAGTAGTAACCATCAACTACATAACCTCTGAGCTCGTACATCTCAGAGAAGGGTGTTAAGCTAAGAGAATAAATTCTCCACCACCAAACAAAAATATATTTGATAGAAACCAGCTTCATATCTCAAAGTGTAATGTCATACATATATCCATACAAGTCCATCCTAGGTCTGAACGGAACCGAAGGCAGTTCGTCCAATTAAGGAAAAAAGTCCTTGCAAATTCAGATATCCCCTAATCACATCCGGACTCTCCATCACATAGGGTAATCTCTATACCGGAACAACTCGGTGCAGAGACAATCAACAGGCAGTCCTTTCATTTTCGAAAATACCCGGTCTTCAACACCATCTTCAAATGCAATCCCATTTCGTCGTATCATTATTTGGAATGGGTTTTATGACTTAATGTCCTCCCCTAGCTTATTCGAATAACGGGCGCTTATTTTAAAAAACAGGTGGATACATTAAGATCTTAGATAAGTCACAACAAAATTCCATTTTTTAATCTTTTAAACAAAAGATTCCCTTTTAAGATTCGATGTGGTTTTCAGATAACCATTTGGAATTTGACCCCCGGTCTCATCGAAATTCAAATGCCGTCTTAAATGACAATATTAATAGTCGGTTATTTAACTATCAAATAACATCCATAAACAACCATCAGATTTAAATAATCCCCCAAATTATTTATTTCAAAATATCTACACAAGATATAAATTTTCTACACTTCATCCCTTTCGAAAATAGTTTTCAAATCACTTTCCGCTTGCAGAATAAATTTCCAAACATTGTCTATTTCCAATGAAAATTGCCAAGACTAAATGCTTTGGATTTGAAAATATTTTAAATCACTTTATCTATAAAAAAATACTTTTAAAAATACTTAAAATAAAAACTATTTAAAACACTTTAAAGTGGAAATTAGCCACAAGGGCCTCTTTAGCAAGTGGAATTAGTTTCTTGGACACACAACTGAAATAATTACTTTCAAGGACAAAACACAAAATAATTAGTTTCTAGGGCCTAAAAACCTATGAAATTATGTCCTTGAAAGTAATTGGATTGCTGACTTTGTCCTTGAAAGTAATTATTCTGCTGACTTTGGCCTTGAAAGTAATTTCTTTGAATCTGTGTCCTAGAAACTAATTGGACTGCAAATTTGTCCTTCTCGTGAAATACCCCTTATTTACAATACCAGTTATGAAATTTAATAATAATTTTTCTTGTAAAATTTAAGCCAAAACAAATTTAAAAATAATGGTAACTGAATCCTATATATGTTTTCCAAATAAAAACTTTGGCGAAACTACATTTAAAATAAAACTACTTTATAAAATATAAATATTAATAATTATCTTTTTAAATCATAATATCAATCAGCCTTTTAAAATAATTACCACTATAACTAATTTAATAGAATATTTACCTTTAAAATTTTAAACAACTTAAATAAATAATTTCTCAAAAAAAATCCTTTTAAAACAACTTTAAAAACTTTTAACTTTTACTTAAAAATCTGCTTGAAATCGTACTTGGCTTATCAAGGAAATACACTTTTTCTTTCACACCTTTAAAAATATGCCACTATTCATTTTTAAAACAAATTACCCATTCCACTATAAATTCCCACTGTGAATTTATACTTCCAAATATCCATTGATATATTATTTCTCTTTATAAAACTCAGTTTATAAATTCCATAGTCTCATTCTCCTTTTAAAACATAGTTTCAAACATTTAATAAGTTTTCAAATCGATTTCCCCAAAACACTAACTCCATTTTTAAAATAAATTCCTTTATTCTTCCCAAACCATTTCAAATCCGAATTTTTAAATAAATTCTTCAACCTTTAACAATACTACTTAAGTTCTCAAAATCCATTTATTTCCATTTATTAAAATCTTTTCCCCGTACCTGGAATTTATTCGATAAGATTTCAAAAATCAACTTTATTCTTTTCCAATTTCCTTCTTTTAATTTATCCATTCTCTAAAGTTATTTTACTTAAAATTCTCTACTTTAATTTCCTTCCAAAAATCCAATTTTTATATTTCTGGTATCCTAAGATACCAAAAATATATTCCGCCAAACCATAGCCTTCAATAATTTCTATTACCAATATAATCAATCACAGATTATCAATAAATCATATCACAACATATGAAATAAATTCACACATTTGAGGAATCCAGTTGGATCCCTCCAACTTGTTTCCCTGCATCCGTAGATGTTAGCACAATATAAAATACCAATTCCACTTTGAGGTGGAATATCATGGTATATGGGGTCATCCGCTATTATGCGGGATGCATAGGGTCTCATCCGCTATATAATGCAGGAAATTAATCACTCCAATATATATATATATATATATATATATATATATATATATATATATAATATCACCCAACCGATAAATTATCAAATTCATCCAAGCACATCCAATAATTTAAATTTAACTACTTAAATTAATTAGAAAATCAATTGAGTGATAAGATCTCACCTTTGCTTTTGTTTTGCAATCTATTTCCATCTCGACTCATTTCTCCATGATTTTAGACCTTGTACAAATATTTATACAGTTTATTAATATTTGAACAAACCGAACAATTAATTACCATTTAATAAATTTATTTTATATAAACCCTTATATATTTTTTTCCAAAGTCCTATGTATGTGTGTGTGTGTGTGTATATAATAGGTGTGTGTTTATATATACATCTTGATTTCTTACATATGTATACATGTATTAAATTTAAAACAGAATTAGTTTGTATCTACTGTAAATGTCAGAGCAGTAATTCACTTTACTATAAAAAATTGTTTTCTTTTTGACATTTCTACTTCTAAAAATAAAACTTTACCTTACCATGACTTTATTTCCTATGTGTATGTATATTTATTTTTCTCCAAAATTATATCTTCTAAGTTGAATTAAAACAGACTGTTCTAAATCTAATTATTTAACTAATTTTTTTTTATTTTAAACTTCTGTAAAAAAAATCTTTCCCTGTATATATATAAACGTTATTCGATTTAAAATCATAACAAAAGGAAATCGCTACATACCGATAGCTTGAGAATCCTGCCCTAGCAAAGTCGCGACTTGCTGACCCATGCGTCGCGACTGCTTCGCTCCACCATGCCGACCTTCGCGAGACCCTGCGCCATGCTTCTTGCGTCCCAAAAAGCCACGCAAGCATACGCGACTATGCCTAATGAACGAATCACGAACAAATTCCCAACCCTAAATGTCGTTCGCGATCCCCGAGACTCCCTCCCCTATTCGAAATCGAGTTCGATCGTTGGTTCAATCGCATCCACCATTATTCGAATGAATCGAATCGGCTTCGTTTCCTTCGATTTCCAACGTCTTTTATTATATATTTTTTATGATTTGAACGGGAATGATTTGGTTGGACCTTGCCATTAATTTTTTTCTTTTTGAACGAACTGTTTGATTTCTGTTTTTTTGAAGATAAAAGAATGCTCGAGTTTTTCTTTCTTTTTTAATCTACTGATTCGCGTTAATTTTTCAAGGAATACGTGTGTTGCTAAATGCAGACATGTGCTTTAACTTCTATGCGTGCATGACAAATGGAGGCAATGTGTTTTCTTTTGTGTACAGGTGTTTTGATTATATTATTTATATTCTGAATTTAAATTCAAATTTAATTCGTCTTGGTTATCGCAACTCACAATCTCGATGTCCTATCAAGGCATGCCGCTAGGCGTTTATAATGTTATACGCCTACTATGAACGCCATGGAAAAGGTTCCGAGTCCAAATTGGATCGTATGGAGAAGATAGCTTTTTGAACCCACTTATTAAATTAAATTTTCGATATGAATTCCATCATATTTATATACCGTATGGCTACACGACAACTCCAAACGTTTCGAAAATTGAAATCTGATAATAATACACTATTACGGATCCAAGGGAATAGGTTTTGTCAAAATCCGAGGCTGTGCTTCGGAAGGCTATTTTTAAGTATCGATTTAAACATTAAAATTTCAAACTGAACAAAACAGTTTTAAATTCAACCTTTAAAAGTTCTATTATCTCTAGTATTATCAATATAAATTCTACAAGCCTTTAAATTATTTTTAACAGGCTTAAAATTGAAGACTCAAAATTTTACCCAACTTCCAATAATTAAATTTAATAATTAAATTACCAAATCCGTAGTGATATTTTGAAATTCAAGTTAAACTAACTTCCAAATATTTAAAATTAATTAAATATTTCAATTCCAATTATCCAGAAATTCTGGGTCGTCACATTCTTTCCCCTTTAAAAGAATTTTGTCCCCGAAATTACTTGTTAAGAAGAATGATCCATAATCCATTAGCTATTTCCCCAATTCAAATAGTTTCCAACAATTTCCCCAACACAATCTTTTTATTAAAGACACACTATCACTCTTACTAACTTTTTCAAACTCATTCATAAATCCCAAACAATATTATTTACTCAACAATTCAAATTTAAATTTAAATTCAAATTTTAAATTATCAAAATGTTCACAAATTTTTATAACTCTCTAAATTTTTTGAAATTTTTGGCCAACCTCTCCTTTGCACGGCTAGCTCGGTACAACTACAAAATGCCTCTACAGGCCCCCAGATTTCAAAAGAAAACAAAACGCCAAGTGGCAAGATCATAAAATCATCAAATTTCATACAGAAATTTAAACACATACTTTTTTGTCAAGCAATTAAATTTATCTTCGGAAATCAAAAATCCAATTCCATTTTCCTTTATAACACTTGTATATCCTACTCCGCAAAAATATCCAATCATAGCTTTCAAAAATCATTTTATACATTTCTTTACCAAAAGTTTCAATATTTATTTCATTCAAGTCCATACGATGTACACATATCATCTGTATGCAATATCAAATCCGATCGCTCACTCGATCACACAATTTAACTTCCGAACTGGTATCGTCCACCCGACTTCCTAGTGCGAACTCAGATCTGGCTCCTTGATTAGAAACCATCATTCTCCTAACTATGATAGAGAACTTTCAGAATCAATAAAAAATCCTTATCCAGGGTTTGCCGTCGAAAATCAAGTGAAAAATCCCAACTCGGATCGATATAATTATCTCGAAATTCTGTGCTCGAAATTGGATCAAATTGCTATGCGAATAAAGTAATATACGTACATCCCACGTATTTATTTCTAATTGATTATTAGCTACATCAATTCTTTTTTTTTCACATTTATATCGATTTCTATCCAAAATTTTCATTTCCCACACTTTTATTTATTCCATTCAAATACTTACTTAGTATATTTTCCCCAATCCAAATTTTACTTAAGAATTTCACCATTTATTTCTTAAGTTCAATATGAGTATTTTATGCACTTCTTATATTTATTTTCTGCTTCATCACTTTGGTTTTATGTCCATTCATATTCACTTGCATTTCAATTTCATTTGAATCCAGTTTATCTTAAAATTAAGAATACTGAATTTTTATCAATAATCCTTCATTCATATCTAATCCATATCATCATTTTATTTGACTCAAATTTTCAATCCCATTCTGAATTCAATTTTTATCTTCAATCCTTAATTTATTTCCAAATCAAATTAAATATTGAATTCTATTCACCCTTTCTTAAACCCATTTCGTTAATTAGTTCCAATTACTAATTTATTTTTAAATCTCAATGGTTTTTATTTACAAACTTTAATTTATTTTTAGTCTACTTTGACTTAATTCCACAAATTCACTTTACTTACACAATTTGAAATTAAATATCAGCCCAATATTCATTTTCAATTTATATGCTTGCCCATTTAAATCAATTAGTTTACTTACAAATCTTATTTTAGTCCTTTGTATTATTTAGTCCAACCCGAACAAATTCTTCTGCTCCACCTTATTTAACACCATTCCAATTAATCTTTTCCAAACCCTTATAAGTTTTTAAAATTATAAATATTCCTCAACCATTTTTAAATAAGATTTCAGAGTTTAAATAATAACTTAAGTATTTCAAAATCATTTTTGAAATCAATTATATCCAAAATCAAACTCAATTTCACAAACGAATCTCAATTCAAAACATTCGGATAGCAATTCCTCCCGTGCAAACTCGAAAATGAACACCGATGATGTCGCGATCATCATCGAAATTATTTTCCAGCGACCGAAAAGAGTTTAGTGCTTTCATCCCTTCAAAAACATTTTCCAAATATTTTTAAAATCCAAATCTCTCCAGATTTCATATTCAATTCAAAAATATTTCCTAAATAATTTAACCATTATTTTTCCAAAACCTTTGAAAACCATTTTCAAACTCAAAAGGAATTATATTTCTTAAAATTTCAAATCCCAAATTTCCAATCCATATTCAAAAATTACTTTGGAATTTTTGTTTCATTTCCAAATATAAATCACATTTAAAATTCACATTTACAAACCCCATTTTGTTATATGAATTTATTTCCTTAACCTTTGATTATGATATCAATTCCTATTTTTAAATTTTTACATGACAGTGATAATAATTTTATATTATCACTTCCTAACAATCAAGCAACCATATATAAATATATTAATTTATGAAAAATTATTTCTTTTATGTACAAAAATAATTTGGGTAACATTATTTCGTTTACCCTATTTTAAAACAATACTGTGTCGGTTTATCTTGTTAAGAGTTTAGAAACCCTTATCGATAAAATGACGTCCCACATATCGACCAAAATTTATAAACACTCGACCGATAAGTCAACACGATATAAAAAAATAATTTTTTATATCTACTAACAAATACGCGCTCATATCTATTAATACATTCAAACTCATTCTAGAGTACTACTAACTCTATCTCTAGTGACTAATTTCCCCACCAAAGCCAAGATTCTCGCTTAACCTTCAGCTCTGATGCCAAATTTGTAACGACCCGATTTTTTGACGCCCGAAAATCGACATCAATATGTCCACTGTATCAAATGCCGAACAATCGAATGTCAGAAAACTGAACCGTTAGGGTTTAAGAAGAAAGAGGTAGAAGAAGAAATAGAAACAATATTGGAATCTCATAATTGCAGCGGAATAATATACAATAGATAAATGACCAATCTTTAAACAAAAGAACTATATCTGTCTATACATTACATCATCAGAGTCAATATACAACACAACAGTGGAATACAACGCAACAACGAAAAAAATAACAACATATACATATGATACGTCTCGCCATCCAGCTTTTCTCCTGATCTCCACAGCATACTTTCCTGACTTAGGTCTAGAAACAACGATAACATGACTCTAGGCTTCCCGTGTGGAAAATTAGGGGCACCCAGAGTTTGAAAAAGGGAACAATAAACTCTGAGTCAGTCATGGGACTGGTGTGAGATCTAAAAACAGTTATTTGTATAAAAAAATAAAAAGAAATCCGTTCATGCTTTTGGAAAATGAAACTACCATAAGGTCTCCCAACACACACAATGCAATCGCACACTTAGGGAAGGTTTCTCCTTATAGTAGTCAAACATGCTTGATATGCGAAAATCCTTTTGATATTATTATTAGTGCATAGTGTGGAAAATATTTCTAAAGTATAATATTAATCTTAGCCAGCATATGTACCATTATGGTATGCCTACTATAACTACCATTTTAAATGGCAGGTTCTACAACTAAAACCGTAAAGGGCTCGTATTGATTGTTTGGATTTCCAACAAATGGTCAAGGCTAAGGAACTTCCTTTATCCAAATGGGTACGCCTCTGAAGGTACGTCTCGATAACCTAAGCGGATCTCCGCCAACACAAGGTCGAGTTACCTCTGTAACTAGGTAACTAACTGTCATGAGTATGCCATCCCTTGGTCGTAACCGACCTTTACCGAGGCACCTCAAATTCCAACAACCACATAAGAAAAATATCTAGGCTCCATACCAGAATACCACTTTTTTATCCACATAAGTAAAATATCTGGGCTCCATACCTGAATACCACTTTTATCCAGAAGGAAATGCACATACCGTAAGGGGAGCGACCCCTATAACCTTGTTGCATCCTTCCTGTTTCGACCATTTTCGAGGTGTAAGGTTCGACGAAGTCCCGTCCCGTAAAGCTACGCTTTTCACAAAAGCCATGCTTTGATCAACTAATGCTCAGCATTTAGCATGCCACATTACCAAATTGAGAATATATCACTAGTAACCATCAACTACATAACCTCTGAGCTCGTACGTCTCAGAGAAGGGTGTTAAGCTAAGAGAATAAATTCTCCGCCACCAAGCAGAAATATATTTGATAGAAACTAGCTTTATATCTCAAAGTGTAATGTCAGACATACATCCATACAAGTCCATCCTAGGTATGAATGGAACCGAAGGCACTTCATCCAATTAAGGAAAGAAGTCCTTGCAAATCCGGATATCCCCTAATCACGTCCGGGCTCCCCATCACATAGGGTAATCTCTATACCGGAGCAACTCGGTGCAGAGACAATCAACATGCAATCCTTTCATTTTCGAAAATACCCGGTCTTCAACACCGTCTTCAAATGCAATCCCATTTCGTCGTATCATTATTCGGAATGAGTTTATGACTTAATGTCCACCCCCGGCCTATCCGAATAATGAGCGCTTATTTTTAAAGAACAAGTGGATACATTCAGATCTTAGATAAGTCACAACAAATTTCCATTTTTTAATATTTTAAACAGAAGATTCCCTTTTAAGATTCGATGTGGTTTTCGTATAACCATCTAGAATCCGACCCCTAGTCTCATCGAAATTCAAATGTCGTCTTAAAGGCCAATGTTGATTGTCGGTTATTTAACTATCAAATAACATCCATAAACAACCATCAGATTTAAATAATCTCCCAAATTATTTATTTCAAAATATCTACGCAAGATATAAATTTTCTACACTTCAACCCTTTTGAAAATAGTTTCAAATCACTTTCCCTTCGCGGAATAAATTTCCAAACATTGTTTATTTCCATTGAAAATTTGCCAAAATTAAATGCTTTGGATTTGAAAATAATTTAAATCACTTTATCTAAAAATATATTCTTTTAAAAATACTTAAAATAAAAACTATCTAAAACACTTTATTTAAAATACCAGTTATGAAATTTAATAATAATTTTTCATGTAAAACTTAAGCCAAAACAAATTTAAAAATAAAAGTTATTGAATCCTATACAAGTTTTTCAAATAAAAACTTTAGCCAAAGTATATTTAAAATAAAACTACTTTATAAAATATAAATATTAATAATTATCTTTTTAAATCATAATACCAATCAGCCTTTTAAAATAATTACTACTATAACTAATTTAATAAAATATTTACCTTTAAAATTTTAAAGAACATAAATAAATAATTTATCAAAAAAACATCCTTTTAAAATAACTTTAAAAACTTTTAACTTTTATTTAAAAATCTGCTTGAAATCGTACTTGGCTTATGAGGGAAATACACTTTTTCTTTCACACCTTTAAAAACAAGTCACTATTTATTTTTAAAACAAATTACCCATTGCACTATAAATTCCCACCGCTAATTTATACTTCCAAATATCCACAGATATATTATTTCTCTTTATAAAACCGAGTTTACAAATTCCATAGTCTCATTCTCCATTTAAAACATAGTTTCAAACATTAATCAGTTTTCAGATCGGTTTCCCCAAAACTAACTCCATTTTTAAAATAAATTCCTTCATTCCTCCCAAACCGTTTCATACTCGAATTTTTAAATAAATTCTTCAACTTTTAACAATACTACTTAGTTCTCAAAATCAATTTATTTCCATTTATTAAAATCTTTTCCCCATACTTGGAATTTATTCGATAGGATTTCAAAAATCAACTTTATCCTTTTCCAATTTCCTTCTTTTAATTTATCCAATTCTCTAAAATTATTTTACTTTAAATTCTCTACTTTAATTTCCTTCCAAAAACCCATTTTTTATATTTCTGGTATCCTAAGATACCAAAAATATATTTGGCTAAACCATAGCCTTTAATAATTTTAGTTACCAACATAATCAATCATAGAATACATATCATAGCATATGAAATAAATTCACACATTTGACGAATCCAGTTGGATCCCTCCAACCCGTTTCCCTGCATCCTCATATGTTAGCACAATATTAAATACCCATTCCACTTCGAGGTGGAATATCGCAGTATATGGGATCATCCGCTATTATGCGGGGCGCATTGGGTCTGATCCACTATATAATGCGGGAAATCAAACACTCCAATACACACACACACTACTTATAATATCACCCAACAAATAAATTATCAAATTCATCCAAGCACATCCAATAATTTAAATTTAACTATTTGGATTAACTGGGAAATCCAATTGAGACAGAAGATCTCATATTTGTTTTTTTTGCAATCCATTTCCATCTCGACTCATTTCTCCATGATTTTAGACCTTGTATAAATATTTATACAGTTTATCAATATTTGAACAGACTGAACAATTAATTACCATTTGATAAATTTATTTTACACAAACCCTTATATATTTTTCCAAGGTCCTATGTATATGTGTGTATATATATATATATATATATAAAATAGGTGTGTGTTTATATATACATCTTGATTTCTTACATATATATGCATGTATTAAAATTAAAACAGAATTATTTTGTATCCTACTGTAAATGTCAAAGCAGTAATTCACTTTACTGTAAAAATTTATTTTCCTTTTGACATTACTTCTTCTAAAAATAAAACTTTACCTTACTATGACTTTATTTCCTAATATATGTATATATACATTTTTTTTCCAAAATCATTTCTTCTAAGTTGAATTAAAATAGACTGTTTTAAATCTAATTATCTAACTAAATTTTTTTAATTTTTTTGACTTTTGTAAAAAAAATCTATCTCTGTATATATATAAACATTATTTGATTTAAAATCATAACAAAAGGAAATTGCTACATACCGATAGCTCGAGAATCCTGCCCCAGCAAAGTCGCTACTTGTTGACCCACGTGTCGCGACTGCTTCGCTCCACCGTGCCGACCTTCGTGAGACCCTGCGCCATGCTTCTTGCCTCCCAAACAGCCGTGCTAGCATACGCGACCATGCCTAATGAATGAATCATGAACAAATTCCCAATCCGTGTTGTTTGCGAACCTCGAGACCCCCTCCCCAATTCGAAATCGAGTTCGATCATTGGTTCGATCATATCCACCACTATTCGAATGAATCAAATCAGCTTTGTTTCTTTCGATTGCCAACGTCTTTTTTTATTATTTGGACGAGAACGATTTGGTTGGACTTTGCCATTAATTTTTTTTCTTTTTGAACGAACTATTTGATTTCTGTTTTTTTGAAGATAAAAGAATGCTGGAGTTTTTCTTTCTTTTTTAATCTACCGCTTCGCGTTAATTTTTCAAGGAATACACGTGTCCCTAAATGTAGACATGTGCTTTAACTTCTATGCATGCATGACAAATGGAGGCAATGTGTTTTCTTTTGTGTACAGGTGTTTTGATTATATTATTTATATTTTGAATTTAAATTCAAATTTAATTTGTCTTGGTTATCGCAACTCATATTCTCAATCTCCTATCGAGGCATGCCGCTGGGCGTTTATAATGTTAGACGCCTATTCCGAACGCGATGGAAAAGGTTCTGAGTCCAAATTCGATTATATGAAGAAGATAGCTTTTTGAACCCAGTTGTTAAATTAAATTTTCGATATGAATTCCAGTGCATTTATATACCGTACGGCTACACGACAACTCCAAACGTTTTGAAAATCGAAATCCGATAATAATACACTATTACTAATCCAATGGAATTGGTTTCGTCGAAATCCAAGACTGTGCCTCGGAAGGCAATTTTTAAATATCGGCTTAAACGATAAAATTTCCAATCGAACAAAATAGTTTTAAATTCTACTTTTAAAAGTTGTATTATCTCTAGTATTATCAATATAAATTTTACAAGCTTTCAAATTATTTTAACAGGCTTAAAACTGAAGATTCAATATTTTACCCAACTTCCAATAATTAAATTTGATAATTTAATTACCAAATTCATAGTGATATTTTGAAATTCAAGTTAAACTAACTTTAAAATATTTAGATTAATTAAATATTTCAATTTCAACTATCCAAAAATTCTGGGTCGTCACAGAAAGTCAGTTATTGGAAGGAAGAACATTAAGTGCTTCAACCGTGACCAAATTGGGCATTATAAGAATCAGTGTAAGGAACCAGCCACGAGTTAGAAAGGGAAAGTGTTCTTTCTGGAACAATCTACCTCGAGACCCATAACAAAGGAGAAAGGAAAAGCTATGATGAGAGGTGTGCTTTTGATTCATGATATATCTGTTAGAGTATTATTTGATACCGTCGCATCATATTCTTTCATATCTCATTGCTTAGTAGATAAGCTAAGTTTAGAACCATTATACTAGTCACTTCTTTAAGGGTTGCGAATTTGATGGAGGGGTATGCAACTCTTAGGATGAGATGTCACCATTAGAGTTTGAATTGTTAGATCATATATTTGCTTGAAGGTTGCATGTATTTGATTTTATAGGCTTTGGGATTATTTTATGTATGGGCTAGTTAAGTAAATATGATGCTAGAATATTTTGCCAAGATAGGAAAATATCACTAAGACACCTTAATAGTAGCGACCGAATTATATACTCAGTAGAGAACTTGAATTTTGATGTTTATGCTTTATTGGGTGTAATGGAGGAGAAAGACAAGTTAAACCAAGTTTTTTTCGTTAGAGAGTTTGTCGATGCCTTTGAGCCAGTGATAGGACTACTGCCAAAACGAGCTACTGAGTTTCGAATAAGACTTGTACCTGGAGCTGAACCAGTTAGTAGACTACCTAGCAGAATGAAACCTATATAAATGAAGGAGTTAAAGGTGCATCCTGTGGACTTAGAAGAAAAAAGTTTTATTAGATCAAGTAGTTCACCTTGGGGAGTAGCCGTGGTATTCGTAAAGAAACTAGATGGGTCTTCAAGATTATGCATCGATTATAGAAAGTTAAATAAGAAGATGGTGAAGAACAGATACCCTTTGTCGCGAATCGAAGATTTGTTTAATCAGTTTAGTGGAGCCAAAATATTTTCTCAGTTGGATATGGTGATAAGGTTCCACCAATTAAGAGTGTTGGAGGATAACATTCCTTTAATGGCATTTAGAACAAGATATGGTTCATATGAGCGGTTAGTAATGCCATTTGGACTAACTAATGCGCCTGCTTTCTTTGCAGATTTGATGAACTGAATCTTCCAAAAGCGTTTGGATAGATTCATATTAGTATTTATAGATGACATTCTGATATATTCTAGGAATGAACAAGATCATAAGACCCACCTTAGAATAGTGCTTGAGACGTTGAGGCACAATCAACAGAAAGCGAAGTTTTCGAAGTGTCATTTTGGAAGAAAGAAGTGAAGTTCCTCGGTCACGCAGTCTTAGAAGAAGGATTTTCAATAGATCCATCAAAGATAGAAGCTGTTAATAATTGGATGAGTCCTGAAATAGTGAATGAGATAAAGAGTTTTCTTCGGTTAGTTGGCTACTACCAGAGTTTATCAAGGATTTCTCCATTATAGCATCACCGATGACTAAGTTGACAAGGAAGGACATGAAGTATGTTTGGATCGATAAAAGGGAGGAGGCATTTTAGAAGCTGAAATAATTATTAACCAATGTCCCCATGTTAATTTTCTCGGATCAAATTCAAGATTTGGTAGTGCATACTGATGCGTGTGGAACAAGATTAGGAGCTGTGTTAATGCAAATGGGTAAACTAATTGCCTACGCTACTCGACAACTCAGACTGTATGAAGTTAGATATCCGACTCACGACATAGAGTTGGCTGCTTTAAATTTTGCACTAAAAGTGTGGAGAAATTATCTTTTAGGAGAACGATTCATGTTGTATAAGGATCACAAATCTTTAATATGTTTATTCTCTTGGAAGGAGTTAAATATGCAACAATAGATATGGTTAGAGTTTATTGCTACTTACAATTTTGGAATCAAGCACACACCAAGAAAATAAAATAAATTTGCAGATGGGCTTAAAAAGAAACATTAGAATGCAGCATTAGCAATGATATCGGATGGAAAAGATTTGGAAGTGTTGACTACTTGTAGTGTGTAGTTAAGATCGATTGCTAGTTCTAGTCAGAGAATCACAATGTTATTTTATTTGGAAGTTCGACCAATATTGATCGAAAGGGTTACTTCTGAGCAAAGAAATGATTTTTTGTTAGCTAAACGAAGTAGAAGATTGGACAGTGGAGACGAGATTGATGATCTGATGGATTTTTATCTTGATCATAACGGATGGTTAAGGAAGAAAGGATGAATATGTGACCCAGATTTGGTAACCTAAGGAAAGAATTTCTTAGGGATTGTCATCGATTAAAGTTTACCATTAATCCTATAGGGACTAAGATGTACAGTACATGGAAAGGAGTTTCTTCTGGGAATGTATGAAAATGAATGTTGGCTTATGGGTAAAGAAATGCTTGAATTATCAACAAGTGAAAGTCGAGCATCAGAAACAAAGTGGATTGCTTTAGCCTTTGGAGACATCAGTATGGAAATGTGATTCTATATCTGTGGATTTTGTTGATGGAATACCAAGGTCGAGTAGGGGAAATGAAAGTATTTGGATTATAGTGGATAGAATAATGAAAATCACACACTTTATACCCGTCAAATCGACGAGGACGACACCTATTTTAGCTAAGCTATTTATGAAGAATATAGTAAGACTGCATGGGATTCCTAATAATATAGTTAGTGGCAGTGATTTATTATTCACTAGCAAATTCTAAAAGAGTCTACAAGAAGTTTTTAGGTGCCAAGCTCAAAATGATTACTGCTTATTATCCACAGATTGATGGGAAAATGGATAGAGTTAACAAAGTCTTGGAGGATTTGTTAAGAGCTTGTGTGATTGATTTTGGAGGATCATGGGAGGACCATCTACACTTGATTGAATTCTTATATAAAAATGATTATCATATTAGTATAGGGATGACATCTTTTAAAGCTTTATGTGGAAGGTCGTACAAATCACCCGTATGTTGGTTAGAGACCGGGGATAGATTAGTTCATGGTTCGAAAATGGCAAGAGAAGCTGCAATAAAGATTGAGTTGATTCGAGCTAGAAGGAAGGAAGCTCGATCTAGGCAGAAGAGTTTCATAGATAAGAGACAGAAGGACTTAGAATTCTTAATTGGAGATCATGACTTCATCAACTTATCACCAATAAAATGTGTAGTAAGATTTGGGAAGTCAGGGAAATTGGCACCTAGGTTTGTTGGACCGTTTCCTATTATAGAAAGTGTTATTTAGTGGAAAATGGATTTTAAAGATAATTTAATACTAAAGGGGGGTAAATAATGTTTTCTAATTTTTGTGAAATTTTTTAATACTTTTAAGATTATAGTTTAAACAATGAAATCAACAATCATGGATAAACATAAATACAGTAAAAGTAAAAAGTAAAGAACAAACCAGGATTTTATGCTGGTTCAGACTTTCCCTAGGCCTAGTCTCGTACAATTCCTTGCATAGATTTTTTTTCAAATAGCAAAGTCGATACAATCTCGATTTCAGGGCAACAAAACACATCCTCCAGACTTTCAATCTCTGGGTAGATTCACTTGATTTACATGGGCTACAAGCATACCCATTTAAATTTCTAGGCCACCAAGCGCACCCAATTGATATACATGGTCTATAATCACACCCACCAAAATACGAGTATGATTGGTAGAGTTTTACAGACACAAATCGTTGATCTTGAAACAAATGATCGTATAACCTCTTGAATAACACTTTGATCTTTTTTGAGCGGGAGAGATCAGAGAGTAGTCAATAGAGAATCAAATCAATGGAGTTAAATTTGATTCTGATTGAATTTGAGTATAATTTCTTTTAGAAAACAAGAGAGTGAAAGAGGAGAGAAAATATGAGAAAGCAGTTAACCAAATTTTGTTGGTTGACCCCTTATTTATAGAGAAACAACATTCATGTCCATTAGCAAAGAGATATGTTGAAAAGACACTCCATTCAAAATTTGAATTTTGAAAATTTCGGTCTATATGTCGACATACTTTATGGGGATATGTTGAAAAACCTTTTGCATTTTTGAAAAACATTTTACAAAAAATTATTTTAAAATATTAATGTTCGTAAAATATTTTGATATTTTGTAAATCATTCAAACATAGTTTATACATATTCTAATTATGTCAAAACTTAAGAAAACTTTTCAAAAATTATTTTTAGAATATTTTAAGTATATAAAGGATTTTAAATATAAATAACAAAGTATAAGTGAATTTATTTAATATAAAAGTTATAGCAAATATTATAATATACTTATGAACATCTAAAAAGATTTAAAACTAGAATTACAACAAAGTATAATATTCAAAGTATATTTTAAAACACTTTAAACTTAATTTCTCAAGGTATAATAAAATCAAAATGTAGTAATAATTTAACGGCTATTTTGAAAGATTATTTTAAAAACAAGAATTATATTTAAAAACTATTTCTGAATTTTAAGATATTTAAAATTGAAAATCATTTGAAAAGGAAAATGGAGAGAGAGAAAGAGATCAAAGAAGTCTTGTTTGTTTGAATATGCGTTTTGCGCTTATATGATTTTTGTTTGATGATAATAAACATATATATACATTTAAATGTATTTGTTAATGTACTATTTATTACAATCTTGAATAGTACAAATTCAAGCTCTCACTATACATATACAGTTTTGAATACATCACAATTCAATTTACATTAATAACCTCACTACATATCACTCACACTCGTATTTTGTCTTCAACTGCATTCCAGTTTGAATCCAGCATCTGAGCAATCTGCAAAAATATTCACTAACGCAGTAAAATTGAAAAAGAAATATTTTTGCAATATAAAATGAAATATGATTTTTGAAAATATGATTTTCCTCAGTTATTTGGGTTGTTCGTCATCATTCACATTTGAATTCATCATACACGAACAATGTGACATGCACAGTGTATCACTGTACATGCCACAAGGCCGTGCACATCAATATACACTTGATAATGCTACAGGGACAGGTGAGCACAGGTCAAACCCAAATGAAAAGCTCGGTTCAACTCACGTGCAATATATTCAAAATTACGACACGAGCACAAGGTCAAACCCGAGTTTTTGAAACTGGATTCAACTCAAGTGAAATTTCAAAAATCAACATGAAATGATCAAGAATCAGATCAGAGACCAAGTACAAGGCACAGTGCACCACTGACCAGAATACAAAGACAGGAAAACATGCATGCAACATGGTACAAAGCTCAAGTTCAATTCCAAAAGCAACCAGCAATGCATGCAACAGAGATCAAGCTTAATGAAACAGGCAGATTTGAAGAAATGACTGCAATATCAACAAACCCAAATGTCCAGAACACAACATGTATGCAAACATGAAGTGAATACAACTATAGATGACAAAGTGTTCAATGCATAGTGAAGACAAATGCACGAATGAATACTGCAACAACCAAGACCACAACAAGCAGCAGAGTGCAAGTGCAAATGACCAGAGCTCAACATACATGAAGTAATGCAATGCCCGATGACCAAGTCGAAGTCGAACTGTTCTTAACAGTTCTAAGTATCTGACAACAATATGACAATGCAAACATGAAATGAATGCGACAACAGAAGCACAATGACAATTTGGAGTTTGATATGCAAAACTCTAGTGCAAAGTGCAGACTTGATGAACAAATATACAAGTGAAGATAACAAGTGCACTAACATTTACAACATACAAACAAGCACCCGAGCTAATGAAGGCTGCATCATGATGCAAGGCCAGAGACTACAATAACAAGCTAAAAGTGATGCAGAATCAAGGTGAACAAACAGTGATACATGAATAATGCAAGAAGTATGCAAGTGCAGAATCAAGGTGAAAAATGTACCAGTGAAACAAGTACAGGTTAAACCAACCAGAGGAGATGGTCAGAGTCAAAGCTCACAGGCTAGAAAATCAAAGCCAATCCGAACAGCATCAATGTAACATGAACCAGAGCCAAGAATACATGAACTCGAAGCAATGCCAGTTCATATGTACAACAAACTACAGGAACTCGAAAACAATGAGTATTGCAGTAATGGATGCAGTCAACAACTACACAAAAGCTCAATGCATATGAAACCAAGAACGCTAGCATGAAGTACAACAATGCACAAGTGACCGACAACAAACACGAGCAAGTTCATATAACAAAAGTGCATAAGGGCAGTATAATGATGAAACTCAGGAATAAACATGTTCGAAGTCGAAAGAATAAAAAATGCAGACCAACAAAGCTGTAATTTACAGTGAAGTCGAAGTTGACTAAAGTTTAAAAGTGCAGGGATGACCAAGTCAAGAAATCGAATTCAAAAATAAAAAACGTATCTTTGAAAAAGTCACAAAACAAAAAAGAGGAAAGTTTTTTCTGCCGTATCGATCAAATCGAACGTTTCATAATCAAAGCCGTGTGCATCAGGCAATCGAAATATTAGGAAAGCAAATTGTAGGAAAGTATCGATTTGATTAGGGTATAGGAATTCATATAAATACCAACCCGCAAATCATCATCAGAAGTGTGGAAAAGATCAAATCAAATCCAAATATAAACCCAAGTTCATCATCGGCATCGAGTGCGCAACAAGAACAAGTGATAATTCAAGCAAATAAAACCAACAAAGAGATTACATACCGCAATCTGACGCACTCGATCAAAGGGGCAGCATCGAACAAGCGCAAGCAAGAGCAACACAGAACAGAGAATTGTTCATCAGAGAGCCGCGAACAAGAAAACGAAGCCCTAATTTCTGAAGGGAACAAAGCCCTAATTTGGACGAACGAAGAGTAATAAAAGCCGACATTTCTTTCACAAGTCAGAGAAAAGGATCGGGTTAAAGATTAAAAGGGCCGGGCCTTGTTTTATAAAGGGGGTTTTATTTTGAGGGCTTTAGTTTATAGGGTTTAATTTTTAAATTTAGATTTATTTGAGCAAAAATTAAGAATTCAATTTTGTATTTTAATTTTTGCTCCTGCTTTTAGTTTTGAAGTCAGTTTTTCTTTTCGAGTCAAAATATTGGTAAATCACCACCTAGGTTGTAGGTAGTGTCAGATTGTCTAGTTAGAATTAGTTCAGTGAGCAGGGTGTGCGAGTTTGCAAAACTCTATAGGCGGAGCAAGGGTTTGCGAGTTTGCAAAACTCTATAGGCGGGAGCAGGGGGTGCGAGTCTATTAGAGTGTTTGTAAGCGGGAGTAGGGTTTGCGAGTCTGTTAGAGTGTTTGTAAGCGGGATACTGTTTAATTCTAATAGAAATCTGGGAATGCAGTAGTAGGCAGGGGTTGCCGAAGCTGGGTAAATTTTGTGTGTGATTTACTTTTCAGCATATTTATTTCTGCAGTTTGTTTCTGTGTTTAAGTCGAGAAAATTTGCTATAACCCTATTCACCCCGCCTCCAGGGTTAATCTAGATCCTACAAGTGGTATCAGAGCACGGTATTTTTCTTTAACTCTAGAGACATGAATTCATCAAATAATGATTTTCTGTGGAGCAATCTATTGCTAGGCCACCCATGTTTAATGGGAATGATTATGTAACGATCTCGAATTTTAATTAATTTTAAATTGATTATTTATTTCAATTTTGAATAAAATTGTGAAATTTATTGGTAAATTACTTTGAATTTCTTATAATTCATATAAAAAGATATGTGTTTATTTTATTAAGTTTTAAAAACGATTTCTTTTAGAATTTAATATATAAATAGTGAATGAATGAAAATGTAAGGTAAGTTGATAAGTATATAAGTTAAAAATAAATATCTTAAGATATTTGGTTATGTAAACTATATATACATCAAAACAAATTAGTTAAAAAATTCAACAACATAATAAATACAAAATCTCATCTATATTATGAGGCAATAGAACAAAAGTAGTTAAATACATTCAAATATGAAACACGTATGCATACAAGAAGACATGAAAACAAAATATAATCTTCAGCCGAAGTTACCAAGTATTGCAAATAAAAAAACATAAAGTACTAAGGCAAGAATCAAACAAATAAATGCAAATATCCTAAGTACACAACATTTTATCTCATCAGCCACTAAAAATATTGATCATCTCTAGTATACAACATACTTACATCAGCCTACATAAAGTATAGAAGGAGGTATGGCAAAAGATCAAAGGACTTAAGCATTAAATGCAAGATCATCATCAGCCTCCATACCAAGAAAAGTCTCTGGCCAACAAAAGATGGAAGGTATCTCTGATCCTACTTTGTACAAACAAATAATATTACATTGTACAAAATACATCACCACCCTGTACAACCACTGTATACCCCATTTCCATATATTATCATCAGTTCGTCCATAAGCTATGCAAAACTGAAGTGAATATATTTTCAAATTTAAACAATAAAAACTTCAACTTAAAACAACTTGAACCAATTCAAATCAGAGATCAAAAGAGGAGCTACAGCTAGTATAATGTCAAGCCTGGTTTAACATTTCAAACTCTACTCTGTTCTTCTTCTCAGACTAATGTGAGTAACTTCATATTTTAAATTAACCTAAGTTTTAATCTAGTTGCCTGATGAGTATTAGAGATTTTGTTTGTGTGAAAAATATATGCATTGCACTGAATTTTGGTGAGATGAAGCCTGCATACTGCTATCTGGATATACCTCTGTTTATGGATTTCAAAACTCTGGGATAATTCAAAAATCATTACAGCTTAATCTATTGATTGTTAGGACAAAGCATATAAACAAAATATGTTTGGTTGAGTATAAAGTAGATTTTAAAATTTAATTCATGTTAAATAAAGTTGATCTACTCTGGGAAAAACTCAAGAACAGTACAAAGTTAGTACAAGTGACATTTTCAAACATCTTGGATCATCGATTCAAGTTTACAAACTGATTTCTTAATCAAAATTAGGATTTTTAAAGCTTAAATCGAAATTTTCAGATGAGCTTAGAGGTTATGTAGTTGAAGGTTATCAGCGATATATTCCCATCTTGGTAATGTGGCATGCTGAGTGTTGCTGTGAAATGATCATTGTTTGATCATTTGTGATATGATCATTTGTTTGATCATTTATCTTTGTGATCATTACTTTGATCATTTATAGACCCAAAGCATGGCTTTGTGGACGAGACTTCGTCGGACCTCACACCCCGGGATGGTCGAAACAGGAATGATGCAGCAAGGTTATTGGGGGTAGCACCCTTTAGGGTATGTGCATTTCCTTCTGGATAGAGGTGGTATCATGGTATGGAGCCCAGATATTTAACCTATGTGGTTACTGCGAATTTATTACTTTGTGGTTGTTGGTTATCGGGATCCCGAGAAAAGGTCGTTTACGATCGGGGGATGGCATACTCGTGTCAGTAGTTACCCAGTTTGAAGGGTAACCCGGCCTTGTGTTGGCAAAGATCCGGTTAGTTTCTCGGGGACGTCCTTCCAGAGGCGTTCTCATGTGGCAATGGGAAGTTCCTTGGCCTGATCATTTGTTGGAAATCCAAAGAAACGATATGAGACTTGTACGGTTTTAGTTGTATAACCTGCCATGGAATGTGGCGGTAACCTGCTATTGAACATGGTAGCTATAGTAGGCATAAGTGCGGAATGCCTATGCTGGCTAAGATTTATATCTTTACTTTCGAAATGATTTTTCCTACACTATGCACTAGTAATAATATCAAATGTTTCTTTTTAATGCGTATCAAGCATATTTGACTATCATAAGGAGAAATCTCCTCCGATTCTGCGTTTGCATTGTGTGTGTGTGTGGGAGGCCTTATGGTAGTCTCATTTTCCAAAAGCATTGCGAATTGACTTTAAAATTCTTTCTTTGATTATTTTCAAAAGATAAACTGTTTTTGTTGCTCACATTAGTCCCATGACTGATCCGGAGTTTATTGTTTCTTTCCTAAACTCTGGGTGCTCAAAATTTTCTACACGGGCAGTCTAGAGTTGGGTTTTTCAGATAGTCAGATTAGTAGGTTATCTGGAGCTAGTTCAGTCTTTGGATGTGGACGAGACTTGCTTGTCTTGGTGAATCGTGATGTTGGTTCGAGCTGCTGCTGGAGTTCTTCCTTGAAGACTATCGTAGAGTTATTTGTTCCGCTGCTAGTGTTGTGTATTTTCTTTCCGCTGCTATTTCTTGTATCATATCTCTGATGTATATAGATATCTATTGGATCATCTGTTGTATCAGATATTGTATCAAAGCTGTATATCAATATATTATTCTTTTCTTCCGCTGTGTTGTTTACTTAATGTTGTTATAAGCTCCGACGAATCGGATTTGAACGGTTGAATCTATGGCATTCGAATACGATATGAAGTATGGATGTCGATTTTTCGAGCGGGCAAAATCCGCGTCGTCACATTTGGTATCAAAGCTAAGGGTTGAAATTTAGCTCAGGAGTATAACACATTAAGTAACTCATTAGAGATAGGGTGAAGTATCCCTAGAATGAGTAATCCCTAAGATATTCATTTGAATGCCTCAGTAAATTCTCTTACTATTCACTGATAGTAAGTATGAGTGCAAGAAGAGAATGAGATAGAGGACAGGGAAATACGACTATAAGTGGTCAATGCCCTGCAACAGTGGAAACAAATTTTCTCTATCAATCTTCTTTGATTCGATTCTAACTTCTTTTGATTTCTTCGTGACAGCTCCAGAAGTAGTTTGGTGTGATGATGGCCCTACGAACCGTTGTAGGAAATCCTTACTTTGTATTTCAACGGTTTCTTATCAGCTTTTCATTTTAAACCTTAATGTATATGAATTGGAAATTTTAAATAAATTGGAAATTTTAAATAAATTGGAAATTTTAAATTGAGTTAAATTGATTAACAGAATGTGAAGCTAAATTTGAATTATATCGATAACACGATTTTGTTTAAAACCAAATTTTGAAATTCTGTTGTAATTTCTTGGGTAGATCGAAGTCCGAAGAGGGACAAGTTGTATATACCCTAAAGTACAAGTATTCCGACTTGAGTTTGGAATCCTTATTTGATGTTTGGAAATTGTGGAAGATTAAATCCATTTATCTATTATTTGGG
Organism: Allium cepa; assembly: GCA_030765085.1. Taxonomy (NCBI): domain Eukaryota; kingdom Viridiplantae; phylum Streptophyta; class Magnoliopsida; order Asparagales; family Amaryllidaceae; genus Allium; species Allium cepa. The sequence goes on from CM060929.1 coordinate 256,557,436, forward strand.
TCTCGATATAATCTACGAATGGTTAGTTATCCCTTTGAACTAACCAATACCACTGTATATTTCGTAGATTTGATAACCCGAGTATCTTGTGTGTTAAATAGATTCGTTCTTGTATCTATTGTTGATATTCTGATTTGGTGAGCCAAATGCAGAATTGATATCTAGTTTAATCTGAAAAGATATTTTTCTATCTTTCATCTTCGTTATCTCTCTCTGACGAATTTCGAGGACGAAATTCTTTTTAAGGGAGGAAGTCTGTAACGATCCCGAATTTTAATTAATTTTAAATTGATAATTTATTTTAATTTTGAATAAAATTGTGAAATTTATTAGTAAATTACTTTGAATTTCTTATAATTCATATAAAAAGATATGTGTTTATTTTATTAAGTTTTAAAAACGATTTCTTTTAGAATTTAATATATAAATAGTGAATGAATGAAAATGTAAGATAAGTTGATAAGTATATAAGTTAAAAATAAATATCTTAAGATATTTGGTTATGTAAACTATATATACATCAAAACAAATTAGTTAAAAAATTCAACAACATAATAAATACAAAATCTCATCTATATTACGAGGCAATAGAACAAAAGTAGTTAAATACATTCAAATATGAAACAAGTATGCATACAAGAAGACATGAAAACAAAATATAATCTTCAGTCGAAGTTACCAAGTATTGCAAATAAAAAAAAATAAAGTACTAAGGCAAGAATCAAACAAATAAATGCAAATATCCTAAGTACACAACATTTTATCTCATCGGCCACTAAAAATATTGATCATCTCTAGTATACAACATACTTACATCAGCCTACATAAAGTATGGAAGGAGGTATGGCAAAATATCAAAGGACTTAAGCATTAAATGCAAGATCATCATCAGCCTCCATACCAAGAAAAGTCTCTGGCCAACAAAAGATGGAAGGTATCTCTGATCCTACTTTGTACAAACAAATAATATTACATTGTACAAAATACATCACCACCCTGTACAACCACTGTATACCCTATTTCCATATATTATCATCAGTTCGTCCATAAGCTATGCAAAACTGAAGTGAATATATTTTCAAATTTAAAAAATAAAAACTTCAACTTAAAACAACTTGAACCAATTCAAATCAGAGATCAAAAGAGGAGCTGCAGTTAGTATAATGTCAAGCCTGGTTTAACATTTCAAACTCTACTCTGTTCTTCTTCTCAGACTAATGTGAGTAACTTCATATTTTAAATTAACCTAAGTTTTAATCTAGTTTCCTGATGAGTATTATAGATTTTGTTTGTGAGAAAAATATATGCATTGGACTGAATTTTGGTGAGATGAAGCCTGCATACTGTTATCTGGATATACCCCTGTTTATGGATTTCAAAACTCTAGGATAATTCAAAAATCATTACAGCTTAACCTATTGATTGTTAGGACAAAGCATATAAACAAAATATGTTTGGTTGAGTATAAAGTAGATTCTAAAATTTAATTCATGTTAAATAAAGTTGATCTGCTCTGGGAAAAACTCAAGAACAGTACAAAGTTAGTACAAGTGACATTTTCAAACATCTTGGATTATCGATTCAAGTTTACAAACTGATTTCTTAATCAAAATTAGGATTTTTTGAAGCTTAAATCGAAATTTTCAGATGTGTGATGAGAGAGCAGTTCCTAGTTGAACTAAAAATGCTTTTTAACAAATTCCCAGTGATCGAACGATTTTAAAATGTTGAAATTTTGTCTGAAGCTTGCTTGATCTTCGTAGAATCCAAGAAAAATGGAAGAAAAAAATATCGATTACATAAATTATTGTGTAGAGACGAGTTTAGGGTTTAAGGGTTTGTTTTGGGTCAAGGGAGAAGATGAGATCGCCGCGACGTCGGCGAAGCATTTGGAGCGGTCGCACTAGGGGGATTCGAATCATTGGGTATCAGAGAGGCTTCGAGCAAGATGGCGTGTTCGCAGGTGGCCAGAGAAGGTGGTTCGAAGCGGGTTTTAGCAACCCAGTTTTATTCTAGTCGAACCCATAGGCTAGATTTTCGAATTCGTGATAGTTTTTGATTCTGGGTGGTTCGATGGATTGTGGAAGTCAAAGTCGACTTGTTGGGGGTGGTCGCAGACACCGGAGCGTTGCCGGCGATGGGTGCATGTGCACCAGGTCTCCGTGCACAGTTGGGTTGGGAAAGAAGCGAAGTTACTCGGGTTTTCACTCGAAGCAGTTCGAGTTCCTCTCATGCTCGTCTCGGGTAGGAAGATGGGGACTTTATTTTGAGGAGTTTCAACTTATACCAAGTTACTTTGAATAAAGGAAAATGTTAACAAGTTATAAAAAAAAATAGAATGGAAGTTTTTACAAAGTAAAGGAAAGTAACAAGATTTTTGAAGCTAAATATTAACGAGTATCAAATATAAATCATAAAACAAATGTCTTGAATTTAATTTGTTTGACTTGATAATCTTCAAAAGAAATGTGATAATGATTCAATTAAGTAATAAATCAAGATAGATGGGTTATATTTGATTAAGGAAGGACTTGACTAATTAAGAAATAATTAATGTGTCTAGGTATTTTACAGGATAAATAGTGATCGTAATTTTATTTGAGTTAGTGTAATTGAATCGAAGGATAATTGATTAATGGGTTTAATTTAGGGATCATTAATTAAGGCAAGTGATTAAAAGTTATTAAATTATGTGATTGAATTGAAAATTACTGAATAATTAATAAATTTCAATAATTAATTTAATGGTTTGCTTGGTGTTAATTAAAGATTTAAAGATGATCAATTTATTTTGTGTAAATTAAATTAATTAGTGTTTAAAGTGATAAATAAATTGAAATTAACTACTTAAGTTAAATAATGAATGATTTATAAGTTAATTAATTAAGTAATTTAATTAGGAATTAATAAACGATTAACTAAGAAATTAATAATTAATGATGAATAAGCAAGTGTCATTAATTAATAATTGAGTGTTATTAGTTAATAATTAAAGTTATTAATTAATGATTAAGGAAAGAAATTAAGACATAATAATTGATTTCAAAATAGTTTGTTAATTTAATAATTTGAAAAGGGATAAGAATTAATTTGTAATTAAATTATCAGGATTGGGTAATAAATTCATAAGTAATTAAGTTACTTGGAAATAAAGTGAATCAATTAGGATTAAACAATTAATTAATCTTACTTATAAATGTTTATTGAACGCTTGACTTTACTTATGAATGATTGTATTGTGTAAGATGCATTGAATTGATTGTCCTATCTGATCTGTGCCATTTTTTTCTATGGATTGAGCTGTGTGTAATTTATTCATTTACTTATGATACATCTGTATAATATCCGTGAATCTGTGAATGAGCGATAAACGTTATAGTTTATATCGCTTATCAACTATATTTTTGTTTTAATCTGTGATGATTGAATGATGTTGCACTATTGTGTTAAACCCCTGGACCACACCATACACACACCAATATGGATTTCACGAGGAAATCGATTAAGTCACAGATTTTTGAAAACGATTTTAAATAGACAATCTGAATTCAAATGTTTTGAAAATGGATTGGGATTAAAGTGAAAAGCAATTGAAATGAAATTTCAAAGATGAAATTATTTTGAATAACTTGATTAAGATTTGGAATTTAAATATTTTGATTTCAATTTGAATTCAATACTTAAAATTGAATTCTATGATTTGAAACTAGGGATTAACGATATTATACTAGTTATATATGAGTCAAACCATTTTTAAAGTATTGTTCTTTTGGGAATTTGAATTAACCCAAAGATTGTAACTTGTATAAATGAAATAAGGTTTTTCCGAAATAACACTGTTGTTTCTAAATGATAAAAAGCTTTCATAGGAGAAATGAATTTCAAGTTGTATTAAAAGGATTTCAAGTTAAACTGAAAATAATCTTCCAAATTATAGATGAATATCTGGAAACGAATTTTGAAAGAGAATATTTGGGAACGAACTTTGAAAGATATAAGTTAAATCTAAATTTAAAGATTTAATGAATTAAATCCAATTGAACTGGAATTGTTTTGAAATCCAGGAATGAATCTTTGAGAAACTAAGTGAACTTTATGAAATAAATCCTTTTGTTTTAAAAGATTGGAAAATGGTAATTTGTTTAAACCATTTGAAAGAAAGTTTTGAATTATTAAGTTGTGACTTAATTAAAATCCCATATCCATATGTTTTAAATGTTGCGCTCACTATTCGGTTTAGCCGGCAAAGGACCTTTGTGTCGTATAACCCATTCCGAATATGTGATTCGACGTTATGGATAGCATTTGAAGACCGGTGGTGAAGACCGTATATTTGCGAGAATGATAGGATAACCTATCGATTGTCTCTGCACTGAGTTGCTCCGGTATAGAGATTCCCTAAGTGATGGGAAGTCCAATCGGGATTGTGAATACCCGGATTGCAAGGGCTTCTTTGGAAGTGCCTTCGGTTCTGTTTGAATCCAGAACAGACTTGTATGGATTGTTATGTCTGACATTACAATTTGAGATATAAAGCAGATTTCTTTCAAATATATTTCTGTTGGTGGCAGAGAATTTATTCTCTTAGCTTAACACCCTTCTCTGAGACGTACGAGCTTAGAGGTTATGTAGTTGAAGGTTATCAGCGATATATTCCCATCTTGGTAATGTGGCATGCTGAGTGTTGCTGTGAAATGATCATTGTTTGATCATTTGTGATATGATCATTTGTTTGATCATTTATCTTTGTGATCATTACTTTGATCATTTGTTGATCCAAAGCATGGCTTTGTACCAAAGCATAGCTTTGTGGACGAGACTTCGTCGGACCTCACACCCCGGAATGGTCGAAACAGGAATGATGCAGCAAGGTTATTGGGGGTAGCACCCTTTAGGGTATGTGCATTTCCTTCTAGATAGAGGTGGTATCATGGTATGGAGCCCAGATATTTAACCTATGTGGTTACTGCGAATTTATTACTTTGTGGTTGTTGGTTATCGGGATCCCGAGAAAAGGTCATTTACGATCGGGGGATGGCATACTCGCGTCAGTAGTTACCCAGTTTGAAGGTAACCCGACCTTGTGTTGGCAGAGATTCGGTTAGGTTCTCGGGGACGTCCTTCCAGAGGCGTTCTCATGTGGCAATGGGAAGTTCCTTGGTCTGACCATTTGTTGGAAATCCAAAGAAACAATACGAGACTTGTACGGTTTTAGTTGTATAACCTGCCATGGAATGTGGCGGTAACCTGCTATTGAACATGGTAGCTATAGTAGGCATAAGTGCGGAATGCCTATGCTGGCTAAGATTTATATCTTTACTTTCGAAATGATTTTTCCTACACTATGCACTAGTAATAATATCAAATGTTTCTTTTTAATGCGTATCAAGCATATTTGACTATCATAAGGAGAAATCTCCTCCGATTCTGCGTTTGCATTGTGTGTGTGTGTGGGAGGCCTTATGGTAGTCTCATTTTCCAAAAGCATTACGAATTGACTTTAAAATTCTTTCTTTGATTATTTTTAAAAGATAAACTGTTTTTGTTGCTCACACCAGTCCCATGACTGATCCTGAGTTTATTGTTTCTTTCCTAAACTCTGGGTGCTCAAAATTTTCTACACGGGAAGTCTAGAGTTGGGTTTTTCAGATAGTCAGATTAGTAGGTTATCTGGAGCTAGTTCAGTCTTTGGATGTGGACGAGACTTGCTTGTCTTGGTGAATCATGATGTTGGTTCGAGCAGCTGCTGGAGTTCTTTCTTGAAGACTATCGTAGAGTTATTTGTTCCGCTGCTAGTGTTATGTATTTTCTTTCCGCTGCTATTTCTTGTATCATATCTCTGATGTATATAGATATCTATTGGATCATATGTTGTATCAAAGCTGTATATCAATGTATTATTCTTTTCTTCCGCTGTGTTGTTTACTTAATGTTGTTATAAGCTCCGACGAATCGGATTTGAACGGCTGAATCTATGGCATTCGAATACGATATGAAGTATGGATGTCGATTTTTCGAGCGGGCAAAATCCGCGTCGTCACAGATTATGCTAATTGGAAATTGAAAATGGAATTTTATTTAAAATCCATTAATATTAAATGTTGGGATATTATTGAAAATGGGTGTGATATAACAAATAAGGAAATTATCTCGATTAATGCTCTTGCTATGCATATATTATATTCTCATATAAATCGTGATACTTTTTATTTCGTCTCTCATTGTGAAAATGCACAGAAAATCTGGAATACTTTTAATGCAATATATGGAGCAAAAGTCAACAGCAATGAGATGTCCTCCATAACCGACTCAGTTAAAGAAATGTGCTTAACAGGAGTGGTAAATAGTAGTTGTGATGAGGATGATGATGATGGAGCAGCCGAGATGGCATTACTAATAAAGAAATTCAAAAGGAGGAACTGCAAATACGGAAATCCAGCTCTAAATCAAAAATTAAAAAACAGAGAGCACAATATGAAGCCAAGCGAGGTATCAAAACTCACTCACTCTGAATTACTTATTTATTTCCACGAAGTGAATGGCTGTTTTGAACGACTTAGGGAGAAGTATGCCAAACTTGAATCACAAAAAGACACTTTGATAGAATTAAACGAACAACTTGACAAATTAGTTAAAACCTATCAAAGTAGGATCCCTAAGTGTGATAAGTGTCCAACATTCGAAGAAGAAATTAAAAAATCAGAAATTAATATAAAATCACTTGAAAATGAAATTCTGATTTTGAAAGAGAACGAAAATACTAGGAGAGAAAATTATATCAAAAAGTGCACACAATTATTGAACGAAAATGAATCTCTCAAAATACAAGTCCAATAATTGTCGATAACTTTAGATAAATTTTCAAAAAGTGAGAAATCGTTGAATCTGCTATTAGGGAAGCAAACTGTTAATACAGCTAGACAAGGACTTGGATATAATCAATCTGAAAATGTTGAAAGCGATATTAATCTAGAAAATTCCATGTGCACAATTTGTAGAAAATATGGACACGATCACAATAATTGTTGGTATAGACTCAAACATGTGAAAACCATACCAATTTGGGTTCCAAAATGCACGAATATAAAATCTCTCAAAGTTTAACAAATTTGGGTGCCAAAAGGAACATATACAAACAGTTTTGGGTCTCCACAAAATTATTTTTCTAAATCTTCTGCCACTAACAACCATGGACCTATAAAAACAAATAGGTCACATAAATCTTTTTCCGTGTAGGTGTGGTGGCAGGCTAAGCAACAACAACAGTGTTTTCTGGATTTTTGGCTGTTCCAGAAACACAACGGGCAACAAAGCAAAGTTCCTTAGCCTAGTACAAAGAGTGACAGAATCACAATGGGCAACCACGAAAATTATCGTAAAGGTAAAACATGTGAAGGTATATTTATTTGATCGATAAATTAAATGTGATAATCTGCACCATATTCTGAATGAAATCAGCCAATATTGAGATGTTGTAAAGATGATGCTTTTTGATTCTGACTTGTTCGACATTGTTGGCCAATTATATTTATGCCAAAATCACTATTCTTCGAATTACTTCATACATATTTGTTTGGATTAAACATTGTATTTTGTTGGATACATTTGGTCATAATTCGGCTAACTCTATATTCTCAGTTTCTGATTGTATACATGGCTTCAATTCAAATTCAAAGAATGTCATTTAAATTGTTGTTAAAATTGAGTTTGAAATTTTTGATTCACTCTTCATGGTCTGGTCTATCAAATTTAGTTAGTGATATTTTGGAGTGAAAAAGAAATTCAGATGCAGATTATACTGGTAATCTAGTTGAAAGAAAAATTACTAGTGGAACGTGATTAATTTTTGAAACATTCATTTGCTACATCATTTTTCAAAGAAAATATCTGCATATTTTTCACTTGAAATAAATTTCAAATAGCATAATTTTTTTCCTCATATAACCCCTTCGAGAAAATCATCGTTGACCATATTTTCAGATTAGTCATTTTTATTTGATTTTAAATGACAAATTTTGACTAATCCGACTCCCTACTAATTATCAAAAAGATAAATAGTGATTGAAAAGGTGATAAGTGTTGATATTTAACATACATTACTCAAGAGAGTATATTTGGAAAATTTCTTTAGGAATTCAAACAAGAGTTATAAAACTTTTTGTTGGGTAAAGATTCCATGACCGTTTCTATATCTATTATATTTCTATCGACCATTGTTTATCAAATCTTAAATATAGTTTGTCGATATGTGGTACTATAATCAGGAATCATTTGTTTTTCATGTCACATTTTTTTTGTAAAAATAAATAAATATCCAAAGTATTCACTCTCATTTAAAAGTCCTCACGGTTATGCATGGGTGAATTATTTGGATTTTTGATTATGTGCTTCCATGCTCATTTAAAAGTCCTTACGGTTATGCATGTATGGAACGCATATCAAAATTAATTGATTAAATAGACAAGTTGATTCTAATCCCATTTAAAAGTCCTCACGGTCATGCGTGGTTAGAAGATACTTGATTTCATTTTTTAAAATTAAATTGGAATACTACTAATCTCATTTAGAAGTCCTAACGGTTATGCATGATTAGTAGATATTCAAATTTCTGATATAAATATACTACAAGTTGATACAATTGTATTATTTTATATTATAACATCATTTCCAATCATTCTAAAAGTGGAATATGCTCCTAACAAGGGTAGTTATGATTTTTGTTTGATTTTTATTGAGGTTTAATATTTATATTCAATTTGAGTTTAATGTTGGATTAATATTGATCACTTTATCTCTCTTTTTCTCTAGCACTATTATTCTTTTGCTAATAACAAAAGGGGGAGAGAAAAGTTAAGATTTTGTCAAATAAAATCAAGCAAAATTCAAATAATTTACCATTTGCATCTAGGCTTATTTATATATTTCTATCTGTATGCATATATGTAGAGGGAGCATCATGTAGAGAGGAAGCATTTAAATAGGGGGAGCAATTAGTGTATATCATTGATCAAATACATTTAACACAGTCAAAATCTTAAATATATGTTTGTTATCATCAAAAGGGGGAGATTGTTTGAATATGCGCTTTGCGCTTATATGATTTTTGTTTGATGATAATAAACATATATATATATATATATTCATTTAAATGTATTTGTTAATGTACTATTTTATTTTTCATAGATTAAATAAATATTTGTTGAATAAAATAAATTACACAGAATTTGAATGGAATTTGAATTCAAACAGAAATTTTATTCAAACAAATATTTATTACAATCTTGAATAGTACAAATTCAAGCTCTCACTATACATATACAGTTTTGAATACATCACAATTCAATTTACATTAATAACCTCACTACATATCACTCACACTCGTATTTTGTCTTCAACTGCATTCCAGTTTGAATCCAGCATCTGAGCAATCTACAAAAATATTCACTAAGGCAATAAAATTGAAAAAGAAATATTTTTGCAATATAAAATGAAATATGATTTGCCTCAGTTATTTGGGTTGTTCGTCATCATTCACATTTGAATTCATCATACACGAACAATGTGACATGCACAGTGTATCACTGTACATGCCACAAGGCCGTGCACATCGATATACACTTGATAATGCTACAGGGACATGTGAGCACAGGTCAAACCCAAATGAAAAGCCGGGTTCAACTCACGTGCAATATATTCAAAATTACGACACGAGCACAAGGTCAAACCCAAGTTTTTGAAACTGGATTCAACTCAAGTGAAATTTCAAAAATCAACATGAAATGATCAAGAATCAGATCAGAGACCAAGTACAAGGCACAGTGCACCACTGACCAGAATACAAAGACAGAAAACATGCATGCAACATGGTACAAAGCTCAAGTTCAATTCCAAAAGCAACCAGCAATGCATGCAACAGAGATCAAGCTTAATGAAACAGGAAGATTTGAAGAAATGACTGCAATATCAACAAACCCAAATGTCCAGACCACAACATGTATGCAAACATGAAGTGAATACAACTACAGATGACAAAGTGTTCAATGCATAGTGCAGACAAATGCACGAATGAATACTGCAACAACCAAGACCACAACAAGCAGCAGAGTGCAAGTGCAAATGACCGGAGCTCAACATACATGAAGTAATGCAATGCCCAAAGACCAAGTCGAAGTCGAACTGTTCTTAACAGTTCTAAGAATCTGACAACAATATGACAATGCAAACATGAAATGAATGCAACAACAGAAGCACAATGACAATTTGGAGTATGATATGCAAAACTCTAGTGCAAAGTGCAGACTTGATGAACAAATATACAAGTGAAGAAACAAGTGCACCAACATTTACAACATACAAACAAGCACACGAGCTAATGAAGGCTGCACCATGATGCAAGGCCAGAGACTACAATAGCAAGCTACAAGTGATGCAGAATCAAGGTGAACAAGCAGTGATACATGAATAATGCAAGAAGTATGCAAGTGTAGAATAAAGGTGAAAAATGTACCAGTGAAACAAGTACAGGTTAAACCAACCAGAGGAGATGGTCAGAGTCAAAGCTCACAGGCCAGAAAATCAAAGCCAATCCTAACAGCATCAATGTAACATGAACCAGAGCCAAGAATACATGAACTCGAAGCAATGCCAGTTCATATGTACAACAAACTACAGGAACTCAACAACAATGAGTATTGCAGTAATGGATGCAGTCAACAACTACACAAAAGCTCAATGCATATGAAACCAAGAACGCTAGCATGAAGTACAACAACGCACAAGTGACCGACAACAAACACCGGCAAGTTCATATAACAAAAGTGCATAAGGGCAGTATAATGATGAAACTCAGGAATAAACATGTTCAAAGTCGAAAGAATAAAAAATGCAGACCAACAAAGCTGTAATTTACAGTGAAGTCGAAGTTGACAAAAGTTTAAAAGTGCAGGGATGACCAAGTCAAGAAATCGAATTCAAAAATCAAAAACGTATCTTTGAAAAAGTCACAAAACAAAAAAGAGGAAAGTTTTTTCTGCCGTATAGATCAAATCGAACGTTTCATAATCAAAGCCGTGTGCATCAGGCAATCGAAATATTAGGAAAGCAAATTGTAGGAAAGTATCGATTTGATTAGGGTATAGGAATTCATATAAATACCAACCCGCAAATCATATCAGAGGTGTGGAAAAGATCAAATCAAATCCAAATATAAACCCAAGTTCATCATTGGCATCGAGCGCGCAACAAGAACAAGTGATAATTCAAGCAAATTAAACCAGCAAAGAGATTACATACCGCAATCTGACGCACTCGATCAAAGGGGCAACATCGAACAACCGCAAGCAAGAGCAACACAGAACAGAGAATTGATCATCAGAGAGCCGCGAACAAGAAAACGAAGCCCTAATTTCTGAAGGGAACAAAGCCCTAATTTGGACGAACGAAGAGTAACAAAAGCCGACATTTCTTTCACAAGTCAGAGAAAAGGATCGGGTTAAAGATTAAAAGGGTCGGGCCTTGTTTTATAAAAGGGGTTTTATTTTGAGGGCTTTAGTTTATAGGGTTTAATTTTTAAATTTAGTTTTATTTGAGCAAAAATTAAGAATTCAAGTTTGTATTTTATTTTTTTCTCCTTCTTCTATTTTTGAAGTCAGTTTTTCTTTTCGAGTCAAAATATTGGTAAATCACCACCTAGGTTGTAGGTAGTGTCAGATTGTCTAGTTAGAATTAGTTCAGTGAGCAGGGTGTGCGAGTTTGCAAAACTCTACAGGCGGGAGCAAGGGTTTGCGAGTTTGCAAAACTCTATAGGCGGGAGCAGGGGGTGCGAGTCTATTAGAGTGCTTGTAAGCGGGAGCAGGGTTTGCGAGTCTGTTAGAGTGTTTGTAAGCGGGATACTGTTTAATTCTAAAAGAAATCTGGGAATGCAGCAGTAGGCAGGGGTTGCCGAAGCTGGGTAAATTTTGTGTGTGATTTACTTTTCAGCATATTTATTTCTGCAGTTTGTTTCTGTGTTTAAATCGAGAAAATTTGCTATAACCCTATTCACCCCCCCTCTAGGGTTAATCTAGATCCTACATTGTTAGGGTCTTAACAAAAATTCGACGACACTATAACTTATATGAAAAATCTTGAGTTCTTCGATACTCATTAATCTTTAATCTCCAACTCTTGAATCTCTATATCAGCCTCCTCAATCTTCATTTAATACTGTAAGTGTAACGACCCGTAAATTTCGGCAATTTAATTTGTTTGTTTAATAGGATTTTTGTAATTTATTTTCAGTAGAAACAATAAAGGGGATAAATAAATGTTAAAATGAAGGCTAAAATAAATTATGTAAATGGTGACTTAAAACCTATTTATAGAAATTCGAATAAAATCCAAATGAATTAAGTAGAAAAAGGATTCTTACCTGGATATAAAATTTAATATGAGAAAAACAAATGTAAGGATTTGATTAATATATATGTTATTTATTCAGGGTATTGAATAAAAATGGGAATCCAGTTGTAATTAATGGTAATAATGTTGGTATTAGTTAATAAATTAAATTTCAATGCAATACCCATAAATGAACGGAATGAAATGAATGTAGGTAAATGTATACTAGGTTATTTATCAAATAGAAGGAAAGAAAAGTAAATATCGAATTTGATTGATGAATAAATATACATTGGATAGAAGTTGAATGTAAAGTTAATGGTAATTGTATAAAATCAATATAAGATAATGAATTGCAATAATTGTGGGTTGATAATAAGGTGTGAATGGAAAAGTGATTGTTATATTAATTGAATGGAATTCAAATTTGATGGGAAAGGTAAATGGGGTAATTTGATTAAATCAATAAAGGACAATAAATGCAATGATGGTGGGTTATTAATAAAAGTGAATAGGGAAATGGCTGTTATAGTAAGAATGGAATTCCAACTTGTTGGAATGGAGTAAATACACTTAGTAATAAATCTAGTATAGGAAAACGAAATGAAAATATTGAATTAATTAATTCGTATATATATAGTAAATGGCGATTGTTGGATTGTAAATAATAAACTTATGAAAGGTGATCAAGAGTTGTGACCACAAGTTATTATGAGTGATACATATATATTTAATTCATTCAATTGATTTGGAAATCATTGCAATAAATATAAATTAAATGTTACGTTTTTAAGGTAATAAATGGAGAATAACGTAAATTTTCTTTATAAATATGATGATTTGTGAATAAAGAATGGAAATAAAGTTGTATCAATATATCGGGATTTAATTTATAATAACAAGGTTAATTGCAATTAGATGAGTTAAATATTTAAACGGGAATTAAGTTTTATTTATTCATTTGGATTTAAAATATGATAATTTGAATCTATTGAAAGTTAATGGAAATTGAATATAACATTTTACATTAATTGGAGATAAAGATGGAAATAGGAAGGTTTTTAACTAAGGGAGGGATATGTAATAATTGCATTAATTTGTAAGTAGAAATAAAACGTTAATGAGAACAAGTATTTAAGATTAACCATCTATTTAGTATATTAAGTTATAACGGATAATTAATTGCAATAATTAAAAATATATTTATTACATTAACAATAATGAAGTAATATTTGAAATTTAATATTTAGATTGTATGCAAATATAAGTTTAGATGAAATTTAAGACATTTACGTAATGAAGTATGGATCCAATGATAAATTTATCTATTTGACAAAAATATATGGAAAGTAAATTTAATTAAAATATTGGAAATTTAATTTATAATTGGTGAATTTAATGAAATTTGAGAATTTATAGATTTTAATTCGACAGTTAAATTTTGTTTAAGTTAGTAAAGATGATTCGAAAAATTTATGATTGATAAGAATCGTCAATTATCGAAGTGAAATGGGAAATTTGATTTAATTGACTAATTTTTAATTTATTTAATTAATATAAAAATAGCCATTTTGGCCACTGACTCGGATTTCAACGAAACCAATTTCATCGGATCCGTATCGGTGAATTATTATAGGGTTTCAAGTTTCGTAGCGATCGGACTTGTCGTTTGATCGTACGGACTCCAAACGCCCTGAAATCGATTTAATTGAAATCAATTTGAAAATATTGATTTCAGCATAACTTCTTCATACGATCGAATTTGGACGTGAAACATTTTCCATCGCGTTCAGAATATTTTAAAACACCTATTTGGACATATGGGTTTAACAAATTTCGTTCCGGGGTCAGAACGGGCTTTTTGGGCCACGTTAACGGAAGCACGTATACCTATCCAACCTGATCCATCTATTCAAATCTCTAACCTACCTATATAAACCCAATTATAAACCCTAGCCTCCATCTATCTTCATTTCTTTGTGCGTTTATTTCCCTCAACTACTCCTTTCCAATGGCTGCAAACCCTAGATCCAGTTTCAATTCAAATCAAAATTCAAAAATTTAAATTCCCTAGAAAAATTCCAAAAAATTATATGTTGAAGATCTCGAGGCACGTGATTTTTTGGAGGTGTTCGTTTTTCCATTGGAGTTATCGTTTTCTCAGAATTTTGCCGTTTATTCTCGGCCGTTAAATGATGGTTGATGATCTTCGCCCGATCGACGAATTGAGGTTACCAGGTTGTGGAGAGCGACGAATGGAGCTCATCGGAGTTGGTGGTTTCGCATTTCAACGGTTAGATCGTCCTCTTTAATTTGATTAGGGTTAAGGGGCATGGCGGTGGCCGGTTGTTTTTGGCGTCGTTCGTGATTTGGGGTGGTCGAGAGTGGGCCACGAGGGGGCGACGGAGGTAGTAGGTGGCTGTGGCATGCTCAGGCCGGCGCCTTGGTGGCCGTGGTTGTCGCGAAACGTGATGTTAGGGTTCGGCTTCAGTGGGTTGCGCGTGCTGTAGGTTGCGTGCTCGAAACAAGGAACGTGAATGGGAGGGAGGTGACGTGGCATTTTATTAATTTAGGTTAGTTTTGTTTTATTTTAAATTTTGTTTTCAACTGCAATTTTCGCCATAACTTCCTCATACGAACTCCTTTTCACGCGAATTTTTTTTGTTAGGATCGTAATAACATTTCGGACGTTTTGACACTGGTTTGGACAGATTTGGAGACCGTCAAATTTTTGGGTTTAAATCGGATTTAAATTCGATTTAAATTCAAAAGGTGAGTGTTTTAACCCACTCACAACTTCTAAAATTTCTTATGCTTGTTAAATTGATTTTAGATATGAGTAGAAATTTATTTATGACTGTTTGGCATGTTTTATTCATTATCTCTGTTAAATCGCATTTATTTAATTTAACTGTTAATTAATTTTATTATTGCATATAAATTTGACAGTTAAAATTTATTTATTTGCATAAAACTGCTAGTTAAACAGTTATTAAATTTATTTTGAATATAAACTGTTAGTTAATAACTGTCATTTATTTCCTGTTATATTGCATATGCTATATATTGATGTTTGTTTAAATTGACGATGATTGAAATAAATTAATGACGATTGAAATAAATTGGTTGATGATTGATATTGGGTGAATGGATGATGTGTTCTATCTTATATAAACTACAAGTTATCATGCATTTTCATTTCATTCAGGATTGCGGTTTGAAATGATATACAACCGCATTTTTATTTTTAAATTGCGGATTGAAATGATAAATATCTGTATCACTTGACCATAGGATAGAAAATTATATACAAGCACCGCGGTATATATATATAAAATTATTTTGAAATGATTTTTATAGTTTGGGTATGATACGGTTTAATAAATATTAAATTTGGATATGATATAAATATATTTTATATATACATACAAAGTTAAATTGTTGAATTTAAGCTATGTATAAATATGCTAAATAAAATGAATAAGTTGAAAATGGCATTTGATAATTTATATTATACGATTTAGTATGAGTTTTTGTTCTTGTATATATATAGACTTATAAATGATTCAAATAAATTAAGATTTAAAGATAAATTGGAGATTTAAATGGAATTGAGCTTATTTGAAAATTTAACTCCATAAGTTGATGTAAACTTATTAAAATTGGAAATTTTAAAGGTATGATATTTATAACTGGATTTAATGAATAATTCTAGTATAAATAAATGTAAGGAAATTTTAGTGTTAATAAATTTAGTTTATTTTTAAATGGTTATGGATTTATCATATAAACCTTTCAAACTAAATAATAGGAAAATGAATTGTTGATTTGAAACCCCAACCTTAGTTTTGAAATTCATTAAATACTCAAAGTTTGAAATATTGAAAATCGAAGTGTTTTATTTAAACTGAAAGAGGATATAAAGGTTTTGGGTTTGGACTGAATTTAAAGTGAATAAAAATTGTGAAGGCGTGGAAATTATTTACTTTTAAAGAAATTTTAATTCAACCGTTTTATTTTATATGCTGTTGAATATCCAAACCATTTAAGTTTTAGAAATTATGGTTTCAAGCTATGAATTTTCGAAGTATTATAGTTTGAAAGTTATAATTCAATGTTTGGTTTTCGATTATTATAAGTTTGAAAACAATATGATTTTGGAAAAGAAATATATATTTGAAATAAAATGATATTATATTAATTTGGGTTTTTATAAAAATAATATCAAATGAGTTTGTTTTGGAAAGGAAATGATATCGTATTTATGGGTTTTGAAATGGATAATTATATTCTGGTTTTTGAAAGTATAATTAATTTTTAAATGACCGCGTGTTATAATAACGTTTGGTTGTTGAAAAGGCCGGGATCGGAAGTTGTCATACTCTCCGCCAACTCCGAAAACCACTTTAACAACCATGTACGCAGTGGAGATTCCAGAATAAAGTAGGATGGTGGCGGCGTTTCATGTAAGGTAAATACGTGGACCCAACTCCCGTGAGTTGGCATAAGGTGGCTAAAACAGGAGCGATTGACGGGTTAATAAGGTACCACCTTTGATCGGACACATCCCTTCGATATTATACTTTAACTTTTGGATTGATTCGGTGGCCACTTTTGATTTTATTTGGGGGTGTGGCTCGAGGTGGGCGGTAGCTGCGCGCTACGCGTTACCACCGACCCGAAAGCGTAATTGGTATATCTACCCTGGCATTGCCTAATTGTGCCGTGTCACCTACCCTATAGCGCCTTGTACGAGTTTGGATTTCTCCCGTAGCCCGTGTGGTATCCTCTGGTGGCTTCCCGATCAGGAGGGACTATGATATTGGATGGACTATTGGGACTATTACGTGTTAAGGTGGAAAATGTAAAGCCTTAATGCTATTTAAAAGTAAGTTTATTTTACAAATAGACACTATTATAATAGCGCAATATGCTACATAGTAAATAGTTTAACGGATCCTTAGGAGATGTAAATCCCGAGCATCTCTTGAGTTACTGCACTCACATTTATTTCTGTTAATTTAACTCACATAAGATCTTTTAGTTCTGACTCGAGTGTTTTTGTCTTTTCAAATTCGCTCGGGTCAGTCCGAACGTTTCAGGATCGAAGACTTTAGATCTGGAGGACGAAGACTTCTACTATTATTATTAGTTATATTCCACTACACTATTTAATTCCGCTGCATTGATTATGATTGGTATGTGAACTCTGATATTTATTGTATAAAGAAGAATCAAATGTTTGTAAACAGTTTATGAACTGTACATTTATTATTATATTTTGTCCTTCCGATGTGAGATTCTATTTTGTTTTTCTTTCCCTGTTTTTTCTTATTTACCCCATAACAATCCGCCCTTCCGTATGGTTTGAATTGACACGTGTGTCGATTTAAAGCGTGCGAAAAGGAGGGACGTTACAGTACGGTCCTCTTAATTAAAATCTATCTAATATCCTACGGTATATACTATATATAACTTTATAAAAACATTAGTATCTATTTCTATATAATATTATCTATATTTTATATAATGTCATATGACTGTTGTCTTCAAAAGCAATGCATAAGGTACTAACAATATTCCCCTTTTTGATAATAACAACCATATACATAAAATATGTTGCCTTGAGTTAAAAAACTCCCCATTAGTCTATGCCTAGATTTTATATATTTCTCCTCCTTTGTCATCAATAAAAATCTAACTAAAAAAACTCCCCCTCACCAAGGTACTACATAATATATATAATACTGAGATATAAAAGCAATTTGGAAAAAAGCAACAACATTAACATATAAGAGTGATAAGAATGATAAGTGATAATATAAAATATTTGTATTAATCACATCAATACAATACATATATTTAAACTAAAGTGACAAAAAATTTCAAAAAATCAATTTAATTCACACAAGTCAATCCAATCCAATCCAATCCAATCAATAAACCTACACACACCAATCAAAAGTAAATCCAAATCACACAAAACAAACTATATTCGAATCATAACAAATCATACTAAAATGTGATAATTCTAAGTAATAAGGTTTCTTCTTTATTATGAGAGACTTGTGGATGGGGCAAAAGGGATAATGAAGGCAGAAATTTCGTTTTTGTTCGACAAGATTTCCACCTTGATCGAAACAGACTTCTCCAACACAATGGACTTCATCTTCATCCATTTGTTCTTCCTCCTCTTCTTCCTCTTCTTCCTCCTCTTCTTCCTATTGTTCTTCTTTTGCATTTGTAGGATTAGGATAATCCTCTTCAATCCTTATTGGATTTGTTAGATTATCCAATAGATATTTCTACTAATTTCGTAGGATTCTGCCTTGTTTTTCTCGCTCCCTAGAGATTCTAAGTTGAACCACTTGTATTTCAGTGAGCATTTGCGGAACACTCTTTATTTAATGCTCCAATTTATTCACTTTGGCCATGATGATGTTCTGGAGAGGCCTTTGTGTTGGAGATAGGAAGAAAAAGGATGAATATCGTCTCTTGGACGCCATGAAATATTTTATTTCAGAAGATAGAACAATGAAAAGACAGAAAAACGAACAAAAATTCAAAATTTGATGGTCATATAACCCAATTAAGAATTTTGAATTTAAGAGGAAAATTTGAGTTCTGAATTTAACTACATATATCGACATATCCAATCCATATAAGTCGACATATCTAGCGCAAATTTGATGATTTTTTTTCTTTTCAATTTCTATTTTATATGTTCTTATATTAATATTTATGATGGAGAACAAATTCTTGACTCTCTTCTTAGCTTAGTAAATGATGTTTGATTCAATGGTTTTGTTAATATATCAGCTATTTGATTTTCACTATTTATATTCTAGTGAGATTGCTTCTTTGTTTATGTTATCTCTTAGAAAGTGACGTCGCATATCTATATTTTTAGTTCTATGATGATGAGTTGGACTTTTAGATAAATTAATCGCACTGATATTATTTCAGTGTATTGGTGATTTTGTAAAGTTTAAACCAAAATATTTTAACGTTTGTTGCATGTAAATAACTGTGGATAGGCTAATACTACTGAAATATATTATGCTTCTGTTATGGATAGAGATACATAATTTTGTTTTTTTGTTAAATAAGAAACTAAAGAGTGTCCTAAAAAGTAACCAATTACACTTGTATTACACTTGTACCTTTTCAGTCTAATTTGCAACCAACATAATCAACATCACCATACGAAATTAATTCAAATGAATCCTCTTGTGGATAAAAAAGTCCATAATCTAATATGTTATTTATGTATCTTAATATTCGTTTTACTGATTTTAGATGAGTTTTCTTAAGTTGAGATTAATATCTTGCATAGAGATATACATTATGCATTATATCAGGTCTACTAGCAGTTATATAGAGTAGTGATCCAATCATTCCTCTATATAAATTTTGATCCACGTATTTTGAACATTATTCCTTATTTAATTTTTCATTTGTTCCCATGGGAGTTGGTTTACCACTAGTATTTGACATGCCAAATTTCTTAA
Organism: Allium cepa; assembly: GCA_030765085.1. Classification (NCBI taxonomy): domain Eukaryota; kingdom Viridiplantae; phylum Streptophyta; class Magnoliopsida; order Asparagales; family Amaryllidaceae; genus Allium; species Allium cepa. Next base: position 256,577,325 of record CM060929.1, read on the forward strand.
CTAAATATTTAGCATATTTTCTTGACTCAGAAAAATACCATCATTTAATTTTTTATTTGTAATAATGAAAAGTAATTTAATTTTCCCATACGATTTATTTCAAATTCCTTTATCGTTATATTTGAAAATTCTTTGTTTAGTTTATCATTAGTTGATCCAAAAATAATACTATCTATATATATTTGTATTATTTAAATATCATTGTTATTTATTTTAATAAAAAGAGAATTATCTATTTGCCTATTTCAAAATTAAATTGTAATAAATATGATTTAAGTTTATCGTACCAAGCTTTCTTTAATTTATGAACGTTATTAGGGAATTTCTCATCCTTAAAAAGTGGGGGTTGTTCTACAGAACCGTCTTTTTTAATAAAACCATTTGAAAAAGAAATTTTAACATTCATTTGAAATAATTTTAAATTATTATGATTTGCAAAAACGAGTAAGATTCTTATTACTTCTAACTTAGCTACGAGTGCAAAGGTTTCATCAAAATCAATACATTCGTCTTGACAATAATCTTGAACGACTAATCGAGCTTTGTTTCTTACAACTTCTCCTTGTTCGTTCATTTTATTTATATATACCTATTTTGTTCCGATTATAAATTTTTTCTCAGGTCTTGGGACTAATTCTCAAACATAATTTCTTTTGAATTGATTCGATTCATCTTGCATAGCAAAAATCCATGAATCATTTGTTGATGCTTTCTTTGGATTTTAAGGTTCAATAGTTGAAATGAAAGCTATGTTGCTCATTTTATTTAATTGATTTTCTGCTTTAACAACAGATTCTATATTTTCTAGAATGTTTTCTATAGGAAAATCCTTTAATGTTTTGGTTCTCTTATTTGGATATATATTTTCAATATGTTTACCTTTTCATTATTAATAATTTCAATATTAGTTATTTCATTTTTATTATCAACATTTTCTTCTTCTTCAACACTTGTATTATTAATTTAAAAAATATCATCAAACAAAACATATAATGTCTCTTCTATAGTATTAGTTATAGTATTAAAAACTCTATAAGCTTTGCTTCTGTATGAATATTCAATACAAATTCCTCTACCCGATTTAATATCAAATTTATCTGAATTTTCTTTAGCATTCAATATAAAACATTTACTATCGAAAACTCCGAAGTATGATACTTTAGGCTTTTTATTATAAAATAATTTGTATGGTGTTTTCTTAGATAAAGGTCTTATTAAAACTCTATTTAAAATATAACATGTAGTAACAACTGCTTCAGCCCAAAAAAATATTAGGTAAATCGTTCTATTTTTACATTTTACTACTCCATTTTGTAGAGGTGTGCTTGAAAAAAATACGGGTAATTCTTTTATTATTATAATTTTTTTAAATTTTCATTTTCGAATTCTTCTCCATGATTACTTTTAATAGTTTTAATTTTAACAGATATTTGATTTTGAATTCTTTTAACAAAGATTTTAAATATTTCAAAAGCATCACTTTCAAGTTTTAGAAAAATTATCCAAATAAACCTTGAAAAATCATCTATGATTACAAAGATATATCCAGTATGATTTACAGATTATATTTACGAGGGTCCAAAACGATCTAAATGAAGAAGTTTAAGGGGTTAAGAGGTAGAGACCATATCTTTTGACTTAAAAGGACCATTTCTAAGTTTTCTTAATTGAAACGCATCACAAAGATTATTAAAATTAAAACATATTTAGGAATACCCCTAACCAGATCATTTTTGATAATTTTAGAAAGATGTTTGAAGTTCAAATAATCAAATCTTTTATAACAAATGCAGGTCACTTGATTCAGCTAAAAGACACAAATTATCATTTGATACCTTTATACTTAACATGTAAATATTTATTTTCCTAATGCCTCAAAGATAATGTTTGACTCATTATCTTCGATATGACATCTTCCTTTTCATATTTAATTTTGAAGCCCTTGTCACATAATTGACTAATACTCAATACATTATGTTTTAAATTCCTAACTAACAAAACATTAGAAATAGTAGAAGTTTTAGAATTACGGACATTGCCAGTGTCAATAACTTATCCTTTAAAGTTGTCTCCAAACTTGATTAATCCACGTTCTTTGTAAATGATATCTTCCATAATCTCCATATTTCTAGCCATACGCCTTGAGCAGCCACTATCCAGTATCCATTTGTCCTTTTTTAATTTATAGAGTTTGATCACTAGGTGTTTGTTCATCAAAAGCCATGTAACATATCTGTTCCTGCAAATTATACATTTTCAAAAGATGAAGCGACTTTTCATAATGAATGAATGCTAATTCATGAAACAATGCCATGTTAATTTTGTCAGAATGCTTTTCAGAAATAGTGTTAAAAATATTATCAATATCTCTTGCCATTAATACTTCCCAAAATTCAAATTACTAAATTTTGAAAATCAATGCTTTGATACCAAATATTATTTAATAGAAGATGGATCTTAAAGCTAATTTAATACTAGAGGGGGGAGGGGGTGAATAGTGTTTTCTAATTTTTATGAATCCTTTCGAATTATTTTAAGATTATAGTTCACATAATGCAATTAACAATCACAAATTTAAACACAAATACAATAAAAGTAAAAAAAAAAGAACACACCAGGATTTTATACTGGTTCAGAGTTGGCCTACATCCAGTCCTGTATAATTCCTTGTACATTTCTTTTCAAATATCAAAGTCAATACAATCTCGATTTTAGGGCAACGAGACACACCCTCCAGACTTTCTAAGCTTTAGGCAGACTCGCTTGATTTACATGGCATAAGCACACTCACTTGAATTTTTGGGTCATGAAGCACACCTAACCGATTTACGCGGGCTACAATCACACCCACCAATATTTGAGTATTATTTGATAGAGCTTTACAAACATAAATCATTGATCTTGAATACAAATGATCCTATAACCTCTTGAATAACATTTTGATCTTGTTTGAGTGAGAGAGATATCAAAGAGCAGTTAATAAAGAATCAAATCAGTGGAATCGAATTTGATCCTGATTGAATTTAAGTAGAATTCCTTTTAGAAAAGAAGAGAGTGAGAGAGGAGAGAAAGTATGAGAAAGTATTTAACCAAATTTCATTGGTTTACCCGCCTATTTACAGAGAAACAACAGTCACGTCCATTCACGAGGAGATATGATGAAAAGATACTTCCATTCAAAATTTAAATTTTGAAAATTTTGGTCCATATGTCGACATACTCTATGGGGATATGTTGACATACACTTTGTATTTTTGAAAAACACTTTATAAAAATTATTTCAAAATATTAAGGTTTGTGAAATATTTTGATACTTTGTAATCATTTAAACATAGTTTATACACATTTTATTTATATCAGAACTTAAGAAAAATTTATAAAATTATTATTAGAATATTTTAAGTATATAAAGGATTTTAAATATAAATAAAAAAGTATAAGGGAATATATTTAATATCAAAGTTATAAAAAATATTATAATATACTTATAAATATTTAGAAAGCTTTAAAACTAAAATTATAACAAAGTATAATTTTCAAAGTATAGTTTAAAACACTTTAAAAACTTAATTTCTCAAAGTATAATAAAATCAAAAGGTAGAAATAATTTAAAGGCTATTTGAAAGAATATTTTGAAAACAAGGATTCTCTTTAAAATTATTTTACAATTTTAAGATATTTGAAACTAAAAATCATTTGAAAAGAAAAAAAATAGAGAGAGAGAGGGATCAAAGAAGTGCTATAAGGGTTTCAAAAAAAATTCTATGACTCTATAACTTATGTGGGAAATCTTAAGTTCTTCAATAATCACGAATCTTCAATCTCTAACTCTTGAATCTTTATATCGGCCTCTTGAATCTTCACTTGATACTTTACAATCTTCTTAATTAGTATCTGTCTAATATCCTACACTGAATACTATTTTAACTTGATAAAAACAATAGTATCTATATTTTATACAATGCAATCTACATTTTATATAATGTCATATGGTTGTTGTCATCAAAACCAATGCCTAAGGTACTAAAAGAAAGAATCGAGAAACTCACTTACGGGATCGAGTTACCTAGCAGTTTGGTAGGGGTTCATAATGTCTTTCATATTTCTCACCTTAGAAAATGTGCTTGAGATGTAGAGGCTACTATCACTTAGACTACATTGGAATACTTAGTGGTGGAACCGGACATGACTATAGTTGGACATCAGTTCGTATTGTAGCTAAGGATGAGAAGAAGTTGGGAACAAGATAGTAAGATTTGTAAAAGTTCAATGGAGTGACGATGAGAGAGACTATACTTGGGAGATAAAGGATATGATTAAAGACACTTGTCCTGATTTGTTTTTATGGTATGTTTTATGTTTATAGTTATGATTACTGATATGTACCTTATCGTAATTTCAAAGACGAAATTCTTTAAGGAGAGGAGTCTTTAACAATCCTAATATTGATTACAATTATTTCATGATATTTAATTAGATAAACTAATTAAATAATGTGAAAGGATAAGGAGGTTGAGTTTTGATAAGTAATATAGGTCGAGCCTTAATTAATGAACTAACAAGGTTGATTAGAACATTAATTAAGAAGGTGGATTATGAGGAGGGTAAAATAGGAAAAGAGGCACATTTAACAAAAAATCTTCATCATTCTCATTTCCTCCCTAACTTTCATTCATACAAACAAAAACATAAACAAGGTCTGTCTTTATCAAGGATTTTAAGAGAAGCAAAGCTAGGAAACAAGATTAAAGCTAAGGGGAAATCAATTCAAACTCAAATCTCAAGTTTCTTCAATCAAATCAAGGTGAATATTGATAACCATCTCATGTTTGTTTGCTTATTCTCAGTTTTATGCTTAGACCTGAGTTATATGATTGATGTTATGCCATTTTCAAGTTTTTAGATGAATATGTGTTTGTTGATGAATTATAGAGTTTATTTATAAAATTTGATATCATACGACTCCCAAATGATTTGAAATTTGGATATAATGTTAGAAACATTATTTTAGTAGTGGGTTTTTAATTTCATAATTTTTCGAGTTAGTATGAATATGTTATGATTTTCTTAAATGAAGAAAATAGTTTATTTCGAGTTTTAATCATTAAAATTAATTAATTCTTATTTTGATCTTGAAATTTTTATATGTTAAAGAAAATATAAAATCCGAATTATTGTGAATTTTAGGGATATTTTCCATGTTTTCATGATTTATTATGATTTTATTAGGCTATAAAATATTAGTAATTGTATTATAATATTAATATAGATAATATGGGTTGCAAATTCTTCTGAGAATGAGAAAACAGATCTATGGTAGTTTTTTAAAAATGATTTGGTAAAGAAAGTTATTACATAACGGATTTTGATAAATAGAAGGAGTTGGTGTTAGAGATGACAATGGGGCGGGTTTAGTATCCAAACCTAGTAGACCCTCCCCTATTTCGATTCATCAAAACCTGCCCCATTGGGTCTTTGTGGCGGTAGACCCATTAACTACTTATGAAAGCTTTGGTTCTCGAGTCGGGTTGGGTTTAGCAGACCTAACCCAACCGACCCGTACCATTGAAACTCATAATATCAACTAATTATGATTTGTTGATCTATTTAACAAAAAATTATACAATGGAGATATCATAATTTTTTATTCAGTAAGTTATATTACTTTTAAATACTAATTGCATTATTGCTAATTGTATGGCCAAAATTCATATTGTTTGAATCTAGTTGAACATTATATTTTTTTCTTTAATTGTGATATCCCAGAAATTTCTAGGTAATTAAACAATGTAATAATCATTTATAACAGTATAAGATTTACTTTTTAAATAAAATTGGTATTAATTTGAACATATATATATATATATATATATATATATATGAGTAGTTTTTAAAAGAGAATTTGAAATTGAAATTCAAATTATAAACATTTTAAAAATAAATTGGGTTTAAAAATAATATATATATGATTTGTTTTATAACATTCTCTTTAAAGGGTTTTATAAAAGATAAATAAAGAAGAAGAAGTTTAAATATTTATACACTTTAGACATTTATAAATATAAAACTAAATTGGAAATATTTTATAAATACTTATAAAGAATATATTAGCACATGCACATAACAAATTAAATACTTGCACAAAAACATAACACATACAGATAATACATAAACAAAAGAAAATAATAAATATTTATATATAAAATTTTTATTATGCAAAATTACAAGTATTAGATATTTAATATATCAATTAACAAGTTTAAGTGTTTTATTAAGAGACTTAACAAATGTAAACCATGTAGCATGGGATTTTACAAGTGTCATTTCTTTATTTTTATTTTTCTTTTATTTTTAACAAATCCTAATTAAATCTATATAAAGTTATATATTTTCTCTTCATATCTTTTTCCTATCTTCTTTCAAACAAAGATCTATAACAATCCATTAAAAAAAATAGTCTGTAACAAAATACTCAAACCAGTAATAATTTCCTCCTCACAATTCCAAAATCTGAAGCTCTTCAAAATTCAAATGCAACTCAGTTTTAAATCGAGCTTTTCAAACTCAAGTATAACTTAGATGAAAGGCAAGTTAGGCAACCTATCTCAGATCAACTCCAGTTTCAATTCAAAGCTCTCTGTTCAAACATCCTATACCTGTGAGTAAATTTTTTAGAAAAAAATACAGTTTGATTTGGATGCATGTGATGATATTGATTTATATGGAAGTTCTGCAGTTTGAATTCATTTGGAATTTGATATATATGTTATGTTAGCATGTCTGTGTATATATATCTACATAGAAAGTCTGATCTCTGTTGTTTCACAGTTCTGTTTTGCTTTCAAAAATTCAAACATCTCAATCAAATCCATATTAGCCTTTGATATTCGAATGAAAATTGTATGTTGAAGTCTGTAGATGATTATAAAAATAGTTTCAGGGATTTAAATTCAACAAATAAATTTTAAATTGGGAATAACAATAAAAATACATATACGTTAAAAATCAACCAATTTAATTTCTGTTTTGAATTGCATAAATGGACTCGTGAACGAAAATCACGATTTTTAATATACATTTCGTAATTTTTAATTTGATATTCGATTAGAATTTTGTGACGAAGGTTTTCGACATTTGGGTCGACTGCCGTTGATTTGCATGGTGGATGGAGGGGAGGTTGTAGGCGAAGAGGTCTAAGGGATGAGGGTCTCAAGAAAAATGCTGGGGGAATTTTTCATCGGTCGTGGCGATCGGAAGTGGGTGAAGTAGGGTTTGGTGATGGGTTTTTGTAAATGAGAAAATCTTGGCGTTTGCGCCGCCATGAGATTATCGGACTTGATCGCGACAGGGAAGTAGCCGCTGGAGGACGAGGTGCTTTGATTGGGTTGGTCGGCGGAGTTCAACTTGGGTTGGTTCGTCGGCGATGGTCGAATTTCCGATGGGTTTGGTTTCAGACTTTGGACCAGAGTGTTTAATTTTGTTTGGTTTGCATGGCCGATCTGGGCTCACGAGAGGGTTAAGGTGAGTATGGGGGTTTGTCGCGAGCTGCGGTGCCGACCTCCAATGGTCGGAGTGAGGGTGTACGTGCACCACGTGCATGTTGTTTCGGATCGAATGAAGTTGGGAAGATGTTGACTTTCCCGGTGCGATGCTCGAGCAATCTGTTGTTCGACTCGAAGAAGATCGTCTTGGCTGATGACTCGAGACTGGCTCGAGTTTTTGGTGTGATCGACTCTGGTTTGACCCAAGATGTTTTTCTGTATTAATCTAAAGCTTAATTTTTGTAAAGAAATCAAGTTTTAAAATTTTAAACAAGATAAGTCAAGTTTTTTTTAAAAGTTATGTAAGTAATTCGATTTCAAAGATGAATGTTTAATAAGTTTTAAAATATATAATGTAGAAAATTTATGAAAGGTAGAATAAGTAGGTTTAAAAAAAATGATTATGTATTAAAGTTTGTTAAATATATTTGAAAGGTTTTCAAAGATTCAAAGGTTAAAATTTAATGTCTAAATTGCTTTTAGTTATAATTGATTTTTAAATGCTTTATTTTTAAAATAATGTTTAATGATATAATTATGTAAATCAATTATAATAAAGAGTTTATCTTTAAGAAATTAAGATTTTGATTAATCTAAGATAATTAATTCGTGAAGATAATAATGGTTAATTAATTATTGTTATTGATTTAATAATAGTTATTTGATGTAAGTGATTTATTAATAAGTAAAAGTTTAATTAAGGTAAATGTTTTTCTTAATTAATTAAGGATTTTAAAAATATAAGGATTTAACTAATTATTTAATTCATGATTAGTTAATTAGTTTGGTTAATTTAAAATAATCACTTAATTATGAATTAATTAAGCATAATTACTTGGTAGAGTAATTAGTGGATAATTACTGGATGTAATTAATAAAAGAGGAATTACTTTATGAAGTAATTAGAGGATAATTACTTAATGGAAGTAATTTAGGGTTAATTACTTAGTGTAATTAATTTAGTTAATTGATGTGATTAATTAAATAACAAATGTGATTAATTTAAGATTAATTACTGAGTGTAATTAATTAAAAGTGTGATTAATTAATAGAATGGTGGTAAATTATTTTCGAAATTTATTTTGTAAGGATTTATAGGATAATTAAAGTAATTTATAAGGATAAATGGTTTATCTTTTAAATCAATTAAGATCTTTAGTAATTAATGATTTATCAATTGATGTAAGAAATTAAAGGATGATTAATTACCGAATGAGGTTAATTAATGGATGTAGCTAATTAAAGATTACTATATAGAATCATTAATTACTGGAAGTGTTTAGAGGATCATTAATGAATGTCACTAATAAATTAAAGATAATGGTTAAGGCTAATTAATCTAAGTGATTAATTAAAAGACAATTACTAAATGTAATTATAAGGTAATTAATCAAGGAGGATTAATTAAATGGATCATTAATTGGGTTGTGACTAATTATCATAAAGTTAGCAGGATTAAGGTAATCCAGGTTATAAAAGTTGGTAATGAATTTAATTGGAGATAAATTAAATTAATTATAAATTATGTATCTAACAAATCTTATGTATGGACGGTTGTATGATATTGGATGTCTTAGATTTGGTGATGTCTCTAATGAGCGATTGAGATGTGCGGTGATATGAATGGGTTGAACTGTGATAATGTGGGCTATCCTTCTAAGATAAATTGATGAAAGGTATGATATCCTAAATATGAATGGTATGATTTTAAAACTTAACAACTAGGATTTGAGATGACATTGGATTCGAAGAGACCGGGGTCGGGTATCAGAAAAATACCCGAAACCACTTCGAATAGTAATCTAAATTTCCTTAAATTGGATATATGAAATAAATCAGGATGGATGAAATAAGTTAAGTATCATGGATACTTAAAATGGATAATGATTCTTGGATATTGTTGTGAGAAAAACTGATAGACATAAGTAAGATTAGAACTCGTAGAAAAGTACGAGTTACCCTGGTAATTTATTTAGGTTATATAGCTTGGTATTTCATATTATATGGGTTTATTCACGTTGGTTTTCGGCCTGACTCGGGTGTTACTTTGATGTAATGCTCGGGTTAGACCGAACATTACACATTTTCAGCCAAGGACGATCTGGAGTTCAAGAGGCAAGTTGGATGGCAGGAACGTATGGAGTGTATTCCGCTATATTGTAGTTATCTTGGACATGATTGTACCTGTTCAGTGTTTGTGTATATGTGTAACTCTGATGTATTAACGTAAATTAACTGATACAGTTTTCCTTTGTATAACTGTTAATATTTGTTATTATATTTTATCTGCTGCGAATGTGAGATGTTGGTGTTTTTGTTTCTTCTTTTTCTTCTATCTCTTTCTTTTTTTCTCTAACTATCTGGAATCTTCATGTTCGAAAATTCCGAGTCGTTACATTGGGTATCAGAGCTGAAGGTTAAGCGAGAACCTTGGCTCTGGTGGGATTACTCATTAAGGATTGGGTAAGTGGAACCCTAAAATGAGTTAAGTGTATATATATAAGAGCGTACTTGTTAGCTTCTTATATAAAGGTTTTAAAAATGGTTTTAATGAATGATTTTCATAAAAGTTTATATTTTATATACAAAGCAATATTTCTTTCTAAATAAATATTAAGGTAATTGTTGTTAAATCACTGGAATCAAATATAAGTGGTAATAGTAATACAAACAAATTTAAATTAAATAAAGATAAGTTTGAAATGGATTCAAACTAAAATTTAAATCTTGAATTTGGGGAAGAATTTCAGAATAAGATAGTAATGAATGGGTTTCCAGATATGATAATTTTGGTTACTATCATAAATGATTGTTGTGCTTAATAATAAATGTGTATTAATGAGTAAGCAAAATGAAATGTTTTAGGGAAGTAAAACATTTAGGCAAGTATGACTTATAAATTGGAATTGAAGATGATCTGAATTGTGAAGTTTTAAATTTGGGTCTAGAATTTGAAAATTGTTTCAAAATGATAAAGAAACAATAAATAATGTCATTTGAATGAAGGGTCCTATTTCAAACAAGATTTATTTGAAAATTTAAAGGAATTTGTTTTGAATTAAAAACTAAAGGTGGTTTAAAAATTTAAGGATAACTTAGTGTGTAAAGGAAATAAATATGTATAAATAAGGGATATACATAATATCATAGGTGATTTGAAGTAAATTATAAGGTTGAGTTTTGAATTTTGCTTGGATTGTGATGTGAAAACCCAAAGTGATAAGTTTTTGAACTTATAAGTCGGGAGATCATTTATAAGAAGTTTAAAATTTGAAATGGAAATTCAAATTGGGTAAAGTTGAATGGATTAAGTAAATTTAATTTAACTTTGGGAAAGTTAAATGAGTTAACAAACAATTTGAATTGGAAATTTCAAGGTGAAATTGAAATTTAACTTGGGAAGTTAAATGATTGTTCTGAATTGGGAGTATATGTGATCTCAAAATGGGTTTGAGATCTGGATTTGGAAATGGATTGAGGTAATATACATCCATTATTGATATAAAATAGAATTAAGATTTGAACTTATGAAAAAGGGAATCATTTTGGACTTAAGATTCAAAGGTTAAAATAATGAACTTGCAAACTAAAAGTTGTTTAAGAATCGGGTTCAAAGTTGAAAGATAAATTGGGTAATAAATTGAATTTTAAAAATAAAATTGTTTTGAACTCTTATTTGAACTTTGAAATGAGTTAAGTAAAGATAATTTAAAATAGAATTTTGAAATTTCGACTCAGAATTAAATTATTTAAAGATTTAGATTGTTTATCTAAAAATAAAAGTTAATTTGATTTAAGGGATTCAATCAACATTTATAATTTCTATAACTATTTGACTATTTTCCAACTATTTTACAATTATTTAACTATTTTATATCTATTTTACAAACTAATAATTATTTTTCAACTACTTATCTATTTTTAAATTCCTCAAGTTATTTTCAAAATTTAAGCTGGTCAGAATACAAACTGTTTATGATTAAATACCCATTGAGATAAGAATTAAAGTGATAATCCAAATGGGGATTGAGGCAATGGTGAATAAATAAATAAGAACCTAAGGGAATGTGAATATAAAAAATAATTGATTTTGCTAATAATCAATAATGTTAAATACGTAGGATGTACGTATATTATTCTATTCGCATTGTGATTTGATCCGGATTCGAGCATAGAATTTCGAGAAAATATATCGATCCGGGTTGGAATTTTTCACTCGATTTTCAACGGCGAACCTGTATATGGATTGTTGATTGGTTCTGAATATTCTCTATCATAGTTATGGCTATGCAAGGAGAATGAAGGTTTCTGATCAAGAAACCAGATCTGAGTCCGCACTAGGAAGTCGGGTGGACGATATTAGTTTGGAAGTGAAATTGTGTGATTGAGTGAGCGATCAGATGATATGTGTATAACGTACGGGTTTGGATGAAATTGATATTGAAATTTTTGGATAAGAACTGTAAAACGGTTTTTGAGATGAAAAGTATATTTTGTGAAATATATGATGGATAAAAGTGAAAATTGGATATTTCTATGGTAGAAATTTACTTTATGGAAGTAAGTAATTTGGGAAGTGACTTTATAGAGTAGTCAAATTTGAATATTTGATTTGGAATAAACAAAGTTATGTATTTTTGTTATATATATGATAAAACCTCCCTTGTTGAATCTATAGCCAGAATAAAAAGGGTTTTTGAAAGTATTTGAAGTATAAAAAGGGAATTTATACAAGTTTGAAATGATCCAAAGAATTTTCAAGGTTATATATATCTATATATATAAAGGATCTTATGAGAATGATTTTGGAGGAAAGGTTTTTGGAACCTATGGATTTTGGAAAGGCTTTTGATTTTTGGAGAAAAATCAATTTTTGAAATTTGGAAAGCTTAGTTGAGAATAATCGATTTTGGGATAATTGATTTTGTGAAAAAGAGATTTATATGGGATTCATACTAGGTGTATGATTTGGAAGATACTATATGTGTATAGTGTAAACTATTTTAAAAATGACTCTAGAGAAAAAGGCGCTCCCTTGAAATGAACTTCATAGGAGTTCGACGGGATGATACTGCCTTGAACCCTAAGGGGAGTTCTAAAGTTGAGTCCGAACAAACTAGTTCCTGAGGATTATATGTAGTGTGTAGCGAAAGTCGAGGGCGCTGATGCCAACAGAGGCATTTGGGTTATGCTGTGACGACCGTTTAACTCGATGTCACAACGATCTACTGTAGACCATAGCGAAAGTCTTGTGTGCCGCTGAGAGCCAACAGTCTACGTTTGATTTTATATCGATAGACTGCGACTTATGGTGACATAGCGAAAGTCATGTGTGCCGCTGAGAGCCAACGGTCTACGTTTGATTTTATATCGGTAGACTGCGACCTATGAAGACATAGCGAAAGTCGAGAGGCCGTGAGAGCCTAAGGATGCGTTGGGGCTTGACTAATGTAGTTTGCGACCTATGTGGAAGTGGTGAAGTTTCATTTGGCAGCGAAAATCGAGGGTGCTGATGCCTACAGTTACATGGACTTTTGCTGTGATGGCAATGTAACCTTGGAATGTAACTGCGATCTGTGGCGGCTTCCATGGCGTAATCGAGGGGCGCGGAGTGCTAACAGTTACATGGACTTTTGCTGCGATGACAACGTAACTCAGGATGTAACTACGACCATCAATGGGGGTGATGATTTCCAGAGCATTCTCACCAAAGATATTTCCTCTATTTCAAAAATGTTTTCTATATTTTCAACAAATTATTTTCCAAGCATTTTCACTGGGTGTTGGAAACAGGTCTGCTAGTGCTTATTGATTTTCAGTCCTACGCCTGATCAATGTATGACCGAATTTCTATGAGAACGAGGATGGACTTGTTAAGACATCGGGTAATAAAAGTATTTTTATAAAAACTATTTTGATAATATTATATAGAATAAAAACTATTTTGATAATATTATATAGATTTTAAAAGTGTTTTAAAAATGATCAAATAAAATTTATCTGGTTTTACGCATTTTAATAAGTTCTGGTTTCGTTCCTTTTTGAGGACGAAAAGATTCAACGGGGGGAGGAATGTGATATCCCAAAAATTTCTTGGTAATTAAACAATGTAATAATCATTTATAACAATATAATATTTACTCTTTAAATAAAATTGGTATTAATTTGAACATATATATATAAGTTGTTTTTAAAAGAGGATTTGAATTTGAAATTCAAATTATAAATGTTTTAAAAATAAATTGAGTTTAAAAATAATATATATATGATTTGTTATATAAAGGGTTTTATAAAAGATAAATGAAGAAGAAGAAGTTTAAATATTTATACACTTTAGACATTTATAAATATAAAACTAAATTGGAAATATTTTATAAATACTTATAAAGAATATATTAACACATGCATATAACAAATTAAATACTTGCATAAAAACATAACACATATAGATAATACATAAACAAAAGAAAATAATAAATATTTATCTATAAACTTTTTCTTATGCAAAATTACAAGTATTAGATATTTAATATATCAATTAACAAGTGTAAGTGTTTTATTAAGAGACTTAACAAATGTAAACCATGTAGCATGGGATTTTACAAGTGTCATTTCTTTATTTTTATTTTTCTTTTATTTTTAACAAATCCTAATTAAACCTATATAAACTTATATCTTTTCTCTTCATTTTTTTTTCCTATCTTCTTTCAAACAAAGATCTGTAACAATCCAATAAAAAAAATAGTCTGTAACAAAATACTCAAACCAGTAACAATTTCCTCCCCGCAATTCCAAAATCTGAAGCACTTCAAAATTCAAACGCAACTCAGTTTTAAATCGAGCTTTTCAAACTCAATTACAACTTAGATCAAAGGCAAGTTAGGCGACCTGTCTCAGATCAACTCCAGTTTCAGTTCAAAGCTCTCTGTTCAAACATCCTATACTTGTGAGTAATTTTTTTTTACAAAAAAACAGTTTGATTTGGATGCATGTGATGATATTGATTTGTATGGAAGTTCCATAGTTTGAATTCATTTGGAATTTGATATATATGTTATGTTAGCAGGTCTGTGTATATATATTTACATACAAAGTCTGATCTATGTTGTTTCACAGTTCTGTTTTGCTTTCAAAAATTCAAACATCTCAATCAAATCCATAATAGCCTTTGATATTCAAATGAAAATTGTTTGTTGAAGTCTGTATATAGTTTCAGGGATTTAAATTCAACAAATAATATTTAAATTAGGAATAACAGTAAAAATACATATATATTAAAAATCAACCAATTTAGTTTCTGTTTTGAATTGCATAAATGGATTCGTGAATGAAAATCATGATTTTTAATATACATTTCATGATTTTTAATTTGATATTCGATTAGAATTTTTATGATGAACGTTTTCGACATTTGGGTCGACTGCCGTTGATTTGCACGGTGGATGAAGGTGAGGTTGTAGTCGAAGATGGTATGAGGGATGAGGGTCTCAGGAAAAATGCTGGAGGAATTTTTCATCGGCCGTGGCGATCGGAAGTGGGTGAAGTAAGGTTTGGTGGTGGGTTTTTGTCGACGAGAAAATCTTGGCGTTTGTGTCGCCGTGAGATTACCGGACTTGATCGTGTCAGGGAAGTAGCTGTTGGAGGACGAGGTGCTTCGATTGGGTGGGTCAGCGGAGTTCAACGTGGGTTGGTTCATCGACGATGGTCTAATTTCCAATGGGTTTGGTTTCAGACTTTGGACCAGAGTGTTCGATTTTGTTTGGTTTGCGTGTTCACCAATTTGGGCTAACGAGAGGGTTAACGTGAGTATGTGGGGTTTGTCGTGAGCTGCGGTGGCGACCTCCGATGGTCGGATTGAGGGTGTACGTGCACCACATGCACGTTGTTTCGGGATCGAATGAAGTTGGGAAGATGTTGATTTTCTCGGTGCAATGCTCGAGCAATCTATTGTTCGACTCGAAGAAGATGGTCTTGGCTGATGACTCGAGACTGGCTCGAGTTTTTGGTGTGATAGACTCGGGTTTGACCAGAGATGTTTTTCTGTTTTAATCTAAAGCTTAATTTTTGTAAAGAAATCAAGTTTTAAAATTTTAAGCAAGATAAGTCAAGTTTTTTTTTAAAAAGTTATGGAAGTAATTCGATTTCAAAGATGAATGTTTAATAAGTTTTAAAATATATTATATAGATAAGTTATGAAAGGTAGAATAAGTGGGTTTTAAAAAAATGATTATGTATTAAAGTTTATTAAATATGTTTGAAAGGTTTTCAAAGATTTAAAGGTTAAAATTTAATGGCTAAATTGCTTTTAATTATAATTGATTTTTGAATGCTTTATTTTTAAAATAATGTTTGATGATATAATTATGTAAATGAATTATAATAAAGAGTTTATCTTTAAGAAATTAAGATTTTGATTAATCTAAGATAAATAATTTGCGAAGATAATAAAGGTTAATTAATTATTGTTATTGATTTAAGAATAGTTAATTGGTGTAAGCGATTTATTAATAAGTAAAAGTTTAATTAAGATAAATGTTTTTCTTATTTAATTAAGGATTTTTAAATATAAGGAGTTAACTAATTATTTAGTTAATGATTAGTTAATTAGTTTGGTTAATTTAAAATAATCACTTAATAAAAGGATTGGTTTAGAGACGTAATTGTTTTTTCATTTTTTCCCCTCTTTCATGGCATCCTCTCTCCCCTGTCACATCCCCACCATCCCTTCATCGTACCTTAATCCTACCCTGACCCATGCTCCTAACAGCCCATCTCTGCCGCAACCCCCTCCCTCCCCACCTTGACCCCCGACCCATCCTCGACTTCCAACCCCTTAGCAGCTCTCTCCACATTTTCCCCCTCTCAACCAGTCCGGACTTCTTTGTTCAAGCAGAAACCTAGAAATGCTGGGAAGTACATGCCGGTTGAGATGAAGCCTACTTTCTCTGACAGTGCCTTAGACCTTCTTGCTGGCATAGTTAAAGCAGGAACCCAAATCTGGAGTGAGTATCTCGTGGGTTTCTTTCTTGACAAACCACTGTCATTCACTGTAGTGGTGCAAAGACTCAAGCAGGTATGGAATCTTAAAGGCTCCATTAAAATCAAATATGATGGTGTCATCTTTCTTTTCCTCTTTTCTTGTGAAGAGGACAAGCAAATTATCATAAATGGGGTACCAATCATTATGAAGAACAAACTTTTTATTGTCAAGCCTTATGATTCCAAAATTAGTAATGTATGTGGCTCTGTGCACTCTGTTCCGGTTTGGGTGCAGTTCCATAACATCCCCCATTTTGCCTTGACTCACGTTGGTGTTAACTGGCTTTTGGGTAGGATTGGTAAACTGCTGTGTATGGATATGATGACTGAAAGCGTGTAGAGACTCCACTTCGCTAAATGTTTAATTTAGATTTGACCAGACAATGAACTAGTTAATGAGTTTCTTGTTAAGCTTGTTGATGGAGGAACCCAAAAAATCAAAGTAACTTACATTTGGAAACCTCTAATTTGCACATTTTGTGTTTCCTTTGGTCACTCCTGTGAAAACTGTGAAATGCAAGTACCACCTGTCACTCACACAACTCAACTGAATCAAAACAAGCATGATAAAGTTGAAGTTAAAGCCCCAGTTAAGCATAAAGAAATGTTTGAAGGAAAGACTCCTTTAAGGTGGTAAAAAGTAGGTAGATTTAAAGGTAGAAAAATGCATGTTTCTTCAACAACCTCAGCTAACCCCCTCCCTCCCGAAGTGGTAACTGATAGGAGTTCTTCGAAGGCTGTTAACTTGGATGGAGTCGCTGAGCATTTGAATTTGTTAATGATGAATTTTCCTAGAAACCAATAAAGGAAAGCAAATCAAAGAAGCCACTGCAGCGGGCAAAAATAGAAGGGAAAAAAAGTTAGACCAAAATGATATAATCTTATCACAAATGCTTCTAGATTGGGCACGTGCAGAGCTGCCCATGTTTTTAACTCATAATAAATTTGACATTTTGCATGAGCATGACACTCTGGATGTCGAGGAATTAATGCAAGCTGTTCCACTGAACGAAAGTTCAACAGAATGTTTGTTTTCTTCACAAAAGGCAGTGGCTAACTCATTAAATTTTTGAGCAATGATATGATTTCTGAAGAACACGTATCCTCAGCAATGAATCTGCATGAAACTGCGGTGTGTGGTCCAATCACAAGCTTGCTTAATTCTTCGAGCCTTTCTGATGCTCCCACCCCTCCCACTCACTTCATTAATTCCAGCTCCGACCCTGCTCCCCTAACTATCCCATCAGCCACTCTCTCTGAACCCCAAAGCCCTATTCGATCTCCCAAACCGAGCCACTGTCATGCCATCTCATACAATTTCGGTGTACAACAATAAAACATGCAACCTTCCCCATGCAACCCACTCTACAAAGTTAATTCAAACTCCAAATCAGTTCTACAACTCAATGTAACAGCTCTGTCACCTCCCTTAGCTTCTGTTGTCGAATCCCTCTCCTAAGATCGTGTGCATATGCACGTGCACACAACATCTCCTATCTTTGATGACATATCTTCCCAGGTCCTCCTACAACCATCTGACACTTCTTCGCTTCCGGTGCCTCAACAAAGATTGTATGATGTCCCGCAACTAATCCCCATCCCTCCAGGCAACACAGTGGCCATGCAAGCTGTGCATGCTGTGTCTGAACAAATTAATCCATATAATCATATCATCCCTCCTGAAGCCTTCATCCCTCCGCCTGACACCTCCTCCTCTATTCTTGGCCCTCCTCCTCTCATTCCCGTGAAGTCTCCAAACTCTTCCCACTTTGTACTAGCTGACAATCCAGCCTCCATCTTCATTAACTCCCCTCTTTCTGCTACCATCCCCGACTACATCAAAACCTCAGGTGCCTTGACAAGGCAAATGAAGAAAGCAATAATTGAATCTCTCGAGTTTACTCAATGACACATAATATATGTGTTTGGAATGTCCGTGAAGCTAATGATGACTCTAAACTGCACCTATGTAAAGATATGATCACTCACTATGACACGAGTATCCTAGCAATTCTTGAAACCAAATTGAATGCTACTCTGTCCCGCAGAGTAGCTCATCTAATTAAGCCAACCTGGAAGATAGCTCACAATCTCGACCAATCCCCTTTTGGTCATATCTTAATCCTCTTTGATCCTACCGTCCACCTCTAACCCCCATCGTCTCCTCTTCTCAATTTATCCATTGCCATAGCTTGTTCATCCCCAATAATATCTCTTGCTACCTCACCTTCATTTATGCTGAGAATGCTGCTAACGCCTGGGCTCACTTCCTTGCCACTCTCCCTAGTTTAAGACAACACACCTACCCCTGGGTGGTTTGTGGTGTTTTTAATTTCTCCCTTAGCCTTATGGATAGAATAGGCGGCTCTACCCTATCCCTAGCTGATATTAAACCTCTTAATGATGCTATTCAAGATGCTGACTTGATTGAAACTAAAGTCTCTGGTGCTAGATACACTTGGAACAACAAGAGAAGATAGGATGTTAGAACTTTTAGTAAAATTGACTATGCTTTCTCCAACCAAGAAGCCTTGAACGCCTGGCCTTCCTTATTTAACCAGATCCCCAACCTATCCCTATCTGACCACTTGCCCCAAATCATCCACATGGGAAGGGCTGTCATAAGAGGAAGACCTCATTTTAAATTTTTTTATTCCTGGACTAAAGAACACGACTTTTTTGATATAGTGCGTGAGGTTTGGACCTCAACTAACTATGGTAACCCTATGCTTGTTTTACATAAAAAGCTCAGGGCCACGAAGAAGGCGTTGAGAGAGTGGTCCAAATCCAGATTTGGGAAAGGTAGCAAGCAATCAAACATATGGAAACAAAAACTTCAGGAGATTCAATTTAAAATGAAAAGGAACGCCAATGACGTTAACATGGCTTCTATTGAAACTTCCATAGCAAAGCAGTATCAACTGGAACTTCAGAAGGAGCTATCCATGATCAAGCAAATGAGGCGCATTTGTTGGAAAGATGAAGGCGATCTAAATACTGCATATTTCCATGCTACCCTTAAAGCGAAACAAAACCGTGACAACATCCATAGAATCGTTGACATGGATGGTAAAGAACAAACTGACAGTCCTGCCATCGACAAAGCATTCATTGACTTTTTCACTCAACTCCTTGGTAACGTCGAAAATTTCAGCCCATGTATTGATGAAATAGATCCACAAATACTCCCTAAGCTTAATCAACATGACCATGCCTTTCTCTGCAATATAGTTTCCGAAGTTGAAATTAAAGATGCCATGTTTTCGCTTAACTCTAACTCTTGCAGTGGTCCAGATGGCCTCAACACCTATTTCTACACTTCTTGCTGGAGCATTGTTGGATCTGACGTGTGCCGTGCAATTAAATCAGTTTTTAAAAACTCAAAGATCATGGATACATTCAACAACACAAATATTGCCCTCATTCCTAAATCATTCACCGCTGAGACTGTTGCCGACTTCAGGCCAATCTCTTGTTGCAATGCGATATATAAGTGTGTTTCGAAGATTATCGTCTCTCGCCTGAAGGCAGTTCTCCCAAACATTATATCCCCTAACCAATCCGCTTTTTCCCCAGGCAGAAGTATTTTAGACAATGTTTTACTCTCCCAAGAACTTCTCAGAGGGTATAGGAGCAAAAACTTGTCCCCTAGAGCGATGATGAAGTTTGATGTCAGAAAAGCTTTTGATTTATTACAGTGGGACTCGCTGGTCTGCATCCTTGGTTACATGAACTTTCCGCCCCACTTTATTGCCTGGATTTACACTTGCATATCTACAGTTAACTACTCCATAGTCATTAACAGTTCTGCGAAAGGATACTCAGAGGTAAGCAGGGCATTCGTCAAGGCGACCCGATGTCTGCATATCTTTTCATTACAGTTATGGAACTCCTCACTCGTATGCTAGACAAATTAGTTTCCTCTGGATTGTTCCACCTTCAGCCAAGATGTAGTAACCCACGCATAACCTCCCTCATGTTCGCCATTGATCTCATTGTCTTTTGCAAACCCGATCCTATTTCCATTCACTCCATTATGAATGCCTTGGATGCATTCTATAGACAAACTGGTTTGAAAATTAACCTTGCCAAATCTGAGATTATGCTAGCTGGCCTTACCAATGAACAAACTCTTCCAATCCTCGACTTCATGCGCCTCCAGCCTAATTTTTGTACGACAACTTATCTTGGAATCCCTCTCGCAACTTCTCGGATTACAGCCGCCTAATGTATCCCGTTGTTTGCAAAAATCATGCCTAAACTGGAGTGTTGGTCCTCCAGATTTTTGAGTTAGGCCGGCCGTACAACCCTTGTCAAATCAGTGATCTTCGCAATGCAAGTATACTAGGCTAAGATATTCATATTACCGCTAAAACTTATCAACATGATCATGACTACTGCTATGAGATTCATATGGAAAGGCTCCATTCATGGTCGATTCACTGCCCCTATATCATTCAAGCTTATTGAGAAACCCCCGCACAAGGGTGGTCTTGGTATCTACAGTGCTGCAGTCTGGAATAAGGTAGCGCTAATCAAACATTTCGATAACTTCATAAACAATATTAACAGCCTTTGGCTCCTTTAGTCGAAAAACAATGTTATTAAAAGGAGAGATTTCTAGAGCACGCAACCCCCTCAAAACATAAGCTGGACATGGCGCTCTCTCTTAAACTTGCGTGATTGCATCCTTCCCTATGTCCAATATGGCATATCGAGCAACGTCCAATTCTAGAATGACCCATGGCTGCATTCTTCGTACGAAGCTTATGCGTAACGTCATCTCCCAAATTGGCATTCATCCAAAATCTATGGTCACGGACGTGTTTAGCAATGGTGGTTTTATGCTCCCTAACATGTCAAACTAGGCTGTTCGTCTCATATGGAACCAAATCATAGCCTCTGAGGTCTCCCTAAATCGCAACCACATCATTAACTGGAAAGGCATAGGTAGCATTTTCAAAATCAAATCTATGTACAAGTACTTGACTGGCCATGACAACATGGATGAGTGCAAATGGCACTAAAGAGTTTGGTATAGGATAACAATGCTAGAGAAAATCTCATGCTGTGGAAAGTAATCAATAACGCTTTGCATACACGTGTTAAGCTTTTCAGTCGTGGGATGGATGTGCCGATCCACTGCATACTCTGCAACTCTGAACCAGAAACAAGAGATCATATCTTCTTCGACTACGGCTTCGTCTTACGGCTGTGGACAAAGTTATTGAACAAGTTAGGTTTCTTGGATGCATAGCTTTGGAATGGTGATATTTGGAGTACTCTTCTCACAGTTACTGACATGACTGTTGGTAGGAATAGGATTCTCTTCATCGTTTTAAAGAAATTACTATCTGTTTTCTGGAAGGAAAGAAACCGACGTATCTTCCAGCCGGAGATTTTGTAGAATGAAGAACTTATCTATTGTCATCTCTCCTTTGAAATAAAAGCGGGGTTGAACACTGCAAAATTTGCAATTGAACCGGGGATACTAGCCGCTCTCTGATTGGGCTGCGTTTTTCGCTTCCTATCTGTTCATTTCTCCCTTTTTGTATTTTTTTGTTTGTTTTTTTTCTTTCCTTGCTTTTATTTTTTTCCTTATTGGTGCACTTTGTTGCCACTTTTTTTTGCGTAGTTGTTCGTTTGTGTGTGTGGTCTGTTTAGTTTCTATATGTTTTTTCTCTCCGGTGCATTTATAAAGTGGTAGGTGTTAACCGGCACCTTGGCCCGGCTACAAAACGACGGTTGAAGATACTATTATTAGAACTAGACAAGGTTCTGACCAAGAGGAGCATTTAGGCATGGTTCGGCAAGAATGGTTCGGCACACGTCGCTCGGTCCAGATGGCTCGAAAAGCTTTATTCGGCACATGCCTCGTTCGGTACAAGCCTCGTTCGGCACAAGCCTCGTTTGGCACAAGCCTCGTTCGGCAAGCCTCGTTCGGCGCAAGCCTCGTTTGGCAATTGTCGTTCGGCATCTATGGCTTGGTGCGCAGAAGTTACTTACCAAGGGCCGAAGTACACTGTTCCTAGACCATTGTTCCTAGGCCCATTAGGGAAGTCCAACCCATTTTCGTCTATAAATAGAGAGGCAGGGGCACAGTGAAATGGACCTTTTTCTGAGAACACCGGAGAGACTCTGCCATTTTCTATACTCTCCTCTTTTTAATTCAAACTTGTATTCAAGTCATTGATTTACGAATTGTATCTGTATTCAAGTAATTGAGAAAGCAATAAAGATTAAACTCAAAGTGGATGTAGGCAATTACGCCGAACCACTATAAATCTGGTGTTCTCGTTTTTTGTTGTTCTTCTGGCATTGAATTACACTATTCTTCTGTTCTAATTTACTCTCTTCATTAATCTCTCTACATAACTCTACTCAAAGGTGTTAGTGACCAATTTTGGTGCTAACAGTAGGGAACCATCCAACCCCATCGGCTATGCCAAAAAAAAATAATCACTTAACTATGAATTAATTAAGTATAATTACTTGGTAGAGTAATTAGTGGATAATTACTGGATGTAATTAATAAAAGGGGAATTACTTTATGAAGTAATTAGAGGATAATTACTTAATGGAAGTAATTAAGGGTTAATTACTTAGTGTAATTAATTTAGTTAATTAATTAATGTGATTAATTAATTAACGAATGTGATTAATTTAAGATTAATTACCGAGTGTAATTAATTAGAAGTGTGATTAATTAATAGAATGGTGATAAATTATTTTCAAAATTTATTTAGTAAGGATTTATAGGATAATTAAAGTAATTTATAAAGATAGATGGTTTATCTTTTAAATCAATTAAGATCTTTGGTAATTAATGATTTATTAATTGATGTAAGAAATTAAGGGATGATTAATTACTGAATAAGGTTAATTAATGGATGTAATTAATTAAAGATTGCTAAATAGAATCATTAATTATTGGAAGTGTTTAAAGGATCATTAATGGATGTCACTAATAAATTAAAGATAATGGTTAAGGCTAATTAATCTAAGTGATTAATTAAAAGACAAGTACTAAATGTAATTACAAGGTAATCAATCAAGGAGGGTTAATTAAGATGGATCATTAATTGGATTGTGACTAATTAATGTTAAGTAAGTAGGATTAAGGTAATTCAGGTGATTAAAGTTGGTAATTATTTAACTGGAGATAAATTAAATTATTAGAAATTATATATCTAATGAATCTTACATATGGATGGTTGTATGATATTGGATGTCTTGGATTTGTTGATGTCTCTATTGAGCAATTGAGATGTGCTGTGATATGAAAGGGTTGAACTGTGATAATGTGGGCTCTCTTTCTGAGATAAATTGATGAATGGTACGATATCCTAAATATGAATGGTGTGATTTTAAAACTTAACAACTAGGATTTGAGATGACATTGGATTCGAAGAGACCAGGGTCGGGTATCAGAAAAATACCCGAAATCACTTCGAATAGTAATCTAAATTTCCTTAAATTGGATATATGAAATAAATCAGGCTGGATGAAATAAGTTAAGTATCATGGATATTAAAAATGGATAATGATTCTTGGATATTGTTGTGATAAAAACTGATAGACATAAGTAAGATTAGAATTCGTAGAAAAGTACGAGTTACCCTGGTAATTCATTTAGGTTATATAGCTTGGTATTTCATATTATTTGGGTTTACTCACGCTGGTTTCCAGCCTGACCCGGGTATTACTTTGATGTAATGCTCGGGTCAGACCGAGTATTACAAATTTTCAGGTAAGGACGATCTGAAGCTCAAGAGGCGAGTTGGATGGCAGCAACGTATGGAGTGTGTTCTAAATATGTGATAATGTGGGCTGTGATATGAAAGGGTTGAACTATGATAATGTGGGCTCTCCTTCTGAGATAAATTGATGAATGGTATGATATCCTAAATATGAATGGCGTGATTTTAAAACTTAACAACTAGGATTTGAGATGACATTATATTCGAAGAGACCAGGGTCGGGTACCAGAAAAATACCCGAAACCACTTCGAATAGTAATCTAAATTTCCTTAAATTGGATATATGAAATAAATCAGGCTGGATGAAATAAGTTAAGTATCATGGATATTTAAATTGGATAATGATTCTTGGATATTGTTGTGAGAAAAACTGATAGATAAGTAAGATTAGAATTCGTAGAAAAGTACGAGTTACCCTGGTAATTCATTTAGGTTATATATCTTGGTATTTCATATTATTTGGGTTTACTCACGCTAGTTTCCAACCTGACCCGGGTGTTACTTTGATGTAATGCTCGGGTCAGACCGAGTATTACATATTTTCAGGTAAGGACGATCTGGAGCTCAGGAGGCGAGTTGGATGGCAGGAACGTATGGAGTGTATTCTGCTATATTATAGTTATCTGGGACATGATTGTACCTGTTCAGTGTTTGTGTATATGTGTAACTCTGATGTATTAATGTAAATTAACTGATACAATTTTCCTTTGTATAACTGTTAATATTTGTTATTATATTTTATCCGCTGCGAATGTGAGATGTTGGTTTTTCTGTTTCTTCTTTTTCTTTTATCTCTTTCTTTTTTTTCCCTAACTATCTAGAATCTTCGGGATCGAAAATTCCAGGTCGTTACATTAATTTTATACTCATTATTATCTATAATCGATATATTTATTTAATATCCAACTTTCATGCACATAAAAGTTTTTTGTATATGAAAATCAAACCAATTTTTGAGAAAACAAACAAAGATGCACCAGATTTCGAAGCAGGTCGGGTCTTACCCTGACCCATAGAGATCTCGGGGTTACGCGAAAATCTAGACCCACACTGAGTTTGTGGGGTGAGTCTAAGGCGTAGTTTAAAAAACTCGAATCGGACATGAAAAATCTGCCCCAAACCACCCCATTGCCACCCTAGTTGGTGTAAAAGAATTTACTTCTAATAGCAAATTATTAGTTTTAACAATAACTACAAGTGTGCTACACCGAAGTCAATGTTGCCGCCTTCCATCTTGCCGCGTCTATGGTCTTTGACGTTAATCATGGCAATGCATAAGATACCAACTCCGGTTGGCATGAAATGGATTGGCCTTAGTTGAAGTAAGAGGCGTAGCATCGAAGTCGACATTAGAAGCTTCAACGTAAGCATTGTCGCATGTCATCATTGATGACGCCAACTCTATAAGATAAAGACGCCATGTATTTTCTAATCGGCCATAACCATACCGCATTTTATCAAGTTCAACCCCACAAATGCCACGTTTTCTCTTAGGCATTATTGTTGTCAGTCTTCTATATCGGCTATATTGAGGTTGTATTCCCATATTTTCGATGTTAATCCCTTAAGGCATTGACGCCGAAAGCCATCAGTGTCGTCGTTCCTATATTAATAAGCCTTATAACTTTATAATATGCAGACATATGAAACTCGACACTATGCTATGCGACATAGTTATTATCGACTATATAGTGTCGCATAATTGAAGATTTTAATATTGTTTGGTAATGAAGAGGGGTGATCACTCTTGTCGGCCCTGTCGCTGTTGCGTTTTATCAATATATGAGTTATTATTTTGGCTTATACCTATGATTTTGTGGTGCTTTAACCTCTAAGTGGTTTCGAACATCATCAATATTGTTTCATTATTCATGAAAGCATATGGTTTGACACAAGTATTCTGGATAAAGTAAAGGGCTATTTTTTCCTTGTTCAAAAAGATGATTTGAAGGGTAAAGCAATAGTAAAGTTTATGTTTTCAAGGAAGTATAAAAGGGGTATTTAGCCTAAGATTTTACTATAGAGACTGTTGTTCTTATCTTTAGATAAATTATGATAGAATGTATTGACTCAGAGATTATAAAACTAAATGGGGATAGACTGTTGTTTCTAGTGCATAGGGTTTTGTCATCGGTAAGACTAAAAGTAGGTTTACGCACATAAATGAATGCACAAAAATGAGGTAGGTTATTAGTTGCTAGCAAAACTATTAGGATCAGAGTAACCTTAGGAATAGTAAGTTTTGGACAGACCGTTCAATTTCCTTCCAACAGTAAGTTAGAAAATCTAATATATCTGGTAGGCCCGAGTCGGCTATATACGTTTGCAGTCACTTGAGCAAACTATGATGTTGGGACAGATAGTCCATTAATTTAGACAGATTGATCATGATTACCCATGTTGCAAGCATGCATATGTTTGTTTATATTTTTTAGCTTAACCATTGTGGTTGCAGGTGCATGATTTATAAAGGCACATTTAGGGGATAATAGTGAGGGGGAAACCCGTTCTGCTCAACAGTGTGGTTTCACTAAATATCTATTTATCGAGATGGAATATTATTATTCACACCAGACTTTTTGTATGGCATGAAATTTTTGTTTTTCCCCTTTAAATCTCGAATGCTTATTTGAGTAGTTCGAGAGTATGGTTTTTAGGTTAAGTAAGTTTTGGTAAATAAAGCTTCCGGAGATGTGCAGGAGGCAAAGCAAGCTTTGTAGGAATCTGTCTACTATTTATATCCGCTGTGTGCTGTTATTTCGTTGTATGTATGTAATAGCAGAAATTGTATATATCTATTAGTAAACTCTTATCAACCAAGAGGGCATCTTCATATGTTGCTCTTGGAGTATTTTGTAATAATTGTATTTTATCTGAATCTAGACAACATTTGAGATTATGTAATGAATATGAAATATTATCTTTGAAATGAAATTCGAAAGTTGTTCTGAAATTATATTTAAGAAAATTTCATATTCTTGTGCTTCTATTGTTATTAATACAATTAACATAATCATATTTGGACTTTAGAAATTAGTACTATGGATCACCGCGCATCTGTAGTGCTTAATTTTGGTCCTCAAAATGGGAGATGTTATAGAATCATGCTGATATGCCTTCTCTCCTTATCCATAGATGTCGAAACTTTCTTAGAAAGAACAGTTTCATGCCGCATTGGAACATTTTTGAGGTTGGAATTTACCATACTAAGCCTTTTTAATACTGTATCTATGTACACTGTTTGGGACAATCCTGGTAACCTTCTAGATCTATCTCTTTAGATCTTTATACCTAATATAAAGGATGCCTGTACCAAATCTTTCATTAAAAAATTATTAGACAAACAAGCTTATATAATTATCACATTGGTACATCGTTACCAATTATTAGCAAAATTTCAATGTGTAAAACTAAAAATATAATAACAACATTCTTTTTTTCCTATATAATCATGTTTTCTTTGTGTTTTTACTGAAAATAAATTGTTTGATTGCCTTGTTCCAAGTCCTTGATGCTTGCTTTAGACCATAAATTGATCTTAAGACTCTACATTCCTTGTCGCTGCTCCTATAACCTTCGAAACCCTCTGTCTATGAAGTATAAATAATCTCTTTTGAATCGCCATTAAGAATGTTTTTTTAACGTTCATCGCCATATTTCATATTCATAGTAAGCATCAATTGCAAGTACAATACAAATTGATTTAAACTTGATGCCAAGAGAAAATAATTAGTCATAACCAACACCTTAAATTTGACGAAAACCTTTTGACCTAATCTTGATTTATAGGTCATGCCCTTTCCATCTCCATCTACCTTTTTCTTAAAGATCCATTTGCACCCGATGGGTATTACACTTTCCGTGCATTTTCAAAGTCCAAACTTTATTCTTATACATGGAATCCTTCTTGGATTTCATCGCATCAAGTCATAAGGTAGAGTCTTTACTCTCAAAGCTTATTGATATGTGAAGGGATCATTATCAAGGATGATGCAATCCTCTTTTTTGATGTTAATGAGAAACTCGTATTATCTATCTGACATGTGAGATTCTCTACCGGACCTTCTAATTGGTTATGTTTCTTCTATGGGTGTTGAATTATTGTCTAAATATTTAATTTTGATGGAAGTTTCTTGGATCACATCTAAGTCTATCTTACTGCCATTAATTTCTCGAGATAGAAATTCATTTTCAAAAAAGATAGCACGTCTCGAAGCAAACACTTTTTGTTCCTCTGCATGATAGAATGTATATCGAGGGGAA
This sequence comes from Allium cepa, assembly GCA_030765085.1. Lineage (NCBI taxonomy): Eukaryota > Viridiplantae > Streptophyta > Magnoliopsida > Asparagales > Amaryllidaceae > Allium > Allium cepa. Next base: position 256,605,928 of record CM060929.1, read on the forward strand.
TATTTAAGATACCCTATAAAATTGCATAAAATCGACCTTGTCTTATGATATCAGGGTTTACATTATAAATATAAGTCGAACAATAACATACATTAAGATGATTAAGGTAGGGTTTCTTACCATCACATGTTTAGACAATACAATATTCAATGTATTTGTCATGGTTTAAAATGTGCATGCTAAAGGAAAGATGCAACTCAGTGTCACTCATCATTGATCAAACCATGTCTAAAAGAATTTGATTTCTCCTTTCCAAAACACTTTTGTGTTGAGCAGCATGGGTGGAGTGACTTTAGAGGGAATTCATTATCTTTTAGGTACTCTTGGAGCTTATATCCAACGAACTCGCCACCTCGATCAGATTGAAGTGTTTTAATTTTCTTACATATTTGATTTTTAACTTTATTCTTATTTTCGAAATGTTTGAAAATTAATATAAATTAATTTCAAAATTTATAAAATTTATTAATAAGATTAATAAAATAAATTAACTAATAAACGTATACATGTATTATATATTGTGATACATGTTATGTTGTCTTAAAATGTTTAAAATAACATAATTATACATGTATATATATGAAACGGATTTTGAAATTAATAGAATTTAATTAAGACTATCTAATTAAATAAATCAATTGAAAGGTTAGCTAATTAAAAAATATACAATTGTATATGATATATGTGTGTAGTACTATAAAGGTTATAATATATAATTAATAATCAATATAAATGTTATACTAGGATAATACAAAATTAAGTAAAATGTTAATTAATTAAAATTAATTAAATAAGATTTAATTAATATAATATTATACAAAAGACTAACATTATATAAGTAATATAAAATATAATAGTTATATTATAATAAAACTTGCATAATGTATAATTAAAGGTGGAACATCAACGAAACCCTAAATAGACATACAGAATAAATATATACGTACATGTACATATACCATGATTTCTGATGTGTTTGATACTTGAATCATGAGCGTATTTATAAGAAATACGTTATTCCATATGTCGATATAATATATTGAAGATTATGAATCTTTAATATAAATTTGTCGTCTACCATTTATATTTTAATAGATTACTTGCATACTCTTTAGTTGTTGAGCTATCCTCAAGCTAGGGATGTTATATATAGAACTATTAATATATTGAATATATAAGGTAAGATAAATGCACATATTTATTGAGCTTTCTTTAAGGTATGTGCATTATACTTAGGCTGTCATAAAATGGTAAGTTTGAGTGAATAGCCTCACTTTACTTGTTTAACTTTCATCAAGGTAAAGGCGGGATCATGACAATGAACCACATGTTAGGAGTTGTATGTGATACAACCGATAAGGAATTATCCACTTTATAAAGAAGTATGATTTTTTGAGATTTTCTGAAGGTCGGAATCCCAAAATACACGAGTCCTAAATCCACTAGTGAAGTCTAAAGCCTTCTATGTTTCACTTATGATTTAGTGAAACATAAAAGATCATTGAGAGCCTTATTAGCAAAATAAAATAATAACATTTAACTATTTTAATATTGTAAGAACATATGCTATATAATTTTATAATAATCTACAATGATAAATTTAGGCATTTAATACAATTGATAAAAAAAATTTCAATTAAGATATACAAATGATTTGAATTAAAGATTGACAAATAGAATTATAACATATACTTACTAACAAATGCTTCTTTCATGCTAATGTTTCAATATCCATGCAAGCACCTGATTTTATGACTATTAAATAGATTCATAATTTGGTTACTTACAAATTTATTAGACAAGACCATGTAGTGCATTCTATGAGTTTGGATCCACAAACTATCATATATAAGTGTTATATGGGGAATGGTAATAGTTCGTAATGTATTATACTTCGATGAAATTGGTTCATTCAAAGTAAGCCAATAAATAGTACTATGAGATCGAATATTCAATTTGATTAATTATAAAAGGATCTTATTGTGTTAAAGGTAACACAAGACCAAAACTACAAGAAAGATCTAAGAATTCGATCATTGAAATGTTGGTTCGGTTAGTTTACGTAAGGTGCATTATATTTGATGTCCTTATATGTTAAAGTTGATCAAATGCTTCTTTGTAAAGAGTCCGTTATGATGTTGTAGAAAGGATTTTATTTTGAATGATTCGACCATTTAGAAAGAAAAATGAATGTACAAAAATAAATGTGATTTAAGGTACATTTGAGATGAAGAGAGTGAATAGGCATTTCTGCTTCATAAATAAACATCATAAATGAGAATTGTAATAATAATTATTGATACTTAACATTGGAATAAGGAATATGGTTTCTATTCCAAAATATATTTTCATATAGAAAATTATTTTATATGACATTTATTTCTTTGAGTCCAAGATATTTGATCAAAGAACTCTCTACTGTAAACTAGTTGAAGAATATGAAATAAATAAACTATATTCAGCGAATGATGGACCTCTGAATTTAGTACGCTATTATAGTAATGGCGTAAATGGTGAGAGCATGCCATGTAGCACTTATTGATTGCATCAAATTATGAAAATCTTTTTCATAAAACATACCGAACATTATTTATGAAATAATGACTATTTTCGGCATCAATTGAAAAATAGACACAGTTATATTTCAATATGAATATTCGTTACGAAATAAAACTGTAATGTGGCATCTATTTTCACAACCAAAGTGACGCATAGAAAATATCAAAGTATCTAAAAGTCTTTACAATTATTTTTGAATTACAGACTAAGTTGTAGTTTTGATAAATAATTTTTATTATATGATAATGAATCATATGGTACTAGTTATATCTCAAATATTCAAGGGAAATGCACTTATTTAGTGGGAGCATCATAAGAGTTGATGAACTCTTCGGATTGATACATATAGATGTATACAATCGTAGGTTTATGAATACCAAAAGATTTCAACATACTTTATCATATTCACTGATGAGTCATCGCAGACATAGATATGTGTACTTGATACACAAGTATAAGTGTAAGATAAGCACTATAACGACCTGGGTTTCGGACCAGTCAAAATCGCCAAAAAACTGTCCATTGTAAAACTACGAAGGAAAACTACCAAATCAATACACAATATTCGATAAATATTCGACACTATAAAATGTATAGGATACAGCTTTCAATTATACAAGTTATCTGAGTAATCATTTATGCTGTAGATGTGCTTTATTACATATTGAATACAAATGTCTACAAATCTACCGTTGTGCGCTCTGATGAGAGAGACACCAATAGCCATTCTTACAGACTCCATAAATAGGTCAAATGCGAAATAATATAGTAAGTAGAAAAAATACATCAATATGCAATTTATAGCAAACAAAGGACAATACTTAAATGCAAGCAAAAGTCAATGACTTAGATGCAAAGGAAACCAAAATTCAAGTGAAAGGACAAGGCACGAGTATGTGTACATACAAAGAAGATATTTGCTTAGTTTTAATATTGAAAAGTTTTGGGTACGACGCAACACCATATTTCTTTCTCCTATGGACCGCGAATGACTGACATAAAAATATGATCATGCACAACAACATTATGCGATAAACAATAGTAATAAAATAGACAAGTGAATTAATTCTGTGAAGTTCCAAAAGTACCGACGTTTGCCGCAAAAAAAGTCAAAGGAAAATTTAATTATTTTTCAAAATAAAAATTATGGAAAAATCCTATAAATTAAATCAAAAATACATCATTAAAAACCATGTCTTAATTTTAAAATATATACTTTATTATAATTTAATTTGAATTTGAACATTTAAATAAATTAAATATTCAAATTTCAAGACTCAAAATTACAAGTCGTTATATTCTTCCCCCCTTAAAAGAATTTTTTCCTCGAAATTCCTAGGATGGAAAAGTATAACGAAACCAAACAGTTAACAAAAGTTAAGCATACTTGAAATATTACCGCCCATAACCCTGGTCAGAGGTACGGGAGGATAGAGATTCTAGGGAGCTATTCGATGGTGATGGCGGAATGTCGATTCGTGCGAAGGTGGAGGAGCTGGAGGTAGTCAAAGAGGGTTGGCAATGAGGGAGGGAGTTAATGGAGGCGGCAAATTCAGAAATTGGAGAAGAAGGGTAATACTGTAAATAAGTTAATTATATTTGTTATCCCACCTTTTGGCAAGGCCGAGATACCAAGGAACTGACTGGAAAATAAGGGTCACACATCCTCAATTTTGAATGATTGTTGGTTTACTACAAAAATCGATGGATTTTGCCCAAGTCCGGATTGGGCTACAATTGATACGGCATGTCAAGCAAAGCCGTGGAAACCAACGTTCCAAATTTCGAGGCAATCCGAGTTCATATGCTCGAGTTATCACTAATGGAAATTGGAGAAAATCCACGTTGTTCGAATCCATAAAGCAAGGCCTTGCTTCGAATCCATCCTCCCAGAGCCTTGCCTCGAATCCATCCTCCCAGAGCCTTGCTTCGAATCCATGAAAAGTTCCTTTGCTTCGACTCCATCGAGCAAGCCTTAGCTCGAATCCATCCAGACCACCTAGCTTCGAATCCATCGAAATAGCTATGGTTCGAACCCATCCCCATATGCCTTACTTAGAATCCATCAAGGCGATCTCATGGTCTAACCCATTAAAAACCATTCCCTACCTCGAGTCCATCAAGAGAGAATCCATTCATCAGTGGAGTCTTCGTATCGGTTGGCTATGGAATACCCTGATCGATACAAAGGGAACTTGTGTTCAATCGATTCGAAGGAGCATACCTTTGAATCCATTACTACGAATCGATCGAGTCATAGCAGCTAAAGCCAAGGGTATGACCCAGAAAACTCGAAGAAAAAGGAGGGTTGACCCGAAGCATGCGCACCACGTCATCACCTTCACGTGCAGAAGCATGGATTCGACCCTATGGATTCGAACCATATCGATTCGAACGAATCCATAGGGCGAAACACACCATCTCGAATCAATCATAACTCGAGATATACAAATCCAAATGCTATGAAATTTTCGCAGGAGCTTGCATATACATAGAAGAATGTCCATGCCAAGTTTCAATACGATTGGACACTTTTTTGATCGATTCGAACCAAGGGTCGAATCGATCCCAAAATGGGCCCGGATCTCCAGAATTCGGCCATGTGGGCCCCCTCACGTGCCAGAAGCGTTCTCCCCTGATTTTAGGCGAAATATCAGCCTCCTACAACTATAAATAGAGCCCCTGGTCATTCAGAAAGGAGAGGGGAGAATTTTAGAGATAAAGCACGCCCGGACGCTGCCAGAATTGCTTCAGAGCACCACCGCTGCCTTTGATTTTGAATTTTGGCTTACTACTTGCTGTACTTTGACATAAAAAAGTTGTATTCTCCGAATATCAAGCAATAAAGTAACAAAACTTCATAGTGTACGTAGGCAATACGCCGAACCACTCTAAATCGTTGTCTCTCGTGCAATTTACTTCTTGTTATTTGGAGTTTTTGTTAGATAATCCACATTTTAATTTACTTTCTTCATTTATTATCTCTTCAAAAACTTCCGACGAGTGTTGTGCCCAATTTTGACACAAACAATATTTTTATTTTATAATTATAAATTAAATTTTCAGAACATACAAATCTAATAACTCCTTCATACAAGGTCCAAATCGAGCGTAACAAGCTGCGTTGTGTTCATATCAACAAGCATTACATTATGGAGTTGGATTGGACGAATTTGGAGCTAGTTAGAATTTTAGATTAAAATCGGATGTTCGTTCAATTTTAATTCAATACGGAATGTTTAGATGACAATTAAAATCAAGGTGAGTAAATCTCACTTTTTGGTCAATCAAAAAAATTTATATAGTCAATAAATATTATTATTGGATGTTTGGATATTTATTTCTGATCCTTATTGATTGTATGGATAATTTACTAATTATTATTAGTTGGATTGGATATATTCCCACCTATTAGAGTGGATGAGACCTTATTACTTTCCCGTGTAAAAGCGGATGATCCTTTGTATACAAATCCCGCCTCGAAGTGGTTGATTTATATTTTTACCATTATATACTGTATTTGATGCGCAGGGACAGGTTGGAGGGATCCAACAGAGTTTTCCACACTATTGATTTTATTTTCATATATATATTGTGATATATGATATGACGGACGTTATATTGGATGACATAAATATGATTTTGCTTAATTAGTGCTTTAGTAGCACTGGGCCTCATTTTTGGTATTTTATAATACTATAAAATAGTGATTTGATTTAAAGGGATATCAAAGCGATTTTGAAAATTATATATGCTTTATATAATTAGTCTTGAATTATATGGAGGAGTAATTTATTTAAAAAAATCAAAGGAATGAATTTTGGATATTATAAATTAATAGGCTTATAAAATATTTTAAATAGGGATTTTTTTCGAACTGTAAAAGTTAGATTTTTGAAAATCTTAAAATAAGTCCATCCTTTATAATGAAGGGATATGGTTAAAAGAAAATTAGAAATATTCTTACATTAATAATTACTAACTGTAACGACCCGTATTTTACGTGTCGACAGATCGTATGATAGTTGCCATTAGGTCGTTAGTATTGTTTGAGTCATCCAGAGTTAGGTCGTGTGAGCGAATTAGGGAAGCTAGCGTCCTAAGGGGCGGACCGAGTTAAGGAGGTAGGGCGACTTAGGCAGTGGGCGAGTTAAGAATTTGGAGCGACCTAGTAGTTAGCCGGCTTAAGGTTGTAACCGACCTAGGGATTCGACCGACCTAAGTATAGTGGACGACTTAGGAGATAACGAGTTGGACCGACCTATAGGGTTGGACGACTTAATGGGATAGTGGTATAGGAGATAGGTCGGTGAAGCGACCTTAGGGAGTTAGGTCGTAAGCGACCTGTGATAAGTCGCTATGTCTGGTTAGGTCGGCATGGAGTTAGGTCGGCTATTCCGTGTCTAGTTAGGACGAACCTAGTTAGGTCGCATAAGTGTTAAGTCGGCTATGTGTTAGGTCGCGTGGTGGTTAAGTCGGGTGGCCCTGTGTTTGGTTAGGTCGGTAAGTCGTGTATATTGTTAGGTCGTAGGGAGACTTAAGTCGCTAAGCCGCATACTAGTTGGGTCGGCTATGTAGTTGAGTCGGTAGGCCGTGTGGTGTTTTGGGTCGAGAGTCGTAGGGTTTTGATGAGTCGTGACCGACTTAGGGGTGTACGAGTTAAGGGATTTCCAGCCTATAAATAGAAGTGCCTATCTTCATTTTTGGGATCCGGATTTTGAAGCGACGAAGTGCTGCCATTTTGAGAGCTCGACTACAACACTTCTTCACTTCTTTTCTCCACTCTAATCTAGTGCTTCCTTCCATCCAAGATTGAAGATCTAATCGAAGATCCAAGAGCTTAGATTGAAGATCTTCATCAATCGAAGAGAGATTTCATCATTTGAAGGGAAACCTTGTCGGATCAAGCTAGATTCTTTGCTGTCCAGATCTGGAGTTTGTTGTTTTTGAGGTGTTTAGGTGATTCGGTGAGTGGTGGTTATCTCTCACACGGACCCAAAGGAGTATATTGGATCGGTGGCTTGTTTGTGTGTTAAAGATAGTGATTTCATGCATTTTCCTCAAGTCTGCATGTAGATCTATTGTTCATAAAGTTTTGATATCCATTCTACTACATGTTAACCTATGATAGTTCATTCATCAAGATATTACTTAGAATTCATGCTTGTTAGATTTGGACTCTTTATTTACGAAATTGCCATTATTGTTATAACTGTTTATTTAGATCTTGTTTGAATGCTTGATTACTTGGATTAATGATTGATTTGATTGATTAGTGATTAGTGATTGAATTTGGACAAGTTGGTTGAAGATGATTCAAAAGCTAAGTGGAAAGGCTCTTGAATAAGGAAAGCAGCCTGTGGCATATGAAGCGGATGATAAAGCTCATATGGATAGATTTGATCATGATGTTGAGATGAGACTTTGCTATGATGCGATGAAGCAAAGCATGATATGAGATAGCCTTGGTTTAATGCGGACGGGTTCATTCCAAGCATGTTGATAACTCGATGATATGGTTCGAGTTTGTTGATAATGGTTGGCTCGAGAGGCGCTTGAGCTAGTATGTGAATAGTCGTCGAGGAGGATGACTAGAAGGTTGAGATTTCATCGTTGTTGAAGGTTCTAGCATGCTCAAAGAAAGAGTACGTTGGGACGGGTCACGACGACGTCTCAGGCACGGGTCACGATGACGTGTTAGTACTCTGGGCAGATTCGATAGTCCTAGGCACGGGTCACGACGACGTGCGGAGTTATGTCTGGAACCGGGGTTACCATTAGCCCTTGGCGGAAGGATGAAATAATGGGCCGGTCATTCAATTAACGGTGAAATCGAGGCAATGATAACAGTGATATCCAGAGTCATGGATGTTTGGATGTTGGTTGAACCATCATTCGGTCTCAAGAGCGATGCTTTCTGGGTGCTTATCTGATCTTGGTTTAGGCCTTGGGGGTTTGTACTTGGAAAACATCGACCTTGACTCGAGTGATAATTGCTTTACTTTAACTGTCTGCTTTGCTATGTTTGTTTCTGCTTTGTGTGTCTGGGGGCTATCACTGTAGAAAGAGGTGGAGTGGGATGGTCGAGTTCCTATTTCTTTTTACCCTTTATGCTCTTTTGGTATGTTTGATAGTTGATTTACTGCTCACTAAGACTTTTGTCTGACTCAAGGTTTTATGTTTAACTCTTATTACCTTGGGCTGTTCATCCGTTTTGGGATGGGCAGATTAGGTAGCAGGTGACAGGTGCTGTTCTTAGTGACTAACGCTGTTGATGACGAAGACGAGCTGGAGGCTTTTGCATATTGTTTTCTTACTATATATACTGGATGTTCCGTTGTTTGTATGATTCTCTGAGTGTTATGTAGTGAGGCTTGATGTATTGACTATTCAGATGTTTGTGTCGAATTGTTATGAGCTTATATGATGAGAATTCTGTTCTAAAGAGCTTCACTATGTATACTTTCTATTGTATTTTATCCATGCGCTGTGAGTAATACGATAGAGTTTATTGTTTTACCTTACCCTGATGATCGTCCATGGCGGCCTGGCACACTATTCAGCGCACTATTTCCTTGTTTAGTGCAGGAGTCATGGGCGGTCATCACATTTGGTATCAGAGCTTTGGTTAATCGATTTTAGCCAACGCTCGCTGACGTAACTACGTATGAGAGACGTAATTGTATTTTGATGGATGATTACTATATATAATATAGTAGCTTAGAAGGATTAGAACTTCTTATGTAGTTGTTTCTCAAGGTGTATTAATTATTTTTTTTATAGATATTAAGAATGAGTCGAAGAGAGAGACAAGCTGCTAGGGAAGGCCGTGCTTCTGGGGGAGTTGCCGATTATGCTGCTATGTTTGAGGCCATGATGACTTCGATCATGAGAAGGATGCCAATTCCAGGGCCATCAGTAGATGTTGGGGTTCAAGTTCAAGCTCCAAAACCAGTGGATTTTGCTAAGTTGTGCAAAGACTATACTTCTCTTGGAGGAAAGGTTTTCTTAGGGACAGAGTTAACCATAGAGGTCCAGAGATGGATAGATGCTTGTAGAAGGATCTTTGGTGATTTGGGAATTGAGGATGCAACTAAGAGGAAGCTTGCATCAAGACAGCTTCAGGGAAGAGCTTCTGATTGGTGGAACTCTATCACCATTGATACTCCGGAAGAAGAGATTACTTGGGAGCAATTCCAAGTCAGATTTGAAGCTAAGTTCATTTCTACAGCTCAGAAATCCGTTCTGTTTAAGAAGTTTGTGGAGCTCAAGCAAGGTGAAAGACCAGTTCTTGAGTATGTTTTTGAGTTTGAAGCTTTGTCTAAGTATGCTCGGTCATATATTGAATCTCCCTATCAGAAGAATGAGAAGTTTGTGACAGGCTTGGACAGTTATCTTGGGAGGCAGTTGGTGGATCATTTGGATGACCCATTTGAGAAGCTTGTGGAGAAAGCTCTCAGGCATGAGAATTTGTTTCCTAAAGAAGGATCTGTTGTTGCTGTGATCAAGGAGCAAAGTGGAAACAAGAAGAGAAAGCAGCAGCAGTAGAAGGGTAAGGATGGCCAGAAGAAGCCGAAGGGTGAAGTGACCTTTTACAACTGTCGGCAGAAGGGTCATCTCTCCAGAGATTGCAAGAATCCGAGAGTGCCGGTGAAGTGCCACAACTGTGACAAACCGGGTCATATCAAGAGGAATTGTCCAGAACCGAGGAAGGACAAGCAGATTGTGTAAGCTTATGCTTTGGGGGCTGTGCCATCATCTTTGAAGGCTCCTACTGTTAAAGAGGGGGGAAAGAGTGTGGTGGTTCAAGGTACTCTTTCCATTTGTGGTGTTCCAGTTAGAGTGTTATTTGATACTGGGGCGTCGTATTCCTTTGTTTGTAGTGAACTTGTAGGCCGGTTGGGTTTGGAACCGGATATTGTTGATAGACCATTGGTTGTGACTAATCCAGTTGGGGGTTCGTCTTGTTTGTGTATGGTATGCCGTGGTCTAGTTGTATCGAGTCATGATTGCTCTTTTGTTTGTGATTGTTTTGTTCTGAACTTTGCGGGGTTCGGAATTATTTTGGGTATGGACTGGCTTAGGAAGTATGCGACAAAGGTTGATTGTGAGAGGCTTGAGGTGACAGTCGAGAATGTGGAGAGGCGAAAGGTTGTGATACGATGTAAGCATGAGGAAGGCGTCCTCATGAGCTTCATGTATTCGCTGGTTGTTCCACGGGATGGACTGTCATCGGTGCCTATTGTGAATGGATTTGAGGATGTCTTTGACGAGGTCAAAGGGTTACCGCCGCATAGAGAGATCGAGTTTCGTATCGATCTAGTTGAAGGAGCCAGACCTGTTGTGATGCCTCTTAGGCGGATGGCGCCTAGGGAACAGCAAGAGTTGAAGGTGCAAGTTGATGATCTTTTGCAGAAAGGATTCATTCGGCATAGTGTGTCCGAATGGGGTGCACCAGTTGTGTTTGCAACCAAAGCGGATGGATCATTGAGGTTGTGTGTGGATTATCGTGAGCTGAATAAAGTGACTAAGAAGAACAAGTATCCATTGCCGAGAATAGATGACTTGTTTGGTCAGCTTCACGAAGCTAAGGTGTTTTCTCAGATGGATTTGGCAACGGGATTTCACCAGTTAAGAGTGGCTAAGGATAGTGTTCCGAAGCCTGCTTTTAGGACACCATCTGGTTTCTATGAGTGGCTGGTAATGCCGTTTGGATTGACCAATGCACCAGCATATTTTGTGGATCTTATGAATAGAGTGTTCAGGGATCAGTTGAACAAGTTTGTACTTGTGTTCGTGGATGATATTCTGATTTATTCCAAAACCGAAGAAGAGCACAAGACGCACTTGCGTGTTGTTTTAGAGATCTTGCGGAAACAACAGCTGAGGGCTAAGTTTTCGAAGTGTCACTTCTGGAAGAGTGAAGTAAGGTTCTTAGGCCATGTTATCTCTGGAAGTGGAATAACGGTTGATCCCGCCAAGGTGGCAGTGCTCCAGGATTGGGTTAGACCTAAGAATGCATCTGATGTGAGAAGTTTTCTTGGATTAGCAGGGTACTATCGTCGGTTTGTCAAAGACTTTTTCAAGATAGCTGCACCGTTAACAAGATTGACGAAAAAGAATCAAGTGTTCGAATGGGAAGCTAAGTGTGAGCAAGCTTTCGGAATCCTGAAAGAGCGACTGACAAGTGCTCCTGTTTTGACTGTTCCAAGTGGGAATGATGAGATGGTGGTTTACACCGATGCATGTGGTACTGGACTTGGAGCAGTGCTGATACAAAAGGATAAAGTTGTTGCGTATGCAAGTCGACAACTGAAGCCGCATGAAAGGAATTATCCGACTCATGATTTGGAGTTAGCGGCGATTGTATTTGCTCTGAAGATGTGGAGACATTATCTATTGTGAGTTCGATTTGAGTTGTTTACAGATCATAAGTCGTTGAAGTATCTGTTCTCCCAAAAGGATTTGAATCTTCGACAGCAACGATGGTTAGACTTTTTAGCATCATATGATTTTGGTATATCCTATACTCCGGGAAAAGGTAACGCAGTGGCAGATGCGTTAAGTCGAAGACATGCAGGATTGGGAGCCATGTTTTCGGAATGGAAGAGTCTCGAGTATTTAGCTGGATTTGACTTCAGGCCTAGATGTGAATTGGAACCTGAGATGTTAGCAAACTTATCGATAAGACCTACTCTAGTGGAAAGAATTGGCGAGAGCCAAAAGCGAGACGATAAGCTTGTCAAGATTATCCGAGATTTGGAATCTGGATCCGACCTAGAGAAGGATAAAGGATTTGAAGTCGATCGAGAGGGTTGGCTTCGAAAGCAAGGGCGACTAGTTTTTCCCGACATAGATGAATTGAGGGATGAAGTTTTGAAGGAAAGTCATCACTCGAAGTTGACAATTCATCCAGGTGGAAATAAGATGTACCGGGATATGAAGAGAACCTATTATTGGGAAGGTATGAAGAAGGATGTTGGAAATTTTATTTCCAAATGCATGAACTGCCAGTTGGTAAAAGCCGAGCAGAAGAAGCCAGGTGGATTGCTTCAGCCGTTAGAAGTTCCTATATGGAAGTGGGAGCAAATATCGATGGGTTACCTAGAACCAGAGCAGGGAATGAAGGGATTTGGGTCATCGTAGATCGATTGACTAAGGGTGCAAGATTCATTCCTGTTCGATCAACTAAGGCTGCATCGAAATTGGCTGAGTTGTATGTTAAGTGGATAGTTCGATTCCATGATATTCCGAAGAGTATAGTGAGCGATCGAGACCCATTGTTCACTAGTGGATTTTGGAAGAGCTTCCAGGAAGTTTTGGGAACCGAGCTGTGTTTGAGTACAGCTTATCACCCTCAAACAGATGGTCAGACAGAGAGAGTCAACCGAGTTTTGGAATATCTTCTCAGAGCATGTGTTTTGGACTTTGGAGGATCATGGGAAGATTGTCTTCATTTGGTGGAATTTTCATATAATAACAGTTACCAGTCAAGTATCGGTATGGCACCATATGAGGCGTTGTATAGAAGACCGTGTAACTCTCTAACATGTTGGTTGGAAACTGGAGAAAAGTTGATACTTGGGCCTGAAATGATTCGACAGACTTCGGATTGCATAGAGATCATTCGGCGATGAATGAAGGCAGCCCAAGATCGTCAGAAATGTTATGCCGTTAAGCGTCGTAAGGATTTGGAATTCGACGTAGGCAATATGGTTTTCGTGAAGGTTTCTCCACTGAAGAATGTTATTCGATTCGGGAAGAAAGGAAAGTTGACTCTGAGATTTGTTGGACCATTCCCGATCATCGAGCGAATTGGAAAGCTCGCATATAAATTGGAGTTACCGAAAAAGATGTCGAGTGTGCACAATGTTTTTCATATATCGCATCTACGGAAGTATGTGCACGACTCGAATACAGTGGTTTCTGCTGATAGCTGTGAAGACTTTGAAATTGATCCAGTTATTAGAAGACCTCGTAAGCCACTTCGTGTTGTGGGAACTGACACGAAATAGCTTAGGAGGAAGGTAGTCATGTTGCTCAAGATACAATGGAGTGATGATGTTAACGACTGTACATGGGAGGAGGAAGAGAGGATGAAGGCAGCTCTTCCTGAACTCTTCGAGGTATGGCCCTAAGGTTTCGTGACATCTCATAAATTTGTAACTTGTTCCAGTCTTAGAATTCTGCATGCTAGGCTAGTAATTGGATGCATGGTTTGTTGAGTGCTATGGATGGTAGGCATGCAGAATAGTTTTGGTTGTTCTTGTTTGTTTGGAATTTCGGGGGCGAAATTCCTAAAGGGGAGAGAATGTAACGACCCGTATTTTACGTGTCGACAGATCGTATGATAGTTGCCACTAGGTCGTTAGTATTGTTTGAGTCATCCAAAGTTAGGTCGTGCGAGTGAATTAGGGAAGCTAGCAACCTAAGGGGTGGACCAAGCTAAGGAGGTAGGGCGACTTAGGCAGTGGGCGACTTAAGAATTTGGAGCGACCTAGTAGTTAGCCGACTTAAGGTTGTAACCGACCTAGGGATTCGACCGATCTAAGTATAGTGGACGACTTAGGAGATAACGAGTTGGACCGACCTATAGGGTTGGACGACTTAATGGGATAGTGGTATAGGAGATAGGTCGGTGAAGCGACCTTAGGGAGTTAGGTCGTAAGCGACCTGTGATAAGTCGCTATGTCTAGCAAGGTCGGCATGGAGTTAGGTCGGCTATTCCGTGTCTAGTTAGGACGAACCTAGTTAGGTCGCATAAGTGTTAAGTCGGCTATGTGTTAGGTCGTGTGGTGGTTAAGTCGGGTGGCCTTGTGTTTGGTTAGGTCGGTAAGTCGTGTATATTGTTAGGTCGTAGGGAGACTTAAATCGCTAAGCCGCATACTAGTTGGGTCGGCTATGTAGTTGAGTCGGTAGGCCGTGTGGTGTTTTGGGTCGAGAGTCGTAGGGTTTTGATGAGTCGTGACCGACTTAGGGGTGTACGAGTTAAGGGATTTCCAGCCTATAAATAGAAGTGCCTATCTTCATTTTTGGGATCCGGATTTTGAAGCGACGAAGTGTTGCCATTTTGAGAGCTCGACTACAACACTTCTTCACTTCTTTTCTCCACTCTAATCTAGTGCTTCCTTCCATCCAAGATTGAAGATCTAATCGAAGATCCAAGAGCTTAGATTGAAGATCTTCATCAATCGAAGAGAGATTTCATCATTTGAAGGGAAACCTTGTCGGATCAAGCTAGATTCTTTGCTGTCCAGATCTGGAGTTTGTTGTTTTTGAGGTGTTTAGGTGATTCGGTGAGTGGTGGTTATCTCTCACACGGACCCAAAGGAGTATATTGGATCGGTGGCTTGTTTGTGTGTTAAAGATAGTGATTTCATGCATTTTCCTCAAGTCTGCATGTAGATCTATTGTTCATAAAGTTTTGATATCCATTCTACTACATGTTAACCTATGATAGTTCATTCATCAAGATATTACTTAGAATTCATGCTTGTTAGATTTGGACTCTTTATTTACGAAATTGCCATTATTGTTATAACTGTTTATTTAGATCTTGTTTGAATGCTTGATTACTTGGATTAATGATTGATTTGATTGATTAGTGATTAGTGATTGAATTTGGACAAGTTGGTTGAAGATGATTCAAAAGCTAAGTGGAAAGGCTCTTGAATAAGGAAAGCTGCCTGTGGCATATGAAGCGGATGATAAAGCTCATATGGATAGATTTGATCATGATGTTGAGATGGGACTTTGCTATGATGCGATGAAGCAAAGCATGATATGAGATAGCCTTGGTTTAATGCAGACGGGATCATTCCAAGCATGTTGATAACTCGATGATATGGTTCGAGTTTGTTGATAATGGTTGGCTCGAGAGGCGCTTGAGCTAGTATGTGAATAGTCGTCGAGGAGGATGACTAGAAGGCTGAGATTTCATCGTTGTTGAAGGTTCTAGCATGCTCAAAGCAAGAGTACGTTGGGACGGGTCAAGACGACGTCCCAGGCATGGGTCACGATGACGTGTTAGTACTCTGGGCAGATTCGATAGTCCTAGGCATGGGTCACGACGACGTGTGGAGTTATGTCTAGAACCGGGGTTACCATTAGCCCTTGGCGGACGGATGAAATAATGGGCCGGTCATTCAATTAACGGTGAAATCGAGGCAATGATAACAGTGATAGCCAGAGTCATGGATGTTTGGATGTTGGTTGAACCATCATTCAGTCTCAAGAGCGATGCTTTCTGGGTGCTTATCTGATCTTGGTTTAGGCCTTGGGGGTTAGTACTTGGAAAACATCGACCTTGACTCAAGTGATAATTGCTTTACCTTAACTGTCTGCTTTGCTATGTTTGTTTCTGCTTGGTGTGTCTGGGGGCTATCGCTGTAGAAAGAGGTGGAGTGGGATGGTCGAGTTCCTATTTCTTTTTACCCTTTATGCTCTTTTGGTATGTTTGATAGTTGATTTACTGCTCACTAAGACTTTTGTCTGACTCAAGGTTTTATGTTTAACTCTTATTACTTTGGGATGTTCATCCGTTTTGGGATGGGCAGACTAGGTAGCAGGTGACAGGTGCTGTTCTTAGTGACTAACGCTGTTGTTGACGAAGACGAGCTGGAGGCTTTTGCATATTGTTTTCTTACTATATGTACTGGATGTTCTGCTGTTTGTATGATTCTCTAAGTGTTATGTAGTGAGGCTTGATGTATTGACTATTCAGATGTTTGTATCGAATTATTATGAGCTTATATGATGAGAATTCTGTTCTATAGAGCTTCGCTATGTATACTTTCTATTGTATTTTATCCATGCGCTGTGAGTAATACGATAGAGTTTATTGTTTTACCTTACCCTGATGATCGTCCATGGCGGCCTGGCACACTATTCAGCGTACTATTTCCTTGTTTAGTGCAGGAGTCATGGGCAGTCGTCACACTAACCATGTTAGACGAAGTAACATATATATATGTATGTATGTATGTATATGTGTACATGTATGAAAGATTAATTACAAATATGAGATTTTTGTAAATGTGATAATTTATAAAAGTTGTATTTTATAAATGAAGTGAAGAT
Source organism: Allium cepa (assembly GCA_030765085.1). NCBI lineage: Eukaryota > Viridiplantae > Streptophyta > Magnoliopsida > Asparagales > Amaryllidaceae > Allium > Allium cepa. Next base: position 256,622,566 of record CM060929.1, read on the forward strand.
TTGCAAAATCGTATTTTGTTAAATAAAGTACGAATTTATAAGTGGGTTTGTAAATTAAAGGAAACTATTATCGTTTAATAAATTGAAGGTTAAATCAAACAGTGGATTGAATTTAAGGTACGGACTGATATTTTAGAAATAGTTGACTCTATTTTGAAAATCTAAGGTGATGATAAATTTGGGATGTTAAATGATATTTTTATATAATAGAGAGGAATTTATGAAAGGAATTTATCTATATGGAAGTAACATTTAAACGGGTGGTGATTGATGCTTGAAAGAGATTTATGAATAAGTGAGATCTATAAAGGAGATAGAGTTATAAAAGGAGTTCATAAATAAATGGGTTTTATGATTATAAAATGGAAAGAGCTTCTTAAATTTAGTTTTATAAATACGAGAATGGTTGGGTTGAAGATTTAAGTATGAATATTTAAATAGAATTAAAAGGTTAGTTATTTAAATTATGAATATGGTTTGAAATTAATAATAATTATTATTATTAATATTTGGTAATTTATTATTATTAATTGTATGGTAAAAACTAACTATTGTTTTATTCATAATGTTTTGAATTATTAATTATTATTTTTAATTGGTTAAAAGTTAGTAATAATTGTTTATTTATGATGTTTATTATGAATAAACATTATTATATAATAGTATTTTACAGTAAGTGATTTGGACTTATTTATGATGGTTTCGAGATTCATAAATAGAGTTTTGTCAACGAACTTGTAAACGATAAGAAGAACTTATAAAATGGTTTGAAGATTTAAAGAAAATTTATTTACAAGGTAAAGAGGTTTATAAATAGATGGATATTTATAAACAAGTTAGAAATGGATTATAGATTTATAAAATGGAATATATAAATAATTGCATGGTTTTATAAAGGTTTAGAAATGAACCGAGAGATAATTTATAGATGGTTTATAAATGGTTTTAGAAATTTATAATGGAGTTTATAAATGGTTTTAGATTTGGTAAAAGAGAGATATTCCCTAGTGTTTGGCAAATATACTTATTCCAAGTTGGAAGTGCTATATAAATGGTAAGAGCGTGGCCACTTCGAGCCTCACACAAGGGGAATGAATAAAGAAGGGACATGCAACAAGACTAAGTGGGTTGCACCCTAGTAGGGTATGATCATCCCAAGTCTAGAGTGATATTCGTCTATGCTTGGGGATCCCATTGAATTGTTGTTGATTGCAATCAAGGGGTGATCATATTTGATGCTACTTGAAAAGATGGTAATGTCGGTCCTGAGTAGCAGAGGTGCAACGTGTTGTAGCCTCCCGTACATTTTATCCAGATGGGTACGGATTTGGTAGGTAGACCGTTACCCTTTCATAGTTGGAATCCATTCTCCAATATGAACTTTCGGTTTTGGTTGTAGAACCTAGTATGCTGGAATTTAATTAATGTAACTATTTCAGCTATGATTAATAAGTATTTGTATAATAGACATTATTATAATATCAGATGATTTCATATGAAATGTTTTGGTTATCATAATGTAAAAACCCATCCGTGTTTATGTGCGATGTGATTTTACAAGATACCTTTGATTTTTGAATGGTTTCAATAACTTTAAAAATCCATTTGGTTGTGTTTTTCTCACACTGGTTTTCCAAACTGACTTGGGTGTTATTTTATTATACTGCTCGGTCAGACCGAGCATATTTACAGACTTTGTTATGCTTGCATCGAAGCTTAGAAGATGATTTGGAGGTCTTCAAATCGTATTTATGTATATGTTTTGTTTCTGTCGTTTGTTATTGAAATCATCAGAAATTGTGAGGACAGGTTGTTATAACTGTCTAGGCTGATGATTGTGATTGTTATTGTACTTTGATGGATGTATGTACATAATAGCTTCTCTTTGTAAAGATCACGGATATAATATTATATACTGTTCCGATGCGATTGTGAGATTCTGTGTTGTTTTTGGTTTCTTTTCTCTTCTTTTTCCCTTCTCTTCACTTCTTTCTTCTTTCTTTCTCTTAACTATCCATCTTTCTGTTGATTTGAATTGGATATGTGTGGTTTATTGTCAGCTTGAATTATATGGAAACGTAGGTTTTTACAAGTTCATAGATTCTATCTCAAAATGTCCCTCCTCCCTATAATACATAATGATGTATTACTAAGGAGTAATCGAACTTTATTGGACAAAGCATAATTAATGATGAATGAAGTTAAGTTAAATTCTTTCTATAAGTTGTGTACTTAAGAGTAATACATAAGGTTAATATTAATACCATCCAAAGAGTAGTTTAGTAAACCATATAAATTAAGGGTTTATAAGAAACCCTTAAATATCGTAGGCCAAGAAGTTGGCGGGTTGTGTGAGTCGAAAGACTGCACGTAATAATTGCATGTAAGGTATCTTGTATGAATCGTCCTAAGAAAATTTTGGGAATGATAGTTATTAGATGACTAACTTATATTGTGAATTAATGAAAAATAATTTTCATATAATTCAACTCATGAAACGTTTATGAAAGTCTATTCCATTGCGTAGACAAACAATTGCTGTTTCAAGAAATACCAACTTCATAGTGAAGGAATTCTTTTAAGAAATTATTGGTATAAAAATGGATTTAGATACGATCCAATGATAAAACTGGTTATAAGGGATGAAATGAAATTGACCAAACCTAAATGAACACAAATACGTTAGAAAGCCTAATGAGTATTCTTGTGCACTAAAGAGAAACTGTGAATTTCTAGCCATTGTCATGAATAAATATTCCTCGAGTATTTAATTATACCATTAAGTGTATTGGCTCTATAATATAATATAATGCATAAATTCGAAATAGATCCAAGTACATAATGAAAATATGTTTTTTATAGTCATATCCAAAGGGATATGATCCTTTTGACCGCAAATGTGTCTTTAAGTGAAAGAAATATGCAGTTAGAATATAGTGAGAACATCGATGAGTATGATACCGTAAATTTCAATTCTTGAAGTTAAAGTAATAAATTACCATTCGATATGCTCAAGTAGATTCAGATTTTACTCACAAAATTATTACATAATATGACTCTATGTTTTGGTACGTACATGTTGAAACCGAAACTTCTAAATAATGATTTAGAGTAAACTGGTTACACATAATAACCAAAGTGCCTCGAAGTTATTGGGAGCGATATTATGTTTGTGAGTTTTTGGATATGATCCAAGAACGTATACGAAAGTGTCGTTCGATAAGCATTAATATTGAACAAATTTTTTGGTAAGAATATCAAATAGTTTGATTGTCAGTCAAAATGCAGAGGAAGCATGTGCTCATAAGAAAGAAATTTAAAAGGTACGTAGGTATTTCTAAACTCGAAGTAAACAACACAATGTTGATTGTTAACAATGTACTTATGTTAAAGTCCACTTTAGCTGTTTTAATAGTCGACGTTGGATTTATAAACGATGTCTTTTATAGTAAGTATAAAAGATGTTGGAAATGTCCCAAACGGTATGCAAGGACACCTTATCAAAATATTTAATACGGAACGTGTAATATGGATTCCTTATGCATTAGCAATAGGAATTATCATACATGTTATGTTGTCTATGATATCATGATTTTTTTTATATTTGATACACGAAGCACATGTCTAATCCAAATTGATATCATTTAATAGTTGTTTGAAGTGTTCTCATGTATTTATGAAATACTAGAGAATTGTTTATAGAAACAGTGACCGTCTTAACAAGGAATAATCGGACTCAAATTTCATGAGTGATATTGGGTATAATATGTCAATAAAAAATTAAAAATCTTTAAGTTGGAAATGCTCGAAATAGATTAGATCGTGACTGATTCATTGACTCGAATAGAGCCACAGTAAGACAATGTGTGTGTGTGTGTGTATATTTATATATATAATGCAAAAATTTATAACTGAGCCGAGGGTGATTCCAAATGTTGAGAATCATATAACATTTGATAACGATGTCATGATTTAGTTCATAAAAGAACTTAGTGCTCATTGGAAGTCAAGGGACATACTCTGAATTGTTCCACATGATAAAAGTAGTTTATAAGCATTAGAGAGAGTTGATTAACATAGTAGATAATTGAAACATAATAGCATATCACTGAGCGACTAACCCAATTGGTTTTGAGAAAACCGATTAGAGAAGTTGGAATAAGATTCCATAATTGACTCCAAGTTCAAGTGGGAGATTGATAGAGTTAGGGCATAGGGTATGCCCTGAGGCTATTATGTAGTTTGTTATATATATCTAACTCGATAGCCAATCTTGTTTGAAATAAAAGATGTTTTCTTTCTACTATATACTTGATATAATGTGTTATATTAATAAATTAATTTAATTAAATTATAATTAATAGAATTTTTTATTATATATTGTGCTATATTAATAAATTAATTTAATTAAAAGTATATTTAATAGAAAATCTATAAATTTTAGTTTTTGTAATAGTATCTACAAAGTGTTTTAACCGTGAGTAACTTATCGCAATGAAAAATATATATTATTTTAAACGTTTCTAGCCAAGATGCATTGAGATTAGATACCGATGTATCCATTAAGACTAGAGTACGTAACACTCTCTAAATATTGGACAACATATTACTCATGACTACTAGGGGCACCTAGGTGTTACGTACCGATAGTTATTGGATAACTATGGAACGACACACTTGATAGTTTTATGTTGGTTAATATAACTAAGGTCATACGAAAAATTACTGATGTGACTGATTTATGTAGTTCTCTCAACTTGAGAATACTATAGATCTTCAATATGAAAGCTCTACCTTGATTATGATCAAATCATGGCACAGTGTCCATTGAGTGACTATAGTTGGGTCGAGTGAATATATTAGAAGTGAAGCACTATTCAAAAGAGAATTCGTCTCCTCGGTTACATGAGATTAGCATCATGATCAACCCAAAGTCAAAGTTTTTGGCCAAAGCAGTTCGGCTAATAATAATTGTTATTATTGAACCAAGGACTTTGTATTTGGACTATGGAGTTGAATATGGACAATATTGGAATTTTGACCATTACCAAATTCCATAAGTCTAAAGTAATATAGTATTGATGAAGAGAATTGGTATAAATAAATTTCATAACCGAGCAATGCTTAATAAATAAAAAATGGATATTATAGAAACTAAGTAAGCAATAAATTGGGCTAAAATGTCACATCACATGCTAAGTGACATGTGAACATTAACATTCGAATAGTTCAACGTAAATTGCTAACTAAATTTACACCTGACGAGTCACACAACCAGAATGATGAATTCTCTTTAGACTAAATGATTTAATTAATTTATAATCGTTATAAATTTATTGAATTAATCAATATCTATGAAATATTAATTATAAAATGTTGAATATGATTTGAGGAATAAATATATTTATAATAGTTATAAATGTATCCTTCGTATGTGATATCGATAAGCAATTAAATTAGATTTAATTAATAATATTTATTTAGGCTTAAATGAGATGTTAGCCTGCGATGACATGGTGATAACTCGGCTATTATGAAGCTTATAGGGGCTGGCTAAAAATAGGCTAGAGGGGTTGTAAATGGATGACTCAGATTTATTGAGAATTGATACGAGATATAATCCATATGGTTTTCTCTTTCATCCACTATAAAAAAAATCTCTAACCCTAATTGTTTAAAGGCTTTTTCACTGCCACTATCTCTTTTATTATTGGCCAATCACATCCCTAGGAGCTTAAGCAAATCCAACTCAAATCAATTCAAAACCAGTATTATCTGATAGGTAAAGGGCTCGGTTTAAGGATTAGCAGTTTCTCGAATTGAAAAGCTTTCAATGGATAGAGAGTTCAACATTACTAGTTGTGCTTTAATAGATTAGTTTCAGCTATGTCTTTTCTATGTTACATCGCTTAAAATCCCAGAATATTATTTTATTATACACGCATATATATTATATTGTTAGGCAGGTGACGGTTCTTATACGTATTGATGTTTTCACGTACTAGATTGGTTATATGTATATAAAAACAATTTTTTTCATATATAAATCAGACATGCACATCCAAATATTCTTTATATAAGATTGTTATTTTATTAATACATATATATTGATACATAATTTAATTATAAGTACATGATTTATATTTATTTATATCATTATATCATGCTAACAATTGAACATATATTTTATACATGTATATTTACTAGAATTATAATTTTTAGTAATAGTAAAGTATTTTTAAATAATTATTTACTATTATTTAATATTATTTAGATCAATATATTATCTATATAATTTATATAAAATATAATGTTTTCTAAAATTAATTTTAATTTTTTTTTAAATAATTCCATATTGAAATAAGCACTCGGAAAAAATTGAGAATTTGATAACAAATTTTTATAGCTTCTAAAAATCATTATAATATACTGTCAAAATTAATCAATTATTAAAAAAATTTACAGATAAAAATTATGGAATTTTTTAAAACCTTAAAATATCATGTAAAATTTTCTGAAAGTTTAAAATTTAATAATATGTTTCAAAAATATTTTGATTAATATTTTATTGTATTTCAACTGATTAATAATATATATATATTAATATAATAAAATTTGGTTATGGTGTGTATACAATTTGGAATTAAAAAGAATAATAATTTTTTAAATTTCATTAATTAATACACACACATATATAAATTAGATATTATAAATATGTTTATATATATAATTATATATATTATTTATATATAAGTATTATTTTTATATTTATTAAATAATACATAATTATATGTATGTATATGAATTAGTAATATTTTACATACATACACACACATATATAAATGTCTAAATATTTTCATTCTCATGAGATTATTTAAATAAAATTTACTTATACGTTTACATAAGTATATATATTTATAATATTTATATGAATAATAAACTTAAATATATATATATATTTAGGCAACATACAACACATGTTAGATGAAATAACAGGTCCTTTGCAATATAAATCCAAACATCTATATATGTGCATGTTATTCCTTACATAGGTTATTATATTACACATGCATGTAGGATCGATTTCACCCTAGAGGGGGGGGGGTGAATAGGGTGATAGTGTAAATTATTAAAAATTAATCGCGGAAGCTTATAAATTAATTTCAATTCAGATCACAGAATAGCAGCACAGATATCGCAGAATATAAATAACAGAATAAAACAGAACAACACAGAATTTACCCAGCTTCGGCAAAACCCTGCCTACGTGCTGCCCCCAAGGTTTCTACTAGAAATTAGATAGTCCCTCGCTTACACACGTAAACTCGCTATACACCGCTATTGACTAATCTAACTCTACGCTCAAAACCTTGACCACAACTCAACTACCGAGTTGCAAATTCCCAAACTACACACCGTAGTTTGCACCCTAGTCACACGACTAGAAAATAAACGGTTTAAAAGTAGAATACAAAACAAAAACAAATTAAGTAAAATAAAGCCCTTTTTAAAATAATAAACTAAAGCCTTTTAATAAAAGAAAGTCGGCCCCTTGTTCACTTCAACCCGTTTCTCTCTTTTTTCCTTCGTGAAAAAATGGCCGCTCCTTTTTCAGATCTAGGGCTTCATCCCTTTGATTCAATTAGGGCTTTTGAAGTGCCGATCCTACTTCGATCGATTTTGTGATTGTTCACGTGTTGCCTTGCTCGATCGATTCTCGTTGGTCTCTCTCTGGCTACTTCAAGTTGATGGAGTTCGACTTTGATTTGGTATGTGATTTCTGCTTCGTTACTGTTTGATTTTCGTATTCAAACTCCCATGATTATGCCGATGATGATTTTAATTTATATAGGGTTTGTAACCCTAGATTTGCGTCGTATAATCTCTAATTGAATTTGTCAACTGTTTCACCTCGACCACTTGATTTTTCTTGAACGAATGTGATGACTTCTGACTTCTTCAATTTCGAATATTTCGTGTTTACTTGGTTAACACGGTTTGATTCAATTTCGTGATAACCACGGTATTTTGATTTCTGGAATTTTTACTTTGTTGACTTGTTCAATATTGACATGGCGATTTTACTATGACTTCGGCCTTGACACTTTGCATTTCTTGCTTGAGTACTGGGTTGCTATGATACATATTGCCTTTGGTTATGTTGCCATCAGTTGCTTGTACTATCTGGTCAGCAGCTTGTCGAATTTACATGTACATTGATTCTATGGCACGTCTGCATCCTTATTTGCGTTCATCTCTGCACTTTTCCTTTTTTTTTTACTGTAACAGATGCTACACTTGTTTATGTATTCGACATTGTTTGCTTTGACACAAATGCTTTGACACATTGCCATGCTATTCACTGTTGCATTTTGCATTTGGTCTGCACTTTCACCGATGCACTCGAGTTTTGTTCATCCAATTCGTTGATCCTTGCAGCCAGTGTTGCATTTAATCAGTGTATTTGTATACATCAGTTGCTCGGCCATCACTGTGTTCATGTACCACCTGAGTTTGCATTTGGTATGTTCATTTGAGTCTTCAGAAACTTCACAGATGCTTCACTTGGTCTTTGTTCTCTTGCATACTGATGCTGTCCACTGCAGCTGTGTTGGTTTATTTGGTATGTTCATTCCAGTGACTTGTCTTATTGACTTTGGTCGAACTTGAAATTCAATTGTACAACATGATATTGATTTTGATTAGTTTGGGATTGTTTGGCCTGTAGCTTGCCACTGCTTGCATTTGATTTGTAGTTGATGTTGTACACTGTTTGACCTGGCACTGGTTCACTTTGTATCATGCTTTCATATATGCACAGTTGGTTCATTGGTTTATCTTGATGGTCATGTACCACTGCATCTTGTCTTGTAACACTTGTGTCACCTATGTTGCAACTGCACTGTTGCCTTTGTTGTGGTCTGGAGTGTATGTTGGCAACTTGTTCGATGCATTTGCTGGCAGTTGGTCTTTATTGCATTCATGTCATATTTGAACATAGTTGCATTATATTGGTCGAGCTTTGATTCTTTGTTGGCACTTGCTTGAACTTGATTTGTTTATCTGCACTGTTGTATATTCGAACTGCACCTGTGTTGAATCCAGTTTTATTTGGATTTGACCTTGTGCTGAAGTCGTGATATATTGCATGTTTCACCTGAGTTGAATCCTGTATTTTTATTTGGGTTTGACTGGTGCTCACCTGTCCCTGTAACTCAATCAAGTGTATATATCGGTGTGCACGGCCTTGTGGCATATACAGTGATACACTGTGTATGTCACAAGTTGTTCGTGTATGATGAATTCAAATTTAAATTATGACGAACAACCCAAATAACTGAGGCAAATCATATTTTTAAAATCATCTTTTAATTTATATTGCAAAAATATTTTCTTTTCAATTTTACTGCGTTAGTGAATATTTTTGCAGATTGCTCAGATGCTGGATTCAAATTGGAATGCAGTTGAAGATAAATACGAGTGTGAGTGATATGTAGTGAGGTGAATTGTAAATGTGGAATGTGATGTAATTGTAATCAAAGTTGTATAGTTATAGTGAGAGCTTGAAATTGTACTATTCAAAGATGTAATAAATATTTGTTTGAATAAAATATTCGTTTGAATTCAAATTTCATGTTATTTATTTTATTCTGCAAATATTTATTTAATCTGTGAAAAAAAATAAAATAGTATATTATCAAATACATTTAAACGAATGTATATATGTTTATTATCATCAAACAAAAAATCATATAAGCGCATATTCAACAATCTCCCCCTTTTGATGATAACAAACATATATTTAAGATTTTGAATATGTTAAATGTATTTGATCATGGATATGCATTGCTCCCCCTATTTAAATGCTCCTCTCTACACAATACTCCCCCTACATATATGCATACAAATAAGAATGAGCCTAGATGCAAATGGAAAATTGTTTGACCTTTGATTGATTCTATTTGACAAAATCTTAACTTTTCTCTCCCCCTTTTGTTATCAGCAAAAGAATAATAGAAATAGAGAAAAATAGAGATAAAGTAATTGATATTAATCCAACATTAAAACCCAATTGAATATAAATATTAAATTTCAATAGAAAATCAAACAAAAATCATAAAAATATTGTTAGGCGCATATTCCACTTTTAGAATGATGGAGATGATGTCATCATATAAAACCATACAATTGTGTCTATTTGTGGTATTTTTATATCAGGAATTTGAATATCTACTAATCATGCATAACCGTTAGGACTTTTAAATGAGATTAGTAGTATTCCAATTTTATTTTTAAAAAAAATGAATTCAAGTATCTTCTAACCACGCATAACCGTGAGGACTTTTAAATGGGATTAGAATCAACTTGTTTATTTTAAAAGAAAGAAAAAAAATCAACTTTTGATATGCGTTCCATACATGCATAACCGTGAGGACTTTTAAATGAGCATGGAAGCACATAACAAATTCCAAGTAATTCACCCATGCATAACCGTGAGGACTTTTAAATGAGAGTGAATACTTTGGTATTTATTTATTTATTTTTTTTTTTTTTTTTATTATTATTATTTTTTTTTTTAATGTGAAAAAGAAAAACGAACGATTCCTGTTTAAAGTACCACATATCGACAAACTATATAGAATTTTGATGAATGATGGTTGGTAGAAATATGATAGGTATAGAGATGGTCATGGAATTTTTACCAACAAAAAGTTTTATAACTCTTGTTTACATTTCTAAAGAAATTTTCTAATTATACTTTCTCGAGTTATAATATATAATCAATATCAACACTCATCATTTTTTCAATCACTATTTTTCTTTTCGATAATCATTTGGGAGTCAGATTAGCCATAATAGTCATTTAAAATCAAATTTAAAAATAATTATGAAATTAATTTTTCAATAATGAATACTCTGAAAATATGGTCAAAAATGATTTTCTCCAGGGGTTTTTTTTTTAAAAGAAAATTTTCTGCTATTTGAAAATTATTTGAAATGAAAAATATGCAGATATTTTCTTTGAAAAACGATGCAGTTAATGAATGTGTCAAAAATTAATCACGTTCCACTAGTAATTTTTCTATCAACCATATTACCAGTGTAATCTGCATCTGAATTTAAATTTCACTCAAAATTCACTCGTTGAATGTCAAAGACCAGATTAAGAAATTTCTCATGATTATTATCAACAAATTTTAAATGAAATTCTCTTGGATTTGAAATGAAAACCATGTCAACAATCAAACATATATTAAAGTGTCAATTTTAGAAGCCATCAAACATTATTTTTATTTCAAGGCAATTTCTTAACAGTTTCAACACTTTCAAAAAAAAATTAAAATCCTTTTTACAATTTTTAAAATAGAATTCATTAGGATTTTAAATCGAGGCCGTGTCAAAACATGAATATAGTTTTAGCCAAAAATATTATAACAACAATATTATTATCCAATCAAAACACTATTTTTCTCTCAAACTTATATATCAAGTAATTCTAGAGAATTTTATAGTGTTTTTGGCATAAGTATATAAATGGCTAACAATTTTGAATAAAGTCAGAATCAAAATCATCATTAAATCATCATCATATCATCATCGTATAATTGGCTGGTTTTATTCAGAAAATGGTACAGATTATCACATTTAATATATCGTACAAATAAATATACTTTTACCTGTCTTTACCTTTACGATATTTCTCGTCGTTGTTCATTGTGATTCTGTCACCCTTATACTAGGCTAAGGAACTTAGCTTTGTCGTCCGTTGTGTTTCTGGAATAGCCAAAAATCCAGGTAACACTATTGTTGTTCCTTAGCCCGCCACCACACCTACACGATGAAAATTTTATGTGACCTATTTGTTTTTATAGGTCCATGGTTGTTAGTGGCAGAAAATTTTGAAAAATAATTTTGTGTAGACCCAAAACTATTTATAATTGTTCCCTTTGGCACCCAAATTTGTTTAACTTTGAGAGATTTTATATTTGTGCCTTTTGGAACCCAAATCGGTATAGTTTTCACATGTTTGGGTCTATACCAACAATTATTGTGATCGTGTCCAAATTTTCTACAAATTGTGCACATAGAATTAACTTGATTAATCTTGTTTTCAACAATTTTCGAATTATTAAATCCAAGTCCTTGTCTAACCGTATTAACAGTTTGCTTTCCTAATAGCATATTCAACGATTTTTCACTTTTTGAAAATTTATCTAAAGTCGTAGATAATTGTTGTACTTTTGATTTGAGAAATTCATTTTCGTTTAACAACTGTGTGCACTTTTTAATAGAATTCTCTCTCCTAGTATTTTCATTCTCCTTTAAAATCAGAATTTCATTTTCAAGCGATTTTATTTTAATTTCTGATTTTTTAATTTCCTTATCAAATGTTGGACACTTATCACACTTAGGGATCCTACTTTGATAGGTTTTAACTAATTGATCAAGTTGTTTATTACATTCTATCAAAGTATCTTTTTGAGATTCAAGTTTGGCGTATTTTTCCCTAAGTCGTTCAAAACAACCGTTTACTTCATGAAAATATATAAGCAACTCAGAATGGGTAAGTTTTGATACCTCACTTGGCTCGTCATCGTCACTGTCAGTTGTATCACCTCGAAGACACAATTCTGCCTTTTCGCTTTCACTGCCAGTGCTTTGATCATTCTCGTCTATTTCATCCCAAGTGGCTGCAAAACTTTTCTTTTTCTGTTTCTTTCCGTGGCTGGATTTAATTTGTGGACAATCGGGCTTGATATGGCCGGGTTTGTTGCAATTATAACAAATAAACTTTTGTTCTTCTGAGTAGTCTAGTGCTTTGGCTATTCTGCTTTTTGCCTTTTGAATTCGAGCTGAATTTCCATGTTTTTGATTCCATTTTTTGAATTTCCTTATTAACAGCTCCAATTCTGCTGCTCCATCATCTTCATCGTTATCATCATCACTTTCGGTTGTTCCTTTGAGAGCTATTGATTTCTTTTGAGTGTCACCTCCTTCACGCTCTTCTTTGAATTTCATTTCAAGCTCATAAGTGGTGAGATTTCCAATGAGTTCCTCAACTTTAAGTTGTTTTAAATCTTTCGATTCTTGTATGGCAGTAACTTTTGCTTCAAAGCTTCGTGGAAGGACTCTGAGGATTTTCCGGACTATTTCCAATTCGGTGTATGTTTTTCCGAGAGCTTTTGATTTGTATACGATATTGGAAAGTCGACCGTACATCTCTTTGACATTTTCTTCCTTTGCCATTGTAAAGTTCTCGTATTCGCTGCTTAGCATGGCAAGGCGAGATTCTTTGACTTGAGATGTTCCTTCGTGAGTCACTTCTAGTATGTGCCATATTTCCTGCGCAGTTAGACAATGTGAGACACGATTAAATTCAAATTGATCTAATGAACAGATAATAGAATTCATAGCTTTGGCATTAGTATTCTGTAATTTATTTTCTAGTTCTGTCCATTGTTCCTTTGGTTTCTCTATTTCCTGATCATCTACAGTTATAGTTGGTATTCTATAACCTGTCTCAACAATATCCCAAGCGTCAATGGTTTTCAAAAAAATTTTCATCCTATTTTTCCAAAAAGCATATTCACCATTGAACATTGGTGGTCTAACTATGGATTGACCTTCTGCAAAAGCATTATTAAAAGAAGCCATTTTAAAAATTCAAATTTTTAAAACAAAAACTGATTTTTTCAAAAAAAATCGAATTTTTAAAACAGATGTTGACTTCTATTCCTGTCCTAGCTCTGATACCACTTGTAGGATCGATTTCACCCTAGAGGGGGGGTGAATAGGGTGATAGTGTAAATTATTAAAAATTAATCGCGGAAGCTTATAAATTAATTTCAATTCAGATCACAGAATAGCAGCACAGATATCGCAGAATATAAATAACAGAATAAAACAGAACAACACAGAATTTACCCAGCTTCGGCAAAACCCTGCCTACGTGCTGCCCCCAAGGTTTCTACTAGAAATTAGATAGTCCCTCGCTTACACACGTAAACTCGCTATACACCGCTATTGACTAATCTAACTCTATGCTCAAAACCTTGACCACAACTCAACTACCGAGTTGCAAATTCCCAAACTACACACCGTAGTTTGCACCCTAGTCACACGACTAGAAAATAAACGGTTTAAAAGTAGAATACAAAACAAAAACAAATTAAGTAAAATAAAGCCCTTTTTAAAATAATAAACTAAAGCCTTTTAATAAAAGAAAGTCGGCCCCTTGTTCACTTCAACCCGTTTCTCTCTTTTTTCCTTCGTGAAAAAATGGCCGCTCCTTTTTCAGATCTAGGGCTTCATCCCTTTGATTCAATTAGGGCTTTTGAAGTGCCGATCCTACTTCGATCGATTTTGTGATTGTTCACGTGTTGCCTTGCTCGATCGATTCTCGTTGGTCTCTCTCTGGCTACTTCAAGTTGATGGAGTTCGACTTTGATTTGGTATGTGATTTCTGCTTCGTTACTGTTTGATTTTCGTATTCAAACTCCCATGATTATGCCGATGATGATTTTAATTTATATAGGGTTTGTAACCCTAGATTTGCGTCGTATAATCTCTAATTGAATTTGTCAACTGTTTCACCTCGACCACTTGATTTTTCTTGAACGAATGTGATGACTTCTGACTTCTTCAATTTCGAATATTTCGTGTTTACTTGGTTAACACGGTTTGATTCAATTTCGTGATAACCACGGTATTTTGATTTCTGGAATTTTTACTTTGTTGACTTGTTCAATATTGACATGGCGATTTTACTATGACTTCGGCCTTGACACTTTGCATTTCTTGCTTGAGTACTGGGTTGCTATGATACATATTGCCTTTGGTTATGTTGCCATCAGTTGCTTGTACTATCTGGTCAGCAGCTTGTCGAATTTACATGTACATTGATTCTATGGCACGTCTGCATCCTTATTTGCGTTCATCTCTGCACTTTTCCTTTTTTTTTTTACTGTAACAGATGCTACACTTGTTTATGTATTCGACATTGTTTGCTTTGACACAAATGCTTTGACACATTGCCATGCTATTCACTGTTGCATTTTGCATTTGGTCTGCACTTTCACCGATGCACTCGAGTTTTGTTCATCCAATTCGTTGATCCTTGCAGCCAGTGTTGCATTTAATCAGTGTATTTGTATACATCAGTTGCTCGGCCATCACTGTGTTCATGTACCACCTGAGTTTGCATTTGGTATGTTCATTTGAGTCTTCAGAAACTTCACAGATGCTTCACTTGGTCTTTGTTCTCTTGCATACTGATGCTGTCCACTGCAGCTGTGTTGGTTTATTTGGTATGTTCATTCCAGTGACTTGTCTTATTGACTTTGGTCGAACTTGAAATTCAATTGTACAACATGATATTGATTTTGATTAGTTTGGGATTGTTTGGCCTGTAGCTTGCCACTGCTTGCATTTGATTTGTAGTTGATGTTGTACACTGTTTGACCTGGCACTGGTTCACTTTGTATCATGCTTTCATATATGCACAGTTGGTTCATTGGTTTATCTTGATGGTCATGTACCACTGCATCTTGTCTTGTAACACTTGTGTCACCTATGTTGCAACTGCACTGTTGCCTTTGTTGTGGTCTGGAGTGTATGTTGGCAACTTGTTCGATGCATTTGCTGGCAGTTGGTCTTTATTGCATTCATGTCATATTTGAACATAGTTGCATTATATTGGTCGAGCTTTGATTCTTTGTTGGCACTTGCTTGAACTTGATTTGTTTATCTGCACTGTTGTATATTCGAACTGCACCTGTGTTGAATCCAGTTTTATTTGGATTTGACCTTGTGCTGAAGTCGTGATATATTGCATGTTTCACCTGAGTTGAATCCTGTATTTTTATTTGGGTTTGACCGGTGCTCACCTGTCCCTGTAACTCAATCAAGTGTATATATCGGTGTGCACGGCCTTGTGGCATATACAGTGATACACTGTGTATGTCACAAGTTGTTCGTGTATGATGAATTCAAATTTAAATTATGACGAACAACCCAAATAACTGAGGCAAATCATATTTTTAAAATCATCTTTTAATTTATATTGCAAAAATATTTTCTTTTCAATTTTACTGCGTTAGTGAATATTTTTGCAGATTGCTCAGATGCTGGATTCAAATTGGAATGCAGTTGAAGATAAATACGAGTGTGAGTGATATGTAGTGAGGTGAATTGTAAATGTGGAATGTGATGTAATTGTAATCAAAGTTGTATAGTTATAGTGAGAGCTTGAAATTGTACTATTCAAAGATGTAATAAATATTTGTTTGAATAAAATATTCGTTTGAATTCAAATTTCGTGTTATTTATTTTATTCTGCAAATATTTATTTAATCTGTGAAAAAAAATAAAATAGTATATTATCAAATACATTTAAACGAATGTATATATGTTTATTATCATCAAACAAAAAATCATATAAGCGCATATTCAACAATGCATACATACATGTATATGATACATATATGCATTCTTATATGTATAAAATTTAATTAAAATAAAATTGTATACACTCTCTATAAATTTAAATAAAATAAGAGATTTTATCTACATAACATTTAGAAATGTTCTAAATAAATTATACTTCATAGGCCCATTTTACATCCAATAAGGGATTTTCTTTAATTCACGCATAATTTCCACTACGGGTTAGCCAGTTCCAACAACGTTATCAGAGCTCAATAGGCTATGCAGTCTAAATTAATTATGTTAGGGTCAACTATTAAGCTCACATCCCAAAAGTTGTCCCTAATAGAAAACACCAAATTTGAATTGGGCATTGGGTTAACTTTCAAATTTGTTTGACAAATTATAAATATCAGATTTAAACTAAAAATAATATACATATTATAAAACTTATAATATAATAAAATTTTCAAATTTTTTGAAAATTAATATAAATTAATTTGAAAATTATAAAATTTATTCATAAAATTAATAAAATAAATTAACTAATAAATTTGTACATGTATTATATTTTACGATATGTGTTATGTTGTTTTAAAATGTTTAAAATAACTTAACTATACATGTATGTATATGAAATGGATTTTGAAATTAATATAATTGAATTAAAACTATTTTTAATTAAATAAATTAATAAAAAGGTTAATTAACTAAATAATATACACATGTATATGATATATATGTGGTACTATAAAGGTTATAATATATAATTAATAATCAATATAAATGTTATGTTAAGATGATGTAAAATTAATTAAAATATTAATTAAGTAAAATATTAATTAATTAAAATTAATTAAATAAGATTCAATTAATATAATATTATACATAAGACTATTATATAAGTAATATAATATGAAAGTTATATGATAATAAAATTTATATAGTATGAATGTATAATTAAAGGTGGAACATTAAAGAAACCCTAAATAGACTTGAAGAATAGATACATACGTATATGCATGTATACCGTGATTTTGTATGTGTCTGACACTTGAATCATAAGGGTATTTCATAAGAAATACATTATTCCATAAGTCGGTATCACTCGATATAATATATTAAAGATTATGAATCATTAGTATAAAATTGTCCTCTATAATTTATATATTAATAGATTACTTGCGTACTCTTTAGTTATTGAGCCTTTCTCAAACTAAGGATATTATATGTTGTACTATTAATATACTGAATAGACGAAATAAGATAACCGCTCATATTTATTGACCTTTACTTAAGGTATGTGCATTATACTTAAGCCATCGCAAAATGATAAGTCCAAGTGAATAGTCCCACTATAAGTGTTGAGCTTTCCTCAAGGTAAAGGTGGGATTAGAACAAGGAAACATGGTTTAGGAGTTGTGTGTGATGTAACCGATAAGAAGTTATCTATCATATATAAGAGTATGATTTGTTGAGCTTTCCTTAATAATCCCAAGATATATGAGTCCTAACACACAGTAGTGTAGTCGAAATACTTCTATGTTTCGTTTAGGGTTTGGTCAAACATAAAAGACCGGTGGGAGCCTTATTGGAAAAATGAAATGATAATGTGTAACCTTTCTAACAATGTAAGAACATATGCTATATAATGTTATAATAATCTACAATGATAAATTTATACAATTAGTACTACTGATAAAATGTTTATCAATTAAGATATACAAATGATTTGAATCAAAAATTGGCAAAAAGAAATATACATGTACTTACTAATAAATGCTTCTTGCATTTTAATGTTTCAATATCCATGCAAGCACATGATTTTACAACTACTACATACATTCGCAATTTGGTCGCTTACACATTTATTTGATCAAAACCAAATATTGCATTATGTGACTTTCGCATTCCAAAGCAATATAAGACTATGAATATTTGATCCATGTACTATCGCATATAAATGTTATATGGGAAATGGTCACAGTTCGTAACAAATGATACTTCAATTAAGTTAGTTCATTTGAAATAAGCCAATAAACAGTATTATAAGATTGAGTATTTAATTTGATTGATTACAAAAGGACCGTGTAGTGTTAAACGTAACACTAGACCCAAAGTACAAGAACAATATAAGAATTTGATCAGTTTACGTAAGCTGCATTATATTTGATGTCCTTAAATTTTAAGGACGATCAGATGCTTCTTTGTAAAGAGTTGTTATGATGTTGTAGTAAAGGTTTTCTTTCGAATTGTTTGACCATTTAGAAAGAGAAATGCATGTACAAAATTAGAAGTGATTTAAGATACAGTTAAGATAAAGAGAGCAAGTAGTCACCTCTGTTTCATAAAGAAACATCGGAAAAGAGAATCATAATAATAAAAATCGATATTAACATTGGAATGAGGAATACAGTTTCTATTCCGAAATATATTTTCATACAGAAAATTGTTTTCTATGAAATTTATTTCTCTAGATTCACAATATTAAATCAAAGAATACTCCACTGTAAACTAGTTATAATATATGAAATAAATAACTTATATTAAGTGAATGATGGAACTTTGAATTTAGTATACTATTATAGTAACAGTGGAAATAGTGGGAGTATGCCATATAACACTTATTAATTGCATCAAATTACGAAAATTGTCATGACCCCAATTTCAGCGTTTGAAAATCGACACCCGTACTTCACTTGTACTCGAATGCCATAGATTCAACCATTGAAGTTCGACTCGTGCCGGAGCTTATAACACATTAATTATAACAACACAGCGGAAGAAAATGAATAATATCATTGATGTACGACAATTGATACAACGAAGATACAATGAATATCAATGCATATATCAGAGCTATGATACTACAAATCACAGCGCAAGATACACAATATCAGCAGCGGAACAACAACATAAATTTGGACTCCAAAGAAGAAACTCCAATATCAGCAATCTCCATCTCCAAAGCACCAATCCAGAAATAGCTCGAACTCTCAATCAAGTTGTACTAAGCAAGGTCAGTCATCCAAAGACTGAAGAAGATTTCCAGAGACTGAAGGCTACTGAATCTACTCCTACTATTTGATTATCTGAAAAACCCAACTCTAGACTGCTCATGTGGGAAATTGTGGGCACCTAGAGTTTAGGAAGGGAACAATAAACTCTGGATTAGTCATGAGACTAGTATGAGCAAACAAAATAGTTAATCTTTAAAACAAACAACAAAAGAATATAAAATTTAAATTCGCATTGCTTTTGGAAAATGAAATTGCCATAAGACCTCTCGCCACACACACAATGCAATCGCAGAATTGGAGGAGATTTCTTCGCATGATAGTCAAACATGCTTGATACGAGAAAACTCTTTTGATATTATTATTAGTGCATAGTGTAGAAATCATTTCGAAAGTAATATTAATCTTAGCCAGCATACGGCCATTGTTGTATGCCTACTATAGCTACCATCTAAACAGTGGTGACCACCATAAGTAAATGGAAGGTTATACAACTAAAACTGTAAAAGGATCGTATTGGATGATTGGATTTCCAACAAACGTTAGGCAAAGGAACTTCCTACACAAAATGGAACGCCTCTGGAGGGACATCCCCGAGAACCTAGCCGGATCTTTGCCAACACAAAGCCGGATTACCTCTGTAACTACTGACATGAGCATGCCATCCCCCGGTCGTTACCAACCTATTAAAAACATATGGATATTGGGATCTCAGTTAAGTCACAACTTATTATCCAAAACATTTCTTTCAAATAGTTAAAAAAATTACCATTTTAATCTTTTAAACAAAAAGATTTACCTCACAAAGTCCACCAATCCTTCGCAAAGATTCATTTACAATATTTAAACAAAATTTCTATCTTTGAGATCCTCTTTTGTTTGAAAACAAAGTTCACCAAATATTTCACAAAGATTCCTGTATAGCTTTCTAAACAATTCCATTTCAAATCTTTTATACAGAAGATACACCTTTAAGATTCTCTTAAACTTCAAAATAAGGTTCAACCATCTTTCACAAAGATTTATTTATAGCTTTCAAAACAATTTCTTTTAAAAACTTGAAATCTTTTCAATACAACCTGGAAAACCTTCCTTTATATGAAAGCTATTATTATTTGAAAACAAACAGTTTTCGTTTCGGAAAAATCCGATTATATTTGCACAAGTTAAAGCTTTTAAAGTATAAAACTTGGATTACATTCAAATGCCCAAAATAATACTTTTAAAATGGTTTAAAACCCATATAAACACATTTATAGCTTGTATATCCTTTTTAAACCATAATTTCCAAACAAAGAATTCAATTTCAAATATTGATTTAAATTCAAATCAAATTTAAAATTTCAAACTTTATCAAGTTATTCAAAATAACTTTTATTTTCAAACTTCTTTTCAATAGCTTTTTATATTTAACCCAATTCCATTTCCAAAACCATTTGGATTCAAATTTCAACTTTTAAAACCCTTTCAAAAATCTGTGACTTAACCAATTTCCTTATGCAATCCATATTTATGTGTGTAAGGTGTAGTCAAGGGGTTTCACACAATAGTGCAACATCATCAATCATCACAGATTCAAACATATCAATATCGTTAAGCGGTATATTCTTATAACGCTCATCTTCCATGCATAGATTCACAAATATAAATTCATCACAGATAATTAAATTACATTTATCACAGCTCAAATCAATATAATTCATATCACATAGCATCACACATCAAAGATGTCAAACAATTCAAAGCATTCAATGCAATCCAAATATCCATAAGTAAGGTTAATTAATCATCTGATAAATTGAAATCAAAGAAATTGCTTATGAATAAATTTACTAGTTCTGGTTAACTAATATTAATTTATTACAAATCATTTAATTAATTACCCTTTAATCATTTATTAATTAACATAAATTAATAAATTAATTAATCCTTTAACTATTACTTAATCAATCTTTAATTAATAAATTAATTAACCTTAATCATTAATTTAAATCAACTTTGATTAATAAATTAATTAACCTTTAATCATTAGATAATTAACCTTTTATTTTCAAATAATTAACCTTTTATTTTTCAATTATCCTTTAATTAATTAATTAACCCTTTAATTGATTACCATTTAATTAATTATCTTTAATTAATTACAATAAGTGATTATCCTTAATCGCTTATATCGCAAATTAATTACATTGAGAAATTACCTTTTCATCATTTGATTAATCAACGTTAATAATTAATTAATTACTTTTAATCAATACTTAATTGACCTTAATTATGTAATTAATTATCCTTAGTTATTTATTAATTAATCCCTAATTATCAATTTATTAACCTTTAATTAATCTTTAATTAAATAATCATTCTTTAACTAATTATATTAACAAATCATTAATTACTTAAAAGATAAACCATTTTATCTTTATTGATTACTTAAATTATCATTCAAACCTTGTTTACTAAATCTTGCAATTAATTATCATTGAACACTTAACTTATACTCTAAGCTAAATTAAGAACTTAAACACTTCATCCTTTAAGCATTTACTTAATCACAATATTAAATTTATTTTAGAAATAAATTAAATTTTTTTCTTTCAAAACAAGGATTATACAATAAAACACTTACAAACTCAAAATATTTATTTCTAAAACTTTTAAACACATCCCAAACTTAATTAGATATTCATTATATAAAAGTAGTAAGTTAAGAAAATTGTTTTGAATTAAAAATTTTGATCTGTTTTAAAGTTAAATCTTGCCATTTCAAATACTTCGGGACCAACCCGAGAAAAACCCTGATACGAACCCGAGCTCCTACGTACCCCCTTCCTCTTCGAGAAAAACACGAAACATCCTCGGCTGCAATCCGTGCAATTTCCTTTCTTCCTCAAAATTTCAACATCATCAGACATTGATGATATTGTGTGCTTGTGCACCACAAATCGGGTCACCTCCGACCAAGGTCCTGATCACCATCGAGTCGCCAACCTTCCCCTCTAACACCACGACCACTCCGATCAATGAGCAATTTCGAAAATCGAATTTAAGCCATCTCCACAACCTCCTAGAACAACAACTCCTCTAAGAACTACCTCGCCAGGCCACCTCCGACCACCAGAATTCACACGACTTCGACCAGAGCTTCATTTCTGACCTACGGCTTCATCCCCCAAGGTGCGATACCTTTCAGTCCACCCACGACAATGAAAAAGCCTCGATTTCAACCACCACCGAACAGGCCCTTCAAATCCTACTACCACGTCATCCAGTCGCCATAGCTACCTAAATTTTAAACGAGTATTTTTCCCTCGATTTCACCTTTTCGAACTACCTCTGACATCCAGCATAACCCACCCATCATCGTGGTTCGTCAGAATTTCTCGAATAAATGAAAATCGATCATCTCGAAATATTTTAACATTCATAATGTTAAAAATTATGATTTCCACATTTAAATTTATGTTTTGGCAACACAAATCAAATTGTATAATTAAAACACATAATTTTAAACATCGAATTTTTGATCCATTTTAATTTTATGCTGTCATTTCTTATTTTCAAATAAATGCTTGACATAAACATTTGAAATAATTTTTAAAATTTGATCCAGGTGGGCATGAACAATTTTCTTTTAAAGATTATTTCATAAATCTTTCTAGATTTCGAGATATGATTTTTTTTCCTATGAAGATTAACTGTCTGTAATACAACAGAGAGGTGTAGGGGCAAGACACAGACATGAACACCTCAATTCACACATATACATGTATATCTATTTGCAGATATATACACATTCATACAATATTATCATCACAAGCATGAGAAACAAAAGAACTGGTTTTAAAAATAATGTTTTCTCACCTTGAATTGAAGACAGAGAAGAACAGAGAAAGACTTTTAGGCCAGGAATTTTGCATGCTTGATTTGTTTTTAAAGCTTCCAGTTTGAAGTTTGCTGGATTGTATTTGTTTTCCATTTTTGCTTTGAGTTAATGTTGAATTTGATTCACTTCTTTGAACTGCCATTAATTCAAAACTGGAAATGTTTTTGCTTTAAGCTTGCTTCCAGGTTCCAAAATACGAAGAGGTTTGTTTGCTTAATTTTTTCTCTCTTTTTCCAGGATTTAGTTTGAGATGCTTTACTGGTTTGTTTTGAATCTAAATCTTACTTCAGATTTAAAATGGTTTGATCTGGATCTTGTTTTCCAGATTTGTTCCCAGACTTTTGAGAAAATTGTTTTGATTTTCCCTTCTTTTCCAGGTTTCAGATCTTTTTCTTTTTGATCTATTATTTGGTTTCAGGTTTGAGAATTATGAACTGAGAATTACTTGATTATCCTTATAGAATTTTATTTTCAAAATTGTATAAAACCATTTTGCCACTTGTATATTAGGTTGACACTTGCTATGTTCATGATATTATAAATTTACAGTTGTCAAAACAATAACTTTTATGTTTATACCCTTACTTTAAATAAATTTTAAAATTTTATTTTAAACCCTTTTATCTTATGTTTTTACATTTTATATAAATCTTAAGTGTTATGTCTTTATCTTTTTTTTATTAACTAAATATTATGAGATAAGTATATAAATAAATTTTGAAATCAATTTATACATTAATAAGAAACCATATATATTTTATACACAAGGATTTAACTTAAATTAACCTTTTAAAGTTTATTATATCAAATTTAAAATAAAACTTCCAAATCACCATATTATAAATACAAAACCAATTTTTTTATTAGTATTAAATTATAGAGTTTAACTTACAAATAACCTTTGAAAATTTACTATATTAAATTCAAATAAAATTTTCAAAATACATATGTTTATTTTATTATAATTAGAAAAAAAGTTTCTATAAATTTCGAAATATAAAGTTTTAAATCCAATTTATTTTAAAAATACTCATATTTGAATTTCAAATCCGATATATTATTCAAAACATTTATTTTTAAATTTCAAATTCAAAAATCAATATACCATCAATTTGTATTTATAAATGAATAAACAAACAATATCTTTTTATAAATATATATTTTATTCATTCACAATCTATAAGTATTTTCCAAATTCAACTTATTTTTCATTATATTTATATTTGAATTCAAATCCAAATTTCAATTTATTTTCAATATTTATTTTGAATCTCAAATCCATATTCTATTTAAAATTCAATTAATATACATATATAATAAATAAACAAATATCTTGTTTTATTTGGAAAATTAAATTAATTTACAATTTAAATCCACAAATTTATATCAATTACTAAATTTAATTTTTACTCAAAAATCGGGATCGTTACAGATCCCCCTTAAGAAAATTTCGCCCTCGAATTTTGCTAGGGAGACAACAAAGAATGGATACACAAAGTTAGAGAAACAATTTTCCAGATCAAACAGAATATCTATTCTGTATTTGGTATACCAAATCAGAATATCACCAATAATTTTGAGAATGAACTCATCCTATATCACATAAGATACTCGGGTCACCGGATCTACGAAATATGCAAGGGCATTGGTTGTTTCGAAGGATAACTAACCGTTCGTAGAATATATCGAGACCCAAGCAATAGATAAATGGATTTAACTTTCCATAATTTTCAAACACTAAGTATGGATTCCAAACTCAGGCTGGAATACCCCAAAATTTACACCAACTTATCCCTCTTCGGACTTTAATCCTCATAAGAAACTGCAATAGAAATTTCAAATTTTGGTTTTAATCGAAATCGTTTTATCGATACAAATCTTCATATTTATTTCAATTTAAAATTCCAAATTCATTGAAGTTAAAATGAAAAGCTAATACGAAACCGATGAAAAGAATACAAAATTGGAATTTATCTACACGATTCGCAGGGCCATCACCACACCGAAGCTTCTTCCTCGAGCTGCAAAGAAGCAAACAAAGGATTGATATCAGATCAAAGGAGATTAAGAAGAGTTGTTTCCTTGTTGTTGCAGGGTATCGACCATTTGAAGTGGTATTCCCCTGTCCCCTATCTCATCCTCTTCTTGCACTCATACTTACTATCAGTGAATAGTAAGAGAATTTACTGAGGCATACAGACGGATATCTTAGGGATATACTCATTCTAGGGTAATTGTAACCCTATCTCTAATGAGTTACCTAATGTGTTATACTCCTGAGCTAAAGTTCAACCTTCATCTCCGATACCAAGTTGTCACGGTCTAGGTTTCAGTGTTCAACAATCGACACCCGTACTTCACTTGTACTCAAATGCCGTAGATTCAACCATTGAAATCTGACTCACGTCGGAGCTTATAACACATTAAGTATGACAACACAGCGAAAGAAAATGAATAAAATCATTGATATACAACAGTTGATACAACGAAGATACAATGAATATCAATGCATATATCAGAGTTATGATACTACAAATCACAGCGGAAGATACACAATACCAGCAGCGAAACAACAACATAAATTTGGACTCCAAAGAAAAAACTCCAATATCAGCAATCTCCATCTCCAAAGCAACAATCCAGAAATAGCTCGAACTCTCAATCAAGTTATACTAAGCAAGGTCAGTCATCCAAAGACTGAAGGCTACTGAATCTACTCCTACTATTTGATTATCTGAAAAACCCAACTCTAGACTGCCCGCGTAGAAAATTGTGGGCACCCAGAGTTTAAGAAGAGAACAATAAACTCTGGGTCAACCATGGGACTGGTATGAGCAAACAAAATAGTTTATCTTTAAAACAAACAACAAAAGAATTTAAAATTTAAATTCACAATGCTTTTGGAAAATGAAATTGCCATAAGACCTCCCGCCACACGCACAATGCAATCGCAGAATTAGAGGAGATTTCTTCGTATGATAGTCAAACATGCTTGATACGGGAAAACTCTTTTGATATTATTATTAGTGCATAGTGTAGAAATCATTTCGAAAGTATAATATTAATCTTAGCCAGCATACAACCATTATTGTATGCCTACTATAGCTATCATCTAAACAGTGGTGACCATCATAAGTAAATGGCAGGTTATACAACTAAAACCGTTAAGGGCTCGTATTGGATGATTGGATTTCCAACATTGGTCGGGCAAAGGACCTTCCTACACAAAATGGAACGCCTATGGAGGGACGTCCCTGGGAACCTAACCGGATCTTTGCCAACACAAGGCTGGGTTACCTCCGTAAATAGGTAACTACTGACATGAGCATGCCATCCCCCGGTCGTTACCAACCTTTATCCGAGGTACCTCTCAACTGACAACCACAAAGCAATAAGTTTGCAGCAACCACAAAGTTATGTATCTGGGCTCCATACCATGATACCACTTATAATCCAGAAGGAAATGGATATACCCTCAGGGGCGCTACCCTCAAATAACCTTGCTGCAACGATGCCTGTTTCGACCATTCCGGGTTGTGAGGCTTGACGAAGTTTCGTCCACAAAAGCTACGCTTTACACAAAAGCCATGTTTTGATCAACAAATGATCAGTAGCACTTCGTATGCCACATTACCAAATTGGGAATGTATCACTAGTAACAATCAACTACATAACCTCTAAGCTCGTACGTCTTAGAGAAGGGTGTCAAGCTAAGAGAATAAATTCTCCGCCACCAAACAGAAATGTATTTGATAGAAACTGGTTTTACATCTCAAAGTGTAATGTCAGACATACATCCATACAAGTCTGTTTCGGGTTCGAACAGAACCGAAGGCACTTTTGAAGGCACTTCAAAAGAAGCCCTTGCAATCCGGGTATCCTCAATCCCGATCGGACTCCCCATCACATATGGAGATCTCTATACCGGAGCAAATCAGTGCAGAGTCATTCGACAGGTTATTCTATCGTTCTCAAAGACACTCGGTCTTCACCACCGGTCTTTAAATGTTATCCATTTCGTCATATCACTATTCGGAATGGGTTATATGACACAAAGTCCTCTCCCGGCTAAACCGAATAGTGACCACAATATTTTAAAAACATATGGATATTGGGATCTCAGTTAAGTCATAACTTATTATCCAAAACCTTTCTT
Organism: Allium cepa; assembly: GCA_030765085.1. Lineage (NCBI taxonomy): Eukaryota > Viridiplantae > Streptophyta > Magnoliopsida > Asparagales > Amaryllidaceae > Allium > Allium cepa. Next base: position 256,650,047 of record CM060929.1, read on the forward strand.
TCAAATGGTTAAACAAATGACCATTTTAATCTTTTAAACAAAAAAATTCACCTCACAAAGTCCACCAATCCTTCACAAAGATTCATTTACAATATTTAAATAAAAGATCTATCTTTGAGATCCTCTTTTGTTTGAAAACAAAGTTCACCAAATATTTCACAAAGATTCCTTTATAGCTTTCGAAACAATTCCATTTCAAATCTTTTATACAAAAGATACACCTTTAAGATTCTCTTAAATTTCAAAACAAGGTTCAACCATCTTTAACCTATGCGATTCCGACGCTTCTTGTTTCGTCTGAATCTGATAATGTATGCAATAGCTATTCAGTTTTAAAGATTTTAAATAAAATTTAAACTAAATTCCTTTTTTTTAATTACCATAGGCCGTAGGATTTGCACGCAAGAACCAAAATCGCGCAACTTCTTCCCCCCACGCTCTCGTCCAGTATCTTCAAATCATAATCGCCTATTAGGTCACGCTAACACGGCCACCACGTCAACGACGAGCCCAATCCACCAACACCTGGACGTGCGCCATCCCCACCTCCTCCTTCAGCCGAAGAATAGCGAAGCTCAATGCTCCCATTCACGAGCAAACTCGGCTCGAACGGCTGACTAACGCAGTAGAATTTTAGCTCCAAACGATGACGATCGCCTAAATCCACCGTTAGATCCGAAGCCCTCGCCGAGCTCTCCGATCTTCCGGTTGGAAGTTTCTTGAATAGATGTAAGGATTGAGATAAAATTGAGGGAAAACAAAGGACGATTTCGACCATTAATTGCATAGAATGGGGGCTGCGTTGTTTTCTAGGGTTTCCTTGAGTTGAGTGCATTTATAAACGTATGTCTATATTATTTTAATATTAAATTCAATTTTAACGAGCATTTACAAACGAACTCCAAAACACACGTGCCGTCAGGCGTTTATAAGGTTATACCCGCATTCCGAACACAATGGAACGTGTTTCAGAGGCTAATTCGATCGTATGCGCGAGTTACGGAAATAAATGATCAATTTTAAATTAAGTCAATTAAAGTAGTTTCTATGCATTTTGAGCTGCCAGGGTCAAACGACAACTCTGATTGCTACGAAAATTAAAATCCGATAATAACTAACTATTACGGATCCAATGGAGCTGGTTTCGTCAAATTGCGAGACAATTCTCCGAAAAGCTATTTTAATTCGTCGATAAATTCGAGTGATTTTCAAAATCGTCGAAATCACTTAAAATTTTACTAACTCTATTATAAATCATATAGAATTTATAATCATATTTGGAACCATTCTGATTCATTTCGAATCAAAATCTGATTATTTGCATTATTATATTGTTAAATTCCATTATTAAATTAATATAAAATCCCAAACTTAATTTATCGACTTTTGATTCCATTCAAAAGTCAAATACTAAAATTCGAATTCAACTAGACTTTAAATCAGTTTAGAAATTGTTTCCATAACCATTTATTCCTAAATTTACTAATTATCCCAATTTCAAATATTTATTTATTATTATTCAAATCCAATTAAATTACCATATTTGAAATTTTAACTAATTTTATTAATTTAACCAAAATCTTTTTATTCAAAGTCAAATTATAATTCACATTCAACATTTAAAATGAATTAAATGTTCAAATCTAATGACCAAAATTCCGGGTCGTTACATTCCCCCTAAAAGAATTTTGTCCCCGAAATTGCTAGTTAAGAAGAATGGTCCCACACCCATTTACTTTTTCCCAAAACCAAACAATTCCAAACAATTCTCAAAACAATCTTTTTATTAAAGACACACTAACCCTTTTTCTAGCTTTCCAAACTTATCCATAAGTCCCAATAATATTATTTACTTAACAATTCAAATTTGAATTTAAAACCAAAATTTGAATTATCAAAATTTTCTCAAAATTTTTCTAACTCCCTAAATTTTCGAAAAATTTCGCCAGCGTCTCCTTTGCGCGGCTAGCTCGGTACAACTACAAAATGTCTCTACGGGCTCCCAAATTTTCAAAAGAAAACAAAAGCCAAGTGGCTAGATCAAAAACCCAATCAAATTTCGTACAGAAATTTAAACACATACCCTTTTAGTCGGGTAATTCAAACTATCTTCTGAAATCAAAAACATCCATTTATCCTTTGCCTTAACACACCTGTATATCCTATTTAGCAATAATGTCCAATTACAACATTTAAAATCATTTTATGAATTTCCTTTCGAAAGTTTCAACTAAACAATTAGTTCCAATTTCCATTTTCGAAATTCCTTTATTCAATTCCAATTGAAATCGTTTGTCGCTAACAAAAATTTTCCAAAAATTTTCCAACTCCCGAAATTTTCGAATTTTTTTTGGCAGTGTCACCTTTGTACGGAGGAGTTTTTGCAATTTGACAAGAGATAAATATATATATATATATACATCGACCCATACGGTCGGAAAAAAACAAAAACAGTTCATATTTCCTATTTTTATTGCGTAGGCGTGCCTTTATTTAGCATTTTTAAGCAAGAGTCTTATTATTTTAGCAATTAGGGCGTCCAAATCCAGCCAAATGGCTTTCCAGTACATGTACTTACTTAATTCAAACATGTAAGTACTAAATATATGAAATTTATTAACATTTGACTTAATTTCAATAGCTAAACACATGCATTTCATAAGCAACATGCACCAAACACCTTCCATAAGCAATTTATATGATTTCAAAACTAATTCAATTGCTTTCAACCAATTCATATGCCATTCCATACAATTTTAATGGTTTACACTTCAATTTCTTACATTCAATTTATTTTAACCCAAATAAGCTCATATTCAATTCAATTGATCTTAAAATCAATTTATTTAACTTCTCTCAACTCATAGAATTTTAATTACTTTCGTTTACGTCAAACGATGATTCATTCTATGCAATTTGATGATATCCATGTGAATAAATAATTCTTAAGTTTTATAACCAATTTAAATTGATTCCGACTCAATTTATTTTAATTCCTTCCATTTTAATTCATTCACAATCATTTTATTTAGCTCGACACATTCCATGCTTGTATACCACTAACCATTCCCAAATTAATTCAATCCAAGCTTTTATTTAATGGTCTTCCATTCTTACTCGAAGTCGAGCTTCTCATTATTATTAACTTAAGTTAATTTATTTCAATTTATTCCAACTTCAAACATAAGTTCACTTCCATTTAATTCTCATCTATTCAAATTCCATTTAATTCAGTTAGCCCATCAATTTTATTTTAATTCACCTTCTCAATTTATCAAAATAATATCCAAGCACATACTTAACTCATTTATACTCGAATTGGATTTTCTTTGTAACTCAAATAATTTTTATTATAATCCAATTCCGTTTTATTTTTACAACATCTCCACTTATTTTAATTCATTATCTATCCAAGTCGAATTCCATTATAATTTGAGTTTATCTCTAAACTTCATTATTAACTTACACTCCTTTTTATTTAACTGGGTTAAATTTTATTAACATACTCTATCAAATACTCTATTTAGCTAATTAGCTTATTCTTTTATTTTAAATTTTTAGAAATACTTTTAAATTCACATAATACTATTAAAATAGCTTTTTATAAAAATACTTCTTATAACTCGATGTCTCAACCAGTCCATCCTTGTTCTCATAGAAATTCGGTCGTACGTTGATCAGGCGTAGGACTGAAAATCTATAAGTACTTAGCAGACCCATTTTCAACATCTAGTGAAAATACTTGGAAAATAATTTTATTAAAAATATCAAAAAAAAAATTTTTTTTTGAAAACCAAGGAAATATCTTTAGTGAGAATGCTCTGGAAATCATCACCCCCATCCATGGTCGCAGTTACATCCTGCGTTACGTTGCCATCGCAGCAAAAGTCTGTCGGCACTCCACGCCCCTCGATTACGCCATGGAACCCACAACAAATCGCAGTTACATTCTAGGGTTACGTTGCCGTTGCAGCAAAAGTCCATGTAACTGTAGGCATCAGCGCCCTCGATTTTCGTTATCAAAATGACACTTCTTCACTCCAACATAGGTCGCAGTCTACCGATGTAAAATCAAACGTAGACTGTTAGCTCTCAACAGCACACACGACTTTCGCTATGTTACCATAGGTCGCATTCTACCGATATAAAATCAAACATAGACTTTTGGCTCTCAGCGGCACATACGACTTTCGCTATGGTCTGCAGTAGATCGCAGTGACATCGAGTTACACTATTGTCACATCATAACCCAAATGCCTCTGTAGGCCTCAGCGCCCTTGACTTTCTCTACACACTACACATAATACTTAGGAACTAGTTTTGTCCGGACTCCTCATAGGATCAACTTTAGAATCCCCCTTTAGGTTTCAAGGCAGTACCAACCTATGGCACTCCTGAGAAGTTCATTTCAAGGGAGCGCCTTTTTCCCCAGAGCCATCTTCAAAACACTTTATACTATACACATATAGTATCTTCCAAATCATACACCTAGTATGAATCTTATATAAATCTCCTTTTCTCAAAATCGATTATCCCAAAATCGATAATTCTCAAACTAGGCTTTCCAAATTCCAATATTGATTTTACCCAAAAATCAAAAGCCTTTCCAAATTCAAAGGTTCCCAAAACCTTTTCCTCCAAAACCATTCTCATACGATTATTTTCATATATATAGATATATATAACTTTAAAAATCTTTAGATCACTTCAAACTTGTATAAAACCCTTTTTATACTTCAAATATTTTCAAAAATCCTTTCCTTTCGGCAATAGATTCAACAAGGAGAGATTTATCTTATATAATAAAGATATATAACTTTGTTTATTCCAAATCAAATATTCAAATTTGATTACTCTATAAAGTCACTTACCAAATTAGTTACTTCCATAAGGTATATTTTTACTATAGAAATATCCAATTTCCACTTTACTTCATCATATGTTTCACAAAATATACCTTTCATTTCAAAAAAAAACTTTTTCACATTTCTTATCCACAAATTCCCAGTATCAATTTTATTCAAACCCGTACGATGTATACATATCATCCGTACGCTATACCAATCTGATCGCTCACTCAATCACACAATTTCACTTCCGAACTAGTATCGTCCACCCGAATTCCTAGTGCGGACATAGATCTGGTTTCTTGATCAGAAACCGTCATTCTCCTTGCAGCCTAACTATGATAGAGAATACCCAGAACCAATCAACCATCCATATCCAGGTTCGCCGTCGAAATTCAAGTGAAAAATCCCAATTCGGATCGATACACTATGTCGAAATTCTATGCTCAAATCTGGATCAAATCACTATGCGAATAGAATAATATACGTACATCCTACGTATTTATCTTCATTGATTATTAAATAAATCAATCTCCTTTTCTATTCACATTCCCTTAGGTTCTTATTCATTTATTCACCATTGCTTCAATGCCATTTGGATTATCACCTCAATTCTTATCTTAAATGGATATTTAATCATAAACAGTTTAAACTCTGTCCAGATTAAATTTAGAAAACATCTTGAAAAGTTTAAAAATAGATAAATAGTTGAAAAAAAATTAATAGCTGTAAAATAGTTGAAAAATAGTTAAATAGTTTCAGAAATTTTAGATAATTGCAAAATAGTTGTAAAATAGTAATTAATTTGTAAAATAGTTGAAAAATAGTAATTAGTTTATAAAACAATCGAAAAATTGTTAGGTTGTTTCAAAAATAATTGTAAAACAAGTATAAGATAGTTTTAGGTTTAAAAAGAAAAGTTGTATAGTACATAGTTTGGAAAAATAGATTTATATTAAAACTATTTATTTTGAAAATAGTCCAGGGTCAACTGTTCAATTTCCAACCTCCCTTCCCAAACATTTCAATTTAAATTTCCACTTCCATTTATATTGACTCAATTCCAATTTACAAGTCACACTTACCCAAATGTTTTACTTCCCTAAAACATTTCATTTTGCTTACTCATTAATACACATTAAACACAACAATCAAGGAAACCAATTCATTATTATCTTATTTTGAAAACTCTTTTCCAAATTCAAGATTTTAATTTCAGTTTGAATACCTTTCAAACTAATCTTCATTCAATTTCGGTTTGGTTGTATTTATCTTATCTCTTAATTTAATTCCAATAATTTAATAACCAATTACCTTAATATTCATTAGAAAGAAATATTGCTTTATATATCAAAATATATCCTTATATAAAATCATTTAAAATCTTTATATAAGAAAATAACAAGTATGCTCTCATACACACACACACACACACTCAACTCATTATAGAGTACTATTGACTCTATTTCTAATGAGTAATTTCCCCACCAGTGCCAAGATTATCGCCAACCTCGCTCTGATACCAAGTGTAACGACCCAAAATTTTTTATCCCGAAAATTTTAGATAGTTAGGAAAAAGAAGAAAGAGATAGAAGAACAGAAACACCAACATCTCACATTCGCAGCGGATAAAATATAATAAAAAATAATAACAGTTATACAAAGGAAAATTGTACTTGTCAAATTTCACGTTAATACATCAGAGTTACAACATATATACGTATACAATCAACATGACTCAGAATATACAACAATATAATACAGAGGGAACTCCCCATATGTTCCTGTCATCCAGCCCGTCTCCTGAGTTCCAGAACGTCCTTACCTGAAAACTTGTAATACTCGGTCTGACCCGAGCATTACATCAAAGTAACACCCGGGTGAGGCTGGAAACCAGCGTGAGTAAACCCATCCAACATGGAATACAAAGCATAAAACTTATATAAAACTCGGGTAACTCGTTTCAATTTACAAATTCACAATTTGTTATAGGCATCACTTAATTCGCACATCAATTTTCTAAGTACCAAAATTTAGATTAAATAGTCCAATTCACTTAAATCATTTCATTCCAGCTTATTGATTTCACATATCAATCTATAAAAATTCGAAGTGGTTTCGGGTATTTCATAATACCCGACCCCGGTCTCTTCGAGTCTCATGTCATCCTAAGCCAAGTTATCCAAATGAAATACACTTCAAAATTTAAATACAGGATGTCCCTTTACACAGCAATTCATCATTGATAGATAATCACAATATCCTGTCTGCCCAAATATATGATACTACAAAATATTTCATATCAGAGATATCAACTCATTCAAGGTATCCAATACCATTTAATCATCCATAAGCAACTTGATCACTTCCAAAATAAATTTAATCACTTCTAATTAAATTACTAACCTCAATCACTTAGATTCCTTTACTTGACATTAGTTAATTTCAAATCAATTAATTAATCATCCCTTAATTATCCATCTTAATTAATCACCCTGGATTAATTATCCTTCAATTACATTCAAGTAATTATCTTTAACTGATTAATCAAGTTAATTATTCTTAACCAAAAACAGTAATTAATCTTTAATTACTTCACAAATTAATTAGCCATAATTAATTACATTAATCCTTAATTACTTATATTATTTAATTTGTCATAAATCACTTATTATTGATTAATTAACCTTAATTAATCAACCTTTAATTACATCATTAATTATATAAACTAATGATTTCTAATTACATTTTAATTTATCCTAATCTAAATTAATTACATTAAGTAATTAATCATTAATCAAACCACAAATATTAATCACTCTTGATTAATCTCTACCAGTATTTAACTACTTTTTTATTTACTTCATTAAAAAAATTAATTACTTCTTAATTAATTATCTTAATTAATCTCTTGATTAGTTACACAAAGTAATTATAACCAAATTACTTCTATTAACAAATCATTATTCAACTAATTACATCCAGTAATTATTAATTAATTACTTCCCTAAGTAATTATATTTTATTAATTACATTAAGTAATTACCTATCAAACCACCCAATGATTATTCTAAATTAATTAAACTTAATTAATTAACTTAAACCTTAATTAATTAATTCAAACCCTTAATTACTAAATTAATTAAGCCAAATCATTAATTAATTGAATTAATTAATTATCGATTTTAATTACCCTAATAATTTAATGAATTAGAAATCATTAAGCCCTTATTAACTTTAAAATGAAAACATTTTCTTATTTATGATTTAAGTTTAAAACAATTTAAAACCCAAATACTTCGAGTCAAGCAACAATTAACTCGAGAACCAATCAAAACCAAAGTTACTAGATCATCAGTGCACAGTGCACACACACGGTGCCGTTGATCATCTCCGGCCATCACCGTTGATCTTCTCAGATCGGTTAACACCCAATTTATTTTATTTATATTTTAGAATCCCAAATTATACTTATCCAATCATAACACAGCACAATTAAATTCCCAAATTAATCTTTCACAGTACATAAATAAAATGCATCATCAATTATGAAAAAAAATTATATTGTGGGGAATCCAGTTGGATCCCTCCAACCCGTTTCCCTGCATCCACAGATGTTAGCACAAGAATAAATATCAATCAGATTTGATAATAATTATCACATACAACTAAACAACCAATCAACAGTTTAAATATTAACTATTTAAATTAAATGGTACCCAGATGTGAGTGAGATTGACCCACCTTAAGTTTCGACGGGCTTTTTAAATTTTAATTAAATCAAACCGTTCGACTTAATTCAAAATTTTCGCTTGCTCCATACGCCTCTAGATCTGCTACAGCACGTAGATCGCGTCGCTGCGATTTCAGCGCTTCTTGTTTCGTTTGAATCTGATAACGTATGCAATAGTTATTCAGTTTTAAAGATTTTAAATAAAATTTAAACTAAATTCCTTTTTTTTAATTACCGTCGGTCGCAGGATTTGCTCGCAAGAACCAAAATCGCGCAACTTCTTCCCCCTCACGCTCGCGTCCAGTATCTTCAAACCCATAATCGCCTACTAGGTCACGCTAACACGGCCACCACGTCGTCGACGAACCCAATCCACTAACACCCGGACGTGCGCCATCCCCACCTCCTCCTTCGGCCAAAGAATAGCGAAGCTCGACGCTCCCATTCACGAGCAAACTCGACTCGAATGGCTGACTAACACGGCAGAATTTTAGCTTCAAACGACGACGATCGCCTAAATCCACCGTTAGATCTAAAGCCCTCGCCGAGCTCTCCGATCTTCCAATTGGAAGTTTCTTGAATAGATGTAAGGATTGAGATGAAATTAAGGGAAAACAAAGGACGATTTCGGCCATTAATTGCATAGAATGACGGCTGTGTTGTTTTCTAGGGTTTCCTTGAGTTGAGTGCATTTATAAACGTATATCTATATTATTTTAATATTAAATTCAATTTTAACGAGCATTTACAAACGAACTCCAAAACACACGTGCTGTCAGGCATTTATAAGGTTTTACCCGCATTCCAAACACAATGGAATGTGTTTTGGAGACTAATTCGATCGTATGCGCGAGTTACGGAAATAAACGATCAATTTTAAATTAAGTCGATTAAAATAGTTTCTATGCGTTTTGAGCTGCCAGGGTCAAACGACAACTCCGATTGCTATGAAAATTAAAATCCGATAATAACTAACTATTACGGATCCAATGGAGCTGGTTTCGTCAAATTCCGAGACAATGCCCCGAAAATCTATTTTAATTCGTCGATAAGTTCGAGCGATTTTCAAAATCGTTGAAATCACTTAAAATTTTACTAACTCTATTATAAATCATATAGAATTTATAATCATATTTGGAACCATTATGATTCATTTCGAATCAAAATCTGATTATTTGCATTATTATATTGTTAACTTCCATATATAAAATCCCAAATTTAATTTACGACTTTTGATTCCATTCAAAAGTCAAATACTAAAATTCAAATTCAACTATACTTTAAATCAATTTAGAAATTGTTTCCATAACCATTTATTCCTAGATTTACTAATTATCCCAATTCCAAATATTTAATTATTGTTATTCAAATCCAATTAAATTGCCATATTTGAAATTTTAACTAATTTTATTAATTTAACCAACATCTTTTTATTCAAAGTCAAATTATAATTCACATTCAACATTTAAAATGAATTAAATGTTCAAATATAATGACCAAAATTCCGGGTCGTTATAGATTATTAACCTTTTATTTTTAAATAATTAACCTTTTATTTTTCAATTATCCTTTAATTAATTATCTTTAATTAATTAATTAATTAACCCTTTAATTAATTACCATTTAATTAATTATCTTTAATTAATTACAATAAGTGATTATCCTTAATCGGTTATATCGAAAATTAATTACATTGAGTAATTACCTTTTATCTTTTGATTAATCAACGTTAATAATTAATTAATCACTTTTAGTCAATACTTAATTGACCTTAAATATGTAATTAATTATCCTTAATTATTTATTAATTAATCCCTAATTATTAATTTATTAACCTTTAATTAATCTTTAATTAAATAATCATTCTTTAAGTAATTATATTAACAAATCATTAATTACTTAAAAGATAAACCATTTTATCTTTATTAATTAATCATTCAAACCTTGTTTAATAAATCTTGCAATTAATTATCATTGAACACTTAACTTATACTCTAAGCTAAATTAAGAACTTAAACACTTCATCCTTTAATCATTTACTTAATCACAATATTAAATTTATTTAAGAAATAAATTAAAAAAATTCCTCTCAAAACAAGGATTATATATTAAAACATTTTTAAACTCAAAATATTTATTTCTAAAACTTTTAAACACATTCCAAACTTAATTAGATATTCATTATATAAAAACAATAAGTTAAGAAAATTGTTTTGAATTAAAACTTTTGATCTGTTTTAAAGTTAAATCTTGCTATTTCAAATACTTCGGGACCAACCCGAGAACAACCCCGATACGAACCCGAGCTCCCGCGTAACCTTTTCCTCTTCAAGAAAAACACGAAACATCCTCGGCGACAACCCGAGCAATTTCCTTTCTTCCTTAAAATTTCAACATCATCAGACATTGATGATATTGTGTGCATGTGCACCACAAATCGGCTCACCTCCGACCAAGGTCCTGACCGCCATCGAGTCGCCAACCTTCCCCTCTAACACCACGACCACTCCGATCAATGAGCAATTTTGAAAATCGAATTTAAGCCATCTCGACAACCTCCTGGAACAACAACTCCTCTAAGAACTACCTCGCCAGACCACCTTCGACCACGAGAAATCACACTACTTCGACCAGAGCTTCATTTCTGACCTACGCCTTCATCCCCCCAGGTGCGATAGCTTCCAGTCCACCCACGACAACGAAAAAGCCTCGATTTCAACCACGACCGAACAGGCCCTTGAAACCCTACTACTATGTCATCCAGTCACCATAGCCACCTAAATTTTAAACGAGTATTTTTCCCTTGATCTCACCTTTTCGAACTACCTTTAACATCCAGCATGACCCACCCATCATCGCGGTTCATCGGAATTTCTCGAATAAACGAAAATCGATCATCTCAAAATATTTCAACATTCAAAATGTTAAAAAATATGATTTCCACATATAAATTCATGTTTTTGCAACACAAATCAAATTGTATAATCAAAACAAATAATTTTAAAAATCGAATTTCTGATTCATTTTGATTTTTATGCTGTCATTTCTTATTTTCGAATAAATGCATAACATAAATATTTGAAATAATTTTTAAAATTTGATCCAGGTGGGCATGAACATTTTTCTTTTAAAGATTATTTCATAAATCTTTCTAGATTTCGAGATATGATTTTATTTTATGAAGATTAACTGCCTGTAATACAGCAGAGAGGTGTAGGGGCAGGACACAGACATGAACACCTCAATTCACACATATACATGTACATCTATTTGCAGATATATACACATTCATACAATATTATCATCATAAGCATAAGAAACAAAAGAACTGGTTTTAAAAATAATGTTTGCTCACCTTGAATTGAAGATAGAGAAGAACAGAGAAAAATTTTTAGGCCAGGAATTTTGCATGCTTGATTTGTTTTAAAGCTTCCAGTTTGAAATTTGCTGGATTGTATTTGTTTTCCACTTTTGCTTTGGGTTAATGTTGAATTTGATTCGCTTCTTTGAACTGCCATTGGTTCAAAACCGGAATTTTTTTTGCTTTAAGCTTGATTCCAGGTTCCAAAATCTAAAGAGGTTTGTTTATTTAATCTTCTTTCCTCTTTTTCCAGGCTTTAGTTTGAGATGCTTTGCTTATTTGTTTTGAATCTAAATCTTGCTTCAAATTTAAAATGGTTTGATCTTGATCTTGTTTTCCAGATTTGTTTCCAGACTTTGACAAAATTGTTTTGATTTTCCCCTCTTTTTTTTCTTCTTTTCTAGGTTTCGGATCTTTTTCTTTTGATCTATTATTTGGTTTGAGGTTTGAAAATTATGAACTGAGAATAACCTGATTTTCTTTTTAGTATTTTTTTTTTCGAAATTTTATAAAACCATTTTGCCACTTGTATATTATGTTGACACTTACTATGTTCATGATATTATAAATTTACAATTGTCGAAACAATAACTTTTATGTTTATACCAACTTTAGTTGTAACGGTCCTGACTCGACCTTCGAAAATCGGCACCAAATACTACACTCGTATTCAAATGCCGCCATCCAAACGTCGAATTTGGTTCGCCAGAGCTTATAACACATTAAGTAGAACAACACGGCGGAAGAAAAAGAAATAATACATTTGATACAATAACCGATACAATGATGATACAACAGAATGATATAATAGATATCAATACTATCAGAGATACAAGAAATAGCAGCAGAAAGATAATGTCTTCAATGCCAACTCTAAGAACTCCATCTTCAATCCAAAGCTAGCTCGAACCCTCATCAAGTTGCACAAAGCTAAGCAAGGTCGTCCGTGAATGTTGAAGTGTAGCAAATACGATCCACAAATACAAAAGACTTCAAAGGCTAACGAATCAATTTCTACTATTCGACTATCTGAAAAACACAACTCTAGACTGCCCGTGTGGAAAATAGTGGGCACCCAGAGTTTAGGAAAGGAACAATAAACTCCAGGTCAGACGTAGGACTGGGTGAGCAAAAAAAAATAGTTTTTATCTTTAAAACAAACAACAAAAGCTTTTAAAATAAATCAGCAATGCTTTTTGGAAAATGAAACTACCATAAGGCCTCCCGCCACACACACAATGCAAACGCAGTATTGGAGGAGATTTCTCCGTATAATAGTCAAAAATGCTTGATACGAGAAAAATTTCTTTGATATTATTACTAATGCATAATGTAGAAAAAATATTTCGAAAGTATAATATTAATCTTAGCCAGCATATAACATTTCGTCGTATGCCTACTATAGCTACCATGTTCAACAGCAGGTTACCGCCACATTCCATGGCAGGTTATACAACTAAAAACTGTACAGGGCGCGCATTGTTTTGATTGGATTTTCCAACAAATGGTCAGACTAAGGAACTTCCTATTGCCACATGGGAATGCCTCTAGAGGGACGCCTCGAGAACCTACCCGACTCTCTGCAAACACAAGGCCGGCTACCCCCTTCCCGGGGAGTAAAACCTAAGATATGCCACCCCCGGTCCTTTGGGACCTTTATTCGAGGATCCTCTACGCCAACAATATCACATAGTAATAAATATACTACATTGCCCACATGAGTAAGTATCTGGGCTCCATACCATGATACCACCCTTTTCCAGAAGGAATGGTCATACCCTAGGGTAGCTACCCCTGAAACCTTGCCGCATCTTTCCTGTTTCGTCCATTACAAGTTTGTGAGGCTTGATGAGGTCTTGTCCACAAAGCTACGCTTTTTCACAAAGCCATGCTTTGATCAACAAATGATTAGCAGCACTTCGTATGCCACATTACCAAATTAGGAATGTACCATTAGTAACCATCAACTACATAACCTCTGAGCTCGTACGTCTCAGAGAAGGGTGTTAAGCTAGGAGAATAAATCTCCGCCACCAAACAGAAATGTATTTGATAGAAACTGGTTTTACATCTCAAAGTGTAATGTCAGACACACATCCATACAAGTTTGTTCTGGGTTCGAACAGAACCGAAGGCACTTCCGAAGAAGCCATTGTAAATCCGGGTATTCACAATCCCGATCGGACTTTCCATCACTTAGGGAATCTCTATACCGACGCGACTCAGTGCAGAGACAATCGACGGGTTATCCTTTCGTTCTCGAAAATACCCGGTCTTCACCATCGGTCTTCAAATTCTATTCATAACGTCGTATCATTATTCGAAATGGGTTATATGACACAAGGTCCTCTCCCGGCTAAACCGAATAATGAGCGCAATGTTCAAAAACATATGGATATTGGATTTCAGTTAAGTCACAACTTATTATCCAAAACCATTCTTTAAATGGTTTAAAACAAATTACCATTTCAAATCTTTTTAAACAAAAAGGTTCATTTCACAAAGTTTACCAATTTTCCACAAAGGTTCATTCACGGCTTTTCAAAACAATTCCATTTCAAATTGGATTAACTTACCCAATCTTTAACTTAAAGATTAAATTCATAACTTTCAAAGCATTTCCAATTCAAATCTTGTATATGAAAGATATACCATTTAAAATCCTCTTAGATTTCAAAACAAGGTTTAATAATCTTTCACATAAGTTAAAGCTGATTACATTTACCTTAGTTAAAGCCATTCTAGTATAAAACTTGGTTTTAAATTTAAATTTCCAAAACAATACTTTTTAAATGGTTAAAAACCCGTATAAAACACCTTTATAACTTGTATAATCTTTTTAAACCATAGATCCCAAATTATTGAATTCAATTTCAAATATTGAATTCAAATTTAAATCAAATTATTAAATTTCAAAACTTTATTAAGTTATTCAAAATAACTTTTATTTTTGAAAATCATTTCCAAAAGTTTTCAATTCCAATTCCAAAATTATTTTAGATTCAAAAATTCAATCTTTAAAATTGTGAAAAATCTATGACTTAACCGATTTCCACGCGAAATCCATATCTGTGTATGTATAGTGTGGTCCGGGGGTTTTACACAATAGTGTAACATCATTCAATCATCACAGATTCAATCATATCAATCTCGATAAGCGGTATAATCCATAACGCTTATCCTTATTCATGGATTCATAGATAAAGTAAACTTATCAATCACAAAGATTCACTATTACAATTTGATATGGGTTTCGGATAACCAACTGGAATCCGACTCCCTGTCGCATCGAAATGCAAATGCTGTTTTACGGGCCAAGCGGTTTTCATATTCACGCAGAAACAAATCACAAATATCACAATTCAGCACAAAGCAATTCACATCACAAAGTATCACAATCATAAAAGGGGTATTAATCAGCTCAAGGCACTTCATACAATTCAGACATCCATAAGTAAAATCAATTAATTATTTGATTAATTTAAATCAGATTAATGACTTATGAATAAACACTAATCCTGGTTAATTAATATTAATTAATTATAAATCATTTTGATTAATTATCCTTTAATCAATTATTAATTAACCTTTAATAATAAATTGATTAACCTTTAATCATTAAATAATTATCCTTTAATTAATTATCCTTAAATAATTACATTTATTAATTAACCATTAATTAATTACCATATAATTAACTACAATAAGTAATTATCCCTAATAAATTTCACTAATTAATTAACCTTTAATTCATTATCCTCAAATTAATCACCTGAATTAATTAATCACATAAATCAATTATCCTTAAATTATAAATTAATTAACCTTTTAATCATTAATTAATTACCAAAATCATGTAATTAATTAACCTTAATCAATATTAAATAAATCTTTGATTAATCTTTAATTAAACCTCTGATTAAGTAATTTTTCTTTGAGTAATTAATCTATAATTACTTTTATTAATAAGACCTCAAATATTTAAGATAAATCATTTATCTTGACTATCACTTAATTACATCATCAAATTAAATTTGAAGACACTTAGGGTAATTTAGCTGATTAACTTAATATGATTATTCAAGACAAAAACAAGTTTTAAAATCATTTAAATTTAGATTTGGGGTTTGTTTTGAAAATTTTGTTAGTACTTTTCTTTTGGAAATTTAATTTATATAACTTTGTTTTAATTCGTTTTAAAACTAAATCCTTTCATAATTTTTTAAACTTGCTTAAATTATCAAACTCAGGAAACTCGAGCCAAAACCGTTAAAAACTCGAGCAATCACACGTTTTACCCGAGCTCACCTTCGAGTTCTTTCCCGCGCCTCATATCTTTTATATTTTAAAAACCTGTTCTTGTTTTAAATTCGAAAACCTGGTAACTTACCTCAAATAGCCCGAGACCATCAAACAAAACCCGACGAAATCACTATCTACTTCGAGTTGGACCCTGAGCTCGCTTCTTCTTCCCAAAGCAAACTACTGACACCACCAATACACGTACACGTGCACATACGATCGGAGCTTCTCCGATCGTCGCCGAGCCCCTCCACAAATCATCATTGACTTCATCGACCATCCCCAAATGCCTAGCTCTGATGATTTCATCGGAATTCGAAATTGGCAACTCAGTCCATTTTTGGACTTAAACCTAACATCAGTAAATTACCTCGTACTATCGCCACTGATCAACGGAAACCACGTGCTCACGTTTGGAACCTTGCCTGAGCTCCATGCTTCATTTCCTCTAGGACCGGTCGCCTACGATGCTATGGGGACGACGCGGTAACCCTACAATCGACCATGACCAAAAACTGGGTTTAAACCCTATTGCTTCCACGTCCAGCCACTATGGCAGACTTGATCTCCATCGAGTATTTTTCCCTTATTCTACAATCTTCCAAGCTACCCTCGACGTCGGCCATGACCATCCTTTCCACGCCGATCGCCGGAATTTGGCAAATTCCTATTTACCGTTCAACTTCAAATTTCTCGAGCAATACAATACTAAAAATCTCGATTCTTCCTCTAAAATTCATGATTTAGGAAGACGAGCAAGATTATGTAATTAAAACTCAGATTTCAATCAACTAAAATTTGAACAAATTTTGATTTTTACTGTGTTTTAATATTTTCCAGTAAACCCCTTTACTTATAATACTTAAAAAAATAATTTTAGAATTAAGATCTTGCCAATTCTAACTTGATTCATTTAGACATCAAAGTCTATAGATGATCAAAAGGTGGGATTTTAATTTTTTTGGCAGGTTTTTAAATCCTGGAACTAAGAACAGAAGAAATTACTCCCTGTTCTAGGCATGCACAGGCAATTTTATACAGAGTATTTCAAACTAAAAATCCAGTCAAAACATCCATGCAAACATTATATATATTATCACTACTCGGATTATTCTCATGCATCAAGTAAATTAGGATTTTTTTTAGCTCTGAAATAAGAAGAGTTTACTCACATTGTTCAAAAAAAGAACAGAGAAGCAGGTTCTATTTTTAAATCTGGGATCTTACTTAATTACTTAATCCTTTGCCTTTGATTTTCTGTTTTAAACTGATTTAAATCCTGTAAGTGCTAAACAGAGGTGTATATGTATATATTCATACTTGTATCCAGACAGCAATCATATTTCTCAAACAACATTCAACATGCAAACCAAAGTAGAAAAAAAGTTTTAAGGGTTTTATGTTTTAAATCTGTATGATATAACAGGGATTTACACATATTCACAGGCATGCATCCATCACAGTATATATATATTCACATACATACAGACATGCAACAGAACAAGCATTTATCATTGCATATAACACAGTTTGGGGTATGTATGCTCACCTGGAGTTGAAGTGGAGAAGAACAGAGCAGAAAATTTGAAAACTGGGTATTTTGAATCTTCTTGTTCCAGCTTGTATTTGCCTTGAAACTTTGCTTGTTTGATCTATTGATGTTGAGACCGATCTCAGGTTTGAAGATGTTAGCTGACCAGGTTTTGATTTCAAGTTGAATCTGCATTTTAATTTCCAGGTTGAAGATGATTTCTTCTTTTTTCTCTGCTCCAGGTTGAAAGCTTTAGAATTATTTTGCTTTTTCTTGAGCTTTGAATTGAAACTTGTTGTAGCTGTTTAAAGCTTTGAATTCTTTTCAGGTTGAACTCAAAACAATCTTGATCTCCAGGTTTTGAAATTGATTTGCATGATTCCAGGCTTTGTTTTCAAACTTGTTTCAAATTTTTTATTTCGGTTTTGAGATTTGAGGAGGATTTGAGAAGAGAATGGCATTTTTTTCTGATGATTTTTTTTTTCTACTTTATTTTTTTCCTTGGGTGCTGAGATTTGAGATGCCCAAATCTATGTTACTGTATATACAGATTTGCTGAGACTAAAAAAGTTTGAATATGGGAAGATGAAAGGTTTTTGTAATTTTTTTTTAATTTTATTATTTTATTTAAGCAATGATAGTGAAGGCCGTTTGTAAAAAATCATCATGAGGCCTCAATGTATGATTACATCTTTACTCCATCTCCTTTATGTTTAAATCCCTTTCTCTAATTTATTTACAAATTTTGTTTTTTAAATCCTTAAGCATTTATATTTTCATATCCTAACATATGTTTATATTCACATAGGTGTATGCTTATACTTTCAAAATATACATTGATTTCAAAAGATAACTTTCAAATCAATATACATTAAAATTTTAGAAATCAAACTTTTACTAGTTTAAAACATAGAGTTTTAAATTCAATTCATTTTCAAAATGTTTACTATTAGAAATTTATATTCTTATATATTTATACAATTTACATTCATACATTCTTTATTATCCATTTTTGTACAACTTTTTTTTTTAAAAAAGAAAAAGAAAAGGAGGATTTAAAAATTTTGATTTCATACTAACAAATAGTCACATTTATTTATATAAGAGAATTAAATCAAAAAAATAAATCTTTTGAAATTTATTACATCTTCCAAATATTAGTATAATTAAAAATTTTGAAAACAAACTGTCATTAACTTTTTATTAACCTCAAAGCTTTTAATTTCTATTTTATTTTTAATACGTTTTATTTTGAAATTCAATATTTATTTGTAAGATACTTATGCTTAATTTTCAAATTAAATTTCTATTTATAATCAAAAATTATTTATTTATTCTAGAAATCTCTAATTAGTTCACAATTTATTTTCAAAAATTAATTTAATTGCTAAATTAAACTTGGTAAAATTTCAGGAATGTTACAGATTCCCTCCTTAAAAAAATTTCATCTCCGAAATTTGCAAGGGAGACAACAAAGAATGGATAAATACACGGATATAGAGAATCGAGTCACAAATCAAGCCGATTACCTATTCTGTATTTGGCTTACCGAATCAGAATATCAATAATAGATACGAGAATAAACTCATTCGAAACTATACAAGATACTCGGGCCACCAGATCTACGGAATATACATGGGCATTGGTTAGTTCGAAGGGATAACTAACCGTTCGTAGTATGTATCTGGACCCAAAAGAACAAACAAATGGATTCAATCTTTTAAAATTCTCAAACACTAGATATGGATTCCAAACTTAAGTCGAAACACGCCAAATTATATGTATCTTGTCCCTCTTTGGACTTTGATACTCACAAGAAATTATAATAGAATTTTGAATTTTGGTTATAATCGAACTCGTTTTATCGATACAATTTATTTGACTTTATATTTTAGTTAACCAATTTATTTCAATTTAAATTTCGCTAAAGCAAAAATGAAAAGCAGATAGAAATTGGACGAAGAGAATACGAAATAGAGATTTATCTACAGGATTCGTAGGGCCACCATCACCCCGAAGCTTCTTCTTCGAGCTGCCACGAAGCAATCAAAGAATTGAAAAGACAAATTAAAGGAGTTTGATAAGAAATTTGTTTCCACTGTTGCAGGGTATTGACCATTAGTAGTGGTGCTCCCCTGTCCCTTATCTCATCCTCTTCTTGCACTCATACTAACTATCAGTGGATAGTGAGAGAATTTACTGAGGCATTCGAACGAATATATTAGGAATATACTCATTCTAGGGTATACTTCACCCTATATCTAATGAGTTACCTAATGTGCTATACTCCTGAGCTAAAGTTTTCAACCTTCAGCTCTGATACCACTGTAACGATCTTGACTCGACCTTCGAAAATTGGCACCGAATACTACACTCGTATTCAAATGCCGCAGATCCAAACGTCGAATCTGGTTCGCCGGAGCTTATAACACATTAAGTAAAACAACCCAGCAGAAGAAAAAGAAATAATACATTTGATACAGTAACTGATACAATGATGATACAACAGAATGATATAATAGATACCAATACTATCAGAGATACAAGAAATTGCAGCGGAAAGATAATGTCTTCAATGCCAACTCCAAGAACTCCATCTTCAATCCAAAGCTAGCTCAAACCCTCATCAAGTTGCACAAAGCTAAGCAAGGTCATCCGTGAATGTTGAAGTGTAGCAAATACTATCCACAAATCCAAAAGACTTCGAAGGCTAACGAATCAATTCTTACTATTCGACTATCAGAAAAACCCAACTCTAGACTGCCCGTATGAAAAATAGTGGGCACCCAGAGTTTAGGAAATGAATAATAAACTCCAGGTCAGTCGTGGGACTGGTGTGAGCAAACAAAAACAGTTTTTATCTTTAAAACAAACAACAAAAGCTTTTAAAATAAATCCGCAATGCTTTTTGGAAAATGAAACTACCATAAGGCCTCCCGCCACACACACAACGCAAATGCAGAATTGGAGGAGATTTCTCCTTATGATAGTCAAAAATGCTTGATACGAGAAAAATTTCTTTGATATTATTATTAGTGCATAGTGTAGAAAAAATATTTCGAAAGTATAATATTAATCTTAGCCAGCATACAACATTTCGTCGTATGCCTACTATAGCTACCATGTTTAATAGCAGGTTACCGCCACATTCCATGGCAGGTTATACAACTAAAAACCGTATAGGGTGCGTATTGTTTTGATTAGATTTTCCAAAAAATGGTCAGGTTAAGGAACTTTCTATTGCCACATGGGAACGCCTCTGGAGGGACGCCCCGAGAACCTACCCGGCTCTCTGCTAACACAAGGCCGACTACCCCCTTTCCGGGGAGTAAAACCTAAGATATGCCACCCCCAGTCCTTTGGGACCTTTATCCGAGGATCCTCTACACCAACAACATCACACAGTAATAATTATACTACAGTGCCCACATGAGTAAGTATATGGGCTCCATACCATGATACCACCCTTTTCCAAAAGGAATGGTCATACCCTAGGGGAGCTACCCTTGAAACCTTACCGCATCTTTCCTATTTCGTCCATTACCGGTTTGTGAGGCTCGATGAGGTCTCGTTCACAAAGCTACGCTTTTTCACAAAGCCATGCTTTGATCAAAAAATGACCAGCAGCACTTCATATGCCACGTTACCAAATTGAGAATGCACCACTAGTAATCATCAACTACATAACCTCTGAGCTCGTACGTCTCAGAGAAGGGTGTTAAACTAAGAGAATAAATCTCCGCCACCAAACAAAAATGTATTTGATAGAAAATGGTTTTACATCTCAAAGTGTAATGTTAGACACACATCCATACAAGTCTGTTCTGGGTTCGAACAGAACCGAAGGCACTTCCAAAGAATCCCTTGCAAATCCAGGTATTCACAATCCCGATCGGACTTTCCATCACTTAGGGAATCTCTATATCGACGCGACTCGATGCAGAGACAATCGACAGGTTATCCTTTCGTTCTCGAAAATACCCGGTCTTCTCCACCGGTCTTCAAATGCTATCCATAACGTCGTATCATTATTCGAAATGGGTTATATGACACAAGGTCTTCTCCCAGCTAAACCGAATAATGAGCGTAATGTTTAAAAACATATGGATATTGGATTTCAGTTAAGTCACAACTTATTATCCAAAACCATTCTTTAAATGGTTTAAAAAAAATTACCATTTCAAATCTTTTTAAACAAAAAGGTTCATTTCACAAAGTTTACCAATTTTCCACAAAGGTTCATTCACGGCTTTTCAAAACAATTCCATTTCAAATTTGATTAACTTACCCAATCTTTAACTTAAAGATTAAATTCATAACTTTCAAACCATTTCCAATTGAAATCTTGTATATGGAAGATATACCATTTAAAATCCTCTTAGATTTCAAAACAAGGTTTAATAATCTTTCACATAAGTTAAAGCTGATTACATTTACCTAAGTTAAAGCCATTCAAGTATAAAACTTGGGTTTAAATTTAAATTTCCAAAACAATACTTTTTAAATGGTTAAAAACCCATATAAAACACCTTTATAACTTGTATAATCTTTTTAAACCATAGATCCCAAATTATTGAATTCAATTTCAAATATTGAATTCAAATTTAAATCAAATTATTTAACTTTCAAAACTTATTAAGTTATTCAAAATAACTTTTATTTTTGAAACCCATTTCCAAAAGTTTTCAATTTCAATACCAAAACTATTTTAGATTTAAAAATTCAATCTTTAAAATTGTTAAAAATCTACGACTTAACCGATTTCCACGTGAAATCCATATTTATGTGTGTATAGTTTGGTCCGGGGGTTTTACACAATTGTGCAACATCATTCAATCATCACAGATTCAATCATATCAATCTCGATAAGCGGTATAATCCATAACGCTTATCCTTATTCACAGATTCATAGATAAAGTAAATTTATCAATCAAAAAGATCCACCATTACGATTCGATGTGGGTTTCGGATAACCAACTGGAATCCGACTCCCTATCGCATCGAAATTCAAATGCCGTTTTACGGACCAAGGGTTTTCATATTCACGCAGAAACAAATCATAAATATCATAATTCATCACAAAGCAATTCACATCATAAAGTATCACAATCATAACAGGGGTACTAATCAGCTCAAGGCACTTCATACAATTCAAACATCCATAAGTAAAATCAGTTAATTATCTGATTAATTTAAATCAGATTAATGACTTATGAACAAAAACTAATCGTGGTTAATTAATATTAATTAATTATAAATCATTTTGATTTATTATCCTTTAATCAATTATTAATTAACCTTTAATAATAAATTGATTAACCTTTAATCATTAAATAATTATCCTTTAATTAATTATACTTAATTAATTACATTGATTAATTAACCATTTAATAAATTACCATTTAATTAACTACAATAAGTAATTATCCCTAATAAATTTCATTTATTAATTAACCTTTAATTAATTATCCTCAAATTAATCACCTAAATTAATTAATCACATAAATCAATTATCCTTAAATTATAAATTAATTAACCTTTTAATCATTAATAATTACCTAAATCATGTAATTAATTAACCTTAATCAATCTTTAAATAAATCTTTGATTAATCTTTAATTAAACCTCTGATTAAGTAATTTTTCTTTGAGTAATTGATCTTTAATTACTTTTATTAATAAGACCTCAAATATTTAAGATAAATCATTTATCTCGACTATCACTTAATTACATCATCAAATTAAATTTGAAGACACTTAGGGTAATTTAAATGATTAACTTAATATGATTATTCAAAACCAAAACAAGTTTTAAAATCATCTAAATTTAGATTTGGGGTCTGTTTTGAAAATTTTGTTAATACTTTTCTTTTGGAAATTTAATTTATATAACTTTGTTTTTATTTGTTTTAAAACTAAATCCTTTTACAATTTTTAAAACTTGCTTAAATTATCAAACTCAGGAAACCCGAGCCAAAACAGTTAAAAACTCGAGCTATCACACGTTTTACCCGAGCTCACTTTCGAGTTCTTTCCCGCATCTCATATCTTCTATATTTTAAAAAACTGTTCTTGTTTTAAATTCGAAAACCTGGTAACTTACCTCAAATAGCCCGAGACCATTAAAAAAACCCAGGCAAAATCACAATCTACTTCGTGTTTGACCCCGAGCTCGCTTCTTCTTCCCAAAGCAAACTACTGACACCACCAATGCATGTACATGTGCACATACGATCGGAGCTTCCCCAATCGTCGTCGAGCCCGTCCATAAGTCATCATTGACTTCATCGATCATCCCTAAATGCCCAGCTCCGATGATTTCATCGGAATTCGAAATTGGCTACTCGGTCCATTTCTAGACTTAAACCTAACATCAGTAAATCGCCTTGTACTATCGCCACTGATCAACGGAAACCACGTGCTCACGTTTGGAACCTTGCCTGAGCTCCATGCTTCATTTCCTCTAGGGCCGGTCGCCTACGATGCTATGGGGACGACGCGGCAACCCTACAATCGACCACGACCAAAAACTGGGTTATAACCCTATTGCTTCCACGTCCGGCCACCACGAACAAATTTGATCTCCATCGAGTATTTTTCCCTTGTTCTACAATCTTCCAAGCTACCCTCGACGTCGGCCATGACCATCCTTTCCACATCGATCGCCGGAATTTGGCGAATTCCTATTTACTGTTCAACTTCAAATTTCTCGAGCAATACAATACTAAAAATCTCGATTCTTCCTCTAAAATTCATGATTTAGGAAGACGATCAAGATTATGTAATTAAAACTCAGATTTCAATCAACTAAAATTTGAACAAATTTCGATTTTTACCGTGTTTTAATATTTTCCAGTAAACCCCTTTACTTATCATACTTATAAAATATTTTTAGAATTAAGATCTTGCCAATTCTAACTTGACTCATATAAACATCAAAGTCTATAGATGATCAAAAGATGGGAATTTAATTTTTTTGGTAGGTTTTTAAATCCTCGAACTAAGAACAGAAGAAATTACTCCCTGTTCTAGGCATGCACAGGAAATTTTATACAGAGTATTTCAAACTAAAAATCCAGTCAAAACATCCATGCAAACATTATATATATATCACTACTCAGATTAATCTCATGCATCAAGTAAATTAGGATTTTTTTAGCTTTGAAATAAGAAGAGTTTACTCACATTGTTCAAAAAAAAAGAACAGAGAAGCAGGTTCTATTTTTAAATCTGGGATCTTACTTAATTACTTAATCCTTTGCCTTTGATTTTATGTTTTAAACTGATTTAAATCCTGCAAGCGCTAAACAGAGGTGTATATGTATATATTCATACTTGTATCCAGACAGCAATCATATTTCTCAAACAACATTCAGCATGCAAACCAAAGTAAAAAAAAGTTTTAAGGATTTTATGTTTTAAATCTGTAAGATATAATAGGGATTTACGCATATTCACAAGCATGCATCCATCACAGTGTATATATATTCACATACATACAGACATGCAACAGAACAAGCATTTATCATTGCATATAACACAGTTTGGGGTATGTATGCTCACCTGGAGTTGAAGTGGAGAAGAACAGAGCATAAAATTTGAAAACAGGGTATTTTAAATCTTCTTGTTCCCGCTTGTATCTGCCTTAAAACTTTTCTTGTTTGATTTATTGATGTTGAGACTGATCTCAGGTTTGAAGATGTTAGCTGACCAGGTTTTGTTTTCAAGTTGAATCTGCATTTTAATTTCCAGGTTGAAGAAGATTTCTTCTTTTTACTCTGCTCCAGGTTGAAAGCTTTAGAATTATTTTGCTTTTTCTTGAGCTTTGAATTGATACTTGTTGAAGCTGTTTGAAGCTTGGAATTCTTTTTAGGTTGAACTCAAAACAATCTTGATTTCCAGGTTTTGAAATTGATTTGCCTGATTCCGGGCTTTGTTTTCAAACTTGTTTCAGATTTTTGATTTCGGTTCTAAGATTTGAAGAGGATTTGAGAAGAGAATGGCATTTTTTTCTAATGATTTTTTTCTTTCTACTTTATTTTTTTCCTTAGGTGTTCAGATTTGAGATTCCAAAATCTATTTTACTGTATATACAGATTTGCTGAGACTAAAAAAATTTGTATATGGGAAGATGAAAGGTTTTGGTAATTTTTTTTTAATTTTATTATTTTATTTAAAGGCCATTTGTAAAAAATCATCATGAGGCCTTAATGTATGTTTACTTCTTTACTCCATCTTCTTTATGTTTAAATCCCTTTCTCTAATTTATTTACAAATTTTGTTTTTAAATCTTTAAGCATTTATATTTTCATATCCTAACATATGTTTATATTCACATAGGTGTATGCTTATACTTTCAAAATATACATTGATTTCAAAAGATAACCTTCAAATCAATATACATTAAAATTTTAGAAATCGAAATTTTACTAATTTAAAACATAGAGTTTTAAATTCAATTCATTTTTAAAATGTTTACTATAAGAAATTTACATTCTTATATATTTATACAATCTACATCCATACATTCTTTATTATCCATTTTTGTACAACTTTTTTTAAAAAAAAAGAAAAAGAAAAGGATGATTTAAAATTTTTGATTTCATACTAACAAATAGTCACATTTATTTATATAAGAGAATTAAATCAAAAAAAAATCTTTTGAAATTTATTACATCTTCCAAATATTAGTATAATTAAAAATTTGGAAAACAAACTGTCATTAACTTTTTATTAATCTCAAAGCTTTTAATTTCTATTTTATTTTTAATACATTTTATTCTGAGATTCAATATTTATTTGTAAGATACTTATGCTTAAATTTCAAATTAAATTTCTATTTATAATCAAAAATTATTTATTTATTCTAGAAATCTCTAATTAATTCACAATTTATTTTCAAAAATTAATTTAATTGCCAAATTAAACTTGGTAAATTTTCAGGAATGTTGCATTAACTAAATTTTAAAAAATTTGTTTTAAACCCTTTTATCTTATGTTTTTACATGTTTATATAAATCTTAAGTATTATGTCTTTATCTTTTTTTTATTAACTAAATATTATGAGATAAGTATACAAATAAATTTTGAAATCAATTTATACATTAATAAGAAACCACATATATTTTATACACAAGGATTTAACTTAAATTAACCTTTTGAAGTTTATTATATTAAATTTAAAATAAAACTTTCAAATCACCATATTATAAATACAAAACCAAATTTTTTTCTATTAGTATTAAATTATAGAGTTTAACTTACAAATAACCTTTGAAAATTTACTATATTAAATTCAAATAAAATTTTCAAAATACATATGTTTATATTTATTATAGTTAGAAAAAAAGTTTCTATAAATTTCAAAATATAAAGTTTTAAATCCAATTTATTTTAAAAATACTCATATTTGAATTTCAAATCCAATATATTATTCAAAACATTTATTTTTACTTTTCAAATTGAAAAATTAATATACAATCAATTTGTATTTATAAATGAATAAACAAACAATATCTTTTTATAAATATATATTTTATTCATTCACAATCTATAAGTTTTTTCTAAATTCAACTTATTTTTCAATATATTTATATTTGAATTTCAAATCCAAATTTCAATTTATTTTCAATATTTATTTTGAATCTCAAATCCAAATTCTATTTAAAAATCAATTAATATACATATATAAAAAATAAAAAATATCTTGTTTTATTTGGAAAATTAAATTAGTTCACAATTTAAATCCACAAATTTATATCAATTACTAGATTTAATTTTTACTCAAAAATCGAGACCGTTACAAAAATCATGTTCGTAAAACATATTGAACATTATTTATGAAATAATGACTATTTTTCGGTGTCAATTGAAAAATATACACAATTTTATTTCAATGTGAATATTCATTATGAATTGAAACTGTAACTTGGTTTTTGTTTTTGCAACAAAATCGATGCATTGAAAATACTGAAGCGTTTAAAATTATTTACAATTATTTTGGAATTTTAGACCAAGCCGTAGTTTTGAGAAATAATTTTTATTATATGATTATGAATCATATGGTTCTAGTTAATTATATCTCAAACAATCAAGGGCAATGCACCCATCTAGTGGGAGCGTTATTGGAGTTGATGAACTCATCGGATTGATACATACAGATTTATGCGATCATAAGTTTATAAATACCAAAACATTTCTATGTTATTTGTTGTATTCACTGATGAGTCATCGTAGACATGGACGTGTGCATTTGATTTGCATGTATAAGTGTAAGATAAACTCATATAATATAAAATAAAAGTAAGTAATGTGACATGCAATAGAACTGATTCGATATGATCGAATGAGTGAGTATATTGGTAGGAGTTTCTTATGTACCTAATGTGAATAAAGATCTTGTTTCAAAAGGCCACTCCTCCGTATAATATATAATGATGTGTTGATAAGGAGTAATCGAACTTTGTTAGACAATGCACGATTAATGATGAGTGAGGTTAAATTAAATTCTTTCTATAAGGTGTGTACTTAAGCATAGTACGTAAGGTTAAAAATAGTATCATCCAAAAAATAGTTTACAAAACCATATAAAATAAGGGTTTATAAGAAAACCCTATATATCCTAGGCTAAGGAGTAGTGTTATTGTGCGAGTTGAAAGATTGCACATAATAATTGTATGTAAGGAATCTTGTATGAATCATCCCAAGAGAATTTTAGGAACGATAGTCATTTGATGACGAATTTATGTTGTCAACATAAATATATTATGAAATAATGCAAAATCAGTTTTATATAATTCAATTCATGAAATGCTTATGAATGCCCTTTCCATTGCATAGAGAAACAATTATTATTTTAAAAAATAACAACTTCACAGCGAAGGAATTTTTTAAGAAATTATTGGTATAAAAATGGATTTGGATATGATCCAACGATAAAACTAGTTACAATGAATGAAACGATATTGACCGAACCTAAATGAACATAAATAAATTAGAACGTCTAATGAGTATTCTTGTACATTAAAGACAAACTATGAATTTCTTATCAATGTTGAGAATAAATGTTCCTTAATTATTTAATTCTACCATTAAGAGTATTGACTCTATGATATGGTATGTTGCAAAAATCCGAAATAGATTCCAAGTACATTATCAAAATATTATCTTGATAGTTGTATCCGAAAGGATACGATCCTTTTGACTACAAATGTGTCATTAATAAAAAGACTAATGCAATTGTAATATAATGAGCCACATTGATAAGAATAATACCATAAATTTCAATTGTTGAAATTAACGTAATAGATTCACCATATGATGAGCTCAAGTAGGTTCGAATTTTGCTCACAAAATTATTGCATAGTTTGACTTTATGTTTTGGTACGTATGTGTTGAAATAGAAAAATACTAAATAATGATTTATAGTAAATTGTTTAGACATAATAACCAAAGAACCTCGAAGTCGGTGAGGGCGATATTGAGTTTGTAAGTTTTTGGATATGATCCAAGAACTGATATGAAAGTGTCATTCGACAAGCATAAAAATCAAACAAATGTATTGATAAGGATATCAAATAGTTTGATTGTTAATAAAAATGTAGAGGAAGCGTGTGTTCGTGAGAAAGAAAGTAAAATGATATATAGATATTTACTAACAATAAGTAAACAACAAATTGTTGATTGTTAACGATGTATTTGTGTTAAAATCATCTTTAGTTGTTTTAATACTCGACTTATAGTAAGTATAAAAGATGTTGCGAATGTCCTAAACGATATGCAATGACACCTTTTTAAAATGTTTAATATGGAATGTGTAAGATGGATTCCTTATGGATCGGCAATACAATTTATCATACATGTTATATTGTCTACGATATTATGATTTGTTTATGCATTTGATATATGAAGCAAATGTCAAATCGAAATTGATATCACTAAATGGTTTATTAAGGTGTCCTTGTGTATTTATGAAATACTGGAGAATTGTTTACAGAAAGAGTGAACTCCTTATGAAGGAATGTTCGGACTCAGTATACAGATGTATATGATATGAAATATGTGTAGTACTACAAAAGTTATATTAAGATATCACTAAACGGTTAATTAATTAAATAGTATACACATGTATATGATATATGTTTAGTACTATAAAGGTTATTGTATATAACTAATAAATATAAATGTTATATTAGGATAATATAAAATTATTTAAAATGTTAATTAATTAAAATTAACTAAATAAGATGTCATTAAAATAATATTATACATAAGACTATTATATAAGTAATGTAAAATATAAATGTTATTTGATAATAAAACTTATATAATATATAATATGAATGTATAATCAAAGGTGGAAAATTAAAGAAACCCTAAATAGACTTAAAGAATAGATACATATGCATATCTATGTATAACGTGATTTCCGATGTGTTCGACACTTGAATCACGAGGGTATTTCATAAAAAATACAATATTCCGTAAGTCAATATCACTCGGTATAATATATATTAAAGATTATGAATCTTTAATATAAAGTTGTCCTCTTTCATTTATAGATTAGTAGATTACTTACATATTTTTTAGTTGTTGAGCCTTTCTTAAGCTAGGGACGTTATGTGTAGTACTATTAATGTATTGAAAGACGAGGTAAGATAACTGCACATATTTGTTAAGCTTTACTCAAGATATGTGCATTATACTTAGGTCATCGTAAAATGATAGGTCTGAACGAATAGTTCCACTTTACTTGTTGAGTTTTTCTCAAGGTAAATGCGGGATTAGAACGCTGGACCATGCGTTAGGAGTTATGTGTGATACAACCGATAAGGTGTTATCCATCATATATGGGAGTATTGTAATGACCTACCTTTCTGACCCTTAAAAGTCGATACTAATACATCCATAGTATTCACATCTCGAGCATCCAAGTATCGAGCATCTAGATGCCGGAAAGATAGACTGCTGAGTTGAATGAAAGAAAAGACAGAAAAAATCTCACATTGTGACGAGTAATATAATATACAATAGATCTTTATAAAAGAAAACTATAGTATGCATATATCAATCAAAGTAAACTAACATATCATTAGCCTGGATAGTTATAACAACCCATCTAAAATGCTGATAAATACAAACCAAGAAATGTAGCGGAAATAAAGATACGTGAATACATCTTGGAGGTGTCCAGCTTATCTCCGGAGGCTCCAAATCATCCATAACTAAATATGAAAATATGCTCGGGCTGACCCGAGCATTATAAGAAAATAACGTCCGAACCAGTGTGGTAAACCAGCATGAGAAACACAAATCATATGGATTTTTAATGTATGAAACCTTTCAAAATAATGGTATTTCATAAGACCCGCAGCGTATAAACATGGACAGGTTTTTACTCTACGATAACCAAACCATTTTTATTAGAATATTCAGTGATATTATAATAATGTTTAGGGTTTAAATGAATATATAACATAGCTGGAATGCTTGCATCTCATGTTCCAACATATTTAGGCATAACTAAGACCGTAAGACACTTATTGGAGAATGAATTTCATACAATGACAAGGCTACCGAGGTACCGCTTGTCACAGTACACCAATAGAAAAATGTACGGAGGTCGAAAACCTTTCAAACCCAACGAATCAGGACCAGCCTACCCCTTCCTGAATAGTACCGAATATGGCATTTCTGACAAACCATTTCCATAGCCACAAGCGTACATAATCCATCAGTAAATATCGATCTAGATACAAGTGATGACCATACCCTAATGGTCGTGAACTACATAGCACTGAAGCATATTCCTTTTTTTAGTCATTACCCGGTGTGAGGCTTGAGGCTACGTTTTAATTTTTTAGCAAATCCCACATGGAATACTAACATTGCCCTCCAGGCAACAATGCAATGCCAACATTCATTCATACAAGTTGTTCAGGATATGAACAAGCCAAAGGCACTACTTCTACTACATCATCATGATTAGTAACAAGTAGACCTTGATCTTCAAAGAACTCTGTTTTCAATTATCTTCAAGATATCTCAAATTCGGACGCTTATGGTGAAGAATACGTCGAACGATAATTTAAATATTTTCTAAATTAAAAATTATAGAAAAATCATATAAATTAAATTAAAAATACGCCATAAAAAATCATGTTTTTTTATTAAAAATTGGTTTTCTTTCTATT
This sequence comes from Allium cepa, assembly GCA_030765085.1. Taxonomy (NCBI): domain Eukaryota; kingdom Viridiplantae; phylum Streptophyta; class Magnoliopsida; order Asparagales; family Amaryllidaceae; genus Allium; species Allium cepa. Next base: position 256,682,012 of record CM060929.1, read on the forward strand.
TATTAAATTTGAATCAAAATTGAGTATTTAAATAAATTAAATATTTCCATTCGAGACGTTAAAAATTTGGGTCGTTACAAGTATGATTTATTTAGCTTTCCTTAAGGACAGAATCTCAAGAATACGAGTCCTTAAACCCACTAGTGAATTGGAAAGACTTCTATGTTTCTCTTAGCATACAAACATAAAAGACTAGTAAGAGTATTGTTAGAAAAATGAAATGATAACGTTACCTGTGTAATATTGTAAGCACATATGCTGGATGATGTATGGTAAATTTATGCATTTAATACAATTGATAAAACGTTTAAGATATAGAAATGATTTGAATCAAATATTAACAAATAGAAATATAACATATATTTACTAATAAATGCATCTTACATGTTAAAGTTTCAATACCCATGCAAGCACCTGATTTTACAACTACTAAGTACATTTTTAATTTGGTCACTTACACATTTATTCTATTGAAAAATGTAATTTATTCTATGATTTTTGTTTGGACTCTCATTATGATTTTGCAATCCTGTAAGATTAGTACTATTCTCGTATCCACCAGTAGAGTTTTATTTTGGAACCCTTGTGTTTTGCTCTAACCATATATGCCATGGAGCTGTTGTCAAACTTGCATCGATTGGATCAGATTTGAAATTATTTTATGAATTATTATCTCCTATGTACTCTATGAGTTTTGATATGTTGTCATAAGTGAACTGCATGGTAGTTTATTTTCTATTTGCTCCATATTCTGTCAGTAAGGACATGGAAAAAAAGGCGGCGATTTGTTTCCTCAGCCACTAGCTACCATATTTTGAACTTACTGCTTTTCATCAACAGTGATTAACTTAAGGATACACTTTGACGTTTATATAAGAATAGAAGCTTTATAGTCAATTTTAGCAGCCGGTAGCAAAGCCAAATTAAATCATTTTTTCATTTTTCGATCATTTTATAGCACTTGGTAAGTCAGGTGTATATCGTATCGCCTACTTCACTACTTTAGTTCAGTAGATTGTTTATTGGTAACGATAGATTGTGAATTCAAACCACAATTTATGTTCTTTTCCTCTGAAGTTTGTTCTATCACCTAATAAGCTTGGACTACAAAATGAAGATTATAATAAGTTTGTAGTCAGCAGATAAATTCTTTTACTTGCTTTTTTATGGATCATCGGTACAACAACAAGAGAAGAAGGATTTTTTTGGGAAAATGGCTATTTCAAATTACTGGTCATTATAAATAAATAATAATGTTCTATCGCGTTTAACCACCAACAAGTGTCTAATAGGTCGTACCAAAATAATAACTTGAATCAATATCCGACATTTAATTGATTGCTATTTTGGAATCAATTTGGCATTTCAAAATAAATTTTTATTTTTTACGATGATCAAAATAAATATGTCTAGTGGTTAGTTAACTATCGTTTGGTAATAAGCCATAACAGTTGGGCTTTCAGTGTATATTTCTCATATAAACATTCGTAGTCAAATTAGGCTGTCGTATAAGAGTGATTGGCTTTTTTAGTATAACAAGCCATATATGTATTTTCCTTACAAATAAATGTAGAATTTTGAATCATTTATAAAGAAAGAAAAATGAAAATGGTTAATTTTATAGGTTACGACACCTGTATTTGGAATTAGATATTCATCTCCTTAGCTAAAAAATATACGATTGATAAAATACGAGAGTTCAGTTTTTAACTATGCATTGAATGCATCAGATTGAGCATTTTCTGCAGTGTACTTTAGGGTCGAAGAAAGAAAGTGCAAGAATAACAAAAGAATCCAAGTAGTAAAGTCGTTGCGGTTAGTCTAGTCACTATACAACTTATTAACAATGATAATATTGTAATAAGTGTCGAACACATCGTAAGTGCTATGTGTTTTATATAGAAAATAATACCCTAGGTATTAGAATATAGATATATGCAGTTCATCAAAACATTCATAAATACAATTCTATTTAGTGCTTACACTTCTGGTTGGTTTCAGTTGTGAGGTTTGTATGTAGTTTCATTGGGTTAAAATTTATGTTGCGTACACAAGGTTACATATGAGGAGGCTGATATTTATATTATAACAAGAATGAAGTCTAGAAGAGGAAAGAATACAACACATTGCAGTCTTCTACATAGACATAACAAAAAGGTTCTGAAAATACATTAACACTATAGAGCAAAGAATTGTGGTCTAACATACAATATATGTCGATGAAATAGGATGGCTAGAGTTGGGACAAGTGACAATAGGTGCCCTATCCAAAAAAAATTAGAGATTATGTGGATAGAACCTTGTATACTGAACATGCATAATGGGCTTCTCTACTTTGATGCGGAATTAAGGTTCTGTGCTAGGGAGGAGTAAGGCAAAGTGTGTAAAAAGGGTTTCGAGTTGAATTTAGGAGCTCCAAATGACTATGTTCTAAGATGAAGAGGTTTAATTTATTGCTCTTTTTCATTTTACTGTGTTGAGGCTTGTACTATTTCCAAACATAAATTTACAATACTGTTTGTTATATACTCTCAAAGATGAAGAATTTTTTACTATATTGCTTGTAATTACAGTTGAACTGCCGACTGTTAAGTCTATTTAATGCTTTGAGGGAAATGAATCATATACCCTTTTAACAGGGCAATTGCTAATGTTCTTATGCTTTTCTTTACTTCGAACTTGGTCTGTTTTATCAATGCATGATTCTTTCGCATTCATAACCTATCTAATAATTAAATATATGTTATAACCGAATCAGGTTTACATGGATGTTATGATGCATGGGTATGGTTACGTCAACAAGCTTTGCTTGGATTCATCCAATACTGCTTGGCCTCCATCTGCAACGTCCAGGTGCACATTAAGCAAGTCCAGACTAAGATTGGAAATGCCAAATATAATTAAGTGTATTGTTTCTATTCCATGTGTTTTGTGACATAATCCAATAATCCTTTTCGTATGTTTACATGTTTGTATAACTGATTTGTTATCAAATATTACAATCATGATTGTCGGCCATTGTTAGATCCCTCAAGTACTTATAGCACGATGTGAAGGAAACACCCTGAATATCAAAGTAAAATAAAATGACATATTATATGTTGACTAACCTTAAAATGATACTGATTTTGAGATAACTGCTTAGTAGAGACCAGTAATTAAACATTTTAATGGATATCGACTGCATATTGGTTTCTCAATATTTTTCCTAAACCCAAAAAGGTTTCGAAGATGGAACAAGTTTACATGATCATTCCCTAAGTTTTGGCCTGTTAGTATAACTGTTCTTGATGCATTTTATAGGAATTTTCTTTAATTTACTCTCAGTTATTTTATTTGCAGGTGCTATCTACCTACACTATATATTGGCATGGAATGTATGTGAACACATAATTTCGAACATGTAAAACTGTTACTTGAATATCCTGGTCAATGTAGTTATAAGGTTACTTTGAATTCCTTGTTTCTGTTGCATAAGCTTATTCATATCGTCACACTTTGATAAGCAACATGCAAAATGCACCTATCCAATTCTAAACTACTGTTAGATGCTAAATTCGTTCATTGTTGACTGTTTGTCTTCCACTTCATATCTTAGTAGTGACTTGCTCATGATCACTAGTCTGTCATGCTATCAAAAGCATTATATCAATTGTAATGTCTCTATTTTCCTTGGATGAAAGCCATTTCAACTGTATTCATCGTGCACAAAAAAGGATACTTGAATAAAAAAATGTACTTGATGTTTCATCTTCTTGTATTGTCTAGTAGAACATGTTGACACTCAACGGATAGAATCTAAAGAGACTTAACTGCTTTTTAAATGCTAAAGCAAATAATTAATAAACAATGTGTAGTGTCTCATGAAGAAGTGGGAAATTTTTTTGCCTTGTATAATCTAATCTTGTAGAACCGTTTTCTTGTGGTTTTCAACTAAATATAAATAAACTTTCAAGTTTATATGTCATCTAAGGTGTAGTATTAACATGATTTTTATATCCATGCCCATCAGTGATTATCGCGTAATGTAGATTCATGTATTCAAGGCAACATTATACTCTTAATATATTGTTTAACTCATTTTTTGTAATGATTTTGATTTTTACAATGCTGCCATGCTTTGTGTTAAAAGTAAAAAATTTCCATCCTCTCGATACTATTACAAATGATACTGGATTTGTGCTAAAATACAGTTGCTTCAGTTTTTTCTGCAGTCTAATCACGCAAGCACGTCAATTTCTTCGGGGCCAAGTATCGATCGTAACCCTTCAAACACGTCATCGCTTTTCATTAATCGCTGATTTTTACCTAGGCCGGGTTGACCACTGCCTTACCTTGTTCGACCTCTACCGGTCCACCTTCGACTCCCCTGGATCAACCGATCGTCATGTTAGTTTGTGAAGTTTTTTTATGTTCTATCTTCAATTTTACCAATGCCTATAACCTCTCTGTATTAACTCCGATTTCAAAGTGCTATGTATGAAAATCGTCTAGAAAATCGTTATGAATGCAATAGTGTTAGTTCCGTAGCCAAATTCGAACATCTACGAAAATTTTCTTTTTAGCCTGTGTTTTACTTTAATTTAATGTTCTTATTAATTTTTTGTTAAATTTTCGAGGTGCTGCATTCTCCTCCCTTTAAAGGACTTCGTCCTCGAAATCTCAAAGAATTGAAAAATGTAACTCATACATACAACAATCAATAGCTACAACCATCTACTCATCCATCATCCATGTGCAATCATTGTCCTTAGCAATTTTCTAACGCATTATGTATTTACATATGCAACGTGAAATGCACGTGATCCTATACTAATGCAAAAGAATAGGGGTCTACGATCCATTCAACCTCGTATCATGCAAATGCTCTGTAATTACCCGCATATTTTATGATTATATATTTAAATATTATATCTAAATATAGCATCGTTGGTCAAATTATAGTCCGAAATGCTATTTTTTGTAAACAGTCAAATTTGGACTCGAGATCACTTCCATTGAGTCCAAAACGGCGTTTGCGACCTTTTTGAGAATAAATATCGATATGTTTGGAGTTGACAAGAATTTTGCTATTTTTCTATTGAGCTTTGGGTTTGGGTTTCAGCCCATTAACCCAACATATTACCCTAACTCCACCCCTTCTCATGTTCATTCATTCTACTATTTTCTAAGACATAAACTAAAGAAAAATGGGGGAAGAGAAAAGGAAATAAAATCCCTAGGCCCTAATTTTGCTAGGAAATTCAAATTCAAGCTCCAAAATCAATGATAAGCTTAGGTAAGCATCCCCTTCATCTTCTCCATCACAATCTCTCTTCAATTTTCAAAAATTCATAAACCCTAACTTAGGAAATATTTACTTATGAGCTTAGATTCGAGCTTCTAGAGTTAAAGTTAAAGAGTGGTTGATCTTTCCTTTGTTTTAAAGCTCCTCATTTGTTGTGTTTGGGTTTAAAGATGAGTTTTTTGAACTTATGTCTACGTCTGTAGCTTTCATTGTTGTTAGGTATGAATTCCTAACATCCATTCATGTTCATTTTCTTTTGATTTGAATTGATTTGGTGAAATTTTCAAATTTTGGTGTTTTGAAATAAAAATCTTTAAAGATCCTATCTTGGATATTTGGACATGTTACTTAGGGTGTATCGAAGAGCCTATAGGACTGAGTTGTCACTTGGCATAAATCCTTAGCCTTCGTCGCTCGTCCAATCGCTTCTGAATCAATTTGGCCATCATTGGCCCAAGCAAAATGTTGCCCAGATCAAGCAAACAGACGTCTTGTTGATTAAGTCCAGACGTCTGGTTATGGTCTCGACATAAAATAAAAATGGCAGAAACTTAGACTAGACGTCTGCTCCAAACCTACCAGACGTTCGGTTAGTTTTCAGACGTCCGGTTAGTTTTCAGACGTCCGGTTAGTTTTCAAATGTCTGGAAGGGTTATGAAATATTTCCAAAACCCAAATCCAGACATCTGGATTAACCCCAAGATGTCTGGAACTGTTCAATTTGCCTATTTTTTGAGTGAATTTCCAATGTTTATCGATTTTTGTTGATCCGCTTAGTTGTTATCAGTTTTATCGACTTTGATGACTTCTTTTTTTGGATTTTTGGAAATATCCATTTGATGGATTTGATATCGATTTCTATGGATTTGATTCACATCATCGTATGTGAATTTTTGAAGATTGATTGTTTTTACAACCATTTCTGTGATTTGTCACTTTAAATACAAAGGTTTCTACACTAGTAGTAAATATTCAAACTCTTTCACAAAAATGATTTCAACGTTATTTTTAAATACAAAGCTCGATTTTAAAACCATTTTCCAATCTATTAGTATATATAAACCTTTACATCATTCGTTCGAGAAATCTAATTAAACGACTTAGCAAAACAAGTGGCATGAAATGCTTGCGTTTACTTTGTCGGTTAATTCTTGGACTAGTTCGATTGAACTCTAGTGACAACTTTTGAGTGGAACTCTACAATTTGTTCGTAAATATTTAAGTTAAGCCAGTGGTTATGGGACATGAAGCTAAACTCATTTATTTACTAGCTTGGTGTAATTTACACTTCTTATTGATCGATAGTGATCATTCTATGGTTTAGACTAGCGATATACGATGTCTCTTTGTCCACATGGGGGACTACACCCCGATTTTATGGAGCTTCGTCTCATTTTTATGCGCTAGCAACCTATGGTCTTTAGACCGTTCGTGGAGAAATCGGCTCAAGAAGTCAGTGCATGGGGCGTATCTTTTTAGGTGCGTTGATGTTCGACTAGGCTTTTGGCATATCTTTTTAGGCGCGTCGATGTTCGACTAGGCATGGGGCATATCTTTTTAGGTGCGTCGATGTTCTACTAGTATAGGGCATATTTTTTAGGTACGTCGATGTTCGACTAGGCATGGGGTGTATCTTTTTAGGTGCGTCGATGTTTGACTAGGCATGGGGCATATCTTTTTAGGTGCGTCGATGTTCGACTAGGCATGGGGAGTATCTTTTCAGATGCGTCGATGTTCGACTAGGCATGAGGGGTATCTTTTCAAGTGCGTCGATGTTCGATTGTGCATAGGGCGTATCTTTTTAGGTGCGTCGATATTCAACTATGCATGGGGCGTATCTTTTCAGGTGCGTTGATGTTTGGTGTATGGGATAACATCTCATTTGTGATACACGTGTTGGTGAGTTTGCATGCTCCCGTTTGTGATAGGCCTCCCTTTTGTGTTTTCTGGATTTCTAATTGATGATTTCTAGAATTTGTGTTTCAACAATTTTTGTGATTTACATTGATAAGTTTTATCAATATTTTTGGTTTGGTGAATATGTTAAAGGATATGACATTCTTTTTGGTGTTTGAGAATATTCGAGATATTGTATGATTTTTGTTGTTATCTAATGTATACTTGTCACAGTATGACATTATTGTTATCATACGTTTTTATCATATCTCTTATCTTATCTTATTTTATATGATATTTATAGCTAGACTGATCCATTTAATATTTTCTTCTCAAATAATACTCATGTCAGACCGAGGTATTTCAGGTGCTTCTGCTTGACTTCTTATCAAGGCCATCATCTGAATTTTGGTTAACTACTTAGCTTAGTAGTTTTTGTTTTATACATTCGAGATGGAGACTCCTTGATCTATACATATTCTTTTGTCTAGCACTTGTACCTATCTTCGTTTGTGATGTAATGGATCTTACATGATCACTACTTTGATGTACACTTTTATGTGTTATGTTCATATCTGTTTCCGCCTAAGTGATACGAATATTTGTGACCGATTTATGTTATGCTTATTTTATATTTTTTTTCAAAGATCACATAGCCACTGTGTAGTAGTTTTGAGTTTGTAATTGATGTGTCAAGCTTTCCTCTTGAAATGAAATGCATGTAATACTATCTGACATATCGGTGCTTGCACAAAGCAATTACACAGATGGTCGCTCCTCAACACCTTATTCTTCGTGCTAGTTGATGGCATTACTCCGTAGTGTCCTTGGCTAGTGTGAGTATAGAGGTGGGGTGTCACATGCTCATGCTATGCACCCAAATGTATGCATCATCCTAAGTAAATATACTTGAAATTCTATATGTATGCGCAACCATACAACTCATATGCAACATACATATGCATAATATCCACTAATACAATAATAATCAAGAGATAGCATGCTATCAAATATGCGCATTTATGTGTATACCTAGAGGATATGCTATCCTAAACATGCAAATGAGAATAATTTAAATAATATATCCAAGTACGTCCATTAGCATCCATCATCCATAACATTTCATACTGACACGTTTACAACCATACCTACCATCCATTGATCTTTACCTAAAATGTATACTAAGCTAAGTCCTATATATAAGTAGTCAATACCAATTAAACTTAATTGGAAACGTACCAGAAAAGAGTTGTGGGTAGCGCGGGTCTTCTCCTTGGGCTCTCATGTACTCTCCGCTAGATCATGTCCCCATTGGATTTTAACAAGTTAGGTCTCCTTTGTGGAGTCACTTCGTGCCATGCTTTAGAATACGGTTGGGTGCACGGTGAACAAGTGATTCTTACTCTATCTCAATCTCCTCAGACTAACTCGGCTAGACCACGATAGCTATATCGTGTAAGCACTTTCACAAGTATGACACATAGAAAACATCATGGACCCCACTAACTTCTCTAGATGCTCTACTCTATAGGCCAACTTTCCAACTCTAGCAACTATCGGGAAAGGCTTTACAAACCTTGGTGCTAGTTTCCCTGATCTACCAAATCCCATAACATGTCTAAGGGATGAAACCTTCAAAAACATCATGTCGCCCACAGCGAAGTCTAACTTCCTACGTCTTTTGTCAACATAAGATTGTTTATCTTGAGCGGTCTTCATTCTTCTATGGATCAAGTCCACCTTCTCCGATGTCTCCCTCACCATATCCAGCCCCAGAATAATCTTATTATTAGTGTCCCACTAACACAACATTAATCTATAGGGTCTACCGTATAGTGCCTCGGATGGTGTCATCCCAATGCTTGGTTGATAACTATTGTTGTAGGCAAACTCCAACGACGACAAGTGATCCTCCCAAGAGCCTCCAAAGTCCAAAATGCACATCCTTAATAAACCATCTAATACTCGATTGACTCTCTCTATCCGTTCATCGGTTCGCGGATGATATTCAGTGCTTAAGCTCAACTCGATCCCTAAAGCTTACCATAGTCTCCTCCATAACTCAATGGTGAAAAGAAGATCTTGGTCGCTAACAACACTAATAGGAACTCCATGTAACCTAGGAACCTCTCTTATGTATAGAGCCACCAACATTGTTGTCATCCTCATACTCTTCACCAGTATGAAATGAGCGCATTTGGTCAAATGATCGACTATGACCCAAAAGCTCTCATTCCCTTTTTTACTCCTCGATAATCCATCTGCAAAATCCATACAAATACTCTCCCACTTCCACCGAGGAAATCCAATGGATGCAACAACCCTTCCTGCCTTTTCTGTTTTGCCTTTACCTTCTGGAAAGTCATACATCTAGCTACATACTCCGCTATGCTTCCTTACCCCAGGCCAATAGAAGACTCTCTTCATGTCGCAATACATCTTGTTAACCCTGGAATGAATGATCATCCTGGAATGGTGAGACTTATCTAGTACCGCATCTACCAAGTCCATACTACGGGAACACAAAACCTTACATGGATCAACCCCCAATCCCTATTCTAAGAGAATGTGTCCCAAAAAGCATACCTCCTTTCTTCAAAAGTGGCATTTTGAAAACTTCGCCTTTAGCTTATGTGCACGGAGTGTACTGAGCACTTCTACTAAATGCAGCGTGTGCTTCTCCTTGCTCCTCAAAATATATAGGAACATCATCCATAAATACTATGACGAATTTGTTTAGAAACCCCTTAAATACTCGACTCCTCAAATTGACAAAGTCATCAGGTGCATTGGTCAGTCCAAAGGGCACGACTAACCATTCATGCAATCCGTTAGGTGTACGGAACACCACTTTTAGATACTACCCTCGACTACCCACACCTGATGGAATTCGATAGCTAAATCAAGCTGTAAGAATACCTTAACTCCAACTATCCGATCAAAGAGATCGTTTACGAGGGGCAGCGAATAACGATTCTTCTTTGATAGTTTATTCTTCTCCCTACAATTTATGTAGAGTCTTAAAGAACCACCTACCTTAGTGGCAAAGATGACTGGTTCTCCTCACTCAAAAATTCTCCTTTTGATAAAACCCTTCTCTAACAACTCTGCTTGTTTAACTCGCATCTTTCCTACGAAGCCATATGCCCCAGTGGTAAGGCGATTGTTGGGGATGCAGATTAAGGATCTTAAGGCAGAAATAACACTAGAGGGGGGGGGGTGAATAGTGTTTTAAAGAATATATGAACTATATGACTAAATTAAAACTTTCAACCCAAATCGAAACAGAATTCTAACACAGAATGATCACAGAACATATAACAAATGCAAATAGTAAAGTAAAGCAAGTAAAAGGAAAGAACACACCGGATTTTATACTGGTACGGAATCCTCCTACATCAAGTCCTGCACCAAGGCAATATCCTTGTACAGAATTTTATAAGCCAATATCCAAATTACAACCCTCAATTTCTAAGGCCTTGAGGAACCCTCCTATCTCCGAGTCTGGGGTAAACTCTCTTGATTTACGGGACACAAGATCACCCTAATACTTCTTAATAACAATCCTTTTGAATGGATAGACTCTATGGACTTTTTGAATACAAATTAATCCTATAACTCTGAATAGCACTTTGATCTTTAGTAGAATGATGGAGAATCAAATAGAGAGAGTATCTAAATTATTTCCTATTGAGAGTTTGGCAGAATGATGGCACGATCTTGAAAATATGAAGTTTTATGGATATGGAATGGTGGAGAAGAAAGAGTGAAGAAAATAAGAAAGTAGTTGTTAAAAAATTCGTTTTGGAAGCCTTTATATAGATGCACAACAGTCATAACCATTGGCGAAAGGCTTTTGAACGAATGGATACTTCTTTTGAAATTTGAATTTTGAATCCAACTTTACCATGTCGACATGGGGTATCCCTATATGTCGACATCCCTCAGTTCAAAATTGTAGAGATGTTGTTTTGTAAAAGCATTTGAATTTAAAACAAGTTGAAACTTCTCTGAAGCAAAATAAAGTGTTTAAACAATATTTTGAGATAGAGAATAAATATAAAACATTATTTTAAATATATATATAATTGATATAGACCGTCAATTATATAAGTAATATTTAAAATCAGAATAAGTTTTGATGTTTTAAAAATAGAAGTTTTTAAAATCAGAATGGAGGAATATTTCAAGGCTAAAACAAAATTTGAAAACATTTTTGAAAACATGATTTTGAAAGCTAAAACATTTTGAAAACAGATTTAAAAACATTTTGAAAAATCTATTCAATCTGAAATTGCAAGAACCTTCTTACAGAGCTTCTCCATAGGACTCAAGAACTTGTACAAAGTAGTTTAAATGATTTTGATTTTCGTGGGTTTGTAAGCCACTTGTCGTGGGTTTGTAAGCCACTGGTTTCGATAGAAATTGGGTTCCATCCCAAAAGAAAATTGGAAGAAAGACGAGAGTGCTATTGTGAAGTTTTAACAAAATACTAGACACTTGTCTTGAGATCTTGAAATCTTGATTCTCTAGAGTCTTGATTCTCTAGAGTCTTGAATCTTGAATCTCTAATCTTCATCTTGATGCTTGAGTCTTTATACTGATCAGTCTTCGATAATACCTGCATATACTATATATATATATATATATATATCTATCTTTATGAAAATGTTAGTATATATTTTATAAAGTAAAGTATAATAACTATATAAGGTTGTTGTCATCAAAACATCATCAACTCAGTTCCTAACATTCTCCCCCTTTTTGATGATGACAACCTTTATTTATAAAATATTCTTACCATACCATAACTCTCCATAACTACCCCTTACTCCGTGACTTTTTCTTAAAACTACAACTCCCCTTTATTCCATGACTCCCCCTTACACTAAGCACATATATTTTTATAACTTTCTCCCCCTTTGTCATCAACAAAAAGGAATAAAAGATTTACCTGTTCTAAAGTATATATAGAATAAAAGTGTAAAGTGAACGTGTAAGTGATCAAGTGTGTGTGCATATATATAAGTGTAACTTGACAATCAAATCAATATCATACATAGCAAACCAATCATGTATAGTATATGAAGTTATATACAAACCAAAACCAAATCAAACTTAAGTAAACAATTCAATCAAATCTAAATCAAATCAACCAAACAAACAAACATACATAATGATCAGACATTCCTTGGGACTTCCACCCATCCATCTTCTCCAAAGATAGGATCAGTTTTGATAACATCCCAATTATCTTTGTCGAGAGTGACTGGTGGATTTGCTTCGGGTTCGTCTTTGGTAAGGCTTGAGATTATCCAACGAAGTGCGTCGAAGTGTTTCTCTTGCTCTTTGATCATCTGCATTTGGCTTAATTCTAAGTGCCTTTGATTTCTAAGTATAAAAGAAAGAATATTCTTGAAAGAAGTAAGAGTTTCTTCAAGATTTTCACTTAAATTCTTAATTGGAGAAGCCATAATTTAAGAAATAAGTTGAAGAATGAGAGGAGATGAATAGAAATGGAGGTTGAGAAGTTTTTCTGGAAAAAATAGGTATTTATGGGAGTTATTGGCTGTTCAAAATGAATTGTCACTTGGTAGTTACAAGAATTTGAAATTAGAGATTGTAACTACTTTCTGACTGTTATATGTCGACATGGGGGGATGGGGAATGTCGACATGGTCTAGACAGAATGACCAAGTTGAGTTATTTTTGATTTTTAAGTTTATTTTATACTAGTGGACCTATATAAACTTAAAATAAATAACTATCAGAGATATATAAAGTTGGAAAATAGAGAATAAGATAGCATTACTTATATTAGTTAACATTACATAATCTTAACTAAAAAAGTAGAAAATACAAAGATAGATAAACGATAGCTAGAGAGATAATGGCTAGGATTAGTTTGATGAAGATGATGATGAAGACAAGCCAAGTTTCATGCCTATCTTCCCAAAGAACTTGTCGATCTTGGTAGAGATTTTATCCATTTTCTTGCTAATAGATCTCTTAAGAACCTTTTGGTTTTGAGCAAGTATCTTTTGGTTCTTGAGTATGGTTTTGTTGGATGGATTGGCGGGTGTATGTGGATACTCTATACTTTCCAAAGAGGTATCTTCATCTTCCTCTTCTTAAATTTCCATTCTTTCCCCTTCTTCTTCCTCTTCTTCTTCCTCTTCTTCCATCTCTTCATGAGCAAGTCTCTCTTCCTTTTCGGCAAGTGTTTCATATGGTTGAAACATAAGTGGGATTTTCATAAGAGAAATGTTCCCATGATTGAACACTTTTCTACTTACAAACTCTTCCTTTTTAACATCCACACCAAAATAATTGAAAATCCGAGTAAGGTAAATTCCATGATAAAGAGTGTTTTCTCCCATATTAAAATTTTTGGGTCTTAACTCATCCAAAATAGTTTGTGCCCAATTAATATCATTTTCCAAAAATAGCAAAAAGAGCTTTACACACTTTTTAGGTGGGATTATTGTAGTTTCCCTACCTAGGAATAATTGTGTGTTGAATAAGAAGGTTGACAATTCTTGCTTTTGGGCGGAAAAAGTGATTCTTATAATCCATGTGGTCATCGCTTTCAAAAATGTGATGAAAAGTCTCTCGATCGGTTTCATTGATTTGAAATTCCGAGAGATTCATAGCGGTAGATTTGCAACCCAAACTAGTACCCAAAATATCGGAATCCAAAACAATAAGTGTTCCTTTAACACTACTCCAAATTTGATCTTCATTTCCATTATAAAATCCAAGATTTAGGTTTGCATAAAACATTTTGACAAGGTTTGGATAACAAACGAAATCATTTTGCTTGTTATCAATCAAGCTAAGAATGGAGTTTTCTTCAAAAAGTTGATCGATTTCATAAGAAGAAAAATCATCAAAAATGGCAAATTTTCCCGTATTGACTTTACCGTAGTTTACATAGCTTATGTAAGCTTTGATAGCCTCCGGTTCATTGAAAAGATCATTTTTGATGGATTTGGGCAGCCTCATAGTTGATGGGTTACTTGAGGAAGCCATTGATGAGTGTTTGAGAGGAGTAGAAGATAATAAGAAGGTTTGAATTATGAGAATAAAGTGAAAAGAGATGATAAGAGAAGTATATTAAATAGATTCTCTAAAGTCATTTTCTCTGGTCAAGAGGTATCTTTTCAGAATTTTGAAGTAAGTGAAAAGGTGGAGGGAAATTCAAATGTTTGAATTCAAATTTTGAAATCAAATTTCTGAGAGGCATGTCGACATGGGGTATCATGGCATGTCGACATGTGCCTATTGAATTTGAAAGGAGGTGTCTATTTCTAAAATCTAATAAATTCCTAAAATCCTAAGAAAACTAATCTATATTCTATATCTATATTTAATTCCAGTAATAATATTAAATATAATAATATTAAAATATTTTAATATTTAAAATATTATTAGAATAATATTATTTTGAATTTAAAAATTCAAATTTCAATGGGTGATTTTGAATTTAAAAATTCAAGAAATTGCAAAGAAAATCAAAGCAAGCAAGCATCCAATAAAATTAAAATAAATGTGTACCTATTTTTAGATCCAAACTCCGATCGTCTTCTGATTCGAGAATAGCCGTGAAGCACAGATTTGAATTACCAGTTATCTTCTCGTCATCACTGGATGAATCTGAATCGTCAAGAGTTGCTGCATATGCCTTCTTTCTTTTCTTTGGTTGCTCGTTGTTTGGTTGAAATGTTTGTTTGTCTGGATATGGACAATCCACCTTGTAGTGCCCTGTTTTGTTGCAGTTATAGCATCTATCACCATTATTATTGTTGTTGTAGTTCTCCGAAGTATTTCTGGACTTTCTTTGATCATTTCTTTTAAATTTATTCATCTTTCTATACTTCGGAAATTTCCTGAAATTTCTGGTCATGAAAGCAATTTCTTCATCACTCTCTTATTCTGAATCTCC
This sequence comes from Allium cepa, assembly GCA_030765085.1. NCBI lineage: Eukaryota > Viridiplantae > Streptophyta > Magnoliopsida > Asparagales > Amaryllidaceae > Allium > Allium cepa. The sequence goes on from CM060929.1 coordinate 256,697,140, forward strand.
AGTTGTTGCTTTGAATGCGATCGATTTCTTTTCCGTTGCCTTAGATTCTTTTCTCCCTTGTAGTTGAACTTCATAAGACATTAGATTACCGATTAACTCTTCGATCTTCATTTGACTAACATCATTTGCCTCTTCAATAGTAAGCGTCTTTTGATCCCATTCTGGAGTGGCTGAATTGAGTATTTTTCTGACTTGATCTTCTTCTGAGAAACCCTTTCCTAAAGCAATCAATGAATGTACAATATCTTGAAATCGACAATACATGTCGGAAATGGACTCATTTTCATGCATTTTAGACAATTGAAACTGGTTAGTTAATATGGAAATTTTAGTCTGTTTAACTTTGCTTGTTCCTTCATGAGTTACTTGCAAAGTTTTCCAGATTTCAAATGCAGACTTACAAACAGAGACTCTATTAAACTCATTCCTATCTAGTGAACAAAATAGTATATTCATAGCCTTAGAATTGTTTTGTGCAACTGTCTTTTGCTCAGTAGTCCACTGGGCAAAATTAGTAGTTGGTTCAACATATTCAGTTTGTGTCATATTCCAAGTATCTAAACTTATGGATTGTAAATAAATTTTCATCCTACATGCCCAATATGCATAATTACTGCCATTAAAAAGTGGTGGTCTGACGGTAGACTGACCCTCTACAAATGAACTAGCGTTAGTGCTTGTGTTGACAGAAGTAGTAGTGACAGGAGTGACATTATTAGTGTGTTGTGCCATTAAAACTTTTCAAAATTTTAGATTATGAAAATAATGAAAACCAATGCTCTGATACCAATTGTTGGGGATGCGGATTAAGGATCTTAAGGCAGAAATAACACTAGAGGGGGGGTGAATATTGTTTTAAAGAATATATGAACTATATGACTAAATTAAAACTTTCAACACAAACTGAAACAGAATTCTAACACAGAATGATCACAGAATATATAACAAATGCAAATAGTAAAGTAAAGCAAGTAAAAGGAAAGAACACACCGGATTTTATACTGGTTCGGAATCCTCCTACATCCAGTCTTGCACCAAGGCAATATCCTTGTACAGATTTTTATAAGCCAATATCCAAATTACAACCCTCAATTTCTAAAGCCTTGAGGAACCCTCCTATCTCCGAGTCTGGGGTAAACTCTCTTGATTTACGGGACACGAGATCACCATAATACTTCTTAATAACAATCCTTTTGAATGGATAGACTCTATGGACTTTTTGAATACAAATTAATCCTATAACTCTGAATAGCACTTTGATCTTTAGTAGAATGATGGAGAATCAAATAGAGAGGGTATCTAAATGATTTCCTATTGAGAGTTTGGCAGAATGATGGCAAGATCTTGAAAATATGAAGTTTTATGGATATGGAATGGGGGAGAAGAAAGTGTGAAGAAAATAAGAAAGTAGTTGTTAAAAAATTCGTTTTGGAATCCTTTATATAGATGCACAACAGTCATAACCATTGGCGAAAGGTTTTTGAACGAATGGACACTTCTTTTGAAATTTGAATTTTGAATCCAAATGTCACCATGTCGACATGGGTATCCCCATATGTCGACATCCCTTAGTTCAAAATTGTAGAGATGTTGTTTTGTAAAAGCATTTGAATTTAAAACAAGTTGAAACTTCTCTGAAGCAAAATAAAGTGTTTAAACAATATTTTGAGATAGAGAATGAATATAAACCATTATTTTAAATATATATATAATTGATATAGACCGTCAATTATATAAGTAATATTTAAAATCAGAATAAGTTTTGATGTTTTAAAAATAGAAGTTTTTAAAATCAGAATGGAGGAATATTTCAAGGCTAAACAAAGTTTGAAAACATTTTTGAAAACATGATTTTGAAAGCTAAAACATTTTGAAAACAGATTTAAAAACATTTTGAAAAATCTACTCAAACTGAAATTGCAAGAACCTTCCTACAGAGCTCCTCCATAGGACTCGAGAACTTGTACAAAGTAGTTTAAATGATTTTGATTTTCGTGGGTTTGTAAGCCACTTGTCGTAGGTTTGTAAGCTACTTGTCGTGGGTTTGTAAGCCACTGGTTTCGATAGAAATTGGGTTCCATTCCAAAAGAAAATTGGAATAAAGATGAGAGTGCTATTATGAAGTTTTAACAAAATACTAGACACTTATCTTGAGATCTTGAAATCTTGATTCTCTAGAGTCTTGAATCTTGAATCTCTAATCTTCATCTTGATGCTTGAGCCTTTATACTGATCAGTCTTCGATAATACCTGCATATACTTCCTATATACATACATACATATATATATATATATATATATATATATGAAAATATTAGTATATATTTTGTAAAGTATAATAACTATATAAGGTTGTTGTCATCAAAACATCATCAACTCAGTTCCTAACATTCTCCCCCTTTTTGATGATGATAACCTTTATTTATAAAATATTCTTACCATACCATAACTCTCCATAACTCCCCCTTACTCCGTGACTTTTTCTTAAAACTACAACTCCCCTTTATTCCATGCCCCCCCTTACACCAAGCACGTATATTTTTATAACTTTCTCCCCCTTTGTCATCAACAAAAAGGAATAAAAGATTTACCTGTTCTAAAGTATATATAGAATAAAAGTGTAAAGCGAACGTGTAAGTGATCAAGTGTGTGTGTGCATATATATATATAAGTGTAACTTGACAATCAAATCGATATCATACATAGCAAACCAATCATGTATAGTATATGAAGTTATATACAAACCAAATCCAAATCAAACTTAAGTAAACAATTCAATCAAATCCTAATCAAATCTAAATCAAATCAAACAAACAAACAAACATACATGATGATCAGACATTCCTTGGGACTTCCACCCATCCATCTTCTCCAAAGATAGGAATCAGTTTTGATAACATCCCAATTATCTTTGTCGAGAGTGACTGGTGGATTTGCTTCGGGTTCGTCTTTGCTAAGGCTTGAGATTACCCAACGAAGTGCGTCGAAGTGTTTCTCTTGCTCTTTGATCATCTGCATTTGGCTTAATTCTAAGTGTCTTTGATTTCTAAGTATAAAAGAAAGAATATTCTTGAAAGAAGTAAGAGTTTCTTCAAGATTTTCACTTAAATTCTTAATTGGTGAAGCCATAATTTAAGAAATAAGTTGATGTATGAGAGGAGATGAATAGAAATGGAGGTTGAGAAGTTTTTCTGGAAAAAATAGGTATTTATAGGAGTTATTGGACGTTCAAAATGAATTGTCACTTGGTAGTTACAAGAATTTGAAATTAGAGATTGTAACTACTTTCTGACTGTTATATGTCGACATAGGGGGATGGGGAATGTCGACATGGTCCAGACAGAATGACCAAGTTGAGTTATTTTTGATTTTTAAGTTTATTTTATACTAGTGGACCTATATAAACTTAAAATAAATAATTATCAGAGATATATAAAGTTGGAAAACAGAGAATAAGATAGCATTACTTATATTAGTTAACATTACATAATCTTAACTAGAAAGGTAGAAAATACAAAGATAGATAAACGATAGCTAGAGAGATAATGGCTAGGTTTAGTTTGATGAAGATGATGATGAAGACAAGCCAAGTTTCCTGCCTATCTTCCCAAAGAACTTGTCGATCTTGGTAGAGATTTTATCCATTTTATTGCTAATAGATCTCTTAAGAACCTTTTGGTTTTGAGCAAGTATCTTTTGGTTCTTGAGTATGGTTTTGTTGGATGGATTGGCGGGTGTATGTGGATACTCTATACTTTCCAAAGAGGTATCTTCATCTTCCTCTTCTTCAATTTCCATTCCTTCCCCTTCTTCTTCCTCTTCTTCTTCCTCTTCTTCCATCTCTTCATGAGAAAATCTCTCTTCCTTTTCGGCAAGTGTTTCATATAGTTGAAACATAAGTGGGATTTTCATAAGAGAAATGTTCCCATGATTGAACACTTTTCTACTTACAAACTCTTCCTTTTTAACATCCACACCAAAATAATTGAAAATCCGAGTAAGGTAAATTCCATGATTAAGAGTGTTTTTTCCCATATTAAATTTTTTGGGTCTTAACTCATCCAAAATAGTTTATGCCCAATTAATATCATTTTCCAAAAATAGCAAAAAGAGCTTTACACACTTTTGAGGTGGGATTATTGCAGTTTCCCTACCTAGGAATAATTGTGTGTTGAATAAGAAGGTTGACAATTCTTGCTTTTGGGCGAAAAAAGCGATTCTCAAAATCCATGTGGTCATCGCTTTCAAAAATGTGATGAAAAGTCTCTCGATCGGTTTCATTGATTTGGAATTCCGAGAAATTCATACCGGTAGATTTGCAACCCAAAATAGTACCCAAAATATCGAAATCCAAAACAATAAGTGTTCCTTTAACGCTACTCCAAATTTGATCTTCATTTCCATTATAAAATCCACGTTTAGGTTTGCATAAAACATTTTGACAAGGTTTGGATAACAAACGAAATCATTTTGCTTGTTATCAATCAAGCTAAGAATGGAGTTTTCTTCAAAAAGTTGATCGATTTCATAAGAAGAAAAATCATCAAAAATGGCAAATTTTCCCGTATTGACTTTACCGTAGTTTACATATCTTATGTAAGCTTTGATAGCCTCCGGTTCATTGAAAAGATCATTTTTGATGGATTTGGGCAGCCTCATAGTTGATGGGTTACTTGAGGAAGCCATTGATGAGTGTTTGAGAGGAGTAGAAGATAATGAAGAAGGATTGAATTATGAGAATAAAGTGAAAAGAGATGATAAGAGAAGTATATTAAATAGATTCTCTAAAGTCATTTTCTCTGGTCAAGAGGTATCTTTTCAGAATTTTGAAGTAAGTGAAAAGGTGGAGGGAAATTCAAATGTTTGAATTCAAATTTTGAAATCAAATTTCTGAGAGGCATGTCGACATGGGGTATCATGGCATGTCGACATGTGCCTATTGAATTTGAAAGGAGGTGTCTATTTCTAAAATCTAATAAATTCCTAAAATCCTAAGAAAACTAATCTATATTCTATATCTATATTTAATTCCAGTAATAATATTAAATATAATAATATTAAAATATTTTAATATTTAAAATATTATTAGAATAATATTATTTTGAATTTAAAAATTCAAATTTCAATGGGTGTTTTGAATTTAAAAATTCAAGAAATTGCAAACAAAATCAAAGCAAGCAAGCATCCGATAAAATTAAAATAAATGTGTACCTATTTTTAGATCCAAACTCCGATCGTCTTCTGATTCGAGAATAGCCGTGAAGCACAGATTTGAATTATCAGTTTTCTTCTCGTCATCACTGGATGAATCTGAATCGTCAAGAGTTGCTGCATATGCCTTCTTTCTTTTCTTTGGTTGCTCGTTGTTTGGTTGAAATGTCTGTTTGTCTGGGTATGGACAATCCATCTTGTAGTGCCCTGTTTTGTTGCAGTTATAGCATCTATCACCATTATTGTTGTTGTTGTTGTAGTTCTCCAAAGTATTTCTGGAATTTCTTTGATCATTTCTTTTAAAGTTATTCATCTTTCTATACTTCGGAAATTTCCTGAAATTTCTGGTCATGAAAGCAATTTCTTCATCACTCTCTTATTCTGAATCTCCAGTTGTTGCTTTGAATGCGATCGATTTCTTTTCCGTTGACTTAGATTCTTTTCTCCCTTGTAGTTGAACTTCATAAGACATTAGATTACCGATTAACTCTTCGATCTTCATTTGACTAACATCATTTGCCTCTTCAATAGTAAGTGTCTTTTGATCCCATTCTGGAGTGAGTGAATTGAGTATTTTTCCGACTTGATCTTCTTCTGAGAAACCCTTTCCTAAAGCAATCACTGAATGTACAATATCTTGAAATCGACAATACATGTCAGAAATGGACTCATTTTCATGCATTTTAGACAATTGAAACTGGTTAGTTAATATGGAAATTTTAGTCTGTTTAACTTTGCTTGTTCCTTCATGAGTTACTTGCAAAGTTTTCCAGATTTCAAATGCAGACATACAAACAGAGACTCTATTAAACCCATTCCTATCTAGTGAACAAAATAGTATATTCATAGCCTTAGAATTGTTTTGTGCAACTGTCTTTTGCTCAGTAGTCCACTGGGCAAAATTAGTAGTTGGTTCAACATATTCAGTTTGTGTCATATTCCAAGTATCTAAACTTATGGATTGTAAAAAAAAATTCATCCTACATGCCTAATATGCATAATTACTGCCATTAAAAAGTGGTGGTCTGACGGTAGACTGACCCTCTACAAACGAACTAGTGTTAGTGCTTGTGTTGACAGAAGTAGTGGTGACAGGAGTGACATTATTAGTGTGTTGTGCCATTAAAACTTTTCAAAATTTTAGATTATGAAAATAATGAAAACCAATGCTCTGATACCAATTGTTGGGGATGCGGATTAAGGATCTTAAGGCAGAAATAACACTAGAGGGGGGTGAATAGTGTTTTAAAGAATATATAAACTATATGACTAAATTAAAACTTTCAACCCAAATCGAAACAGAATTCTAACACAGAATGATCACAGAACATATAACAAATGCAAATAGTAAAGTAAAGCAAGTAAAAGGAAAGAACACACCGGATTTTATACTGGTTCGGAATCCTCCTACATCCAGTCTTGCACTAAGGCAATATCCTTGTACAGATTTTTATAAGCCAATATCCAAATTACAACCCTCAATTTCTAAAGCCTTGAGGAACCCTCCTATCTCCGAGTCTGGGGTAAACTCTCTTGATTTACGGGACACGAGATCACCCTAATACTTCTTAATAACAATCCTTTTGAATGGATAGACTCTATGGACTTTTTGAATACAAATTAATCCTATAACTCTGAATAGCACTTTGATCTTTAGTAGAATGATGGAGAATCAAATAGAGAGAGTATCTAAATGATTTTCTATTGAGAGTTTGGTAGAATGATGGCACGATCTTGAAAATATGAAGTTTTATGGATATGGAATGGTGGAGAAGAAAGAGTGAAGAAAATAAGAAAGTAGTTGTTAAAAAATTCGTTTTGGAAGCCTTTATATAGATGCACAACAGTCATAACCATTGGCGAAAGGTTTTTGAACGAATGGACACTTCTTTTGAAATTTGAATTTTGAATCCAAATGTCACCATGTCGACATGGGGTATCCCCATATGTCGACATCCCTCAGTTCAATATTGTAGAGATGTTGTTTTGTAAAAGCATTTGAATTTAAAACAAGTTGAAACTTCTCTGAAGCAAAATAAAGTGTTTAAACAATATTTTGAGATAGAGAATGAATATAAAACATTATTTTAAATATATATAATTGATATAGACCGTAAATTATATAAGAAATATTTAAAATCAGAATAAGTTTTGATGTTTTAAAAATAGAAGTTTTTAAAATCAGAATGGAGGAATATTTCAAGGCTAAAACAAAGTTTGAAAACATTTTTGAAAACATGATTTTGAAAGCTAAAGCATTTTGAAAACAGATTTAAAAACATTTTGAAAAATCTATTCAAACTGAAATTGCAAGAACCTTCTTACAGAGCTCCCCCATAGGACTCGAGAACTTGTACAAAGTAGTTTAAATGACTTTGATTTTCGTGGGTTTGTAAGCCACTTGTCGTAGGTTTGTAAGCTACTTGTCGTGGGTTTGTAAGCCACTGGTTTCGATAGAAATTGGATTCCATCCCAAAAGAAAATTGGAAGAAAGATGAGAGTGCTATTATGAAGTTTTAACAAAATACTAGACACTTATCTTGAGATCTTGAAATCTTGATTCTCTGGAGTCTTGAAACTTGAATCTCTAATCTTCATCTTGATGCTTGAGTCTTTATACTAATCAATCTTCGATAATACCTGCATATACTTCCTATATATATATATATATATATATATATGAAAATGTTAGTATATATTTTATAAAGTAAAGTATAATAACTATATAAGGTTGTTGTCATCAAAACATCATCAACTCAGTTCCTAACAGCGATGGGTCTGGCATTCTCTACAAGATTGATTCTAAACTTGATCTTTCTTTGGGACGAAATATCGGTTACCTAGTAAAAACATCTGGGATTTTCCTAATTATTGGCATTGTGTCCCGCTCATCTTTGGATAAGTCCAAAGAATAGAAGTAGCTCAATGTAACAGATCTTTGGTGATCGCAATAAACCTCCAAGCTACGTTCACTATACGTGCTAAGTCTAACGACTTTCCTATCACAATCTAAAATAGCTCTATGTATCGCCATCCAATCCATGCCCAATATTAACCCAAACCAAGAGAATCCTATTACAAAGGTATCACAATCAAACTCGACCCCTAAAATGAACAACTTCAAACCCTTACATAACATAGACAATAGGCTGATCTTCACAAGGGATTTGGCACAACTATAGGGTCCATGACTATACTAGTGTTTAACTTTAAGTCATCAATAAGTCTCTAGAAATGAAAGAATGTGAAGCCCCTGTATCAAATAAAGTACAAATAGATAAACGAAAAAGAGTCAATGCACCTTCGATCGCCACTTTCTTACCCTTGTCTACCAATGGCTGTGAACTCGATCTAGAGACTACCTCCGATGCATAAGCCAGAATATCCTAAGTAGAAGTCTGAGTAGAAGCTTTTGGTGGTGTTGTGAAAGCTCGCTTCGTATGTCCATACTGATCGTAGTAATAGCATTTAAAAGATTTGTCCTGCACCCCCTTCATGAAATGCCTCTTCTTGCTACACTTCCTATAGTGCATATCCTTCTTCTGCACTTTTTTTTTGGGTCCACCCCCAACTTTACACTGGTTTTACTGTGCTTTCTCGACATACTTCATGAGTTCCTTCTTAGTTTCCGCCTTGGAGATGATATTTAGTAAGGTCATCTTCACTAGACCCTCATATGTAGTACCTATAGGAATATGACCCAGAGCTAAATCTTGAAGAGATTGATTTAGCCTTTAGCAAATTTGAGAGCCTTCTTGTGGGGTGTGTCAATCGATCCCATATCAAATCTTGCTAGCTTATTGAACTAGTTGACATATTCCTTAACATATAGATTTCCTTGATTCAACTGAATGAACTCTCCAACTACACACCTTCCCCTTCCCTTAGAAAGAAACTTCACCTTGAATCACCTATGGAACTCTTCCTAAGTGATCTCTCTCCATCAATATCAGTCTCAACTATCTCCCACCGGCTCAATGCCTCAATTTATAACTGCGATGTAGCTAAATGCATCCTTGCAGCGTCAATCAAACCCATCAAAATTAAGATCCTCTCATAAGTGCAAATCCATGACCCTAAATCCACATAAGACTCTATCCCCGTGTATGACTTTCCTCCAAGATTTGAGAAATCTTTAAATAACTTAGCAAAATCTATAGTAGCAGGTGGATAGCTAGAAACTACACCTATCGCTCCCTTCACGGTCTCTCTAGTGGGATTTAGCTTGGCCTATCCTCTTACCTATTAGTATTGCCAAAACCATATCAAGTGTTCCTGCCCGGGACCTTGACTATATCGCCGAAGTCGGAATCTATGGGATTATTCACCTTCTATCTATGAATTTTAATAATTTTATTAGCAACTTTCCACATATATCGTAAATACGATTAAGAGATAAGAGATATCATAGGAACAAAGGAGAATTAGCAGAGGCATGAATAAGAGAGATTTCTGATATATGAAAAATTTTGAAAAACTTTTTTAAATATTTTATTTATACTTACATATATATATACACACACTTTTAAAAAGTTCATTTTGAGAGCTTTAGGAGACTGTATGAAAATCCTTTTCCAAAACCATTTTCTTTTCTAAAACTTCCCAAGTACATTCTCTCAATACGGTCCTAATCCCTAAGGAACCTTGAACCTACACTTTGATACCAACTACTACAAACTGCACCTCCCACCACACCGATCCAAAGCGTAATGTGGCTTTCAGACTCGCTCCATATCGGGAAATGCAGGTCATCATGGTTTATAGCATTTCACATCATAGAGACTAATATAAATATAAATATATATATATATATATATATATATTCTAAGATATACTATACTTTCAAAACTTATAGTAGAAGGAAAAAGATATATAACATAGAAAAATATTCATCTTGCTAAATGTCCTAATTACAGTCTCAGAAAATCAATACGTGGTCCAATACAGAGTACATAGAAAATATTACTCCAAGTCTGATAAAAGAGATAAACTATATAGATAATATAGATAAACACATGGAGAGAAAATATAGTAAAAAGAAATCTCCAAAGATAAGCTTAACTCTTCAAGTATCAAGAATGGGTCGATCACTTACAGCCCTGTCTACCTGTGGTGGTTAAAAAGAAGGAAAGAGAATGGGTCAGACGAAACTCTAGTGAATGAGTCCAAGTTTAATATGTGATGATCATGTGCGATTACTTCAATACTACTCTAGATGATATAGGGTGTGATACAAGTGTCCGTGAATTCCTAAGGTTTGTTACCCAAGAGTTCTTATCTAATACATTCCTACACTAAATTTATATAGGCTGCTACAATAGATCGAACTAAGGATCGAATCACATCTAATGATCAGTCACCACTCCTAGAGCTACTCGATTTGTAAGAAATCGCCCTCTTGGCCACCGAGTGTGGAAATACCGCCATTAGGATACCGAGGAATTATTCCCATCAATATCACCGCCTCTAAGCTACCAGGAAACCAATTTGCCCCTAATTACACGTACCTCCATTATGCATCGAAATTATTATATATGTAACTAAGGTAGTAACTAATGTTGATTACCATCAGTTAGAGTTAACTGATAATTAACATTACTTAAATGTTAAGAAAAAATAGGGTGGAAAGAAATTATATTAATCAGATTAATAAGGAATTAAATTAACAAATAAATAACGCATAGAGTAATTTACAAAAAAAGGTCGACCGGTCGACCCCAATTGATGATCGATCGACCGCTAACTGTTGTTCGGTAGGGGATAGCGGTTCACCGGTTGAGCCGCTAATTCGAGAATTAAACATGGCTAAACGGGCCGGATTTAAAATAATTTAATCTAATGGCTAGCATTGATCCGGATCCTTATAAATACGAGCTTAACACCTTACTTTTCTTCTCATATTTTCTGAAGCATGGCGAAGCTTTGCTATTTTCTCTTCTTCACAAAATTCTAAATTCTTAAAATTGAGTTTATACATATATACATATGGAGAATAACAGAGGATAAATGAGAAGAAGTATTAGGTTGAATTAAACCATCAAGCTAAGGTAAATTGTAAACCCGGATCCAGAATTTAAATTAAATCCAAATCTCTCCTCTGATCTAGATTTCTAATAAGTTTATGTATGCTTGTGGTGTAAGTATTCAAATAGGGATAATAGGATGTCAAATTGAATAGAGATTTGGAAAGTTAAAAAGGTGAGTAAGAAATTATATATTTTTATATAATATTGGATTTATATCGTTGTAAGTTGATTCCTATGCCTAAAATGTAATTTGGAGTTGTGGACTAAAATTGTATATGTACAATGAATTTATAAATCTTGCCTACATATTCTGTGATTGATAATTTGAATTATATATTGTATTTATGTGAATCTGAAAAGTATTGGGTAGTAGTAGTCTCTGAGTTTGATAAATTATATGCAGTTTCAGATTTGTAGATTTAAATGACTTATGCAATAAAATATAAATTAGAGTTATCAAAATAAAATTGTAAGGATTTAAGCAGTACTAAAATTCATTGAAATGTAGGCGGTTACAATGTAAATTTCTATAAATATCAAGTTTTATAAATAAAAGTGTATCATTTAAAATAATAAGGAGTATGCCTAAAGGAATGAGATGCATAAAATATGAATATTTACCATATTTTGTACTCTTTATTTAAATAACTATGAAAAAGGTAATTCCTTGTAATTCTAAATGCAACGTAAATTCTCTTTTTGGATAAGTCATGGAAATTTACAATGTTAATCTTTCATTATGGAAGAGATGTAATCCCAATGCATCAGAATGCAAAAATTCTTAAAGATTAATTAAAGAATTGTAAATGTGATAATAATAATGGTCTAAGAGAAAAATTATTATATATGTAATGTAAGCAAGTAGACATCAAATAATAATAATAAAAAGGTAGACAGGTAATAATTTAAAAATGAAAAAATCATGGAAATTTCATTAAGCAATGGAGGGTAGTAAATGCTAAAAAGTAATATAAGGAAAAGGTCATTAAAAAATGGAAGTAAATGGGAAACGATATTTAAAACTTTTAAAAGGAAGTGGTAAATGACCTTAAATTTAATATGAAGTAAACGCATTAAAAGTAAAGAAAATGTTAATAACAGTTGAACATTGGAGGCATAATAATCAAACAAATATGAATAAATACATATACACATGTATATATACGTAGTATCAGTTATACATTTATGATGGATGTGAATGATTAAAGTTAGTAAATAACTTAGGTGGATAAGAATGATATAGACAATAGAATTGGTTAGAATATGAGGTCAGTAGTTTTATACAACAGAAGTCTGCCTACCGCAGTGGGCTACCAATGGTTATGTATACAATATACTGATGTGGGACATATCTAACTATAGGACATATGGAATTATATATGCTTGCATATAGGTTAAGGAATGCCACAGTAGGGTCTGCTTTAACTTTTTAGTAGGGGTATTGCCTTGATTGCATTAGGCAATCTAAATGGGACTGTCAGCAAGGATCGACGCTATGTCAGTGTGTTAGGACCATATCAAGGAACGAGAGCTGTACATAGGTCCATAACTTCAACGATCCTGAGAGATAAACGGAAAGACAAGGGTTACTCCTAAATAGGCTACATCTCCTACTAGTGTAGGTCATATTTAGGTTACACATTTAGGTTATGCACCACCACAGTTGTTTGCTAGTTTTTTTGTTAGTGGCAAGGCTAGATAATCCTTAAATGAGGTCTTTCAAAATGAGTAGCGTAGTCCGAAGAACTGATTTCTCTATAGTTCATGGAGCTAAGTCCATAATAAGAGACATACTAGTAAGTAAATCCCTAAGACGAGATAAAATATGATTAAACTACTATGATGTTGTTATTAGACACTATAGGAGTTCCTTGATATGCATGACTACGAAGACATGATGCTATGGTAAGGATGGATCTTAATGGGGTGCTGGGTTATGGATAATAGCGGAGATATATCTTGGTCCAAAAGGGAATGTGGTACTTATATATTATGTACATACATATGTCTACCTCGGGTAGATAGGGTGTATCATACACATATGTAGAGTCAAGATGACTAAGTAAATAAAAAGACATAACATGTGATGGAAGGCAATCGGCATAGACTAGTGTTATGTGTAAAATGTGTAATTTACCAATCATTAGAATGTTGTTCTAACCTCCTCCTCATTTCAACCCACATGATAGCTTTAGAGGGATTGGTACTGGTGCAAGGCATGAACAGTGGAAGGACTAGTTTCCTTATGCATGTTCGACACTAACAAGAACACTAGATATTGGGAGTGTTAATCTTGATTAGTAACTATACGATTTATTATACTTTACTATTCTGCTATGAATTGTATCGATAGTGCTCTGATATGCATTTATTTTTTTATTTATAGGATACCAAACTAATGATCCACACTTTAGTGGACTTGAGTTTTCTATTTAGCAAAAACTCAAGCCCATTGGGGTGTGGGTTATCGCATATGCCTTCATTGTTATATAAGAAACCATGAGGGGTTCCATTAATGATGATAGAAAATGTGAGGGTGGGTGCACACCATCGAATAAGGGAAAGTATATGAGGAGGAAATTCCATCATGTGAATGATGAATTGCCGGTTGATTTTTCATACAATTTCTAATGGTCCACTTTTATGCTCATGTTTTCTCTAGTCTTCCCATTGAAACTTCTTGCCATTTCATATACTGGCATAGAGTTTTTTGATATGCATCTTCCTGGAATGAAAGCATTGTGATTATTTGATATTAGATCATTAATAAGGCCTTTTGCCATGTTGTAAATTCTGTTCGCATCTATCTTATAAATTACATTGCAATAGGATATAGGCCTATAGTCATTTATATTATTTACTGATGTAGATTTTGGAACTAAGTAATAAAAGTGTGGTTTATTTCTCTAGTGAACTTCTCTGTTTTGAATACATGAGAAATGGATTTGCATAAATTCTCTTTTAGATCTTCCCAATGATGCTTGTAGAAATTTTCACTGGAACCATCTAGACCTAGACTCTATGATCGTCTATCTGAAATGTAGCATCCCTCGTCCCTTGTAAGTCTATAGCTTTTATTAGTTTTTTCTTTAACATTTTCAGAGATGATCTTCTTACAAATCATTTTCTAGTCTATTTATTGTGCGTTCCTTTGCAAAGAGGTTCTCCTCACTGATTATTTGTCCATGAATATCAATGAGGTTGTTAACGATCCTTTTTTGTCCGTCATTTTCGCATGAAAGAATGTTAAGCATTGATCTCCATTCATAAGCCAATTGGCTTTTGATTTTTGCATATTTTCTATTGCTTCAAGTTCTAAAATTGATTGCAAGAAGCTAAGTTATTTTCATATTCCTAAATGAGTGATAGATCATGCGTCCTATTCAGGATTTGGTAACATAACCGATCATTCATATCTATGATGATTTGACATTGTTTCCTAATGCTTATTATGTTGTGATTCCATTTTGAGATCAACCATGATTTTTCTTAGTTTAATTATGAATCTAAAAACTGGATTGCCATTATTTTTGAATTGTAAACTATTTTGGATTGCTTGTTGGCAGTCGGGTGGAAATTTCCAGGTATCATTGTACTTGAAAGTGTTAGAAATGAATGAGTTAGTGGAGAGATTTAGAAGAAGAAAGCGTTATACAAAGTCCCACAGCAGGGAATATTTGCACCAATCCCTCTATATATACTACAATCTAACATAGAATATCAAACAGAAGGAGAATGAGGATAAAAGTGTGGAAGGGATAAGGCAATGTGGCATGTAGGCCTTCGTATTAATATTAAATATGTCAAAGATAGGGCCTTGGGCATTGGGGCTCTTGGGGTCCCGTGATTAAATGGGCCACCGACTGCCGCTTGGGCCTGCATGCGCCAAAATGGCTATTTTTCGATCGGATGTGTCTATTCGATTAAATACATGCGGCCATTTTCTTCTAGACACGCACACAACGGTCACTGCTGTTGGTTTAAGGGTCGCAACCTTTCCAACAGTCACGACCGCTCTGAATAGGCACCTCCTCCAGTCTATAAATAGGCGGCCAGAATCTAAGAATTATGATTCAGTTTACTCTCGAATTCTGTTCCTTCTTCCTACAATATCTCTGTTCTAGTGCTATAATCTCTTCAGTTCGTCTACGCTCCATCTGCAACCACCACGCTGCGGTTCTGGTCTGTTTCATCCTGGGAAACAAATTGCTACCACCCATAAAACTACGTACGACGGCAATATTATTTCAAGGAAATAGTTTCTACTGGACTCGGACACTTTAATCGGTAATACCTTTCATACACATTTAGTCACGCATTTTGGAGTTACACTTTATCAAAATTAATTGACAAATTAGTAACAATTTTTACCGTTACTACTTCTGTATTATTCTGTAACTGTTATTGAAGTTACAGTTGGTTTCATAACACTTTTCGGTAGTTGCGAATAACATTCTTGAAACAATATTTTTTATAGACGATGATGTCTCAAAATAGCAACAACAATAATGCTGCACCAACGCAGACGGTGACAAACACTCAGCCAGTGCCTCTGGTTCAGACAATGACACTGTCTCTTGAAGAAAGGCCAGAAAAGTTCAATGGGACGGACTTCAAGCATTGGCAACAGAAGATATTGTTTTTTCTAACAACATTAGGCCTCGCCAAGTTTCTAACCGAAGATGCTTCTAAAGTTGGCGAACTCGAACCCGGTGCAATCAAAGTGGAGGCCGTAAATTTCTGGAAAAGTTCGGACTTTATGTGTAAAAACTATATTCTGAATGGTCTGGATAATAGCCTCTACAATGTCTATTGTACTGTTGCAACATCCAAGGAACTCTGGACGGCCTTGGACAGAAAGTACCAAACTGAAGATGCAGGCATGAAGACATTCATCGCTGGCAAATTTCTCGACTTTAAAATGGTAGATTCAAAGACTGTGATCAACCAGACTCAAGAACTATAACTGATCATCCGTCAACTGCAAGATGAAGGGACGATACTTAGCGAATCTTTCCAGGTTGCCGTAACCATTGAGAAACTTCCTCCATCGTGGAAGGACTTTAAAAATTACCTTAAGCATAAGTGTAAGGAAATGACAATGGAAGAACTCATAATTCGTCTGCAAATTGAGGAAGATAATAGAAATTCTTCTAAAGCAAATGTTGTTGAGTCAGATAAACCTAACAATAGAAAACGTGAGAATGCCCCTTAGAAGTCGAAGAAGAAATTTTAGGGTTCTTGCCATAGCTGTGGAAAGAAGGGGCATAAAGCAGCCGAATGTCGTGCTTCTAAAAAGAAGAAATTAGAAGCAAATAAGGCTGAAGTTGCAGATGGCATTTCTAATATGGATTTATGTGCAGTAATATCAGTATGCAACCTTGTTGGTAATTCAAAGGAATGGTTTATAGACACAGGTGCCACTCGACACATATGTGCTAATAAGTGGATGTTTACAACTTATAAAACTGCAACTGATGATGAACAACTTTTCATGGGCAATTCATCTGCATCAAAGGTCGAAGGCATGGGAAAAGTTATGCCGAAACTAACTTTTGGAAAACAGCTTACTTTGAGTGATGTTCTTCACGTTCCAGAAATCCGCAGGAATTTGATATCAGGGTCCTTGCTAAGCAAGCATGGTTTCAAATTAACCTTTGTATCTGATAAGTTTGTATTATCAAAGAATGGAGTGTATGTAGGAAGAGGATATGTATGTGATGGTTTATTCAAGGAAAATGTAACAACTATTGTACCAAACACTGATATGAATAAAAGTGAATCTTCTGCATATATTGTTGACTCTTCTAACATATGGCATTCTAGATTAGGGCATGTGAATTTTGATACACTGTGAAAAATGATTAATTTAGAATGTCTACCAAAATGTAACGTAGACTCCAACTCTAAATGTCAAATTTGTACAGAAGCAAAATTGACAAGAACCTCGTTTCATCATGTTGAACGAGAAACCGAACCTCTAGACCTTATACACACTGATGTATGTGATTTGAAAATGTGTCAAACTAAAGGAGGAAAAAGATATTTCATTACATTTATTGATGATTGTACTAGATACTGCTATGTGTATCTCCTTAGAAGCAAGGATGAAGCATTCGATATGTTTAAACAGTATAAAGGAGAAGTTGAGAATAAACTCAACAGGAAAATTAAAGCTTTAAGAAGTGATAGAGGAGGAGAATATGAATTTCCTTTTGAGGAATTCTGCGCTGAGCATGAAATTATATACCAAGCTACAGCACCATATTTACCTCAATCCAACGGTATAGCCGATCGAAAAAATAGAACTCTTAAAGAAATGATGAATGCTTTATTAATCGTTTTGGCTTGTCAGATAACTTTTGGGGAGAAGCTATTTTTTCGGGAAACCATATTTTAAATAAAATACCACGAAAGAAAACATCCAAGTCTCCTCACGAACTTTGGAAAAATAGACCTGCATCCTACAAATACTTAAAAGTGTGGGGGTGTCTTGCTAAAGTAGAGATACCTAAACCAAATAAGGTCAAGATAGGACCAAAAACAATTGATTGTGTATTCATTGGATATGCACAAAACAGTGCTGCTTATCGATTTTTAGTACACAAATTTGAAATTGATGATATTCATGAAAATACTATCAGTGAGTCGAGAAATGCAAGATTTTTTAAACATATATTCCCTTTAAAGCAGGGCACTGACAGTGATACTCATAAGAGACCAAGGGAAGATGAAATCTCCAATTCTCTTGAGGATACTGAAGATAACCTTCAGCAAATTAGTGTTGATCAACAAGTGGAGGAACCAAGAAGAAGTAAAAGGTATAGAACCTCAAAAACCTTTGGACCAGACTTCTATACCTTTATGTTAGAAGATGATCCATTGACATACAAACAAGCTATGTCCTCTAGCGATGCCCCTTACTGGAAAGAGGATATTAACAATGAGATAGAATCCATTATGGCTAACTATACCTGGGAGTTAGTTGATTTACCTCAAGGATGCAAGACCTTAGGAAATAAATGGATATTTAAAAATAAATTGAAACCCGATGGTTCAATAGACAAGTAAAAAGCTCGTCTTGTAGTCCAAGGATTCAGACAAAAGGAAGAACTAGACTATTTTGATACATATTCACCAGTGATGAGGGTGACATCAATTAGGATGCTTATTGCAATCACATCCATACTTGATTTAGAAATACATCAAATGGATGTAAAAACTGCATTTTTGAATGGTGAACTAGAGGAAGAAATATATATGAAGCAACCTGAAGGGTTTCTGAGCTATGGAAGGGAAAACAAAGTATGCAAATTAGTAAAGTCGCTTTATGGCCTTGAACAAGCTCCAAAACAATGGCATGAGAAATTTGATGAAACATGTTGTCAAATGGATTCACAATAAATAAATCAGATAAATGTGTCTACATGAAACACACACATTTAGGATATGTCATTGTTTATCTTTATGTTGATGACCTGTTCCTAGGAAATAACAAAGCCATAATAACATCTACAAAGAATATGTTATCCTCTAGATTCGATATGAAAGACCTAGGACTGGCTGATGTGATATTGAGTGTCAAAATTATGAGAACACCACAGGGATATGCATTATTCCAATCACATTACATCGGTAAGATACTTGAAAAATTCAAGCAATATAATATAACTATTGCAAAATCACCCGTAGATATGAACAAAAATTGGGTAAAGAACACTGGTGATGGTATCTACCAGCTCAAATACTCTCGTATACTAGGAAGTATCATGTATGTTATGAACTGCACTAGGCCAGATATCGCATACGCTGTACGTAAGCTGAGTAGATTTACCAACAATCTTGGTGAACATCATTGGAAAGCAATAATCAGAGTTCTAGGATACCTAAAGTATACACAGAACTATGGTCTACACTATACAAATTATCATTTAATAGTGGAAGGATATAGTGATGCCAACTGGATAACTGGATCACAAGATACAAAGTCTACAAGTGGATATGTGTTCACATTAGGAAATGGAGAAATATCATGGAAATCATCCAAACAGACTTTTATAGCTAGATCTACGATGGAATCAGAGTTTATTCCACTAGATAAGACCGCAGAAGAAGCAGACTGGCTTCGAAGTTTCTTGGAAGTATTCCAAATTGGAGCAAACATGTGCGTCCAATATGTATACATTGTGATAGTCAATCAGCAATTGGAAGAGCTAATAGTACACTATACAATGGTAAATCGAGGCATATTCGTCGTAGACATAAAACAATAAGACAACTTCTCTCTAATGGAGTTATCACTATAGACTACATAAGGTCAAATGATAACATAGCGGATCCACTAACTATAGGCTTGCCAAGAGATAAAGTTCAAATCCTATCGATAGGAATGGGGCTAAGGCCCATAGAATAAAAAGTTTTCTTCTAATGGAAACCCCACCTAGTGGATTGGAGATCCCAAGATATAGGTTCAAAGGGACAACTAAGTTTAAGAGAAACTTGATGGCACTGTTACACACAAACCATTCCTACGATAAGTCAGTGCTTTATTTATTGGAAAATAGGATAGGTATTGATATTTATAAAAATGTCTGTACTTGAGGAATTGTGAATACCCTTTACAGAATCACCTACGTAAGTGCGAAGGCGCCGCTTCAAAGAGAATTATGAGGCCAAATTCTCTAAGCACTTATGAGACCAGGCAGGTGTTCAAGGCAAACATACAGAGAAAGAAGGATTATAAGGAACATTTGTCTTGTGTTATCTATTGTAGAATTACGCAAAAGGCTTATAGTTCAAGGACATTCTATGTCTGCTGATTCGCCTGTAACTCAAATAGGTAAACACTAGGAAAGTTCAAGGTCCCTGTGCTACTTTAACGGATACGATAAATGCTTCGTGAAACTCAAAACAACTGCTCATCTATGTGGGGGATTGTTAAAAATGAATGAGTTAGTGGAGAGATTTAGAAGAAGAAAGCATTATACAAAGTCCTGCATCGGGAATATTTGCACCAATTCCTCCATATATACTACAATCCAACATAGTATATCAAACAAAAGGATAATGAGGACAAAAGTGTGGAAGTAATAAGGCAATGTGGCATGTAGGCCTTCATATTAATATTAATATGTCAAAGATAGGGCCTTGGGCCTTGAGGTTCTTAGGGTCTCATGATTAAATGGGCTACCGACTACCACTTGGGCCTGCATGCACCAAAACGGCTATTTTTCGATTGGATGTGTCTGTTCGTTTGAACAAATATGGCCATTTTCTTCCAGATGCGCGCTCACAATGGTCACTGCTGTTGATTTAAGGGTCGCGACCTTTCCAACAGTCATGACCACTCCGAATAGGCACCTCCTCCAGTCTATAAATAGGCGGCCATAATCTGAGAATTATGATTCAGTTTACTCTCGAATTATGTCCCTTCTTCCTACAATATCTCTGTTCTAGTGCTATAATCTCTTCAGTTCGTCTACGCTCTGTCTGCAACCACCACGCTGCGGGGCTAGTCTGTTTCATCCTGGCAAACAAATTGCTAACACCCATAAAACTACGTACGGTGGCAATATTGTTTCAAGGAAACAGTTTCTACTGGACTCGGACATTTTAATCGGTAATACCTTTCGTACACATCTAGTCATGCATTTTGGTGTTACACTTTATCAAAATTAACTAACAAATTAGTGACAATTTTTGCTGTTACTGCTTTTGCATTATTCTGTAACTGTTATTGAAGTTACAGTTGGTTTCGTAACACTTTCCGGTAGTTGTGAATAACAGAAAGATCTATGCCTAGTTGTTGCAAGATCAGGGTGGAGATTGATGAGGATGGGGGAGCGATTATTAGTTGAGTGGTTGAGTGCAGTTATCGCTGCATGTGGGGATTTAGTACTAAATTCAAAGTTGCAAAGTGTCCTGTCAATCTTACCGTGAACACTAAAATTAAGACCACCTCACCAAGTAAAAAAATTCCCAAAAGATCGATCTTTTTTTAGACCAGTAGCAGTTGCACAGGATTGGAAACCAAAATCATATGCTAGTTGATTAGACTGAGAGATTCTTTTCTATTTTGTAACAAATTAAATTCACCTGCCTTTACCTAGGGATTATTGATATATTGTGATTCATTTCTCAAGGAGTTCCATAGAGTTATTCTTTCATGATAGAAGTTATTTACATATATGATGGTGAAAAAGAGAGTGGTACCTTTATGATTATCAATCGGGCATGTGATATGTTGATTCCATTTGTAAAGAATTTGTGTTTGCCAAGTCGTAGAATCCCATATAAGAATTATTCTACATCTTGTGCCATATTCATTGTTCTGTGATATACGCGGGTTATTTCCAAGCCTATTTTTAAATAATAGAATGTTTTTATCACTAAGCGTGTGTTCTAACAAGCCCGCAAAATAAACTTTATGATTTGTAAGATAATGCAAAAGATCTTGCTTTCTCATGAGAGGGTTGAGCCCTCTCAAGTTCCATCTAAGGTGCGACATTAATCAACGTTATTACTCCTAGCAATGAAGCTGCTTAGAGTAATACCACTAGTCTTACCAATTTTATGTTTTCCCGATCGATTTTTAAGTTGATTGGTGTACTTATCCCATTTTGGGTTGTTGATTACAACTTCTGTACTAGTTGATTTGGAATCCAAATCCTTTTCTTCACTCCTTATTTTGCGAGATGGTCTTTCTGTTCTGCTTTCAGTTATTGTAGGTGGGCCTTGGCGTGAATTGTTGTAGGTATTTGCACTATCCGATGGGATGGATGATAGTTGTGTGGAAGATTATATGCATGTGTTAGAAAAATCTTCATCTAGATGAAGGGAATCAATAACAATAGGATGTTATTGTTCTATGCTATCCAGTTTAGGTAGGTCGTTTTCGGGCGAGTCATCGGCATCGTGCAAGGGAGGAATGATGCTTTCATCCAAGTGCTCAAAGGACGATTGGTGATTGTCTTTGACGATGCATAAGTCAGGTTGTAATGTGTTGTTTAAATGTTCAGCTACAAGGGTGGAATCAATGTTGATTACAGTGGTGTTTTGAGCAGCTTTGCATGTGCTTAAAGCGATATTTTTTTTGTAATGCGTTTCTAAAGGATTGAGAAAGTAATTGTATGTCTTTATGTGAGGGGACTTGTAACATCCCCTTACATGGAGGCCTAACATTAATGGCTATGAATGATGCAGTCATTCATAGTTATTAATCTTCGGTGACCAATGCGCAACATTAGATACATTGATACACAGAAACAAATGAATATGGAAAAAAAATTCAAACAAAAAACAAAGTCAACATTCCATTTCAAATTAATTACATAATCCCAGAGCGTAGACCACGTTTAGGCATATACTTATTACAAAATACACTAAGAGCAACATATAAAGATGCCCACTTGGACGATCAGAGTATATGATAAGGCACTAAAACAAATTTTCCTTTACAATCATACACAACATAATAAAAGAACTCTAATAACAAGCTTTTCTCTCGCACGTCATCCAAAGCTTTATTCATCTTAAAGAACACCTAAAAACCTTACTCTCAACCTACACAAAATCAATTGAGCTACCCGAGAGTTTAAGGGGAAAACAAAAACTTCGAGTCAGACATAAAGCCTGGTATGAATAATAATCTACCATCTCAAACCATTTAGATATCTAATGAGGCCACGCCGCTTAGCAGAACAGGTTTTCCGCTCACTATTATCCTAAAACATTTATAAATCCATATATTGTGCTCCTGCATCCACAATGATTAAAATATAGAATTTCAAAACATTATGATGACATGCAAAACAAGTAAATCAAATCTGGATTACCCATCCCCGTTTATTCTTATTATCTATCTCAATTATAGTTTCTAGAGTTACTATTAACCTGTTAAATATTTATGGACTATCTGTCCAATTTCATAGTTTTCATGGAATCATTAAGAACCTATTGATAGCTCAAATTTCTTTTCTAATATCCTAGTTTTCATGGGCTAATTAGGAACCTATTGACTAACTGTCAATATTTTAATCCGGATATAGTTGTCATAGGCTAACTATAAACCTATTAGCCCCTGTCAATATCAAATCATAGTTTTCGTGAGCTGACTATGAACCTATTGGCCCCAGTCAATATCTTTCGTTATAAACAGTTTTCATGGGCTTACTGTAAACCTATTGGCCCCTACCAGTATCTTTAGTTAAGATTTTAACATTTCTTAAGTTATATTCACTACTGCGTCAACCTAGCTAGTTATTTCTCCGTTCCTCAAAATACCGTTATGGGTTCATAACAACGTGAATAAATATATGAAGAAGCAATCATAACAATATAATAATGCCAATACCTGTGGTTAAATATCCATGAAATCATTTCACATAAAACTTGGTCAACCCCTTTAACCTATTAATCTAGGAAAGCTTTTTCCAAAACTTCATTTCAAAAATATTTATTTATGCCATGGTTTTTCCTTTAAAATGTGATTGGGTTTATTTGTTTTGAAAACCTTAAAACATCTCTTTAGAGCCTCCTTGATAACTTCCTTTGAAAGCAAAGAAAGCCTCTTTTCAAAACACAATAAAATACCTTTCGAAGCCCTTGTTAAATACTCTCTGTCGAAACCAAATATACCTTTCGATGGTGTCAAAACATTCTTTATAACATAGGCTCGAAACAAATGAAAATAACCCTTTCGAAAATATTGGGTTTACTCGTTAAAAACATCTCTTGGGTCAAAGTGGTCATATACGAAAGTATCTCTTTCGAAACGCTTATAAAGTTGATGGTGTCGGAACTACCTATTTCGAAAGCTCAAAAACCTTTAAATTAAAACTTTGAAGGATAGCATCGAAACCCCCTTTCGACCCCATTGCCTTCGAAACCCTCAACCACTTTTGAAAGAATTTAGAAAGTGGTTTATATTAGGTTAAAACAAAGATAACCCTTCGAAAGCATTGTTGGCTTCAATACACTTGGAAGGGAAAATTGCGGCTGGGTTTCGACTTGGTCGAAACCATTACTTTCGAAAGCACTTACTCAAAAATAAAAAGGAACCCATTCGAGAGCTAATACTTTAAACATAGTACGACAAACTTCTTTGAAAGCTATTTATAAACTCCTTTTGAAAACATGAGATTCGACTGGGTCGAAAGCTTTAAGTGAAACAAAGCAAATACTTAACTTTTGAAAACCAAACAGGGTTTCGAATCCATCGGAGGCATTCCTTTCAACACCAAGGCTTCCGCCTTTCCTCCAATCCACTATGTACCATCTAAATGATATCTTGTGTATTGGTTTCGACTAGGTGGTTTCAACTGAAATGAAGCGGAAGTAATTGGGGTCGAAAGGTCCTACTATATGAGGCGGAACCAACTTTTCCGAATTAAAGGCTGAAATTTAGCTACTTTTAATAATTGCTTTATAACTACTTGCCTATTTGTAACCCTTTGATTGGTTGTCTTGAAACTTTTCAATAACTTTACAATTAAACTACTGCATTTAATCAGATCTAAATCAAATAAATATAACTTTTAATCCCTTACGTTTAATAAAACCAACTTTTACAGAAAAGTCCCTATTTTTAAAATAATTTATTTTCCCAAGTAAATCAATTGGAAAAAATCCTCAAAAATCACAAAAAATCAATTTCATCATGTTATTTAACATATTAAAATTTTAGACCCAATTTTTTTCTGAAATAATCGAAATTTAATTTAGACCCAATATTATCATATTTTCCTTTAGAAATTCATGGTAGATCTTCCATAGCTTCGAAAATTACAAAAATTGAAACCATCTCTAAAATCATGTTTTACTTAACATATAATTTTCCCATGGAATTTTAAAATCAATAACAACGACCTTGCCTTAAAATCATGCAAATTCATATGTAAATGAATTGTTTAAATTAAACAAGTAATGGTTCAAGCATATCATCATCCAAAACATCAAAAAAAAGAATTTAATCTTAAATCCAAAAATATGTGATTATAAAACAAAATAGCAATGGAATGAATTATTATTCACCTTAGATATGATAAGGAATTGAGATTTGTTGTTGATTAATCCTTCCTAGCTTTGGTCCTTAGCTTTAGATTGAATTTTCCTCTTTTCCTCCTTATTAAGCCCAACTCCTCTTAGGGTTTGATTTGAGTTTTGATTATGAGAAATAAAATGAATGTGAATGGGAAATTGAATGTGTATAGCCGTGAGTAGTAATTGTGTGGCTGTATTTACTTATATGCCCATATTTTAGTTTATAATTTAAAAGCCATTTTAAGCCCATTTAAGGTAAATTAAGCTCGGCCTTCTTATAGTTTTATTTAAATCCCAATACCCTTATCATCATTATTCTATTTAATATATTTAATTAAATCTCCTGAATAATGTTATCAAAAATTAGATATGTTACAGGATCTCCCCCATAAAAAAATTCAACCTCGAAATTCAATAAGGACTAATACTAAACATAGTAATTATCTATAACAACTCCTAACAAACATACTAGCCTATCTAGCTAGTAACTATCTATATAAATCTAATATAGACATATCTTAAAGCAGTTCAGGATAAATATCTCTAATCCTGTCTTTTACCTCCCAAGACAGTCCTTCTCGTCATCGCTCCATTGAACTTTTACCAATCTAATTGTCATGTTCCTCAATCTTTTCTCATATCTTGCTAGAACTCGAACTAATTGTCTAACAAAAGTCAAATTAGATTCTAATACCAAGTCCTCCAACCCGACATGTGCCATACTGCTCGGTTACTCTACTCTGTATGCGGCTTTCCAATCCTCTCTATAATCTGGAGTGGTTCAACATATCTCGGGACTAACTTCCCTGACTTTCCAAATCATACCACACCCTTCATCGGTGCTACCTTAATGAAAACCTTATCTCCAACTGAGAACTCTAAGTCTTTACGCCTCTTATCTGCGTAGCTTTTCTGTCTGGATTGAGCTTCTTTCATCCTTTCTCGGATTAACTCGATCTTCTTTGATGTCTCCCTAACCAAATCTGGACCTAAGACCAATCTATCTCCTGTCTCCAACCAACATGCTGGCGATTTGCTTGGCCTTCCATACAAAGCTTCAAATGGCGTCATTCCTATACTATTCCGGTAGCTACTATTATAGGAAAGTTCAAAAAAAATATAGGTGATCTGTGACATCCCGGAATTTTGACCCTATGATTATAATAAGTTTTTAATCAAATTTAATTAAAATATAAGATTTTCATTTATTAATAAATAAGAATTTGGATATTATTAGTTTTATATTGGTTATAAAGGAATATAATTTCAAAATGTAAATAGACTCTTTTAACAATATTCAAAAATTAAACCTGTTTTATTTATTTAAATTAAAAGTTAAGTATGAATGCATTAAATTATCAGATTTATGTATGCAGTTAATAATAAGAACAAGTACAATAACATAATCATATTCATAAATACATTAATGCACATATAAGTTGCAAATCAAATATTTGTAATATTTAACTTTAATGTAAAATAGGATTAAGCTGAGTTTATCATAACAGTTGTATAATTTAATTAAATATAAGTTTATATAAGTAATATAAAGTATACATTACAAATCAAATATTGAAAGAGTAAACTTTAAATAAAAATAAGATTTTAGCAATATTCTCTAACAATAACTTTTATAACTAAAATAACATAAGCTAGTAAATATTTAACATGAGTTTCTACATAAATATAAATATTTATAAATATGGTTACAAACATAAGTACAATATAATAGTTATAAGATATAAATAGAAATGAAAACATTTAGCTCAAACACAAATTAACTTGCAGAACATCATTTATATGTTAGTTATTAGCATAAGTCAATATGAACCTAAGTATAACATAATAATATGTTTTTATTAGTAATGAAGACCCTATAAAATCTGCAAACATTATAAGTGTAAACTGTATATACATAAGCAATCAAATATGCAGCAAACATGTTATTTATATGATAACTTAAGTATGAAGTCCAATGTATAAAAACTGCAAATTTCTTTAGTACCAGCAAGAACAATTAGTACAAAACAAATCTGCAAAATTTCTTTGAATAAATCTTTATGTCAGTCAACATTAATTGTGTGTTAGCATAAATAAAATACATTAGTATAAACAAAAGCCTGCAAGCTAATTCTTATGAAACAGAAAACAAATACTACAAATATCTTTGTAAACATATTAGTGCATAAGAACCCAAAACAGCAAATACCAATTAGGTTAACCAAAATGAAACACATTAGTATATACTAGCCTGCAATATCTTTATGCATATATTTGTGTCAGTAACTATTAATGAGTGTAAGCTTAAATGAAAATATCAGTACAAACACAAATTAAAACCTGCTGCAAACATTAAGTAGCACATATTTTGTCTGAAAAAAATATTTCAGTCGAAATTTGAATTGTCAAGTCTTAGTACAAATGATAATTAAGCAAGATATTTTATTATGTCAAGCTTGTACAAGAAGACTCCATTGTTCAAGTATAAATACTTGTATTTATCATTACATTAAGTTCAGTTAGTAACTCATTAAACAAAACTGAGAAGAAGAAAGAAAATAAAACTTTATATTTGCAAGTCAAATACAAATTCAAGCAAAGGAAGAGGTTACTGGAAAATCAGTTTGCAACTGCAGTCTTCATTGTCTTTCAACAAGTATCCTCTGTTTCAAGTTGCTACTATTTTGGGTGAGTAAACTAATTTTTTTATTTATTTTAAAATTTAATGTTGGTAATTATCTCATGAAGAGTTATTATGATAATATAACACTGTTCTGTCATATTTTGTAAACTCTGGATGAACTGTATGTGTAGGATCTTCAAATTTTCTTTTCATAAATATAGGACAAAGTAGCAGAGTATGATTATTATTAAAATTTGAATTAATAAGTGGTATAAGCAAGGGATAAAGATCTAGAAATCTGTTTGAATAACAGTATGGATACTGTAAGTTTAATTTACAGTATAAAGTAAAATCATAGTCAAAATTCAAAATACTTAAATTGAAAATATGAGTTTATATATTGATTTAACACTCAGTAAGATGATTTTTAAGACCAGAACAATAATTTTTAGTTGACTGTGTACAGAGCAGTTCATCAGTAGAACATTTGTGCTATTTCATGAATTTCTATTAATTCCTACAATAATTCTTGATGAAATTTCACCTGTAGCTAGTGTATGGATAGGAGATTAACAGAAAATTGTTAATATAATTTTCGAATGAATGATTTGTTGGGGAAATTCAATAGTAGGGTTTAGAAGTCAGTAATTTTTGGGTTCGGTATTTTGATTCTCGCGAAATAACCTTGCAAACGAGTGCTATGTAAGCTTGGGAGGAGATAGTGTGTGTGGATGTCGTCGTATGGTCGTAGTCTTGTCCTCTCTGGTGGCGGCGATCACGATCGCGAGCCAAATTTTGTGATTTGGGTTTTGTTCCAGTTCGACATTTTAGTCGAATTTTGATTCCATGACTTTAGGGTTGATCTGGGTTTTGTAATGGAGTGAGGGGAGATTTTGCCACTCGCTGGTGGCGTCGCAAGGAGTTGGCGCGGTGGGGGACCGCCGTGCACGTGCACGACGGCGGAGATGATCATGTTTTTGGGTCGACTCGAGGTAATCTCGAGTTTGAATGCTCTCTGCTTCGAGTCGTAGCTGGGTTGAGTGATTTATGCGCGTGAGTGCTAATAGGTTGTTAACAGTTAAAACTTTTAAGTTTTTTTTAAAAAAAAAAAGAATAAGCAGAAAAATAGAATCAGGGAGAAGAAGAAGGAGACAGGGAGTTTGAACGCGAGGAGATGCAGGATGGACTCGAGACTTACCCGAGTGAAACACGTGATTAACTTCGGGTTTAGCAATTCCTGTAATTTGCTAATTTGAATACTGGTTTAAGTTATATAAGATAAGTGTTAATGTTTATAAATTGTTTTAAACTCTGACAGCCTTCAAAGCTTTGCTGAAACAAGGTACATAATTAATTTAAATAGAATTTAATTACGAATGTAATAGAATTTATAATTGTAATCTCATAAGTAGTTCAAACTTAATTCAAATTAATAATTAAGGATTTTAATAATAGTCTTGTATAAAATCATATGTAATCTAGAATTCAATTAATCACTTGAAGTTGATTGATTAACAAATCAGAGATAACTGATTAAATAAATAATTATGGATTGAACGTTTACGTTAATTAATAATTAATGATTAATTAAGCAATTAATAATAATTAATTGTGTAATTAAGTTTTATAAATCAATAATTAAGGTTATTGATTAGTAATTAAGAATTTATTCATTAATTAAGGAATAATTAATAAGTAATTAATAAATTGGAATAAGTTAATTAATCGTAATTAATTAAATAAAGAATATAATATAATTTACTCTTGAGTATGCAATTAAGTTTAAATAAATCAAATGACATGTTGATATGAATCGATGGTTCTGTTTGATTGCCTCTGATGTTTATTTATATCTGTGATGTTCTGAGATATATCTGTGATGATTGTGCATGATGTATCTGTATTCAATTGCTATATGAATTATCTGATGTTATTTATCTATTGCTATATGATTTATCTGATGTTATTTATCTGTGTTAAATTGCTATATGAATTCAATTGTTAAATTTAAACTGTTAAGTTAATTAGACAACTTGGACTTTAAAATGGCGTTTGGATTTCGATGAGACCGGGATCGGGTATCCAATTGATATTCCGAAAACCACATCGATCCAAATTAAACGTTAGGTCGTGAATTCTGAAGTGAAGATCGAGACGGTGCTTTCAGAATGCAAGGGTTATCGTCGTTAACTCTGAGGGTGATTCCAAAATGAGTGTAACGAGATAATGCCTTCGGTTTCGTTCGAACCCGGAACGAACTTGTATGGATTGAATGCTTTCAGCACATCGTCAGGCGGACGATGAGCATTCTAAGTGATATGTTCTATAAAGGTAATCGCAGCCTCAAGCCTCATCAACCGGGAATGGATAAAACAGGGGAGGTGCAGCAAGGTTAGGTGGGTCATTCCCAAGCAGGACGAGATATACCCCTGTCTAGATGTCCCTTTATTCGGCTTTGTGGGCGGTTGGATGTACACTAACTGCGGGGTTATCTTGTTCGGGACTGTTCAGTAAGGAATGGTTCCGGCCTTGTGTTGCAGGGGATGAAGGGAGTAATCCTCGGTACTGTGAACTAGACCACATACTGTGACGGGCGGTACCCCAGTAGCCCTGCCATTGTATGGAATCCAATTTCCAATAAGCGCCGTACGTTTTGATTGTGCCCAACTATGTTGAAATGTGAGATGTAAGCATTTTAGCTATTTCTGTATTTTACTTGAAACCCTAGACACTATTATAATATCACTGGATTTCCTATGAAATGTTTTGGTTAGCGTAAGGTAAAAACTTACCCGTATTTATTTGTGGGAAGTCTTACGTGATACCTTTATTTTAAATGAATTTCAAAGTTAAACAACTTTAACCCGTTTACTCATACCAGACCCATGTCTGACCCGGAGTTTATTTTTGTTTTTTCATAAACTTTCGGGTACCCAAATTTTTACGGGTAGCCAAGGGATTCAGGTTAGCTTTGACGACTTCTGGAGGAGCAATGGAGCAGGAGGCTTCAGCGTCGTAGACATATATATCCTTATAGTTCGGCTGTGTTAGTTAGTTTATGATGTATTTGAGATGTATGTTCTGACAGATATGTATATGATAGTCATGTTGTATGATATGGTATAACTCTGATGTATATATAACTATGTAATATTTATGTTGATGTATTATATTTTATTCCATCCCGCTGTGAGACTCTGATGTTGTTGTTCTTTCTTTCTTTTCTTTTCTATTTCTACCTCTTTCTTTCTATTTGATGGCACGACTTCCTGGGCGTAGGAAGCTCGGGTCGTCACAGGTGGTATCAGAGCGCTAGGTTAAGTGAATACCTAGGCTCTTGAGTGATATCTTTCTTGAGAGAGCGTATTTGTAATTTTAATATATATATATTTTTATCCATTTAATTGGGTTACCTGTTCGGGTATTCCAATATAAGTTATAAGGTGATAGGGTAGTGGTGTGTGAAACACAACTACCGATGGTTGGAGTTATGAATATTTGTAGATGGAGTGTATCTGTCGAGACTGTAGACCTATTACCATCTCGAGTGAGCTTTGGATGAAGTGAGGATTTCATTGTTGGAATGTGATTTTGGATGAGCTTGAGTTTTGGATCTATCGGATGGAAGTGACCAAATCATGATATCTTGAGATCTCAAGGTGTTGTAGCTGTGTGATGAGACACAGTGAGTTTGGATGTCTCCGAAGATGTTTCTTTGGACCAAGTTGAGGAAGTATGTCTGTTTCAGAATGGTGACCAAGTTCAGTAGGGTATTTTGTTTGATTGAGGCCCGAGTTTCTCGAAGAGCTTTGAATAGAAGTCTTTGGACATTGAGGATTAGCCCTATAGCTAGAAGTGTTCTGTGTGCTGTCGAGAAGGTTTGTGGATTAGTAGTTTTCTTGAGGTGATTTCAGAAGTAGCACAGTGGATTCATTTCTTCAATGGATTGACCTGAACAGTATTTGGTTGTTCTGGATTGTGAAGAGAGAACCAACTTATTTGGGTAGAATTACCAGAGTGTTGTGCGACAATTCTGGAATTCTTTTGTGTAATTTTTGCGAGGGGTTGAGACTTCTCTAGAGGAAGTGAGAAAATTGAAGTGGTTCAAGATCTTCCGGATGTTTTCGAAGAAGTTAGGTGTCTTCCACCACATCGAGAGATTGAGTTTCGTATTGATTTGATTCCAGGAGCTGTGCCGGTGATTCAACCAGTAGGAGAATGCCTCCTAGAGAGAGAGAAGAATTGATTAAGCAGACGCAAGATCTTTTGGAGAAGGGTTTGATTAGACCTAGTTCTTCTGGTTGGGGCTCTGCTGCTGTATTTGTCATCAAATCGGATGGTTCGCTAAGGTTCTGTGTTGAATAAGTATGTGCTGGTATTCATTGATGATATTTTGGTCTACTCTATATCGGAAGAAGAGCACAAACAGCATTTGAGAATTGTTTTGAAGACTCTGAGGAAGCATGTGTTGAAGGCAAAGTTTTCAAAATGTCATTTCTGGAAATCAGAAGTTAAATATTTTTTTAGGGCGCATTATTTGAGTGAAGATATCTTTGTAGATTCAACGAAAAGAGAATCTATTCTAGAATGGAAGCAATTGATGGAAATTCATAATTTTCTGGGTTTAGCTGGCTACTACAGAGAATTTATTAAGGATTATTCCAAGATTTCTTCGCATCTGACCAAACTAACAAGGAAAGGAACCAAATTCAAGTGGACACCTCAGTGTGAGGAAGCTTTTCAAGAATTAAAGACAAGGCTAACTAGTGCACCAATACTTGTTATTCCGAATGGAAAGAGCAAATTTGAAGTATATACGGATGCATGTTTAGTTGGATTGGGTGCAGTGTTGATGCAGAATGGTAGAGTGATTGCGTATGCTAGTAGACAATTGAAGTCTCATGAGAAGAACTATGCTACGCATGATTTAGAGCTGTTAGCTATTGTTTTTGTTTTTAAGATCTGGAGACATTATCTTTTGAGAGAAAATTTGAGTTATTCACGGATCACAAACCGTTGAAGTATATTTTCTCTCAATAAGATCTTAATTTGAGACAGCAGAGTTAGGTTGAATTTTTGGCATCTTATGATTTGGATATTTTGTATACTCCGGGAAAAACAAATGTTGTGGCTGATGCTCTTAGTAGACATGCTGTTTTATCTCTTTTGGAAGTCGTTCCATCTCTCCAAGAAAAGATCGTTAGTAAGCAAATAGAGGATAAATCTTTTGAGGAAATAATTCTTGGAACTAAGGACGAACGATATTCAGATTTCAAGATAGATGATCAAGGTACTTTAAGGATTAATGGTCGTTTGTGTGTGCCTAATATTGATGAACTGAGAAAAGAAGTTTTAGCTGAGTGTCATCGTTCCAAATTGAAGATTCACCTGGGAATTTCGAAGATGTATTAAGATATGAGGAGAGTTTTCTGGTGGCCGAATATGAAAAAGGATGTAGCTGCTTTTGTAAATAGTTGTGCCGTTTGCCAGCAAGTGAAGGGAGATCAACAAAAGTATGCTGGACTCTTACAACCTTTGGAAATTCCAGATTGGAAATGGGAAATGATCTCGATGGATTTTATAGACGGTTTATTTAAAACCAAGAAAGGAAATGAAGGAATATAGGTTATTGTGGATCGTTTAATAAAGAGAGCTCATTTTATTCCAAATAAGGCGATTCGTACTGCAGTTTCCTTGGCGGAAATTTTCTTGTAGCATGGTGTTCCTATCAGCATAGTAAGTGACCGTGATCCTATTTTCACTAGTAAATTTTGGGAAGCTTTGCAATCAGCAATTGGGAACTAGTTTGAGATTAAGTACAGCCTACCATCCTCAAACGGACAGACAGACGGAGAGATTTAATCGAATTCTGGAAGATATGCTTCGAGCTTGTGTATTGGACTTTGGTAGATCATGGGAAGACCATCTTCATCTAGTGGAATGTTCTTATAATAGTAGTTATCAAGCGAGTATTAAGATGGCTCATTATGAAGCTCTGTAGGGAAGACCGTGTAGATTCCCATCTTGTAGGATTGAATCGAATGATCGACTTGTGCTTGGACCCGATCTTATTCGAGAAGCTTCTGCGAAGGTTGAGCTTATCAAGAGAAGAATGAAAGCTACTCAAGATCGTCAGAAGAAATATGCAGATAAGAGACAAAGATCATTGGAATTTGAGATAGGAGATTTAGTTTTTATTTAAGTTTCCCCAATCAAAGGTGTTATAAGATTCGGAAAGACGAGAAAACTTGCTCCGAGATATATTGGTCCATTCCGAATATTGGAAAGAATTGGAACGGTAGCTTATAGGATTGAATTGCCAGAACGGATGTCTGGAATTCACAATGTATTTCATGTATCTCATTTAAGGAAATTTATTCATGTCCCATCATTAGTAGTAGAACCAGTTGTTCAGAAAAATTTAGAAGTAGAACCGAACCTGACTGTAGTTAGAAATCCTGATCAGATTGTAGATCAAGACGAGAAGCAACTCAGGAACAAAGTGGTGAAACTTGTCAAGGTGCAATGGAGTGAGAATCCCAGAGATTGTGCCTGGGAAACTCTTGATAGTTTTTGAAAAGCTTATCCAGATTTTTGTCCGGATAGCTAGAATTGTTGTTAGAATTGACTGTTTGATTGTTTGTTTTTGTATGGATGATATGTATGTTTGGATTGTTGATACTAAGTTTTTGAATTAACTGTTGTTTAAATTTCGGGGACGAAATTCTTTCAAGGGGGGAGGAATGTGACATCCCGGAATTTTGACCCTATGATTATAATAAGTTTTTAATCAAATTTAATTAAAATATAAGATTTTCATTTATTAATAAATAAGAATTTGGATATTATTAGTTTTATATTGGTTATAAAGGAATATAATTTCAAAATGTAAATAGACTCTTTTAACAATATTCAAAAATTAAACCTGTTTTATTTATTTAAATTAAAAGTTAAGTATGAATGCATTAAATTATCAGATTTATGTATGCAGTTAATAATAAGAACAAGTACAATAACATAATCATATTCATAAATACATTAATGCACATATAAGTTGCAAATCAAATATTTGTAATATTTAACTTTAATGTAAAATAGGATTAAGCTGAGTTTATCATAACAGTTGTATAATTTAATTAAATATAAGTTTATATAAGTAATATAAAGTATACATTACAAATCAAATATTGAAAGAGTAAACTTTAAATAAAAATAAGATTTTAGCAATATTCTCTAACAATAACTTTTATAACTAAAATAACATAAGCTAGTAAATATTTAACATGAGTTTCTACATAAATATAAATATTTATAAATATGGTTACAAACATAAGTACAATATAATAGTTATAAGATATAAATAGAAATGAAAACATTTAGCTCAAACACAAATTAACTTGCAGAACATCATTTATATGTTAGTTATTAGCATAAGTCAATAT
Source organism: Allium cepa (assembly GCA_030765085.1). NCBI lineage: Eukaryota > Viridiplantae > Streptophyta > Magnoliopsida > Asparagales > Amaryllidaceae > Allium > Allium cepa. The sequence continues at coordinate 256,732,482 of CM060929.1, forward strand.
GAACCTAAGTATAACATAATAATATGTTTTTATTAGTAATGAAGACCCTATAAAATCTGCAAACATTATAAGTGTAAACTGTATATACATAAGCAATCAAATATGCAGCAAACATGTTATTTATATGATAACTTAAGTATGAAGTCCAATGTATAAAAACTGCAAATTTCTTTAGTACCAGCAAGAACAATTAGTACAAAACAAATCTGCAAAATTTCTTTGAATAAATCTTTATGTCAGTCAACATTAATTGTGTGTTAGCATAAATAAAATACATTAGTATAAACAAAAGCCTGCAAGCTAATTCTTATGAAACAGAAAACAAATACTACAAATATCTTTGTAAACATATTAGTGCATAAGAACCCAAAACAGCAAATACCAATTAGGTTAACCAAAATGAAACACATTAGTATATACTAGCCTGCAATATCTTTATGCATATATTTGTGTCAGTAACTATTAATGAGTGTAAGCTTAAATGAAAATATCAGTACAAACACAAATTAAAACCTGCTGCAAACATTAAGTAGCACATATTTTGTCTGAAAAAAATATTTCAGCCGAAATTTGAATTGTCAAGTCTTAGTACAAATGATAATTAAGCAAGATATTTTATTATGTCAAGCTTGTACAAGAAGACTCCATTGTTCAAGTATAAATACTTGTATTTATCATTACATTAAGTTCACTTAGTAACTCATTAAACAAAACTGAGAAGAAGAAAGAAAATAAAACTTTATATTTGCAAGTCAAATACAAATTCAAGCAAAGGAAGAGGTTACTGGAAAATCAGTTTGCAACTGCAGTCTTCATTGTCTTTCAACAAGTATCCTCTGTTTCAAGTTGCTACTGTTTTGGGTGAGTAAACTAATTTTTTTTATTTATTTTAAAATTTAATGTTGGTAATTATCTCATGAAGAGTTATTATGATAATATAACACTGTTCTGTCATATTTTGTAAACTCTGGATGAACTGTATGTGTAGGATCTTCAAATTTTCTTTTCATAAATATAGGACAAAGTAGCAGAGTATGATTATTATTAAAATTTGAATTAATAAGTGGTATAAGCAAGGGATAAAGATCTAGAAATTTGTTTGAATAACAGTATGGATACTGTAAGTTTAATTTACAGTATAAAGTAAAATCATAGTCAAAATTCAAAATACTTAAATTGAAAATATGAGTTTATATATTGATTTAACACTCAGTAAGATGATTTTTAAGACCAGAACAATAATTTTTAGTTGACTGTGTACAGAGCAGTTCATCAGTAGAACATTTGTGCTATTTCATGAATTTCTATTAATTCCTACAATAATTCTTGATGAAATTTCACCTGTAGCTAGTGTATGGATAGGAGATTAACAGAAAATTGTTAATATAATTTTCGAATAAATGATTTGTTGGGGAAATTCAATAGTAGGGTTTAGAAGTCAGTAATTTTTGGGTTCGGTATTTTGATTCTCGCGAAATAACCTTGCAACCGAGTGCTATGTAAGCTTGGGAGGAGATAGTGTGTGTGGATGTCGTCGTATGGTCGTAGTCTTGTCCTCTCTGGTGGCGGCGATCACGATCGCGAGCCAAATTTTGTGATTTGGGTTTTGTTCCAGTTTGACATTTTAGTCGAATTTTGATTCCATGACTTTAGGGTTGATCTGGGTTTTGTAATGGAGTGAGGGGAGATTTTGCCACTCGCTGGTGGCGTCGCAAGGAGTTGGCGCGGTGGGGGACCGCCGTGCACGTGCACGGCGGCGGAGATGATCATGTTTTTGGGTCGACTCGAGGTAATCTCGAGTTTGAATGCTCTCTGCTTCGAGTCGTAGCTGGGTTGAGTGATTTATGCGCGTGAGTGCTAATAGGTTGTTAACAGTTAAAACTTTTAAGTTTTTTTTAAAAAAAAAAGAATAAGCAGAAAAATAGAATCAGGGAGAAGAAGAAGGAGACAGGGAGTTTGAACGCGAGGAGATGCAGGATGGACTCGAGACTTACCCGAGTGAAACACGTGATTAACTTCGGGTTTAGCAATTCCTGTAATTTGCTAATTTGAATACTGGTTTAAGTTATATAAGATAAGTGTTAATGTTTATAAATTGTTTTAAACTCTGATAGCCTTCAAAGCTTTGCTGAAACAAGGTACATAATTAATTTAAATAGAATTTAATTACGAATGTAATAGAATTTATAATTGTAATCTCATAAGTAGTTCAAACTTAATTCAAATTAATAATTAAGGATTTTAATAATAGTCTTGTATAAAATCATATGTAATCTAGAATTCAATTAATCACTTGAAGTTGATTGATTAACAAATCAGAGATAACTGATTAAATAAATAATTATGGATTGAACGTTTACGTTAATTAATAATTAATGATTAATTAAGCAATTAATAATAATTAATTGTGTAATTAAGTTTTATAAATCAATAATTAAGGTTATTGATTAGTAATTAAGAATTTATTCATTAATTAAGGAATAATTAATAAGTAATTAATAAATTGGAATAAGTTAATTAATCGTAATTAATTAAATAAAGAATATAATATAATTTACTCTTGAGTATGCAATTAAGTTTAAATAAATCAAATGACATGTTGATATGAATCGATGGTTCTGTTTGATTGCCTCTGATGTTTATTTATATCTGTGATGTTCTGAGATATATCTGTGATGATTGTGCATGATGTATCTGTATTCAATTGCTATATGAATTATCTGATGTTATTTATCTATTGCTATATGATTTATCTGATGTTATTTATCTGTGTTAAATTGCTATATGAATTCAATTGTTAAATTTAAACTGTTAAGTTAATTAGACAACTTGGACTTTAAAATGGCGTTTGGATTTCGATGAGACCGGGATCGGGTATCCAATTGATATTCCGAAAACCACATCGATCCAAATTAAACGTTAGGTCGTGAATTCTGAAGTGAAGATCGAGACGGTGCTTTCAGAATGCAAGGGTTATCGTCGTTAACTCTGAGGGTGATTCCAAAATGAGTGTAACGAGATAATGCCTTCGGTTTCGTTCGAACCCGGAACGAACTTGTATGGATTGAATGCTTTCAGCACATCGTCAGGCGGACGATGAGCATTCTAAGTGATATGTTCTATAAAGGTAATCGCAGCCTCAAGCCTCATCAACCGGGAATGGATAAAACAGGGGAGGTGCAGCAAGGTTAGGTGGGTCATTCCCAAGCAGGACGAGATATACCCCTGTCTAGATGTCCCTTTATTCGGCTTTGTGGGCGGTTGGATGTACACCAACTGCGGGGTTATCTTGTTCGGGACTGTTCAGTAAGGAATGGTTCCGGCCTTGTGTTGCAGGGGATGAAGGGAGTAATCCTCGGTACTGTGAACTAGACCACATACTGTGACGGGCGGTACCCCAGTAGCCCTGCCATTGTATGGAATCCAATTTCCAATAAGCGCCGTACGTTTTGATTGTGCCCAACTATGTTGAAATGTGAGATGTAAGCATTTTAGCTATTTCTGTATTTTACTTGAAACCCTAGACACTATTATAATATCACTGGATTTCCTATGAAATGTTTTGGTTAGCGTAAGGTAAAAACTTACCCGTATTTATTTGTGGGAAGTCTTACGTGATACCTTTATTTTAAATGAATTTCAAAGTTAAACAACTTTAACCCGTTTACTCATACCAGACCCATGTCTGACCCGGAGTTTATTTTTGTTTTTTCATAAACTTTCGGGTACCCAAATTTTTACGGGTAGCCAAGGGATTCAGGTTAGCTTTGACGACTTCTGGAGGAGCAATGGAGCAGGAGGCTTCAGCGTCGTAGACATATATATCCTTATAGTTCGGCTGTGTTAGTTAGTTTATGATGTATTTGAGATGTATGTTCTGACAGATATGTATATGATAGTCATGTTGTATGATATGGTATAACTCTGATGTATATATAACTATGTAATATTTATGTTGATGTATTATATTTTATTCCATCCCGCTGTGAGACTCTGATGTTGTTGTTCTTTCTTTCTTTTCTTTTCTATTTCTACCTCTTTCTTTCTATTTGATGGCACGACTTCCTGGGCGTAGGAAGCTCGGGTCGTCACAGGTGGTATCAGAACGCTAGGTTAAGTGAATACCTAGGCTCTTGAGTGATATCTTTCTTGAGAGAGCGTATTTGTAATTTTAATATATATATATTTTTATCCATTTAATTGGGTTACCTGTTCGGGTATTCCAATATAAGTTATAAGGTGATAGGGTAGTGGTGTGTGAAACACAACTACCGATGGTTGGAGTTATGAATATTTGTAGATGGAGTGTATCTGTCGAGACTGTAGACCTATTACCATCTTGAGTGAGCTTTGGATGAAGTGAGGATTTCATTGTTGGAATGTGATTTTGGATGAGCTTGAGTTTTGGATCTATCGGATGGAAGTGACCAAATCATGATATCTTGAGATCTCAAGGTGTTGTAGCTGTGTGATGAGACACAGTGAGTTTGGATGTCTCCGAAGATGTTTCTTTGGACCAAGTTGAGGAAATATGTCTGTTTCAGAATGGTGACCAAGTTCAGTAGGGTATTTTGTTTGATTGAGGCCCGAGTTTCTCGAAGAGCTTTGAATAGAAGTCTTTGGACATTGAGGATTAGCCCTATAGCTGGAAGTGTTCTGTGTGCTGTCGAGAAGGTTTGTGGATTAGTAGTTTTCTTGAGGTGATTTCAGAAGTAGCAGAGTGGATTCATTTCTTCAATGGATTGACCTGAACAGTATTTGGTTGTTCTGGATTGTGAAGAGAGAACCAACTTATTTGGGTAGAATTACCAGAGTGTTGTGCGACAATTCTGGAATTCTTTTGTGTAATTTTTGCGAGGGGTTGAGACTTCTCTAGAGGAAGTGAGAAAATTGAAGTGGTTCAAGATCTTCCGGATGTTTTCGAAGAAGTTAGGTGTCTTCCACCACATCGAGAGATTGAGTTTCGTATTGATTTGATTCCAGGAGCTGTGCCGGTGATTCAACCAGTAGGAGAATGCCTCCTAGAGAGAGAGAAGAATTGATTAAGCAGACGCAAGATCTTTTGGAGAAGGGTTTGATTAGACCTAGTTCTTCTGGTTGGGGCTCTGCTGCTGTATTTGTCATCAAATCGGATGGTTCGCTAAGGTTCTGTGTTGAATAAGTATGTGCTGGTATTCATTGATGTTATTTTGGTCTACTCTATATCGGAAGAAGAGCACAAACAGTATTTGGGAATTGTTTTGAAGACTCTGAGGAAGCATGTGTTGAAGGCAAAGTTTTCAAAATGTCATTTCTGGAAATCAGAAGTTAAATATTTTTTTAGGGCGCATTATTTGAGTGAAGATATCTTTGTAGATTCAACGAAAAGAGAATCTATTCTAGAATGGAAGCAATTGATGGAAATTCATAATTTTCTGGGTTTAGCTGGCTACTACAGAGAATTTATTAAGGATTATTCCAAGATTTCTTCGCATCTGATCAAACTAACAAGGAAAGGAACCAAATTCAAGTGGACACCTCAGTGTGAGGAAGCTTTTCAAGAATTAAAGACAAGGCTAACTAGTGCACCAGTACTTGTTATTCCGAATGGAAAGAGCAAATTTGAAGTATATACGGATGCATGTTTAGTTGGATTGGGTGCAGTATTGATGCAGAATGGTAGAGTGATTGCGTATGCTAGTAGACAATTGAAGTCTCATGAGAAGAACTATGCTACGCATGATTTAGAGCTGTTAGCTATTGTTTTTGTTTTTAAGATCTGGAGACATTATCTTTTGGGAGAAAATTTGAGTTATTCACGGATCACAAACCGTTGAAGTATATTTTCTCTCAATAAGATCTTAATTTGAGACAGCAGAGTTAGGTTGAATTTTTGGCATCTTATGATTTGGATATTTTGTATACTCCAGGAAAAACAAATGTTGTGGCTGATGCTCTTAGTAGAAATGCTGTTTTATCTCTTTTGGAAGTCGTTCCATCTCTCCAAGAAAAGATCGTTAGTAAGCAAATAGAGGATAAATCTTTTGAGGAAATAATTCTTGGAACTAAGGACGAACGATATTCAGATTTCAAGATAGATGATCAAGGTACTTTAAGGATTAATGGTCGTTTGTGTGTGCCTAATATTGATGAACTGAGAAAAGAAGTTTTAGCTGAGTGTCATCGTTCCAAATTGAAGATTCACCTGGGAATTTCGAAGATGTATTAAGATACGAGGAGAGTTTTCTGGTGGCCGAATATGAAAAAGGATGTAGCTGCTTTTGTAAATAGTTGTGCCGTTTGCCAGCAAGTGAAGGGAGATCAACAAAAGTATGCTGGACTCTTACAACCTTTGGAAATTCCAGATTGGAAATGGGAAATGATCTCGATGGATTTTATAGACGGTTTATTTAAAACCAAGAAAGGAAATGAAGGAATATAGGTTATTGTGGATCGTTTAATAAAGAGAGCTCATTTTATTCCAAATAAGGCGATTCGTACTGCAGTTTCCTTGGCGGAAATTTTCTTGTAGCATGGTGTTCCTATCAGCATAGTAAGTGACCGTGATCCTATTTTCACTAGTAAATTTTGGGAAGCTTTGCAATCAGCAATTGGGAACTAGTTTGAGATTAAGTACAGCCTACCATCCTCAAACGGACAGACAGACGGAGAGATTTAATCGAATTCTGGAAGATATGCTTCGAGCTTGTGTATTGGACTTTGGTAGATCATGGGAAGACCATCTTCATCTAGTGGAATGTTCTTATAATAGTAGTTATCAAGCGAGTATTAAGATGGCTCATTATGAAGCTCTGTAGGGAAGACCGTGTAGATTCCCATCTTGTAGGATTGAATCGAATGATCGACTTGTGCTTGGACCCGATCTTATTCGAGAAGCTTCTGCGAAGGTTGAGCTTATCAAGAGAAGAATGAAAGCTACTCAAGATCATCAGAAGAAATATGCAGATAAGAGACAAAGATCATTGGAATTTGAGATAGGAGATTTAGTTTTTATTTAAGTTTCCCCAATCAAAGGTGTTATAAGATTCGGAAAGACGAGAAAACTTGCTCCGAGATATATTGGTCCATTCCGAATATTGGAAAGAATTGGAACGGTAGCTTATAGGATTGAATTGCCAGAACGGATGTCTGGAATTCACAATGTATTTCATGTATCTCATTTAAGGAAATTTATTCATGTCCCATCATTAGTAGTAGAACCAGTTGTTCAGAAAAATTTAGAAGTAGAACCGAACCTGACTGTAGTTAGAAATCCTGATCAGATTGTAGATCAAGACGAGAAGCAACTCAGGAACAAAGTGGTGAAACTTGTCAAGGTGCAATGGAGTGAGAATCCCAGAGATTGTGCCTGGGAAACTCTTGATAGTTTTTGAAAAGCTTATCCAGATTTTTGTCCGGATAGCTAGAATTGTTGTTAGAATTGACTGTTTGATTGTTTGTTTTTGTATGGATGATATGTATGTTTGGATTGTTGATACTAAGTTTTTGAATTAACTGTTGTTTAAATTTCGGGGACGAAATTCTTTCAAGGGGGAGGAATGTGACATCCCGGAATTTTGACCCTATGATTATAATAAGTTTTTAATCAAATTTAATTAAAATATAAGATTTTCATTTATTAATAAATAAGAATTTGGATATTATTAGTTTTATATTGGTTATAAAGGAATATAATTTCAAAATGTAAATAGACTCTTTTAACAATATTCAAAAATTAAACCTGTTTTATTTATTTAAATTAAAAGTTAAGTATGAATGCATTAAATTATCAGATTTATGTATGCAGTTAATAATAAGAACAAGTACAATAACATAATCATATTCATAAATACATTAATGCACATATAAGTTGCAAATCAAATATTTGTAATATTTAACTTTAATGTAAAATAGAATTAAGCTGAGTTTATCATAACAGTTGTATAATTTAATTAAATATAAGTTTATATAAGTAATATAAAGTATACATTACAAATCAAATATTGAAAGAGTAAACTTTAAATAAAAATAAGATTTTAGCAATATTCTCTAACAATAACTTTTATAACTAAAATAACATAAGCTAGTAAATATTTAACATGAGTTTCTACATAAATATAAATATTTATAAATATGGTTACAAACATAAGTACAATATAATAGTTATAAGATATAAATAGAAATGAAAACATTTAGCTCAAACACAAATTAACTTGCAGAACATCATTTATATGTTAGTTATTAGCATAAGTCAATATGAACCTAAGTATAACATAATAATATGTTTTTATTAGTAATGAAGACCCTATAAAATCTGCAAACATTATAAGTGTAAACTGTATATACATAAGCAATCAAATATGCAGCAAACATGTTATTTATATGCTAACTTAAGTATGAAGTCCAATGTATAAAAAATGCAAATTTCTTTAGTACCAGCAAGAACAATTAGTACAAAACAAATCTGCAAAATTTCTTTGAATAAATCTTTATGTCAGTCAACATTAATTGTGTGTTAGCATAAATAAAATACATTAGTATAAACAAAAGCCTGCAAGCTAATTCTTATGAAACAGAAAACAAATACTACAAATATCTTTGTAAACATATTAGTGCATAAGAACCCAAAACAGCAAATACCAATTAGGTTAACCAAAATGAAACACATTAGTATATACTAGCCTGCAATATCTTTATGCATATATTTGTGTCAGTAACTATTAATGAGTGTAAGCTTAAATGAAAATATCAGTACAAACACAAATTAAAACCTGCTGCAAACATTAAGTAGCACATATTTTGTCTGAAAAAAATATTTCAGCCGAAATTTGAATTGTCAAGTCTTAGTACAAATGATAATTAAGCAAGATATTTTATTATGTCAAGCTTGTACAAGAAGACTCCATTGTTCAAGTATAAATACTTGTATTTATCATTACATTAAGTTCACTTAGTAACTCATTAAACAAAACTGAGAAGAAGAAAGAAAATAAAACTTTATATTTGCAAGTCAAATACAAATTCAAGCAAAGGAAGAGGTTACTGGAAAATCAGTTTGCAACTGCAGTCTTCATTGTCTTTCAACAAGTATCCTCTGTTTCAAGTTGCTACTGTTTTGGGTGAGTAAACTAATTTTTTTTATTTATTTTAAAATTTAATGTTGGTAATTATCTCATGAAGAGTTATTATGATAATATAACACTGTTCTGTCATATTTTGTAAACTCTGGATGAACTGTATGTGTAGGATCTTCAAATTTTCTTTTCATAAATATAGGACAAAGTAGCAGAGTATGATTATTATTAAAATTTGAATTAATAAGTGGTATAAGCAAGGGATAAAGATCTAGAAATTTGTTTGAATAACAGTATGGATACTGTAAGTTTAATTTACAGTATAAAGTAAAATCATAGTCAAAATTCAAAATACTTAAATTGAAAATATGAGTTTATATATTGATTTAACACTCAGTAAGATGATTTTTAAGACCAGAACAATAATTTTTAGTTGACTGTGTACAGAGCAGTTCATCAGTAGAACATTTGTGCTATTTCATGAATTTCTATTAATTCCTACAATAATTCTTGATGAAATTTCACCTGTAGCTAGTGTATGGATAGGAGATTAACAGAAAATTGTTAATATAATTTTCGAATGAATGATTTGTTGGGGAAATTCAATAGTAGGGTTTAGGAGTTAGTAATTTTTGGGTTCGGTATTTTGATTCTCGCGAAATAACCTTGCAACCGAGTGCTATGTAAGCTTGGGAGGAGATAGTGTGTGTGGATGTCGTCGTTTGGTCGTAGTCTTGTCCTCTCTGGTGGCGGCGATCACGATCGCGAGCCAAATTTTGTGATTTGGGTTTTGTTCCAGTTTGACATTTTAGTCGAATTTTGATTCCATGACTTTAGGGTTGATCTGGGTTTTGTAATGGAGTGAGGGGAGATTTTGCCACTCGCTGGTGGCGTCGCAAGGAGTTGGCGCGGTGGGGGACCGCCGTGCACGTGCACGGCGGCGGAGATGATCATGTTTTTGGGTCGACTCGAGGTAATCTCGAGTTTGAATGCTCTCTGCTTCGAGTCGTAGCTGGGTTGAGTGATTTATGCGCGTGAGTGCTAATAGGTTGTTAACAGTTAAAACTTTTAAGTTTTTTTTATAAAAAAAAGAATAAGCAGAAAAATAGAATCAGGGAGAAGAAGAAGGAGACAGGGAGTTTGAACGCGGGGAGATGCAGGATGGACTCGAGACTTACCCGAGTGAAACACGTGATTAACTTCGGGTTTAGCAATTCCTGTAATTTGCTAATTTGAATACTGGTTTAAGTTATATAAGATAAGTGTTAATGTTTATAAATTGTTTTAAACTCTGATAGCCTTCAAAGCTTTGCTGAAACAAGGTACATAATTAATTTAAATAGAATTTAATTACGAATGTAATAGAATTTATAATTGTAATCTCATAAGTAGTTCAAACTTAATTCAAATTAATAATTAAGGATTTTAATAATAGTCTTGTATAAAATCATATGTAATCTAGAATTCAATTAATCACTTGAAGTTGATTGATTAACAAATCAGAGATAACTGATTAAATAAATAATTATGGATTGAACGTTTACGTTAATTAATAATTAATGATTAATTAAGCAATTAATAATAATTAATTGTGTAATTAAGTTTTATAAATCAATAATTAAGGTTATTGATTAGTAATTAAGAATTTATTCATTAATTAAGGAATAATTAATAAGTAATTAATAAATTGGAATAAGTTAATTAATCGTAATTAATTAAATAAAGAATATAATATAATTTACTCTTGAGTATGCAATTAAGTTTAAATAAATCAAATGACATGTTGATATGAATCGATGGTTCTGTTTGATTGCCTCTGATGTTTATTTATATCTGTGATGTTCTGAGATATATCTGTGATGATTGTGCATGATGTATCTGTATTCAATTGCTATATGAATTATCTGATGTTATTTATCTATTGCTATATGATTTATCTGATGTTATTTATCTGTGTTAAATTGCTATATGAATTCAATTGTTAAATTTAAACTGTTAAGTTAATTAGACAACTTGGACTTTAAAATGGCGTTTGGATTTCGATGAGACCGGGATCGGGTATCCAATTGATATTCCGAAAACCACATCGATCCAAATTAAACGTTAGGTCGTGAATTCTGAAGTGAAGATCGAGACGGTGCTTTCAGAATGCAAGGGTTATCGTCGTTAACTCTGAGGGTGATTCCAAAATGAGTGTAACGAGATAATGCCTTCGGTTTCGTTCGAACCCGGAACGAACTTGTATGGATTGAATGCTTTCAGCACATCGTCAGGCGGACGATAAGCATTCTAAGTGATATGTTCTATAAAGGTAATCGCAACCTCAAGCCTCATCAACCGGGAATGGCTAAAACAGGGGAGGTGCAGCAAGGTTAGGTGGGTCATTCCCAAGCAGGACGAGATATACCCCTGTCTAGATGTCCCTTTATTCGGCTTTGTGGGCGGTTGGATGTACACCAACTGCGGGGTTATCTTGTTCGGGACTGTTCAGTAAGGAATGGTTCCGGCCTTGTGTTGCAGGGGATGAAGGGAGTAATCCTCGATACTGTGAACTAGACCACGTACTGTGACGGGCGGTACCCCAGTAGCCCTGCCATTGTATGGAATCCAATTTCCAATAAGCGCCGTACGTTTTGATTGTGCCCAACTATGTTGAAATGTGAGATGTAAGCATTTCAGCTATTTCTGTATTTTACTTGAAAACCCTAGACACTATTATAATATCACTGGATTTCCTATGAAATGTTTTGGTTAGCGTAAGGTAAAAACTTACCCGTATTTATTTGTGGGAAGTCTTACGTGATACCTTTATTTTAAATGAATTTCAAAGTTAAACAACTTTAACCCGTTTACTCATACCAGACCCATGTCTGACCCGGAGTTTATTTTTGTTTTTTCATAAACTTTCGGGTACCCAAATTTTTACGGGTAGCCAAGGGATTCAGGTTAGCTTTGACGACTTCTGGAGGAGCAATGGAGCAGGAGGCTTCAGCGTCGTAGACATATATATCCTTATAGTTCGACTGTGTTAGTTAGTTTATGATGTATTTGAGATATATGTTCTGACAGATATGTATATGATAGTCATGTTGTATGATATGGTATAACTCTGATGTATATATAACTATGTAATATTTATGTTGATGTATTATATTTTATTCCATCCCGCTGTGAGACTCTGATGTTGTTGTTCTTTCTTTCTTTTCTTTTCTATTTCTACCTCTTTCTTTCTATTTGATGGCACGACTTCCTGGGCGTAGGAAGCTCGGGTCGTCACATGATCTTCCCAAGATCCACTAAAGTCCAACACACAAGCTCTCAATAAATCCTCGAGTACCTTATTGACTCTCTCTGTCTGCTCATCTATCTGAGGATGATATGCAGTACTCATATTAAGCTCGATACCCAATACCTCATGTATACTCTTCCAAAATTCACTAGTCAGTAAGGCATCTCTGTCACCAACTATACTACTAGGAACTCCATGTAGTCTAACCGTGTTCTTCATCAATAACTTAGCTAAAACAGGTGCGGTCCTGGTTGACTTTACTGGGATGAAACGGGCCCTCTTGGTAAACTTGTCCACTATAACCCATATACTTTCATTACCTCTATTTGGCCTTGGCAACCCGTCTATGAAGTCCATGAATATGGAATCCCATTTCCAAACTAGAATTTGTAAAGCTAAAGTAACCCACTCGGCTTTTGATGTTCAGCTTTCACTTGTTGACAATTTTCACACTGCCTAACCCACAAGCCAACACCCTTCTTCATACATTCCCAATAGAAGCTCCTCTTCATATATTGATATATCTTGGTTCCTCCAGGATGAATCGTAAACTTGGATCGATGACATTCTCCTAGAACTTCTTTCCTCAAGTCCTCCATATTCAAAACACACAACTGTCCCTTCTTTCTCAACTACCCTTTTTGGTCAAGACTAAATTCCTTTTGATCATCGCTCTCTATTCCAACTTCAAGACTCCTAATCCTCTCAGCCAATACTGGATCCTCTTTCTGCTTAGAAGCAATCATCTCAATCGCCACTGGTCAAACTTCTAAACAGGACAACATGATTGTACTCTGACTAAAACTACCAGTCGATCTTAACTGCACACCACAACTGGCCAATGCTTCTAAATCCTTTCATTCTGCCAACATAGCTAACACGACATTTTGATGTTTTTTGTTAATAGCTTCCACTACCTCATTACCTTTCCTAGGTGTATACTCTATACCAAAATCATAAGAAGGCAAAATCTCCAGCCACCTCTTTTGTCTCATATTCAACTCCTTCTAAGAGGATAAATACCATAAAGACTTATGATTGGTATGAAGCTGAAACTTTCTCCTAACAGATAATGTCTCTAAATATTCAATGCAAAGATCGTCGCAACTAACTCCAAATTATGAGTATGATATCTTACTTCATGCAGTCTAAGATGTATGGATGCGCAGACAATAACTTTACCCTTCTGCATCAACACTGCTCCTAGTACAGTTCCGCATGCATCAACATACACCACCAACCCCTAGTTTCCATCTGGAACTACTAATGCTGGTGCATTGGCCAATAAATGCTTGAACTTAAAGAATACCTCCTCACATTTTTCGGACCAAAAAAGTTTCACATCCTTGCTGGTTAACTTAGTCAAGGGTGCTGCTATCCACGAGAAATCCTTAATGAACCTCTTATAGTAGCCAGCAAGTCCAAGAAAACTTCTAATCTCAGTCACCATCTCTGGTCTCTTCCAATTATTTACAGCTTCGATCTTATCTGGATCAACTAACAAGCTCTTCTCTAAAACTATATGACCAAGAAACTTAACCTCTTTCTTCAAAAAATGACACTTGGTAAATTTCACCTTAAGCTGATTCTGCCTTAATGTTTCAACACCACTTTAAGATGATCCTCATTCTCTTTCTCATCCTTAGAGTATACTAAAATGTCATCTATAAATACCAGCACAAACCTATCCAAGTATTCTCAAAAAACTCGGTTCATCAAATCCATGAAGAAAGTAGGTGATTCATCAATCCAAATGGCATCACTAACCACTCATACGAACCATACCTAGTCTAAAATGCTGTCAAAGGAATACTGCCCTCTGTCGCTCTTAACTAATGGAAACCGGTCGCTAAATCCAACTAGGAAAACACTTTGGATCCACTCAACTGACCGAACAAATTGCCTATTCTTGGCAAAGGATACTTATTCTTAATCGTCCTTTCGTTCAACTTATGATAGTCGATACACATTCCCAATGACCCATCTAGTTTCTTCACAAATACCACGGCTGCTCCCAAGGCGAACTACTTAGCCTGAAAAAAAATTCTTCGTTCAAGATCCACTAGCCACACCTTCAATTCCTTCATCTCAGTTGGTGTCATCCTGCTAGGTAGTCTACTCACAGGTTTAGCTCTGGGCACAAGATCTATACGAAGCTCAATTGCTCATTTCAGTGGTAGTCCTGTGACAGGCTCAAAGACATCTGCAAACTCTCTTGCTACCCAACCTGACTTAACTTATCTCCTATCTCCATAAAAATAAGCAAAGTACTAACACTTCGGTCAGAATTTTCCATTGGAAATATTACTCGGTTATGACTATCAGGGTGTCTCAGCGATATCTCCCTATCCTAGAAGAATATTCAAGCCTCATACCTACCCAACTAATCCATTCCCAAAATGATTCTGAAATCTTCGAAATCAATAACATACGAGCTACATGCAAATTTATGATCTAACAAATCAAGTTCTAACTGGTCACATATCAACCGTAGAGTTGCACTCTCATATTAGATTCGCAACCCTTAAGGAAGTAACAAGGTAGGTGGGTTCTAAGCTTAATCTGTTAACTAAACATTGGGATATAGATGAATGTGATACACCGGTAGTATACTTTGAATCAAAAGCATACCTTCCATCATAGTCTTCACTTTATCTGCTGCAGTAGGCCTAGCTGGTTCAATAGCAAAAACTTTTCCCTTATCAGCCCTGACTGGCTCTGGACACTGATTCTTATAATGCCCAACTTGATCACAGCTGAAGCACTTCACGTTCTTCTTAGTTGCAGCCTTCTTCCCATTACCAAACCAGTAATCATTTTCATAATGACCCTTATTGTCACACTTAAAGCAAACTAACTCTGCCTTCGCCTTTTTGGTAGTATCCCCCTTCTGGGCACCCTTCTTTTTGAAGAACTTTCTCTTTTTTCCCTGAGAACCCTAAACTTCCATTGGCTTCTCTTTAACACAATAAGCAAACATCTCCTCATAGCGAATAACCATCTCCACAACTAAATTACTAGGATCACGAAGATGTGTCAGGGTCTCCCTGGAAATATCGAGCCTCGGTCCCCTAATAAACCTCTCATTCCTTCTGATGTCAGTGTCTAAAATATTATGTCTATAACGGAACAGTTCCTTAAATTTAGTAGCATACTCAATGACCGACATCTCTCTTAGCTCCAAATTCATAAACTTCCTCATCAGCTCTGACTTAGCAAACTCAGACACAAACTTTTGCTCGAATCTCCTTCTAAAATCCGCATAAGTCAACCGCTCCTTCAGAACTCTGGTAGTAATACTATTCCACTAATAAAGCGCTGAGAGGCCAACCTTCTCTTTTCCCATCGCCTAAAGCAAAATCAGAAAATATGCGCTCACAATGCAACAGCCAATTTTCTACCTCAATAACATCCTCCGTCCCCATATCTGCGAGTGGATCCCCAGCAACCCCAATGGCATCAGCATTTTGGTTATTAGCACTAGCCGGTCGACCCGGGTTCCTCCAGGTAGTGGAACGAGCATTTCCATTAGTTATGGTGCTTCCTCCAACCTAATGTCCTCTTCCGTTTCCTGCTTCCATATCTCTTTCTCGTAAATCTGCATATGATCTTTAGTAAGATACAAAAGAACAGTCTAAGAGAGTGGGGATTACATACTTATATATATATAACTATATATAAAATACAAGTACGTTACTATAGTGTTAACCCAAACCCCAATTTTGTTGTCTGATTCATTGGATTATGTTTGAAAAATCTTTTAGGTTTAAGTTTCTTTTAAAGTTTCATAAACATATGCTCTGATACCAACTTATAACATCCCCTACATGGAGGCCTAAAACTAACGGCTACGGATGCTACAGTCATCCATAGTTATTAATCTTCGACGACCAAATACGGCAACGTTAGATACATTGATACACAAAAATACATGAATATGGAAAAAAATTCAAAAAGCAAACAAAATCAACATTCCATTTTAAATTCATTACATAATCTTAGAGCAGAACACGTTTAGACGAATATACTTATTACTAAATACACTAAGAGCAATATATGAGGATACCTCCTTGGATGATCAGCGTATATGGTAAGGCACTAAAACAAATTTGCCTTTACAAGCAAACACACAGCAGAAATAAAAGAACTCTAATAACAAGCTTGCCTCATGCATGTCTTCGGAAGCTTTTTTCGTCTAAAAGAACACCTGGAAACCTTAACTCTCAACCTATTCAAAATCAGTTGATTATCCGAGAGTTTAAGAGAAAAACAAAAACTTCGAGTCGGACATAAAACCTGGTATGAATAATAATCTACCATCTCAAACCATTTAGCAGTGAGACCACACTGCTTAGCGGAATAGATTTTCCCCTTACTAGTATCCTAAAACATTTATAAATCCATATATTGCGCTCCTGCATCCTCAATAGTTAAAACATAGTATTTCAAAACATTATGATGATATGCAAAATAAGTAAATCAAATCTGGATTACCCATCCCATTCATTCTGACTACCTGTCTCAATTATAGTTTCTAGGGTTACTATTAACCTGTTAAATATTTATGGATTATCTGTCTAATTTCATAGTTTTCATGGGATCACTAAGAACTTGTTGGTAACTCTAATATCTTTTCTAATATCCTAGTTTTCATGGGCTAACTATAAACCTATTGACTAACTGTCAATATCTTAGTCCGGATATAGTTTTCATAGGCTAACTATAAACATATTGGCCCCTGCCAATATCAAATCATAGTTTTCATGGGCTGACTATGAACCTATTGGCCCCTGCCAATATATTTTGTTATAAACAGTTTTCATGGGTTTAATGTGAACCTATTGACCCCTACCATCATCTTTAGTTAAGATTTTAGCATTTCTTAAGTTATATTCACTACTGGGTCAACCTAGCTAGTTATTCCGCCATTCCCCAAAATACCGTTATGGATTCATAACAATGTGAATAAATATATGAAGAAGCAATCATAACAATATAATAATACCAATACCTGTGGTTAAATATCCCTGAAATCATTTCATATAAAACTTGGTTAATCTCATTAACCTATCAATTAAGGAAAGCTTCTTCCAAAACCTCATTTCAAAAATATTTTTTTATGCCATGGTTTTTCCTTTAAAATGAGATTGGGTTTATTTGTTTTGAAAACCTTGAACATCTCTTTCGAGCCCTCTGGATAACCTCCTTCATAAGCAAAGAAAACCTCTTTTAAAAATACAATAAAAATACCTTTCGAAGCCCATGTTAAATACTCTTTTTCGAAACCAAATATTCCTTTCGATGATGTCAAAACGTTCTTTATAACATAGGTTCGAAACAAATGAAAATACCCCTTTCGAAAGTATTGGATTTACTCATTAAAAACATCTCTTGGGTCAAAGTGGCTATATATGAAAGTATCTCTTTCAAAACCCTTATAAAGTTCTTTGGGGAAAAGTTGATGGTTCGGAACCACCTATATCGAAAGCTCAAAACCTTTAAATTAAAACTACGAAGGATAGCGTCGAAACCCACTTTCGACCCCATTGCTTTTAGAACTCTCAACCCCTTTTGAAAGTGTTTAGAAAGTGGTTTAGCTTAGGCTAAAACAAAGATAACCCTTCAAAAGCATTGATGGCTTCAATACACTCGGAAGGGAAAATAGCGGTTGGGTTTCGACTTGGTCGAAACCATTACTTTCGAAAACACTTATTCAGAAACAAAAAGGAACCCATTCAATAGCTAATACTTTAAACATAATGCGACAACCTTCTTCGAAAGCTATTTATAAACTCCTTTTGAAAATGTACATTTCGACTGGGTCGAAAGCTTTAAGCAAAACAAAGCAATTACTTAACTTTTGAGAACCAAATAGGGTTTCGACCCCATCGGAGGCATTCCTTCCAACACTAAGGCTTCCGCCTTTCCTCCAATCCACTACGTACCATCTAAATGGTACCTTGTGTATTGGTTTCGACAACGTGGGTTTCAACTGAAATGGAGAAGAAGTCATTGGAGTCGAAGGGTCTTGCTATATTAGGCGGAACCAACTTTTTGAATTAAAGGCTAAAATTTAGCTACTTTTAATAATTGCTTTATAACTACTTGCCATTTGTAATCCTTTGATTGGTAGCCTTAAAACTTTATAATTACTTTGCAATTAAACTACCGCTTTTAATTAGATCTAAATCAAAGAAATATAACGTTTAAGACCTTACGTTTAGCTAAACCGAAATTTATGAAAAAGTCCCTCTTTTTAAAATAATTTATTTTCCCTAGTAAATAAATTGGGAAAAATACCAAAAATCACAGAAAAACAATTTCATCATGTTATCTAACATATCAAAATTTCAGATCCAATTTCTTCCTAAAATAATTAAAATTTAATTTAAACCCAATATTATCATATTTTCCTTTAGAAATTCATAGTAATCTTCCATGGCTTGGAAAATTACAAACATTGAAACTCATCTCTAAAATCATGTTTTACTTAACATATAATTTTTCCACGGCATTTTAAAATCAGTAAAAGTCGATTTTACCCTAAAACTGTGCAGTAAATGTCTTTAATTTTGGTGTAAATTTTGAACAAGCCTTCAAGCTTCCCATGAAAGAAGCCATTTTCTTTGGCGTAAATTTTGAACGAGCCTTCAAGCTTCCAACCTCTATCAATGTAGTCTTTAAAATAATGAAAATAGGGTTTAAATAACTATTGAATGTTCCTAGTGTTTTTTGGCTAAACATGAAATGGAGCTTGTCATTTGCGCACATCTTTTCTCACTAAATCTAGCTGGCTGGAAGAATCTGAGAGAGGCAGAGATGGGCACTTGGTTATTCTTTACCATTGCATTCTAAGCTCTTGCCATAGAGGTTGAGGTAGGGATACATGCTTACATTACCACGCGTCGAATTCGTGGACCAGGATTGGAGCTTTCATTATCCGCTAAAGTGGATTTAGTATGTGAAGCAAACTGAGGATTAAAGGGTTTGTGATTATTGTTCTCAACTGCCTATACTTTTGTGGATCTTGAGCTTTTCTGGCATCGATGAAGGACGATGCTCTTATCATCAGGAGTAGTCGTTGGTGGTTGCTGCAAAATGTCAAATGGGACAGGGATGTTTTGGCTGGCGGCGACAGTTGAAGATTATTAGGGTTAGGGTTAGATATGTCTGCCATTTACCCAATTGATAATAATAATAATAATCATTTTCCATAAACTTCATAAAAACTAGTATATTGTTAGTTACACAAAATAACCTGGTTTTCGCAAATTTACATTACTATCTACCAAATTATGGGTTACTTTAAAATAATAATAAATCCTCCAAATACACTTAAAATAGAATTTTCATTATTATTTATGAATTTCCCATAAAATTTATAACAACCTTATTAGTTTTTTCACATTAATTTCAATATAAATTGTTAGATCATTGCTATACGAATATCACTTAAAATTTGTAAATAAACTTATTTTCTAATAATTTATCTAATTTTTCCAAAGCTACATAATTTTACTTATTTTATAGAATTAGTTATATTATCAAATTTGCAATCAACTGCTATAGAATAAC
The DNA here is from genome assembly GCA_030765085.1 of Allium cepa. NCBI lineage: Eukaryota > Viridiplantae > Streptophyta > Magnoliopsida > Asparagales > Amaryllidaceae > Allium > Allium cepa. The sequence goes on from CM060929.1 coordinate 256,752,399, forward strand.
ATCATCCAATAAGGCAACAATTGAATAGATAAACGACTAAATCACGTCAAAACATCACAATAACCAAACAAACATAAAAGGGCATGACACATTAACGGACGCATATTTTTATCAATGAATATTAAATTACAATTTCGAAAATATAAATAACTATGGTTGGTTAACCTTACCAATGCAATTTTACAAAAAGCACCAAAAGCTAGAAAACCACATGCCAAATTGTTCGAAAATTCGTCAAGAATCCATCGGAACAAATCGCATATGAAATAAGGGTCGTATGTAAAAGGTATTGCGATTATAAGACCTTGGGTTTATTTCGAAATTAAATAATTATTAGGGACTACAGTGTAAATTTACCTCCATCCACCCTAAACGATCATAGAACTAATCTTCATTAACGTCAGACCGTTGCTGATTATAACTCCGACACCGTAGGGCCCTGCGACACCCCAGATAAACCGCCTTGACCCCCTACTCCATCTTAGACTTCTACCCCAAAACTTAGCTGCCATCAAAAAAGGCCACTGACTGAAAACCCTATATCCACCTTTTCTAAATATCTCTTTCCTCTTTGACCAAATCCAGTCACATGAACCGATTCCTCATCACCTCCCCATCAGGCTTATACAACCCACATCATCCTTCATTGTCTCCCTACTGTTGATCTCCATGGATGGTAGTGGTTCATCCATTGATCACATAGCTTTTGGAGAATATTCTGACCAGATATGACTAAATTATAGTAAATGAACACCATCAATGTGTTCCTATTTTCGCACCATATGAATATCATAAGGCCTAGGTTAGGATTAATTCTTGAATTGGTATATTTTGTAATTAGTAGAGATAAACTCCATTAGTCTAGGGGAGATTTAGATTTGATAGATAATTGAAAAATGAAGAAGAATAAAGTGATGTGCCTCCTATGGTTTCCAAAAAGCTCTTTGTTTATAGAAAAAAAGGGACTTGTCGGGCTAAAGTGGCCTAAAGGCCCGAAACCCCCACTCATGAATGCCGATAAAATTATATGTATGTTGAAATATGGGTTTTCGATATATTTAAATGCAATGAAAACAAAAAATCCCCAAAAAACAACTCAACTCAAATTTTTTTCTCATTTATCATTAATTTAATTTAAATGGTTATTAATAATTAATTAATGACTAATGTGTGAAATTTGTAGGTGGTTACAAAAGCCCAACGACATAGGCCCGGACAACACAACTCAGCCATAAACGTTTCCAACCTAATAGCATGTCTACTTTCAACATCTCTACCTATAAAGAACTAGTCACCCCCACTTTGCCTGTCATATCCTCTTGATTGAAAAAGAGCTTATAGCCTTATGGACAGCTCCTCCCTACCCCATCATTCATCGACCAAGCCACCGTAAGAAAACATTACCTACCGATCCCTTGACAGCCGGTAGGGATGGGTTTTTTATTCCCCAAACCCACCCCGGGCTTCTTAAACCTCATCTCGTAGACCCGACGCGAGTTCGAATTTTCGCCCCAAACCCAAAACCCGTACGGGTTAGGATAGAGCCACCCCACACCAAGCCCGGTGTGGCTTTGTGTACTGATCCAAAGTAGCATACTAATGCACATATATTTATTAATTTATATTTGTAAGAGGTATTGTCATCGAATGTAAATTAAATAAAAATAACAACGTGTTTACAATGATAAGGGAAGATAATAAAAGTAAGGTGTATAATAACAATTCAAAAAATATGTGTATATTATTTTATAATAATCATTAATGCAACTTAATACTAGAATTTTTTTATAGTTTAGTGAATGGAACATTATAATATCCATGTCATGATCACTTATACCTAAAAGGATTAACAACTCATCATTACATATTATTACACTACCAATGGTACCGGCCTACCGTTACATAATAAAGCAATTTCATGAGATCTAGGTAGTGCGGGTCGAGTTGGGGCGAGTCAATCGAGCCTCTACCTGATCTTAGACTCTGGAGATCTCAAGAATGGATCATGGCTCTACCTTTTCCGTTGACCCAATGGAACGGGTCTAGACGGGTCAACACGGGGTGGTTCTACCCGGTTTGGACCCTAGACCCGTCCTATTGCCAGCCCGAAACGCCCGTAAGTCCCATTCTCCACAGTCGCCGCCTTCCTAGAGGACCAGCTTCTTTGGCCGCTCTACTTTGTCATGACTTAGAAGAATTATGATAAAAGCCCCTTGGCACTCCTACAAAAAGAGGTGGCCCTATATTATTCATCTTATAAAGGTAGTGTAAACTATTCTATTCATTTAACAAAAGCATCGATGTGTAGGAAACACTATTTATAGTTCACTTCCCACCTAGTAAAAGCACCACTGTTCATCGGCCACTGGATGCTCCATGTGGTCCTTCTAACACAAGCACCTCATAGTACGACCCATCGCTTGCATACATCAGAGTCATTGTTTTAATGCGACATACAAGCTGGCTACCATCTAAGCTATAGATCGCAGTCAATGGTCATAAGAAACTTAACACTTAAGGCATTAATTTAATCCCTTCAAAGCAAGATCTCTACAGTTGTAATTAAAGATCCCCATGTACCCTTATGAGGGAATAATATTCTACCCCATAAGATATATTTGCTAGCTCTTGTAATAGATATAATAGTTCTCTTTTAGCTAAAATACTTGATAATAATATCATCAACCATACTGGACATAGTCATTACTAAGATCGAGCCACTGTATATCATGTGTTATTTACTTTTCTTCCACTAGTTATAAATTTCTTAATCATTCCTCATTTTACATTTTTAAGCATAATTTTAGTAAGTAACCTTTGCTAAAATCCACCACTAGTTGTAATTCTGAGGTTGGCTAGAAATTTAGCCAATAAGAGTTAATTAAAAGTGAGAACTTTAAAGAAAAAATGAGATATTAGAAAAAGAAATATGTGACCATAAGTTGAAATTTGATATTAATTAATGAAAATGTCACAAGTTTTAATAAAGGCCAAGGATTTTTATATATTATATCCAATGTAAGCGCTCATAATGATAAAAGTGGTTTAGGCTATATGTATAAAGGATAATGGGTATAATTATGGTAGTGGGTATGCTTTCTGCAATAAAAACATTCAATGACTATAACTAGAAGATCAAAACACGTATAAAACACTTATGGGGATAATACTATGATTTCTCTTCATATTATGATCATTCTTACAGTAATTAAAGTGCTTTGCATATGAATTCTAGAAATATACAAGAATTGCTAAGCTTGTTATTAACACGGTTAGCAAGTGGATTTCAAGAGATAGTAACGAGCGCAGTAAAAGTTTGTATATTGGTGAATATGGAAAATGTCGTCAAAAATGAAAATTTATATTTACAAGAGTCGTACAACTACTACTTGGTATGGTTTCCTAAGAATTATCCTGTATGATCCTACAAAATAGGGTACTAAGGTCAAATAATAATTTATATGAAAGGTAATATTATTGGGTTATAGGATGGGTGAGGAAAGGAAAAAGATATGATTGGAAACATAAAATTGGTATTATCTACTTAAAAAAGTGTAACTTTTGAATGCCTATGTGTTTTATTATTTATATCACTAACTGGATGTATTTCCTTCAATTTTGTTCTTATCAGACATATTAGTTGGCGCCGAAGGAGGATAAATACCTATGAATTTTTTTGGTCCATTGGAACTGTATAGTTGTCATCATTGAGAAGTGAAGGAAGGTATAATTTACTTTTCAGTGTTTTGATAATGTCAAATACATAATTATGGTACTAACATGTTTAACAAATTTTTTCAGTATTTTTAGAGCATACTAGAAGAGTGAGCCATATATAACTTAAGAAAGAATAGTATTTTTGTAGTATTTGTTGAGTAGATTTGTTTCACTCGTTTAAATGTATGCCTGACCACTCTCTATATTTTTCTTTATATCTGTCATCGATAAGTTAATGGAGTGTGGAACCATGTCATGTATGTAACGTTGAAGGTACGGATAATAGGGACAATACTCATGTATATATTATATATATCGACATCCAACATTAAGTTTAATAGTGTATGGATTTTTGGATTGATATTGTATGGATATATGATCCAAGGTTTAGTTTGAATATATGGATATTTCTTATTACGTAATGTTCATTCTGTTGTGAATTTGAATCGTGTAGTTAGAATATTACTCTGTTTATCTTCATTGTAACCTTAATAATCCATCGTTTGGACTTTCAAGGTTTGAATATCGATTCAAGGTTAAATCAAAGGGTCGAAAAAAGAGTTGTTATAACATAATACATATCATAAGTTGGTATGCGTTATTTTAGAAAAACTATAATTGAACAACAAAATGAAACACAATCGATACCAATTAAAGTGTTATGATACATAATGCTCAATCAAATTTTAAAGCTTTCCATGGGATGACATTAAACCATGGAATATTTACAATAGTCTTCTCACTCGTTTGCTTAGAATTATTGTAAAATGGAAGAGAACTTGGGTGTCTTAGAGGTTGTCTCCTACAATGCTTTTAGAAATGTAACAAATAGCTTATTACCATTAATTTTTTTGTAAAACTATATTAACAACTCAATAGCAGTGCTTGAGCTATTTTGAAATTTGCCTAAATATTCACCCGAGTGTGCTTATTTTCTTTTGTGCTAGAAAAGCTTTTTGTTTTTGTCTTTAAAAAAAGGAGATTTTCTAATTACATATAGAATGGTAGGAGAGGAAATGTCTTGCATTTGCAATTAGTGTATTAGAATGTGAAAAATAAAATAGAAAAAAATATTCTCATGTAACAACAGACATTTAAAAGGGTGTATTAGCCATTTTAAAAGCTTCAAAATGGATTTTTCCACCTTTACCATCTGAGAAATTCTCACCGTCATAGTCGTTGGATAGATCTATTGTTACACATGCTAGCTGTATCTGTTACCGATACTCGAGAATCCATAAAGGTCATAATGGACAGCACGCCAACTGACCAAGTTGTTTGAAACTCAGAGCTTCTTTTCGGTATTATTATTCTTTTTTATTTAATTATTTAACTATATTAATGAAGAGAATAATTAAAAGAAAAAGGTTTTAATAATGCGTATTATGTAAGGATATAGTCAAAAAGTGAGTTTAATGGATGTGTAGACAAAAATGTGGAAAAGGGTACCAACCAAAATACCATATTGATTTGAGTGCTACAATTATATTTGAATTACTATATTTTAGTAATTTCAAATACTTCAAATAGAGGTATTCTTATTATATATTATGGAAAGGCCTTATTCAATTAATTGGTCAAATTGATATGTGAGTTGAAAAAGTTTTATAAGTAAAACAATCTTAGTTGAAGGAGTTTATTATATAGTAGTGGTATGAATAAGAATGAAGTGGATAATAAGATGATTTTGAATAATAATAGGATAAAGATAAAATTAAATTTGTATTAAAACCCTGAGGATTTCTTTGAGTTAATGAGTAGAGTAAGAAGAGAGCTAAGGGTGAAAAGTGGTAACAAATATATTAGCATTAACAATCATTCATTTGAGAGAATAGTAGTTGGATTGTACTATGCTAGAAATTTGGTAGTATAATTTGCCTGTCATATAGTACACATGCATTTTTCCCATAGATGTAATTTCAATCGCATATTTTGCAAACATATTGTATATGTATATTACAACTCTACTAAATATTGGACTTGTTCATATCAAGAGATTAAGGGTGTAATATTCTTTATTTTGAGATCTAAAAATGAATGTCGATGATGCGGTTGTCATCGCCAAAATTATTTCCAAATGATGAAGTGAGATCGACATAATTTTTTCCCCATAACATTAAGTAAACAGAGCAATTTAATAATTTCATTACAATAAAACATTTACAAAAGTCAGTACATCATCTTTAACCCATCTCGTTCCCAAATAAGGATAAATATATAATAAGATATAAATAGAGTGCGATGTTCAACATATGAGGATATCATCATGGACACTTAACCAGTTATAGATTCTGGTCTTATATGGTGGAATTCCAAAATAGCTTTTATTTGCAAAATAAGCCTCGTGCTTCATCTTCTGAGTCTTTATTTTTCTGTTTCAAAAGCTACATGTCTGTACCATAATCTCAACTTGCTCAAATGAGTATCCATGGATTTATGAGAAAAAATAATACAGATCAGACATAAAGCCTGGTATAATCTAAGCAAACAATCATAGAATGAGACTATGCTGGTAAAGCATGGAAGGGTTTTCCCTACATTCTTCCAACTTCATCAATTTTTTCATATAATGCGATAATATCAAATCATGATCAAACATAAGTCATCAGTTTCAACATAAGGGTGAGATCCCCTTCACAACATTTTCGACTAATTTTTATAGTCAGTTCATAGTTAGATTTGCCACTCAGGGTTTACTTATATTAGTTTAATTATGAGTACCAGACACATACGGTTGTCACATAGCTGTTTCATTAGACTTTCCCTCAAATATATTAGGAATAGTTTATTAGGTTACCATCAAGGCCTTATACCGCTCATCATCGAATACAATGCTACGTTCAAACAAATAGTTGCTATAAAGTCCTTACACCATTAATCATTAAACATAAAGTTTAGACAAATTATTGCCGCACAAGCCTTATATCACTAGCCGACAAGTATAATGTCATGTTTGTACAAATAGTTGCCACATGAGCCTTACCTTACCAATTATCCAAAAACAAAGTCATGTTTAAATTAACGATTTCGACATAGACCTTATGCCAATGATCATTAAATATAATGTTGTCGGTATACGTATTAGTGCCACAAAGGCTACATAATCACATTTTCATCCTTTGAGCAAGTTATTTCCTATTAACTCATTATTCTTTATGGTTATTTCATCATTATGAAATTCTCAGCCACAACTTAGGAAAGATGGCTTCCCAAGTGCTAGGAAAGTGCATTTATTACTTGGAATTACCTAACACCTTTGGTTATCATAGGATGTGTTACCCGGAGGTTTGACCAAGTAACTAGAGGTGCACCATCCAGGCCTTGTTGGGCATCCAGCACCGTTCGGCATTGGGGGCACCGTTCGGCATTCAGGCATCGTTCGACATCTAGCACCATTCGATATTGGGAGTATCGCTCGACATAGAGCCTCGGTCATCATAGCAGGGTCATTCGGCATGACCTTCGCTAGACATTCAGCCTTGTTCGGCATAAGTCTCGACCGGCATTCAGCCTCGTTTGGCAAAAGTCTCGACCGTCATTCAGCCTCTTTCGGCAAAAGTCTCGATCAGCACTCAGCCTCGTTTGGCAAAAGTCTTGATCGGCATTCAGCCTCGTTCGGCAGAATTCTCGACCGGCATTCAGACTCGTTTGGAAAAGTCTCGACCGGCATTCAACCTCGTTCAGCAGAAGTCTCGATTGGAATTCAGCCTCGTTGGTAGGAGTCTCGCTCAACACTAGTACCCCGTTTAGCATTCCAGCCTCGTTCGGCATTCCAGCCTTGTTCGGCCTACACCCTTCACTCAACACATTACCTTGTTCGACATAGAAGTATCATTCGGCATTTTCTATTTGGCATTTACGGCTCGGCATACAGAAGTCACTCATCACGGGACGAGGTATCTTGCTCCTAGGCCCATTAGGGAAGTCCAACTCATCTTCGTCTATAAGTAGAGGGGCAGGGGCAGTGTGAAAGGGACCTTTTTTCGAGAACACTGGGGAGACTCTGCCGATTTCAAGACTCACTCTATTTTACTTAGAATTTGTATTCAAGTCTTTATAGTATGGATTGTATCTTTATTCAGTCATTTGTGAAAGTTTTGGCCCCATGGTCTCATATAATGTATTTCTAGGTCATCCGGCCCTTGTGGAGTTTAGGGCAGCTTTGGCCCCATGGTGTTTGATGTTAAAATTTCCGACAGACAAAGGAGTCGGTGTAGTGCATGGAAACCAGGTGACAGGTCACACATGTTATGTGGCAGAGCTGAGAGAGGCTCAACGGAGAGAGAAAGGAAAGGTTGCAGACAACTCCATCTGCATCCGAAATACTGACAATTGACAAGTGTGCCCGAGCCCTAGCTCGAGCGACATTCTCAGATCTATAGAGACATAGATCCGAGAGATGATGATGGGGGACCCAGGAAAGCGAATGCAGCACCGGCTGAGCCGACGATTTACATTCTAGTCAGCCGGGATAACCCGTCACGAGTGCTGAAGATTGGATTGCAACTCGACCCGTCAATGGCCAAGGATCTTACTGATTTCCTTCGAGCGAACCTGGACATTTTTGCTTGGACACATTCTAATATGTGTGGGATTTATCCCGCTATTGCGAGTCATATGTTGAACATAGACCCGAAGTACGTCCCAGTAAAATAGAAACGGTGAGACATGGACCCGGAGAGGTCCGCTGCTCTCAGAGAGGAGGTGGAAAAACTCAAAGCCCATGGGTTCGTCCGCGATGCCCTCTACCCTAAATGGGTATCTAACCCTATGCTAGTGAGGAAAGCGAAGGGGAAGCGGAGAACTTGCATTGATTATTCTGATTTAAACAAAGCATGCCCGAAGGATAGTTTCCCTTTACCTAGAATCGACCAATTGGTTGATTCAACGGTCGGACATGTGTTACTGTCATTTTTGGATGCGTACTGGGGATACAATCAAATTCCTATGCACATACCAAATCAAGAACACACCAGTTTTGTCACAGACGTCCGGTTATATTGCTATGTAGTAATGCCTTTCGGATTGAAAAACGCGGAAGCAACTTATCATCGTTTGATGAATCGAATGTTTACGGACCAGATTGGTAGAACAATGAAAGTCTATGTGGATGACATGCTCATGAAGTCACAACAGTCAAATGACCACATTCAAGACTTAGAGGAAATGTTTGATATTCTCAGACGTTACGAAATGAAGATCAATCCTTTAAAGTGTTCTGTTGGTGTTGCGTCAGGGAAATTTTTGGGTTTCATTGTGACTACGCAGAAAATTGAAGCTAACCCGAAAAAGATTCAAGATATTCGAGGCATATAAATGCCCAGAACTATAAAGCAGGTACAAAGCTTGAATGGAATGGTGGCTGCTCTGAGTTGATTTATATCCAGAGCCACAGATAAGTGTATTCCCTTCTTCGATGTAATAAAGAAAGGAAAGAGAAATTTCGAGTGGACATCCGACTGTGAGGAAGCGTTCTGAGCTCTCGTAAGACATTTAGAAAGTCCCCCGGTGCTATCGAAAGCAGTAAACCATGAAATGTTGTATGTGTACTTAGCTGTATCCCAGCATGCTATCAGTGCAGCTTTGGTTCGCGAGGAGGACCGAGTTCAAAAGCCAGTGTACTATGTCAGTAAACGTTTGACCAGGGTAGAAAGAAATTTTCCTAAGATTGAGAAACTATCTTACTGCTGGGTGATCGCATCACGCAAGCTCCAACGTACTTTCAGACGCCTTTAATCAGTGTTTATACCGATCAGCCCTTGCGACATGTACTCTAATGACCGGAAACCTCTGGAAGGATGTTAAAATGGAATATCGAGTTGAGTCAGTTCAGTATTACCTACCTGCCATGAAGGGCCATACAAGGGAAAGCGTTAGAAGACTTCATTGCCAAATTCACCGTATCAGAAGAATCAAGCAGTCACAATGTCATACCTCCCGCTCGATGGAAGATGTACACTGACGGAGCATCTAACGACCGTTGTTCGAGGGCTGGCATAGTTCTTGTGACTCTTGAAAACCGATCTATTTATTATGCTTTGAAGCTCGAATTCCCAACAAAAAATAACAAAGTTGAATATGAAGCATTGATTACTGGCTTGAGACTTATCAGAGAACCGGGGGTAAGATCGGTTGAAATCTTTTGTGACTCACAACTGGTGGTGTACCAAGTTCGGGGGGACTATCAAGCGAAGGGACAGAGACTTGTCCCATACCTTACACGGGTTCAAGAGCTGCTAGCAAATTTAAATGTTATGATATTTCACATGTCCCGCGTGAACAAAACAGAGCATCCGATTCATTGGCAAAATTTAAAAGCACTGGCGATGCACAGCAAATGGGATTGGTTCCCGTTGAAACCTTGCAAGCTTCGAGTATAAATATGATGGAGGTAGATTTCGTGTTAGAAACAGAAATCGAGAAGGAATCATGGATGACCTCATTCAAGCAATACTTGCTACATGGGGTCGTACCCGAAAGAAGGAGCGAAAGATGATAAGTCATTCGAAAGGCTTCACGATATGTAATGCAGGACAGGATAATGTATTGGAGGGGATTCTCGACCCCTTTACTTCGGTGCATAGCCCACAATGAGATAAAATGAGTCTTGAAGGAAGTCCATGAAGGAGAGTGTGGTGACCATACTGGAGGGCAGATGTTAGCAAAAAAAATCCTCCGCTATGGATACTATTTGCCGACTGTAAATCGGCATGCCGCAGACTATGTAAGAAGATGTGACAAATGCCAGAAATATGCAAAAAACCCGAGATCTTCACCGACAGAGCTCACGTAAATGGTTAGTCCCCTAGCCGTTTGCAATGTGGAGGATCGACATAGTCGGTTCTTTACCCATATCCAAAGGTGGTGCGAAATACGCATTAGTTGCGGTCGATTACTTTACCAAGTGGGCAGAAGTAGAGCCTTTGGCCACGATCACCACCAAAAAGGTCATTAATTTCATTGTACGAAATATTATTGCCATTTTGACCTTCCACGGACTATCATTACAGACAACGGAACACAGTTCGAAAGCAAAGAGTTCAAAGAGTTTTGCCAAAGATATGGCGTTTAGAAAAGGTTTGCGCAGTTTCTCATTCAAAAGCTAATAGACAAGTGGAAGCCATAAAGAAAATAATCAAGTCCATATGAAAAAACCATTTGGAAAAGGCTAGAAGCAAGTGGGAGGATGAACTTCCGACAGCGCTCTGGGCTTATAGAACCACCCACAAGTCCACGACTGGCCACACTCCATTCGCATTGGCATATGGCATGGAAGTTGTTATACCCGTAGAACTTAAAGTTCCATCACATTGGGTAACTTATTACGACCCTGAGTCAAATCGGGATCTTTTGCTGGAATCACTGGACTTCATTGATGAAAAACGTGAAGAAGCTGATTTAAGAGCAGCTGCATACAGACACTAAGTCGCTCGATATTATAATGAAAAGGTCCGGTCGAGAATCTTTGATATGGGTGACCTCGTTTTGAAACGAGTTTTCCCAGTCCCATCACATATGAATCCTATGTGGGAAGGTCCATGCGTCATCGAACGGAAGCTTGGAGAGGGAACTTTCAAGCTAGCGACCGTTGATGATGCGACACTCCCCCGAGCATGGAACAGCGAGCATTTGCGGCATTATTATACTTAGTTCATTTCTTTCGTATCTTAGTTGCACTTATTTGCGGCATATTTTTATTTTTAGTTTTCGGCATGTAATAAGATAATTTAGCTTATTTTAATAATTAAGGCTTGAAGCCATCTTTTCCTTGATTATTGATGTTTCTTTGTATGATAATTCTATGGAAAACCACTATTATTCTGTTTGATGTATGAACGCGCCTTGTAAATCCCTAGGTCCCCAGAGTGCAAAATGGAGCACTTCAAGTCCCCTGAGTGAGGACTAGAATTTAAACGACTTGAAATCTTAAGTCCCCTGAGTGCGGATTGGAGTACTCTTAGTCCCCTAAGTGCGGACCAGATTATAAACAACTTAAAAATCTCTAATTCCCCAAAGTGCGGACTGGAGTACTCCGAGTCCCCTGAGTGCGGACTATAGTATAAAAGATTTGAAATCTCTAAGTCCCTTGAGTGCGGACTGGACTACTCTGAGTCCCTTAAGTACGGACCAAAGTATAAACGACTCAAAATCTCCAAGTCCCTTGAGTGCGGACTGGAGTACTCTGAGTCCCCTATGTGCGGAACAGAGTATAAACGACTTAAAATTTCCAAGTCCGCTGAGTACAGACTGGAGTACTCTGAGTCCCCTAAGTGCGGACCAGAGTATAAACGACTCAAAATCTCCAAGTCCCATCAGTGCGGACTGGAGTACTCTGAGTCCCTTTAGTGCAGACCAGAGTATAAACGACTCAAAATCTTCAAGTCCCCTGATTGGAGTACTCTGAGTGCAGACCAGAGTATAAACGACTCAAAATCTCCAAGTCCCTTGAGTGCGGACTGAGTACTTTGAGTCCCCTAAGTGCGTACCAGAGTATAAACGACTCAAAATCTCCAAGTCCCTTGAGTGCGGACTGGAGTACTCCGAGTCTCCTAAGTACGAACCATTTATGAAGTCCAAGACTCTGAGTATAAATGACTTGAAATCTCCAAGTCTCCTAAGTGCGGACTGGAGTATAAACGACTTAAAAATCTCTATGTCCCCGGAGTGCGTACTGGAGTCCTTTGAGTTCTCTGAGTGCGGACTAGAATGTAAACGACTTAAAATCTCTTAGTCCCCTGAGTGTGGACTGGAGCACTCTGAATCCCCAGAGTGCGGATTGGAGTATAAAGGGTTTAAAATTTTCTAAGTCCCCGGCATATGGACTGAAAATTATTCTAAGTTCCTGAAGCGTGGAATAAAGGATGTATAATTCCAAAGAGTTTCCGACTTATATGAAAATGAATTAAGAAGTTTATGTAACTCACAATAGCTTGAGTTTCGACCACAATCATACAGAAAGCTGAATGGTAAAAGTCTTTTGAAGGGCAAAAAAACTAAGCCTTATTTATTCAAAATGAAGTCTCTACTACAACTCCTACAAAACTCAGAGTCAAAAGTCTATTTACATGGACTACGAAAATAAATAAAAATAATTACATAACCTAAACTAACTCTCGTTGAACGAGAGTAACTATTACTTCTTTGATTTCTTCGACTTCTTTCCCTCCTTCGTCTTCTCAGAAGACTCCTCTCCCGCACATTTTCGCTTGGAAATTTTCTTTGATGGGGTGGTAACAATCGAGGAAGTATGGGGAATCTATAATGGCCTAGACCCACTAGGGAGAATGATCTTCAACGGCTTATTTAGAGGATCATCTAGGTCCACGACTCGAGGCTCGACTCTGATTTCGGCCGTCCTTTTCTTTTCCTCCTCGAGCTGCTCCTTCATGCTCATTTTAGAAGTATGTTCATAGGCGCTTGTGATCTCGATTCCATAACTTCCCTCAATGGGAGATGGAGTCTCGGACTTATCTTCGTCAAGCGCCCCAATCACCTGAGCATCTGGACCGGGAGTCTCTCCTGCGTGAGTAGCCTCACTTGTTTTCCCTTTACCTCCTTGGCATCATCGCTCCTCAGAGTGGGCTCGGGATCAGAACGGCCTAGGCAAAATCACGAAAAACAAACATTAGAATACAATGACCTCTCGTCAAAAACGACGACTCTTGGAATTTTAAAATGAAGGTTTATATACCGGCTTCTGGCCGACTCTCAGCCGTCCGAAGGGTCTCACCCTCTGGAATGGGAGATAGAACGTGAACGCCGAGGCCAGGGTCCTCCGGGTCATAACCAACATTTTTCTCAAATGGATCAAGTACCAGCCAATCAGTCGACTGAGTAGGAGCATAAGTTGGAGACTCGGTTTCGAATGGACCGGCAATAACATCTTTCCCTTTCGATGAGGAGGAACCTTTGCAGTAAAGAGCCTTCGCCGTAGACATGTCTGAAGGCTCATTCCCCTTAAGAAATTCTTTTATTAAAGCATTTTCATCGACCTCCTCGGTGCCAAATTCGACCTTCCTAATTTTTATTAAAGTCTCTCATGCCTCAACTAGGGATTCGAGGTAGCCCTCACACAGAAAAGTTAAGTCCCGATGCATGAGGACACGGGCGTTGAATTCTGCAATCAGTGGGTCGAATATGTATTTGACCTCCTCCCTACCAGTCTCTATAGCCGCCTCAAGGCGAGAGTCAATCTCCACAGATGCTATTTTCTTGCCCTCTTCCCGGGCTTCATCCTTTAGCATTCCAACTTTAGAAAGCTCGTCGTCGAGCTTTCCCTTCAGAAGTCGTGTAGCAACGATCTTGTCGCAATATCGTTGCGACTCTTCTTGAGCAGTAGTCTTCTCCTCTCTTTCTTTGTGGAGTTGATCCTCTAGCTCTTTGACTCGGAGGGAAAATGCGTCCCTTTCCTCTGCACCGAATCCTTCTCCAAAGCCAGGGCCCTACAGTGTTAGACCGCCTCCGCAGTATCTTTATCACTCTATTGGCCGGCTTTAAGTTAAGATTTGTACATAGAGAGCTCTTCATCCTGAGCTTTAATAATGTCTTTGTCATGGATAGCTTCGAGCTTCAGGCGATCAATTTCATGTTGATGCTCAATGGAGACTTCTGAAACTTTTTCGGCTAAGTGCATGAATGCATTGTGCTGAACATAGACATCATTAGTGCAAGCAATAGTGCTTTGCTTGACATGCCCTGGAATCTTGTGAATCGTCGAAAGAAATTTTAAGCAGTCGAAGCATGTCTTTATAAACGAGGCTTTAAGCTCAGCAAGTCGTTCTTCTACCGATGGATCAAATATAGGAGAGAGAAGAGCTGCTTGGAGACTGTAGGTGTTCTGTGGGGATCTTGAGATTGCCTGGTGCTTGATGAACCAGAGTGTTGATCCCAATGGGCCTCAGGCTGGGACCCCTTATGTGCAGATTTCTCTTTGCTGTGCTCCGGTTGAGAAAGAGGATCGCGAGGATATGAGGGCTGACTATAAGTACTTCTTCGGTATGACGATTCTCGATGGTGGTAATCTCGATCGCCGGAGTCATCTCTATCTCGACGCTTGCTGGAACCCGAATCCCGACGGGATTGGTGAAAAATCGATAAGCCGCGAAGGCGGTCAAGTCCATGTGCACGCCCCATATCACATACATAGAATTTAAATAACAACGAGTTAGTGAAGAATAGAGTGGAGATAGAAATTTAACTACAAGGTGAAGTGCATGTGTTTGTGTGTGTCCTAGTGTTTCCACCCGACGGACCAGTTTCTTTACTAATAGGAGTTTTTTCTCCCTGGTTTTGGGCTTGAGTGCTTATATCGCCTCTCGCGGGCGAATGAAGCTTAAGGGCCTTTGGATCGTCGAAACCATAGTTGAGCAGATCATCAGGTATGGTAAGGTTCTACAGGCCTTCCAAAGAACTTTCTAAGGGTTGCAAGGAAGCTCTTTCTCCACTAGAATAAGAGTAACCTTAGAAATTCCGCCCACTGTTTTCTTCCTCAGCTTGTATGTCAGTTTCTTCTTCCCCTTCGAAGGGGAAGGCGTCGTTTCAATGTCATGAACTTCGACTATCGGGTCCCGAGATGGACTAACATTTTTTCCCTGTACTTCAGGTGTTTCCGCTTCTTTAATCTCCCTCTCCTCCGGTGTATCGCGGGTGTTACATGCTGAAAAACTAGCCTGCTTTTTCCCTTTTCCCGAAGCAGGCCTGGTTATGGAGGCACCTTGGGGGAGGCTTATTCGGCGACCTTCTGCTAGCAACCCAAACTTCGTGAGCGATTCATTTGAAATGAGAGTTCTGATGTCCCGGCCTTTGATGGGAATAGCTCGGATAGCTTCGATGTCTTCAGAATATTCGAAGCATTCGGGACATGGGTTAATACCTGAAAAGATAGAGGAGGATTTAGAAAAGGTACAGCTTCAGCCAAACATGAGTGTTGGTTTAGGAAAAAGACTTACTTCCTTCCACACATCTCCTCGCAAAGCAGGCAGGACAGCGCACATAGAACCACTCCTGTTTATACCGGGCAGACTTGCTCCATGTCCCAGTTAAGATTTGACACTTGCTGTGCGGCTTGAGGAACAAGAAAGATGGGCTATCTGACCATCTCTTGATGCAATAAATATAGCGGATATCGCCCGGAGTCGGAAGCCTGAAGAGGACGCTCATGAAGAGAATGAAAGTGCCGAATATTAATACATGGCTTTTCGGGTGCAATTGCGATGGGGCGATCTCGATATACTGTGTACGTCTCGAAGAAAGGAGCTGAATGGCGGCACGCTGCGGACCTAACACAGGAATCTGTTGCAGGCTATATATCTGACTGGGGGAAAGTAAGGACGGTCCTTCCTCGATGGGACTAACACATCATCGAAGGGGATTCCATGGACTGAGCATATCCGACGTAGCATACTTTCGTTAATCTTCGAGGCTTGGGAATCGATTGGATCGTCTAAGAAGATCGTTGCCTCCAAGGCATCGGTAACCAAGTCAACAGATGCGGTCGTAGGGCTCGGCAAGTCTTGTACAGGAGTAGTTGACGGATTTGAAGTCCCTACTACTTCATGTCGAGAGGATGGCCCGGGCCTATCCGAGATCGTAGCAGAGCTAGATATGTTAGACATCTCCAATGAAGATTGAATCTGACAAACACCTGTTTGAACTATACTTGAAAAACAATCGACGTTAGACTTAGCAACATAAATATTCTCTCGTGTGGTGTGTGAACTAATGCGATCATTCGAATGTAAATGCCAAGAAATTAAAAGTCACTGGGTTGGTGAAATAAAGTTAGACTTCGAACTATCATCTTTGAAGATCGTCATCGCTGACTGTCTAAGAGAGCTTATCGTAAGATGGTTTATGTTTTGAACTTGAAATCGACACTCCATATGAGGGTATTAACTGTTAAGCAAGTTAAGTTCACGTTTTCAGTTGTCTAAACACAAGAGTTATCAGTTTGGATTGTCTTATATGCTTGATTGTTTAAGTCCATCCTTGTTCACTGCCACATATTCAGGCATGAAAAGATGTTAAGTCAACAATGTTCTAAGTCTAAGTTGGGATAAGTTTAACTATCATGTGTATACCACTCTCATTACCGTTCATCATGCGGCAAGACATGCCGAACCGCAATCATGCCGAGCCGCATCGTTCGGCACTCCACTCTCCCAACTGCGCTCTCCACCGTTTGACATAAGGGAGTCATGCCAAACCACACGCACGCCGAGCCGCATCGCTCGGCATTCTACCCAGCTCCTACTTCTCTTCTGCTTTCCCTCCTACCTCGTTCGGCATGAGGGAATCATGCTGAGCCATGGCCGTGCCGAGCCGCATTGCTCGACACACTAAACCTTAACTCCAATCTCACTCCTGTACTTCCCCTCCATCGCTCGGCATAAGGAAGTCATGCTGAACCACATCAGTATGTCTTCTACCAACTCCCTCCTTCAAACACCTCTGACATCCTCTTCTCTCATCCATATCGCCTAGCCCTAAACTCCTTTAAACACCCACACTTCGCCCTTAACTCCTCCTGCTCCACGCGATTCCTACTGACCTCGATTTTGCAGAGATTCATAAGTTCGAATCTCATACTAGGTCACCTATTCGGGGTGAAGTGTTCAAGGGAAAGGTCATTACCTAAGAAACAAGTTGAAGCTCGGGGAGATTCTAGAGTATGGAACGCGGTTCTGTTTAGATTCGATTGATTGGGAAAGGAGGTGAGGCAACGTATGGAGTTCGAGAAGGGTAGGGAAGAATAAATAATTCTCTAAAGTCTTTTGTGAGGTGAGTTCGTAAGTTCTAGAGAGTGGAAGTAAGAAGGGAAAAGAAGGAGAAGTATCGCCTTATTTAGAGAGAAGAGAAGTCGAAGGGACAGCGACCGGTAGAACCGGTCAAAGCCCCTCTCCCGCTTGGAATTAATGTCGTTCGACATTTGTATGTCGATCGGCATTAGAACGTCGTTCAGCATTTGTATGTCGTTCGGCATGAGTATGTTCTTCGACGTACAATGCCTCGATCGGCACTCTGAATAAGGGCTCGAAGCAATACACGGAGGACTCATGATTCAAAGCGCATCATGTTCATCCACTTGATGCACTTTGGGAGGGCAAGTGTTACCTGGAGGTTTGACCAAGTGACTAGAGGCGTGCCATCTAGGCCTCGTTCGGCATCCTGCACCGTTCGGCATTGGGGGTACCATTCGGCATCCAGGCATCGTTCAACATCCAGCACTGTTCAGCATTGGGAGTATCGCTCGGCATAGAGCCTCGTCAGCATAGCAGGGTCATTCGGCACGACCTTTGGTTGGCATTAATCCTCGTTCGGCAGAAGTCTCGACCGGCATTCAGCCTCATTCGGCAAAGTCTTGACCGGCTTTCAGCCTCATTCAGTAGAAGTCTCGACCGGCTTTCAGCCTCGTTCGGTAAAAGTCTCGACCGGCATTTAGCCTCGTTCGGTAGAAGTCTCGACCGGCATTCAGCTTCGTTCGACACAAGTCGTGTTTGGCACTGATACCCCGTTTGGCATTCCAGCCTCATTCGGCATTCCAGCTTTGTTCGTCCTGCACCCTTCACTCAACACATTATCTCATTCGACATAGAGGCATCGTTCGGCATTTACCGTTCGGCATTTACGACTCGGCATACAGAAATCACTCTCACGGGCCGAGGTATCTTGCTTCTAGGCCCATTAGGGAAGTCCAACCCATCTTCGTCTATAAATAGAGGAACAAGGGCACAGTGAAAGGGACTTTTTTCGAGAACACTGGGGAGACTCTGCCGCTTTCAAGACCCACTCTATTTTACTTAGCATTTGTATTCAAGTCTTTATAGTACGGATTGTATCTGTATTTAGTCATTTGTGAAAGCAATAAAGATTGAAACATAAAGTGGACATAGGCAATTATGCTGAACCACTATAAATCTCGTGTTCTTGTTTTTGCAGTTAGTTTAGTATACAGTTCTCTATTTTAATTTACCTTCTTCATTAATCTCTTTACACAATCTTTCTCAAAGGGTGTTAGTGACCAATTCTGGTGCTAACAAGTTGTCAATGCATACCCATCAAAGCCTAAGGAGTATGCAAGTTAATAAATTTTGTAGCTATCTCAAGTTGACATTAAGTCGTCTCCAATTGATATCTCTAGTTGATATTAAGCTATCTCTAGTTGAGAATTAGCGATTTACTATTGAGTTTGGAGCCATCTATCGGTGAGAATTAGTATAGAGCTATCTACTTATGAGAATTAGCAATCTCCTACTGAGTTTGGATCCATCTATTGATGAGAATTAGCTATCAAACGTTGAGTTTTAGAGCTATCCACTTATGAGAATTAGCTATCAAACATTGAGTTTGAAGCAGTCTACCGATGAGAATCGGCCATTGAACGTTGAGTTTTGTAGCTGTCTACTGATGAGAATTAGCTATTGAATGTTGAGTTCGAAGCCAACAAACATTGCATTTTAGAGCTATCTACGGATGAGAACTAGCTATCGACTATTGAGTTTGGTGCCATCTACCGATGAGAACTAGCCATCGAATGTTGAGTTTTAGAGTCGTTTACTGATGAGAATTAGCTATCTATTGTTGAGTTTGAAGTCATCTGCCGATGATAATTAGCCATCGAACGTTGAGTTTTAAAGCTATCCATTGATGAGAATTAGCTATCGAACGTTGAGTTTGGAGCCATCTACCGATGTGAACGAGCCATCGAACGTTGAGTTTTAGAGCTATCTATTGATGAGAATTAGTTATCTACTATTGAGTTTGGAGCCATCCACGATGAGAATTATCCATCAAACGTTGAGTTTTAAAGCTATCTACTGATGAGAATTAGCTATCAACTGTTGAGTTTAGGGCCAACCACCGATGAGAATTAGCAGTCAAACATTGAGTTTTAGGGCTATCTTTTGACATCGAACGTTGAGTTTGGAGCCATCTATTGATGAGAGTTAGCCATCAAACATTGAGTTCTAGAGTTATATGCTAATGGGAATTAGCTATTTATTGTTCAGATGGTAGTTTGGTAATTAGCTTGAAAGCTATATTGTTTCCATTCAAAGAAACTAATTTTTACCTAACCCTATTATATGTCGGATTATCATTAGTTTGTAGGGTTTGATGCACTTTACAGAAATTATTAATTACCTTTTTAATGTATTAATTAATTATCCTTTTGTAATTAGCTCTTCCCTTTACCAAATAATCTATGTATATTTGAAATCTTATGGAAAAAATTTCAAAAATTCACTTAAATCGTAATAATATATTTTTCCTTACATAAAATTTCCAAACTGAAGTAATTATTTTTAACATTTTAAATAATTAATTTCCAAAATTAGGCACATTTCCTCAGACTAGAAAATTCATATAAATTCCAAATAATTTCAGATAATTATGAAATTAAAAACCCACTACCATGTTATTATTCTATACATATTATAAAAATTTCATGTGATTTGGAGGTTTGATTCGCATTTTTCCTTGAACACTTCATAATCATTCCCTCTAAATTCCTGAACATTAAAAAATATTTTCTAATCTTTCTAAACTCGTTCTTTAACATTCGAAACATCACGATTACGTATAATCTCAATCCATTTGGATTTGGAATGTTTTAGAGAAAGAATGACACACCTTTTATTTGTTTAAACTTGATTAAAGCCTTGGTTTGCTTAAAAAATGAATGCCCGTACTCTTTTCCTTTCGATCTTCCTCTTTTCTCCTTTAAAGTGTAGCCATCCTAATTTTTCTTCTTCTTTATTTTGTTTTTGAGTAAGTGGAGAATGGGTGAAGAATGGGAATGCTAAGGGGATTAGTAATTTGGACTTTGGGCCATAACCCAATATTGTTTTTTCTTATTGATCCCCTAACTTCTCATTCTAAATTCACTTCTCATTAAGTAACTTATCTTCATTTTATCGTCGCAAATTAATTTGATTAATTTATTATTTAATTAATTTTTCCACATTATGGTACTCCAAAATATGGGATGTTATAGTCTCCCCTCCTTATAAGAATTTCATCTTTGAAATTTAGAGAAAGTAGGATAAAGACCTCCATTACCAAAATAGTGTCCACATGATACCATAATTATGTTAGTTCCCTCACAAATGTAAATCATCGGCTGACAATCATAATGTATTAGCGTTACTGCTAACATACAATCTTATCATAACACGAAGTCATAGTAGTGTCGCTACTAGTCTAGATAACAAAAACTTGCGTTTCTATTCATACATGTGAAATAAAACGGGATATAGATTTCTAATCTTATCCTCTACCTCCCAAGTATAATAATCACCATTGTCACTCCACTGTACATGAACAAACTTAATACATTTGTTCCTTAACACTTTTGTATAAAGGCCTACTATTCTGTATGGTCGTCTAACATAAACCAAATATGGCTCTGCAAATAAGTCCTCAACCGCCCTTGGCACTATTATTGAATTTGGGTCATGCACACATGTCCTTAAGTGTGGGATGTAAAAGACATTATGCACACCCACTAACTATTTGGCAACTTTACTCGATAAGCGAGCTTATCAATTCACTCGATCATTGGGAATGGTCTTACACATCTACACCCATTCCTAATCGGCTAATTATTTAGACTAACAACGGGTCAATGCTTTTCCTTGCAAGAATTATATCTACAAGAATTTGATGTACTTCTAATCTTGCTACCATCCTCAAATCTTGGCTCGATTCTACAAATTTTCTTAATGCATTCCACAAGAGGACAATGTTTCAAACGTCTTCCATTCCTCAGTTATACCTAACACTCCATTCCGGTGCCTTTTACTCAAAATATCGGCAAACTTGTTCCCCTTTCCTAGCATATATTCTATATCAAACTCAAATGCCGCCAAGAATTCCAGCCATCTATATTGCCTCGTATTCAGTTCTTTTTGAGAAGATAAATACTTAAGGGACTTGTGGTTAGTATACAACTCGAACTACTCTCTTTAAAGATAATGTCTTTAAATCTTTAGTGCAAAAGCTACCGCTGCCAACTCCAAGTCGTGAGTCAGATATCTAACTTGATATGGTCTCAACTGTCTTGATGCGTAAGCATCACTCACCCTTTTTGCATTAGCACTGCTCCTAAACTAGTTTTATAAGCATCCATATATACCACCATGTCCTGATTCCCTTCAGGTATGATCATGATAGGAGCATTTGTCAATAACTTCTTCAACTCTTGAATTGACCCTTCACACTTTTCTTTCCATACGAACTTCTCATTCTTTCTAATCGACTAAGTCATGGGTGCTACTAAACGCAAGAAATCCTTAATGAATCTATGATAATAGCCAACCAATCCTAAGAAAATTCTTGTCCCCATGACCATCTCCGGTTTCTTCCAACCATTAAAGGTTCTCGTTTCCAAAAGTGACACTTCAAAAACTTCGCATTTAATTTGTGTTGTCTCCAACACCGACCTAAGGTGGACTTCAAGGCCTCTCTCATTTTTAGAGTATGCCAAAATGTAATCAATGAAGACCAACACAAATCTATCCAACTGATCGCAAAAGGTTCGGTTCATAATATCTATGAAGAATGCAGGTGCATTGGTCAGTTAAAACGGCATCACTAACAACTCATACGAACAGTATCTTCTCATAAACGTGGTCAATAGGACACTATCCTCCGCTAGCCTTAGTTAATGGAATCCCATTGCCAAATCTAGCTGCGATACTAGCTCCACTCAATTGATCGAACAAGTCATCTATCCTAGGTAATGGATAACGATTCTTCATAATAAGCTCATTCAACTTTCGGTAATCATTACACATCCATGAATTTCCATCTGACTTGTTTACAAATACCATGAGTGACCCCTATGGTGAACTATTTTTCCTAATGAAACTCTTTCTCAAGTTCCAACAGCTGCCTCTTCAATTCTTCCATCTCCTTAGGTGGCAATCTGCTAGGTGGTCCACTAACAGGTTTTACCCTGATATCAAGTTTATATGGAACTCAATCCCTTTCTTTGGTGGCAATACCATCACTAGTTTGAAAATATCCATAACTTCTAGACTACCGGTAATCTACTTATCTTTTCCTCATGGTCCTCCATCATGCATAATGCCAATCCCAACTTTTCTTCCATCGCATCTAGCGCCACCATGATCATTTCCCATCATTTTGATTTCGTAAAATGATACCTCTATCAGCACAAAAGATCCCAATGTCATTACGCACTGACCAGTCAATATCCAAAATTACACCATACCCTGTAAAGTGTCGGGTTGAAAACAAACAAATGACCATACAAATCAAATACAAGGTCGTTGCACCTTAATTCGAGAGTAGCATAGCCACTGATTAGATTAGCTATATGTAAAGATAAGACTAAATAGGTAGTATCTTACTCCAACTTATCCATTACATCTTTCAAAATAAAAGAACATGTAGCTTCCTAATCAAAAAGAGCTCTAATTGAAGTACTAGAGATCAGGTTCATACATCTTAGCGCAACTTTCTTCCCCCTCTCTTTAATCGTATGTCCGGCTGATGGTCCTTCCAAAACAAAACTTTGACCGCTTTAACTTGAGATAGCCATTCTTCTTATGCTTGGGTTTGTCACAGATAAGCATTTGACCTTCACAATCCCAATAGGTTCTAGACACTTATTTGCACAATGGCCCATTTTCCTATAATTGTAACATTTTACATTAGCAGCATCCTTCCGCTCTCCTCCACTCTTATCCTTAACATTTCCTACCTTTCTTATATGGAGAAAACTTTATTTTGTTTTTATTAGTATAAGCCTTTTGCCTTATGCCTCGCATTTTAGTATACATCAGCTCATGCCTCTTTGCCATATCTACCACTTTGTTGAATGGAAGTGTTAAATGTGCCATTGTATAGTCATTCAATCCCAACCTCAACCCTAAAACAAACTCTCTACCTTCTTCCTCGGAGTTCTAATTGAATAGCTCCATAATTAGACAATGCATTAAACTTATGCACATATTCTGGCACCATTAAATTCCCCTATTGCAATAGCTTCTCGGAGCATTGCTGATAGCTCTGATCCCAGAATATACTATTCTTCAAACATTTCCTATAACCTTTCCTCGGTTTTTTTAGGAATCTCTACTCACGGTTCCCCACCAAACACTTATCAATCCATTAAGCCATCTTGATATGAGCTTTACCTTTTGAGCATCAGTCAGCTCTAGGTCTTCACGAATCCTCTCATACATCCTTAGCCAATCACTAGCTTTCAAGGCATGTTTTATCCTATCAAACATTTTGCCTCCTAGTCTCTTGAAATCCTTATTCATTTTGGAAAAATCCTTTTTAACTAGCTGCACTAGGCCCCTTGGCACATTTTGGGCTTACACTGGTACTTGCGGTTGTGCTAAGTTTGCTAGAAACTGGTGAAAGAGTGTGTTCATATCCATATTGTCCCAAGTAGGGCAGGCATTTCATTACTAATTTCAGCATGAACGTCCAAGGTTGCCACCCCTCTTTGGCTATTAGTTTGAGCACTAATGGTTCCTCTTGATAGAGTTACCGGTATGCCCTACGAGCAATTATGTAATTTGTTAGATATATCTAACTTGTTGACCAATCTAAATAAAGGTATTTTCTTTCTATTATATACTTGATATAATGTGGTTATGCTAATTAATCAATTTAATTAAAAGTATATTTAATGGAAAATCCATTAATGATATGTTTTGTGATAGTACTTACAAAGTGTTGTAACCGTGAGTAATTTATCACAATGAAACAAATGTACCATTTTAAATGTCCCTAGTCAAGATTCATCGAGACTGGATATCGATGTACCGGTTGAGACTAGAGTACGTAACGCTCTTCAAATGTTAGGCAGTGTATTACTCATGATTACTGGGTGACTAAGGGATTACGTACTAATAGTTATTGGATAACTATGAAAAGCGCACATGATGGAATTGGCTTCCGATATATATTTTATTGTGTCCCGAATACGAGTATAACATGTAAAACGCCAAGCGGCACGCTTCGTTTGGAGTTTGAAATTTTCAGGGATGAATAGTAATTTAGAAAATTTTCTATAAATAGCCCTTAACTTCCTTCATTTGAAAACCCTAATTTCCTGCCACCATTAAAACTAATCCATCCAATGGCCATCATCGATTGGAGCCTTTAGGGGCTGAATTGTCTAACGACTTCAACTAGGAAAACAAATAGCACGACGATAAGAGGAAAACTACCGGTTAGATCGTCGAATTGCCATTCGAGGCAATGGAATTTCACTCGCATTCACGAACAGATTCACCTCGTTTTTGGGTTCGACAGGAGATCATGCGGTAGCACACGCGCGTGTGGCATGAAGGAGGGCGGCGGGTCCACGGCGTGATAGGCAGTGGGCCAGCATTCGTTGGTCAAGCACGGCGATCAATTTTGAAAAGAAAACATGACTTGTAAATGAAATGA
The DNA here is from genome assembly GCA_030765085.1 of Allium cepa. Classification (NCBI taxonomy): domain Eukaryota; kingdom Viridiplantae; phylum Streptophyta; class Magnoliopsida; order Asparagales; family Amaryllidaceae; genus Allium; species Allium cepa. The sequence goes on from CM060929.1 coordinate 256,777,548, forward strand.
GCGCGCATGCCTAGAAGTGGCAAACATGATGGAAGAAGGTTTAATAGTTTAAACTTTTATTTTATTAATGTTAATTAAATTTTAATTATATCAAATGTTAATAAATTCATAACTTCTTCATACGAGATCCATTTCGACTGCAACAAGTTGTGTTGCATTCATATCAGCGAGCACTACGCTATGGAGATGGATTGGACGAATTCAGAGCTAGTAGGAATTTTGAGTTAAATTGAATAACCGTTCAATTTTAATTCAATCCGGAGCGCTTAGGCGATTTCTGGCATTTTTATGAGTTAACTCACCTCTCTGGCTTGTTTATATTTTTATATAAGTGAGAATAATTTTATTTATGTTGATTGTTGCATGTTTGGATGAGTTACTAGTTATATTGTTAGTTTGGATATATTCCCGCCTATGAAGTGAATGAGACCCTATTACATTCCCGTGAAAGAGGGGATGACCCTTTTTATACGAATCCCGCCTCGACGCGGTGGATTTATATTTTATGATTATATATTGTATGTGATGCAAGGGAATAGGTTCGAGGGATCCAATAGGATTCCTCACACTATTGATTTTATTTTCATATATATTGTGATATATGATATGTTGGATGTTATATTGGATGACGTGAACACCATTTTGTTTATTTAGTGCTTTAGTAGCACCGAGCCTTATATTTTGGTATTTTAAATACCATAAAATAGTGATTGATTTTGAAAAGGGATTTCAAAGTTATTTTGGAAATTATGCATGTTTTAAATAATTATTCTTGAATTATTTGAAGAAGTATTTTATTTTAAAATCAAAGGTATGATTTTTAGATATTATAATTTAATACTTTTATAAAAAAAATTCTAATAAAGATTTTTATGATCTTGGGAGATAAGTTCGTCTTTTATAATAAAGGATATGGTTTTAAAAAGGAAATAGAAATAGTTTTATATAAATGTTTATTAACCATTGTATATAAAGTAATCTATATAATATAGGTACACATATTATAATTTATTTATAAAGGTGGATCTATAAATACGATAATTTACAAATGAAGATTTGTAAAATCGTATTTTGATAATAAAAGTATGGATTTATAAATGGGGTTTGTAATTAAAGAGACTATTATCATTTAATAAATTGGAAAATAAATCAAATTGTGGATTTAATATAAGATATTAGATGATATTTTAGAGATATCTATTTTGGAAATTGAAGGTGAGGGAAAATTTGGCATTTATTAAATGATATTTTATAGATTGAAAGGAATATATAAAAGAAATTTATACTTATGAGAGCAAGATTAAAAATGGTTGAGATTATGTTTTGAATGGGACTTTATGAATAAATGAAATTTATATAGGAATGGATTTATAAACGGGGTTCATAAATAAAGGGATTTTATAAAGGAATTTTTATAAAATATAATTTTATAATTATGGAAATGATCATGTTTGAAATGAAGTACGGATTTTTATCAAAAGAATATAATTATGTTTTAAAAGTTGTTTATTTATATTAATACCATTTAAAGTGATTTATCAATATTTTAATATTTTGAAAAGATTATTATTTAAATTGTTGATATGGTTTGAAATTAATTTTAATTATTTATCTGCAAAGATTTGGAAATTAATCATTAGTAATTATAAAAATGTTGAAGATCATTTATTATTGTTTATTAAGAATGTTTGAAATTTATCAATTTCTATTTTTAAGATGCTTAAAGTTAATATATTTATTTATAATGTTTATTATCATGAAATAGTGTTTTAAAGTAAATAATAATATTTATTTACAAATGTTTTCGAGATTTATAAAAAAGGTTTTATAAATCGATTTGGGCTTTATAAGAGAAGTTTGTAAAATGTTTTGAAGACTTAAAAAAGAATCATTTATAACGTATGAAGAGAGCTTTGCAAATGGTTTTAGATACTTATAGAGGAGATTTATAAATGGGTTATAGGTTTATAAGAAGAGCTTTACAAATAATTGCATAGATTATAAATTACTCGAGAAATGATTTTTATTAACGGTGTTAAAAGGTTATAAAAGGTTTTTGAGATTGGTAAGCGATTTGTAAATGATTTTTTTGAATTATATAGAAATGAAATCTTTCTCAGTTTTGTAAATATACTTACAGCGTCGAGATAAGTATATGGATATTCTCCAAGTATTGAAAATATAAGGATTATGGATGTGTATGTATATATATACACACCTTCGAAAAAGGATTTTGAGATGAATATTACAAAGTGAATTTAATTAATAAAAAGGCCTAATGTTGCTTATTGCTTAACCAATGTTGGTTTTACCTATGGAATTGAATTCCTGATTAAATGTTTGTTAGTCGATAGTTAAATAACCGACTATCGAAATTAGACCCAAAACGTAACTTTGGAAATATCTAGGAGAAACACAGGAGTTATTTGGCACAGTCATCTCTGATGATGCTATGCCGCGCGTATAAATCTCATTTCATTCTCCTAGGACAATATAAGGAAATCCATCCACCAACGGTTAGGAGGCGATCTCCGATCTTATCTTTGACTGTTTTTTACTAAAGAATCGAGGTTGAGTTTACCGAGAATTATGAATGTTGTTTCGAAGAGATCGGGATTGGGTATGTTATCCAAAAACCACTTCGATCCAACAAATGCATTTCAAAGTGAAGACTTCTTGAAGATGATATAATTTGGAGATGAAGTTCTCAAGTGTTTCGTTCGATCCTAGAACGAACTTGTATGGATGAATGTTATTATTGCGTTGTTGCCTGGAGGGCGGTATTAGCATTCCAAGTGCGAAGTGCTATATAAAGGTAAAATGTAGTTTCAAGCCTCATCAACCGGGGATAACTAAAATAGAGAGATCCAACAGGGCTAATTGGGTTGCTTCCAAGTAGGGTATGATCATCCCTATCTAGAGTCGCTATTATCTCTCAAATTGTATGCTTCGAGGCCCAAAAGCAGGGCAATCATATTCGGTACTACTAGTCAAGTTGTAGGTTGGTCCAGTATTGGCAGGGGATCCAGACGAGGTCCTCGGTGTTATTTTATCTAGAGATGCACCGTGATGGGCGATACCCCAATAGCCCAGTCATTATATGGAATCTATTCTCCAATAAGCGCTGTACGGACTTAGCTGTGCCCAACTTCGTTAGAACATGATAAGCATTTCACCTATATTCATATTTTACTATGACCTCTAAACATTATTACATTATAGATGGATTTTCTATAGAAATTGTTTTGGTTATCGTAGGGTAAAAACTTGTCCGTGTTTATGTGCGGCATGGTCTTACGTGATACTTTTGATTTTCAAATGGTTTTTAGAATTTTAAAATAATGTTGGGTGAGTTTTCTCACGCTGGTTTTCTAGACTGAATGGGTATTATTTTATTATAATGTTTGGTTCAGACCGAGCATGTTTACAGATTACTTTGGAGGCATTGGTGCTCAGGAGATGGGTTGGAGGTCTTCAAGTCATATTTACGTATATGTTTTATTTCCGCTGCTTTATTCTGGAAATCACCAGCATTTGTGAGGACAGGCTGTTATAACTGTCCTGGCTGATGATAGTGAATTTTTGTTGTACTTTGATAGATGTATATATGTGACAGTTTCTCTTTTGTAAAGATCATTGATATAATATTATATATTGTTCCGCTGCGATTGTGATATTCTATGTTGTTTCTAGTTTCTTTCTCTTCTTCTCTACTCTTCATCTTTCTTCTTTCCTCTTTCTTTCCCATAACTATCCGTCTTTCCATTCGATTTTGGGTTGGGCATCTGTAGTTTATTGTCAGCTTGAATTGTACGGATTGGCGGGTCATTACAGTACGATACTTCAATGGATATAATTCATTCGAAATAAGCCAATAAACTGTATTATGAGATCAAGTATTCAATTTGACTGATTACATAAAAGATTATATTGTGTTAATTGGAGCACAAGACCAAAACTACAAGATAGATCTAAGAACTCAATCGCTGAAATGTCAGTTTAATTCGTTTATGCATAGAGAAACATATTTGATGTCCTTAAATGTTAAGGATAATCAAATACACTTCCGTAAAGAGTTCGTTATGATATTGTAGTAAGAGTTTTCTTTTGAATGGTTTGACCATTTAAAAAAGAAAATGAATGTATAAGAGTAATTGTGATTTAAAATATAGTTGGGACAGAGAGAGTGAATAGTCATTTCTGCTTCATAAAGAACAACAGAAACCAGAATTTAATAATAATAAAAGATACTTAACATCGGAATAAAAAATATGATTTCTATTCTGAAATGTATTCTAATATAGAATTTTTTTTCTATGAGATTTATTTCTGTGGGTCCAAGATAGTTGACCAAAGAACTCCTCTATAAACTAGTTGCAATATATAAAATAAATAAATCCATATTAAGTGAATAATGGACCTCCGAATTTAGTACGCTATTATATTAATGCGGAAATAGTGGGAGCATGCTATATATCACTTATTGTTCGCATCAAATTGTTAAAATTATTTCCGTACAACGTACCAAACATTATTTATGAAATAATGATTATTTTTCACCATCGACTAAAAAATAGACTAACTATATTTCAATACGAATATTATGAATATTTGTTATGAAATAAAACTGTGGTATTTTTTTTCATAACAAAAGTGATGCATTGGAAAATATAGAAGTATTTAATATTATTTACAGTTATTCAGGAATTATAAACTAAGCCGTAGTTTTGAGAAAATAATTTTATTATATGATTTTGAACCGTATGATACTTGTTAATTATATCTCAAACAATAAAGGGCTATGCACCCATTTAGTGGGAGCATCATAAGAATTGATGAACTCTTCAGATTGATAAATATAGATGTATGCAATCGTAATTCTATAAATACCAAAATGGTTGAACGTACTTCGTCATATTCTCTGACGAGTCATTATTGACATGGACATGTGTATTTGATACACGTGTAGTATATCTATGGTAAACTCATTGAGTACAAAACGGTAGTAAAAATAATATGTGGTAGAAATAATTTGATTTGGTCGAATAAGTGAGTTTATTGGAGAAGGTTCTAAACGTACCAAAAATGAATAAAGATTCAATATCAAAATAATTTCTTCATGTGATACATAATGACGCATTGATATGGAGTAATCGAACTTTATTGGACAACGTACGATTAATTGTGAGTGAAGTTGAGTTAGTTTCTTTCTATTTGTAATTTACTTAAGAGAAGCACACAAGGTTGATATTATTTCATCTGAATAACAATTTACAAAATCTTACAAAATAAGGGTTTATTTGAAACTCCAACATATCATAGGCCAAGGAGTTGGTAGGTAATGCAAGTTGAAAAATTGCATGTAATAATTGTTTATGAGGGATCTCACATGAATCTCCCAAAAAGGACTTTGGAAAGGACTGTCATTGAATGACATATTTATGTTTTGAACATACTTTTTGTAAACTACAACCAAATCAGTTTTATAAATAAAGAAATTCATAAAGCGTTTATGAATCACTATTCTATTTACACTGAGAAATAATTGTTGTTTCAAGATATACAAACTTCATTGTGAAGGAATTTCTTTAAGGAATTATTGATATTTAAATGGAATTGGATACGATCCATAGATAGAACTAATTATATGAGATGAAATGAAATTAACTAACCTAAATGAACACATATCATTAGAATGTCTAATAAGTATTCTCGCACATCGAAGAGAAAATATGAGTTTCTTATTAATGTCAAAAATGTATATCCTCCATTGTTTAATTAAACCAATGAGTGTTGACTCTATATGATATGATGCGCAAATACGAAAGAATTCCAAGACTAATGCAGTTGGAATTAAATGAGCAATGTTGATAAGAAAAATATCGCAAATTTCAATTATTGAAATTAGCATAATATATTCGGTATTCAACATGCCCAGGTTAATTCGGATTTACTCACAAAATTATCGCTTGATAAGACTTAGGGTTCTGGTACATATGTATTGAAACATAAAATTCTGAATAACGATTTAGAATAAGATGTTTACACATACTAACCAAAAAAATGTCTCGAAGTCGGTGGGAGTGATACTGAGTTTGTGAGTCTTTGGATATGATCCAAGAAATGATATGGAAGTATCATTTTATAAGCACTAAGGCTGAATAAGTATTTTGATAGAAATATGAAATTGTTTAATTTTCAACCAAAGTGCAAAGGAAACATATGTTCACAAAAAAGAACGTTGGAAGGTACATTGATATTTCTAAACTATAAGTAAACATAACGTTGTTGATTTGAATGATGTACTTGTGTTAAAATCAGCCTTAGTTGTTTTAATACTCCACAGTGGATTAATAAATGATGTCTTTTATAGCAAGTATAAAAGATGTCGGGAATGTCCCAAATGATATTCATGAACACCTTATTAAAATGTTTAATACGGAACATGGAAGATTGATTCCTTTGCATTGGCAATATGTATTATCATACATATTATGTTGTCTACGATATCATGATTTGTTTATGTATTTGATACTGAAGCAAATATCAAATCCAAATTGATAGCACTAAATGGTCGTTTGAAGTATTCTCATGTATTTATGAAATACCAGAGAATTATTTATAGAAATAAAAACTTCTTATAAAGAAGTGTTCGGACTCGAACTTCATAAGTGATATTGAGTATAATATATCAACAATAAATTCAAGTTAATAATCTTTAAGTTGAAAATGTTCCAAATGAAAGACCATTGCTAATTCAATGAAAAAGGCTAAGTACATCGCCTAGAATAGCGCCACAATAAAGACAATGTACATAAAAATATAAGCGCATAAATTTATAACTGAGCCGATTTCAAATGTTGAGAATCTCATGACATTGTTATATGATAACAATGTCATGATATAGTTTGTAGCAGAACTTATAGCTCGTTAGATGTTGAGAGATATACTTCGAATTGTTCCATATAATAAAGTAGTTTATCACCATCAGAGAGAGTTGATTGATAGAGTAGATAATTAAAACATAATAGCATACCCGTTCATAAAGAGACTGACCTAATGGTTTTGAGAAAACCAATTGGAGAAGTTGGAATAAGATTCCATAATTGACCCCAAGTGCAAGCGGAAGATTAATAGAGTTAGGAGTATGGTCTAGGGGAAATTATGTAATTTGTTACATATACTAACTCGTTGACCGGTCTTGTTCGAAATAATGGTATTTTCTTTCTATTATATACTTGATATAACATGGTTATGTTAATCAATTAATTTAATTAAAAGTATATTTAATAGAAAATCCATAAATGGTATGTTCTGTGATAGTAGTTACAAAGTATTGTAACCGTGAGTAATTTATCACAATGAAACAAATGTAGCATTTTAAATGTTTTTGGTCAAGATGCATGGAGTTTACGATGTTGGACAGTGTATTAGTCATGACAATTGGAGGCACCAAGGGAATACATACTGATAGTTATTGAATAACTATGAAATGACTCACTCGATAGTTTTCTGCTAGTTAATACAACTAAGGTTAAACAGAGAACATCGATGTGACTAATTTACACAGTTTTCTCGACTTGATAATACTATTGATCTTCAATGTAAAAGCACCGCTTTGATTATAGTTAAATCATGGCACGATGTCCATCGAACAGCTATAGTTAGGTCGGGTGGAAGCATTGAAGTGAAACATTATTCAAGAGAGGATTCATCTCCTCGGTTATATGAGATTAGTACCACGGTAAACTAAATTCAATTCAAAGTCAAAGTCTCTGGCTATATTATTTTGATCAATAATAATTGTTACTATTGAACCAAGGACGTTGCGTTTGGACTATAAAGTTGAATGTAGATGATACTAGAATTTTGATCGTTAACAAATTCCATAAATCTAAAGTGATATTGTTAGCACCAAAAATTGGTCACTAACACCCTTGAGTAGATTTATGTAGAGAGATTAATGAAGAGAGTAAATTAGAACAGAAGAATAGGGTAATTCAATGCAAAAAGAACAACAAAAACGAGAACATCAGATTTATAGTGGTTCGGCGTAATTGCCTACGTCCACTTTGAGTTTAATCTTTATTTCTTTCTCAACCACTTGAATATAGATACAATCCATAAACCAATCACTTGCATACCGGTCTGAATTAAAAGAGGAGAGTATAAAACATGGCAGGGTATCCCCAGTGTTCTCAGAAAAATGCCCCTTTTCAATGTGCCCCTGCCCTTCTATTTATAGACGAAGATGGGTTGGACTACCCTCATGGGCTTAGGAACAAGGTATCTCGGCCCACAGTAGGTGACTTCTGCGCACCGGGCTAGGGATGCCGAAACATGCCGATTGCATCAAACCTTTATACCTTCAAGCTCTTCTTGGTCAGAATCTTGTCTAGTGCTAACAATAATATCTTCAACTTCTGTTTTGTAGCCGGCCCAAGGTGTCGGGTAACAATTGCCCCTCAAAGTATGTCGTGTGAAGCAACATGACATGCTATGAATCAGCGAGTATTCCTTATTTACAGAAAGAAATCCATCATGTTTCCTGAATAGTCATTATCCTTCAATTTTATCCTCCCAAGGCATCGTATCCTTCTTTGGTCGTCATGATGCTTGGTTGATTCCTAATATTATAAATCTAGGGTTGTAGTTCATCAGTGGCCATCCGTGTCCAGTTCAGGGCCAGTAAGCTTCGGCTATTTGATCCAGTCTTTTCTTAATTACCTTAAGTGAGAATTCAATTCCCTGTTGATTTCGAGAAGTTGAACTTTTTTCGGATGTACACACACATGTTCGGGTACATGTTCTTGCCATTAGCTCTCGGATGCCTTTTATATGCTCATAAGTCGTCGCCAATTCCATCTAGTTTAATTGCAATTCAATCGTGATTCCTTGTTTGTATTTTCTGTGAAATAAGGGTTGTAATCAGCCACTTGATGAGAGTGGACTTCAAATTTTACATGGATGACGATCTCAGAGCAGTAAGCAAGGGTGAATGGAGTACCACCAGTCATGGATTCATAGGTAGTTCTATAAGCCTATAATGCTGTTGGGAGTTCATCCGTCCATTTAGGTCTAGCCTTTTCAAACCTCTCTTCAGTACAGACTTTATGATTTTGTTCACAGCTTCAACCTTTCCATTTGCAATTATAATAGATCATGGAAGGTCATAAGGATAGATGACGTTACAGATAATGAAGTTGATTATTTTATTCACCTTGGTCATGGTTAAGATTTCTTCATCTGCCCATTTGGTGAAGTAATCAACTGCTATGATGGTGTATTTCGCACCACCTTTAGGATCAACAAGAAGATGATTTCAGTGTCGTCAAGTGGCAAATGGCTATGGACTAGCCATTTGAGTAATTTCCATTGACGAGGTTCCCAAATTTTTGCAAACATCTTGCACTCGTCGCATTGTCTGGTATGATCAACCGCATCTCTGGATTGATAGTTAGCCAGTAATACCTGTAGCAGAGTATTTCCTTTATCATGATTTTCCCCCGATGTTATCGTTGCATTCTTCTTGATAGATTTCACTCAAGATATCATCATGGGCGATACACCGAAGCATGAGGATGGATAAACTCCTTCCTACACACGACTTCTTCTAGGATGATTTGGCATGAAGCTTTGAGGAGGATCTTTCGTTTTTCATTCCTCCGTTCAGTAAGAATTCCTCATTGTAGATAGTCTTTGATAGGAGTCAACCATGACACCTTTTTTAGCTCTGTCTCTAAGACCTAGCCGATCTCCATCCGTCAATGCTTGGAATATTAAATATTTCAAACGAAATAATGCATGCATTGTGCGTCCTTAAATCTGGTCAGCTTGGCCAATGAATGGACTCTTTTCATTTTTTACGTTGAGCATGTGTGTAATGATGTTATACGTGAAGTCGGTTAGTAGCTCTTGGACCTAGTCGAGATAAGGAGCAAGGCAATGCCCCTTAGCAAGATCAACCTCCTTAACCTTGCGTACTACCAATCAGGAATCACAAAAGATATGAAAAGTTTCCACTCCAAATCCTCTAGCAAGTTTAAGGCTTGCGGTCGAGGCTTCATAATAAGTATCGTTGTTTGTTACAGGAAAATCGAATTTTAGGATGTAGCAGATCGATTGTTCCTCGGAAGTCATTAACATGACTCCTGTGCCATAACAGTGATCACTAGATGCTCCATTCGCATACATTTTTCATCTATCAATTGGTTCTCAACTACCCTCCGAGTAGTCATCTGATGCAGTGAATTTGGGTATGAGGTCTGCTAATTTCCATCCTTGGATAGCCCTTCGAGGGAAATAAGTGATATCGAATTGGCTTCGTTCGATATTCTATTTAAATAATCTTCCAGATGTCTCAGGTTGTTGTATGCCCGGTTGCGACGGCTAGTAGGCATAGACGTTGATGGGGTGAGCCCAAAAGTAAGAGTGGAGCTTTCATGATGAAATCAACAGACATTGCGCTAGCTTTTGTGGCTTCGGGTCGATATCCAATGCATGGATCGCGATAGTTGGTGAAATCACACGTGCATGTCAACATGAGTCTAAGGGTACAATTCATCATTTATTCAGAAAAAATCAACTAATTCTTTTATCATCATTGGACTAAGCTATGATTCGATATTCAACACCTGGATTCGTTGAGTTCAGATGTAACTATTTTGCATAACATTCAATGTGAAATATGGTTGGGACGGTCACTGTTGATGGTTACTCTAGTCGAATCCCTAAAAGCACATGGATAAAGATTAGGCCTAAATGCACATTGAAGGAAATGTCGAGTAGGGATCAGCACATTGAAGGAAATGTCTGCAAATGGCTAATCGATTATCTGCAAATTGATGCTCTAATCGAGCATGAAGGAGCAGCTCGAGGAGGACCTCCTCGGTGCCAAGTTCGACCTTCCTAATTTTTATTAAAGATTAGGCCTAAGAGCACATTGAAGGAAATGTCGAGTAGGGGTCGCCTCGAGTTGCGTGCAGCTGCATAGCTAGATCTTGTTATGAGTTTGAATTTGGTTGTATATTCGAGTAACGCACTTTCTATTCAATGCATTCATGATCCTTTACCCATGCTTTGGGTTGGAGTGACAGTCAGTTGCCCACGATCTTAGGTATTGATTTAATGATTCTATTTCAAGGAATTCTTTCGGTCGTAGCCTTGAGTAATGGTAAGCATTATATATAAGTTTCAATATTGAGCTATCGCAACCAGTCTTTGGATGACCATGCGTCTGCTCCTAGTCTCGGGTTGAAAAATGCACTACATGGATGGTTGAGTCTCGCCGTAGCTATGTTTATATTTCCACCTAAATTCCAAAGAGACAGAGTTGATCGGTGAATAGTCGGTTCACATTCATCTTGCTTCTCGCTCGTGCCACTAGATATGGGGCATATACCGATAAGTAGGAAGACCAGCCATGCCCACTTTAGCTTTACTCTCTTTCCCATTGAATCATGGGATCAGGTCAGTTGATGGGAGGCTGGGTCTCGCCTATCTTGGATTGTATTGTATTTTTTCATTCCAAGAGGAATACTTCGGTGCCTCATCAGTTTTAAGGCGTAATTTGGACACTGGACGGTCAGTCATGTCTACTTGGGTTCATGTTCTGTAATCAGATCTTGGGGTAAAGTTGGCTCAAATGCAGCCGGGTCATGCTCATCCAGTTTCATACTCCTCCTTACGGATCGAAAGAGGGTGCTGGAGAATTTCTGACCAAGTCTTTGTGGTTTACTCTCCTTTCCACACTCTGGAGGTCATATTTTTTCAAGGAATATCCAAGGCACAGTCGTATGTGCTTGGTGCGGATCGGTATTGACCCTTGATCTAAGGTATTATATAGTCGGTCGCCTATAGCTTTGGATTCCGTTTTGATTGGTTTTATATTGAGGCCTCCCTGTAGTCGTTGCCTTAGGTTGTAAAGGACGCCAAGCTAGAGCTATAGTAAGCTGTCGTATTCAGCTTTTAGTGATTTGCACTCCTGCTTCTAGCATTGATTTGGCCAGACCACTAATCGTATGGTTGAACTCCATCCTCGGCAAGTTAATACTCCTCCTATTGGTTTCAGTCCGAAGTTTGCGGGATAAAGAATGGTCGGAATCCACTCGTCTATTTATCGATGTTTATGCACCACTCTGCATTCCGCTGACTTAGTGTTATTCTCCCTCCGGTCGACTCGCGCCTAATTTGTGTTCATCCTTCGGTCCATGCTCTGGGAACTTAGAGATTTGTCGAACGTTTTACGCTATATTCCACAGTTTGGGACGTAAAGATTTTCATCAATTTTTTTATACTCTAGTCTACACTCTGGGGACTTAGAGTACTCTAGTTCGCTTCAGGAACGTAGAGATTTTTCTCATGTCGTTTATACTCTAGTCTGCATTCAGGGGACTTAGAGTACTCTAGTCCACACTCTGGGGACTTAGAGGTTTTTAAGGCGTTTATACTCTTGTCTGCACTCAAGGGACTTAGAATACTCTAATCTGCACTCTGGGGACTTAGAGGTTTTTAAGTCGTTTATCCTCTAGTCCACACTCAGTGGACTTAGAGTACTCTAGTCCGCACTCAGGGGACCTAAAGGTTTTTAAGTCGTTCATACTCTAGTCCACACTCAAGGGACTTAGAGTACTCTAGTCCGCACTCTGAGGACTTAGAGGTTTTTAAGTCGTTTATACTCTAGTCCGCACTCAGGAGACTTAGAGTACTCTAGTCCGCACTCTGGGGACTTAGAGGTTTTTTAAGTTGTTTATACTCTAGTCTGCACTCAGGGGACTTAGAGTACTCTAGCCGCACTCTAGGGACTTAGAGCTTTTTAAGTTGTTTATACTCTAGTCTGCACTCAGAGGACTTAGAGTACTCTAGTCCGCACTCTGGGGACATAGAGGTTTTTTAAGTCATTTATACTCTAGTCCGCACTCAGAGGACTTAGAGTACTCTAGTCCACACTCTACAGACTTAGAGGTTTTTAAGTCATTTATAGTCTAGTCCACACTCAGGGGACTTAGAGCACTCTAGTCCACACTCTGGGGACTTAAAGGTTTTTAAGTCGTTTGTACCCTAGTCCACACTCAGGGGACTTAGAGTACTCTATTCCGCACCCTGGGGACTTAGAGGTTTTTAAGTCATTTATACTCTAGTCCACACTCAGATGACTTAGAGTACTCTAGTCTGCACTATGGGGACTTAGAGATTTTAAGTCGTTTATACTCTAGTACGCACTCAAGGGACTTAGAGTACTCTAGTCCGCACTCTAGGGACTTAGAGGTTTTTTAAGTCGTTTATACTCTAGTCCGCACTCAGAGGACTTAAAATACTCTAGTCTGCACTCTGGGGACTTAGAGGTTTTTAAGTCTTTTATTCTCTAGTCTGCACTCAAGGGACTTAGAATACTCTAATCCGCACTCTGAGGACTTAAAGGTTTATAAGTCGTTTATACTCTAGTTCGCACTCAGGGGACTGAGAGTACTCTAGTCCGCACTCAGGAGACTTAGAGATTTTTAATTCGTTTATACTCTAGTCTGCACTCAAGGGGACTGAGAGTACTCTAGTCCGCACTCTGGGGACTTAGAGATTTTTGAATGGTTTATACTCTACTCCACGCTCTGGGGACTCGGAGTACTCTACTCCGGACTCTAAAACTTAGAGGTTTTCATTGAGAGTAGTCATATTTCCACCCTTTAATTTGTATTTCATTTACCATATCGCAGCTAATGTTATCGAATGAACGATCGAACCACGTTTGCTCATGGAATGGGATTCTGCCCCTAGCATGAGGGATGAAACCTGAAAATTGAACAGTCGATTCTCGTCTGCTTGATGATTATAGCTCTTCCAATCAAGTCAATGAAGGAGGTATATGATGGATGGTTGGATCACATCCGTGTTGGGTTAGATAGTCAAATCTCACACAATTTTTTTCGTATCTCTTTCCAAGAACTATGGATAATGGATTATTGAGTAGACACGGTAGGTTGCATATGTTTCAAGGTGCAGTCGTGTCCATGTATTGAGAGCGATGGTTGACGAGTAGACAGTCCATCACAGCTACTCCAAGTCGGGGTTTCGAACAAACTTTTGTGCGTCTATTCTAGATAGATCCCGACGTCACTAAGCTTCAGGAAAGGCATCTATATTTTGTCGAACTTTGTTCTATGACTCGATTTGAGTGGATGATCGGCCATACTCATTCCAAGCCTTTCTTAGGTTTCCAAGTCAAACGTGGAGGTCGATGAATGGATGGTCGGTCATGTTGACTTTGTATTGGGCTTTGATCGTAGTGAGCTTTTCAATCTCTAGTTCTTGGCCTCAAATTAAAGGTACCTGATTGATGATGAGCGATTGAATTATGCTCGTCTAGATGAAACTCCACACGTCCAATCATAGTCTGCGTGGATTGGTTAGTGAGAAATCTGAGTACCTGGTCACCTTCACGTTTTGGAAGTAGTTTAGTTCAAGTTAATAGAAAAAGAAATGGAAATAATTCAAAGAAGAATGGGATAAATCTCATTGACAAGTGAAGAAGCATCGTGTGCTTGCTATTCGACTTTGCCCCTGGCTCCTTTCAAAGGAATGTCGGCCGTCAGCAGTCCAATTGATAATCATAACCTTTTATTAATAGGCATCGGATGTTCGCTGCCCGCCATTCTGCAGGACTTGTACATACTATTGAAGCTTTCCTTTCCAGATCGGCTTTTCGATCACACCTCGGAGGTGTTTTTAATCGCCCGTGTTAGGATCAGTGAGCATCTGGGAATATACAACATTCCCCTGATTTTCTTTAGACTTTGGTTTACTCTCTTAAGGTTGGTTTCCAGTACCACTCTGAGTCGCGAGTCTTCAAGTAGAGGTTGTCAATCGAATCTTTCAAAGAGCATATGAGTCGAATTTTGAGGTCTTGTTATGTCTACTGGGATCAGCATCCTTGCCAACGGGCCTTCATTGTTATTTTTCTTAGTCTGTTCCGCTCCTCCACAATTTGGTTTAGGTTCATTTTGGTCATAGAAACGATCCATGGTCGTAGGAGGCTCTCCAGCTAACTAGTTTATAAATATACATATGGAGGTCGATTCTCCTCAAAGGTGATCAGTATGTTATCCCTTTAAGAGTATCGTTTGAATAGCGGTTACTTGTCCGTTCCCTTGTTACCGTTCAAAAGATGCCGCTAGATCCTCTATGTACTGGTCGATCATGGGATGTAAAGGAAGTAGATAGAATGTTCCCTTATTAAGTTGAGTTTTGAATTCATTATCCGAAAATTTGAGTTGTACACGAATTTTTTTTAAATAAGGGTCGGTCAATGTACCCACGCTCGGCATACACTCTGGGTCGGTCTATGTACCCTCGCTCGGCATACACTCTCGCTCGGCATGCACTCTCTCTCGGCATACAACCTGGGTCGGTCGGTTTCCCCTCGCTTGGCATACACTGTCGCTCGACATGCTATCTGGGTCGGTCAGTGTAACCTCGCTTGGCATACACTGTCGCTCGGCATGCACTGGGTCGCTCGGCATAGGGTCGCTCGGCATGCACTCGGGGTCGGTCGGTTTACCCTCGCTCAGCCTACACAATCGCTCGGCATACGACCTGGGTCGCTCGGCATACAACCTGGGTCGCTCAGCATAATCTTGCTCGGCATGCACTCTGGGTCGGTCGGTTTACCCTCGCTCGGCATACACTTTCGCTCGGCATACAACCTGGGTCGCTCAGCACAGGGTCGCTTGGCATACTCTCCCCAGCATGCACTCTGGGTCGGTCGGTTTACCCTCGCTCGGCATACACTGTCGTTCGGCATACAACCTGGGTTGCCCGACATAGGGTCGCTCGGCATACTCTCGCTCGACATGCACTCTGGGTCGGTCGGTTTACCCTCACTCGACATACACAGTCGCTCAGCATACAACCTGGGTCGCTCGGCACAGGGTCCCTTGGCATACTCTCGCTCGACATGCACTTTGGGTCAGTCGGTTTACCCTCGCTCAGCATACACTGTTGCTCGGCTTACGACCTGGGTCGCTCGGCATAGGGTCGCTCGGCATACTCTCGCTCGGCATGCACTCTGGGTCGGTCAGTTTAATTGCCTTCAGAGGAGGGTCCGCCTTCATTCAACTTGAGCATAAGCTTGGGTCGTACCATCCCCAGATCTTGCGTACATTAGTGAATCCAATCTACGACTATCTGCTTCCTTTAGATTTCTTTCAATTTGAGTAGAATAGGAAGTTTTCTAGTAAACAACTAGATCCATCTCGTGAATATGGAAATCCACTAGTAGATGATGAGATCCAATCAAGCTAAGAATTCAATTCTCAGTGAAAGCACCAAAATGTTAGCACCAAAATTGGTCACTAACACCCTTGAGTAGAGTTATGTAGAGAGATTAATGAAGAGAGCAAATTAGAACAGAAGAATAGTGTAATTCAATGCAAAAAGAACAACAAAAACGAGAACACCGGATTTATAGTGGTTCAGCATAATTGTCTACGTCCACTTCGAGTTTAATCTTTAATGCTTTCTCAATCACTTGAATACAGATACAATCCATAAACCAATCACTTGCATACAAGTCTGAATTAAAAAAGGAGAGTATAGAAAATGATAGGGTATCCCCAGTGTTCTCGAAAAAAGGCCCCTTTTCACTGTGCCCCTACCCTTCTATTTATGGACGAAGATGGGTTGGACTTCCCTTATGGGCTTGGCAACAAGGTACCTCGGCCCACAGTAGGTGACTTCTACGCACCGGGCCAGGGATGTAGAAACATGTCGATTGCATCAAACCCTTATACCTTCAAGCTCTTCTTGGTCAGAATCTTGTCTGGTGCTAATAATAATATCTTCAACTGTCATTTGTAGTCGTCCCAAGGTGGCGGGTAACATATATAGTTTTGACAAAAGAATTGGTATAAATAATTGTCGCTATCAGGTATTGCTAAAAATAAGTAAAATTGGATTTTACCAAAAGATACGTGAGTGATAAATTCGGTCAAAATGTCACACCACCTGCTAAGTGACGTGTGAATGTTAATATTCGAATAGTTCGATATTAATCGTTGAATGAATTTACACCTTTGGGTCGTACAACCATAATGAAGAATTCTTTGAAAAACCACATAATTAATTTAATTGATATTTGAGAAATATTAATTATCATTTTTTTGATGTTTGAAGTTTTTTGTAATTATTTTAATGCATTTATAAAAGTTATATTTGCACGCTTAATATACGATGTTGATGTATTTTAAAGATAATCGCATGAAACGATTTATGGGAATTTTATGTCATTTAATGACACGATTTGTGGAAATTTTATGTCATTTGATGACGTACATGTAAAGGAAGGATTGGAGAGGGAGAAACAATCAAGAGAATTAATTAGGGAAATTTTAATTAAAAAATGAAAAAGGTTTCAATCATTCAAATAAAACATATTCTCTAATGGAAAATTCTATTTCAACACAGATAATTACTTAGTAGCCCCCCCTAAAACAAATAAAATTTTAATGACTAAAATACCCTTAGAAAGCTGCATACTTTCTTTCTTCTCAATTCCATCATCTTCTTACGTCAGTTTCTTACTGTCTAAACCACCGCTTCTTCAAAACCCTAGTTTCTAAAGTATCGAAGAAAAAATTCAATTATTCACAACTAAGTTATTTTTTGAGTTTACAGACTTTTCTAATTGTATTTCTGAAGAAAATATGAATTTGGTTTCTAAATCAGTGAAGAAAAAATTCAATTTTTCACTACAAAGTTATTTTTTCGGTTTACATACTTTACTAAGAAAAAATTCAATTTTTCACTACAAAGTTATTTTTTTCGGTTTACATATTTACTAAGAAAAAATTTAAATTTTCACTACTAAGTTTATAAATCAGCAAAGAAAAAATTCTAACCCTAGTTTCTAAATCAGTGAAGAAAAATATTATTTTTCATATTTTGCGTGATGGGAATGGTGGTTCTGGAAATGGTAGGGGGCTACTAAGTTATTTCTTAGGTTTACGGACTTTTTCAATTTTCGGGGGGCTACTAAGTAAATACTCGGGTTGAAATAGAATTTTCCTTCTCTATTCATTTTGTATGTATAATTCTTCTTTCTCATTCGGCTGTTTCTTTCTATTCTCCTAACTTTTCATGGCAGAAAAAAATTCCAATATTCTTTCAATTCCATATGAAAACATCAAAAATAAACTAAAAGTGGTTCATTTATATCTTGCAAAGATAGGATGGGGATCTTGAAGATCAGAGGAGATATCATCCTTCAAGGTGTGACTTCTAGGCAACATCCTAAGGGGGGTCCATTTTCAAGATGTGCTCCAAGGCTTTAGGTAATAAGATATGTTTTTTTAATAGATAATGATATTTGATGTAATGTTTGTTGGAAGAGAATTAATATTTGTACATTTTTAAATATAATGTTTTGTTTCGGGACTATGTTGTAAACATTTGATTTAAAATCTAATTTTAGATCATAAATTTTGTATGTTCAATTTATCAATTGGGTTCTTATTTTATTAAATTAAAATTAAAATTTATATATGTTTGAATATAATGTTTTATTATAGGTCTATATTGTAAACATTCAATTATAATTCTTTAGATCCAAAATTTCGTATGTTCATGTTGTTTGGATTGGATTTTACTTTAACAAATTAAGCTAAAATTTGTTTATGAATCTTATAGTGATTTATGGAAGATTTATGTTCTAAATCATATAAAAAAAATGTAATTTTAGATTTGAAAGTTTACTTGTATTTATTTTGTGTTTGTATTGTTTTGAAAATTAAAAAAAAGGAAGATGTTTTGGCACTATATCTAAATTTTGATTCGATTACTATAGTCTCTAATTTCTATTAATTAGAGATATTTTATTGAATATTACATACATACAATTAATGTTTTGACAATATACCTACTTTGAATTGATTACTATAAATCTTTAATTTTTATTAAGTAGAAAGACTTGATTTAATCTTATATATACACAATTAATTTATATGTATGATTAATTTATAAGTTTGTTTCCATATATAAAATTCATTACGTGTATTTCATATTATCAAATTAGATTTCTTTCCAAAAGGAGGAAACAATTTAAATGAGGCAATAACATATAAATACATTTATTTTCGACTGTTTATATCATTATATTACGTTCCTTATAAATTGTCATTTATAAGCTGCATTAATTAAGTTTAAGAAATGGAAAATTAATCCAATCATCGTTGTTACCCTTTATTTATTCCTCATTTTTCCCTTTATGTGATTAGTAATCCATTTAATTTTGTTTATATGTCTGCGCATTGCCATTAATTGATAGCACCTATCATATGTCGCACTTACAGAATTCACACTATAATATATATACACACACACACACATACATATACACATACACACATATATATTATAACGACCCGCCCTTCTTGACCCTCGAAAAATCGATACAATACTCCACTGTATAATATGCCGACGATCGAGTGCCAAAAAGACAGATTGTTGAGAGAAAGAAAGAAGGAGGTAGAAGAAGAGAAAACAAGACAACATCAGAATCTCACAATCACAGCTGAATAATATATAATAGATAAATGATTGATCTTTATACAAAATAACTATATCTTTTTTATACATTACATCATCAGAGTACAACATACTCAATAGCAAAATATTGGACAGTTATATTAACTTGTCCCCACAAAAGCTAACTATACAACTTATAATGCATAGTGGCATATACTTCAAGTACGTGTGATACGTCTCGCCATCCAGCTTGTCTCCAGAGCTCCACAGCATCCTATCTAGTATTTTAATACTCGGTCTGACCCGAGCATTATAATAAAATAACACCCGAGTCCGTCTCGAAAACCAGCGTGAGAAAATATACTCAACTTAATTGTTAAAGTTTTCAAAATTCTTTGAAATCAAAGGTATCTCGTAAGACCACGCCATAAATAAACATGTCGAGTTTTTACCTCACGATAACCAAAACATTTCTTATAAAATTCTCTGACATTATAATAGTATCTAAGTACAAATATTTAAATCAAATAGCCGAAATTGTTACATTCACTAAATTCCAACAATACTAGGCTCTTCAATCAAAACTGTAAAGGCACGTAGGGAGAATGGATTTCCAACTAATGAATAGGCATTAGGGTACCACCTGTCACGGTACCTGATCTAGATCAGCATACCGAGGATCCCTCCTGATCCCCTGCAACACAAGACCGGAGCTACCCGTTACTGGATAGCCTGAATAAGATCATTCCGCCATTGGGATCAGCAACCGCCCACACAACCGAATAAAGGGACATCAAGACAGGGATGACCTTACCCTAGTTGGTTGCTAGCCACTTAGCTTTGTTGCATATCCCCTGATTTTCAGTCATTCCCGGCTGATGAGGTTCGA
This sequence comes from Allium cepa, assembly GCA_030765085.1. NCBI lineage: Eukaryota > Viridiplantae > Streptophyta > Magnoliopsida > Asparagales > Amaryllidaceae > Allium > Allium cepa. The sequence continues at coordinate 256,797,949 of CM060929.1, forward strand.
GGCTAAGCGTTATCTTTTTAGAACATGTCTCACTTAGAATGCTCATCGTCCTCTTGACGATGTTCTGAAAGTATTCATCCATACAAGTCCGCTCCGGGTCCGAACGAAACCGAAGGCTCTATTCCTACTGCATCCATTTTGGAATCACCCTCAGGATTAGTAGCGATTAGCCCTTGCATTCATTGCTCCATCTTCGACTCCAAGTTCTTGTCTTCATCACGAAAACGTACTCGTTGGATCGAAGTGGTTTTCGGGTCAAAAATCTGATCCCAGTCACTTCTAAACAGCGTTCGCTATTTTTTGGTAAACTCAACTCCAGTTCTTTAGGAAATACATAGATAAATATAAGATCGGATATCACCACCTAAACATTATTGGACGAATTTCCTTATAAATGTCTAGAAGAACGAACGAGTCTATATGTACAGTATAGCACCTCGAACGGTAACCGTACCATATAATTCTCGTACTCCTCCTAGATATTTCCAAAGTCATATTTGGGTCTAGATTTGTAGTCGGTTATTTAACTATCAAATAAACAATCAATTCGACCAATTATTTTATTTCCACTGAAAAACTCCACATCTTATTAAATTTGATTTTTAATTATTTAATCACTTTACCCAAAAGTATATACTTTAAACATTTAAAAATAAAACTAATTAAATCACTTTACTCAAAAATATAGTTATGAAATTCTGTAATAATTTTCCAAGTAAAACTTAAACCACAGACTATTTTTAAAATAATTTTTTATATAAAGTATAAATATTAGAAAATTTTCCTTTAAAAAACATAATAATAATTTAACCTTTAAAATAATTACTACTAAAATTAATTTGAATGATATTTACTTTAAAATTCTAAAACAATTAACAATAAGAGATTTCTCTAAAACAATTTTAAGACCTTAAAGTTATACTTAGAAATCTTCTTGTGAAAAATATACTTAGTTTTTCAGGAAATACACCTTCCAACTTTAAAAATAAAATAAAATCATCTTTTATTTTTAAAACGAATTGTCTTTTTCTTATAATTCACACCTAGAATCTATACTTCCAAATTTATCCATTGATAAATATTCCACTTCATTTATAAACCCAGTTTACAAATTTCCATTACTCATCTTTCTTTATATTCCAGTTTCCAAAACACTTAATCGATTTCAAACCGATTTCCTAAGTTAAATTCCTTTTAAATTTATCTCTCGATTTATCCAAAATCAATTTCACAATCATTAACACCCAATTCACCATTTATTATGATTTAAAATCCTTACTTAAATCTGAAACATCGATTCCATTCTTTATTCCAAAAAAATTCTTTTCATTTCCTTTAAGAACCCAATTCATTTTATTTCTATATTTAAAATACAAATATATATTCATCCAAACCATAACATCGAATAACTTAAATTTCCAATATAATCTATCACAGGATACCAAATAACATATCGTAGTTATGTAAACAAATTTCAATATTTTAAGGAATCCAGTTGGATCCCTCCAACCTTCTTTCCTGCATCCATAGATGTTAGCACAACAATAAAATACCAAATCCCACTTCGAGGGGGGCATCGGGTATAAAGGGTCATCCCCTATTACACAGGGCACATAGGGTCTCATCTGCTATATAATGCGGGAAATCAATCACTCCAGTATTTTATATAATAACACATCCAGATATATAAAAAAATATCAATGCAAGCGATCGATCAATAATTAAACTTCTCAATTATTTAAATTAACAGGTCATCCAGATGTGAGTGAGATTAACTCACCTTGAGTTTTTGTCGAGCGTTCCAACATTAAATTATATCGAGCCCATTTGATTTAATCTAAAATTCTCGCTAGTTTCGATCGCCTCCGGATCTGCTGCAGCGCGTAGGGCTCCTCGCTGCGGTTTCGATTCTTCCTGTTTCGTCGAAATCTGACCATGCATGCAAAAGTTATAGATTTATAAAGTTTTGAATATAATTTATCTATAAAAAATTTTAATTTTTTTATACCAAACGAATCTCGACCGTACACTTCGGATTGAGAAAACCTCGGCCGCTCCCTCTTTTTCTTCTTTTTTTCAATTGTGTTCCAGGTTATACGAACGAACCCATCAAAGCTCGTTCATCCTTCAACCGCTCCCCTTCCCCCCTCCCCCCACACGACCCACTTGACGACGATCCACCAACGTCGTCTGGAAGCCCTTCACATGCCGCGCCATCGCCGGCAAGCTTGAGGAGCTCGGCATCCCATAGCTCTAGGAATTTGTGTTCGAATCGAGGACGAACGAAGACAATTATCTCCCCATCCACCTCACCAAAACCCATCCCAACCGTTGGATAGGTTGAGTGTGAGAAATGCGGATTACGGATCTTAAGGCTAAGATTAACACTAGAGGGTGGGTGAAAAGTGTTAATAAAGAATTACTAAATCTTTTTAATTTATGTTAATTTAGACACAAAAGTATGCAATATACAGGCACAGATATGATCACAGAAACAATCACAGATGCAGAAATAAAATAAAAGCAGTAAAGGAAAGAACACACCAGATTTTATACCGGTTTGGAGTTACCCTACATCCAGTCCCGCAACACTAGTATGGATTTCCTTTCAAATGCAATTGTACAATTACACCCTCGGTTACAAGGCTACGAGGTACCCCCTCTAGAATTTCGATCCTCTGGGTAGAGGTACTTGATTTCCGGGCCACAAGTTTACCCAATTGATTTACCAAGGCTACAATCACACCTTTTCCTTTTTGATTGATTTCCAAGGCACAATCACACCTTTTCTCGCTTAATAGATTACAAAGAAGTCTATAACTCTGAATAGCACTGAGAATCTTGTAGAGATAGTGATAGCGAATCAAACTAGAAGTAATAGATATGATTCAATGTTGATTTCGACAGAGTAATGATAAGAATATGTATTAAGAAATGAGGAAGAAGAAGAGGAGTGAAAACCAGAAAATTATGATTGAAAATTCATTGAAACTGACCCCTATTTATAGAAGAACAACAGCCATGACCATTCATGAAGAGTTATGAGAATAGACACTTCTTTTGAAATTTGAATTTTTGAATCAAACTGTCACCATGTCGACATGGTCATGCTAGGCATGTCGACATCCCAAAGGATTGGTGTTTTTGATTTTCTTTGAAAATAACCTTTATATTATATAAAAACTATTTTAAACTTTATAAATATACTTGACTATAGTTAAAATTCATAAGTAAATATAAAGAATAATATATATATATATATATATATATATATATATATATATATATATATATTAACTATAATTTTATATTTAAATCTAAGTATAAATATTTAAAAGTTAAATATATTATTTAAAAAGATAGTTTAAAATCAGGAGTAATTTGACTTTGAAAATAAAGATGTTTTGAGGCTAAAATTATTTACAATCAGGATCGAGGGTTTTGAATCTTTTAAAAGGAAAGTTTTGAAAACATTTTGGAAAGCAGGATATAATTTTGAAAAATCATTTTGAATAAAAGTTAGCGGATACAAAACAATGTTCTACTAGATTTTTCGCAGGTTCCACCTACTTAGGGTTCCATCCCTTTAACGGGCTCGAAGTGGATTCCATTCCACGAATAAATTGGATTTTAAGATGTCAGTGCTTTTCTACGAGTTTTAACAAAAAATTCCTAATAATAATAAAAATACTTATCCTTGAAATCTTGAACTCCTGGTAGTCTCGATACTTGATATTTTTCTTGATATCTTGAATCTCCATACTGTACAGTCTTCATTCTTAGTACATGCATGGTTAAATCCTACATATACATATATATATCTAAACTTATAGTGTTAGTATTTATATTTTATAATCTATTCTAAGGATGTTGTCATCAAAACCATCATCTCATGGACTAACAATCTCCCCCTTTTTGATGATGACAACCTTTGTTTATAAAATATTATTTCTATCCTAATAACTCCCCCTAAAACTAACAACTCCCCCTTAATCTATACCTAACTATCCTATTTTATATTTCTCCCCTTTGTCATCAACAAAAACTTTATCTAAACTAGATAACTCCAAACTATATAACTCCCCTTAAAACTATTACTCTATGATATGTGATTATAATGATAGTGTTATCATAAATAATCAACACTTAAGTCTAATACTAAAACATAGTCCTAAACTATTAACTATCCTAACTAAGAATTCATAATAATACTTATAAAAACACATATGAGAATACGAGTTATTTATTACGTATATGGTTGTATTTACATTCGCGTTTGAAAATATAAAAACACAAACAACAACGGAAGGAAAGAGAAGAAACTAATGTGTGTTTCTGAACATAGGAGATCTATGAACCAAACAGTTTGGATAGTGGAAACAGATATTTCCACGTTGTTCGACAAGATTCCCATTTTTGTCGAAACACACTCTACTTGGTCATCATCCTCCTCGTGTGCTTCTTCCATGGGTTCTTCTTCTTCGTCGCTGGCCTCTTGTTCTTGATTGAGTGAAGCGTCTTCATCGATCAAGATAGGGTTGGCCTGGTTGTTCATTAGGAATTTTTTTTCAAATTCCTAAGAATCTTGCCTTTCCTGTTCCTTTGCCATACGAAGTTGAGTTACTTGAATATCAATTAACATCTGAAGTACATCAATCATAGACCCCTCTGTTTTCGTTACACGAGCAAGAGTGGTGCATTGGAAGGGACCAGAAGTAGGAGAGGGAAATGAGAAAGTTGATTTTATGTTTGATTTTGAGGATGAAGCCATGATTTTATTTATTTCAGAAGAGAGAATGAAGAGAAAACAGAGAGAATGAATGAAAAGTCGAAATTGAGAAGAATAAATAAATAAATTTTTGAATTTTGGTAGGAAATTTTTTAAACAAATCAAAAGCGTTATATGTCGACATGTATACCTAGGGGATGTCAACATGGTCTTTTTAAAATTTAACACTTTGATTTATTTTGATACCAATTGTTAATTATACTTGTTATTTATATTTTATATTTCAGTTATAGAACAAATTCCTAATTCTCTTCTTAATTTAGTAAATATTGATTCATTTAAAGGTTTTGTCAAGATATCAACAATTTGATTTTCAGAATTAATATAATCGAGAGTAACTACTTCCTTGCTTATATTATCTCTGAGAAAATGATGTCTGATATCAATATGTTTAGTTCGAGCATGTTGAGTTGTATTTTTGGATAAATTTATCACACTCGTATTGTCACAATAAATTGGAGATTTTGATAAATTTAAACCAAAATCTTTTAAAGTTTGTTGCATATATATTACTTGAGAACAAGCCAAAGCAGCGGAAATATACTCTGCTTCAGTTGTTGATAAAGAAACTGTGTTTTTCTTTTTACTAATCTAAGAAATCAGAGAATGCCCCAAAAAGTGACAAGTCCCACTTGTACTTTTTCGGACTGATTTACAACCAGCATAGTCAGCATCACAGTAAGATATTAAGTCAAAAGAATCATTTTTAGGGTAGAATAAACCATAATCGGACGTGTGTTTAACATATCTTATGATTCGTTTCACGGCTTTTAAGCGAGTCTCTTTAGGTTGGGATTGATATCTGGCATAGAGACAGACACTATGCATGATATCAGGTCTACTAGTAGTAATATAGAGTAATGAGCCAATCATTCCTCTATATAATTTTTGATCTACATCTTTCGAGAGGTCTTCTTTACTAAGGTACTCATTGGTTGCCATGGGAGTGGGTTTTCCACTCGCAGTGGTCAAACCAAATTTACTAATTAGGCCTTTAGCATATTTTTCTTGACTAATAAAGATACCATTATCTAATTGTTTTATTTGTAATTCTAAAAAGAAATTTAATTCACCCATATGATTCATCTCAAATTCTTTTTTCATTATTTCAGAAAATTCTTTATTCATTTCAAAATTAGTTGAACCAAAAATGATATCATCTACGTAAACTTGTACTAGTTGAATATCATTTTTATTTCTTTTAATAAAAAGAGTATTGTCTACTTTACCAATTTCAAAATTAAATTGCAATAAATAAGATCTTAGTCTTTCATACCAGGCTCTAGGAGCTTGTTTTAGACCATATAGTGCTTTTTTAAGTTTGTAAACATGATTTGGTAATTTATCATTTTCAAAAGGTGGTGATTGTTCGACATATACTTCTTCTTTTACAAATACATTTAAAAAGGCGCTTTTAACATCCATTTGAAATAATTTGAAATTATTATGATTTGCGAAAGCAAGTAGAATCCAATGGCTTCTAATCTTGCTACGGGAGCAAAGGTTTCATCAAAATCTATTTCTTCTTGACAAAAACCTTGAGCGACTAAACGAGCTTTATTTCTAACTACCTCTCCTTGTTCATTCATATTAATTTTATAAACTCATTTAGTTCCAATTATAGTTTTATTTTCTGGTCTAGGAACAAGTTCCCAAACGTCATTTCTAGTAAATTGATTTAATTCTTCTCGCATAGCCAAAATCCATGAATCATCAGTTGATGCTTCTATTGGATTTTTGGGTTCAATAGTTGATTTAAAAGCTACATTACTCAAATTACTTGGTTGATTTCTAGTTTTAACAACAGATTACATATCTCCCAGTATATTTTCTATAGGGTGATCTTTTAAAAGTTTTGTCCTTTTATTAGGATGATAAATTTCATTATTAGTTTCAATAGGTTCTTGATTTTGAGTGATTAAATCCTCTTCATCATTTATATCTTCAAAAATTTTGAAATTTTCATCAAATGAAACATGCATTGTTTCTTCAATGGTATTAGTTTTTAAATTAAACACTCTGTACGCTTTACTTCTATTAGAATATTCGATAAAGATACCTTTGTCGAATTTAGGATCAAATTTATCTAAATTATCTTTTGTATTTAAAATAAAGCATTTACTTCCAAAAATTCTGAAATAAGATATCTTAGTTTTCTTTGAATAAAGAAGTTCATAAGATGTCTTATCAGTTAGAGGTCTAATTAAAGTTCTATTCAAAATATAACAGGCGGTAGCAACTGCTTCTACCCAAAAATTCTTTGGTAAATTACTATATGTAAGCATAGTTCTCACACACTCTTGAATCGTCCTATTTTTACGTTTTACTACTCCGTTTTGTTGTGGAGTTCTCGAAAATGAAAAATTGTGAGGTATTCCCTTTTTATTGCAGAATTCCTCAAACTTTTCATTTTCAAATTCATTGCCGTGATCACTTCGAATAGTTATAATTTTTGGAGAAAATTGATTTTGAATTCTTTTTTAGAATGTCTTAAAACATTCAAAAGCATCACTTTTATGTTTCAAAAATATTGTCCATGTAAATCTAGAATAGTCATCTACAATTACAAAGATATATCTACTATGATTTATTGATAAAATTTAAGATGGACCAAATAAATCAAGATGAAGTAATTCAAGAGGTTTTGAAGTTGAAATCATATCTTTTAACTTAAAAGAATTTTTTCTAAGTTTTCCTAATTGACAAGTATCATATAAACTACCTACTTTAAAATTCATTTTAGGGAGACCTCTTATTAGATCATGTTTTGACAGTCTAGATAGAAGTTTGAAATTCAAACGCCCAGATCTCTTGTGCCAAATCCAAGGGTCACTTGTATTTGCCAAGGGACACAGATTATCATTTGAAACTTTCATACTAAGAATATATATATTCTTTTTCCTGACTCCCTCGAATATAATGGTTGAATTATTATCTTCAATGTGACATTTATCTTTTTCAAATTTAATTTTATAACCTTTATCACATAGTTGACTTATACTTAGCAGATTATGTTTCAAATTCTTAACTAGCAAAACATTAGTAATAGTAGGAGTTTCAGAATTACCGACTTTGCCGATGCCAATCACATATCCTTTTGCATTGTCTCCAAAGTTAACCAATCCTCCGTCTTTGTATATTATATTATTCAGCATAGCTAGATTGCTAGTCATGTGTCTAGAACATCCACTATCAAGTACCCATTTGTTCTTTCTGATCTGCACAATTTTTCCTTTGTGGATTGATTCCGCAACACCATAAAGCATGATTCCTGCACATCAAATAATTTTGGTAGATAACTTGAATTTGAATATTGATTATATGTAGACTTATGAAACAATGATGATTTGAATACTTCTAAATTAGTATTAACGAATATATCCATTTTAAAAACTTTTCACAAATCAGATTATGAAACTTTGAAAACCTTGCTCTGATACCAATTGTGAGAAATGCGGATTACGGATCTTAAGACTAAGATTAACACTAGAGGGGGGTGAATAGTGTTAATAAAGAATTACTAAATCTTTTTAATTTATGTTAATTTAGACACAAAAGTATGCAATATACAAGCATAGATATGATCACAGAAACAATCACAGATGCAAAAATAAAATAAAAGCAGTAAAGGAAAGAACAATACGGATTTTATACTGGTTCGGAGTTACCCTACATCCAGTCCCGCAACACAAGTACGGATTTCCTTTCAAAAGCAATTGTACAATTACACCCTCGGTTTCAAGGTTACGAGGTACACCCTCCAGAATTTCGATCCTCTGGGTAGAGATACTTGATTTCCGGGCCACAGTTTACCCAATTGATTTACCAAGGCTACAATCACACCTTTTCCCTTTTGATTGATTTCCAAGGCTACAATCACACCTTTTCTCGCTTAATAGATTACAAAGAAGTCTATAACTCTGAATAGCAGTGAGAATCTTGTGGAGATAGTGATAGAGAATCAAACTAGAAGTAATCGAGTATGATTCAATGTTGATTTCGGCAGAGTAATGATTAGAATATGTATTAAGAAATGAGGAAGAAGAAGAGGATTGAAAACCAGAAAATTATGATTGAAAATTCGTTGAAACTGACCCATATTTATAGAAGAACAACAGCCATGACCATTCATGAAGAGTTATGGCGAGTAGACACTTCTTTTGAAATTTGAATTTTTGAATCAAACTGTCACCATGTCGACATGGTCATGCTAGGCATGTCGACATCCCAAAGGATTTTTTGGTGTTTTTGATTTTCTTTGAAAATAACCTTTATCCTATATAAAAACTATTTTAAACTTTATAAATATACTTGACTATAGTTAAAATTCATAAGTAAATATAAAGAACAATATATATATATATATATTAACTATAATTTTATATTTAAATCTAAGTATAAATATTTAAAGGTTAAATATATTATTTAAAAAGATAGTTTAAAATCAGGAGTAATTTGACTTTGAAAATAAAGATGTTTTTGAGGCTAAAATTATTTAAAATCAGGATCGAGGGTTTTGAATCTTTTAAAAGGAAAATTTTGAAAACATTTTGAAAACAGGATATAATTTTGAAAAATCATTTTGAATAAAAGTTAGCGGATACAAAACAATGTTTCACTATATTTTTCGTAGGTTCCATCCTACTCAGGGTTTCATAACTTTAACGGGCTCGAAGTGGATTCCATTCCACAAATAAATTGGATTTTAAGATGCCAGTGCTTTTCTACGAGTTTTAACAAAAATTCCTAATGATAATAAAAAATATTTATCCTTGAAATCTTGAACTCTTGATAGTCTCAATACTCATGAGTCTTCTATCTTGATATTTTATATTGATATCTTGAATCTCGATACTGTACAGTCTTTATTCTTAGTACCTGCATGGTTAAATCCGGCATATACATATATATCTAAACTTATAATGTTAGTATTTATATTTATAATCTATTCTAAGGTTGTTGTCATCAAAACCATCATCTCACAGGCTAACATTGAGCTCGGTGTGCTCTACCCTTTTCATGTTGGAAGTTTTTTCTATTACGCGATGGATTGATCAAAAATTGGAGATAAATTTTGATGCTTTTCGGCAATTGAACGAATATAGCGGCGGCTAGAATCTCGGTTAGGGTTCCGCTGTGTTAAGTGTATATATATACGTATATCGAATTAAAATATTATTATTTCCAATTTTCAAGTGCTTTTTCGAATGAACTCCAAACAGCACGTGCCTCCAGGCGTTTATAATGTTTTACTCCTGTTTCGAATACAATAGAACGTGTTTCGGAGGCTAATCCAATCATATATGGATGATAGCTTTTTGAATTGAGTTTAAATATTCAATTTCCAATTTTAATTTCAACGCATTTCTCATCCGTACGAACAAAAGGTAACTCCAAACGCTATAAAATTTGAAATCTGGTAATAATTAACTATTACGGATGCAATGGATCTGGTTTCGTCGAATTCCGAGACCATGCCCTGGGAGGCTGTTATAACTCGTCGATTTAAATCGAGCGATTTCGAAATTGTCGAAATCATTAAAAAAATCACTTTTAAAACTTTACTAACCTAATTGTAAATCATATAGAATTTATATTCACATTAAAAATCATTCTAATTCATTTTAAATTAAAATCCGATTATTTATATTATTACTATATACTAATTTCCATTATTAAATTAATAATATAAATTCCGGTTTAAACTTATCGACTTTAAACTTCATTCACAAGTCCAATACTATAACTCAAATCCAACTAGACTTAAAATAAATTTTATGAATCCTTTTCATATCCATTTATTCCCAAATTTACATATTATCCCAATTTCAAATATTAAATTACTATTTATCCGATTCCAATTAAATTGCCATATTTGAAATTATAACTAATTTTATTGATTCAACCAAAATCTTCGTATTTCAAAATCAATTTAAAATAAATCCATATTCAACATTTAAAATGAATTAAATGTTCAAAAACTGACAACCAAAATTCTGGGTCGCTACATTTCTTCCCCCTTATAAAAATTTCTTCCCCGATATTTGCTAAAGTAGAAAAAATGCTCCTAAAATCCCCTTAACTTACCCCAAACTCACTTAATTAAAACTTACATTCACTTCTCAACACCCTTTAGTTTAATCCAAAACCATTAGCTTTCATTTTCAACTCAAAAACTTAGATTTCTCATATTGTTCCAAAAATCAACTTTCTAGTTATTCAAAAATTTCCAAACTTTCAAAAAAATTCTAACACCCAAAATTTTCGAAATTTTTTGACAGCGTCTCCTTTTACGGAGAGCGTTTTACAATATCACAAGAGATATATATATATATGTAGGTATGTATACACACACACATCGACCCACACGGTCGGAAAATAAAATATATAGCAATATATCATCATTTCTTAATTTTTATATTGCATAGGCGTACTTCGCATTAGCGTTTTTAAGCGAGCGGCTTATTTATTATGCAATTATGCACTCCAACCTCTATCTGATTGCCTCTCGTACCCGTACTTACTCAACAAGCACATAAGTTTCCAAAATCATGAAATTTCCATAACATTTCATTACTTTATCTAGCCAAACACATAAACTTCCTAACCCAAACATGCCAAACATAATTTTCAACAATTTATTTGGTTCCGATCACTAATTTTGTTTCATTCATGGACCTATATATCAGTTTATTCAATTCCAAAATGATTTATGATCCAATTCATTTCATACATTCCATATTTACACAACAAGCTCAAATTCACTTCAAATTTTAATTCTGCGTGTTTCACTTTGTAAGTTTACTTCTATTTAACTTCAAGTTGATTTACATGCCTTACTTACATAAGCTCACTTCTATTAAATTCTAGTCTATTCCAATTGAATTTGAAAACCAATTTTATTTACCTCTTTTAATTCATTTACTTTCGTTTACGACAAAACGACTAATTTCTATGCAAGTTTGCTGTTATTCAAGAAAATAACGATTTCTTATGCTTATAACCATTTTAAATTAATTCCAACCCAATTTATATTAATTTCATTCCATTCTGAATTATTCACAACCCATACATTCTCATTTTCATTTTATTATAAATTTAAATCCCTTCACTTGCATTTCAATTTCATTATCCAAACAAGTTTCATTCAAAACCATTTCCTAAAGCTCGACAACAATCATTTCACAATTTACTTAAGTTATTTAAAATCCATAATAATTCCATTTCTTCTTGCCTAAATTATATTTCCATTTTAATTTGATTCCCATTCAATCAAATTCCAATCTGTTTATTAGTTTCAATTCAACTTCATTTCGTTCAACAATATTTCCATCACATTTAATTTATTTACAATATATGTCGAATTCTGTTTATAACTCAAGCTTTAATTCCAAACTCCACCATTAACTCGTAATTCAACTTATATTTAACCACATTAAGTTACATTTTAGATTTCTTTAACTAGTTAGTTATCTAATCATTTCACTCCTAAATCTTAAATCAACGTTTGATTTTATTTCATTTACCAAAATATCAACAATTTTATTTAAAGTAACTTACGCCAGATTCATCTTCATACCGTTCTTTTGAATTTAGCTGAGTAAGAATTTTAATCCATTCAATAACATTCTCAACCTAATTAAATTTCCTTTCAATTTAATTCTTTTTCAATTTAATTCAAGTTCAACTAAATTTATTTAACCAACTTAAATCCATACCATTTCTTTCACTATTTAAATAAGAATTTGATTCCATTCAAAATTATTTATAGCTCATCAGAATTTGGATTTCCATTCAATCCAAATTTAACTCAAATTTATTTAATTTAAGTTAAATTCAATTCGATCCAATTTAAATTTTTATTTCTCAGTTTATAAGTTCATAAACTTATTACTTACTTAAGTCCATTCATATTTTATATTTTACTTTATCTTATTTCAATTCACATTTCATTTAGAATTAAATTTTGAATTTTCCATTTCTTTTACCATAACACCCAACCATTTTTATTTAGGTTTCATAATTCCATTTTTCTATTTATAAGTTCGCCAACTTATCTTATATTGCTCACTTGAGTCCATTTACATCTTATATCCATAACCCGGGTTATTTATTTCACTTAAGGACTTAAGTGTATTCATCCCATTCAATAATTATAACTTATGCTTATTTAATTATCCTACCTTTCCACTTAATATCCAATTCAATCCAAATCCAATTTTAATTTTATTTAACTTGCTTTAAGTTAAATTCCAATATATCTTATCCACTTTGATTTACTCAAGTTAAAATTTTAATTTCCAGGATTAAAATTTTCAATTTCCTTTCTTAATTATATCAACCTTCACTTTATAAATTAAATACCAATTCCTTTTGACTTTTCACATCTTTTAAATAGAATTTCTAGAATTCAATTACCCGGTTTTATTTCAAATTATTTTGAAATCTTAAATAAAACATGCCCACTTTGGTATATCAAATCATACCTCCGGATTTCCAAAACAACTTGATTTTACCAAAACAATTTCCCTTTGGAATTTTTAAAATAAACTTATTTATCAAACAAGTCTAAACAAATAATTATACCAAACCATTCGGTAGCAATCCATCACTTAGAAACTTGAAAATGAATACTGATGATGTGGCCATCATCACCAGGATTATTTTCCAACGACTGAAGTGAGTTCAGTGCTTCCTTACTCCCATTAATTCATTTCAAAACAATTTCATTTCAAAAATATTTCCTAAATAATACTCCATTAGTTTCTTTAAACACTTTGGAAAACATTTCAAAAATTTCCAAGATTTAAAATTCCCAAACTTTTTGTCCAAACTCATTTAAAAACATTTTCCAAAAATTCCTAGGATTTAAGTTTTGGTTTAAATCAAATTTTTGTTATGTTCTATTGTATTGTTTCATACTTACATAATTATATTTGGTTATAATATACAAACCATTTCAAATCTTAGATACTTATTTGATTATAATATTAACAACCAAACAGCCAAATAAATATAATAATTTCAGAAAATTATTTCTCTTATATAATAATATATTTTTGGGTAAAATTATTTCATTTACCCACTTTAAAACAATACTATGTCGGTTTATCTTGTTTAAGAGTTTAGAAACCCTATCGATACAGTTGTACTACACGTACTGACCAGAATTCATAAACACTCAACCGATAAGTCAACAGAACATAAAAACAAGTTATATTTACTAACAATTATGCTCTCATAGCTATTAATACACTCAAACTCATATTAGAGTACTCCTGACTCTATTTTATGAGTGATTTCCCACAACAAAGCCTAGGTTATCGCAAACCTAAGCTCTGATACCACTGTAATGACCCACCCTTCTCGACCCTCGAAAAATTGACACAAATACTCCACTGTATAATATGCCGATGATCGAGTGCCCGAAAAAACAAATTGGTGAGGGAAAGAAAGGAGGTAGAAGAAGAGAAAACAAAACAATATCGGAATCTCACAGTCGCAACGGAACAATATATAATAGATAAATGATTGATCTTTATACAAAAGAACTATATCTGTTTCATAAATTACATCATCAGAGTACAACACACTCAATAGAAAAATACTGGATAGTTATATTAACTTGTCCCTAACAAAAACTGACTATACAGCTTATAATGCATAGTGGTATATACTTCAAGTACGTGTAATACTTCTCGCCATCCAACTCGTCTCCAAAGCTCCACAGCATCCTATCATGTATTCATAATACTCGATCTGACCCGGGCATTACAATAAAATAACACCCGAGTCAGTCTGGAAAACCAGCGTGAGAAAATACACTCAACTTAATTATTAAAGTTTTCAAAATCCTTTTAAATCAAAGGTATCTCGTAAGACCACGCCACAAATAAACATGTCGGGTTTTTACCTTACGATAATCAAAACATTTCTTATAAAATCATCTAATATTATAATAGTGTTTAAGTACAAATACTTAAATCAAATAGCCAAAATTGTTACATTCATTAAATTCCAACAATACTAGGCCCTACAATCAAAACCGTAAAGGCACGTAGGGAGAATGGATTTCCAACTAATGACTAGGCACTGGGGTACCACCTGTCGCGGTATCTGGTCTAGATCAGCATAACGAGGATCCCCTCTGATCCCCTACAACACAAGGCCGGAGCTATCCATTACTGGATAGTCCGAATAAGATCACCTTGTGGTTGAGATCAGCAACTTCCCACACAGCCGAATAAAGGGACATTTAGGCAGGGATGACATTACCCTAATTGGTTGCTAGTCACTTAGACTTGCTGCATATCCCTTGATTTTCAGTCATTGCCGGTTGATGAGGTTCGAGGCTAAGCGTTACCTTTTTAGAATACATCTCACTTAGAATGCTCATCGTCCTCCTTACGATGTTCCGAAAGTGTTCATCCATACAAGTCCATTCCAGGTCCGAACGGAACCGAAGGCACTATTCCTGCTATATCCATTTTGGAATCACCCTCAGGATTAGTAGCGATTAGCCCTTGCACTTCACTGCTCCATCTTAAACTTCAAGATCTTGTCTTCATCACGAAAACATACTTGTTGGATTGAAGTGGTTTCCGGATCACAAATTCGATCCCGGTCTCTTCGAAACAACGTTCTCTATTTATCGGTAAACACAACTCCGGTTCTTTAGGGAATACACAGACAAATATAAGATCAGAGATCACCTCGTAACCGTTAGTGGACAGATTTTCTTATAAACTTCCTAGAAGAACGAATGAGTTTATACGTACAGTATAGCACCTCGAACGATAACTGTACCATATAATTCTCGTACTCCTCCTAGATATTTCCAAAGTCGTATTTGGATCCAGATTTGATAGTCGGTTATTTAACTATCAAATAAACAATCAATTCAACCAATTATTTTATTTCCACTGAAAAACTCCAACTCTTATTAAATTAGATTTTTAATAATTTAATCACTTTACCCAAAAATATATACTTTAAACGTTTAAAAATAAAACTACTTAAATCACTTTACTCAAAAATATAGTTATGAAACTCAATAATAATTTTTCAAGTAAAACTTAAACCACAAACTATTTCTAAAATAAAATTTTTATATATAATTATAAATATCAGAAAATTTTCTTTTAAAAAACATAATACTAATTTAACCTTTAGAATAATTACTACTAAAATTAATTTGAATGATATTTACTATAAAATTCTAAAACAATTAAAAATAATAAATTTCTTTAAAACATTCTTTTAAAACAATTTTAAAACCTTAAAGTTATACTTAGAAATCTTCTTTTGAAAAATATACGTAGCTTTTCAGGAAATAGACCTTCCAACTTTTAAAAAAAATCACCTTTTTATTTTTAAAACGAATTGCCTTTTTCTTATAAATTCACACCTTGAATCTATACTTCCAAGTTTATCTACTTATAAATATTCCACTTCATTTATAAACCCAGTTTACAAATTTTCATTACTCATCTTTCTTTAAATTCCAGTTTCCAACACACTTAATCGATTTCAAATTGATTTCCAGAGTTAAATTCCTTTTAAAATTTATCCTCGATTTATCCAAAATCAATTCCACAATCAATTAACACCAAATTCACCCTTTATTACGATTTAAAATCCTTACTTAAATCTGAAACATCAATTCCATTCTTTATTCCAAAAAATTTCTTTTCATTTCCTTTAAGAACCCAATTCATTTTATTTCTATATTTAAAATACAAAAAATAGTAATCCAAACTATATCATCGAATAACTTAAATTTCCAATATAATCTATCATAGGACATCAAATAACATATCGCGGTTATGGAAACCAATTTCAATATTTTGAGGAATCCAATTGGATCCCTCCAACCTGCTTTCCTGCATCCACAGATGCTAGCACAACAACAAAATACCAAATCCCACTTCGAAGGGGATATCGCGGTATAAAGGGTCATCCGCTATTATACAGGGCGCATACGGTCTCACCCGCTATGTAATGCGGAAAATCAATCACTCCAATATACATACTACTATTATATATAATATCACATCCAGACTGATAACAAAATATCAATGCAAGAATCAATCAATAATTTAAATTCCCAATTATTTAAATTAACAGGTAATCCAGATGTGAGTGAGATTAACTCACCGTGAGTTTTCATCGAGCGTTCCAACTTTAAATTAAATCGACCACGTTCGATTTAGTCTAAAATTCTCGCTAGCTCCGATCGTCTCCAGATCTGTTGCAGCGCATAGGGCTCCTCGCTGCGGTTCCGGCGCTTCCTGTTTCGTCGAAATCTAACCATGCATGCAAAGGTTATGGATTTACAAAGTTTTGAATATAACTTATCTATAAATTTCCTTTTTATATTTTTTTATACCAAACGAATCTCGGCCATACACTCTAGATTGAGAAAATCTCAGTTGCTCCCTCTTTTTCTTCTCCTTTTCAATTGTGTTCCAGGTTATACGAACGAATCCATCAGAGCTCGTTCATCCTTCAACCTCGCCCCTCCCCACGACCCACTTGACAACGATCCACCGACGTCGCCTGGAATTCCTTCACGTCCCGCGCCATCACCGGCAAGATTGACGAGCTCGGCTTCCCTTAGCTCTAGGAATTTGTGTTCGAACCGAGCATGAACGAAGACAATTATCTCCCCATCCACCTCACCAAAACCCATCTCAACCGTTGGATAGGTCGAGCTCGGTGAGCTCTACCCTTTTCACGTTGGAAGTTTTTTCTATTATGCGATGGATTGGTCAAAAATTGGAGATAAATTTCGATGCTTTTCGGCAATTGAACGAATATAGCTGCGGCTAGAACTCTCGGCTAGGGTTTCACTGTGTTAAGTGTGTGTAAATATATGTATATCAAATTAAAATATTATTATTTCCAATTTTAACTGCTTTTTCGAACGAAATCCAAACAACACATGCTTCTAGGAATTTAAAATGTTTTACCGGTGTTCCGAGCATAGTTGAATGTGTTTCGGAAGCTAATTCAATCATATGTGAAAGATAGCATTTTGAATCGAGTTTAAATATTCAATTTTCGATTTTAATTTCAATGTGTTTCTCACCCGTACAAACAAACGGTAACTCCAAACGCTAAGAAATTTAAAATTCGATAATAATTAACTATTACGGATCAAATGGAACTGGTTTCGTCGAATTCCGGGACGGTGCCCCGGGAAGGCTATTTTAACTCGTCTATTTAAATCGAGCAATTTCGAATTTCTCGAAATCATTTAAAAAATTCACTTTTAAAACTTTACTAAACTAATTATAAATCATATGGAATTTATATTCACATTAAAATCATTCATATTCATTTTAAGTCAAAATCCGATTATTTATATTATTTCTATATACTAATTTCCATTATTAAATTAATATATATAAACTCTAGTTTAAACTTATCGACTTTAAACTTCCTTCACAAGTCCGATACTATAATTCAAATCCAATTAGACTTAAAATAAATTTTAGAAATCCTTTTCATATCCATTTTTTCCTAGATTTACATATTATCCCAGTTTCAAATATTAAATTACTATTTATCCAATTCCAATTAAATTGCCATATTTAAAATTAAAACTAATTTTATTGATTCAACCAAAATCTTCATATTTCAAAATCAATTTAAAAAAATCCACATTGAACATTTAAAATGAAATAAATGTTCCAAAACTAATGACCAAAATTCTGGGTCGTTACTTATACACACACACACTTACATTCATGTCATATACATGTTTCTAATTAATGGCATTCATATAATCAATCAATTTAGGTTTCTCTCTCCATATAAATAATGTGCCTCCTCATTAGTTGAGTAAGTTAAGAGAAGGAAATGAAAAGTTTTCTTATCTAAATAACTTTATGCCCCGTTATTAATTGAATAAGTTAAGAGGAAGGAAATAAATTTTTCCTTCTCTAAATAAATTTATGCTCCATTATTAATTGAATGAGTTAAGGGGAAGAAATGAAAAGTTTCATTCTCTACATAAATTTATGCCCTGTCATTAATTGAATAATTTAAAAGATAGGAAATGAAAATTTTCCTTCTCTAAATAAATTTAATAAGTTGTTGTTAACACAAATATGTACATGAGAGTATATTTGATATACTATAATTTACATATTTATTAAATTAAAGTAAAACTTTATTTATAAAATTAAATAAAATATGGATTTTATTTAAAAGAAACCTAGAAAAGTTCTAAGTATATTTAGACTTCATAGGCCCATTAAAGATCCAAAATGGCTAATTTTTTTGAAATTTACCCATTTCTTCCGCTACGGGCTGACCCAGTTCCTTCACCTCTACTCACATTTGTCCTTCCTCCTCCTAAAGTCAAATTCCCACTTTGCAAATCCATTCTCTTTCTGTGTAAGCTAGTGCTCGTAAGAGGTGGAATTAAAATGGAGTGAAAATAATGGTAGAGGGACAGATATATCCACCTATATTCGCAACAAAATACTAGTACATCATATATCTATAGCAAGTTGTTCGTTTTTTAGCTATCTAACTTATACCAAGATCTATTTCACTTAAGATTCCCCTAACCTAAGCGCTGATACAAATTTTGACATCCACCAATTTGAGACCTATAAATGAATGCTATGATGCTGTAGTCATAACTAGAATTATTTCCAAGTGACAAGGTAAGATTAGTATAAAAAAATTCAATAACACCAAGTAAATAGAGCAACTAAATGATTTTTTATATAAAAACCTTTACAAAAGTCAATACATCATCTTTAAACTATCCCGTTTCCACATAGGGCTGGATATATAATAAGATATAAATAGAGTGCTATGTCGAACATATGAGGGTGCCATCATGGACACTTAACCGATTACATATTTTGGTTTTACACAGCAAAGTTTCAAAATAGTTTTTATTTACAAAATAACCTCATGCTTTGTTTTTGAAGTCATTATTCGTCTTTCCAAAAGCTATATGTCTATACCATAAACTCAACCTACTCAAATGAGTACCCATGAATTTGTGAAAAATAATAAAAACACAGGTCAGGCATAAAAACTGGTATGAGTAATACTTTACCTTAAGCAAACGATGACATAGTGAGACCACGCCGCTAAATACAGAATGAGTTTTCTCTCACTATTCTAACTTCATCATTTACATCATATAATGTGCTAATATCAAACCATGATCAAACACAAGTCATTAATTTCAACATAAGGCCGAGATCCCTTTACAACATTTTCGACTAATTTTTATAGTCAGTTCATAATTTGATTTGTCACTCAGGCCTTACTTTATTAGTTTAATTATGAGTCTTGGACACTTATAGTTTTCGCTGAGGTGTTTCATTTGACTTTCCCTCAAATATGTCACGAACGGTTTAATAGGTTGCTAACAAGGCCTTACCCCTCCTATCATCGAATATAATGTTGCGACCAAACAAATAGTTGCCATAAAATCCTTATACCACTAATCATTAAATATAAAGTTTAGACAAACTGCAGCGACATAGACCTTATATCATTAATCGACAAGTATAATGTCATGTTTAAACAAATAGTTGCCACATAGGCCTTACCTTACCACATCCAAAAATAAGGTCATGTTTAAACTAAGGATTGCCATATAGACTATGTACCAATGATCATTAAATATAATGTCATTTGTAGACATATTAGAGCCATAAAGGCTATAGAATTACATTTTAATCCTTTAAGTAAATTACTTCCTATTAAATTATTATTCTTTATGGTTATTTCATCCTTATGAAATTCCAAGCCATAACTTAGGAAAGATGGTTTCCCAAATGCTACGAAAATTCACTTATTACTAAGAATTTCTTAGCACCTTTGGCTATTGCAAGTTGTCAATGAATAGCCGTTACAGACTAAAGACTATGAAAGTTGATAAGTACTGTATTTATCTTAAGTTGACATTAAGTTATCACGATTTGATATCTCTAGCTGATATTAAGCTATAGCATGTTGAAATTTAGCTATCTACTTTTAGGATTAGAGCCATCTACCAAAGAGAATTACCATCGAACGTTGAGCTTTAAAGTAATCTACTGATAAGAATTATCTATCTACTACTGAATTTGGAGCCATCAACTGATGAGAATTAGCCATCGAACATAGGATTTTATAGTTGTCCACTAATGAGAATTAGCTGGCGAATGTTGAGTTTGGATCCATCTACAAATGAAATTTAGCCATCGAACATTGAGTTTTAGAGCTATCCATTGATGAGAATTAGCTATTGAACGTTAAGTTTAGAGCCATCTACCGATGAGAATTAGCCAATGAACATTGAGTTTAGAGCTATCTACTGATGAGAATTAGCTATCTACTATTGAGTTTGGAGCCATCTACTAATGAGAATTAGCCATCAAATGTTGAGTTTTAGAGCTATCCAGTGATGAGAATTAGCTATCCACTATTGAGTTTGGAGCCATTTACCGATGAGAATAACCATCAAATGTTGAGATTTAGAACTATCCACACCTATGAGAATTAGCTATGAAATGTTGAGTTTTATAGCTATCAACCGATGAGAATTAGCTGAATATTGTTAAGTTTGGAGCCATCTACCAATGAGTATTAACCATCAAACATTAGATTATAGAGTTATCTACTGATGAGAATTATCTATCATTATTGAGTGTAGAGCCACCTACTGATGAGAATTACACATTGAATGTTGAGATTTAGAGCTATATACAGATGATAATTAGCCGTCAAACATTGAGTTTGGAGCCATCTATCGATGAGAATTAACCATTGAACATTGAGTTTAAGAGTTATCTATCAATGATAATTAGGTATCCAATGTCGAATTTGGAGCCGTCTACCGATGAGAATTAGCCATCAAACGTTGAATTTTAGAGCTACCTAACGATGAGAAAAACTGTCGAACAGTGAGTTTGGAGCCATCTACCGATAAGCATTAGCCATCAAACGTCGAGTTTTAGAGCTATTTACTGATGATAATTAGCTATCTATCGTTGAGTTAGGAGTTTTGAGTTTTAGAATTATCTACTGATGAGAATTAGCAATTTATTATTGAGTTTGGACCATTTACCGATGAGAATAACCATCGAACATTGAGTTTTAGAGCTATCTACTAATGATAATTAGCTTTTAAATGTTTAGTATGGAGCCATTTACCTATGGGAATTAGCCATAGAACATTAAGTTTTAGAGCAATCTACTAATGAGATTTAGCCATCGAACATTGAATTTAAAGCTATCTACTGATGAGAATTAGTTATCTACTATTGAGTTTGGAGCCATCTACCAATTAGATTAGCCATCTAATGATGAGAATTAACTATTGAACACTAAGTTTGAAGCCATCTACCGATGGGAATTAGTCATTGAATGTTGAGTTTAGAACTGTCTACTGTTGAGAATTAGTTATTTACTATTGAGTTTGAAGCCATATACCTATGGGAATTAGCCATCAGACATTGAGTTTTAGAGCAATTTACTGATGAGAATTAGCTTCGAATGTTGAGTTTGGAATCGTTTATCGATGAGAATTAGCCACCGAATGTTGAGTTTTATAGCAATCCACTGATGATAATTGTTACCTACTATTGAGATTGTTGTTTGGTAGCTAACTTGAAAACTGTTTTATTTTCATTCAAAGGAAATACTTGTTGCCAAACCCTATTATATGTCGAATTATCATTGGTTTGCAACGCTTTATGCAGTTTTCTTTTAGAAATTATTAATTACTTCTAAATAAATTAATCAATTACCCTTTTTCAATTATCTCTTTCCTTTACCAAATAATTCATAAAAAATTCGAAATTGCATGGAAAAAAATCCTAAAAATTCACCAAAAATCGTAATCATTAAATTTTACCTCATATAAATTTCCCCAACCAAAATAACTATTTTTAACAGGCATTTCCTTAAGTTAAAAAATTCATACAAGTTTCAAATAGTTTTAGAAAATTATGAAATTAAGAACCTACCTCCATTTTATTCTACACGTAATATAAAATTTTCAAGTGATTTGGAGAAGTTTTGATTCATATTTTTCCTTAAATTATTCTCTTTAAATGTCTTAACACGAACAAACATTTTCTTATCTTCCTAAACTCATCCATTAACATTCAAAACATCACAGATGCATACAATCCAAATCCGTACGGGTTTGGAAGGTTTTAGAGACAAAATTACTCACTTTTTGTTTGTTTAAACTTGACTAAAGCCTTGGTTTGCTTATGAAACGAATGTTCATTCTCTTTTCTTTTATATTTCCTCTTTTCACCCTTAAAGTGTGGTCGGTCTAGGTCTTAAATTTTCTTTCTTTGTTTTATTTTTGAGTAAGTAGAGAATGGATGAAGAGTGGGAAGGTTAAGAGGGTTAGTATTTTGGGCTTTGTGTTAAAACTTCATTCTAGCTTATTCTTATTAATCCCCTAATTTCTCATTCTAAATTCATTTCTCATTAGGTAACTTGTCTTTATATTATCATCGCAAATTAATTTGATTAATTTATTATTTAATTAATTTCCCTGTATTATGCTACTCTAAAATATAGGATGTTACAAAGGGAGTTCAAATTCAGAGAAAAACCCTTTACGCATAGACCTGGACAGATATATGAGATAACTAGGACCGAGCCGAAATACAACATTCCATATAAAGGGAAGAACCTAGGGTAGAATGAATGAGCAGCTTACTGCCACTTTCATAGGGTGAATGGCTACTACATGGACACTTGCCATCACCTAAAAGAATGAAATTGAAAGGTTATCCAAAAGGCACCTTCTAAAGACACCACAACAATTCTAGCATGAAGTCAATCTCTCGATCCACATGTGGATCTAGCAGGAAACCCTAGTACCCTCATTGCTTTTATCCATTGAGGACATGAAGTAGTAGGAAAAAGTAAAAAAAAAAGCATAGAAAAGATATGTCCAAGAACCTCAAATTAAGCATAGGGCCATGTATCACATTAAGTAGAAACCCACTTCAGACATTAAATTTACTTCTATAGACTCAACTGAGTCACCTTCCCATACCAAAACCCTACGGTGATAACCGGGCAAATTTCAAACTGCGCCATTAAGAAAGGTTTTGTAGACTCGGGAAGCTCAATGATTATCACTATTAAGTTGGCATATGATAAGATGAAGCTTTCATCTGAAGTGTTGAGGTCTATCCCAGAAGCAATATATGGCTTCAACAGCACCGCAACTACACACAAAGGCATGGCTAGACTTCTTGGTAGAGCAAGAGTTGCACCACTACACAAATCCTTCTATGGAAGCTTCTTGATAATATATCAACAGTCTCCATACAAAGTTTTTATAGGAAAACATATGTTAATAGATCTGGGAGTTGTTGTCTCTCTAAAGATTTACTTATTGTTACATTCGAATTTAGCGCAGCCTTCAAATAAACTTAAATGATCGAATTGGATGAGAAAACGATAAGAAATGATACAAGGACTTAGGAAACATCATTAAAAGGCAACAAAAAGGAAATATCAAAAAATAGTTGAAAAAACTGGAAAGTCGCATTTTTGGATCGGGGTCCTCAGGTCGATACCGAGTTGGCCTGAAGCGCGACCTAAAGCGAACCAAGGACTGGCCTGAAGAAAATGAAAAAACACAAGGGAAATTCAAATTCAAAGTGGCTTGAAGTGCATCCCAAAGCAATGCACGGTTTTTCTCGAAGTGCGACCCGAGTTAGATCGGTGTCGATCTGAAGCTTATGGAACGGTACCGATCTGAGATTTCTTGGATCGATTGACCTTGAGACTTTTGTGGAAGAACGTGCATGACGTGGTGGACACATGAGACATTTTCGGAGATTATCTCGGAGGTTTTCACCTATAAATAAAGGTGGAGTGCACTTGCAATTTAGATTTTATCGTAGAACCCTATTGGATCTCTACCGATCTGATAAAATCAATTAAACATATGTCTCGAAATCAAAATAGGTAGTGTATAATTCTAACCTATCAACCAGGTCTCTCGACATGAAAGAGTGAGTAGCATCAGTATCAAATAGTACTCTAACTGATATATTGAAAATCAAATAGGTAATGTCTAATTCTAACCTATCAACCAAATATCTCGGAATGAAAGAGTGACCAGTAACAGCATCAAACAAACTCTAACTGATATACTAGAAATAAAAATCATACCTCCAAGCACATCCTTTCCTTTCTCCTCAACAGCCAGTCCAGACGAAGGTCTTTTCAAAGAAAAGTTCTTTTGCTGCTTTACCTCAGTCAATCTTTCTTCTTGTGCCTGGGCTTGTCACAAATAAAGCATTTAACTTTCACTGCTCCTACTAGCTCTGAACAATTATTTGCATAGTGCTCCTTCTGTCTACAATTATAACAAGTCACATCGGAAACCTCCATTCTTTCTACTCCTTCCCGAGCCTTTCCTTTCTTCTTCTGGCCCTTATTACCTTTCTAATGTGGAGAAAGCTTCCTTTTCTTCTCCACTTGAGCCTTCTGCTCCACACCCCTTATTTCGGCATACATTGACTCATGCCTCCTTGCCATATCTAGAGTGTTAGATGAGCCATCGTCTTATCTGACTCAGACCCAGCCTCAACCCAAACATGAACTTCTCCACCTTCTTCCTTGGATATCTAATCAGATCGGCTCCATATTTGGATAGAGCATTAAACCTTTGCACATATTCTGGCACCATTATACCACCCTGTTGCAACTCCACGAACTCCCGGAACATAACAGATAGCTCCGATCCTGGAATATACTATTCCTTAAATATCTCTCTAAACCTTTCCTAAATAATTTCGGGTTTAGGAATCTCTTCTCTCACGGTCCTCCACCAAAAACCTGCTAGTACCTTGAATTTCCTAGACACCAATTTCACTTTCTGGGCATTTGTTAGTTCCAAATCCTTGCAAATCCTTTCACTCACTAACTACTTATCACTAGCCTCTAACATCTGTTTCATTCCGTCGAACATTTCTTCTCCCCAAACTATGGAAATCCTTGTTCGTCTTAGCAAAGTATTCCCTATTTGTTTGCTCCAGACACCTACCTGTGGTGGTACTTGTTATACCAAGTTCGCCAAAAATTGCTAAAAAAGTGTATTCACATCCAGGTTCCTTATGGTCAGCCAGGCATTTCATTATCGGCTTCGACACGAACTTTTGGGACTGTCTTCCCTCCTTGGCCATTATTTTGAGTACTGTCATGTCCACTACTAGCATTCACTCTTGTATTTTCTATGTTCAAACGTCTATTATGTAGATCCATTCTTGCCTTCTATATAAGCAAAGGTTTGTAAGAAATAGAAGTAGAGAGAGTGAGATCAATCGTGGGGGTAGATATAATTTTCTATATACCTATATCTAAATACAAGTATGTTATATATAGCGTACACCCTTCCCAAGGTGTTCATTTTCTTCTAAAAAGTTTCTATTCAACTCTATTTTACTTAAGTGTTCCTCTAACATACCATGCTAAAACATCCTCCACTCCAGGGCTCAAAGATAGACGCTGATGATGCTGCAATCATCACCGAAATCATTTTCCTGTGACAAAGTGAGTTCGGCATTATTTTGCACAACATAAGTAAATAAAGAAGATAAATAGATTTTTCATTACATCAATTTGAATTACATAATTCGTTACATCATTTTAGCTAAATCGTTGCCAGGGGTAAGTATAGATAAAACATAATAGAGTAGTGTTGTATTCGACATATGCAGATGCCAACGAAATACATAGCCAATTATAGATTTTGGCTTTAAACGTCGGAATTTCAAATTAACTTTTACAATAAATGGAAAGCCTCCTACTTCATCTTTAAAATCTTTTTTCATTGTTTGAAAGATGCCTTTCTAATACATAAACTCATCCTACCTGAATGAGCACTCATGAGTTTATGGGAAATAATAAAAATATGGGTCAGACATAAAGCCAGGTAAGAGTAAAACCATTACCCTAAAATCAATAGTAAGACTATGCCGCAAACATAGAACGGGTTTTTCGCTACTTCAACATCAAATTAATATGCATAACATCATATAACCAAGCATAATTATCAATTCGTTATAGGTATGAGATTTATTCCATACATACATGACTAACCATTGTAGTCTAGCTCTATATTGCCATGCATGCTTAACTTTACCAGTTTAACTTCTAGTTCTTAACACTTATGGGTTATTCATAGGCTAACATTTTTATCATATCATTAAAAAATCTGGTTGTCTCGAAGGCCTTGCACCATCGCTTCCACGATTTGTCATGAATAGACAATTGGATGCCACTAAGGACTTTCATCAAAGATACCAATTATAATGTCGTGGGTTTAACATTTGGTAGCCACACAGGCCTTTCATCAACAACACCAATTATAGTGTCGTATTTATACGTTGTCGGCCATAGAAGCTTTTTATCAACGATATCAATTATAATGTCGTATTTAGATATGTGATTGACACAAAGGGCTTACATCAGTCATCATCAAATAAGAAGTTGGGTTATACCTCTTATTACTACAAAGGCCTTCCGTTTGCATTTATATTCTTATAAATGATTTCATTCATCATCATATAGCTTAATCGAGCTTTATCACTTTTTTACTCTTTAGTTAAGTTATTCTATCTTAACTTATAGTTTCCTAAGTTCATTTCACACTTAGGGTCAATCATTACTTTGCATGAAGCACCCATTCCTTAATTTAGTTTATTGTTCAAACTAACATTTCGAAGTTATGGCATACTAACCCACCTAATGTTATCGTGTACTAACACATTACGCATTAACCTCAAGTAGAAATTATGGAGTGACTTCCCTAAAACCATTGTATAGCAACCTCTCCTTAGCCATCGTGTAATATCTCACCTATAGCCATCGCTTTTTTATTTTCCCCACAATTGTCACATGCTATCCTACTATAGTTATCGTGCTTATTCCATCTAAAGCCATCACGCGTAATTCATCCCAAGCCATCGCGCCTATCCACTCAAAGCCATCGTGCCCAATCCACATATATAGCCATCGTGCCATATCCTTCCAAAGCCATCATGCCTTATCTCCATAGCAGTCATCGCATGCCATTCTACTTGAAGACATGGTGAGCTTTCCCTTTCAAATCCTTTGCGAGCTAGCTTATTCCGAACCCTCGCAAGCTAATTCTATTCGAGGTATCGCATGCTAAGTCCTACACTTAGTCTTTATGGATAGAAGGCTTCAATTACCATCTCGTATAAACCCATTTGGGATCATCGTATTATATTCCCTGCTTGGTTTAAATAGGAAAGATGAACAAGAGCTTCCAT
Source organism: Allium cepa (assembly GCA_030765085.1). NCBI lineage: Eukaryota > Viridiplantae > Streptophyta > Magnoliopsida > Asparagales > Amaryllidaceae > Allium > Allium cepa. The sequence continues at coordinate 256,826,038 of CM060929.1, forward strand.
ATATTCTATGGTACACTCGTAATTATATTGAAAACTTATTTATGTCTTACTAAGTAATCACTTTACACCAAATCCCCTTTGGTGTCGAATTCTCATTGCTCAACTCTTATTTTTCAATGTTCTATTCAAAATATGTTAACAACCTAATTAATTAATTAATTAACTTTTCCTTAATTAATTAATCAATCTTTTCTTTACTAAATAATTCATATAAAATCAAAAATTAATGGAAAAGTACAAAAAATTCACTACAAATCAATTTTATCATATTTTACCCTTTTCACAATTTCAGGTAAAAATAATTATTTCTGTTATTTTTAATAATTAATTATTAATTTACCCAAAAATAACTATATTCCCAACTTAGAAAATCCGTCATATTAACTCCAAAAATTGTGAAACTAAAAAATCATCTCTATTTCATCATTATGAACATTATACAAAAATTTCATGGCATTTGAATATGATTAACCTTGTTTTACCCTAAAACAGAACTAATTCACCTTAGTTGAATTCTAAACCATAATTAAAATAAGGTTTAATCATTCAAATACATCAAAAATCATCAAACCATTCATTCTCAACAAAATTCGTATTTAAACATGCTAAGAAAGATTTTAGAGAAAGATTTTTACTCATGTAGATTAGGAAAACCTTATTAATCTTCTTTTCCCTCAAGTTGAAAGAGTGAATTCCTTATCTCTTAGTTTTTTCTTCTTCTTTGTTCTCAAAATCATGGTCGACCCAGGTTTATCTCTTTTTTTTATGAATTGGGGGAGAATGAATGGAATTTTTGGAATGTAAGGGGTGATTAGTTTGGGGCCTGGGCTAAAATCCCATTTCTAGCCTAATCTTAATAAACTCTTAACTCCTCTTCCTTCATTCATTCTCTCTTTCTTAAGTAGGTTGTTTTCATTTTATTTTATTATTCAAATAATTTAATTATTTTCCCTATACTTTGGTACTTGCCAAAATATGGGATGTTACATTATCTTATCTTAAAACCAACGTCAATAACAAAAAGAATATTAATGGCGGAGCTAAAAACATTATTGAATATATATTTGATGTAACACATAATGCTAATGTGACCCTTAAAATTTAAAACTACTGTCCATTATATTTCACACAAAATTATGTTCCCAATTTGATAATTTATTGATATAAGTTTAAAAAACTTAAAAGAAAATATAAGCAAGGTTAATGTTTAAGCATTGAGGATTACATCATAAAGTCCCTTAAGTATATGAAGAACTTTCAAACAATATTAAAGATGAACAATTATAGCAAATAAATAAGAATGGTTTAAAGAAACTATAAACTCTATTTGATTTAGGGCTTGATTACATGATAATAAATAATCTTTATTAGCCACATTTGTTGTGCGAGTAACATTTTCTGGTCAAATTTTTCCGTTTTTTTACTAAAACCTTTATTGAGCAACTCCCGAGTTAACGTTACATGTAATTGATAAATTGATCATGAATGAAAATGTGCCTTGAAAGATAAGTACTGAGATAAGGAATGGTTTGTTCTTGTGATTTATTAATTGTTAAAATAAGAAAATTGTTAAAAGGACTCGAGAAATGGATAAGAAGGGGTTTAATGTCTACAGTCTCCTTGAAATGTTGTTATAAAAGTATGAAAAATGTTAAGAGGAGTCTAAAATAGAGTATCCTTAAAATGTTGTCATAAATATATGAAAAATGTTAAGAGGAGTCTAAAATATGCCCCCTTTGTCCATTTCTAGAATCGCCTTAACAGTGCCCTAAAATAAAAAGCAAATTTAATTGGAAACTATTTAGAGTTAGAGTGAAATGGAAAATATACAATTATACAATTTTTAATGTGGAGAAGATGTTAATTTGGCTATGTTATTCTTACTGTAACTATGTAATATAGCCAAAATATTCAACATATAATGTTGTGTTATTTCTACCAAACCCCTAAAAATACATATTTTCTGAAACCATGAAAAGCATCCAACCAATCTATAACATTAGAGACTCCACATCAATTAATCCTTTTGTAATTTTAATTAGTGAATAAATATTTGTATTTCTTCTTCAGTGGAAGCTTTTTTTACCTAATTTTAATCTCTTTTCTATATCCTCAAACAAAAAAAGTAAAGAAAAGTTGGATCCTAATTGTGCCAAAAATTATCTGATTCTATTACTATTATTCAATATTTTTTATCTATTAGTCATATAATCCAGGATTTTGATTCTAAATGTTTATTTTTATTTCACATAAATAAGGGATTTTCTCTAACATATATATCATCAGTTTTGAACCACTAAATTATCATGATAAAATCTTATTCTAATCCAACCAAGATATATCTTTATGATTTATACATAAAACTCAATTTCATTGATGTTATATTTTAGAAAGTAATAAGCAATTGACATTGTTCCCAAATCCAATGTTTTGCTTAGGTTTAAGGATAAGATAATAAATTGTTTAAAGAAACTTATCTGAATTACATAAAAGAGTAGCGAAATGAAAGTTAGACTAATAGCTTCAAAATATAAACTACCTAATCTTTGTAAATAATGATCATAATTACCCTTTAAAATCTCTGATCCATTGGCATCAATCAAACTAATAACATATATGAAAAAACTTCAACAAATGCATTAATAATATAATTATAGTATCTTTTTATCAAAGGCAATAATCTCCAAAGATAAATTGCTTTGCCAACCATCTTCCATACCACCAAAATAAAAATAATGATTATTAATTAAATCAACAAACAAACTATGAGTCAAAATGAATATAATTTTTTTACCTTAACATTACAAGTAGGAAAAAAATCAAAAGCTTAAAAGAGAAAAGGATTTGGTAGTCGGGACCAGTGGCTGATGTTGCTTCTATATTAATATTTTTTGTGTTCTCCATGCAAAGTTCAAAATTATGTGGAGAGATACAACTTTTGAAATTAAAAATAAAACCCAAACCCTAGATCTAAAATCAAAATAACATGTATCAAATAATTAAGAAAATATTATAAAGGCTCATTAATTTAAAATTTAAAACTATAATTCATCAATTTGACAATTCCAATCAAAATAAAAAACATCACTTCTCCTCAAATAAATGATCAAACATATTTTTTTCAAAAATACAACAAAAAATGCACCTTAATTAGTTAAAAGCCTAAAATTGCACAAAGAGAGATGATAGATTCATATGGCTCCAACATCGAATGGAGATGGAAAGGGAAAGAAAAAAGAGAGCGATTGCCAGCTAGAATAATAGATAAAAAATAAGCAATGATTTTTTCTTTCTCTTTCTTCATGGAATGAAACACATGAACCACGTTTTATTCTCCTTAATTTAGATTTAAGAAGAATACATGGGGATACATTGGAATATAAGGTAAGACATCAACTAAAGAAGCAACATAAATGCCCTTATTTGTTGTCGTGATTATTTTTCTTTTCCTACGACCATTTAGTAATTTCAAAAGCTTCAAATGGTGGAATTCAAGCTCTTTCATTCTTGTTTAGCTAGGTTAAAATGTATTCTACTTCAGAATGAAAAGAGATTATCATTCCATGCTCTAAATTATTGATCTATCTATATGCACATCATATAAGGCCAAGCTCCACTAACCTTGAAAATCCTTATGTTCGAAGTTGTGGATTGTTTGATGATGTAATCCTTGTTCCAATGATTCAAATAATATCTGTTTTACTAATTTTGAATTAGTTTTAGAAATTTGGCTTAATTTTCCTAGAAAGTATATGAAAAGTAGCTATGAGAGATAAATGGAAAAACGAAATGAAACGTAGTGGTCAAATCAAGGTTTAGGAAGTTAATTATTATTTTTAATCCTAATAGGAATGGGTTAGCCCCAATAAACTGCGAATGGTCCGTAAGTTAATTCACTTAATGCATTAACTAACATTTGGCCAGCAGTATTGTCCCAGTGGTTAAACACTTCGACTTTGGTGTCAGAGATCACAAGTTCGAAACTTGCTTAGCATGATTCGAACATATATTGGCATGTAGTCTGTTGTCTACTTCCTAAGACGTATAGTACTATTATGTATTACCATCTAAGTATGTAATTTAAAAAAAAACTAAAATTTCCCTATGTTCTTATCATTATCCTATCATATTACGTACAAAAATTCATTTTGAAGCTCAACTACATGAATCACCTAATAGGTCATTAATACACAAATTTGATCATCAAAACTTCATTCATTATGACACATTTTCAACCTAAAAAGGTAAAAATGGTATAATATCATAAAGTAATATTATATAAAGCACATGAATCATTACAGTATTCATATCATAAACATGTAATAAAATGAAATACTACTACAAGGTAGCATTAAAGCATGAATGACTGTATTCATTTTTCAATTCACTGAATGCTACTTGATAATTCCTAAAGTTGTATTTGAGTTTCCATTTTGAATTGATGCTTTTAATTTCTCATGAAGGTAGCACTAAACAATTAAAGCTAAGAAAAATCCTAAAGTTGTATTCGATCCTAGTTTCTCATTTCTTCATTTATGAATTTCCATTTTTTAATAATTCATTTTATTTTATTGTTGGATAATATAGTTTCTCAAATGAAAAAAAATGATCTGTTACCTATAGGAAACACACCATGAAAAGGAAAAAAAATGCTCAATGTTCAAAATATTTCTATGTAATTTGTAAATGAACCGGTAAAATTATAAGAATATGTACTTCATAAAGCGAAATGGACACACAAGGGGGAATTAAAACAAGCTGGATAAGGGAAATTAAAAGTTAAATTGTGTTTATATGATCTTGATGGATGGGGAAATAAGTTGAAAAAGAAAGTTGTAACGACCAGCCTTTTCAAGCTCCAAATGGAGACACGAATACATCCACGGTATTCATGTGCCAAACACCCAAGTGTTGAAAAGATAGATTGTTAGGGCAAAAAATAAAACAATAAAAAGAACAGGAAAGAAGAGAAATCACAATGGAACAATAATATATAATATCAAAAAGACGGTACAAAGTGTTACTCTAAGATACACAACGTTTTAGGGTTACAATCCTAAGTACTATTATCAGCCTGGGCGGTTATAACAGCATGTCCTCACAATTGCTGATATATAAATACTAGCAGTACAGTGGAAAAAAGAATACTATGGTTAGTGAAAGTTCCAGCTCGTCATCTCGAGCTCCAAAGAATTTCAACGAGAACCTACATTTCTTAGACTACTCGAAAGAGCACCCATGGAATTAAGGGAAAGATAAAACCACGAGTCAGACAAAAGCTTTGCGTAAGAAACTCAAGAAATACGTGTACAACATATAAGAGTAAATTTTGAGACCGTTCAAATTTCCATAACGGTTTTTCCCTCAAAATAATTAAACCATCTAATAAGTACATAAGGTGATATAATAGATAACGTTTAGGATGCAGAATATAAATAAAAAATAGTTGTGCTATGTGCATCTCATAACACTACAATATTAGAAGTACAACTAAAATGGCTAAGGTATGTTCACATATGGATTTTCGTGGAGGTATCCTTGGTAAACCTAATGTCGGCCTTCATCACAAGGATCAGTAATTACCTTCCAAAACCATGCATATATTAGATAAAATATGTCACAAAGGTAAACATAGCTGATCCACATCCGACCACGTGATACCAAATACCATCAACTCCCGCGTGCCTCAATCGAAAATGTCTCTAGATATTTGAAGATGATGTACCCTTAGGTTAGCTAACCCACTGGCTATGAGGCCTACTATGTTTTTTTGTCATTTTTGATGGTGAAGTCACATTCAGCATCTCAACATACGAGTCTTCTGGGCTCGAACAGATCTTGAATCTCTCTCTGGATCCCAAAATCTCGAACAGTTCATGAATGGATCCCAAGATAAGTCATCCGACGAATGCTAAGGTTGACCTTTCCTTTGGACTTAACCTTAGGATAGACAGTTCAACTCTATAATATTCCACTCCATGATCGCTTCTAAAGCATAGAACTCGTATATCAGTTTTGAAGTAGTTTTCGATAAGTAATACACTTATACGATCCTAGACTCTTCAAAATTAAATCAATGAATTTTGGGTCAACTCAATTTCGATTCTTTAAGAAGTAAACGAATGATATAAAGGAGTCCTCCTTGGGGATCTCGTAATACATTATTAAAGCAAGAGAACAACCGTACGAATGAGTCTGTCCAACCGTCTCAATACATGATGCTTATGTATACTTCCAAAGTTAATTTGGTCAATTTTGATAGTCGAAAATCGACTATAAAGTACAAAATAAAAACAATCACATACGGAACCAAGTATCATATACTTATTACATTTTCGACTTTCTCAACTTATACTATCTTCCGGTTAAGAATGGAGCCGATAGGTTAGAGCACTGGTTGCTTCTAGGCCATACTCAAATATCATTCTTAACTCTCATAGATAGAATAAGCCTACTTTGTCTACTTTTATTGCTAAGTACATGACAAAACACTTTCCATAGACAAGTAAATGCACAAAGCACGATTAAGTCACAAAAGGTAAGATTAAGTCACATAAGCAACTTCTAATCCCCTTTTTATTTAATTAATTCTTTTATTAGTTTAAACTTTTTTGTAATACTTGTATATATATTTAAAATACATTTACAAAAGATAAATATACATGTATTCTACTTCACTATTCATTTCTACTCTTTTTAATACTTAAAAATGTATTCATATTCTTATCCAAATGGTATTACAATATTTGCAAATCTTAAACAAGCTTTCGCATTTACACAAGTATAATTAAGTGGGTTAAAAATAAACGTTATTAAAACATTGTTACTATAAACCCAAAACCATTTTATACGTAACAATATCTTTAAACTATTCTTTTTTAAAGATCTAATTATTTTCAAAAGTATACGTTTAAATAGGTTAAAAACAAATGTTAATAAAACATTGTTTATTATAAACCCAGAGCACTTATACTTGTCATTATCTTTAAAACATTTATTTTAAAGATATAAGTATACTTATTAACGAGGAAATATACTTTTTCATAACTTCACAAACCCATTCATTATAACTAAATTGTTATAAACAAAACTACTTTTTAACTTTTATAAAGTACTTATAACTACTTTTCAAAGACTTATATATAAATACTTTAAAATTACTTATAAATACGTTTTAAATATCAATCTAAAATATTACTTAAAAATAACTAACTTATAATTTACTAAAAACCTTTTATTATAAATGCTACAAAGGAAACCTTCTCTTTAAAAAATACATTTAATAATTGAATATATTTAAATTTTAAACTATTTTTCATACTCTAATCCATATTATTAGACTTCACTAAAAAGATTCCATAAAGGAAATAAATTTTAAACCATTTAAATCATGAAAATCTAGTCAAAATGGCACACAAAAAAAACAATGCAACAAGCCCAAAAATGCTGCAATAGACCAAAGTCAGCATTTATAAGTGCTGTAGAAAGTCCAGGACATAGAACAACATTGAAAAAGTATGATCTTCGTGGCCAATCTTCACCACTTAAACAAATGATTTAAGATCTGATTTTTTTATAGTAAGTATTATACTACCTAAAAACTATTTTTTTTAAAAACCTTGAGAATATCTTTCAACATTATATTAAAAGCTTCTTAAAAAAGGTTTTTTCAAAGTGCATTTATAACGATTATTTTTCTTCTCACGTTTTCAAATTCTTTCAACCACATCTATCACTTTTTGAAACTTGATATTTTTACAGTGATAAGTACACATATTTTATTTTTCAAAACAGCAAAGGAATCTCTAAGGACGTCTCCAACATCATATTAAAAAATTTCAAACACAAGGCGATTACAAAGTGCTCATATAGCAACCATTCGCACTATAACTTTTGCAATTTTGTTTCACAAGACCATTTGTTTACTATCCCATAAACAAAAATATACATAGAGAATAATCAAAATATTATATTTTTCAGTATATTAACGAATCACCAAAATAAGCAAGTTAAAGCAAAAGGATTTCAAAGTGCTTTCATAGCGACTCTTTCACTTCAAACATTCACGTACACACTTATATATCACATACAACATTATCAAACATGTAACATAAAATTTGGCCACAAATGTGTTTTTAGAAGGTAATATAAGTGATAATATTACGTATAAAGTTATCACTTGCTTTTCAAATCAATGAGTCCAAAAGTAATAACTTGCATTGTTCTTTACTTTGAACTTTATATTTCAACATATAACACACAAAAACACATCTATTCATACAAGTTGGTGAGATAATTCACCCATAACCATGAAAAACCCAAGCACAAGACTAAAAGAGAAAAGAACCACTTCCTACTATTACCAAAGTTCCAAAGCTTCTTCATTTTGCCTTCACAAGCCAAGCCTGGACTCCCTCTCACCTTTAGACGCTCATGGCCTATGTAGGGTGTCCACTTTTTTCCTTTTCCTTCAACTTTGACTTGCTTTTCATGCTTCCTAAGGCAATTTAACGCCTTGGTTAAAGTTTGAAGAGGATTGGAGTTGATTTGCTATGGCAAAAATGAAGATTGAAGAGGAAAACAGAGTGAATACTTTGTCTTTTCCAAAACTTAGGAAATAAAATTATGAACACATATGATATGTTATGTGGACTTTAATATAAGAGAAAAGTCTCCCCTTACCTCTACTTGGCTAACCAAACAAGCCTCCTATGTGTTTTCTTTACATCTCACCTTTGACCAAAAACAACTACCCAAAACACTATCACTAAAATATCTTCGTCCTTAATTCATTTATTAATCTTCACTAATCCAAATTAGCTTTTAACACAAAATACTTTTAGTTGCTAATTAATGAAACATTAATATATTAGGCAAGCCCAAAATGTTCAAATAACTTTTATCGAGAAAACATCATTTATCAATAAAAAGATTTTCGGTCACATTTTCAATATTTCTTCAAACTATTTATTTTTTAAACATTTTCCAAAAACAAGTATACATTTATTAGTTACTAGTAAAAAGAGGGTTAACAAGGTTATAAAATCAATTTAATAACATTTAACATAAGATTCAAATATTTAAATAATTTAGATATTTAAATACGAAGTGTTAGAAATTCTAGGTCATTACATTCTTCCCCGCTTAAAATATTTCATCCTCGAAGTTCCAACATGACCAGGTAATAAAAGAAACAAGCACACAACATTACTTAACGATATTTAATATTTACTAGCAAACAAAGGTCATTGTTTACTCAGGTTTCAAAAGCCTTCTCATTGCACAAGGACGATAAATAATTTAGTAAGTGTACTCATATACGCAACAACCTTAGATTATTACTTAGATGATTATTCATGCTACCTCATAACAAATCGAGGACTCATTCCCTGAAATCTCCATAAGCCAACAAAACATAATATGCACATACTTAAGCCTGTATAATACACATAAATCATTTGTACGTAATATCAGATCTGATCGCTTGCATGATCGCATAAATTCCACTTCCAAACTAGTATAGATCACTTAACCTTTCTAGTGCAAACTTCGATCAGGTTCCTTGGTTAGGAACTTCCGTTTTCCTTACATAGCCATATCTATGATAGAAAACTTCGGGATCATACTAAGAATCCTTTTCAAATATTCATCTTCGGGAATCGAGTGAAAAATCCTTGTTCGGACCAGTGTAAATCATCTAGAAATCTTATGCTCGGATCCTAAGATCAAGAACTATCATGCAAATAAAATGATTTAGTACAACTTACGTATTTATCCTATTGGTTTCTTAACTACACCAATATTTTTTAAATCACATGCATTTACACAATTAGTATGTAATTCAATACTAAAATCATTTATGAAGCATTTCTAAAGACATAATTCAAGTTTATAAACATTCTATAAAGATATACCTTTATTTAAAAAACATTTCATAACAACTTACTTTAAGGTGCGACTCGTATAATACTCTACTACATCTTAAGAGCAAATACAAAACAACATATTCATTTTACTTTCTGAAATTCAGATGAAGGCCTAAAATAATTAAGGATCTTATAACTAAGTCAGCCTTTTAGACTTCTTCAACTGTGGAGTTAGACGAACAGCTAGAAAGAGCAGGACACTGGTATCCAAACTCAGAACTAGAGTCTACTTTCCTTAGACAACCCTAAGGTAAAAATGTTTATGAGTTAGCCCAATAACATCGAATGATTTACTTAACATGAATGTTCAAACCAAATTAAAACTTGTCTTAACTTACTACATTCTTCATTCAAGAGTTATGAAAACTCCTCTTTATATTCTCAAAGTCACTTAGCTTGAAGCTTTATAACAATTCAAAAATTATAGGTTGTCCAAAATTGCAAAAAGATCTGTTTCATTTTGACAAATGAAAACTTTAGAACTAAATATCGAGGTTTTATTTCAAATCATTTGACATAACCATATACATATACCTTTTCTTTTTATATCTAATCATACTTTGAGATTAAATCAAAAATCATTTTCATATCGGTATCCAATGCTTTATAAATATTACTAAGTATCAAGGTCTCAATCTATAAACCAATTTCCTAATTATATACTTTAAAATCCATAGGAAATATACATATAGATCGAGCAACACAAAAATAATACAATGGAAATGGGTCCTACCAAGTCGTACAATATATTTCCTTATTAAGAAGGATAATGCCCATGGGAAGTGCTTACCAACTAAACATATCTCTTACCCATTTTTTGTCACTTTCAAGCCACCCGACTAGATAACATAAAAATACATTTTTCTCAAATCGATTTTTGGATTCCAAGAGAAACCTCGAACACGAATAAATCTTAAAACTCTTTTTAAAATATTAGTGTTCACGAATAATTTCAGATAATACTATTGTTATTGTGATAACCAGGATTTCTGGACATCTGTAATTGATATAATAATTGGGATTAATTAATAGAAATACTGAATTATAGATTGAACAAATGAATTTGATAGTAAATATACATATTTGGATAAATATTTATTTGATCATATCTTAATATAATTACTTAAAATTTGACAAATTATTCTTTAAAAACAAATAATAATGGTTTATATATATAGATATAAGTAAATTTTAAACAGAAAACATCAATTTGAATTTAATGCATTAAATTTTCAAATGACATTTAAAATTGAATTCTATATTTTGAAATTTAATAATACTAAAGATAAATCTTTATTAATTAAAGTAAAATAGCTTAAGTTTTAAGTAGGATTTGATAAAGAATGATACTTTCTTCAAAAACATATATATAAGTTGTATATATATAAAGGTATTATAAACTACAATATGGAAATACAAAAAAATATGAATTCATATAAACTAGCAAATAAGGAAATATTGAAATACATGCATTCACATTTATAAAATAATAAAATATGTATTAAACAAGTGTAAGTATTTTAGAAATGCAAATTAACATTTGTGGCTTTGTATAAGCGTGCAAATAACAAGTGGAATATTTCTTTAAAATTTAATATAAATAATAAAAGAAAAAAAGAAGGCTGTTAAAAACATTTTCATATTCATTCCCCAATCTCTTTTTCTTTCACCTTTTATTTTCAAAATCAATAACCTGTAAAACAAAATTTCAAACCAGAGAAAATGGAAACAATAGCAAAGACGAGAATCAAGTCTAATTCATCTCAACAAACAAGATTTCAAATCAGAATCAATTCAAATTCAAAACAGCAGGCAGTAGATCAAGATTCAAGCTTGGTTTAAATTAACAATTCAGATCAAAGCAAGAATTTCTAGATTTTAAATCAAGAAGCCTTTCCTCTGTCATTCTCAAAACCATGTGAGTATAACAAATCATTCCATATTGAAGCTTAATCTGCTTTTATGTCTCATGCCTGTGAAAATACTTGAGGTTTATTTGTGAATGATGATTGCATAGCTGAAATTTGTTGAAGTATAGTTATATCCCTGTGTATATATATACATGCTTGCCTGAGTATAAATAAATCTGCCTCTGTCTGTTTCAAAACAACTAAATCAAGTTCAAAATTTTATACCTCCTTACATAAGTAGATTTATGTTGTGATCTTTAAAAAGAAATTGTTTGTATTTATCGGATTAAATTTTTAAAAATGGTTTCAATTTTATTTATGAAGTAATTATGTCGATATGTGGAAGTGGGTTGATCATCTGGGCTCTGGAAGTTTTGGGAGCTGATCGAATTTTTGATCGAGATGTCTGCTGGTTTCGGCGATGAGGCGTTTTGGAACGGGTAGAAGTTTGTGACTCGACTGTGGTGTCGCGGTGATCGGTTGGTCGAGGGTGATGGTGTGTATGTGCACAACATGCACGAAGGTGGTCTGATTGGGATGATTCGCAGAGGCTGATCGTGTTCGATCTGGTTATGATTGGCGTGATCTCCAGTGTTCAATCGTGTGTGTTGTTTGAATTGATCGGAGGTAGATCTTCTCTGGTTGCTATCATCGATTATGGGTATTTTTGGATGGCAGGGATGTATGGAGTGCATTCCGCTGTGATATATTGTTATTTATCTGGGACAAGTTACTTTAACTGTCCAATGATAGTGGAATGTTGTAACCTTGATGTATTAAAGTATAATTTGACAAGTTTAGTTTTTCTTTATATAACTGTTATTTTATTTTAAATTATATTTTGATCCGTTGTAAATGTGAGGTTTTGTGTTTCATTTATGTTTCGTCTTCTTCTATCTCTTTTCTTCTTTTCCTAACTATCTGGAATTTTCGGGATCGAAAATTCTGTGTTGTTACAGTTATTTTCCAAAATCTTGAAAATCAATTTCAAAGACATCGGGATTTAAGTTATCAAAATATTAGTTTAAATCCTCTTTGTTTACAAACCATATTTAGAAAATTTACACTAAAATTCTTTCATTAAAGTAAACTATTAACCCAACATTATTACCAAACGCCTTATAGTCAAGCTATGAAACTCAATTCACAAAGTGTTCGTTTCAATGCACCCACAAATGCTGTTTACCCAACCCATGTAGTAAAAATATAAACTGCTCATAAACTAGTCGAGCATAGATCAATAATCAATAAATGATGACAATGCTCATAAACTGGCTGAGCAAGACTAAGCTAATCAATGAAGGATAATAAATGAACATCATTAATTTCTACATTAATTAGACTGCACCTACATGTCATACTTATATAATTACTTATGTATAACAAATACATATATGCTCTCATGTATATAATACACTCAACTCATGATAGGCATCACTTATCTTATCTCTAATGAGTTATACCCAATCAAAGTCAAGATTCTCACTAAACCTTCATCTCTGATACTAGCTGTAACGATCAGCTATTTTGATCTCCAAATGCCGACATAAATACATCCATGACATTCACGTGTCGAACACCCAAGTGCCGAAAAGGCAGATTGTTAGGGTAAAATAAAAAGAAAATGAACAAAGGGACAAGAAAGAAGAGAATAAAACATCAGAATCTCATAGCGGAATGATAACATATAATATCAAGATGATAGTACAAAGTGTAACTCTAAGATACACAACATTTTAGAGTTACAATCCTGTACTATCATCAGCATGGACGGTCATAATAGCATGTTCTCACAATTGCTGATAGATACATACTAGTAGTGCATCGAAAATAAGAATATTACGTTAGGTGAAAGCATCCAACTCGTCTCTTCAAGCTCCAAAGAATATAAAAAAACCTAACTTTCTCAGTCTACTCAAAAAACACCCATGGAAATAAGGGAAAGATAAAATCAAAAAGTCAGACATAAGCCTGATATGAGAAACTCGAAATATGTGTACAACAATAATAGTGACTTTTGAGACCGTTCGAATCACCATAACAGTTTTTCCCTCAAAAGAACTTAACCATCTAATAAGTACATAAGGTGGTATAATATATAATGTCTAAGGTGTAGAATATAAATCACAAAATATCTATGGTGCTTGCATCTCACAATACAACAATATTAGAAGTACAACTAAAACCGCTAAGGTAATTTCGCATATGGATTTCCATGGAGGTCTCCTCAAAAAAAAATGAAAGTCGACCTTCTGCACAAAGGTCAAAAACTATCTTTCAAACCATGCATATCTCTGGATAAAATATGTCACAAAGGTAAATGTATCTAGTTCACTTGAACACGTGATACTGAATAGCATCAACTCCCGTGCACCTGAATTGAAAGCATCTCTAGACATTTGAAGTTGATGTACCCTTGGGTTAGCTAAACCCAATGGCTATGAGGCCTGGTCTGTTTTCTATCATTTTCGACGATGGAAGCCACGTTCATCATCACAACACAAGAGTCTTCATCACTCGAACGTACCTCTAATCTTTCTCTGGATCCCAGCATCTCGAACAGTTTATGAATCTCTTCATGGATCCCAACATAAATCGTTCGACGAATGTTAATGCTAACATCTCCCTTGGACTTGACCTTAGAATAGACAGCTCAACTCTGTAGCATTCCACTCCACAACCGCTTCAAAAATATAGAACTCATATATCAATTTTGAAGTGTTTTCATACGCTTATCCGACCCCGAACTTTTCAAAACTAAATCGATGAATTTCTGTTTAGCTTAATTCTGGTTCATTAAGAAGTAAATGAACAATATAAAAGAGTCCTCCTCGGGTGATCTAAATATACGTTTCTTAAAGCAAGAAACGATTTATACGAATGAGCCCTTCCCAGTGGGATCTCAAACTGTATCTATATGCGATCCTTACATATACTTTCAAAGTTAATTTGGTCAATTTCAATAGTCGCTTTTCGACTTTCTCAACTTATACTATCCTTTGGTTAAGATTGAAGCTGGTAGGTTAGAGAACTGTTTGCTTCTAAGCCTTACTCAAACTTCATTGTTAACTCTCACAGATAGAATAAATCTTCTTTGTCAGCTTTTAGTTCTAAGTACATGACAAATTACTTTCATAGACGAGTCAACACACAAAGCATGATTAAGTCACATAAAGTATGATTTAGTCACATAAGCGACATCTAATCCCCTTTTTATTTAATTAATTCTTTTATTAATTAAAAATTATTTGTAAATAGTTGTGTATATACATATTTAAAATACCTTTACAAAAGATATATACATGTATTCTACTATTTCAGTATTCATTTCTATTAACTATTCATTTCTACTCTTTTCAATATTTAGAACTGTATTCGTATTCATATCCAGATGATATTAGAACATTCACAAATCTTAAACAAGATTTCACATTTACACAAGTATAATTAAATGGGTTAAAAAAATATTATTAAAAACATTGTTACTATGAACCTAAAACCGTTTTATACTTAACATTATCTTTAAGATGTTCTTTTCTAAAGACCTAGTTATTTTCAAAAGTATATTTAAATGGATTAAAAACAAACGTTACTATAATATCGTTTACTATAAACTCAAAATAACATATACTTGTAATTATCTTTAAAACATTCATTTTAAAGATCTAAGTATACTTATTAACAAGATAATATTTTTTTTCATAACTTCACAAAACCATTCAATATAACTAAAATGTTATAAACAAAACCACGTTTTAACTTTTATAAAATATTTAGCTTGCATTTCTATGATTTATACACACACACATTAAACATATTCATAAATAGGTTTCAAATATCAATGTAAAATATTACATAAAAATAAATAATTTCTAATTTACTGAAAACCCTGAATTATAAATGTTACAAAGGAAACCTTTTCTTTAAAAAAATCATATTTAATTATTACAAATATATTGGACTTCTAATCTTTTTTCATACTCTAATCCATGCTATTAGACTTCTCTAAAAAGAATCCACAAAGATAATAAATTTTAAAACATTTAAATCATGAAAAACTAGTTAAAATATCGCACTAAAACAAAACAATGCAACAAGCCCAAAAGAAAGTTTTGAACAGAGAACAACATAGAAAAAGCATGATCTTCATGGTCAATTTTCACCACTTAAATAAATGGTTTAAGATCCAATTATTTTGTAGTAAGTAGTATACTTAAATTAAAGCCATAAGGATATCTTTCAAAATTATATTAAA
The DNA here is from genome assembly GCA_030765085.1 of Allium cepa. Lineage (NCBI taxonomy): Eukaryota > Viridiplantae > Streptophyta > Magnoliopsida > Asparagales > Amaryllidaceae > Allium > Allium cepa. The sequence goes on from CM060929.1 coordinate 256,842,129, forward strand.
AATTCCTGAAACAAAGTTTATTCAAAGTGCATTTATAGCGGCTATTTTGCTTCTAACATTTTCAACTTCGTTCAACCACTTATATAACTTTTTAGACCTTGATATATCTGTAGTAAAAAATACACATATTTTATTTTTCAAAACAGTAAAAAAACCCTTGTGTATGTCACTCAAAATTATATTAAAAATCGTAGAAAACAAGGCGATTTCGAAGCGCTCATATAGCGACTATTCGCGCTATAACTTTTGAACCATTTCTTTACTGTCCCATGCACCAAAATATGTGTAGTGAACGACAAAATATATTATGTCACAATATATTAACATATCATCAAAATATGTTAAAGCACGAGGATTTCAATGTGCTTCTATAGCGACTCTTTCGCTTCAAACATTCACATACACACTCTATATCATATACAACATTATCTAACATGTAAACATAAAGTCCAGGCCATGATACATGTATTTAGAGGGCAATTAAAGTGACTATATTACAAATAAAGTTATTACTTGCTTTCCAAAGTAAGGAGAGGTTCAAAAGTAATAACTTGCATTATTCTTTACTTTAAACTTTATACTTCAACACACTACATATATATGTACACCTATACATACAAGTTGGTGAGATAACTCACCCATAACCATGACAAATCCAAGCACAGGCGTAAAAGAACAAAGAATCACTTCCTACCACCACCAAACTTCCAAAGCTACCTCCTTTTGCATTCACAAGCCAAGTCAACACTCCTTCTCACCCATAGATGCTCACGGCTTATGTAGGGTGTCCACTTTTTCTCCTTTTTCTTCAACTTTGATTTTCTTTTCATGTTTTCTAAGGTGATCTAAGGCATTGGTTAAAGTTTGAAGAGGATTGGAGTTGATTACTAATGGAAAAGTGAAGATTGAAGAGGAGAAAAGCAAGTGAATATTTTGTCTTTTTTTTTCCAAAACTTAGGAAATAAAATATGAACACAAGTTATGTTATGTGCACTTTAACACAAGAGAAAAGACTCCCCTTACTCCCCAACCATGGCCAGCCTAACAAGCCCACCCTACCCCTCTGTGTTTGCTTTACACCTCAACTCTGCCAAAACAAATATCCAAAACACTATTCATCAAAATATCTTCTTCCTTAATCAGTCTGTTAATCTTCAATAATCCAAATTAGATTTAACACAAAATATTTTAGTTGTTAATTAATGAAACGGTAACATGTTAGACAAGGCCAAAAAATTCGAACAACTTTCATTGAGAAAGTAGTTCTTTATCGATAAATCAATTTTCGGTCACATCGTCGATATTTCTTCAAATATTTAAATAATTAAGATGTTTAAAAACAAAGTGTTCAAAATTCTAAATCGTTACAAAAGTGATTAATTTAACAAATATCTTATTCGGTTGTTATTAGCGCTTAATTTGGATTAATTGATATTATTTTACGCATATTATTTGTTTCATATGTTTATTTACTCATAAAATACAAATTATACAAAATGTATTATTAATATTTAGTAACGCATAATTCATTCATTTGCCAATGATATAATGCAATTAATACTAAAAATACATAAATACAATATTAATTGAAAACTACACATACAAAGACACATACAATAAGTCATCGAAAATTTGCTAAGACTAATTCATTTCTTATGGTATCTCGCATTATCGAGATTTCATTTTTCGTGTTTTGGTATTCTAGTCCATTCTCTTTCACGGTAGATGTGCCAAGACATCATATGAAAAAGTATTCTCAAATGTATACCATCGAACAAAGATCGGAATCACCATCCTATGACAAAAATATGTTTATCATCGCTATTTTATTTTTGTATAAAATTGTAAATGGTAGTTGTAGGATCTACTTTCACTTGAGTTTCAATACAATATGTTGGCATATTCCTTAAAAGTAAACCTAGATGAATAAATTTTATATATACTAGCATACAATGTGCGTACGTGCATCTAATATCCAAAGATGTTTACCTTGGATGGATGTGTGCTTTAAGTGCAAATGTTTTTGTAGTCACAACTCATTTCAAGTTGTTTTGTTGGTGACATCGATGACAAATTGATAGTAAAATAACGTTGGTGGGTAGACGAAAAGAATTGTTAGATTCCATTAACGAATAAAGGTAATTTGAAATAAAAGACACCGTGTAAATCATGTTCATTGAATTCTCTTTATTAATAGTAGAGAAGTTGAGATGAGAAGAGACAGACATATGCGTTATATTGTCCCCTGTTTTTTTCCTAGTTTCATTATTATATAACTATGCTGAGAATTTTGCTGGTGCGCTTGTTGTTTTCCACGCCTGATGCCGCACCATCTATTTCCTATATTTCCTTCTCATATGGTCTAGTTGTTCGTATGTACTTACCATGCCCGTCACTTGCTTCTGGTGTTTGTGCACGTGTGCATATTATTATGTGATCAGTTTTGAGTGTGTCAATGTTCATTTATAACTGTGTTTGCGTGTATATAATATGCACGGGTGATAATACTGGGTGTGCGCGAGTAAACGTGTGTGTATTCAGGTGCAAAGTTAAAGCTTTATGATTGAGTATGAGCTAATTAAATTGTAGTTGCATGCATTTTTGTTTTATTAAACGAAAGTAGATAAAAAAGGGTTATTAATTTTGTGATGTGATTTGCAAGTCTGGGTACTGGGGCATTGGACATATGCATGTGTTTTTGTGTATGTGAGGTGTGTAGAGCTACCTTACTGGGTTTACTCAGGTGTGTATTGCATGTGTGATAGTGAGTGTATATATTCAGGTGTGTGTGTTACGTGAGTGACAGTGTATTTATATAAGCGTGTGTATTGTCAGTAAGTGTGTTGAGTTGGTGTACTTAAGCATTTGTTCATGTATATTTTCATTGTTCACATCTAGCTGATGTCATCAAAAAATTTAAGCATATAAATGCGCATTTGGCAAAGAAGTTGGACAATTTAAAACTTAGGACTCAACACAATTTCAAGTATTATCGTGGAATATTACTATTATTTCAAGTAATCACATGGAAAATACAATTTAGTTTGCATATTGACTCCAAGTTCAATTAAGTATTTACTTCAGAATCAATTAGTTCAATATTTAGTAATAGTTCTGGACACTCAATATTATCTGAAGTAAATGCTCCAATATGCCTCAGATGGATAATCTGAACATCAACCTAACGTACAAAAACTAATTCCGACGGCTAGAAAATTGGTTTGATTCTCGGACTGCAAAGATTAATTTTAATTAGTCCTACATCACCAAAAGTATCTTAATTGTTAGTAAATATAAGCTTAAAGAAAAAGTAGTAAGTTGTCTTGTTGTGCAGAGTCAATGATGAAGTAGGAAGGGTAATTGATGTTACGTTGATTGCACGGTAATTAAAAAATGATGTTTATGTTTTTAAACCTTCACTGCTGTAAAGGACATTTTGAGAATTTCAAAAAGACACGGTTAAAATTAATCGATTGAATTATTAATAATGTGTGCGCGCACGCGCGCGTCTAGTTTTTTGTATCATGAAAATATGAGGATGAGAAATGTGATATCCTTTAGATTATAAAAGGGTGAATACCCATTTTGAAGGTGGTATCTCGAATCATCCAACTGATAATAATTTGGTGGCAGATGAGGAAAATTAGTCTTTATTATTTATATTTGATGAAAAGACTAGAATTTCTATTATGTGCGGCACCTTCTTAACCAGTTATAACATATGTAGTTATAACATATCTAAACGGTAAATCAAATGAGTATGAGATTATTACTTTATGTAACATATCACTTCTGTTTTATGTATGGATCGAACAAGATTAGAAGGCAAGTGGAATTAGGCAGGCGTACCACCTGTAGCTTTGGTGCAATTTGAAAATTAGAAGTAAAAACAAAACAAAATTGAAAATGATAATAATGGTTTGAGGTTCCAATTAATTTCATAAAAGTGTTAAACCAGGGACCTTACAGTTAACGATATCCTTAAAGAGGCCAAAATGCAAGTGTTAAATGTACTAAATGTTGCAACATAAACAATGAATTACTTGTTAATTTACACATTACATGTTAAAATTGGCTATTAGGCAAGCACCACAACAAACTAGCTTGATTCAACTAGCAAATAAGCTTTTATAAAGAAATTATAATTACCCAGTGCAAAGAAAATAGAAAGGGAATTTCCATTTGGTAGCTTTATCAAAAAGTAGCAGTTTTATCGCCATACATATGCTTGCTAAACTGCATGCTGCAGTTAGCAACGCACTTATCAACAATAAAGTAGTCACATTTAGCATAAAATACCCAAGAACATACATTTAAATTTATCTAACAATAACGATTAGATTAACACGTTCACTACAGAAGCTCTTAGAAAGTAAGACTACCATTTCTAAAATTAAATGAAAATGAATAAAGACTAGCCGAATATGACGTTTTCTCCCACAGTTGATCAGATAGTATTTTCTGAATAATTTGAAATATTTTTCATGTAAATCGTATGCTTATCAAAAATAAGCAGGTGACAAACTTGTAAAGATAGGATTCCAAGAGAAAGAACAAAAAAATAATGAAGCAAATAAAAAAGGAATCAAGAAAACTAGAACAAATCCAAGGTAGACCATCTTTATCTGAAGATAATGGCTGCCAGCATCAAATAAAATATGAGATTATTTACAGGCTAGATATCAAAAGCAGTTAAAAAATACATGTTTCAAGATCATAAATAAACATATACCAGTTAGCACCGATTGGTTGATACCATTAAGCTATTAGCGTTCACACCAGCAATATGGAAAAAAAAAAAGGATACTCGAGCAACAGAGACTTCAAAATGTAAAACTACGTCCTAGGATACAAGAAAAGGAATAACCATCAGCATAAAATCATCATATGTAAGAGTAGCAGAACCAGTGTATCGTTGATCTTTCTCCTTGAACTTGTCAGTTAGACCCTATGGAGCAAAAAATCACATTACAAAGAGTAGAAGTGTACATTAAGTTGACAGTATGGTGTTTTAATAGAAATTCTCTCATATTTCTATTGTTATTTCTCTCCCTCATATTTTCCCTACCCTGTTGGTATAGAATAGGAAACCAACTAATGCTACATAGTATTTGTGCAGATATGAAATAATCATAGGCTTACCCTCACAATAGTGCCACACCTGCATAATCACAAACATGGAAATGAAAAAATGTTAATATAAGAAGCCACGATACAATCTGCATGAGTTAGTTTTCAATAATACAGTAAAAACAGCTTACTCGACAAAGCTATCGAAGTCCAGAGACCCTCTGCCACCTTTTCCATCAGTATATTTGATAATAAGTACTTGAACAACAGACTGTGGAACTGCATATCCAAGACTTAACAGAGCATCTTTTAGCTCTGCTGAGTCAATTTCACCACTCCTATCCCTGTCAAACCTTTCAAAAATTTCCTGCAATTACGAAAACAATGTTATTTTTTCATTATCAGTTTTAACCAATTCTTTTTTTTTTTAATGTAGATATACAAAAAGGCCATAAATTGCAGTGCAGCATTTATTGTCACATTACATGTGTCGGAATGTACAAAACAAGAGCATATATAAGATACTGTATGCTTCTTATCAGTAGAACCAAATCTCCCACTAAAAATTACCCAAAGCTTTTATAAAAAAGGAAAAATCAGAAAATCCCCATAGTGAAAATTACTCAGTCAGACGTAGATGTATGGCAGCTGAGTAAATCAGACAGCAATAAGTACAGTGTACAACAATACAAAAAATGATGTAAATAAACCATTCGACAGCAAATGAGTTAATTTTGTCGAGTCTTATACAAAGAGCATACATAGTTTAAATTAATAATTGACGAGAACCGAAGAGAGTAATGAATTGCGTGCTTTTAAGAATGTTTGGGTAATTTTTAAAATAAGTAATTTTCCAAAGGGAAATTTGGTGCTGATACTAATATTACTAGTGTGTGACACATGCGTTGCACACGGTAATGTTATAAAAGAAACTAACGATTATACATAGTTACAAAGTTGACGTACAATGTAATATGTTAATATTAAGCGTATTCAATTATTATGTATATGCTAGTCTATAATAAAATACCAATTTTGGAAGAAAATAACAACATAAATGTAGCTTGGTTAAATGGAATTAAAGAGAACATTTCAAATAATTTGTAAATTATACTTCAATATAAAGTAGTAAGGGAAAATAAAGAGAGCCTTCGTTATGCACGTTTATAATTACTAAATATCATTTATAAAAGAAAATAGTAATACAAACTTGAATGTGATAGAGATGAAGTTAATTAAACAATGATAGAATCAAGAACAGACATATTAATAATCGTAAAAATCATAAGCTACAAACGATAGTGATCTTTATATAAAATACAAAATTGAAATAATAATAATAATAAACTTTAATTCTCAAAATTCATAAATGAGATATAATTCCTTCTATCTTACTATTACTTAATAGAATATATTTAATAAATCATTCTACCAATCATTTAAGTTACATAAGAATAGATTAATGAAAAGTACATCTACTATTATTTTGGATTATAAATATATACGTCTGAATTTAAAATAATTCTTAAAAAATATTTTTGAATTTTAAATAAATTGTTAAGTATAGTATTAAATTAATTTATATGTACAGTAAATGAGTATACAAATATAATAATAAAAAGGTTAAACCGCTATTTTCATATCTTTGTGTTAACAACTTAACGTAATATTTTTGTTGTTGTAAAACAACTTAAAATAATATTTCTAAAATTAAGTCAGTTGAAATATATAGTTCTAAGTTAGTTTCAAAATAATGTTATATTTTAAAGATTTATTGAGTTATATTTTAGATTATATGAAATATTCATATTAAATTTAGATGGGTATAAAATTGTTATATGTGTGTGTGTGTGTGTATTATATATAATAAAAGATAGTCAAAGACGATACTATCTTACTTTTGACTTACTGAAATCATGAAAAGTTTCATGACAAATCAATATGAGAAAAATATATTTATGTTCTATTTTTGTTATTATTTAACAAATCAATACTTAGATAAACATATATATTAATTAATTAATATAACAGAATAAATTGTAAGTACCTATATTTTTTTTAGATTGTAAATATCTAAAGTAATATATTTGGATTATAAAATAATTTTCAAACTTATAACATCAAGTATAATATTTCACCGATTTATATTTGTTAAACAAACATCGATGAATTTATAAAAAAATTATTATTATTATTATTAGATTCTAGTAAGTTAAAATGTTATGTGCTTGTAGTAAAATATTATTTTTAAATAGTTAAAACTAATCATATATTCATTATTTTCATATTCTAACTATTTAAAATGATATGTTTTGTTTCAAATTAGTTTTACAATAACATTTCTAAAGTTTAAAGAAATTATATATTAAACATATTATTTTATTAATTTATACGTTTAAAAAATATATAAATACATATAAAAAATATTATTGTTATCTCCAAAACTTTACGTTTTAAAATATTTTATATAATTTTAATTTACATTTTGAAAATTAAGAAATTGTACATTAAATATGACCGATATACCTATATATGTGAGACAATTATAAATATTTATGTAATAAATTTCAACGGGAAATATCGATGTAATATTTCCCTTTTTGAAGTAATATTAAGTAAATTCATGATCTTGTGTGTATTTATACGCATATGCACCCTGCACATGTGTATGATGATGGGTATTAGATTTTAAATTGCAAAATCGATACTGATAAAAAAATTAAATGTAATATAAGATAATTACGGGAAGAACTATTTTTTAAAATTTACTAAAATTGTGGCTAATAATAATAATAATAAAGAAATAGAATGTATCTCATGCGTCGCACATGCTAATGTTGTTAGAACATAGTACTCATACTTTAAATATTGTTAAAATAAAATTTTGTTAGGCAAATGATTTGATATTTCAATCATAAATTAAACTATTTATTATTGTTTATGCATATAATTTTTGTTAAATGATTCATATAGTTTTATATTTGAAAGAAATATCTGTTTTACCATTTTGTTACTACAGATGCAGTATATAAATTGAAACTGTCATTTTGTTTATAAAATATCAAGGAACTTAATGAGTATTAATTACTTGAATTTATTTATATAGTATGGATTTATACTGATTGGTTAATTAAAATACATGGATTTGAATGTAAAATACTAAGAGAAAATTGATGAAAACTTTGCAAATGACTGTGTAAATTATAAAAACTTTGTATAAACGTAAAATCATGGAAAAATTTAACGCAGTATTTTGGATAACTATAAATTGGAAATTTATACGGATTCAAAATAAATCGAAGAGAATTAAGAAGTGAGTGTGAAATTTTTATGATTACTGAGATGATTTGTAATTTTTAAACCTTTCAATCATTTAACTGATAATTTATCAAAATAAATAATTATACATTAAAGTTGTTAAGATCGTCTTTTATGTGATCCATATTTTTTATATCTAAATGAAAATTTTGTTTATATCACTTTGTTACAACGAGTGCGATACTTGTTGACATTGTTATTTGTGTCATTTATTACACAAATTAATAAATAATGATTAGTTAATTTTGTTTAAATAATTTATCGTCAAATTATTTAATTAATTTAAATCTAAAGACTTAAATGCAAATTGTACATGAAAATTGATTGCTTTAAAAATAATACAAAGTAGAAAGTGCAGATTTTTGAATGTAAAACGATAGTATAAAATTAATAAAATATTGTAAACAATTAAAAAATAATAAATCGTACCAGGTCTTTAAAATAAAATATTAAAAAAAACCTAGAGAAAGTTAAGGAGAGTTGAGAGAAATGCTAGAATTAATGTAAAAGCTACAAATTCTTCTGTTTTACTATTACTTAACAGATTTGCGGCTCTTTGAATTTTAGAACACTCCTGGCACTTTGTCAACAAAAACAAACTCTAACATCTCCAAACATGTTTGCTTGAAATTAAGTTTTGTGTTTTGCTTTTTGAACATGTACTTCAAAATGTGCAAGAGAGGAGGAGAGGGTGCAAACCCCTATTCATCACAACAAAGGAGAGAAGGTTTTTGATATTTTTCAAAAGGCGGAAAACAAGAAAAACCATATTTGGTTTCATGTGCTAAAATCAATTTCCAAATTAACTGTTTTCCACCCCCCTTACTCTACTCCTATATCTTTTGAATAAAATATTTAAAAACGTAAAACAGAAAATCCAAAGTTCAAATCAAACAGGCCTTTCTCTGAAAAGCAGAATATAGACTGGAAACTTAAATGTCATGTCATATTACATATTCATAACATAGTTTTGTAAAAGTACATAAAGAAAAATGAGGCCACTAATTTTCTCTAATCTCTACTTTTCCAATTCTTGATCCAAGTGAAATTCAGTGGAGGTAGGGGTGATTGGGGTCCAAATTGCATAAGACAAAAAGAGTGGACAAAAATTTCTCAGCCATGAAACTGGGATCTCTTTGCAATATCGGCACCTATTTTAGTGGATTCTCTCAAAGGTTTGCTGAACTACAATAATTTTTTCCCCTCTTAAGGTTGTTTATCACTAGTTAACGGGACAAGCGAAGTAAGCGAACTTATACAAACCTACATTTTCATAGTGCCTGAGAGGCTCTATTTTATGCCTTGTAATAAGGAATTTATTTTATTATTTTACTCTGTGATCATTTACAATCATTGGGATCAATGTATTCAATCTCAAACTAATACGGCAAGATAGAAAATTGTTTATAGGCGAAAATTTGCTGTCGTTTTAAAGATGACAATTAATATATAAAACTCATCAGAAATATTTTACATGTCCCTACTTTATATTGACACTGTTTGCATGAAGTTGCACCTTCTCTAATTGTAAATCTCCAATTCAAATATAAAAGAGTGATATTATTCCACGGAATATTAGATTGAAATTTTGCTTTCACCATTAAATTACAAATTTTATGCGCTTTTTCAAAGTACTCTTATAGACATGAACATGCATATATCATAGTTTTGTTTGGTGAGCATTCAGAATATGAGTTTTATCCAGTAAGCATCCTAGGGTCATTTTAAACTGATCATTGCACCTTTAATTGACTGTACAATATCTTTGCCATATGAGCTTACATGTGGATTCATTTTCATGATATTAGTAACAAGACACAAGCATGTATGCGCACGCGCACAAATGGTCAATGATCGGCTACGTCTCATTCTTGCTGCACCTCTATTTCCCCCTGATTTCAGCCACACGTTCCGATTTAAATAATATATTTTCTCTCTCCTGTCATTTCACTATAATATTTAAATCGGAATGTGACTGAAATCGTTGGGGATTTGAGGTGTAGCAAGAATGAAGTGCAGCCGATCCTTTACATACATGCATGCATGCATACATGTACTTTTATACTGACTTGGCTGTGCCCCCACAGTCCCCTTTCATGTTTGTATGATTACCTGTAAAAGAAAATCTGGAAGTGTGGCTCAACTCATTATGAAATCAGGATCTAAACAGACTCCAAGAATATTGTTAAAGCAATGCTACACATGCAGACTTACTATCCACACAAAGTTGGTGATTGATGAAGAGTGGGTCCAGTTACATATAGAGACATGGGGAATACATATCACGTGCTCTGAAGCATTTTCCGTTTGTAAATTGTGTTATTGGGTAATAGAGACTAGGACTTGGCCTTTCTGAATTTTATTATTTTTAGTTTCCAACAATGAATTATAATGTCATCCAAAATAGTACACACAATTTAGTATCGATAGTTAAAATTATGATTGCTACTAGATATTTTTTTTTCCTTCTAGTATTCAAAGGTCTGTTACGGAGAATATAAATCAAACACTCTTTAATATGCAATATGGGACCAGAACTAAAGGAATGCTAGGGTGCAAGAGTGATACTCATAAAATATTGAAAATCTGAAATGCTATCATGATCATCTAAAAAAACATAGTTTGTATTACCCTCCATTGTCCTAGACAGTTCCAAAGAGCAGCAAACTCAGTAGGCCCTACGTGAAATGTACATGGTAAACAAAAAAAAAAGATTCAGAGTTAGAAATTGATATTATTATAGAACATAGTGGAGTTTCAAACAAAAATCAGCTTGAATTATTTATTGATTTTTAAAACAGCAGACTTAGCCAAAGTATTTATTGCTTTAATTATTTTGCAAGGCATAAATCAACAACATTAAGCTTCAAGAATAAAATTTAGACTTATTCCCTTGAGCACCAAAGCAACCATGTGACATTGCCATATAAAATGACCACAAAGTGCCAAAATGTGTACATTTTGTGCTACCAATTTATTAGCTCTGGGGCTTGCAAGGAAGAGTGTGTGTTTCTTGTTGCAATCCTTGGATACCAGACTTATTGGCACGATCCCTGTTAAGTAGGTTTAAATTTAGCTCTAATTTTGGTTGACTCTGAACCTTTCTTAGACTAAGGGATGATATTCATATACCCTAAATATTTACAGGATGAGATCTTATCGCATATGGATGTTAAAAATCCAAGTCATGCTATGAGAGTTCATTTTTTTGGTTCCAGCACAAACCATAAGGGTTTGAAATCGCTTAATTTCTTTTATATAGGAGACGGATAAATGCACTATTTTATTATTATTCTCATTCTCCTTTTGTTTTTCAATTCAAATACTTTAGTGCAAAAGAGAGGTCTGAGTGGAATAGGAAGAGTGGAAAGAAAGTTTATTTTGTTGCATGTGGGTATTATGAACCCAAGCTCTAACTTGATACTAATTAAATGTTACGAATACACAATTTATCATTGGCAATCCCTTTCTATTTATTTTTCCAAACAAAATATTTTGAAGTGAGAGAGGGGTTAAAGTTAAAAAAAGATACAAAGCGCATCATGTTGGTCGCTTTGTGTGCATAAAGTGTTTATTTTTAGTTCATTTATTTGGGTCTTTTGCGCTAGCAAGTGTATCATGATTTATATTTAATTTTGTGATAACTATGTTGAGAATGGGAAATGGTATCATTTTGAATCCTTGTATGGTGATAGTCATCCGAAACAGTATACATATTGAATATCATTCCACCACAAGTAGAAATAATTTTTTCTGCCTAATTTAAGGGTTTGTATCAACTATTAGGCAAGCTTCATGATATTGAGCTATAGTATTATGTTGATGTAAAGCTATTAACCTTGTGTGTAGTTGTTTATGTAATATCATCATCCAAATATCTCAATATGTCAAACAGATTTGTTTACATTTTATGATGCATTGGATGGTTAATTGTGGGATCGTAAATTGTATTTCAGTAGTGTGTGTGTACACACACAATGCATTGACATATTTACATATTGAAATGTATATGTACACTAATTTATTCAAATAAAGAAGCATTTTATGATACATTTGAATGCTTATATCTGGTGATGTTAATATATGCTCACTTGGTGTCATTGTTAACAGTAGCATGTTAAGTGTAAATCAATATTAAGCTGTTTTTATAGAATCACGTATATTCCATATTAACATCGCAATTTTAATATTAAAAATAAAATTGACTGATGTAATATAATACGACCATCTTCTCCTCCTCTTAATATTAAAATAAATTTTATCCTTGTTATACTGCATAATAGTTTTTTGAAGTTAACTTGTCACCAAATGACATACACCTATTAGTAATCTTAACATAGGAATACATCAATCAGAAATTACATGGTTTTTGGTCTTAAATATCCCACTTGAGATCTAATTTGGGAGCTCCATAATATTAAATCTGAAATCTTATAAATCTTCTTTAGCATTCATCTGGACTGTTTCGAAGCTCAACCAAGACCCCACCCAAGATTTCACTCGAGATGATAATATAACAAACATATAGTTATTTTACTCATTTATCTATTATTACATTAATATTTTAATATTGCATTTTATAAGTTCCAGTTTGCAAATCTAGTTTGGATTCATTGTTTCAGGACAAAGATGTTTAATTACAATAATGAATTGTAATGTCAACTGGAATAGAGTAACTACTCAACATATTTTATAGCATAAATCATTGCTGTCAAAAAAATTAAAACCCCACGATTTAAATCCCATTATTGAATCTCTCCTTTACGATTCGATTTATATTTCGATTCAAATCAGTTAAAACCGCATTACAGAAAATTCATTCAATACATATTGATATGTTCTATATACTTATTTGAGTCTACAATTTCAATTCTAAGTTTTTCTATACAAATCGAAAATGGAACAAAAGAAAAAATTCAGTTTAATTAGAAGTAGAAGTTCAAACATCAAAATTAATTCCAAAGTGTGTGAATTTTAAAATATGGATCTTTTAAATCTACTATTTACAATTTAAATTCCATTTCGATTTAAAATTTGCACATTACGATTTACGATTTGAACTTCGTTTTGATAACCTTAGCATAATACCAAATACATAAAAAGGTTATTTTCAGTGCAAAGCACAAATGCTTTAAACTACCTAATACCTCTAACTATAGAATGTCATAGGATAAAAGCGTACTTGCTCCATATTAATAAAGACTCGCTAGTAGGGCACCATGGTTTTTTTTCATCTCTTTTTCTCGTTATCAAACCCTGCGGTATAAAGTTGGAAATCATGGCAAGATCGTATCAAGTCTAGCAAACGTCCACACAGCGTTGTAAGCAGATCAGGCGTCTCGAAAGCATGTTCCATCTAACCAAGCGTAATCACAACAAAATATTTTCAATTCAATTTCATATTTGTAGGGTTGTATAGATATATTCTTTTTCTATTATTTTTATTTTTTATTTCGAAATCACAATAATTTTTCTACTCAATTCCACATTGTAGGGTTACAATAATTGCTTGATTTGAAAACCTATCATTATCTTATATGCATTCACTTTAACGTTCACTAATTTATTACCATGCAAATCAATGTAAGTCAAGTTTGCCAAATGCAGGTACAAATGGGAACCAAAGAACCACAAACATTTGGGAACTATTGTTCAGCTGTTAATAATCGTGCAGTGATCACATATTCGTTTACTTGATCACTTACTATTGAACGAAATATCGACATTAAATTACTTTGTTTGTCATCGGTATATTTTAAGGAGCGTATACATGATGTTGAGCTGGGAGAAAGAAACGAGAAGTTAGACGACAATTTCTGAACAAAATGAGTGAAGGAACGGATTATAGTACTTTGAAGTATGTTGATTAATTGGATTAAATTATTCTTGGCTCTATTGACATCTCTAATTTTTTTCTTTTCCACCCCAGCAACAATTAAAATGAATGATGACTATTTTATACTTGTTGAATACACATAATCTTAAATCCCCTAAATGTTTCATTTTCTACTTTCTTATTTTGAAAACATAACAATAAATCAAAATAATAGAGAAGTTTTCCCTATTTTGAAGATGATGATGGCGTTTGTTTTAATTCTCATGCATTCATCTTCTCGACATCTATTTTGTAAAGACGGCGAAATATTATTCTTCTTTAGTTATTATTTCTTAATTTTACGTATTTTGTTGGGTATGTATGGAAAATAAACTGTTGTGCTTATCATAAGTTGATAGAGACCTAATTAACTAAATGCTTGGTACCAGTGCGAAACTAGTATGCTAGGTAGCTTTGACTGATGAAAAGCCTAGTATAAAACTAGGGATTAGTTTAAAGCTAGTACAAAGCACTCCATATTTCCACCAAAACCTAGTGTACTATTGTATTTAATTATAAAGTTAATCTTTTATTCGAAAACTATTAAACCGCATTACTGGACAAAGATTTGGGAGAAACTGGAAGAAATAAGGATGGATAAAGAGATAAATTTAATACAGTAAAGAAAAAGAAAAAAGGTATTTCTAGAATATAGTGGAGCAGGAAAAGAAAAAAGTGGGATGTAATATTTATTTGTAAAATATGGGTGGAAAAGACAAAATCTGGGGTGTAAATGGAATTAGCAAAGCACACCATTTGCACTATTTTTGTTAGGAAATGCGGATCAGAAAATTGAGGGCGGATTTTAAAAGGCAGAAAAAAATTAACGATGTTGATTTAGTCTGTGGAAATCCGTGCTTTCCTTCCCAGTCTGAGAAGTGTTTTCGGTTTTGTTAATACTGTTTTCGTTTAAATATTACAGTGCCATTACATGTTATTAACATCTTGTTCCAAACAAAATATCACACCATAATTTGACACTCTGAGTTCAGATAACCTTGACTGACACAAAATCAAAATATTATTATTATCTTTAAAAAATAAAAATGAAAACGCTTTTTACCAATTTTGGAAGAATCTTTAGGATTTCCAAATAAAAACATAAGAAGCCTGATAGTCTTCAGACTGAACTTCTGATATCCAGAAGACAAAGCAGATTGAAGCTCATACTCATCAATAAACCCACTTCTATCTCGATCAACGTTCTGAAAGCTGCTAACTATATCAGCAGGCGTGCCTGGTGGAAAATACCCGGTCTGTCCTCCAGAGAAAGAAGAGGAGTAGCCATATGGCCTAGGAGGAGGTGCTGCAGAAGAGTAATTAAAGGATGCAGAAGCAGAGGAAGAATAATTGGTTGAGGGTGGAGGGGCAGAAGGGTAATTAGATGACGGAGGAGGAGCGTAAGGGTAATTAGATGACGGTGGAGGGGCGAAACCGTAACTTGAGGGGGGAGGAAAGGCGGACGGGTAATTTGAGGATGGAGGAGGGGCTGAAGGGTAATTGGAAGAAGGAGGAGGGGCAGAAGGGTAATTCGAGGGATGAGCGGAAGGGTAATTAGAGGAGGAAGGAGGGGCGGAAGGGTAATTCGAGGAAGGAGCGGAGGAGTAATTGGTGGAGGGAGGAGGGGCAGAAGGGTAATTAGAGAAGGAAGAGGAGGAGCTTTGGGGGTTTGGTGGAGCTGAAGGGGAGTAATTTGGTGGAGGAGGAGAGTAGTTGTTGTAGGATGACATTATTAATTTCCAGAGTTTGTGTGAGTAGGGTTTTGCTTGAGATGGAAATTGCAATTTTCGCTTTAGAGAAAAGGCGAGGAAGATTCACTGCTGTTCACACTCCAATAAGGAATTGGTTGACATGCTTGGAAAAACTTGGATGCCTAAATCAAAGCCTGGATGCATCCACGCAATTCTTCAAAGGGAGCTGCTGGGAGGCCCAAAAAATGCTGGTGCGAGAATCCGAAGGCGGATAGCGGATATGGTCAAGGTCATTCTGGGCTAAAAGTCTGGCTCACGTTTTGGGCCTTCAAGAATATTTGCTCTTCAAATGCCGTGCGAAACAATAAATATTCTTTGTAAAAATTAATGCAGTCATCTCTTACCCCTGTTTATAAAGTGCTAGTCGACTAGTTTGCTTATTGCTAATTCAACTGTAAGTATTTTTTTAATTAAGAATTATACCGTTGATTTCATAATTTGTTGAAATGCAATACGCCGAAAACCTAAAACAGTTGGATGCTTTGGGGAATTTCGACTTGGTGTATGTTACATGACATTTCAGTTTAGAATAGAAGTAAGTTGAATCGGTAAAAAAAATTGTTCCATGTTGAACAAGTACATATGTATCACATGTGGTGTGGACAACACATGTTATCAATTCTCTAGCATGGATATGGTTATAAGCCATTAATGATTCTTCACTATCTTATGCAACCTTCTTTGGTCCAAGTTATAAATTGGAAAATGATGATGTTTGAAGTAAAATAGTATAACAACAATGTCACTGTAGCTTGAAATGCATGTGAAGGTAAAAGTTGCTCTTCTCATTGATATTTGATTTGTGAATTAAACTACTAAAAAGAATTGCTGAGTTGTTCCAATTGAGAAGTAATGATATATTATGATATAATGTTAACATTTAAAATTTTGCATATTTAATAAATGACTAGTTGAAAACATTTTGTGATCAATAATATATGTCATAATAGTATTTATCTTTATTTCACTAAGTATACCGAGTTTTTTTTTTTTAACTAAGGCAATAAAAATTATAAAATTCTACTTCGGCCAGGGTAATCAAACTCCTAGGGTCGGCCCTGCTACACATGTGGATTTCGATATGTTTATGCATGTACCATTCCATTTATATAGATATATGAATATGATAGCATTTTTTATCGAATTTAAACATTTTACATGACAAAAGTGTTTCTAGATACCATTAGTTATCATTTTTTTATATGCTACTTACCATCAAGTTTTATTTTTTATTCGACCATAGTCAATCATGTGTCTTTGTTTTATAACGGTCTTTTAATACTGTACGACTATTCACTGTCGTTACTCAACATTTATACAGGATATTGCATTGTCGTATGATAATCAAAACAGTAAAAGTAAGTGTTTTGGTGTCTATTTGATAAAATAAAACAATGTATAGCGATAGTAAGTATGTAAGCAACTTTTGTATCATGGTTAATAGTTATGAGAGCCAGAAGTGATTTTCTAGATGGCAATAGTAATATATTAAATCAATGGTTATCATATGGTGATGGGTACTCTTATGTGATAAAAAGGAAACCCTTGTTCATTTTGGGTGGCTTTGAACAGTGTACTAGCATCGCTTCTTGTATGCTTGGAGCACAAGGGGTAAGAAACATGAGAAATTTTATGGAATAATGGTTAGAACATATCCAACAAGGGTATATTCAACCTAGTATTCAACAACAAACTAAAATCATTTTCTAACGGTGAATATTACCATGAATATTCAAGTAATATTCTTAGGCGTCTATTTAATAGACACTTAAGACCGAATGCCTATTAAAATGCCGCCTAGCTTTCACGTGCCTATTAAATAGGCACATGATTTCATACGTCTATTTAATAGGCCCTTGAAACCTATTCGTCTATTAGATAGACGCTCAACCTCAACGGCCATAAAACGGCTATTTTCTCCTCCAACGACTACTTCCATTCACACATCCACAAATAACCCACTTTCAATCTTCAAAACACATCACATTCTACACCACTTCTTCTACCAAATAATTTTAAGTCTTATACCAAATTCAATTCGTAAAATGTATTCACCATTCAAAGTGTTCACACACACATCAAGTTCACGTAATTTCGTGATTAAAGACGATAATGGGCAGAATGAAAGACCTCTTAGCCTGCATTCATTCAATTCATAGTAAAGTGAAGAAGATTAAGTTGTGTTACGTTTATCTCATTATTCTAAATATTCGTAATGGCCAAAGCGGTGATAGGTTTTAAAGAGCAGTAATGGATTCCTACAACCAAAAACATCCAGACAAAACACGATCTGTGTCAGCGATCCAAGGTCAATTCAAAGAAATTAATCGACAAACTCAATTTTATGAATTGTAGATCACAAAATTAAGAAAGTGAAGCCTGGTGGAATGGGAGGCAAAGATTGGTTGGTATGTTTCTTAATTTTCCTTTCCACATTAATTCAATTTTGAATTTTTATTTTGTTACATTTTTCTATTAGAAAAAATTGGCGAATGTACGATTCTTAAAGTTATTTGCAAGGGAAAATTGTATTAAAACCCATACCATTACCAATTTGGAAATTGTCATGAGACGTTGTGTAACATCTCATATTTTGAAGTGTCATTATATGAGAAACTAATTAATAAAAAGAACTTATTAATTATAACTAAATGAATTTAATTTGAAAAATAGGAGGGGAATATTATAATGAAGGGATTAAGGTATTAAAATTCTCCATCGGGGTTTTAAGTATTTACTCTGCAGTAGTCACATCTCTCATATGCTTACCATTTCTCTTCATCTTGTTAGCAATTGTCATAACACGAGCAAAGTAACCGGTGACTATTTTCATCTCTAGCACCTCGAAAATCCTCCTTTTTCCTGGGAGAATCAGTTGCTAAACTCTATCATTGCCTTTAAATTTCTTTTCTGTGGAATCTTGAATCTGCTTTAAGGTATGCTTCTCTAAGTTATGTTCAAGAATTACTCGATTAAGCTATTAATAAGGCTAAGCTATAAATGGATTTTTAGCCCAAGCCCAAATTGTTAACCCTTACATCCATTAACCGCATCATTCACTTGTTCGTTCTTCGTTTCATTAATAACAAAATAAAATCTAAGATCGGCCACTATTAATAAGGGACAAGAAATGAAAACGAGATAGAGTAAATCAAGCTTTCATCCCAAAAAAGAAAAAGGATTTCAACAAGGTTTTAAATTCTAGGTGAGTAATACTACCCTTTCTTCCCATTCAAACCTGTTTGAGTTTGAATTTGAAGTGTTTTAATGATTTGAATGATAATAGATATGTTTTGGAAATGATAGAATTAATTTATACATGTTTGAGAGTAGGATATCATATTTTTTTTGATATGATCAAGAGAAAAATGTGAGGTAGCCATTTCTAAATACTTTGAAATTTTAATATGTTGTTTATCAAATTAAAATAGAGATGGGTTTTAATTTTAATAATTTTTGGATAGGAAAATTAATTATTTTGAATTATCTAAGTTGAAAATGAGAAAACTCGGCTGTGAATGAATACCTAAAAGCATTAAATTTAATATTTTGATTTGAATTTTGTATAGGAGGCAAAAAATGTGCTTTCGATTTTTTATGAATTTTTGGGAATTTTCTTGTCATTTTTCAACTCATTATGAATTAAATGGTAAGGAGTAAATCACCTTAATTAACAAAATGATTAAGGAGAGTGATTAATTAAGGCATGATTAAAATAAGGAAATTCTACTATTGTAACACCCCTAACTTTCATAACATTATTCAGGACATTTAATTAGATAAATTAAATAGAATAATGAAAATATTAAGTGATAAAGAGATTGAAATTTGAATAAATTTAGGTAGTCGTGCTTGTTAATAAGAATGAGTTTAAAATAATGGTTTATAGACTAATAAAATTATGTACGGGTAAAATGGGATTTAGGGTCTGTTTTGTGTTTTTTACTAAGTAAAATTCATCCCCGTCCTAGGGATGATCCATCTGTTTCTATGATTAAATAATCAGTGGATAAGGGTAATGTTAATGGTTTTAGACCTTGGGCCAATTCTTTTACTTTTTATATTAGTTTTGTATCTTCTAAATTAAATTATATTTTTTCGTTTGAGCTGCTTTATTATATAGTGGCCCAATATATTTTGACAAATTTTGTATGAATGGTCTAACATGGTTTATTAATCCCAAAATGGATTATGGTTGTTTAAGATTTTCAAATTTATCCGGGAATTCTAGTATTTTTCTCGTAATGTGTGGTTGTAATTCTATGTTTCCTTTTCCTATTATGCATCTTAAAAAACTTATTTTATTTTTGAATAATTCTATTTTCTTTTCGGATATTATTAATCCATTGGCTTAGAATAATTTAAGGACTGTATGTAAATGAGATATATGTTCATTTTTAGTTTTAGAAAAAATTAATATATCATCGATGTAAACGCATGTAAAGTTACTACAGTGTTTAAATATGTTATCCATTTTCCTTTGGAATATTTGAGGTGCGTTCTTAAGTCCAAATGACATTACTAACCATTCATAATGTCATTCACTACAGGTAAAGGCAGTCCAATGTATAGAATCCAGATGCATTTTAACCTGCCAAAATATGATTTTAAGTCAAATTTTGAAAACCAGTTTTTATTTTGTATTTTATTTATTAACACATCTTTACCCGGTATACAATAACCGTCTTCATTAGTGTTATCATTAAGTCTAGTGTAGTCCATAACCATTCTAGATTGTCTTCTTTTTCTTTCTGATTCTTTTTGAACTATAAATGCAATTTTTTTGTGTCTAGAGTCTGTTTTTCTAATTATTTTAACTTTGTTAATATATTTATATGCATTTTGAATTCATCTATCATCCAGTTGTCATATTTTAGTTGTTTGGTTTTAATTGTTATATCGGGATTTATTATATCTAATTTATAGTATATATTGTTTCTTTCCCAGTGTTTTAATGGATTTTCTCCTATAATTTCTATTTTTTCTAGTCTGCTTATTATTTGATCTATATCATCATTGGATAAGAGGATATTACTTATTTTAGCTAGGTAAATTAATTCAAAATAATTATCTATATCTTCATCTTCCTGTTCTAAATTGTCTTGTTCAATTGTGTTTTGGTTTATGTGTTGATAGGAATATGGTATTTCACAGTTACATTCTTTTTGTATTTCTTTTTCTGTGGCTATACTTCCACCTCCTTTTCAAGTGTATACTCTGATAATATAGGTGTGAGAGTTGTTTTCTTGGATATTTGTGAGTAATATTTATTTAAAGAAAAATGTCCATTGTCGCTAAGTAAAAAGTTTAATCCAAGTATTAAGTTTATACTTCCTAAAATTAATTTTGTGACCCATAGTTGTTTTGAGGAATAATGTTGAGACCATTGGTTACAGGTATTTTGGAATCTTAATTGAGCATTAGTAACTATATTTGTGATTATTGTAGATGTTCCATCAATCTGGATACTTTGTTTTGGTTTAGATGCTTTTGTTACCAAATATTGTAGTATTAAATCAGAATTTATTATAGAACTAGTGGCTCGAGTATCAATAAATGCTAAGAGTTGGATTTCTAGTCCTTTTATATTAATCATGGTTAATATTCTAAGTTCTTTGATATTATCTGTATTGCAAATTAATGGGATTTATATTGGTTTATCGATACTATTGAGATTATTCGGTGGAATTTCTTCTATAATTTCTTTTCCTTTGTTGTTTTGGTTTATTTTTGATAGGGTTGTTTTTATTTCATCTATTTCGATTTCAAAGTTATTTATTCTATCTTCAAAATCTTTATTCTGTCTTCATTTATCTTATTTTTATCTGTATAATTTAATTTTCTTTCATTTGGTATGTTTAAATTAAAGTGTTTTTCTGCACATAGATAACATATTTTTGTGGTGCATTTTTTGCATTTGAATTTTTTATCAAAGGCTGGATACCACGGACAAAAATAACATTTTGTTGTATCAGTCCCCATTTTGTATTTAAATTCGTGGATACATACATCGTGAAAAATTAGATTTAAGAATTGTTCTGTATAATCTATTTGGTTTATTTGATTTTTAGTCAATTCTTCTATTAGAGAATAATATGAATTATAAGGAAAATCTTGTTCTTCTAATCCTTCTAAAGAGACTATGGAATATATAGTAGAAGTTTCAGAGACATCCGAGGTTACTTCTATTAAATCTTCTTTAACAGAATCTATTAAGTTTGATTCCCTTGTAAATAAATTATGTTTCTTAAGACATGCTGATGATAAATGTCCTTTTTCATTACATGCAAAGCATGTGATTGTATTTTATAAGTTTTTCTTGCATTATATTTTCTGACATGTTTTGTTTTGTTTAAATAAGGTTTTTTTAGCCATTGATTTTCTTAAATAATATTTTTTAGTGTAATTCTTTTTGAGTTTTTGTTTTCTAATTATAGGATTTTTGATCCATATTGTTGTGGAGTACATATTTGAGATAGAATCCATAATTCTTTTGTTTTAATTCTCTTTGATTTTGTACGTAAGTGCATTTCTTTTTTAGTTCAGAAATTATATGTGTTATTTTTATTCCAATATTATCATATGTTTTAGGAATAGTAGGGTACATGGCATTTCATGATTTATGGATTTCTTTTCCTAAATCTTCTGGTAATTTGGAGAATAACCTATCTCCTATTTCTTTTGAATAATAGTTTCCAGATGTTGTCGCATTGTATAAAAATTCATTAAGAAATTTAATTATATGTTTTCAATCTAAAAGTTGTACTTGTTCCAAATCTCTCATTGCTTCTTGTTGTCTTAAGGTTAGTCTTGTACTGATTTCTCTTCCAGTTATTATTATATGGATTAGGTAAGCAAAGTTGTATATATTTCCTCCATGTGCTACTAGAGAGGCTACACATTTCTTTTGCTACATCTCCTAAATAATTTTCTGCTATTCTTACCATTTCTTCTCCTATGTTAATATTTGGATGTTTTACTGTATAATCTCGTGCTATAGCAGCAGTCCATTGTTCTAAATAGGTGTCTAGTAATTGTGGGTGACATTCCATAACATTGTGAATTACAGAATTTGTTTCGAAAAACGTAATTCCTGTTAGTAATCTTTTTCCTATAGTTCTTAGATTTTTGTTTTCATTTGTATAAGGTTTTACATTTGTTCTAGGAGGATGTCCTAAGGGGTATAACATTGTATCAAGTATTTTTCTAGGTAAGTTATGGTAGAACTTTCATCTTGTGCTTCCATCAAATCTACATGTTCGCTAATTAATTCTTCTTCAATTAAATGTTTATTATTATTTTTTATGAACTTATTAGAGTCTTCTAAAAAGGTATCTAATGTTTGTATTGTTTTAATTCGTATATTGTTTTCATCATCAATATAGACAAAGGTGTTATTATCTATTTGGTTATCTTGTCTGAGTTTTTGTTCTAATTCAAACAACTCAGATGGTTCAAGTAATAGTCCTAGTTCCTTTGGGTATATAATTTTATCCATTATAATTTTTTTGTAATTCTAAGGCTGATTCATCATCTGTATCATTTTCTTGTTGGTTTGAAGGACCATAATCTTTCAACCTTAATGACATAGCTCCATTGGGATAGGTATATGTTACCATATCATTTGGTTTTAACATCTGCGCATTTTTATTTGGATTTTGTATGGTCCATTCATGTCCTGCTAACATTGAAGAGTCAATTTCCATTGGTCTTAGAAATGTAATTCCTGTTGATGTTAGTGTCTTTATTACTTCATCTAGTTTTATTTTAATTTTTGGAGTATATCTAGTCATGCATTTTCCTATAAATATTATATCTAGAAGGATATTCTTTCCATTAAATTGTTCAAATCCTTTTGGTTGTTTTATTATTTTTATATGTTTATAAAAATCTGATAATGTCATTGTAAAGTTTGGTGAGATATAAACAATACCTATATTATTGTTCATATCTACTTCTATGGTTCCAAAAATTCCTTTATCTAGTTCCTTATGTCTATCATCTACAAGTACAATCAATAATTTAGCTCCTACTTTTTATCGTATTAATCCTCTTATTCCTATTACTGTTAATCCTAGGTGGATTAATTTATATTTCTATATTTTTCATTTTTTAGTTTCGTCTGCTGACATTAAGTTGATAGTTGCTGGTTTTAATCACATACAGAAAATATTTCTTCTCTGTGATGTCTATATAAACCTTTATTAATAGTGGATATATCTGTTCTATATAATTTTCTAGGATTTAGGGCATTTAGCTGTTTATTTGAAAATACTTCTAAATCATTGTCTATATCTATTATTTCTTCTAGTTGGGATTGTGAACTAACTGATCTTCTTAAGGTACTATCTATCCAGTTATTCGAAGAAAAGTTATTATTTTCTATAGGTCTTTCCATAATGGTTCTAGAAGTTCCTGTAAAAGGTCTTATGTTCATTGTATCTGATCTAATTTTTTAAAAGTCAAATAGCTTATTTTGGTTTATTTGTTTTTGTTTGAATCAAGTTCAGAAGTTCCTAGATTCAAGTTTGATATTCTTTTTGTTAATTGGTTAATATCATAGTCTTTTTCTTGTGTGGATTTATTCATATTAATTATTTGTTTATCCATTAAGTCTAACCTATCATGTAGTTGGGTTATCATTGCAATAATTGTGATACACATTAGGCATATTGCATTGTCTGATTTGGCTGTAAAAGCATCTTTATTATATCCTGCAGATAAACTTTCATTTTGTTTATGTATCCTGTTGACATAAGTCGTAGCTTCTGTATACCATTTGTTATCATAACCCATATTAATTTAATTGTATATATTTAATTTCTTGTAACATTTGTTCAATTTTTTGAATTTGTGATTCAATGTATTTTTTATCTGTTTCAAATTGGTTTTTAATTTGTAAAATTAAATCTATGGATTGTAATTCAACTTCCTTCGGTTTATTTTCTTCTATCATTTGTTTTATGGAAAGTATGTCTTGTTTATCAGGAAAGCTTTTAAGATTTATTGCTTTAATTTTTTTGGTAAGCTTTTATAAGGTTGTATCAAAACCGTCCATCTTTTGCACAGATATTCTTAAGTAATTTTGATTATCACTTACTTGTTGTAATTTTTTATTCCTTGATACTATACTAGCTGAAATGAGATGTACTAAGTTATAGAACTTTTCGATATATTGTTGTAAAGAATCTCCTAATTCTATTATTAAATCTATGATAGAATTTAAATGCTGACATGCAGAATGTAATATATGTTTGAAATTGTTATCTGTTATGTAGCATATATATGTTTGCTTATTTGATGAAATAATTTTCCTAATAGATTCATTATTTCAATATAAAGATAATCAATTTTTCTGTAGTATGTGTTTATAGATTGTGCCTTATTCATATGTCTGGGTATCTAAAAGAAAGGATATTATTAAAATAATTTATATTAAATTTATTTCAAAAACGTAGGTTGCTATGAAGTTTATTATATAATTTCATATAGGATTCTTAATATAGAACAACAAATTTTTCATTATTTGATCTTTTTCAGCTCTGATACCAAAAATACAAGGGTGGTAATAATATAAGAAAAGAAACCTTGGTGGGATCTTGTAAGTTTTCTACCCAAAGGTGCACTAAGTAAATTATAAGTCAAGAATTAAGAACTCTAAAATGCATGTTTAGAAGCCTGCTAATTTTTGACTCGTAATTTTGTTTCTTTACCAATCCCTGTATAAGTCCATCCAATCTTTGTATAAATCCATATCTAAGTAATATAAATCTTGTTATTCTTCAATTTGTTGTTTAAGTATTTGTCTGTATGTTTCGCAAAATTTTAAAAATGTTCTATCTATTATTGGTCTTTGTACTTCTTTAGAATTAGTTAATATCATATTCCTATTTATACTACAAATAGTATGGTACAAGTCTAATTCTTGATCATCTGTTAGGTCTATTATTTCACTTGTATGTTTATTTTTAAAGATATTTACTATTTCATATTGGTATCTTTCAGATAAGTTCGGTCCTTTCATTATATAGATTATTTTAGCTATAAATTTTTCTTCTAAATGTTGTTCTAATATTTCCATATCAGTTTCTGAAAAGGAGAAGTATATTTTGTGAAGAATTTGGTATGTAATAAAAAAAGGTTGTTTTTTTTATGAGAAGGATAAGCATAAGTCTTTGTAATATTCGAAAAAGTTGGTTTCAAGCATGGTTACTGTTTATCTTCTTCCTCTTTACTATCCCTAGTACATAGTCATGTTGCAGTTGTTATTTTGATGATTTAAGATTATTGAATCCTCACCTTTTCATCCTAGTCTACTATTTTCCCCTAATACAGTCATTCGCCTAAAAACGGGTACTTCTTTAAGATTAACGGACTTACGTCTTTTGGATAGCATAATCTTAAATAGTTAAATAACAAGAAACAACATCTTATGTACGTAAGTGAATCTAAAGAGAAACAGATTACATACCTGAAAGCCCCTTTTTCTTTCTTGAAAGACTTATACTTAGGAAGGTTAGTTGTAGAACATCAGGGAAACCGCCATTAAAAGAGAAAGCTTTTTTCACAAACTTGCTTATAATACAATTCTAGTTTTTCTATATCTCTTACACCATATACTCACTCATACTTATAGGCAGGATAGAAGCTGCTAGATACATGCTTTTACAAATATCAATAAAGAAAAGCGCATTATTGCAGATAATGGCCAGCACACCTAACACTTTTACATAAAGAAAAATGCATTGCAAAAAAAAGCCAACATAACAATATAGTACAAGAGGTGGAGAAGAATAAATGCTTTATATCACATCTTCTGAATAAGTGGATGCTTTTTGTCACATTTTCTGAAATGAGTGGATGGTTATGCTTTCTGTCACATCTTCTGGAATAAGTGGATGCTTACGCTTTTACATATCTTCAGTGCTTTGAACAGATATCTTGTCATCTTCTTTGGATTTGTTGATTCTTTTGAAACTAGTTATCATATTTGGTTTGGGGTGAAAGACATCAAATATTCGAAAACGTGGACCAAACTCTTTAATGGTTTTACCAATATATATCTTCATAATTGGTGATTCTGAATATAATATAAGTTCTTTGTCTTCCTTATCCTCCCATCCTTGGTTTGTACCAAGAACATATGCTCTATATCATTCATAATTCTGTTCTGTTATTAAATTGGTAGAACAATTATGTGGCACAAAGTTTTTATCCCATAAGGGATAATTTAAATCGAAATTATATGCTTTTACTTTGACTAAGTGTCTGGCTGGGTCAAAGGTAGTTTTTCCAAAATGTGGTGGAATGGTTTTTACTTCTAAGCATATTTCGGTATCAAGTATTTCAGAAAAAATAACCTGCTATGTTCCCCAATGGCTTCAAAAGTTCAGCCTGTGTCCATCCTTCTATGTAGATTTGCTTGGAAAACCATAATTTATTAAGGTTGGAGGGTCATAGGTTGAACCTTCATGAACTAAGTACTTGTAAAGAGATAGTTTCAAACTTATCCGAGGAATGGAGGCCAGAACAGTGCATCTACATTCGGTCATAAATCCTGAATAGTCTTTGTATTGGTTTGTGCATGGGATGTTTCTATTTCTGATGATTTCCCAATTTATTTGTAGTCCTTCAAATCTTATTTTTTGATATGCTTGACAGGAAAGTGTACATCTTCTAATATCTGGTTGCATTTAGGTCAAGAGGATGTTGGAGGAAGCATAGTTCCCTGTTTAGTTGGATTGGGAATGTTGGGTTATATGTTTCTGGTCTGATAATTTTTTGAGGTGGTGGAACATGAGTTCCTAGGTTTATCATTTTCCTTGGGGTTTCTTTTGTGGCATTAGAATATGAAGGTTTTAGGCTTATTTCTGAGGTTGTTCCTGCTTCTTCTTTTATCAGCTTGCCTTGAGAAATATTTTGCAAAATCTTAAATGTATCAGAAATTATGTAATCATCTCCTAATTTCTTATGTATAGCTGCTTTTGCAGCTTCCATATTATAGTATCCTTTAAATAAAGGCATACAACATTTAGGATTCTTTTCTATGTAGTGTATTTTTACTGATATTTCTTCCCATGACGCATATATTCCTGCATCAAGACCATTAAACAAGCAGTAATGGGTAAAGGCTTGTTTACCTTTATTGAGTGCAGTGAATTGTTCTACTAAGGTATATAATATGCTAAGTTTTTTCTTGTTATTTTGGACAGTAGGGTAAATTCCATAAGTTATCCAAAATATTTTATTGCTCATCTGTGAGTAGAGCTTGTGTTATAATTTGTTAGCTGGACCATATGTCTTCAGAAATTTGATTTTTTGATTTTGCTCCATGTTTATATCTGTATGTTTTTCCTGAAAATACTGAATAAGTATTCTATGTTTTATCCATTTATCAGTATGTAAAGTAAGTGGTATGTCGACAATATTTTCTCTTTCTAGAAGTATTCTAGAGAGAATGTCTGGGATTATATTTGTTTTTCCTTTTATGTGTTCCCAAACAATTTTGGTTCCACAATTAAGGATTTTGTGTCTGAATTTTACCCATCTATTATTTGTTGTACCTCTTTCCTTTTTATTATCTGCATATTTTACTATTGCTTCGCAGTCAGTTCTGATAGTAATTTCTTTTTGAGATATAATAAATAATTTAAATGATCCAAGAACATAAATAATAGCAAGTAATTCATAATCTAAAAAAGTTATATATTCTTTTTCTTTAAAAGTTCCTGCTACATATTTTTTTGGTGGATTTAGGGCCTGTTTTGTTTTTTTACTAAGTAAAATTCCTCCCCATCCTAGGGACGATCCACCTGTTTCTATGATTAAATAATCAGTGGATAATGGTAACGTTAATGGTTTTAGACCTTGGGCCAATTCAACCTTAGTGGGATCTTATAAGTTTTCTACCCAAGGGTGCACTAAGTAAATTATAAGTCGAGAATTAGGAACTCTAAAATGCATGTTTGGAAGCCTTCTAATTTTTGACTCATAATTTTGTTTCTTTACCAATCCCTGCATAAGTCCATCCAATCTTTGTATAAATCCATATCTAAGTAATATAAGTCTCACTGTTCTTTAATTTGTTGTTTAAGTATTTGTTTGTAGGTTTCACAAAATTTTAAAAATGTTCCATCTGTCATTGGTTTTTGTACTTCTTTAGAATTAGTTAATATCATATCCCTATTTATACTGCAAACTGTGTGGTATAAGTCTAATTCTGGATTATTTGTTAGGTCTATTATTTCACTTATATTTTATTTTTAAAGATATTTACTATTTCATATTGGTGTCTTTCAGATAAGTTCAGTCCTTTCATTATACACATTATTCCAGCTATAAATTTTTCTTCTAAATGTTTTTCTAATATTTCCATATCAGTTTCTGAAAAGGGGAAGTATATCTTATGAAGAATTTTGATATGTAATAAAAAAGGTTGTTCTTTTTTATGAGAAAGATAAGCATAAGTCTTTGTAATATTCGAAAAAGTTGGTTTCAAGCATGGTTACTGTTTGTCTTCTTTCTCTTTACTATCCCTAGTACATAGTCATATCGCAGTTATTATTCTAATTATTTAAGATTATTGAATCCTCACCTTTTCATTCTAGTCTACTATTTTCCCTTAATACGGTCGTTCGCCTAAAAACGGGTACTTCTTTAAGGTTAGCGGACTTACGTCTTTTGGACAACATAATCTTAAATAGTTAAATAACAAGAAAAAGAATTCTGATATGCGTAAGTAAATCTAAAGAGAAACAGATTGCATACCTGAAAGCTCCTTTTTCTTTTTTACAAGACTTAAACTTAGGAAGGTTAGTTGCAGAACATCAGGGAAACCGCCATTAAAAGAGAAAGCTCTTTCCACAAACTTGCTTATAATACAATTCTGGTTTTTCAATATCTCTTACACCAGATACTCACTCATACTATAGGCAGGATAGAACCTACTAGATGCATGCTTTTACAAAAATATCAATAAAGAAAGGCGCATTATTGAAGATAATGGCCAGCACATCTAATAAGTTTACATAAAGAAAGACGCACTACAAAAAGAAAAGGCCAACATAATAATATAGTACAAGAGGTGGAGAAGAATAAATGTTTTATGTTACATCTTTTGAATAAGTGGATGCTTTTTGTCATAGTTTCTGGAATGAATGGATGGTTATGCTTTCTGTCACATCTTCTGGAATAAATGGATGCTTACGCTTTTACATATCTTCAGTGCTTTGCACAGATATCTTGTCATATTCTATGGATTTGTTGATTCTTTTGAAATTAGTTATCATATTTGGTTTGGGGTGGAGGACATCAAATATTCTAAAATGTGGATCAAACTCTTCAATGGTTTTACCAATGTATATCTTCATAATTGGTGATTCCGAAAATGACATAAGTTCTTTGTCTTCCTTATCCTCCCATCCTTGGTTTGTACCAAGAACATATGCTCTATATCGTTCATAATTCTATTCTGTTATTAAATTGGTATAACAATTATGTGGCACAAAGTTTTTATCCCATAAGGGATAATTTAAATCAAAATTATATGCTTTTACTTTGACTAAGTATCTGGCTGGGTCAAAGGTAGTTTTTCCAAAATATGGTGGAATGGTTTTTACTTCTAAGCATATTTCTGTATCAAGTATTTCAGAAAAATAATCTGTTATGTTCCCTAATGGCTCTGGAAGTTCAGCATATGTCCATCCTTCTATGTAGATTTGCTTAACAAATCCATAAGTTATTAAGGTTGGAGGGTCATAGGTTGAACCTTCGTGAACTAAGAACCTGTAAAGAGATAGTTTCAAACTTATCTGAGGAATGGAGGCCATAATAGTGCATCTACATTCGGTCATAATTTCTGAACAGTCTTTGTATTGGTTTGTGCATGGGATGTTTCTATTTTTGATGATTTACCAATTTATTTGTAGTCCTCCGATCTTCTTTTCTATTATGCTTGACAGGAAAGTGTAAATCTTCTTATATTCAGTTGCATTTAGGTCAAGAGGATGTTGGAGGAAGTATAGTTCCCTGTTTAGTTGGTCTGGGAATGTTGGGTTATATGTTTCTGGTATGATAATTTTTTGAGGGGGTGGAACAGGAGTTCCTAAGTTTATCATTTTCCTTTGGGTTTCTTTTATCGCATTGGCATATGAAGGTTTTAGGCTTATGTCTGAGGTTGTTCCTGCTTCTTCTTTTATCAGCTTGCCTTGAGAAATATTTTGCAAACTCTTAAATGTATTAGAGATTATGTAATCATCTCCTAATTTCTTATGTATAGCTGCTTTTGCAGCTTCCATATTATAGTATCCTTTAAATAAAGGCATACCGTATCTAGGATTCTTTTCTATGTAGTGTATTTTTATTAATATTTCTTCCCATGATGCATATATTCCTGCATCAGGACCGTTAAACAAGTGGTAATGGGTAAAGGCTTGTTTACCTTTATTGGGTGTAGTGAATTGTTCTACTAAGGTATATAATATTCTAAGTTTTTTCTTGTTATTTTGGACAGTAGTTGGTAAATTCCATAGGTTATCCAAAATATTTTGTTGCTCATCTGTGAATAGAGCTTGTGCTACAAATTTTTAGCTGGACCATTTTTCTTCAAAAATTTGTTGTTCTGATTTTGCTCCATATCTATATTCGTATGTCTTTCTTGAAAATACTGAATAAGTATTCTATGTTATATTGGATATATGAAGCATATGTTTATCAGTATGTAATTAAGTGGTATGTCGACAATATTTTCTCTTTCTAGAAGTATTCTATAGAGAATGTCTGGGATTATATTTGTTTTTCCTTTTATGTGTTCCCAAACAATTTTGGTTCCATAATTAAGGATTTTGTGTCTGAATTTTACCCATCTATTATTTGTCTTACCTCTTTCCTTTTTATTTTACCCATCTATTATTTGTCTTACCTCTTTCCTTTTTATTATCTGCATATTTTACTATTGCTTCGTAGTCAGTTCTAATAGTAATTTCTTTTTGAGATATAATAAATAATTTAAATGATTCAAGATAATAAATAATAGCAAGTAATTCGTAGTCTAAAGAAGTCATATATCCTTTTTCTTTAAAAGTTCCTGATGAGTATCTACATGTTTTTCGGTGGATTTTGGGTCTATTTTGTGTTTTTTACTAAATAAAATTCCTCCCCATCCTAGGGATGATCCATCTGTTTCTATGATTAAATAATCAATGGATAATGGTAATGTTAATGGTTTTAGACCTTGGGCCAATTCTTTTATTTTTTGTATAGTTTTATATCTTCTAAATTAAATTCTCCTTTTCCCTTTGGGCTAGCTTTATTATATAGTGGCCCAATATATTTTAATAAATTTTGTATGAATGGTCTAGCATAGTTTATTAGTCCCACAAAGGATTGTAGTTATTTAAGATTTTCTAACTTGTCCGAGAATTTTAGTATTTTTCTCGTAATGTGTGGTTGTAATTCTATGTGTCCTTTTTCTATTATGCATCCTAAAAAATTATTTTATTTTTGAATAATTCTATTTTCTTTTTGGATATTATTAATCCATTGCCTTCGAATAATTTAAGGACTGTATATAAATGAGATATACATTCATTTTTAGTTTTAGAAAAAACCAATATATCATCGATGTAAACGCATGTAAAGTTACTATAGTGTTTAAATATGTTATCCATTTTCCTCTGGAATATTTGAGGTAAGTTCTTAAGTCCAAATGGCATTACTAACCATTCATAATGTCCTTCACTATAGGTAAAGGCAGTCCAAGGTATATAATCTGGATGCATTTTAACCTGCCAAAATCCTGATTTTAAGTCAAATTTTGAAAACCAATTTTCATTTTGTATTTTTTTATTAACACGTCTTTGTCCAGTATACAATAACTGTCTTCGTTAGTGTTATCATTAAGTCTAGTGTAGTCCATAACCATTCTGCATTGTCCTCTTTTTCTTTCTGATTCTTTTTGAAATATAAATGTAGCTGTACTGTGTATAGAATCTGTTTTTCTAATTTTTTAACTTTGTTAATATATTTATATGAATTTTGAATTCATCTATCATCTAGTTATCATATTTTGGTTATTTGGTTTTGATTGTTATATCGGGATTTATTATATCTAATTTACAGTAGATATTGTTTCTTTCCCATTGTTTTAATGGATTTTCTCCTGTAACTTCTATTTTTTCTAGTCTGCTTATTATTTGATCTATATCATCATTGGATATGAGGATATTACTTATTTTAGCTAGGTAAATTAATTCAAAATAAGTATCTATATCTATAACATCATCTTTCTGTTCTAAATTGTCTTGTTCAATTGTGTCTTGGTTTATGTGTTGATAGGAATATGGTATTTCACAGTTACATTCTTTTTGTATTTCTTCTTCTACGGGTATACTTCCATCTCGCTTTTCAAGTGTATACTCTGATAATATAGGGGTGAGAGTTGTTTTCTTGGATATTTGTGAGTAATATTTATTTAAAGAAAAATGTCCATTGTCGCTAAGTAAAAAGTTTAATCCAAGTATTAAGTTTATACTTCCTAAAATTAATTTTGTGACCCGTAGTTGTTTTGAGGAATAATGTTGGGACCATTGGTTACAGGTATTTTGGAATCTTAATTGGGCATTAGTAATTATATTTGCGATTATTGTAAATGTTCCATCAAACTGGATACTTTGTTTTGGTTCAGAGGCTTTTGTTACCAAATATTGTGGTATTAAATCAGAATTTATTGTAGAACTAGTGGCTTCAGTATCAATAAATGCTAAGAGTTGGATTTCTAGTCTTTTTATATTAATCATGGTTAATAATCCGAGTTCTTTTATATTATTTGTATTTTAAAATAATGGGATTTGTATTCGTTTATCGATATTACTGAGATTATTCAGTGGAATTTCTTCTATAATTTCTTTTCCTTAATTGCTTTGGTTTATTTTTGATAGGGTTGTTTTTATGTAATCTATTTCGATTTCAAAGTTATTTATTCTCTCTTCGAGAATCTTTATTCTGTCTTCATTTATCTTATTTTTATCTGTATAATTTAATTTTCTTTCATTTGGTATGTTTACATTAAAGTGTTTTTCTGCACATAGATAATATATTTCCGTGATGCATTTTTTGCATTTGAATCTTTTATCAAAGGTACCATGGACAAAAATAACATTTTGTTGTATCAGTCCCCATTTTGTATTTAAATTTGTGGATACATACTTCGTGATTCATTAGATTTAAGAATTGTTCTGTATAATCTATTTGATTTATTTGATTTTTAGTCAATTCTTCTATTAGAGAAAAATATGAATCAGAAGGCAAATCTTGTTCCTCTAATCCTTCTAAAGAGACTATGGAATATATAGTAAAAGTTTCAGAGACATCTGAGGTTACTTTTATTAAATCTTCTTTAATAAAATCAATTAAGTTTGATTCCCTTGTAAATAAATTATGTCTCTTTGGACATGCTGATGATAAACGTCCTTTTTCATTACATGCAAAGCATGTGATTGTATTAGTATATGTTTTTCTTGGATTATATTTTCTGACATGTTTTGCTTTATTTAAATAAGGTTTTTAGCCATTGATTTTCTTAAATAATATTTTTTAGTGTAATTATTTTTGGGTTTTTTTTCTTCTAATTATAGGATTTTTTGATTCATATTGTTGTGGAGTATATATTTGAGAGCAGGACCCATAATTCTTTTGTTTTAATTCTCTTTGTATTTTTATGTAAGTGCATTTCTTTTTTAGTTCGGAAATTATATGTGTTATTCTTATTCCAATATTATCATATGTTTTGGGAATAGTGGGATACATGTCATTCCATGATTTATGGATTTGTTTTCCTAAATCTCCTGATAATTTGGAGAATAACCTATCTCTTATTTCTTTTGAGTAATAGTTTCCAGATATCGCCGCATAGTATAAAAATTCTGTAAGAAATTTTATTATATGTTTCCAATCTAAAAGTTGTATTTGTTCCAAATCTCTCATTGCTTCTTGTTGTCTTAAGGTTAGTCCTGTATTGACTTCTCTTCTAGTTATTATTCTATAGATTAGGTAAG
This sequence comes from Allium cepa, assembly GCA_030765085.1. NCBI lineage: Eukaryota > Viridiplantae > Streptophyta > Magnoliopsida > Asparagales > Amaryllidaceae > Allium > Allium cepa. Next base: position 256,877,195 of record CM060929.1, read on the forward strand.
CAAAGTTATATATATTTCCTCCCTATTCTACTACAGAGCTACTTCATCAGGGAAATTACTTTTATATGCTTCCCGCATTCCTTTTGCTACATCTACTAAATAACTTTCTACTGTTCTTACCATTTCTTCTCCTATGTTAATATTTGGATGCTTTGCTGTATAATCCCTTGCTATAGCAGCAATCCATTGTTTTAAATAAGTGTCTAGTAATTGTGGGTGACATTCCTTAACATTGAGAATTACAGAATTTGTTCCAAAACACGTAATTTGTGTTGGTAATCTTTTTCTTATAGTTCTTAGATTTTTTATTTTCATTTGTATAAGGTTTTACATTTGTTCTAGGAGGATGTCCTATGGGGTATAACATTGTATCAGGTGATTTTTCCGGGTAAGTTATGGTAGAACTTTCATCTTGTGCTTCCATCAAATTTATTTATTCAGTATATTCGCTAATTAATTCTTCTTCAGTTAAATGTTTATTATTATTTTTTATAAACTTATTAGAGTCTTCTGAAAAGGTATCTAATGTATGTATTGTTTTAACTCTTATATTATTTTCATCATCAATATAGACAAATGTGTTATTATCTAACTGGTTTCTTTTCTTAATATATATATATATATATATATATATATATATATATATATATAAGTTTACCCTTAAGCCATTCACACTCATTTTCCCACGAAAGAAAACCGTAAGAAAAAGAAGAGAAAGGCTGGTCATTAATAAGAAGAGAAGAAGAGAATTTCAAAGAAAAAGTTAAAGAATTAAAGAGGGGAATAATTCTTATCTCAATCCATTTTCCTTACCAAAGATTAAGGTGAATAATAATATCTATCTTTATTCGTTGAATATATGTTTCCGATTTAAGTTTGAATTCATATATATAATGTTTGATGATGCTATGCTTGAATTATGGTTTGTTTAAATTTAAACAAGATTGTTTAAATGATGTTTCATACGGTTTTAAACCAAAACCATGTGATATTGATGTCTAAATGCCATAGAAAAATTTTATGTTATGCAAAACATGATTTTAGAGTTGGGTTTTAAGTTTGATAATTTTCCAAGCTATGGAAATATTATTAAGAATTTTTAAATGAGATATAACAAGTTGGTTGATATTCTATTTCAAAAAAATATATTGAGAATTTGGGTCTGAAATTTTGATATGTTAGATAACATGATCAAATAAATTTCTATGATTTTTGGAAATTTTTCTTAAGTGGTTTGATATACAAAATAAATTATTTTGAGAAGAAGATTAAAATGATTTACATATAAATAAAATGGAAGGTTTTATCTGTAAAAGTTTAAGTTTGATAGTTATCCAAAAACAAAAAGGTGGTTAGTTTTGAAAAACATTGGAAAAGTTAAGGCAACCAATAAGAAATTTACACGTCGACGAGTTAGTTTATATAAGTTGCTTAATTTAGAATTTAACCTAGAAAAACAGGTTCATCTCTATTCAGATTACCTTTCGCCCCTTACCTTTCGCCTTTGACTACGTCAAAACCCCATTCAGCTAAAACCGATACAAAGAGTATCATCTAGGTGGTACACAATGGATTGGAGAAAGGCTGAAGGTATGGAGTCGAAAGCTTGGCTTTCGATGGAGTCAATACCTGTGTTTGTTATAAAATGTTGAGCACCTATCTTTGTTTTAATAGGCTTTCATCTTACTCAAAACATGGTTTTGAAAGGAGTTTTGTAATGGCTTTCGAAGGGGTTGCCATATTTGTTTTAAAAAGAAAATGGGGTTTCAAAGTAGTTTCTTTAATTATAAATAAATGTTTTTCAAAGAAAGGGTTCCGACACAATCGAAACGCTACCGCCGATTCTTTTACCTTTCTAGTGTACTGAAGTCATCAATGCTGTTGAAAGGTATTGTTTGTTTTAAAGCCATATTAAGCGTCTTTCTAAATTATTTTGAAAGGGTTATCGGTTTCAAAGGCAATGGTTTCAAAAGGGGTTTCAAAGTTGTCCTTCAATATTTTAAATGTATGCTTTCGACTTTGTCGAAATGGATGGTTTCGACGCCATCGTAAATTCCCCAATATTTTTAAACGGTAAAGAATGGTTTCGAAAGAGATACTTTCATTTATATTTACTTTGACTCAAATGATATTTTAAATGTAAACCCAACGATGTCGAAAGGGGGACTTACAATGCTTTAGGCAGAGATACTTCTAATTGTTTCGAAGCTATGCTTCTAATAATTAATAAGCAACACTTTATTATATTCGCAAGGTTTCAAAAGAAGAATTTTAAAGTGTTTTTAAAGGAAGAAGCCTAATGTTTTGAGAAGAGATATATGATTTCGAAGGAGGCTATCCAACGAGGTCGAAAGCAAGGTTTCAAAAGTATAGTTTTCAAAAAAAATAGCCCAATCTCGTTTAAAAGCAAAACCATGGCATATTAATAAACACAGTATTTTGAATGGAATTTTTGAAGAAGTCTTAATGGGTTAAAGGAATTGACTAACCTATATTGTTTGCTTCTTCATATATGTATATATTCACATTGTAATGAACCCAAAATGGTACCTTGGGGAAATGGGTAGAATAACCAAATAGGTTAACCAAGTAGTGAATATAAATTAAAGATATTGGTAGGGCCAATAGGTTCACCAGTAAACCCATGAATACTGTGTAAGGGAAAAGATATTGGCAGGAGCCAATAGGTTCATAGTTAGCCCATGAAACAATGTATAATTAATGACATCAGTTAGACAGGTTTATAGTTAGCTCATGAAAACTATATCCGGGTAAGAAAATGAAATATTGACAAATGTTCAATAGGTTCCTAGTCAGCCCATGAAAACTAGGGTAAAAGAAAGATATTGATAGTTAGTCAATAGATTCTTAGTTAGCCAATGAAAACTAGGATAGAAAAGAAAAGACAACGATATCGACAGTTAGCCAATAGGTTCCTAGTCAGCCCATGAAAACTAGGATAAAGAAATAATATTGGTGTTACCAATAAGTTCATAACAATCCCACAAAAACTATATAAATGGACAGGGAGTCCATAAATGTTAAAGTGGTTATTAGTCAACTCATGAAAACTACTAGGTTAATAGTAATCCTAGAAACTATAACTATGACAGATAGTCAAAATGGATGGGGATGGATAATTCAGAATGGATTCAATTATTTTGCATATCATCATATAAAAATGTTTTGAATTGAATTAACCATTGTTGATGCAGGAGCATAGAAAATGGTTTATAAAGGTTTTAAGATACTAGTAAGGGGAAACTCGTTCCGCTAATAGGCATAGTCTCACCAGATATTTAAATGATTTTAGATAATAAATTATTATTCATACTAGGCTTTATGTCTGACTCGAATTTTATGTTTTCCCTTTAAACTCTTGGGTACTCAATTTATTTTGAGTAGCTTGAGATTGGAGTTTTTCAGGTACCTCTGTAGACGAATAAGCTTCCAAAGTCGTGTAGGAGGCATATAGTTATTTGAGTTCTTTCTCATGTGATTCCGCTATGTTATTTTGTTAAGGCAATTGTGTGTATTGCCTACTATATACTCTGATCACCAAAGGGGGCATCTTCGTATGTCGCTCTTAGAGTATATTGTAATAATTATATTTTTTTGAACATGGTTAATGATGTGGGATTATGTAAAGAATGTTGAAATGGGTTTTTGGAATGGAATGTGAAAGTTGTTTTGAAAATTTTAAACTTTTCCATATCCATGTGTTTCTGGTATATCAATTTATCTAACATTACCGTATTTGGTCGCTGACGATTAATAACTATGGATGACTGCAGCATCCGTAGCTGTTAGTTTTGGGCCTCTAAGTGGGGAATGTTATAAGTTGGTATCAGAGCATAGGTTTATGAACACTTAAGCAATTTAAACTTAAAACAATTTCCAAAACATAATTCGATGAATCAGAAATATAATCAGGTTTTGGGTTCACACAATTATAACATACTTATATTTGATATATATAGGTATATGTATGTATATATATATAAGTACGTAATTCCCCTTTCTCTTAGACCGTTCTTCTATATCTTACTAAGGCTTGTATACAGATTTACAAGAAAAAAGATATGGAAGTAGGAAATGGAAGAGGAAATTTAGGTAGAGGGAGCAGCACAACTGATGGAAATGATTGACCTAATACCCGGAGGAACCAAGGTCGATAGGCTAATGCTAATCAAAATATGAAAGCCAATGTGGGTGCTGAAAATCCACCAGTAGATGCGGGGATGATGTATCAGTTTTTTGCGAATTTGATGCAAGCAGGAGCTACTAGAGTGGCTAGGAATATTGAAGGAGCGAATACTGTGGTTCCCGTTAGGTATAATTATGCCAAGTTGAATAGAGATTACACCAGTTTGAGTGGAAAGCCATTTATGGGAACGGAAGATGCTATAGAAGTGGAGAATTGGTTGTTACACTGTGAAAGGATTTTCTTCGATTTGTGCTTAGAAGATGTGCAGAAGAAAAGATTAGCCTCTAAGAAATTGCAAGGGTCAGCACTTCATTGGTGGAATGGTGTGACTACCGGAGTTCTAGAGGAAGATTTGAATTGGGCTGAATTTCGAAATAGATTTGAATAGAGGTTTATTTATGAAGTTTCCAAGTCAGCGTTGAATAGAGGTTTATTTATGAAGTTTCAAAGTCAGCGTTGATGAGAAGATGTATGGATTTAGTTCAGGGAGACATATCAGTTATCGAATATGCAAATAGATTTTATGAGCTATCTCAATATGGATACACTACTATAGACACTGACATCAGAAGGAATGAAAGGTTCCTTCGAGGACTTAGACCTAAGCTTGCTAGAATGACCCTGACTCATATCCGTGATCCTAGTAAGGTGGTAGTGGAGTAGCCATTTGCCATGAAGAGATGCTTGCTATTTGTGATAGAGAGAAGCCAGTTGAATCACAGGGTCCTTAGGGTAAGAAGAGAAAATTCTTCGAAAAGAAAGGAGCCCATAAGGGAGATTCAGCCAAGAAGTCAAAAGCTAATTCAGTCTGCAATAAATGTGACAAGAAGGGTCATTTTGCGCATGAGAGTCGGTCAGGCAAAGGGCAGAAGAAGGCTGCGGATAAGAAGCATGTTAAGTGATACAATTGCAATCAATTTGGGCATTACAAGAACAAATGTGTAGAACCAGTTGAGGCAGAAAAAGGAAAGGTTTTTGCTATTTGACCACCGGCTTCTTCAAGACCAACTGTAGCAAATAAGGAAAATACCATGATGGAAGGTAAGTTTTTGATTCAAAGTATTCCAGGTGGGATACCATTTGATACCAGTGCATCACATTCAATTATATATCAGAATCTAGTTGATAGGTTATGTTTAAAACCCACATACCTTGTTTCTTCCTTAAACGTAGCGAATCCAGTATGAGGGTATGCAACTCTAGGGATAAAATGTGACCAGCTAGAACTTGATTACTCAGGTCATATGTTTGCATGCAGTCAGTATGATTATGATTTCGTAGATTTCGAGATCATTTTGGGTATGGATTGGTTGGATAGGTATGAGGCTAGGATATTTTGCCAAGATGGGGAAATATCATAAAGGCATCCAAATAGTCATAACTGAATCATCTTCTTAGTAGAGAATTCTGACCGAAATGTTTGTACTGTGTTAAGTGCATTGGAAGTAGCGAAAAAGCAAATTCAGGTTCGAGTTGCAAGAGAGTTTGTAGATGTATTTGAGCCGATCCTAGGACTACCACCGAAATGAGCTATTGAATTTCAGATAGATCTTGTGTCAGGAGCTGAACCTGTCAGTAGACCGCCTAGTAGGATGACACCGGCTGAGATGAAAGAATTGAAGGTGCAGCTAGTGGATCTAGAAGGAAGGAATTTTATTAGACGAAGCAGTTCGCCTTAGGGAGCGGCCACGGTTTTCGTAAAGAAGTCGGATGGCTCATTAAGGATGTGCATTGACTACTGTAAGCTAAACGAAAGGACGATCAAGAATATGCATCCTTTGCCGCGAATTGACTATCCATTTGATCAGTTGAGTGGAATCAAAGTGTTTTCCCAAATAGATTTAACGATGGGGTCCATCAGTTGACAGTGGCAGAGGATAGCATTCTTTTGACAGGATTTTGAACTAGGTATGGTTCATGTGAATGGTCAGTGATATTATTTGGATTGATGAATGCACCTGCTTTCTTCGTGGATTTAATGAATCGGGTTTTCCAAGAACACTTAGATAGGTTCGTGTTGGTATTCATAGATAACATTTTGGTGTACTCGAAAGATAAGAGAGAGAATGAGAATCATTTGAAAATAGTGCTTGAGATGCTGAGGTAGCATCAGCTAAAGGCGAAGTTTTCCAAATGTCATTTCTGGAAGCAGGAGGTTAAGTTTCTTGGTCATGTAGTTACGAAAGAAGGTTTGGCAATAGATCCAGTTAAGATCGAAGCTGTCAATAATTGGAAGAGACCAGAGACAATAACCAAGATCAAAAGTTTTCTTGGACTTGCTGGTTATTACCAGATCAAAAAAATTTCACGGATAACAACAACACCTTTGACTAAGTTGACCAGAAAGGACGTGAAGTTCATTTGGTCCGACAAATGTGAGGAAGGGTTTCTTAAGTTAAAACATTTATTGACCAACGTGTCAATGTTAGTTGTTCTAGATGAAAACCAAGGATCGATGGTATACACCGATGCATGTAGAACAGGATTGGGAGCTGTGTTAATGTAGAATGTAAAGTTATATCCTACGCTTCATGACCATTTAGACCGCACGAGGTAAGATATCATACTCATGGTTTGGAGTTGGCTGCGGTGACCTTCGCATTGAAGATTTGGAGACATTATAAAAGAGAGATTACAGCTATACACTGATCATAAGTCCTTAACATATATATTCTCTCGGAAAGAGTTAAATATGTGACAGGAGAGGTGGCTAGAGTTTCTAGCAGCTTATGATTTTGGTATAGAAGATACTCCCGGTAAAAGAAATAAGGTAGCGGATGCCCTTAGTAGAAAACATCATAACGTAGTGTTAGCTATATTAGCAGAACAGAAAGATTTAGAAACTTTGACTATGTGTACTATAAAGTTGAGATCGACTGCTGGTTCTAATCAGAGTACCGCTATATTGGCATGTTTAGAGGTTTGACCAATGTTGATTGAGAGGATAGATTCTAAACAGAAAGATAATCCAAATTAACCGAGAATATTAGAAGACTCAATATGGGATCCGAGATCGATGATCTTAAAGATTTTGGCATCGACCGGAGAGGATGGTTGAAAAAGAAGGGATGCTTATGTGTTTCGAATGTAGAGAACTTGAGAATAGAAGTTCTAAAAGAATGTCATCGATCCAAGTTTACGATTCATCCTGAGGGAACCAAGATATACAAAGATATGAAGAGGAGCTTCTATTGGAAAGGCATGAAAAGAATGTTGGCTTGTGGGTTAGGCAATGTGCTAACTGTCAACAAGTGAAAGCTGAACACCAGAAGCCGAGCAGGTTGCTTCAGCCTTTAGAGATTCCAGTTTGGAAGTAGGATTCTATATCCATAGATTTCATAGACGGATTGCCAAGGTCGAACAGAAGAAATGGAAGCATATGGGTCATAGTAGACAGATTGAACAAGAGCGCCCACTTCATTCCAGTCAAGTCAACTAGGATGACACTTGTTTTGGCGAAGTTGTTCATGAAGAACATAGTTAGACTCCTTGGAATTCCTAGTAGCATAGTCAGCGACAGAGATGCATTATTCACTAGAAAATTTTGGAGAAGTCTACAAAGAGTATTAGGTACCAAGCTCAAGATGAGTACGACATACCACCCACGGATAGATGAGCAGACTAAGAGAGTCAATAAGGTACTCGAAGATTTGTTAAGAGCTTGTGTACTAGACTTTGGTGGATCTCGGGAAGATTACCTACATTTGATTGAGTTTTCCTATAACAATAGTTGTCAGACTAGCATAGGAATGATGCCTTTTGAAGCTTTGTATAGAAGGCCATGTAAATTGTCGGCATGTTAGTTAGAGACTGGAGACAGATTAGTCATGGGTCCAAATATGGTTATAGAGGCGTCAGAGAAGATTGAGTTGATCCGATATCAGACGAAGGAAGCTCAGTCCAGACAGAAGAGTTACGCAGATAAAAGGCACAAAAATCTAGAGTTCTCAGTTGGAGATAGGGTTTTTATTAAGGTGCCATCGATGAAGGAGTGATACGATTCGAAAAGTCAAGGAAGCTGGCACCAAAATATGTTGGTCCATTCCAAATTATAGAAAGGATTGGAAAGCTCGAGTACAGAGTAGCATTGTCGAGCAGTATGGCAGGTGTCCATAATGTATTTCATATATCTCGTCTTTCCCAGTATGTGCATGATCTAGAGACTACTATTGCTCCAACAGGGTTGGATGAGTTGGTAGTAGATCCTAATTTGATAGTTGTTAGACAATCAATTCGGGTTGTGGCGAGAGATGAGAAAAGATTGAGGTTTAACATAGTCAAGTTGGTGAAAGTTCAGTGAAGCGATAACGAGAAGGACTACACTTAGGAGTCAGAAGATAGGATTCGAGATATTTATCCTAATATATTTTAAGAGTATGTCTATATTAGATATATGTATAGATGACCGCTAGTGAGATAGACTAGTATGGTTGTTAGGAGTTGTTACAGATGATTGCTATGATTAGTATTTAGTCGATATTGAATTTTGAGGACGAAATTCTTTAAAGAGGGGAGCATGTAACACCCCTAATTTTAGTAACATTATTTAGGATATCTCATTAGATAAATTAAACAGAATAATGAAAATATAAAGTGTGAGGGGATTGAGATTTGAATAAATTTAGGTGGTCATGCTTGTTAATGAGAATGAGTTTAAAAGAATGGTTTATAGACTAATAAAATTATGTAAGGGTAAAATGGGATTTAACTACACTTGACCTTATTTATATATAAGTTTACCCTTAAGCCATTCATACTCATATTCATTTTCTCACAAAAGAAAAATGTAAGAAAAAGAAGAAAAAGGCCGACCATTAATAAGAAGAGAAGAAGAGAAATTCAAAGAAAAAGTTAAAGAAAGGGGAATCAATCTCATCTCAATCCATTTTCCTTATCAAAGATTAAGGTGAATAATAATTTCTATCTCTATTTATTGAATATATGTTTTGGAATTAAGTTTGAATTCATATATATATATATATATAATATTTGATGATGATATGCTTGAATTATGGTTTGCTTAAATTTAAACAAGATTGTTTAAATGATGGTTCATACGGTTTTAAACCAAAACCATGTGATATTGATGTCTAAATGCCCATAGAAAATTTTTATGTTATACAATACATGATTTTAGAGTTGGGATTTACGATTGATAATTTTCCAAGCTATGGAAAGATTATTATGAAATTTTAAATGAAGATATAGCAAGTTGGGTTGATAATTTATTTCAGAAAAATATATTGAGAATTTGGGTCTTAAATTTTTATATGTTAGATAACATGATAAAAGTAAATTTCTATGATTTTTGGAAATTTTTCTTAAGTGATTTGATATAGAAAAAAATTATTTTGAGCGGAGAATCAAAATGATTTACATATAAATAAAGAGGAAGGTTTTATCTGCAAAAGTTTAAGTTTGATACTTATCCAAAAATAAAAAGGCGGTTAGTTTTGAAAAGCATTTAAAAAGTTAAGGCAACCAATAAGAAATTTACAGTATTCTGGTTAGTTTATATAAGTTGCTTTATTTAGAATTTAACCTAGAAAAACAGGTTTGTCTCTATTCAGAGTACCTTTCGCCCCTTACCTTTCGCCTTCGACTATGTCAGAACTCCATTCAGATAAATCCAATACACAGAGTATTATCTAGATGGTACATAGTGGATTGAAGAAAGGCGGAAGGTATGGTGTCGAAAGCTTGGCTTTCGATGGAGTCGATGCTTATGTTTGTTTTAAAATGTTGGGCGCCTGCCTTTATTTTAATAAGATTTTGACTTAGTCGAAACATTGTTTTGGAAGGAGTTTTATAATGACTTTCGAAGAGGTTGCCATGTTTGTTTTAAAAAGAAAAAGGGGTTTTCGAAGGAATTTCTTTAATTATAAATAAATATTTTTGAAAGAAGGGGTTCCGACACAGTCGAAACCCTACAACCTATTCTTTTACCTTTCGAGTGTATTGAAGTCATTAGTGTTGTCGAAAGGTATTATTTATTTTAAAGCCATATTAAACCCCTTTCTAAATGCTTTCGAAAGGTTTATGGGTTTCGAAGGCTATGGTTTTGAAAGGGGTTTCAAAGATGTCCTTCAATATTTTAAATGTATGATTTCAACTCTGTCGAAAGGGATGGTTTCGACGCCATCATAAATTACCCAATATTTTTAAATGGTACTGAATGGTTTTTCAAAAGAAATACTTTTACTTATATTTACTTTGACCCAATGATATTTTTAAAGGTAAATCCAATGATGTCGAAAGAGGGACTTTCAATGCTTTAAACGGAGATACTTCCAATGGTTTTGAAGTTATACTTTTAATAATTAATAAGCAACACTCTATTATATTCGAAAGGTTTCGAAAGAAGGATTTTAAAGTGTTTTGATAGGCAGAAGCCTAATGTTTTGAAAAGAGATATATGCTTTCGAAGGAGGTTATCCAGTGAGGTCGAAAGCAAGGTTTCGAAAGTATAGTTTTCAAAACAAATAACTCAATCTCATTTAAAAGCATGGCATAATAATAAACAAAGTGTTTTGAAATGAAAATTTTGAAGAAATCTCAATGGAATAAAGGAATTAACCAATCTATATTGTTTGCTTCTTCATATATGTATATATTCATATTGTAATGAACCCAAAACGGTACCTTGGGGAAGTGGGTAGAATAACCAGATAGGTTGACCCAGTAGTGAATGTAAATTAAAGATATTGGCATAGGACAATAGGTTTATAGTAAACCCATGAAAACTGTGTAATGAAAAAGATATTGGCAGGAGCCAATAAATTTATAGTTAGCTCATGAAAACTATGTATAATTAAATATGTCAGTTAGATTGGTTTATAGTTAACCCATGAAAACTATATCCGGATAAGAAAATGAAATATTGACAGATAGTCAATAGGTTCCTAGTCAGCCCATGAAAACTAGGGTAAAAGAAAGATATTGACAATTAGTCAATAAGTTCCTAGTTAGCCTATGAAAACTAGGATAAAAAATAAATGACAATGATATTGACAGTTAATCAATAGGTTCCTAGTCAGCCTATGAAAACTAGGATAAATAAATTATATTGGTGTTACTAATATGTTCATAGTAATCCCATGAAAACTATATAAATGGACAGGGAGTCCGTAAGTATTTAACCGGTTATTAGATAGCCCACGAAAACTATTAGGTTAATAATAATCCTAGAAACTATAACTATGACAGATAGTCAAAATGAATGGGGATGGATATTCTAGAATTGATTCAATTATTTTGCATATCATCATATAATAATGTTTTGAATTGAATTAACCATTGTGGATGAAGAAGTACAGAAAATGGTTTATAAAGGTTTTAAGAGACTAGTGAGAGGAAACTCGTTCCGCTAAGCAACGTGGTCTCACTAGATATGTAAATAATTTGAGATAGTAGATTACTGTTCATACTAGGCTTTATATCTGACTTGAAGTTTATGTTTTCCTCTTAAACTCTCGGGTACTCAATTAATTTTGAGTAGCTTGAGATTTGAGTTTTTCAGGTATCTCTTTAGACGAATAATCTTCAAGTGTTGTGCAAGAGGCATGTAGTTATTTGCGTTCTTTCTCATGTGTTTCAGTTGTGTTGTTTTCTTAGGGCAAATGTGTTTATTGTCTATTATATACTCTGATCACCAAGTGGGCATCTATATATGTCGCTCTTGGAGTATATTGTAATAATTATATTTTTCTGAACGTGGTTAACGTTGTGGGATATTGTAAAGAATGTTGAAATGGATTTTTGGAATGGAATGTGAAAGTTATTTTGAAATTTTTAAACCTTTTCCATATCCATGTGTTTTTGGTATATCAATTTATCTAGCATTACTATATTTGGTTGCCGAGTATTAATAACTATGGATGACTACAGCATTCGTAGTCGTTAATTTTGGACCTCTAAGTGAGGGATGTTAAAGCTATCTTCAGAACATTTCTACACAAAATAAAGTAACAAATGAACAAATGATACGGGTGAATAATTAGCTAAAAAGTAGTTACTTTATTAAGAAAAATATTAATTTTTCACTTAATTGTTGATTCACCACTTTATATTTGTATTGGCATCTAGGTTATACATGTGATAGTATAAAATGATACATGTGATGGACTTAGATTGGTACATATGTTAGCCACCGTTGACTAATAATTTACCCAAACCCAGAATTATGGTTGAGAGTTGACATTAGCAAAGGTTACTCACTTATATCTTGATTTAAAAATGTAAAATGAGAAATAAAATGCATAATAAGTAAAGAAACAAAAGAAATAGAGTGGTTTGATCTAAATTGATCTATGTCAACCATGAGGTTTTTCTTATTACTTTGCTTCTCTTATAATAGTTGGGATTACAAGAGACATTATAAGAAAATAAAATGCTTGATAGTTTGAAATGTTCAACCCTTGTAAAAATGCATGTTTGGCTGTATTTATAGAGGATGGAATTCAATTTGGATGGTTAAGATTGCACTGCAAGAGTTTAGGCATTGCTCTCGGCGGTTGACTTGGTTATTTGGTTGATGTTTATGCCAACTAGGATGCCAGTTGGACTACATGGCTGAGATGATGACCACTTGGCGGTCTGTATTTAAGAATGTCTTGGTTATGAGGAGGGGATATAGGATCAGGGAGTTGTTATGCAATGGCGCTTTGTTAGGATGGCGGTAAAGTAAAAAGGTGGTTATCATAGTGTCGTCTTTGTCAAGTTAACAGTGTCTTATGTGCCAACCTTTTCAGTCGTGGCTTCTTTTTGTAAAGGTAGTTTGGGACTGTTGCCAATGCCTATCATGACTAGATAAAAGGGCTTTAGAAGGTGTGGGGGATGAGATGGAAGGAGAGAGAGGACCTCATGAAGGACTGGGCCACTTTGATGTGAGGACCAGCCGTGCGAGTTGGGTGCGGGCATCCTGAAATAAGCGAGCCAATGTACCTGCTTCTGGTAATGTACATAACAAGTTGCAGGCTAGGATGTGCGCCAAGATGTTGGCTATTAGAAATATACGGGACAGTAGAACTGTGTGGGCTAGCCCATTCTACACTAGAAGAAATCGAACAACATTTTTCCCTATAATTTCACGCTGGCGAGCAAGGTCAAACTTGTCACTTATGCATTTAATGTTGCTAATATGTATCTCTATGCTATTGGCGATAGCGGTTGGTATCTCAAGGCGATGCTATAATGGTTTAAAGATGCGACAATTGATTTGATAGCAATGATGAAACCTAGATAGAAGGTCCAGATTGTCTCTTGCTTAGTTGACCTAACGACTCAAATTGACTTTCCCTATCTATAAATACACCTCTCCCTCTTCTTTTCAATTTTTACTGAGCATTACAAATTTTCTACCATTAAAGATAACTAAAATCTTTCAACATCATCTTCATTTAACAACATCAACTTCGATCTGAATTAGTGAGTGTTCCTCCTTTTGCTTTGATTTTTTCCCTTAGTTTTTGCTTTGATTTGTAATTTAGTGTTGAGTAGAATTGAATCGTGCCTTGATTTTATTGTAATTTTTTGCATTTCATTTTTCTCTTGTTTCCAATGGTCTAAATATAATCGTTGCACTTATGAACTTTCCCAGAACATTGCATCGAACGATCGCCATTATGAAATCAACGTTGATCGATTGACGTCGAACACTTTCTTGATCACTTAAAAACTCACATAAGTGTCAATATTACTAAACTACCCTACCATTATAGTAGGAAGTTGCTATAAGTGCCTTATCCCTCAATTAGGATTAAGCCATGAACTAACCGTAGACATGGGCCACACACCCACTTGGGATTTGGGCTAGAGTTTAAATGGGTTTAATTCAGGCTAGTTGCTTACCCTTGATTTTTAGTAATTTCCCAATTGATTAGGGTGGTTTAGTAATTATGTTGCTTACTTTCTTGGATGACTAACGCCACATCTACAGTGGAGGAACCTTTTGTTTGGGCTCTTCAATGGTTAGTGAGGATCGAATAGACCTTACCAGCTTATTGGCCCACTATAGAGCGGAGGGGATAGCGCCACTTTGCACCTTAGTTGCTGACATGGCCCACAAACCCCTAGTGGGCTATTTTAACTAGTCGCTTGCATGCATATGGGGTAGGATAATGCTCTGTAAAGTCCCTTACTTTGAGACTCGAAAATGAACACTAATTATGTTGTAGTCATCTCTGGAATTATCTTCCAGCAATGGAAGTGAGTTCAGTTTATATATTCAAATACATACTAAGTAAACGAAGCAACAAATATTTCCATTTCATAGAAGTTTCTTAATACTCATTACAAACATTTGTTCCCAAAATTTACACCATAATCGTGCCCATGCAGGGGTCAAATTACAAATAGAAAATAACACAGTAAAGAGCCAGGTCAATATATAAAGATACAGCTTGTACTCCTTAAATACAGCAGAAAACAACATCTTTATTTGCAAAAAAGCCTCATGCTCCATCTTCAATCTACATACTACAGTGCATATTATTAACCTCCCTATCGCATAAACTCAGCCTACTCAATTGAGCACCCATGAATTTATAGTGAAAACAGTAATAAAAAATGGGTCAGGCATAAAATCTGGTTTGAATAATACTTAATCCAAATAAACAGATGGTGAGACTAGACTACTCTGCATGGAATGGGTTTCCCCCTCACTATTACAAAACATTATAAAAGAAACGATCATAGTTCTAATGCAAGTACTTCTTGTTTACTCTTGCACCTTTATGCGTCTATAAATGGTTCCCCGTTACTACTGTACCTCTAGCACAGTTCCCTCTTAGCTCCCACCTTTAGATTATTCGTTAATTAATAATTTATTCTCGTCTTCTACTATTTCCCTTGTTCATTTCCTCACTTAAGTTCTATTTTTAGATTATTCTCTAACCTATGTAATATATGCCCCCGCCTTGGTCCCTTTACATTCTCCATTTGAGTTTATTCTTTAACCTATACTGCTCCTCCAACCCAACCTCTTTAAATTCTCCTTTTTAGATTGTTCTTTCATCTGTCCTATGCCCTCAATGCAGTTTAATGCCTCCCTTACCTTTCCAAGGTGTGCATTTGTGAATGCCTATCCCCATCTTTCTAAGGTGTGCATTCGTGAATGTCTCTCCTCGCCTTTCCAAGGTGTGCATCCACTTAAACACTTGTTTAATTTGGAATTTCCATTGCAGCCCCCAGAAGTTGAATGCCTCTCCTCACCTTCCCAAGTGGTACATTTGATGAGCATTCCGTCCGACATCAATAACCCTTCCAGCCCTACTTATAGCACAAGAACTGTAACACCCATAAAATCAACCATAAGTAAATAAATTAGATAAATTAGTTTAAATAAGACAGGGATAAAGATGGAAATTTTGTAAAATTCATACTTTGACCATCAAAGTTACGTCGTTGCATTCGTGATAATTTTCTGATCAATTTTCAATATAGTATGTTGAAAATAGAGCTCAAACGAGGAAGTTATGGATGTTAGAAGTTTCAAATTCAAATTAATTCATATAGAATTCAAATAAGTAATCAAGCCCTAAATTTGAAATTCAAAAGTCAACAGTAATTATACATGGAGGTTAAGTAAACGTTAAAATTAATGTTGTCATTAAATTCAATTAAGGAAGAAAACAAATTAGATAACGACAAAAAGAAAATCAACGTTCCCAAAATGGAACTGATCGTCCCCTGACCCACGACGGTCGATCGCTAGCGGTCAACCGACGGTAGGAGTGGTTGACCGATGAACGTAGGGTAGCAGCTAAGGTTTTGCAGCAATAGACGTTCCGGATTTTATAATTTTAAACCTACTTAAATAGGAGCTTAGCCCCCTCACTTTTATTCACAAAATATATTGGAAACACTGGCGAAGCTTTGTCTGTTCGTCTCTTCATGGATTCAGAAAACACCATTAAGGTTTCATATAAGAAATCCTATATATATTTTGTTTATTGTATTTTCTCAACCTATTCCCCTCCGAGCCTCTAATTTGTTGAATCTAATGTATATAAAAATCCCTTGTTGCATATGAAAGTAGAGATCTGAAAAGAGTTCATTGAAGGTGTATCAAATCTAAAGGAAGACAAAACTAAGGACCTACAATGAGTGGAAATCTTAGTTTTCTATTTTAGTAATTGAATAGTGTAGTTTGAATTTGATATATGCCTTGGGGAGTTCTGGATTAAAATCCCCAAAATTTCCTAAAAGTGAAATGTCAATTCTTAGGTTGGAATCTTAATTGTTTTGTATTAAAATAACGGAGTTTCGTGGATGTTGCAATTTAAGTATTTAGCTTATGTTCCAATTCTTATTCTTTTGCTTTGAATCTAATTAAGGGATTTGACTAAGAAATGGTGTGCAAGGTATGAATTCTTATTCATAGTTTGCACTGCCTATTTCTACAAATTGAATAGAAATTCCCTTTTCTAATTTCATGTAAAAGAATTTGAATAGAACGTAAAATTATAAATTATAAGTTTATGTTATTGGTTTATTCCATTGTTTTAATATGAAAAATAGGTTGGATTTGGATTCTACATACAAGTCTATTGATTTGATTTTAGGATATTGGATTTATGTTATGTATATGTGATTATGGAGATGATACTTGATAATTTTGGAAGATTTCACATTTAAAATGTTAGTTTAGGGTGTAATCTCTGCATGTATAAAAATTAATAAATGCATATATGTGTGTGTGTATACATGCACATATATATAAAGCTAGCGTAAATAACCTAACAAACATATTATTGCATGGTTGATTAGGTTAATAATTATCAATTCACCCCCTTTAGGAAAGTAATTAATTGTAGAGGCGAAATAAGATGGATTTCTTATAAGGCTTAAATAATCGATATGATGAGATGTGTGATTATATACTTAGAGAGTGTTATAAAATATGACTAAGTTATAGGGATGTGAGGTTAGTCAAAAGCACATAGAAGTCTATCCAGTCAATATAGCTACTAGCGGTGTGATTTTGGTGCTGATGCGAGACAACGCCTATAATAAGTAACTATGAATGATGCGAGGTTAGTACTAATTCTATAGGGTAAATCTTCCCAGCTAATATGGCTATCATTTCCTATGAATAGTCGGACTAATGTGAGATATCTCCATGGGGTACGGGGCACGAAAGGCCTACTTCGGCGACTGAAGTTATGTAGTGGTTGTTTGAGAGCCCACCTCTTTCCCTTATATGAAGTATTAAATGGCCTAGATTGGGTTTAGACATGGTTGCAGATGTCTCGGTAGTGTCAACTTCAGTGGAAGTAATAAATGTCTGAAGAGATTTCTGTGTAATGTCAACTAAACAGATACCTATGAGGTGTCCGCCTTGGGAATTGGTATTAAGTGATGGGGTCTACCACAATTGAGGTCTTGAATGGTCAGAGTCTGCCTATTTTCCATTAAAAGGTATTAAGTGGCTTGGGTACTATCTCTCGCATTAGTGGACATTAATAATAATGGTTATGGTTTATGGAATTGGATAATGCAAAGGACCTGTTTCGGGATTAAAAGTATTAAATGGTTGTTTGAGGTCCCACCTCCTTTTCTTATATTAAATATGAAATCGTTTTAAATATAGTTTAAATGCGAAAGGCGTATCCTCATTTAAATTATACTGCCTAAGTACTGATATAGAAAAGCTCAAGATTTCTATTTACCAAACATTATTATTCTGACTTCCTCCTTATTACAACACATGTTAGGGAAGGCGATGATGATCAAGATGGGGACTGCGATGAGAGGAGCTCATAGTAGTAGTCTATTTATCTATTTATGCTATTTTATGATGTACCCATTTAAAGATGGAAATGTAATTTTGAACACAATTATGTAACAGTTATTGTTGACATTATGTTATGGTTTTGTGACATTTGGAATTTTAAATAAACGGGTATTATTTATGCTATTATATTTTATCCTTCTACTGTAAGTGCTAAATGAATAGATAAATAACTCTGTATTGTTCTTTTTACCAACCACAACCATCTTTGGAATGGGTCTAAGTTTTGATGGACCTTTTCTAGATTAGGAATTAGGACTGCTTCGAGCGGGTCGTTACATTTGGTCTTAGAGCCTAGGTTACCCAATCAAAGGAAAAAAGGTATACATTTGAATGGGTATTTGTTATTTTTGAAAATATTTTTCAAAAACCCCTGCAATATACATACACTATTTTGAACATGCATGCATACACTAGGAAAATCTTTCTTTCAGCATACGATACTACCTTAGGAAGTTATAACTAAAAGCTCAACCTACAGATAATTGATATATTGATAACCATTCTTTTTTTAGGCTGAGAACCTTGCTCGAGGCAGACTTGCCATTCAAGGGATGCCCGAATGGTTTAAAGAATTCCTTGGGCAATGTAGGTCAAATCCTTGTTCCTCAAGCTACACCGGTGGCACCCGCTACCCCACCTGCCGATGCAACATCCCATCCTATTGACTTTCCCAAAATATGTAAGGAGTTCTTCATATGTAGTAGTATATTCTGGAACAGAAGGTTTTATGGAGTCAAAGACATGGATAAATGACTACAAAACAATGGGAGCTCGCTCGGAAGGATCAACTAAAGAGGAGAATGACAGCTTGGCACTTCAAGGTAAATCCCTTGATTGGTGGAATACTGTGGCTGAGGAGAATGTTGGTAGGATTTCACTTGGGATGAATTCAAGGATAGATTCGAGTCAAGTTTTACGTCAAGGATAGAAGTAAGTTTACAGTTAGAGAAATTTATATAGCTTAGGCAAGGAGGCTCTATTTTGAAGGAGTACATTGGTAAGTTCACAGAGTTGGCTAACTTTAAAATGAGCTTGACCGATACACGTTTGAAAAAGGCCATAATTTTTTGAAGGGCCTAAATTCCCCACTTAGAGAATTATTGTTAACCCAAGTGCCCGTTGGCGCCACATACGTTAGTTGAGACAGCTTTGCTGCAGATGGCTAGTGAGGAAGAAAAGGAGGTGGAGAAGGCGAAGGCATGGCTTACTCAAAATCAAACCAAGAAGGGGAACTTTTGTGCGAATAAGAAGTCTAAAGGGAAGTTTAAGGAAGAGGATAAGGTGTGTAAGAGATACCAAAAGAAAGGCCTTGTAGCTAAAAATTGTAGTGTGAGTCTAATAAAGGAAGCTTTTATGGGAAGGTGTTATCGCTGCCATAAGGAAAGACACCTGAAGAACCAATGTCCAAATCTAGCAAAGAAAGGGTCGAGTGGATAGGCCTACGCTACCAAGGCTGTCCTATGTTGAGTAGACCACCCTCTAGAGACCAAGGGAAGTCAACATTAGAAGATATAAATCTTATTTTTGGGGCTATAATTCGTACCCTATTTGATTTTGGAGCATCGCACTCCTTTATAGCTAGGAATGCAGTCAACTTCTTAAATCTTCAAACCCAATTTTTCACCAGCCCAATAGTAGTCCCCAACCCTATTGGGGGTCGATGCATCTCTATTTAATTTGCAAAGACCTAATGGTGGACACATGTGACATCTCGTCGATCTCTTATATAGTGCATAGATTCTAAATTTTGAAGGATGTTATCTTGGGGATGGATTGATTACCATACTTTGATGTAATTTAAATTGTGATAGGAAGGTTGTATGATTAAAGAGTTGAAGAGGATGAGACTTAGAGGTCCATTGTACACCCCGTGACTCTGTCGAGTCAAGTTATCTGTACTCACTGAGTCTATCTCATAATAAGCTTTTGTCCATACCTGTAGTCAAGAATTTCTCGATATCTTTGAGGAAGTCTCAGGTCTCCCACCCTAAAGAGAGATCGAGTTTAGAACTGATTTGAGAAGGACACTAGACCAGTCGCTCTTCCATTAACACATATAGCCCCACAAAAATACATGAGTTGGACAAGAAAATCTAGGAACTATTGCAGAAAGACTCCATTCGACGAAGTACTTCAGAATGGGGAGCCCTTGTTGTTTTCTCCACTAAGATAGATGGTCTATTAAGGCTATTAGTCGACTATAGGGAACATAATAAGTTGACAAGGAAGAATATGTATCGTTACCTAGGATAGATGTCTTATTTTGTCAACTTGTGGGAGCCAAAGTCTTCTCCCAATTAGACTTAGCAACTGGATTTCATCAGTTGAGGATCGTAGAGTACAACAACCCGAAGACTACATTCCGCACACTAGATGGAGTCTATAAGTGGAAAGTAATGCCTTTTAGATTGAAGAATGCCTTCGCATACTTTATAGATTTCATGAGTAGAGTATTTAAGGGACAACCTAATAAGTTCATCATATTTTTTGTTGATGATGTCTTAGTAATCTCCAAGAGTGGAGGAGAACATGATAATCACTTAAGGGGATACTAGGGACTTTGAGGAGGCACCGACTTAGGGCCAAATTTGCAAAATGCCACTTTTGGAAGCAGGATGTAAGGTTTCTTTGACACATTGTTTTTTAGCATGGATTGATGATGGACCTCGCAAAAGCAAAAGAAAAAGCTATTTAAGAGGAGAAAGTTCCATAGAGCACATGAAAGTCGGGTGTTTTCTTAGGTTAGCAACCTATTATAGAAAGTTTGTAAAGAACTTTGCAAAAATATCAGTTCCTTTAACCCGCTTGACTAAGAAGAATCTAGCCATGGAATGATAGACGCACTGAAGCATTCGAGAAAATTAAGGATCTATTGACAAATGCACCTGTGCTTACCATTCTTGAAGAGATAAAGAATTTTACGGTTTTCACAGATGCATGCGGCATAGGATTGGAAGCAATTCTCATGCAAGAAGAAAGGGTAGTAGCTTATTCTAGTAGGCAACTGAAGGACCATGAGAAGAGGTACATAGTTCATGACTTGGAGTTGGGAGTTATTGTCTTTGCCTTGTAGATGTGGAGGCGCTATTTTATAGGAGACGGGTTTAAGTTTTTCGTTGACCATAATCACTCAAATACATATTTTTCCAAATAGATTTAAACCTTAGGTAGTACAAGTGGATTGAGTATATAGCATCATTCGATTTTGGTATACAATATACCCCTAGAAAAGGGAACGTTGTCATCGACGCCCTCAGTTTGAGACACACTACCTTAAGTGCTATATATAAATGGAGACAGCTGGATTCCTCTCAACTTTCAACTTCCAGCCACCAATAAAACCCATCCAAGGCTTTTTGCCGGTAATGGAGGTTAGCCGTCTCTAATGGACTGCATTGGGCTGGAGCAAAAGAAGGGTGAGAAGATTATGGAAGCTCTGGATAATTTAAGAAGAGAACTTCTTTCCCATGTCAGTAGATGTGCAATTGATGAGAAGGGATGGATGCTTTTGTGTCCCAATGATTGACAATGTGTTGGAGGAAGTGCTTATAGAGTGTCACCACTCAAAGATGACCATTCACCTTAACGGAGATAAGGTGTATAGAGATACAAAGAGAATTTTCTTTTAGTTGGGGTTGAAAAAGAGGGTAGCTGAGTTTGTTGCTAGGTGTTTGAAATGTCAAAGAATAAAGGCTGAGCAAGAGAAACCCAGGGGATTGTTGTTACCATTGGAGATTCCGACTTAGAAATGGAAGCACGTTTAGATGGACTTCGTAGAAGGATTGCCTAGGAACCAGAGGGGAAATGAAATTATTTGGATCATAGTAGATAGACTCTAAGAGTACCCATTTTATTCCTGTTAGGAATAATAGGACCTAGCATCTCTTGCATAGATTTATATTAAGCAAGGTTCGACTACATGGAATTACGATGAGCATTATTAGTGATAGGGTCTCTTGTTCACTAGCGAGTTTTGGAGGAGTTTGCAGGTAGCTTTGAGAAAGTTATTGAATCTTAGCACTACTTACCATCCATAGAACAATGGTCAAACTAAAAGGGTAAATAAAATCTTGGAAGACTTGTTGAGGGCTTGCAACATGGACTTCAAAGGACATTGGAGGAGCATCTACCTTTAGTTGAGTTTGCGTATAATAATAGTTACCAAGCGGCGATTGGTATAGCCCCCTTTGAAGCGATTTATGGTAGGCCATGCAAATCGCCAAATATTTGGTATGAAACCAGTGACAGAATTCTAATTAGACCAGATTTGGTTCGCGATACTTTAGAAAAAACAGAGTTGATTAGGCAATGTATGAAGGCAACACATGACTGCTATAAATCCTATGCAGACAAGAGAAGGAAATAGTTAGGGTTTGAGGTTGGAGACTAGGTATTTATCAAAGTCTCCCCTCTTAAAAAAGGTTTTAAGGTTTGGTAAGTCTGAGAAATTGGCACTAAGAATTATTGGGCCTTTCCGAGTTTTGAAAAGGATAAGATGACTTGCTTCTACCGGGTAGATTAGTAAGAGTCTACGATGTTTTTCACGTTTCACATTTAAGGAAATGCCTATGTGGCACAGACGCTGTGGTAGAGCGTGATCAGTTGCGGGATATTGAGACGAAATTAATAGCATCCCATGCCACCACATGCATTGTGGAGCATGGAGCTAAGAAGCTCCGAAACAAAGAAATTAGGATAATCCTAGTACAATGGGAAGATAACCCGATGAAAAGAACATGGTAAATTGAAGAGAAGATAAGGATCTCTCATCCTGAGCTTTTCACTAGTAAATTTTTCCCTCCAAAACTAGGTGTTTAATTGTATCATGGTTGTTGCATTAGATGGTAGGAGATGATTGCTACACCTTTCACTATCACTTTGCACTCATGTAGAAATCTTTATGGATGTTTAGGGTGTTTGCATGCATACTTATATGTCACGATCACACACTCATGCTAGGATTGAGGTCACTTATAGTATGTCTACTGTACATAATCACATTGCACTTTTGGTTGAGTATATGGTTCTGTAGATAACTTGGTTGTATAATATGGATGTTTATTTTGTGTTACGTTGTTCACCCCTTGGAAAGATTTCGGGATGAAATTCTCTTAAGGGGACGGAGAATGTAACACCACATAAAATCAACCATAAATAAATATATTCGATAAATTAGTTTAAATAAGATAAGATTTAAAGCAAAATTCTGTAAAAGTTAGAATTTGACCATGAAAGTCATGCAATTGCATTCGTGAAGCTATTTTCCAATCAATTTCCGTACATAATATGTTGAAAACCGAGCTCAAATGAGGAAGTAATGGACGTTTGAAGTTTTAGATTCAAATTAGTTTAAATGCAATTCAAATTCAAATAAATAGTCAGTCCTTAAATTTGAAATTCAAAAGTTTACAATAATTATACTTAGGGTTAAGTAAACGTTAAAATTAATATTCATGTTATTCAATTAAGGAAGAAAATAAATTAGACAAAAAATCAACTTCCCAATATGGAACTGGTTGGCCCCTAATCCACGATCGATCGGCAGCTAGCAATCGATCGATGGTAGGAGGTAGTCGACTGGTGAAAGCAGGTAGGCGGCTAGGGTTTTGCAATAACGAACGTTTCAGATTTTATAATTTAAACCGACTTAAATCCGATGGTTTTGGTGCATTCTAACCATTATAAATAGGAGTCTAACTTTTATTCACAAAATATTTTGGGAACACTGGCGAAGCTCTACGGTTTGTTTTTTCAAAGATTCCATTTACGAATGTTGATTTTCTTTTCGTCATTGTTAATTTATTTTCTTCCTTAATTGCAATTTAACGTTAAAGTTAATTTTTACGTTTACTTAACCCTCAAGTATAATTACTATTAACTTTTGAATTTCAAATTTAGGGATTGATTATTTATTTGAATTTGAATTCTATTTAAATTAATTTGAATCTGAAACTTCAAACACCCATAACTTCCTCATTTGAGCTCCGTTTTCAATATATTGTATATGAAAATTGATCAGAAAATCACCATAAACGTAGACATAACTTTCGTCGTCAAATTCTAAATTTTACAAAATTTCTACTTTTATCCCTATTTTAGTTAAATTAATTTATTTATGGTTGATTTTATGGGATGTTAGGAACCCTTCCACTTATTATTATGGTCTCTCCTTGAGTCATATATATTTGTCCTTTACAAGGTTTCATTCACTTCTTTACTTGACGTAGTACCTCTCTGCCTCAAACCGAGCATTGTATACTTTTCTTATTAAGCATCATTTTTCGAATTGCGGAACAATATGTTCTCTACATATTGCGACGCAGTTCAGCCTTTTCCTACATTTAATTTATTTTGTGGCGTGGTATGTCGTCCACACATTGCAACACAACTCTACTTTCCCTTGAAATCTCTAAATCCTTTTGCAACTCTCAACCTCTTCCCCGTATGTGTAGTTCTTTTGTAAGCATTAGGTCGCCGCCTAAACTTTGTACTAGACGAAATCTATCATGTTAGACACATTCTTACACGTGTCTCCATTTAATTTGTTACAATTTCACCTTTTGTTATTTGCAGCATCCTTTATGTTTCTTTTCAATATTTTATTTGGATCAGGTTCCTTATTTACCTAACACATATTTTGTCTTATCCATGTGATTTCTTATCCATTGATTTTATATTACCTACATTACCCGTAGGTCCCTATTTTTCTAGCGTGGTACCTAACGCACATTAGCTTATTTCCTCATAAAAACCTCAATAAAATTCTCATAAGATTTATGATTGCAATATGTTCTTTCCTTTATTTTGATATTAGAATATTTTTCTAATTTATTTTTCTGGGCATACTCCTATAGTAAATCATAATAAATTATTTTTGGCATAATAAATCTCTTAAAATGAAAACCCATTTGCTAAATCATGGTTGGATCTTTATATAAAACTTATATAGTATTTCAAAATCATTAAGGTGGGGAAATACATCTAAAGATCTCATGTTTGTCTATTTCTCCCTAAAATATTCATTAGACTTTAGGAGTCATTAACATAGGAAAATGCATCTAATCATCACAGGCTTCTCTACCTTTCCCTAAAGACGTTCATTAAACTCGTATACTTGTTAATAAAAATCCATATGAAACTCCATCATATATAAAACATATAAATTCATACCGAGACCATATATTAGGGAACGGTATGAACAGGTTTAAGTATTACACAACAGACCATTGTGATGTCTTGCTTTAGTTTTCTAAATCCTCCCCTTAGCTTGCTTTTTGCTTATCTTCTCTTTGTTTGCCGTCTTTAAGCTGTCACCATTAGTGTTTCTATCAAGCTTTTTTTAGTAGAATGGAATGAATAAATGGAAAAGGGTAATACTTATTGTCTCACATTAATTTTGGGCTTGGGCCCTTGTACTCTTTTTCATTAATTCATTACTCATTTTCCCTTCTTATTTAACTAATTTCAGCCTTTTAATTAATTAAATTAAATTAATCCAAAATTAAGGGTTTCTACAGTCTTCCCCCCTAAAGTAATTTCATCCCCGATATTCAATTAAGGAACGGTAGTGATATGTCAACTTTCCCATGCTTATGCTAAGCAGACTAATGAATTTCCAATTCATATATAAAATGTACTAGTGCTATCTACTAATATGACAAACAACCATACTATTTATACATATATATAGTCTACACAGTACAACTCAATACATAGCTCATACGCTAATCTAAAACGAACAATTCTAGATAGGTCTTCTTACCCTTATCCTCTATTTTTCACATGCAGTCCTCCCGATCTGCGCTCTACTTGAAACATACTAGCTTCACCACCTTGTTTCGAAGCCGCTTTTCATCCCTATCCACTATGAATTGGTCTTCGCACACAAGTCATATTCAGGTCTATTACCAGGTCTTCTACTGCGTCCGGACTAACTACTGCACCCATTTCCCTAGTGCATTTCTGTAGATGTAATACATGAAACACATTATGGATCCCTGCAATAACACTTGGAAGTTCTACCTTATATGCCACCTTCCCAATCCTACCTATGATCGAAAACGACCCTACATATCTAGGTGCTAACTTCCCAGCCTTTCCTAATCACATCATGCCTCTCGTCGGAGAAATCTTCATGAACATATGATTGCCTATTATGAACACCAATTCTTTCCCTTTGTATCGGCATAACTCTTTTTCTTAGGATGTGCTACCTCCATTCTAGTTTGGATTAGCACTATCTTCTCAGTAGCATCCTTAACCATATATGGTCACAACACAATCTTGTTCTCTGTCTTTAGCTAACATGTAGGAGACTTACATGGCCTTCCATACAATGCCTCAAATGGGGCCATCCTAATGTTGCTCTGGTAGCTATTGTATGAAAACTCTACCGAGTGTGGATGATCCTCCCAAGATCCACCGAAGTCTACAATGCATGCTCTTAGCAAGTCTTTCAGGACTTTGTTGACCCTCTCGGTCTACCCATCTGTTTAGGGATGGTACGTAGTACTCTTGCGTAATTATATACTCAACACCTTTTTGCAAAATGCACCAGAACTCATCGGCGAATAAGGAATCTAGATTATTAATGATATTTCTAGGCACCCTATGCAATTTTACTACTGACTTCATATATATCTCTGCTAGCTTCAGTGTAATTCTCTTAGCCTACACTGGAACGAAATGGGCACACTTAATTGCTCTATCAACTATGACCCATATGCTCTTATTCCCTGCCCTTAACCTTGGCTACCCATCTATGAAATCCATAGATACTAAATCTCATTTCACACTGGAATTTTCAAAGACCGCAGGAGCCCACTAAGCTTTTGACGTTCTGCCTTCACCTGTAGGCATATAAGACATCTTCTCATATGCTCTCCCACGTCCTTCTTCATTCCTTTCTAGAAGAAACTCCTCCTCATATCTTGGTACATCTTCATACCTCAAGGGTGTATGGTAGACTTTGAATGATGACATTCATTCAACATTTCTTTCCATTGTCCTTCTGCACTTGGAACATACAACCTTACATTCTTCCACAGTCTGCCTTCTCTATCAATAATGAACCCTTTCAGTTCTCCTTCGTCAATTCCTGAGTCCAAGTTCTTTGTTGTACCAATGCAGAACTTGTCTCCTTTCTGTAGTTTGGCAATCCCTTTTACAAGTGCATGCCTGACCTTTAAGCATAATAACATTCACGACGCACTGCTCGAACCCGCACTAGATCAAAAATGCACATCATATGCAAAAATGCCTCAAAGATGGTCCATTCTTCTATCATAGCCAAAACACAATTCTTCTGCTTTGACTTAAGGTATCTACTACTTTATTGCCTTTTCCTAGGGTATACTCTATCCCAAAATAATAAGATGCAAAAGCCTAACCACCTTTGTTGCCTCATGTGTAGCTCCCTCTGAGAGAACAAATATCCTAAAGACTTGTTGTCGGTATACAACTCAAGCCTCTTTCCTAAGAGATAATGCCTAGAAATCTTTAATACAAAGACAACGACCGCTAACTCCAAATCATGATTTGGATATCGAATTTCATGGGGTCGTGGCTACCTAGATGCATAAGCAATTACTATGCTCTTTTGCATCAATATGGCTTCTAACCCTGAACATAATGCATCAATATATACAGTCATACATCATTCCCTTCAGTTATCACTAACATAGGAGCATTCTTCAATCTATGCTTCAATTCTTGGAACGCCTTCTTTCACTCTTACATCCAAACAAACTACTCACACTTCTTGGTTAGTCTCGTCATTATCGCAACTATACGAGAGAAGTCCTTAATGAAGCTCTAGTAATAGCCGACCAATCCCAAGAAACTTCGCACCTCTATCATAGTCTCAAGTCTCTTCTACCCATTTGTTACATCAACCTTTGAAGAATCCTTCTTTCGAAATCGCATGGCCTATGAATTTCATTTCCCTTCTCCCAAAATTACACTTACAAAAAATTTCCTTTAAGTTATGTTATCTCGACGTCTCCAGCACAAGCATTAGGTGATCTGCGTGTTCCTCCTCATCCTTAGAGTGCGCTAGGATGTCATCTATGAACAACAACATATATCTATCGAACTTGTCTTGGAAAATTCTATTCATTAAGTCCACAAAGAATGTAGATGCATTGCTTAGTCCAAATGACATTACTAACCAATCATATGAATCGTACCTCCTTATGAACGCAATCAAAGAAATGTTTTCCTCCATAACTCTGAACTGACGGAACCATGTGGCCAAATCCAACTACGAAACACCTTGGCTCCATTCAAATAATTGAAAAGGTCATCAATACTGGGCATGGGATATCTATTCCTTACCTCCTCTCGTTTAGCATTCGATATCCTATGCACAGCCTTAACGATCCATCAGACATCTTCATAAATACTGCTATTGCTCCCCAAGGTGAACTGCTTGGCCTTATGAAACTCTTGCCTTCTAACTCTACCAATTGCTTCTTTAACTCCTCCATTACCTTTAGAGGCATTCTACTAGGAGGTTGACTAAACGGTTCGATCCCTGGTGGCAAGTTGATATGAAACTCTACCGCTCGCAGGGGTGGCTACCCCAAAACCGATTCAAACACTTCTCGAAACTCCTTTAGCATACATACTACTCCAAGATCTTTTTCTTTTGAAGCAAAATTAAATAAAACTCCACTACACCCCACTCTATATGCCCCCAAGCACATACACTTTATTTCTATGGTTTGGATGACTCGGAATAATTATCCTTTCCGCTTAGTGCACTCTCATGCTATAGTTTTCCAACTAGTCCATCCTTAAAATAACTATAAAGCCAATGAAATCAAACACGTAAAGACCACAAGAAAACTTACACACTCTTAACTCTATATAGGCCAGTGCACCTCAATCCGAGAGTGGCACACCCTCCTATCGAATTTGTTACACATATGGAAGTGACTAAATAGGTAACCCCTAACCCAAGTCCATCAGCCAAATCTTAAATTATAAATTGGTGTGTAGCGCCAGTATCAAACAATACTCTAACTAAATATCATAAATCAAAGCCATACCTACTAAGACTTTTCCCTTGCCTCTTTCTTCAGAGATGGTTCCCCATTGGTACCTCCAAAGCATAAACCTATTCTTTAAGCTTTGGGCTGTCCTTTTTCAGATGTCATATCTTACCTCCCTTAAAGCATTTCATTTTCCCAGAGTCCAGGCATAGGGCACTTGAAGCATAATGCCCTTTCTAACCGTAGTTAAAACAATCAACCTCTGTGGTAGCAACTGCTCCACCTTTCCCTTTTGGCACTCCCTTCTTACCCTTGGTATATAGAGTAATCTTCTTCTTCTACTCTACTTTAGGCCTCACCTTCGCTCCTCTCTGTTCTTGGTACATTCCATCATACCTTTGAGCCATGTCAACTACATACTCAAAGGAGATGCTAAGTGAGCCATCACCTTATGGTCAAGATCATGCTTCAACCCCTTAATGAATTCTCGTTCTTCTTTATTGGAGTGTTAATAATACCCCTGCCATACTTAGCCGAGAATTAAACATTTAGATGTACCCTTCCACTGTAATATTACCTTACTTCAGATCAATGAGCTCTTATAACAGCACACTCTGCTGAGCCTCAAACCTCTCCTGGGTAATCTCTTCCTCTAGGATCTCAGCAATTACTGTCTCCCACTAATCCAATACACCTTCCTACAATTTCCTCGATGCTAGTTTTTTCTTTTGTGCATCATTTAACTATAAGTCTCCAAATATGTGCTCACAACTTCTCAACCGATTCAGAACTTCAACTACAGGCTCCTTCCTTGTAAATATCTTCCCTTCCAAATTTTTATAATCTTTGTTCATCTTTGGGAAGTCATCTCTTGTTATTGTAGGTCTTGGTTGAACAGCTTATGGTGCAAATTCACTCACCATCTGAGCCATGAACTATCTAAGCAAGGCACTCAATTCCATGCCCCTCTCATTTTCTAGCTATGCAGCTTCCTCCCCTACTGCTCTTGGAATTCTTTCCTCATTTCCTTCATTAATCTATGTTTTTTTAGCTCCCTTCTAACAGTTGCTCCTTTTATTGTTATTCACCCACTTCTCAAATCCATCTTACTTTTCTATCAAACAAGATTTTATTAGAAACGGAAAGAAAGAGAGTGGAACAACAATAGAAGGATAAATATATCTTCCTATAAATCTATACAACCACATAAAAATATATTATATGTATAGCTGTGCATCCCCTTCACAGGTTGTTCATCTTATTCTAAGTACTACTCCTATTTGCTAGCTCTGTCTTACTTAAGTGTTCCCTAACCTACGCTCTTATACCAAGTTGTAACGTCCCCCACTTCAAGAGTCGAAGATGAATGCCGATGATGTTGTAGTTATCACCAAAATTATCTTCCATAAATGAAAGCGAGTTCAATTTACATATTCAAATATAAACTAAGTAAACAAAGCAACTAATATTTCTATTATATAGAAGTTTCATACTCATTACAACATTTGTTCCCAAAATTTACCCCATGGTCGTGCTCAAGAAGGGGTCAAATTACAAATAGAAAATAACATGGTAAAGAGCCAAGTCAACATATATAGATGTAGCCTATACTCCTTAAATATAGCAAAAAACATCTTTATCTAAAAACAAAGCTTCCTGCTCAATCTTCAATCTGCATACTATGGTGCCTATTATTAACCTACCTATCTCATAAACTTTGCCCACTCAATCGAGTACCCGTGAGTTTATAGGAAAAACAATAATATAAACATGGGTCAAACATAAAGTTTGGTGTAAATAATACTTACCCCAAACAAACACATAGTGAGACCAAACTGCTCTGCATAGAATGGGTTTCTCCCTCACTATCCGAAAATATTATAAAAGAAACCATCATAGTTCTAACTCTAGTAGTTCTCAATTACTATCGCGCATTTATGCTTCATTAAGTGGTTCCCCTTTACTACTGCATCCTTGTCATAGTATCCTCTTAGCTCCCATCTTTATGTTATTATTTAATCTAAAATTTATTCTCATCTTCTATTATGCCCCTGACACGGTCCCTTTCTTAGTTTCTATTTTTAGATTATTCTCTAACCTATTTAATATTATGCCCCAACGCGGTGCCTTTACATTCTCCATTTTAATTTATTCTTTAACCGGTATTGCTCCCCTAGCGCTGCCTGTTTAAATTCTCCTTTTTAGGTTGTTCTTTCATTTTTTTATGCCCTTGGTGCATTTGAATGCCTCTCATCACCTTACCAAGGTGTGCATTCATAAATGTCTCTCTTCACCTTCACAAGCTATGCATCCACTTAAACATTTCTCTAATTTGCAACTACTACCACATTCCCTGGAAGTTAAATGCCTCTCCTTACCTTCCCAAGATGTGCATTCGACTGAGCATCACCACCCGATGTTAATAGACCTTCCAACCTTATTTCTAGCATAGGAACCCTTCCCCTTACTATCTTGCCCCTCCCCGAGTCCTACCTATTTGTCTTTTATAAGTTTCACTCACTTCTTTCCTTGGCACGACACCTCCCTGCACCAAACTTCGACGCTGTACGCTTTTCTTACTAAGCATTCTCTTTCGAATTGCGGTGGAGTATGACCTCTACATATTGCCATGTAGTTCAGTCTTTTCCTACTTTTCAATTCTTTTGCGGTGCGGTATGTCTTCCATGCATTGCACCGCAACTCTATTTTCCCTTGAAAATCTTTGAATCCCTTTGCAAATCTCTACCTCATCCCCATTTGCACAGTTCTCTTATAAACGTTAGGCTGCCACCTAAACTCCGTACTAGACAAAATCTGTTATGTCAGACATGTCTTTACACATGTCGCCATTTAATACATTACAATTTTACTTTCTATTATTTGTAGTGTCCTTTATATTTCTTTTTAGCATTATATTTGGATCTGGTCCTCTATTTACCTAACATCTGTTTTCTATTATCCACATGATTTTATATTACATGCGTAACCCATATATCCCTATTTTCCCCAGCATAGTACTTACGCGCATTAGCTTATTTCCTCATAGAAAACCTCAATAAAATTCCCAAAAAGTCTGTGAACTCTTGTTCAAATATGTTAATCATTTATTTTGATTTTAGGGTGTTTTCCTTATTATTTTTTGGGCATACTCCAGCAGTAAATCATAATAACTTATTTTCGGCATAAGAAATCTATTAATTTTAAAACGCATTTCTAAAATCATGGTTACATCTTCATATAAAACTTATATAGTATTCCAAAATCTTTAAGTTGGAGAAATACATCTGAACATCTCATATTCATTTATTTCTCCACAAAATATTCATTACACTTAGAAGTCATTAAAGTAGGGAAACACATCTAAACATCACATATTTCTCTACCTTTCTGTAAAAACTTTTATTAAACTTGTATACATCCTAATAAAATCCATATGGAACTCCATCATATATAAAACATAAAAAATCATACCGAGACTGTATGTTAGAGAATGATATAAAAAGGTTAAGTATTACTCATCTAAATTTTTGAGATATCTTGCTTAAGTTTTCTAAATCCTCCCTTCAGCTTGTATTTTGTTTATCTTCTCTTTATTTGCCCTCATTAAGCCATAACCATTAGTATTTCTCTCAAGTTTTTTTTATAGAATGAATGAATGAATGGAAATGAGTAATGCTTATTGTCCCACAGTAATTTTAGGGTTAGGCCCTCATACTTTTTTTCGTTAATTCATTGCCCATTTTCCCTTCTTATTTAACTCATTTTGACCTTTTAATTAATTTTAATAAAAAATTAAGGGTTGTTATACGTTCACTTTAAATCCTCTCTTTGTCTGGTTCTTTAGAGTTAGGGGTGCAAAATAAGGGAAATTCTATAATTTATTGTAAATTATTAACTCTGTAATAAAATCTCATTCAATAAAAGGTGTTTTTCTTTCTAATATGTTTATTATAATATGTTTAATTAATTAATTTTTTTAATCCAAGTACATTTAAAAGAAAATATGTTTTATGATACTGATTACAATGTGTTGTAATCCTGAACAATTTTATCATAATATATAATAAAAATATCATTTTAAATATTCATAGATAAGATGTATCAAGACTGCATATCGATTCATCGGTTGAGACCAGAGTACATAACACTCTCCAAATGTTAGGCAGTGTTTACTTATGACCGATGGGGGCATCAAAGGGTTAAGTATTGATAGTTATTGCATAACTATGGAATGATTCACTCGATAGTTTTTAATACATCTAAGGTAAAGTATAAAATATTGATGTGACAATATTATGCAGTTCTCTCAGCTTAAGAATACCATTGAACTTAAATATAGAAAGTTCACTTTGATTATAGTTCAATTGTGGCATGACGTCCATCGATTGACATAGTCGAGTCGAGTTGAAGCATTAGAAGTGAAACACCGGTTAATAGAGAATTTTTCATTAGTTATACAAGGTTAGTATTATATACAACTCAAAGTCAAAGACTCTTACCAAAATAGTTTGGTTAGTCGTTATTATTATTATTGAACCAAGGAATTTATGTTTGGACCATATGATATAATTTTGACGAAGAGAATTGGTGTACATTATTGTCACTACCGGGGACCGCTTAAAAATAGAAAAAATGGATTTTTACCAAAATAGTGTAAGCGATAATTTGACCAAACTGTCACACCACTAGCTAAGATGAGGCGTGAATGTTAGTATTCGAATTATACAATATTAATCACTGACCAAATTTACACCAAAAAGTCACACACCGTAATGTTGAATGCTCCAACTACCACCTGATTTAATTAAATTTTAATTGTTATAAATTAATTAACATTTATGAAATATTAGCTATAAAAAATTTATTTTATTTGTGTTGATCGACATTGAAAACAATGTGTATATAAAAGTTATACACATACGCATCGATATGCGACATCAATGCACATTTGAATTTGATTTAAATTTGAATTATTTAATCTAGTTTGAAGTGGAATTGAAGCCTAAATGGGCCCATGGTTTGGCTGGCCAAGGCATAAGGGGCGAAGGGGTAATATGTTGATATTCTTGAGTTTGAATTGGTAGAGAAAAGGATTGATCTAGATCCATCTTTTCCTCCTGTTTAAACCCATTACCCTTACTTTTTTCCACTTTACTTTGTTCTCCCCTCTCCCTTAACCTCTTGTCAAAAACACCAACCCCCTTTTCCTTCATTGTTTTCAAATCAAAACATAAATTCAAATCAAATAAAGAAAGGTGCGTAGATCCCTTTGATTTGTACTGCTTTTCGGAAGAGATTTAATTTGATCATAGGAGTTTTATTTATTTAACATTTGAGGTGTCATTACTAGGCTAAAGTTGGGGTACTACGTTAATTCATATCAATTTTTATATGTATTTGTCATTTATTATGTTATTATATATGGTTAGATTAGCATTATCTCATGGATCTTTATACGTATGCTGTTAATTTAGAATACACACACATACATACGTATATATATATATATATATATATTGTTATATCAAAAAATGCATGCTTAAACTATAAAAAAATCTAAGAAAAATTTATTTTAAAAGTGTTTTAAATAAAAAGAATAGAATTTTAAATCAAATAAACATACATAAAATATTTATAAATTTTGTTGTCAAATTTTAAACATATTATTATATAGTATATATATACGCGTATGTATATATGTATGTATGTACGTATACATATTGTATATGTTGCACACATATATATACACATACATGTGTATGTGATGCACTTGTGCACACTATATATTATATATCAAAGTAAAATCCCTTTATTAATAAAAATAATTATGATTTTTTTAAAATTTATTTAGATCAGATCCAAATATTTTAGACTTCATAGGCCTAATAATATCCAAAATGGAATACTTTTGAAATTCAACCATTTAACCCACTATGTGCAGGCTCAGATTCAACAATGGTATCAGAACCACATAGCCTATGCAGTTTAAATTAGTAATATTAGATCAAACTAATTAAGTTTACCTATTTAGTAGGGTATTTAGAAAAGTAATGTCCAGGTTGGGTTTGGATAATCATCTATCAAGCCTAGCTGGCTAGCTGTTTGGCCCGAAAGGTGAAGTGAGCCTAAAAGGTTATACCTAATATGAAAGGCCTTTTTTAATTTGAATTTGGACCTTAGGATAATTTTCAAAATTCATTTTGATAAAATAGCATTTTAAATTTAAAAGGCTAAGTTTAAAATTAGAATAATAACAAACATTATAAACGTTATAGTATGATTTTCAAAATTGTTTTGACAATTATAAATTAAATTATTAATTGGATTGATGAATTAAATAAATAAATTAAATAGTTAGTTAGTTAAATTATATATAACATATATAATGACATATATTACATTTTTTTGAACTTTTTAAGATAACGTATGTATATATAAAAAATTTGAAATTAAAATAATTAATTAAAATTGTTTAATTAAATAAATTAATTAAATGTTAGTTAATAAATTATGCATATATATAAAGACATACATGTATAACTATAAATGTTATAGTATAAATATTCAATATAAAATGTTTAATTGAATAATATGATATTAATTAAAATGTTAATTAATCAACTAATTAATTAATTAAACATGATTTAATTAATGATATTAATATAAAATTATACTTAACACTATTATATAAGTTAATTAATATGAATATGTAATAAAAGGTGAAACAATAAGAAACTCTAATTAGATTTGAGGAATAAATACACGCATAAAGTACGTATACCATTATTTAAGATATGTTCTACACTTGAATTGCAAGGGTATTTCATAAAAAATACATTATTCCATAAGTTGATATCACTGAATTAAATATATTAAAGATTATGAATATTTAATATAAAGTTGTCCTCTACATTTTATATACTAATAGACTACTTGCATATTCTTAAGTTGTTGATATTCCTTAAGCCAAGGATGTTTTGTGTAATACTATTAATATTGCATAGATGAGGTAAGATATATGTATGTATTTATTGATATTTCTCAAGCTATGTACATTCATAGTTAGACTGTCGTGAAATGGTAGGTACGAGTGAATTATTCTCTTTCGATTTATGGATATCCTCAAGGACAAAATAAGATTAGGACAAGGAACCATGAGCTAGGAGTTATATATGAACCGATAATGTATTATCCATCGTTTATAGGAATATGATTTGATGATATTTGTCAAGGTTGGAATCCCAAGGAAAACGAGTCTTAACACCCAATTTTGAAGTTGAGAGACTTGTATGTTTAATCTTAGGGTTTTGAAAAACAAAAAGACTAGTGGGAAATGAAATGCAATGTTTAACTTTACTAATATTCTAAGAACATCTACTATGAATAACATCCTAACCTACTATGTTAAAATTTGTAAAAAATTGTCTACACCCATGTTCTTTTCTGAAAATGACAAACTCATCGAACCTAACTACACAAATTGGCTAAGAGAAATTATAATAACACTCATATGAGAATGCATATGGTCATAGATAACCAAACTTCCAAGGGTCAGACCCATTGAAGATGCGGACCCTGAACTCAAAATTACCTATAACAAATGGGCTGCCGACCTAGAATCACTCAAGTTTACGTGATGTCTACATTACACAAATGGTTGTAGAGACAACATGAAAACAAGAATGTCCATCAAAACTTCGATAACCTTAAAGTGTTTAGGGAATAGTCTTGTCCCACAAGGTATGAACTCACAAACAAACTATTTAACACAAAGATGCCAAAGGGCATGAAAGTGATGATTACGTCTTAATGAGAAAAGCTATATTGATGGAATTGCTTAATTAGACGTGACCATAAGTAATGAGATGGAAGTGGACTTGATCTTGGGGTCTCTTACTCCACAGTTTGAGACATTCATATTAAACTATAATATGAACTAGTTGAATGTAAGCCTCATGGAGGTGCTTAATATGTTGAGATCGATCGAGTCTTTGCCTAAGGATCAAGGAACGTAGTTGTGGTTAAGGGTAAACATCATCTTCGAATGGTTCGAAGAAGAGGAAAAGGGTTAATAAGAAGAATAAGAAGACTGCTCCAGCTGATAAGGCCGAATGCCATCACTGTCACAAGAAGGTCGTTGGAAATACAACTGTTTGGAGTACTTGAAGATTGCTAAAGAGAAGAAACATAATAGTTTTGCTGCTCCTACATGTGTATTTACAATTAAAAATTATTTTGCAATCAATAAATTATCTTAGGTTTTAGATACTATATTTGGAACTCACATATGTAATTCATTACAGGGACTTAGGAACAGATGACATGTGGAAAAAGAAGAAATGAGGCTTTGAGTTGCTGATGGAACTCTAGTAGAGGCAATGGCAGTTAGAGATTACCATTTATCTTTGCCAAATAGATTGGTTTTAATGTTTAATAATTGATATTGTACAAAAGATATTATTTATGGTATTATTCCTGTGTCTAGATTGTTTAAGAATGAATGTGTTTTTCACCGCATTGGTAAGGTTATGTACATTATGTTAGATGGTAATAAAGTCTATGATGATCTTTTAGTTAATGGAATTTATGTGATTAATACTAACTATGTTTGCATTGTGAGCAATTCTTTTGATGTTGACATAAATAAAAACTATCTTTAGCATTGTATGTTAGGTCATATAATGAGAAACGACTACACGAATTCACCATCGAAGGTTTTCTACCGTCATTTGATTTTGAATCATTTGATATGTGTGATTCGTGTTTCAAAAGAAAAATGACCAAGCACCCCTTTAGTTTAATGAAAGGGTTAATGAACTCTTGGGTCTCGTATATATTGATGTATATCGCTCGATGCCTATAGTTACTAAAGATGATTCTTCATACATTGTAACCTTTATAGGTGATTTCTCAAAACTAGGATATGCGTAGCTTATAAAGAACAAATCCAATGTCTGTGAGAAGT
This sequence comes from Allium cepa, assembly GCA_030765085.1. Classification (NCBI taxonomy): domain Eukaryota; kingdom Viridiplantae; phylum Streptophyta; class Magnoliopsida; order Asparagales; family Amaryllidaceae; genus Allium; species Allium cepa. The sequence goes on from CM060929.1 coordinate 256,915,156, forward strand.
TTATAGATTATAAACACAAGATCGAAAATCAAACGAACCCTAAGATTAAAATACTTCAATATGATCAAGGAGGTGAGTATGTTGAACAAGAACTCCTACAATACTTAAAAGATGATAGGGTTAAATCTCAGGTTACTCCATCATATACTCTACAATACAATGGTATTTCAGAGCAAAGGAATTGAGCCTTATTAGATATGGTTCGTCCCACGATGAGTAAAGCTAAGTTACCTCAATACTATTAAGGATATGTGCTAGAAATCGCAACGCATATGTTGAACTTGATACCCATAAAATTTGTAACTATGAAGAAATATGAAATGGTAAGAAATCCCACCTTGATCATTTGAAGGTTGGAGTTCTCCTACCTACATTAAGAACATTGGTCCCAATAAACTTGTGGCAAGATCGATCTTGTGTAACCTCGTAGGGTAATTCAAGAAATCCATGGGATATATTTTCTACATCACTAAGGAACAAAAGTTTATTGTTTTTCAACATGCTACTTTTTTAGAAATGAATTTCTATCAAAAGGAATTAACAGCGAAGTGGTGGAATTGGATGAGATTCGAGAGTCTAACACAAATATTGAACCAGTGGGAGAACCAAATTCACCAATATGTAAAAACACACAACCTATTAGAAGGTTTGGTAGAAAATCTCATGCACCAGAGAGATGCTATTGTTTTCTCATAGATGGCGAGAAGGAGGATCGCATCTTAGATGACGAAACTTCTTTGTCTTTCCAGCAAGCATTCTAGAGTAAAGACTCTACACTTTGGATTGGAGCTATTAAATCCTAAATGGATTCCATATATGAAAATAGAGCGTGGACTTTAGCTGACATACCCGAAGGGATAAATCCCATCGGCTATAAATGGTTTTTTAGGAAAAGCTAAATATAGATGGACAAGCGGAGGTTTATAAAGCAAGGCTAGATGCAAAAGTATTTCATAAAATTCAAGGTAATAATTATAACAAAATCTTTTCGTCTGTAGCAATACTTAAGTCCATCTGGAAAATGCTAGCTATTTCTGCATTCTACGCTATGAAATATGACAAATGGATGTAAAGGCAATGTTTTTAAATGGTGATTTAGAAGAGACAGTCTATATATCGCGGCTTGAGGGTTTAGAGTTCAATGAGAGCGAGGGAAAGACTTGCAAGTTGTTAGAGTCCATCCATAGACTTAAATAAGCTTCAAGGAGCTAGAATAAGTGTTTTAATAAAGTAATCAAATAGTTTGGTTTTTATCAGAACACCGTGGAAGTGTGCATATACTAAAAGGAACAATGAAGTGCTATCGTATTCGTAGGTTTTATATGTCATCTACTGTTGATTGGCAATGACACTTCGTTGTTGCGATCAATGAAAGCTTGCCTTTCCAATAATTTCTCCATGAAGGATTTGGGAGAAGCGACTTATATACCAAGTACAAAGATATTTAGAGATAGATCCAACTGGCTGTTGGGATTGTCCAAATCCATGGATATCATACTAAAAAGGTTCGGTTTGGAGAATTTCAAGCTTAGATATGTTCTGATACAATCCTAAGTCATCCTCTCTAAGAAGGACACTCCTCAAATTGATGAGGAAAAAGAGTGTTTGAAGAGGATACGTTATGCTTTGATAATTTGTTCGATAATATATGTTATGCTATGTACTAGACTGGGTATGGCATACGCCATAGGATGCGTAAGCCGATCCAATCTAATCCTAGAAAAAAAACATTATACTGCTATAAAATGTATATAAAATGTTTAAGAAATATCAGGGAATTATTCCTAATATATAGGAATCGAGAGCTCCTTATAAAGGGATATATAATCTCTAGCTTTCAGAGTGATATTAACGATAGTAAGTCAGTGTCAAGTTACATCATTACTATAAATAGTGGGGCCGTCAGTTAAAAAAGTTCCAAATAGGAAATAGTTGGTGATTCTGTGATGAAGATCGAATACATCACCATCAATGAGCATTAAGGAAGCGGTCTAGATGTGCAAGTTTTTAAGTGAGCTAGGAGCGATTCTCAACATGGAGAATCCAATGGCTTTGTTTTTGTGACAACAACACGGTAATGCATATCACAAAGGAGCCTAATTGTGACACATTCTTCGAAAGTTCCACCTAATTAGAGAATTCATCGAGAAGAAAGATATTGCGATAAAAAGAGTAGATATGAAGCACAAAATAGTAAATCCATTCACGAAGAGACTAGCTCGGTCAGTTCTCGTCATGCTAATCAAAAGAACAAGATTCCATAATTAGCTCCAAGTGCAAGTGAGAGATTGATAGAGTTAGGGGTATGCTCTAGATGCAATTCTGAAATTTATTTTAAATCATTACCTTTGTAATAAAATCTCATCTGAAAAAAAAATGTTTTACTTTTTATTATATACTTATTATAATGTGTTAAATTAATTGATTATTTTAGGTATATTTAATAGGAAATTCAAAAATGGTATGTTTTGTGATAGTGATTACAATGTGTTGTAATTGTGAGTAATTTATTACAATATATAATAAACATATCGTTTTTTTCCTAGTCAGAATGTATCGAGATTGAATATAGATACATACGTTGAGACTAGAGCATGTAACGCTCTCCAAATGTTGGTTAGTCTATTGCTCATGAATGCTGGGGGTACCAAGAGATTATGTGCTGATAATTATTGGATAACTATGGAATGACTCACTCGATAGTTTTCTATTGGTTAACATAACTAAGGTCAAGCAGAAAATATCGATGTGGCAACATTACACAGTTCTCTCGACTTAAGAATAATATTGAACTTCAACGTGTAAACTTTGCTCTAATTATATTTAAATCATGGCATGATGTCCATCGAATAATTATAGTTGGGTCAAGTTGAAGCACTGGAAGTGAAACGCTATTCAATAAAGAATTCCTTAGTTATACAGGGTTAGTATCATGGTCAACTAAAGTCAGCTCAAAGTTAAAGTCTCTAGTTAGAGTAGTTCAATTAGACAATTATTAAACCAATCACTTTGTGTTTGGACTATACAAGTTGAATATGGACGGTATTTGAATTTTGACCATTACCATATTTCATAAGTTCTAGTATTATAGTTTGATAGAGAAAATTTGTGTAAATAATTGTCACTACCTGGGATCACTTAAAATAAGTAAAATTGGATTTTTTGCAAAACCTTGTAAGTGATAAATTTAAACAAACTGTCACACCACTAGCTAAAGTGATGTGTGAGTGTTAGTATTCGAATTCTTTGATATTAATCACCGATTGAATATACACCTAAGAGTCACACAACCACAGTGCTGAAGACTCCGACTACTACTTGATTTAGTTAAATTATAATTGTTATAAATAAATTAATATTTGCGAAATATAATTATGAAATTTTATTGATTTATGTTGATCAGTATTGTAAACAATGCGTATACAAAAATTACATACACAGTATCGATATACGACATCGATGCACATTCATATTTCATTTAAACGTAAATCGTATGTTCTATTTTGAAGTAGAATGGAAGTCCATAAGGGCCCTTGGTTTGACTAACTTAGGCATAAGGAGAGGAGGGTCGATACGTTGATATTCTTGGGTTTTAATTGGTTGAGAAAAGGATGGATCTAAATCCACTTTTTCCACTCTCCTTTTCTCCACTTTAAACTCATTGCCCCTAACTTTTTACACTTTAGTTTTGGTCTCTCCTCTACCTTAACCTTTAATAGAAAACTCCAAGCCCTCCTCCTTTATTATTTTCAAATCAAAACACAAATTCAAATCAAATAAAGAAAGGTGCATCTCTTTGATTGGTATTGCTTTCTGGAAGAGACTGGATTAAATCATAGGAGTTTATTGATTCAAAATTCGAAATGTCGTTAGTAGGCTATTTTTAAGGTAATACTTTAATTCATATCCATGTGTGTGTGTGTGTGTATTTGTGTGTGTGTGTCATTTATTATGTTATTATTTCTGGTCAGATTAGTTTTATGTCACAAATCCTTATATATGTATGCTGTCAATCTAGAATATATATATATATATATATGTATACACAAATATTTTTTATAATCAATATGTATGTATGTATGTATGTATATAATTTTACTTTCACCTAAATCAAAAATATTCAAACTAAAAATTATTTTAAAAGTGTTCTAAGTAAAAAATTGAATTTTAAATTAAATAAACATTTATAAAATATTTGTAAATTTTGTAAATATACTATTATATTTAAACCAAATTTGTGTGTGTGTATATATTTTGATTTATTAAGTCAAATTATATATATGTATATATGTATTGATTTTCTATTATAATGTATTAATTTGATTTTAATAATATACATATACACAATTTGCAAACATTACCTAATGTTTTCTTATAATTTTTTTTTGATTTTTTCCATGCAAAAATTTTAACTAAATTTAAAAAACAAAAAGGCAACAAATCTGTATGGATTTGTTAAATAATTATTTTGAATTTGTCAAAATTCTAACTATGGTTCGAAATAAAATACATATATTATATTATATTTAATACCGTAAGTGTTTTAAAATTCATTTTAATATATAATTATATGTATATTTATGGTTTATAGAAAAAATTAATTTTCCATACATATATATCTTATTTAATAATATATAACTTACATACAAATTTAAATTATGAATTTAAACTTAAAATATATTTTAAATTAATTTCAAAATTGAATTTTAAATTATTTCATATTTATATTTATAAATGTTATTTTATGTACATGTGTATGTATGTGTGTATATAAAAGATTGTTTCTGCATTATTATATATATATATATATATATATATATATATATATATATATAACCAAATACAAATATAATTTATATCACATAAAATAATATATATATTAGATAGCATATATGCATATGCAAGACCAAACGTGTCTGTTGCGGTGTAAATCCTTGCACTCATACATAAACACATTCGACCATGCACACTGTATATGTTGCACGTATATGTACACGTACATGCGTACACGATACATATATGTACATAATATATATTATATACAATATCAAAATAAAATCTCTAAGTAAATTTTGAAATAAAGTAATCATTCTATTTATAGTTGGATCAGATTTAAATCAATTTAGACTCCATAGGCCTAATAAGATAAAAAATGAAAAAAAATTCACCCATTTAACCCGCTACGTACTGGCCTCCAGTACTTCAGACTCACCAAATAGTGATTGGGCTTCTCCCCCCAATAGCTACAGCCTCTTAGTCGCGTTATTCATAGTTTCTCATGACTTGGGTATCCCGGAGCCGGACTTGATCCTTATCCTGCTTGTTTTCAGGTTGTACAAGCAAGAAAATACACCCTTCGGCCGGGGGGTCGAAAAATTTCCTTTCTTCTTTGGAATCCCAACCAAAGTGTTGGGATACCATCTTGGTATACCAGGAGTACTTCTTCTTCATGTCGGCCACCATCGACCTAACACTTACAACATGGGCTTTCCATACCCCAAGAACGTTCCATCCATAGGTTTTTTTTGTCTATTTTCTTTTCTTGAACTCGTTCATTAGGAATGCATTTTTCTTTATTGGAGAAGTTTCTCCTACTGTTGATGGTTTAGGCACGATGGTCTATGAGGACTACCTTGTCGGATATAGGACATGCCCAATGATGCTAAGGACTTGGCTTCGATTTTGACATATGAGAACCTCCATCGTGTAGGGCTGATAAGGGTGAGACATTCTATGATAGAAGGGGAAGTAGTGGCTTGGGTCCTAGCTATGCGGCCGAATAGACCTGTCGAGGTTGTCATTAGTGTGCCGGTTTTAAGGTCGATGGTGGAAATTGAGGATGAGGATGCCATCTAGTCGGATCCGGGCTACAATGGTGAGTATGAGGCTTATGATATCACACTTTTCAAGGACATGGTGTTCTCTGACGACATTATAACATGGTCTTCGTGTTATTTTATCACTTCTAAGATGTTGAAGGCAGAGAGGATGGACTGTTGGACATAGGAGTCGGACACACTAATAAGCACATGCACCTCTTCCGAAACCCTCTCACCCGTGGGTCTCCTGATCAAGTAGCACACATTATAGCTCATCTCCGATGGGCAAGATCTACTAGTAGTGGCATGAGGACCCCTTTCCCACCTTTGATTAGAAGGCAGAGCTAGGGGGATCAGTCTGATGACTATAGCTTTAATTTATGTAGTGGTCATCTGTTGCATTAAAATATTACTAATCCTATTTTTGTTAATGTTTTGCACTAGTCCACTCAAACTTGGCGTAGCTGAAGGATACGGTTGCTCTAGGGTGACTTCATGAATTCACAACAAACTACTTTGACCTCTTAGCCAAGCCACTCTGGCGGGCGAGTTTTCCCCATGATCGATTTTACATTGTAGCAGCAGCCTTTGGCAGATTCCATGTGCTCGGTTAGAGATGATGCAAGATTGGATAGGGTGTAGTCTAAGAGGCCCTGTATAGAGGATCCAAAGAGCCTGAAAGGTGACTCATCCGTCAAGTTTTTAGTGGAGGCATATGTAATCAGTCCCCTACTGTGGGGTAGGCGGTTTAGGATAGTGGGCTTGGTCGCTTTAAAGATGGTCAAAGGGGGGGATGCTCGTGGAGTCGCTGGCCGAAGTATCTTCGAAGGCCCTGGCTAATATGGGCCAACCTAAGCATGATTAGGGCCCTCACTCCTTAGAGGTGGTGGATGCCCAACTAAAGGACGCCTATTTGGTAAGGGTTCTCAGATTTGGTAATTTTTTTATACTCATACTTAGCTCATTATATAGACCCGACCTCTCGCCCTCCATATTCATACGGACTACAAGCTTTGAGGAAGCAGTCGAAGATGAGGTGGTGGCTTATCAGTAGACAAAGGAAAGGATTAAGTAGTTGGAGAAGCAATCTAAGGCCAAAGAGTGAGGGACATGGCAAAGACTTCCAGAGACACTGCCGTCATGAAGCAGGTAGTGGAGGAGGAGAGGTTTGAGGGGGAGCTTACCTGATTAAGGATGGATATAAAGGCTATAAGTAAGGAGGCGGATGAGATGAGGGGCACCATGCTGTAGGATCTGCATTGTGTGACCGAGGAAGAGCACATGAAGGCAAAAAATGCCCTAAGGGAGGAGTGGAGTGATATATTGATGAGTATGCAGAAGATGATCTTCACAGTCAACTATCACCTTTCTTTAGCCATCAACTTCCTTTAGCAGGAATGGTATGATGATGTGTGGCTGGATGTAATGGAAGAGATAGTAACTGATGGTCGGAATCCCTCACCAATCTTTCCTTGGAATAGATTGCTTTATGGGCTGGCGCTTGGAGTGGAACGCCTACAGAGGTTGTTCCGAAGGTAAACATGCGGACGGTGCATGATGAAGACCGTCAAGTCATTAGATCTCCTCCAACCCTTTAATCCATGGTGTGAGTGGCGGTCTTTCCTTCTTGTAGTATTCTTTTCTTTTTTTGGTCGGTCGACGCCCACTTTGTAATAACAACCTTCATATGATGAAAATAGCAATTTGACTTCAAATGTTTGTCATTATATTTTGTGTTTGTTTTTCACTTCTCTGTTAGTATTGTACATATACGCTAGCCTGTCACACACACTTATTCTATCATTATTTTTTTATTTTGCATCGGTAGATCAAGTGGCCCCTAATTTTATTCAATAAACTCATAGACTTAGGCATTTATGCACAACGTAACTAGCAAGTAAACTGATGGAAAAAAAAGAAAAAGTAAATCAAATGGACTTATGTTTTATCGAGGCATCTTTTCCTAGTTATGTATAGGAAAACATGAGTCGCTGGCAGAGTGTCCTTTGGTGGTTTCCAGGCACTCACATTGATTTGCCAACTTTGTTATTTCAGGCCACCGTGGGGCTAGGTTTTTCTATGATAAGGCCATCATGGATGTTTAAGGTGGCTTGCACTATAGATGCTATATTCTGGGTTACAATGTAGATAACTATGCCTACATTAGCATCCGTACACTGCCTCGCTAAAGGAACAGGTGTAACACCCCGAAAATTTTAACAATAAACTAAAATAATAAAAGGGTAAAAACATATAATTTTTCATAAAAGGAAAAAATGGTAAATTTTACAAATATTGGAATTAGGTTCCGAGACCTATTCCATTACGTTCGGAATGCCTTTTACAGTCAGAAAATATATAATTTGTTGAATTCAATAAAACGGGTCAAAATTAGCAAAAACTAGACCCAGTGACATTTTTGTAATATTAATTTCAAGAATTAACCTAATAGCTTTAGATTTTAACTATAAATAAGGTCATAACCCTCACTTCTCTGCATTCTGAACCCTAGCCGCCCTAACCCTCACTCTCTTCATTCTAAATCCTAGTCGCTGCCTCTTTAATTCTGTGCATTCTTTTCTTCTTCTTCCTACTCTAAACTTCTTCACCTAAACATCAAATTCCTGAATCTCTTCTCTAATTTCTGACTAAAAGAATGAATAAGAATAAAGAAAGAGAGAGAGAGAAACACATCTAAGAGTGGAGAATTTAAAGAAAGAAGAAATAAGATATAAAAAACTAGGCAAAGGAAGAGAAACAACGAATTCAGATTAGATTAGAAGAGGGATTTCTTTGAATGACTCTTCGATGTGAGTGGATTCTTATGATGTTTTAAGATGTTGAACAATCAGTTGATTTCCTTTTAACTCTATATGTATTAATAATATGATTTCTTGAAATTTGAAAAGGCAAAGGAAGAGAAGCAACGAATTCAAATTAGACTAGACTCTTCAAGATGAGTGGATTAATTACGATGTCTTAAGATGTTGAACAAGCAGTTGATTTCCTTTATAACTCTATTTATATTAATAATATGATTTCTTGAAATTTGAAATTATAATTTCAATTTAGAATCTATACGAATTGAAAATTTCAGTTATGAATCTATAGGGGTAGAAATGATGGAAAAATCTTAGGTGATAATATAAAAAAATAATTATCAAAATATGGGAAAAGTTAGACTACTGAAATTCACCTCTAAATCTATAGATATGAACTTTTATATGATAAAGTTTGGATTTATTTTGGATAGATAAAATGTGATTGAATACACCTTTGTGATATGCCTTGAATTGATTATATAACTTGAAGTATGCATAGATTATTGATTGACAGTACGTAGATGGTTAATGAAACTTTATATACCATCATCGAAATAACCAGCAGAAGTTGCGTGTCAAAAAGGAATCATACCCAAATCACTATTAAAAATGAGCCCTTGCATCTATACTCGAATCTGCAAATAAGATGAATAAATCAAATAAGAAAATAGACCTGGATACCTAAATTCAGGCGTTTTCAGACATCTCGATTTAAAAAATCTAAACATGAACGAAATAATTCAATTCTGACCGGTTCGGACGTTTGAACTTATATTCAGACATCTGGACTTAAAGTCAGGCGTTTGAACATATGGTCAAACATCTAGCCTAGAACGAATTCCAGACATCTTAACAAGGGTCAGACGTCTAAATCAAAATTCAGACATCTGAATGGATGGGAAAATGCCCAGGTCGAACCTAGACTTTGTGTAGGCCAAGTAGAGTAAATCAAGGGACTTGTTCCTATTTCTTCAACTTTAGGGAGCCCATGGAACTGAATGGAGTCGTCCAATGAGATGGAAAAGCACTTGGTGATATCCTAGATTCACACTTCATGAGATTATAAGGCATGGAATTTGATATACAAATTAGATGCTTTCGATCATATAAACACTAACAGAAGATTACCCGATATTTTTAGGACAGGTTGGCTTAGACATTGTGTATATACCCAGTGTTATGCATAGTTACTTGCACTAATGTGAGGTTACTCGATGTTTTCGGGGCAATTGGGCCTAAGCATTGTGTGTGTGCGCATGGTATGGTTCATAGGATAACAAACATTAACGAGAAGGTTACCCTATGGTTCAGGGGTAGGTAGGCCTATAAACTATGGGGTATACCTGATAGGACACTGTTATCAAGCCTTTTGGCTAGGCACTATTCGGATAGACTGTATGTTTCGAACTGGGAAATTGTCAGGGCAGAAAGCCCAAAGAGATGTCCCAAGAGTCCAAATATCAAGTACAAACCAAGCCACGGGATGAAGACCAAGCCAACAAAAGAAAGCAAGAACCCTAATCCAACATAGTGTTGGATTGGTACCGATCTCACATTATGGATTGGTACCGATCCATGAAACCTTGCCCATTATTGCCGCCACTACTACTATATGCTTATGATGATGCTAGAAGCCTATTTGAAGTATTTTTTTGTTATTCCCATGCAATTATCTATCGATCCCCATGAGCACTCAAAGTTAGCAATTCTATTCTTCCATAGATCCATCATTTGGACTCAGAAGTAAGCTAGTAATGGTGCAAACCTCTATGGAATCATGAACTAACTACAAATCGAGCCAAGACAAGAAGACCAAGACCGTCCATAGGAAGAAGTTACGGATTGGTATCGATCCGTGATTGTTAACGACCCAACCATCTATTTTCTTGGAGAATTGGTCTATGGCATGGAAAACGAGATGGAGACCATTAAGGCGATATTTTAGGATCCCTGCATCTATAAATAGAAGGGCATGGCTATTTCTAAGGATCTTTTGTCTCTTACTTTTCCTTACTCTAATTTCTTATAATCACCATCGGATTTATACCGATCTGTAAGAACAACTACCTATAATCTAATGATCAAGTCAATAAAATCACTAAGTGGACGTAGGCCAAATTTGAAATCACTATAAATTGTTTTGTATTCCTTTCGACTTGTTTTCATTTAAATTCCTACACTTTGTATTATCCACTTAATCTTCTAGGTGTTTTTGCTTTTTTTTTCAAATATTTTAGTACTTTCATTGAGAAATCCTATTCTCAGGCTACCTGAATCCATCATCTACTATTAGATTACGTAGATCCAAGCGATAGATTCAATTTTCCAACCTCAAAGTTCTACTATTCAGATTTTCAGTAATATAAGAGAAGTTATTTGTCATGGCCCCATCAAGGAGAGAACATGCTACAATTTCTAGAGCTACTATGATGTTAAGAACCAAGACAGTCACCGTGTGGATGGAGCTACCTAATCAGCATTCTAGAACCTAGCTGAATTCGTACCAAAGTGGAAATGGATCAGATGATAGAGCAGATGGTGGATAGATTCTAGGATAGTCATAATGATATGAACCAGTAGATGCAGCAGAGATTGAGGCTGTTAAATAAACTAACATAGAATAGCCGAAATAGGAGCGAGAGGGGTTCAAGTCTAGAATCTGAAAGTTCCTCATCATTCGATTAGAGATGGAGGGATAGAAAGCAAAATAGGACTCAAAACACTACGAGGCATCATATTAAGGAAGAAGATAAACTCACGGCTCAGATTTGTGGATCAGTTCTGATCTAAGTGGACGGATCAATATCGACCCAGTGGATGGTAGGCCCAGAGCTCGCCCTATGGATGGCAACATGAATCTGACTTCTGACCATACTGTGGATGATCGAAATGCCGAATATCGAGCTGATGCTACTAATACAACACACGGGAATCAAATTGGGGGGCTGTTGGATGAATGGATCTCTCGAAGTCTGAAGAGCCTTGGTGTTGAGAGCCCACCTAAGAGCGTTTGCCGGGATGAACACTCGGGGTAGACCACAAATAGCATTGTTCAGTTGAACCTGCAGTCCCGGAGTATTTGGAAGATATGGTCAAGATACTTGTAAATGATAACTAATTTAGAAGCAATGATTAATGGGGAAGTTTTCCCAGTCGGAATCCGTTTACTGAGGACATTCTGCGCATGCAGTGTCCATGGAGGTTTGTAATGGCAACAATGTCGTTGTATGGTGGAAATATAGATCCAAGGCAGCACTTGATGAAGTACTAATAATATATGGAGTCTGCCAGAGCGTCTAATGCCATGAGATATCATTGTTTTCTAATTTTCCAAAAAGGGATAGCAACGATGTGGTTCACTCGGCTCCCACAAAGATCCATATTGTTTTTCGCTAATTTGTTGTGAAAATTTCTAAAGCGGTTCCATTTAAACATTGAACGTCCAAAAGATGTGATTTCATCATGAAACCTCTTCTAAGGAGCGGAAGAGTCATTAAAATACTTCTTGAATCAGTTCCATACATCTGTGGAGGAAGTAGCAAATCCCAACGATGACATAGTGTTGATTGCGCTGATTAGGGGGATTCATCTTGGGATATATTTCGAGCAATGGTTGGAAAGGAAACCCCCACAGATGGTGGATGCTTTCTGTAGAAAAGCTAATCGGTACTTACACTTGGAAGAAGAGTGCAATCGTCTCAGGAGGAACAATGTTGGAAATTCAGATGAAGTGATACAAAGCAACAATGTTATAAAGAAATCCAGAGGAAGTTCTCAAAATGTGGATATGAATATCGGTAATAAGAATGATGGCCAGAATAAGAATGACAGTGGGGCTGGAAAGCCAAATCCTGATAATAGGAATTGCCTTAGGATTCATAAGTATGATAATTATATATACTGAATAACTCAATCGAGAACATCTATCTAGCAACTCAAGGCACCGAGCAGTACAAGAAACCAGCTCCGAGAAAGTCGACCGAGAATGAGAAGAGATGTGGCTAGTTCTATAGGTTTCATGAGATGTATGGTCATAATACCAATGAATGTAGACACTTGCACAATATGATAAGGAGCTGATTCAAAATAAAAAATTGCAGCAATTTATAAAAGGTCGTATGATGGCGGGCACGGAAATTCCAACCCCCATAGGTTGACATCCTAACGGGGACAAGCCGAGCCTAGTGTTAAGGAGCCTAGGCAGCTTGGAAAATGTTTGGCATTTAACACAATCATCGGTAGACCCCATCTAGCCTGTAAGAGTTTGAACGAGATGGATAGGTATGTTGGTGCTTTGAACCATTCCAAGAATTAGAGATGTTAGGCAGTTGAGGATGGAGCTCCGACAAAACAGTTCAGAACCATGATAAATGACATTGTTATCTGAAACAAAGATGCTGATGGGGTATAAGACCTGATGATTGACCCGTTGGTTATAACGGCCACAATTTGCCCTACTATTGTACAAAAGGTGCCGGTTGACTGTGGGAGTTCAGTCAACGTTCAATTTAAAACGGCCTATGACTAGATGCTTCTAGAGGGTAACGACTTGAAATAATGTAAATTTCGGATTTAGGGATTTAACAAGATATCCACAGATCTAGTCAGACATGTGGAATTACCAATAGCACTTGGAGAGGGCGACCGTAGGTGAGTGCGAGTTATGCCTTTTGTGGTGTTGGATATCTGTTCTGCTTATAATGCCTTTTTGGGCTGATCGGCCCTAGCTAAATTCAGAACGACTATAGCTTCTTGGTGTTTGACACTTAAATTTCCTATAAAGAACATTATAGTAGTAGTGTATGGAGATCAAGGGCTTCGCCATGAATGTTATTTCGTCGAGCTAAGGGCAGTGAGGCGAAGAGAGAAAGGAAACGGTGTAGAAGGGACTCTCCACATCAAGAATTTTGATGCATAGCAACCAATTCCTGAACCCTAGCTAGGGCAGCATAGTCAGTTCCATTAGGATATAGATCCATGAAAAGATCCATTGGTTGGAAGAGTAGCTCCTGTCAAGTTAACGATCAATGTTCCACTGGTCAGCCGGGATGATCCGACATGGGTTATCAAGGTCGGTTCACAGCTCAGCGTGAGAATGATGAAGGAGTTGGTTGGTTTTCTCCAGGCAAACCAAGATGTATTTGCCTGGATGCACTCTGATATATGTGGAACCTTGTCGGACATAGTAAGCCATGCATTGAACATAAATACCAAATGCGTTCCTCTGTAACAGAAGCGCTGCAGCCTGGGTCTAGAGGGATCCACTACATTCAAAGAAGAAGTAGAGAAGTCGAAGGACAATGGCTTTATCCATGATGCCTTATACCCAAAATGGGCATCCAATCTGGTTTTGGTAAAGATAGCTAATGGGTAATAGAGGACGTTCATCGATTATTCTAATAAGGCACGCTTGAAGGACAACTTCCCGCTTCCAAGGATTGATCGGTTGGTGGACTCAACAGCCAGAAATGAATTGCTTTCATTCATGGATGCGTACTCTGGATACAACCAGATTCCAATGCATGTCCCAAATCAGGAACATACCAGATTTGTTACTGACTTTAGACTGTTTTGCTATCTAGTCATGCCGTTTGGATTGAGAACGCTGGAGCAACCTACCAGGGATTGGTAAAAAGGATGTTCAAAGACCAGATTGGATGCTTAAAGGAAGTTTTTGTGGATGACACGCTCATGAAGTCATGGTATTCGGGAAATTACATTGACGATTTGGCATAGATTTTGGCGTTTCCAAAAATATGGGATGAAGTTAAACCCTTTGGAATTCCCTTTTATCGTTGTGTTGGGAAAATTCTTGGACTTCATCGTGAACTCCCATAGGATTGAATCCAATCTAAAAAAGATATAGGCACTAAGGGATATGGAGGCCTTGAAGACAATTAAGGAGGTCCAAAAGTTGAACGGGAAGGTCGTCACCCTAAGTCGATTCATCTCCAGAGCCATCGACAAATACATTCCATTCTTCGACGTAATTAAGAAGGGAAAAAATCGAAAGGAAAAAAGAAACTTCGCTTGGATCCAGAAGTGTGTAGGCGCATTCGAGGCTATAGTGGATCACTTAGGGAGAACCCTATCCTCTTGAAGTCGGTGGATGACGAGGCCTTGTTTATATATCTGGTAGTGTTAGTGCATGCTGTGAGCATCACACTCGTATGTGAGAAAGCCCGCAGCCAATGACCGGTCTATTACATTAGTAAATGATTGATAGGAGCAGAAAGAGATTACCCGAATCTGGGAAATCTTGCATATTGCCTATTGATTTTTCAAGGAAGCTCTGCCCCTACTTTCAGGTTCATCTGACCAAAGTCTTTACCAACTAGCCTTTGCGATATGTCTTACAATGACCTAAGACTATTAGAAGGCTGTTGAAATAGAACATTGAATTGAGCTAATACGATATAACCTATTACCCTTGGAGATCTATCCAGCATCAAGCTTTGGTGGATTTTCTAGCTGAGTACACTACGCGTGATGATATTCTAAAGAGTAGTGTGAGAAAAAGGCTAGGTGGAAGATGTATACGGATGGCGCATCAAACAAACGTTGTTCCAGTGCTGGAGCTGTACTTGTTACTCCTGAGGAACACTCAATTTGTTATGCCTTGAGATTCGAAATTCATGTAACAAACAACGAAGCAGAGTACAAAGCATTGATTGTGAGACTCAAGATTGCCAAGGAACAGGAGATAATTTTTTACATATTTTCTATGATTCCCAGTTAATTTTGTGTCAAGTGTGGAAAGAGTTTCAGGCAAGGAGCAAGGCTATCTCCTTATCTAAACCTTGTCCTTGAGCTTCTTAGTGATATTGAATATTATACAATAACGCATATTCCCATAGTGGAAAATGCAAAGGCCGACTCATTGGCTAAGCTACCCAGTTCCGAAGATGCGCAACTCATGGACATGGTTCCAGTGGAAATATTGTCAGCACCGACCATCGACCAGATGGATGTTGATTGAATCTTGGAGGCTGAACCTGAAAGGGAGTTATGGATGACTCTGATAAAAGGCTATTTGTAGAAAGGAATCCTTCCCAACAGAAGGAATGTGCAATGGAAACTCTTCGCCAAGCTTTAAGATATATCATATAGGAAGGAGTACTTTACAGGAAGGGTTTTTCTGCCCCTATGCTTTAGCGCGTCCCTTACGATGAGGCCAAAAAAGTCCTGAGAGAAGTGCATGAAGTGGCATGTGGTGATCACATGAGGAGGCAAATCCTGACAAAGAAGATTCTCCGCTATGGGTATTTCTGGCCAACCGTCAACTGAGACATGGCTGATTACACTAGAAAGTGTGATAAGTGCCGGAGGTTTGCTAAGATTCTGAGGGCCCCACCGGTGGATATTACTCAAATGGTCAAACTTGGCCGTTTGCATTTTGGGAAATTGATATTATCAGCATGTTGTCGATATCTAAAGGTAGCACGAAATACACCATCATCATGGTTGATTACTTCACTAAATGGACCGAGGTCAAGCCATTAGCCAAAATTACCACGAAGAAAGTAATCAACTTTGCAATCCAAAATATTATCTGACGTTTTGAATTTCAAAAGGAGATCGTTATCGATAACGGAACCCCATTCGACAATACTGAGTTTAAGGATTTTTGCCGCCGGCATCGCATAGAGAAGAGATTTGCTGTGGTGGCATACCCCCGAGAAAATGGATAGGTTAAAGCTGTAAAGAAGATTATCAAGTCCATTCTTAAAAGTGATTGGAAAAGGCTAAAGGCAAATGGGTCGATTAACTCCCATTGGTGCTTTGGGCTTATCAAATGACCCATAAGTCAGCAACTAGCAATTCTCTTTTCTCCATAGCCTTCGGATTAGAGTCTACAATTCCGACTGAACTTGAAGTACCTTCTCATCAGATAATTCATCAAAATCCACAAACGAATGAGTAATGCCCCTGGAGTCTCTTGATATGGTCGATGAGAAGCGAGATGAAGCTGACTTGAGAGCAGATGCCTACCAAAACTGAGTTGCCTAATATTACAATGCCAAGGTCAGGAATCAGAACTTTGAGATTGGCGACCTAGTTCTCAAACGAATCTTCCTAGGCTTTGGAAACTTGGGCTCAACCTGGGAAAGTTCATATGCGATAAAACAAAAGCTTGGAGATGACACTTTCAGGTTTGTAGTGGTTAATGAGATCTCACTCCCGAAGTAATGGAATAATGTGCATTTACGACACTATTTCACTTAGAAATAAATTTGTACATAATTGAATGGAGCCATGTAATAAGACAGAATCTATCATTTCCTATTTTCAATAAATGTCTTTTTGGATCTTTCTTTACATCACTTGAGAGTTGTGAAATGTGACCGACGATAAAGGTGTGCAAGTACCTGAAGCTAGGTGACAACCAAACTTCCACGGTCCATGATCGGACTCTTGAAGTCCAATCGTTCTTGGTGTTCGAAGATCAATATCAGCTAACGCTTGCCCTTGACAAGGGAATAAACTCGAAATGAACGTGATACGACTGCCCGTACGCTAACTCTTGTCTTTGATATGGGAGCACGAGTATAAATCGAAAGGAACATGATATAACCGTTTATCCATTAACTCTTATCCTTGGATCAGGGGTAGGAGATAAACCTTAGAAGGTACGTGATTCGACCATTCCTTACTCAACTCTCATCCTTGGATTAAGGATATGAGTATAAACCTAAGTGGACATGATTTGACCATCCATCCTCTAACTCTTGCCTTTGCAATGGTGATATGAGTATAAATCCAGAGTGGATGTGATTTGACCATTCATCAGCTAGCTCTTTCCCTTGACATAAGGGTAGGAGTATAATTCAAAATGGACATGACACAACCATCCAATCACTAGCACCTTGCCCGGAGTAGAAAAAACGAAAGATCTATGCCTGGTGTAAGATGGGATCTTACCTATAAACTTTGATCTACACCTAGATTTAGGCGTGATTGAAAATAAACATCCTGTATGAGGATATGTAAACTATGATCTTAAGTAGTTAGCTCAAACCAGTGCCTGGAGCTTGGCGCAATCACTGTCATAATCCTAGAAAAGGATATGTGAACTGTTACATGGAATGGTTTACCCTAACTGATTCACAGAGCTTGGCACTTCAATGATTACCTTGCGTTGAACGATAAAAAGGCCGGAAAATCATGGAACCGACTAATGACTTAGTCCGATAATGACCATGAAAAGTGATGGATCGTGAGTACATATAATGAAAAGGGCATTCCTTAAGTACTCGGACACGTATGCATAAAGATTTGGAAAAACAAAAGTCTTTATTTTTCACAGTCAAAATAAGACTTGGAAGAAAAAGTACAATTTTAATTTATGACTAAGCTAAAAAAGCAAAAGCGGAGGCCAAGTTTGCACAAATACTGGCCAAAAAACAAAATCGGATAATTAATAAGAGCCTAAGTGTTTCTATACAACCCAAAACACAAAGAAGACAGATGATCACTTCTTGATCCTTTTGTTTCTCTCTTTCTCTCCTTCTTCTCTATATAAGATGGCGCACTAGATCCTTCCGATTGGTTCCTTGTCTTTCCCCTACTTCCTTTTCCTTTGGATGGAGTACTCTATGACGATCCAGCAGGCACGCTCTGGGTGCTCCCTGGTGGAGGAATAGTGACGACAGCACAGATAGTCTGATTGGACAGAGCTATGGATGAAGGAGGAGGAAAGGTCTCTATCTTCTCTAGCTTAAACTATTTGGCTAAGACAAGCTCTTGGTTAAGTGTACTCATGCTGGGACCCCGTAGAGGCTTGGAGGACCTAGTAATGACAACATCATAGTCGGTTTGAGCCTCTTAAAGCTCACTAGTCCCTTCATCCTGTAGAGCGTCTATCATTCGCTCGCCGGGCCTAGGTGTTTGACTAGTTAGGGTACTCGGCACCATCATTAAAGTGGTCACAGTCACTGATTCCATTATAGACATTTGTTTTCCTAACTGGAGACCTTTATCGATAGCAGGACGACCTGGGGATGACTTGAAACTTAAGAGATATAAAAAGAGAGAATAACAAGACATATATACTCTCTGAAATACAGGTGAGGTCAACGAGATACCTCCTTCGGTTTGGGATTCAATGTGGGCCGACATACCACCAGAATTTCCTTCCAAGATGAGAGAAAAGATGGCGGACTTTAGTATTTAGGGTTGATCTGTATTGTACCTCAGGACTCGAAGATGTATCATGAATAGTTTCGGGTCTGTAGGTGTCTCTAGTAGTAGCATCTTGGGGCGATGATCCGAAGCCTTCACCTAAGTCTCTCTATAATGTATCGGCTAGCTTTGGATGGAGAATAAGCTGGCCCTCTTTTAGATACTTGGGCTCATCTGATGAAAATCTTCTTCTCAAGCTAGGTCAGATCCACCTCACCACCTTTTAGGAATTCCCTTTCTTCCTCGACGACCTGTTCCTAAGCAAGGGTAAGAACTCTGGGGTAATCATGGTCAAACCATTCTAAGTTGTAGAATTACAGTACGTCAGCATTGTACTTGTTGAGCATTGGTTCGAACTTCCCCATCATCCACTTTTAATGGTTTTAACCTCCTTCTTGACAAGTGCATCCACACCTTTAGCACATTCAACCGCCTTGTCTCTTTCATCTAGTCCTGAGCTTGTTAGAGAGTGTCATTCTTCTCTTTTGTATTACCCTAAAGTTTGGCCAACATCTCAATCACCTTCTTATTTAAGGCATCTCTTTCCAACACTAAGGTGAGATTCCGATGATGCACGGTCTTGATCTCATCAGGATGCTTGTTTCTTTCATCTTTAAGTGACTTGATGGCATCCTTGGCTTTCTTCTTAGCTTCAGATTGTGATTTCCTTAAATTTTCATCCTAAGCATCGAGATGGGCAATGATTCTTTTGTCCTATGCTACCATGAGATTCAGATTATCAACCTTGAGTTGCCTTTCTCTCGAGACCTAGGATATTCTCTCAGTTATCCATGCCTATTCGCTCTATTGAGTATAAGCATCATTTACATAAGCAAAGTCTATATCTTTTTTCTTAGGTAGAATTCTCTTCAAGTAAGGCACGAACATGAGTCCATCAAAGGAAATATCCGAAAATTGTTCCCATGGTTTTGCCATTGGAGGATTGGTGGCAAGTTGTTGCTCCGTAGTGATGACCGAAGCTTAAATCGATTGTTTGTCAGCTCTATGACAGGAAGTTTTAGAACTAATTTTAAGGTTCCTGTGGTCGGAGGATCGATTGGAGTGCAAGGGTACCAAATGTTGCACATTAATGGAAGCTGGAGGAGGTGCATGAGAAACATTGCCTAATGGCAAGTCAACGCAGCGATAAAAATCCCTATCTGAGCCCCTTGGCGGAGGTGACTTGACCTGGAACAATGTTTGGAAATGGAGTCATGTGACGGATAATCTCGATCATAACTGCCTCAGTCTCGGCTAGATCGGTAATTAAACTCTGAATCTCGACCACTGCCTTCATGGTATATGTTTGGACAATGCCTATGTGGTCGAGATACATTTTCCTCCAATGGTTGACATATATACTTCTTCCTCTCTATGGATCCTGAAAATGAAAAAAACGAATTAGTTTCAACTAGAAAGGATGCGGGTCAGGTGCAACGCAGTGTGGTGAAGTACACATATGCGTGAATGTCCTAGTGTCCTTCGACAGACCATGTTCTGGACCTTTTCTCATAGGAGTGATCTCCTCCATGCTGATGGGAGGAATGTCATCATTGAAGCAGATAAGGGAGTCAAGACCCTCGAGGCTTATGTCACCGATGCCAAAGGAGCCAAACTCGGTAGGAATCAACCCTAACTTACAGAACATATCCGTGGAAGGAAGAGAAGGAGTTTTCTCAGTAGTTGTAATGGATGGAGGCTATGTAGAAGTCTGCGCCTTAGAAATTTTCATGACCAGTCTCTTCTTTGGAGCAGACTATTGGTAGTTTATGGCTTGTTCAGCAAAGGACTTGTGGCGTACATCAATTTCATCATGGCCAGCTACACATTGACACCTACAATTTCACCTTCCTCGGCCCGTTCTTCCATTTTTTCAACATTTTCTTCAACTTCTGCCCTTGGACTCAAGACTGTGGGCACATCCAGATTAATCTTGCCTCCTCTGGGTGAGTTATCATCATCATCGTCATCGTCCTAGTGGCCAATTGGAATAGTCCAGCGTCGCGGCCTGCTTCTAGTAGACTATAGGCTAGGAGATTCTCATTGGAGCAAAGAACTCCAATGTCTCTATCCACCTTCGGAAGTGCCATGAGAACTTCATCGGCATCCACAAGAACCAAACCGCTGGGTCTCGCTGGAACATCTGCATGACATGAGTAATATGAGTTAAGCTTGATAATTAATATGGTAAACTCCTAGCAAATGAATGAGGTAGAACTTATGTCCATATATCCATCTTCATGCAAATACAGGTGGACAGTGTACATAAAACCATTCGCTTTTGAAATAGCTCAACTTGTTCCATATGCCAGTGACAACTCTGCAATTCTTTGCTGGCTCTAAGTAAGTCAATGAAGGATTTCTCTTTCGGATCCTAAAACTATATATGTACTGGATCTCCTCATCACTAAGTACTTGGTGAAAATGTTGAACGAAAACAATGTACATGTCGAGAAGGAAGGCATGGCTATTCGAACATAGTTGTATCAGAGCTAATCTCATGAAATATAGAACTCGATAAATGAATGGGTTGAATAGCGGAACACAACCCGCTAAACACATATATCTATTGAAAGTAGTATAGCCTTTAGGAGGATTATGAGCTCTCTGATGGCGAGAAGGGACTGGTATGTCATCAAATGAATTCCATGCTTATCGCAGATTCTATGAAGAGATAAATCGTCGAAGTTTGAAGCAACGAAATCGATGGGACCATTTAAAAAAATAGCATCTTCGAGAGTATCTGGAGCTGGTTCAACCTCCGGCCCTTCCGTGGGCTCTATTGGATATTTAGGAACATACTATATAACCTTTGGATTATCTCGTTGATGTGCCTGCTCTACTGGAGTTTGCTACGCAAGTGGGACCATAGTATAGATAGACTCACTGTCGGATTCAACATATTTGAAAGTAGATGGAAATGTAGCTCTAGTGGTATGACACTCGGAATGTTTATGCTCAATTTCTATAAATACTCACATATAGTCAATAATAGATTGATCATAAGTTGTACCCTAGGGCTAAATTAAAACTTAATGCGATGTTATGCGATGTTATGCAGTTCAAAATTTCAATATTGTAAAATAGTTCATATCTATATCGCTCAAAGTGACCCTCATCGCTGTCCATCTCGTCAAACTGCTCGACAACAATAATACATTGGATATGCGTCAAAACTTAAGAGATATCATTTGGAAAATGAGAATTTGATCCAATAAAACTTGAACACGTGAGAATTTCAAAACTAAAATCCCACCAAGGGTTGGATTTATACCGATACAATCCCTTGGGTGGATTCTTGCCCATTTTCCAAACGCCCTCTCCTTGCTCCGATATTGCCATCAACGTAAAGACCATCCATGTCAAAATCCAATCCCATTCATACATGATTCAAGGTCTTGCCTACCTAATTCAATTCAAGGTTCAATCTAGGATCGGGTTTAGTTGCAAGGTGCAGCTATAGGTTTGGACCGATAAACGGAGTTCGACCACGGTGAGGCTAGCGGCGTAGAGTTCAAGTAAGCAAAGGTGGGCGGTAGTGATCATAGGGATGAGCAAAGGCGGAGTTTGCTTGGAAAAGAAAGAAAATATGAATGGTAGAATATGAGCTTGGTTCGGTGGTCACAACAAAAGCGAGTGCCACGACCTGCCATTTCGTACCATTCAAATCGATAATAATCCATACATGTCGAACTTGAATGATGCGAAATAACATATTGTAAATAAATTTGGAGCAAATGAAATCAAATACACAGAATCACAGACACAGAACAATCAGAATAACTCGCAGCGGAATATAAAATAACATAGTAGTTCATGAAGCTACTATAATAGAGTCTCAAACCAAATACATAATACAGTCTGAAAACAACATAATAGATCAGATACATAGAAGTTCACTAATACATGAGATAAACCAGAACAGCCAAAACAGAAGTAGATATAAATGTAGATAAGTAGAAAATCCAGCAAAGACTAGCTCCAGAAAGAGAATCCAAAGTTGTGAATACTCAGGCTGACCCGAGTGTAAAGAAAAACACAAAACACTCGAGTCAGGACAATATATATTTATATAATGTAAACCAACTCAAGTGAACTGTAATAAAGAACAAGTAACTTTAAGGATGCCTGGGACCGTCCATCCTCCAAGGATCCGTTAAACTATTTACTATATAGTAATATTGCGCTATTATAATAATGTCTACAGTAAAATAAACGTACTTTTAAATAGTGTTCCGGGCTACCCATATCACCCTCCACACATAATAGCCCAGTAGTCCATCCAGTATCAGCATACCTCCAAATCGGGAGACTACCCTAAATACTACATGGGCTACGGGAGAAAAACAAACTCGTAGTAAAGGCTCGGTATGGTAGGTGACACGGCACACAAGGCAATGCTTGGGTAGATATACCAATTACACACACGGATTGGTGGTAATGCAGCAGCCACATACGCCCACCCTGAACAACACTCCAAAATCAAGGCGTGCACCCAATCGATCACAACAGTAATATAATGGTATCGAAGAAGTGTGTCCAGCCAGAGGTGCTACCTCTTTTGGCCCGAGATCGCTCTTATTTTAGCCACCTTAAGCTAACTCACGGAAGTTAGGTCCACGTAATGTACCTTAGGAACGTCGTCACCATCCTACTTCATTCTGGAATCTCCACCGCATACACAGTTGTTAAAGTGGTTTTCGGTATCGACAAAGAGTATGTCCATATCCAATCCCAGCCTCTTTAACAACCGATCGTTATTATAACACGTAGTTATAATTTTAAAAATGGTATTTATATCTCAAAAATCAAATATCATTTAACAATTCAATATCCTGTCAAATCCATTTCAAACTTATCATTTAATTTCAAAACCATATTCATTTTATTCAAATTTAAAATACCATTCAATTCACATTTCAAAATAGTTTATATTTCAAATCGAATTACTTCGTTTAAATCATTAAAATGAAGTTATTACATTTAATAATTAAATTATTAAATTTTCAAAATTTTTAAATCCTTCAAAGTTCATTCATTCACTTAAGTTTATCAAAACAGTGAAAATTCACTTCTCGTAGCATTTAGAAAACGCTACGGAACATTACATTCAAAACAGTTCAATTTAACAAAAGACAGCATTTAAAAATGCTGTAATAGGGTTACATTAGTTTCATTAATTCAATGATTATAGCACTTTAAAAAATGCTATAATAGCCTTCAATCTTATTTAGCTTTTTAGTTCATTTATATCACCTACAACATTTACAAATGTTGTAATATCATTTACATTAGAAATAATAGCATTTCAGAAATGTAGTTAATTAACTTTAAATATTCAATATAATTTCACAAATGATTATATTTTTATTTAAATCATTTTTAACTTATAAAATCATATAATTTCACTTTTATAATCATCATTTAAAATTCCCTAAATTCATGATTTTATAAAGTTAAATTTCCATTCAAAAATCAAGATTTAATAATAATTCACTTATTAAATTCCAACACTCCATTTTAAATTTATTAAATTAAATTTAAACTTAACACTTAAGTTTAAAATTTCAAATATAACTGAATTTCATTTTATTTACTTAACTTCAAATTCACTTTTAAGCCAAATTCACAAATTTCCAATTTTAGTTATATTTCCAAATTTCAACTAAAATATTCATTCATTTCACATTTTTAACTTTATTCAAAAATCATTAATATATTATAAAAATCATTTTAAATTCATTAAAATTCAAAATATCATAAATTTATCATATTTTCATATTTAATTTAAATTCCATTTATAATCAAATCAAAATTTCCAAAATAACTTGCATTCAAAATTTTTAACTTTTCCATAATTTATTTAACTTATAAATTTTCAGAAAATCAATAATACCTTACAAAAATCATTTTTAATTAAGTTTAAATCAAAATATTATAATATTTACATTTCTAAAATATTTTAAATTTTTTAGAAAAACTATTTTAACCACGGGTCTATATATAATTTTCTACGCTAGGTAAAGTGATACGGGTAATATATCATTTCAACCCGTAATTTACAAAGGAAATCCAGGTTTTTATCATTTCAAACCCGCAGTCCCAAGTAAATGAAATAATTTGAAAATTGCTCAGGCCTATCATTTCGGCCCATAACGATTTTCCCTTATTCTAAAGTCCGTTCGGTAATGTATCATTTCAATCATAGTGATTCTAATCTGAAGGGAACTTGTAGTGTGATAAACAGATAAAAATAACAGAACAGCATAATATAACAGTAACATATGATATAACAGGTGTTTAAGCATGGGTGAACATCATAAAATCGTAACATAGCAGATGTAATAGGGTTATGCATTTTACAGATTCAAAAGTGGTCAATTTACTAGTTATATAGGTACAAATTGTCTGGTGAGAATAACTCATCGGTTTAAGCTGGAGACGATAACTACGAATATACAACTGGGATCTACAAAAGCATGATGAAACAACACAGATTTGAGTGAGAGAGCCGAAAGTCAATTTCCTTGAAAACAAATCAAACAAAATAATACAACAATTCTAAGCTTTCAATTCAAAAACGATTAAACTAAGCTAGAATTAACTGCATAAATCAAAACAGAAATGCTTTGCACTTGCTTCCAACACTCCTTAGGTTTGGCCATAGGTGGAAGATAGGTCTAAGGCAAGGGTTTGGATCAAGTTGTAGGTGGATATGGGTCGGCCAAACACGGTTTGTTGATGGGTAAAAGTGTGGTGATGCAAAACAACAAAACAATCAACACTACAAGCAACATCACATGATTTCAAGTCAAAACAAGGCTCGACCAAGACTCATGGGGAACGACCATCTCAAGTATGGCCAAGAGGTTGACAAGGAAGAGGGGTCAGGTGAGGCTGGAGGTGGTGGAGTAAGTGGCGGCTAAGAAGTGATGAAGTGGTAGATTGTATTGTAGTGCTCGGCTATGGTATGAAGTTGGAGTTTTTGTATTTTTTTGATGGATCAACCACCAAGGGTTGTTCAGCTGAGGTTGGCTAACGAGGAGGAGGTGATGGTGACATGCTTAGGTGGTGGTGGAGGTGGCAGGGCTTGTGGAGGAGCATGGCCGAACCTAAAGGAAGAAGACACAAGTGCAAATCAAATCAAAGAAAACAATAAAAGTGAAAAAAAAAGAAAAGATGTTTACCAATTTTTTCTCACAAGCTATGAAGGCCGAATTTTATTTCAAAAATGAGTTGAGAAAAGTTTACGTGAATGTGGAATGAGGTAAGCGGCTGAAAAAATGAGGAGATATGTCCAATTGAATGAAAAGATATGGTTGAAATGTGAAAAGGTGGGAATACAAATAGCCTTAGGAAATAAAAAGCCACAAACTTTTTCAAATTTCTCCAATTTCTTTTTATAAATTTAAATAACTAAAAATAATTATAAATTCAGTTAAAATTCGAAAATATAACAAGTAAACAAAATACAAATAAATAAATATTAATTATATATGATAAAATAAGAAAATAGCACAGAAAATGAAAACTAGTCTAAAAAATTTGAAAATAAACAGAATAAACTTTGAAAAAATTTTATGGACTTGGAAAATATTTATAAATAAAGATAAGAACATAAAATAAAAATGCATTCACAAAAATAAATAAATATAATATAATTAAATATAATTTAAATGAAGAAAATAACAGAAAAATAGAAACTAGCCTTTAAAAATAGGAAATAAATGCAATAAATTTTGAAAAAAATTCTA
Source organism: Allium cepa (assembly GCA_030765085.1). NCBI lineage: Eukaryota > Viridiplantae > Streptophyta > Magnoliopsida > Asparagales > Amaryllidaceae > Allium > Allium cepa. The sequence continues at coordinate 256,941,733 of CM060929.1, forward strand.
TTATCACTTTAAAAAAATTTAGAAATGAAATCTCACCAATAAAACAAATTTAAAATAATTTAAAAATGAAATAAAGTCAAATTTAAATTTATATTCAAAAATCTAGGGTTGTTACACTCTCCCCCACTCAAATCTTTTCGTCCTCGAAAAGAACGGAAAGAAAAAATAAAGAGAAACAAGACAGAAAATCAAAATTGTACCCGAAACGAACAATTTCGGATTCGAAGCACGAATTCTCTCCTTCGTTTCCCAGGTACAATCTCGATCATCAGTACTCCACTATACTTTGACCAGATTTACGGATTTCCTTTTGAGCTGCTTCGTACCTCGATCGACAATACGAAGTGGCTTCCTCTCAACAGTCAGATTAGGCTCAATATCTAAACTATCAAGAACAGAAGGCTAAATAATAAGAGATGGATCATGAAGATGACGGCGAAGATGCGAGACATGGAATACATCATGCACTCCAGAAAGCTTCTCGGGCAAATCCAGACGATAAGCCAAAGAACCAACTCTTTCTACAATGCAAAAAGGACCTATGAACCTAGGAGAAAGCTTCCCTCTACGACCAAAGCGAATGACACTCGTCAAGGGAGAAACCTTAAGGAACACCTGATCACCAACAGAAAATTCCAAATTCCGCCTACGCCTATCAGCATACTTCTTCTGCCTATCTTGGGCGGCTCTCAACCTCTTTTTAATCTCCTCAACTTTCTCAAAAGCTTCCAAAATCACATCAGGACCAAGAACCAATCGATTACTGGATTCAATCCAGCAAGATGGGGATCTACAATGTCGTCTGTATAAAGTAGAAAACGGTGACATTTTGAGACTGGCCTGAATGTAAATATGGAATGGGATAGATAAAAAGATTAAGAATAGACTGAAAAAATAGAAGATAAGATTATACCTAATAACTATTATTATAGGAAAATTTGGCAAGATGGAGATAATCTTCCCAAGATCCTCCATAATCAAGCACACAAGCACGAAGAAGATCCTCGAGAACCTGATTCAGTCTTTCCGTTTGACCATCGGTCTGTGGATGGTAAGCAGTGCTCAGATTCAAACGAGTACCCAAAGATTCCTGAAAAGCTTTCCAAAACTGACTGGTAAAGATAGGGTCACGATCATAAACAATACTGAGAGGAACACCATGGAGACGAACGATCTCTCTCATGTAAATCTCAGATAAGCTAGAAGCAGATCAAGTAGACTTGACCGGAATAAAATGAGCAGACTTGGTCAGTCTATCCATAATAACCCAAATACTCTCATTACCCCTCCGAGTCCTCGGTAAACCATCAATGAAATCCATGGAAACCTGTTCCCACTTCCAATTGGGAATCTCAAGGGGCTGCAGCAAACCAGGGGTCTTCTGGTGATCGGCTTTGACTTTCTGACAAGTCGCACACCGACTAACAAAGATAGAGATATCCCTCTTCATACCCTTCCACCAATAATGCTTCTTCATATCCTGATACATCTTCGACACACCAGGATGAATAGAAAGCCTGGATCAGTGATTCTTTTGAAGCAACTCCTGCCTCAAACCATCAACATTCGGGACACAAATCCTGCCATTAATCCTCAAAATCCCTCTATCATCAATCTGAGCTCCACTACTACCACTACTACCACCAACCTTTCTACGAACACCCTCCTTCATCAATATAAGCATCTCATCCTCATCCTGCTTAGCCATAATACGATCCAGAAGAGGAGAAGAAGAAACAACAAGCTGACACAACAAAGCCTTCTTCCGACTCAAAGAATCGGCCACAACATTAGCTTTACGGGGAGTATAGCTAATATCGAGGTCGTAAGAAGCCAGAAATTCAAGCCAACAAACTTGCCTCTGATTCAAATCCTTCTGAGAGAAGATATACCTCAGAGAGCGATGATCGATGAAAAGCTCAAACTTGGTTCCAAGAAGATGATGCCTCCAAAGCTTCAAAGCAAAGACAACAGCGAGCAACTCTAAATCATGAGCAGCATAATTTGCCTCATGGGTTTTCAACTAATGGCTGGCATGGGCAATGACCCTACCATCCTACATGAGAACAGCACCCAAAGCCTCACGACTAGCATCAATATATATTGTAAATCCCTTACTTCCGTTCGGAACAGTAAGAACTGGTGCGGAAGTTAGCACGCTCTTTAACTCATTGAATGCAGCCTTACACTGATCACTCCAGACAAACTTGGCATTCTTCCGAGTCAAAGATGTGAGAGATGCAGCAATCCGAGCAAAATTCTCAATGAATCTCCGGTAGTAACCGGCAAGGCCTAGAAAACTATGAATATCAGATGGAGTCTTTGGAGTTTCCCAATCCTAAAATAGAATAGGGAAAAATAAGGACAACAGGAAAGATAGAATTATTGAAATGATAAAGAAAAAAGAGAAGAAAGAAATACTTACATTGATCGCAGCGATCTTGGCTGGATCAACTGAAACTCCATTACTAGAAACAATATGCCCAAGATATCGGACTTCATCCCTCCAGAAATGGCATTTAGAAAATTTAGCCTTTAACTGATGATTTCTGAGAGTCTCTAGAACATATTTCAAATGCGACTCATGCTCTTTCTAGGTCTTAGAGAAGACAAGGATATCATTAACAAAGACTAGCACAAATTTATTAAGCACAGCACGAAAAAAACGATTCATCAAATCAACAAAGAAAGCAGGAGAATTAGTCAAATCAAAAGGCATGACTAACCATTCATAAAAACCATTCTCGGTGCGAAAAGCAGTCTTGGGAATGCTATCCTCAGCATCCCTGAGCTGATGAAAACCAGTGGCAAGATCAAGCTGACAGAAAACTGTGGCATCATAAAGCTGATCAAACGTATCATTGATACGAGACATTGGATATCTGTTTTTCATAGTGAGCTTGTTCACCTCCCTATAATCAACACACATCCGAAGAGAACCATCAGACTTGGTGACAAAAACCACCGCGGCTCCCCATTCAGAAAAACTAGGCCTAATCAGACCTTTGGAAGACAAGTCTTCAATTTGCTTTCCCAACTCAACCTTCTTGCGGGGTGTCATTCTTCTAGGAGGAAGAACAACAGGTCGAGCACCAAGAATAAGATCAATCTGAAAATCAATTTCCCGCTTCAGAGGCAAAGAAGTGACTTCACCAAATACATCGGGATATAATCTAACCACAGGAGTTGAATCAAGGTCATTGGGAGAAGAATCCAGAGAATAAATAAAATTGCCAACAAATGCTGAGGCAAGCGGCACTGAATAATCAAGGAATTCCCTTGATCATCCACAAGATGAACAGTCCGAGCTTTACAAAAGATATGTGCGTCATAAGCACTAACCAATCCTGACCAAGTAGTAAATCAAAAGCATCGAAGCCCAAAACATAAAAATCACCACAAAAGCGATGATTAGAATGGAGAAGTTTCACTTCTCGACAAATCCAATTAAGGTTAGCAGGACCCCAATAGGATTTGAAACACATAATGGAACATAAGCATACTTAGGAGATAGGAGATGCTCAAACTTATCACACAAAGCAACAGAAATAAAACTGTGTGAAGCACCAGTATCAAACAACACACGAACAAGATGATGGAATAATATGAATGAACCCTGGAGAGTACCTTGGGCATCACTAGGAGCAGGAGCAGGAGCAGGTGGAGGAACTGGAGATGATGTAGAAGTGACAACAAATATACTAGAAGGAGTACCCCTCTGCTGGGTAGGGAAGTCCTTCTTAAAATGACCAGGCTGGAGACAGATATGGCAAAGATCACGCCTAGCCAATTGAGCAGGTGGAGGAATAGCAGCACCAGATAAAGTAGGACAACTATTGGAATAGTGCCCCTTCTGATCACACCTAAAGCAAGTGATGGAGGAGTGATCAACTGGTTGTCTCTGAGCAGAAGCAGACGATGAAGATCCTAAACCAGAAATGCTTCTGCCAATTCTTCTTCTGATGTTGGAAATTAGGCTTACGCTTCTTGGAATTAGCAGATGAAGACTGAGCAACAGAAACAACATGACCTTTGGATGTGGGGTTCTCATAGCGAATCGCCATATCCATAAGCTGGGTGAAAGAGCCATGAACATGAGAAATAAGGCGACTATAATACTCAGGATAAGCACCAACAATAAATTTCTTATTCTTCTTGAGAGGAGTATCAATCAAGCTAGGACCGAACTTGGAAAGTTCATTGAACTTCCTCTCATACTCAGCAATAAACATGCTGCCCTGCTTAAGATCCATAAACTCTCGATAAAGCTGAGATTTCTCGGCTTCTGGCATCCATTTTGCCACAAAAGCCTCCCTAGAAAAGAAATACAGAAAAAAAGCTTAAGATAGATTCAAAGAAAAGGAAAATAGGAACAAAAATTCAGGATAACACAATGGATACCTAAACTGCTCCCAAGTAATATCAGCCTCGACGGTGTTAGCCGTAACGGACTCCCACCAATCTAAAGTAGAATCACGCAACTGCCAAACTGCTAACTGACGCTTCTGGGCATCAGTAATATTAAGACCAGTAAATATCCGTTCAAGACTCTGCAACCACTGCTGAGCCTCAATGATGCTCTCTGAACTGGTGAATGGGGTACCACCAAGTTGAGAGAATTCCTTACAAAGAACAGTGAATTGAACAGGAGCAACAAGCTAAGGAGCTGGGGCAATACCACGACCCCTACCTCTGGCATTTCATCGATTCATCCTGAAAAATATCAAGAATGAATTTAGGACAAGATAAAGAAAATCCAAAGATAAATTAAAGATACGACAAGAGAATACACTTGGATGAATATCCTAAGGAACAGAAAACACTAACAAGGTAGATATAAATAAAAGGAAGTTAGAAAATATTTGAAAATCCTTTAAAACAAGAAAATTTTATATATCAAAATAATCATTGAAAATTCTTTTGAAAACATTTTGAAAAATCATTTTATACTTTGAAAATACATCTCTCATAAAGATATGATTCTGAGATTGACTTCACTCATTTTAGGGTAGAAATACCCTATCTCTAATGAGTTCTTGTTCCGCAGAGACAATGATTTGCCAACACCAAAGCTATGATACCAACTGTCACAACCTGCCATTTCGTACCATTCAAATCGACAATAATCCACACATGTCGGACTTGAAATATGCGAAATAACAGATTGTAAATAAATTTGAAGAAAATGAAATCAAATACACATAATCACAGACACGGAACAATCAGAATAACTCGCAGCGGAATATAAAATAATATAGTAGTTCATGAAGCTATTATAACAGAGTCTCAAACCAAATACATAATACAGTTGGAATACAACATAATAGAAATTCCAAATACATAAAAGTTCACTAATACATGAGATAAACTAGAACAGTCGAAACAGAAGTAGATATAAATGTAGATAAGCAGAAACTCCAGCAAAGACCAGCTCTAGAAAGAGAATCCAAAGCTGTGAATACTCAGGCTGACCCGAGCGTAAAGTAAAACACAAAACACTCGAGTCAGGACAATATATACTTATATAATGCAAACCAACTCAAGTGAACCGTAATAAAGAACAAGCAACTTAAAGGATGCCTGGGACCGCCCATCCTCTAAGGATCCGTTAAACTACTTACTATATAGTAATATCGCGCTATTATAATAATGTCGACGGTAAAATAAACATAGTTTTAAATAGCGTTTCGGAATGCCCATATCACCCTTCACACATAATAGTCCCAGTAGTCCATCTAGTATCAGCATATCTCCAGATCGGGAGACTACCCTAAATACTACATGGGCTACGGGAGAAAAACAAGCTCGTAGTAAAGGCTCGGTATGGTAGGTGACACGACACACAAGGCAATGCCAGGGTAGATACACCAATTACGCACACGGGCTGGTGGTATTGCAGCAGCCACATACGCACGCCCCGAACAACACTCCAAAATCAAGGGGTGCACCCAATCGATCAAAACAGTAATAGAATGGTATCGAAGAAGTGTGTCCAGCTAGAGGTGCTACCTCCTTTGGCCCGAGATCGCTCCTGTTTTAGCCACCTTAAGCTAACTCACGGGAGTTAGATCCACGTAATGCACCTTAGGAATGTTGTCACCATCCTACTTCATTCTGGAATCTCCACCGCGTACACAGTTGTTAAAGTGGTTTTCGGTATCGACATAGAGTATGTCCATATCTGATCCCGGTCTCTTTAACAACTAATCGTTATTATAACCCGTAGTTATAATTTTAAAAATGGTATTTATATCTCAAAAATCAAATATCATTTAACAATTTAATATTCTTTCAAATCCATTTCAAAATATCAAACTTATCATTTCATTTCAAAACCATATTCATTTTATTCAAATTTAAAATACCCTTCAATTCACATTTCAAAACAGTTTATATTTCAAATCGAATCACTTCATTTAAATCACTAAAATGAAGTTATTACATTTAATAATTAAATTATTAAATTTTAATTTTTTTAAACCTTTCAAAGTTCATTCATTCACTTAAGTTTATCAAAACAGTGAAAATTCACTTTTCGCAGCATTTAGAAAATGCTACGGAAAGTTACATTCAAAACAGTTCAATTTAACAAAAGACAGCATTTAAAAATGCCGTAATAGGGTTACTTAGTTTCAAATAAAACTTAGTTTAATTAAACAATTATAGCACTTTACAAAATGCTATAATAAATCTTATTTAGCTTTTTAGTTCTTTTATATTAACTACAGCATTTACAAATGCTGTAATATCATTTACATTAGAAATAATAGCATTTCAGAAATGCAGTTAACTAACTTCAAATATTCAATATAATTTCACAAACGATTATATTTTTATTTAAATCATTTTTTAATTTATAAAATCATATAATTTCACTTTTATAATCATCATTTAAATTTCCCTAAATTCATGATTTTATAAAGTTAAATTTCCATTCAAAAATCAAGATTTAATAATAATTCACTTTTTAAATTCCAACACTCCATTTTAAATTTATTAAATTAAATTTCAACTTAACACTTAAGTTTAAAATTTCAAATATAACTGAATTTCATTTTATTTACTTAACTTAAAATTCACTTTTAAGCCAAATTCACAAATTTTCAATTTTAGTTATATTTCCAAATTTCAACTTAAATATTCATTCATTTCACATTTTTAATTTTATTCAAAAATAATTAATATATTATAAAAACCATTTTAAAATTCATTAAAATTCAAAATATCATAAATTTATCATATTTTCATATTTAATTTAAATTCCATTTATAATCAAATCAAAATTTCCAAAATAACTTATATTCAAATTTTCTAACTTTTCCATAATTTATTTAACTTATAAATTTTCAGAAAATCAATAATACCTTACAAAAATCATTTTTAATTAAGTTTAAATCAAAATATTACAATATTTACATTTTTAAAATATTTTAATTTTTTTAGAAAAACATATTTTAACTACGGATCTGTATATAACTTTCTACGCTAGGTAAAGTGATACGGGTAATATATCATTTCAACTCGTAATTTACAAAGAAAACCTGGGTTTTATCATTTCAAACCCACAGTCCCAAATAAATGAAATAATTTGAAAATCGCTCCGGCCTATCATTTCAGCCCATAATGATTTTCCCTTATTCTAAAGTCCGTTCGGGTATGTATCATTTCAACCCATAGTGATTCTAATCTAAAGGGAACTTGTAGTGCGATAAACAGATAAAAATAACAGAACAGCATAATGTAATAGTAACATATGATATAATAGGTGTTTAAGCATGGGTGAACATCATAAAATCATAACATAGCAGATGTAATATGGTTATGCATTTTACAGATTCAAAAGTGGTCAATTTACTAGTTATATAGGTACAAATTGTCTGGTGAGAATAACTCACCGGTTTAAGCTGGAGATGACAACTACGAATACGCAACTGGGATCCACACAAGCACGATAGCACGACACAAATTTGAGTGAGAGAACCAAAGGTCAATTTCCTTGAAAACAAATCAAACAAAACAATACAACAATTCTAAGCTTTCAATTCAAAAACAATTAAATTAAGCTAGAATTAACTGCATAAACCAAAGCAGAAATTCTTTGCACTTGCTTCCAACACTCCTTAGGTTCAGCCATAGGCGGAATACAGGTCTAAGGCAAGGGTTTGGATCTGGTTGTGGATGGATATAGGTTGGCCTAACATGGTTTATTGATGGGCAAAAGTGTGGTGATGCAAATTAACACAACAATCAACACTACATGCAACATCACATGATTTCAAGTCAAAACAAGGCTCGGCCAAGACTCATGGGGCATGGTCATCTCAAGTATGGTCAAGAGGTTGACAAGGCAGAGGGGTCAGGTGAGGCCTGGAGGTGGTGGAGGTGGAGTAGGTGGCGACTAAGAGGTGATGAAGTGGTGGATTGTATTGTAGTGCTCGGCTGTGGTATGAAGTTGGAGTTTTTGGTATTTTGTTGATGGATCAACCACCAAGGGTAGTTCGGCTGGGGTTGGCCAGTGAGGAGGAGGTGATGGTGACATGCTCAGGTGGTGGTGGAGATGGCAGGGCTTGTGTAGGAGCATGGCCGAACCTAAAGGAAGAAGACACAAGTGCAAATCAAATCAAAGAAAACAATAAAAGTGAAAAAAAAGAAAAGAAGTTTACCAATTTTTTCTCACAAGCTATGGAGGCCGAATTTTATTTTCCGAAATGAGATGAGAAAAGTTTACGTGAATGTGGAATGAGGTAGGCGGCTGAATAAATGAGGAAATATGGCCAATTGAATGAAAAGACATGGTTAAAATGTGAAAAGGTGGGAATACAAATAGCCTTAGGAAATAAAAAGCCACAAACCTTTTCAAATTTCTCCAATTTCTTTTTATAAATTTAAATAACTGAAAATACTTATAAATTCAGTTAAAACTCGAAAATATAAAAAATAAACAAAATATAAATAAATAAATATTAATTATATATGATAAAAATAAGAAAATAGCACAGAAAATGAAAACTAGTCTAGAAAATTTGATAATAAACAGAATAAACTTTGGGAAAATTTTACGGACTTGGAAAATATTTATAAATAAAGATAAGAACATAAAATAAAAATGCATTCACAAAAATAAATAAATAAAATTTAATTAAATATAATTTAAATGAAGAGAATAATAGAAAAATAGAAACTAGCCTTTAAAAATAGGAAATAAATGCAATAAATTTTGGAAAAGTTCTATTATCACTTTAAAATTTTTTAGAAATGAAATATCACCTATATAACAAATTTAAAATAATTTAAAAATGAAATAAAGTCAAATTTAAATTTATATCCAAAAATCTAGGGTTGTTACAGCGAGGAGGAAGGCAGGCGAGTTGGGTTTATAAACCATAAGCCAACTTCTCAGGCATAAGGTTTGAAGACTTTTCACAGTCTCAGATAAATACCGATCTAAGAACTTAGATCGGTACCTATTCTTAAATTTAAACAAAATCTACAAAAATGATATTGGCCTACCCATGCTCATATGCTTGAGATTTAACAAGAACATGCACGTGTATACGTAAATGTGTATCCGTTTAATACCCAATAACTAGAGCCAAAAGAAATCAGATTAAAACCTGGAAAATCCATGAAAGGAACCAGTTTGAAATTGTCAAGCTTGGAATGATAAACCATGAGAGCACACTCAGGATTTATAATGCCATATGTTGGTAAAGCATCACGACGAATAGGTATAGATATAACTTTTCACAAAATCAATACATGAAGGGTAATGACCATGCAGAGAACAAAGTGGAATTTTTCACTCCGATCCAGACTTGTCTCAATTCAAAGCACATCATGTTTGAATGAGATATACTTTGGAGGGCAAGTGTTATCCAAACTTTTGACCGGGCAATATTCAGATAGACTGGATGAATCGAACTTGGAAACTATCACGGTAGAAAGCCTAAAGTGATGTCCCAAGAGTCCAAATATCAAGTACAACAAAGCCATGAGACCAAGATCAAGCCAAAAAAAACAAGAACCCCGATCCAACATAGTGTTGGATTGATACCGATCCTACATCATGGATCGGTACTAATCCACGAAACCTTGTCCGTTGTTGCCCCAATTCCTGCTATATGCTCGTGATGATGCTAGATGCCTATTTCATGTATTATTTTGTCATTACCATGCAATTCTCTATTGATCTCCACGAGCACTCAAAGTCAGCAATTCCATTCTTCCATAGATCCATTATTTGGACTTATAAGTAAGCTAGAAGTGGTGCAAACCACTATGGAATTATAAAGCTAACAACAAATCGAGCCAAGATAAGAAGACCAAGGTCATCCATATGAAGGATTTATGGATAGGTACTGATCCAGGAGGTTGGATCGATACCAATCCGTGATTGTTGATGACCCGTCCATCAATTCTTGGAGAATTGGTCTATTGTATGGAAAACAAGGTGGAGATTGGTAGGGCAAGATTTTAGGCTTCCTATGTCTATAAATAGAGGGGCGGGGCTCATTTCTAAGGATTTTTGGTTCTTTCTTTCCCTTACTCTAATTTTTTATAATCACTGTCGGATTTTATACCGATCCGTAAGAACAACCGCCTGTAATCTAGTGATCTAGTCAATAAAATCACTAAGTGAATGTAGGCCAAGATTAACCGAACCACTATAAATTACCGTGTGTTACTTTCTAGTTATTTTCATTTAAATTTCATCACTTTTATTCTCCATTTAATATGCTGGGTGTTTGTGCCATTTTTGGTTCAAACAGACATGTTGACCATCAGGATCATATACTTGGTGTTTGTATTTGATACTATCTTCTTGGTCTATTCATTTGATGTTCCATCATGGAGGTCTTCGATGTTAGGTACACTTAGGGCGACAATTACATTTGGTATTAGGATATTGCACTTTAATGTGTGTAAATTGTTAGTTCTTCACCAATATATTGAGTCCACGAACACAAGTGAATACCTTAGGTCATGTAGATTATATATGAAGTTAAGTACTTGTGAACACCATACACTAGTAATACAATTCATTCACCAGACTTTGTCTGATCCCCTCCTTTTATTCCTTTTTATACCTATTAAAAGAGGATAGTGCAACAAGTGAACTGATTAGGAAAGGTACGTAGAGATAGTGACATGACCTATGAAGATTTATCAATTTCATAGTCATTTCTCTATGTCACTTTATTTATATAGATGGACTTTATCATGATGTTATTTGGAAATTTTATTTATGTCAAACATTGTACGTACCATCAATATTATAAGACTATGTTGTTTTGGAATTATTTTTAGTATTTTATTTATTTCCTTCCCTTATGAGATCTGAAAGTGTAGAATGTTCTAAAATTGTATTTGTCTCTATACCATGCAAAACTTAAAAACCAACAAATCATACTTCTTGGAACAATGTGAGTTCAAATGCCATTCTGGGCTTTAGATTGGTATGCTCGATGGTGCATGTTATTATAGTCACGGTTCAAGATTTCTTCGGGATCAGGCACTTATTAAGGGAATGTACATGTGTATTTTGAAAAAATTTACACATACACGAATATATATATATATATATATATATATATATATATAAGTATAACACAAACACAACTTCATGTCTTGATGCTATCTACGGAGACTTGCCAACAATTCCTACTTATATACATATAGTGAGAACGAGCAATCCAACTGGAAATAGTTTTGGTGAGGTAGCTTAATTTCTAGGTGTGATTGTTCCACTATGGTTTTGTTAATATCTTCAAGCAAAAGGAAAGACCTAACTTAACCCTAATAGAGGACCCGTAGTGCAAGTGCAAGGTGTAGCCCTAACTCCTCCACCTACATTGGGCTTTCCTAAGTTATGTCGGGGATTTTAAAGTCTAGAAGGAAAGAATATTTTAGGACTAAATCATTTATTGAGATATGGGCATGAATGAGAAATTGTGATAAGATATTTTCTCTGATGGGTGTGGTGGATGAGATGAAGAGACATTAGCTTTGTGGCACTTGCAAGGAGAATCCTTGAACTAGTACATGATTGCCATTGCTATGATGGATGAGTTGGGATTGCTTAGAATAATTTCAGGAGGCGTTTATTTTGGATGTCGAATAGGGAGTGGAGCTAGAGAATTTCATCCTTTTGGAGCAAGGAGACTGCAACATCAAGGAGTATGTTAACGAATTTAATCTGTTAACAAAGTATGGTCTAGACCTTACCAGTAAAAAGGCAACCAAGTTTACTAAAGGGTTAAATATATCTTTGAGGGATATTTCTTTTAGCCATGTACCTACTGGAGCTACCTTTGAGAGCTTAGTTGAGATGGCACTGCCGAATTCGATTGATAAGGGCAACTCTAAAAAGAAAGAAGGGAACCTGGTTCAGCAAAACCAATGCAAGGGTGAAATGGAAGCTTAGGGAAAGATAATGAAACAGGGAGTTAGATATAGGAGGTGCAATAATAAGGGGCATATGGTAAAGGATTGTAGAGTGAATATTTCAAAGTTCAAGTGCTACAACTATAATTGGTTTGGGCACATGAGGAGGGAGTGTCTAACTGCACCTAAGACTTCTACCAAGGTAGTTCCATATTATCCACTTAATGCTTTTCCTAGCTCGAGCGTAGCCCCAACCTTGGAAAATGGAAAGAAGGTCATCATAGATGGTGTGCTAACTCTTTTTGATTTATCTATTCGAACTTTATTTGACATCAAATCATCATATGTTTCGAGTAAGTTAGTAGATGAATTGCATTTAGAGACTAGTATAGTTACTGACCCTATTATAGTATCGAACCATGTTAGGGGATTGATCCATTTATCAATGATCTTAAGGGTTTGGAATTGAATATGTAGGTGTCTAATTCGATTGTGATGCTTTTATATTAATATTTTTGGGTTTGGTTCAATTCTGGTAATGGACAGGATGGCTATGTATGGAGCAGTGCGAGATTGTGATAGGAAGGTGGCTCAGGTAGGTGCTTGTAGTGGGCATAGCCTTGAGGTTTACTATGATTCCAAGAATTCGGTTATGTTGAGTTACCTATATTCTCTAGACCTTGTTAGTACCTAAGGATTTGGTTTTGATGAAAACAACTTTAGGAAATCATATAAAATATAAATACTAATGTTTATCAAGATATGTAGCATATAGTGCAAGATATTAAACATGTGTTGATATAAGAAGTCTGTAAAGTACCAAGTAAAGATTGAAGAGTTGAAGATGTTGATATAGAGGCTCAAGAATAAAGACTCATGAGTATTCAAGAGTTCAAGATTCCAAGATATTACAAATAATTCATAAAGTCTAGAATATTTATTAAAATTATGATAGCATTTGATCTCTTCACATCTCTTGTTATTCGGATTTTTAACCCAACTGGATCTATGAGGAGTTGGAGAAACTTGGTCGAGTCAGAGTAGCCCAGTAGTCAACCATTTAGACTAGAGTAACATGCCAGAGGAAGCTAGGAAAAAAGAACAAGAATGCTCGCTAAGGACATGGATCACTAGAGATCCATGGCTTATGGATCGCTAGCGATCCACTGGGTTAGCTCGAGGTTCAACCATTTCTCTTGCATCGTGATCCGTACACATATTCGAGAGGCAATGACTGACTTTGACGAGATTCTGAGTCAGTTAGATCAAGGGACAAGCATTTTTTCAGTCCAATCAGTAGTTAAATACAACTAGCAAGTAAATCGTCATCAAAACAAACGACGTGCAACGAGAATGCACAAACAACATCAATGCACAAAGGCAATCCCGAGACCAAAGTTTAAAGAAAAGCTAAGTGTATGGATCGCTAGCGATCCATACACCATGGATTACCAGTGATCCATAAATCACCACAGGGTTGCTATGCTCCATCGAAAACAAAGTAGAGAGTAAGGCTAAGGAATTAGCTCGCGCTCGAGCCGAATACTATGGATCACTAGCGATCCATAGACCATGGATCACTAATGATCCATGCTTTTAGCTTGGGTCGCGATGAAAGTTTCAATGGTTCCTTCCCGAGTTCATCTGTAAGCAGTTGGCAAACAGGCCTAGTTCAGAAGCTCTCCGATCTCTATAAATACCATCCTACTTACAACACGAACGGAATCCTTCGAACTGATTGTTGAAACTCTACTGGAAGCTTTCTTCACCTCCCTCACAACAATCTTCAAAGGAGTTCAATGTGATTCTCCAGTGGATTCTAACTTTGGAGTTTCAATCTAGCTAAGGATAATCAAGAGCTTTGAAATCAAATGCATCTTGTAGCAACAATCAGTCTATAATAAAAACTATGAAGTCAACGTAGGCTTCATTAACAACTGAACCACTATAAAAATCTTCTTGTCTTCTTTCTTTTATGGCTTTTATCTATATCTAGTATCTATATTATTGTTCTATGAGAACAGAGCTGGTGCTTTCACGCTCAAACCAGGGTGTTGATCCATTTTTTGGGTTAACATTTTGGTGCTTTCACTAAGAACCCATCTAAGTCTTAGATTAGCTATCTACTTTGGATCAAACAGGTTCAAAATTTAGATCCTTAATTTCTGGTTAGAAGATTTGCTGTTGAGAATCAATGGCACCAGGAAGAAAGAGAATTACCTTCGAAAGATCCATAGAAAGTTATCATTGCTGGAGAAGAAACAAACCCTTAGAAAATTGAAGTAAACAACCCCAACAAACTGTTGTTGGGAGTCAATTATGGAGATCCTCTAGGATCCTCCACATAGCATGAAGTTGTGACTAAGGGAGAATTGAAAAGGATGGTTGATGAAATTAACAAACATTCAAAAGGCTCTTGTGGAAAAGGCAGATGCTCTCTTAATGCTCCAATCACTAACTACTCCCAAAACGGTGCCTAAAGCCGTGGCTGCTACGGAGCAAGAGTATTCTTCTGTTTCTGGCTTGAATGGAAGAAACAGAAGGCAAAAGAAATAGGAAGCAATAGGCGGAGCTCCAAGAATCATGATAGAAGGAAACGTTAACACTCCACCTACTGCAAAAGAACCAACTATAAACCCCAACTTTGGGGTGAAACCCCACGGGAGGATATAATGATGGTTCTCTCCAGCTCTGAAGATTACAAACAATTTGAGGGAAACAAATTGGATGAAATTTTAAATGTGCAAAACACTAGAAGAAGCTCTAAAATCCGTTCCGCGGTACAGTGCCAAGAAATGGACGAGGAACTGCTACTCAAACGGTACTCCTAGAGGTAGGAGACCAAGAAGATGGGATACAAACCAAGATCAATTACAAGGCCAAGCTTCTGTTGTATATTATGACCACTCCCAACCGATCAGCTTCCAATCCCATCATTGAGCTTCCATCGTTAAATCACGATTGGCTGTCGTTGAAAATCATCAATTCAAAATGGTTGTTGAAAAACTCACTTTTGGGTTGACTTGAAGTCGGATCAGGTAATTGCCTATTTGACTCGAAGTTGATTTTGGAAGTCCTAACTCAAAGTCAAACTCGGGTAATAACCCATTAGAGTCGAAGTAAACCTAGGAAGTTCCGGTCTGAAATCAGACTCGGGTAAAACCAAGATTTCCTCTAAGCAAACATGCAAATGGTTCCAAACAACGTTTGTCACCAACCCAACATTTCAAATTCTGTGACTCCAAGCGAACAATGTGTTGACTCTAAGAAAATGGCAAATTTTCTCGGGTCGGACTTCAAGTAAAATACCACTGATCCATCAATGTCGATCCATCTCTACCATGCAAACTCCAAATGCCTTGAAATTTAGAAATTAACCTTATGGGGCTTCTTTGTTACCCCAGACCGATCTCACCTAGTTGAAAATTCTTTGGGGATCGTCACTGATTCATGACCACAAAATAAGGATTTGTCATTCAATCGGAATTTCCAATCATTCAATCATAGGACAATCATGCATATATCATTCTCAACCATTATAAAAAACTGTAACTTGAAAACGGACCGAAATAACAACGATTAGAGCATCTTCCCCAATCGAAACTCATTCGCCGAAGCCGTTCAACATGCAGAATATCCAAAGAAGTTTACATGCTAGCTATACCTTTTTTCAACTGTACAACTAATTTGAAATTTCTTTTTTATAGCTATGAATATCATATGGATGAAGCGAGGGCGATGGATGCAGTTTACTACAAGGCCCTTAGGAATCATTAAAGGGTGAACAACCTACTACCTTAGAAGAATTCTATGAGAAGGCAAACCTGTTCTAAAGACTAGAGGTAGTGCAATTGGCAGAAGGAAAACCCGACAATTTTCCAAAGAACATACCAAAAGGTAAAGGAGCTACAGGACCTCGAGGAACGTCTTCCCAACCAAAGGCTACTAAGACACATTATAAAAGCACCACAGCTAATTGATAGAATCAGACAAAAGGATAATTGTCAAATAGCACCCTAGCTAGCTAGCAACAAAGGAATGGGGTAGCAACCTAAAGCGATGTCTTCTCATCCATCCTTGTCTACTTTATTTTTCCAAATAAACCGTACCGGGACATTGGGGGCATCGCAGAAAGCACGACGGAATGCTTCTGTGGCCTCGAAGAGTCATTTCAATCCCTCTTTTGAGAACCAACATTGCTCTAGTATCATCGAAAAGTCTTGTCCAAAGGATTTCCAAACAAATAGATCAAACCCCTAGCCTCTAGGGACTGATAAAACTATATTCTTGCGAGCTGAATCCTAAAAATTATTCTTGAAGTCATCGAATCGTCGCTTTAATACGATTGGGCCATCGGACACACGACCCAGAACTTTTCTTGGAGTTGATGAATTATCGTTCCAAGGCCGTCAGGTCGCCCGAAATCCGACCAAGATTTCCCTTGAAGTTAATGAATCATCGCTTCAAGACCAACGGGCTATCGGACACACAACCCAAAGCTCTTCTTGGAGTCGATGAGGGCCGTCTGGTCGTTGGACATTCGACTAAAATTCCTCTCGGAATTGATAAATTATCATTTCAAGGCCGTCTGGTCGCCGGACATCCGACCACAAAAACTCCATTACAAACTAAAAATTCATTAAGGTCTTTCACGATCTAAAGCGTCATGAAGACGAACCCGTAGATTAGTGGTCATCTGATCCAAAAAACCTTTTGCAAACGTGAAGGTCTTTCACGAACTGAAGTGTCATGAAGGCGAACCGGTAGATCAGCGGTCAATTGATCCAAAAACCCTTCGCAAACATGAAGATCTTTCACGAACTAAAGCATTGTAAACTGGTAGATCAACGGTCATCTGATCCAAAAAATCCTATGCAAACGTGAAGGTCTTTCACGAACTAAAGCATCATAAAAGTAAATCGGTTGATCGGCAGTCATTCGATCCAGAAAACCCTTTGGAAATGGGAAGGAATTTCACAAACTAAAGCGTCATGAAGGCAAATCAATAGATCAGTGGTCATATGATCCAAAATACCCTACATGAATGTGAAGGTCTTTCACGAACTAAAGCATCATAAAGGGAAATTGGTAGATCAACGGTCATCTGATCCAAAAAACCCTTCGCGAACGTGAAAGTGTTGCACGAACTAAAGCATTGTGAAGGTGAACCGGTAGATCAGTGGTCATCTGATCCAAAAAACCCATCGCGAACGAGAAGGTCTTTCACAAACTAAAGCATCGTAAAGGTAAACCCATATATCATTGGTCATCTGATCCAAAAACCCTTCACAAACGAGAATGTCTTCACGAATTAAAGCGTCGTTGTAACGACCTGGATTTTTGAACGGCTAATTTGCAATATTTAAATTGGATTCAAATATTTAATTTGAACTTTAATTTGATTATAATATGAATAGTTTGGTTTTATATGATAGAAAGGATTCAGAATTTAAATATAACGATCTGTTGAATTAATTAATTATTGAAATAGTAATTGAATATCGGGTAAAATATCAAATCGAGGGTGGTAAGCTTGTTTAAATTTTTTTAAAGGCTTATAGAATTTATATTAATAATACTGAAAATAATAGATGAGTTAAAATTTGAATTTAGCAGTGGTTTGTTCGATTTTAAAATATATTGTTTAAATTAATATTTAAAAATAGCTATCTAAGGCACAGTCTCGGAATTCGACGAAACTAGTTCCATTGGATCCGTAATATTGGGTTATTATCGGATTTCAAATTTCGTAGCTTTTGGAGCTATCGTGTGATCGTACGAAATGTAAACGCCTAGAAATAATCAATTGAATTAATTTTTATAGTCGATCTAAAAGCAATCTTCTCTATATGACTAAATTAGGACTCGAAACCTTTTCCATTGAGTTCGGAATTGGTGTATAAAATTATAGACGCCGAGCGGCACATATTGATAGGAGGTTAGGATTTTGATTTGCGTAACTCGATAAGATTTTAAATTTAAAGTTTAAAATAAAATAAATTAACCTAGCTTCCTCAATACGCAGCCGCATTCGTACACGAGCCTTCTTTCTTATCTCCTAATTAAATTCATTTGGCCGCATTCTTTCGTCTTCAAAATCAAATCACCGAGAAATTAATGGCGTCCCACTTTAAACTTTTGTTCGCCAAAATCGAAAGCATGTTTCCCTCTTCGTTTTCCCCTTTTCTTCCTTCAAACCGAATTCATCGGTATATATAAAAAAAATGAAAAAATACCCTAAATCAAGTCGATTAGGCGAACGATCGAATCGTTCGCGTTCGAGCTTCCGGCGGCGGTGCTGGCAAGCTAGGACGAGTAGATGAGATCGCGATTTCATGGCGAGGCAGTCTCGAGTTGTGAGGTGATGCGGCAAAACGTAGTGGCTCGATTTGGAGGAGTCCTGGTGTTGCGAGTTTCTCGATGGTCGCGTGCGTGCGTTGAGGGGAGGCTCTCACGAAGTCACGAAGCAATTGGAGATAGCCGCGAGAGGAGGCTCGGAGTGAGGTCACGGTGGCGACGATGGGGTGGGGTCGAGGCTGAATTCATGCTCGATCGAGTGAGCAGTGAGGTAATTCTCTGTGTATTTTTTTGAAATTTAGAATTTTACAGTGACTAGGGTTTTGGTTTTTTTTAAAAATAAATAAATATAAAATCTTTTAACTGTTAAGTTGTTTTATATTTTAAGATTGATATTAATTTAATTTAAATAAAATGTTTACAAAGAAGGAAATGTTTACAGTGAAGTTAAAATGCTTTCTGTTGAAAATTTAAATTATATGTTAGGGAGATAAATTTATTTTTCTTTAGCATAAAATATAAAGATTTGATTTTTAAAATAAATATAAGTCAATTTGGTATAAGAAATTACAAAGAAGAAAATTAAAATAATTTATACATCTCTACATTTTTAATGTTACTAGTTTACTTGAAAATAATGAATTACAGTAATTAACTCATTTGATTAGCTTTTTTGATTATTTTAGTTACTAAAAGATTTTTGAAAGGAGAATTAGTTTAAAATTTAATTATTTGTTTAAAATTTTTACCACCAGTAAAAAAATTAAATTATTAGAGTTAAAGAATAAATTTATTAAAAGATAAGTAATTGGTCGATTAGTTTAAATATTAATGAAATCATATAATTGTTTATATAAGGCCAAAAGTCAAGAAATTGGGTCAAGATCGGAAAGGATTGCAACTTAAAAGCAAAGGTGAGAAGTTCTCACTCATTTGGATGCCATAGATTAAATTTAAATGTTAAATTTAAATCATTGGATGTGTTTGGTTGACTTATAATAGTTTATTCACTGAATGATATTACAAACCCATATACCGTGATATCCCACTTTGAAGTGGAATTGTTATGTTATTGTGCTAACATTTGTGAATGCAAGGAAAACAGGTTAGAGGGATCCAACAGGATTCCTCAAAGATATTTATTTATTATATAATGTTATCATATGACAGGATGGATGAATTGATATGAAATTATATGCGAATTGAATTATTAGCGTTAAATAACATGAAGATTGGAATTTGGTACTTTTTAAATACCATAAATAATATAATTGAAGGAAGTTAAAATGAAACTTAAATTAAAAGAATATTTCTTTAGGATTTGGATTTACTTCTATTGGGACTAAAGTAAAATAAAAAGAATATTTATTACTTTGGTTATACTTAAAATTAGTTAAAGTTGAGTTTGGGAAAATTTAAATTATATACAAAGACTCTAAGAAATATTGTAATCGATGAATGAATTTGAAGTAAAGCAAAAATTTATTAAGAAATAAAGTAAAAGGAACTTTATTAAGAAATAAAATAAAAGGAACCTTATTAAGAAATGAAATGAAAATTTGTTAAAGAACAAATATGGGATTTTATTGAAGAATAAAATTTTAAAGATAGGATATTTGAATAAAATTGTTTTTATAAATAAAGGGAAAACTCAAGGGAGTTATAAATTTATAAACAGAGTTTATAAATGATATATAGGGTAACGGTGGATACGTAATGAGATAAGTCATGGCGAGAACTTAATTTGAGTTATGAAATTTTTTTATAAAAGGAAATGGTAGAATATTCCCGAAAGTAAGAAATAAGAATATGGTTAAGAGGAATTTATGGGTAGATATTGGATTTTCTAAAAATATAAATTTGTTTTAAAGGAATATTTTTAAAAATTACTACACTATATAATTTGTATAGAACCATTATCCAAAGTTAGAATATTCCAGTAAAGTTATTTTAATGCTTAGTATTTATTTAAATAAATTCTAGCTTTCTAAATCAGCTTTGTAAATTTGTCAATAACTGGATATGATTTTAATATTTAAATTTAATTTCACCTTAAATCATAACTTGAAATAAATCTATTATTCTTATTTTATAAGTCAAGATATTTTAAAAAATGTTTTGAAAATCCAATTATAAATTCTCTTGAGAAAGGAACCAAGTGAAATTAATTTGAATAAGATTATCACGGAAGATTTTATAGAGGGTTATGAGAACTTGAATAAATCCCAAGTTTAAGATTAGTGAATTTTGATTAGAGGTAAAATTCACAAGAAGAGTAGGAGTGAAACCTGAAATTTTATAAGCTAAATGGCTTTGGAAAATTTACAAATGAAATTGTAAATAATTTTAGGGAAAGAAATAGATAAGAAATATTTTCCAAGTTTTGAGAACTAATGAAGTGGGTAAATATTATAAATGGTTGGCAAAGACTTAAATGATTCCACAAGAAATAGAGGAAATTGAGTCTAATTTCAAAGAGTTGAAATATGAAGATAATATCTTGAGTAGATATTTTGGGATAAATAATTTGAGGAAAATTATTTAAGACTTAATGGTTTATTGTGAATGATTATTTGATAGTTAAATCACCGACTATCAATATTGGACAATGCGCCGATCATTTCGAAGAATCCGAGATCGGATTTAATTATCCGAAAACCACTTCGATCCGGTTTGAACGATTACGAATGAAGACTATGAAGAGTTGAAGACGGTGATTCGGTTTGTCCAAACCCAGGGCAACTTGTATGGACGAATGCTTTCAGAACATCGTCAGGAGGACGATGAGCATTCTAAGTGCGACTCTTTCTTGAAAGGTAACGCTTAACCTCAAGCCACATCAACCGGGAATGGATAAAACAGGGGAGGTGCAGCAAGGCTTCGTGGGTAGCCCCCACTTGAGAGTAAGGTTTCCCCTGTCTAGATGTCCCTTTTTATTTTGGCTTAGTGGGTGGTTGGTCGCGCCAACCACGGGACGATCTTGCTTGGGACTGCCCAGTAAGGGATGGTTCCGGTCTTGTGTTGCAGGGGAGTTAGGGTGGCTCCTCGGTACTCTGATCTATACCAGGTACTGTGACGGGCGGTGCCCCGGTAGCCCTGCCATTGTATGGAATCCAATCTCCAATAAGCGCCTGTACGGTTTTGATTGTGCCCAACTATTGCTGAAACGTGAGATGCAAGCATTTCAGCAAGATTCTAATTTACTTTCTATAGACACTATTATAATCTCAAGCGAATTTAATAAAAATGTTTTGGCTATCGTAAGGTAAAAACCCGACATGTTTATTTGTGGCGTGGTCTTACGAGATGCTTTTGTTTTTCAAAGGATTTTTGAAAATATAATAATCCAATTGAGTGTGATTTCTTACGCTGGTTTTTCAGACTGACTCGGGTATTGTTTTATATGATGCTCGGGTCAGACCGAGTTAAATAGGATCTGGTTAAAGCTAAGGAGTTCGGGAGACGAGTTGGATGACAGAGCGTACTTCCGTATTTGTTAGTGAATATAAAATGGTTTTATATTGTGTTGATTGATTTATTGAGTGGCATATGAATCTTCGTCAGCACAGTCTGCACAACTGGGCCGAAGAGGTTTCTAAACACTTGAATAGAACAATTCGACACAATATTGTTTTCCAAAGCGGGTAAATGAAATAATTTTACCTAAAAATATATTTTGATATAAAAAGAAATAATTTTCTGCAAATTATTGTATATAATTAAAGTGTTTGGATAATAGTATTATAGACAAATAAGATTATAAAGATTTAAAATAACTTATATAACCAAGGAAAGTATGAGATTGAATTTTGGAGTTAAAACTGAAAGGGAAGTTGAAATGTGGATTAAACTTGGATTAAGTTGGAGATTTAATTTTTGAAATTTAACTAATGATGGAAAATAATAATAATATAAATAAACTGGTGAAGTAAATAAAATTTAGAGTGTAAATGAATTAGATTGGGAAAATTTAATAGAAATTAAATTTGGTTGAGATTAACTTCAGCTTATAATGGGATTTAAATTTAAGATTGAAATGAAATAAATTGAGATGTGGATGATATTAAATGAAATTAAGTTCTTATTTAATTAAATCCAAGTGAATTGGTGGATTAAAGAGTATAGTATGATGCTAGATTTAACTGAAATTAAGTTAAACAAATTAAATTGAAATAAAATTCAGTTGAGTTGTAGATAATATTGAGTGGGATTAAAATCTTACTTTAACAAGTGAAAGTAAGTTGAATAAGAAATTGTATTGGGGTGAATGAATTTAAAATAGCCCATAAAGGTTAGAGCATTGAAATGAAAATATATACTTGACTAAGTAAAAATATATGATTCCGAATTAAAAGTAGAAGATGAATGAGATTGATTATTAATGGATGGAAATGTGAACGTAAATAAATATGTGACTTATAAGAGAAAAATACAAAGAAGTTAAATAGTAAGCCAAAATAAAATTGTTTTATATTTAGAGAATGAAATAAAAATCCAAATTTGAATTATAAAATAAAATTGAACTCAGGTAAAATAATAAGATGATTTTAAGGATAAAAACCCAATATGGAATTGGAAATGGAAATGAACTGGAGTATGAAGTTGGAATATGTGACAGCCCGCAAATCCGTACCCCTTGAATCAACACTATTCTACCTCTATTAACTCAAGTGGCACAGAATTACGAACCCTTAGGGTTAAAGAAGAAGAGAAAGAAGAAGAAGAACTAAACAATATCAGAATCTCACAGTCGCAGCGGAATAAAATATAATAGTAAATTTAGAACTTTACACAACATGAAATCTATTACTGTTTTATACATCATATCATCAGAGTATCTCATACATCAATAATCACAAATCAGACCTACCAAACAATCACAGCAGCAGATATATATATATATATATATATATATATATATATATAGGTACATATAATACGTCTCGGACTCCAGCTCCTCTCCTGCTCCATAGCATCCCGACCTGAATATATAATACTCGGTCTGACCCGAGCATTATAATGAAATAACACCCGAGTCAGTCTGCAATACCAGCTGATAATAATGCATCCAAATTGATTATTAAAGTTTCAAAAATCCTTTGAAAACAAAAGCATCTCGTAAGACCATGCCACAAATAAACATGTCGGGTTTTTACCTTATGATAGCTAAAACACCTTTTATAGAAATCCTCTGATATTATAATATGGTCTATTTACAAATACTTATAAAATAGCCGAAATTGTTACATGATTAAATTCCAACCGCTAGCCACAAAAGTGGGTAATACAAACAAAACTCGTACAAGGCTTGTAGGGAGAATGGATTTCCAACAATGACTAGGCACTGGGGTACCACCTGTCACAGTACAGGGCCTAGATCACCGTAGCGAGGACTACTCCCTTCATCCCCTGCAACACAAGGCCGGAACCATTCCTTACTGAACAGTCCCGAACAAGATAAACCCCGTGGTTGGCGCGACCAACCACTAAGACGAAATATATAAGGGACATCTAGACGGGGGAAATATCTTGTCCTGCTTGGGCATGACCCACCTAACCTTGCTGCATATCCCCTGATTTTCAGTCATTCCCGGTTGATGAGGCTTGATGCTAAGCGTTACCTTTAGAACGTTTTTACTTAGGATGCCCATCGTCCCCCTAACGATGTTTCGCAAGCATTCGTCCATACAAATCCGTCCCGGGTTCGAACGGAACCGAAGGCACTACTCCTACTACATCCATTTGGAAATATCCTTAGGATTAGTAGCGACTAGCCCTTGCACTTCACTGCTCCATCTTCGACTCCGAACACGTTTTTCGCACGAAACGTACAAACCGGATCGAAGTGGTTTTCGAGAAATAAATCTCGATGCCGGTCTCTTCGCAACGATCAACGCAGTTGTCCAATATTGATAGTCGGTGATTTAACTATCAATTATATTCATAACATCCATAAGCATCCATCACACAATAAATAATATTCCACATTATTTATTTGCCTCAATATCTTTACAAGATATATTTCCAAAGTTTCAAATCTCATTTGAAAACAATTTCCCAAAATTCTTCCTTACAAGGTAAATCCTTTACCATATATTCCCATTGGAAATAACCAAGTGCAAAGTATTTAGATTTAAAACACTAAAAATACTTTATCCTTAAATATACTTTAAAATATGTAACTTTACTACTAATTATTTACTAAAAATATAGTTTCAAAATATTTAAAGTTAAACCATTTATTAGAATATAAATCTTGATTTTAAATAAGGGTTTTAGTTTAAACTAAACTTATAAGTAGGGTTTTTAAAAGGCTAATACTAATTTCAATAACTTAGGTCAAAACTAGCTTTTTAAAACAATCCATTTATAAAATTAATTACTAATGTAATCGAAAATAACCACTATTGTTACCTTATTAATTAGCTTTTAAAAACAATAATTTTTCAAACACTCATTTATAACAAGTTTTAATCTTAAATTCACTTTTAATAAAATCTGTTTAAAACTCAAACTTGGTGTCTCCCAGGGAAACTCATTCCTACTCAAATATCCCAAAAATCCTTCTTATAAATTCTGTCAATTTATTTAGATTCAGGTTTAAGTTTAATAACATAAATTTACTTTCACATTTATCAACTGATAACATTTCTCTTTGTTTATCATTCCAGATTTACCAAATTTCAATTTTCATTCCATATAGATTTCAAATTTTAATTCCTTTAAATTCATTATTTAACAATATCTTTTATTTCTCTAATATTCAATTTATCCATTTATAATTAATTATGGATTTATAATTTACCTAGCAATATTCCAATACAATTTTATTTCAGTTTTCCATCCAAGCAGATTCTAATTTTTATATTCCTTATTTATTAATTTCTTAATTCCTTTTTAAAACCCAATTTAATTTCTTTATAATTAAAACTCCAAATTTCTTTATAATTTAACATTCCGGGCTTATAGTTTATTCCACAATTTCACAATAAAATTTAATCCCAAATTTATCAATCACAATACAATATATAACAGGCATCATCATCAATTATTAAAATAATTACTACATTGTGAGGAATCCAGTTGGATCCCTCCAACCTGTTTTTCCTGCATCCACAAATATTAGCACAACACTATAAATATATATCAATCCAGGCTGATATAAATAAACATTTCAACCAATCACACAGATATTTAAACATTAACTATTTAAATCAGCTAACATTCCAGATGTGAGTGAGATTAACTCACCTTGAGTTTCGGCGAGCGTTCGAAATTCAAATTAAACCGAACGACGTTCGATTTAACCCAAATTTCTACTTACCCGGAATGGATTCGGATCTGCACCACTGCGTAATACGCGCTTCTGCGATTCTGACGCCGCAAATTTCATCGAAATCTGATTACAAACGTAATAGATATGAATTTTCAAAGTTTAAATAACATTTTAAACAAATTTCCTTTTATTTTATTATTTTTATTTTTTTACCCTCTCAGCCGTTGATCTAGCAGTAAATAATCGAGGCCATCCCAAGCACCTTCTCTCCTACGCACGCGATAACATCAGGATATTCGAACCCATAGCCGAAAAATAGGGTTCGAGATAGCTGCTACTCCGATGCCATCGAGCTAAATCGGAGCTCGCCACCACGAAGCCCACTGCCACGCTCACCCACGGCCCAAGAAGCTCCGAGCTCGGTTGCCTTAAACATCCAGGAATCGAGTACAAATGCGCACAAACGGAGCCAAGTAACTCCTACAAACGAAGACTATAGACAAGATCCACCGTTGGATTTCAAGAGTTCATCAAGCCCTACGTTTTCCCAGTAGAAAGTTTTCAAAATCCATGCGTGGATTGCTCGAAAATTAGAGACGAACAAAGAAGATTCTCGGCCACTAAAATGTTGTAACTGGCGGCTCATGTTTTGAAGCTAGGGTTTAACAAAAAGAGATGAATATATCTAAATTGTTTAATATTATTTTATTAATATATTCTCAATTTAACAACTTATGCAAACGAACTCTAATCTACGCGTTCCGACAGGCGTTTCTAAGGTTTTTCCACGTTCCAGACACAATGGAACAAGTTTCAAAAGCTGATTCGGTCGTACGCGCGAGTTACAGAATTAAACGAGCAATATAATATTAAATCGATTAAAATGATTTCGATGCGTTTCGAGCTGCGGGGGTCAAACGAAAACTCCGATTGCTACGAAAATTAAAATCCGATAATAACTAACTATTACGGATTCAATGAAACTAGTTTCGTCGAATTCCGAGACTGTCCCCCGGAAGGCTATTTTAACTCGTCTATTTAATCGGGCGATTTTCAAAAATTGACGAAAACGCTTAAAATTTCACTGTTAAAATTTTAATAACTTAATAATAAATCATATAAAATTTATAAACACAAATAAAATCATTCTGGTTCATTCCGGACCAAAATCTGATTAAATTGCATTTTAATAATATTAAATCCTATTTATTAAATTAATACAAAATCCCAAATATTAATTTATTAACTTTAAAATTCATCTAAAATTCCCACCACACTATTTATACTCAAATAACTCAAAATAAATTTTTAAAACCATTTTCATCACTATTTACATCCAGATTTACTTTTATTCCAATTCCGCGTATTTAAATTATCATTTTCCCATTATTCAAATTCAACCGGAATTACTATAATTAAAAATTATAGCTTATTTCATTGATTGAACCCGAATTTATCCATTTACAAAATCAATTAAAAATCCACATTAAACATTTAAAACGAATTAAAAGTTCAAATTCAATGGCTTAAAAATACGGGAGTTACATTCCTCCCCCCTTATAAAAATTTCGTCCCCGAAATTTGCTAAGGTAGAAAGTACCCTTCAACCCATTTACTTACCCAATTTGCTTAGTTAAAAGCTTATATTTACTTTCCAAAAATCCTTTAGCTTAATCCCAAACTCATTTGCTTCATTTACTCTAAGTCTTTAATTTTTAACTTATAACTTTCCAAGTTAATTACAAATTTTCAAAATTCCCAAAAATTTTCTAACTCCCAAAATTTCCGAAATTTTTTTGCAGTCTCCCCTGCACGGAGGAGCTTTCGCGATACACACAAATATATATACATCGACCCACACGGTCGGAAACCAAAATATATCACAATATATAAATCATTTTCCCAATTATATTTGCGTAGGCGTACCTTTTAGCAAATTTTAATAGCGAATGGCTAATATAACGCATATACGCGCTCCAACTCTCTCGAATGCCTTCCGTACCTGTACTAAACTCAAACAAACTCATCAGTTTCAAGATATGAGCATTTTAACAACATTTCTAATGTAAATGCAAGCCAAACATATCTATTCCATAACCAAACCAAGCAACTTCATAATTATGCATGCTAACCTCCTTTATACACAAATTCACAATTCCGACATCATTTAAAATCCTCTTTACAAACTCAAACTTCATAGTTTAACAATGTTAACCATATTTATTTCAACCATCCAAAGATTTCATTCACTTTAATTTCTTATTCAAATCCAAACTTCATTTTTGTTTCAATATGATTAACATGTACTTTACTAACATTCAATCTATTCCATTTCAATTCCAAGTTGATTTACAAACCAATTTTATTTTCAATTTTGAAACATTTTCATTTCTTTTATAATTGCATTTTCATTCTGATGCAAAAATTACTTAATAACATTTCAATCCATCCCAATTAATTCAAAAATCAATTATTTGCTTATTTTAAACTATTTATCTTCATTTACCACAAATCGACAAATTTACAATGCAAATCTACATGTTATTCATGTAATAACCCATTACTTAAGCTTATAATAATTTTAAAATTAATTCCCACTTAGATTCATATTAATTTATCAAATTCTGCATGGTTCACAATCCAAGTATTCTTATTCCATTTCAATTATTAAATCAATCCTTATTCTCACTTTTCAAATTTATTAATCATTTTAAGTTTATGTTTATTATATTATTATTATTATTATTACTACTATTATTATATTTTTTTTCTTCCATAGTTATATAAGTCATTCCATTCTTATTTACAACTCATATATTCTTTCTTTATCACAACAACTATCTTAAAAGTCATTTGCTTACATCCAAATTTTATCTTGCCAACTAATTTCATTTAAAGCTATTTTCATAAGCTTAAAATAACTATCTCATCATTCTCCTAAATGATTACAATCCCATAATATCTCAATTTATTTCCATTTTAATTAATTCTTACCAAATCAAACCATTTACAAATTTTAATCCCACTAGCTTAAACATTCAGGTTAACCATAATTATTTAATTTGCTTAAGCTTTCTTTACAATATCTCCATTATCTTCTTATAAATCAAAATTTTATTTTCATTTGATTCTCATCCAAATCAAATTCCAATTCATTAACAAACTTTAATGCACTTTGCCTATTTATTGAATCCATTTTAGACTTATTTTATTAGGAAAGAAACCACTTTAAAATATTTCACACTTCATTATTTGTTACCACAAACTTAAATTCCATGCTACAGTTGGATTTCTATTTACTTTCCAAATTTTTGATCAATTATCAAAATTCTATCTATTACAATACAAATCCCATTTAATTGTAATTCAATTTAGTCTCTAGCCTAATCCATATTAGGTTTTAATACTCTTTCCTAATTCATACTGAACTTATTTACAATACGACCATTTTCAAATGTTCTAAACAAGAACTAGGTTCCATTTACCCTTCAATTATTAACAAGCTTCCAAAACTATACCCGTTCCCGTACTATTTTCATTTAATTTAGCTTATACTAAATTCACCTTCAAGCTTCTCTTTATTTAATTCAGCTTATGCTAAATTCATTCTCAAATAATCTCTTTGAATTTAGTTGAGTCAAACTTTTATTCATACAATATCCCTTCAGCAAATTAGATTTCTTTCAATTCAAGTCTTTCCAAATTTAGATTCAAGTTTTAACTAAATTTATTTAGCCATCTCGAATTCATTTTATTTTCCCTTACCATCTTAAATAAGGATTTAATTCTATTCACTTTTATTTATAACACAATTGAACCTTGTTTTTAATTAATCCAAATTCAACTCAATTCCATTTAGTCAAAGTTAAATCCAATCAAATCCAAATTTTAATTCTCTATATACAAGTTCAAAACTTACTTACTAACTTAAGTTCATGCACTTCCTTTATATCTCACTTTACGTTATTTCAATTTACATTTCATTAAAGATTAAGTTTGAATCCACCATACCATTCGACTATTTCCATTTGTGATTATAATCTCACTTCTATTTATATGAGTTCACCAACTTATTTTTTTAAAGCTCATATTGCTCATTTCAATCCATTTACAGCATATAATCACAATTTCAAATTATATATATGTGTATCACTGAATTCTTAAGGATACAAATTTCCTTTCACCTTAATCCTTTGCACATTTTAAATTCATAGTCTCAACTATAAACATAATACTTAATAACTTGTGGGTATAATCCATTTCACAATGACCCACAATTTAAAACCAACTTACTTTTAGTTTAACCCCAAATCAATTTAATTCCAAGATTAAAATTTGCATTTCTTCCTTCTTATTAATATCTACTTCACTTAATAAGTTCAATAGTTAATTCATTTTAACTTTACACATTATTTAATTAGATTTTTTCCCAAAATTCATTTTACCCGGTTTTTATTTCAAACCATTTTGAAATATATCAAATATATACCTATTTGATATATCAATCAAATCTCCAGATTTTTCCAAAACAATTTGTTTATACCAAAACAAATTTCCCCATTTTTGGAATGTCCAAAACAACTGTTATACCCAACTAGTCCAAACAATACGATAACCAAATATTTGGGAAGCAATCCATCACTTTAGAAACTCGAAAATGAATTCTAATGATGTGGCCAACATCATTAGGATTATTTTCCAGCGACTGAAGTGAGTTCAATGCTTCTTACTTTTCCAAATTCATTTCAAAACAGTGTTCCATTCAAACATATTACCCAAATCAATATTTCATCATTGCCCTTATATACTTTGGAAAACATTTCAACATTCTAAAATTTAAATTTTCCAAATCCTTTGTTTCAATCCATTATGGACACCTTTCAAATTTTCCGGGGTTGAAATACTGGTTTATCTCAAATTTTAATTTCACTTTTTCTTATTTACAACATATTTAATTAATTCTATTTGGTTATAAACCATTTTAATATTTTATATTCTTATTAGCTTATTATTTCAAATTTTGATCAAATTCAAGATTCTTACTTGATCATGGTATTAACAACCAACAAACACCCAATATATAATAAGCTAGAAAATCATTTCTTTTATATCAAAATATAATTTTAGGTAAAATTATTTCATTTACCCACTTTAAACACAATACTATGTTGGTTTATCTTGTTCAAGAGTTTAGAAACCCCTATCGATACGGTTGTACTTCCCGTACCGACCAGAATTCATAAACACTCAACCGATAAGTCAACACAGTATAAAAACAATTTTATATTCACTAACAAGTACTCTCTCATATATATTAATACGCTCAACTCATTATAGAGTACTATTGACTCTGTTTAATGAGTAATTTCCCCACCAAAGCCTACATTGTCGCCAACCTAAGCTCTGATACCAAGTGTGACAGCCCGCAAATCTGTACCCCTTGAATCAACACTATTCAACCTCTATTAACTCAAGTGGCACAGAATTACGAACCCTTAGGGTTAAAGAAGAAGAGAAAGAAGAAGAAGAACTAAACAATATCAGAATCTCACAGTCGCAGCGGAATAAAATATAATAGTAAATTTAGAACTTTACACAAAATGAAATCTATTACTGTTTTATACATCATATCATCAAAGTATCTCATACATCAATAATCACAAATCAGACCTACTAAACAATCACAGCAGCGGATATATATATAGGTACATATAATACGTCTCGGACTCCAGCTCCTCTCCTGCTCCATAGCATCCTGACCTGAACATATAATACTCGGTCTAACCCGAGCATTATAATGAAATAACACCCGAGTCAGTCTGGAATACCAGCTGATAATAATGCATCCAAATTGATTATTAAAGTTTCAAAAATCCTTTGAAAACAAAAGCATCTCGTAAGACCACGCCACAAATAAACATGTCGGGTTTTTACCTTACGATAGCTAAAACACTTTTTATAGAAATCCTCTGATGTTATAATAGGATCTATTTACAAATACTTATAAAATAGCCGAAATTGTTACATGATTAAATTCCAGTTACTAGCCACAAAAGTGGGTAATACAAACAAAACTCGTACAAGACTCGTAGGGAGAATGGATTTCCAACAATGACTAGGCACTAGGGTACCACCCGTCATAGTACGGGGCCTAGATCACCGTACCGAGGACTACTCCCTTCATCCCCTGCAACACAAGGCCGGAACCATTCCTTACTGAACAGTCCCGAACAAGATAAACCCCGTGGTTGGCGCGACCAACCACCCACTAAGACGAAATATATAAGGGACATCTAGACAGGGGAAATATCTTGTCCTGCTTGGGCATGACCCACCTAACCTTGCTGCATATCCCCTGATTTTCAGTCATTCCCGGTTGATGAGGCTTGAGGCTAAGCGTTACCTTTAGAACGTTTTTACTTAGGATGCCTATCGTCCCCCTGATGATGTTTCGCAAGCATTCGTCCATACAAGTCCGTCCCGGGTTCGAACGGAACCGAAGGCACTACTCCTACTACATCCATTTGGAAATATCCTCAGGATTAGTAGCGACTAGCCCTTGCACTTCACTGCTCCATCTTCGACTCCGAACACGTTTTTCGCACGAAACGTACAAACCGGATCGAAGTGGTTTTCGAGAAATAAATCTCGATCCCGGTCTCTTCGAAACGATCAACGCAGTTGTCCAATATTGATTGTCGGTGATTTAACTATCAATTATATTCATAAACATCCATAAGCATCCATCACACAATAAATAATATTCCACATTATTTATTTGCCTCAATATCTTTACAAGATATATTTCCAAAGTTTCAAATCTCATTTGAAAACAATTTCCCAAAATTCTTCCTTACAAGGTAAATTCTTTACCATATATTCCCATTGGAAATAACCAAGTTCAAAACATTTAGATTTAAAACAGTAAAAATACTTTATTCTGAAATATACTTTAAAATATGTAACTTTACTACTAATTATTTACTAAAAATATAGTTTCAAAATATTTAAAGTTAAACCATTTATTAGAATATAAATCTTGACTTTAAATAAGGGTTTTAGTTTAGACTAAACTTATAAGTAGAGTTTTTAAAAGGCTAATACTAATTTCAATAACTTAGGTCAAAACTTGCCTTTTTAAAACAATCCATTTATAAAATTAATTACTAATGTAATCAAAAATAACCACTATTGTTACCTTATTAATTAGCTTTTAAAAACAATAATTTTTCAAACACTCATTTATAACAAGTTTTAAACTTAAATTCTCTTTTAATAAAATCTGTTTAAACTCAAACTTGGTGTCTCCTAGGGAAACTCATTCCTACTCAAATATCCCAAAAATCCTTTTTAGAAATTCTGTCAATTTATTTAGATTCAGGTTTAAGTTTAATAACATAAATTTACTTTCACATTTATAACTGATAACGTTTCTCTTTGTTTATCATTCCAGATTTACCAGATTTCAATTTTCATTCCAATAGATTTCAAATTTTAATTCCTTTAAATTCATTATTTTACAATATCTTTTATTTCTCTAAAATTCAATTTATCCATTTATAATTAATTATGGATTTATCATTTACCCAACAATATTCCAATACAATTTTATTTCAGTTTTCCATCCAAGCAGATTCTAATTTTTATATTCCTTATTTATTGATTTCTTAATTCCTTTTTAAAACCCAATTTAATTTATTTATAATTAAAACTCTAAATTTCTTTATAATTTAACATTCTGGGCTTATAGTTTATTCCACAATTTCATAATACAATTTAATCCCGAATTTATCAATCACAATACAATATATAACAGGCATCATCATCAATTATAAAAATAATTACTACATTGTGAGGAATCCAGTTGGATCCCTCCAACCTGTTTTTTCTGCATCCACAAATATTAGCATAACACTATAAATATATATCAATCCAGGCTGATATAAATAAACATTTCAACCAATCACACAGATATTTAAATATTAACTATTTAAATCAGCTAACATTCCAGATGTGAGTGAGATTAACTCACCTTGAGTTTCGGCGAGCGTTTGAAATTCAAATTAAACCGAACAACGTTCGATTTAACCCAAATTTCTACTTGCCCGGAATGGATCCGGATGTGCACCACTGCGTAATACGCGCTTCTTCGATTCCGGCGTCGCAAATTTCATCGAAATCTGATTACAAACATAATAGATATGAATTTTCAAAGTTTAAATAACATTTTAAACAAATTTCCATTTATTTTTTTTATTTTTTTTACCCTCTCAGCCGTTGATCTAGCAGTGAATAATCGAGGCTGTCCCAAGCACCTTCTCTCCCACGCACGCGATAACATCAGGATGTTCGAACCCATAGCCGAAAAATAGGGTTCGAGATAGCTGCTACTCCGACGCCATCGAGCTCGATCGGAGCTCGCCACCACGAAGCCCACTGCCATGCTCACCCACGGCCCAAGAAGCTCCGAGCTCGGTTGCCTTAAACATCCAGGAATCGAGTACAAACGCGCACGAACGGAGCTAAGTAACTCCTCCAAACGAAGACTATAGACAAGATCCACCGTTGGATTTCAAGAGTTCATCAAGCCCTACGTTTTCCCAGTAGAAAGTTTTCGAAATCCATGCGTGGATTGCTCGAAAATTAGAGACGAACAAAGAAGATTCTCGGCCATTAAAATGTTGTAACTGGCGGCTCACGTTTTGAAGCTAGGGTTTAACAAAAAGAGATGAATATATATATATATATATATATATAAATTGTTTAATATTATTTTATTAATATATTATCAATTTAACAACTTATGCAAACGAACTCCAATCTACGCGTTCTGACAGGCGTTTCTAAGGTTTTTCCGCGTTCCGGACACAATGGAACAAGTTTCAAAAGCTAATTCGGTCGTACACGCGAGTTACAGAATTAAACGAGCAATTTAATATTAAATCGATTAAACTGATTTCGATGCGTTTTGAGCTGCCGGGGTCAAACGACAACTCCGATTGCTACGAAAATGAAATCCGATAATAACTAACTATTACGGATCCAATGAAACTGGTTTCGTCGAATTCCGAGACTGTGCCCCGGAAGGCTATTTTAACTCGTCTATTTAATTGGGCGATTTTCAAAAATTGACGAAAACGCTTAAAATTTCACTGTTAAAATTTTAATAACTTAATAATAAATCATATAAAATTTATAAACACAAATAAAATCATTCTGGTTCATTCCGGACCAAAATCTGATTAAATTGCATTATAATAATATTAAATCCTATTTATTAAATTAATACAAAATCCCAAATATTAATTTATTAACTTTAAAATTCATCTAAAATTCCCACTACACTATTTATACTCAAATAACTCAAAATAAATTTTAAAACCATTTTCATCACTATGTACATCCAGATTTACTTTTATTCCAATTCCGCGTATTTAAATTATCATTTTCCCATTATTCAAATTCAACCGGAATTACTATAATTAAAAATTATAGCTTATTTCATTGATTGAACCCGAATTCATCCATTTACAAAATCAACTAAAAATCCACAATAAACATTTAAAACGAATTAAATGTTCAAATTCAATGGCTTAAAAATACGGGATGTTACAGAATAAGTAAATTGACTTAAGTTAATAACAATAGAAGCTTGGCTTCGAGTAAGGGTGAAAGCCCATTAAATGAAAACTTGGGTGGATTTAATTTGGGTAATGATTATTAATTTATAAGCATGGAATATTGAGCTTAATAAAATGGTTTGTCTGGAACTAATGATGGAATAAAATGCAAATGTATGGCGTGTAAATAAATTAGAATGGACTTTAAAATGGTAAGAAAATTGAATTAAATAAAACTTTAATAAATAATATTCAACGTATATTGTTAGTAAACTAAATTGAAGTATTTTCAAATGAAAGAAGTTGGATTAAAACAAGAATGGATTGAATTACAAATAAAATTCAAGAGAGTTGCAATAAAATTGGAAATAGCCTTATAATTAAATACATAGATTCGGAAGTGAACTGTGAATGTGAATTAAAATTTAAAATGAACAAGTAGATAAATAAAATTGAATTATAGATGAAATGGATTCGAAATAATAATAATAATAATTAAATCAAGGATTAAAAATGGAGATTGTTCACAAGTAAAATAAACTTGGGTTATGAGATTGAAATAAGTTGAAAAAAAGAAAGAAATAAATAAATAACTTAAGCAAATAATTGAATAGAAGCTCGACTTAAGTAAATATGTTAATGGTTATTTAATGGGGTGTTCCCAAGTTGAATAAAGTGGTTTCGAAAGAAACCTATGTAAACATATTAAATAAAATACAGTGTACGGTTATGAATAAGTTTAAATGTAAATGAAATCAAATATGAATTGAGTTGGAATCAATTTTAAATGATTGTAAAACTAAAGAAATTGATGTTTGAATAAATATCGTCGAATTGCTTAAACTAATCGTTCGACGTAAACGAAAGTAAATAAAATTCTATGGAATGATAAAGTAAATAAAATTTTAACTTGTGAATCAAATGCAATGAATATGTAATGGTTAGAGTAAAAATGAATAGAATGTAAGAAAAAGATGTTGAAAATTATTCCGAATTGGATAGGATAATATAGAAATCGAGTAAAGAAATTGGGTTAATATTGAGACTTTATTAATTGCTTATGGAAACTGGTTGTGTATATTGTTTATAAAAAAATAACCTTGTGATTATTAACCGATAGAAGTAGCATGGATGATTTTGAAATCAATTAAATTTGAAATGAATTGTTTGGACACAATTATGAATTAAAGATAAGCAAATGAGTTGTTAATCACTTGTGTTGAATGCAAATGGTTTATGAAACAGTTAAAAACAAATTGAACTAGTTGGATACTTCGGAAACGGCTTATGGAAGTATTTCTAATGCATTTCATGTGTTATAGTTGTGTTGTAGCTGTTTAAATGAATGAAATGTTATAAATTTCATAAATATGTTACTTATGTGTTTAAATTGAGTAAGTATAGGTACCGGAAGACCGTTTAGCGAGATTTTGGACGCGCAAATGCTTAAATAAATACGCCGCTTGCTTAAAATGCTAAATAAGATACGCCTACGCAATATAAACTAGGAAATATGAACTGTTTTTGGTTTTTCCGACCGTGTGGGTCGATGTAAATATATTTATATCTTTTGTCAAATTGCAAAAGCTCCTCCGTACAAAGGGGGCTCTGGCAAAAAAATTCGAAAATTTTGAGAGTTAGAAATTTTTTGAAATTTTTGTTAACGACAAATGTTTTCAAATTGGAAATTGAAATAAATTAGTGAATGAAACTAATTTAAAATGATGACATGAATTTGTTATAAATGAAAAATAGAATTTAAATATTCAGAGTTAAAGATAAATTGAATTCATATGGAAATGGAAGAATCAATTTGAATAAGAATAGATACAAACTAAAGTGGTAAGATGAAAATAAATATAAGAAACACATAAATGCTTATACTAACTTAAGTAAGGAATGATGTATTCTCAATTGGGAATTGATATTTCAAATATAATCTAAAATAATATTTGAATGAATAGATATTGGCATTTGTAAGAAAGTCGATAAAATGTTTTTGAATACTGTGATTGGACATATTGCTGTGTAAGATATGCAGGTAATATAAAGGGAAAGAGAATTGATTTTGATTTCAGAAGATAAATTTGAAATGCTCGACAAAGAGGTATGTTTTTAAATTTCTATATGAAAATTGATTGGGATTTTGATCGAGCCACTTGGCCTTTTGTTTTCTTTTGGGATTTGGGAGGCCGTAGGGCCATTTTGTAGTTGTACCGAGCTAGCCGCGCAAAGGGAGACGCTGGCAAAAATTTTCGGGAATTTAGGGAGTTAGAAAAATTTTGAGAAAATTTTGATAATTCAAAATTTGGTTTTAAATTGAAACTTGAATGGTTAAACAAATAGTATAGTTTGAAACTAGGGAAAAGTTTGGGAAGTTAATAAGAAGGGTAATGCGTCTTTTATTGAAAAGATAGTTGGTAGGATGCTGAATGGTTGATTTTGGAGAAATAGTAACGGATATTGGATCATTCTTCCTAATAGTAATTTCGGGGACGAAATTCTTTTAAGGGGGAGGAATGCAACGACCCAGATTTTTGAAGGCTAATTTGCAATATTTAAATTGGATTTAAATATTTAATTTGAACTTTAATTTGTTTATAATATGAACAGTTTGGTTTTATATGATAGAAAGGATTCAGAATTTAGATATAACGACCTGTTGAATTAATTAATTATTAAAATAGTAATCGAATATCGGGTAAAATATTAAATCGAGGGTAGTAAGCTCGTTTAAAATATTTTAAAGGCTTATAGAATTTATATTAATAATACTGAAAATAATAGATGAATTAAAATTTGAATTTAGCAGTGGTTTGTTCGATTTTAAAATATATCGTTTAAATTGATATTTAAAAATAGCCATCCGAGGCACAGTCTTGGTATTCAACAAAACCAGTTCCATTGGATCCTTAATATTGGATTATTATCGGATTTCAAATTTCGTAGCTTTTGGAGCTATCGTGTGATCGTACGAAATGTAAACGCCTAGAAATAATCAATTGAATTAATTTTTATAGTCGATCTAAAAGTTATCTTCTCCATATGACTGAATTAGGACTCGTTCCATTGAGTTCGGAATAGGTGTATAACATTATAGATGCCGAGTGGCACGTATTGATAGGTAGTCCGGATTTTGAATTGCATAATTCGAGAAGATTTTAAATTTAAAGTTTAAAATAAAATAAATTAACCTAGCTTCCTCAGTACGCAGCCGCATTCGTACACCAGCCTTCTTCCTTATCTCCAAATTAAATTCATTTGGCCGCATTCTTTCATCTTCAAAATCAAATCACCGAGAAATTAATGGCGTCCCACTTTAAACTTTTGTTCTCCAAAATCAAAAGCATGTTTACCTCTTCGTTTTCCCCTTTTCTTCCTTCAAACCGAATTCATTGGTATATATAAAAAAGAATGAAAAAAAACCCTAAATCAAATCGACTAGGCAAACGACCGAATCGTTCGCGTTCGAGCTTTCGGCGGCGGTGCTGGCAAGCTAGGACGAGTAGATGAGATCGCGATTTCATGGCGAGGCAGTCTCGAGTTGTGAGGTGATGCGGCGAAACGTAGTGGCTCGAATTGGAGGCGTCCTGGGTGTTGCGAGTTTCTCGACGGTCGCGCGCGTGCGTTGAGGGGAGGCTCTCACGAAGTCGCGAAGCGACTGGAGATAGCCGCGAAAGGAGGCTCGGGGTGAGGTCACGGTGGCGACGATGGGGTGGGGTCGAGGCTGAGTTCATGCTCGATCGAGCGAGCAGTGAGGTAATTCTCTGTGTATTTTTTTGAAATTTAAAATTTTACAGTAACTAGGGTTTTGTTTTTTTTAAAAAATAAATATAAAATCTTTTAACTGCTAAGTAGTTTTATATTTTAAGATTGATATTAGTTTAATTTAAATAAAATGTTTACAAAGAAGGAAATGTTTACAGTGAAGTTTAAATGCTTTCTGTTGAAAAATTAAATTATACATCAGGGAGATAAATTTATTTTTCTTTAACATAAAATATAAAGATTTGATTTTTAAAATAAATATAAGTCATTTTGGTATAAGAAATTACAAAGAAGAAAATTAAATTAAATATATACGTCTCTACATTTTTAATGCTACTAGTTTACTTGAAAATAATGAATTACGGTTATTAACTCGTTTGATTAGCTTGTTTAATTATTTTAGTTACTAAAAGATTTTTGAAAGGAGAATTAGTTTAAAATTTAATTGTTTGTTTAAAAATTTTACCACCAGTAAAAAATTAAATTATTAGAGTTAAAGAATAAATTTACTAAACGATAAGTAATTGGTCGATTAGTTTAAATATTGATGAAATCATATAATTGTTTATATAAGGTCAAAAGTCAAGAAATTGGGTCAAGATTGGAAAGAACTGTAACTTAAAAGCAAAGGTGAGATTTTCTCACTCATTTGGGTGCTATAGATTAAATTTAAATATTAAATTTAAATCATTGGATGTGTTTGGTTGATTTATAATAGTTTATTCACTGAATGATATTATAAACCCATATACCGTGATATCCCACTTTGAAGTGGAATTGATTTGTTATTGTGCTAAAATTTGTGGATGCAGGGAAAACAGGTTGAAGGGATCCAACAGGATTCCTTAAAGATATTTATTTATTATATATATGTTGTCATATGACTGGATGGATGAATTGATATGAAATTATATGCGAATTGAATTATTAAGCGTTAAATAACATGATGATTAGAATTTGGTAATTTTTAAATACCATAAATAATATAATTGAAGGAAGTTAAAATGAAACTTAAATTAAAAGAATATTTCTTTAGGATTTGGATTTACTTCTATTGGGACTAAAGTAAAATAAAAAGAATATTTATTACTTTGGTTATACTTAAAATTAGTTAAAGTTGAGTTTCGGAAAATTTAAATTATATACGAAGACTCTAAGAAATATTGTAATCGAGGAATGAATTTGAAGTAAAGCAAAACTTTATTAAGAAATAAAGTAAAAGAAACTTTATTAAGAAATAAAATAAAAGGAACCTTATTAAGAAATGAAATGAAATTTTGTTAAAGAACAAATATGGGATTTTATTGAAGAATAAAATTTTAAAGATAGGATCTTTGAATAAAATTGTTTTTATAAATAAAGGGAAAACTCAGGGGAGTTATAAATTTATAAACGGAGTTTATAAATGAGATAGAGGGTAACGGTGGATACGTAATGAGATAAGTCATGGCGAGAACTTAATTTAAGTTATGAAAATTTGTTATGAAAGGAAACGGTAGAATATTCCCGAAAGTAAGAAATAAGAATATGGTTAAGAGGAATTTATGGGTAGATATTGGATTTTCTAAAAATATAAATTTGTTTTAAAGGAATATTTTTAAAAATTACTACACTATATAATTTGTATAGAACCATTATCTAAAGTTAGAATATTCCAGTAAAGTTATTTTAATGCTTAGTATTTATTTAAATAAATTCTAGCTTTCTAAATCAGCTTTGTAAATTTGTCAATAACTGGATATGGTTGTAATATTTAAATTTAATTTTACCTTAAACCATAACTTGAAATAAATCTATTATTCTTATTTTATAAGTCAAGATGTTTACAAAAATGTTTTGAAAATCCAGTTATAAATTCTCTTGAGAAAGGAAGCAAGTGAAATTAATTTGAATAAGATTATCAGGGAAGATTTTATAGAGGGTTACGAGAACTTGAATAAATCCCAAGTTTAAGATTAGTGAATTTTGAGGAGAGGTAAAATTCACAAGAAGAGTAGGAGTGAAACCTGAAATTTTATAAGTCAAATGGCTTTGGAAAATTTACAAATGAAATTGTAAATAATTTTTGGGGAAAGAAATAGATAAGAAATATTTTCCAAGTTTTGAGAACTAATGAAGTGGGTAAATATTATAAATGGTTGGCAAGGACTTAAATGATTCCACAAGAAATAGAGGAAATTGAGTCTAATTTCAAAGAGTTGAAATATGAAGATAATATCTTGAGTAGATATTTTGGGATAAATAATTTGAGGAAAATTATTTAAGACTTAATGGTTG
The DNA here is from genome assembly GCA_030765085.1 of Allium cepa. Lineage (NCBI taxonomy): Eukaryota > Viridiplantae > Streptophyta > Magnoliopsida > Asparagales > Amaryllidaceae > Allium > Allium cepa. The sequence continues at coordinate 256,983,355 of CM060929.1, forward strand.
CTTCTGAATGATTATTTGATAGTTAAATCACCGACTATCAATATTGGACAATGCGCCGATCGTTTCGAAGAATCCGAGATCAGATTTAATTATCTGAAAACCGCTTCGATCCGGTTTGAACGATTACGAATGAAGACTATGAAGAGTTGAAGACGGTGATTCGGTTTGTCCAAACCCAGGGCAACTTGTATGGACGAACGCTTTCAGAACATCGTTAAGAAGACGGTGAGCATTCTAAGTGGGAATCGTTCTTGAAAGGTAACGCTTAACCTCAAGCCTCATCAACCGGGAATGGCTAAAACAGGGGAGGTGCAGCAAGGCTTCGTGGGTAGCCCCCACTTGAGAGTAAGGTTTCCCCTGTCCAGATGTCCCTTTTTATTTCGGCCTAGTGGGTGGTAGGTCGTGCCAACCACGGGGTGATCTTGCTTGGGACTGTCCAGTAAGGGATGGTTCTGGTCTTGTGTTGCAGGGGAGTTAGGGTGGCTCCTCAGTACTCTGATCTAGACCAGGTACTGTGACGGGCGGTACCCCGGTAACCCTGCCATTGTATGGAATCCAATCTCCAATAAGCGCCTGTACGGTTTTGATTGTGCCCAACTATTGCTGAAACGTGAGATGCAAGCATTTCAGCTAGATTCTAATTTACTTTCTATAGACACTATTATAATATCAGACGAATTTAATAAAAATGTTTTGGCTATCGTAAGGTAAAAACCCGACATGTTTATTTGTGGCGTTGTCTTACGAGATGCTTTTGTTTTTCAAAGGATTTTTGAAAATATAATAATCCAATTGAGTGTGATTTCTTACGCTGGTTTTCCAGACTGACTCGGGTATTGTGTTATATGATGCTTGGGTCAGACCGAGTTAAACAGGATCAGGTTAAAGCTAAGGAGTTCTGGAGACGAGTTGGATGACAGAGCGTACTTCCGTATTTGACTATTATTTCCGCTGTGTTTGGATAAGAATTAAGTTGTCTCTGTATGGTTGTTTGTTGTACTCTGATGATGGTATGTATATATGTATAACAGTACAGATTTCTGTGTATTTAAAAGCTGTTATTATATATTATATTTTATTCCGCTGCGATTGTGAGACTCTGATGTTGTTTTTTTTTAATTCTTCTTCTTCTACCTCTTTCTTCTTTTTCCCGAAGACTCGTACTTTTGTGCCACTTTGAACAGAACCGTTGTGGGATTTTGTTAGTTCAAAGGGGTACAGATTTGCGGGCCTTTACACTTGGTATCAGAGCTAAAAGGCTAAGCGAGAACCTTGGCTCTGGCGGGAATTACTCATTAGAGATGAAGTCTGTAGTACTCTAGAATGAGTTTGAGCGTATTAATAGATATGAGAGCATATTTGTTAGTGAATATAAAATGGTTTTATATTGTGTTGATTGATTTATTGAGTGGCATATGAACCTTCGTCAACGCAGTCTGCACCACTGGGCCGAAGAGGTTTCTAAACACTTGAATAGAACAATTCGACATAATATTGTTTTCGAAAGCGGGTAAATGAAATAATTTTACCTAAAAATATATTTTGATATAAAAAGAAATAATTTTCTGCAAATTATTGTATATAATTAAAGTGTTTGGATGATAGTATTATAGACCAATAAGATTATAAAGATTTACAATAACTTATATAACCAAGGAAAGTATGAGATTGAATTTTGGAGTCAAAACTGAAAGGGAAGTTAAAATGTGGATTTAACTTGGATTAAGTTGGAGATTTAAATTTTGAAATTTAACTAATGATGGAAAATAATAATAATATAAATAAACCGGTGAAGTAAATAAAATTTAGAGTGTAAATGAATTGGATTGGAAAATTTTAATAGAACTTAAATTTGGTTGAGATTAACTTAAGCTTATAATGGGATTTAAATTTAAGATTGAAATGAAATGAATTGAGATGTGGATGATATTAAATGAAATTAAGTTCTTATTTAATTAAATCCAAGTGAATTGGTGGATTAAAGAGTATAGTATGAGGCTATATTTAACTGAAATTAAGTTAAACAAATTAAATTGAAATAAAATTCAGTTGAGTTGTAGATAATATTGAGTGGAATTAAACTCTTACTTTAACAAGTGAAAGTAAGTTGAATAAGAAATTATATTGGGGTGAATGAATTTAAAATAGCCCATAAAGGTTAGAGCATTGAAATAAAAATATATACTTGACTAAGTAAAAATATATAATTCCGAATTAAAAGTAGAAGATGAATGAGATTGATTATTAATGGATGGAAATGTGAATATAAATAAATGTGTGACTTATAAGAGAAAAATATGAAGAAGTTAAATAGTAATCCAAAATAAAATTGTTTTGTATTTGGAGAATGAAATAAAAATCCAAATTCGAATTATAAAATAAAATTGAACTCAGGTAAAATAATAAGATGATTTTAAAGATAAAAACCCAATATGGAATTGGAAGTGGAAATGAACTGGAGTATGAAGTTGGAATAAGTAAATTGACTTAAATTAATAACAATAGAAGCTTGGCTTCGAGTAAGGGTGAAAGCCCACTAAATGAAAACTTGGGTGGATTTAATTTGGGTAATGAATATTAATTTATAAGCATGGAATATTGAGCTTAATAAAATGGTTTGTCTGGAACCAATGATGGAATAAAATGCAAATGTATGGCGTGTAAATAAATTAGAATGGACTTTAAATGGTAAGAAAATTGAATTAAATAGAACTTGAATAAATAATATTCAACGTATATTGTTAGTAAACTAAGTTGAAGTATTGTTAAATGAAAGAAGTTGGATTAAAACAAGAATGGATTGAATTACAAATAAAATTCAAGAGAGTTGCAATAAAATTGGAAATAGCCTTATAATTAAATAAATAGATTCGAAAGTGAACTGTGAATGTGAATTAAAATTTAAAATGAACAAGTAGATAAATAAAATTGAATTATAGATGAAATGGATTCAAAATAATAATAATAATAATTAAATCAAGGATTAAAAATGGAGATTGTTCACAAGTAAAATAAACTTGGGTTATGAGATTGAAATAAGTTGAAAAAAAGAAAGAAAGAAATAAATAACTTAAGCAAATAATTGAATAGAAGCTCGACTTAAGTAAATATGTTAATGGTTATTTAATGGGGTGTTCCCAAGCTGAATAAAGTGGTTTCGAAAGAAACCTATGTAAACATATTAAATAAAATACAGTGTACGGTTATGAATAAGTTTAAATGTAAATGAAATCAAATATGAATTGAGTTGGAATCAATTTTAAATGATTGTAAAACTAAAGAAATTGATGTTTGAATAAATATCGTCGAATTGCTTAAAGTAATCGTTCGACGTAAACGAAAGTAAATAAAATTCTATGGAATGATAAAGTAAATAAAATTTTGACTTGTGAATCAAATGCAATGAATATGTAATGGTTAGAGTAAAAATGAATAGAATGTAAGAAAAAGATGTTGAAAATTATTCCGAATTGGATAGGATAATATAGAAATCGAGTAAAGCAATTGGGTTAATATTGAGACTTTATTAATTGCTTATGGAAACTGGTTGTGTATGTTGTTTATAAAAAAATAACCTTGTGATTATTAACCGATAGAAGTAGCATGGATGATTTTGAAATCAATTAAATTTGAAATGAATTGTTTAGACATAATTATGAATTGAAGATAAGCAAATGAGTTGTTATTCACTTGTGTTGAATGAAAATGGTATATGAAACAGTTAAAAACAAACTGAACTAGTTGGAAACTTCGCAAATGGCTTATGGAAGTATTTCTAATGCATTTCATGTGTTATAGTTGTGTTGTAGCTGTTTAAATGAATGAAATGTTATAAATTTCATAGATATGTTACTTATGTGTTTAAATTGATTAAGTACAGGTACCGGTAGACCGTTTAGCTAGATTTTGGACACGCAAATGCTTAAATAAATACGCCGCTTGCGTAAAATGCTAAATAAGATACGCCTACGCAGTATAAACTAGGAAATATGAACTTTTGGTTTTTCCGACCGTGTGGGTCGATGTATATATATTTATATCTTTTGTCAAATTGCAAAAGCTCCTCCGTACAAAGGGGACTCGGCCAAAAAATTTCGGAAATTTTGGGAGTTAGAAAATTTTTGAAAATTTTGTTAACGACAAATGTTTTCAAATTGGAAATTGAAATAAATTAGTGAATGAAACTAATTTAAAATGATGACATGAATTTGTTATAAATGAAAAATAGAATTTAAATATTCAGAGTTAAAGATAAATTGAATTCGTATGGAAATGGAAGAATCAATTTGAATAAGAACAGATACAAACTAAAGTGGTAGGATGAAAATAAATATAAGAAACACATAAAATGCTTATACTAACTTAAGTAAGGAATGATGCATTCTCAATTGGGAATTGATATTTCAAATATAATCTAAAATAATATTTGAATGAATAGATATTGACATTTGTAAGAAAGTCGATAAAATGTTTTTGAATACTGTGATTGGACATATTGCTGTGTAAGATATGCAGGTAATATAAAGGGAAAGAGAATTGATTTTGATTTCAGAAGATAAATTTGAAATGCTCGACAAAGATGTATGTGTTTAAATTTCTATATGAAAATTGATTGGGATTTTGATCGAGTCACTTGGCCTTTTATTTTCTTTTGGGATTTGGGAGGCCGTAGGGCCATTTTGTAGTTGTACCGAGCCAGCCGCGCAAAGGAGATGCTGGCAAAAATTTTCGGGAATTTAGGGAGATAGAAAATTTTTGATAATTCAAAATTTGGTTTTAAATTGAAACTTGAATGGTTAAACAAATAGTATAGATTGAAACTAGGAAAAAGTTTGGGAAGTTAATAAGAAGGGTAATGCGTCATTATTGAAAAGATAGTTGGTAGGATGTTGAATGGTTGGTTTTGGAGAAATAGTAACGGATGTTGGATCATTCTTCCTAACTAGTAATTTTGGGGACGAAATTCTTTTAAGGGGGAGGAATGTAACGACCCGGATTTTTGAACGGCTAATTTGCAATATTTAAATTGGATTTAAATATTTAATTTGAACTTTAATTTGATTATAATATGAACAGTTTGGTTTTATATGACAGAAAGGATTCAGAATTTAAATATAACGACCTATTGAATTAATTAATTATTAAAATAGTAATTGAATATCGGGTAAAATATTAAATCGAGGGTAGTAAGCTTGTTTAAAATATTTTAAAGGCTTATAGAATTTATATTAATAATACTGAAAATAATAAATGAGTTAAAATTTGAATTTAGCAGTGGTTTGTTCGATTTTAAAATATATCGTTTAAATTAATATTTAAAAATAGCCATCCGAGGCACAGTCTCGGAATTCGACGAAACCAGTTCCATTGGATCCATAATATTGGGTTATTATCGGATTTCAAATTTCGTAGCTTTTGGAGCTATCGTGTGATTGTACGAAATGTAAACGCCTACCAATAATCAATTGAATTAATTTTTGTAGCCGATCTAAAAGCTATCTTCTCTATATGACTGAATTAGGATTCGAAACCTTTTCCATTGAGTTCGGAATAGGTATATAACATTATAGACGTCGAGCGGCACGTATTGATAGGAGGTCAGGATTTTGAATTTCGTAATTCGAGAAGATTTTAAATTTAAAGTTTAAAATAAAATAAATTAACCTAGCTTCCTCAGTACGCAGCCGCATTCGTACACGAGCCTTCTTCCTTATCTCCTAATTAAATTCATTTGGCCGCATTCTTTCGTCTTCAAAATCAAATCATCGAGAAATTAATGGCGTCCCACTTTAAACTTTTGTTTGCCAAAATCGAAAGCATGTTTCCCTCTTCGTTTTCCCCTTTTCTTCATTCAAACCGAATCCATCGGTATATATAAAAAAAATGAAAAAAAACCTAAATCAAATCGATTAGGCAAACGACCGAATCGTTCGCGTTCGAGCTTTCGGCGGCGGTGCTGGCAAGCTAGGACGAGTAGATGAGATCGCGATTTCGTGGCGAGGCAGTCTCGAGTTGTGAGGTGATGCGGCGAACGTAGTGGCTCGAATTGGAGGCGACCTGGGCATTGCGAGTTTCTCGACGGTCGCGCGCGTGCGTTGAGGGGAGGCTCTCACGAAGTCATGAAGCGACTGGAGATAGCCGCAAGAGGAGGCTCGGAGTGAGGTCACGGTGGCGACGATGGGGTGGGGTCGAGGCTGAGTTCATGCTCGATCGAGTAGCAGTGAGGTAATTCTCTGTGTATTTTTTGAAATTTAATTTTTTTACAGTAACTAGGGTTTTGGTTTTTTTTTAAAATAAATATAAAATCTTTTAACCGTTAAGCAGTTTTATATTTTAAGATTGATATTAGTTTAATTTAAATAAAATGTTTACAATGAAGGAAATGTTTACAGTAAAGTTAAAATGCTTTCTGTTGAAAATTTAAATTATATGTTAGCGAGATAAATTTATTTTTCTTTAGCATAAAATATAAAGATTTGATTTTAAAATAAATATAAGTCATTTTGGTATAAGAAATTACAAAGAAGAAAATTAAAATAAATATATACGTCTCTACATTTTTAATGTTAATAGTTTACTTGAAAATAATGAATTACGGTAATTAACTCGTTTGATTAGCTTGTTTAATTATTTTAGTTACTAAAAGATTTTTGAAAGGAGAATTAGTTTAAAATTTAATTGTTTGTTTAAAAATTTTACCACCGGTAAAAAATTAAATTATTAGAGTTAAAGAATAAATTTATTAAAAGATAATTAATTGGTCGATTAGTTTAAATATTAATGAAATCATATAAATGTTTATATAAGGTCAAAAGTCAAGAAATCGGGTCAAGATTGGAAAGGATTGCAACTTAAAAGCAAAGGTGAGATTTTCTCACTCATTTGGATGCCATAGATTAAATTTAAATGTTAAATTTAAATCATTGGATGTGTTTGGTTGATTTATAATAGTTTATTCACTCAATGATATTATAAACCCATATACCGTGATATCCTACTTTGAAGTGGAATTGATATGTTATTGTGCTAACATTTGTGGATGCAGGGAAAACAGGTTGAAGGGATCCAACAGGATTCCTCAAAGATATTTATTTATTATATATATGTTGTCATGTAACATGATGGATGAATTGATATGAAATTATATGTGAATTGAATTATTAAGCGTTAAATAACATGAAGATTGGAATTTGGTAATTTTTAAATACCATAAATGATATAATTGAAGGAAGTTAAAATGAAACTTAAATTAAAAGAATATTTCTTTAGGATTTGGATTTACTTCTATTGGGACTAAAGTAAAATAAAAAGAATATTTATTACTTTGGTTATACTTAAAATTAGTTAAATTTGAGTTTGGAAAATTTAAATTATATACAAAGGCTCTAAGAAATATTGTAATCGATGAATGAATTTGAAGTAAAGCAAAACTTTATTAAGAAATAAAATAAAAGGAACTTTATTAAGAAATAAAATAAAAGGAACCTTATTAAGAAATGAAATGAAATTTTGTTAAAGAACAAATATGGGATTTTATTGAAGAATAAAATTTTAAAGATAGGATCTTTGAATAAAATTGTTTTTATAAATAAAGGGAAAACTCAGGGGAGTTATAAATTTATGAATGGAGTTTATAAATAAGATAGAGGGTAACGGTGGATACGTAATGAGATAAGTCATGGCGAGAACTTAATTTGAGTTATGAAAATTTGTTATGAAAGGAAATGGTAGAATATTCCTGAAAGTAAGAAATAAGAATATGGTCAAGAGGAATTTATGGATAGATATTGGATTTTATAAAAATATAAATTTGTTTTAAAGGAATATTTTTAAAAATTACTATACTATATAATTTGTATAGAACCATTATCTAAAGTTAGAATATTCCAGTAAAGTTATTTTAATGCTTAGTATTTATTTAAATAAATTCTAGCTTTCTAAATCAGCTTTGTAAATTTGTCAATAACTGGATATGGTTGTAATATTTAAATTTAATTTTACCTTAAACCATAACTTGAAATAAATCTACTATTCTTATTTTATAAGTCAAGATGTTTTCAAAAATGTTATGAAAATCCAATTATAAATTCTCTTGAGAAAGGAAGCAAGTGAAATTAATTTGAATAAGATTATCAGGCAAGATTTTATAGAGAGTTACGAGAACTTGAATAAATCCGAAGTTTAAGATTAGTGAATTTTGAGGAGAGGTAAAATTCACAAGAAGAGTAGGAGTGAAACCTAAAATTTTATAAGCTAAATGGCTTTGGAAAATTTACAAATGAAATTGTAAATAATTTTTGGGGAAAGAAATAGATAAGAAATATTTTCCAAGTTTTGAGAACTAATGAAGTGGGTAAATATTATAAATGGTTGGCAAAGACTTAAACGATTCCACAAGAAATGGAGGAAATTGAGACTAATTTCAAAGAGTTGAAATATGAAGATAATATCTTGAGTAGATATTTTGGGATAAATAATTTGAGGAAAATTATTTAAGACTTAATGGTTGCTTGTGAATGATTATTTGATAGTTAAATCACCGACTATCAATATTGGACAATGCGCTGATCGTTTCGAAGAATCCGAGATCGGATTTAATTATCCGAAAACCACTTCGATCCGGTTTGAACGATTCCGAATGAAGACCGTGAAGAGTTGAAGACGGTGATTCGGTTTGTCCAGACTCAGGGCAACTTGTGTGGATGAATGCTTTCAGAACATCGTCAGGAGGACGATGAGCATTCTAAGTGGGACTCGTTCTTGAAAGGTAACGCTTAACCTCAAGCCTCATCAACCGGGAATGGCTAAAACAGGGAAGGTGCAGCAAGGCTTCGTGGGTAGCCCCCACTTGAGAGTAAGGTTTCCCCTGTCTAGATGTCCCTTTTTATTTCGGCTTAATGGGTGGTTGGTCTCGCCAACCACGGGGTGATCTTGCTTGGGACTGTCCAGTAAGGGATGGTCCCGGTCTTGTGTTGAAGGGGAGTTTGGGTGGCTCCTCGGTACTCTGATCTAGACCAGGTACTATGACGGGCGGTACCCCGGTAGCCCTGCCATTGTATGGAATCCAATCTCCAATAAACGCCTGTACGGTTTTGATTGTGCCCAACTATTGCTAAAACGTGTGATGCAAGCATTTCAGCTAGATTCTAATTTACTTTCTATAGACACTATTATAATATCAGACGAATTTAATAAAAATATTTTGGCTATCGTAAGGTAAAAACCCGACATGTTTATTTATGGCATGGTCTTACGAGATGCTTTTGTTTTTCAAAGGATTTTTGAAAATATAATAATCCAATTGAGTGTGATTTCTCACGCTAGTTTTCCAGACTGACTCGGGTATTGTTTTATATGATGCTCGGGTCAGATCGAGTTAAACAGGATCAGGTTAAAGCTAAGGAGTTCTGGAGACGAGTTGGACGACAGAGCGTACTTCCGTATTTGACTATTATTTCCACTGTGTTTGGATCAGAATTAAGTTGTCTCTGTATGGATGTTTGTTGTACTCTGATGATGGTATGTATATATGTATAACAGTACAGATTTCTGTGTATTTAAAAGCTGTTATTATATATTATATTTTATTCCGCTGCGATTGTGAGACTCTGATGTTGTTTTTTTATTTCTTCTTCTTCTACCTCTTTCTTCTTTTTCTCGAAGACTCGTACTTTTGTGCCACTTTGGACAGAACTGTTGTGGGATTTTGTTAGTTCAAAGGGGTACGGATTTGCGGGCCTTTACAGTCGTGAAGGCGAAATGGTAGATCAGCGGAATTTATGAATGACTGAAATCCACAAAGATGAACTAGAAGATCAGCATTCATTTACTCCAGAGCCCCCTGAAGTCAACGCAGTCATGCTCCGGGGCCACAAACCGACAATCATTTCGTCACTCCGCATAATTAATGGAATCATTTCCAACGATCGATGAAACACTAGCATAATAATTGTCCACTTCTTCCCAACTACCACTTTATTGCTCTTAGTGACCAATTTCTCTTCCTCTTAGACCGTATGCTAGTTAAAGATCCATTCTCTAAATGTAGTCTAGACCAAGAGCTAAGAGTCATGCTCTGAACTCCCACTTGCTCTTTCTTCATATCCATCTTTGTGCGGTCAGCTATAGATCTCTCCACCATGGCAACCTGATCTATTTGGACGTGCACATCTTCCCGAAACATGGAAGGATCGTCTAAACAATGGTTACCACGAACCAAAAACTGCTTTGCTTCTTGAACCAATAAAACCGTGTTCATATCAGTAGCGTGCTGAGTCGATGGGGTCAAATGAACTAGAAAATCATTTTTTAGCTGCTTGGACCGGTCAAACTACGCCCGTGTATGCTCCATCAAACCGTCTAGTCGAATAGAGTGAATTTACTCAAACCGCTAGATCGATACGAAATGTTGATCCCAGCCTTCTAAGAACTGGTGTTGCTTCGGCAACATTGGGAAGGTCTAAACCCTCGCGCATCACTTCTTGAGCCGTGGAACCACGCTTTTGAAGCATGAACTCTTCACGTTACCCGAAGATAGGCAACGCTGAGAAGTATCAAAAGTCATGCACTAACTCTTAAAACATAAACTCCTCGTGTTTCTCAAATAGGCAACGCTGAGAAGTATCAAAACCCGTGCACCCCATAAGCCACACACTAACTCTTAAAACATAAACTCCTCACGTTGCCTGAAGATTGGACATATTGAGAAGTATTTTAAGTACTGTAATTGCCCCAACAATACCTGGAACATCTATCACAGGGGTTGCATGATCAAACCACTCCCATTACCGGGAGTAGTGGGCGTGATTCCAGCAAAATCGGAGTGCTACGAACCATCAGAAAACTCCAATTGCCGACACCCTGTGATAAACTATAACATTTAACGTGAATAACATTTGACTGTCTGCAGTTAACTCGTATGATATGCACACCCTTAGCAATGAATTACACATTTGAGGATTGCAAAAAATCTAAAGAAATGATACTCGTAAGCACAAACTTATGCTTTTGAGAAGTGATAAGTGGTTTAACCTTCAAAAATTTGAAAATATTATTCATCAAGTTAATCTCGTAACTGTATACTTGCGAATTTTCTAATATTAATCTCATTACTGTATGTTTTGCACTAAGTTTACGTTTTTGTGTGCACTTTAAACATGCATATGTTATATACTTTCCAGGACCGCATAAAAACATAAGTTGCAAAACTTGTAAAAGGGAAAAATAATAGTGACTTAGTCAAATTCCAAGATTTTGCATGCAAACTATTTGAACCATAAGTTACCAGTCGTTTGTCAAGTGTTTGAAGTAAACAGCTCTACGAACTAAGGGGCATACACCGACAGTTAAATAAAAATGTCATGCTTAGAACCAAAAATTTCATATTTCACAAGTTCTATTACTCCAAACAAAGAATTCTAAGAGTAATTACAGGACTGGATAAGGTGAAATGGGAATCGACAAATTAGACATAAGTGCACAGGGTACATATGAGCAAATAAGTAGAGATATAGTCAGAATATCAATAGTACATTACTTATAATTTTCTCATGTACAAGGTCAAAACGTGGGGCCGTACCCACACAATATCGTCCAACAAAAGAAAAGGTACAGACAACACAACAAACACCAAGTGTAGATTCTACACTTGAACAAAACAACGCAAAATGAATCTAAATTGGATCAGCTACCACTCAAGCTTTTCAGCGTTTCTTTCCTCCACTCCCCTTCCCGCCTTTTGTTCGAAGTTTCTGCTTCGCCTCGGGAGTGGTGTCGCTGTCAGCGATGTCGACATTCTCCTCAGTGTTGATGTCGTCTTCCTACTATGTAACCTTTTCAGAAGACTTTTCTTTGTTTTGCGCTTTAGGGATCTACGGGAGCTCTTAGAGGCCTTGATTGCGTCAACCTTCTCCTTTTTAACTACAACCTGTTGTTCTTAGATATGCGCGGCTGCTCAATCTATGTTTTTTTTCTCCCGAGCTTTGCCCACTGTGAAATCACCCTCCAAAAATACGGACGAGTCAACCAAACCATGTAGTGCGGCGATCTTCTCGGATTCCAGCTTCGGTTGCGAACCAGACACGGACACGGCGATCGTAGCAGGTACAGAAACGAGCATGGAAGCAGTAGGGATAGCAATAAGCCTAGGCATTGAGGAAGCCGACGGATCTACAGGTAAGGAAGATAGACCTATAAGATCAAAAAAGAAAGCATTAAATTTGTCCTTCTCTTGCGGCGTGAGACGAAAATTCTCAAACTCGAGAGAAGCAAGTAGATTACCTACACTAGAAGAGAGACCGAGAATGTCAACCTCGAATTAACTACCTTCGCCCTCCTTCGATGGTTCCACAATCCGAGGGCAAGCTTCAAGCCTAGAATTTTCTGATGAATCATGGGGCTGCCTTGATGGTTCACCGCAGTGGAAATAAAAGGCACCAGATTTGCTTCGGCAGTTGTTGTCGTGGTAGCATCGGCAGCCTCCTTTTCTTTCTCAATCCCTAAGATCTCCTGGCCCTCCAGCAACGCCTTCTGCTATTCTTCATTAAGGTAAGCATTCTCTAGATCTCACTCGGAATAAACATCGCCGCTATGATGAAAGCGGACAAGATCTCCTCCCAAACCACAGCAGAGTGAGCGGGAATTTAAGGCCTAAGTAGCTGAGACTCCTCTGGTTCAACGGAGAGTTGACATAGAAATTCAAGATGGTCTCATCCATCTTCTCCATCTTTCTCTCAAAAGTATTTTGAAGCTCTAAATAATCCACCATGATAGCGGCCTTCTCAACTTCGAAACGAGTTTTATCGGTGCTAAGCTAGCGACTCGGTCCTGGAGCGTAGCAATCATCTCAGCCTGGTCAGAGATTGTCTTATTGTGTGACTTTATGACGTCTTCATATTTAGTGATCGTCATATTGTGGCTTTCTATGATCTTGTCATGGTCGAAAATAGTTTCCTCTGGGCTTCAAGTTCCGTTTGCAGTTTAACCTCTTTGGCATGCACTTTTTTGATTTCGTCTCTCAGGACGATCTCGATCTTCGCATGCACCTCTTTTAACTCCTTCAGCAAGTCGACGTTTTTCTTGCTATCTCGAAGTGCCACATCTTTTTCCTCTTCCAACTGTTTGATTCTGGTGTCGTGTTCAGCTAGCGCTCTTTCAAAATCGTCTTTCTCCGACTTGAAGGAGAGGATTTCCTGATAGTTGATGTGGTTCTTGTCTGCCAACCGTTTGCATAATTTTTTCCCACTCTTTGTCATGTTCTAAATTGTTCTAGATTGCTCAAAGGTGGGGCATATTTGCATCTCTACAAACCGGATGAAGATCACGGTCAAACTTAACCCCTATAAGAACCACCAGGGAAGAGCTGCCACAAGCCTGGGAGGAGAAGATGGAAGGACATAGGCATATCTCAGGTAGGGGCATAAAGAACCAGGGGAAAGTGCCATATAAGACGATGGAGCTTGATATGAAGATGGATGTGTATAGAAGAAGCTAAGATTTCCGAACCAATCAAGGTGGAGGCTGGAGCGAAGGCCTATTGTTCTGAAAAATGGGAACCATGATCGAGTTTCGACTTTTCTGGCGGCTCCTCTCTCTAATTAAAAGTCTTCCTTTTTTCGTATTCTCCTTTATGTACTCGTGCCCATTCCCACTCATCTCGACGGCGAGCCTCAACATCTAAATCCTTTCTTTTTCGATATTCCTCCTCCATTTCATGGAGTTGGCGATGACTGGAAGACCGCTATGGCCAGCACCGAGATTCGATGAATTCTTTAAAATCATCATGGAGATCGTGTCCTCTCATGGTACCTAGCATGGAAGATAGATAAAAAAGTTTTAGAAATGGAGAATATGCATGAAAAATATACATGTAAGTGAGTGTAATCCTAGTGAAATGTGTAATGTGTTTGCAAGGAGAGCCTAAAACGAGTCACAAACCAGATCGGGCAGGCGTCGTGGAAGGAATTAGGCTAATTTCGGGTGCAATGTGGCTCAAAAGAGGAGACATCTCTTCGAATTAGAAGCTTCCCCCATGAGTGCGTCGAAATCGACGTAAATATTGCTCAAATCTCCAAATTCCATGCCAAAGTATTTACTTGGAGAATCCCAACGCCGCCCGATCTATGAGACAACACCTTTACCGCTCATGTCTAGAAGAGGAGAATTCGGGACAATGGGACTCATCCCTGGAGTCTCATCACACGATTTAGATCCCACCATCGGATTCTACATATAAATCATCACTAGAAGTAGACTCATTACTACTACTTCCAATCTCTCCCTCCTCTTTTTCTATGTCCATCATGACCTTGCCTTTCCTTTGATTAAATTCCTCCTCCTCTTCCTTTGGAATCGAGGGCCTCCTTGTCGGGCTACTGGCCTCGACCGTGGGGTCTTTTCCCTCACAAGCCTCTTCAGCAGACTCACTGGATGGGCCTTCCTATTCTTGAAAAGCGCCCTTTTCGAAACCGTAAGATGAGGAGGTCGACCATGTGCGTACCTTGGATTGAGAAAGTGATGGGACCTCAACTGGAATTGCAGATCTCCCTGGAACCAGTCCGTATCAAAGTAAGTGTTTGTCGATCAATAAGACTTTAACAGATCTTTCTCCAACATTGATAGCCTTTAGGGTTCATAAAATTGAGACAAGTCCCTATTCGTCCTTGGAATAACTGTAAGAAGCATTCGACTTGTTAGAAATCTCGCAATAACACATCGAAATTCAATGAGAAGGAAAGGGAACTTGCCCTCGGTTGTCTAATGACGATTGAACCCCTCATGATATCTGACAAAGAAGTATCGAGTCTTGAATTGCGACAATTTGCTTTACAATTGCAATACGATTTTATGATTGTTCTGGGCCTCAATTACGACCAAGGAAAGACACTCATCTCTTCTTTTAAATGAAAGAAAGTATCTCAACTCGTCAAAGGCCGAGGCATGTAATGTTCACATGAAAAGGATGTGTAGGTAAGTTAAGATGGCGTACCCATTGGGGTGAATCTGAAATGGAGCAATCCTTAAGTATGAGAGGGTCTCTCTTAAAAAATCATTAAAAGGGGGCACAACTCTATTCAAGCACGTATACCGATGACAAGCGGTATATCCCGGTGGTGGTGTATGAGCGAACTCATCCTTCTCCGGGAGTCGTGCATCTTCCTTTGTGATGCCGTGCTGTAGGCAGATATTGTGCAAGACTTTGGCAGAGATCATGGAAAAAGCTCTCTTCGGTGGATTTAGAAGGACTCTAAAATTAGGAGGAGTTCGGTCCATGACAGGACCAACTGGAACTAGCTGGCCATACTTAGCGTATGAAGTAGAAGGAGGGGCAATGGATGATGACTTGGCCTTCGAAAGCACAAGACTTCCTCCACTAGACTTACGACAAGAGGATGAGTACTTCAATCTAAACAACAAAAATTACATCCAAAACGGTCAGGCAATTCAACCCTAGAATATGAACTCACCATACCACACTTGAATCTCGAAGAAACATCAGCTTGCACTGATGCATCAGGCTTCAAGTATGTATCGAGGCAAGTGCAATGTGTTATCTATCGATGGTAGGCTCGGTATTCTGAACGTTGCAAATGCTCTACCCCGTGTAGATAGTACATTCACAGCTGAGAGGTAAAAGGACTTCCCGTATCACTTTTTTTTGAAATTACTTCTCCTACACTTACCCGATGTTATCCGAAATGATGTGGAAAGTCCCTTCAAGTACAGGTACACCGTGCATGTAAAAGAAAGAAAAATCAATCTGTATCCCTCGGAAGGATGAAACCAATTCACAATATGTCGTGTAGTGTTGGCTATGGGATCTAGCACAAGTCAATTCTAGCTCAATAGACGAAGACAACAAAACATGTCAAGCACCGAGGCAAGGCTCAAATGTCGCTCTGTGCAGAACTCAAGACATGATTTACTATCTTACTCCATTAAGTTGCAATCGACTCGAACTCCTCATGACTAACACTGCAAATGCAATTTGCCGCCAAAACGATAAATCAATATCTTAATCAGTAAACCCACCTTGGATTAGCAAACTACAACAAAGTTGATTGAAGCTTTGAAGTCATCGAGCTAGAGAATGGATCGATGGTGGTCTAAGGCGGTGGGCTAGATTAGGGTTTGGTTAACAGCGACAAAGGTGACCTAGAAGCAACGACGAAGCTAGAACGGCGGTGTTGAAGGAATCATGGTGGAATCTTGGTGGAAATATGGGTCAGTTCGTTGGAGATGATGGATCGATTCACTAAGAGAAATTGGCCTGGGTCGCAGAAGTTAGTGTAGGCTCAGGTCATGAAATAGTGATGGGTAGGTCGGCTTGAAAGTTTAAACAGGAGAAGGAAACGCGCAAATTTTTTTATAAGCGGTCAGGTCGCTGGCGATCCATCGACTACGGATTGATAGCGACCCATAAGGTTCACACTTCACACATTCGACCTTAAAATTGCATAGCGACATCTACCTACCATTCAGAGCATATCAAGAAGCTATAGATGAAATTTTAACCTATTATGACAAGCAATGGTGGTCGAAATCAAAACTAAGCAAGCGGCAGCATAACCTAGTTCACATTCGCGTAACTCTGACATGGTTACTTGAAATTCAACAAGCAAAGACTAAAATCAATCACTTCTAGAGCACGCATTGTTTTCAACAAAGATGTAATCTGGAGGGCAAATGTTATCCGAATTTTTAATGTAATCGGATCCAAGAGGAGTCGGAGTAAGTTGGTTGAGTCAGAATAGCCCAAAAGTCAACCATTTGGACTAAAGTAACAAGCCAAAGAAAGGCAAGAAAAAAACAAGAAAACTCACAAAGGACATGGATCGCTAGCGATCCATAGGGTTAGCTCGAGGTTCAATAATTTATCTTACATCATGATCCATACACATATTCGAGAAGCAATGACTGGTTTGATGAGATTTCGAGCCAGTTAGATCAAGAGACAAGCATTTTTTCGGTCCAATCAGCAGCTAAATACAATTAGCAAGTAAATCTCATCAAAACAAAGCGACGCGCAATGAGACTACATGAACAACATCAGCGCAAGATAATAAAGGCGATACAGAGACCAAATTTCAAAGAAAAGCTAAGTGTATGGATCGCTAGCGATCCATACACCATGGATCGCTAGTGATCCATACATCGCCATAGGGTCGCTACGCTCCATGGAAAACAAAGTAGAGAGTAAGGCTAAGGAATTGGCTCATGTTCGAGCCAATACTATGGATCGATAGGAATCCATAGACCATGGGATTGCTAGTGATCCATGCTTTTAGCTTAGGTCGCATGGCAAGTTTCTGTGGTTCCTTCCTGAGTTCATTTGTAAGTAGTTGGTGAGCAGGCTTGGTCCAGAAGCTCTCCGATCTCTATAAATACCATCTTACCTACAACAAAAATGGGATACTCTGGACTGGTTATTGAAACTTTGCTAGAAGCTTTCTTCACTCTTCATCTCCTTCATAATAATCTTCAAAGGAGTTCACCATGATTCTCCAGTGGATTCTAACATTGGAAATTCAATCTAGCTAAGAATAATCAAGAGCGTTGTAATCAAATGCATCTTATAACAGCAATAAGTCTATAATATAAACTATAAAGTGGACTTAGGCTTCATTAACAGCCGAACCACTATAAAAATCTTCTCGTCTTCTTTCTCTTACAGCTTTTGTCTATATCTATTTTCTATACGATTGCTCTGTGAGAACAGGGCTGGTGCTTTCACGCTCAAACTAGAGTGTTGATCCATTTTTTGGGTTAACATCTCTCTCTCTCTCTCTCTTTTTAATTTTTTAAATATTCTTTTCAAAACAACTTTCAAATAGTTTTCAATTTCTTATACTTATCATTTTAATTTTTAATATTTTACCAAGTTATCGTTTTATTAAATTTTGATTTATATTAATTTATTTTTCCAAATTCTTATCATATAGTTTTACTTAAGTTTTATTATTATTATAATTATATATATTATATTTAAACTATTTATAAAGTATAAAATTATTTCACAAAGCAATACATTTTCAAAATAATATTTTAAAATGTTTTTCAAAATTACAAAGAGTATGTCGACATACTCTAACCCTATATGTCGACATGCTAGTCGTGAGTTTTAAAAATCAAATTTCAAAAGAAGTGTCAATTCATCGTATCTCTTCACAAATAGACATGGCCGTTATTCCTCAATAAATACCTGTCTTCCCAACAAATTTTTCAATCATTTTTCATTGTTATCTCCTCCTTCTCTCTCATTTTCTAAAACAAATTATAACCATACTCTGTCGAATTTCAACTAGAATCAAACTCCACTGCCATTAGTTTGATTCTCTATCATTTGCTCTTTGATTTTTATCATCTCTCTCACTCCAATCAAGATCTAAATACTATTCAAGGATTATATGATCATTTGTAATCAAGATTGAAGTTCTGAGTTGTAAATATCTATAAAATTAAACCATATACTTGTGAGTGTGATTATAGCCTATGAAATCAATTGGATATGCTTAGTAGCCTTTAAATCTAGTGGGTTTTGTAGCCTAAAAATCAAGGGCTCTACCTAGAGGCTGGGATTCTAAAGGATATGTCTCATAGCCTTGAAATCAAGATTGTATTTGCATTTACTAGTTGAAAAGAAATCCGTACAAGAAATTATACGAGACTGGATGTAGGGTAACTCCGAACCAATATAATATCCTGGTGTGTTTTTTCTTTTACTTTTACTGCATTTACTATTTGCCTGTTTTTTGATTCTGTGATTGTTAATCTCATTATCCTAAGTATAATTTCAAAAGATATCAAAAAGATCCATATAAATTAGAAAACACTAGTCACCCTCCTCTTGTGTTAAATATAGCCTTAAGATCCTTATTCCACAATCTTACATTCGGTATTAGAGCATTAGTTTTTAAAGTATTCATAAACTGATTTTTGAAAAGTTTTAATGGTATTCTTTAATGATATTCTCAACACTATTTTTGGAAGGATAACTTTAAAAATCATCACTACAATATGTCATAGATTTGCATCTACTCATTATGAATAATCACGTGATCTATTGAAAGGGAATAAATTGCAGGAATAGATATGTTACATGGCTTTTGATGAACAAACATTTGATAATTAGATACTACATATCAAGAAGGATAAATGGATATTGGATAGTGGTTGTTCAAGACACATGATTGGAAATCTAGAGATTTTGAAAGGTACAGTTTACAACGATGGAGGATCGATCAATTTGGGTGATAATTATAAAGGATATGTGATTTGCATCGGCAATGTCGGTTACTCTAAAAATACTACTATTTCTAATGTTTTGTTAGTCAAGAATTTTAGAATTTAAAATGTAATCTATTAAGTATTAGTCAGTTGTTTGATAAAGGTTATGAAATTAAATTCATAAAAGATAAATGTCACATTGAAGATAGTGAGTCAAATATTATCTTTGAAAGTATTAGGAAATGAAACATTTATATATTAAGTAAGAAAATCTCAAATGATAAATCATGTATTTAGGCTGAAACAAGTGACCTTTGGATTTGGCATAATAAATTTGGACATTTGAATTTCAAATTATTTCAAAAATTGCTAAAAATGATTTAGTTAGAAGACTTCCCAAAATAAACTTAAAAGTTAATAATCTATGTGATGCGTGTCAATTAGGTAAACTTATAAAAAGTTCATTTAAATCAAAAGATATGATTTATACTTCTTGTCCCCTTGAACTTCTTTACTTAGATCTTTTTGGTCCCTCTCAAATAAAATCTAAAATCATAGTAAATATGTATTTATAATCGTATGTAACTATTCTAGGTTTATGTGGATGATTTTCTTAAAACTTAAAAGTGATGCTTTTGAAATGTTTAAGATTTTTGTTAAACGAACTCAAAATCAAATGTCCAAAAAAATTAAAATTATTCGAAGTGATCATGATGGAGAATTCAAAAATGAAAATTTTGAGAATTTTTGTAAAAAAGGTATAACCAAAATTTTTCCTTTCCAAGAACACCACAGCAAAATAGAGTAATAGAACATAAAAATAGAATGATTCAAGAGTGCGCTAGAACTATGCTAAATGATAGTAATTTACCTAAGAATATTTGGGCTGAGCTAGTTGGTATTGCATGTTATATACTAAATAGAATTTTTAATAAGACCGTCACTTAAGAAAACTCCTTATGCACTATTTTATAATAAGAAACCTAAAGTATCATATTTTAGAGTTTGTGGTAGTAAATGTTCTATTTTAAATACTAAAGATAATTTGGATAAATTTGATGCTAAATTAGATAAAGGAATTTTTATTGGATATTAAAATAAAGTAAAGCTTATAGAGTTTTTAATACTATAACTAATACCATTGAAGAGACACTACATGTCTCGTTTGATGAAAATTTCAAAATTCATAATCAAAATATTGATGAAGAAGAAAACATTGATAATAAAATTGGAAGTAATGAGAACACTTAAACTTATAATAACAATGAAAGTTTATATCCAAATAAAAGAACTAATACTTAAGAGATCATCCTATAGAGAACATACCTGGTAGTATTGAATCTGTTGTTAAAACTAGAAACCAAATTAAACAAAATGAGTAATGTAGCTTTTATTTCAACTATTGAACCTAAAAGTCCAAAGGAAGCATCAGCTAACGAATCATGGATTCTTTTTATGTAAGAAGAATTGAATCAATTCACTAGAAACGATGTATGGAAATCATTCCCAAGGCTTGAGGTTAAGTTTATTATAGGCACTAAATGGGTATATGGGAATCAAATGAATGAACAAGGAGAGGTCGTAAGAAATAAAGCTCAATTAATTGCACAAAGTTATCGTCAAGAGGAAAGTATAGACTTTGATGAAATCTTTGCATCCGTAGCAATATTAGAGTCTATAAGAATCTTACTTGTTTTCTCTAACCACAGTAATTTCAAATTATATCAAATGGATTGTAGAAGTGCATTTTTAAATGGATTCATTAAAGAAGATGTGTATGTAGAATAACCCCCACTTTTTGAAAAATGAAAAATTACTAAATCATGTTCACAATTAAAGAAAGCTTTATATGGTCTAAAATAGACTCGTGGAGCTTGGTATGATAAACTTAAATCCTAATATTACAACCAAATTTTGTGAGAGGCAAAGTAGATAATACTCTCTTTATCAAAAGAAATAAAAACGATATCCGATTAATACAAATATATGTGGATGATATTATTTTCGGATCTACTAACGAAAATCTAAATAAAGAATTTTCAGAATCAATGACTAAAGAATTTGAAATGAGTCATATGGTAGAACTAAATTATTTTCTAGGATTACGAATTAAAAAGAGCAATGGAATTTTTACTAGTCAAGAAAAATACGCTAAAGACTTAGTTAAAAATTTGGTATGGTAAATACCAACGGTAAACCAACTCCTATGGCAACTAATAAAAATTAAATAAAGAAGAAAATTCAAAAGACATAGATCAAAAACTATATAGAGAAATGATTGGATCTCTACTCTATATAACTGCTATTAGGCCTGATATAATGCATAGTATTTGTATTTGGTTTTGGGCAAGATATCAATCTCAACCTAAAGAAACTCATTTAAAATATGTAAAACGTATTTTAAGATATGTTAATAACACATTAGACCGTGGACTCTTTTATCCAAAGGATAATTCATTGGAATTAATTTCATACGGTGATGCTGATTATGCCATTGTAAATCAGACTGAAAAAGTATAATCGGAACTTGTCGCTTTTTGAGACACTTTCTGGTTTCCTAGTTTGGTAAAAAGAAAAATACTATCTCTCTATCTATGAAAGAAGCAGAATATATTTAAGCAGCATTAGCCTGTTTATAGGTTATCTATATGCAATAAACTCTAAGACACTTTGGTTTAAATTTTACTAAATCACCAATATACTACAATAATACGAGTGCAATTAATCTGTCTAAAATTCCAACTCATTATGCTAGAGCTAAACATATTAATGTAAGACATCACTTTCTAAGAGATAACCTGAATAAAGAAGTTATATCACTTGAATTTATAAATACTGAAAATCAACCAGCCGATATTTTAACGAAACCATCAAATCAAATATTTTTTACTAAGTTAAGAAGATAATTAGGTATTTGTTCTCTATCAGAAAATTTAAAAAATTGTAACATAAATTTACATAATTAATAAGAAAAACAAAATAAACAAAATTTTCCAATGTTTGTTGACATACACCACCACTATATGCCGACATATGAGAGAAAATTCATTTTTTAAAATTTTCCCTCTAAAATTTCATTTAGTGGTTATATAAGCACCAAATTTGACTTTATTCTTTATTTTCTGCCTTTTCACTATTCTTAACTTCTGAAATAAATCATGGCATCCTCTTCAAATTTAAACCATAATTCAACATTTTCCTACCATTCGCCTACCCCAGGACCCTTCCCAAACACTACTATGGCAAAAGTTTTCAAATTGGGGGAAGATATAAAGAATGTTCTGGAGATGTTTATTGAAATTTAAGTCGTACAACTTCACATGTCAAAGGAACAAGGGAAAAAAAAGTAGGATTCTACGTAATCTTCAGAATTATCTGTTGAATAACCTTACAAATCTAATAATTATTGAAAATGATTCCGCAAATTTATCCATTCATAATCCTCTTTAAAGCAGTAAAGAAGAATGCGAGGAAGAAGTAGAAGAAGAGGAAGAGGAAGAAGAGGAGGAGGAACAATATATGGAGGAATATGAAGAGGTTCAATTTGTTGGGGAAGTTTGTTACGACCGAGATGGAAATCTCATCGAACAAAAGGGAAATTTTTGCCTTATTTCCTCATTGTCCCATTCGTAAGTGTCCTATCATTAAGAATTCTTGTTAGAATAAGACTTCTTCATTTAATTTAAGAATAATGTGTATTTTAACTTTGATTTTACTTTATTGTGCATATGGATTGATTGGTTTGTAAATATGATAATTGAATGAATATATAGTGTGGTTTAATGATATAAGCTTCAGTTATCATTTATTATCTATCATTCTTGTCATTTCGCATGTCATGATCGTATCATTTATCGTTTCTATATATCTATATCATTATAAGTATATAATGTTTATTTAAAAAGGAGTTAGAATTAGTATAAAGAGTTAGAGTTAGAATTATAGTTATAGTTAGTTATTTTTGATTGACGCCAAGTGAGAAATATATAAAATACTAGGCATAGAGTAAGGGGAGTTTTATATGGCATAGATTTAGGGGAAGTTATATTATATTTATATACAAAGTTGTCAACATCAAAAGGGAGGAGATTGTTAGTACCTACAGATTTAGTTTTGATGACAACAACTTTAGGAAATCATATAAAATATAAATACTAATTTTTTTATCAAGGTATATAGTATGTAGTGCATGATATTAAATAGATGTTGATATAAGAAGATTGTACAGTATCAAGTAAAGATCGAAGAGTTAAAGATGTTGATATAGAGGCTCAAGAATGAAAACTCATGAGTATTCAAGAGCTCAATATTCCAAGATATTCCAGATAAGTTGTAGAGTCTAGAGTATTTATTAAAATTCTTATAGCACTTGATCTCTCTCGTCTCTCTATATATATTCAACTAAGTTTTTAAATATTCTTTTCAAAACAACTTTCAAATAGTATTTAATACTAATCATTTTAGTTTTTAATATTTTAACAAGTTATTTTTTATTAAATTTTGATTTATATTAGTTTATTTCTCAAAATTCTTATCATATAGTTTTACTTAAGTTTTATTATGAGTATAAAGTATATATATTATATTTAAACATATTTACAAAGTATAAAATTATTTCATAAAGCAATACAATTTCAAAATAATGTTTTAAAATGTTTTCAATATTACAAAGAGTATGTGGACATACTCTAACCCTATATGTGAACATGATATCCATGAGTTTAAAAAATCAAATTTCAAAAGAAGTGTCTATTCGTCGTATCTCTTCACGAAAGGACATGACTATTATTCCTCTATAAATACCTGTCTTCCCAACGAATTTTTCAATCACTTTTCATTGTTCTTCTCTTGTAACAACCCTAATTTTTATTAACATTTTTTAGGAGATTTAATTAGCTAATTAAATACAATAATATGATGATTGGGGGATTTAGATTTGTGATTAATAAAGGGTAGCCATGCCATGTAAAACAAGTGAACTAATATGAGTAAAGATAAAATAAGTTAGGCGAATAGGTAAGGGGAAAAGTTGAAATAAGAGCATTTTAATACTCTAAACCCTTAGGAATTCATTTCTCATGTTCATTTTGTACATTCACAAAACAAGAACATAAGATAGAGGCCGACCACCATTAAACAAAGCAAGAGGAAGATAAACTAAAGGAAGAAGCAAATTAACTTAATCCATTCTCAAATCTCAAATTCTTAATCTCAAAGCTAAGATGAATAAGACTACATCCCATATTTTCTATTGTTTTTGGTTTTAAGGTTAATTCGAACTATTTTGCAAGGTTATGCCATGTTTTTGAATGATTAAATGTTTATATATACTTGTTGATGATTTATGCTTATTCATATGGACTTTATGGTATGTTTTAATGTGAAAACCCTATTAAATGACATCCAAATGCCTTACGTTTTTAGATTTAGATCAAAAATGATATTTTATAGATGATTTTTAATTTTGATAATTTTTTGAATTTACATGGATTTAATATTAATTTTCTAGTGAAGAAAATGATCAATTGGGTTTAAAATAATTTACATCTAAATTATTTATGCTTAGGCCAGTAATTAATATATTTTGGAAAACATATTAATAACGATTTTCTAGAATTTATAGAATTTTCTTAAGTGATTTAATAGATATATAAAATTATTTAAGTTATGGGAACTAAATGTTTACATATTTATAAAAGGAGGAGGGTTATTTTGTAAATTATTTAAATTGCTTAATTTCGAAATTTCGGCAGTGTTTTTAGAAAAGAAAATTAGCAACCAATCATATTTTTACAAACATGACAGGTTAGTTAAAATGATCACTTTAAAAAGATAAAATTCAGTTTAGACAGGCTTTTTAATTGTTTCACCACTTCTGGCACCTAGAGTTCCGACTTAGTTGTCCCGCATCTCTCTCCATCGAAACCAATGTGCATGGTATCAAGTCTTGGTATATAGTAAATTGGATAAAGGCGGAAGTATAACGTCAAAACAAAGGGATTTTGAAGGAGGTCGAAACCTTAGTTTTCAAATGAAAAACACGCCTGCTTTGCTTTCGAAAGGGATGCTTTCGACTTGGTTGGATTTCGACTAAGTTAAATTGTTTTAAAGGAATGATTTTTAAGAGGTTGCGCCTTTGTTTTTAAGTAAATGCTTTTGTTGGGGTCAAAACCCTTTGTTGCTGATTTCTACCTTTTGAAGCGATGCCTTCGAAAGGGCTATTTTGTTTTATAAAACCCAAGTTGCTTATCCAATATTTCCAAAGGGTTGGTTTTGACACCGTCACTTTTTTACTTAGGAAATGCTTTCCAAAGAGTGCTTCCGGCATAAATATTTATGACCCTTTTGTTCTGTAGAACCCAAAGAATTCGAAGAAGACGGTTTTATTCGAAAGGTTTTCATATGATTTAGTTAAATCTAAATGTTTTCGAAAGGTTTGATGTTTTAGTGCTTTTGAAAGGTTAAATGAAGGTTTAAAAGGGGTGGTTCCCCATTGGTTTCAAAAGGTTTGAAAGGAAAGGTTTCCAATGTTTTCAGAAGGCAATGTTTAAGTGGTTTAAAGATAGGATGAGGTTTTAAAGCATTCGAATGAAAGGTTTTTCAATGGTTTTGAATGGTTTATGTGAATGGTTTCGAAAGGAATGTTTTGGCCTTTCGACCTAGGTTATAAAAAGGGTTTACATGGTTTCGAAAGGGGTACTTTCAATGGATTCGAAAGGGTACTTTCAAAGGTTTAAATGTTTTCATCAACAAAGATTTGTGTAAAGTATATATAACATGGCAAGATGATTTTGAGTAAAGCACAGAGTACACATTTTCCGTGTTTAAAGTATGATTTAAAGGTTTAAATCAATTTGAGAATTAAAGGTTTACAAGGAAAATTTAAGGGAATATTATCCTAAGTAAAATGACTCTGATATTTGTATACCAGATGGGACTAGTATAGGGTTGCGCCCTATACATTAGTTATTATCCCCTAGCTAATTTAGTCCAAAATTTACATGTGTAGGGCTTTGTCATAGGTAAGACTAAAATGATGATACACACATTAGGGAATATATTTGTGCAGAGGTAGGTTATTGGTGAGCCCACAAAACCATTAGGATCAGTTATCCTGGAGAAAGTAGTTAGGGATATACTGTCAAGTAAAGAAGTATCTAACAGATGTTAGATTATTTGTTTATATTGTTTGGTAGGCCCGAGTCAACCAAATGTTAGTAATTAGCCAAACAGAACTATAGCGTTCGAACAGATAGTCCATTTGTTACCTGATATGCATGTTTACATGATAATGCTTTACAGTTTTAACAAATTTTGGTTGCAGGATTATGATTTCAAAAGATATGTTTTAAAAGGATATTAGTGAGGGGTAACTCGTTCTGCTAAGCGGCGCGGTCTTGCTTAATATCAAATAACCAAAATGTATAGTATTATTCGCACCAGGTTTTGTGTCTGACTTGAAGTTTATGTTTTTCTCCTTATACTCTAGCATGCTCAAAATTGATTTGAGTAGGCTGAGGATTTTTAGGTTTTTAATAGGTTAGCGAATAAAGCTTATCAAGATAAGCAGGAGGCTGAAGTTAGCTATTTAGGAATTGCTGTTTTATTTTTTTATTTTTGATGTGTTGTATTAAGTTAGTATGACTATATAGTACTATGGTCAACCAAGGGGCATCTTCGTTTGTCGCTCTTGACGTATTTTTTTAATAATTATATTTGATTTGAACCTGGGAAACATTTGGGATTATGTAACTTGAATATGAAAAGTTGTTTTGTAATGTAATCAGAATTTTTTTTAAGTCTGTGATGATTTTATTTCATATTCAAGTGCTTCTGATATTATGAATACTATTAACATTGCTGTATTTAGTCAACCGAAGTTAATACTATGAATGACCGTGGCATCTATAGTGCTTAGCTTCGGGACTCCATAGAGGGGATGTTACAACTTGGTATCAAAGCAAGGTTTGTGGAAAACTTTAAACTAAAATGATATTTGAAAACATAATCCTAAGAAATTAGAGATAAGATCGGGGAATGGAATAGCGCTATAGTAATGTACTTGTATTTCTATATATAAGCATATGTTATCTCTCCATTCTTCTATCTCTCTTAGGCTATTTTTCTATATCTCACGAGGCTTGAATACTTATATGGATGCTAGAAGTGGAAGAGTTAACCTTGTAGGGGGAAGCACCACGACAAATGGTAATGCCAGACCAAATACGAGAAGCAACCAAGGTCAGACAAAAGTAGAAAATGTGGGTGCTAGAATCCTGTAAGTTGATATGGGAGCTATATATCAGTTTTTCGTAAATATGATGCAGATGGGTGTTGCTACTGGAGTGTTTGGAGGAATTACTATAGGAGGAGTTCAGGAAGCTCCGGTGGTCAACAATTATGCTATTCTGAGTAGAGACTATGTTAGTCTTGGAGGAAAGCCATTTATCAGAACTAAAATGCTATTATGTTGGAGAACTGGTTGCTATATTGTGAGAGAATCTTTGCAAACTTGAAGCCCGATGATGAGCAGAAGAGAAGGCTTGCATCGAGATAGCTTCAAGAAACGGCTATATTCTAGTGGAATAGTGTGACAGTTGGAGGGAATAAAGAAATGACGACATGGGCTAGGTTTAAGAGGAGGTTCGAGGAGAGGTTTATGTATGTGATGGCGAAGCGTACCTTGATCAGAAAATTTGCTGAGTTGGAACCGGGAGAGATGACTATGTTAGTGTATGCTAGAAGGTTTGAGGAGTTGGTTAGGTATGGATATGCCACTGTGGATTCCATGATAAAAGGAAATGAGAAGTTCATAAGTTGGTTGAAGCCTGAGTTGGCAAATAGGGATCCTTGTGATGTTGTAGTAGAGACGGCATTGAGACATAAGGAGATGCTTGCTTCTTTAGAGAACAATAAGGTAAAGGAAGTCTAGGTGGGGCAGAGTTAGAAAAGGAAGTTCTTTTATAAGAAGGGTGCTCAAAAAGGTGGAGCCATGAAGAAAGGAAAGTCGGAGGTTGTTTGCTTCAAGTGTGATAAGAAGGGACATTTTGCTAATGAATGTCGTACTAGAAAGGCGTAGGAAGTGATCGAGAAGAAGAACATTAGATGCTTCAACTGTGACCAGATTGGTCATTACAAGAACCAATGCAAAGAGCCTGCTGAGGATAAGAAGGGAAAGGTGTATGCATTGGAGCCAGCTACCTCGAGGCCAACAGCAGAGGAAAAGGGAAGGTTGTGTTGGGAGGTACGCTTCAGATCCATGGTACGTCTGTTAGCATTCTGTTTAGTACTTGTGCATCACATTCTTTTGTATCTTGTTGTTTTATAGATTAGCTTAACCAAGAACCCTTATACTTAGTTACTCCCTAAAAGGTTGGAAATCTGATAGGAGGGTATGCAACACTTGGGATGAAGTGTGACCACTTAGAGTTTGATTTGTTAAGTCATACCTTTGTTTGCAGTTTGTATGTGTTTGACTTTGTAGGGTTCGAAACTATTTTGGATATGAATTGGTTAAGTAAGTACGATGTTAGGATATTTTGCCATGATAGGAAAATATCACTTAGACACCCTGACTGTAGTGATCAGAATGTATATACCATAGAAAGCCCTAGTTGTCAGGTAAGTGCTCTGTTGGGTGTTATGGAGTTAGTGAATGAGTTAAATTGACTATTCATGGTTAGAGAATTCACAAATGTCTTCGAGCTGGTAGTAGGATTGCCACCGAAACAAGCGATTGAGTTTTGGATAGATTTTTGTGCCTGGAGCAGAACCGATGAGTAGGCCGCTAAGTAGGATGACACCTACAAAGATGAGGGAGCTGAAGGCACGGTTGGTGGATTTAGAAGGCAAGAGTTTTATCTAACCTAGTAGTTCCCCTTGGGGAGCCATTGTAGTATTTGCTAAGAAGCGGGACGGATCGTTAAGGTTATGTATCGATTATCGTAAGCTGAATGAAAAGATGATAAAGAATTGATATCCATTGCCAAGAATGGACGTTTTGTTCGATTAGTTGAGTAGAGCCAAGGTATTTTCTTAGTTGGATTTAATAACAGGTTTCCATCAGCTTAGAGTAGTAGAGGATGTATACCTTTGATGGTGTTTAGAACCAGATATGGATGGTACGAATGGTTAGTGATGCAGTTCGAACTAACTAATACGTCAGCACTCCTTGTAGATTTGATGAACCGAATTTTCCAAGAGCACTTGGATAGGTTCATGTTGGTTTTCATAGATGATATTTTGATATACTATAAGGAGGAAAGGGAGCATGAAGTTCATCTTAGAATTGTGCTAAAGACGCTGAGGCAACATCAACTGAAGGCGAAGTTTTCGAAGTGTCATTTCTATAAGAAGGAAGTTAAGTTTCTTGGTCATGTAGTCTTAGAGAAAGGGTTGTCTGTAGATCCGACTAAGATTGAAGCAGTGAATAATTGGAAAACACCCGAGATAGTGACTAAGATAAAGAGTTTTCTTAGATTGGTTGGATATTATCGAAGGTTCATAAAGGATTTTACACGGATAGCATCAACAATGACCAAGCTAACAAGAAAGGATGTGGAGTTTGTGTGGACCCATAAGTGTGAGGAAGCATTCTAGAGCTTAAAACACTTATTGATCCATGCACCTGTATTAATTGTTCCGGAGGGGAATCAGAATTTGGTAGTTTATACAGATGTGTGGAATTGGGTTAGGAGTTGTGTTAATGCAGAGAGGTAAAGTGATCGCCTATGCTTCTCGACAGCTTAGACTGCATGAAGTTAGATATTTTATGCATGATTCGAAATTGGCTGCAGTGATTTTTGCATTGAAGATGTGGACACATTACCTTTTGGAAGAGAGATTTGAGATATATATGGATCATAAGTCATTGAAGTATTTGTTCTCTCAGAAGGAGCTGAACATGAGACAATAGAGATGGTTAGATTTTATTGCTGTTTATGATTTTGGAATAGGATAAACATCAGGGATAGGTAATAAGGTTGTAGATGCACGTAGCAGAAAGCATCAGAATGCAGTGTTGGCAATGATGGTAGTGTGGAAAGAATTGGAAGCATTGTCGACTTGTAGAGTGCAATGGAGATCTGAGAAGGGGTCTAGTGGAGAATCAGTTATGTCTTCATGTTTAGAAGTTCGACCTGTGTTAATTGAAAGGGTTGCTTCTAAGCAAGGAGAGGATCCAGTATTAGTCAAACAGACCAAGAACTTAAGGGATGGAACAAAGAGTGATGACTTGAAGGATTTTAGTCTAAACCAGAATGGGTATTTGGGAAAGAAAGGAAGGTTATGTGTTCCAAATGTGCCAGACATCGGGAAGGAAATTTTAGAGGAATTCCATCGTTCGAAGTTCACTATTCATCAAGGAGGAAATAAGACGTCTTAAGATATGAAAAGAAGTTTCTTCTGGGAAGGAATGAATAGGAACGTAGGCTTTTGGGTAACATAGTGTTTGAACTATCAATAGGTAAAGGTCGAACATTAGAAGCCAAGTAGGTTGCTTTAGCTATTGGATATTCTAGTATGGAAGTGGAGTTCTATTTCTATAGATAATGTAGATGGGTTGCTAAGATCCAATAGAGGATATGAAAGTATATGGGTCATAGTGGATTGATTAACCAAGAGTGCATATTTCATTCCGGTTAATTCGGCACCTATTCTAGCCAAGTTATTTATGAAGGATGTAGTTAGACTGCACGAAATTCCTAGTAGCATAGTAAGTGATAGAGATTTCTTGTTCACTAGTGCGTTCCGGAAGAGTCTACATGAGACTTTAAGAACCAAGCTCAAGATGAGTACTACTTACCATCCACAGACCGATGGACAAATGGAAAGAGTTAACAAAGTCTTGGAAGATCTGTTACGAGCTTGTGTGTTGGATTTTGGGGGATCATAGGAAGACCATCTACACTTAGTCGATTTTTCATATAACAACAGTTATCAAACTAGA
Source organism: Allium cepa (assembly GCA_030765085.1). Classification (NCBI taxonomy): domain Eukaryota; kingdom Viridiplantae; phylum Streptophyta; class Magnoliopsida; order Asparagales; family Amaryllidaceae; genus Allium; species Allium cepa. The sequence continues at coordinate 257,014,526 of CM060929.1, forward strand.
GTAGGGATGACACCATTTGAAGCTTTGTATGGAAGGCCATGCAAATCTCTAGTTTGTTGGTTAGAGACAGGGGATAGGTTGGTTCTTAGTCCAGAATTGGTAAGAGTAGTTGCAGAGAAGATTGAATTGATTCGAGCTAGAATGAAGGATGCTCAACCTAAGAAAAAGAGTATGTAGAAAGAAGATTGAAAAACCTAGAGTTCTTAGTTGGAGATCATGTGTTTGTTAAGGCATCACCGATGAAGGGTGTGATTCGACTTGGGAAATCAGGAGAGTTGGCACCGAGATTCATCGAGCCATTTCCTATTGTAGAGAGGATCAGAAAACTTGCATAGAAGTAGAGTTACCAAATAGTTTGGCAGGAGTCCACGATGTTTTCCATGTTTCTCATCTAAGGAAGTGTATTAGAGAACCTAAGTCTACTATGGCACCGACTCTGTTAAATGACTTGGTAGTAGAACCAGACTTGACTATAGTTAGAAAACAAGTTCGGATAGTTGTGAGAGGCGAGAAGAGGCTTAGAAACAAGACAGTCAGATTAGTGGAAGTCCAATGGAGCGATGATGAGAGAGACTGTACTAATAAGACTGAAAGCAGGATTAGAGACGCTTATCCTAATTTGTTCGATGGTATGTTTTACTTTTTCGATTGATTTGTGGAGTACCTTATCGTAATTTCGAGGACGAAATTCTTTAAGGAGAGGAGTCTGTAATGACCCTAATTTTTAGTAGCATTATTTAGTACATTTAATTAGCTAAACTAAATAAAATAATGTGATGATTGGAAGATTGAAATTTGTGATTAATAAGTGGTAGTCGTGCCATGTAAACAAATGAACTAATATGAGTAAAGGTAAAATAAGTTAGGCAAATAGGTGAGGGGGCAAAGTTGGAATAAGAGTATTCTAATACCCTAAACCCTTAGGAATTCATTTCTCACGTTTATTTTGTACATTCACAAAACAAGAACATAAGCTAGAGGTCGGCCATCATTAAATAAGAGCAAGAGGAAGATAAGCTAAAGGAAGAAGCAAATTAACTTTATCCATTCTCAAATCTCAAATCCTTAACCTCAAAGCTAAGGTGAATAATGATTACATCCCATATTTTCCATTATTTTTGGTTTTAAGGTTAATCTGAACTATTTTGCAAGGTTATGTCATGTTTTTGAATGATTAAATGTTTATATATACGTGTTGATTATTTATGCTTATTTATATAGACTTTGTGATATGTTTAATGTGAAATATCCTATTAAATGACATCTAAATGCCTTGCGATTTTAGATTTAGATCTGAAATGATATTCCAGAGATGGGTTTCGATTTTCATAATTTTCTAAATTTATGTGTATTTAATATTAATTTTCTAGTGAATAAAATGGTTATTTGATAAATTATGGCTAAATTATTTATGTTTTAGTTCTAAAATTAATATATGTTGGAGACATAATGAAAACAATTTTCTGGAATTTTATAGAATTTTCCTAAGTGATTTAATAGATATATAAAATTATTTAAGGTATAGGACTTAAATGTTTTATATTTTTATAAAAGAAAGAGGGGTATTTTGTAAATTATTTAAATTCTTTAATTTTGGTACCGTTTTTAGAAAATAAAATTAGCAACCAATCATATTTTTACAAACAAGATAGTTTAGTTGAAAAGATTAATTTAAAACGATAAAATTCAGTTTATACAGGATTTTTACTTGTTTTGCCAATTTCAGCACTTGGGGCTCCGACTTAGTAGTCCCACCTCCATCTCCATCGAAACCAATGCACATGGTATCAAGTCTTGGTACATAGTGAATTAGATAAAGTCGGAAGCTATGAAGTCGAAATAAAGGGGTTCCGAAGGTGGTCGAAACCTTACTTGGCTTTCAAATGGAAAATGCGACTGCTTTGCTTTCGAAAGGGATGCTTTCGACTTGGTTGACTTTCTACTAGGTCAAATGGTTTTAAAGGAATTGTTTCAAAGGGGTTGTGCCTTTGTTTTTAAGTAAATGCTTTCGTTGGGTCGAAACCCCTTTGTTGCCGCTTTCTACCTTTCTGAGTGATGCCTTCGAAAGGGCTATTTTGTTTTATAAAACCCAAACCGCTTCCCCAATGCTTTCAAAGGGTTGGTTTTGACACCATCGCTTCTTTACTTAGGAAATGCTTTTGAAAGAGTGCTTTCGACTTAAATATTTATGACCTTTTGTTCTGTCATAGGTAGAACCTAAAGGTTTCGAAGAAGATAGTTTTAAATGGTTTCGCAAGGTTTTCCACATGTTTTATTTAAACCCAAATGGTTTCAAAAGGTTTGATGTTTTTAATGATTTCGAAAGGTTTAAATAAAGGTTTCGAAGGGGGTGGTTCCCCATTGGTTTTGAAAGGTTTGAAAGGAAAGGTTTTTCAATGTTTTCGAAAGGCAATGTTTAAGTGTTTTAAAGATAGGATGTTTGAGGTTTTAAAGCTATCGAAGCAAAGGCTTTTTAGTGGTTTTGAAAGGTTTATATGAATGGTTTCTAAAGATGTTTTGGCCTTTCGGCCTAGGTCATAAAAAGGGTTTACATGGTTTCGAAACGGGTACTTTCAATGGATTCGAAAATGATAAAGTTTTAAATTTTCATCGACAAAGATTTGTGTAAAGCATATATAACATGGCAAGGTGATTTTGGGTAATGCATAGAGTATATATTTTCCTTGTTTAAATTTAGATTTAAAGGTTTAAATCAATTTGAGAAGAAAAGGTTTTCAAGGAAAATTTAAGGGAAGATTACCTTAAGTAAAATGACTTAGATATTTGTATACCAAATTGGACTGGTAGGGTCGCACTCTATACATTAGCTATTAGCCCCTAGCTAACTTAGTCCGAAATTCCAGTATATATGGCTTTGTCACAAGTAAGACCAAAATGGGGATACACATAGAAGGGAATATATTTGTACAGAGGTAGGTTATTGGAGAGACCGCAAAACCATTAGGATCAGTTGATCAAGAGAAAGTAAGTTTTCGACAGACCGTCCAGAAGCGGAGTATCTAACATATGTTAGATTATTTATTTGTATTGTCTGGTAGGCCCGAGTCAGCCAAATTTGTTAGTAGTTAGCCGAACAAAACTATAGTGTTTGAACAAACAGTCCATTTGTTACCTGATATGTTTGTTTACGTGATAATTCTTATAGTTTTAACCAGTTTTGGTTGCAGGATTGTGATTTCAAAACATATATTTTATGGTCACTTAATATCAAATAATCGAGATGTATAGTATTTTTCACACTAGGATTTATGTCTGACTGGAAGAATATCTATTTAGGAGTTGTGGTTTTGTTTTGTTTATTTCCGCTGCGTTGTATTAAGTCAGTATGACTATATAGTACCCTGGTCAACCAAGGTGGCATTTTCATATGTTACTCTTGGCATATTTTATAATAGTTATATTTGATTTTAACCTGGAAAGTATCTGAGATTATATAACTTGGATATGAAATTTATTTTGAAATGTAATCAAAAAATGTTTTAATCTGTGATGATTTTATTCCATATTCAAGTGCTTTTGATATTATAAATACCATTAACATTACCATATTTGGTCACCGAAAGTTAATACTGTGGATAACTGCAACATCAGTAGCACTTAGCTTCGGGCCTACAGATAAGGAATGTTACATCTCTTTTCCTCCTCCTCTCTCATTTTTCTCAAACAAATTATAACCATACTCTGCCGAATTTCGACCAAAATCAAATTCCATTTCCATTAGTTTGATTCTCTATCATTTGTCGTTGGATTTCTATCATCTCTCTCACTCCAAACAAGATCTTAGAGCTATTCAAGGATTATATGATCATTTTTAATCAAGATTGAAATTCTAAGGTGTAAATATCTACAAAATCAAATATATATACTTGTGGGTGTGATTGTAGTCCATGAAATCAATTGGGAGTACTTAGTAGCCCATAAATCTAGTGGGTGTGCCTAGAAATTAAGCGGCTTTACCCAAAGGTCGGGATTATGGAGGGTATGTCTCATAGTCTTGAATCAAGATTGTATTTGCATTTACTAGTTGAAAAGAAATCTGTAAAAGGAATTGTATGGAACTGGATATAAGGTAACTCCGAATCAAAATAAAATCCTGATGTCTTCTTTCCTTTTACTTTCACTATATTTACTGTTTATTTGTGTTTTGATTCTATGATTGCCTCTGTGATTGTTAATCTCATTATTCTAAGTATAATTTTAAAAGATATCAAAAATACTCATATAAATTTGAAAACACTATTCACCCCTTCTGGTGTTAATTTAGCATTAAGATCCCTATTCCACAAACTGTCACATGATGAGTTAGCTTCAGTACCTGTAGTTCGTAACTACATAGATGTCTTTCCTAAAGTTTTCTGTCTTCCACCCCATAGGGAGGTAGAATTTTGAATTTTTCTTGAGATAATGCTAGACATGTTGCCTTACCCCTTAGGCATATGGTTTTTAGAAAAATGATGCAAGCTTCAGTTTATTGGAGAAGGAATTTATTCAGAGGAGTATTTCAGAATTAGGAGCACTGTTTGTCTTTGCTACCAAAGCAGTTGGCTCTTTAAGGCTTTGAATTGATTATTTTAAGTTAAATAATCTGATAAATAATTATTATTATCCACTGCCATACATAGACGATCTCTTTGATCAGTTAGTTAGAGCAAAGATATACGCTTAGCTTGACCTAGCTACCAGATTCCATTAGTGGCACATGGCTGAGAATAGTATTTAGAAACCATTTTTCATACAACCGAGGGACTTTATGAACGGTTAGTCATGCCATTTGGGCTTACCAATACATTAGCATATTTTTTAGACCTTATGAGACGATTTTCTTTAGAGGGTTGCTAAATAAGTTTGTGGTAGTGTTTGTTAATGATATACTTGTTTATTCGAAAAGCGAGGAAGAGCACAAGTTGCATTTAGGAGAGTGCTCGATACTCTTTATAGGCATAAGCTTAAGGTGAAATTTTCCGAATCACTTTTGGCATAAGGAAGTTTGCTTTCTAGGACATGTTGTTTTTGAGTATCGACCATCAGTCGATCCTAGTAAAGTTGCTGCAGTACAGGATTGCCACGTCTCACAGAATGCTACGGAGATGAGAAGTTTTCTTGGTTTGGCTGGCTATTATAGGAAGTTCATTAAAGACCTTACTAAAATTTCTTCGTGTTGACACATCTTACCAAGAAAAAATTATTTTTTTCATGGAACTCTGAGTGTGAACATGCTTTTATTAAGCTAAAGGAGTTGTTAATTAGTGCATTTATTTTAGTAACATAAAGGTTCAAAGGCTTTTGTAGTAAATATTGATACTTATGGCATTTGACTTGGTGTTGTTTGGACGAAGAATGATAGAGTTATTTGTTATGCTAGTCGATAGTTGGAAGCACATGAGAGAAATTATCCAACCCGTGATCTTAAGTTGACAGCTATTTTTTTACCCTCAAATCTTGGAGGCATTATCTTTAGAGGGAGCAGTTTGAGTTATTCATGATCATAAGTCTTAAAAGTATTTGTTTTCCCAAAAATATTTGAATTTCAGGCATCTGACGTGGATGGAGTTCTTGGATACGTATAATTTCAGTTCTTATATACTTTGGGTAAAGGCATAATAGCCAATGCCCTAAGCCGAAAGCATGCGATGCTGAGTCCTATGTTTGTGGAGTGGTGGTAGCACTTGGAGTTCATTTCTACGTTTGATTTTTGACCTTTATCAGGCATTACACTAGGGTTATTGGAAACTTTAGATGTCCAGTCTTCGTTTATGAATCATATTGGTATAAGTTAAAAGTAAAACATAGAGTTACTGGATATTTTTAAGAAGCTGAACAGAGGAAAACATTAGAGTCATTTGGACCGTTATTCCATTATTTCAATAAGATTATTACGATGGAATGATAGAATGTGCGTTCTTTCTATTAAGAGTCGGTAGATATGATACTGGAAGAGTCCTGTCATTCTAGGACGACCAATCATCTTGGTAGTAACAATATGCATTGTGATATGAAGATGGTATTTTACTAACTAAAGATGAAAAGACATGTACCATAGTTTGATACCTAGTATGCGACTTGTCAAAGAGCAAAGGCAGAGCAAAACAAGCCTGGTGGATAATTACTACCTTTGGATATTCTATAGTGGAAAAGGGGTGTACCTCCATGGACTTTGTTGATGGGCTACCTAGAAGTAGAGGAGGGAATGAGAGTACTTAAGTCATAATAGATCGACCGCCAAATGCGCTCATTTCATTCTACTTAGGAGTACAAAGGCAACTGAATCTTTGGAAACCTTATACATGAGGGAGATAGTTTGTTTGCATGGAGTTCCTTTTAGTATTGTTAGTGATCAAGATCCGCTTTTCATTAGTGATCTTTTAAGGAGCTTCAGGAGACCTTGGGCATTGCATTAAGTTTGAGTATCGTGTATCATTCGCAGACGGATAGAAAGACTAAGAGGGAAAATCAGGTTGTTACCTAAACTATTAGGTAAACAAAAACATTATGGAGAAGCTCCCGTATTCGGTCCATCCGATCATCGCAAAGCCAGCTGGTTACCCCTATCAATGGGTGATCGAGCCATCCTATTCCACAATCGGAGACACCATGGATGGGAGCTTAGCCCTCAGGCGACCTGCCTTCCTTAACAATGCGCCGAGCACTGCCAATGTTCTGATGATCCTTTGAAGCCGGTCAACCAATCTCTGCTAAAAGCATAACCCCAAGGGCGCACTCTCCTGGTACTTCTTGGCATCCCTTTGGTCTGGCCAGCTTCGATCACTTGTCAAAGCACAAGCCCAGGGTTGTGCCCTAGGCTTTTCTTGGCCTCCTTTCCCATAGCAGCCAAAACCGCCCCCGGCCTCTCCAGCACCTGCCCGATCTAGTCCTTCATCCCAATCCATGCGCCAAGTACAACACCTTCCATTCAATTCCATTCCTTAGCGGCCTTTCTCTCCCTCTACGGCTTGAGTCCACCCTCTACACGATCTTTGTATCAAAAGTAGCTCTGCTGTCACTTAACCGTCCATTGACTTCAATCTTCACATGGCTGCAACCGGGCCCTGCATGTCCGCCCTCTGCCGAACGCCGGGGTCGTTTAAAGCCGAAACGGAACTAGCTATCTTGTAATGACCCTAATTTTGGTTAAGATTATTTAGGACATTTAATTAGTTTAGTTAAATGAAATAATTAAATGGTTAAGGGATTGAGATTTTTGTTAATAGAGGTAGTCATGCCAACTTAAACTAATGAACTAAAGGGGATTTAAAATGAAATAGATAAGGATAATAGGTAAAGGCAAAGTTGGAATAAGTATATTCTTATACCTTAAACCCTTAAGCCATGCATTCACATGTTCAAAACAAAAACAAAAACAAAAACAAAACAAAAGAGAGGTCGGCCATCATTAGGGGGAAACAAGAAAATGATAAGAGGAGGAAGCTTAAGCAACTTAATCCAAGATCAAATCTAAACTCCTTAATCATAAGCTAAAGGTTAATAATAGGCTAAATCTTGGTGTTTTTGGTTTCTAGATCAGATCCGAGTATTTTTGCAAAGTATATTGTCATGTTTTTTTATTGTTAAATTGAATATATATATATATATATATATATATATATGCTTGTTGATGATTTATGCTATTTCATATGGATTTTATGACAAGTTTTAATGTGAAAACCCTATTAAATGACATCTTAATGCCTTACAATTTAAATAAGGTTATAAATAATATTTTGGAGATGGGTTTCAAGTTTCATAATTTTTTGAACTAATATGGATTTACTATTAATTTTCTAGCGAGGAAAATGGCTAATTAGGTTCAAAATAAATTATAGCTAATATATATTGTTATTGGGTCAGAAACTAATATATATTAGAAGATATATTAAAAGTGATTTATGGGGATTTTTGTAGAATTTTCCTAAGTGTTTTAATAAGTATATAAAATTATTTAAGGTATGGGACTTAAATGTTTTATATATTTATAAAAAAAGAAGGAGCATTTTATAAATATTTTAAATTATTTACTTTTGAAATTTCGGCAGCACTTTAGAAAAGAGTTTGGAAAAGAAATTAGCAACGAGTCATATGTTGATAAACAAAGCAGGTTAGTTGAAAAGAATTACCTTTTAAAATTAAAATTCAGTTTTAACCATACTTTTGCTGTTTCGCCACTTTCGGCACCTACCTTTCGACTAGGTACTTCTGTCTCCATCTCCATCGAAACCAATGGACAGTGTATCAATGAGTAAATTGGACATATGCGAAAGGTATTAAGTCGAAACAAGAGGTTTCGAAGGGGTCGAAGCCTTAATTTTCTTTTAAAATGAAATGAGCCTACTTTGCTTTCGAAAAGAATGCTTTCGACTTAGATAGCTTTCGACTTGGTCAAATTGTTTTGAAGCATGGTTTCGAAAGAGGTTGTGCCTTTGTTTTATAACAAAGCTTTCGAAGGGGTCGAAACCCCTTACCGCTGCCTTCAACCTTTGGAAGCAATGCCTTCGAAAGGGTTTCTTTGTTTTAAAGCCTTAGCCACTTCTCCAATGCTTTTGAAGGGATTGGTTTCGACACCATCCACTTATTTTTCTTAGGAAATTGCTTTCTAAAGAATGCTTTTGACTTAGTTATTTTAAGACTCTTTATTCTATTGAAAGTTAAACCCAAAGGTTTTGAAAGGAATGATTTTAAATGGTTTCGAAAGGTTGTTCCACATGTCTTACTTGAACCAAATGCTTTTGAAATATTTGATTTATGTAAAGAACTTAATGCTTTCAAAAGGTTTAAGATAAAGGTTTCGATGGGTGGTTCCCCAATGTTTTCGAAAGGTTTGAATGGAAGGTTTCCAATGGGTTCGAAAGGCATGTTTAAAGTGTTTTGAAAGAAGGATGTCTATGGTTTTATAAAGCTTTCGAAAGAAATGGTTTCAATATTTTCGAAAGGTTTAATGTAAATGGTTTCGAAAGGTATGTTTTGGCCTTCAGTTTAGATTATAAAGTAAAGTAGTTTACTTTTATCGAAAGGGGCACTTTCAATGGTTTTGAAGGGGGACTTTCAATGGTTTAGAAAGGGGTACTTTCAAATCTTTTGAATATTTTCATCAATAATGTTTTGTGTAAAGTATATATAACATGGTAAAGTGATTTGAGTAAAGAATAAAATATATTTTCCTTGTTTAAAGTATGATTTAAAGGGTTGAACAAATTTGAAAGAAATATTTTCAAGGAAAATTTTACGGGTAGATGACCTTAAGTATAATGAATCAAATATTAGAATACCAGATGGGACTGGTATGGGGTTGCACCCTAAACATTAACTAGTAGCTCCTAGCTAATATATGTCCAAAATTCTACTATGTAGGGCTTTGTCACGGGTATGATTAAAATGATATTACATATGAAAATGGATATACATAGTGAGGATAGGTTATTAGTGAGCTCATAAAACCATTAGGATCAGTTGACTCAGGGAGAAGTAAGTTAGGGACATACCATATCTAATATAAGTTAGACTATTTGTTTATTTCGTCTGATAGGCGCGAGTCGGCCAACAGCTAATAGTTAGCCGAACAAAACTATAGTGTTTGGACAGATAGTCCATTGATTACCTGATATGTATGCTTACATGATATTAATATTATTATTTTAACCAGTTTGGTTGCAGGATTTGATTTGCAAAAGATATGTTTTTAAAAGGATATTATTGAGGGGAAACCCATTCCGCTAAGCGGCGTGGTCTTACTTAATATCAGATAACCGAGAAGTATAATATTATTCACACCAAGCTTTATATCTGACTTGAAGTTTATGTTTTCCCTCTTAATCTCTCGGGTGCTCAATATTGATCTGAGTAAGTTGAGAGTTAAGGTTCACGGGGTTAAGTAGGTGAATGAATAGAACTTTCGGAGACGAGCATGAGGCTGATGTTAGCTATGTTTAGGAGTTATTATGTTTTAGTTCCACTATGTTGTATTAAATCTGTTATGACTATTTAGTACTCTCATCAACCAAGGGGAATCTTCGTATGTCGCTCTTGGCGTATTTATGTAATAATTATATTTAATCTGAACTTGAGAAACGATTGGGATTATGTAATTGGATATGAAGCATGTTTTGTGACATGTAATTGGAAAAGTTGTTTTTGAATATGTGATTTTGTTTCATATTCATGTGCTTCTGATATTATAGATACCATTAACATTACCGTATTTTGTCATCGAAAGTTAATACTATAGATGACTGCAGCATTTGTAGCACTTAGCTTTGGGCCTCAAGATAGGGGATGTTACAACTTAGTATCAGAGCATAGATTTGTGAAAAAATTTAAACTAAAATGATTTTTGAAAACATAATCTTAAGGAATTAGAGAAAAGATCGAGGCATGCAATAAAACTATAGTAACGTACTTGTGTTTGCTATATATAAGTATATGCTTTATCCCTGTTCTCCTATCTCTATCAGGCTATCCTTTCGTATCTTACGAAGACTCGAATGTAGATATGGACGCTAGAAGTGGAAGAGTTAAACTTGGAGGGGGAAACACCACAATAAATGGAATTGCTAGACCAAATACGAGGTGGAACCAAGGTCAGGCATAAGTTGCAAATGTGGGTGCTGGAGTGCCGCATGTTGACATGAGAGCGATGTATCAGTTCATTATAAATATGATGCAAGTGGGAGTTGAAGCTTGAGTAGTTAGAGGAATAAATCAAGAAGCTCCGATGGTCAACAACTATGCTATTTTGAGTAGAGACTATGCCCAGCTAGGAGGAAAGCCGTTTATTGGTACTGAAGATGCAATCGAAATAGAGAACTGGTTATTTCATTGCGAGAGGATTTTCACTAATTTAGGGCTCAGTGGTGAGCAGAAGAGAAGGCTTGCTTCTAGATAGTTATAAGGAGAAGTGGTGTACTGGTAGAACGGTGTTACAATCGGGGTTAATGAAGAGACGATGACATGGGATGAGTTCAAAAGGAGATCTGAGGAGAGGTTTTTTGTCAGAGATTGCAAAGTCTACTCTGCTCAGGAAGTTTACTAAGTTGGAGCAGGGAAACCTGACTGTGCTGGAGTATGCAACGAGGTTTGAGGAGCTAGCGAGATATGGTTATGCTATGGTCGAAACTGTAATTAAGAGAAATGAGAAGCTCATTAGCGGGTTGAAGCCCGAGCTTACTAAGGACATCTTAAAGCATATCAGGTATCCTTGTGATGTTCTAGTGGAAATGGCTTTGAGACATGAGGAGATGCTTGCTTTTCTGGAAAGGAATAAGGCAAAGGAAGTCCGAGGGGGCAGTGTTTGAAAATAAAATTTTTTCCATAAGAAAGGAGCTCGGAAGGGTGGTGCTGCCAAGAAAGGAAATTCGAAGGTTGTTTGTCATAAATGTGATAAGAAAAGGCATTTCGCAAATGAATTTCGCTCCATAGATGGAAAGAAAGTTACTGGGAAGAAGAATAATATATGCTTCAACTGCAATCGAATTGGACATTACAATAACCAGTGCAAAGAGTCAGCCAAGGATGGAAATAGCAAAGTGTTTGCATTGGAGCCAACTACCTCGAGGCCAACAACAGAGGAAGAAGGAAAACTATGTAGGGAGATACGTTTGTGATTCATTGTATGTCAGTTTGCGTACAATTTGATACTTGTGCATCACATTCTTTTATATCTCATTATTTGGTAGATAAGCTTAACCTAGAACTCTCATACCTAGTTACTTCTTTAAGGGTTGCAAATCTGATAGGAGGGTATGCGACACTTGAGATGAAGTGTGGCCACCTAGATTTTGAATTATTAGGCCCTACCCTTGTTTGTAGTTTGCAGGTGTTTGATATAGTAGGTTTGAAATTATTTTGGGTATGGATTGTTTAAGTAAATACGATGCTAGGATATTTTTCCATGATAGGAAAATATCGCTTAGACACCCTGATTATATTGACCAAATTGTATACTCCGTAGAAAACCCTAACTTTGAGGTTAATGCTTTGTTGGGTGTCAAGAAGGTTGAAGACAAGTTGGATCGTGTTTTCATTTATAGAGAATTTGTAGACGTCTTTGATCCCATAATAGGATTGCTACCGAAATGAGCTCTAGAGTTTCAGATAGATTTAGTACTCGGAGCAGAACTGGTGAGTGGACCGCAAAGCAGAATGACACCTACCGAGATGAGGGAGTTAAAGGTGCAGTTAGTGGATTTGGAAGGCAAGAATTTTATAAGACCAAGCAGTTCTCCTTGGGGAGCAGCCGTAGTATTTGCCAAAAAGTCAAACAAATCATTAGGGTTATGTATCGATCATCGTAAGTTGAATGAGAAAACAATAAAAAATCAATATCCATTGCCTAGAATTGACAATTTGTTCGACCAGTTGAGTGGAGCCAAAGTATTTTCCCACTTGTATTTAGGACAAGGTTCCGTCAGCTTAGAGTGGTAGAGAATAGTATTCATTTGACGACGTTTAGGACCGGATATGGATCATACGAATGGTTAGTAATGCTGTTCGAACTAACTAATGCGCCAGCATTCTTATAGATTTTATGAACCGAGTTTTCCGAGAGCATTTGGATAGGTTCATATTGGTATTCATAGATGATATTTTGATATACTCTAAGGTTGAAAGAGAGAATGAAGTTCATCTTAGAGTAGTGATTGAGATGTTGAGGCAGCATTAGCTGAAGGCGAAATTTTCGAAGTGTCATTTCTGGGAGAAAGAAGCGAAGTTTCTTAATCATGTAGTCTTAGAGAAAGAGTTATCTGTAGATCCGGCTAAGATTGAACTAGGAATAATGGGAAGAAACTCAAGACAGTAACCGAGATAAAGAGTTTTCTTGGATTCGATGGATATTATCGAAGATTCATAAAGGATTTTTCACGGATAGTAGCACCGATAACCAAGCTAACGCGAAAGGATGTGAAGTTCGTTTAGACCAATAAGTGTGAGGAGACATTCCAGAAACTGAAACACTTATTGGCAAATGCAAACGTGAGTTGTTCTAGAAGGAAATCAAGATTTATTAGTATATGCGGATGCACGCGGAACAGGGTTAGGAGCCGTGTTAATGCAAAGAATAAAGTGATTGCCTATGCATCTCGAGAGCTAAGACCGCATAAGGTTATGTACCCGACCATGACTTGGAAATGGTTGCAGTAATTTTTACGTTAAAAGTATGGAGAAATTACCCGTTGAGAGAGAGATTTGAACTATATACGGATCATAAGTTGCCGAAGTATTTATTCTCTTAGAAAGAGTTGAATATGATATAGCAGAGGTGATTAGAGTTTTTAGTCGCTATGACTTTGGTATTGAGTACACACCGGGAAATGGCAACAAGGTTGCTAATGCATATAGTAGATAGCATTAGAATGTAGTGCTTGCAATGATAGCTGAGTGGAAAGATTTGGAAGCATTAACGACATGTAGAGTACGGTGGTGATCTGAAGCTAGGTCTAGTAAGGAAATTGCTATATTGTCATGTTTAGAAGTTCGATCGGTGATGATCGAAAAGATAGCTTCTAAGTAGAAAGAGGATCCATTACTAGTTGAATGTATCAGAAAGTTTAGGGGTGGAACAAAGAACGATGACTTGAATGATTTTAGTCTTGACCGGAATGGGTGGTTGAGGAAGAAAGGAAGTTTATGTGTTCCGAATGTGGGAGACATTAGGAAGTTCTTGGAGAATGCCATCGTTCAAAGTTCATTCATCTAGGAGGAACTAAGTTGTATCAAGATATGAAGAGGAGTTTCTTTTGGGAAGGTATAAAGTGGGATGTAGGCTTATGGGTGAAGCGGTGTTCGAATTATCAACAGGTAAAAGCCGAACATCAGAAATCAAGTGGATTACTTCTGCCTTTAGATATTTTAATTTGGTAGTGGGATCCTATTTCTATGGATTTTATCGACGGGTTGCCACGGTCACATAGAGAAAATGAAAGTATATGGGTCATAGTGGACAAGTTGACCAAGCGTATTCACTTTATTCCAACTAAGTCAACTAGGACGACACCTATTTTAGCTAAGTTATTTATGAAGAATATAGTTAGACTGCATGGAACTCGTAGTAGTATAGTAAGTGATAGAGATTTCTTATTCACTAGTGAGTTCGGGAAGAGTCTACATGAGACTTTAGGTACCAAGATCAAGATGAGTACCGCTTACCATCCATAAACCGATGGGCAAACGGAAAGAGTTAACTAAGTCTTAAAATAATTGTTAAGAGCTTTTGTGCTAGATTTTTGGGGATCATGGGAAGACCATCTATACTTAGTCGAGTTTTCATATAACAAAAGTTATCAGACTAGTATAAGGATGACACCGTTTGAAGCTTTGCATGGAAGGCCATGAAAATCTCCAGTTTGGTGGTTAGGGACTGGGGATAGGTTAGTTCTTGGTCCAGATTCAGTTAGAGAAGCTGCAGAGAAGATTGAGTTAATTCGAGCTAAAATAAAGAAAGCTCGGTCTAGGAAGAAGAGTTATGCTGATAGAAGATGGAAGGACCTAGAATTTTCAGTTGGAGATCATGTTTTCGTCAAAGTATCATTGATGAAAGGTGTAATTCAATTCGGGAGATAAGGAAAATTGGCACCGAGATTCGTTAGACCATTTCCAATTGTAGAAAGGATCGGGAAACTCACATATACAGTAGAGTTACCGAATAGTTTAACAGGAGTCCGCGATGTTTTTCATATTTCTCATCTGAGAAAGTGTGTTCAAGATCTGGAGACTACTATAGCACCGACTGTGTTAGAGGACTTAGTAGTCGAACCGAATTTGACTATAGTTTGGAAGCCAGTTCGTATAGTTGTGAGAGATGAGAAGAAGCTAAGGAACAAGATAGTTAGATTAGTTAAGGTCCAATGGAGCGACGATGAGAGTGACTGTATTTGGAAGACTTAGAGTAGGATTAGAGACACTTATCTTGATTTGTTTCATGATATGTTTTACTTTTATAATTGATTTGTTGTGTACCTTATCGTAATTCCGAGGAAGAAATTCCTTAAAGATGGGAGCCTGTAAGGACCCTAATTTTGATTAACATTATTTTATACATTTAATTAGTTAAATTAAATGAAATAATGAAATGGTTAAGGGATTGAGATTTGTGTTAATAGAGGTAGTCATGTCCACTTAAACTAATGAACTAAGGGGGATTTAAAATGAAATAGATAGGGGTAATAGTAAGGGAAAAGTAGGAATAAGTATATTCTTATATCCTAAACCCTTAAGTCACATTCATTCTCATGTTCAAAACAGAAAAAACAAAAGAGACGTCAGCCACCATTAAGGGAAAATAAGAAAAAAGATAAGAGGAAGAAGCTTAGTTAACTTTATCCAAGATCAAATCCCAACCCCTTAATCACAAGCTAAAGGCGAATAATATGTTGCATATCATATTTTTGATGTTTTTATCTCTAGATCGAATCCGAATATTTTTGCAAAGCATATTGCCATGTTTTTATTATTAAAATGAATATATATATATATATATATATATATATATGCTTGTTGATTTTTTATGCTATTTCATATGGATTTTATGATAAGTTTTAATATGAAAGCCCTAATAAATGTCATCCTAGTGCCTTGCGATTTTATATAAGGTCAAAAATAATATTTTGAAGATGAGTTTCAAATTTCATAATTTTCTAAATTAATATCGATTTATTGTTAATTTTCTAGTGTTTTTTGGTCAGAAATTAATGTATGTTAGAAGATATATTAAAAATGATCTATGGGAATTTTTGTAGAATTTTCCAAAGTTTTTTGATAAGTGTATAAAATTATTTAAGGCGTGGGACTTAAAGGAGAGGCATTTTGTAAACATTTTAAATTATTTACTTCTGAAATTTCGGCAACAGTTTTAGAAAAGAATTAGGAAAAGAAATTAGCAGCCAATCATATGTTGACAAACAAAGTAGGTTAGTTGAAAAGAATTACCTTTTAAAGTTAAAATTCAGTTTTGACCATACTTTTGCCCTTTTTCCACTTTTGGCACCTACCTTTCGACTAGGTACTTTTGCCTCCATCTCTATCGAAACCAATGTGCATGACATCAAAGACTTGGTACGTAGTGAATTTGACATAGGCGAAAGGTATTGAGTCGAAACAAGAGGTTTCGAAGAGGTCGAAGTCTTTTTTTGCTTTTAAAAGGAAATGCGCCTGCTTTTCTTTCGAAAAGAATACTTTTGATTTAGATAGTTTTCAACTTAGTCAAATGGTTTTAAAGAATGGTTGAGGCTGTGCCTTTGTTATAAAGAAGATTTCGAAGGGGTCGAAACCCTTTGCCGTCGCCTTCAACCTTTCGAAGCAATGCTTTCGAAAGGGTTTCTTTGTTTTAAAACCTAAGCCGTTTCTCCAACGCTTTCGAAGGGATTGGTTTCGACACCATCCACTTCTTTTGCTTAGGAAATTGCTTTCGAAAGAGTGCTTTCGACTTAGTTGTTTTAAGACCCTTTGTTCTTTTCAAAGTTAAATCCAAAGGTTTCGAAAGGAATGGTTTTAAATGTTTTCGAAAGATTTTCCACATGTTTTACTTGAACCCAAATGCTTTTGAAAGATTTGATTTATGTAAAGAAATTAATTCTTTCGAAAGGTTTAAGATAAAAGTTTCGAATGGGTGGTTTCCCAATGTTATCGAAAGGTTTAAATGGAAAGTTTCCAATGGGTTCGAAAGGCATGTTTAAAGTGTTTTGAAAGGAGGATGTCTAGGTTTATAAAGCTTTCAAAAGAAATGATTTCAATGTTTTCGTAAGGTTTAATGTAAATGGTTTTGAAAGGTATTTTTTGCCTTCAACCTAGGTTATAAAGTAACATAGTTTACTTGTATCAAAATGGGTACTTTCAATGGTTTTGAAAGGGGTACTTTAAAAGGTTTTGAATGTTTTCATCAACAATGTTTTATGTAAAGTATATATAACATGGAAAAGTGATTTGAGTAAAGGATAGAGTATATTTTCCTTGTTTAAGAATGATTTAAAGGGTTAAATCAATTTGAAAGAAATATTTTCAAGGAAAATTTTAAGGGCAGACGACCCTAAGTAAAGTGACTCAGATATTATAATACCAGATGAGACTAGTATGGGGTCACACCCTATAATTTAGTTAGTAGCCTCTAGAGAATATAAGTCCAAAATTCCAGTGTGTAGGGCTTTGTCACATGTATGACTAAAATGATGCTACACATAGAAAGGAATATACAGAGTAAGGATAGGTTATTGGTGAGCCCGCAAAACCATTAGGATCAGTTGACCTTGGGAGAAGTAAGTTAGGGACAAACCGTCCAGAAGAGTATCTAACATAAGTTAGACTATTTGTTTATTTTTTCTGGTAGGCCCGAGTCAGCCAAAGGTTGGTAGTTAGCCAAACAAAACCATATTGTTTGGACAGATGGTCCATTGGTTACCTGATTTTTATGCTTACATGATATTGATATTATTGTTTTAACTAATTTGATTGCAGGATTTGATTTGCAAAAGATATGTTTTTAAAAGGATATTAGTGAAGGGAAACCCGTCCCGCTAAGCGGCATGGTCTCACATAATATCAGATAACCGAGATGTATAATATTAATCACACCAGGCTTTATGTCTAACTCAAAGTTTATGTTCTTCCCCTTAAACTCTCGAGTGCTCAAAATTGATTTGAGTCGGTTGAGAGTTAAAATTTAAAGGTTTAAGTAGGCGGACGAATAAAGCTTCCGGGGACGAGCAGGAAGCTGATGTTAGCTATGTTTAGGAGTTATTTTGTTTTATTTCCGTTGTGTTATATTAAGTCTGTTATGGTTATTTAGTACCTTGACAACCAAAGGGGCATCTTCATATGTCGCTTTTGGTATATTTATGTAATAATTATATTTGATTAGAACTTGGGAAACGATTCAGATTATGTAATT
This sequence comes from Allium cepa, assembly GCA_030765085.1. Classification (NCBI taxonomy): domain Eukaryota; kingdom Viridiplantae; phylum Streptophyta; class Magnoliopsida; order Asparagales; family Amaryllidaceae; genus Allium; species Allium cepa. Next base: position 257,032,413 of record CM060929.1, read on the forward strand.
GTATATGAAAAATGTTTTGTGAAATGAAACCAGAAAATTTATTTTGAATATGTGATTTTGTTTTATATTTATTTTCTTCTGATATTATGGGTATCATTAACATTACCATATTTTGTTGCTGGAAGTTAATACTATATATGACTGCAACATCTATAGCGCTTAGCTGATAGAGGATGTTACATATCTCATGTGGCCCAACTACTACTACATAGGGATCCACTCGACCGAGATTGACTGACTGCCTTCTGCCTTAGCAATCCCAAACCTTTTAGCTAGGACCACTTAATTAACACAAACAACTTATGACGAAGTACCCTAATCATTCCTAGTCCAACTACTTCAATGTACACGTCATTAGAGAAAAGTACTGTTCCTCTGCCAACAGTACTCCATGTGCAACCCTTTCCTCTCCCCTACCTTTCCAATAGCCAATCAGAACACCTGCACCCTTACCTACAAAAGCCTGCCGCCTTTCCTAGGTCTGCAGTAGACCCTTCATTCCAACTGGTAAGCAATCCGAGCCATATGCTCGAATCTTCTTTCCAGCTGGCTCACATTCTATGTCCCCTACAATCCACGACCCAGAGCCTCTCTTGAACTGTTGTTCTACAATCTCGACCATTCATTCAAAACCCACGTCCTTTTTTAAATACCGGATGCCATACCATATGGCAACAACGTGGGAGAGACACATAAAAACGAGAGAAAGATAAACAGATGAACATAACTATTTCTATAACCCATCTCTCCTCCTCCAAAACCTCTCTAATGGTGGCTTCATCCGACTTCTGTTAGAGAGAGCCTCCATCAAGCTGTACCACCCAGCCCACCATGCTCTACTCACCAAGCTCTGCCACCATCATTGCCTCCAATAACAAGCTTATCACTCCAACTATCGACACCCACTTCTAGCGCCTACCCTACAACCGTGGCCAGCAACCCTTTTTTCAAGTGCTCTTTCGCCTTCGAGACTCCTCCTTAAGGGTCGGCCCTCCCTATGGGTCTTCCGTTATGTCTCCTCCTCGCGAGACCCCTAGATTAGGATATTGTACTCTTGTACTATGTGTTCTAGTCTCCTTTATTATTCTTTGTAACAGTCTGTAAATTGTAAGAGATCGATATAGTAAGGGAATATCACAGTGGACGTAGGCCGCATAGGGCCAAACCACTATGTATTGTTGCGTATTTAATTTCTATACTTAATTCTCCTTAGGATCATTCTCTATCGTCTCTTGCAATGGCAAGTCTTCCTATCTGCTCCCTACCATGAGCAAACACCTCCATCTACTACTGTCCAGCTCAATCCACATTCCCACCAAGTGACAGTTCAATAGTAAAGGGCCCATCCGGCCACCCTTCGCCTGGGGGTGGTTGGCTTGCAACCAACCTTGTGGCTCAAATGGATTTGCACCCTCCACCAATGAGTGCCTTCCCTCCGGGGTTGACTCGTCCAAAAATTAAGCCTAACGTCACCGCGGCGGTATCCTTGTCGGCGCGATCGCATTCCGAGGTTCGGTCGGGTTTTCCGTACTCGTGACAAAAAGACAGGTCAACATTATTGCACCTACTGTGGGGCCAGATCCCATGTTCATAAAGTTGAAAGCCTCACAACAGCGACCTCATCCCGCATCAGCTGACATCCCAACTTTAGTCGCAACAGTCTCCTGGTCCTCTTCCTCCCTCCAACCAAGAAAAAAGTAAGACCGGCTAGAAGAGAGGAATTCAGATTCCTGTTCTACAGTCCCATGTTCTCTAGAGAGAAGCAGCCACGATCTCGTGTTCCCCCGAGATGTGGTCCTATCCATGTCATTCAGCCTTCCTACATCCTCATAGTGCGCTCTATGAATCTCCAGGTACTACGCTGATCGGCAGGGTACCCCCCGCTCTCCTTCCTTTCCCTTGCATTACCGGGAGGCGACCCAAGGGCGGTACCTCTTGACCTAAAGGACAGGGTGTGGAGTCCAAAGCTGAGGACCATCTTCCCTATACCACTAGCAGCAAATTCGAATTCCAACTCTTGGCCTCCTCCCAAGACTATTGGTAACGCATTCGAGCATCAAAGAGAAACCCAGAAAATACCTCGGGTTTGCAAGCATTTCCACCTTGGTCTCACACGACACTCCCCAAGAGAGGGATAGTGAACAACAGTTTCTTCTCCTCCTCTTACGGCCCCCACGACCTCCCTCTAGAGCTGGCCTATACACCTTGCAACATTCTGGGGCCCACAGCCACACATCCTACTTCAGTCAGAGCTAGAGTCCTGAAGCAGAGTCACCTCTTTCGCCATTTCATCCAAGAAATTTGGGTAGAACCAACATTTTTGCACTCCCCATCAACATCCTCCTCTAGCCCAGGGGAATCCATCACTGCCTAGGAGAGTCCGGTGAAAGCAAGCCACGACACACTTGTGGTCTCATGAGAACCGCCCAAGATTATGGAATGCATCCAATCATGCCCATCATATTCATCCGGAACAGTAAGCGGGCTATAGCACTCCAATTCGACATGGGTTTGACTTGGGCTCAGGATCGTATGTCCATTCAATTGGTGGTGCATCCCTATCACAGATCCCGGAGGTGGCCACACACTTTAACTCGGCCAGGAAGCTGTGAACCAATGAGGCGCCCGCAATGCACATTCTGATTGCTACTTGGTGTTCGCTTTGAGCCAGCACGACATAGGTCCACCCAGACAAGTACTCCTCCAACTCCCCTACAACTGACTCCATCTACGACCATCCTCTGTCAGCTCTCCAAATGCCGCAGCAAGACACCCGAACCCACCTAGAGCAACCAGAGACTTCAACGAAATATATTATTCACTCCCGTCAAATCGAGCAATGCCCCAACAGCTCTGGCTTGGCAAGGGATGCCCTCCTGGTGTTCACCTCCAATCCACAATTAACAAGAAGGCAGATACACCAGCTAGCCTCTCAATTAACACGCCCATAGCATGATGGAATCCCATCTTCGAAATCCAAAAACTGCAAAGAAGCCTCCTGAGTCCTCCCTCCATTTCGTAGCCGATCAGTTCCTTAGCAAGCTATAGCCATTCTTTCCTCGGATCTGAATTAGCCCGAAGCATTCAAGTCCGCCCTTGCAAGCGAGGACAGCCTTTGAAGGAAAAATGTTACCTAAAATTTTGGGTAAACAGAAACTTCCTGGAGAAGCTCCCAAAGTCGGTCCGTCCATTGTATCTTTGCTCACCTTGATTCTGCGGACGACCAATCAGTCATCTTCAGCAGTTAATCGTTCCTACTCCGCATCCAGAGACATCATGGGTGAAAGCTCTACCCTCGGGTGACCCACCTTCCTCAATGAGGCATCGAGTGCTCCCAACGTTTTGACAATCCTCTGAAGTCGGTCATCCAACCTCTCCTAGCACCATAACCTAAGGGCGCACTCTCTTGGTACTCCTTGGCATCCCTTCTGTTTGGCCAGCCTCGACCACTTCTTAAGCCATAAGTCCAAGGTTGCACCCCCCGGCCTTCTTTAGCGTCCATTCCCTTAGCATCCATAGCCGCCCCGTCCTCTTCGGCACTGCCCTATCCGATCCTTCATCCCAATCCATGTGCCATGTACCATACCTTTCATGCAACAACATTCCTTAGTGACCTTCCTCCCCTCTAAGGCTCAGGTCTACCCTTTCATCTACCTACAGTATAGTCCAACCCTCCACATTTCCATTTCATCTTATGCTTCTACCTACAATTTCAAAAATGTACAAATATATATAAAATAAAAGGAAAAATGTTTCAACTATGTTTGGGCTATGCCTAACTCTATACACTACAGCCATAGGCTTGATAGCTATTGCATAGAAAAAGACTGCCTACACACTCTTTTTGAGGGAGCAAGCCCATGTAGTTCCATTTCCTGTTCTTCTCCTACATCCAAATACTTGCTAGTACAGTAGAACCATAACATCCATATAACCATTGCAACCATCATAACCAATACAATCAGTGCAACTAATATAACAATTGCAACCACCGCAACCGATGCAACCAACACGACCAATGCAAATAGTAGAAGCGAAAAATAGTATTACCACTCATCCCACTTATCAAATCATCATATAGGGTAACTGCAACAATAAAAGCGCACATTCATCAAACACCAACAATATATAATGACAATCCTGATCAACCAAATAATAAAATTACAATGTGAATATACTTACTACATTACGAAGTAAACACCAAGAGTAGGTCGCATGCATACCTCAGCTGGTCAAGGATGCCTAGCGATCATGGAACAAAGTCGTGTTGTGTGACCCTTAAGATGTAGAACAAACATCCCTCAAAAAAGAGAGAATACTTAGCGGATTTATGCTCTCTGTTGGGCTGGCTAAAAAGGGGGGTCAGTTGTGGAGGGTCATCTATATCCCCTAGCATTACTCCTCGAAGTAAGGTATTCGAACAAAACTATAATGATACATCATTAATGTAAGTATAAACATCTAGTGTATACCAATTACTCTAGGACAGCAACATAACATCAATATCATCATAATTAACTGCTCATCTTCTAGTAGCAATAATGGTACATTGTAAACTCATCAAAATGAGATATTGTCATCAAGCATCCAATATATGTGGTAGTTACAACTAAAAATCAATCACAATTCAACTTCCATTATACTCTCGAGTATAAAAATCATTTTTTATTGTTTATTATAAAAATAAATTTATTTATACACCCCGAAAACAATAATTCTTTTTAAATGAGAATATACTCTTGTAATGCTTTATCGCACTTTCATTCTTCAGATAACCTACTCATCATATATTAAATCATAAACTTCACATAACCTAATCATCGTATATTAAATCCTTTATCAAATCTCCTTTTAAAACGATATTATTATTATTACTATTTAAAGTCTCATTCTATTTTATAAATAATAAACTTCCTAAATATTAATTTAAAATATAATTTCAGTTATTATTTATAAATCTCCTCAATAAATCACAAATGATAACTTTATTTAATTCCATACTTTAATTTCACTAAAGTCTGTTAAATCTCCATTATTTACAAAAACCATCAAAAATCTGTAAACAACCTTATCTATAATTTATTTATTTAATTTTCTTGTTATTGTCTAATTTACTCCAATTAATTATTCCACTCCAATCAAAGAACTTATTTTAATTATACATCAAATAATACAACATCGACAATAATTACACAACCAAGGCATAAACATTCAAATTATTGTAATAATTAAATAGTCATCCATAGAACATATCGTACATCAAAGAATTTGATTTCTCATCAATAATTATGTATTTTATAATTAGAATGTCAATTAGTTAATTAAAAAATTCATACTAACATGCATTTTCCGACAGTCTCCGGACTTATCAAACCCAACTCCACATCATTTGAAATCCTACCATGAGTCAGATGGAAGAAACTACACGTGAATCGAAGTTCTTATGAGAAAGACATAACAATTAGAAGATAGAAGGTTCAAAATCTAGATAAATAAAATACAAAGGTACTTAAATAATTTACCCTTCGTTTTCTTAACAGAAACGAACCTAAATTTCCCCAATCAAGGCCGCCCTTGCTTCCAATTCTAGTCGCCACATGGCTCTCGACTGACGTCGTAAGCCCATGCTCCTCTGCTCCTTCATCAATTCAACCAACTGCCGCTGTTCACTGACGCACAGAACCACCGCCTACATATAGATCCAAACTCTAATTTGATTTTTACACCCAATCTGACCATCATCTTGCCAATGCATCCATATGATCAGCTCCATCAATCTCCTCTACAAATTGCACCGGTAGGTTATCAAATCGAAGAAGTTGGAAAAACCCTAAAGCGAATGCCCCATATTTTTTTCCTAATTTTCGATCGACCAGAGCACCATCTTAACAAAACACCACTCATCAACTTCATCCTTCAAGAGCTTCACAATGATATATAATATGTAGGGGTTTAGGCACTTTGAATTTTAAGCCAACTTTGGATTAGATATAATTATCCACCATTAGCATTTTATTAACGAAACTCCGAAATTAGAGAAGAAAATGATAGATAGAGGTGATTAGTAGGCTTCCATAGCTTCACTTAGTTGCTAGGCTAGATTATGAGCAATATATCCAATTTGGTCCAAAATAGCTATTTATGCTACTTAAACACTTCAATGGCTTTATTTTGCAATCTGTAACTTCAAATACATCAAAATTATATGCCAAATTTATCAGCTTCAAGAGACCTCCACAACGATTATAAATACGATACCTAGTTCACTCTTCAATTAAAATTTCATTTTTAATTCGCAACAACCCGTAATTCTCGTATCGGAGGGTCGTAAAGTATTATTTTTGAAATTCGCATTGGGTCGTATGACACTATAACTTTGGGAATGTTGAATAGTAACATTTTTGATCTTAAGGAATTTATTGAATGATTTTTCCTCTGAAACTTGTAACAGCTATAACCTTTGATAGGAGCTGAATTAGAGTTCAAACTGCTTCCATTGGAAAGATACGATGGTTTCCCTTTTCGAAAAGTGTTCATAATAGCGATTTTAATTTTCCAATTGGGACATATGGCTTTCTAAAGTTGGGAAATTTTTTGATTAGTTTAGTGGGTGATTAGTAAGATCCGAGAGAGATCCAATAACCCATTCTGGATTTTAAAATAGTTATATTGGCTGAAACAAACATCCACAAATCATTTATATCGTCAAAATAGATCTATGCCTCCATTAACCCATTCTTCACCCAAAACCTTCTTCTTTTTTCCTCCAAATCAAATCTAAAGTATAGGTTAAGGGTATATTATCTGGTCGATTAGTTAGAGATCTTTATATCTACATTTTTAGGGAGGAACTATCAGGTCTTTGCTGTTCATTTTCGGATTTGCTTTATTTTGAATGCACTGACCTAATATATATAGGTTTTGGCATATTTTAAACTCATTTTTAAAGTCAACATCATGCTTTAGGATTGTTTTAAAGTAAAACTGAAGTAAAAAAAAAATTTAAAATGGTTTAAATTGTTCCATTTGTGTTAATTTGATATTCATTGTCTTAATGTGTGTTATGCTATATTTGAGCTACATTATAGGATGATTTGTAATGAATTAGTGTGTTTTCGTGTTTGTTTATTGATTTTTATATGTATTGTGTTGTGTATATACTTAGATTGTTGAAAACCCTCATCGAAGCAATTAGTGGTAGGAATCACGAAATCATAATTTGATGGATAGGTTGCAGGATTTTGAGAGTTGCATCGATATATGAGGGATGCATGCGGGTCAAAGCATGAAGCGTAGCAGCTAAATCGATGCAAAATTAGGAATTTGACATAATAAAACATTTCAACCCGATGGTGCTTGGAGTCATGCTCGGGGCAGCTGGGAGGCTCGCTCGGTCCTTGCTTGGTTTAGCATGGAGAAAAACCTATTAGCAAATGTTGTTCGTTAGTCTTGTTGTTTGGTGGCCAGGAAAAATTTGGGGGTTGTTTGCTTAGGATAGGCACCCATGCAAGAAATTAGGTTCGATGGCCGAGCAAGAAATATGGTCTGGTGGGTACTTGGTGTCATGCTTTGGAATTCGGGGTGTTTGCTTAGGCTCGACACTTAAGAAAGAAATTGATTTGGTGGTAATGGTGTTGCTTGGAGTTAGAGGAGAGTTTGCGCTGAGTTTTTTAGTGGATGCTTTGAGTTCGACTTAGGGTATACCCGGACAAAAACATGAAATTTGGGAATTTTAGTCTTGGTGAGGAAAAACTTTAGGATTTATGTAGGACTTGTTCTGAGGGTCTAGTGGGTGACATACAGTGAAGTCATCAACCTCAAATGACCCATGATGACCTTGGATTTTGTGTGATAACTGGTGAAGCGATGGCGTAGCGCTTCAACATGATGATGACGACTTTGGAATTTTGGTACGATGGCACTAAGATTTGTGATAGGTGTTTAGCGGAATTATTAAGATGACGAAATGATGTGGCGAGTGACTATGACATTTGGTGATGGACCGAGAGGATGAGTTCTGCATGATGGCTCGTAGAGTAGAACATTAGGTTGTATTGCCTAGTAGTGGGACTTGATGGTCTGCATGTACATAGAGTACTTTGCATGTACCTATGTTTTGGGCATCTGCATGCATCCAGTCCTTAGCCATCTTCATAGGCTTGATGTAACATCCCGCCTTTTGAGGCTCAAAACTAACCGCTACTGATGCTGCAGTCATCCATAGTTGTTATTTCTTGGTGACTGAATGCAGCATGGTTAATATTGATACATAGGAACACAAGAATATGAAATTTTTTAACTTCAACAAAACAGAATTTCTCATTTCTTATGAATAATATTCAGATTTTATTACATAATCCCAAACGTTAACCACATTCAGATCACATATTCATGTACAAAATACGATAAGACCGACATATGAAGATGTCCCTTATGATGATCAGAGAACTAATAATATGAACTTTATAATTCATAGTACATCATAGAGGAAAACACAAAATAGCTGCTATTCAGTCAACATTGCTTCCTGCACGTCTCTAGAAGCTTATTCGTCCAAAAAACTAAAAGTCTCCCACTCTTAGACTACATAAATTAATTTTGAGTACCCGAGAGTTTGTGGAGAAACAAAAAATTTGAGTCAGCAATAAGTTTGGTACGAATAATCCTCTATCATCTCTTATCATAAATGGATAGCTTGTCAGACCACGCTCTTAGCAGAACGGGTTTTCCCCTTATTAGTATCCAAAACAAAACAAGCAAATCATTTACTATGCCTCTGCACCCAAAATGATTAGTCTTAACATAATATGAAATAAAGCCATAAATCATATACATTGGATATCGCATCCACCCATTTATTAGATATCTCATCTAAAAGCAATATATTAGATTTCCCATCTAAAATCAATTTATTAGATTTCCCCTTAAAATCTTTAAAATGACTATCCGTGAAAACTTTAATTGGACTTTCCATCCTAAATCCATTTAAAATAAATGCAGATTATCCATCGTACATTGTTTTATAAAAGATGGTGTGGGCTATCCACCACACACTCCATAGTTTTCCTAAGATGACTATGAACCCTTGGGTTCCAAATCTCGAGGCTGCCCACCTCTGGTAAAACATTTTTTACTTTAGAAATTTGATGTGGGTTATCCACCGCACATTCCATGGTTTTCCTAGGTTAACTAAGAAACCATCACTTGGCCAACTAAAATATCATGATCCCCATGATTATCTATAAAAATTCATAGCCCCCATGATTAATTATTTTCCTCGTACCACATATTTAACCTATTCCCATTAGTAGCCCCAACTAAGTTAAATTAAATAAAAACACATTGATAACCCCAATTTATATTTTCGAAAGCATATTTCTATTTGTAACCACAAATTATGTATTGAAAACATTAAACCCCCCCCCCCCCCCGGTTTCACCAAGGTTTTATAACATCTATTTTAGTAAGGACCCCATACATATTCAAAGAAAGATAAGCTATGCTATAACCCTTCGAAGTAGCCTGTAACGACCCAGAATTTTTGATAACTTGAATTTGAATATTTAGTTTATTTTTAATATTAATAAGTGGAATTTTTAAGTCGAATAATTTATTTATCGAATATTTGGATTTAATGGGACAATTAAATCGATTTATTTAATAGTGAAATTCCACAAATAATTAGATATTGGGTTAAATATGATTGAAAATGGTTTGGAAAATTTTGTTTTATCATATTGAAGTTATAGAAATGTTTTAGAACTTGTAAAACTGAATTTGGAGTTAATTTGTAAAAATTGAATATTTTAATATTTAATTATCGACTGAAAAATAGCCAATTTTTGAACAGTCTCGGAATTCGACGAAACCAGTTCCATTGAGTCCGGAATATCGAATTATTGTCGGGTTTCGAATTTCGTATTTTTCTGAGGTGTTAGGTGAGCACACGGTGAGAAAACGCATGGGAACTTGAATCAAATTCAATTTGAATTTAAATATTTAAATTGTACATCAGCCGTTCTTCTTTCAATTCATATCACTGTTCCTTGCCCTATTCAATCACGCTCAAGTCTCCTCTATCTCCCTCCTTCTCTGTTAAGAGGTACGAAAGAAAAAAAATTACGGGAGATAAAACATAATGGCAACGATTTCTGTCCAATCGAAATTTCCTTTTCGTTTTATTTATTCCCCAATCCCTCGCGAACGAAACCATTTTTCGTTCGAAAAAAAAAAAAAATATACAAATTTATGGCGAAATCAATAGAGGCCGAGATAGATTTCAGATACTCCATCCCTCAACTTAATTCGATTGCTTCTATTTCTATTCTCCCCAATTTTAAACGAAACAAAATTTCCCCCCCTTCCAGTTTCGATTCCCAAGCTGAAGATTGAGTCGTAAATTCACAGCAAGGCGGCGGCGGGGATGGGTTCACGTTGTCGGAAATCTCGTGCGCGATAGGAGCTTAACAGGACGATCGATTGGGGGGTCGTGATTGAAGTGGGTTGGCCGATGGATGAAGTTCGAGCGCAGAATCGGTATATACGATCGATGATCGCGAGGCTCAAATTGAAGCCGGCGTTCAGCGGCTAGGGCACTCGCGAGTGCAGGCGATGTTAGGAGGGTATGCTGTCGCGATGGCGGCATGGCAGAGCGGCAGTGAGGAGTTGGGGTCGTCTCGCGATTTCGAGTTCATGTATGTTTCAGGTAATCGAAACCATTAAAGCATTTAAAATCAATTTTAAGATGGTGTAGATTTTTAATTTAATGTGTCGGTTATTATTATTATTATTATTTTACAGTAAAGGAATTTTTTTTTTTTTTAGATCTGTTCTTTTTTTTATATATAAAAAAAAATATATGTATATAGGGCTGGAAAAAAGAAGTTTGATTTATTTGAATTTGATGTTTATTTAGGGCTTAAATTTATAAAAGGATGCATACCAATTTTAGAAGGGTCAGTATATATTTATGCAAACAGTAAAAGTATGTGTCTTTGAAAATTTATGTGAAGTAGATTTTTATGAAGCCTATATAGATTAATTATTTGATTAAAAGAAATTTAGTTCTAAATAAATTTTAGTTAGATAAATTGAATTATAGAGTAAGTTAATTAAAACATTTATTCTGAACTAAATTTTTGAATGGATTAAAATTTTAAAATGACAAATTGAATAATTCGATTATTTCAAATATTAATTAATTCGTATAATATTTATACAAGGTCTTTAAATGGAGAAAAACAATCAGGATGGAAATGGATGGCAAATTTAAAAGCTAAGGTGAGAACTCCTCACTCAATCGAACAGTTTGGTTTAAAATTTTAAATAGTTAATGTTGATTGATGATTGCTGTTTGATTGTGCTAGTAGATATAGTAGGATATATACTATATATAGCAATATATATATATTGGCATATGTATATATTGGATTTGATTCCCCGCCTCGTATAGCGGATGAGACCCTATTGCGCCGCCTATTAAGCGGATATTTTATAAAATCCCATATACCGCGATATTCCACCTTGAAGTGGAATTGGTATTGTGCTAACGTCTGTGGATGCAGGGTAACAGGTTGGAGGGATCCAACTGGATTCCTCACATATTTATTTGTTTATAAATATTGTGTTGATTGTTAACTATCATATCGATATATGATGTTTATTCCCGTGATTGACCATTTGATGCGGTTGCATCATCGGATTCATTTTTAAAAAAAGTTAAAAATAACGATTTTGAATTTAAAAGGATTTTTAAATGATTTTTCAAGTATATGTTTTTATTAAAATTTTTGAACTTGATTCATTTTAAATAAATTAAGATTTTAAAATATTAAAGTTATAAAACTATGATTTTTATGAAATATAACCAAAAGGAAAATTTTAAAATAAATAGATTTATAAAATAGTTAAATTGGGATTTTTGAATAATTTTTATAAACAGTTATATAAAAGATTTTATAAATTGATATCTATAAAATTGAAAATTTTGGAATTATGAAACGGGTTCATTAAGTGTTAAAATGAAGTATAAAAAAAAAATGGATTTCATTTAAACTATAGTTTTATAAACAGGGAAAGTTATGAAATGAATTGATGTTGAAAATAAAAGTTTATAAGTAATCAACTTATAAAATGGCTTTGGGCATTTAAAAAGGGGATATTTATAGAAATTGTTAATAAAGGAGGTTTTTTATAAGTTAAAAACTATTATAAAATATAAAGGAATCTTATCAGTGATAAGATTTAAAATTTGTGAAGTTTAAAGGAACGGTTTAGTAAATAAATAGATTATAAGCTCTTGACTTATAATATGAACTTTTGGTATAGAAATTGGGTTTATAAATTGAATTGGCTTAATAAAAGAGATTTCTAAACCGAAGTTATTAATAGAAATAGAATTTATAAACGTTGTTTATAAATTTGAAATCAATGTAATTTGGTAAATTGAATTTAGAATTGTTAAAGGGGTTACATTCACTCTTTTAAACGATGAATATATTATTAAGTCAAATGGGCATGTTTTGGGAGAAGAATGTTTTAAAGGGAATTTTAAAACGATTTTAAGATGCTCTAAAATGCATTAAGTATCGAATACTGGGATTTCAACATTCATTGTTGAAATAGACGTTTTCGAGAAATAAAAGGAAATGAATACGTAGATTTCAACATTCATTGTTGAAATAGGCGTTTTCGAGAAATAAAAGGAAATGAATACGTAGATTTCAACATTCATTGTTGAAATAGGCGTTTTCGAGAAAATGAGGAAATGATGGACTATAACACTGTTGTTATAGTGAATGGTTTCCAAATGGAAATATTTTGTGTAGTATTGGAATGTATGTTTCTATTTTTATTTTGAAACCCTATTCCAGTGATTTTGGGTTGTCGTGACGGTGTTTTACGCAACATTCGTTTTGACCCAAGTAAAAGTGAATAGAAGAATGTTTTCCTTAAAAGAATGAAATATATACTTGGCTATGGTTAAGTATATCGAATATTTTCAAATTATTGAAAATAAATAAAATTTGTGAATCCTTATTATTAAATAAGTATGGGAATGCTTTTCCAATATGAAATGAAATGTTTTTGAGAATTTATCTTTTTGAAGATAAATTGAGATTGAATAACTGAAATCTATTGAAAACGTTAGGTCAGTAGATATTTTGAAATATAAATTCACTATGGAATTTATAAAAGGAAGGGAAATTTGTTTAAAAATAAATATTGATTTATTTTGAAGTATGGAAATGAATTTACGAATTTGGAACGTAAATTTAAAATAAATCGGTAAAGATTTATTCGATGATTCGAAATCTGTTTTCAAAGGGTATAAATGATGTAAAGTGATTTGAAATTGGTTTTCAAAGGGTTGAGGTGTTTAATTTGAAATGGGTTTTCAAATGGGTAAAGTGTGGAAAATTTTATCGTGAAGTGGTTTTGGTAAATCAAATAATTTGGGCAATTATTTGGAAATTGTGTATATATATCTTGTAAAGATATTTTGGGACTTAATAATTTTGGAAAAATTATTTGGAATCTGATGATGTGGCGCATCTTTATTGATAGTTAAATAACCGACTATCAGTATTTACCCTTGGATGGTAATTGTTGTGATTGTTGAAATTGAATGCTACACTTATTTTTAAAAATAAGCGCTCGCTATTCGGTTTAGCCGGGAGAGGACCTTTGTGTCATATATCCCATTCCGAATATGCGATACGTCGTTTGGATTGCATCTGAAGACCGGTGTTGAAGACCGGGTATTTGTGAGAACGATAGGATGACCTATCGATTGTCTCCGCATCGTTAGCTACGATATGGAGATTTCCTTTGTGATGGGAAATTTTATCGGGATTGTGAATACCCGGATTGCAAGGGCTTCTTTGGAAGTGCCTTCGGTTCTGTTCGAACCCGGACCAGACTTGCTTATCTAGGTGAAACGTGATGGGGGGTTCTCGCTTTGCGTTAGGTGGCGAACGGGAGACTCTTACCCCTACACGTCCTCTTTACGGGGTTGGTTAGGCGTAAGCCGTGACAGTCGAGAGGCTGGCCGTAAAAGCAAGGTCTGGGGTACCAGTGTAAGCCACGGTGGGGCTGGGATGGTTGAAAAGCCTACCGGTTACTGCTGACGGAAATGAGGTTCTTTACATTTGGTATCAGAGCATGTGGTTAAGCGACAACCATGGTTCTGTTGGGTATTACTCATTAGAGATAGAGTCAGCAGTACTCTAGAATGAGTGTGAGTGTAATAATAGATATGAGCGCGTATTTGTTAGTGAATATAAAATTGTTTTATATTGTGATGATTGGTTTATTGAGTGGCATATGAACCTTCGTCGGCACAGTCTGTACAACTGGATCGAAGGGGTTTCTAAACACTTGAATAGAACAATTCGACATGATATTGTTTTAAATTGGGTAAATGAAATAATTTTACCTTGATTATATTTTCTATATAAGAAAATAATTTTTTCAAGAATTATTGAAGTGTGTGTATAATTGATTGTTTGATTGTTTGAAATATATATATATATATATAAGTTAATTAAAAGTTGTTTGAATAAGTTATATAAAAACAACTATCGTAAAAAGAATAATTGTATAAGCTAATGAATTATAAGTATGGAATTATAATTAAAATGATTTACAATTGTAAAATAATCTTATGTATATAAGAAGTGAAATTTTATAAGTAAGATTTATAAATGTAATTTATAAATAAAGGGAAATTTTGAAAGAATATTTAGCATTGATTTCACTATGGTTACTGGGAAATAATAAGGATGATGACTGCAGCATCATCAGTATCATTTTCGAGTTTCTATGTGATGGGTTTGCTACAATAATGAATTTAAAATTGAAGCTTTGTTGTAGTAAACAAATTTGAAATTAAAATTCAACTTGAAATTGTCAAATATAAGTGAAAAAAAAGGGGTTTTGAACTTATAATATGAGTTGGAAGTTGAATAATAAGTTGTATAACTTATAGAATGAGAAAATGTAAGTAAAACCAATTATTGAAGTGGTTAAACAATTAAGTTAAGTAAAATGAAATACGAATTTGATTGTTGATATGAATTTGACTTAAGTAAAAGTTAAATAGAATTTACTTTAGAATTGGAAACCGAATTGGATTGATAAGTGGAAACTTAAGTTTATTTGAACAAATTATGTTAAATGGAATAGAGTTTGAAATGAATTAGGAGAATACTTAAGTTGAATAGTGGAAGTAAATGTAAATGAAGTTGAATGGAATATAACTTGAGTAATGTTGAAAGAATTGATGTTGATATCAAAATAAAATGAATAAAGTGAATTAATGAAATCGTTAAATGATGTGAACTTGAGTTATATAAATGAAATTCAATTTTTATATGTAAAAAGAATTGGCAACTGAATTAAAGTATGGATTGAATGTTAATTAATCGAATGTGAATAAGTTGATATGAAATGATGTATGTAAGTGTAAATTCATTTCGAGCTAGTTGAATAATTGAATGAAAATCAGTTGAATGTTAAATCAATTGGAATTAAAACTGTTGAACCAAATTGAATGTAGTGAGAGAAAAACTAATAATTTGGTTTTATTGGATATACATTGGTTGTTATTCGCTTGTTGGTTGATTGTATGTAAATTCATTAAGTGTTAATGAAATTGAATTAGCGCATTTGAAAACTATGTAATTAAATTCAAATTGAAAAGTGAAGTAAATAAATTTGAATAGAATTGAATTCGAGTTGATTTGAAAGTGAACCAATGTGAATTTAATTAGTGAATGTAAACTAATGGGAAATGAATGAGAAAGAATATGCAACTTCAATAGTAAACTAAAAATGTATAAGAAGCATATGTTGAAAGGTTTTGTAATTGAATTGGCAAAATGATTTGAATGTTGAAGTTGGAATTGTGTACTACTATTAGCAGGATATACAGGTGTATAATGGAATTGGGATTTGATTTTGAAGTTAAAAAAATTGAATTGCTCGACAAAAAGGTACGTATTTCAATTTTAGTATGAGATTTGATGATTTCCTTCTCCAGCCACTTGGCTTTCTCTTTTCTTTTTGATTCTGAGGGGCCGTGGTGCCATTTTGTAGTCGTACCGATCGAGCCGCGCAAAGGAGACGCTGGCGAAATTTTTCGAAAATTTAGGGAGTTAGAAAATTTTTGAGAAAATTTTGAAAGTTTGAAATTTGAATTTAAATTTGAATTGTTGAGTAAACAATGTTGTTTGAAACCTATAATTGAAGTTAGAAAGCTAATTGAAATGATAGTAAATCTTTAATAAAAAGATTGGTGTTAGAAGGTGGATAAAACTATTAGTTTTGGAAAAATAATAGACGGTTTAGGAATCATTCTCCTTAACTTGCAATTTCGAGGACGAAATTCTTTTAAGGGGGGAAGATTGTAACGACCCAGAATTTTTGATAACTTGAATTTGAATATTTAGTTTATTTTTAATATTAATAAGTGGAATTTTTAAGTCGAATAATTTATTTATCGAATATTTGGATTTAATGGGACAATTAAATCGATTTATTTAATAGTGAAATTCCACAAATAATTAGATATTGGGTTAAATATGATTGAAAATGGTTTGGAAAATTTTGTTTTATCATATTGAAGTTATAGAAATGTTTTAGAACTTGTAAAACTGAATTTGGAGTTAATTTGTAAAAATTGAATATTTTAATATTTAATTATCGACTGAAAAATAGCCAATTTTTGAACAGTCTCGGAATTCGACGAAACCAGTTCCATTGAGTCCGGAATATCGAATTATTGTCGGGTTTCGAATTTCGTATTTTTCTGAGGTGTTAGGTGAGCACACGGTGAGAAAACGCATGGGAACTTGAATCAAATTCAATTTGAATTTAAATATTTAAATTGTACATCAGCCGTTCTTCTTTCAATTCATATCACTGTTCCTTGCCCTATTCAATCACGCTCAAGTCTCCTCTATCTCCCTCCTTCTCTGTTAAGAGGTACGAAAGAAAAAAAATTACGGGAGATAAAACATAATGGCAACGATTTCTGTCCAATCGAAATTTCCTTTTCGTTTTATTTATTCCCCAATCCCTCGCGAACGAAACCATTTTTCGTTCGAAAAAAAAAAAAAATATACAAATTTATGGCGAAATCAATAGAGGCCGAGATAGATTTCAGATACTCCATCCCTCAACTTAATTCGATTGCTTCTATTTCTATTCTCCCCAATTTTAAACGAAACAAAATTTCCCCCCCTTCCAGTTTCGATTCCCAAGCTGAAGATTGAGTCGTAAATTCACAGCAAGGCGGCGGCGGGGATGGGTTCACGTTGTCGGAAATCTCGTGCGCGATAGGAGCTTAACAGGACGATCGATTGGGGGGTCGTGATTGAAGTGGGTTGGCCGATGGATGAAGTTCGAGCGCAGAATCGGTATATACGATCGATGATCGCGAGGCTCAAATTGAAGCCGGCGTTCAGCGGCTAGGGCACTCGCGAGTGCAGGCGATGTTAGGAGGGTATGCTGTCGCGATGGCGGCATGGCAGAGCGGCAGTGAGGAGTTGGGGTCGTCTCGCGATTTCGAGTTCATGTATGTTTCAGGTAATCGAAACCATTAAAGCATTTAAAATCAATTTTAAGATGGTGTAGATTTTTAATTTAATGTGTCGGTTATTATTATTATTATTATTTTACAGTAAAGGAATTTTTTTTTTTTTTAGATCTGTTCTTTTTTTTATATAAAAAAAAAATATATGTATATAGGGCTGGAAAAAAGAAGTTTGATTTATTTGAATTTGATGTTTATTTAGGGCTTAAATTTATAAAAGGATGCATACCAATTTTAGAAGGGTCAGTATATATTTATGCAAACAGTAAAAGTATGTGTCTTTGAAAATTTATGTGAAGTAGATTTTTATGAAGCCTATATAGATTAATTATTTGATTAAAAGAAATTTAGTTCTAAATAAATTTTAGTTAGATAAATTGAATTATAGAGTAAGTTAATTAAAACATTTATTCTGAACTAAATTTTTGAATGGATTAAAATTTTAAAATGACAAATTGAATAATTCGATTATTTCAAATATTAATTAATTCGTATAATATTTATACAAGGTCTTTAAATGGAGAAAAACAATCAGGATGGAAATGGATGGCAAATTTAAAAGCTAAGGTGAGAACTCCTCACTCAATCGAACAGTTTGGTTTAAAATTTTAAATAGTTAATGTTGATTGATGATTGCTGTTTGATTGTGCTAGTAGATATAGTAGGATATATACTATATATAGCAATATATATATATTGGCATATGTATATATTGGATTTGATTCCCCGCCTCGTATAGCGGATGAGACCCTATTGCGCCGCCTATTAAGCGGATATTTTATAAAATCCCATATACCGCGATATTCCACCTTGAAGTGGAATTGGTATTGTGCTAACGTCTGTGGATGCAGGGTAACAGGTTGGAGGGATCCAACTGGATTCCTCACATATTTATTTGTTTATAAATATTGTGTTGATTGTTAACTATCATATCGATATATGATGTTTATTCCCGTGATTGACCATTTGATGCGGTTGCATCATCGGATTCATTTTTAAAAAAAGTTAAAAATAACGATTTTGAATTTAAAAGGATTTTTAAATGATTTTTCAAGTATATGTTTTTATTAAAATTTTTGAACTTGATTCATTTTAAATAAATTAAGATTTTAAAATATTAAAGTTATAAAACTATGATTTTTATGAAATATAACCAAAAGGAAAATTTTAAAATAAATAGATTTATAAAATAGTTAAATTGGGATTTTTGAATAATTTTTATAAACAGTTATATAAAAGATTTTATAAATTGATATCTATAAAATTGAAAATTTTGGAATTATGAAACGGGTTCATTAAGTGTTAAAATGAAGTATAAAAAAAAAAATGGATTTCATTTAAACTATAGTTTTATAAACAGGGAAAGTTATGAAATGAATTGATGTTGAAAATAAAAGTTTATAAGTAATCAACTTATAAAATGGCTTTGGGCATTTAAAAAGGGGATATTTATAGAAATTGTTAATAAAGGAGGTTTTTTATAAGTTAAAAACTATTATAAAATATAAAGGAATCTTATCAGTGATAAGATTTAAAATTTGTGAAGTTTAAAGGAACGGTTTAGTAAATAAATAGATTATAAGCTCTTGACTTATAATATGAACTTTTGGTATAGAAATTGGGTTTATAAATTGAATTGGCTTAATAAAAGAGATTTCTAAACCGAAGTTATTAATAGAAATAGAATTTATAAACGTTGTTTATAAATTTGAAATCAATGTAATTTGGTAAATTGAATTTAGAATTGTTAAAGGGGTTACATTCACTCTTTTAAACGATGAATATATTATTAAGTCAAATGGGCATGTTTTGGGAGAAGAATGTTTTAAAGGGAATTTTAAAACGATTTTAAGATGCTCTAAAATGCATTAAGTATCGAATACTGGGATTTCAACATTCATTGTTGAAATAGACGTTTTCGAGAAATAAAAGGAAATGAATACGTAGATTTCAACATTCATTGTTGAAATAGGCGTTTTCGAGAAATAAAAGGAAATGAATACGTAGATTTCAACATTCATTGTTGAAATAGGCGTTTTCGAGAAAATGAGGAAATGATGGACTATAACACTGTTGTTATAGTGAATGGTTTCCAAATGGAAATATTTTGTGTAGTATTGGAATGTATGTTTCTATTTTTATTTTGAAACCCTATTCCAGTGATTTTGGGTTGTCGTGACGGTGTTTTACGCAACATTCGTTTTGACCCAAGTAAAAGTGAATAGAAGAATGTTTTCCTTAAAAGAATGAAATATATACTTGGCTATGGTTAAGTATATCGAATATTTTCAAATTATTGAAAATAAATAAAATTTGTGAATCCTTATTATTAAATAAGTATGGGAATGCTTTTCCAATATGAAATGAAATGTTTTTGAGAATTTATCTTTTTGAAGATAAATTGAGATTGAATAACTGAAATCTATTGAAAACGTTAGGTCAGTAGATATTTTGAAATATAAATTCACTATGGAATTTATAAAAGGAAGGGAAATTTGTTTAAAAATAAATATTGATTTATTTTGAAGTATGGAAATGAATTTACGAATTTGGAACGTAAATTTAAAATAAATCGGTAAAGATTTATTCGATGATTCGAAATCTGTTTTCAAAGGGTATAAATGATGTAAAGTGATTTGAAATTGGTTTTCAAAGGGTTGAGGTGTTTAATTTGAAATGGGTTTTCAAATGGGTAAAGTGTGGAAAATTTTATCGTGAAGTGGTTTTGGTAAATCAAATAATTTGGGCAATTATTTGGAAATTGTGTATATATATCTTGTAAAGATATTTTGGGACTTAATAATTTTGGAAAAATTATTTGGAATCTGATGATGTGGCGCATCTTTATTGATAGTTAAATAACCGACTATCAGTATTTACCCTTGGATGGTAATTGTTGTGATTGTTGAAATTGAATGCTACACTTATTTTTAAAAATAAGCGCTCGCTATTCGGTTTAGCCGGGAGAGGACCTTTGTGTCATATATCCCATTCCGAATATGCGATACGTCGTTTGGATTGCATCTGAAGACCGGTGTTGAAGACCGGGTATTTGTGAGAACGATAGGATGACCTATCGATTGTCTCCGCATCGTTAGCTACGATATGGAGATTTCCTTTGTGATGGGAAATTTTATCGGGATTGTGAATACCCGGATTGCAAGGGCTTCTTTGGAAGTGCCTTCGGTTCTGTTCGAACCCGGAACAGACTTGTATGGTTACGTGTCTGACATTACGTTTTGAGAGATAGAGCAGATTTCTTTCAAATACATTTCTGTTGGTGGCGGAGAATTTATTCTCTTAGCTTAACACCCTTCTCTGAGACGTACGAGCTCAGAGGTTATGTAGTTGAAGGTTATCAGCGATATTTCCCAATCTGGTAATGTGGCATGCTGAGTGCTGCTGTGTGATGATCATTGGTTGATCGTTTGGATATGATCATTTGTTTGATCATTTATCTTTGTGATTATTGCTTTGGTCATCTGTGGACCCGAAGCATGGCTTTGTTGCACAAAGCGTAGCTTTGTGGACGAGACTTTGTCAGGACCTCACTCCCCGGAAATGGTCGAAACAGGAATATGCGGCAAGGTTATGAGGGTCGCGCCCTTTAGGGTATGTCATTTCCTTCTGGAAAAGGGTGGTATCATGGTATGGAGCCCAGATGCTTACTCATGTTGATACACTATATATATTTCTGTGTGTGGTGTTGTTGCGAGCGCTCGGATAAAGGTCCCAAAGGACCGGGGGATGACATATTCGTGTAGTAGTTACCTAGTTACAGAGGTAACCCGGCCTTGTGTTGGCAGAGATCTAACCGTAACGTTAGTTTCTCGGGACGTCCCGCCAGAGGCGATCCCATGTGGCAGTAGGAAGTTCCTTAGCCTGACCATTTGTTGGAAATCCAATCAAAACAATACGCGCCTTGTACGGTTTTAGTTGTATTACCTGCCATTCACTTATGGTGGTCACCACTGTTTGGATGGTAGCTATAGTAGGCATAGTTCGGAATGTCTATGCTGGCTAGGATTTATATTCTACTTTCGAAATTGTTTTCTACACTATGCACTAGTAATAATATCAAAAATGATTTGATTTTCGCGTAGTAAGCATCTTTGACTATCATAAGGAGAAATCTCCTCCAATTCTGCGTTTGCATTGTGTGTGTGGCGGGAGGCCTTATGGTAGTTTCATTTTCCAAAAAGCATTGCGGATTTAAAAATTTAAACTTTCTTGTTGCGTGTTTAAAGATAAACTGTTTTGAGTTCTCACACCAGTCCCATGACTGACCTGGAGTTTATTGTTCCTTTCTTAAACTCTGGGTGCCCACTATTTTCCACACGGGCAGTCTAGAGTTAGGTTATCAGGTTATTCTGGATTCGGGAGTTGCTGTGCAGATCTGGAGGCGAGCCAGATAGCGTAGTCTATTATCTATTGTATATAGTATTTCTTTTCCGCTGTTGTTGTCGTACACTCTGATTGATGTAATGTAATGTGCTGTAATGTATAAAATGTATAGTTCTTTTGTTTTAATGAATATTCATTTATCTATTATATGTTGTTCCGCTGCGACTGTGAGATTCTGTTATTGTTTCTCGTCCTGTTACTTGTTTTTTTTCTGTTTTCTCCTCTCTTTCTTTTCTTTCTTCTTCTACCTCTTTCTTCTTCTTCTTAAACCCTAACGGTTCGATTTTTCGGCAACGAAAAATCTCGATCGTTACATAGCCCCTTCAAACGACAAAACTTTACTCAAGAAAAATGTCTAAAAGAAGCCCTTTAAAACCCTTTGAATGAAGTACCATTCGAAATCAAATAACCCTCCGAAGTTAGTCCCTTCAGAAGCCTTCCTTTTGAAAGCATCACAAAATCATACCTTTCGACCTTGTCAAAAGGTCCCACCTTTCGACCTTGTAGGAAGGTTACTTTTCGACCTAGTCGAAAGGTTTTACCTTTTGACCTTGTCGAAAGCCTGAGGTACCCCCTTATAAAACTATTTATAAACCTTTCAAAAGTATTAAAGATCAAAACATTATGCAGCCATTGAAGATAACCCCTTCAAAACCTTTCGAAACAAACCTTTCGCAATCATTGAAGATAACCCCATCAAAACCTTTCGAAAACAAACCTCTCAAAATCAAAACCTTTGGCAATCATTGAAGATAACCCCTTCAAAACCTTTTAAAAAAACCTTTCACGATCATTGAAGATAACCCCTTCAAAACCTTCGAAATCATTCAAAAATAATGGTGTAATGGTGTTGGGACCAACCCTTCGAAAGCATACTTTCGACCATTTCGAAAGGTTTACCCTTCGGCTTTGCCGAAAGGTTTTTAAAACAACTTTGGAAAACAAGTTAAAAAAAATACTCTTGAAGGTTTAAGCTTTCGAAGATCCCCTTTGAAACCCCTCTTAAATATATATAAAAAATTTAGTCTTTTATAAAATGATAGAGTCGAAGGATCCCCCTTTAACTAATTCGAAAGCAATTTTTA
The DNA here is from genome assembly GCA_030765085.1 of Allium cepa. Classification (NCBI taxonomy): domain Eukaryota; kingdom Viridiplantae; phylum Streptophyta; class Magnoliopsida; order Asparagales; family Amaryllidaceae; genus Allium; species Allium cepa. The sequence goes on from CM060929.1 coordinate 257,055,498, forward strand.
TTTCTATCCGAAAGCAAAAGAAGCAGCCTCCCTATCCCTTCACCCTATTCTTCCCTTCGGCCCTATGCCTACCTTTCGGCTTTGACGAAAGATAGCTGTTTACCTTCCATTTCAGACAAAAGGTACCTTTCGACTTTATCGAAAGGGTAGGGCTTATTAGAGTCGAAGACAGAACTGGGCTCACTGAAGCGATATTTTTGTCTTGTTTGTCTAATTTTGATTGGTCAAGGAACCTTCTCCTGTCCTTCCAAATAGTAAAAAGTATACAAAAGTCAACCTTTTTCTTAAAAAACTATTCTTCTTCCCCAAACAATTCTCTAAAATAATATCCCTCCTGCTTTAAATAAACGCGGAAGACATTTTTCAATTTAGCCCTTATGCTTAAATAATTTAATTACCTTAGTAAATCACCAAGAAGAAATTCCCAAAAATCTCCTCAAATCTTACAAATCATATACTTCAACATATTAAAATTTCAAAACATATGAAGATCAAAACAACTTGAAATTTAACCAAAACCAAATGAAAATATGTTAATTAGCCCATCAACATTTTGTAACACAAGTCTTATCCAAACAAAGGTTTAAATGGTTATATCCCAACCAAAATCATAAATATGAATCAGGCATAACCCATAATCAATCCAAACACAGAAAATGAGATGATACACATGATTATTCACCTTGATTGATTGATTGATTAGATAATGAGACAATTTCCTAGCTTTAATTCCTTATCTTATTCTTTAATTTAAACTCTTCCTGGAGCTTTTTAATGGCCCGCCGAAATATATGGGAGTTGAGAATGAAAAAGCAAAAGTTTATTAAAGTGGAGAAAGAGATTTAAACTAAGAAATGTAGCCTCAATTCCAAATTTACACCTTAGGAAATTCCTCCTTCTTAATTTAGTTAAGTCTTATTTTAGTCCATTCATTAAGATACGACCATTAGATTTATTAATCTCACCTCCCTAATTATTCATATTATTCTATTTAATTTATTCAATTAAATATCCTGAATAATGTTAATTAAAATTCTGGGGCATTACACATGAGTTAAGCATCTATGAGGTGGTTCTACTATCGGTACATGCACTAAGGGATCAATGGTCAACTCTGAGGTTGTGATGCTCATTGATGGCACATGGTAGTCTGCGTGTACCTAAATTCCTACATGTGCCCATATTTTGGACGTCTGCGTGTGTCCAGTTTCCAGCCATCTACGTGCACAATGAGTTGACCATCTATAAGAGTTATCATATATCTAATGCTCTTGAATGAGAGATGCAAGGCTATGTGATCGATGCTATGTTTTTTGTGTGACACCCTATACCTCTATAAACCACATGTTATGGTGCTTTATGCTAACTCTTTGGATGTAGGTATAAGTCAGATATGGCTATTCATACCCTATACTCCTATTTACTATATATTATTTTCATAGTATTTTGAGATGATGTATCGACCGCAGCAAACAGTTATCTAACTTGAGGTTTTGTGTTTTTGTTCTTATTATCTCAAGTACTCTTAAATGAGTAGATTAGGGATAACAGGTCTAGAGAGCGTGTAGAGCTGCATAGAGTTCGAGCAGGAGGCTATATTTTTTAGAGCTTACTATTGCTTTTCGTTGTGTAGTATGTGGAGCTATGTCGGTACTTGTATTGCTTTGGAGACAGTTATAGAATTTATTTTGGAGCTTGGTATGTATAAACTCTATTAATTTCATTTTGTACGACTATGGTGAAGCGGTATACTCTAATTGTTCTGGTTCACTTAGTTATACTTTGTCTCGTCGGTTTTACATCTTCTGATTATTAAATTTTTGTTCTATGCATTGTGAGATGTTCTGTAGGTTCTCTATTTGGATTTTCGTTACTTTCACCATTGGCTACCATCCTGCATTGATCGGGTACCTCCATAGCACACTATACATGTATATTAGGTACTAATGATGTAGGGCAATCGTCACGTTTGGTATTAAAGCTTAGGCTGCATAGACGACCTAGTTGATACATGGATCCAGTAGAGATAAGGGAGGAGTTAACATGCTAGATTGGATCGAGAGTATATACATGTATATGAGAGAGCGTATTTATTATATATTTTGGTTTTCAAAATTGTACATTAGTATGTTTATAGTATAAATCGTATTACACACACGAGTGCCATTGATGTAGTTCTATTTTATAAGAGACTGATCATTTTTATTATATATTAAGAATGAGCTAGCATATGAGAAATGCTATTAAGAACTTCATCTTTGAGGTGTTGAGTAGTAGGCAAGTTCGGGGGCTGCTAACCCCGATTTATAGGATATATTCGCTGAGATTATGCGAAATATAGTTTCGAATGCTCAAGTTACTCCTGATGTTATTAGTGCTTAAGTGCAAATGCGAAGAGCCTACTTCGCCAAGCCATATAAAGACTACATGAGTCTAGGAGGAAGACCTTTCTTTAGAATGGAGTCGGCTGTTGAGGTGCAAGGCTAGATGGATACTTGTAAGAGGATCTTCGATGACTTAGAGTTAGATGACGCTATGAGGTAGAGGTTGGCCTCTAGATAACGCTTGGGATGGGCTATGAATTGGTGGAATGCCCATAGATGCTGCGATTCCCAAGGATCATTTACTTAGGGACCATTCATAGTTTGCTTCGAAAAGAAATAACGCCAACTACTCAAAAGTCAGTGTTGTTTAGGAAGGTCAACGATTTGAAGCAAGGTGACATGTCTGTGTCGGATTATTTTGCCAAATTTGATGTGCTATCGAAGCATGGTCTATTTTCATTAACACTTCACTCAAAAAGAATGAAGGGTTTATCATTGTGTTGAACAATCATCTTAGGAAGCGATTGATTGGTCATATCGGCAAGACCTTCGAGAAGTTGATTGAGAAGGCTTCATGACGTGAGAGCCTATACCCAGTGCAGAAGGGTTGTCCCAAGCTAGCTAAGTAGGGGAAGACAATAGATCTTTACATCATGACGAGTAATAACAACCTAAACAATAGATCTTTACATCGAATCTCACATCGCGACGAGTAATATATAATACACAATAAATCTTTATAAAGAAAAAAGGTAATATCTATACATCAATTAGAGTTAACTAACAAATAGCCTGGATAGTTATAACAACTTGTCCTCACAATTGTTGATAAATACAACCCAATAACTATAGGGGAAAGAAAGATGCGTAAATACGACTTGGAGGCATCCAGGTAATCTCCTAAGCTCCAAAGCATTCATAACTAGATCTGAAATATGCTCGGTCTAACCCGAGCATTGTAAGAAAATAATGCTCGGATCAGTTTGGTAAACCAGCGTTAGAAACACACATCATATGAATTTCTAATGTTATCAATCCTTCAAAAATAAAGGTATCTCGTAATACTATGCTACACATAAACATAAACGAGTTTTTACCTTACGATAACCAAATCATTTTATAGAAAATCTTCTGATATTATAGTAATGTTTAGGGTTTAAAATAAATATTGAATCATAACCAAATTTGTTACATGAATTAAATTCCAATATTATAAGTGTACAAATAAGTCCTAAAGGCACTTATTGGAGAATAGATTCCATACAATAACAAGGCACTGAGGTACCACATACCATAGTACACCTCTAGATAAAATGTACTGGGGGCTCACATGGACCCCTGCATGGCAAGACTCCCACCCTTTACTAGGTAGTACTGAATATTTCATCACCTCAGTTGCCTTGCAACCATTTTCTGAGAGCTCTCATGCACAACCAAATTCATAAATAATAATCTAGCAAGATGATGATAATACCCTAGCAGGTGTGACCCACATAGCCTTATGGGATATCCCATGTTTTAGTCATTCTCGATTGGCGAGGCTTGAGGCTACATTTTACCTTTTATATAGCAATTCCACTTGGAATGCTAACATTTCCCTCCAAGCAATAATGCAATTCCAGCATTCATCCATGCAAATTGTTCAGGATATGAACAAACCCAAGGCACTACTTCTACTCATCCCTTTTGGAATCACCCTCAGAATTAGTAGCAAATAGCCCTTGCAATTCAAAGAGCTCTATCAACAATTTCATGATCTCCTAGATGTGTTCAATTCGAACGCTTATGCTGGTTCGAAATGGTTTTCAGATAACGTATTAGATTTCGATCTCTCTGAACCGACAACAATAGCTTTAAAAACTGGCCAACTTTTGATAGTCGGTTATCTGACTATCAAACAAACAAACAATCAAATCAAAGATTTGATGTCACAAAGAAACCAAGCATGGTTAAGCACATAAGCAACCACTAAGCCTCTTAAATTAATATTTTTTAATTAAATCCACTTTATAAATTCTTGTATTAAAATAATTTTACAAAGATATGCTCACAAATCCTCTCTACTCTTTCAATACTTGAAAAATATTGATATACTTATCTCAACTGTATTAGTATACTCACAAAAGCTTTTCATTTTCAAACTTAGAAAACCTTTCTATATGCTTATATTAACAATATAAGTATATTAACAGAACTCCACATTTTCAATACTTAGAAAATACACCTATTTACATTGTCCTTATCAAAAGCCACAACATAAAGAAAAAGATGTAGATGCAGGAAGACAAAGCAGAATGTGTCAGCCATCTCCAGAAGAAGAGACCAGACTGGAGTACAAAGCCTAGGAGCTGGTCTATGCAAGCATATACTAGGGGAAACCAAGATAGTGCTATATAGAGCCTAAAGTACTCCATTAGGGGCTATATACAGGGTCACCCAAAGTATGCCTCGATACAGGCTCAATCCTACAAACAAACAACAATGCTTTAAGAAGAGCTACTACGTTCTGACCTAACATGGTGATGAATCATGAAAAGAAAGCAAAGACATTAGTAGATAAATATGATCTGAACACCAGGCAATGTTTGCATCCACTTCTCTCCATAGACTTTACCCCATAGCAGCATATACTGCCCACCACAAACAACAAAGAATTCAAACCTGAGAACAAGTCAATTTAAATTTGAATATGCCCGCCATAATTTTGGGGAAATCCTACCTCAATTCAAAATGCTCGCCTAAAATATGTTAGCGATCCAATCACATAAAACAAGAAAATGGATAAAAGATACTGGCAAAATCCAAGGGTTGAGGTGCAATAACTAGAAAGAAGATCCAACGATCCGAGTGAAATCTACCACAATAAATAGGAAAAACACTGTAGATGAAAGAGACTTTTCTTCCGACATCTTTCTTTTTTTAGAAACATTTAAGTTCTTTTGTACTAGTCACTATGGAACTCTGTAACAAATGAAATAAAAGAGGAGAAAAGAGAACTTCCCCATGGACGTAGGATTTCTTTAAATCCAAACTATGTAAATCCCGTTTCTTTTACTGTTTACATTATTAACTCAATATTCATGTTTTATCATATTTGAATCGCATAGTAGCTTAGATATGACACTTTAACAAGCAGTTAGAGTGCGGCTACAGGATTGTGTAAGCATTCAGCATCATAATCCCTACTTAATGGCAAAATTTGGGTCACTTAATTTTGCTAATTCCAAATTAGCGAAGTAGTTAACAAAAAGACAAACAACTTAACACCGGTTCAAGGAGTTAAAAGATAAAAAATTACTTCAACATCTTTTGGCGTTGGAAGGAGGACTTGAACCTCCTGATTCGTCTCCTTTTCGATTATATCTAGTAAGACAGTATGTCCCAAACTATGATTCCTAAAGATTCCATATTCCCCCAATCCAGGAAGCTCTACGTGTGGTAGCAAAGGCAGTCTCTAAACCACTCATAATCTCAAAAACCCAGAATGAGGAGGGAGATTCAATTGAGGTCCCTATAAATTCCATCTTGGCAGTATTCCAATCCTTTTTAGAACAAATGAAACCATGCATGGAAGGATTGGAAAAGACTGCAACCCTACATGTTAGTCACAAGCCACATTCACCTTATCACTCTGCAACTCATCGCCATCATTTTACAGTTGCATGGAATGTTCAATAAGGGAATGTAATGACATTCTCATTAACGGGAACAATGATGTTGGATTGAAAGTTCACACCATACCAAAAGGCGAAATCCAGGTTGATTCCAGGATTAAAACCAAGCTCGCCGGCATAAAACCTTTGTTACTAGAAAGGCAAACCCGATCCGCCAGAAGTGACAAGGACCTATGTCAGATGGTAATTCATCTCAACTCAACTCGAAGGAATACGAGATCTAACAACTCAAATCCTACGTAGAGAAATTGGCTAAAAACTGTTGACAAAATACTAGGGGAAGAATAAAAGATGGAATTTGCAACCCTTTGTATAAAATGATCATTGAAGCAAATTTTCTAGACAATTTCAAAGCCCCAACAATTGACAAGTTCGACGGGACTACCAATCCTAAGGATCACATGAGCACTTCTTAATATTTCATGGATATCCCGATGATCGGAAGGATGGCTCAATAAAAATTGCTCCCTGTCTACTTATCCGAAGCAGCATTACGTTGGTTCCAATGATACAGATTAAGAGAGATAAGGTCTTAGAGGCAGTTCTCCACTGATTTCCTAAAACAGTTCAAGATGGGAAGGGAAGCCTCTCCTAATGTTCACACCATGTCCTGTGTGAAATAAGGGAGAATAAGAGCTTGCACAATTTCATCAAGTGCTTAACAGTTTGGATAGGGGTGACCAGCGAGGAGGCATTGTTAATGGTGGCTCATGTCGAAATAAGGCGAGGAACTGCCACGTGGGAGAAAAATAGTAGAAAGTCTTATCGAAGCATGAAAGCTTTCTATAAGAGAGCAGCTGGCAACATTAGAATGGAGGAAGCTGGATCCGCATCACAGTCCTAGCGAATTTCTGCTTCTAGCAATGACCAAAAAAGAGGGGCGAATGGATATCGCCCACCGATAAAGAGAGAAAAGGAATTGAACCTCACTATAGGAATTCCCCCTCACTCGCTTTGATATGCACGTAATTGTGCATATATTTACATCCATATTTTATCTCTTTTTTATTTAAATAATCATCATATTTGGGCATTTTAACATGTTTAAAACCAAAATTCAATTATTTCCAACCATCATATTTTCATCTTCATTCAGGGGCAAAACGGCCATTTTGTGCATGTGTCAATATAAGAATTTTTACTTGGACATTTTTTGACAATTTTTATAGGAATTTGGATGCATATGGAAGAGGCTTATATGAAGATATATGCATGCACAAATGAATACAAAGGAAAGAAGAGGGAAATAATTCAAGCCATGAACATGGAGGACCCCACCCACTTATCTAAAAGTACAATTTGGAGCTAATGGACAACTAAGTGGAGGTTAAAGCTTCATGCAAAATAAATGATGGATTAATTAGTGGTTAATGGTTACTTGTTGGCCACACTTCCTAAAGGGCATTTTAGGTAGCCCCCTAAAAATAGAATTAGGGTTTTATGCATGTATATATAGCCCTCTTATGTATATGAAACCATCATCTACTCTTTCATTTTACTTAGGAAATTAAGAAATCAAAGTGTAAGCTCAATGTTCTATGAAATAAAAATGGCTTCCAAACCTCTTTCTTCTCTCTTTTCTACATGCTTTTCTTTGTTTTATTGTTAATGTTTATTTCTATGCTCTCTTTTCCTTTATGTTCATAGCTTAGATTTACATTTATGCAAGTAGTAAGTAGCTAATCTCTTTTTCTTTCTTTGCTTATTTTCTATTCTCTTTTCTTTTTAATGTTGAAATTTGTTTGTGTTTCTTCAATGCCACAAATGAGCAGCTAAACCCCTTCAATTTAGGGCTGATGAAGCTGTCAAACTTTATGTAATTTCAACATTTTTATGATGTATGATCTCTTTGTTTATGCTTCATAAATGTGAATTTTGATGTAAGTTTATACAAGTGGGTTTGATAGCTTATATTGCTTATGCAAATGAGCTATTCTTATTCAACATAAACACAATTTACATCATCATTTGCTAATTAATTTTTGATTATGAAATGAAAGTAAAAATGAAATTTGATGATCTATGTTACTAGTTACAACAGTAAATAGATCATGCTTAAAATAGTTTTTGCTTTGGCTTCTTTTTCATGAGAATAATAAGTGGTATAATTGTTGTATTATAGTTTGATGGTTTGAGTTATGTTAACTAATAACATAAACAAACCATACTTATAATAAATGCAATGATTATTTCACTTAATATCAAAGTTAGAGATCATAAATTATGTATTTGTTGATTTACAAAAATTTGGGAGTGGATTTGCCTCTAAGTTGTTCTTTAGTCTAATAGTTTTTGAATCACATTTTTCTAGTGTTAGCCTCATTTTATTTCTAATTAACAAATCATCCTCCATTTGGTTTAATTTGATTGAATAGAAGTTTAAAATAATCAATTCCCTATGGATCGACCCGTATTCGCCACGTGCTACATTTGTACACCGTGCGCTTGCGGTATAAATTTTATTTCTAAATTCGTTCGACGGTTTTCTAATCCGATAGAATTTCTGTCGACGAACAAGTTTTTGGCGCCGTTGCCGGGAAATTGTTTTGATTTCAATTTTCTATCCTTCGAATTAGTTGTTATTTGATTTTTGTGTGTTTATTTTGTATGTGTTTGCATTTTAAACAAAAAAATTGTGTGTATGTTTGTTAGATGATTTGATTTTGTGTGCTTGTTTCTTGCCATTTCAATTTGCATTTGCATTTGTATACATTTAAAAAAAAATTTTATTCCATTTCCTTTTCAATTACATTTTCCATTTACAATTTACAAAAAAACATTGTTTTGTTTTATTGTTGTTGCTTCTCTGCCTTCAACACTTTCTCTCTTCTCTGTACACAACCCTCCACATACCCATCAGCCTTCATACTTCCACCCCGACATTCACTTTCTCTGTCATATACCAAAAGTCATCTCCACATTCACTTTTAACTGCTGTGACCACTGCCCTTAACCCAAACTTCATCCAGTTCTATCTCATCATTCAACTCTCTACAAACACTGTCATCCTAAAACATACTGTCACCCCATAGCCGATTCACAGCACTTCATACTTCATATACTTCTACACCATCCTCTTACCAAACACTACCTCGTTCACCCGCTGACCTACAACCAGAGTTCAACATCAAAACCTCTTCACAACTAACCATCATCCTCCACTTCTCTGTGCAACAGTTCCCATATCCACAACAACACCATTTACAACAACATACCATATTCCTACTCCACTATCTCCACTGCTCCCTGCAACAGTACCTTCCTAAACCACTCATCACCCATCATACATAAACATCAACTGTACTGTGCACTGTCCATTGGCCAGCCTGAACCACCATTCATCGACAAACATTGTCTATAGATACTACATCTCCACCATAGCAGTTCAACCAGTCATCTCCACAAACCCGTGAGAATCACCAATACATAGTTCAATCTCCCTAGCCATCCACCTCTGTTCCATTTCCACTCCTCTGTTGACTGGCCACCATTTATTGCTCATTCAACTATATGCACACAACCGCCTAACTCTGCTGCACTTCACAATGCCACCAACATCCAGAGCGTATAACCACCAGACCACCACCCAGCTTCCATCTCTCATCTTCCTCACTTCAACCTAACTAACAGCCACAAACTGCAGGCACCTCCCTTAACTCCCCTCAAGTCGACAACTTCAACTACCACACTTACCCCTCCCTTTCAAACAACTCACTGCCGCTGCTCTGCATAAATCAACCACTTCCTGTCATATATATTCAAACTTCCTCCACAAACAACCAGTGCCTTGAACCACATCACCATAACATCACCTGACCACCCAGACTTCATACAACATTCACTGCGATTCCTAAAACACTGCACTGCCTCGCATCTTCTTCACTGCAAATTTCCTCCACCATAACCACAGTAATCACCAACCTGCACAGTTCATAAACAAAAACTCCTTGCTGCCTGTCAACAACAGTGCCATACCGACCAACTTCCTCTCCCCAAACCACCAAACTCCGGCAACATTGTCTTCTGCCTACAATCCACATCTCCAACTGTACAACCCACATCAATACAACACAAAGTCGTACACCCAAAACTACCAAACCCACTACGACTTTCAAGATCCTACCGTGAACCACCGTAACCCACCACCGCGAATCAACTCACTACACTTCCTCCATCTGACACTCGAAAAAAAACAGCAACCACAAGCCATCAACCATACGCAACTGCTTTAGATACCTACTATCAATCCAGAGCCACCGCAATCCTTCGCGACTCCACATATCATCATACACCCATTCAACCCCAAATCGAATCGAATCGCCTGCGCCTCCCTCGCTTGAACGTGAATTGAAATTGATATTGGAATACACGAGGAAGACGGTTGCGAGATTTTGATTTTACAGAATTAAAAAAAACATGAAATTGTGAATTTGGTTTTATTTTATCTTGCAATTGGAAGTGGTGAAGAAAGGTGAAGTAGCGTCGATAGAAAATGAAGCGATTAGTGGGCCGGTGTATATTGTTTGGGCCTATTTTTATAAAATCTGTTTTCCTTTGATTTTGAATTATCTTGAGTTGATTTATTCTTTTACAAAAACAAAAAACAAAAAAAAATTCGATTGTATATATTTGTTTAATTTTACTTTGTTTTATTTTGGTTAGTTTGGTTTTAGTTTTTCTTCCTGTATAAAAAAAATAACAAGTCTCAATTTGTCTTATTTTTCAATTTGTTTTGTTTTCACTTACTTGTTTTGTTGTGTTTTAGTTTCTTCTTTAATATTTAAACAGAATTTTTTTTCTTTTTTTTAAGTAAAACCCTACATTTAAGTTTCCTTTCAAAAAAACAAAAAAAAACAAAAAAAAAAGTTTGTTTAGTGAAGATTTTGAATTTTTTGGGGCTTGTGAGTGTTTGATTTTAGTGTGTCTTCTTTTGTTTTTTATTGTTTTGTTTAATTTCTACCCAAAAAAAACAATTGTCATAGAAAACTTGTTTTGTTTTGGTTCTTTTGTTTCAATAGTTTTGATTTTACTTTGTTTAGTTTCTCCTTTGATATACAAAAAAAAAAACAAATAAGTTTCTTTTTGCTTTGTTTGAAAATCTTTTGTTTTGTTTCCTTTGATTTCAACAGTTGTGTTATTTTCCTTTGTTTTATTTCGTTCGATATATATATTAAAAAAATTTGTAAATATATCTTGTTCTTCATTTCAGGTTGCCAAAGAAGAAATTCAAAAGGGAAAAGTGTTTTCCAACAAATAAACTGCTTTGCTTTGCTAAGAAAAATCGCCGCTAAAAAAAAAATATTGCTAAATAATCTACATGCTCTGGTATCGTGCACATTTCTCCTTGTTTTTTTATTGCATTGTTGGTTGCTTGCATTTGCATTTGTATATATATATATATAAAAATCAAAATCCAAAAACAAAAACAAACTTCATTTTAGTTGCATTGTAATTTCACGTTTAATTTCTGCTTTGCATTCATCTCATCTTGGTTTTCTTTTCTAAGGGCAATACCCCAATTCACATAAGGTGGGGGATTTCATCACCCTTTCCTTAGCCCACAAACGCATTTCATCATAGAATTTGACTAATAATAAAGGTTAGACATTGGACAAGGGTGTCACGAGCTCAATAAGGGCTTAATTGTATCCTCACAATTGTTTTATTTGAACGATTTTATTTCTTGGTGTCTAGGCTACGGCAGAGTAATAACCAGTCGTAAAAATTACGGTGATACGTAAATATTATACCGGTTGTTCCTCTGAAGGTACTTAAACCTTCGGCTGCATTGCTATGGTGATTCGTGGTGCACCGATAACTCCTGTCTGTTACCTGGCTGAGAAATATTTTTGTTGATTTAAGACAAAGTGTGATTGTACAATTTTGGGTTAGGAGCTACTAAGGACAACAAATTGTAGTTAAGTCTTTTGCATTCATTTAGTTGCATTAGTTCATGCATATTTAAAAAAAAACAAAAAATCCAAAATCCAAAAAAAAAACAAAACAAAATTGTAAATTTTACTTAACTTAATTTTTGATTAAAAAATTTCCTTTCCTTTGAAAATTTTCAATCAAAAACAAAAATCCAAAAAAATTTAAAATCTTTTAAGAAAAAGAAAAAAATTTGAAAATTCAAAAACAAAAAAATCAATTTCCATTTTCTAAAAACAAAAAAATCCTTTTGGTAAATATTTAAAAATTCAAAAAAAAAAAATACATAACCAAAAACATTAAAAAAAAACATTTCTTTTGAAAATAAATCTCACTTATTAAATAGTGGTCTCCCTTGTAAAAAAAATTCAAAGAAAAAAAAAGACAAAAAACAAAAACAAAAACACGTTTTCAAATCTTCTTTCATCCCTTAAACTCAATTCTAACTCCTTTCTCTTCTCGACTTTCACTTGTGCATGAGTACTTGGACTCGTGACACAACAACGAATCGTTGGACTTATGACACAACAACGAATCGTTGGACTCGCGACCCTTCTACAAACCGTTTAACTCGAACAGACGATCCTCCTGAAATAGCAAACGAAAACGCCCCTCGAACTCTTATGGATAGAATCTTTCCTGATAGAGTTTCTATTCCATCTTGCATCACGTTACCCGCCTCTACGGGTAACCATTTCGAAATCCATTCGAACCTATTGCCACGCTTCCAAAATTTGGCAATTTCGAGCACGATGATCCATACATCTTTTTGACTAAATTCGAACAAGTTTGTGCAACCATTAAACTCCAACAACTTTCTGATGACAGAATCAAACTTCGATTAATCTCATTTGCTCTTACGGATTACGTTGAAAAATGGTTGTACAGCTTACCTTCGAACTCGATTAAAACGTAGGAAGAATTTGTAAAAGCTTTCTTAGAAAAGTTCTACCCCTTGAAAAAACAAGTAGAATTCGAAACGAAATTGTAAATTTTCATCAATTCAAGGGTGAACCATTTGGAAAATATTTTGAAAGATTCAAAGAGCTTCTGATAAAATGCCCACACCATAACTTTGAAAAATGGACGATTTGCCAAATCTTATACGATGGACTCAAAAACAGCTCACGAACGATGCTCGAATCAATGTGCCAAGGCAATTTTCTTGCCCAACATCATGATGATGCTTGGCAATTTCTTGAAAACCTCGCTGAAAAGTCGTTCCAATGGGAACGCTCGAATGAAAAATCAATCTACTCACGATCGAGTGCAAACTCGATAGGATCTTCTGTTGCTTTGGAAGCTAAGATCGACGCAATGATTAAAAAATTCGATAACGTTTTCTCATCGAATCAAATGAGCCAAGCTTCCCAACCGATGTGTTATAAATGCAATGATCCAAATCATATAGCCGATCAGTGTCCTAACTCTATCGAACAAATCAATGCTTTTAGTAAAGCCAAAAACGATCCGTTTTCTCCAACGTACAACCCTGGTTGGAGAAATCATCCGAATTTTGCGTGGAGCCAAAACAATCCCAACATGAATACAATTCGTCCCAATTTTCAAGCATTTCCGAATAATGTTTCGAATCCTCCCTTTCAGCCTAATAATTTTCAACCAAACCTTGCGGGCCCGTCTCATAATCAACCACAACAACCAAATTTTCCACCAAATTCTGCTCATCCTCCACAAGACGATAAATGTTTAACTTCGCTTAAGAAAACTCTTGAAACGTTGGCTAAGGCAACCACTCAAAGCCTTCAATCAAACAGCAATTTGCAAAATTTATTGACTTCATATATGCAAAACACAAACCAATCGATTGCAAAACTCGATATGCAAATGAGTCAATTAGCCACGTCTGTAAGTGAACGTGAACGAGGAACATTCCCAAGCCAGCCCCTTCCAAATCCCAGAAATCAAAACGCAAATTCAAATCAAGCCCATGTTGTTCAAGATAGCAATGTCACCCAGTTGAATGCTATCACAACTCTCCGTTCTGGTAAACAAATCGATAATCAAGTCGTTAATCCAAATGATTTACCGGAAACTTTTCACGACGCTTCTAAAACAACGAACGACTCAGAACAGAACGTGGAGCCAAACGTCGAATCGAACGACAATCAAAATTCTTCTTCTACTACTCGAGTAGACCCGCCTACCGAGTATCGTGTTCCATTTCCACATCGTCTTCAACCAAAGAAACACTCTGACCAAATGGAAAAGATGTTGGAAATTTTTAAACAAGTAAAAGTGAACATCCCGCTTCTTGACATCGTTCAGCAAGTCCCCACTTACGCAAAATTTCTTAAGGACTTGTGCACCCAAAAGCGACACACTTAGGTACCCAAAAAAGTCTTCTTAGCCGCTAGTTTGAGTGAAGTCTTGTCCCAATCCATGCCCGTTAAATACAAAGATCCTGGTTGCCCTACGATATCGTGTACAATTGGAGACAAGACGATTAACAAATGTTTGATAGACTTAGGCGCGAGTGTCAACTTGATTCCATACTCCGTGTACGAACAATTAGGCTTAGGTGAGCTCAAACCCACGAAAATTACGCTTCAATATGCCGATCGTTCCATTAAGATGCCCGTGGGAGAAATCGAAGACGTGCTCATTAGAGTATGGCAATTTATATTCCCCGTTGACTTTATCGTTCTTGAAACACAACCCGTGACGAATCCCTCGATTCAAATTCCGTTGATTTTAGGCCGACCATTCTTAGCCACCTCAAATGCCTTAATCAATTGTCGTAACAGATCAATGAAAATATCTTTTGGAAATATGACTTTGGATCTTAATATTTTCAATCTTGAAAGCCAATCGAATGAACCTTGTGACCAAACGTTGGAAGTTTGTGCAATTCACGAAAATGTTGAAAACGAAACATTTGATCTTAACGATGAACGTGAGGCCGAGTATGAAAAATTGTTTCACAAAATTCCCAAGGATATTGAATACACTCTTCCTTTTGAATCGCTTCCAGTTGAGTCCGAATCTCAACCCAATTCTTCGATCGAAAAAATTCCAAAGTTGGACCTCAAACCGCTTCCTGACCACCTTAAGTACGCATACTTAGGTGAAAATGAAACTTGTCTTGTCATCATTTCTAACAATCTTTCTCTTGACCAAGAAGCTTCTCTTCTCTCTATCCTTTCGATAAATAAGGAAGCAATGGGATGGTCGATTTTCGATATAAAAGGAATTAGTCCCGCTCTGGTTCAACATCGCATCCATTTAATCGATGATGCCAAGCCTGTTCGTGACGCGCAATGAAGGCTTAATCCAAAAATGAAGATGCGGTGCGTGATGAAATTCTTAAACTTCTCGACAACGGAATCATTTACCCAATCTCCGATAGTTCATGGGTTAGCCCAATTCACGTTGTACCGAAAAAGTCCGGGCTAACCGTTGTCAAGAATGATTCAAACGAGCTTATTCCAACCCGTACTCAAACGGGTTGGCGTGTTTGCATTGACTATCGAAAACTAAATGCCGCAACACGTAAAGACCACTTTCCTTTTCCTTTCATTGACCAAATGCTCGAACGTTTAGCCGGCCATGAATTTTACTGCTTCCTTGATGGTTATTCTGGCTATAACCAAATTCCAATCGCTCCCGAAGATCAAGAGAAAACGACTTTCACATGTCCATTCGGTACTTTTGCTTATCGACGTATGCCATTTGGACTATGTAACGCCCCTGCAACTTTCCAACGATGCATGGTTGGCATCTTTTCCGACATGATTGAACACTTTCTAAAAGTTTTTATGAACGATTTCTCTATCTTTGGTGATTCTTTTTCCCAATGTCTACATCACCTCGAGTTGGTTCTGAATCGATGTAAAGAAAAATATTTGACTTTGAATTGGGAAAAATGCCACTTTATGGTCAAACAAGGCATAGTCCTTGGACATATCATCTCAAATAAAGGCATTGAGGTAGACAAAGCAAAAATAGATGTCATTGCAAATCTACCCATTCCCAAATCTGTTAAGGACATTCGATTATTTCTAGGACACGCTGGCTTTTACCGTCGTTTTGTGAAAGACTTTAGCAAAATCGCCCGTCCTTTGACGACCCTTCTTGGAAAAGACGTTCCTTTCGATTTTAACTCTGATTGTATCTCTTCTTTTGAACTTCTTAAGAGCGAATTCATTTCTGCCCCAATCATTTGCGCACCCAATTGGGATCTTCCTTTCGAAATAATGTGTGATGCTTCGAACTTTGCCGTTGGTGCTGTCTTAGGACAACGCATCAACAAGATCCTTCATGTCATTTACTATGCGAGTATGACCTTGAACGATGCTCAACTCAACTACACAACAACCGAAAAAGAGCTTCTAGCTGTCGTTTTTGCGCTTGAAAAGTTTCGACCTTACTTGATAGGTTCACACATTACGGTTTACACTGACCATTCTGCGCTTCGATATCTCTTCGCTAAAAAGGATGCTAAATCCCGTTTGATTCGTTGTATCCTTTTACTTCAAGAATTTGACCTTACAATCAAAGACAAGAAAGGATCCGATAATGTCATAGCCGATCACTTGTCTCGTCTTTCGAACGCACCATCTCCTTTGCCAATCAATGAAAACTTCCCAGATGAACAACTTCTTTCAATTTCGATCGATCCATGGCACGTTGATATAGTGAACTACTTAGTCACTAAACAAACTCCCTCATCTTGGTCCAAACCAGACAAATGCAAATTTATGTCCCAAGTGAAATACTTCTATTGGGACGATCCATACTTATTCAAATATTGTTCTGACCAAATCATCCGACGTTGCATTCCGGATAATGAAATAAGGAGTGTTCTTTCGTTTTTCCACGATCAAGCGTGCGGTGGACATTTCGGTGCTCAAAAAACTGCGGAAAAAGTGCTTCAGTGTGGTTTCTATTGGCCTTCTCTTTTCAAAGACTCGTTTGAATTTTGTAAAACTTGTGATCGATGTCAAATGCTTGGACGAATTTCTCGACGAGATATGATGCCTTTGAACCCCATTCTTACGATCGAAATCTTTGATGTATGGGGTATCGACTTTATGGGGCCTTTTCCTAGTTCTTTTGGAAACTTGTATATCCTTCTCGCTGTCGATTACGTTTCAAAACGGGTCGAAGCCGTTCCTTGCAAAACCAATGACCACAAAATTGTTGTGAAATTTCTCAAAGAAAACATCTTTCCGAGGTTCGGCACACCTCGCATAATAATCAGTGATAACGGAACCCATTTTTGCAACCGTTCTTTTGAAACTTTAATAAAAAAATACTCAATAACCCACAAGTTATCCACTTCGTATCATCCTTAGACTTGTGGCCAAGTTGAAGTTTCAAATCGACAAATAAAACAAATCTTGGAGAAAACTGTCAATAAAAATCAAAAAGATTGGTCTCGGAAATTGACCGACGCACTTTGGGCTTACCGTACTGCTTTTAAAACTAACCTTGGGATGTCCCCATTTCATTTAGTTTACGGTAAAGCTTGGCATTTACCCGTTGAAATTGAACACAAATCATTGTGGGCAATAAAAAACTTAAACTTGGATCATGAAAAAGCTGGCGAAAATCGAAAACTACAACTCAACGAAATAGAAGAACTTAGGAATGACGCGTATGAAAATGAGAAAATTTACAAAGAAAGAACCAAAGTTTTTCATGACAAGTCAATCCTAAGGAAAAAAATTTCGCCTAACCAAAAAGTTCTTTTATATGACTCGAGACTTTATTTATTCCCTGGGAAACTTAAATCAAGGTGGACTGGACCATTTGTGGTACGAACTGTTTTTCCACATGGTGCCATAGAAATAGAAAACCCAAAGGATGGATCGATTTTCAAAGTCAACGGTCATCGGTTAAAACCCTTCTTGGAATTTTCCGGTAACCAAGAGGAGGAGCTCATGATCCTTCATGAGCCAAGCTACGTCTAGTAAGAATGTTAACCCCATTTTGTAAATATGTACATATTTTTCCCCGTTACACTCATTATATCATGCATCGACTGTGGGGACACAGTCAAAATTAAGTGTGTGGGGAGTCTCATTTTCATTTTTTCTTTTAGTTTTCTTGGCATTTTCGAATTTTCATTTTCTTCAAAAAAAAACTCAAAACTCCTAAATCTCAATACCATTTTGATTTATTTTTGAAGAAACACTATGGGATAAGTATAAGTTTTGGTTAATAAATTAAAACTTTCGAAAATTTATTTGTCTTAACAAAAATAAAAATGAAGTTTGATTACAAATAACAATGGTTTTACTAGTTTATAGGAAGGTTCATCTATGTTAATTATGAAGTATGTTCTAATTGAATTTTTTTTTAAAAGTGGTAAATTTAAAGTAAAGGATATAAAATTTTTGTCTTCTAGGTTAAATGGTTCTAAGATGATTTTGCAAAACTCTCTCTCTCTTAAATATATATATATATATATATATATATATATAAAATACAAAATAATAACATCTACAGTATTCACTCTCATTTAAAAGTCCTCACAGTTATGCATGGGTGAATTACTTGGAATCTTTGATTATGTGCTTTCATACTCATTTAAAAGTCCTCACGGTTATGCATGTATGGAACACATACAAAAAAAAACAGACTTAATAAAAACCACCTATGGTCGATAGGTGTATGCATGAAAGTGTGTGCACTCGCCATGCTCTATACTCCCATCACATAAGCCCGAAAGGCAGTGCATGGGTGGTATATCTGGCCTCAGTTTACCTGAGCTAGGTGTGTAATTTTTCTTGCAAATAATGAGAGAACAAGCAATTGAAATCCTAGCACTATTTTAACTTGTTTGATTTAACTTGTTATTGAAAAGAAATGAAAATACCACTTTAATAAACTTTGATAATCAACTAAGGATCCATTTCATAATTATATTGTGTTATCAACCGAAACAACTAGCCAAACTATGGTCTATCTGTTATGACAACTTGATTTTTATTGGAAATTTTGACGAGTAAAAATTTTCAAAACAATGACCAAAACTTGTATTTAACTTATTCGTGTCAATTTAAAAATAAATCCTTCATTTGTAAATATTTCCAAAAACTCGCATTCATCTCTTTGTAAATAAATCTTGCATTTTGTAAATATTTTCATCCTGCATTTGGATTTTATGGGTAGTATCCGCTGAAAACCCTCAAGAGACAACACTCGTCCTATTAGGGACACCCAGAGGTTTAACGACTTGTTGCATACGCTCAATGCAATCGTACTCCCTACGAAAATGGATTTATCTTAGTTTTCCTTTATTCGAGGATGAATAAAAAGATAAGTGTGGGGGTATTTGATATGCACGTAATTGTGCATATATTTACATCCATATTTTATCTCTTTTTTATTTAATTAATCATCATATTTGGGCATTTTAACATGTTTAAAGCCAAAATTCAATTATTTCCAACCATCATATTTTCATCTTCATTCAGGGGCAAAACGGTCATTTTGTGCATGTGTCAATATAAGAATTTTTACTTGGACATTTTTTGACAATTTTTATAGGAATTTGGATGCATATGGAAGAGGCTTATATGAAGATATATGCATGCACAAATGAATACAAAGGAAAGAAGAGGGAAATAATTCAAGCCATGAACATGGAGGACCCCATCCACTTATCTAAAAGTACAATTTGGAGCTAATGGACAACTAAGTGGAGGTTAAAGCTTCATGCAAAATAAATGATGGATTAATTAGTGGTTAATGGTTACTTGTTGGCCACACTTCCTAAAGGGCATTTTAGGTAGCCCCATAAAAATAGAATTAGGGTTTTATGCATGTATATATAGCCCTCTTATGTATATGAAACCATCATCTACTCTTTCATTTTACTTAGGAAATTAAGAAATCAAAGTGTAAGCTCAATGTTCTATGAAATAAAAATGGCTTCCAAGCCTCTTTCTTCTCTCTTTTCTACATGCTTTTCTTTGTTTTATTGTTAATGTTTATTTCTATGCTCTCTTTTCCTTTATGTTCATAGCTTAGATTTACATTTATGCAAGTAGTAAGTAGCTAATCTCTTTTTCTTTATTTGCTTATTTTCTATTCTCTTTTCTTTTTAATGTTGAAATTTGTTTGTGTTTCTTCAATGCCACCAATGAGTAGCTAAACCCCTTCAATTTAGGGCTGATGAAGCTCTCAAACTTTATGTAATTTCAACATTTTTATGATGTATGATCTCTTTGTTTATGCTTCATGAATGTGAATTTTGATGTAAGTTTATACAAGTGGGTTTGATAGCTTATATTGCTTATGCAAATGAGCTATTCTTATTCAACATAAACACAATTTACATCATCATTTGCTAATTAATTTTTGATTATGAAATGAAAGTAAAAATGAAATTTGATGATCTATGTTACTAGTTACAATAGTAAATAGATCATGCTTAAAATAGTTTTTGCTTTGGCTTCTTTTTCATGAGAATAATAAGTGGTATAATTGTTGTATTATAGTTTGATGGTTTGAGTTATGTTAACTAATAACATAAACAAACCATACTTATGATAAATGCAATGATTATTTCACTTAATATTAAAATTAGAGATCATAAATTATGCGTTTGTTGATTTACAAAAATTTGGGAGTGGATTTGCCTCTAAATTGTTCTTTAGTCTAATAGTTTTTGAATTGCATTTTTCTAGTGTTAGCCTCATTTTATTTCGAATTAACAAATCATCCTCCATTTGGTTTAATTTGATTGAATAGAAGTTTAAAATCATCAATTCCCTGTGGATCGACCCGTATTCGCCACGTGCTACATTTGTACACCGTGCGCTTGCGGTATAAATTTTATTTCTAAATTCGTTCGACGGTTTTCTAATCCGATAGAATTTCCGTCGACGAACACGCTTCCTTGGACAGATATTTGAAATTACCAAAGATCAACTAGCATATGACATGCCGAATAAAGGGAAGAAACCCAAGAGGAACAAATGCGGAGCATATTGCAGATTCTATAGAGCAATTGGCCATCGCACTAATAATTGTAGACTCTCGAATAAGAGATTGAAAGATCAATCAAGAAAGGTTATTTGAGTAGTTTCCAAAAGGAGCATGGAGAGAGTAGAACAAACAATCTAATTCCAGACCTAAACGAACATCAAGTTGGATACCCATCAAATATAATAGCTTTAATTTATAGGGGACCACACCTTGTTGGTGGAAGTAAGAAGGCATAGGAGAGGTATGTATAAGAAGCCAAATCCCAGAGGCATTCTTCCATGTCAAACAACAACCTACCGCTGAGATAACCTTCACAACTGCAGATGCAGTAGGGGTTATGTTCCCACATTAGTACATACTCATCATTATAGTACAGATATCAAATTGTACCATGAAAATGGTCTTTTTTGAAATGGGAACTTCGGTAAATGTCACTTTCAAATTATCTTATAATCAGATAAAGTTACCATCCAAGATCCTGAAGCCCAATTCTGAAATGATCTTTGGCTTCAATAACGCTATAATTGTTCCTGTAGGCTACTGGTCATAGTTGGAAAAAGCCTATTAAACAAGTCATTCTATCCGAGTCTTTTAATCATCGATAAGCCTTCACCCTACAATGCCTTTTGGGAAGACTTTCTTTGGTTGATATGGGGGCAATCATTTCCCAGAAAGAGTTGCTCATGAAATTTAGCACCCCAGTGGGGATAGGATCTGTCAGTGGTGAACAGTTTTTAGCTAGGGAATTATATCATGTAACTTTTAACTCTAGCAATAAAAATGTTTCGAACTATCCTATTGTTTCTTCTAATAATGGCAATAGCACAACCACGATTAAACCTAAGCATAAAATCGTGGCTATATCAAACACACAAGCTGAACCACAACTAGAAGCTTTGTACCTCTATAACCCAACAAAAGGCGAAAGAGAACATATATGCACATGATCAACACTGAGGAGTATAATTTGGTTTATGTGTCGTATTTCTCTAAAGAGACACAGATGCAGGCATCTTCAACAAACTCACCCCCGAAAGTAGAACCGAAAAGTGAGATAGATCCCAAATTAGGAGCAACAAATATGGAATCAAAATCAGTAAATGATAATAGGGCATGCAAATAGATCCAAAAGATCCCACAAAGGTGCTAAAAATAGGAAAGAACCTTAGTACAAAAGCCGGAACGAGTTAATAACTTCCTAAAACGATCATCAGATGTGTTTGCTTAGACCTATTCAGGCATGGTGGGGAATAGACCCATCTGTCATTTGTCATGTACTTAATATCGACCCATATGCACACCCAATCGGATAGAAATGAAAAACTCTAGACCAATAAAGATACAATGCTTTGCATGAGGAAGTTAAGAAACTAGAAGAGAACAGATTCGTTAGGGAAGTATACTATCCTAAGTGGATCGCCAATGCAGTATTAGTGAAAAAGCCCAATGGGAAGTGAAGAACTTGCATATACTTCACTAATCTCAACAAGGCCTGCCCAAAGGATAGTTTCCTTACCAAGAATCGACCAGTTAGTAGATGCGACTAGTGGACATAAATTATTATCGTTCATGGATGCTTGTTCAGGTTATAATCAGATAGCTATTTTTGAACTGATTAGGAACACACTGCCTGTGTAACAGATAAATAGTTGTACTACTACAAATTCATGCCATTTGGACTTAAGAATGCAGGCACTACTTAACAGAGATTAGTAAACACTATGTTTACCGAACAGATTAGAAAGAATGTGGAGGTGCATGTGGATGATATGTTAGTTAAGTCAAAGGCCGCCTCAAATCATGTTAAAGAATTAGAGCAGACCATCGCAGCTTTAAGGTAGTATCGCATGAAATTGGATCCTCTAAAATGCACTTTTGTTATCCAATCGGCCAAGTTTCTTGGATATATAGTAAGTACCTGAGGAATCGAAGCGAACCCCGAGAAGATGATGCTATAAAAAAGAAGAAAATCTTGGAGAAAGCGAAAGATCTAATGAACCTAAATGGTAGAATAGCATCTCTTAGTAGATTCATATATAAGCTATAGAAAAACGCATCCCATTCTTCGACCAAGTAAAGAAGGGATGCAATTTTGTATGGACCGAGGAATGCGAAGAAACGTTCTAGAGTCTAAAAAACCATTTGGTCAACACTCCAATATTGTCGAAGCCAATAACAAGTGAGGATTTGTATACCTATTTAGATGTAACTAATAAGTCTATTGGTACTGCAGTGATACAAGAGGATAAGGGATACAGATGCCTATCTATTTTACAAGCAAGCGATTGTCAAAGACAGAGCTGAAATACTCAGTTGTCGAAAAGCTCGCGTACAATTTGCTTCTTACAGCCAAAAAGCTATGGCCCTACTTTCAAGCACATCCCATCCAAGTTTTTACATATAAACCTCTTAGGAAAATACTACAAAAACTAGAGACATCGGGTTGTTTACTAAAGTGGGCTATGGAGATCAGCCAATATGACAAAACCATTGTCCTAGGAAGGCCATCAAAGGTCAAGCACTTGCCAATTTCATTGCAGAACACGTTACCGACTTTGCACCAAGTAGAAGAAAAAGCAAGCATCCCATAGTTCTGGCACCTGTTTATGGATGGAGCGTCCGAAAATAATGTATTGGTTACACCGAACAGGAAAAAGTCATACGGGGTAGTGCATCTCGGTTTCAGTGCAACCAATAATGTAACAGAGTATGAAGCTCTCCTAGCAGACCTGCAAATGGCCCATGCGATGAAGGTAACACATGTCAATGTTCAAATTGATTCTCAGTTAATTGTCAATCAAGTGCAGGGCAATTATCAAGCAAAGGAACCCATCTTAGCTAAATATGCAAAGTTTCCAAGGAATTGCTAGAACAATTCGGGCATGCTGAGATAGAAAAAATCCCCTGTGAAAGCAACTCATCTACGTACTCTTTAGAAAAACTGGCCAGTACTAAAATGGCCCACAAAATAAAGGTGGTGCCAATCGAGTATAAAGCAGAGCCAAGCATACCCAAGTCAAATCAAATACTGGTTTCGAACAGAGCCAAGTAAACTAATGCTCGAGATTAGCTGCCCCTATTGCATTCCACTAGTTCATTGCTGGCCCTTGAAGTTATCGGAAAGCTAATCACCTTTTTATAACATCATCCATCTCTAAGTCATTGAATATTCTCTCATAGGTATCAAGCCAATCCTACACTTCCATCGCCAAATAAGTTCTTTGGTCGCTTGCATAGGAGCATCACTACCAATAGCTACAATACGATTATAACTTGGGCATTCTGCATTATACCCGCCATTATGACATAAAACATCGCTTGAAAGTCAAGGTTAGCAACCCCCAAGCTCGCTCTTGTTTTGACTACAGAGGCGGAGTACCTAGCAGTATTCCTTCTTTGATGATTCATCCTTCAATATGCAATAAAGACGATAAGTCTCCCTATAAGAAACCCTATTTAAGTAGTACTCATGTTCTATGTAGTTAATATTAGATAATATCGTTGATATATCGCCGATATATATCATATCGCTCTTAAGCCGATACTTTCTCAAAATATTGCTTAAAACATCATTACCGATATACCATCCGATATTTGCCGATATATCGCTGTGAATTTAGTGCAAATTACCCAATATTTTTTAAGAATATCGTTCATGTGTTGGAGAAAATGTATTTATAATAATATAATAAAAATACCATCACACTCTCTGCGTTTAATCTTTTATATGGTGAATGAAAACATCTAGTCTAAATTAGAAATTCCAATTCCTTAATTTTTTGTTTTAACCATACAGTTATAGTCTTTTACATTAGTACTTCAATTAAGAAAGCACTACTTAGTCCATTATTTTATATATTTTATTTTCCATGAAAACCTCACCGCTACAAACAAGATCATGAAAGAGCCACTTCTCTTTTTAGTTGTTTTTTGTTCGCTATCTCTAATTGGTAAGTTAACTTATGAAAATTAATTTTATTAGTTATTATCATGCACCAAGAACTAAAAGTTGAAGAGCAGTAAAGTTATATATTTAACATATCAATAAGGATGAGCTAAAGTAGCAATTGACATCAAGTCAATATTGCTTATTAGACAAATTAAGTGAAAATGAAAATGACGAAACTATA
This sequence comes from Allium cepa, assembly GCA_030765085.1. NCBI lineage: Eukaryota > Viridiplantae > Streptophyta > Magnoliopsida > Asparagales > Amaryllidaceae > Allium > Allium cepa. Next base: position 257,080,515 of record CM060929.1, read on the forward strand.
AGTATGAAAATTTTAGGAAACTAGTATAAATGAGTAGATGACTAAAGAAGCACTGTACATAATACCTAAATGAAGAAATTAATAGAGATGTACAACATACAAATTTCTCGGTTTCTATTAGCATATATTAAGATTTGTATTTGATAGAATACATCAAATGGATTTTTTATGTAACTGTATGCAATTAATCTTCGATAGTAATTTGGCATTATTTATCAAAATATTTGAAAACTTAACATATATATAACATTATAAGATAGTACAATATCATTTATAACATGTTCTATACATGCCCGATATTTTACCAGTATTATCCGATATTATCACGATATTTTAAAATATCTCATATCGATACTTAACCGATATGTACCCGATACCGATATTAGCTACTTAGCTCATGTGCAATGCGACTTATATACTATATACTACTGTATAGTTTTGTATATCATAATATATAACAAGTACGCACTCTTATACACACACACTCCCTCTCTCTCGATCCAATCTAGGGTGAGAACCCTACCCTATCTCTATTGGATCACGGCATCCCTTGGGTTAAACAATGCAACTTAAGCTCTGATATCAAATATGACAATCGCTCTACACCACCGACACCTGATAATTTGATAACATGCGCTGTAGTAGTGCTTGGCCAATGTGGAGCGATCATCAAGGGTTCGTAAAGTAAATAAACAATCACATCATAGAACTTGTCGTATAGTGCATAGAATAAAAAATAATAGTAAATATATCGACATAAAATATGTAACAACTTGGATTTTTAGGTTGATTAAATAAAATAAATAATGATTCAAATTGGAAATTTAAATAATTAATTTGGAATTTATATTCTTGTATAAAAGATGATTTGTTTTATAATAGTTAATTCTAAATAATTATGAAATTAGAAAATGAAGGAATTTTCTAAAGTATTAGATTACTTTAAAATCATTATTTGGATTTTGTTCCAATTTTTGTAAATAAATTTAATTATTTTTTAATTGGTTCCTACATTAAAAGTGTTAAGTTCCCCTTTTTAGATCATTATCGAAATTTATCTCAAATAAGATAAATAAGAAGTTAACTAGTAGAGTTGGGTTTTATTCTTAAAATTATTGTTGAAAAGAGTATTTTAAGCTTTTAAATTATTATAAGAGTGCTTTTGGTTAACTAAAAGAAATTGGTTTTTGTTTAAATAACAAATGCAGTTAGTGCCTTATTAGGTTTATAATGTAGTCGACCCCATTTAAGAGAAGTTTTATATCTCCTTTTCTATCACCTATACGTTTATTCTCTACGCAACAAACAAAAACCAAAACCTCATTTGTCCCTCTTTGTCAACCTAGGGCCAGAATTCATAGTTTAATTCCTAGAAATTCTAGAATATTCCTAAATAATCAAAGTAAGTTTTCTTAGCCCTAATTTATCTTATAGACCTGCTAATTTTAGTTACAATGTTTGATCTCTGGTTGTTCCCTTCTTTTGGTTAGGGCATTCTAAGTTTTTGGTTGAAATTGTTGAATTGTGGGAGTTTAACACACTATTTCAAGGAATTCAAGGTGAGTTAATCACTCAAAAGACCTATCTATGTCTAATTACTACTTTGTAATTTCATGTTGCATGATTGATAATTGAAGTGCTGATTCTAATATTTTTAGGTTGCAAAACTACGCTTCATCCTTTGTTAAACTCTTATATTGTAAATCAATTTCACTCTCTTTTCTATTTTTAGATTAATTTGATCATTTTTCATAAGAATGCATGTGTATTTTGGAGCCTTTATAACAAGTTTTAAATGTCGAAACGTGAAGTAGTCATGTAGTAGATTAAACGTGTCGTTGGTGGCAAGAAGAACACTTAGAACTCACGTCCTAGGCATCCCACTGGTCGATCGGTCATTGATGACTGATTGATCGGTCAAGCACCTAGAATGTGACTTCTAGGTGTTGTTTTCTTCTTCCCCACTAGTTGTTTGAAACCCATTTCCTTCTTGCTTTTTTTGGTGATTCACGGTGCCTCGTTTTACAATTTTATGAGATTAGTTCTCTAATTGTTAATGGTTTTTAATCCAATGATTTGCGAAGTTGTTTATATATAAATCTAATTAATATATATGGTTTGAAAAGAAATTTAGAAAAAGATATTTTATTATAATATACCGATTTTGAATTATATTTCCATATAAATCCAATTCCTTTCGTAAATGATTTCAAAAAGTAAATTATATACATATACATATATTGAGTACAATTAGTGGAAACAGTTTCATGGATTTAAAAGAATGATTTCAAAATATAAACCTGTACTATTCTAAATAAAAATATGGATAACTATATACGGCTTTTGAAAATTAGTTTGTTGCACTATATTGTGTTTATGGAATTTTTTGAACAACTATAGAGATATAAATATGTTTTGATATTTATTCAAATTTATAAGTTTATATTATACATATATATAGTTGAATAATAAATGATTTTACGGATTTAAAATAAGAAGTTTGAAAGTAATAGATAAATAAGGTGCTTTAGAAGTCATTTTCTATATGATTAAAAGTTTATTATTCACTTTCAAGACCTTAAACTCTTATTGAATCTTATAGCGCTTAGCCTTTAGCTATTTTATGCTATTTTGGGAATTATTGTGTTATTTATGGGTTTATTGCTTCTTTCGATTTTTGCCTTTATTTGAATGAGAAATTTAATTAAAAGATTTAGCAATACAAGTGGTATGGAACATTTGTATTGCTCTATCGATTAATTATTGGACTTGTTCGATTGGATATTTACTCGAGTGGGATTTACAATCATTTAGTAAATATTTAAGTATCGCAAAGTGGTTATAGGACATTGGGAGAAACTCATTTACTTACTAATCTAAAGTCGATTACACTTATCGAGTGGAGTTTACTAACATATAGTGGATATTTGAGTAAGCCCGAGTGGTTATAGGGAATCGGTCGTTACTCGAATTATTACTATTTGGAAGTATATAACAATTATTTTGTCGAGTTTTCATACTCGTCCTTAGGAGATCTATTTTATATGGATTATATGGGTTATCAGGCCCATCTCGGGATATTCGTCTACAAACAAGTTTAGACTTGCGATTTTCTCACCTCTAATGTTGGGGGACGAAGTGTGTGTCTCATGTATTCATTTGCGAAGTGCTTTCCTATACTACTATCTTATGAATTAACTTGCGATGTGCTTGTCTTATTAGATGTGTAAAGTGCATGTCAATCTGTGTTAGCACACGAAGTGCATGTGTATTATTTTAGCTTACAAAGTGCATGTGTTTGTTTGACTTACGATGTGCTTGTCTTTGTGTCTTATAATTTATGACTTGCTTTTATGCTAAGTTATTTTGGTTTTGACTCGCTTTCAAGTAGTGTATATTTTCTAGAGTTAACTTTCTTTATGCAGCCTTTTGTATACTTGAGTTTTCGAAGTTATTTTTCCTTATCACCATATTTGAGATGATTGTCGCTGATGTGCATGAGAGTATTTAATGAAATAATGATTTAGTATTGATGTTTTATTTGCATATGGCATATATTACATAGGTTTGATCATGCCTTGTGTTTTATGAAAATTTATTAGTTAATGATTTCATGGTGAGACTTTTCAATGTTTAGTGTGATACACTATTTGGGTTTATCTTTCATGCTATGCATTCTTATTACTATAAATTCTCATATTTTAGATATTTAAAGATAGTCTGACCTGTTTATGTTAAAACAATCAGGTTATACCGAGACTTGACAGGTATAGGGATTCAGTGGCTTTGGATTAGGCCTAGGTAGATTAGCTATATGGAGTAGTAACTTTTTAATTGAGTTCCCTTTTTAGATGTTAGCCTTGTTAATAAACTTGTGTTATACTTAGCTATGGTATTACTTTAAGATGACTTGTATATTCTTATAGACCTATCATAGTTCATGTAAGCATATTTTTGTATATGTAAGTCTTACATATCATTTTATAGACTTACACTTTAAAGAAGTAATTGATATGTTTTTTCCATTGCGGCGTTTTGTAACAACCTAGAATTTCGGTCCATGGATTTTGAATCTTTGATTAATTTTAATATTGAATAATGTGGGTTTAAAGTTAAATAAGTTGAGTTAGATTATAGAGATTATTAAAATATGTGAATTGGTAATTTTAATAATTGAGTAGTGATTTTAAATGACAAGATTCTGAACTAAATACTAATTAAATGGGGTTTTAAATGTTTATATCTTGAATTCAATTGGAGAGAGTTATTTAAAATATTTGAATTTGTGAACTAAAGATATTTGAATGGTTATTCAAATATCTAGATTTTAAATTTGATATTTATTTAGGTGATTTAATGGTCTTATATTAACTTCTTCAATTGATAAATAATAATGGTGAATTCATTTTGTAAATTTATTTACAGCAATAAATAGTTCGAATAAATAACCAGAAAATTAAGTTTCAATATGATGATTCGATTTTTATTGAAGTATCTTTAATTTAATTTATTTGATTTTTTCCATAATTTTTAATTTGGAAACTATTTAAATTAATATTTTGATGGTTTATCGGCAAATGACAGTATTTTTGTGATTTTTCAGAATGCAGTAACTAATGTATATTATTCTTGTTGAGAGGCCGTGTTGTTGTTCTAAGTGTGACCATACTTTTGTTTTGTCATTTGCAGCCCATAACGAACATAAATCTATGCAGCAAAATGACAATAAATTAAAAAAAAAATAACATAACTCAATCATTTTTGTACAACAACTCACATTTTTGTCTCCCCTTCTACCATTCTTTTCATCATAACAAGAAATAATGGCCAATCCTTTTAAATTCAAATTCAAATTATATATTTATCTAAAAATCATGAAATCGGTTCCTGTGAATTTGTTTTATCGAGATCTTCGTATCCATGCTAGTTTGGATATGCACGGCAGTGATTGGGATACTTGACTTTGAAAGGTTGATGCTAGGGTTTAGGGATTGAGGAGATATAGGAGGCGTTAGGCAAACCTAAGGACTTGGTTGCTTTTCTCATAATAAGTAGTGGTGGTGGCGAGATCTTGGGGTATGTGATGCTTGGATGTTGGCTGCATCTCTTGTACGGACAAAAGTGGATCGTCTAGATAACATTCGTGTAGAAGAAGTCAGCCATAAGTTCATGGGTCAAGGTGATGCTCTTCATGAAGAGAAGGCTAATGGAACTAACCAGGAGCGATTTCATAGAGGAACGACCTTGGAAGGAGATGGTGAAGTGGTGGCCATGGTGTCTGGGTTGCATCTATTGTGCATGATCTTGAATATATGAGGGTAATTAAGTAATTAATATATAATTAATGGAACTTAATTATTTAATAATTTATAAAATTCATAACTCGTTTATACAAGGTCCAAATCGAAAGCGGCCAGTCGTGTTGGATTCATGGTGACATATCTACATAATGGAATTGTATTGGTTGAGATTAGAGCTTGTAGAATATTAAGCTAAATTCGAACGCTATTTGATTCTAGACGAAACTGAAACGTTTCGGTGATAACTGGAATTTTCGGTAGTACAACTCACCTCTTTTGATAAATCAGTATGTTATATAGTAGATAAATTTTATTGTTTGTGTTTGGTTGAAATGATTGGTTTTATGCTTGGATGTTTTAATTAGTTGATTGTCTGTTTTTGATGAATTATCGCTTTTAAAAAAACGATCAATATAAGAAATCATTTGTAGGGAATTCATCTAACGTGCAGGGATTTGTAGAAGGATCCAATGTTATTCCTCGCCATTGTTAATCTAATTTCTATTATATTCCTATTATATGAATAGTTGAATTGTTGAATATCAAAAATGATTGTTGACCCTATTAGTTATGACATAGTTATATGTTCAAATTTTACCTCTATAGTGATAAAAATCAATAATAATATTGGTTAAGTGCTTTAGGTGGATATTAGCCTCAATTTAATATTTTAAAATATAATTAATTTTCATTTGGTTTGAAATTGGTTTATGGATTCAGAGAATGACTTTAACTTCGACTTTTGGGTTTTCTGGAACATCTTGTTTAAAATGGATTTTGGAACTTCTCTGTTCATTCCAACCTTTTATTTTGTCTTTTCTAATATATTTAGAAATGATTTATAGTTATTTTAGTATTATTTAATAATGTTTAAAGTTATTTTATCATTATTTTATAATATTCTAAAGTTGTTTAATTATTATTTACTAATTAAAAAATGTTTAATTATTGTTCAAAAATGTTTAGAAGTTGTTTATTTATGTTTAACCTAGTTAAAGTTTATTTATCAATATTTTAATTTTGTTAAAAGTTATTTATTTAAATAATTAATATTGTTTAAAGATAATATTGATTATTTATTAACAATGATTTGGAAGTCAATAATTATTTATTATAATAATGTTTGAGGATTGATTATTGTTATTTAATGATGTTTTAAATTATTAATTATTATTTTTACTATTTTGTTGTTGATAACTATTATGATCTAATCATGCTTTGAAGTAAATAATAATAATAATTTATTTATAATGCTTAAAACTAATTTATTTATTCAATTAATTGAATTTATAAATAATAAATTGGTTTATAAGGAATTTATTTAGTAAAGAGTTTATAAATAAAAATGGAGTTTTGGATTTATAAAGGATTTTTATAACGGATTTTATAAAGGTTTTTATGAAGTAATTTTTATAAAGAATTTTTGTAAAGGATCTTTATAAAAGACTTTTACAATAGAATAAAGTTTTATAAATGGATTTATAAATTTATAAAAGAAAAGAATTTTTATAAATAGTTTTATGGATTTATAAAAGAGCTTTATAAATTGTTTTGGAGATTTATAAAAGAATTTTATGAATGTTTTTAGAGTTGTACAAAAACGTTTTCTAAGTAGTGAAAGTGTAGTGTTTTTGTGAATTATATGTTGACATAAGTATATGGATATTTCTCCAAGTATAAAAAGGAGTATAAAGAGTTTACGAATATATCTTTGTAAAATTACTGTGATGCAAGTATTTACAAATCGATTTTAATTCATAAAAGGATTTATTAAAGAGGTTAGCATGTGCTTATATGCTTAATTAATGGCAGTTTTCCTATGGAAATAAATCTTTGATTTGATTGATGCTTGTTTGTTTTTTGATAGTTATATAATCGACTACCAAACTTGGCCACTTTTAAACTATCATTGTCGGTTCGAAGATACTGGGATCGAATATATTATCTGAAACCACTTTGAACCAACATTAGCATTCGAATGGAAGACATCTTGAAGATGATTAAAGACGAAGTTCTTGAAGTGCAAGGGCTACTTGTTACTGATCGTGAAGGTGATTCCAAAATGGATGTGGTAGAGGTAGTGTCTTCGGTCTAATTCAAACCCAGAACGAACTTGTATGGATGACTGTTGGCATTGCAATTTTTCCTACAGAGCAGTGTTAGCATTCCAAGTGGAATTTTCATACAAAAGGCAGTCGTTGCCTCAAGCCTCGCTATTTGAGATGGCTAAAACAGGGATTGCTTCAGGGCTATGTGGGTCGCACCCATTAGGGTATTGTCATCGCCTTTTCTAGATATATATACATTTATTGATTTGGTTGTGCATGAGAGCTCCCCAAAAGGGTTGCAAAAGCAACTTGAGTTATGAAATATTTAGAACTATCTAGTAAGGGATAGGGCCGATCCTGATTTGCAGAGGGTTTATGTGAGGCCCTCGGTGCATTATCTAAAGATGTACTATATGAAATGTAGTCCTTTGCCTTGTTATGTATGGAATCCATTCTCCAATAAGTGCCTTACGGACTTAGTAGTATACCAATTATATTGGAATTTAATTAATGTAACAATTTCGGCTATGATTCAATATTTATTTTAAACCCTAGACATTATTAAAATATTAGAGGGTTTCCTATAGAAATGTTTTGGTTATCGTAAGGTAAAAAACCGTCCGTTTTTATGTGTAGTGTGGTTTTACGAGATAATTTTATTTTCAAAAGATTTTTGTAACATTAAAATTCATTTGAGGTGTGTTTCTCACGCTGGTTTACCAGACTGATCCAGATGCTAATTTCTTTATAATTCTTTGGTCAGACCAAGCATATTTACAAATTCAATTTGGATACTTGAAGCTTCAGGAGATGAGTTGGATGCCTCCAAGTCATATTCATGTATATTCTATTTTAGCTGCTGTTTCCCAAGGAATTGACCAGGCAACCTACTACTTGGCATTGCAAGGACGCTCGATCAGAGAGGAGCGCTCGACATCAAGTATCGCTCGGCATCAGAAGAACGTTCAGCATTGAATGTCGTCCGGCCAAGACTAACGTTCGGCCTCCAAGGTGTACTCGGTGTAAAGTGTGTTCAGCAGCCAAAGGACACTCGGCATCCAGAGCATGTTCGGCCAAAGGAGCGTTCGGCCGAAGTAAACATTCAGCATAAGACCGTTCGGCATAAGGATATCGTTCGACATCTAGAGGTCGTCTGGCATCGAGAGATAGTCAGGCATTGAATGCCGCTCGGCCAAATAATATCGTTCGGCCACCAAAGTTTGTTCGACTTTCTACGAACGTTCGGCGTAAGAACGCTCGGCATCCCCGAACGTTCGGCCAGTAAGATGTTTCAGCATCCTCCTCAACACAACTGTTCCAACTGTTGCTCGGCCTACTCATTCGGCACGAAGGTTTCTGTTCGGCATTCCATCTTTCGGCCTCCCTGGTCGGCGCGTCGTGCCTACACTCTTTGGACCGAGTTATTTGACTACCAGGCCCACTAGGGAAGTCCAACCCACTGTCATCTATAAATAGGGAGGCAGGGGCACAGAAAACGGGAGGAGATTTCAGAGAACACATGGGAGACTCTGCCTCATCCAAACCTCATCCGAGACTTCTACTTTTATTTCACAATTGTATTCAAATACTTAAAAGCGGATTGTATCTGTAATCAAGTTTAAAGTGAAGAAATAAAGGATCAACTTCAAAGTGGACGTAGTCTACAACGCCGAGCCACTATAAATTCTGTGTTCTCGTCTCCCGCATTTTAATTTATATTATCTTCTCCGTTTTAATTTATCTTCTTCATTAATTTCTCTACACAAACTCTCTAAGGGTGTTAGTGACCAATTTTGGCACTAACATTTTGGTGCTTTAACTGAGAACCGAATTCTCAGGTTGTGAGGATCTACTTGTAGCTACTGGATTGCATAAATCCCTCGAAGAAGATCCGTAATTATTCATAAGGCATCTGTTGATTCTACTCAAAGTTACAACCAACGACTCTACCATGGGAAGACCGCGAAAAAGATCGACCTCCCAAAATGTAGATGCCCGCGAAACCGCTAGTGTTCAACAACTTTGACCTAACGATCAACAAGCAATTCGAGGCACGGGGCCCTCCAGCCAAAACCAAGCGGAAGCTGTTTCACGAGCAGAATTGAATGACTTGATAAAAGAGCTTACGGAAAGCAGAAGGCAACTCGCTGAGCAAATGTAAGTTAATGCTGACCTCATGGCCCAACTTGCTCAACGGCAGCATCAGAATGCTGGAGGTAGCCCTGTCCCCTACTCCGAAGATGATAGCTCAACTTCAGCTGATGAACCTCCCAGGCGTAAACGCCGCAAGGATGAAGATGACCAAGCAGGTGCCACTGATCGCTCTACTAGAAATCAAGCCCGTGGAGCGGAACCTAACCTTCCTCCTACCATACAAACCCCGGATTTGACGGCTATGGTCAGGCAGTTGATGAGAGAGAATCAAGGTTTGACTAATGAAGATTGGGGAATGTCTAAGTGTCATACTCCCTTCACAGATACCATTCTACAGGCTGAATACCCAAGGAAGTTTAACATGCCCACCATACCCGCCTATGAAGGAAAAACTGACCCTACACAACACGTAATGAGGTATGGATGGATGATGGATTCAGCAAGGGCCAACGACGCAACTAAGTGTAGGTGCTTTCCAATAACTCTGTCCGGAATTGCCACCATGTGGTTCACTCGACTTCCTCCACGGTCAATCTCAAACTTCGACGAATTAGCAAGGAAATTCATAGAACAATTCAGGATACACGCCACTCGACCCAAGGATGTGATGTCCTTATCAAGCATGACCCAAGCTCCTGGAGAATCACTGAAAGCATACTTGCAGAGATTCCATGTTGCCGCTACAGAAGTGAGCAATCCAAACGACCACGCGATTTTGATGGCAGTAATGCGTGGAGTGGATCCAGACTCTGAATTTGGGGATTGGTTGGCGGGAAAGCCACCAGCTACGTTGGAACGTTTCTATTCGAAAGCCCACTAGTTCATAAGGAGGGAAGAGGCTCGGTGGATAAGGAAAGACAAGGCACAGGGGTCCATTCAGGAGTCTGTAAAGGACAGCATCGCCATGAAAGCAACCGACGATAACCCTGGAAAGACTCAGGCCAGCGTCCAAAATAAGCCCGGGCAGTCTAAGGGAACTGGAAGTGGAAATCCTGGAAAGAAGAAGGAAATGGGGAGATGGAAGTCAAGGATCCCAACCTACAACGAATACACTCCACTGAATGCGTCTCTTGAAAACATCTACTTATCGACCTGCAACACTTTTCAATACAGAAAACCACTCCCTAAGGAATCAACAGAGGAGCAAAAGCGGACTGGAAAGTATTGCCGCTTTCACGAGTCTTATGGGCACAACACCGACGAATGCAGGCATCTCCATGATGCTATTGAGAAATTGATTAGGCAGAAGAAGCTGCAGGAATTCGTCAAAGATACGCCAGAAGGAAGACAAGAGACTTCAGACCCCGGACGTGGCCCAGCTTTACACCAACCAGAGCAACCTACTCGAACTGTGGGAAGATTGATTATTAACACAATTGCTGGTGGACCTCATCCTGCGGATAAAAATTGGCAGGAAATGGAGCGATATGCTAATTCCTTGAGACATACAGAGCATGAGTGCTGTTCAAATGTGGAGGATGGAACTCCCGCAAAGCAGCAGCGCATGATGCACGACGATATTGTATTCAGGAATAGAGACGCGGATAAGGTGGAAGCTCCCACCATCGATCCATTGGTCATATCCGCAACCATCGGACCAGCATTCGTAAGGAGAATCCTAATTGATTGCGGAAGTTCCGTTAACATCATCTTCAAGAAAGCGTATGACCAAATGAATCTGGAGACTAAGGATTTGAAGCCATCTAAAGCCCGAATCCATGGCTTTAACGGCGCAGCCACAGACGCAGTAGGATATGTGGAGTTACTAGTTGAACTGGGACAAGGTGAACGCAGGAGAGTGTGAATCTTACCATTCATAGTGCTGGATGTTGATTCACCATATAACGTGTTCTTGGGACGACCAGCCCTCGCAGATTTAAGGGCAGCCTTGGCCCCGTGGTGTCTCACACTGAAATTCCCGACGGACAAAGGAGTTGGCGTAGTGCATGGCGACCAAGCAACCGGACGTGCATGTTACGTGGCTGAGCTGAGCTGAGAGAGGCCCAGCGTAGAGAAAAGGGGAAGACTGCGGACAGCATCGTCCGCATCCCGAATTTTGATGATTGACAATTAGCGCCCGAGCCCTGGCTCGGGCGACATTCTCGGATCGTTGGAGACATAGATCCGAGATATGACAAAGGGGAACTCAGGGAACCAGACGCAGCACCGGCCAAACTAACAATTGGCATTCCAGTTAGCCACAGCGACCGGACACAAGTTCTTAAAATTAGGTCACAGCTCGATCCCCTAATGGCAGAGAATTTATCTGATTTCCTCCGAGCAAATCTTGTTGTCTTCGCCTGGACACACTCTGATATGCGTGGGATTTCCCCTGCAATTGCGAGCCATATGTTGAATATAGACCCGAAACACATACCTGTGAAGCAAAAAAGGATAGGAATGGACCCGGAGAGGTCTACAGCTCTCAAAGAGGAGGTGGATAAACTCAAAGCCAAGGGGTTTGTCCGCGACGCCCTCTACCCGGAATGGGTGTCCAACCCTGTGTTGGTAAAGAAAGCAAACGGGAAATGGAGAACCTGCGTTTACTATTCTGATTTAAACAAAGCATGCCCGAAGGATAGCTTCCCGCTACCACGAATTGATCAACTGGTCGATTCAACGGCAGGGCCCGAGTTATTGTCATTTATGGATGCATACTCTGGATACAACCGAATTCCGATGCACATCCCAGACCAAGAACACACCAGCTTTGTCACAAATGTTGGGTTATACTGCTATGTAGTGATGCCCTTCGGACTGAAGAACGCCGGAGCAACTTACCAACGTTTGGTAAATCGAATGTTCAAAGATCAGATTGGGAGAACAATGGAAGTCTATGTGGATGACATGCTTGTGAAGTCACGGCAGTCAAACGACCACATTCGAGACTTGGCGGAAATGTTCGATATACTAAGGCACTATGGGATGAAGATCAATCCTTCAAAGTGTTCATTCGGCGTGGCATCAGGGAAGTTCTTGGGATTCATTGTGAATGCACGAGGAATTGAAACTAACCCGGAGAAGATCCAGGCCATCCGAGATATACAGGCACCTAGAACCATAAAGCAGGTACAGAGCTTGAACGGAAAAGTAGCTGCGCTCAGTCGATTCATATCCAGAGCCACGGATAAGTGCGTTCCTTTCTTCGATGTCATAAAGAAAGGAAAGAGAAACTTCGAATGGACGACTGACTGCGAGGAAGCATTCCGAGCCCTGGTAAGACACTTGGAAAGTCCTCCAGTGTTGTCAAAACCAGTAGACCACGAGACGTTGTACGTATATTTGGCTGTGTCTCAACACGCTATCAGTACAACCCTAGTTCGCGAAGAAGACAAGGTTCAAAGACCGGTGTACTATGTTAGTAAACGACTGACGTGGGCAGAAAAGAATTATCCAAAGATCGAGAAACTTGCCTATTGCCTGGTGATTGCATCACGCAAGCTTCGTCCCTACTTTCAGGCGCACTCGATCAGTGTTTACACTGACCAACCCTTGCGACAGGTACTCCAACGACCGGAAACTTCCGGTAGGATGCTAAAGTGGAACATCGAGTTAAGCCAGTTTGATATCACCTACCTGCCGCGAAGGACCATCCAAGGGCAACCATTAGCTGACTTCGTTGCCGAGTTCACCATTCCGGATGAACCGAGTGAAAATCACAAAGTAATCCCTCCTGTCCGATGGAAGATGTTCACTGACGGGGCATCTAACGACCGTTGGTCGGGAGCTGGGATAGTTCTGGTAACTCCCGAAAACCGATCGATTTGCTACGCTTTGAAGCTCGAATTTGCAGCGACAAATAACGAAGACGAATACGAAGCACTGATTACTGGCTTAAGACTTGCCAATGAACTGAGGGTAAAGTCCATCGAAATCTTCTGCGACTCACAGCTGGTGGTATATCAGGTACGGGGAGACTACCAAGCGAAAGGACAGAGACTGGCTCCTTACCTTGCTCGGGTTCGAGAGCTACTAGTAAACCTGGAATATTATGGCATTTCGTATGTCCCGCGCGAACAGAACAGGGAGGCCGACTCGTTGGCTAAATTCGCGAGTACTGGCGATGCACAACAGATGGGATTGTTCCCTGTCAAGACTTTGCTTGCTCCAAGTATAGACATGATGGAGATAGATCTCGTCTTGGAGACCGAACTCGAAAGGGGATCATGGCTGACCCCGATCAAACAATACTTGCTATACGGGGACTTACCTGAGAAAAGAAGCGAAAGACGCCAAGTCCTTCGTAAGGCTTCGCGTTATGTAATGCAACACGGGATAATGTATCGGAGGGGATTCTCGACCCCCCTACTCCGGTGCGTGGCCCATGACGAGGTAAAATGGGTGTTGGAAGAAGTCCATGAGGGAGAATGTGGTGATCATACCGGGGGGCAAACTTTGGCGAGGAAAATCCTCCGCTATGGATATTATTGGCCGACTGTAAATCGGGATGCTGCAGACTATGCGAGAAGATGCGACAAATGCCAGATATATGCAAAGATTCCAAGAGCTCCGCCAATGGAACTCACATAAATGGTTAGTCCCTGGCCATTTGCAATGTGAGGAATCGACCTAATTGGATCTCTGTCCATAGCCAAAGGAGGCGCGAAATATGCAATAGTGGCAGTCGATTATTTCACCAAGTGGGCAGAAGCAGAGCCAATGGCCACAATCACCACCAAGAAAGTCATTAATTTCGTTGTACGAAATATCATATGTCATTTTGGCCTCCCACGGACCATCATAACGGACAACGGAACTCAATTCGAAAGCAAGGAATTCAAAGAGTTCTGTCAGAGGTATGGCATTGAGAAAAGGTTCGCAGCAGTTGCTCACCCAAAGGCGAATGGGCAGGTAGAAGCCGTCAATAAAATCATCAAGTCCATATTGAAGAAGCGTTTGGAAAAGGCTAGAGGCAAGTGGGTGGATGAACTCCCAACAGCGCTTTGGGCCTATAGAACTACCCACAAGACCGCGACTGGCCACACACCATTCGCACTGGCGTACGGCACGAAAGCCGTCATACCCGTAGAACTTGAAGTTCCGTCACACCGGGTAACCTATTACGATCCTGCGTCGAACCAGGATCTCCTATTGGAATCATTAGACTTCATTGATGAGAAACGCGAAGAAGCTGATTTGAGAGCAGCCTCATACAAACACCGAGTCGCCAAATATTATAATGGAAAAGTCCAGCCAAGAACCTTTAGTGTGGGAGATCTCGTTTTGAAACGAGTCTTTCCAACCCCTTCGCACATGAATCCCGCATAGGAAGGTCCATACGTCATCGAACGGAGGCTTGGAGAAGGAACTTTCAAGCTAACGACCGTCGATGGTGCGACACTCCCCCGAGCATGGAACAGCGAGCATTTGCGGCATTATTACACTTAGTCTATTTCCTTTATGCGGTAGTTGCATTTATTTCCAGTATGCTTTCTTCTTGGCATGTAATAAGATAATCTAGCTTGTTTTCATCAATAAAGGCTTGAAGCCATCTTTTCCATGAATGACCAATGTCTCTTCGTATGATATTCCTATGACGCGCAATTAAAAATTATGATATCCTGGCTAGCGTACGAACGCTTATAATAAACGATTCAAAATCTCCAAGTCCCCGGAGTGCGGACTGGAGTACTCTAAGTCCCCGGAGTGCGGACTCGAGTATAAACGACAAAAAATCTCCAAGTCCCCGGAGTGCGGACTGGAGTACTCTAAGTCCCCGGAGTGCGGACTCGAGTATAAACGATTCAAAATCTCCAAGTCCCCGGAGCGCGGACTGGAGTACTCTAAGTCCCCGGAGTGCGGACGCGAGTATAAACGATTCAAAATCTCCAAGTCCCCGGAGTGCGGACTGGAGTACTCTAAGTCCCCGGAGTGCGGACTCGAGTATAAACGACAAAAAATCTCCAAGTCCCCGGAGCGCGGACTGGAGTACTCTAAGTCCCCGGAGTGCGGACTCGAGTATAAACGATTCAAAATCTCCAAGTCCCTGGAGTGCGGACTGGAGTACTCTAAGTCCCCGGAGTGCGGACTCGAGTATAAACGACAAAAATCTCCAAGTCCCCGGAGTGCGGACTGGAGTACTCTAAGTCCCCGGAGTGCGGACTCGAGTATAAACGATTAAAAATCTCCAAGTCCCCGGAGTGCGGACTGGAGTACTCTAAGTCCCCGGAGTGCGGACTCGAGTATAAACGACAAAAATCTCCAAGTCCCCGGAGTGCGGACTGGAGTACTCTAAGTCCCTGGAGTGCGGATTCGAGTATAAACGATTCTATATCTCCAAGTCCCCGGAGCGCGGACCGGAGTACTCTAAGTCCCCAGAGTGCAGACTCGAGTATAAACGATTCTAAATCTCCAAGTCCCCGGAGCGCGGACTGGAGTACTCTAAGTCCCCAGAGTGCGGACTCGAGTATAAACGATTTGAAACCTCCAAATCCCCAGAGCGCGGACTGGAGTACTCGAAGTCCGGGGTATAGACTTAATTACAAGCAGTTCAGACCTCCGAGTTCCTTGAATAGGAACTACGACGCAAATGACTTGGATATGTCAAGTCCCCAACATACGGGCTATGAAATATTCTAAGTGCTTGAAGCACCAAGTGGAGACTGATCAAATCCAGGGAAGCTTCCAAGCCATGTAAAGATGAACCAAGAAGTCTAAGTTACCCATAACAATTTAGATTTCAATCACAACCATAAAAGAAACTGAATAATAAAAGTCTTTTGAGAATATAAAAGTGAAGATCAAATTTTATTCACAAAAAGCTTCCCGTTACAAAAACGCTCTGAAGTCCGGAGCCAACAGCCTATTTACACAGCCTACAAAAATTAGTACATGACTTAAACTAGTTCTCGTTGAACGGGGACGACGGTCATTTCTTGTGTTTCTTTGACTTCTTCCCGGATGGTTCCTTCCCAGAGCGCTTACTCTTGGAATCCTTCCCTGACGGAGGGGTGACGACCGAAGACATAGGGGGAACATCCATGGGCTGGGACTTTCCAGGAAGAATGACCTTCAATGGTTTGTGCAAGGGATCATCCAGGTCCACCTCACGCGGCTCAACCTTGACTGAGGCCGTATCTCTCTTCTCCTTCTCTAGTCGCTCCTTCATGCTCAACTCGGATGTGTGCTCAGAGGCGCTTGTGATTTCTATTTCAAAACTCTCCAAGGAAGATTCGGATTTGCCTTCATCAAGCGCCCCGATTACCTGAGCATCTGGACCAGGATCCCCGCCAGCTTGAGTAGCGTCACTCGCCTTTTTCTCCACCTCCTTGGTGGCATCGCTCCTCGGAGTGGGCTCGGGGTCAGAACAGCCTGCGCAGAAATCACGAAAAAAATAAACAAGTGTTAGAACACAACAACTTCTGAGGGAACGAGAAAGATCTTAGTGAAGCACAGAGGTTACTCACCAGATGTCGGTGGGTTCTCAGTCATCAGGGGGGTCTCACCCTCCGGGATGGGAGATAAAACATGAATGCCAAGCCCGGGGGCTTTCGGGTCATAGACAACGTGCTGCTCGAAGGGGTCAAGTATTGGCCGGCTGGCCGATTGAGTAGGCATGCGAACTGGGGGCACGACGCCGGAAGAGTCGGTAGCCACCTCTTTCCCTTTCCTGGAGGGAGAGCCTTTGTTGTAGAGGGCTTTAGCCGCTGATAAATCTGAAGGCTCCTTCCCCCTCAGGAATTCTTTTATCAATGCTTCTTCGTCAACCTCGTCGGCGCCGCTCTCAACCTTCCTGATCTGAATCAAGGTCTCCCATGCCTCGGCCAATGACTCAAGGTAGCCGTCGCCCAGAAAAGTTAGATCTCGATACATGAGAACTCGGGCATTGAACTCAGCGATGAGTGGGTCGAATTCGGTCTTTATCTCCTCCCTGCCTTCTTCCCTGGCCGCCTCGAGGCGAGAGTCGATGTCGACAGTTGCTGCCCTTTTACCTTCCTCACGGGCCTCATTCCTCAGTGCCTCGATTTTGGAGAGATCGTCTTCAAGTTTCCCCTTTAGGAGTCGGGTGGCGACAATCTCATCACAATAATGTTGTGCCTCAACCTGGGCAGCCACTTTCTCTTTCCTCTCCTCGAAAAGTTGCTCTTCGAGTTCCTTAACCCGATAACTAAGTGTGTCCCGCTCCTTCTGAACGGAGTCTTTCTCCAAAGCTAATGCCCCACACCGTTGAACCGCTTCATCGAGCTCTTTCTTATGAGTCAATTCAAGACGGGAAACAGCCTCGGCGGTGTCCTTAGCGCTCTGACGAGTAGCTTCAAGCTCAGACTTACAGGCGGCAATTTCTTCATCCTGGGCCTTAATGATATCCCTGTCATGAATAGCTTCAAGCTTTAGGCGGTCAATTTCGTGCTGGCGCTCCATAGAGACTTCAGAAAGTTTCTCAGCCAGATGAACGAACGCGTCATGTTGCACGTAGACGTCATTGGTACAGGCGATAGCATTTTGTTTGACATCTCCAGGAATAGGATGAATCGCCGGGAGGAACTTTAACCCATCAAAACAAATCTTCGGAAACTTAGCCTTAAGTTCGTTCAATCTCTCCGACACTGTCGGGTCTGTTACGGGAGCGGGAGGAGACGGCTTTGAAAGTGCGCCCTTCCTATGAGAATCTCGGGAGTGCCGGGTAGAAGAAGAGTCGGAGTGTTGGTCCCAGGGAGCATCAGAATGCGACCTCTTATGGCCACGTTTGTCTTTGCTTCGCTCCTGATAAGAAGAGGTCTCCTGGCGGTGTTCGGGCTGATAATAAGTTTTCTTCCGGGATGACGAGTCCCGGGCATGATAATCTCGGTCGCTGTCTCTGTCTCGGCGCTTCCCGAGGCCCGAGTCCCGACCAGACTGGCGTAAAGTCGACGAACCGCGAAGGCGGTCGTATCCGTGAGAGCGCCCCATGTCACCTGCAATCGAACAATAGCGAATTAGCGAGAGAGCAGAATGGTGAAAGAAAAGTAGGTGCAAAGCGAAATGCATGTATTTGTGTGTGTCCTAGTGCTACCCCCCGATGGACCAGTGGCTTTGCTAACGGGAGTTTTTTCCCCTTGGATCGGGGCCGGGACACCCGCATCACCCCTGACGGGTGAGCGAAACTTAAACAGCTCCGGGTCATCGAAATCATAGTCGAGCAAGTCGTCGGGAATGGAGAGGTTCGATAAGCCTTTCAGAGAACTTCCAACGCGCTGTGAAGAAGCCTCTTTCTCTGGCTGAACAGGCGTAGCTTTGGAAGTCCCACCAACCTTCTCTTTCCTCAACTTGCGCGCCAGCTCCTTTCTCCCCTTCGAAGGGGAAGATGACGTTTCGATATCATGAGCTTCAGCTGCAGGACCTAAATCCTCACCTCGCTTTTTAGGTGGCTCGCCTAGAATTTCCCCTTCTTCCGGTACTTCAAGAGAAGGGCGAACGGATGATTCAGGCAATTTTTTCCCTCTGACGGGCACGGACTTGGGAAGCGATACGCCCTCTGGAAGGCTAACCCGGCGGCCAGGGGCTAGCAAGCCGAACTTCGATAGCGACTCATTGGAAATGAGGGCTCGGATATCTTGCTCTTCAGCAGGAAGAGCTCTAATAGCGTCGACAGCATCGGAGTACCCCCGGCCCTCGGGACGAGGGACGAGATCTAAAAAAATAGAACAATGAGTTAGGAGAAGTTCAACCTCAATCGGGAACGGACATCAACTCATAGAAAAGACTTACTTCCTTCAACCCACCGCCTCGCAAAGCCTTGGGGGCAGAGCACGTAAAACCACTCCTGTTTGTACAGGGCGAATTTGCTACTCCACGCGCTAGTGAAAAGTTGGCACTTCCGATGTGGCTCAAGAAACATGTAAGAGGGGCTTTCTTCTCGTTTCTTGGTCATATAGATGTACCTTATATCGCCAGGAGTTGGAGGCCTGGAGAAGACGGCCATGAAAAGCATGTACGTGCCATAAATGAAAGCGTGACCATTTGGATGGAGTTGAGACGGGGCGACGTCCAGATACTGCAGCACGTCGCGAAGGAATTGATTGAAAGGTGGCACGCTACCAACCCAGCACATGAACTTGCTGCACGCCGTATATCCCACTGGGGGCAGATGTGGGTGGTCATGCCCCGACGGAACGAGCACATCAGCAAATGGAATGCCATGAGTAGAACATATCCGCTTAAGAGCAGCCTCAGTGACTCTCGAAGCCTGTGAGTCAACTGGGTCATCCAGTAAAATCGACGATTCCAAAGTATCGGGAGCCCAGTCATGAGCGGGAGAAACTGACGGGTCAGTTGTGTCAGGGGCCGTTCGCTTAGAAGACGGCCCAGGTTTGTCGGAAAGTGTAGCAGAACTGGATCTTTTGGACATCTTGAATAAATAGCAGACCCAACCAAGCATCTGTGTGAACTATACTCGAAAAATGATCGACGTTAGAATTAACAACGCAGATAACCCCCCGTGTGGTGTGTGAACTAGTGCAATCAATCGTGCATAAGCATTTAATATAACGTCAAGCCTAAAAACATCGCTTTCGAAAACCGTCATCACTGACCGTCTCCGAAAGCCTTCTGAATAACGACTGCAGTAAGACACTAGAGGTAATTATCCAATTATGCCAAGTAAAGACCAGTTATGAAATTGGGTAAGGAGAGTATGTTCAGCATTTGTATATGTCCGGCATTTATGTGTGCTCGGCACTTAATTATGCTCGGCATGCTAACTATGTTCCACATGAAGATAGGTCCGGTATTTATGTATGATCGGCATGTTAAGTATATTCGGCATTTACTTGGGTTTGGCATTAAGGTCTGCTCGGTGCTTAGTTTGATCGGCAGGATAGTTTGTTCGGCACTCAAGTACGTTCGGTATGTTGGTTTGCTCGGCATGGAGGTAGGCTCGGCATTTATGTACGCTCGGCATAACAGTTTGTTCGGCTAAAGTAGTGGTTCGGCAAAACTACTATTCGGCCTAAAACCATCGTTCGGCTCAACCTCAGTTCGTACCGAGTTAGTGTTGTTCGGCCAAAACATGATTCGGCCGAAACAACGCCCGGCCTACCTACTGGCTCACACTTCCTCCCTAACCTTCTGACCCATCGTTCGGTCGACAATATGTCATGCCGAACCAAAGTTGAATCGTGTCCTAACATTCAACACGGCCTCCATACTTTCCACTCTTCCACCCAACTCTTTCCCGCGGCCTCATCTAATACATAGAGGCCGTGCCGAACCACAGCATCCCTCTCAAACAACGGAATGAACCCTATGAGGTGATCAACCCTCACCACACCTCCCTTCCTTAAGTCGCTCGGCCGTGGGGACGTCCAAATCAGGGTTTGGATCATCCACCCGCATAGCTCGTTCAGCCACCGTTCTAACCCATCCCAACCGACCGAAACTTATCAAGGAAAGGAATCAGATGAAGGGATTTTACCTAGTTCGTGGATCGAGTGTTAGGAAGGGTTGAGAAGTCTGAAAAGTCTAATGGCTGGGGTAGATCGAGAGTGCAGAAGTGAAAGTAGAGAAAAAGGGGGAGGAAGAAGAAGTTGGATTTTATAAGGGAGAAGAGGAAGTCGAAGGGGTTTTGACCAGCTCTACCGGTCAAAACGGTCATGTTCGGACACCTCGGTTCGTCCAGCTTGGGCCCACTTGGATCTGCCGGCACTTGTATTGTTCGGCCCGAATACACGGCATACAAACTCACTCGGGGTAACATATGTCGTTCGGCTTTCCCTGCTAACGTCCGGCCTTCCCTACTGCGTTCGTCCAAGAGAGCCTTAAGACAAAGGTGGCGACCAAGGATCAAAGCGCATCACGTTCGGCCACGTAATGCACTTTGGGGGGCAAGTGTTTCCCAAGGAATTGACCAGGCAACCTAGTACTCGGCATAGCAAGGACGCTCGGTCAGAGAGGAGCGCTCGGCATCAAGTATCGCTCGGCATCAGAAGAACGTTCGGCATTGAATGCCGTCCGGCCAAGACTAACGTTCGGCCTCCAAGGTGTACTCGGTGTAAAGTGTGTTCAGCAGTCAAAGGACACTCGGCATCCAGAGCATGTTCGGCCAAAGGAGCGTTCGGCCGAAGTAAACATTCAGCATAAGACCGTTCGGCATAAGGATATCGTTCGGCATCTAGAGGTCGTCTGGCATCGAGAGATAGTTAGGCATTGAATTCCGCTCGGCCAAATAATATCGTTCGGCCACCAAAGTTTGTTCGGCTTTCTACGAACGTTCGGCGTAAGAACGCTCGGCATCCCCAAACGTTCGGCCAGCAAGATGTTTCAGCATCCTCCTCAACACAGTTGTTCTAACTGTTGCTCGGCCTACTCGTTCGGCACGAAGGTTTCTGTTCGGCATTCCATCGTTCGGCCTCCCTGGTTGGCGCGCCGTGCCTACACTCTTTGGACCGAGTTATTCGACTACCAGGCCCACTAGGGAAGTCCAACCCACTGTCATATATAAATAGGGAGGCAGGGGCATAGAAAACGGGAGGAGATTTCAGAGAACACAGGGGAGACTCTGCCTCATCCAAACCTCATCCGAGACTTCTACTTTTATTTCACAATTGTATTCGAATACTTAAAAGCGGATTGTATCTGTAATCAAGTTTAAAGTGAAGAAATAAAGGATCAACTTCAAAGTGGACGTAGGCTACAACGCCGAACCACTATAAATTCTGTGTTCTCATCTCCCGCATTGTAATTTATATTATCTTCTCCATTTTAATTTATCTTCTTCATTAATTTCTCTACACAAACTCTCTAAGGGTGTTAGTGACCAATTTTGGCACTAACAGCTGCATTGATTGTTTTATTTATCAGCAATTGTGAGGATATATTGTTATAACTATCCATTCTGATGATTAATGGTTAGTGTACTCTGATTTTGATATATGTATATTACAGTTTTCTTTTTTTTTTAAAGATCCGTTGTATATTATATTATTCATGTGAGATTCTATTTTTTCTTTTCTTTCTTTTTCCCCAACAATCTATCTTTCTACCACTCGGATACTCGACACGTGAATACTGTGGGTGTATTAATGTCGACTTTTGATGGTCGAAAAGGTGGGTCGTTGCACATGGTGTCAGAGCTTAGGTCGAATGAACTCTTAGACTTTGGTAGGGATTATTCGTTTGAGTTAGGTTAAATAAGACCATAGGATGAGTTTGAGTGTAATTTGCATAAAGTACATATTTGTTAGTACTATAAAAATGTTTTATATCGTTTTGATTAATTATTGAGTGGTTTATGAACTTTAGTCGGTACGTGGGACGTCAATGCATCGATAGGCATTTCTAAGCATTTGAACAAGGAAAATCAACATACTATTATTTTGAAATTGGGTAAATGAAATAATTTTACCTAGAATATATCTGGCGTATATGAAAGAATACTTTTCAAAATTAATATAGTTATTATTGATGTGTTTTTTGTTAGGGAATGATAGTATTCAATTATCATCATTTATTGTTTGGTCAGTCATGCTCACCCATTTAGGAGCATTGACTATTGTTTGTCGATTGAGTAGTCGTGCCCAACCAATTTATGGGCATTGAATTTTATGGTTGATTAGGAGCAGTTTTATCCTTTTCACTGCTTAAGTTGGGTAAATAATAACCGTGGGAACATTAAAAATGAGCTCCTTGTGAATTTAGTTTCACAATTTGACTATAAGGTGTTCGATGATAATGTTGAGTTAAAATTTAATTTTAATTAATATGTATATAATAATCTTGACAAGATAAAAAATTGCAAAATGTACTATATAAAAAGTGAAATTATATAAATATGGTTTAAAAATGTGATTTATAAATAAAAAGGATTTAAGTTTAGAATTTAAGAATTGAAATCTTGGTGTTTTTGGAAATGGATTTTCAAAGTTTTGAAAGATGGAAAATAATAATAATAATAATAATAATAATACTTGGAAGTATTTTGGAATAGAAATATTTTGAAAATACTATGAAGAAGATAAAAAGCACTGGACTCACTTCGGTCGTTGGAAATAATCTCGATGATGACTGTAGCATTATCAGTGTTTATTTTTGAATTTCTATGTGGGGAATTACTACCATGGAAATTTGTGGGATTTATTTGGGTAAACAGGTTATTATTTATCCAAAAGAATGATTTGATATATAAAAGGATATGTACATTATTATTATTATTATTATTTCAAAATAATTTGAAATAAAAATCAGATGGTTAATTCTCAAATTTTCAATAATTTAATATTATATGGACCCAACTATCCTATGAATTAGAATAATTTGGTTTTTGCATCTTGTTTTGAGGCATTGTTTGGTAATTTTCATTTATGATAATAAAATAGGGTTTTTAACGATTTTGGATAGTCGAAAACTCTCGAACGGATATTAAAATTTAAGCTAAGTGCTTTTGTTGAAATTATAAGAGAATAAATTTTTATAACTTACAAATTTGAGAAATGATAAGTTAAAACAAAATTTGAATTTGTAACTTGAATTTTTTGGACATTTAGGTTGAGTAAAAACAAATCTGAAATTTGTATATATACTTTGAGATTGTAGTGGAGTGTTATCCAAATATGGATATAAGTTTAAAATATATAATAAGCATAAATGTGCTTTATAAAATGTTTATAATAAACTTAAGTATGAAAGGGATTTAAAGGATGAATTTTTGACCTTTTGAATGTGCACAAACTGAAGTTTAAAGTGAGTAATTTACATAAGTGGTGTTATAAGATGGTCGTGAACTTAAGTAGTGGCTTTATGAAATAATTCATAAATAATTTTAGTATTAAAGGAAATATACTAAAAGTGAAAATGAATGGGAATAAAAAGAAATTTTTATAATTAATAAACTAAATGGGAATAAATACGTAAGTTGTATGTAGACCATTTTATTCGCATAACGGTTTGATCCTGTTTCGAGTACACGATTTCAAGGAGATTTACACCAGTTTGAGTTAGGATTTTTCACTTGATTCTCGATGGTGAAAACTGGATATGGATTTTTTATTTGATTCCAAAGTTTTCTACCATAGTTGATGGATATTTAAGGAAAGTGGATATTTCTAATCAAGGAACCAGATTGGAGTCCGCACTAGAGTGGTTGAGTGAGCGATACTAGTTTGGAAGTGAAATTGCATGACTGAGTGAGTAAACAGATTTTGATATTGCATACGGTTTTTATGTACATCGTACGGACTTTAATAAATTATATATTTGACATTGGAAAATGCAAAATTATATAGTTATTAGTTATATTGTTGCATATTATTTGTGACGACCCGGATTTTCGAACCAGTTAAAATTGTCGAAAAATCCGTCCGTTCTAAAACTACTAATGAAAACTACCAACTTAATACACCCTATTTGAAAAATATTCATCAATATTAAATGTATGGGATAAAATTTCAATTTTTACAAGTTATCAAAGTAATTAATTTAATCTACTAGGTGTGCTTATATATAAACAAATACAAATAAATCTCAGTTGCACAACTCAAATAAGAGATACAGCAATAGCCATTCCTACTAACTCAATAAACATGTCAAATGCGGAATAAAATAGTAAACAGGAAAAATACAATGACACGAGATAAACAATAACCATTAACATATAAACATGAAAATGTTATATTATTTTAGGGCCGCATCACCACCACTTGTGACTGCCTACATACCCCTATCTAATTGGGTACCCAATTAGATACAGGATCAAGCCAACGTAGTTCTCTTATCGCAAATAGGACTCATGGAGCCTACGATGCAACATACAATATGCAATTCCCAAAACTACCCACTTAGGCTTAATCTTTAAATTTAGATTTTCAAATCTAATTACCTTTACGGAAATTATCTCTTTAGACTTTATTCTCGAATTCTTATTTGAAAACTTTTAAAATATATATATCCTTTATATTCAAATTATACTTTACTTCGAGATCTTAAATCAAATCACTTTTGAAAAGTTTATTTGGAAATCCCAAATACTATAATAAAACATATCAAACCATATGCAACCAGATCGGGAGGTTTCTTCCAATAACAAGGCAACTGGGTCCCAGCCTTAATATAATCGATAAATAAGTATATCCCTTTATTCTAAGAGCGGACTATACCAAAAACACATGCCCACCTTTTTAGTTACGGGTTACCCGAATCATTGGTAACATAACAAAACATTTTATATCCCAAAATGATAAATCATTTCACACTAATATTCACAAGTACTTTCAAATCTATAATAATTTTCATTTTTCAAATCTGTTCAAAAATCATCTTAAAACCATCGGGTTTAGTCCTTAAAATTCTTTTTGTTTTATAGAATACTTTTATAAAACCATTCATCATATAAATCACTTTTATATAATATAACTTCAAAATATTCATTACCAAACATTTCTATTTCTTTTAAAGGGAAAACATTTCATAACAATCCCATTTGAAAACCAATTTTCAAAACAATTCATTAAATTGAAGTGAACAAAATATTACCGCTGAACACCTTGTAGTCAAATTGTGAAATAAATCACAAGGTGTTAGCCAACAATTATTTTCTACCCAACCCATGCATATGGATATAAATTGCTCATAAACTGGTCGAGCAAAGTCAACAATCAATAATAATAATCATTGCTCATAAACTGGTTGAGCCTAATTCAAACAATCAATCCATGAAATAAACGCAATAATAAATGATAAAAAATGCTTCATTCAATAACACATTTTATTTTATCTTGAGTTAAAACAGTTTGATATTTATTTTGGAGCATCCGGGCTTTCCCTTCGACATGTTCATCCCTCGCCCAAGTCTCCTTGGATCTCACTGACGAAACACATGTACTAGTCGTTTTCGCATACCCCATTCAATATTTTACTTTTAAATTTTAAATTACTTAATTAATTATCTAAACATAATATCAAGCAAGGAAATCAAACCATTGTTGTATGAAACAAAGTAAACAAGCATTTAACAAGGGTTTTCAAACAACTTAACACTTAAAGTTCTTTCAACATAGCAATGGTTCTAATGAACATAACATAAGAAATAACTTACTTTGGATTCCACTCCGTCAAACTTTAAGGCAAGGTACTTAAGATCTAATGCATACTTCTTACCATGCTTCGAAACCAGATAAATATAAGCTCGATTCCTCCTTCCTAGTGCTTGTCCAAGGCTTGAGATGGAAGTTGGCCGAAAGTATAAAGAAGAAGTGGTGGAGCTGTGAACTTGAATTCTCAAAATTAGACCCGAAAAATAGATCATATTCTCTCTTGTTTTTGACTCTTTTACTCTCAAAATTTGAAAAACTTATTAGCCGAAAAGTTGTTGCAAATTCTTTTCTATTAGATTTGAAAAAAAAAAATCATTTGAATCCAAGTTGTTTTGAGGGAGATATGTTCAAAATAAAAGAGCTATTCTCGGATTCACAAAAATAAAGCCCGAAAATGCACTTCAAAGAATTGAGTTTCAGGTATAGCAAAATTCAAAACTGGAAAAAGTGATCAATATAAAAGTTGTACCCACTGAAATTTTATATGGTTATAAAAAATAATTTCTAAATTTGGATCTTTTCTGATCAAGGTATGATCAAAACAATATGGCCTATTTTCTGGCTTAAAAACTGGGCCAGAAAATGAACTGGAAAGAAGTAGAATTTTGACCTATTTATGCTAAGAAGTGGACAAAGTGGTCAACATGAAAGTTGTAGCCACTAGAAAAATACATGACTTTAAGAAAACAAATTTACAATTTGATTCGTTTTTGAAAAATTTATGACCGAGAGAAGAAGAGGTAAAATGTGGAGAAAAGAGGAGTTTGATTCGAAGAGAATAAACATTGATTTCTTTTGAATATTTTGAAAACATTCGACATTATTTCTTTTTAATTTTTTATATGGCATGGAAGCCATTAAAGATAAGATAAAGAATATGAACAAGCTTGAGAAATAAGAAGAAAAAAAATGTGAATGAAAGTGAAGAAGGAGGTGGGTATTTATAGAAAAAAGAAAGAAGTGGAAATTTACCAAAATAACCTCTTACCAAATTACCAAACTAACCTTACTTCCACCTGAAGTAATCTCCACTTTTTAAATACTTAACATCACCTTTCACATCTTTAATTTATGTCTTAGTCACTTAAAGATTAAGTAAAGAATATCATAACTATGTTGGCTTTGATTTGATGTGATTTGATGTTTACTTTTTCTCACTTTTGTTAATTCTTACTTACTTTTACTAATGGCTTTCGGAAGTTTTCTAATATTATTTAGCAAAAGTAAACATGTTTAGTAAATTAATTAATACTTGCACCATTTGAATATATGTTCCTATATAAGAAAACAAAGGTGCGGCGACGTTGCGACAACTTTTAATCGACAAAACGTCGTTTTTCGAAAAAATATTCTACGGTCACATTTTAACGTTTTAGTTAACTATTTATTTATGTAAACCAAACTTACAAATAAATTTGTATAATGCTATTTAAAAATATAAACACTCATAAATTAATTAAGATAATTTATTTAACCATTGAAACATACTTTTCTGAAATCAACATTTTGTCATTTTTGTCGATATAGGAAAATGTTACTATTTTTATGTATGTTTCTACTCCCAAATCCCATCGAATGTTATTTAAATCATAAAACCTTTTATATTTCATATTTAAAATCACTCTAAATAATATATTTTAAAGCGGTCAAATTCTTGGTCATTACATATTTGTAAATGAGATACAAGTTTATGGAAGCAAAGGCTAGTTGATGCTTTTGATTTCATAAGTAAAGTTTGGTTTAAATAGATACGTATTTAGATTGTTGTTTGGTTAATGGTTTAATTCCCTAGATATGGAAGGCCACTTGGCTTTTATTATCTTATATTTGTTTGGGCCCGTAGTGGTGATTTATAGTTTTTCGATCGAGCCACTCAAAAGAGAAGCTGTCGAAATTTTCCTGTAATTTTAAAGGACTTAGAAAATTAGACAATAAGTTTCACATAATTGATTTTGAAACATTCAGGGTGTGGAGGAACTTTTCCTACCTCTGGAATTTCGGGGACAAAATTTCTTTCTTTTGGAGGGGGGAGGCGAATGTAATAACCCATAATTCGGGTCCATGGATTGTGAATTTTAATTAATTTTAATATCGAATAATTTGGGTTTAAAGTTAAATAACTTGAATTAAATCATAGAGATTATTAAAATATGTGAATTTGAAATTTTAATGATTTAGTAATGATTTTAAATGATAGGATTCTGTACTAAATATTAATTGAATAGGGTATCACAAGTTTATAGCTTGAATTCAATTGCAGAGGTTATTTAAGATATTTGAATTTGTGAACTTAAGATATTTGAATGGTGATTTAAATATCTAGATTTTAAATTGAATATTTATTTTGATGATTTAATGGTCTTATATTAACTTCTTCAATTGATAAATAATAACAGTGAATTCATTTTGTAAATTTATTTATAGCAAAAAATAGTTCGAATAAATAATCATAAATTTAGTTTAAATATATCGACTCAATTTTTATTGAAGTATTTTTAATTTAATTTATATGATTTTTTTCCATAATTTTGAATTTGGAAAATATTTAAATTAATCGTTTGACGATTCATTGGAAAATGACAGCATTTTTTTTGTTTTTCAGAATGCAATAACCAGTGTATATTATTTTTATTTTGAGGTCATGTTTTTGTTTCAAGTGCGACCAGACTTTTTTTTTTATTTGCAGCTTATATGGGAACGGAAATCTGTGAGATTAAATGCTGAAAAATTAAAAATATATATAGCATAACTCAAACATTTTGGCACAACACCACACATTTTTGTCTCCCCTTCATACCGTTCCCACTCACTAAAACAAGAAATAATGACCTACCATTTTTAAATTCACTATCAAATTCCACACGTGTTTAAAAATCATGAAATCGGTTCCTATGAGTTTGTTTTATCGAGATCTTCATATCCATACTGGTATGGATAGGCGTGGCAGTGATGGGGATGCTCAACTTTGAAGGGCCAATGTTAGGTTTTTGGAATCAAGGAGATAAGGAGGCGTTAGGTAAACTAAGGACTCGGTTGCTTTTTTGATGAGAAGTAGCAGTGGTGACGAGCTTTTAGGGGTATGCGATGCTAGGATGTAGGTTCATCTCCTTTCAGATAGAAGTGGATCATCTAGATCGCGTTCGCATAGAGGAAGTCGACCGCAAGTCATGGGGTCAGCGTGAAGCTCTTTGCGAAGAAAAGGCCAAATGGAACTAACCGAGAACGGTTTCATGGAGGAACGAGGTTGGAAGGGGATGGAGAAGTGGTGGCCATGGTGTTTGGGTCGTATCTGTTGTGCACGATTTTGAATAGGAGGAAGAGAGGAAGATGATGTTTACAAGGGTAATTATAATTAATATGTAATTAGTGGAATTTGATTGTTTAAATTATTGGATAAATTATAACATTCATAACTTGTTCATATGAGGTCCAAAATGAATGTGGTCAGTCATGTTGGATTCATAATGACATTAACTACACAATGAAACTAGATTGGTTGAGATTTGAGCTTATAAAATTTCAAGCTAAATTCGAATGCTATTCGATTTTAGATGAAACTGAAACGTTTCGGCGATAACTGAAATTCGTTGAGTTAAACTCACCTCTTTGGATAAATTAGTATGTTATACAGTAGATTAGTTTATTATTTATATTTTGTTGAAATTATTGGTTGTATGCTTTGATGTTTTAATTGAATGATTGTTTGGTTTTTACGAATTATCGCTTTTGAGAAAAATTGTCAATATATGAAATCATTTGCAGGGAATTTATCTGAAATACAGGGAATTTATAGAAGGTTCCAATGGGATTCCTCACCATTGTCAATCTAATTCCCATTATATTCCTGTTATATAAATGGTTGAATTATTGAATATCAAAAACTGATTCTTGTCCCTATTGGTTATGGCATAGTTATATGTTCAAATTTAACCTCCATAGTGATAAAAATCAATAATAATATCTGTTAAGTGCTTTGGGTGGTTATTGGCCTCAATTTAGTATTTTGAAATACTATTAATTTCTGTTTGGCTTGAAATTGGTTTGTGGATTCAGAGAATGATTTCAAATCCGACTATTGGGTTCTCGGGAACATTTTGTTTAAAATGGATTTTAAAACTTCTCCGTTCGCTCCAACCTTTTTATTTGTCTTTTTTAATATGTTTAAAGATTATTTATAGTTGTTTCAGTATTATTTAATAATGATTAAAGTTATTTAATTATTATTTTATAATATTCTAAAGCTGTTTAGTTATTATTTAATAATGTTTAAAATTGTTTAATTATTGTTTAAAAATGTTTAGAAGTTTTTTATATTTAATATTTCTTAAAGGTTATTTATCAATATTTTAATATTGTTAAAAATTATTTATTTAAATAACTGATATTGTTTGAAGATAATAATAATTATTATTTATTGATAATGGATTGAAATTAATAATAATTATTCATTAATAATGTTTTGAAAGTTAATAATTATTTATTATAACGATGTTTGTGGAATGATTATTGTCGTTTATTTAATAATGTTTTAAATTATTAACTATTTTATTTATATTGTTTTGAAGTTAACAATAATTATTTGTTTATACTATTTTTTGTTAATAGTTATTGTGATATAATAACATTTCAGAGTAAATTATTATTATTATTATTTATGATGTTTAAAAATATTTTTTATATAATTAATTGTATTTATAAATAATAAATTGATATAGAGGAATTTTATTTAATAAAGAGTTTATAAATGAAAATGGAGTTTTGGATTTATAAAGGATTTTTATAACGGTTTATAAAGTATTTTATAAAGGGATTTTTGGAAAGATATTTATACAATAATTTTTATAAAGAATTTTGATAAAGGATCTTTATAAAAGACTTTATAAAATAATAAAGTTTTATAAATGGATTTATACATTTATAAAAGAAGTTTTATAAATAGTTTTATGGATTTATAAAAGAGATTGCTTTATAAATTGTTTTGGAGATTTATAAAAGAGTTTTATAAATGATTTTAGAGTTGTATAAATACATTTTCTAAATAGTGAAAGTATAATGTTTTGTGATATACTTATATGTTGAGATAAGTATATTTATATTTCTCCAAGTATAGAAAAGAGCATGAAGGGTTTGTGAACATATCTTTGTAAAAGTATTTTGATACAAGTATGTACAAAGCGATTTTAATTCATGAAATAATTTATTAAAGAGGTTAGTGGTTGCTTATATGCTTAACCAATGTTGGATTCCCTATGGAAATAAACCTCTGATTTGATTAATGCTTGTTTGTTTATTTGATAGTTAAATAAACGACTATCAAACTTGGCCAGTTTTAAACTATCCTTGTTAGTTTAGAGAGACTAGGATCAGATATATTATCTGAAAACGACTTTGAACCAACATAAGCATTTGAATGGAAGACGTTTTGAAGATGATTGAAGATAGAGTTCTTAATGTGCAAGGGCTACTTGCTACTAATCTTGATGGTGATTCCAGGATGCAGTAGAGGTAGTGCCTTTGGTTCCATTCAGTCCCAAGACAAACTTGTATGGATGAATGCTGGTACTATATTTCTACCTGGAGGGCAATGTTTGCATTCCAAGTGGAATTGCTATATAAATTGTAATCGTAGCCTCAAGCCTCACAATCCAGGCATGGATAAAACAAGGAATGCTTTCGGGATATGTAGGCCGCACCCATTAGGGTATTTTCATCACCCTTTCTCGCTATATACATTTATGAATTTGGTTGTGCATGAGAGCTCTTGGGAAAGATTGCAAAAGCAATTGGGGTGATGAAATATTCAAAACTATCTAGTAAGGATTAGGGTCAGTCCTAATTAACAGAGGGCCTATGTGAGGCACTAGGTACGTTATCTTGAGATATAATGTACGAAAGATAGTCCCTTACCTTATCATTGTATGAGATTCATTCTCCAATAAGTGCCTTTAGACTTAGTTATACACCTATTATGCTAGAATTTTATTTATGTAATGATTTCGGCTATGATTAAATATTTATTTTAAATCTAGACATTATTATAATATCAGAGAACCACAGAAATGTTTTGTTTGTCGTAGGGTAAAAACCCATCCGTATTTATGTGCGGCTTGGTTTTCCGAGATACCTTAATTATCAAAAAAAATTATAACATTAAAATTCAGTTGAGATGTGTTTCTCACGCTGGTTTACCAAACTAATCCGGGCGTTATTTTTTTATAATGCTCGGGTCAGGATGAGCATATTTACATATTTAGTTTGGATACTTGGAACCTCAAATGATGACGTGTCCAAGTCATATTCACATATGTTCTATTTTTCGCTGCATTGGTTGTTTTATCTATCAGCAATTGTGAGGACAAGTTGTTATAACCATCTAGGCTGATGATTAATGAATAGTGTACTCTAGCTGATGAATGTATATTATAGTTTTCTTTGGTAACAATATGTTGTATATTATATATTACTCGTCATGATGTGAGATTTTTTTTCTGTCTTTTCTTTCTTTTTCACCAACAATCTATCTGTCTGGCACTTGGATGCTCTTCATGGAAATACCTTGGATGTATTAATGTACTTTGGATGGGTCATTACACGTTGATTCTGTGTTGTATACTATGTTGTGCATTATTTTTAATTATATTAAGACATTGTGTTATTGTTCTGTACTTGGATTGGATATGTCGAATTATCACTTGTATGAAAAGAAAGAAAAATATAGTGATATAATTCAACGTATCCATACTCATCCAAAGCAATATCACGGATGGTCGCTCCTAACCAGCTTTATTCTCCGTATTACTTGATAATATTTATTTTAATATTCTTGGATAATATGTGTATAAAGGTGGGTTGTTATGGTTGGTATCAAAGAAAAGGTTTAGAACAATACAAAATATAAGAATCACAAATCTTGGCCTAGAGAGATTAAGAGTCCCTTCCCTTGGGTTTTAGAATAGAAGTATAAATTATTATTAGGAACATTGGTACGTATTTGTGGAAATTTTGAATTAGTGAATTATTCATATAGAATTTTTTTTAATAGTTAGGTGTTGTGCAGTGGTGTTCTACTCCGATAGTGATCAGAGATAAGCAGCGGAAGATGGTGCATAGATTCCGCTGAGCACAGTAATTCATTATTTATTTATATTTGATTGAATATTGTATGCGTGGATGAATGGTTGCATATTTTAAATTCTTATTGATAGATTTTCATTTGTATGAAAATATAGAGATTTATAAATTTTGGAATTAGTTTTGCATAAAATTGTACGTTGGGTGTTTTATGAATTCTGGTCGAGACGTGGGACACTACAATGTCGATAGGGATTCATAAACGCTTTAACCAAATAGCCAAACACAATAATTTTGAGTTATAATATTTAAAGTATTATGAATAATTGTGAATGAGTTATAAATAATATTTAAAGAAGGAAATTGAGTTTTAAGTAAGTTAAATATTATTTTAAAATAAGATAAATATTTTGGAAGATATATTAATATGCATATGCCATAAATTTTGAAAATGAAAAGGTATTTTGTGAAAAAGTATGTATGCGTGTATATACAATGTGATAATATTAAAAAAAATATCTCAAAGAATAATAATATTTTAAGAGAAAATATTATGAATTACATGATTATTTGGAAAGGAAGCATTATTGAAGTTTTGGTAATAATGTTTAGTAAATGATTTAAAATTGAATATTATCATTTATGAAAATAAAATATTTCGTGGAATGATATTTTGGAAAATAAATATAGAAGGAAAATTTATCTATACGTATATATGTGTTTAAAATTTTTGGTAGCTTAGAAAATTATGCGATACGTTATATGTATTAATTTTAGATGACATGTGTAGCCATCGAGTCTTAGCAGTAGTAGAGATCAATAGCGAGGCCATGTTGATTTTGCGATCAACATCGCAGCCATTTGACAAAGTAATGCCCTATAAATAAATGGTAAGATAACTCATTAGACTATTTGGGATTTGTAAACCATGGGCGTTTATCTTTAAGATATATACCAAGAAGAATAGTGGGTGATGTTCTTGATTTGTGGCATGTATAGTTTTATGATTTAAATGGAGGTTTATTTTGTGTTTGAGCCTTAGTCTATAAGAAGTTAAAATAAAATATGTGAGCGATTGTATAAATAAAATTTGGAATTTCAAATAAGATTTAGTACAAATAATTACCATAAGAAGCTATTGATTCTTTGGAAGATGTAAATTTCGAAAGTAACTACTTAGAAGTAATAATTGAGATTTTGAAATTTGAATTAAAATATTTGGAACAAGGGGTAATCTTTAAATTATTTCTCATTCTTATTCTAAGAGGTTAATTGAGTAGATGTCTTTTTTCATTGACAAGCAAAGAGCTTGCCTTAGTTGACTTGTGAAGAGCAGTCGTTTGTGCTGACAAGTGAAGGGCTTACCTTTAGTATTTGGCATGCGAAATGTTGTCCTTAAATTTCTTATATGCTTGACAATTGCTATGTTATTAAATTGATTATAATCTTGATTGCAATGGTTGTTAAATTTGGCATGTCAAATTAATAAAGATATTTTAAACTTAGTAGCTTTATGAAATAATAATGAGGTTATAGAAGTTCTTTTGTAAAGCAAGAGAAGAGATTTGTATAAATGGGTTTGAATTTTAGTATAAGAATGTGACTAATACTAAAATAAAATTTTCTTTATAATCATCATAGGAAGTCTATGAAGATTTAGTAAAATAAATATTTTAATGAAGGAAAGAAAATTTTATTGGTTTTACATATATGTAACTTTTTACTAGGAATTAGCTGTCTTAGTATATGAATTTCAAGTATGAAAATTTTGAATTGAAAGGAATTAAAAGTTGATTTTCGGTTGAAACTTTATAATTTTTCGTATTATGGAAAATTAATTCTGGGAGAAATGATTTCTTATCAATAAAAATGAAATTAAATAGTGGGATTCTAATAAGAAAATAAAGGAAATCTTTATATTGTTTTCGCATTCTTATTCTAAGAGATTTAAATAAGATGATGTAACAACCTGTAATTTTTGATAATTAAAACATTAATTTAATTAAGATTTTGAAATTTAATATTGTGAGAAATTAAAAATTATGTTTTATTAACGAAAAAATAATTAAAATATGGTTTAATAATGTTGTTGAATGTTGTTGGAAATTATTTTAATGTAGTTTCAATCAACTAGAATTATTATAAAGTTAATTTGGATATAATTGCAAATAAGGAATTAAATTTGTAATTAATGGAATATAAATATTATAATTAATATGGTAAGGTGATAACTATACAATATGAATGTAATAAAATATAAACTAATGTTAATTATATTCATAAGGTTATAGTTGATTAAATAATAAGAGTGGAAATCAAGTAAAAGAATTTATTTGGATTTATAATATAATTAACTAGGATTTTATTACCGTGTAATTTAACGTTGAATTTAATGAAATATTTTAGTAGTGAATTTAACATAGAAAATTTATTCTGATAGATTATTAATCTCTGTGTAACTAAGAACGATAAAATATTTAACTCTTAAAAAAATTGAAAATGATTAAATTAGTTTAATAATAGTTTATTTAATTAACGTCAAAATGTACCATTTTGGCCACTGTCTTAGATTTCGATGAAACCAATCTCATTGGATCCATAATAGTGAATAATTGTAGGATTTTAAGCATCGTAGCGATCAGACTTGTCGTTTGATCGTATGGGCTCGAAATGTGTAGAAGTCAATTAAAAGGATTTAAATGATATAATCTGATTTTAAAAGCTAACTTTTGTATACAATGGAATTTGGGTTTGAAACTAGTTCCATTGAGTTTAAAAAATGTCGAAATATTTTGATATATGGGATGATCTAATTTCGTTTTTGAAACGAAATCGGGGCGTCGTTATCATTTCGACCCAATTCAATCTATCCATTCTTCTCATCTACCTTTGCTTATATATAGGCTGTTATAAACCCTAGTTGTTTCTCATTTCTAATTTTCATACGTACGCTTATCTCCATCTGTTCCTTCCTTCATCCCAATGACAAACCCAAATTCTAAAATTCAATTGCAATTCGAAATCAAATCCAAATATCCAAACTCCTCAAACTATGTCATATAATATATCATTGGAAAGCTCTTGACAAGCGTAATCTATTGCAACAATTCATTTTCCAATTTGATGCACGGTTTGGCTAAAAATCATCGATCTTTCTCGGCCATCCATATTAGAGTTTGTCGTTTAACGGTGGATCTTCGAATATTCGACGATCAGAAGGTACTGGCACGTAGAGGGAGTCGAGAGGAGTGCATCCATACGGCTGCTTTGGGTCAAAGGTCTTCATCGATCTCCAGAAAATTTAAAGTATGGCAGCGGCAGCGGTTCATCTCTGGTCGATCGGAGATGGCCGCGAGATGGCTAGAGAGGCGGTCGCATACGTGGAGTTCGGCGGCGCTTAGTGATCTGGACGTAGGCGATCGTATCAGTGGTGGCAGGCGTTCGTTCATGGCGCACTATAGGGTTAAGTCTTTATCGAGATGGTCGTGTGCCTTTTCTGTATGTAGGTAGGGTTGAGGTATGAATATTTACGAGTTTGCTCTTTTTGTTTATTTTTAATTTAAATTAAATCTTATAACTTCTAACATAAATAACTTCTTCATACAAGCTCGGATTCACACGTGGTTTTCTCCATTGTGATTGTATTGAAATTCCAGGCATTATGAAACTAGTTTGATTTGATTTTGAGATTGTTAGATTTTTGGGCTTTAATTGGATTTTAAATCATCGATAAATCAAAGGTGAGTCACTCACAAATACAGAACTATCTTATGTTACTTAAAATTAAACTTAAAATGAGAGTAGAAATTTATTGATTGTTGTTTGGTATTTTAATTTTCATTTAAATTTAATTTGAATTTATATTGAAGTAAATTGCCATTTAAATTATAGTGAATTTAAATTAGTAGCTAAATATCTAATAGTGATGACCAGTTGATTGTTGTGATTTATTGATTGATTTGAATGATGATTGTGATGAACGTTTAATTGTTGACATTTGAATGATTGGAAATTATATTTATTTTATATGTTGTTGTCACACTGCAAGTTCCCTTAGTTATTGTTAGGAAATCACTATGGGTTGAAATGATACATACCCGAATGGTCTTACAGATTATGGAAAATCATTAGAAATGATTAACTCAAACGATTTTATAATTTTGAATTTTTCTCGGGATTGCGAATTGAAATGATATACACCTGTAAATTTAAATTATTGCAGGTTGAAATGATATATATCCGTATCACTTGACCATATGGTAGAAAATTATATGTGGACACCAGATAGGTTAAATTAAATGATTTTTTAAATCCTTAATTTTTGAATCACGTTAAATGATATTATGAAATAAAATTTGATTTATATTAATTTAATTGATTTCAAAAAAATTCAAGCTTTTAAAAATGTTGAAATTGAATTTGGTTTAAATGAACTGTTTAAAGAAATTAATTTGAAATCTTAAAGTTTAATTTTGAAGTATAAATGAATTTAAGTCGTTGTAAAGCTTTGAATATTTAAACTTTGAAACCTATTGAACTTGAAGTGGTTTAAATTTGTAGTTCAAACATGGATTTGAAATTGATATAAATTGAAATGGTTTTAATGAGAATTTGAATTGAAAGATTAAAATTGTGTTTTGTCGATTTGAAATCTGGATATGATCCAAATTTGTTGAAATGGAAGAAATAATTTAACTTGATATGATTTTCAAGTTAATTATTTTATTATAAACTATTTAAAATATATTATTTTAAAATTTAGATTATTTAGATTTTCAAACTATTACTATATAAACCATTCCAATAATCAAACCATTTTATACTAAACTATTTTAACTTTTTTAAAATCCTTAAACTATTTAAACTATTAAACTATTTTAAACTAATAAAACTATTTTAATATATTTTAAACTATTGTAACTACTATAACTTATTTTAATACATTAAATATTTTGATATATAACCTATTTTAATATATAAACTATTTCTAATATATAAGCTATTTTAACCCATAACCTATTTTTAAAATATAAAGTATTTTAATATATAAAATTTTAAATTTATAAACAATCTATAATATATATATTGTATTATCTATACTATTTTTAATGTATAGCTATTTCAATATATAGACCCCTTTCAATATTCAAACTGTTTATAGTTGGAACTGTTATGATCTAGATTTAATTGATTTCAATGCAAATATTTTGATATAAGGGTTTAGCCTATTTTGTGGTTATGATTTTGAAGTGAGGTGATTTTAAAGTGAATTTGATTTCGAAAGTGATATGAGTTTGAAGTGAATATGATTTCGAAGGTGATATGATTTTGAGGTGAACATGATATTTTGATATCAATTATGAATCGGTTTTGTAAATGTAAAAGAACCAACCGGTGTGAAATAAGCGTTTGGTTGTTAAAGAGTCCAGGATCGGACGTTGTCATACTCTCTGCCAATATCGAAAACCACTTTAACAACTGTGTACGTGGTGGAGAATCTAGAATGAAGTAGGATGGTTTGGCAAACGCTACTGTACGAGGTATGAACGCAGCCCTGACCCTCTCCACTGAGCTTGATATGACTAAAACAGTAGCTATACCGGGCAAAGTGAGGTCGCTTCTCCGATCGGGCACATTTCTTCGATGCCATATTTATTACTTTATGATTGATTTGGTGGCCACCCCTCGATTTGATTATGGTAATGTGTTCCGAGGTGGGTAGTAGCTACTATGCGTCACAACCAGTCCGAGAGTGCAAACGATCGAAACCTACCCTGACATTGCCTCGCATGCCGTGTCATATGCCTTATTGAGACCCACTATGAGTTTGCTTTGTGTTGTACCTATGGAGTGCTCCCTGATAGCCCACCAGTTTACGGCGTAGTTTACAGTATTATATAGACTACGACATTTATATAAAATGTGTTAAGGAGGATATGGGTAACGCCTTAACGCTATTTTAATACTTTATTTTGCCGTAGACATATTATAATAGCGTATTGTACTATGTATGTAGATAGTTTAATGGATCCTTAGGAGATGGAATCCTGAACATCTCTTAAGTTATTGCACGCACGTTAGACACTGGATAGGAGATATAAAGCCCCGTAAATATCTTTGAAGACGTTACACTCATATTTACTTATTTTGATTTAACTTATATAATATCTTTTTTATGACTCGAGTGTTTTGTCTTTTCATTACACTCGGGTCAGTCTGAGCTTTTCATTGTATTGAAGACTTTATTTCTAGAGGATGAAGATGAAGATTCGTATACTATCTATTTTATATTTTTATTCCACTGCATCATGTTGTTCCACTGCATTATTTATTTATTCCTGCTATATGTATAACTTTGATGTATTGTAAAGTGTAATCAAATGTTATTTGTAAAACAACTTCATGAACTATTTATTTGATTATTATATTTTCTCATTCCGCTGTGAGATTCTATGTTTTGATTTTCGTTCTTTTCTCTTATTTTTTTACTTACCCATTAACATCCTCCATTTTGAATGATTTAAGTTGACATGTGGTTTATTGCTGATTTAAGCCGTCCAAAAAGGTAGGTCATTACAGATGAATGCTTTTTTAACACCTTAATTATTTAGTAATTTAAATTATAAAAAGGTGTAATATTTTAAAAGAATGTGCAATTTTGATGTGAACTTATTTTTAATCTAGAAAATAAGAATGAATTAAATGTTGAGTTTTAGTAAATTTAGTTGTCGAGTTAAATTATTGTTTTATATTAATGGAGTTTATTTAAAACAATGTTTACACTCTAGATATGTTTGGTTAAAATTTAAACATTGAAGAAGAATTGGAAAAATAAAATTTTAAGAATATATTATAGATTTTTTTATGAATTTGAAATTGCGATGACGCAATTTCATTAAGGGGAAGTCTATAACGACCTGATTTTTTAGGTTGATTAAATAAAATAAACAATGATTTAAATTGGAGAATTTAAATCATTAATCTGGAATATATATTCTTTTATAAAAGATGATTTGTTTTATATAATTCTAAATAATTATGAAATTAGAAAA
Source organism: Allium cepa (assembly GCA_030765085.1). Lineage (NCBI taxonomy): Eukaryota > Viridiplantae > Streptophyta > Magnoliopsida > Asparagales > Amaryllidaceae > Allium > Allium cepa. The sequence goes on from CM060929.1 coordinate 257,121,143, forward strand.
TGAAGGAATTTTCCAAAGTATTAGAATCATTTTAAAATCATTATTGGATTTTATTCTAATTTTTGTAAATAAATTTAATTATTGTTTAAATTGGTTCCTAAATTAAAAGTGTAAAATACCTTTTTTTAGATCATTATTGAAATTTATCTTAAACTAGTTACATAAGAAGTCAACTAGTAGAGTTGGGTTTTGTTCTTAAATTCATAGTTAAAAAGAGTTTTATTAATCTTTTAAATTATTATAAGAGGGCTTTTGGTTAACTAAAAGAAAATTGGTTGTTGTTTAAATAATAAAAATACAATTAGTCGCTTATTGGGTTTTATAATATAGTCTAGACCATTTAAGAGAAGTTTCACTTCTCATTTTCTACCACCAGTGTGTTTATTCTCTATGTAGTAAACATAAACCAAAATCTCTTTTATCCCACCTTGTAAACATAGGGAAAGAATTCATAATTAATTCCTAGAAATTCTGGAATATTCCCAAATAATCAACTAGGTTTTCTTAGCCCTAATTTATCTTATAGACTTGTTGATTTCAGTTACAATGTTTGATCTTTGGTTGTTCCTTTCTTTTGGTTAAGGTGTTCTAGACCTTTGGCTGAAATTGTTGAATTATGGGTGTTTAGCATGCTATTTTAAGGAATTCAAGGTGAGTTGATCACTTACAAGATCTATCTTTGAATGTCTAGTTGCTGCTTTGTAATTTCATATTGCATGATTGAGAATTTGATGTGTTGATTTTAGTATTTTTAGGTTGGAAAACCGTGCTTCATCCTCAGTTAAACTCATAAACTCTTTTTAAGGAAAAGGAGTACCCTTGCCGATATAGCTTCCCATCTATGATGGTATAATCGGGTGCCTAATAAAGAACTTTTCTGGCTTCTTTCTGATCTACAGGAAAGCCATCTCCCATTAGTAATTGTAACAACGGCGTTATCCAGGATTTCACCTGAGATTCATCAATCTTCATGGAGGTTTCCCCCGATTCAAAGTAGGGGTTGTCCAAACTTCCAACGGAACCCAAGGGATACTCTCTTCAAGGTTGCTTGTCGCCTTATGCCAACTGTTCGAACTTAGCATGCTTTTCATATGGTATCTTCTCCCGCTTGAAAGTTTAGAAAGTGTAGATGAGCTTCTTGGCTTCCCTGACATATAAGGCCAACGCCTTGCCTTTAACCTACAATTTCTCGCCTATTTGGTTGATGACCAGCAATGAATCACTAAAAATGTGCAAAGAATCAATTCCTAGTTCTTTGGCCATCCCGAGGCCAGCTAGGATAGCCTCATACTTGGCTTCATTGTTGGTGGACTTAAAGCTAAGGAGGACAAAAAAGAAAATTCTGGAGTAACTAGGACTGTGTCGACCCCGGCCCTCTTCTCATTTGATGCACTATCCATATACATTTTCCATGCTAGTTGGCTGGTAATTATTTCTTCTTTACCACTATCCAGGCTAGAGTACTCTAATAATAAATCGACCATATCTTAGCCTTTGATGGAAGCGTAGTAATGAAAGGTGATGTGGTGTTACCTAAGTTCCATGGACCACTTCAAGAGTCAGCCCGTTGTATCAGGTCGGCTTAGTACTTGTTTCAACGACTGGTTGGTTAGAACCTTTATATGGTGAGCTTGGAAATGTGGTCAAAGGCACCGACTCGCCATTTGGAGGTAGAAAACTTACTTCTGCAACCTTGTGTACATCATTTATAGGCCCAACAAACTCTTACTTACATAGAATATCAACCGTTAGATTTTCTCTTCATATTGAACCATGATAGCACTAATTGCGTGGTCAACAACTAGGGGGCACAAATATAGTTCTTCCATATCTACAGGCTTGGAAAGTATAGGGGTGTGGGAAGATGTTGCTTTAGGACTTCAAAGGCCTTGGTGCGTTCTTTACTCCTATCTAATTATTTTCCCTTCTTAATAAGGTCAAAGATGAGCACACACCAATATGTTGTTTTCGAAAGCACATTCGCTAAGTGCTGTGATCAAACCATTCAGGCTCTGCATCTGTTTAAATGTGCAAGGTACTTTCATATGTTGGATCGTTTGAATCTTATCGAGGTTAGCCTCTTTCCCGTTGGCACTCACTACGAATCCTAGGAACTTTCCAGACCATACGGCGAAGGAACACTTTTTAGGATTAAGTTTCATATTATATTGGAAGAGGATATTGAAACTATCAGTCAGGTTCTTTATATGCCCCTCGGTTATCTCATACTTCACTAGCATGTCATCCATGTAAACTTTCATTGACCAGTAATCCATTAGGCAAACATTCTTTTAACGAGCTATTGTTAGGTTGCGTCTACATTGCGAAGCCCAAATGGCATGGCTCTATAGCAGTAAATCTCGCATTTGTAGTGTAAGAGGTGTGCTCTTGGTTTGAACCATGCATAGAGATCTGGTTATACCCATAGTAGATGTCCATGAATGTGAGGAGCTCATGCCCATTGGTTGCATCCATAAGTTGACTGATGTGAGGGTAGCGAGAAACTATCTTATGGGTAGGCCTTGTTGGGATTTGAGAAATAAATACAAGTTCTCTAGACCCACTTGGCTAGCGACCAATAATAGATTGGCTACCCGGATTGGGTACTCAGCTTCACGAACGAACTCATAAGCAAGGAGCTTTTCTACCTCTTCCTTGAGTTCTCTATGTCCTTCTAGGTTGAGAGTTATCCTCTTTTATCGAATGGGGTGAGCTTTTAGATTAATGTTAAGGGTGTGGTAAATGAATGAGGGATCAATATTGGTCATGTCATGATGTCCATAAGCGAACACATCTTTTCTTTTCTTTAGGAAAAACATCAACTCATCCCTTATTTCCGAACTCAATTTTATTCCAATCTGGACAACTTAGCTAGGATTGTCGTGGTCATGTGATACTTTTTCAATGGAGTTGGTGACCCATATTGGGGTTTGAATCTCCCATATGAGGGTCGAGCGAATCATTATTGTTTTCCTCCATGCTCGTTACCAGATCACATTGCTCCAGCACATGTATTGTATGCTCAATGACTTCCTCAGTCGGGATAGACATCCATGCTCGAACCCGGGAGCTATGGTCACCCTCGGCTCTCATAGATGAGTACACCGATGTTTAAAGGGATGAATTTATGGTCTCCTCGGTTCTCACTTGTCAATGGGGGTGGATTTTCTTGTTCCATGCTTCTATGAGCTCTCTTGTCTTATGAGAGATGGCTAAGGAAAGATAGTCCTTGCCAACCTAGCAATCTTGGCCCCTTCGCACGAATGGAAGCATTGAGTGGCCATGCATTATCTTAATGGAATCATTTGATGCTATGTTCTTTTGATGCCTTCAAGGCTGTAGGCGGATCAGGCATGAATATTATATTGCATGGTGTTAACTGGGTTTAACCAAGAAAAAGTTAATGGAAGTTAGAATATAGAAACGAAGATCAAGCGACTTGAAATCTTGGAGGCATGTCCAGATATAGAAAACATATAGGTCAGAGAAAATTCATGCAAAATTAGGCTAACCAAACAAGTCGGTGTCAACATTTTCATGTCGGCAATGACATTTTTTGGCTCAATATCTCTCTCCTCCTACTTCATACGAGTTATTTTTTACTTCTTCCATGCTTGTTCAATTGATTTCCAAGGGTTATAAACAACCAATTCCAAAACAGAAGAGTTAATAGCTAAAATAGCAGAGTAAGCCAAATAACGAAGGAACGATCATCAAAATTAATCGACGATCGATAGAAATAGCATGGGACACCTCAAAATAAAGTGAGAAGAAGAGTGAAAAAGAGTTCGAATAAAATCAAGCTCAGCAAACATGTTGGAACCGACATATTTGTACAACTCGGTTAAAGCTGCAATTTTACACTACTTCAAACCGACATCTGGACTCTACTCCAACTTGACTTTTGGCCTTACATGACTGTTTTCCCTATAAATACAAGCCTAGAAAAATCAAAATACGATCTAATTTCTACCATCATTACGTGGAATCTCTACCTCTTATTCATCTTCTATCTCCATACAATAGTAACCGAGGCAGCTATATAGGAAAACTCTAGGACTTATAATCTATCTAACTCTCGTACTGGTGACTTATTCTCTTTCAAATCTCTTGTAATCTCAAACAAACTACATCAAAACTATCAGCAATACAGCTATAAAGTGGACGTAGGCCATAGATTGTTGAACCACTATAAAATCTTGTATCTCTCTACTTTATTTATGCTGTTTTCCTTTTATTTAAATTGTTATCTACTAAATTAGGTCTTATAGATTTCCTACAATCTATTCTTAGGTGTTGATCCATTTTTAGATTCAACATTTTGGTGCTTTAATTGGGAAAAATGTACCTAGGCTTTGATCTAGCTCTCTACTTTGGATTGCACAAGATCCAGATGTTACATTCGAAAAATTTACTTGGTGAAGTTGAAGATTTACTTTCCAATGGCTCTAAGGAAAGGAAAATATGCATCTGGAAGATTTGTAGGAGCAACAGTTGGTGGTGATGAATCAAATACCCACCAAATAGAAGTAAACAATGGAAATCTGCTACCTGGATCTTTTTCTCAACAGGAAGTTGTTACTAAAGGAGTGGTTAATCAGATTATCAACGATCTTAACTAGAAATTTATTGATAGTTAGAAAGCTCTCATAGGTAAGATGGATGCATTGCTAACCTTGCACCCGCCAACAACAAGGAGAATTAGAAGGGAGACTTCTCCTGCAATAGAATGAGAAAATTTCTCTATTTCTGGCCTAAATAGAAGGGATGGAAAGCAAAAATAGAAGGAAGCAATTACCGAAGTTGCAGGGTATGTCATAGGAGGAAGTAGGAGGTTCTCCTTGCAAGGAGATTGGGTGGTACCGAGCCAAAACAACTTGGTGCCAACCTAAACTTCGGGGTGAACACTCCTTAGGAATGCAATGTAGTGCTTGTTTCATAATCTAAGGACGACGTGTTGCTTGATGGTTGAGATTTAGGATGAATACTAGTGTGAATGGACAAAACATTGGAACTGAAACTCAAACTGTCATGGCAAGACCAACTGCACATCATTGGAATGCTATAGAAGTGGTTCTCCAGAGAATGGAAAAACCTAGGCTTCAGTTAGCGAACCAAAATCGTTTATGAACTCAAATACTTGGGGTAGTCCCTGAAAGTTGACCTACATATAACCATGCCAATGAAGAATACATTGCTAACATGGTCAAATGATTGATGAAGGAAAGCAGGAGTAGAAAAAATGAAGACTGGGGTTCTACGCCTAGCCTAACATCCTTTACCGTGAATGTTCTAAGAGAAAAATATCCCTAAAATTCACCATGACGACTATTCCATCGTACAATGGAATAATGGATCCTAAACAACACTTGTTTAAATATGAATGGCATATGGATGGAGCTGGAGCAACGAATGTTGTTCGTTATACGTGTTTCCCTATCTTCTTGAAAGGAGTCACTTCCATATGGTTTACAAGACTCATACTGAAGTCTATTTCCACTTTTGATGAGTTGGCAAGAAAGTTTCTGGAATTTTTTAGACTATACACTACATGACCAAAGGATGTGACGTCCTTATCTCGATTTTATCAAGGGCCCAATGAGTCATTGAGAGCTTTCTTTAACCAGTTTAACATCATGGTTACTAAGGTAAGCAATCTAAAAAATGATATAGTGTTTATGGCTTTGGTTCAAGCCATTCATCCAGAAATGAATTTCGGTAGATGGATTAAAATGAAACAATCAACTACCGTGGAAGAATTCCACCAAAAGGCGAACTTGTTTCTGAGGTTGGAAGAAGCGAGTATGATTGAAGGTAAAATTGTCGATAAGTAGTGGAAGGAAGTGGTTTACAGTAATGTGGCGGTCAAGCAGGATGGAAACTGTTCTAGAGCTACTGGTATAAATGCAGCAAAGACTGCAAATCGAAAGAAGAGAAACCGAAATTCGGGTAGACTTGATGGGAATGGAAAACTTCTAAGGAATCTAAAGCCTAAAGACCATGCACCATTGAACGATAGTTTGGAAATTGTATACCTTGCTACTCAAGGGACTGAGCAATATAACAAACCTCCCAAGAGGGAAGCATCCGAACAGTAAAAGTGATTGGGAAAGTTTTGTTGCTTCCATGAGACTACTAGGCATAACACAAATGAGATTTGACATCTGATGGATTTAATTGAGGAACTGATAAGAAACAACAGCCTCCAGCAGTACATGAAGAAACCTCAAAATCATGATCAACCTACTGGAATCCAAGCACCGAGCGCTTAAGGGAATCAGTTTGGATCCAGTGGAGAAGGGCCCAAACGAATAGATCAAGGGTTAGATACAAACACCATCATTGGAGGACCTCATCCAGCACAGAAGAGTTGGGGTAAAAAAGAATGATATTCCAGTTCTCTAAAGCATGCCCTTTAGGAGAGTTGCTATGCCATTTAAATAGAGCTCTAACTAAGCAACAAAAAATGAATATCGATGACATCATGTTTTGGAATCGAGACACTACAGGCATTGAAGCACCAACTCTTGAACCAATGGTAATAACGGTCGGGCTCGGTCCAATAGTTGTACATCGAGTTTTAGTCAACTATGGGAGTTGTGTCAATATTTTATTCTAAAATATGTTAGACCATATGAAAATAAGCATGAAGGATGTGACTGCCTGCCGAACGAAGATTTAGGGATTTATAAATAAAACAAAGAAACCGGTTGGAACAACCGATCTACCTATAGAACTTGGAGAAGGAGAATGGAGGGTGGTCCTCATCAAGACATCTATGATCTTTGATGAGTATTCTGCTTACATTGCTTTCTTGGTCGATCGGTCCTTGTTGACTTCAAAATAGCTTTGGCTCCATGGTGTCTCATAATGAAATTCCCAATAGAAAATGGGATAGGAGTAATAAAACGAGACAAAAGTGCTGCAGAGGAATGCTATGTTACTGAATTACTTGAATCAAAGCGCCGGGAAAAGGAATAGAATGTAGGGAAGACTCTCCACATTCATGAAATGAAAGCATAGCAATTACAGAACCCCCTGGCTTGAGGACCACAATCTCTTCGACAAGGCTATGGACCATAGGAAGAAAAGTAGAAGGGATGTACGAATAAAATTGACAGAGTTTACGCTAGCTGTGCCGACATCGACATCCAATCGGGTCATGAAAATAGATTCATAGCTAGGAATCAAGATGCAAAATGAATTGATAAAATTTCTTCATGCTAATTTGGACGTAATCGGTTGGACGCATTTCAATATGTGTGGGATATCGTAGAAGATAACATGTCACACACTTAATATCGATTCCAAAAATAAAACGATGAGGAAAAATAGACGCAGTCTAGGTTCGAAGCGATCCATCGCACTGAAGGAGGAAGTGGATAAGCTGTTGGCCAACGGCTTCATCCAAGATGCAACATATCTTAAGTGGGTGTCATATCCTATGTTGGTCCAAATATCAAATGAAAAGTGGCGAACTTACATTGACTACTCAAATTTGAATAAAGCTTGCCTAAAGGATAACTTTCAATTTTCTAGAACTGACCAGCTCATTAACGGAACCACTAGACATGAGTTGCTTTCATTTATGGATGCCTACTCATGATATAATTAGATTATATTGCATGAGACTAATCGGGGGAATACCAGCTTCATCACAGACTTAGGGCTGTACTATTACCATGTAATGCCATTTGGCTTGAAAAGGCCAGAGCTACTTACTAGAGGTCGGTAAACACGATGTTCAAAACCAGATTAGACGAACAATGGAAGTTGCATAGATGACATGCTATTGAAATAATGAGTGTTTGAAAATCATGTGGATGATCCCTTAGAGATGTTTGATATCCTATGGAAGTAAGGAATGAAATTGAACCCACTGAAGTGTTCATTCGGTGTTGCTTCAGGGAAATTACTCGGATTTGTAGTGAACACAAGGGGCATTGAGGCCAATCCAAAATATATTGCTGCATTATAATATGTTAGACCCCCGACGACAAAAAACGAGTTGTAAAATTTGAATGAAAAGACACAATGTTGAGCTGCTTCATATCCAAAGAGACAGATAAGTGTATACCGTTCTTTGATGCATTGAAGAAGGGTAAGAAAAACTTTGAATGGAATCAGGATTGCCAGACATCTTTTGAAGAATTACTATGACACATGGAGACACCGTTAGTTCTATCCAAACCGATGGATAGAGAAGATCCATTTATTTTCTTGGCAGTGTCTGCCCATACGAAGTGCTTATGCGTGAGGTAGCTAGGATTCAGTGACCAGTTTACTACATCAGTAAACGGTTCACCGGAGCTGAACCAAATTACCCAAAGTTGGAGAAATTGGCATATTGCATGATAGCTCCAAGGAAATTGTGGCCATATTTCCAAGCTTATACCATCGAGGTGTTGACAGATCAACCCCACAGATACTCTACCAACCCGATACTTCAGGATGACTTCTAAAATGAAATATTGAGCTAAGCTCATACGATGTAACTTATCCTCTTCTACGATGTAACTCATCATCTTTAGATAGAAATTAACGGATGGACTTCAGCTGACTTCATCACTAAGTTCACAATTTGGGATGATGACGAGGAGGACACTACGATTATAGTACCATAATGGAAGCTATTTATCGATGGTGCATCAAATGAATTCTGCTCAGGAGCGGGAGATGTGCTTGAAACTCCCGAACGACCATCATTTATTATGCTCAAAGGCTAGAATTTCCTGCCACTAACAATGAGGCAGAGTACAGTTAATAATAGTAGGATTGAAGTTTGTGAAGAAATGGGAATAAATACTCTACATATTGACTCTCAATTAGTCATCTTTCATGTGAAGAGAGAATGTCAAGCTAAAGGAACGAATCTCATCCCTTACTTGTCATAAGCATGGGAATTTCTCAATTACATTGAACACTACACGATAAATCATATTCCCATAGAACAAAACATAGAGGCCAATTATATAGTCAAATTGGCCAGTTCTGGAGACACACAATCACTGGGGCTGGTTCTAGTAGAAGTAATATCTGCTCCCAACATAGATCAAATGGATGTCGCTTGGGTTCTGGAAACCATGGAAGAAGAAGAATCATGGATGACACTGATCAAGGACTAGCCACTCAAAGGAATACTCCCTAAGGACTGAAATGAACGAAAGAAGCTCCTCTGAAAGGCACCATGATTCATAATTCAGGATAGAGTGTTGTACCGAAGAGGGTTCTTTGCCTCCTTGCTCAGGTGTGTAAACAAAGCTAAAGCTAGAAAGATCCTCATGGAAATCAACGAAGGCAACTGCGGTGATCACACCAAAGGGGCAAACGATGATGAAAAAGGGTCTTTGCTACAGATATTTTTGGCTGACAATAAACAAAAATGCAACAGACTTTACTAGATAGTGTGGTCTATGCCAAAGATTCACGAAGATTACAACAACACCATCTTCAAAGCTAACGCAAATGGTTAGCCCTTGGCCATTTGCAATCTAGGAAATCGATTTAAACAGTGTACTACCAATAGCAAAACGAGAAGCCAAAAATGCTATCGTTTGCAGTCAATTACTTTACAAAATGGGCCAAAGCAGAATTTCTTGCTACGATTACTACTAAGTAAGTGATTAAATTTGTAATGAAAAATATTATTTGCAGGTTTGGGGTACGACAGAAATAATTACAAACAATAGAACTCAATTCGAGAGTGCTGAGTTCAAGGACTTCTACAAATGTTACCGGGTCGAGAAGAGCTTTTCCGCAGTAGGACATCCACAGGCAAACTGACAAGTGGAGGTAGTGAAAAAAAATCATCAAATACAACATAAGGAAGAGGCTTACAAAAGCTAAAGGAAATTAGGTTGATGAGCTTCTGCTTGCACTATGGGCTTATAGAATGACACTTAAATCCATGGCCAGACACTCAACGTTCGCTTTGGCATATGGGTCAGATGCTTTAATACCAGTAGAACAGAAAGTCACCTCTCATCACAGAAGACACTTCAATCAAAGAGAAAACAAGTAACTACTGCTCGAGTCACTCAACCAGATTGATGAGAAGAGGGAGTAAGTTAAATTGACGACCGCTGCTTACCAGAAGAGAGTGGCACAACATTTTAACTCCAAGGTTCGCAATTTGCACCTTCGAAGTGGGAATCTCATCCTAAAACAGATCTTCCCACGTATAAGAGCTCTTAGCCCAAATTGGAAAGGACCTAGTAATCAAACAAAAGCTTGGAGATGAAACATTCAAGCTATCAACAATCGATGTAATCCTGATTCCATGTGCTTGGAGCAACGACTCGCTTGGGCATTACTACACTTGATATTTATCTATGTATTTCCTATTTCACAAATAAGCCATTCAAGGACACTGGGGCATTGTAAATAGGTAGGACTTGCCTTTTCCTTCCATTTTATCAATAAAGCTAGCCTCTTAAACCAATTTGAACCGCGTTCTTGTTAGCAAGCCATTGAGTAGATGGGGAAAATCAACTCAAATCGCCGGATCGATACGGAAAATCGATCCAAACCTTCTGAGAACTAGTGTTTGTAACGACCCGCTTTCTATGTTGTATAAATAAATAAATCTTATTGAAATAAAAGTGAAAGGATTTGATTTGTGATAATTAATATTTTGAAATAAATATATTTTGTGAAAATACAATGAGTAATTAAATAAAAATAACAACAAAGTATTGAATTGGATAAAATTATCCCATTCCTGAAACACATCTTGTAAAGTGAAGTTTAAAATAATTTGAACTCAATTGAAATATTTTTGTAAACAAATGGGAAAAAATAAACATTCAAATTTAATTGTGAATGGAAAATTAATTTGTGTTAATCAAATTAGAATTTAAGCCCAAACATATAAAGCCCAAACCCACCTTCACTTCTTGAAAACTCTTGTCCCTTCTATACTTCATACTCAAGCCCGAATCCAAATCCTCCTCATCATTTTCATCCTAATTGACCTAAATCAAAAATCATAACCTAGTATAAAAAAGTTCCACGCTTGAAGCTTTGTCAATCGTCATTGCCAGCAAGGAGAAGGCGACCACCTGATCATCGATGCTGGAGATTGTCATGGTGAGTGCAACGATGTGAAGCGTGGAATGCAAATTTTGCATTTGGGTTGTGCTATACTGTTGGCGAGAGTGGAGGTGCATGTGTGGAGGCGACATGATGTGCCTCAGCTAGCGAGCGACCTAGTCATGTGCAACTTTTGTGGTGTTGGGAGGCTATGCATGCAAATTTGATGATAATGAAGAAGGCAGAGATTTGCGATTGTGTGTGGTTGAGGATGAAGCTCGCGTGTAGATGATGGTTGTTAACTGGATTGTACGAGCATTGTTAATATGAGTCTCTCAGTCACACTATCTAATTCATCATCTGTTAATTATATAAATATTTATCTCGGTTAGATTATATTGCTTGAAAGAATTGCTTGATATATTGGTTAAAAATTAGGTTGGATATTAGATTGAGTTGTGTGATATTGGATGAAATTGAATTTTTAGATATTATTTTGGTTGTAAATAATGGATTTCCGTGTTTTTTGGATTATTAAAACACAAAGAAAATGTCATTCATTTATATTTTAGTGTTTGAAATTTATTCATATTAAATGTACAGTTTATTGATGGTCAAAATTCGATAGAATTCGACTTGGAATAATAAATTTATGTTGATAATTTGATTGTTGAATTTGGAGTTTATTTGTTCCATAATTCATATTTTTGGTTGTTTAATTGGTTTTCTGTTCTGAAATATTTTTGGAAGTTTCGATAAATTATTATCTATGATTTTAAGATAAAATTGAAGTAGATTATAATAAATAATAATTGATTAGAAAGTAAAATAATTTCTGGGAAAGTTTTTCAGTATAAAGGTTGATTTGAAAATAATTTGTTTCTAACCGTTAAAATATAAAGTGAAGGCTTTGAATTGCAAATTATAATTTAAAGTCAAAAGAAGTATTTTTGAGATTAATAAATGTATTGTAAATTATTATTTTTTCATAGAAAAGTATAGTATAGTTTATATAATTATAACTATTTTTACTAATAAAGCGTGTTGGTTGTTTTGAAAAATATTTAATTATGTAAAACCCGCAAATGACTTTTATAACTATATTAGACTAATACAGTGATTTGGAAGTTAAATTATACACTTACAGAACTACATGTATGGAATTTAAAGGAATTTCTATATTTAAATCGTATATTGTGATTTCGTAGATTGATTAAAAGAATTATCTAATATAATTAATAGTAATAGTTGTATGTTCTAAATATTTGGATTAATGTTATTTTGTTACCTCTTTATAATTCATATTCCTTTTGCATTGATTTATTTGCTATGAATGATTCATCGTTCATATTGATTTGTGATATAATTTAAGATGATATGATGATGACATCTTTCTGTATGATTTTTTGATATATTATATATGACGAGAAATCTGGATAAACGGTTTAGTGACACCGTCTCGTATGGGACATTTGGTAATGTGATAACCCGAATTTTAGGATATCTGTAATTGATAAATTAACTGAATTTAATTAATTGAAATGCTAATTTATAAATTTAACAAATAAATCTGATAATAAATATCTATATTTGGATCTGTGTATAAATGAATTTGAACTATAATAAATACTAAGTTCTAAATATTTGGATAAATATTCATTTAATAATATCCTGATATAATTATTGAAATTTGAAAATATTTGTTTAATAATCTTCTTTATTATAATTTTGGCAGAATTTATCTTTTACAGATAAATATGTTTCTATTTTTAATGTATATTAGTAAATAGCAAATGAAGTTTGGATTTGAAATCCAAACATCTTAAAAAGAATAATAAATTTGATTATAAAACAAATCTTTTTATTACTCTTATTTAAATTTAGATCTAAGCTTAAAAAATATATTTTAAACAATTAATATTTTATCTCAAAGAAATTCATGAGCATTTAGATATGTATTTATAATTAGTGTATATATATATATATAAGCATAGTTTATACATATAATTTGAACATAATATCTTAATCTTTATAAAGCATAAGTAATATATATAAGTAAAACATAGAATAATGAAATCATAAATATAATTATAAACTTGACATGTGTTATTCACTAAAGCCTTGCATTTGACATTTGTAGAAAGGATATCATGGGTAAGCATTTGAAAACATGCAAATTTACATTTGGCTAAATATGATTTTCTTCTTAAAATTAAAAATGAATGAAAACATAAATCTATGCAAAATTTACAAATGTAAACATTTAAAATATGCATTAAGCATTTGTAAGATAAAGAGCACATGTAAGGCCAAGTGGCATTTATTTCATTAGGAAATTTTTATATAATTAATGTGTTGAAAACCAAGGTTAGAGTTGTATCCATTTTTGTGAAACCAGAATTTCTTCTTTATAAAATAATAATAATAATAATAATAAAAGTAAAAGTAAAATAGAAACCAAACATCAAGTACTAGATCAAACATCAGCTTCATCATTTAACAAGTTTCAGATCTGATAAAGTGTCGTTCTCTATTTTCAAAACCTGGAAGCATCTCAGATCATAATCAAGCAGCAACAATTCATCTCAACATCTTGACCAGAAAAGTAGAAAAAATATATCAAACCAGTGCTCTGTTCAAGAAACTACAGGTGAGTAAACCCACCTTAGAGCTTAAACTGTGATTATTCTTATTGCAAATGATTATCTTAGTGGTATGCCTGTGAAATATTTAGCATGTATATCTGAATGTGTTCTGTCTGATAAATATACTTCTGCATGTTTGAGTATGGGTGTACTTGTCCCTGCTTGTTCAAAGACCAGGAATTCATTCAAATTCAATTTCTCCCTGCGTAAACTATTTAAAATCTTGATGATTGAACACCGTATGATTAGAATAATTTGGAAATATTATTTTTTAAAATGTTTTTAAAGTTGATCAACAAATAGTTTTACTGAGAGGAAAGGATTTACAGTAGAAACAAATTAAAGCAAGAAAATCAATCGTTTAAAATTCGTGTTCTGAACTTATAATCTGTCTCGCATTTGAAAATCATGATTTTTGATTTAGTTTTTAAAAATTTTAGTACCGTGGTTATCAAGAAATAGATGGTTGATCGTTATTAGAAATTTCAAGGATCCCCGACGATCGAAGAAGAGTCGGACCTTGGGACTGGAGCTGGAGAAGGTTTGGGAGGTGTAGATCAGTGGGAAAATGGTAGGAGATTTTATCTTGCATCATAGTGGCTGATCGAAGTGAGGTTAGGGTTTCAACTTTGAATTGGGATATGTTGGGTTTCAAGGCCGGCAATGCATCGATGACGTATCGAGTTGAATCAGAGCTATGGGAAAGGAAACATAGGGATCGGGCAGAGGTCCAGATGCGCGGCCATGGTTTTCGGTAGGTAGAGGTGGGAGCAACGTGATAATTGGTGATCAGGTTCTTCCTGTTTGGGTTCGAAATTGTTCAAATTCGATTTTCGTGGTGATTCGCATTTCTGGGTGACCAAGGAGATCGGTGAGGTAGCCGTCGACTTGGTTGCGGTGGTGGCGAGGACCAAAGTAACCCCAGTCATGTGTGCACGTGCACACGTATCGGCGATGGCATTGCGGTGTCATTGTTTTTATTTGAGAGAGAAGGTAGGAAGTAGAGAAGAAAAGAGCTCGGGTATTTCGTAGTGTTGGCAACGGGTTTGGCCTGCGTTGATAGCGAGCAAGTTATTGTTGTAACAGTTTTTTTTTTTAGAATTTAACTAAGTCAGAACATTTGAAAGAAAGGAAGTGGAAGGAGGATTGAGACGCAGGGAAGCACGGGGTTTAACTCGAGTTTTTGGTGGAGTAATACTCGGATTTCTCCGGGTTATAATTAGCTGTTTGCAGAGTCGAGATAAGTTAATTATCTTAGACTATGGTATGTGATAGTTGATTTGTTAAGTTTTATTAATTTAAGTTAAGAAAATATTTAAGTTGTTTTAAAAGCTAAACTAATCAGATAATTTAATGGTTTAAATCAAAGATTTAATGTTTTAAATTTTACTTAATCTTAAAGGTTTTTTATTTTTTTTATTTTTTATCCCAAGGTTGTTAGGAAAGATTTTGGATAATATTAAAAGAATTGAACTAAGATAAATGATTTATCATTTAAATTTATTGATAATTAAGGATTTATTAATTAATAATAAAGGTTTAATTATTGGTTAATAAAATAGAAATTAAAGAGTGATTATTATTAGTAAAGGAATAATTAATTGTTGTGATTAACTATTGATTAGGGTTAATTTATCAATGTAATTAATCAATGTAATTAATTAACCAATGGTATAATTACTTGATGAAAGTAATTAAAGGTAAATTATTTAAGAGTAGTAATTAAGAATAAATTACTTAGTGAAATTATTTAAAGGATTGATTACTGAAGAAATTAATGAAGGGTTAGTTAATCAATAAGTATGATTAACTAAAGAATAATTGATCAATGTAAGTGATCATATGATAATTAATATGAGTAACTAATTACGTATAAATGTGATTAATGTGGAAATTGATTAATTTGTATTATTAATTAAAGCTAATTACTTAATAAGGATAATTAAGGGATTATAAATAAGTGGTTGTAATCAATTAATGTTAAGTAAGCATGATTAACAAAAATTGAGGAATTTGATTTAGTTCATTAGAGATGGTATAACAAATTGGTCTTGCTTATGAATGATTGAATGATATCACATACCTTAGATTAATTGATATCACTGATATGCGATTGTGATGATATGGGATATGATATGTTTGGTTTAAACTGAGAAATATGGTTATCTATCGATGATGAATTACTATGTAGAATAACATCCTAAATTTAAAGTTGAATTATGTTCACTTGAATAACATGGGTTAAGATGATATTGGAATGAAGAGACCGGAGTCGGGTATTAGTAAATACCCAAAACCGCTTCGATTTGTAATCTATAATAATTCCGTTCAGATTTAATATATGAAATCTATAGACTGGAATAGAATGATTTAAGTGAACTGGGCCATTTAATCTAAGTTTGTAACTTAGAAATTGATGTGTGAAATAAAGTATTGTCTATACCAAACCTGTGACGTTGTAACTAATACTAGTTACCCCGGGTGTTACTTTGATGTAATGCTCGGGTCAGACCGAGTATTACATATTTTCAAGTAAGGACGTCCTGGAGCTCAGGAGGCGAGCTGGAACGCAGGAATGTATGGGGTATTTCTGCTGCGTTATATTATAGTTTATCTCAGACAGGTTCTTTTAAACTGTCCAGTGTGGTGTAATGGTTGTAACTCTGATGTATAAAAAAATATAAGTGTAAAGATACAGTTCTTCTTTGTAAAACTATTATTTATGTGATATTATATTTTATCCGCTGCGAATGCGAGATTCTGAGTTTGAGTTTTCTGTTCCTTTTTCTTTTTCTTTCTTCTTTTCACTAACTATTTGGAATTTTCGGGATCGAAATTTTCGGGTCGTTACATTTGGTATCAGAGCTGAAGGTTAAGCGAGAACCTTGGCTCTGTTGGGATTACTCATTAAGGATAGGGTCAATGATACCCTAGAATTAGTTGAGTATATATATATGAGAGCGTACTTGTTATTTACTTATATAAAGATTTTAAATGATTTTATAAGAATATATTTTGATATATATAAAGCAATATTTCTGTTTAATAAAAATTAAGGTAATTGGTGGTTAAAATTAGTAAAATTAAATTGAGTGGTATTAGAAATACATCCAAACTGAAATTAAATAAAGATAAGTTTGAAATGGATTCAAACTGAAATTGAAATCTTAAATTGGAGAAGTGTTTCAGAATAAGATGATAATGAATGGCTTTAGATATGATAATCTTGGTTATTATCCTAAATGATAGTTGTGTGTTTAATAGTAAGATGTGTATTAATGAGTAAGTAAAATGAAATATTCTAAAGAAATAAACATTTATGTAAAGTATGACTTATAAATTAAAATTAAAAATACCTAATTTGTGGAATTTCAAATCTAGGTCCATAAATTTGAAAGGTTGTTTCAAAGTGCTAAAATAATAAATAAGTATTATTTGAATAAAAGAGACTTGTTGTAAACAATGAGTTGTTTGAAGATTGGACTTGAATTTAAAACCAAAGGTGGTTTAAAATTTTAAAACATGGCTGGGAGGGCCAAGAAATAAATATGTAGATATGTATGGATATACACGATATCAAGGATAAATTGAAATAAACTCTAAATATTGATTTTTAAATTTGGAATGAGATATGATACCCACAGTGATAAGTTTTGAACTTAATAAGTGGGAAGATTATTTATGAAAAGTTCAAAATTTACGATGGGAGTTCAAACTGGGTAAGGTTGACTGGATTAAGTGAATTAAGTTTAACTTTGGAAAGGTTAAATAAGCTGGAATGATCAACCTGATTTGAAAATTTCAAGATGAAATTAAGATTTAACTTGGGAAGTTGAATGGTTGATTTGAATTAGAAAATTTGAGTGATCTCAAACTGGTTTTGAGATCCGAAAATTGGAAATGGAGTTTGAAATTGGGATTAATTCAAACTGGAGTTGAAATGAATTGAAATTGGAACTAGTTCAATTGAAATTTATTTGAATTAGTAGAATTTGAGATCAAGGTTGAATAAAGTTAAATTTGGAAGGAAACTGAGGTTAATTCAACCTGAATTGGGGTTGAATCAATTTCAACGGAAATTGAAGTTATTTAAAATTGGAATTGGGTCAATTTAAATGGAAGTGGAAATTTAAATTGAATTGATAAGAATGGAGATTGGGAAGTGAGCAGTTTTGACTCTGGACTATTTTTAATATAAATTGTTTAATATAAACCTATTTTTCCAAGCTATTCAGTATATATACAACCTTTCTTTTAAAAGCCAAACTATCTTATACTTGTTTTATAATTATTTTTGAAACTGTTTAACGATTTTTCAACTGTTTTATAAACTAATTACTATATTCCAACTATTTTACAAAACTAATTATTATCTTACTAGTATTTTGTAATTATCTAAAATTTCTATAATTATTTTAACTATTTTCTAACTGTTTTACACCTATTTTACAAACTAGTAATTATTTTCCAACTACTTATCTATTTTAAATTTTTTTAAGCTATTTTCTAAATAAACTGGTCAAAGTTCAAACTGTTATGGGTTAAATACTCAATCGAGATAAGAATAGAGGTGATAATCCAAATGGATTGAAGCAGTTATGAATAAGTGAATGAAAATTAAAGTGAATATGAATAAAAAGAGAATTGGTTTGGCTAATAAACAATAAAATAAATACGTAGGGTGTACGTATGTTATTCGCATAGTGATTTGATCCAGATTCGAGCACAGAATTTGGAGATAGTATGTCGATCCGAGTTGGAATTTTTTTCACTCGATTTTCGACGGCGAACCTGGATATGGATTGTTGATTGATTCTGGATATTCTCTATCATAGTTATGGCTATGCAAGGAGAACAATGGTTTCTGATCAAGAAACCAGATCCGAGTCCGCACTAGGAAGTCGGGTGGACGATACTAGTTCAGAATCGAAATTATGTGATCGAGTGAGCGATCGGATTGGTATAGCGTACAAATGATATGTGTACATCGTACAGATTTGAATAAAATTAATACTCAGAATTTGTGGAAAATCATTGCGAAATGGTTTTTGAAATGAAAGGTATATTTTGTGAAATATATGATGAAGTAAAATGAAAATTACATATTTCTATAATAGAAATTTACTTTATGGAAGTAAGTAATATGATATGTGGTTTTGTATAGAGTAATTAAATTTGAGTATTTGATTTGGAAATAAACAAAGTTATATATATTTGTTACATAAGATAAATATCCCCTTGTTGAATCTTTTGCCAGAAGAAAAAAAGATTTTTGAAAGTGTTTGAAGTATAAAAGGATTTTATACAAGTTTAAAATGATCCAAAGATTTTTATCAAGGATTATATATATACATATATATATATATATATAAAGGATCTTATGAGGATTTTGGGAAAAGGTTTTGGGAACCTTTGGATTTGGGCTTTTGATTTTTGGGTAAAATCAATATTGAATTTGGAAAGCCTAGTTTGAGAATTATCGATTTTGGGATAATCGATTTTGTGTAAAGGAGCTTTGTATGAGATCATATTGGGTGTATGATTTGAAGATACTATATGTGTATAGTATAAAATGTTTTGATGATGACTCTGGGGAAAAAAAAGGCGCTCCCTTGAAATGAACTTCTCAGGAGTGCCACCGGGTGGTGCTGCCTTGTGCCCCGGGGAGGGGTTCTAAAGTTGATCCTGTGAGGAGTCCGGACAAAACTAGTTCTTGGGGATTATGAGTAGAGTATACCATAGCGAAAGTCGTGTGTGCCACTGAAAGCCAATAGTTTACATTTGATTTCATATCGGTAGACTGCGACCTATAGTAAAATAGCGAAAATCGTGTGTGCCGCTGAGAGCCAACAATCTGCGTTTGATTTTATATCGGTAGACTGCGACCTGTGTAAGAGTGGAGAAGTTTCATTTCGACAGCGAAAATCAGAGGCCGTAGAGAGACTGCAGTTACATGAACTTTTGCTGTGATGCCAACGTAACCCTGGAATGTAACTGCGATCTGTCGTGGGTTCCATGGCGTAATCGAGAGGCCGCAGAGAGCCTGCAGTTGCATGGACTTTTACTGCGATGGCAACGTAACCCAAGATGTAACTGTGACCATGGATGGGGGTGATGATTTCCAGAGCATTCTCAACAAAGATATTCTCTCTATTTTCAAAAATGTTTTCAATATTTTTAGTAAAATTATTTTTCAAAGTATTTTCACTGGATGTTGAAAATGGGTCTACCAAGCACTTGTAAATTTTCAGCCTTACGCATGATCAATGTATGACTAAATTTCTATGAGAATAAGGATGGATTGGTTAAGGCATCAAGTTATAAAAAGTATTTTTATAAAAACTGTTTTGTAATATTATATAGATTCAAAAAGAGTGTTTTAAAAATGATCAAAAAAAATTGTACGATTTTAAGTATTTTAGTGAATACTGACTTGTTCCTTTTCGAGGACGAAAAGACTCAAAGGGAGAAAGAATGTGACAACCTGAATTTTAGAATATCTGTAATTGATAAATTAACTGAATTTAATTAATTGAAATACTAATTTATAAATTTAACAAATAAATCTGATAATAAATATTTATATTTGGATCTGTGTATAAATGAATTTGAACTATAATAAACACTAAGTTTTAAATATTTGGATAAATATTCATTTAATAATATCCTGATATAATTATTGAAATTTGAAAATATTTGTTTAATAATCTTCTTTATTATTATTTTGGCAGAATTTATCTTTTACAGATAAATATGTTTCTATTTTTAATGTATATTACTAAATGGCAAATGAAGTTTGGATTTGAAATCCAAACATCTTAAAAAGAATAATAAATTTGATTATAAAACAAATCTTTTTATTACTCTTATTTAAATTTAAATCTAAGCTTAAAAAATATATTTTAAACAACTAATATTTTATCTCAAAGAAATTCATAAGCATTTAGATATGTATTTATAATTAATAAAATAATATATATATATATATAAGTATAGTTTATACATATAATTTGAACATAATATCTTAATCTTTATAAAGCATAAGTAATATATATATAAGTAGAACATAGATTAATGAAATCATAAATATAATTATAAACTTGACATGTGTTATTCACTAAAGCTTTGCATTTGACATTTGTAGAAAGGATATCATGCGTAAGCATTTGAAAACATGCAAATTTATATTTGGCTAAATATGATTTTTTTTTCTTAAAAATAAAAATGAATGAAAACATAAATCTATGCAAAATTTACAAATGTAAACATTTAAAATATGCATTAAGCATTTGTAAGATAAAGAGTACATGTAAGGCCAAGTGGCATTTATTTCTTTAGGAAATTTTTATATATTTAATGTGTAGAAAACCAAGGTTAGAGTTGTATCCATTTTTGTGAAACCAAAATTTCTTCTTTATAAAATAAATAAATAATAATAAAAGTAAAATAGAAACCAAACATCATGTAGTAGATCAAACATCAGCTTCATCATTTAACAAGTTTCAGATCTGATAAAGTATTGTTCTCTATTTTCAAAACCTGGAAGCATCTCAGATCATAATCAAGCAGCAACAATTCATCTCACCATCTTGACCAGAAAAGTAGAAAAATATATATATCAAACATGTGCTTTGTTCAAGAAACTGCAGGTGAGTAAACCCACCTTAGAGCTTAAACTCCGATATATTCCTATTGCAAATAATAATCTTAGTGATATGCCTGTGAAATATTTAGCATGTGTATCTGAATGTGTTTTGCCTGATAAATATACTTCTGCGTGATTGAGTATGGGTGTACTTGTCCTTGCTTGTTCAAAGACCAGGATTTCATTCAAATTCAATTTCTCCCTGCATAAACTATTTAAAATCTTGATGATTGAACACTGTATGTTTAGAATAATTTGGAAATATTTTTTTAAAATGTTTTTAAAGATGAACAACAAATAGTTTTACTGAGAGGAAAGGATTTACAGTAGAAACAAATTAAAGCAAGAAAATCAATCGTTTAAAATTCGTGTTCTGAACTTATAATCTGTCTCGCATTTGAAAATCATGATTTTTGATTTAGTTTTTTAATTTTTTAGTACTGTGGTTATCAAGAAATAGGAGGTTGATCGTTATTAGAAATTTCAAGGATCCCCGACAATCGGAGAAGAGTCGGACCTTGGGACTGGAGCTGGAGAAGGTTTGGGAGGTGTAGGTCAGTGGAAAAATGGTAGGAGATTTTATCTTGCATCATAGTGGCTGATCGAAGTGAGGTTAGGGTTTCAACTCTGAATTGGGATGTGTTGGGTTTCAAGGCCGGCGATGCATCGATGACGTATCGAGTTGAATCAGAGCTATGGGAAAGGAAACATAGGGATCGGGCAGAGGTCCAGATGCACGGCCATGGTTTTCGGTAGGCAGAGGTGGAAGTAACGTGATGATTGGTGATCAGGTTCTTCCTATTTTGGTTCGAAATTGTTCAAATTCGATTTTCATGGTGATTTGCATTTCTGGGTGACCGAGGAGATCGGTGAGGTAGCCGTCGACTTGGTTTCGTTGGTGGCGAGGACCAAAGTCACCCCAGTCATGTGTGCACGTGCACACGTATCGGCGATGGCAGGACGGTGTCGTTGTTTGTGTTTGAGAGAGAAGGTAGGAAGCAGAGAAGAAAAGAGCTCGGGTATTTCGTAAGATTGGCAACGGGTTTGGCCTGCGTTGATAGCAAGCTTGTTATTGTCGTAACAGTTTTTTTAGAATTTAACTAAGTCGGAATATTTGAAAGAAAGGAAGTGGAAGGAGGATTGAGATGTAGGGAAGCACAGGGTTTAACTCGAGTTTTTGGTGGAGTAATACTCGGATTTCTCCGGGTTATAATTAGTTGTTTGCAGAGTCGAGATAAGTTAATTATCTTAGACTATGGTAAGTGATAGTTGATTTGTTAAGTTTTATTAATTTCAGTTAAGAAAGTATTTAAGTTGTTTTAAAAGCTAAACTAATCAGATAATTAAATGGTTTAAATCAAAAGATTTAATGTTTTAAATTTTACTTAATCTTAAAGGTTTTTTATTTTTTTTATTTTTTATCCCAAGGTTGTTAGGAAATATTTTAGATAATATTAAAAGAATTGAACTAAGATAAATGATTTATCATTTAAATTTATTGATAATTAAAGATTTATTAATCAATAATCAAGGATTAATTATTGGTTAATAAAATAGAAATTAAAGAGTGATTATTATTAGTAAAGGAATAATTAATTGTTGTGATTAATTATTGATTAGGGTTAATTTATCAATGTAATTAATTAACCAATGGTATAATTACTTGATGAAAAGGTAAATTATTTAAGAGTAGTAATTAAGAATAAATTACTTAGTGAAATTATTTAAAGGATTGATTAATTGAAGAAATTAATGAAGGGTTAGTTAATCAATAAGTATGATTAACTAAAGAATAATCGATCAATGTAAGTGATCATATGATAATTAATATGAGTAATTAATTACGTATAAATGTGACTAATAGGGAAATTGATTAATTTGTATTATTAATTAAGGATAATTACTTAACAAGGATAATTAAGGGATTATAAATAAATGGTTGTAATCAATTAATGTTAAGTAAGCATGATTAACAAAAATTGAGGAATTTGATTTAGTTAATTAGAGATGGTATAACAAATTGGTCTTGCTTATGAATGATTGAATGATGTCATATACCTTAGATTAATTGATATTTCTGATATGCGATTGTGATGATATGGGATATGATATGTTTGGTTTAAACTGAGTAATATGGTTATCTATCGATGATGAATTACTATGTAGAATGACATCCTGAATTTAAGGTTGAATTATGTTCACTTGAATAACATGGGTTAAGATGATATTGGAATTGAAGAGACCGGAGTCGGGTGTTAGTAAATATCCGAAACCGCTTCGATTTGTAATATATAATAATTCCGTTCAGATTTAATATATGAAATTTATAGACTGGAATAGAATAATTTAAGTGAACCGGGCCATTTAATCTTAGTTTGTAACTTAGAAATTGATGTGTGAAATAAAGTATTGTCTATACCAAACATGTGAAGTTGTAACTAATACTAGTTACCCCGGGTTTTATGTAAATTTTATGCTGTTGTAGTCCATGTTAGTTGGGTTTACTCACCCTGGTTTCCAGCCTGACCCGGGTGTTACTTCGACGTAATGCTCAGGTCAGACCGAGTATTACACATTTTCAGGTAAGGACGTTCTGGAGCTCAGGAGGCGAGCTGGATTGCAGGTATGTATGGGGTATTTCCGCTGCGTTATATTATAGTTTATCTCGGACAGGTTCTTTTAAACTGTCCAGCGTTGTGTAATGGTTGTAACTCTGATGTATAAAAAATATAAGTGTAAAGATACAGTTCTTCTTTGCAAACTATTATTTATGTGATATTATATTTTATCCGCTGCGAATGTGAGATTCTGAGTTTGAGTTTTCTGTTCCTTTTTCTTTCTTCCTTTCACTAACTATCTGGAATTTTCGAGATCGAAATTTCTGGGTCGTTACAGATAACACTTTTTCGGTTATTCATTAGACTTGTTATATGGAATACTGAAGGAGCAAGTGTTATATGTAAGAAATGAATAAATGGATCAGTAACACATGGTAGTAGAGAAGTCATTGTGTTATTTATTCGGTTATTCTTTGCTCGTGGATGACACTCATATGGGGGAATGTAGTATGCGGGCAACTCGCTGTGTTGAGAATGTACAGAGGCTACTAGTATCCACATAGTTTGCGTATATTTTATCTCTATCTATCCATGGCCAACTCCCTTTATGTTTCAGGAACGAACCGGATTGGTCAGCATCCACCTTGGTGGCCTGATCATAGGGTCACACCCTAGATCCGCGACACCATTTTTGTTTATGATTTAGATGCACATCACGAGATTGGTAGTTGGTTGCCCCTTGTGTCGCATTGGCCAGCAGCAGATACCAAAGGGGCACATGTCGATAGTCATAGCTGAAGAGGCTATGCGTTGTCAAGCCTGTGGTAGATCATTGTCGCGATCCCGAGAGGGGAGGGGTAATGGTAATCGATGACTATAGAAGTCGTGTTATATGGACCACATGTGGCTCCTAGAGCAAGCAGACGTGCTGTCAGTCTCCCTTCTGGTTCCAATGGGGGTGTATGTATGTGGGTCGTAGACAGACATATATTATGTATATATGAGATTATACCTGAGACTGTGTACATAATATAGTCAACCCCGTATCCTTTTTAGGTAGACGGTCTATCTTTTACAGGCATACCACCTACTTATTATTGATTATATTTGGATATCGTTCTGAGCTGGCTCAAATCTTTCTTATTGATTTTATTGATTTGATATTGATATTTTATAGTACGAGCTTAGGATAGATGGTGGGCATTACTTCGTTACTACCTAACTTCACTTGAGGATGTCTCATTACTGATTATTTTGGATTAGATGATAATTTCTAGACATTTGTTATTCACCTATTTGTGTTGATTCCTTGATTTTCGATTCGATGTATTTCTATATGGACGATGACATCTTTATACTAGGTTTTGTCGTGTTCTACTGTATATGGTAATTGGAATTATTTATGATAACAATATTATTATATATATTTATACCTAGTATATATGGAGTTCTATTTTTTGTTGACCTTTGATTTAGATATGGTATGACCTGTTTATTATTCATATAATACCAGGGTTAGACCGGAACATTTCGGGTATAGGGACGTTCAGGCCAGGATGTATTATTTGGGTATAGAGGAGATTAGTAATTTAGCACTACTGTATATTAATTTGTATTGTACAAAGTATATAACTTATATTGTATATTATATATCATCACTGCGATTGACTCTATGATATATATTATTTACTATGTATTGTGTATTAGTGTGTCCTGGAGGTACACGTGTTTATTACTGTATACCGATACCGTATACTTATAGATGTGTTATTTATTTGATGTTTTAATGTGCACCAGTAATAGTCCAAAGGAATATTTATGTGTATACCCCATATAGCCTCATTCTCCGTATTATCTGACAGTATTACTCTGTAATACTATTGATAGTATCCGTATAGAGGCGAGGTGTTACAGTGTCATTTTAGCCACATCGAGAAGGATTAAAGCCGTCGAGTTGAAGGGAGATTCATCTCAATCTGCCGGATCGGTTGTGAAAATTTATCCAAACCTTCTAAGAACCGATGTTGCTCTAGCAACATCGGGAAGATCCTAAACCGCTGAGTTGATGGAGAAAATTGATTCAAATCGCCTGATCGACAGGGAAAATTGATTCAAACCTTCTGGGAACCGGTGTAGCCTTAGCAACATCGGGAAGGTTCAAAGCCACCGAGTCGATGGGGAAAATCAGCCATCTACACATTTTGAGGACTGACGTCGGTTTGGAAACATCAGGAAGGCCCAAATACTGTTTGCCATGCAATAAGCCGCACAATGCTCCCTGAACCAATGGAACCACGGTCTTGTAAGAAACTCTCTTGTATGCCACACAATAAGTCATAAGATTGAGAAAATGCTTCTTAATCTCTGGATAAGAAATAAGCATTCCCAACACCGCTGAGTCGATAGGGAAAATAGACTCAAACCTCCGAATCTATGGTGAAAATCGATCCCTATCTTTTAGATGCTGGTGTTGCCCCATTAACATTAGGAAATGACAAATCACTAAACTGGTTTAGAAATCAACTCATAAATATCAAAAATTGACATCACCCAGATGTAAAAACCTTGTTATTAATTACCTAATTAATTAAATTTAAGTATAAATAATTAGTTCTAAAGTGTCGTTTATGAAATTTAAATATGAAATTAATTCTAGTTTTTAAAAATTGTTGATTTGATTTACTTTAGAAATGAGTTTTATTTATCAAAAGAAGATTCCAATTTAAATTTGAAATATTATTAAATCAATTATTTCAATTTAGCATTTAGGATAAAATGTTAATATGGAGATTTATTGTTTAAAATGAGAATTCAAAATTTATAGTTTATTTTCTTATTAAAAAATAACGAAAATACTTTTATTTTCAAAGTTATATTCAATTTTATAAGATATTTCAATGCTAATAGAAATGGGAATTTTCGGCTTGTTGATTAGTTTTGCTAAATCTAAGAAATCGAAATAGGATAAATAAAACATAGTTTCAGGAGAAAATAGTGTTTCATGATAAATTAACACGAAAGAAATAATAACACTTCTCTTATTGGATCCATATCTGATCCTTTTTGCCCAAGTAGTAGTAATAAGGAATCAGAAACAAGTTCTATACGTTGCATTATCATTCTCATTCTTCAGCCATATTCTGATAATCAAATTTCTCCTATTCTAAAAACCTTCGCTCCAATAATCCCCAATTCAAGTTGCAAACCATAGGCCTTTTAGCTAATTCCTGTGGAAATCAAAAGAAGGTAATCACCCACACCTAATAGTATATCAATCATGGTTATTAATTTCAGCTTTATTTCTTGTTTGAAATTTTCTTTTTGCAACTTCTGAAAATAACCTAGGTAGTTATCAAGAGAAGCTAACCTTGGAGAATCCAGATTTTAATAATCAATTCAAGTTATATAGGTGAGTTTACCTCACACAACTATCTCCAAATGAAAATATGATTCGTTGTTTGGTTGAATTGGATGAATATATGATTGTATTAATTAAAACCTTTTGGTATTGTTCATCTATCTTATTGCTCAACTCTAAACTCCTAAAACCCTAGCCTTATGATCTTATTTAATCGATAATTATAACTGTTTATATGGATGCATGCACTTAGAAATCACCTTAGAACAATCACTCAAGACCTAGGACCAAACCATCTTCACTAGGGATCGATCGGAGGAGATTTTGGATCTGGAACAACTCCAAAATTTGTCCCCACCGGTGGTGGTATCCTGGGGCTGTTCCAACTCTAGAAAATCTCACTGATTCGCCCAGTTTCCCTCTTGTTGTTACATTGTTTTGTGTTGATTGTTTTCTATCTGATGACTGTTATAGCACTTATGTTAGCCATTTCAACTTATTAATTATCTATTATAATAATATGTTAGGAGATGACGTAGAAGTTGAACCCCATAGACCAATTTGTTGTTATGATCTTATGATGTATAGTTGTGTATTCTCTTATGTTATGGACATGGAATCACCTTGATATCAAAAGGTTGGAAATTTATAAACTTATCTATTTTCTAAATATAAAAATGTTTATATTTAGGCATATAAGTGACCTTATGAAAGAGAGTTTATTTATATTTATAAATCTCAAACTTGTTTCTAAATTGATCCAATTCCTATTATAAACGATTTTAACAAATTGTTTATATATTATGTATTACTAGTAAAATGGACATGGGATTTAGGAATATGGTTTTAGAAATATAAAACTAAGTTATTTCTAAATAAATGGGTTACTTATATCAAAATGGGTTTGGAAGAGTAATAAGTATCGTTTTATAAAATAAACGGCTATATATATATATGATCTTTGGAACATGGTTCGTGAATAATACGACTTTATGGAATTTAGAATAACTACACACACACATATATATCTTAAGATCAAATGGAATATATGGTTTATTTTATCTAATGATAAGTAAAGTATTTAGAAATCATTCCTTATATGACAAATTATATTATTTGATTTCTAAATTATAATCTCTTATTAGGAAAATACTTAAGAGCCTTAGTTCTACAATATGGGGTGTGCAAATAATCGAATTAGTGTTATCAATTGGTTTAAATGCTCTTGAGTAACGCTTCATCGAATATTGTATAACTTCTTGAATATAACGTTTTTGTGGTACTTACTAGCCCATTAGCGAATACTTGAACTTCATCGGGTAGTATGGGATACTTTGGTCAAATTCTTGTGATCGCTTTTAGGTAAATATTTAACACTTTAGGGTTGTATTCTCATTTGGTGTTCGGCCGGGGGCCGATAGATCCTTAAGAGAATATAATTCAGATTTTCAGTGGTATCCACAATGAGTGAGATTTACTAGCTTTTAGTGCATACTTGAATTTCACCAAGTGGCAAGGGATGTTTTGGTTAACTTTTAGTGATTGCTGAAGGTGATAGTATTTGGCACTTTAGAATATATTTTCTTTTGGTGTTCGGCTGGGGCAGATAGTTTCTTAAGAAATATACTCATGGGTTTCTTTAGAACCATCTTGATCGATATGAGTTACATATATATAGGTAAAAATATATAATAATGATAATCTAGAATCTTCGAGTCATGGTTCCTATGATTGCCTAGATTGATATGGACGATTCTTGAGATCGATTGTAATCCTATTTCTAGGGTATGAATTATCTTTGGTATCAGATGGGTACGGATGATACTAATTTGTTTTGTTGTCTTCCGCAGTATGGATAATCATTAAGATTAGTATGGATGATCAGGATGAGCGGTATGGATTCAGTTTCTATGTATTAGAAATATTGTCCTCTATTATAAAATTCTGTGTTTAGTGACTATCATGTGTTTCTTTTAATCTATACATATATTCCTGTGCCTTGAGATAAGTTCTGGGTTAAATCATTCTAGTGACCGGTGTATTTTTATCATGTCATATACCTTATGTTATATCTTATTCTCACCTTTTTGGATATTAAGAGATAGTCTTACATGTTTATTATTATATAATACTCCATTCAGGCCAAGACTTTTTTGGTCTTGGAGGGCTCAAGCTTTTGGGTAGGTGTGCTAGCAGATGATAGACATTTTAACATTTTAGTTTATCTTCTGTAAGGTATTTACATATTGTATTATGGGAGGTATTATTTGAGATAGTGACTTATTTTGGATGTGTCTTATGTGAGCCTAGTTGTATATTTTATAGACTTATAGTATGTATTGTATATGATAAATATTATTCTGTTGTGATCTATGATTATTATTTCATTGATATATTGTTTTATTTTGAGAAACTGGTGTGTTTATTACTTTGGATTGAGACTGTACACGTCCAAAAATTGATTCCACGTATTCAATAAAAATAGTAAGTTTGATGTGTCATTGTTAGTTTAATAATATATTCACATTTGGTCGTCCTTAACAAGTTGTATTCTCTATATTATTAGACGACATTATTTATAATGTTCTTTAATAATATGGGTATAACGGTAAGGTCATTA
Source organism: Allium cepa (assembly GCA_030765085.1). NCBI lineage: Eukaryota > Viridiplantae > Streptophyta > Magnoliopsida > Asparagales > Amaryllidaceae > Allium > Allium cepa. The sequence continues at coordinate 257,151,000 of CM060929.1, forward strand.
CAGTTGGTATTAGAGCAGAGTCAAAACATTATGACATATAATATCATAGATCTGAGACTTAGATGACTTAGAGTCCTATCCCCTACGGTGTGTGGTAGATAGTTATATTAATTAACTAATTAAGGATAGGGATATAAAATGATTATGGGATAACTATTTGGGATGTATATTGATTTTTAACTGGTTATGTTAAAAATAATGTTAGACTTTGGTTTGTGTAGAATATTATTATGGCAGGAGGCAGATGTAGAGCTACACCAGGATCGAGCGGTAATCCTGGTGTAGGATGGATGTTTTTGACTCCTAAATGATCTCAGTGATTGTCCATGCTGCTTGGACTGCTGATGCCGATGCTTATTTGGTCCATGTTGATTTTTCATACCTATGCAGAGACTTTGGGCGTTTAGGAGGTAGACCATTCAAGGGAACAGAGAAGCTCATTGAGATGTAGGCTTGGATAAAGACATGTGAAAGGATTTTCAACCGCATGAACCATTCTGATGCTCGAAGAGTTCCAGTGGCATCTAGCTAATTTCAGGAAAAAGCATTGGAATGGTATAACTTCTTAGTGGCGAAGGTCGAAGAGGTTCAGCTTACTTGGGCTCAGTTTAGGCAGAAGTTCGGCCAGAAGTTTTTGCTAGAAGCAGAGAAGGAAGCAATGAATAGGAAGTTCATTGATCATAGGCATAATAAGTCTTTGTGTAGCGGAATTTGAGGCATTATCTAAGTATGGGTTGGATTTTGTTAATACCCCAAGGAAGAAAAATTTGAAGTTTATTCATGGATTACGCAAGTCATTGAAGAAGGCATTATTACTTCAGTTGGATATATCTTTCGAGTCTTTAGTTGATTCAGCACTTCGAGTCGAGGAGGTGGAGAATGATTGTGGGGATGACACTTCTATAAAGCAAAAGATGAAAGTGCGGTGTGTATACGATTATATGTGCTAATATAGTACACACGGATCGTGTAATATGGACTATAATATAAATGCGGAAATAGATGATAATAACATAGTAAATAAAAATAGAAAAATCACAGCAGAGATTTTTATACTGGTTCGGAGCACCATCCTACGTCCAGTCCCAGACTTCTATCTGGATTTTCACTATTAACTACCTCGCTTCACCCGGAGGAACAGGTTTACAACACCCGAGCAACCGAATGGGATTTCACGCCTCTAATATACCGAGGACTTCAACACTTGCCTCTTACAACACAGAGGACTTCAACAAAAGAACAAATACAATTGTTGTTGACAACTTGTGCTCTTGAAAACACGGATTTGTCACTAGTAGTACACCCTTCCTATAATCTTATCCTCAAAGTATGCGAATGATGTTTTGAAAAGATTAAGAAAAGTATATTACTTATTGAATCAAAAGATATGAAATAGTTTCAATGATTCAATAAATAATTGAGAGCTTTTAGAATGCAGGAGTATGTAGAAAGTAAGATCAGAGATTAGAGTAAAAAGCATATACAATCGTGTTGTTTTAATCAACGAATTAGATGAGTTTATATAGAGAAGAATGGTTGTAACTCTTTGTGAGCAGTTGCCATTAAGAGATATGATCTTTGATGAAAGGTAAGAGATGCAACCTTTGGAGAAAAGAAGTGTCTTTTGGAAAAATTGCTTTCTGTTTAAAAACGGTCGACAGGTTAAAAAGTGACCAGTAGACAGAAATTTAAATATATATACGTTATGTGCATGTGTGCACGTTCAGTGTGCAAATTATGCAGGAACGGTCGACCGCATATATTATGACCGGTCGACCGGTCCCTGTAAAGTTGCACACTGAATGTGCAACTACAATTTAGTCGTATATATATTGATTTCCTTGTAAATGCATGATTATTTGAGGATAGATTTTAACAAGTTTATCACTATTATAATATCAAATAATCAACCTACAATCTAGAGTACCATATGTAGCTCTTTATAGCCATAATGACCTTGTTTTGTCGATCGCCTTTATTTATTTGTTAGAAATCAAAACCTTCATAAAACTTGTGACTCAACATTCTCCCCCTTTTTGATTGATGACAATATATATCTGCAAATCTGAATCTCCCCCTGAGTATGTGATCTCTCTCTTTGAATTCTTATATATGTACGTTCCTGCAAACAATTGTTAGCCCTTTCTCCCCCTTTGTCATCGACAAAAAGGAGTAACAGATACTAGAATAGTAGAGAAGTGTAATTAATATGATATGCATAGCAAAATAAAACATCAACACATCCAAAACATAACAGAGTATAATACAGACCATAATGTCAAACGAAAAATAAGAATAACGACACTATTTAGTACAAGTGTCGATGAATGTTTGTAAAGTGCTAAACCATAATAGAATCTAAGATGAAGCAGATCGTATCTCCTCTTCATCATCATCGTCGTCATCATCATCATCATCTTCTTCTTCTTCCTCATCATTGTTCCCTCTAGATGATTCTCCATGTCCATGACCACTCATACCAGTAGACTCGTCAGATGATGTCCAGGTGAAAACAGGAGCAGCAGGACGTTTTCCTGGGTCTTGTGCTTGAACAGAGGTGGATGTGGAACATGATATAGCATCCCATAGCATACCAAAGAATGACTTGACTTTATTGAAGCGCTTATCAATTTTAGAGTCCATGCGCTTGAGACGTGATTCAAGCAAAAATTGGTTACGCGCAATAGTTTCAAGTGATTCTTTTGTGGATGATTTTGATTTTAATAGTTTTACTTCATCGGAACGAGGACGAGAGGAAGTTGCTTTTTGTTTTCTTGGTCCTCTTTGTTGCCATTCTTCAAAAGGCATAATCTCAAGATAAGGTGGAGGAAGCTTCATTCGTTTGATGGTTATGGAATCAATGCATTTTGGTTTTGAGGTTGCAGAATCAGGAGGCTTTACCCCACAAGCTAACAAAAGTCGCATGATATATTCATTGTAGAAGAAATGAGGTCGTGTAGAGTTATTTACCTTGAGAATTTCATCAAAAAGCATGTGTACCCAATTGATTTGGATTTCACCATAAATAGCATAGAGAGCTTTGAAGTTTTCTTTATATATAGCATCATAATTTCCAAGTCTAGGAAAAAGAGAATGCATCAAAACACGATGAAGTAGTCTGGCTGTGGGTCGAAGTCCAATAGACTTTGTGCCATCACTATTGTCTTCTATGAACTGATGACTGGTACTATTGCGAGTGAAGACTTCGCAGAAAGTAGATGAAAACTCATCGCCTCGATTTGGTATACCAAGTATAGAGGCAATTCTAGCATGAGTAAGAAAATTTTGCTTGCCACAGACCACAGACCAGATGACTCCGTTTGGATTATCAGGTTGATACTCGTCGAGATTCATGTTGGCGTAAAACAATTTGATCATCAAATGATTTATCTCCACATTATTTTCTGAAAAATCTATCAATGGAGTAATGTTGGAATTATTGGCTAACCTCCGAACTCCATAAGCCGTGAAATCATCAAATTTGATGAAAGAACCTGGATGAAACTTGTAATTTGTCATCTGATTCCATCTTGTTACAGCAATTGGACTTTGAAGCCACTTTTTGGCGGAGATGCTTAGAGATGAAGTTTCAGAGGATGTTCCTTTCTTGGATTTCTTTTGAGGAGGAGCCATTGTTGGAAGATTTGAGATTTGGGAATTGAGAATAGGAAACTAGGGTTTGTGATTTTGGAAAAAAATAACAGCTTGAGTCAAAAGAGAAGGAGGGTAGAAAGAAAATGACGCATAGATATATATATAAAAACTGAAAATATGTCAACCGGTCGACCAAAGAATTATGGCCGGTCGACTGTTTTCAACCAGGGAGCAAACGGTCGACCGGCTATAAATGGGGCGGTCGACCGGTTTTGCATGCTGAGTAATAACATTTTATTTTGCAAGTTTTTATAATATATCAACCTATATATATTATATTTCATTCTTAATACAAAATATAAACGTTATTAAACAAGTGATAGATAAAGATATAATAACTATATATAAATCTAATGAGAAGTGGAAGGTTCGTCATTAGAATTATCGTTGTTTCCTTCAATACGTTTTGACCATGGACTCCAGTGTTTCTGAGCACCTTCATTCTTCTCATAGTTCCGATCCCAAGAGTTAGGACTTTTAGATGTTGATGGCCTAGACGACATTGGTTCATGCACGTCATGCTTGTTGGAACTACAGAAAAATGTTGCCAACTTTTCTGATACGGATAATCGTGCCGATGTCCGTTGTTGCTCATGATAAAGTTGACTTTGCCCATAATGGAGCTGTCTCTGAAGATCTATTTGATGTTTCTGATAGTGGTGAATCTCATCGATTTGTGCTTTGGTACGAGGAGAACAAAACAGTGTCCTCTTCACTCGTTTTGAATTTGGAGTATTATCAGAAATACAAGTGCATTGATGATGACAACTTGGTTTTTGTTTTGGTGTTGTAAGAGAATAATATTCCTCCGACTCAGAACTCGTAATAGAAATGTATGATTCTTGAGCACATTTATCACAAATGTGAGCCATAGGGAATGTTGTATAGAATATTATGGTTAGATAAAAAAAGATGAACAAAATATGAAATTTTTGCAAGCTTATATACAAGTTTCTTATGTATAAACCTATGGATGTGAGTTAATAGAAAATTTTGACCAAGAAAACATAAGAAGAGACTTTATGTTAACTCTAAAAATAGCTCTCCTTTTAAAACTGAAATTATAAAATAAGAAAGGAAAGGACGATCACTAAAAGAAAAGAATGAAAAATGAGTAAAGAGAATTAACCATTAAATCAAGCAGTGGCTTATATTTAATGTAAAAAATAGTTTATGCAAAAGTTATGGTTAAAGAATAACTAAAAGAGAAGATGTTCTTTAGAAATCACTTAGTCAAGATTTTTTCTTGAAATTAAACCAGGCTCTCTTCGTAATCTAATAAAATTAGATTCGAGCAGAGGCTTAGTAAAAATGTCCGCTAATTGATTGTCAGTATGGACATATTCAAGACATATATTTCCTTTGTCAATATTATCTCGAAGGAAATGATGACGGATATCAATGTGTTTGGTTCTAGAGTGATTTACTGGATTTTTAGAGAGATTTATAGCACTAGTGTTATCACAGTATATAATAGAATTTGATAAATGAATATCAAAATCTTGAAGTGTTTGTTGCATATATAGTACTTGAGTACAAGCGAGAGCTGCTGATATATATTCAGCTTCACATGTTGATAGTGAAACACAATTCTGTTTCTTACTAAACCAAGAGACAAGTGATTTTCCAATAAAATGGCACGTACCACTTGTACTTTTTCTATCCGTTCGTGAGCCACCGAAATCAGCATCACTATATGATACTAATTCAAATGGACATTCTTTTGGATAAAAAAGACTGAAATCTTTGGTATTATTAAGATAACGAATTATACGTTTCACTGCTCGTAGATGTGATTCCTTTGGATCGGCTTGAAAACGAGCACATAAACAAACACTCATTATTATATCTGGACGACTAGCTGTAAGATAAAGAAGAGAACCAATCATGCTTCGATATAATTTCTGGTCAACATTCTTACCACTTTCATCTTTTTCAAGATGTGTAGTTGTACTCATAGGAGTTGGTTTATCAGATGTATTTTCTAATCCGAAGCATTTGATAAGGTTTTCACAGTATTTTTCTTGATTGATAAAAATACCGTTTGAAAGTTGCTTTATTTGAAGTCCAAGAAAATAAGATAGTTCTCCCATATGAGACATTTCGAATTCTTTGGTCATAATACTTGCAAATTCCTTGCAGAGTTTATCGTTTGTTGAACCAAAGATGATATCGTCTACATATATCTGGATAACTAGAATATCTTTTCGAGAATGTTTAATAAACAAAGTTTGATCGACTTTGCCTATTTGAAATCCTGAGTTAATAAGATAGCTACGTAGTCGTTCATACCAAGCACGAGGTGCTTGTTTTAAACCATACAGAGCTTTCTTAAGTTTGACCACATGGTCAGGATATTTTTCATGTACGAACAAAGGAGGTTGTTCGACATAGACATTCTCTTTGATAAATCCATTGAGAAAAGCACTTTTGACATCCATCTGATAAAGTTTGAAATTATGGTGACAAGCAAAAGATAATAGGATTCTAATAGCTTCTAGTCGAGCAACTGGTGCAAAAGTTTCTTCATAATCGATACCTTCTTCCTGATTATATCCTTGTGCTACTAATCTTGCTTTATTTTTGGTGATATTTCCTTGTTCGTCAGCCTTATTTTTATAGACCCATTTAGTACCAATAACTGACTGATCAGTTGGTCTTGGAACAAGTTCCCAAATGTCATTGCGCTCAAACTGATTTAGTTCTTCCTGCATGGCAATGATCCAGTAATCATCTGTAGCAGCTTCTTTTGGATTCTTAGGTTCGATATTTGAGAGAAAAGCGACATGACCCATTTGATTGAGTTGACTCCTTGTTCTGACATGTGATGTTATTTCACCGATTATATTTTGTGCCGGATGGTCTCTTAATATTCTTGGTGGTGATTGTAACTCACATATTTGAGGAATATTCTCAATAATTATTTCCGAGTCAGAATCAATATTTGTGATGATTGGATTGTCAGTGACTATTGATTTGTCATCATCTGTTATAGTGTGAGGATGCTGATAGATTTCATCAAAAGAGACATGAAGTGATTCTTCAATAGTTTTGGTTCATTTATTAAATATCCGATAGGCCTTACTTCGTTCCGAATAACCGACAAATATTCCTTCATCGGCTTTTGGATCGAATTTGTCAAGCTGGTCTTTCGTATTTAAAATAAAGCACTTGGAACCAAAAACTTTGAAGTATGAGATTTTAGGCTTCCTTTTGTTAAATAATTCATAAGGAGTATTCTTGGTAAGAGGTCTTATGGACACACGATTTAAAACATAACAGGCAGTTGCGACAGCTTCCGCCCAAAAATGTTTTGGTAAGGTGGTTCCATTCAATAATGTTCTTGCACATTCTTGTAAAGTTCGGTTCTTCCGTTCTACAACACCGTTCTGTTGTGGAGTTCTGGGAAACGAAAAATTATGATATATACCTTTCTTTGTACAAAAATGTTCAAATTCATTATTTTCAAACTCTCCGCCATGATCACTTCTTATATTTTTAACTTTAATCCCTTTTGATTTTTGAATTCTTTTGACGAAAGATTTGAAATGATCGAAAGTGTCACTTTTATTTTTTAAGAAAATTGTCCATGTATAACGAGAGAAATCATCAACAATTACAAGCACATATTGACTGTGATTTATTGATTGAACCCTAGTAGGTCCAAATAAATCCATGTGTAGTAACTCAAGTGGTTGTAATGTTGATATGACTTTCTTGGATTTAAAAGATGATTTGGTCAATTTTCCTAATTGACATGCATCACAAATGTTGTTAACTTTAAAACTCATTTTGGGTAGTCCTCTAACTAGATTGTTTTTGGCTAGCTTGTCAATAGTTCTGAAGTTTATATGATAGAAGCGTTTGTGCCATAGCCATGGATCATTGTCATCAGCCACAAGACACATATCTGAATTATGATTAATATTCATATTCAGAATATATATATTTCTGTCTCTATAACCTTCGAAAACCAAATTATGGTCTTTGTCTAAAATACTACACTTATTATTCGAAAATGAAATTATAAAACCCTTGTCACATAGCTGACTAATACTAAGCAAATTGTGTTTTAAATTTCTAACTAGCATGACATTAGTAATAAGAGGTAAGTTAGATGTACCGCAATTGCTCACATCGCCTTTGCCGATGATATAGCCTTTTGAATTGTCTCCAAAAGTGACGGATCCACCATCTGAGTATGTAATATTTGTTAATAAGTTCTTGTCTCCCGTCATGTGCTTTGAGCAACCACTGTCCAATATCCACTTTCCTCTTTTCTTAAGTGGGACCTGCAAAAAATAGAATTAAGTCCATGGTACCCACTTTTTATAGGGTCCTAAGAGTTAGGTCTTAGGAGTCCAAACCCATATGGGTCCGGTATCCCCTTTATATATATAATTATTATTAAAATGCACATTATTCATGAATTGCTGAATGTATTTGTTCCTAATCAAATTGTTATTTGTTTTAGGAACCCATATTTTGATAGTCTTGACATTTTCTTTTGAAATTTCACAACTGGTTTTGGTTTGGAATATAATAAACTAATATTTTTCTTAGCTTCAGTTTTTTGTACTTTCTTCTTCCTTTTATTTCCAAGATGTTTCTTGGTTTCTTGTTTGTTATATCCCAATCCTTGTTTGTCTGAAATAGATTGTAAACTTTCAATGATTTTTGTCAAATTTTCCCGACCTTTGTTAAAGTTAGAAACATTTTGAGTAATGTCATCAAACTTTATTTGTAAGCTAGCTTTTTCTAGGTCTAGAATTTTGACTTTTGCTTTAAGCTCATGATTTTCAGTAGTGAGAGCATTATTTTTCTCTTTTTGAGCTTCTATTTCTTGACTCAAAAGAGATATTTGAGAGTCAACATTAGATGATGATTCTTGAATATTTTCAAGTTCCTCTTCTAATATTTTCTTCTCATCTTTTAACATATCTCGTTCAAACTCTGCTCTACTTAAATCTGCTTTGACTACTTTTAATTGACGTTTTATGTCTTTATATTTGACTATCAATTCAGCATTAATATCAAGTAATTCATCAAATGTAGGAATTTGTACCTCATCTTCTGTTGCCATAAAACAAACATTAGCTTGTTCATTCTCTGAATCACTTTCACTTTCTGATGAAGATGACTCTGAATCATCCTATGTTACTGAGAAGGCTCGTTTCTTAGATTTGTCCTTCTTATATTTGAATTTGTCATTTTCTGCTTCTTCTTTTGTTCTGGACAATCCTTCTGCATGTGTCCCTTTTTGTGGCAGTTGAAACATTCTATAGCAGATGAAGATGGTTTATTTGATCCAGGTTTCCTTTTATTGTAACGACTGGCTTTTCGATATTTTAGGAATTTTTTGAATCCTTTCGCAATGAATGCCAAATCTTCGTCTTCAGAATCTGATTCATTTTCATCTTTCTCAACATGAAATGCTACATTTTTCTTTTCTTCTTTCTGTTCTTTTCTAGCCTGCAAATTTGCTTCATAGGACATTAAATTTCCTATCAATTCATCTGGCTTCATGACGGAAAGGTCATTAGCTTCTTCAATTGCTAATACTTTTCCTTCCCATTCACTAGTCAGAGAATGTAGGACTGTTGAAACAACATCGAAATCAGAATACTTTTGTCCTAAGCCAATAAGTGCATGGTGAATGGTTTGAAACCGTGAATACATGTCATTGATTGTCTCATTTGGTTTCATTTTGAAATTTTGAAATTGACTTTTCAGCATGGCTATTTTGGCTTGTTTAACCTTGTTAGTACCTTCATGAGTGATTTTTAGTGTTTGCCAAATTTGATATGCAGTAGTGCAGATACTAACACGGTTATATTCATTTTGGTCTAATGCACAGAACAACATATTTATTGCTCTTGCATTTACGGCTGCTGTCGTTTTCTCAACTGCAGTCCATTCTGAATAATCAGTTGTTGGATTCACTATTTCTCTTTGAGTGGCATTCCAAGCATCATAGCTATTTGATTGCATAAAGAATGACATACGTGTTGCCCAATAACTATAGTTAAGACCATTGAAAAATGGAGGTCTTTGTGTTGATTGACCCTCCGTGTAAGTGGTGTTTTGAGTGCTAGTACTTACGTTATTTGCCATATTACTATAATATATCAAATAACTGTGTTACGGTTATATGATGACCGTGCTCTGATACCAAATGAAAGTGCGGTGTGTATACGATTATATGTGCTAATATAGTACACACGGATCGTGTAATATGGACTATAATATAAATGCGGAAATAGATGATAATAGCATAGTAAATAAAAATAGAAAAATCACACCAGAGATTTTTATACTGGTTCGGAGCACCGTCCTACGTCCAGTCCCAGACTTCTATCTGGATTTTCACTATTAACTATCTCGCTTCACCCGGAGGAACAGGTTTACAACACCCGAGCAACCGAACGGGATTTCACGCCTCTAATATACTGAGGACTTCAACACTTGCCTCTTACAACACAGAGGACTTCAACAAAAGAACAAATACAATTGTTGTTGACAACTTATACTCTTGAAAACACGGATTTGTCACTAGTAGTACACCCTTCCTATAATCTTATCCTCAAAGTATGCGAATGATGTTTTGAAAAGATTTAGGAAAGTATATTACTTATTGAATCAAAAGATATGAAATAGTTTCAATGATTCAATAAATAATTGAGAGCTTTTAGAATGCAGGAGTATGTAGAAAGTAAGATCAGAGATTAGAGTAAAAAGCATATACAATCGTGTTGTTTTAATCAACGAATTAGATGAGTTTATATAGAGAAGAATGGTTGTAACTCTTTGTGAGCAGTTACCATTAAGAGATATGATCTTTGATGAAAGGTAAGAGATGCAACCTTTGGAGAAAAGAAGTGTCTTTTGGAAAAATTGCTTTCTGTTTAAAAACGGTCGACAGGTTAAAAAGTGACCAGTAGACAGGAATTTAAATATATATACGTTATGTACATGTGTGCACGTTCAGTGTGCAAATTATGCAGGAACGGTCGACCGCATATATTATGACCGGTCGACCGGTCCCTGTAAAGTTGCACACTGAATGTGCAACTACAATTTAGTCGTATATATATTGATTTCCTTGTAAATGCTTGATTATTTGAGGATAGATTTTAACAAGTTTATCACTATTATAATATCAAATAATCAACCTACAATCTAGAGTACCATATGTAGCTCTTTATAGCCATAATGACCTTGTTTTGTCGATCGCCTTTATTTATTTGTCGGAAATCAAAACCTTCATAAAACTTGTGACTCAACAAAAGAAAGATTCAAACAAGAAGAGGAAACAGCCTATCAAGCAAGGAAATCCCAAAACTAAGGGTAAGAGGAGGAAGCGGGATGAGTCCGGGTCAATATCCCTACATAGGAGTCAGGTAGCATGTTTCAACCGTGTTACCAAGAGCCACTATTTGAGTGAGTGTAGGAAGCCTCAAGTTTCTTCTTCGGAGGGCGTTTGCATTTATTGGTAAGGAGGGGCACATGATAGCAGCTTGCCCGTACAAGGAAAAGAAGGAAGGAAAGGGGAAGGCCTTTGGGACTTTTGTAAATCGACTTAGCTAGGTATAGCTCTTTTTTTCTAGAAAATTATATTTCTTCTGCTAAATTGCATTAGAATTAGTTTTAGGCATATGTTAAACACCTTTTGTGAGCCTTGTGTTTTGTGACTAAGATTAATTCAGTTCCAATAGGATTAGGATAAAAGTTGTTTGCTTTTGTTTGTTGGTTGTTAGGAATTGATTGTTAGTTATATTTATTCCAAATTGGATGCATGGATTCTCTTATTAATAAAAAAGATACTTGTAATTAATTATTGTATTGACTTGTCCAGTAAATATTTAAGGGTTTTGATCGATATATGGGATGCCATGTTATCGATAGGAATTCCTAAACATCGATCGAGACGTTTTGACATGAGAATTTAAAGATAATTGTTTTGGGAAGAATGGAAAATATTTTGACTTAAAAAGGATTAAAATAATATTTTATCCATAAAATAATTGTGTGAAGCGGAGGGACATGGTAAGACATTATTGATAGCTTATGCGATCAACTTTCTAAGTAACAAAGTGAATCACAATAATTAGTGGCTTAATATTATTATATATAATGAGATAATTTTAATTCATAGTTTATGAATTAGTTGTAAAAAAATTAAGAATTCTTTGAGAAATAAAAGGACAGAGTCTCTTAATTATCCTTAAGTGCTTAATAAACTTGAGGTAAAACTTTTGATTCTTTTTGTAAATAGAAATAAATTAATGGAATAATTATTCATAAAGAATAAGTAAAAGATAAAATTTAGAAAGGATTGAATTGAAAAGGGGTTTCTTTTATTTCAAACCTTGGGGGAATGGAGAGTTATAATTAAATTTTTTTGAAAGAGTTTGTGAAATAAAATTTTGGCTAAAGAAAAATTTAAAAATTTAATTTATAGATTTCTTACGTTAAGGAGATTGTGGGGACGCAAATTTCTTAAGGGGAGTCTGTAAGAACACTGTTATTAATTATCTAAATAATTAAATTTAATTATGAATAATTAGTCCTAGAGTATGGTTTGTGAAATTTAATTATGAAATTAAATCTAGTTTTTGAGATTTGTTGACCTGATTTATTTTGAGAAATGAGTTTTATTTCTTAAAAAGGATTCCAATTTAAATTTGAAATATTATTAGAATCAATTAATTAAATTTGGCATTTCGGCTAAAATGTTAGCATGGAGATTTATTGTTTGAAATCTGAATTTATAATTTATAGTTTATTTTGTTATCAAAAAATAATGAGAATAACTTTTATTTTCAGAAGTTATTTTTATTTTTATAAGGTATTTCAATACTAATAGAAATGGGAATCTTTAGCCTATTGATTGGTTTTGGTAAACTTGAGAAATCAAAATAGGATAAATAAAACACCGTTTAAGGAAATTGTATTTTATAATAAGTAAAAACGAAAGAAATAATAACACTCCTCTTATTGGGTCCACAACCTACCCTTTTGGCCCAAGTAGTTGTAATAAGGAATGATAAAAAAGTTCTATACGTTGCATTCTTATTCTCATTCTTCACTCGAAATTTCGATAATCAACTTTCTTCTATTCTCAAAACTTTAGCTCCAATAATCCCCAATTCAAATTGCTAATCATAAGGCTTTTAGATAATTCTTATAGAAATCAAAAGAAGGTAACCTCCTACACCTCCTAGCATATCAATTAGGATTATTAATCTCAGTTTTATTTCTTGGTTGTAATTTTCATTTTGCAACTTCTGAAACTAACATAGATAGTTATTAAGAGAAGCTAGTCTAGGAGACTCTAGGTTTTGATAATCAATTCAAGTTATTTAAGTGGGTTTACCACAAACAACTATCTCTAAATTAAAGTATGATTAGCTGTTTAGTTGAATTGGATGAATTATGATTGTATTGATTTCAACCGTTTGGTAATGTTCATATTTCTTATTGCTCAACTCTAAATTGCTGAAATGCTAGCCTTATGACCTTATGTAATTGATCGTTATAGTTGTTTATATGGAGCATCCACTTAGAAACCACCTTAGAACAATCACACAAGACCTAGGAACAAACCACCTTCACCAGAGATCGACCAGAGGGGATTTCGGAGCTGGAACAGCTCCAAAAAATTTCTCCACCGATGCACCGATGGGTATATCCTATAACTGTTCCAGCTCTAGGAAATCTCCCTGATTCGCTCGTTTTTCCTCTCATTGTTACATTATTTTGTATTGATTGTTTTCTATGTGATGAGTGTTGTAGCTCTTATGGTAGCCATTTCAACTTATCAATTATCTATTATAATAATATGTCAAGAGAGATGTAGAAGTTGAACCCCATGGACCAATTTATTGTTACGATCTTGTGATGTATAGTAGTGTATTCTCGTGTGTTATGGATATGGAATCACCTTGATTTAAAATGGTTGGAAATTTATAAACGTATATCTATCTATTTTCTAAATATTAAAATGTTTATATTTTGGCATATAAGTGATTTTATGAAAGAGAGTTTATTTATATTTATAAATCTCAAACTTGTTTCTAAATTGATCTAATTCCTATTATAAATGATTTTAACAAATTGTTTATATATTATGTATTGTTAGTAAAATGGATGTAGGATTTAAGGAATATGGTTTTAGAAATATAAAACTAATTTATTTCTATGTAAATGGTTATTTATATCAAAATGGCTTTGGAAGAGTAATAACTATCATTTTATAAAATAAATGGCTATATATATGACCTTTGGAATATGGTTCGTGAATAATAACTTTATGGAAGTTAGAATAACCTCAAACACACACACACACACACACACACATATGGTTATTTTATCTAATGATAAATAAAGTATTTAGAAATCATTCTTTGGATGAAAAATTATATTATTGGATTTCTAAATTACATTCTCTTATAAGGTAAATATTTTGAGAGCCTTAGTTCTATAATATGGGGTATGCTAATAATCGACCTAGTGTTATCAATTGGTTTAAATGCTCTCGAGTAACGCTTCCTCGAATGTTGTACAATTTATTGAATAGAACGTTTGAGTGGTACTTACTAGCCCATTAGCGAATACTTCAACTTCACCGGATAGTACGGGATACTTTGGTAAAATTCTTGTGACCACTTTTAGGTAAGTATTTAACACTTTGGGGTTGCATTCTCTTTTGGTGTTCAGCAAGGGGCTGATAGATCCTTAAGAGAATATAGTTTAGGTTTTCCAATGGTATCCATAACGTGTGATAATTACTAGCTTATAGTAAATACTTGAACTTCACTAAGCGGTATGGGGCGTTTTCATTAAGTTCTAGTTATTACTGAAAGTGGTAGTATTTGGCACTTTAGAATATATTTCTTTTTGGTGTTCGATCGGAGCTGATAGATCTTTAAGAAAGATACTCATGGATTTCTTCACGATCCTCTTGATAGGCATGAGTTATATATATAGGTAAAAGTATATAATAATGAATAATGAATCTTCGAGTCATGGTTGCAACGATCACCTGGATCGGTATGGATGATTCTTAAGATTGGTTGAGATTTTATTTCTACAGTATGGATGGCACTTGGTATCAAATCGGTACGGACGATACCAATTTGTTTTGTTGTTTGCCACGGTATGGACAATCATTAAGATTGGTATGGACGATCAAGATGATCGATATGGATTTGGTTTTTGTGTATTAGAAATACTGTTCTCTGTTCTTGGATTATATGTTTAGTGAATACGCTATGTTTTTTAATCTATACATGTATTCATGTGCCTTGAGATAAATTCTGAGTTAAATCATTTCACCGATTAGTTTATTTTTATCATGTCATATACCTTTATGTTATATCTTGTTCTCACCTTTCTGGTATGTTATATTGTTCTCACCTTTCTGGTTATTTAGAGATAGTCTGACCCGTTTATTATTTTATAATACTTGGGTCAGACCGAGACCTTTTAGGCTTTGGGCATTCAGGCTTTTGGAAAGGTGTGCTAGCAGATGACAGACATTTTGACATTTCAGTTTATCTTCTGCAGAGTATTTACATGTTGTATTATGGGAGGTATTATTTGAGATATTGAATTATTTTGGATGTGTATTATGTGTTCCTAGCTGTATATTTTGTAGACTCATGGTATGTACTGTATATGTATATTATTCCACTGTGTTCTGTGATTATTATTTCATATGATATATTGTTCTTATTTTGAGAAACTAATGTGTTTATTACTTTGGCTGAGACTGTACACGTCAAAAATTTAATTCCACACATTTAATAAAAATAGTATGTTTGACATGTTAACGTTAGTTTAAGGATATATTCAAATTGGTCGCCCTTAATAGGTTGCATTCTCCGTATTACTAGATGACATTATTTATAATGTTCTCTAATAATATGGGTATATTGATAGGGTCGTTACACCGGAGATAGGCGACGATGAAAGGAGTAAACTGGAGCCTGAAGACAGCGACGTTGAAGGAAAATCTAAGGATTTGATCTGTTCATGCATAAACTTTCGAAGATAGAAATTTATGCACGAATGTGATCTCAACATTGAACTTGGATAAACTCGCTATGATGAAAAATTATGATAATGCATACTTCCAAAGCGAACATTCGGGGTGACATTAGCTAACAATGTGAACTTGAAAGAAATCGATCGCAGTCATAGAACTAAACATCGGAATCGATTAACAAAAACGTAAGTTCCCGCAGATGGGTGCTACTGCACAACTCAGACCAGAGGCAATTGATAGTTGCCTAAAGTACTTGGTCTCCTATCGAATGCTTAAATCTTGCATTTAGAGTAACCAATCATATGGATTGGGGGGCACATGTACTGACACAAGGTCGAGATGGGCTAGACTGAGCTCAAATATAAAATAGCCGCGAAGTCGGCTAAACCAAGGCACACTATAGTTTTATCATAACGAACGAAGTATTTTGGCAGTCGTAGTAGAGCTACGTAACATAGTATGCTAAATAACTTCATTAATACTATTTTCAAACACAAATCTACAGTGAGTACACAAATCATGCTATTTAGGTGCACATAGTTGTGGTAAATACACACATCGTATAACAACAGTGATATATGCATGCAATGATACGCAAACAGGCATAGTACATAAAAACAGAAAAAGTACACAAGAGAGATTACACAAAAAGGCTAATCTTTCAATACCAGTATCATTTTATGTATATAAACAAATAGCGGGGACCGTACCCGCACAATATCGGCCTATTTCATATATTACAAAGCAAAAGGAAACATAGTATAGACTTGGTCAACACCAGAACACACAAAAACCAAATTGCTCCACTCTATCAGCACTTATTCAAATCATCACATCACTTCCTACTACCCCGACGGGGGATAATCTTCTTTTGCTTCTTGCCCTTCTCGGAGGAGTTTGGCCTTCGAAATGAGTGGGGCTTCCTCTGGCACTAAAATCAAGCACTTCAGACCCACCGACAGGCAGGTCTTCGGTTTTTGGCTTGCATGTCTTGATAGTAAATGGTAGAACTCTAGGCTGCGCATCGCCTAGTTCTGTCTTCTATTTTACCTTAACTTGGGTATCTTTCTATAGTCGCTCTGCCATCGTCTCTTTATCAGTTGGATCAAAAGCACCAATAATTTGGGTGTCCTTCTCTAGCAACATAGAGATGTCTTCCAATCCTTTCATGGCCGCAATTTATTGAGCACCGAAGCTAGGCCCAGAGTTGGAAGGTTAGATCAGAGCAGTCATGCCTATTGAAACAACAATCGAGGTTGTAAAAATAACTTCAGCACCTGAACTCTAACTGATTAAGGGTAGAGATGAGACATCTAACTGACCTGTAAGTTCACAAAGATAGTTGTACAATATATTAAAGGACTCGGGAGTGAAATTGAGTTGCTAGAGCATTGGAGAAACAAGGGAAATATTTGAAGTAGGAATTCTCTATCGAACTTCAACTTTAATATCACCTACCATCAGGAAGGGGATATAACGCTCGGTTGTTGCAGCAGCTGTTGAAGACAGAATAGTCATCACCGTCTCTTCAGACTTTGGAAAATGTAGTTTATGTTGACTCGAAGAGCTCGGGCCAGCGAGAGAACTAGCAGGATCAGTAGTAGCATTGTCGTTCTCTTTGGCAAGAATTACTTTCCTTACAGCAAGCATCTCAATCATTTCAACATCAGGTACTGCACCATCAACTCCACATCAGAGTGATCATTTCCATCATGGCGCGGCACCTCTTCCCATGCATCGACAAGAGTCATAGGGTAATCATTCCTAACCACTTCAAATTTCTATGCATAATAACGCTCGTGTAGAAGTGTTGGAGGTTGTTGTTAAACTCTTCCCTTTCTCTTGCTCTTGCTTTACACTTTTCTACCTTCATCTCTTCAAGATCCTCTAACTCACTTTAGTAAACTACAAGCTCTATATCATTTGCAATTTTTTTGGTTGATAAGGTATCTAACTTGGTTGTTAGCTTGTTGTTATCTTCCTGGAGCTTCCAGTTTTCCTCACGAAGACATCTGAGCTCAGTCGCTTATTCGAAAAGGGTGTGGTCTTTGGATCGCATGACTTTGTCTTTTTAATTAAATGCTTGGATCCTCCATTCGGTCCGTTTCTTGAAATTTGCACCTTCAGCAAGTGCGGCCTTCAACTCGTTCCCCATTACGATTGTGGAGCGATCTTGAGCTTGTTTCAACTCCTCCATTAACTTGTCCGAACTGGCCTTCTGCTTCAGGGTGAGGTCTCTTTCTCTAGCAACTTTAATCAAATTGTCTACTGCTCATTAATAATCCTATCAAGAATGTCTCTCTCCTTTTTGAGTGACTGGATTTGTATGTACTTGATTCAGTTTATGTCATAAAGAGCCTTGCACAAGCGCCTCCATTCAAGCCCCGCATCCACGTCTTCTTGAACTTCTTGAAGCTTCTTCGAAGCGATCTCCTTCTTCAAATATTTAATATCTCGGTCTAGCTTAACACCGTAAAGGAAAAGATATGGATATGCAGCAGACGGGTATGGAGGGGCATCTGGAAGATTAAACTTAGCGATGCACGTAGAATGAACAGGAGGAGCGGCAGTTAAAGCTTGAGATGATGGAATTTCCTATGGAACAATAGTCTAAGTACTGGCGCGTGGAGGATAGTAGCAACTTCGGTGCATGGAAGAATTGTAGAAACTTTGATGCATGGAGGAACAGAAAGAACAGTAGTCCCACGATACTTGGAGGAATCTCTCTGGATGTGTTTTCGAGCATCGCAAGAAGAATCTCCACTAGACTCTCTTTTCCTTTTTTCCACTTCTTTTTCTCTCTCCTGCTATCTTTTAGCTCTGCGAGCTTCTTCTCGCTCACAATCTTTCCTCTTCCATCTCTCTTTATAGGCTTTGTAGCGACGGGATGGATAAGGCTCGAGGGTATGTCTCTTGTCCTCGCTTCCACTGCGAGGGAGAGCTCTATATCTATCACAACCCATCGAACCTGAAACAAGAAGAGAAATCATGTAAATGTTGGGATTATAGAAGTCAAGTGTATGCAGGGATGAGTGTACATGATCGTAAGTGAAGTGTATGAAGCCAATGAGCTCCTTATTTTCTCTACAGACTGTGTATGCACTACCGTAAAGATGGAGTTTCTCCACCTTCACTGATACTTAACACGAAGAAAAATTGAAGTCAGAACTCCCTTTACCAATAACATCGTTGAATGTAAAGTTGATCTTGTTTGGGTTACCCAAATTGACGAAAAAATTGCTAAAAGGACGAGAACCAGCCACGCTTTCTTCAGTATTTGTCGCAACTTAGTCACCAGCTACGTTGGGACATTTTGGTGACCGTGTGTTCTGAAGGAGGTGAGTAAGGGAGAGCAGGACTCATTTTGGGTGATTCACCAAATGACACATCTCCTTCTTCGCTAGCATGAGTCGATGTCGTTATTACTAACACTACCAACCTTATAACATCCCTCATTTTAAGACCCAAAACTAAGCGTTACGAATGCAACATTCATCTGTAGTATTAATTTCCAGTGATATAATATGGCTATGTTAATCATATATATCATCAGAAGCATATGAATATGAAAAATTGCAAAATTTAATTCATTAAATAAACTTTCACATTTCATTTCAAAATAAGATTTCATATTCATTACGTAATCTCATTCGATCCCTAGTTCAGAGAAAATATATTTATTATAAAATACTCCAAAAGCGACATATAAAGATGCCCCCTAGTTAATCAGAGTCCAATACTCAGCAATTATGCAGTTTGCCAGTACATCCATTAAGCAAAAAGAAAACAACATAGTGGATAAAATAAAGCTCCTAAACAACTATCTTGGCTCCTGCATGTCTTCGGAAGCTTATCAGTCAAATTGAAATCCTGAAAACCATTACTCCCGGCCTACTCAAATGAGCATCCAGGAGTTTAAGTGGAAGAACAAAAATTTGGGTTTGACAAACAGTCTGTTGTGAATAATAGTACACCATCTCGAACCAAAATAGATGTCTAGTGAAACCACGTCATCAAGCAAAATGGGTTTTCCCCTTACCAGTGTCTTATCAACATATGTCATCCATAAATCATGCTCATGCATCCACGATGATTAGAATAGAAAATAAACACGATCATATGCATGCATGTTACATGGGTAAGTCTGACCAATCTATCAAATAGGGTTATGCATTCCCACAGTTTACCTAACCTTCCAAAATGGACAAACCATCTCAAATCATAGTTTTCTAAGGTTACTAAGAACCTATTAGTTTTCATAGGCAAACTAACAAACTATCTCCATGTACTGTTAGGAGGTCTCTGAATACGGGTAGGAAGTATTGGGTTGGTGTGTCCTTAATTAAGCTTAACTTGGTATAACAAAGTCTGCAGCTATAGTTAGGAGGTACAATTAATATTCCCCAGATACGATTAAAAGAAACAAAAATACTCCAAATACAGTTAGGAGCTACATCCAATGCTCCAAATACCGTTAGGAGTCTTCCAACAACTTATGTGAGCTAAAGAGCTAAGAGTTCCTTCATGTGCATAAATATCCCTTCATCTCACTAAGCCCTACGCATTGGAATCGCAGACCTTTTCTAACCTTGGGCTAATGGCCGAAGCATAGGGAATGACCTACACCAGTCCTACGTCAAACTTATTATCTAATTTTAATCATATCTTTTGGTTAGTCTAAGCCATCCTAACACAATTTGATCTTTCTGATTTCCTGGATGTAATTCTACTCACTCAGGAGTTTAGCCTAACCGTACTTACTCTTGGGACAACTTAGTTGGTGTTAATCAACCTTTAAACTTTCCCCAAAATGTAGTTATGGGTCACAGTGATGTGAGTATGACAATAGTAAACATGCAAATACAACTGATCGATGATAACAAGAATATATTGCACCCTCGTTCAAATATGTTCAATCAGTGGTCATTAGCATTATATAATTACTTAACCTTAAGTAGTAACGCCCTTTGGTAACTTCATATAAAAACTTGGGCTAAGCTACAATTTAACTCCTTGAAAACATTTATCATTCTATATGATTAATCTCCTTAATTCATATTTTTAAAATAAGGAAAATATAGCCCATTATTCTACCAATCCCTCATGATATTTTATAACAATATAAAATAGCCATGTATATTTTCGGTATCGATATAAGAATGTCGCACCTCTTCATTATAAGACATACTGCCATTTAATAGAATATGTTCATAATTATAAACTTGCGGCATCAATATGGCAGGCATGTGATATCATGTTCCTTCTTATAAAAGCTATACTAAAGAATTTCGTTTATATAATGTAAGCTATAGTGTTAAAATCATTGTTCTCGTAACATAGAAATGTATAGGTTGCTGAATCTATTAAACATAGCCTTTTATATTAAAATATATGGATGCCAACATTGATGACATACGATATCAATGTTACAAAACCATCTATATCAAATGCTTTACAACAGGGGCTATTATGTCGTATATAAGGGATATCTGAACCATGATATAGCGGCATCATTGCCACAAAATAGTTAAAGTCGAGAATAATACTTGCGGCATCACTACCTTAAGCTATGACGTTGAAATAGGAAGCATGCAGCATCACTGCCTTAGCACAGTTGATATCGAAAATAATTGATATCGAAAAAAGGGCATGCGACATCATTTAAAACTTGGATGAAGACTTGAGGCATCAATGCCATATGTTATAGATTTTAAAACAAAGAAACAAGAAAGGTAGGAATAGTTCTGGCGTGTTACAAGATCACCTTGATGACATTGATTTGATGCCAAAGACCTTATACTATATGACTTCAACCCGAGCAGATTCATTCCATACCGACATAATTGATATCGTATGAATTCATTCACGTTAATGTTAGATTCTATAGTGGTGACATAAATGTTGGCCATTACCTGGGTTTGGCATTCACATTAGCATCATGGCGATATTTTATTTAGTATAAAAATAGTTTTATTTCTATTAAAAAACAATTGCTTTTAAAAAAAATCACAACCTAAAGCCCTGATGAAATCGAAGGGATGAGAGAAGCCCCCCTGCCTAGTCCGACCACAGACAGGAGGTAGGTTAGCCAGCCCAGCACAAAGATTTATTGCCTTCAACCGGTTTTTTGGTTTTAACAAGGACCTACCTCCGCGCCTTGAAATTGGAAGTAGGACAGACAGGACTCGAACCCACGACCTGTTTACCAGTAAGCAGGTATCATAACCAAGCCCAACTCTTAACCCTTGTAAATTAAACTTTATCACTTTTCAGAAAAACTGTTGCAAATATTTTCTTCTCCCAAAACCCATTTCACACCCAGCAAATAATATTAATCTCTTAATATTTATTTATAAGCTTTTATAGCTTAATAAATTCATATAAAATCAAAATCACTAAGGGAAAATCTCTAAAAATATCCAAAAATCAGAATTCACATATTTTTTAACAAATATTTCAGGACCAAAATCATTATTTGATTATTTTTAATAACTAAAACCCAAAATAAATACTCTTTTCTTTTTAGAAAATTCATAAAATATTCCTACCATTTCAAAAAAATATGAAAAAAAAAACCATCTCCTAAATTATGATTTTCAGAACATACCCGAAAATCAAATCAATCGGAGGTCGAAACTTAGGTTTTGCTCTTAAAATCTATCATAATAATTTCATAAAAATTCCAACAAATCATTATTTAACCAAATAATAGTATAAACAATCATGGCATAACATATAATCATCAATAATTCGGAATCAATCACAATCCGAGAATAAAACGCATAAATATGAGATGGTTTTACTATTATTTACCTTAGATTGAATAAGAAGTTTAAGATTTGATATTGATTTGTTTTCCTTAGCTTTTCCCATTGATTTGCTTTAGTTTTCCTCTTCTAATCTCCCCATTAATGGCTGACCTCTTCTTTTTAGCATTTGATTGTTTTGGGGTGGTAAAATGAGAATGAATAAGAGGGTAAGAGCTTAAGGGTGAAACAAAGATCTATTCCTATTTTTCCCTTCTCATTTATTCTTCTCTATTATAAGTTTAAGACAATCTTATTAGTTGATTAGTTAAGGCCTAACCCAATTAATTATCAAATCTCAATCCCCTTATCACATCACATATTATCCTATTTAATTTATTTACTTGAATATTTTGAATAATGTTAATCAAAATTACGAGTTTTACAACCCACCTCACCAACAACCGTTTCTTTTCCTTCTCTTCTCATGAATCCTACATCTTCCTCTAGGATCGTGGGCATTCTAATGTCATCACCCTCATTACCTGGGTATCACCTCCCCAGGCTCATCAGTCCCTCTATCGGTGGCTTCCTTTATGTGCTCTTCACTCGATACACCTTCTTTTCCTTGAGAATCCTTGTCAGATTTACCAGCGAAGGTAATGGAACAGGTATGAGACCTGAAACTGCTGCATGTTAAAGACTCAATGTCAACAAACCTTCCGGGGTGAAGTAGTTCATAATCTTCGTTACAAGGAATTTAATGATACGTCGATGTGCTCTAACAACCTTCCAATCATTGAGCATTCTCTCATGCTCAGCTCTATCATCACCTTTCATAAGACCTATGGGGAAACAGATATTAGACTATAAACCCGTAGATTCTGGTATGAGAGAGACCAATCGAAAGAAACTTACTTCCTCTTAAGTAGAAGCGATTGAATCCCTCCAGGCAGCATATGAAGAAGTATTTGTCCTTGAAATAAGAACGTTTATTATGAAGTTTCTTAATGACTTTGCATCTTTTGTAGGCCTCTATTATCATAAAGGATGGGTAGTCCTTTCTCCTCTTGAACTTTAGAAGATAAATGAGCTTATTGAATCATGGAGGCCGATCAAATCTTCACATGAAAAGGACATACAACAAGCTCAAAAAACATGTCTGTTTGGATGGCATTGAAATGGAGCGATCCTGATTTTCTGTAGAAACTTTATTAGGAAAGAATTAAAAGGTGGAACATCACCACCAAGACTCATGTAGTGATTACAGGCCGTGTAACTAGGTGGAGGATTATGAGCGAATTCATTTTTGATAGGCAGACAGACATCTTCTTCAGAAATGCCACATTGCATACAGATGCTACAAAGCAATTTCGCTGTCGGGGTGGTGGGTACCCGCTCCGACTGGTTATCTATAATCATTAATCCTGAAGGCAACAGACGCGGTACCCAATCGACTGGCACTAGCTAGCCTTGTGGCTTAGAAGTTGTAGGTTGGTTAGATCCAACTGGAACAAATGGTGAAACCGAAGCAGTAGAAGATGCAGCTTTGGAAGAAGTAGACGATCCTTCGTCGGGCTTTAGGTGAGGCGACCAAAATTTATTCTAAACAATTAAACATTGCATTCAACACGGTCAGGTATGTTTAACTTAGAATAAAACCCCGTATGACCAATACCCGGAATCTAAAAGAAGTCGACATGTGTTGCCCGATCGGATTCTGAATGTTAACTAGGGCAGATGAAGTGTGTTATCTATGCAACATGAGTCCAGTGTACCAAACACTGCGAACGGACCATCCTATGTAGGTAGCTCGCTTGCATAAGGAAAACAAATTGCATCGCGCTGTAGAGTTATCTCTTTTGGAGCTTACCCGTTATCGATGGAAAATCGATAATGGATTCGTTGTCCAAAGCGATGCGAAATTTTATTTTTTTAGGATCACTGGAAGTGCATAAGTAGAATGGCGGTACGTGGAATCATTTAGTACGCCTGGGTTTAAAGAAAATTGTTGTATCGAAATCTGTTCGACGATCTGGACTTAGCCAATTTAAAAAAAAAGACAATTGAAGCTGGAGAATCAAACTTCTCTCTGGAATCACTCTAATTTAACTAGGGCAAGCTCTAATTTCACCACCCAATGAATGCACCAAAAATCAATTTCCTTCCATTGAATTAAAATAAACGAAGTAGAAATCATCCCCTTCACCGTTGCCACCTCGAAATTCATCAACGCCGACCTTTCATTCAAGTTGAAATTCAAATCGGGTTCTAGGGTTTTGAGTTAAATCGAGTCAAAGAGTTTAAGCAGTGGATCTGAAGTCGGTGACCATTCATGACAACGACGAGTAATCTAGAGAGGTGGTAGCAGGTGATAATGGCATGAAATCAGGTCGACAACGCTGGTGGTTGGGGTTGAAGTAAAGTCGGTAGAAGAATACTCGGGTAGGAGGATGGCTCAGCACTGAAAGGAAGGAATGATAAGTGTTTATCTTATACAAAATTCCTCAAGGAAACATGTCGGTACCGACATGTTTAAGTCAGTATCGACTTGTTACCTTCCATCTAATACAACTCAAATTCGTTGTGGTGAACCTACTCGATAACTTAAAGCGACACGTGGATTTCGATATGCAGATTGCATCGCCAATGTAGAGAAGAGGAATTTCAATTCAATCTAAACCAGATAGTTAATGGAAATTGGTTAATCAAAGTCTGATAAAAGCAACATCTTGACATGACATTCAAATGATCAAATGGAATTCATAGAATAACGGCTCGAGCTTTGTTTCAATCCAGAGCACACTTTATTTTCAATAAAAGCACTTTTGGGGGTCAAATGTTAACTGAATTTTTAACCAAGCAAAAGTTAATGAAAGTTAAAATGTCAAAACAAAGACGAAACAACTTGAAATCTTAGAGGCACATCTAAATGAAGTAAAGAAATGGCTCGGGAAAAATTCACCCAAAAATAGGCGAACTAAACAAGTCGGTGCCAACATGTTCATGTCGATAATGACATGTTTTGGCTCCATATTTCTCTCCTCCGACTTCATACGAGTTATTCTTTGCTTCTTACATACTTTCTCTAGTGATTCCCAAGATTTTGAATGACCTAATCCAAGACTTGAAGAGTTAACAGCTAAACAGCAAAGTAAGCTAAGTAGTGAAGGAACGATCATCAAAATAACCAACGATCGATAGAAACAGCATGTGACACCTCAAAATGAAGTGAGAAGAAGAGTGCAAAAGAGTTCGATGAAAATCTAGCCAAGCAAATATAACGGCATCGACATTAACAAGTTGGTACCGACATGTTTGTACAACTCTGTTGGTCCTGCGATTTTACACAATGCTTCGAGCCAACATCTGGACTCAGCTCCAACTTAACTTCTGGCCCAATATGACTGCTTCCCCTATAAATACAAACCGTATAGCAATTAAAATAGGATCTGATTTCTGCCACTGCTATGCGGAAGCTTTGCCTCTTCTTCATCTTCTATCTTCACATAATAATCACCAAAACTGCTACTTTGGGCAGTTCTAGGAATTAGAATTCATCTAACCTATGTACTAATGACTTATTTTCTTTCACATATCGTGTAATCTCAAACAAACTACATCAAATCTATAAGCAACAAAGTTAATAAGTGGTCGTAGGCCATAAATTGCCAAACCACTATAAAATCTAGTGTCTCTCTACTTTATTTCTGTTATTTTCCTTTTACTTCAACTATTATATGCTAGATCTAGGTTCACAGGTTCTTATAATATATTTGGATGTTGATACATTTTAGCATCAACATATGGCTTGCATATTCTTCAGGTTCACCACCATTGAGTGTGGTAAGCTCTTGTTGTAGCATGATGACTCCTTTCTTTACTTGCTATATTGATATGTTGTAACAGTCTCTGGCCCCTTGCTTCTTGTTGCAAATGCATCATATCCCTCCCTTAAATAGCGATTTCATCATAAGTCGCTAATAGGCTATAATAACATCCAGGTCCGCCAATGTTGCCTACTTATGAAGATATTATAAGCAGCTGAAAAGTCTACCAAACAAAAATTTACCTAAATTTTGGTCGCGAAAGGTCCTTGGCTGAAAGTCACCATATGCGAGGTTGTCTCCAAGGGTGGATGTGCCAACATCCTCGAACCTATAAATGGGAAGTGCACAAGGAGCGAGTCTGGAGGTGGGAAGCTTCATTTCTAATACCTACTTAAACACATTGACTAAGATGCCCCATCAACGAAGACCTGATGAACTTTTGTATTGGCCACATTAGCTGAGATGACCATGTGGTCATGATGAAGAAATCCTACTCTCCACTTGTCCTTGGCGATGAAGATTATGTATGTTTCTTCTGCTTCAACTTTAGGAGCCTTTGGAGCTCTGAGCTTGACCGAGTACATCTGAAGACTTGGGCCGAGTTCTCTTCTATAGCGAACTTGTGCTCCCCAACCTCTTTCGACCATATGCAGCAAACATACAATATTTTGGTGTGATGGTGGCTACATTTTTGTTGTCCGCTCATTGTGGTAGGGCAAGTGGATTAGCTCAGGTGGCTCTTTGATCGACTTGCAGCCTTACATAATTTATTGGAACACCCTCGTGTATCAGCCGCCTCATGGATCAACCACTCTATTTCATCCTTAAGATGCCGACACTTATCGGTGGAGTGGCCATTGAACTGTCACAGTACTTCCCATTACCCTTGGGTTCCTCCCTCTGCCTAGACCGGGAGGGAGATGGCAGTTGAAATGACATGCGATCTCACATGGAAAAATAGATGTTTTCGAAATCATAGTTCAAAGTGGCATAGTTCGTGTACCTAGGTTCAAAGCGTGAGCCGTCTTTTGAGCGCTTCTTGGTGTTTTCTTGTCGGTGACTCTTTCAACAGTTGTTGTCTTCTCTTGGGCCATCTTTGTTATTATTGCATGCTCTCCTCATCATTATTGGAAATGTTGGCCTCTTCCACTCCTATGATCCCGTTTGATCTTTAGGGGAAGTTAGTTAAGAAAGAGGCTGATTGCATCTAACTACACCTAAAAAAGGGCTTTGGTATCATCCAAAAAACGTTTCCAAATTCTACAGTAGTGTTTTAGTAAACGCCGCTGTAGAAGGTGGAACTAAAAGTCTAGAACATCTGTTGTGCTTTCATAAACGCTACCGTAAAACCAACATATTATGCGTTTGTTGTATGTAATAGAAAACTTCTTCCATAACACTTAACAAACGCTCTAAAGACCGTATTTTCGTTTTTTAAATGCTACTACGTAATTTCTGTACTAAACTTTATTGATTATTTCGCTGCATTTTTTACATGCTATTTTTCCCTATTGGCTGCTTGCTCCGTTTTTGCTGCATATTGCTCATTTCATGTATTATATGTAGTAATTAACAAATTTTGGTACAAAAGAAGTATCAATCAAGTAATCATAATACTCAAGCAACTTACAAAACACATTAATCGTATAACAATACATATCCACAACCTTTCTAATACAGAAGTCTTTAGACAAAATAAGCAAGTTCACACAAAATCCTTGAACATTCATAGATACAAGTTTACACTACCAATAAAACGATATAATTTAGTCGATGATTGGAGCCATGTACATTCATTTGTTGCATCTGGTCTTTTTTGGTCTTTTTTTCGAAAACGCTTAATTATCCATGGACAAGTTTAATCGTAAAAAATGAGAACTTGTAAAAACAGTCTTAATAGCTAGGTATATTTACCCACACAACACTCACTACAAATAAGGCATACTACTGTAGAATGAAATTTGAAAGATTTTTCCCGCAGATTATTAGTTGAAGAAACAATTATTTTAAGAAGTACAATAATATTTGCACTTACGTGATTAACTATTGTTTCTAGCTGGTAGTATGTACCTCGGTATATAAATCTACCTTGTAACAAATCCATCATTATACTCCAAAACCATAACTGAAATTCAATAAGAATCTATGTTGTGTCATCAAGCACCTGGATTATAATCCTATAAACTGACCATTTTAGCCTGCATGCTACTATAATCGACAACTTATACAGCTAGCATGAAAAAATTCATGGTAGATTACCATTGATAACATATTTACCAACAATTTGCCTAAAAAAGTTATTAATTCTATACAATTTACTTTTTAAAGCTGAAGTACATCTATTTATGATATAAACAGATAGAATGTCGTACGGTTGTTGGCCTACAACTTGATTAATATTTTTGATCACCACCATTTCAAACGAACTGCAACCAAATAGCAACATATAAATTGTCACAATGTACACGAATTTTAGCTCAACTGCCCTTTAGTAGCATGCATAACAGGTCACATTCATGATGAACACAGAATATGAAAAAACTTAGTGAACTAGATCTCTACTGTTTATTTTCTTCTATCGAAAAAGTGTGGTTTAAAATACTATATTTGAAGTACAGAAAGTGATTGTATTATGGTCCAACCTGAGTAAGAAGCCTGTCAACTACCTATCATCCATCTCGTCCTCACTGAGTTGTCAATGCATCCACCTATAGTTAATCACATACATTATCGAAAGAAATAGCTTCTGTTCAACATTTGATTGACAAACCTAATTTATACATGTATAAATATTATTCACATCAAATCTCATGAAAGAAATTTTACTTATATGTAAGTTAGTTGCACATGTGCATATAATCATCAATACACACAAATAGGCTTAAATCACAAAGCTACCTTGAAACTTATGCTTCTCAAAGAAGGATCGGTTTGTGATATAAGTTTTGCTTAGGACATCTCTAAGAGGCTTGAGTTCTTTTTCAAATCCACGCTTATGTGACAGTCTTTACCTCTTTATTGTTGCAATTGGTGCATACGAAGTGTTGAGTTATATTAAAACTTTACTTATTTCATTTGTTTAAACTTGGTCATTGTGTATTCTTATGATATGAAACTTTGCATATTAAACTGTGAACAACTAAACAGAGTATACATATACTATTTCACCTAGATGTCGAAAAATGACAGTATAAACAAGTAATTTAAGGGTAATTTACCAATAGTTACCTCATCAAGAAAAGTATGCAGGGTAAGCATGTTTTTGCATGGGTAAATATTGTCCTAATTGCTAGCTCACTCTCCCCAACATATTTATTTAAAACTTCAGTAGCCTGGCAATAAAAAGCAATGTAATCTAATGTTTATTTAGGGAAGAAAGATAGAATTGGTAACATGTAAACTTGGCTAAAATTGTTATCTGGAAAAAAAGTGCAGACTGCTGTAGGGAAGAAATGTCGATGAAGAAAAGATAGTTTAAAGCAAATCATTCTGCATCTTGATAAATGAAATTGGAGCAAATGAGGCCCTTTTTCAAGAACTTAATGAAAGCATCCAAAACTAAATAATAATAATCTGATGCCATAAAAAGGCAAATGAATTATAAAGCAGAAGTAGTGAAGACATTAAACATATCCTTTTTAAGCTCAAACAAGAGAACTAGAAATAGAATTTAGTTTCTCTTACATGCTATGTTTTGATACTGACCGGAGAATTGGTTAAATTTCTATAGTTTATATCAAGGTTCACAACTCCGGTTTTTGGTTCTGTTTCGATCATTTAAAATTTTGAAAGTTTTGGTTCCATTTCGGATATTCTGGATATTCAATTATATTTTTGGTTTCGAATTTCGTTACTTTTTATATATAACAATACTTTAACAAATATAATAATTTTGCATTTTGTCAAAGCCCTACAGCCCAATTAGCATGACTTTATCAGATAAATAAACTTAAACCCGGATAAATATATTAAGTCATTTAGTCCAAATCCAGTGAGTCTAAAGTCCAGTCAACAAAATTTAATAGTAAATATATTCAGCCCCTGTACAAACCATTATCGTTTCTTTATTCTTAGTCAAAGACCAACTCAAACTGCAAAAACCCTAACTCAAGCTGCTTCTGAATAAATCAAAATCGAATAAATGGGAATCAGAACATTAGAAGCCATAATCAATCAGATCTTCTTAGCTATGCCCTATGTTGATTCCCAGGTTCTTTTAAATTTTTGTTCGATTTACTTCTTTTAACTTGAATCTTTCTATCTTTTATAAATCTTCTACTTTTTTCAAATTTCGGCAGATTGTTTTTAGTTTCAATTTAATATGTTTTACCTTCAAATTGACTTGATCGAACCGGGTTTTTGGACGAATTTGGGTTCGGCCGGCAGCGGAATCGGGATGGTGCCGGTGGAATTCCGCCATGGCGACCGAGTTCTCAAACCTTGGTTTATATGTTCCATGCATGAGTCCAGACAGGGTAAAATATGAAGCATGGTTATAAAATGTAATAATTACATTGAAATAACTTGGAATCACTAAGTATCGCATATTAATAGGTTGCCTAAAACATGTACATGCACATATGCAAATACACACGTACGTGCAACACATGTTAATGCACACAACAAATGAATCGCACAGACCGACACAAACATAAAAACAAACAAGTTATATCAATTAACAGTTCGGCACCATCTCTAATAATTTAATTTCATTCTATACAAGAGTTTTGTTCAAACCAATGAAAATTTTGGTTAATAAAAATGCATATCTAATATATATCTGAAGTACAGTTCCAATTTTATCCCTTAAGATTTGTTTTCCTAATGCTTGTCTATTGTAAACTGAGAATATCTATTTATGTTAAAGAAGACTATATAGACATATATGTATCATATAAAACTTAAAGCAAAATATCTCATCAATCACGCTACGTATGGATGGTTTATATGTGTTCATATCTTTTCGCTTGCATGGGTCTACGGATACGATGATTTTTAGCTTATGGAACAAATGTGCACGATCTTCTTCCCCATTGATGAAGGTATTCACAATATTTTAAAAGAATAGATTTCCTGTGAGCATTAGACTCCAAAAAGAATTCGAAAAAGAATCTTATTCAAAGCAAGCACGGTTGGTTATACATAACTCGCTCAGGGATATTATTAATTAAGTATTGTATTGAGATCATCATAATGCACTAAAATATCAAAATTATTGCCTAACTCCTTAGAGCAAAAGTACATTCATATATTTGAAACTAACCAGATACCATGCAGTCGGTTAACCTTAAATAACATTCAATAGATAACAAAGTTCAAGATATTTATGCATTTTTCATGAATTGAACAACTGTTGTATAGATAAAGAACATCAATGCAGGCCAAAGGATCGGAGGTAAACAATGAGCTATCTTTCCTATCCAATTCATATCCAATGCATTAATAGCCATGATAGCAAAAGCACCGACTGCCACCTAAAATGGAGAAGATGGAATATATGAAATACTAAAAAAACATGAACAGGGTAAACTGTAAACAATACCTCAAAGTTCACAGATAAATGCATAAAAATATCAGTTACGTTTTCAGAAAAAAGAAATTCATGTTTTCTGCCATTATATCCTGGAACTGACAAACCAATGTACATAATTAACTTAAACTAATAACAGAAGTAACCTTTCAAATGGTTTCATTACTGCAAACGCCTAACTGTTTCTAAAGTTTGCACTAGTACCAACTGAGCTCAGTATTTACCTGCCCAATTAAATTCTAAACCATAAATGGAATATTGGAGAAAAAATTGTTTCTAAACTTTGCGCTAGTATCAAAATATATCCTTCTGCCTTCTATTTCATAGCTACCTCTGGTACATTGTAGAATACTATCCATAGCGGATTTACATTTCAATAAACACAATATGGCAAAGAGCATGGGTCAATTACATACTAAAAGACAATGAGAAGAAGAACAATACCAGCAATCCAGTCGATAAGAAAAGTAATGATAGGGGTGACTCTAACAGCAACCAATTCGATACTCATCTACTGTGAGGTCCTGGCATTCTCTTCCAAGGCATACGGATCAGACATGATTGATGATGCCTTTTCACTATAGAGTGACATCAAGGAGTTGAAGACAGATTCAAAACATGCGACGGTGATTTTAGGATTTGTAGCGGTGTTCTTCTGCGAGTGTGTAGCGGTGTAGAGTGCATGACAGGGTGTAGTGCAGTGGTGATATTAGGGTTTATTGAAAACATGAGTTTCAGTTACGTTTTCTATAGACATCAGTTCATAAGATAAATTCATAGATATGGATCGATGGACAGGAAGAGTGGATGAGATGGAAGTGGGTTAAACGGGAGAGAGGTTGAGGAATGGATTAGACCAAAGGGTTAGTTAGGGTAGCGTGGAGCGATGAGTGGTGGCTGAAATCTAAGCTTCTCCTTGTTTCTATTTAGAATTTTCTTAAGAAATGTTATTGTTTAGCGAAGGAAAAGAGATATGAGAGGCCTGTGAAAAGGTTACATCAAAATTTTTGGCGGGAGCATTTGGTAGCGATTATATCTTTATTTTTTTCTTACAGATCTTAGTAGCAGCGCTTGGCTTTGAAATGCTACTAATTAGTGCACCAATAACAAATTTTGTTGTAGTTCAAAGTTATGGTATGTCTTAGGGGTGGTTATGTAATTTGTTACATATCTAACTCTATGACTAATCCTATTTGTATTAAAGGCATTTGATTTCTAGTTATATAGTGATGTAATTAATTAAATAAATTTAAAGCACATTAAAATAGAAATTTATTAAATTATATGTTATGTCGTAATAATTACAAGGAGTTGTAATTATGAGAAAATTATCATAATATATAAATAACATATTATCATAAACATTCCTGGTCAAGATGTTTCATGAAATGCTATCGGTACATCTATTGAGATCAGAGTATGCAATGCTCTTTAAATGTTGGGTAGTATATTACACATGGCTGCTGGAGGCACCAAGAGGTTATGACTGATAGTTATTGAATAACTATCAAATGACTCACTCGAAAGTTTTCAGTTAGTTAATAACAATTAGGTCAAATAGAAAACCTCAAAGTGACAATATTACATAGTTCTATCAACTTAAGAAAATCGTTGAACTTCTATACGGTTATTCACTTTGATTATAGTTAAATCATGACACGTCGATCTATCGAACGATTAGTTGGGTCTGAGTAAAAGCATAGGAAGGGAAACACTATTCAATAGAGAATTTGTCTCCTCGGCTGTATGATGTTGGTATCATGGTCAACTATGGCCAACTCAAAGTCAAAGTCTTTGGTTAGAGTAGTGTATTTAATAATAAATGTTATTATTGAACTAAGGATTTTGTTTAAGGACTAATCGAGTTGAAAGTGGAAGATATTGAAATTTTAACCAAAACAAAATTCCATAAGTTCTAAAGTGGTATAGTGTTGATGGAAGAGAATTGATGTACATAATTGTTATTAAAAGGCACCGTTTAAAATTGTAAAATTGGACTTTATCGATAAAGATGTATAACCGATAAATTTAACCAAACAATCACTCTACTAGCTAAGGCAATGAGTAGGGCTGTCAATTTCCAACAAGACCCGAAACACGATCTGAAGATTACATGGAAATTATCAGGTTAACCCGACCCGGTTAAGTAGGTAGGTCATTTTCGAGTCAACCCGAATTTGACCCATTTTTAAACGGGTGAGTTTAGGTTGACCCATGAATCCAAATTTGATCCGTTTATAACCCGTTTGTACTTATATGGGTTGACCTAACCCGATTATAACCCGACCCGACTCGTGAACCTGAATTTGATACATTTATAACCCATTTACGACCCATTTATAACTCATTTATACCTTATACGAGTTGACTCAACCCATTTACAACCAAACCCGTTTATAATCGGGTTACACTAGTTGGGTTGGGTCAACCTATTTGGTCGGGTTAGGGTTGAGCTATTTCTGATCTGTTTAATAAACGGGTTGACCCAACCCATTTAAAATCAACCCGAACCCGACTTGACCTGACCCGACCCATTGACAGCCCTAGCGATGAGTGAACGTTAATACTCGAATAGTTCAATATTGATTGCTGATTGAATTTACATCTACAAGTCGCATAACCATATTGGTGATTTCTATGAAATACCCTATGATTTAATTGATTTATAAATTTTTGTAAATTAATTAGTATTTATGAAATATTTATTTGATGTATTGCGTGCCATAAATAATTTTCTAAGTATCATTATTAGTTAACTTGGTGCGTATTTAATTGGTATATATATGTGTGTTTCAATATATGATATCTACACTTTTAAATACAATTTGAGTGATGTAAATTACTCAATAGATTTTGTAACACCCGTAAGTATTACTGAGAAAATAAATAAATAATTAATAGTAAGGCTAAAAATGAAATTTTTTTGAATGTTAGAAATTGATCATGAAAGTTATGTTGTTGCATTCGTAGTGATTTTCTGATCAATTTTCATATGTAATGTTTTGCGAATGTAGCCCAAACAAAAAATTTATTAGTGTTTGAAGTTTTCAGATTTAAATTAATTTAAATAGAATTCAAATTTAAATAATTAATTAATGCTAAAGTTTGAAATTGAAAAATCAACAGTAGTTAGACTTGAGGATTAAGTAAATGTTAAAAACGAAAGTTAATATTAATTAAGAAATTAAATAATAAATAAAATGACAGCAGATAAATGTTCCTAAAATACTTTAACCGATTGACCGCTATCTAAGGTCGGTTGACCGCTTAGGTAGGAGCGATCGACCGGTAATCGTAGTGGCGGATAGGGCTTTTAACATCGTGAACGGTTCAGAATTTATTATTTTAAACCGACTTAAATTCGATTGTTTTGATGCTTTCTAATCTTCATAAATAAGAGGCTATTCCCCTCACTTTTATTCATAAATTATTTAGGAACATAGCGAAGCTCTGTCAGTTTTCTTCTTTAAGATTCAGAAATTGTCTAGGATTTCAGGTAAGAGATTTTGGATGTTTGATATTCAATTTCTATTTCTATTCTCCTCCAATCCTTTAAATTTCAAATCTAATCTGTATACAACCCACTTGTTGTATATTTCTAAAGGAAGATGTCTTGAAAGAGATTTAAAGCGAGCGTAAACAAATCTAAAAGGAAGAGCTAAGGATCTTTTATGGGTGGAAATTTTAGTTTTTCATATTTTATTAATTGTATAGTATAATTTTGATTTGATATAGACTTTAGAGAATTTTGTTCACGAAAACATCAGACTAAAACTCAAAAATCTCCTAAGTGAAATGTCAATTCTTGAGTTTAAATCTCAGTTATTCTATATATTAAAATAGTGGAATTGGACAGTTATTGCAATTTAATGTTTTGCATTCTATTTCACTTCTCATCTTTTTCTTTGGATCTGATTAAGGGTATCGAAAAGAAGTAAGTTCGGTAATGGTGTGTAAGGTATAGATTCTTTTATTCATAGTTTGCACTGCCTATTTTCATAATTTAAATGGAAATTCTCATTTTCATTTTTACACAAGAAGTTGAATAGAGCATAAAAGAATTTTAAATGTAAATTCTATAAATAGTGATTCTACTATTTTAGCATAAATTAAGTTTGGTATGGGTTCAATTTTTATACAAGTTTGGTGCTGAATTGAAAATGTTGAATGTATGGTATGTTTGTTGATATAGAATTGGACTTCTATAAATGCAACAACCCTGTTTCGAAGCTGAATGTTCTACAAATTTAATAAAAATGTTTGAATTTGAATTTTCGTAACCGTCAGTTTGAAATCTTCTTTTTACTTGATTGAAGTCTATTTAACAATAGACTTTTGTTTTAACAATTTGAATTAATTAAAAGATTCTTTTTTGAAATTGTACTAAACTGGATAAAGTGTTACTATTAAATATAAAATAATTTAAAGTGTGGATAACTTTATATAATTGAAATACATAAAAAGTAGTTTTATTTGATATTTAATAAAACCAAAAAATCAACGAAGGTAAATAGGTATTGAATTAAAATGAATTGTGCAATTATCGTAGTATATTTTGTGAAATGAAGTGTTGATCAATTTAAATTAAATTAAAGCATATTTACATTCATAACGATAACTACTTCAAAAGAAAAATAAAAATAAATAGAAATGAAGAGGGTAAATGGAAATATACGCATTGAATCAAAATTTAAAAGGGCCAAGCCTATTATCAAACAACACATAGCCTATATTCCCTTTATTCCAACCGTTTACTTCCTCTCCTTAAATTCCTAAATCATAAATTATTAACAAAATTGAAATATAAGAAGAAAAAAGAGGGTGACAAATGAAATAAAGCAGAAGCCTGAGGCTAACGTAGCAAAGGGGAGTTGGCTCGTTTTTGCTTGTCAACGCGATCAAGGGACGATGGCTGGTAAGGGTTGGAAGCATGTGTTTGCCCAACACCTGGCACGAGCATCGAGGTGCGAGTGCACGGATCTGAGATAATCGACGACGTTCGAGGATGAGGAGACTTTAGGCGACGATGGCAGGCTCGGTAAAGGCATGCAAGGGTTTTTATGCGAGGTACTTCATCAGCTTCAAGCGATGAGTGACAATGATTGGTGACTGCGGGCTGAAAAGCAAATATGGAAGTTTCAGCAAGCTAATGGTTAAGTGAGTTTTTGAACTCACGAGCTCTCTCCCTCTCTCTAATTATTTGAATCCCTTTTGCATGCTCTGATATGGTTGACTGTGTGATAATTTTTGGTCGTTAATGATTGAATTGGCTGAGATGAATTGTTGTTCACCTTTGTATCTTATTGTTAATGTATGTGGTGTATTCTAGTTATTGCACATATTTTAGCGAAAGTTGATCGCTTTGATATGTTGTTTCCTTTTATGGATTAATTGTATAAATTTACCAATGAAACTTTGTTCGTTTGTGATTAAAGCTTTATAGTATGTCGATATTTGTGCATTGTTTGTATGACCGGAGTTATTGGGAAACAACTCGGATTACTAAATAATTTTATATTATGGAAGGATATTTTTATAGAGCGATGTTGGCAGTAGAAGTTCCATTCTTGATGGGTTTTGTTTGAAGTATCTAAATGTATTGAAAAGATTTTCAAAATGAGGTTATATTTGTTTTGATCCTTATTGGAATTTATTTTATAGAATATAGTTAAATCGTATTATGTTCTTAATATATATCTTTTTTCAAAATTTCTACACAAAGCCTTTAAAGATGAATAATATTTATTCACAAAACCTTTTTAAATTTACTATTATAAGTATATTATATTTTTGAAATGTTTTAGAGGTAAAAGATAAAATATAGTATTATACAGTAAAAGCTGTTATTAAAGTAAATTTCAATTTCAAGTGATTTTAGTTACAAAAGTGGTTTAAATGATTTTGAAAGTGTTCAAAAGCATTAGTAAACAAACAACTCTTCCGTAAAATGGCTTTAAGGATTTTAAAGTGATTTTGAAAAATTATATCCTTGTATATATAAAATTAATATATATAAAATTAATTTAAAACTCTTTTATTTTAGTTATTATGGATTTGGATTTTATTGAGATTTTGTGCTTTTTTATGAAATGAGGAATTTTAATAAATGGCCAAATCATACAGATTCCTATGTACCACTTTACCGGTTAATTATTTGACTCTTATGATGGAATATTTTATAGAGTGTATGATCTTTTAGTAAACACTCGAGTATCGCCTGGTGGTTATGGAACATTTGGGGCGACACTAGTTTGATTACTTATTAAAAGCATTTAACACATAAATTTTTAGTTGAGTGGAATTTACGACCCTTAGTAAATATTCGCGTATCACCAAGTGGTTATGGAACATTAGAGGACACTCGAGTATTTAACACTGGAAAGTATATAACAGTTTAGATCAGAAATGATCTTTGAAATAACATGCATCTAAGCATGTATGGCAAGTATCTTCTTGTCTTATTATAGCATGCATCAACGCGTAATTAGAGGGTATTGGCTTCACTACAAGGAAACACATTATTCATAGCACCATTGAATAGCATTGCCACCTAACATGCTATTAGAAGCAAGTGCCAAAAAAAAATCTAAAATAGCAAACGTTATTTCATAGCCACACCAATAACCCATACATGAAACTGGCGGGAAAAATAGATTTAGAGGGAAAACTAGGTTTTTGGGGAAAACAGGAAAGCATTTTCATCGCACCTGGTTCTTTTTCACTTCAACACCTAGAGTACACCGAAAAATACATTTCATTGAAAATTCTGTGAAACTCTCCACTGCCTCAATCTCATTTTCTACCAAATTTCACATCCTCTCCTCTTCTACATCCATTGGCCGCAAATTTCACAACCTTATTTTGCAAATCTGTTGAACTAAAATTGGCATGAAAGAATAGAGAAGAAAGCAAATTTTTTATTATTCGCAGTTGACCCAAAAAAGTAACATGTACAAAGTATATTTATAGCCTACACACACAGCCAACAATATTGCACACGTGGCAAAAAAAAATACAACTACATAAAATGAAGGACTAATATATCAACACCCAGCCTCAAGTTAGAGGATATCATGATGTTATCCCCAACTTGGACAAGATATCATGATGTTCTAAACCAGTCAATGACTTTGTTAGAATATTAGCCAATTGCTTCTTTGTTGGCACATGTGTCAAAGAAATTAAGCCTTCTAAGAGCTTCTCCCGAACAAAATTACAATCTAGATCAATGTGTTTTGTTCTTTCATGGTAAATTGGATTTTTTGCAATATAGATCGATGCCTGATTGTCACATTTCAGATTTATAGGAGTGATATCTTCTATCCTTAATTCATGAAAAGCCTAGTCAACCAAGACAATTCAGCACAAACTCTTCTCATAGACCTGTATTCAGCTTCAGTTGATGATGAGGACACAGTTTGCTGCTTTTTTTATTTCCAAGAAATAGGACTCTGACCCATGAACATAATAAATCCACTAACTGACCTCCTTGTATGAGGACAAGCAGCCCAATCTGCATCACAAAACTTGTAACTTGAGAGAAGGTGAATCATTAAGCAAGATACCCATTTCTAAAGTTCCTTTCAAATATCTTAACGTATGAACAGCTGCATCAAAATGAGGTTATCGTGGAGCTTGAAGATATTGACTAAGAAACTGAACAGTGAAAGCAATGTTCGGTCTTGTGTGAATCAGAAAATTAAGTTTACCAATAAGCCGTCTATAAACTGATGGTGTAGACAAAAGATCTCCTTCATCATGTGATAATTTGCAATTCAACTCTAGAGGCGTAACCAGAGGTGATGCTAAAGCACAACCAAACTCATCCAATAGCTCTGCTATATATTTTCTTTGTGACATGATTATTCCCTGTGGATGAGAGACAAACTCAATTCCCAAGAAGAAATGAAGAAGACCTAAATCTTTTATCCTGAATTCAGAATCCAAGAACACTTTCAAAGCAGCAATTTCCGATAAGTTGTCACCAGTGACCAATATATCATCAACATAGATCACTAGAAAAACAGAGGAGGAAGATGTCCTTTTATGAAACAAAGAGTAGTCATTGAGTGACTGTTGATATCCTAGTGATTTTAATGTCAAAGATAAACGAGCTTACCACTGTCTTGAAGCTTGCTTTAAACCGTAAAGTGATATTTTCAATCTACATACCAAACTTTGATTCGAAACTAGCAAGCCTTGTGGAAGCTTCATGTAAACTTCTTCATGCAATTCCCCATGGAGAAATGCATTATTCACATCAAGTTGAAACACACTCTACTTCTTCTTAGCTGCTAAAGCAACTAGGCTGTGCACTGTTGTCATTTTCACAACCGGGGAAAAAGTTTCTGCAAAATCTATTCCTTCTCTTTGTGTGTAACCCTTAACCACTAAACGAGCTTTTAGTCTTTCTATGCTTCCATCTGCCCTTTTCTTGATTTTATAAACCCATCTACAACCTATAGGCTTCTTGCCCTTAGGTAATGGCACTAAATCCCAGGTCTGATTGAGCTGTAAGGCTTCAAATTCTTGAGACATTGCAGAAATCCATCTAGAATCAAGAGCAGCTTCTTCATAACTGACAGGTTCTTTCTCTAAAGAAACAAGATCAGGTGCAATGGTATGGAAAGCAAAGCATTGAGGATAAATGTTGGGTAGCGTATGAGGACAAAAGGAAGGTGATGATTGTGAAATAGTAGTATAACTGCAAACATAATTATCCAGATATGAAGGTGGATGAATGACTCTTGTAGTTCTTCTAAGAGTGGGATTAACAACATGTAAAGTGGACGGCTCAACTGGGGAAGTAGATGGAGTGGTATGTTCAATTGGGGAAGTAGGTGAAGTGGGAGGTTCAAATGGGTTAGTAGATGAAATGGAAGGTTCAAATGTGGAAGTTGGTAAATGTTCTTCTACAGCAGGAGACTGATAAGGAAAAAGTGGTGTAGAACATGAAGACTTGTTTGCAAGGAAAGGATAAATGGATTCATGAAATATCACATCTCTGGAAACAAAGACTTGTTTGGAATCTAAATTGAGAAGTTTATATCCTTTCTTTCCAAATGGATAGCCTAAGAAGACACACTTCATTGCTCTAGCTTCAAATTTGTCTCTCCCAAGTTTTAAAGTAGAAGCATAACATAGACAACCGAAAAATTTATTTGAATCATAGTCAGGTTTGGTTCCATAAAGTATCTCATATGGAGAATGATCCTTCAGGAGTTTGGAAGGAAATCTATTGATGAGATGTGTAGCAGTCAAAACACATTCTCCTCAATAAGACAAAGGAATAGCTGACTGATGCAAAAGTGCCCGTGATGTCTCTAACAAATGTCTATGTTTTCTCTCTACAACACCGTTTTGCTGTGGTGTAGCTACACAAGAAGTTTGATGTAAAATTCCTTTCTGTTTCAAAAACTCGAAAGATTCAAAGCTAGAACCAAGCTCCAAAGCATTGTCAGATCTTATAATCTTGACTTGTTGTCCAAATTGTCTTTCAGTCATTGCCACAAAAAATTTGACAATATTAAAAGCACCACCCTTAGTACTTAGTATAAATGTCCAAGTTTCACGACTAAAATCATCAACAATAGTTAAAAAATATTTGTATCCATTATATGTAGCTGTATCATAAGGTCCCCATACATCTATATGAATAAGCTGAAAAATATATGTAGTATCAATTCTACTCAAAGAAAAAGGAAGTTTATGTTGTCTTGCTTTTGCATAAATTTCACAAGCTATAATAGAATCCATATCAAAATTATTAACAAAAGTAAAATGCTTCAACTTATAGGCTGGAAGATGACCAAGTCTAATATGCCGTAATAAGCAATTATTTGATGGCTTATGTATAGTAGACATAACAGTAGAACCTGAAACTTGCACAGATAATGATCCAAGATGTAGAATGTACAATCCTTTGATTGCTTTACCAATTTCCAGTTGCTTCTTCATTGAAAGGCCCTGTATAACGCAGCCATTTTTTGTAAACAACAAACTACGATCGTTCTGTTCAATAAACCTTGCAACTGATAATAGATTGAACTTGAAGAATGGAACATAGAGAACATTTTCAAGCACAATTTGATCAGACAGATTAACTTTTCCTTCATATTCTACCATTAATGTATTTCCATTTGGCATAATAATAAAATATAGAATTTGAAGTTTAGTGGTAGATGAGAATAAGTTCATATCACAACACATATGATTACTAGCTCCACTATCTATAAGCCAGGATCCAATG
Source organism: Allium cepa (assembly GCA_030765085.1). Classification (NCBI taxonomy): domain Eukaryota; kingdom Viridiplantae; phylum Streptophyta; class Magnoliopsida; order Asparagales; family Amaryllidaceae; genus Allium; species Allium cepa. Next base: position 257,193,058 of record CM060929.1, read on the forward strand.
CTAGCAAAAGTAGAAGAAGTTATACCAGCCATAGTAAATTGAGTATCTGATTTGATAACACCAGTTGATCCAGAAACTGATTGATTATTTGATGAATTCAGAATATTTAGAAGTTGAGCATATTGAGCACTTGTAAGGCCTGGAAAAGTAACAGGCTTTACTTCTCCCTGAACTGCAGCTGCTGTCTTGCTCTTGGATTTGGTGAATTTGAAATCTGGTGGAAATCCATGGAGCTTGAAACATTTCTCTATCAGGTGACCTGTTTTCTTACAATAGTTGCAAACCTTAGTATCTTTAGGTTTCTGATTTCCTGCTTGCACTACAGCTGCAACCGCGTTATTCTTATGTGTATTAACACAAAAGGATGAGGTCTCAGGTAAGAGTTTAGAATTAGCACTTGCTCCTCTTTGCACTTCTTCTGCAGCAAGAATAGAATATGCATATGAAACTTTTGGTAGAGGTCACATCATGAGTAAATTTGCTCTAGCTGTTGCATAAGTATCGTCTAGTCCCATAAGAAATTGAATCAGACGTTGCTCATCATCTTGTTTACTATCGTCTTGGACAGCACCACGTTTATGACAACAGATTTTTTGTTTCAGACTTGCCAATTCATCCCAGTATAATTTGATCTTGGTGAAATAAGTAGAAATGGTAGCAGAATTTTGTGAGATCCTCCCTAATTCTCTCTGAATGGAATATAATTGAGCTCCACTCGATACTCCAAACCTAGTTTCTAACTCATCCCAAATCTCCTTAGCTAGTTCAAAGTAAATCACACTACTACGAATTTCTCGACTAAGACCATTCAACAACCATGAAATTACAAGATCATTGCATCTCTCCCAATTTTTCACTAAATCTGATTCTGGACTAGGTTTTGCAAGAGTTCCATCAATGAAACAAAGTTTATTCTTCGCAGACAGTGCAATCTTAACTGATCTATGCCATTCGCTATAAAATTTTCCATCAAAAACTTGAGAAATAAGAGGGGAACCTGGATGATCTGATGGATGTACATACAACGGATTGCTAGTATCAGTAATCGAGGCTCCAGATCTAGATCGGAGTACATTACTTTGAACAGAATCGGAATCTCCCATAGATGCTTGGACGTGATAAAGAAAAATAAAGGAAAAAGAAAGAAGAAATATCAAGAGCTGATGGATGTGTGCTCTGATACCATGTTGAACTAAAATTGGCATGAAAGAATGGAGAAGAAAGCAATATTTTTATTATTTGCAGTTGACCCAAAAAAGTAACATGTACGAAGTATATTTATATCCTACAAACACAGCCAACAATATTTCACATGTGGCAAAAAAAATACAACTATATAAAATGAAGGACTAATATATCAACAAAATTTGCCTCCACTCAGGTGCCGTGAACTGAGCTCTTGTGATTCGAGCCTCCTCGTGTTGAACCACTGTGAGTTGAGCCACCATAATTGAGCTTTCTCCCAACCCTATATCGACCCCTCCTATATTATCACCTTGTTTTTACAGGGCTTGAACGATATCTTTGTTCCAACCGAGATCTGTAGCCATTCGGTTCTTTCAACCCAAAGCAGCAGTTTGATACAAAGTATGTTTTTTATTTATATCCATTCAAGTACACTTCTACTATTCGATTGATTTACAAAAACATTCCTAGTGTGGAGTCTCGTAAGTTAGTGTGGGGAAAATTATAAATAATACAATTAAATCAAAGTAAAAGGAAGCATGAAATTAACACGATGAAATTCTTAAAATTTGGATGTTTATTTGATAGATGTATATTAGTGAAACTGTTTTGTATGTTTTATTAAGTAAGAGATGTTGTAGCAAACTACAAGTCAATTACTATTGTGCTTAAGTAATAAACATTTATTACTTTCTCCACGATTCAACATCTAGATATCACTCATATTAAGGTTCTAGATAGTAGACAGCTTCATGCCCCACCCGAGCACCAATAAGATATTTATTATTACTGATTTATAAGTGTATGTTATCTTTTTGTTTGAAAGCAAAAGCTCTCAGTATTAATGTACCACTACTGATAACATTGAAAAATTTCCAAAAAAACAAACAATATTATATGTATTGATAATTTGAAATGACTCGGATAAAATATTGACCACATGTCCAATTAATTGAATAAAACTTGGTTGATACCGAAGTTACCATATAAAGCTACCAATTTTCAGTATGTTTGGAACCACTATACCTTTTTAAACAATGATAACTTATTATTAGAAATGTATATGTGACAAATCATTAACCACATAGCCGTTATATATTTTATAGAATTCATATCCATCATAGTAGTTACAAAGATCATTAAACTATGGTCAATAATATTCAAATTTTAGCGACCGTAATATTTACAGAACAATGTAGGCTTGAACAAAAACATATGTGAGTTGAAGTAAATCTGAAATAAAATTAAAAAATGGATACATTCAAGTCTCAATATTTTATTACTATAACTTACATTATGAAGAGTAAACACTGATTTGATATGAGCCATATTACAAAATCAGTAACTGACACGACTTAATTTTGTTCTTATTTCTACCATGAAGTACTTGATATTTCATTTAAGGTTCACTTTGTTTGTTTTTCAATGAATCAAGGTAGAAACTATCATCATGTAGGCATAGTGTCCCTTGTTCCTAATCATAAAGTACTTCCATTTAGTTCTAGTAATAGTTAAGCAAAGCAAAGTGTTGTGTAATGCAAATTTAGATTGAACCAACACCTTTTGATTTCAAAAAATAAATGCGGCAACAACTAGATCAAACATCCTACATGTTGACCTTTAAATATGTGAAGAACAATATAATAATGTTGAATGCCACATTGGTTATCAACCATACTATATAAGAAACAACAATTTATATTTGAGGTCTCAATTATTTTGTTAAGTGATAGTTTGAGTTAAAAATAATTCAAAAATAAAATCAAACATTTATATTCTTACATTTATACAATTATCTTACATTTATACAATTATCTATTCATCCACGTATGTGTATGCATGGGTGTTTTAGGGATGTTCATAATGCAATTTGTATGCTTCATATGCTTCATTTTGAATATAAAAAACAATAAAATTTATGCTAATAGTTGTATGCCTACATATACAGTTTAAATAGCATAAAACCCCAATGATGTTTTGAATCTTGTGCAGTTATAAAATATAGTTTAAATTAGACATTTAAGAACCACTAAAATTAGATGTTCGTGACATTAGTAAAATTGTTGTACTTATGTATTTCCTAATTTGATCATTGTTTCTATAAATGTTGAATTTATATACAATTTTGCATGATTTCAATTATCTAAATGCCTTGCTAAATTTTTAATGAAGAAATCAATAGTGATGTATTCAGTAGATTACATAATATAATAATGTTGGAACCTATAGAACACAATGTTCCAATGTGAATAATCATTGAAAAAGTTATATTTTTTCCAAAAATTGTTTTGTAAATAATATTTTTGAGAAATTGTGAAAATAATATCTTTATAGTCCAAGGAGTCAATCAAAATAGGAAATAATTTTATATTCTCATATTATATGTAGTAGGTTAACCGTATTATAGTAGCTCCAAATATACCTAATCAAGGTAGTAGAATTTAAATACTTACTATACATTGTAGAAGTAGGCTTCCTAATAATGCTGAGCATGCCAATTTAATTGGAAATACATATTCATGTTTGCCATACCAGCCATAGTAACTTCATTTCCAAATGAAAGTTTTGTTAATTTAGATGTTGCGTGTATAAATAGTTCTACTAAGAACAAATAATAATTGAAAATTACTTTAGAGATGTAGCATGAAGAACATTAACCAATTCCTTATTTTCTTCCTCCAACCTGCATTGGTAAGGGCAAACTATAACATCCCGTATCTGGAGGTCAAAAGTTAAGCGCTACAGATGCTATAGTCATCCACGGTATTAACTTCTGGTGAGAAAATACGGTAATGCAAATGGTATCCATAATATCAGAAGCACTTGAATATGAAAAAAATCATAGATTTCCAAAAATAGCATTTTACTGATTACATTTCAAAACAAATCATATCCAAGTTACATAATTCCATATCATTTTCTAGGTAAAGTTCATGGTAAAGATCAAATATAATCATTACAATAGTACGCCAAGAGCGACATATGACGATGCCCCATTGGTTGATCAAAACAATATAGTCATACCCGACTTAATATACACAGCGGAAAAAAAGAATAAACTATAACTCCTAAATAGCTATCTGCCAGCCACTTGCCCGTCTCCAGAAGCGTTATTCGCCAAAACAACTAAAACCTGAAAACCTCAACCCTTAGCGTACTCAAATCAATTTTGAGCACCCAAGGGTTTAAGGGGAAACAAAAACTTCGAGTCAGACATGAAGTCTGGTGTAAATAATACCGTTGCATCTCGGATATTTTATGTTAAGTGAGACCACGCCGCTTAGCGGAACGGGTTTTCCCTCACTAACATCCTTTTAAAACATATTTTTTGCAAATCTTTCCTCCAACCAAAACTGGTTAAATGCTGTAAAGCATCATTATGTAAACATACATACCAGGTAATAAATGAACTATCTGTTCAAACACTTTAGTTTTGTATGGCAAACTATTAACCTTTGTCTGACTCGGGCCTACCAGACAGTATATCAAAGTTACCTAACATCTGTTAGACACTCCTCTTCTGGACAGTTTGTCCTTAACTATCTGATAAATACTTCTCTCCTGGACGATCTGCCCCTAACTTAACTCACCCAGGTCACCTTATCCTAAAGGTTTTGCGGGCTCACCAATAGCTTATCTGTATACAAACATATATTCCTTTCTATGTGTTCATAATTTTAGTCTTACTTGTGAAAAAGCCCTATACGCTGTAATTTTGGAAAAAAAATTAGTTGGGGCTAATAGCTAATGTATAGGGCGCGACCCTATATCAGTTCCATCTGGTATTCTATTATTATTTAGGGATCCCTTCCCATAATTTTCCTTGAAAACCTTTTCAAAATGATTCAAAACCTTTAAATCAAACTCGAATAAGGAATATATATATATATATATATTCTATGCTTTACTCAAAATCACCTTGCCATGTTATATATATATGTACACACTTTACCCAAATCTTAGTTAATGAAAACATTTAAATCTTTGAAAGTATTCCTTTCAAATCCATTGATAGTATCCCTTTGGAAATCATTGAAAGTACCTCTTTCTAAACCAAGTAAAACCCTTTACTTAATCTAGGCGAAAGGCCAAAACCTTCATTTTGAAACCATTCTCAAAACCTGTTCAAAACCACTGAAAACCCTTCTTTTCGAAAGCTTTAAAATCCTTAGACATTATCCTCTTTAAAACCTTCAAACATTGCCTTTCGAAACCTTAGGAAAACCTTTACATTTAAACCTTTCGAAACAACAAGAAAAACCTCCCCTTTAGACTCCTTCGAAACCATTGTGGAACCGCCCCTTTGAAGCCTTTCTTGAAAACCTTTCGAATACATTAAAAATTTATAAACATTACCTTTCGAAAGCACTCGGGTTCAATTTTAAACATGTGGAAAAACACCTTTCGAAACCATTCAAAAATTTACTACTCCTTCGAAACCTTTGAAAACCGTTTCGGTCGAAACCAATTGGATTATGCCTTCAAGTAGATCAAAAGGATCAGAAACCCATTAAAGTCGAAAGCATTCCTTTCAAAATCATTCATAAGTAAATAAGTGATGGTGTCGAAACCATCCCTTCGAAAGCATTGGGGAAGTGACCGAATTTTAGAAAATAAAATAACCCCTTCGAAACCCTTTGAGTTGAAATGTAAAGAGCGGCTGCTAAAGGTTTTGACTTAATCGAAAGCGGTTATTTAAAAAGCAAAGGTGCAACCCAATCGAAACCATTTCTTCCAAACAATTGACCTAGTCGAAAGCTGACCAAGTCGAAAGCTACTTAGTCGAAAGAAAACGGGTGCATTTTCATTTAAAAACCAAGCATTACCTCAACCCCTTCGGAACCCATGGTTTCGACCCTATACCTTCCGCTACATCCAACTCACTACGTACCAGTTCCCTAATACCATGTGCGTTGGTGTCGACATTGTCGGAAGCGAAGGTAAGGAGGCGAAACCTGGTGCCGAAAGCATCGAAATAGTGAAAACATGTTTATATGTCCTTTTAACTATTTTTTTGTATATAACCCGCCTTGTTTGTCTAATTTTGATTAGTTGCAAATTTCTCTTTTCTAAAAGTGCTGCCGACTTTCCAGAGTTAACAATTTGAATTTATTTACAAAAAGCCCCTTCTCCTTTTATAAATATATAAAATATTTAAGTCTCATATCTCAAATAATTTTATATATCCATCAAAACACTTTAGGAAAATTCTACAAAAATTCAGAAAATCTCTTTTAATATGTTTCCCAACATATAAAAATTTCAAACCCAAACCTTTTATTATTTAACCGTAAATAATTTATAATCCAAATTAATGTTTTCTTTACTATAAAATTTCTATAAATTCCAAATAAATTAAGAAAATTCAAAAATTGAAACCCATCTCTAAAATATTATTTCTGATCTATATAAAAATTCGCAAGGCATTTAAATGTCATTTAATAGGTTTTTTACCTTAAAACATACCATAAAATCAATATGAACATAAGTAAATCATCACCAAGTATATATAATCATTCCATCATTCATAAACATGGCAAAAACATTTGAAATAGGTTCGGATTTCATCTTAAAACCGAATACAAAACATATGAGATGTAGACATTATTCACCTTAGCTTTAGAGATTAATGATGTTAGATTTGAATGAATGTGATGTTGATTAAGCTTCCCCTTTATCTTTCTTTCTCTAGCTCTTGTTAATGGTGGCCGACCTTAAGATTTTAAATTTTTGAAAAATGAAAGTGAACGTGTATAAGATATACAACCATGGGTTTAAGGATATAGGAATGGTTTCTTTCCTATTTTACCCCTTCTCTATTTCATTTTGACTCTTATTTTAATTTATTGTTTAACAGGCATGGCTGCCCCTTAATTAAAATCAAATCTCAATATCTTAATCAACACTTTATTTTATTTAGTTTAGCTAATTAAATATCCTAAATAATGTTACTAAAAATATTAGGTGTTATAGACTCCCCTCCTTAAAGAACTTCGTCCTTGAAATTATGATAAGGTACACAACAAATCAATCAAAGAGTTAAAACATACCATCAAACAAGTTAGGATAAGTGTCTCTAATCTTGCTCTCTGTCTCCCAAGTACAATCTTTCTCCTCATCACTCCACTAGACTTTCATTAGTCTGACTGTCTTGGTCCTGAGCTTCTTCTCATCTCTCGCGACAATATAAATCAGCATTCTCACTATAGTCAGGTCTGGTTCTACTACTAGATCCTCTAATATAGTCGGTGCTATAGTAGTCTTTGGGTCTTGAACACACTTTCTAAGATGAGAAACATGAAAAACATCGTGGACTTCTACCAAACCGTTTGGTAACTTAACTCTATATGCGAGTTTCCCGATCTTCTTAACAATAGGAAAAGGTTCAATGAATCTCGATGCCAACTTTTCTGATCTTCCAAATCTGATCACGCCTTTCATCGGTGATACCTTAATAAATACCTGATCTCCAATGGAGAACTCTAAGTCTTTCCTTCTGCAATTTGCATAACTCTTCCATTTAGTCCGTGCTTCCTTCATTCTAGCTCGAATGACCTTAATCTTTTCTGCAGCTTCTCTTACTAAATTTGGACCAAGAACCAACCTATCCCCGGTCTCTAACAAACAAACGGTAGATTTGCATAGCCTTCCATATAAAGCTTCAAACGGTGACATCCCAATACTAGTCTGATAACTGTTGTTATACGAGAACTCGACTAAATGTAGATGGCCTTCCCATGAACCTCGAAATCTAACACACAAGCTTTTAACAAGTCATCCATGATCTTGTTGACACTTTCCGTTTGGCCATCTATTTGCGGATGGTAAGCGGTACATCTTGAGCTTGGTTCCCAAAACCTCCTGTAGACTTTTCCAGAACTCATTAGTGAACAAGAAATCTCTATCACTCACAATGCTACTAGGAATTCCATGCAATCTAACCACATTCCTCATGAATAACTTCGCCAAAACAGGTGTCGTTCTGGTTGACTTAGTTGGAATGAAATGGGCACTCTTGGTCAATCTGTCCACTATGACCCAAATACTTTCATTTCCTCCATTCGACCTTAGCAACCCGTCGATAAGATCCATAGAAATAGAACCCCATTTCCATACCAGAATATCCAATGGCTAAAGCAATCCACTTGGTGTTCGGCTTTTACCTGCTGGAAGTTCAAACTTTGCTTCACCCATATGCCCACATCTCGCTTCATAACTTCCCAGAATAAACTTCTCTTCATATCATGATACATCTTAGCTCCTTCCGGATGAATAGTGAACTTAGAACGATGGCATTCCTTCAAAACTTCTTTCCTTATGTTTCCTTCACTCGGAACACATAATCTCCCTTTCTTTCTTAACCACTCATTCTGGTCAAGACTGAAATCTTTAAAGCCATCGCTCTTGGTTCCATCTCTCAACTTCTTAATCCGTTCAGCTAACACCGGATCTTCTTCCTATTTAGAAGAAATCCTTTCAATCATTACTGGTCAAACTTCCAAACAAGATAACACTATGTTTTCTCCACTAGACTGAGCATCGGATCTCCACTACACTCTGCAATCTGACTATGCTTCCAAATCTTTCCACTTAGCAATCATTGCTAACACTGCATTTTGATGTTTTTTGCTAAGTGCATTTGCAACCTTGTTGCCTTTTCCCGGTTTGTACTCAATTCCAAAATCATAAGCAGAGATAAACTATAACCACCTCTGCTGTCTCATATTCAGCTCCTTCTGAGAGAACAAAACTTCAGCGGGTTATGATTTATATATAACTCAAATCTCTCTCCTAAAAGGTAATGTCTACACACCTTTAAAGCAAATATAACTGTAGCTAATTCCAAATCATGCATCGAATATCTGACCTCAAGCGGTATAAGCTGTCTAGAAGCATAGGCAATTACTTTACTTCTCTACATCAACACAGCTCCTAATCCTATTCCATACGCATTTGTATAAACCACCAAATCTTGATTCCCTTCTTGAACAATCAACACTGGTGCATGGGTCAATAAGTGTTTCAAAATATGGAACGCTTCCTCACACTTATTGGTCCATACAAACTTCACATCCTTTCTCGTTAGCTTGGTCATTGGTGCCGCTATTCATGAAAAATCCTTTATACACCTCCGATAATAACCAGCTAATCCAAGAAAACTCTTTATCTCAGTCACTGTCTCGGGTCTCTTCCAACTTTTCACCGCTTAATCTTAGTTGGATCTATTGGCAACCCTTTCTCTAAGACTACATAACCAAGAAACTTCACTTCCTTCTTCCAAAAATGACACTTTGTAAACTTCGCCTTCAGGTAATGCTGCCTCAACGTCTCAAGCACCACTTTAAGATGAACTTCATGCTCTCTTTCATCCTTAGAGTATATCAAGATATCGTCTATGAAAACCAATACGAACCTATCTAAGTGCTCTCGGAAAACCCGGTTCATCAAATCCACAAAGAATGTTTGGCGCATTAGTTAATCCAAACAGCATAACTAACCATTCTTACGTTCCATATCTGGTTCTAAACACCGTCAATGGTATGATATCCTCTGCTACTCTGATCTGATGGAAATCTATTGCCTAATATAATTGAGAAAATACGTTGGATCCACTCAACTGGTCGAATAAATCGTCAATTCTCAGCAATCGATATCGATTCTTTATCGTCTTCCAATTCAACTTACGATAATCAATGCATAGCCTTAATGATCTGTCTTTCTTCTTAGCAACTACTGCAGCTGCTCCCTAAGGTGAACTACTCGACCTGATAGAACTCTTGCCTTCCAAATCCACCAACTACACCTTTAACTCCCTCATCTCTGCAGGTTTCATTCTTCTTGGATGTCTACTCACTCATTCTGCTCCTGGAACCAAATCTGTTTGGAACTCAATAGCTCGTTTTGGTGGCAATCCTACTACAGACTTGAAAACATCCGTGAATTCTCTAACCATGAAAACTCGACTCAGTTCATCTTCGAATTCGACAACACCCAACCGGGCATTCACCTCACCACTGGAACCTTCTACAGTATAAATAATCCAATCACTATAATCAGGGTATCTAAGAGATATTTTCCTATCCTGACAAAATATTCTAGCATCGTATTCACTTAACCAATGTATCCCAAGAATAATATTAAACCCTACAAAATCAAACACATGCAAACTATAAACAAAAGTATGACTTAACAAGTCAAACTTTAACTGGTCACATCTCAACCCTAGAGTTGCATACCCTCCTATTAGATTCACAACCCATAAGGAAGCAACTAAATATGTGGGTTCTAGGTTAAGCTTATCTATTAAACATCTAGATATAAAAGAATGCGATGCACCAGTATTAAATAGAACGCTAACAGACATACCATAAATTTGAAGCGTACCTCCCAAAACTGCCTTTCCCTTCTCCTGAGCTATCGGGTTCGAAGTTGCAGGCTCCAATGCATATACCTTACCCTTTCCATCTTTAGCGGGCTCCTTGCATTGATTCTTATAGTGGCATGTCTGATCGTAGTTGAAGCATCTGATGTTCTTCTTCCTGATCACTTCTTTCGGCTTCCCAGTACGACACTCATTGGCAAAATGGCCCTTCTTGTCGGACTTAAAACAGAGCACCTTAGACTTCCCCTTCTTGACTACTCCACCCTTCTGAGCACCCTTCTTGTGGAAGAACTTCCTCTTCTGGCCTTGCCCAACATGGACCTCTTTCACCTTATTCTTCTCCTGACATGCAAGCATCTTCTCATGCCTCAAAACCACCTCCACAACCACATCACAAGGATCTCTAATATGCGGTTAAGTAGCCCTGACCAACTCAGGCTTCAATCCCTTCATAAACTTCTCATTCCTCTTCATCATTGTATCAACAGTGGTATAATCATATCTAGCCAACTCTTCAAACCTGCTAGCATACTCCAGAATAGTCATCTCTTCCTGTTCTAGCTTGACAAACTTTCGGATCAAACAGACTACGCCATCACCAACATGAACCTCTCTTGGAACCACCTTTTAAAATCTACACATGTCATAGTCTCCTCATCCACTGCCACGGTCACACTATTCCACCAAAATAAAGCTGCTCCCTGAAGCTGTCTTGACGCCAACCTCCTCTTTTGCTCATCATTGAGCCCCCGAGTCTGCAAATATTCTCTCGCAGTGCAGCAACCAATTTTCCATCTCGATAGCGTCTTCAGTTCCTATAAATGTCTTTTCTCCAAGCTTGATATAGTCTCTACTCAGAACGGCATAATTGTTGACTGCCGGAGCTTCCTGAACTCCTTCCACTACTCCAACAGCAACACTCGCTTGCATCATATTTATGAAAAACCGATACATAGCTTCCATTCCAACTTGTGGGACTCCAGCACCCACATTCTCCGCTTGTGCCTGACCTTGGGTCCTTCTTGCATTAGGTCTGGCATTCCCATTGGTACCCTCCCTCCTAGGTTAACTCTTTTCTTCTACCATCCATATGTGTATTCAAACCATAGGATACAGAAAAATAACCTAACAAAAATAGGAGACTAAAGATAAACCATATATTTATATATAGAAAATATAAATATATTACTATAGCGTTATCTCATACCTCGATCTTACTCTAATTCCTTAGGGTATGTCTTAAAAACCAATTTAAATTTAAATTTTTTCATAAACCTATTCCCTGATACCAAGTTATAACATCCCGTATCTCGAGGCCAAAAGCTAAGCGTAGCAGATGTTGCAGTCATCCATAGTATTAACTTCTGGTGATAAAATATGGCAATGCTACTGTTATCCATAATATCAGAAGCACTTGAATATGAACAAGATCACATATTTTCAAAAACAACATTTTACTGATTACATTTCAAAACAAATTCATATCCAAGTTATATGATCCCAATATCATTTTCCAAGTAAAGATCAAATATAATCATTAAAATAATGCGCCAAGAGCAACATATGACGATGCCCCCTTGGCTGATCAAAGCAATATAGTCATATCTGACTTAATATACACGACAGAAAAACATAATAAACTGCAACTCCTAAATAGCTATCCGTTAGCCACATGTTCGTCTCTGGAAGCTTTATTCGCCAAAACAACTAAAACCTGAAAACCTCAACCCTCAGCCTACTCAAATCAATTTTGAGCACCCGAGAGTTTAAGGAGAAACAAAAACTTCGAGTCAGATATAAAACCTGGTGTGAATAATATTGTTACATCTCATATATTTTATGTTAAGTGAGACCACGCCGTTTAGCGGAACGGGCTTCCCCTCAATAACATCCTTTTAAAATATATCTTTTGCAAATCTTTTCCTGCAACCAAAACTGGTTAGATACTATAAAGCATCATTATGTAAACATGCATATTAGGTAATAAATGAACTATCTGTTCAAACACTTTAGTTTTGTTTGGCTAAATGTTAACCTTTGGTTGACTCGGGCCTACTAGAAAATATATCAAAATTTATCTAACATCTGTTAGACACTCCTGTTCTGGACGGTCTGTCATTAACTATCTGTTAAATACTTCTCTTCTAGATGATATGTCCCTAACTTAACATCTCCCAGAGTCAACTGATCCTAATGGTTTGGCGCACTCACCAATTACCTAACTATATACTAACATATATTCCTTTCTGTGTGTATTCATAATTTTAGTCTTACTTATGACAAAGCCCTACATACTAATAATTTTTGACAAAATTAGTGGGGGCTAATAGCTAATGTATAGGGCATGATCCTATACCAGTCTCATATGGTATTCTAACAACTGAGTCATTTTACTTAGGGATCCCTTCCCATAATTTTCCTTGAAAACCTTTTCAAAATGTAAATCAAACTCTAATAAGGAAAATATATATATTCTATGCTTTACTCAAAAAAACCTTGCCATGTTACATATATACTTTACCCAAATCTTAGTCGATGAAAACATTAAAATCTTTGAAAGTACCCCTTTTTCCATTGAAAGTATCCCTTTTGTAATGACCCGATTTTTCGACGCCCAAAAATCGATATCAATACGTACACCGTATCAAATGCGAACATCGAATGTCAGAAAACCAAACCATTAGGGTTAAAGAAGAAGGAGATAGAAGAAGAGAAAACAAAACAACATCAGGATCTTACTATCGCAGCGGAATAAAATATAATAGATAATAACTAATCTTTACCTAAAAGAAACTATATCTGTTTTATACATACATCACCAGAGTACAACATTAGCAAAATACAACACTGGACAGTTATGATAACTTGTCCACATAGAAACTGAATTTGCAGCAAGCCATACACAGCGGATAATACATCAAATACGTGTGATACGTCTCGCCATCTAGCTTGTCTCCTTAGCTCCAAAGCAGTCCATCTAGAATCTATACTCTATAATACTCGGTCTGACCCAAGCATTATAGTTAAATAACACCCGAGTCGGTCTGGAAAACCAGCGTGAGAAAACACACTCAATTGGATTATTGAAGTTTTCAAAATCCTTTGAAATCAAAGGTATCTCGTAAGATCACGCCACAAATAGACATGCCGGGTTTTTACGTTACGACAACCAAAAAATTTCTTATAAAATCCTATGATATTTATAGTAGTGTATATATACAAATACTTATTCAAATAGCCGAAATTGTTACATTATTAAATTCCAGGTAATAGGTATACAAACAAAACCATAAAGGCACATAGGGAGAATGGATTTCCATCAATGGCAGGGCTACTGGGGTACTGCCCGTCACAGTACGTAGTCTAGATCACCATATCAAGGATCCACCCTGATCCCCTGCATCACAAGACCGAAGCTACCCCTTACTGGATAGTCTGAATAAGTTCACCACGCAGATGGGATCAGCAACCGCCCACACAGCCGAAATAAAGGGACATCTAGACAGGGGTGACCTTACCCTAATTGGTTGCCAGCCACTTAGCCTTGTGTGCACCTTCCCTGTTTTAGCTATTCCCGATCGATGAGGCTCGAGGCTATGCGTTACCTTTTTAGCACATATACACTTTGAATGCTCACCGTCCTTTTGACGATGTTCTGAAAGCATTCGTCCATACAAGTCCGTTCCAGGTTCGAACGGAACCGAAGGCACTATTCCTACTACATCCATCTTGGAATCACCCTCAAGATTAGTAGCGATTAGCCATTGCACTTTACTGCTCCATCTTTGACTCCATGCTCTTGTCTTCCTCACGAAAACATTCAAACCGAATTGAAGTGGTTTTCAGGAAATTTGTCCCGATCCTGGTATCTTCGAAACGATCAACACATTGGCCAATATCGATAGTCAGTTATTTAACTGTCAAATAACATTTACAAACAATCATCAAGCCTTAATAAATTTCCAAATTATTTATTCCAAAATATTTTCATAGGATATTTTCCTACATTCAGCCCCTTTGAAATCAGTTTCCAAATAACTTTTCTCTCATGGAATAAATTCCAAATTTTGTTTATTTCCACTGAAAATCACCAAGTCCAAATACTTTAGATTTTAAAATAATTTAAATCGCTTTATTCTAAAAGTTACTTTAAAACATTTAAATTAAACTACTTAAACTCTTTATTCAAAAATATATACTTTAAAAATATTTAAAGTAAAACTACTTTATAAAATATAAAACTAATTTTTAAAATAAAAGTTAAGCCAAACTAAATTTTAAAATAAGAGTTACGAAATTCTATACAAGTTTCAAATAAAACTTAACCAAACTATCTTTAAAATAAAACTATTTTATAAAATATCAATATTAATAATTATCTTTTTTAAAACATAATACCAATTACCCATTTAAAATAATTACTACTACAACTAATTTAATAAATATTAACCTTTAAAATTTTAACAACTTTAAATAATAATTTCTTAAAAACGTTCCTTTACACAACATTAAAACTTTTAACTTATACTTAAAAATCTGCATTGAAAACGTACTTGGCTTTTCAGGGAAGCACACTTTTCTTTCGTACCTTTAAAAATAAACCACTATTTATTTTTAAAACAAATTACTCGTTCCTTGATAAATTCCCACCATGAATTTATACTTCCAGATATCCACTGGTATCTTATTTCACTTTATAAACCAGTTTATAAATTTCCACGGTCTCGTCTTCTTTTAAAACACAATTTCAAGCTCTAAATCAATTTCCAAATCGATTTCCAAAATTTATTCCATTTAAAAATAAATTCTTTACCTGCTCAATTTTATTTAAAATCCATTAATTTCATATTTAACTTCTTTATTATGTTTTAAAATCTTATTTAAACTGAAAATAACAATTTCATATTTATTTCAAAATTCTTCTTTTATTCCTTCCTAAACCATTTAAATTCTGAATTTAAAATAAACCTTTTATTCCTTTAAATGATATCACTTAAGTTTTAAAAATTCATTTATTCCCATATATTCAAAAATCTCCTTTTCCATACTTGGAATTTATTTATTAGAATTTAAAAATCAACTTTTATTCTTTTCTAATTTGTTCTTTGATTTATCCAAATCCTCTATAATTATTTTTCTTAAAAATTCCCTATTTTATTTCCCTTTAAAAATTCAATCTTTATCTTTGATAACTCAGTACACCCAAATATATTCCATCAAACCATAGCATTCAATATTTTAAATCA
Source organism: Allium cepa (assembly GCA_030765085.1). NCBI lineage: Eukaryota > Viridiplantae > Streptophyta > Magnoliopsida > Asparagales > Amaryllidaceae > Allium > Allium cepa. The sequence continues at coordinate 257,208,871 of CM060929.1, forward strand.
CCAATATAATCTATCCTAGATTATCAAATAAATCATATCTCAGAATATTAAAACAATCTAAATATTTTGAGGAATCCAGTTGGATCCCTTCAACCTGTTTCCCTGCATCCACAGATGTTAGTACAATATAAAACACCAATCCCACTTCACGGTGGGATATCGCAGTATATGGGGTCATCCGCTATTATACAGGACACATAGGGTCTCTTCCGCTATATAATGTGGGAAATCAGTCACTCTAATATATATGCTATTATATAACAATATCACATCCATATCATTCAAACAAACAACCAATAGTTCAAATTTAACTATTAAATTTAATGGTATTCCAAAAGAGTGAGATTAACTCACCTTTGACTATGCATGCAACCCATTTCCAATCCGGCTTGCTTCCTTCAGATTTTGACCTTGTATAAACATTTATCCGGTTTATAAACATTTTAAAATAATTGAACAATTAATTATCATTTAAAAGATTTACTTAAAATAACTTTTATATAAACCCTTGTATATTTTTTCCAAGGTCTTATATACGTATTTATATATACTTATTTTCTGTATTAAAATATGTATGTATACTTATATATATATATATATATATGAAAATCCGTTTTCTTCTTTTCTTCTAACAAAGGCAGTTTAATTTATTATATATACATATATATAAATCACTGTTTTCATAAAATCTACTGTTTTATTATTTCTTCAGTAAATAAAAAACTGTAGTTTTATTTACAGTAAAACTTTCTTAATATATGTGTATATCAATAGACAGAAATTTATGTATATGTATAATCTATATAACCTCTTCACTGTAATTATACTATTTTTTTTCTTCAGTTTTCTGCATATATACATATACATATATATTTAATTTAATTTAATTGAGAAATTAAAACGAATACCTCTGTCATTCGTCGTTTACCTGACCCTACTCAAACCCCTGCCACAAACGGCTCATCAACGACAAGGCCTCACGTGACTCGAGATCGCCGCCACTTTGAATACGATACCGCCTTCCTACCATTCGCGCACAAGCCTCGGCAGTTAAAACCCAATTCACCACCCCCTCTATCACTGCAATCATCGTGGCCACAAGTAAGAAAAATCATGAACTTCGAATCTCGTGAGCTTCGGTTGCGTCGAAAGTTAGATCTCAAAAAGGAGTAGCTCGTTATCCCTTCCTGTGATTTACGAACGACCCTGACTCGTTCGATTGAAGACCGAGAAGAAGAAAAGAAGGGGAAGACTGTGATCTTCATTTCATTTTTTTAACGAATCGACCAAGATTTGGGCCATTAAAATCCTCGAGCAACCGGGGAAAGAGTGAGGAGCCGATCTTTAGCCTTACGCATGATTTTTTTTTAAAGTGAAACGTGTGTCAAACCAGAAGATACGTGTTGTAAAATTCTCTCTACATGTCTGCTCTTGCAACAGTGGTTTAAATGCAATTATATTTATTTAAATTTAAATTTAAATTGTCACAATTACCCAACTCAAAATCTCAGCCTCCTATCGAGGCATGCCGCTAGACGTTCATAATGTTAAACCCCTATTCCGAGCGCAATGGAAAAGATTTCGAGTCCTAATTCGATCATATGGAGAAGATAGTTTTTTGAACTCGGTTATTATATTAAATTTTCGATATAAATTTCAGCGGCTTTATCCACCGTACGGCCAAACGATCACTCCAAACACTACAAAAATTGAAATTCGATAATAACATACTATTATGGATCCCATGGAACATGTTTTGTTGAAATCCGAGACGGCGCCTTGGAAGGTTATTTTTAAATTCAATTTAAACTATATATTTTTAAAATTGAACAAAACATTCCCAAATTCAAATTTTAAAACTTCTATTATTTTAGTATTATAAATATAAATTTCCCAAGCCTTTGAAATATTTTCAACTAGCTAAAAACCCAAGATTCAACATTTTAACCAATTTTCAGTTATCAAATTAAATAATTTGACTGCAAAATAAATAGTGATATTTGAAATTCAAGTTAAATTACCTTACAAATATTTAAAATAAATTAAATATTTCAATTTCAAATATCTAGAAATTTTAGGTCATCGCATTCCTCCTCTCTTAAAAGAATTTTGTCCTCGAAATTACCAGTTAAGAGGAATGGTTCATAACCCGTTAACTATTAATCCCACAACTAAACAGTTTTTAACACCAACCGAAATAATCTTTTCATTAAAGACACTGTCACCCTTACTGACTTTCCAAGCTTCTTCCATAAGTTCCCAACAATATCACTTACTCAACCATTCAAATTTAAATTTAAAACCAAATTTAAATTATCAAATTTTTTTTCAACTCCCTAAATTTCCGAAAAATTTCGCCAATGTCTACTTTGCGCGGCCAGCTCGGTATAACTACAAAATGCCCCTACGGGACCCCAAATTTTAAAAGAAAACAGGCCAGGTGGCTAGACAAGAAAATCATCAAATTTCATACAGAAATTTAAATACATACCTTTTGTTGCAATTCCATTTATCTTCTGGAATCAAAAATTCCAATTTTCCATTTGCTTTTAAACACCCGTATCCTACTAAGCAATAATGTCCAATTACAACATTCAAAATCATTTTATACATTTCTTTACAAAAGTTTAAATATATATTTTATTCAAGTCCGTATGATGCACACATATCATCCGTACACAATACCAAGTTCGATCATTCACTCGATCACACAATTCCACTTCCGACTAATATCATTCATCCGACTCCCTAGTGCGGACTCAGATCTGGTTTCTTGATCAGAAACCGTCATTCTCCTTGCATAGTCACAAATTATGATAGAGAATTTTCAGAATTAATCAGAAATCCATATTCAGGGTTCGCTATCGAAAATCGAGTGAAAAATTCCAACTCGGATTGATATAAATATCTTGAAATCCTGTGCTCAAATTCTGAATCGAATCGCTATACGAATTAAATAATATACATACATCCCACATATTTTACCCCAACTGATTGTTAGCTAAATCATTTTTTCTTTATTTTCACATCTATTTTGATTTCTATTCACTTATTTACAACCGTCCCAATTCCCAACTTCCAGTTTAAATTTCATCCAACTTTACTTAGTATATTTTCAATACCAAAATTACTTAAGAACTTTCACACTAACTTTTATTAAGTTTAATATAAGCATTTTATATACTCTTATATTATTACTTTCACTTTACCAATTGGTTTTTACCTACATTTGTTCAAATTGGATTCGAATTCCATATAAATTTAATTTTCTTTAATTTTATATACTCAAATAGTTGAATGTTGGCAGTTAAATTGTATTATATATATGGTTTACAAATGCAACGACTATATTGACTCACTCCAGCAGCTAAGTTGGTGATGGTTGGACCAAGCAGACAAATGAATCTTAAGAAAAATATTGTTAGTATCTATGAAATGGGAGTTGTTAGAAATTAAAATAATCCCACATCGACGGTAACTGTTTAATATAAGATTTGTATGTTTCACCTTTTTTTTGAAGTGCTTTAACTGCTTAATAACATGTTCTGCCAATGGTCTATTCTTCTACGCTTTTATTTAATGCTTTATGAAGTGCTTTAACTGCTTTATGTGTCCTATTCTAATGCAGCGAATATAACGGATGACAACGAAATGAAGATTTCGTGTCAAACTAATCGGTGAAACGATTAGGTGAAACAATATAAATCGACGGATTAAAGATACCCAAATGCCCAAATCCATTAATCTCGCGGGATACCAGATTCTAGCTATCTCCAACACGTTGATCGCACACGATACCGTGTTAAAAGATCTACGATTCTTCGACGTTGATCTCGCGTACGAGATTCCATGAATCGGCTTCAAAATCGTTGATTCGAGCGCACTCGAATAACTGAAGATGGAGAAAAGAGATAATACTCAACTTTCAATTTTAATGGTGGCAAAAGCACAAACCAGAATTTTATTCCCAAAATCAACAACTTTACAAGTGACACCACACCCCTATTTATAGCAATTTACAACTCAACACACGTTATAATACTTCACACGACCTAAGAAAAGTACATCACAATCAGTACAAATGACTTACCAAACACAATGTCGACCTAAAAAAAATCAACAGTAACAAAAGACTCGCGACCTAAGAAACAACGACCTACCAACGCTCGTTCGCGACATAAGCATTTGCCGCGACTTAAGGATCTTCAGTAACAACGTCATGTCGTTCGCGACCTACTAGAGGAATTCGCGACCTAAGGAGCTCATTCGCGACATAAGTATTTGTCGTGACTTAAGGATCTTCAATGACAATGTTGTGTCATTCGCGACCTACTGGAGGAGATTCGCGACCTAGGAATTCGTCGCGACTTAAGGTGGAGCGACATAGGGTTGGAGCGATTTGCGACCTAGGGACTTCGTCGCGACTCAAGGCGGAGCGACATAGGGCTGGAGCGATTCGCGAGGTATGTGCTGCATCATTCTCCCCTGGTTGGAAAGAATTCGTCCTCGAGTTCACGCTCTCCTCTTCTTCGACAAGCTTCTCCCCATAATACGGAATTAAGTGTTCGACATTGAAAACATCAGAAGTATGAACCTCTTCCGGCAACCTTAACTGGTACGCATTATCATTGATCTTCTTCAAGATTTCTACTGGACCAATCTTTCGTGCTTTCAACTTGTTGTAAGTTCCAACTGGAAAACGATCTTTTGTCAATACTGCATACACAAAATCACCCTCTTTGAAGTCCACACTCCTTCGCTTCCTATTTTCCAGTTGCTTATACTTCTCATTTGACTTAAGCAATCGTTCATGAACAATCCTGTGATACTCCTGCAACTCATTCACGAAATCACAAGCTCGTTTAACAACCCCTTTCTGAAATGGAACTGTCGACAAATTCAACGGTCCCTTCGGAATTGCTGAATATACTACTTGAAATGGACTGAATCCAGTACTTCGATTAACAGCATGATTATGTGCGAATTCTTCCTGACACAACTTCACATCCCAGCTCTTCATATTATCTTTCACAAGACATCTCAACAAGTTTCCCAAAGATCTGTTCACCACTTCCGTTTTCCCATCCGTTTGTGGATGATAGGCCCTACTAAAATTCAACTTAGTCCCAACCATCTTCCACAGACTCAACCAAAAATGACTTAGAAATCGAGTATCTCGGTCAGAAACAATGGTCTCAGGTAGTCCATGTAGTCGATACACCTCTTTAAAGAACAATTGAGCAACACAGACTGCATCGGCGGTCTTTTTACAAGCTATGAAATGTGCCATCTTCAAAAATCTATCTACCACAACATATGTAGAATCATTCCCTCGTTGAGTTCTTGGCAAACCCAAAACAAAATTCATGCTAACATCAACCCATGGTTTAGTAGGCACAGACAATGGCATATACAATCCTGCATTTGTAGCTGTTCCTTTGGAAACTTGACATATGTGACATCTCTGCACAAATCTTCCAACTTCTTTCCTCATGGAAGGCCAAAAATATGATTGAGAAATCGACTGCAAAGTACGATCTCTTCCCACATGTCCTTCTTCATGCAATTCTTTCACAATCTTTATTCGCAAACTGCACTCTGGTACACACAACCGATTTCCTTTGAAGAGAAAACCATCCACCAATAGATACTCATCCGTCTTCCCTTTCTCGACTTCATCTATAATCTTAGCAAAGTAAGAATCCTCAATAAACAATTCTGGCAAAATATCAAACTCTGCCACTTCAACTCTCATCGTAGTCAATAAATGATTCCTTCTACTCAATGCATCTGCCACACGGTTTTTAACTCCCCACTTATGCTTTACCACAAATGTAAATTGTTGTAAGTATGCGATCCACGAAGCATGTCTGACTGCAATCTTATCATGTCCCTGCAAATGTTTCAAGGCTTCATGATCAGTATACAACACAAACTCTTTATGAAACAAATAGTGTCTCCAATGTTTTATGGCTTGGACAATAGCATAGAATTCCACGTCATAAGTATTATATCTCATCTTTTCTCTCGAAAGTTTCTCACTAAAATAAGCAATTGGACGGCCCCTCTGACTTAACACTCCTCCAATTCCAACTTTAGATGCATCAGTATGTAATTCAAATAGCAACTGAAAATCCGGTAAAACTAGAATTGGTGCCGTCGTCAAAAGTTCCTTGATTCACTCAAAATCAAATCCTGCTTCCTTAGACCATGAAAACTGCTTGCCCTTCATACAATCAGTAATAGGTGCCATCACGCTACTGAAATGTGGAATAAACCTTCGGCAGAATGATCCTAAGCCATGAAAACTTCTAACTTCTGTTATCGTCCTGGGTTGTGGACATTCCTTGATTGCTTCAACTTTATTCTGATCCACCTGTATTCCTCCTTTAGATACAACATATCCCAGAAATAAAACACTTCGAGTCATGAACACACACTTCTTTGTTGCCGTGTAGAATTTCTCTTGATGAAGTATCATCAACACTTCCCGCAAGTGTTGTGGGTGTTCTTCTGTGCTTCCACTGTATATCAATATATCATCAAAATATACCACTACGAACTTTCCAATAAATGGTCTAAAGATATGATTCATCACTCGCATAAAAGTAATAGGTGCATTCGACAGGCCAAATGGCATGACCAGCCATTCATACAACCCTTCCCGTGTCTTGAAAGTTGTCTTCCATTCGTCCCCTGGTCGAATTCGAATCTGATGATACCCGCTCTTCAGATCAATCTTTGTAAAGATAGCAGCACCACTCAGCTGATCTAACAAGTCATTCAATCTTGGCATTGGAAATTTGTACCTCACTGTAATCTTGTTTAGCGCCCGACTATCTGTACACATTTTCCAAGTCCCATCCTTCTTCGGCACTAACAAAGCTGGTACTGCACAAGAACTTAAACTTTCTTGTACGCACCCTTGTTCAAGCAACTCTTCCACTTGCGTTCTCAACTCCTCATGCTCCTTTTGACTCATTTTATAATGTGGTCTATATGGTAACACTGCTTCCGGAACAAGATCAATTTAATGTTGTATGTCTCTCAACGGTGGTAACTCTTTCGGCGATTCTTCAGGAAATACATCTTCAATCTCCTTCAACACTGGCTTGACTTCCTCAGGAATTTCAACCGCTTTACTACTTTCACGTCCAATCAAAAAAAATACTTCAGGCTCATCTTCTACTTCTTTGACAAATTCCTTCAAAGATAACAGATTCTTTAGTTCTTCAATCTCCTCCAACTTGCTTTCACTTTGTTGCCGCTTTTTAGGAACTAAAGTGATTTTAGTGCCATTGAACATGAAACTATAGCAGTTAGTCCTCCTATCATGTTGCACGGCTCTATCGTATTGCCATGGTCTCCCCAACAACAAATGACATACATCCATATCTACCACATCACACCAAATCTCATCCTTATACTTCGTTCTGATGGAAAAAGTTACACAAGCTCTTCGATTAACCTTCACTTCCCCACCTTTCCTCAGCCAAGCTAATGTGTAAGGTTTGGGATGCTTCTCTGTCTTTAACGCCAACTTCTTTATAGCTTCTGTAGAGATGATGTTATCACAACTTTCTACATCGATGACGAACTTACAAACCTTTCCCAAAATAGTGCACGTTGACTGAAAAATATTACTCCTTAGCCAACTTGAATCATCATCTTGCTTTGGTGTCAAACATGACCTCCTCATCATTAAATTACAACCCTCATCTCCTGACAATAATTCTTCTTCCTCCTCAACTTGTGGTGAATTGGAACATTCTAATTCTGCATCATCAACCTCAGCAACCATCGTTCGCTTCTTAGGCTTCGGACATTCATTGCTCTTATGACCAAACTCCTGACAGTTATAACACTTGAAATTGTTGTTGACCTTGGTCTTAGCAGCTTCATTGACAACCGGTTTTCCAACAGCCTTGGAAACATTCGTATTGCTACCAGCCCCTTTCACTTGATTGTTGGAATTTGTAAACACACCACCTCCTCTTCTACCTTGCCTCTCCCAGGCTAGAGCCTTCTGGTGTGCTTCAGCACGGATCTTGGATCAAACATATTCACCATATTCTGAATTTGCATTCTCAATCCTCCAACAAATCTAGCTGTCAACTGTTCCTCCGTTTCCATGATATCATTTCTAGCAATCAATTGATAAAACTCATCTGCATAATCATTTACCGACTTTGTTCCCTGTCTCAAATTCTGTAAGCGTTGATACATAAGAGACTGATAATTATAAGGTAAGAAAGTGGCTTTCATCAACTTCTTCATCTTCTCCCATGAAACTATCTTCGACTTTTCCATTCTTTTCCGTGTAAGTTTAGTTTGCTGCCACCATGTCATAGCTCTTCCCCTCAATCGTGTAGCCACCAACTTAACTCTATGATGCTCGGGTACTTCCTTAAAGTCAAAAATTTCTTCAGCACTTGATAACCAATCCAGAAACTCTTCCGCTATCATTCCTCCTTTGAATTCTGGAATTTCTATCTTCATCCCCGACTCCCATCGACGATCATCTTCAAAATCTCTATATCGATCTCGTACTTGGCCATGATCTTGATAATGAATACTACCTCTATCACCATCTTCATCATAATCAAATGTATTTAGATATCGATCTCGACCATCAACCTCTCTATGATCGCGCATATCTCTTCTATTATGTCTTTCAGCATCATGATATGGCTCATCTCTAAACTCTCGTGGAGTTCTTCTCTCTTCATTTCTGTACTCATGGTGTTCTCGCCTCAGTGAAACTAATGATTCTCTTCTATCTCGATAAGATTGTGGTGACACCCTCCTCGCTTCCGTAACCGATGGCGAAACTTTGTTTCCTCCGTGGTTCGAGACTGGTAACCTTCTCCTTTGACTTTGATTCATATCGATCATCAATTTCTCCAACTTTCCAATGCCTTCATCAAACTTTTCATTAATATGCTGTTCCATTTGCTCAGCTTCTTATCTTCTATACACATCTTCAATATTTTTAAATTGATTAGCACGTCTCGGAGGCATGTTTGTCAAATAACAACTGATCTAACTCTCGGTTTTAACTCTGGAATGACGTACTTTGATAAAAAGTAATGCACGGCTCCTTCACTGAACCTGCTCTCGGCTCTGAATCAAACTTTAACTCTCGGCCTTGATCAAACTAGCTCGGATCCCAAACTCCAACACTTCAACTCGGCTCCAACATGCTCGGCTTATATATGATTGGCTAAACTTAGCTCTGATACCAAACTAATGCAGCGGATATAAGTGATGACAACAAAATGAAGATTTCGTGTCAAACTAATCAATGAAACGATTAGGTGAAACAATATAAATCGATGGATTAAAAGTACCCAAATGCCCAAATCCGTTGATATCGCGGGATACCAGATTCTAGCTATCTTCAACACGTTGATCGCGCACGATACCGTGTTAAAAGATCTACGATTTTTCGACGTTGATCTCGCGCACGAGATTCCGTGAATCGGCTTCAAAATCGTTGATTCGAGCGCACTCGAATAACCGAAGATGGAGAAAGGAGATAACACTCAACTTCCAATTTTAATGGTGGCACAAAGCACAAACCAAAATTTTATTCCCAAAATCAACCACTTTACAAGTGACACCACACCCCTATTTATAGCAATTTACAACTCAACACATGTTACAAGACTTCACCGACCTAAGAAAGGTACATCACAATCAGTACAAGCGACCTACCAAACACACGGTCGACCTAAAAAAAAATCAACAGTAACAAAAGACTCGCGACCTAAGAAACAACGACCTACCAACGCTCGTTCGCGACATAAGCATTTGCCGCGACTTAAGGATCTTCAGTAACAACGTTCGCGACCTAAGGAGCTCGTTCGCGACATAAGTATTTGCCGCGACTTAAGGATCTTCAATGACAACGTTGTGTCGTTCGCGACCTACTGGAGGAGATTCGCGACCTAGGAATTCGTCGCGACTTAAGGCGGAGCGACATAGGGTTGGAGCGATTTGCGACCTAGGGACGATTTGCGACCTAGGGACTTCGTCGTGACTCAAGGCGGAGCGACATAGGGCTGGAGCGATTCGCGAGGTATGCGCTGCATCACATTCGGATATCTTCCTTCGTACACTTCACCGAATCCACCTGAACTCAATTTGGTTGTGTAGTGTGTGTGAAATTTGCTAGATTTTGTGGACCAAACCTGATTGTTTTTCCTTTTATGAGTTCATCTAAAAAGTTCTCTGTTGATGCAAGTTTGGCTTTTGATTCTACATGGATGGTTTCAGTACCAGTAATGCTGTTCGAAAAACTCTTCTTTTATAGACAGTACTTTATTATTAAATAAGCAACAACGATTAGCACCATTGCGCTCGCAACTGCCAAAGCTGTATTTGTCGACATAGAAATAAGGAATAATTTATATAACATTATTAAAGGAAAAATAAGCATATTTTTATATTTTGATCTACTGAGGGTGATAGCAGTTATGCTTGTAGAAGAGGTGCTATCTATACCAGAAGTTTTGGTGTTATTACAGGATGAACTTGACATGTTGATTGATCTGAATGAATGTATAATCGTGTTGTTCAAAACTTCAAATGCCACTAAACTCAAAATTCCACTATATCATATATAATCAATATACAAGGTTTTTTATTAGAATCTTCTGTTTTCTTAGCTGCACAATATTTTTATTTATATATATTTTAATTTCGAAGACTTGATTGTCAAATGAAATCATATTCAGAGAAGAAACAGTTATCAGGGCACCTTTTTTTCAAAAGAAAAATTGAAACATACAAATAGCCTGCACAAATGAATACATTGTTTTGGCTTTAAGCAGCACTGGATTCAATGTTGTGACTAGTAATACTTTTTAATATAATATCGTTGCACATGAATGTACAAAACAAAAAGGTTAGAACATGCATAAATCGGTTCTAGTCTAATTAGCGCATTTGTTGTTCACTTTACATATTAATTACTTCAGTTATCTGGCTCTGTTTCTAATCCTCTTTCTTAAATCCATACACGTATGATGCATTTCTTATCTGGCTCTGTTTTTAATATGCTGCTAAGTGGTTTGCAGTCATGATCAATTGAACCTTTTCATCGAGATCAATTTATTATCAAATACTCTTTAAATCACTTTCGATATTTGTACTTCAAATTTTTTATTTTAATATGTATTCCACCCTGGGCAGTAATGCTAGTATAATCTCCCTTCTGAAATAGTTAGTACAGTAAAGCAATTTGCACATGCAATGCAGGTGTTCTTTTCAATTTCCATACTAAAATATATATTAGACAATGAAGCTCAACCAACAAATTTTTATATATAAAAACTATTTGTTAAGTATTTAATGTATATGTTCTAATTCAACATTTGTTCTAGGGATAAATGTACAGCTTACAAAAAGTTGAATTTTGAATTAGAGCCTCTGGTAGCTAACTCCTTCTAATGTTGCGACGCCTTTGAGCTTTGTTTCTCCGATATAATATGTAATGAATCATCAAACATATTAAAACCACCTGCTCAACCATTATAGCAAATGTAAATCCTGCACATACAGATATAGAAGTTATAAGAAAGCTAATTATATGCAGCACCTACTTTATAACTTTGCACTGTTAACTGCCTTTAAAATTGCGGATAAAATCCTCTACATCATGAGTTCATTCTTTCTGAAATTTGCTCTTCGGTATTAATTTTCATCTCTGTATTAGTTTTCGTATCGTACCCATCTTTGGTGCATGTGTTTGCACAACTAACGCCCTGTGAACTAACCTGTTTTTGGTTTATCAGGTTATTGGAGGAAGAAGGGAAGGAAGCACATCTCAGGTAAAAATATAATATATTACAGTAGTTATATTATTTAAAATTTCATCTTTTAACCATTAATTAATATAACACCCTTTTGATCAATTGTAGAGGAAAAGTACACGATAAATGCGATTTATTAGATTGGAGTGGAACTAATGAAATAATCGTTCATGGAAGAGTTGTGTCAAGCGTCCATACGAGCTTGTACACTGAATTCCCCTAGGACCAAATGCAAATGTAATATTGATAAAAAATTTCAGGAAATTTAATGTTTTTTTTTGGAGAGCTGCATCTAATTCGATACATATTGTGGAAGCTGTGGGTATGTCGGTAGCATGGCCTGCCGATAGAGTTATCTTGCATACAATGGATCAATTGGACAATGTGTTAAAAAAATTACATTAGTAACCTTTTTAATATACAACTGCACATTCCATAACTATGTGTTCTCTTTAATAGAGTAAACCTAGTAGCACAGATACTAAATGTAAGTTATATAATTAGACTGAAGTGAAGAATTAGTGGCTGAAGGATGGTTGTACTCTAGCGATCCGAAGCAGCTTGTTAATGATATTCCCCTTGGACCATTGGTTGTGTTAGTTTCTATAGACAATTTAAAAAACTCGAATGCTTATTTATGGAGGCCAACAGCTAGTATGATATATATTAGAAAAGCCGTTGGTTGTAAAGTAGCCTAGTCAGAATCAAAAGTAGTTACTAGGAAAGTCAATGCTGCATCATCTCCTACTAATGTTAACATTATGGTATCTCCTACTACTAATCTCAGTGCTACAATAGTTCTTTTGGTAATGTGTTTATAAGTACACATTTTAGTGAATCTATCGCAACTTGTTATCTAATTTGTTGACTAAAATTCATATTAAAATAATTATTTTCATGCTTGATATAGTGCGAAATCCAATTCCAAAAATAAATGCAAGCTGATTGATGTCAGTGGAACAAAAATAGTTTTGAAGGACGTGTGGTTTCAACCTATCCAATTGAATTGGTATACCACTTGGAACATGTGCATTTAAAGTTCGAGTGGAAAATGCGAAAATTTCGAACATAGTTCTTTGGAGACCATCTAGCGATCTTGAGTGCATTGAGGATGCCGTTGGCTCTATAGTAGCATGGCCTACGGCAAAAGTTATAGTAGAATCAAGTTCTAGTAAAAAAATTAGGATATATGAATTTTTAGATATATAAATATTTAAATTTGTGTTTTAATTATGAACGTCGTACTTCTGATATATAGGTAATCGGTGCTGAAGTATGTTGATTGGTCAGAAGAAGATGCTATTTTACCTCCAACTGTAAGTATGATGTTTAATTTTGATTATGATTTGAACTTTGGGGAGATGTTTTAGAACACATTGGGTATGTTTTTGCTTGGCTGCAAGTGTTTGATCTAGGTAGTAATATTGGTTGAAGCATATTACGAGACATAACCCAAATACTACATTTATTAACATCCTTAGTATACCCATATACTTATAGTGGTCATGTACATTTTCTGTTATAATATAAACGACACAAGTTTTTTGAGATAAATAAATTGGTAATGCTGAATTAAAGCAAGTCATTAAGTACAATGAAATATGAATACACACATACATTTGCTGAATTAAAGCAAGTCATTAAGTTTTTAAAACGCTAAATTGTTTTAATCATAACTTTAAATGGTTTGTCCGTTTTTGACGATCTATAGCCTGTCGAAAAGCTTGAAACGTATGCAACAACTTTTATTCAGTGTTTAGCGAGTTTGCTAGGTGAAAACTTACTTTTAAACTGTTGGACCTGCATTTTTTTAAAATCAATTCAAAATTTGAGTAGTTTAGAAAAACCATCATAACTTTTGATCTTTTGATCCAATTTTGACGATCTTGTACTTTTTGAAAAGCTTATAATATAAACAACTTTGGTTTTAAGTGTATAGCCAATCATGGCTAGAATCATATATTTCTAAGTTAGACCTGTGTAAAAAAATTTAAATAATCCGGGCTACATGTATTTAGAAAATCCTCTGTATTTCGAGACATAATTCATATTTTTGCAATCCTAAAGAAGTTTTGGAAAGTTAGCACAATTGCCAACAACTCTACTTTTTACACTTTTATTTAATTCTATGAATTTAGCTCTTAAAACCTTCTCGGAAAATGGCTTAAGCAAAATGTCAAGTTGATCATATTATATTGGATGCACATTTGTTTTATTTGCAACCATATGAGACTCATATTTCAATAGGAGGTTAGTATAGGTACATGTGAAACATGCTTGGACTATTTGACGATGATGGCATGCTTTTGCTCGCTCATTAATAAGCTAATTTGCTTTAAATGCTAACTAAAAGTGCATATCTTGGATTATATATTGTATTTTGTAGACAACATCTCCCATGTCAAATAAACGTTCGAAAGCAAATTTCGAACTTGTGACATTCTGCACCAAAGCCGAACCAATTAACCACTTGGACAAAGGTGCTTGTCGAAATGTATATTGTGTTATTATATATATATATATATATATATATATATTGTAAATTTCAAAACGTCAACCGTGCAAAGGTGACGCTGGTGAAATTTTTTGTAAATTTAAGGCATTGGAAATTTTTGAGAATATAGTATTCAATTTAAGGCGTTAGCAACATTAATCACAACAGAAAAATTGAAATCATCACAGTAATGAAAGCGTTCAATCCCGGATCTAAGGAACATAAAATAAAAGTAAGATTGGATCTCATAAAAAAGGATATGTATAATTCTCTGACTGCTATGCAAACTAGAATTGTGATTTATATGCAAACAACCTCATACATATAACTCGCATGGCACTAAATTAGACATTGATAATAAGAGACTACATAACTCAAATGTAACAAGAAATAAATTCCTACTGGGATTACTGGAAGATCAAAGGAATCAAATATCACTAAATATAGTTCCCTTGAAGGACATATTCATCAGATGTGCAATTCAGAATAGACATGTATTAAAATTGCTAAAGTTTCAAATGATAAGTTTGTAATGGTAGCAGCAACAATTCTGATAACGTGGCACTATCTAAAACCCATACCCCAGAAGCTAATAGAACATGAACAATTATTCTGCTCCAAATATTTTTATTACAAATGATATAATCGCAGAAAAGAAATAGAATACAAATGACTGTTAATAAGGCTTCACTGAAGTTTACCGTTTCACATTTCAAAGATAAAGTATTCAATTTTTTTTGAATGTTATTTATGGCCTTATTTGTAATATGTAGAGAAGATTTGGTGAAAGTTGCATAGAAGATTTTTGCAAAGCTACAACAAGTTCATAGCTTTTATAACTAAATTAAACCTACATAGAAGATTTTGGTGAAAGTTCACAAGGTTCGACTTTTTATACTATCGAGATGTGATTTTTTGTGTAAGTTTAAAACATTGATGATGAAGATATTACTTAGGGACAATGTGTAAGAAATATTATGAATTTTCTGTAATCTATATATTTTGTTTAAATCCTATTATGTTTGTGTGAAAAGTTGTATTTATATGCAATGTAGAAATGTTTTAATTAAAGGTAGCATGAGTAAATCCTATTGAAAGCTAAATCCAAATTTTTATACTGTATAAATATAAAAACGCTATCTAAAGTATACTAATGATCTAAAATGCTTTTGTAGACCTAACAATATGAATTAAATGTGGTGAAAATTAACGAAACATTATGATATATAGCAACTTGGATCAAGCATACAAGTATAAACGATATAATAAGTTATGGGAAGTATTTAATAGCACAAAATAATGCATTTGTTGGTCACCTGAAAAAATATAAATGTAGTGGAAAATATAACATAGCAAGTAACTAACGCTATAATAGGTATTGGTAAGGGAACCCTAGCCGTGGGGACAAAGCTATTTTGTACCGGGACTCTACCATGATGTTTATTTTCAGTGTTGTTAACAACGCTATAAAACTTTGCATAGCGTAAACTGCTATTATGGATCTGATACCTACCGATCATGTTGTTCCACAACGATCCTTGTAACGTTATAGAATGTTAACATAGGGTTTTTAAATGCTATAAAAGACCTAAATTGTTGTAGTGCTTGTCTTTTAGATAACATGTTTTCAAACGTGTTTCACAAGCACTTAAGTATTTACCATTGGAAAGTATATAACACTTTAGATCAGAAATGATCTTTGAGATAACATACATCTAAGCATGTACGACAAGTATCAGCTTATCTTATTATGGCATGCATCAAGGCATGATCGATGGTATCAGGTCGTCTTTTAGATAATAGTTTTCAGATGTTTTTGGCAAGTATCGGCTTGTCTTATTATGGCACGCATCTAGGCATGTACGACAAGTATTGGCTTGTCGTGTTATGGCATGCATCCAGGCATGATCAGCGGGTATCGGCTCATCTTTTGATGACTCGTTTTCATGCTTGTACTTCGATTTATGAATTTATTTGTGAGATTTTGATTCGACTTACTTTCATGCATGTTTTCATTTTCGACTAACTTTCATGCTTATCTTTGGTTTTGACTTGCTTTCATGCATATTTTTAGTTTTGACTCACTTTCATGCTTGTCTTCGGTTCCGACTTACTTTCATGCTTGTCTTTTGAGTTCGACGTGCTTTTATGCTTGTCTACTGGTTTTCACTTGCTTTCATACAAGTTTATGATTTAGAATATGAGATATTTCAATTCATCGTATTTTGAGATGATTGCTTATTATAAGAATGATATTATTTTATGACATGGTGAATTATTATGATTATGTCATTTATTAATTAGAGGTTGGCATATTATATATGGTTATGACATTATTATCATGGTCTCTTATATTACATGTGATCTCACTTTTATTAAACTATAGATAGACTGATCCGTTTATTATTTATTAATACCCGAGTCAGGCTGAGACATTTTAGGTATTGGGACTAGTTGACCGTGGATGTTGGGCTAGCTTATGGAGATGTGTGTGTGTGTATATACACACGATGATGTTTAGCTTCAAGACCTTGATATCGGGTGTATACTTTGTATGAGTGGCTAACTTTTTTATCATGTATATATTTTGGGACATGTTGTAGTCGATATTTATAACTGCATTATGTGAGTCTAGTATTTTGTTTTATAAACTCACTTATGTATACATATTTGTGTCAATATTATATATATTTCGCTGTATTCTATGATTCTGTGTTCTCTTTGATATATTGTATATCGCCTGCTTTTATTAGCTAACATGTTTATTGCTTTGTGCCGGGACTGTACACGTCGGTTATTCAGTTCAAATCCATAAATTTTTAATAGAAATGACGTGTCGGTGTTAGCCCAAGGGAATATTCACGTCGGTTTCTCCTAATTAGCTATGTTTCGAATTAGCAAATAATACTATGTAATATTCTTTGTTAGTATGGGTCTGAAGATGAGGCATTACGATAAATTTAAAAGTTTTGACATTTAACGATTAGTATAGGGCGTAACCTTCGCATTCTTGGATTGGATGGGAAACTGAAAAGAAGATGAGAACTTCCCATCCCGAGCTTTTCACTAGTAAACTTTCTCTCTTCAGAATTAGATTTTGGTTGCATAGTGGTTGCTAGATTGGATGGTACGGGATGATTGCCACACTTTTACTTTTACTCTGGCACTCATATGGAGCACTTATTGCATATCTAAGATGTTTGCATACATACCTATATGTCACGACACTTGCATTCACACTAGGATTGAGCTCACCTATAGTATATCCGCATGCATAATCACATTGCACTTTTGGTTAAGCAAATGATTGTGTGGATAACTTAGTTGTAAAACATGGATGCTTTGTGCGTGTTACACCATCTGTCCCTTAGGGATTTCAGGGATAAATCCTTTTTAGGGGGGAGAATGGAACACCCCATAAAAATTGCTAAGAAAAGATTTAATTAATTAATAAGACTAAGAATGAAAATTTAGTAAATATCAGAATTTGGCAATGAAAGTTGAGTCGTTGGGTGGCGATTTTTTGATCCATTTTCATATATAAAGTTTTGAAAAAGGAGCTCAAACAAAAAATTATTGACGTTTGAAGTTTTCGAATTCAAATTAACTTAAATGGAATTCAAATTTAAATAAGTAATTAATGCTAAAGTTAGAAATTCAAGGATTAACGGTATTTAGACTTGGGGTTTAAGTAAACGTTAAGAAAAAGTTAACGTTAATATTAATTAAGGGATTAAATAATAAATAAAAAGACAACAAATAAACATTCCTAAAATATGTTAATAGGTCGACCGATACCTAAGGCTAATTGGTCGCTAGTGGTCAACCACCTAGGTAGGAGTAGTTGACTGGTGATCATAGTGGCGGCTCGGGTTTTTAACATCGTGAATGGTCTGGACTTTATTATTTTAAACTGACTTAAATCTAACGGTTCTTATGCTTTCTAACCTCTATAAATAAGAGTCTAGCCCCATCACTTTTATTCGCAAATTATTTAGGAACGTATTGGAGTTTTGTAAGTTTCTTTCTTCTTCAAGATTCAAAAATCCTCTAGGGTTTCAAGTAAAGGATTTTGGGTGTTTAATATTCAATTTCTAATTTTGTTCTCCTCCAATACCTAACATTTGGAATCTAATCCATCTACAACCCAATTGTTGTATATTTCTTAAGGAAGAGATCTGGAAAGAGATTTAAAGTGGGTGTAACAAAGCCAAGGGAAAGAGTTAAGGACCTTTTGTGAGTGGAAATCTTAGTTTTTCTTATTTTAGTAATCTTATTGTTTAATTTGGATTTGATATATGCCTTGGGGAATTTTTTTCATGAAAACATCAAACTAAAAGCCCTAAAATTATCGTAAAAAATATCAATTCTTGAGTTAGAATCTCAGTTATTCTATATTAAAATAGTGGAATTGAGTAGCTATTGCAATTTTAATTTTTTACATTTTATTCCACTTCTTATCTTTTTCTTTGGATCTAACTAGGGCTTTGAAAAGAAATAAGTTAGAAAATGGTGTGTAAGATACAAATTCTTTTATTCGTAGTTTGCACTGCATATTTTCATAATTTAAATGGAAATTCCCTTTTCTATTTTTATACAAAGAAGTTGAATTGAGCGTAAAAGGATTTGAATTGTAAATTTTATAAATAGTGATTCTACTATTTTAGTATAAAATAAGTTCAGTATGGATTCTAATTTTATACAAGTCAAATGTTGAATTGAAAATGTTGAATTTATCGTATGTTTGTTGATATGGAATTGGACTTGTATAAATTTAAAAGATTTGACATTTAACGATCAGTATAGGGCATAATCTTCACACTTTTAAAAATATCTTAGGCATGTGTGTGTATACACACACATTACCGTACAAATAATGTATAATTAATAGCGTATTAATTACGTAGTAAATAATTTATTAATCAGTATTAAATTGCCCTTAGGAAGAAATTGATATTTAAGGCAAAATAAGGGTGTTCCTTATAAAGCCTTAATAAGAAATGTGGTGAGGTGTATGATAGTATATTAAGTGAGTGTAGGTTATAACTAAGTTATAGGGATGCGGGGTCAGTCAAAAGCACACGAAAGTCTACCCAGCTAATCTGCCTACTAGCAATGTGACTCTGGGGTTGATGCGAGACAACACCTATAATAAGTACCCACGAAGGACATAAGGTTAGTCCTAAATTCTATAGGGTAACCCTACCCAGCTAATTTGGCTACCAATACATATGAATAGTCGAACTAATGTGACGTCATGGTTTGTGTTACGGGTCATAATATATAGGACCTACTTCAGGTTGAAGGAAGTAAGCGGCTGATTGAGGACCCGCCTCCTTCCTATTTTGGAAGTACTAAATGGTCAGGGTTAGCAGTTAGGCACGGTAGTGGATATCTCAGGAAGGGTCCGCTTCAGGTTTGAGGTATTCAGTGGCTATTATAGGGTTTACTTAACATATAAAGAAGTATTAAGTGGCCTAGTGATATTTTGTGCAATGTTCATTATATAGTATCAAAGAGGAGTCCACCTTAGGATGGCTAGTAAACAACGGGGACCTGCCTAGAATGAGGCAAAAATAGTCAGAGTCTGCCTAGTTCCTATTAAAAAGGTATTAAGTAACTTGGGTACTATCTCTTACATTGTTAGGATATTATTAACCGTAGATGCATGGGACTAGGAATGGCCTTTGGCCTACAGTTGAAGATAGGTTAGTCAGTTTATAGAGTTGGACTTGAAGTTGGAGAAATTTATATAGAATATTGCTAGGATACGTAAGAGATATTCTTATTTAAATTATATTGCCTAAGTACTATTATAGAAAGGCTCAAGATTTTTATTCATCACATTGTTGTTCTGACTCCCTCATCATTACAACACTGGTTAGAGAAGATGATGCAGATTTCGAAGGTGGTGGCGAAGATGGAAACTTATGGCAGTTATTTACCTGCCTACTTATGTTGTTTTTATTTCTGATGTACCCATTTAGACATGATGATGTATTTATGGTTATTGTACTATGGATATTTGGCGTTATTATCTGGTATTGGGTTGTATGTTTCTGACATTTGAGTTTTTAA
Source organism: Allium cepa (assembly GCA_030765085.1). NCBI lineage: Eukaryota > Viridiplantae > Streptophyta > Magnoliopsida > Asparagales > Amaryllidaceae > Allium > Allium cepa. Next base: position 257,229,259 of record CM060929.1, read on the forward strand.
ATAAAATGGGTACTGTTTTTGATATTATATTTTATCCTTCCACTGTGAGATTTTAAATATGTAGATAGATAGATCTATGTATTGTTCTTTGTGTCAATTTTACCAACCAACAACCAACTTTGGAATTGGTCTGAGGTTCGATGAACCCTTTTTGGGTCGAAAAATTGACCCGTTTTGGGGTGGGTTGTTACGTGTTTGGTGTAATTTGATGGTCCAAATATCCCATCATATGGCTGGCCATGGCATGGTAAGGGAAGGGGATGTTTTGGTTTTAAATACTCGATATGGATCTAGAATTAATAAACAGAGAAATAGTAAAAGAAGGAGAACTTGTCCACCTTTCTTTATTTAAGTAAACCTACCGTTTATTCAATGAATCTTTCTTTGCTTACTCTATACCATGTCATGGTCGTGAACTCCTTTTCCTTATCATGGTAGAAAATAATTTCATCTCCATCACATCATATCAAACGAAAACAACAGTACATCGAGCCATTGCAATGCTAGGATATCGATTCAAAATTGTTATCCCACCTTTCAGCAAGGCCACGATACCAAAAGATTAGCTGGAAAACAAAGGCAATTCGTCACAAAGATGGGTTGTACGCAGGCCTACTGTGGATATTGAAGAATTTTGTCCGAGTCCGGATCGAGCTATAATTGATATGACACGACAAGCAAAGCCGTAGAAAACAATGCTCTAAATTTCAGGCTAATCGGAGTCCGTATGATTGTGATATGATGGCACAAGTTAGAAAGGACACGTTGTTAGTATCCATCAAAGGAAGTCAGATTTCGAATCGATCGAGTTCGAATCGATCAAAGAGACTTCGCTTCGGTCTATTAAAATCTATCATGTTCGAATCGATCCTTGGCCCTGCCATTCGTACCCATCGTTCGTATCCCCCCAACGAAGCCTTATTCGTATCCATACAGCAGTGGCCGCGTCGTATCGATCAATTTCACATATTCAGTTCGCACCATCGTTGGTGGTATGCATTTCGTATCAATCAGATTCTACAGATATAGTATCGATCGGATTCTCATATCGATCAATTATCAATCGACACGAAGAGCACACAAAACATCGCAGTCGATTGATACACGCAATATTCCTCGATCGATATGAAGTCACCATGAACGATCGGTACGAACAACGTTCCTTGATCGATGCGAGATACACTTTCGATTATCGACACGAACAAAGCTTTAAGACTAGGTACGAATAACTCGGTCAACTTGCCATGGAAAATGGATCGATCCCGGAATTTCATGCCACGTCACCCTATGCGCACGTGCTCGAGATCGATTCGAAGGGAATGGATACGAAACTATGGATTCGAACTCAGCAACCTTCGAAAAATACGAGATTGCATCGATCATATCTCACAAACCACAGGTCCAAATGCTACGAAATTTCGCAGGAGCTTGCATACGTGCTAAAGAATCATGCCAAGTTTCGACTCCATTGGACAAAATCTTGTTCGTATCGATCACGGATCGAGTCGAAACTTCATGGAATCGATCGCGTGGGCCCACTCACATGCCAGAATGAGTTTCTCGAAGTTTGAATGAGATATCAGCCTCCTACACCCACAAATAGCCCCCTAGAGCCTATAGAAAAAGGATCCTTTTGCTATCCAACGTCCAGATCTTCCGGATCCAACTTTGCATTTCATCATTACTATGGTACTCAAATTACTGAGCTATAACTCCTTATAGTCTGCTGTAACTGATTGTAATGACCGAGTGAATATCAATAAAGTAATCAACTTCAGAGTGGACGTAGGCCAGATCGTCGAACCACTATAAATTCTGTGTTGTTTACTGCTTTCTTTTGAATTTTCTGAGTGTTCTTCATCTTATTTCTCTGCATACTTGTTATCTATGGTCTGTGATTGCGAACTAGTGCTTTCATCGGCAATTGGGTGTTTATGACCAATTTTGGCGCAAACATTTTGGTGCTTTCACTGAGAGCGCTAATTCAAGGATTATATCGCTTAGAAGTTGAATTCGAAAGTTTAAGGGTTCAGATCTGAAACACCATGATAAGGCAATCAAGCAGAAGGCCAAGACCATATAGATGTCAACATGAAGGAAGGCAGGAGGCTTTGTCAGGAGCCAATCAGACTTCGGCTCTCATCACCCGAGACAAATGGAAATGATGATGGGAGCAATGCATGAAGAATTTCTGAAAAGGCAAGAAGAGATGATGCAAAATTTTCTTTGACAAACTGGACAAACCGGAGTACAAAATCAAGCCAACGCAACCGCAGGAGATGTAGGAGATAGGAATCAGGAGCATGGAGCTGCTAGAATTCAGTATGGAGAAGGACCATCTGGCGCGGCAACAGAGCTAGGGAGCACTAACTTAGAGCATGATGACCAAATACCGAGAAGAACATCAAGTGGACCCGAACAACATGGCATTGATAGGGGAACGAATGCTCCATCAGGAGAATAGATTCCAGGATTTCGTCATGGACTCGGGGGCAGGTCGAAGGCAATGGTAGATGGCTACAACTTGAAGATAGTGACAGGTTGGCGGAGATGGTCAGACGAGCTATGAGAGGTGGGTTGGTAAACAAAGACTTGGAGGATGTGAATAAGAGTCCCTTTACTCCAGCTATCAAACAACCTAGGAACCCACCGGATTTTAAGCTACCATCGTTGGAGATGTATAATGGGAGGATAGACCCTACGGTTCTTCTGACAAAGTATATGAGGCATATGGAAGTGTTGGGGACATCAGAGGAGCTCATGGCCCGGTGCTTTCCATTGTACTTGGCAGACATTACGGTGCTATGGTTTAGGCAACTGGAGAGTGGATCTATCGGAACACGGACTGATTTGACTGAAAGTTTTATGAGGCGAATCAGGGTTCACATTTCGAGACCCAAGAATGTGATGAGTTTGGTAGCACTGAAACAAAGAGCTGGGAATCTTTCAGAAGCTTTTGACGCGATTCAATACAGCAGCAGCATCGGTGGATCGACCGGATCCATCCATGGTTTTGATGGCAGCTGTATCGGGCATAGCTGACGGCACAGAATTCAAGAATTCGCTGACAAGAGATCCCTTTATGGACCTAGGGGAATTTTATCATAAGGCTGAAGGATTTTTACGGTTAGAGGATGCGAATGCTGAAAGAGCGGAAGGAGAAGGAATCGACGTTTATGTGGTCAAAGGCGGAAATCATCCTGAAAACGGTGCAAAGCTAGTAAAGGGAAACGAAAGGCTGAGGACAATGATAATAGATCAACACGGCCACGAAAAGAACCAAGATTCACCTCGTATACGGAGCTGAACCAGACTTTGGAGCGGATCTACAAGGACAGAAAGGGACAAGTTCCTTATCAAAAGCCGATGAGGAGAGATCCGACCAGCAACGAGAGAAGGTCAGACAAGTATTGCTTATTCCACGAGTTGGATGGTCACAGCACAAACGACTGCAGACACTTGAAAGATGAAGTCGAGGGGCATATTCAAAATGGTTTGCTACCGCAATATGTGAGAAGGAGGGCCACGACGGCAGAACAAGAACGACCACTGCCTGTACCAACTAAAGACAGTTCAGGATCGAGGCGTCAGCTTATTTCAATTGATTGAGATAATGACGAACAAGTGGCAAACTCCACACCTACGCGACTAAGTTATTTACACACGTACAGGACCGCGAACGATCCTCAGGCATGCTCTGATACAACTATAAATCACATCAATGTAGGCTTTTGCACTCTGACGTCATTGTTTTGCTTTTGTTTTTTGCTTCTCATGTTGGATTTGACTTTGTCGGACGTTTCTGTTGAAAAACTCACTTGAATGGATATTTGGTTTTGATAATTCTGAAAAGGCTACTTACACATGTACGGGGTCGCGAATGGTCCTTAGGCATGCTCTGAGATGGCGATAAACCACCCTAACAAACAATCTAGAAACTCACTCGAACGTGAAATCTGGTATTGATGATACTAAGTCCCTCCCCGGGCGCACTCACAATTCGCCTCGAACAGCACTCGACCGTGAACAGTCATAATTCACCACAAAGGGCACCCGATCGCTAACGATCACAATTCGCCACGAATGGCACCCGATCGTGAACGATCACAATTCGTGACGAACGGAACCCGATCGTGAACGATCATAATTCGCCTCGAACGGCACTCGACCGCGAACGGTCACAATTCGTCACGAACGGCACCCGATCACGAACGATCACAATTCATCTCGAACGGCACCCCGACCGCGAACGGTCACCATTCACCGCGAATGGCATCTGACCGTGAATGGTCACATATCACCTCGAATGACATACGATCCTGAACGATCATTATTCATGGTCAGATAAGACTACCAATTTCTTTGCAGGTCATCTACAAGATATGAACATCCGACTTATAGCATTACAAAACACACCTTCCTATCACAAGGCATGTTTTGGGGGGCAAGTGTTATCCCGCGTTTTAGCAAGGTCACGATACCAAAAGATTAACTGGAAAACAAAGGTAATTCGTCATAAAGATAGGTTGTACGTAGGTCCGCTATGGATATCGATGAATTTTTTCCGAGTCCGGATCGAGTTATAATTCATATGACATGACTAGCAAAGCCATAAAAATCAGTGGTCCAAATTTCAGGTTAATTGGAGTTCGTATGATTGAGATATGGTCGACACAAATTAGAAAGGACACGCTGTTCGTATCCATCAAAAGAAGTCAGATTTTGAATTGATCGAGTTCGAATCAATCAGAGAGACTTCGCCTCGATCTGTTCGAATCCATCATGTTCGAATCGATCCTTGGCCGTGCCATTCGTACCCATCGTTCATATCCCCCCAACGAAGCCTTATTTGTGTCCATACAGCAGAGGCTGCATCGTATCGATCAATTCTCACATATTCAGTTCGTGCCATCGTTGGTGGTATGCATTTCGTATCGATTAGATTCTACAAATATCGTACCAATTGGATTCTTGTATCGATCAATTATCAATCGACACGAAGAGCACACAAAACATCACAGTCGATCGATACGCACAATATTCCTCGATCGATACGAAGTCACCACGAATGATCGGTATGAACAACGTTCCTTGATCGACGCGACATATACTTCCGATTAGTGAAATGAACAAAGCTTCGAGACTAGGTACGAATTACTCGGTCAACTCACCAAGAAAAATGGATCGATCCAGGAATTTCGTGCCATATTACCCTGTGCGCACGTGCTCGAGATCGATTCGAAGGGGATGGATACGAAACAATGGATTTGAACTCAGCAGCCTTCGAAAAATACGAGATTGCATCGATCGTATCTCACAAATCACAGATCCAAATGCTACGAAATTTTCACAGGAGCTTGCGTACGTGCTAAAGAAGTTTCATGCTAAGTTTCGACTCCATTGGACAAAATCTTGATTGATATGAAATTGGTTCGTATCGATCATGGATCGAGTCGAAAATTCTTGGATCGATCGTGTGGGCCCACTCACGTGCCAGAAGGAGTTTTTCGAAGTTTGAGTGAGATATCAGCATCCTACGCCATAAATAGCCCCCTAGAGCCTACAGAAAAAGGATCCTTTTGCTATCCAACATCCAGACTCTGCCGGATCCAACTTGCATTTCATCATTACTGTGGTACTCAAATTACTGAGCTATAAATCCTTGTAATCCGTTGTAACCGATTGTAATCACCAAGTGAATATCAATAAAGTCATCAACTTCAGAGTGGACGTAGGCCAGATCGCCGAACCACTATAAATTCTGTGTTGTTTACTACTTTCTTTTGAATTTTCTGAGTGTTCTTCATCTTTGTTTCTCTACATACTTGTTATCCATGGTCTGTGATTGCGAACTGGTGTTTTCATCGGTAATTAGGTGTTTGTGACCAATTTTGGCGCAAACAAATGTGAATCTAGAAGAACGCATCAATTAACGTATGTTCAAAGGAAACATCCTTAAGGTATAAATTTTGATTTATTTTATATTATAATTGCCATGTAATAGATAATATATATACAACGATTTTATATATGCATTAGTTATCTCATATTTAATATACAATTGAATATCATTGATTGATTTATGATAATCAGTACTGTTACTTAAATTTTAAGAAGATATTGTTAAATTTAATTTTTGGCCGTGATACGTATATCATATGTTTTATAATTTTTAAATATAAATACCATTTTTTATTATTTAAAATTGCATTTTGTTGTTTTTTATTTATTTACATAAATATAACATTTTTTAAATTGTTTTAAGATTAATAATAAATTCAAAATTAGTATTTAGATTTTAAAAAATTATCAAACAGTTATTTAATATATATATATAGATACATGCATATGTATTTACATTTAATGTTTTAAATTAATATCTATAAACTAAATTGTATATACATACACACATATACATGTACATGTACATGCGTTTGTGTGAATTATAAAGAAAATTGAATTTTGATATAAAAGAGGTTAAGAGAGTAGACTTTACTTGAAGAGTCAAGAGTTCAATGTTGGCTAAACACAATTTTGAATTTTTTGGGAAAGCAAACAAAAAGATACATATCCATGGAGGGAAACGTGTGTGTGTATGCATTGGGACTGCTATTGGGACACAAAACAAAACACAAAATGGTGACACGGTGAATGTTGATTGTTGGATCTCATTAATGGTTGAATTCAGGAGCAGATCTAATGGTTGACATCTCTTGTGTCACTAATTATGTCACCTATTGTGTCCAAATAGATTGTCCGTACGCACACGCACACACAAGAGAGAGGGAGAGAGATAGGAAAGAAATGGTATAGTAAAGTCTATGGTCAAAATATATACGTATATTTATGTATGTATATATATCATATATATAAAGAAAATGATGTATTTATGTGATCCTATATGTATGTGTGTGTGTCTGTGTGCGCATGCGTGTGTGTGCATTGTAAATCTGATGTAAGAGAATATAAATTTGGTAACTACCCACCGATTTAAATTGTATGAAATCAAAGATATATAAAATGTGTATATGTCTATAAATATATGTATATTCAATGCGACAAATTTATTTCATATATAATTGTTCAAATACACACACATGCACATGATCGGTTGAATATTGATTGCCTATATAATGGAAAATTAATTGCATATATTAGCAGTTAATTACACATCGATTGGCATATTTCCTAATTGTTTAATATATATATATATATGGTTGTATATTAGTTTCATGTATTGTGGAAAATTAATTGCATACACTAACAATTAATTGCACAATGATTGACAAATATCCTAACTGTCAAATACATACACACAGATAATTGGTTATATATTAATTTCATATATTATGGGAAAGTAGTTGCGTAAATAATTGTGGTGATTGATGTATAGGTAATGTAATCTTTTTGTTCATGGAGATTAATTCCCTATAGATTGTAAATTAATTTTCTGCATGCAAAAGGTAATTTTTGTAATAAAATCCATACATTGCTCTCTTTGCATGTGTACGTTCAAATTTCCTCTATCCATCGTTCCACCCTATAAATAAAGAAGTTTGAGGTGGAAAGAAACTAAATTTTGGGAAGCAAACATTAAGAATTTTTCTACAATCTTCAAGCTCTTCTTAATTCGATACGTATAGCTTCTATTTCAAAAGAAAACAATAATTGAAGAAAGGGTTTGGGATTCATTCAATAAGGCATACATCTGGATTTTGAATGCGATATTGGTTGTGATGGAAGGAGTAAAGTCTGCCGTTGTTCAATTTTCTTGCAAGTAATTAGTAGACCAACTAAAGATAGTTTAGCTCAATCAAAGCCAACCCAACTACTTTAAAACCGGCACACATAAGCCAGTCCAACTACATTTACTATACCACCAATAGCACAAATTTACCATGACGACCGTCTTTCCTATGTCAATCTACTTTCGGCACAACTCCAAGTCAGCAAATTCTCTTGGCGTCACTCGAGCTGACGGACGACGTCTCTCTAAGCCCTTCTCAGCAGTGGCACATCAAGCAAGATCGGCTAAAGCATGACCCATCCTCAGCATGGTTCCAGTATAGCCACCCCAATACGTCCAGGCCAGCCCTTCCAGTAGTCGAGCACCCACCAAGCACCATCTTCCCAACGTGGTCCTTAGCAAGATTCCTAGCTTCTTTCATATCATCGACAGCTAATCGACCGACCGGACAATACTTGTCACATAAGCACTCAGTAAATAGTATGCTATCCATCCACATATCTGAAGTACTATGGCTGAACAGCTGAACAGATGTGGCTTACCATTACCTAAATGCACATTTAATGCATAGTCCGCACATTAAATGTGAGGACTACGCCTGGTGTAAAGAAGAAATGAATATATTTTCATCCACTATACATCTCCTTACACCTTGATTGTTGTCATCTATCTTCCCTTTCAACCATATCAATGATCAGGCATTTTCCCCGTCAGCTCTACAACTTGATCTTTGCAGTCCATCATCCATCTTAACTACTATAAGTACCCCATACTTTGCAACTTCAAAGGGGTTAAACATACAAGAATTCTGAAGACTACACACAATTCAGGGCTCTTGATATTTGCAAATTCTTAAGATTACACAACTTTATTAGTCTTAAATGCTTCTTTTTTCTTATTATTTTCTTATAATTCCTTGTATTTGTAAGAATTATAAGAGAAATATATAGTAAGAAAACTTCATAATGGACATAGGCAGCTTTGCCAAACCACTCCATACTTGTGTTATTTACCTTTCAGCTGTATATTTAACAACTTATTTTTCACTAAACCATTTTCTAACCTTTGGTCATTAGTCTAGTTCTGAGGTTGGCTGAATCTCTAGTTAACATTTTGGCACTAGAAGGAGGACCCTCCCCTTGAAGCTCTCACATTTCCACACATTTCTGCTTCGCAAAGACCCAGACTAACTTATTACCATAGACAATCTCATAGCATTCGAAGGTAACAACTCCACCGGGCATAAAACCAATGGTAGCACTCTCTCCAATGCTGCCAAGCCTATTCCAGGCTTCAATGAAGAAATATGGCATACTGTGATTCAGTTGTCAAATGTGGGTCAGTAGACCCACGAAATTCATGGCTTGAGGACATAGCTGGATGCTCAAGCCATCATAAACTTTGTCCCACCATCTCCTCTGATGGCCGACATTATCGACCTTCCTTGTAGGCCCATACCTCCTGGCGGCTATGAACTCTTAAACACTGTCGAAGCATAAGAGGAGGTGGCGCTCGATACTCTACTTATGGATGCTCATGTCCATCCTAGAAGGTACAATGTATGCATAACTATTCGGATTGATATCACCCAAGATATGACTTCGCCTATGGGGTCAAGTCATTGTTCCCCTTCAATGGAGGACCATCAGTTTTTAATCGTCGCTACCTTCTACTATTGATCATCTCAATGGCGGTCCTCCTACCATTGGTAGGGCATGCATGGCCCTTTCAGAACACTCCATGTCCTATATGGGTGTGGTTGGAAATAGACAAAGAGAAGAGCATGCCGTGCATTCTAGATCACCCTTTGTGCATAGGAGAGATGTCCTGCTCATCATTACCATCTCCATCTCATCATCGGCCTCCTACTCTGCCAAGGCGTAGGCTGAGCCCTTAGCTCATGGTCGGCCTGAACATGTCAATCGAGACTCAGGGAAGAAATGTGTATCCTCTGCCAACAACTCAACAGAATGCAAGTCCATAATGTTGTGGGCGAGGCATTCTCAAATGGCAAGAATGGGGAGCCGTTCTCTGATGAGATCCTAGATGTTTACATCTATAAGCTTTTGGACTCAGCAAACTACTTACTCTTCCCTTCCACTTTCTCAGAACTGGCCTCCCACTGGGTCTTGCATCTGCAGTCTGGCAGTATTAACTCCTAGGACTAATTGTGCATAGCTTTCATAACATGTTTCTTCATGTCGCGTACCCATGTCATGTTGGCGAATGAGATAGGAAATATCAGCCAAGGTCATTATGAAAGCTTGCCGTCGTATATTAGACACTTCAAAAAAGAATCCAACTAGACCAAGGCTGTAGACATGAGTAGTTTGGTCATAGCCTTATGTTTAGGGGTTAGTTACAAACATAGGATGTGAAGAGAGCTCTAGAAGCAGCCAGTTTCATCCCTAACTGACTTTTGTCAATGGGCAAATGGCATAATGAGGATGGAGGACACGTATCCCCCAGATAGTGACAATGAGGCGAGGCATCCTACACAAGCTAGTCCTCGCAACAGCAATGAGCGTCGAAAATATGGTTATCAAGTCAAAGCCGAAAGGTATCAAAGGCCGGTCCTTAGTACAAACCTAGGTATAATAATAACTTTCATTTATAGGAACATCTCCATGATCTATCTCGCGATCAGAAACGGAGTGCAATTTCAAAGGTCGCTATCGCTAAGGATGGAAAATGGAAGGAATATCACTGCAATAGAACATACTATGAGTTTAATCAAATCAATGGTCACTCTACAATAGACTACCGTGTGCTGAAGGATGAAATTGAAAGACTCATCCGAGAAGGGATATTCTTGGAACTATATGAGGTTGATCAAACGGAAAATCATAAAGAATGACAAAATCAGCTCCCTCGGCCTAACAGTACCATTGTCCAAGCTTTCACCAAGGTCTCGACCATATGCGGCAACCCGCATGTGGATGGCAATAGCCAAAAAGGGTAGTCCTAATATTAGAGAGAAGTAAGTAATATTAAGCAAATTTATTCATTGGAATCTTGGACATCTAAGCGCCCTAACTGGGATCAAAACGACCGATCAGCTTCACCGTCGAAGACAGGGAAGCGGTATCCTACCCTAATCATGACCCCATGGTCATAAGTCTTGCTTTGGCCAACTCCAATATGCATCGAGCCTTCGTGGATGGGGAAAGCTCGATAAACATCATGTTCAAGAACATCTTTGATGCTCTTAGGCTCCTTGCCTTTATCGTTATCCCATATGCCCTACCCATTTATGACTTTGGGGGACATACACATTATGCTGATGGGCACAACATTGCTGGTAACAACTTTTGGTCAAGAGAGCCACTCGTAGCAAAGGTTAAGGTAAAAATTTTAATAGTTGATTGCTCATCTGCTTATAGCCTATTAATAGGATGACCGGTGCTTGCTAGATGGATGTCATCATCTCCTACTACTGCCTTGTCATGAAGTTCCTCATCCAAAACAGGGTAGGAGAAATCAACAAAAAGGCAATAGAATGTTATAGGACTTCCCTTAACAAGAAAATAAGAGTGTTCTCATATTGTAGCAAAAACATTCAACAATCAGCGGTGGTTTTCTTAATAAGTCCAATAGGCTGGCCAATTTCTTTCCAAGCCCTCTAACCTTGAAGCATCGAAAGTAGCTCATACTCTCTCGTAGTCGACCGCCACATCTGAGAGCCGAAGGCATCATAACCTCAATTCTAACCCATCATTACAAATAAGTTTTCAGTTGTGTGTGTGTGTGTGTGTATATTTGAAAATTGGTAAAAGACTTTAAGAATAAGCCCAAAATAAAGGTCGGCCCGACCCACTACATTTGTCTATACAGTTCTCTAGTTCAACATACATCACGAAAATAAAAAAGAAATGCATAGATCTACTTCATCTTCCTTCAAGCTACCACGGCCGTTTCCATGTCTTCACCAAATGAATCTCAATATTTTCTACTTTTAGTCCCATCCTCTGCAATGTCTCTTGTTCAACAACTGATAAATCTGCAAGAGCACTTCTTCCTACTCTTTTCATGATTATTCGCACATCTCGTCAGATCATTTCACTGACTGCATGTTCGTTCTTGTGGTTATTTTGAAAAATTCGTCTATTCCTCTCTTTCCACACATGCCAAACAGTAGTGCTCAGCAAAATGGAAGCAGCTTTCCCCATCAAGCTTTTGGATTTTCAATATCTGGTCAGGTAGATCGCGATTTCACCTAGATATTCATCTTATAGATTACAATTAAGAAGTGTTTTTTGTTTGTCCGAAATTGCTCTAGTGTATGCATAGGAAAAAAACAGATGTTTGTGATTTTGTTCCTCCATATTACAGAAAACGCAAGTCGAATTCTGTATTATCTCCCATTTTCTTAGTCTGTCCATGGTAGGGAGTCTGTGAATGAGAGCCTTGTAAGTAGTTTGAGCCATTTTGGAGTACTAGCACTATTCTAGACTATTTGAGCCCATTCAATTTCATTTTCTCATTCCCAGAGTTGTTCCCAAGCAGATTTCAGAGTGAATTCCTTTTTATTTGGTTTCCATATCCAAGAATCTACCATTGTAGTAGTAGAACTTAGAGGAATATTCATTATTTCCTATTTTATCTGATTAGCTGGAGAAACAGAAGGAAATACCCATGAATTATCATGGATAATTTTATCCGACATAAAGTCTCTTCCTCCATAAGTAGTAAAACAGTCCCATCCTAGTTTATTTATAACACTTTCATTATTCAACCAGGGATCAAACTAGAAACTTGTACACTTACCAGTTGCAATTTTCCTGTGCACTAGATTCTGAAGGTCAATTCTAGCCCAGAGATTTGTCTTCCATGCACTAGATTCCATCTTTTAGGTATCTGTTTCGCATCCATTCAGCCCGAAGACCCTTTCCGTTTTCCAAGCCAATTTAGTTGTATAAGTTTTTTTCAGATCCCTTAGATTTTTGAGTCCTACTCCTCCATCATTTTTTGGTTTGCATAGGGTGTGGTATGAGACTTTGTGGATTCCCCCACTTTATATAAAGTTAGCATAAGCACTCTCAATTTTTCCAATGGATGCACTAAGAATTTGAAATGTTTGTAACCAAAATCTTACCATAGATGTAATAACTGTATGTACTAATTCATTTCTGCCAACAGAAGATAATAAATTTGAGCTCCAGCTTTGTAACTTGTTTCTTATTTTTGTAACTAGAACTCCACATTCCTTATCAGTTATTATATTAGTTGATAATGGAACACCAAGATATTTAACAGGAAGCTGATCCTCTTCAGAGTTAAGGAGTGAACAAAAGGTCTCTTTGTTTCTACAATAATCATTAAAGTAACATCTAGTCTTTTGCTCATTAACCTTCAGTCCAACATATTGTTCAAGGTTATGAAATATTTCTTTCAAACCCATAATAGCAGTTTGGTTAGCTTTATAACAAATAATTAGATCATCTGCATACAGAAGATGTGTTAATTGAGGTTGAATTTCGTAGACTGACTGTATTATGTTGTTATGTGTGTAAATTTCTATCTGAAGAGTAAAAAAAATTCATTACAACTGCAAATAGGTAAGGGGATAGTGGATCACCTTGCCTCAAACCTCTATTTCTCTTTATAAACCCTTTAGGTATACCATTGATTAAGATTGAAAAGGTGGGTGAGCTTATACATTCTTTGATAAGATTCAGCATTTTTCTAGGAAAATCCATACACCTCAACATATGAATGATAAATCTTATGTTTATTCTATCAAAAGGCTTTTGAAGATCAACCTTTAAACATATTTTATCAACTCCCTTCTTCTTGAAATTTTTGACCAGTTCATGTGCTAACAAACAGTTTTCAGATATACTTCTCCCTTTTATAAAAGCACTTTGGCATTCTCCTATGCAATCAGAAAGAACAGGTTTAATCCTATTGCAAATTATTTTACTAAGAGTTTTATAGGAGACATTACAACATGAAATTGGCATGTAGTCCTGGATTTGTACTGGTTTATCTTTCTTTCGTATAAGACAGATGAATGTGTGATTCATTTCTTTTATTATTCTACCAGTGTCTAGAGCTTCCTGATAAGCTAATCTCAATTTTCCTTTCAGATTTTTCCGGTGGGTTACATATAAATGAGAGCCCAACCCATCAGGCCCTGGGCTGGAATCATGATGAATGGATTTAACAGCTTCCTCAATTTCCCCGCTTTCAATATCTCTAGTCAGCATATGGCATCCTCTTTCACTAACCAAGCTTCTAGTTTTAACAACAGGTAAATTTACTGGATAATCTCCATTGAATAGGTTAATAAAATAAGCTATTGCTTCCTCCTCCAGCTTACTCAGATCTATAGCCTGTTCTCCTTTTTCATCAATAACATTCTAAAGATTATTATAAATTTTTCTAAGACATATTTTGGTATAGAAAATTTTTAAGCATTCATCTCCCTCAATCGACCATCTTTCCTTGGCTTTTTGCTTCAAATCCATAGCCTAAATTTGTAATGCATTCTTGAGTACATGTTGTATTTTAAAAAATTCTTTGTTTAACTCATTATTAGTAGGATCATTAGCTAGAGCAGATTGAGTTTTTTCCAGGATTTCCTAAAGCTGTGTAATTTTGTTGATTTGCTTTGTTCTACTTTTGTTCCATTCTTTGTGTCTCATTTTAATGTGTTTATAAATCATAATCAAGATAAATGAGTTGTTACCTTCAAAGATGTATAAAGTAGAAAAGTCAGCTGCCATGTAATAGTCTTTACACAGAGGCCAATAATTGGCATGCCTGGAAGGCTTACCTTTCTCTACATTGGCTTGAATGAGTTCAATAACGAGAGGGGAGTGGTCACTAGTAGAACAGGGAAAAATAGTTACTTTCATGTTAGGAAACAAATTAATAGCCTCAGCATTTACAAGCACTCTATCCAGTTTACAAGCAATTTTTTTAACTTCTCCACTTCTCCATATGTCTTTCAATCCAGTGTGGGCGACCTCTATCAATCCAACATCAATGACAGAACCATTAAATTCCTTCAGCTGGGATGCCTTCAATGTGTGACCACCAACTTTATCTTCAGCCTTTTGCATTACATTATAATATCCCATTGTGAACCAAGGACCATCTATTTGATTTGATATATTTATAAGATGTTTCCAAAGAGCTATACGAGTTAATGCAAAGTTACTCACATATATAAATGTAATGTGCGCTGTCAAACCTCCAGTGTTTGTAGCATGTACTGTTATTTACTGATAATCCATGCTTAGTAGTTTACACGACCAAAATTCACAACACCAAGCTGCTAGGATTCTTCCTTTGCAAGTAGAAGAGTTATTATGATATATACTCCAATTTGCCCCCAAAGTATAATGAAACTTATCAATATTATCATTCTTCATTTTATTTTCAAGTAAACCAAATAATGATGGTTTATATTTATTTCTTTAGTTAAAGAGGTCTAATTGTCTTTCATCGCTATTAAGACCTCTAACATTCCACAAGTATGTATGTATAAATAAACTTCTCCATCCACAAGTGCTTATAAGCGGGTTTTTTATAGCCCGCCTCATCATTATGCAACTCACTTACACCAGAGTGTTTGAGCTAAGCAATGAGCTCCAATTTGATTCAGGATCAACAATCGCTTCATGATCGATGACATGTCACTCAAGAGAACCTCACAGCTAATGTGCTTAGGTTTAAGCCAGGGATCGTCTGCCACCCGATGTTCGATCACTTGAAACCCAAGAGAACCGCGATCAAACTTACATTCAAGCTCATGCTAGTGCAAACCGCCACTCTATATTCAGTTGGTACTTAGTCTACAATATCAGTCATACCCAAATCGCCTTATTATTACAACAATGTTTAAACATATCCTTAAAAAATAGGCATTTTTGTAAAATGAGTATAGGAACTATTGACTATCCAAGGCGCTCTACTCTACAAGCCAAGTAATAAATAAGAAAAGATAGCAATAGAATTCTCAATCAAAGTTTGCAACGAAAGACTTTTTTCATTCAGTTCAAAGAATATAGAGATAAAAGCGCCTTCCCCGCTAGGCTTATAATGGCATTCTTATTGCCAAATAGTTGAAAATAAGAAAAAGAGAAGAAGAAGAAGCATGCCAGTGGAACACTTTAGAAGATCCAGCTTCAACTGGAAAGATGAGCTCCACTAGCACTTCAAACAATCAATAACTTATTGAAGAAAAGTGGACAGCTACCATCTTCAAAGCCTTTCCATCAAATCTCACAAGAGACCCTAAAAAGCTTCCAGAAAACATCATCAAGGAGCAGGCCAAGTCTTCATCTGTGATATTGAAGGTGGAGGCGGCAGCTACTACTCTTTCCAACAAAGTGCTAAAATGTCCAAGCCGACCTTGGTTCAAAACCATAAGAGCAGGATGGAGAAGAAATCTGCTAGCAACTGCTAGCCCGTTAGCACAACAATGATGGTTAGTCACTACCGGAGACCTGCCTAGCAGGCGCGGGCCCAAGCTAAGCGGCAAGCCAAGATTCATCTTAAGAAGAAAGTTCTAAGAAATGGTTTGAACTGCAATCAATAAGTAGTAGTTCTGAACCAAGAGAGCTTTCTCCTTTCTCAAAATACCAAACAAGTTCGACAAAAAGACGCACATGCAAAAACGTTTGGAAAGGAAATGGATGACGAAGCTAGGTTCTTTTTATTAGTAAAGAATTGCAAAATTTATAAGCTATGAAGAATTTTCATGTGGAAAGATTTTGTGAGTTCGACAAAAAAGAAGGGGTATTCATATATTGTGCCTTATGTTGTGTATATTGATTTCTAAAGACAAAATGAATCCCAACTGTTCAGAAGAGATCAAAACAAAGTCAACACAGGAATGTGGGACATGACATGCCTATGTTATGTCTCGGAAAATGAACTATCGCCACCAATAACATTAAGCCATGTGGAAAGCACATTAAAGGCTTAGGAGTACCATCAATCAATAAGGTTTCGTTATTTGGAAAGCCCGGGTATGCTCATGAATATAGATGGGGTAAGCGTTTGGTTGGTTCGGTTAGTCCAATGGTCAAAATTATTAAACCGACCTAAATCTAATAAAATGAACACCAAACTAAACCAACCAAATTGAGATCGGTTGGTTATCCAATTTAATTAAACTAAAAATAATTCACATTTCATGTTTGGAATATTCATTGTACTTCAAAAAAAATACATGATCAAAGTATTCTTATGTTTTTTAATAATATTTTTAATATACGATAACTAAAATTTATTTAGACCACAAACCAATCTTAATAAAATCATTATAACATTAGTAATTTTAGCAATATGATAAAAGTTTAGTTAATTTAGTTAAACTGATAACCAAATTAGTTATTTAAATGGGCCAATTAGATACTAATCTAGTTTTAAAACCAAGCTGACCGAAGTAAACAGGTTTGGTTAGTTTATTTGATTTAACCAAATATTGGTCACCCCTAAATACAGACATGGTGGACAGTATGTTTCTCAAATTTCTCGTAAATAATTAGTAGACTAATTAATGATAGTATGGTCGAATCAAAGCTAGCACAACTACTTTACAACTGGCTGCATAAGCCAGCCCAACTACATTTACTTTGCCACCAACAGCACGAAGTCACAATGACGACCGACCTTCGTATGTAAATTTTCTTCCAATCCAACTCGAAGTCAGCATGTTTCTCCCGACGTCACTCCAACTGACGGCTAGCACCTCTCCAAGCCCACTTCTTTAGGTTTCACGTCAAGCAAGGTTGGCTTAAGCATAACTTATCCTTGGCCCAGCTTCAGTACAACCGCCCCCGACTAGTCCTAAGCAGCCCTCTCGATCATCGAGCACTATCTTCCCAACATGTTCATAAGAAAATTCCCATCTTCTTTCATATCATCGACAACCACTTAACCGACTCAGCAAGACTTGTTACATAAGCACTTACGTAAATGATAGGCTGTCCATCCATCTTTTCAAAGCATTTTGGCTGAGTGGCTGGATTGATGTGGCTTGCCATCATCATTAAATGCTCATTTAAAGCTAAGTCTGCCCCTTAAATGCGAGTCCCATGCCTAGTGCAGAGGAGCAATGAGTTTATTTTTATCCACCGTACATCTACCCTTACAGCCATATCAATGATCATGCATTTTTCTCAACAGTTCTACAGCCCAATCTCAATCTTCCATCATATATCTCAGCTGTTATAAGTACCCCATACTTTGCAACTTCAAAAGGGTTGAACTCTGGTTAAAAATTTCAAGAATTTTGAACATTACGTATAATTCGAGGCTCTTAATACCGCAAGTCCTTAAGATACATGGCCTTAATAGTCTTAAATGCTTCCATTTTTCTTATTGCTTACTTATAATTTTTTGCTATTGTAAGAGAAATATATGGTAAGATAATTTCATAGTGGACGTGGGCAGCTTTGCCGAACCACTCTACATCTCATGTTATTTGCCTTTAGCTGTATATTTAACTTCTTATTTTTTTACAAGTACCATTGTCCAAGTGGTTAAGTGATTAAGTGATTCGACTTTGGTACGAGAGGTCACAAGTTTGAAACTTGCATAGCATGATTCGAACGTTTATTGACATATGATATGTTGTCCCAGTGACATGTTGTATATAAAGTACCATTTCCAAAAAAAACTTCTTGTTTTTCACTTTAATCCTATTGTTACCAAGTAACCTTTGCACATTAGTCTAATTCCGAGGTTGGCAAAATCTCTAGTCAATAGTTACTTTTCTCTGAAATAAACCTGGATTAGTCTTCAATTGTAGTGAGTGCCTCCTTTTCATTTTAGCTCTTAACATATAGTATTTACAATTTAAACCCTAAAAGTTTTAACCTCTACATCTTTCACGTACGAAATCCAATTCACATGTGGTTTCTTTTGTTGAACTTATAGGGAATTGTGGATGATTTGGCACTGGGTTTATTGAGTTTGGAGGCTGTTTGCAATAGCGTATTGGTATGGTTAATTTAATCAATTAATTGAATTCTAAGTTATAATATATATATATATATATATATATCCATTGAGAAAAAAATCATAATTGCTAATATATATTGTGTTCTATAGACGAATATTTATTTCTTATAATATTTGGATGTATTGTGCCATGGTTGGATAATTATTGTTGATTGTAGTATTTTTGGATGTTTAAATTAAATAAATTCTTTGATTTAGATTGGAAAATAACGAATTAAAATAAAATAATAATGACAAAAATAGATAAATAAGTAAAAATGAGGGTCTTTTCGGACTTGGATGGTATCTTTATATAACGATGATTTAACAAACTCTACTAAAATTAAAGCATGGAATTTAATAGGGTTATTATTTATGAATTTCTAGGAAATTCATAAAAAATAACTATAATTATATTTAAATAGATATTTGGGAAGTTTATTATTTATAAAATAGAACGAGACTTTAAATAATAATAATAATATGAATTTCAGTGAAAATAATATTGTTTTGTGTAAACGATGAAATGATTGACGTTTCGGTACTTATAGTAGGAAATACTACTATTATTTTGGAGGGTAACGGGCTAAGCGATCCCAACCCATCTTTTAATTATAAAATAATTACAAAAATGCATGAGGTGAATGAAGATTACAAAATCAGTAACAAAATTGAGCTGGACTAAACAAAAGTCGATTACAACGGACTAGCCATTCAAGCTTCTAATGCCTGATAGAATTCACCGGTGAAATATTGTTACTGTTAATTGAGTGATTAAATAAAAATTTACTTTCTAAATAATAATATTAGTAGTAAGGAAATGTTTTCAAAAAGTATTTTTGGACAAAATAATTACTATTTGAGGTAAATAGGAATAGAAAGGAATTTTGGTGGTTTAAAGTAAAGTATTATTAGTTTTGAGATAAATAATAATAAATTGGTTAGGAGAGTATTAAAGAGATTTATATATATACACACACATATTATTTAATGTAAAGTAGTGATATTATCATTTTGAAAAGTAATTTGATTAAAGTTACCATTTTTAAATTTGAAATACAATGTTTGGAAGTATTTAAAGATATAGAAGTATATAAAGGGTTTTTTAGTTATACTATCATTTATGGAAAGATTATTATTGTTTGGATATAGATAAATAAAGGGATTCTTTAACAAACAATAATAAAATTATTTTATATGCAAGAGAAAACAATGGCCATAAAAAATATGTTTTGGATAGGTGTAGTATGCAGTTAATTATTCATTTGAATTATCACAAATGTTTGTTTTATGATGTCGTAATTGCATTACGACATAGATGCGATATTTTACCATTTTTAGTAATAGATTATGGGTAGTTGATTGTGTTATTTGATGGTTGATGTTGATTGCTAATATTGAGTCGGTTAGTACACATTTGATGATTGATGTTGTGTTACTATTGTGATTTGCGATTAGTACACGTTTATGATTTATACTTACATTCGTGATGTGTTACTATAATGGATGATTAGTACATATGTAAGTATATTTGTATTGTTGTTATTTTCTTAATTAATGATTGGAGTTGACATTGAGCATTATCAAATGCATGTGATGTTTAATGGCTAAATGTGTTATTGTTGTTGCCCATATGATGATTTATTTTCATAGATGAGTAGAAATATTGTTTTCTTCTTCTACTATTTGCATTAGTTCAGTTGGTTGTAATGATTGCATGGATGATATGTTTGTTATATACTAAATAGTGTTTTGTTGCAGGAGAAGTGCAAGAATAAGAACTGCATGGGCTTAATCCCCAAAAAAGGGAATGTAGACAGTCTTTTTCTCTGCAATAACCCATGGTACCCTAGTGGTCGGGATGTATACAAATTAATGCAACCCTAAACATAGTTGACACATTTTCCTTTATTATGTGTATATTTGTAGGTAGAAGGAAGGAGGAAACAAAGAATCTGGAATAGATTTATCCATAGAATGATTCAGTATATCTCTTACATCATAGTTATGTAATTGTTGTTGTATGAAGGATTAATATTGAAATATGTGTGTTATCTGGCATTCTAGCTCGGCTATATTGAACTGGTTGCACAAGTTAGATCCGACTGCTTTCAAGGCCGACGATTCCAAAGTGATGATTGTGGGACCCGGAAGTCAAGAACAGATGGTTATATAAAGTCATAATTGAATAGATTTGATGGATGTATAATATAGGATGCATAAAGCTTGGAATATGGCTCAATGAATGGAAAGGTTCGGCATAGATTGGCTCATTAGAAGGGATCAACATACTCAATCGAGAGGGGTTGGCAAGCCCAACTAAAGAGGGGTCAGTGTGCATCGGAGCCCAAGTGCATTCTTGCATACTATAATCAATATCTCAAGGTTTACGAGCCCAAAGTATATGAAATTTGGAGGGCAAGGTATATGGATCTTAGGGAACCTACCCTAGGGATCATAAGTCACATGGACAAAGTTGGAGGGATCGGCAAGTATATCTTGGAAGGGATCGACAAAGAGCGGTGCACAAGTAATGTTAAATCAAAGATCAAGCAATAACTCGAGTTCCAATGGTCCAATTGACATGAAAATTGGAGGCTAAATATGTTTTTGCAGAAGCCACCATAGGGATCACTGCCCGAAAATTAACTAATGAAGAGATTGGTACTGATCCCTCCACATTGGGAATTGGGCCTCGCGGTCCCTATAGTGGGTCCACGTGAGTTAGAAGGTCCTTCAACTAAAATTTCAAAGAGATTGGTTGTCGCCTTCACCTATAAATACTGGCATAATGGGTCATTCTAAGGATCATTACGCTACTTATTACTCTCGACTCTATTATAATCAAGTGTTTGCTATTCCCTTCTACTGCAATCAGAACTATAAGTGATTAATAAAGGATAATCTTTAAAGTGGATGTAGGCATACAACGCCGAACTACTATAAATCTCAGTGTCTTTGATTATTGCTTTTTATCCGTTATTAGCTTAATCATGTCCTTAGTTTAATTTTATTTTTCTTCACTTACTTCTCTACAAAATTATATTCGTTAGTGTTTGTGACCAATTTAGTTGCAAATATTTTGGTGCATTCACTGAGAATCTTGATTCTCAACTTGCTAGGATCCCTTTATTGCTACAGGATTGAATAAATCCCCCAAAGGAGATCTGCAGTTATCTTTAAGATGTTGCAATACTATTAGATTTTTAGAAATCTAAGCAAGGCTATTAATAATGGTGAGGTATACTAGATCTACTTCTAGAACATGGAAGGAAAGGATAATACTAGCATTCAGCAAGGAGACCTAAGCAATCAACCAACAAATGTGAATGCTGATAGTTTGAAGTTCAGAATCCCACTAATTGAACTACAAGAGCTGAATTTCATAATTTAATAAGAGAGTTGATGGAGAACCAATGACAATTAAATCAATAAATTCCGACCAATATCAATTTGATGAACAAAATCAGTCAGCGGCAGCGGGGGAAAGCTAGGAGGGAACTCGCTCCTTACTTAGCATCGGAGAGTTCTAGCTCATCAGATGAGTATCATAGGCATAGACATCACAGATTATATGAATATCGCATAGTAACTTCGGGGTGTCTACTGGCAGACCTTCGTGGTCTGCTAGGATTGATCGGTGTCAACCCCTCCATAAGGATCGGTACCGATCCCTCCATCAGAAGAAGGAATTCATCCATGCCTTATGGCAATCAAGCTGGAACTGCTACGGTTGGTTTGGATGCTAGAGTTCAATTGAATCTTAACCAAACTCTTCTCCAAAATGATGATGAAGTGAATTTAGAAGATACACATCAGGAAGATGGTGAACCAAGAAGGCATGAAGCGGCCCGTAGATATCGACCGGACCATTCACGTGAGGTGGAGTGTGAACACTGCTTGGTACCAACCATCCAAACAATAGACTTGTCGGCTATAGTCAGATAGTTAGTGAGAGAAGGCCAGGCTTAACTAATAATGACTGTGGAATCTCAAGAACTCATACCCAGTTCACTGATAGTGTATTACATGCACGATATCCAAGGAAGTTCAACATGACGTCGATGCCTGCCTACGAGGGAAAAATGATCCCAGGCAGCACATCATGAGATACAAATGACTGATGGATTCTGCACGAGCTGATGATGTGATCAAGTTAGATGCTTTCCCATAACTCTTTCTGGAATAGTGACGATGTGGTTCACAAGGCTACCCCCACAATCAATTTCTAGATTCGATGATTTGGTAACCAAGTTTGCGGAGTAGTTCTGGATGCACGCGACTCATCTCAAAGATGTGGTGTCTCTTTCCAGCATGATTCAGGCTCTAGGATAGACGTTGAAATATTATTTAGAGAAATTTCATACAGCTTTTATGGAGGTCTGTAATCCGAATGACCATGCGATACTCATGGTCGTGACGAGAGGGATTGATCCAGAGTCTAAGTTTGGTGATTGGTTAACCGGTAAACCGCACGCAACGTTGGAGCGCTTTTATGCAAAGGTGGCTCAATATTTGAGAAAGGAGGAAGCCAGGTCCTCTAGGAAAATGAATCTAGCGGGACCAAGTGGAGAAGGAGTACATAGTAACATTACAATAAAACAGTTTGATGATAGTTGTGGAAAAGTCTAGGTGAATGTCCAAAATAAACCAAATCAGCAAAAAGGAGGTGCAAATAGGAACCAATGAAGAAAGAGGGATTCTGGACAAGGGAATCTTAGGAATTCAATGTATAATACTTACACACTATTGAATACGTCCTTGGATAATATCTATCTGTCTACTTACAATACCATGCAATATAAAAAGCCACCTCCAAAGGAATCAACAACGAAGTAGAAACAGTCCGGGAAATATTATCAATTTCATGAGTGCTATGGGCACAATACAAATGAATGTAGGCATCGCCAGGATGTTATAGAAAAGCTGATTTGAGAAAGAAAATTATAACAATTTGTGAAACCCCGCTGGATGGCAGGTAGGGGACATATGCCACAACCGAGGACAGGCGCCACGTAGAGCGGAGGACCCCACCCAATAGATAAGAGTTCACAAGAGATGGAGCGCTATGCTAGCACAATTAGGCATGTGGATTTTGAATGCTAATCGAATATGCAAGATGGAGCTCTGGAAAAATAGCAGTGCACGATGGTGGATGATATTGTGTTTAGGAACAAAGATGCAGATAAGGGAAAGGCTCCAACAATCGACCCAATGTCATTTCATCAATGATTAGCCTCGCTTTGGTGAGAAGGATATTGATTAATTGTGGAAGTTCAGTAAAGATAATCTTCAAAAAAGCTTATGATCAGATAAGGATGGAAGTCAAAGATTTAAAAATGTCTAAAGCTCGTATACACATTTTTAACGGCGTTGCAAATGAAGATGTTGGTTATGTGGAATCACCTATAGAGTTGGGAGAAGGTAAATGAAGGAGAGTGCGGATCTTACCGTTTGTTATTTTGGATATTTACTCTCCATATAAAAATTTTCTGGGTCGACTTGCCTTAACCGAATTCCAGGTAGCTCTTGCTCCATGGTGTTTGACTCTGAAGTTTTTGATGGATAATGGTGTTGGGTTGTTCATGGCGATCAGGCGACTGAACATGGCTATTATGTAGCTGAATCGAGGGATGCTCGACGCAAAGAAAAAGATAAAGGTATGGACAAGACTGTCTGCATCCAAGCTATTGAAGATTGACAATTAGAGTTGGAGCCTTGACTCGGCTGCCTCAGTCGGTTCTATAGAGGTATAGATTCAAGAGATGATGAAGAGGAGCCCAAAGAGACCAAGGTTGCAATGACTGAGCTGACAATTGATATCACAGTCAGCCACGATGACCCATCACGAGTTCTAAAGATTGGATCACAACTCATCCCCACGATGATGAAAGAACTTGGTGGTTTTCTCCGAGCAAATACAGACGTGTTCGCTTGGACTTACTCTGATATATGCGGAATCTCGCCTGCCATTGCAAGCCATGCATTGAATATCGACCTGAGGCATGTTCTGGTGAAGCAAAAAAGATGTGGCATGAATCCGGAGAGATATGTCGCTCTCAAAACGGAGGTGGATATACTAAAAGACAACGGGTTTATCCACGATACCCTCTACCCTAAATGGGTATCTAATCTTGTACTTGTGAAAAAAGAAAATGGAGAACATGCATTGATTATTCAGATTTGAACCAGGCGTGTCCAAAAGACAGTTTCCCCCTTTCGAGGATCGACCAACTAGTGGATTCAATCGCGGGGCATGAATTGCTATCTTTCATGGATGCATCGGGATATAACCAAATCCTGATGCATATTCCCGATCAGGAGCACATTAGTGGATTAAAGAATGCGGGAGTGACTTATCAATACTTAGTCAACAGGATGTTTAAAGTTCAGATTGGAAGAATGATGGAAGTGTACGTGGACGATATGCTCGTGAAGTCACGACAGTCAAGCGACCACATTAGAGACTTAGTAGAAATCTTCGACATCCCTTGATATTACAAGAGGAAAATTAATCCTTTGAAGTGTTCTTTTGGTGTTGCATTAGGGAAATCCTTGGGTTTTATTGTTAATGTCCATGGAACTGAAGCTAATCCCAAGAATAATCAAGCTATCTATGATCCTTTGCTTACGGTTCCAAAGCCATCATTCCTATTGAGCTCAAAGTTTCTGCTCATCGAGTGACTTACTATGATCCCAAAATGAATAAAGATCTCCTCTTGGAATCTCTTGCTTTATAGATGAGAAGCGCGAGGAATTCGATTTGAGGGCAGTCATGCATTGACACCGAGTTGCCCTGAGTTACAACATTAAAGTCTGACCTGGAACCTTTGAAATCAGCGATCTCGTCCTGGAATGGATTTTCCTACCCCATCGCACATGAATCCAATTTGGGAAGGACTATATGCCATTAAATAGAGACTTGGAGAGGTAACTTTCAAGCTAACGACTGTCGATGGCATCACACTTCCAAGGGCATGGAATAGCGAGCATCTACGATGATATTTCACTTAGTTTATTTCTTTTTCATTTCGTTTGTATTTTCTTTTGGAATTTACTTTAGCATTTGATTTTGCCGATGTGTGATAAGATAGTTTATGTTATTCCTTTCCACTTAATAAATAAAGTTTCGGACTTTCTTTATATTTATGTTTAGCATTATGTATTAGTTACATGATGAAACTGATTATTGTCGATATGCATGAACAGACTCCTAGAATTTGAAATTACTCAATCGCGCTAATTCCCAATGGGATTAAACAAGATGAGCTTGGTCCACTTATTCATTCGATAACCCTTATTCATAATCCAACGGATGGGATACACAATGAGGAATAAATGTTGCTCGACTATCTAATGAGCGAATAAATCCTACCAAACTATAAAACTGAAATAAAATGAGAGCAAACATGACATGGTCGATCGCTTGCCAAATCAAACCCCAGACCTTAGAGGGCAAATCAATCAATTAAGGAGAGTGCGATTCGACTGCTCTCCGAAGTAAATCTAAGTCTCCAGAGTGTGGACTAGAGTACAAACATAAGTCGGGTGTGAATTGACCATTCATGAAATAAATCTAAGTCCCTAGAATGCGGATCGGAGTATAAACATAAATCGAGTGTGAATCGACTTCCCGTGAAATTACTCTAAGTCCCTAGAGAGCAGACCGGAGTATAAATGTAAATTGGGTGTGAATTGACTACCTGCAAAATAATCTAAGTCCCCAGAATGTGGACTAGAGTATAAACTCAGATTAGGTGCGACTCGCCCACCCATCAGCAAACTCTTATCCCCAGAGTGGATATATCAGCATAAATAGATAGTTGAATGAGGTTCGACAATTCACTGTTCCATGAACTCCGGCCTGAAACGGACAGGAGGAGTATAAACTTGCTAAGGATGGAGTTCGACCATCCAACGTCTAACCAGGCTAACCTAAGGATGCGGGCAGAAGTATAGTTGTCAAAAACCGCTGAATTCGATAGCGTAACACTAAGGCTTGAGCCTAGCATTTGATACGACTCAAGGCCACGACCACATGGAGGCCTGGGGATAGACCTAGTGGATTATTACCAGAATTAATGAACAACGAATTGCAAGCACATTAAATGGAAAGTAATAGTTCAACTACTTAGATGGCAATTCACATGAAAGATCAACAGAAAATAAAAAAAAAATTATTCACATGATAGGTTTCAAGATTGTGGTTCAAGTTATTTCAAATAACAAGAATCATACCCGAACAACCACAACTAATAAAAGAAATGACGAATGAACAGCTATGCAAACTATGTACTCACTGAGCCGAAGTGACGGATATCTCTTCGACCTCCTCTCCTTTTTGGATTTTTTTGGGAGTGGTGCCACTTGAACCCTTGATGTTTCTCTTCCTAGATCCTTTGCCACCTTTTGCGGGAGAGCTTACAAAGTTAGGAGGGAGTTTGTTCGAAATCGAACCACCAGGTGGAATAACTTGTGGCAGCACAAGGTGTGGATCGTCGATGTCCACCTCGACGGGCTCAGCTTTAGCTATTTTCATCAGTAACTCCTCCTTCTCGATATGCACTTTTAGGCTAATCTCATCGGTACGTTTGGAGGCACTAGTGATCACAACATCGTCGAATTCATCCACTGGGAGCGGATCGTCAACCTTATCATCGTCGAGAGCTCTGATGACTTGAGCATCGGGCCCTGGTACATCAGTGGCCGTCGAAATTTCTATTGGTTTCTCTTATTGCTCCACAGCAGCATCGATTTTAGGAGTCTGATCGGGTCCCAGAAGACCTGCAAATTTGTTAAAATAAGGAGATAAGCCTAAAACCATTTTGCATGAAGAACAAAACCTCTCATTAATTGGAGTGTAAAGTGGAATACCCGTATCCGACTGGCTCTCGATGGTAGCTGGAGTGCCCCCTTCCAAAATAGGGGACAACACTTTGGATTAATAACCGGGCTTATATAGATCATAACTCAAGTCCTGCTCCGGGCCGAAGGAAATTGATGCTCCAGCCTCTTAGGAAGAAGAGGAACCCTTAGGGTCGGCCTCCAAGGATCTTGCAATATATTCTCCTTTTTCAAAAGGTGTAGAAACGTTAAAGTATCAGAGTCTCACGGCAGCCAGATATGGGGGTTCGTTTCCGCGGAGGATCTCTCGCATTAATTTTTCTTCATCAAATCAACCCTGCCCAATTCCCACTTTTTCATCTCAATGCTGTGCTCCCAGGCTTTAGCAAGTGATTCGAAATAACATTCGCCAAGAAAAGTCAAATGGCGGTGGATGAAGACTTTGGCATTATATTCGATGATCAATGGATCAAACAAGTCCTTGATTTCATTCCGAGCGGACTCTTTAGCATCTTCTTCTTCGATTTAAGTTTCTCCCATCATCTCCTTGCAGCCTTCTTCTCGTGCCTATTCTTTAACAGGTTCTATTTTGGTGAATAACTCATCAAGTTAAATTTTCAAGCTCCTGGCTTCGATAGCCTCTTCGCAATACCTTGCGATTCTTCTTGAACCTTAATTTTCTCTTCCTTTTTTTCTTGAGAAGCTCCTCGAGTTTTTTAATGTGGTGGGCCAAGACAACTATTCCTTCTACAAGGAGTCTTTTTCCAGAGTAATTGCCCCATTGCGATTGAGGGCAGCATCGAGTTCTTTCTTATGGGAAGCTTCTAAATGGCTCACAGCCTTTGACATTTCCTTGGCACTTTTCTCCACCAAGGCAAGTTTTATTGTCAATTCCAATAGTTTGTCATCTTGGTGTTTGATTATGTCTTTATCATGTATCGCCTTTAGCTTGAGACGATCTATTTCATATTGTTGCTCGATTGACACTTTAGAGATTTTTTCTGCCAAGTGTTGAAATGATTCATGCTGCATAAACACGTCATTAACACATGCGAGAGAACTTGCCTTGGAATGACTCGGAATCATATGTACCGTAGGAAGGAATTTAAGCCCATCGAAATAAACTTTAGGAAAAGTCTCGGGCAATTTCTTTGCTATAGAAGTGTCAAAAGCAGCAGCCGACAATGATGGATCAGAAGCGGCAATTGGATACTTGCTCGATCTATGGTCGTAAGACTGCTTAGAACTTGAAGAACCAGAGTGTTGCTCATGTGATGCGACAATTTGAGGGCCGCATAAGGGAGGCTGGTCTCCGATGTACATAGGAAAATTAGGCCGATCTCCCTGGCGAGATGTTTGAGATTGGGATTTCCACTTGGAAGAGGAGGGTTTCCTTAAATGATTTTCTTTTTCCTGTCGTCGTCTTTTTCCCTGTGCCTCCCACACTTTGAGTCATGGCTAGATCGATGATATATCGAAGAACCTCTTAAGAAATCGAAGGCCCAAGACTTAGTCATTGTACCTGCAAAGATCAGATGAGAACATGTGAGCAACTACTATGCATAGGATTAATGAAGAGCATGTAGTAAGGTGCACGTGGCTATGAGTGTCCTAGTGTTCCCCCTAATAGACCAGTGGCTGTAGATTTGCTTATAAATGTTCTCTCTCCTTTATCAATAGGATAAATTCCTTCATCGCTCCTAGTAGGAGAATTGAGCCCTTCGATATTAATATTTATAAAGTTGTACGTCATGATAGCGTCGAGAATTTGGAGATTCGAAAATCCCTTCAATGAACTTTACAAGTGTTGGGAAGATGATTCTTCTTCAATAGGAGTGATGACGAATTATGGATTTGTGGAAGTTTTTCTTGTACGAAGTTTATATGCCAGCCTTTTCTTTCCCTTCGTTGGTGTTTTAGATTGCATGCCTTGTGGCGGTTCGGCCACAGGCACCTTACCTGGGCCTATAACAGTGTCGCCAGGTTTATCGGCTTAGGAATCCCTAATCTCACCTTCTTCAATATCATCCCGAGTCCCTTCGGCTGGAGGCACAATAGGATCAATGGCATCCTTTTCTTGCTCTGTGATGTTTCTCGACAATGCTGCACTTTCAGGGAGCCCAATGCTTCGACCCTCTTCCAACAGCCTGAATAAATATAGTAACTCGTCGGTAACAAGAAATTTGATATCCCTATCTTCGACATGGGTAGCGCGAATAGCGGTGACCATTCTTGAAAAATTAATGTCTCCAGGACAGGGGTGGACATCTGTAGGAATCCCGAATGTTAATAGATTCAAAAGTATGACTTGGATTAACAGACATAAGAGTGAAATGAAAGTAACACTTACATCCTTCCAATCATTGCCTCACGAAGCCAAGTGAACGTCGAACATAGAACCACTCGTGCTTGAAAAAAGAGAGTTTATTCCAAGTACCTGTTAAGAATTGGCAGTAAGGCGAAGGTTCAAGAAAAATGTAGGGAGGACTTCCTGACCGCCGTTTAAAGTTGTAGATGAATCTTGTGTCCTTGACAGTTGGCGGACGAAATAGAACACTCATGAATAGCAGAAAGGTTCCATGTAGGAAGGCATAACCGTTTGAGTGGAGGATATTCCAAAATATCTCAACATCTCTCAAATAAACGAATTAAAGGGCAGTACGCATCCGACCCAGGAAATAAATTTGTTACACGTCGTGCACCCCTCCGAGGGCAAGTGAGACCTGTCATTTATTAAAGGAACCAAGATGTCTACAAATGGAATTCCATGCATGGAACATAACCGGTGATGGGCAGCCTCACCAATTTGGGAGGCTGAGAATCTATCGGGTTATCTAGAAGAATGGCACCCTCTACTGCATCGGGAGCAGGACTTATATCCTCCGTCGGGAGAACTGAAACATCTAAGAAAAGGTCAACCGACGGGCCAGAAACTTCCATCTATTTTACTTGATGACTGGGAGAAAGCCTGCCTACATAGTTGCAGAACTTGATTTTGCTTTGGGGTCGATGTGTTGCATGGCTGATTCGAAAGACAAACCTGCTAAAGGCTTTGAGTGTCTGGAGTCTATATTAGCTATACTCAGTAGATAATCGACGTTAGAAAAGTTTACCTGTTCCCCCATGTGTTAAGTGTAAACTAATGCAGTGTAGTGAAGTGTATATTAGAAATGAACGGCTTAAACTCAAAAAATGAAGTTAATGATGAAACTTTGGTTTCGACCAGACTGACCGTCATTACTGACCATCACCACTGGCAAGATGATTGATCCAATGTCAAAGCTTTGGGATCGACTATCTGCATGTCAAAGTGTAAAGTTTATTGTTGTAATGACTCATAATTTTCGATAATTAAATTTTGTTAATTTAATAAGTTTTAATAATTTAACTCAGAAAGAAAATAAACAAATTTGTAATTTAATAATGAAATCACTAAAATAAAGGTAATAATGTTAATAAAAGTTAATAAATAACTAATTTAGTGCAAACCAAATTAATTGAACCAGTTGTAAGATTTTAACTGATTGTAATTATTTAATTGGGAAATAAGTTCAAAGTATATTAATTGATGAAATAATACATAATAAACTGTAATTTGATAAAATCAATGTTAGTGTAAAGTAAAGGAATAATTGGAAATAGTGTTAATTCTTTTCCTATTATGACAATTTGTTGATTTAAAAGAATGGAAAACAAGACTTATCAATTTACTGAATTTAAATTATAATAATTGCATTAATTGCAAATAATTGATATTAAATATTTAAATATTACGTTAATGGAAATTAAATTGAAAATTGAGAATATCATGTAATAAATCTTGAACCAATGTTGATTTCATACATTTGATAATGATAGGTTAAATAATAGGATGAAAGGTCAAATTGAATGGATTTTTTGAATTTAGTTATAATTTCTGAATTTAATGAAATTGAAATTAAACACTGAAATTGATGAATAAGTCAACATTAAATTGACATCTAAATTTAGTTAAATTAGTATAAATGATTAAGAAACTTAAAAACAATAAAATTTGTAAATTATAGCATTGAAATTGAAAATTTGATTTAATTAACTAATTATTAATTTATATAATCAATGTGAAAATAGCCATTTTGGCCACTGACTCAGATTTCAATGAAACTAGTTTCATCGGATCCGTAACGGTAAATTATTGTAGGATTTCAAGTTTCGTAACGATCGGACTTGTCGTTTGATCGTACGGGCTCGAAACGCCTAGAAATCAATTAAATCGAAATCAATTTGAAATAACTTGATTTTAGCATAACTTCTTCATAAGACGGAATTTGGACTTGAACCTGTTCCATTAATTTTAAAATATTTAAAAATATCTATTTTGATATATGGGTTGACTTAATTTCATTTCGGAGTCAGAACGGGCTTTTTGGGCCATTTGTCGTTCAGCTTTCAATCCAAATCAATCCGGTCCATTCTAATTTCAGCCTTGTATATATATACCTCATTATAAACCCTAATTGTTTCTCATTGTCATTTGTCTGTACGTACAATTCATTCTATTCCTCCTCTTGCTCAATGGCAGATAAATTCCCAGAACCCTATATTCCTATTGCAATTTCATATCAAATTCAAATCAAAATTTCAAACTCCATAAACTATATCAAATTTTATATGGATTCGAAGCTCTCGACGAGCGCATCTCAGATCTGCAATTCGTTTTTGGTTTTGAATCACTGCTTATCCAGAAATCGAGATTGAACCTCAACCGTGCATATTGGGGTTTCGATAGTTTAACGGCGGATCTTCGTCCGGGAGTCGATCGGACGGTACGGTATGGTAGAGTGGAAGGTGCAGCACCCATCTAGGGGACTCGCTTCACCCAGAGATGCCTGGGTTTGCGTGGGGGGCCTGTGACATGGAGGCGGCACTGGTGAATAGGGGAAGTCACACGGGGCCGCATAACCATCATCGGAGGCGACTCGGCCTGGGGTAGCGACCAACGGCTTCAAATCTTGGCGAACGTGGATCGGAGGACGGCAAAACGACGGTCAAAGCTTGACCTGGATGTGTTCGGTTTTGTACAGGCATGTGCAAGAAGAACCGCATCTTGATGACATGGGTGTAGTGTATGAGTGTTGTTTTATTATTTTATTTAAATTTAATTCAAATTTTTATATGTTCTAATACGAATAACTTTTACGTACGAGGTCTGTTTCACGCGCGGTTTCTTCCGCTAGGTTTGTATTGAAATTCTGGACATTTTGGCCCTGTTTTTAATAGATTCTGAGACCGTTCAAATTTTGGGTTTAAATTGGATTTAAATTCAATTTAAATTCAAAAGGCGAGTGTTTTAACCCACTCACAACTTTTAAAATTTCTTATGTTTGTTAAATTGATTTATGATGTTATTAGAAATTTATTTATGACTGTTTGGCGTATTTTTAATCATCATTTCAATTAAATCGAATTTATTTGAATTAAATTGTTATTGAATTTATTATTGCATATAAACTGCCAGTTAAATTGTTATTTAATTTATTATTGCATATAAATTGTCGGTTAAATTATTATTTAATTAATGATTGAATATAAACTGCCAGTAAATACATGTTATACTGTTATGTTGATGTTATTGTTTGAATTGGATGATGGTTGTGATAGATGTTTGATGATTGATACTGGATGAATGGATGCTGTATTTTATATTGTTATAAACTGCAAGTTGTTATGGATTTTTATTTCATTCGGGATTGCGGTTTGAATGATATATAACCTTACTTATAATTTAAATTACGGATTGAAATGATAAATATCTGTATCATTTGACCATAGGATAGAAAATTATATACAGACACCGCAGTCTATATATAAAACTATTTTGAAATGATTTCTACGGTTTTGTAACGAAAATATGGGTTATATAAATATGGATTTTAAATGTTATATAAATGTTATTTTATCTTTGATTTTAGTTATGTAGAAATTTATTTTTAAATATAAAATAAATTAAACAATAAAGTTTGATTTTTTTATGTAATATGGTTAAGTATCTGTTTAAATTATATTGTATATAGAGTTTATAATGACTTAAATAAAGTTAAGGTTGGAAGATAAATATGAAATTGATTTGAATTAAATTATTTAAGAATTATACTCGAATAAATTTCACTAGAAATTTAAATAAAATTGCGATTTTAAAGGGTATGATTTTTATAACTTGATTTTGGTTTAGAGGGATTTAAATGAATAACAAGTTGATTTAAATGAATATATAAAGTTAAATAAATTGAAAGAATATCCAGTTATTCGAAGTTTAAAAGTTTTACTTAAATGATATTAGATTTATTAAGTAAACATTTCAAATCTAAATAATAGTAATTGAATTTGAGATATATGGAATTATTAAAGAATTAGTTTTGAAATTTTGGAATATTTAAAGCCTTAAAATATATCGAAATTGAAATGTTTTATCGAAATTGAAGTGTTGCGAAGTTATGAATTTCAAAATATTATGTTTAAAAGTGCTATAATTTCAAATGTTTGGTTTCAAAGTGTATAAATTTGAAAGTGCTATGATTTTGGGAAAGGGATATATTTGGAATAAAATGATATTATATTGATTTGGGTTTTAATAAAAATGATATCATATTGATTTGGGTTTTTAAAATGGAAATGATATCGTATTTATATGTGTTTGAAATGGATATTATATTCTGGTTTTAAAAGTATAAACTATTTTGAAAAGATTGTGGTGTTATAATAATATTTGGTTGTTAAAGAGACCGGATTGGAAGTTGTCATACTCTCTGCCAACTCCGAAAACCACTTTAACAACCGTGTACGCGGTGGAGATTCCAGAATGATGTAGGATGGCAGCGGTGTTTCCTTTGAGGTAAATACATGGACCCGACACCCGTGAGTTGGCATAAGGTGGCTAAAACATGAGCGATTGACGAGCTAAGAAAATAGCACCTTTTATCGGACATACTCCTTCGATACCATTCTATTACTTTGTGATTGATTTGGGCCCTTTTGATTTTGGGGGTGTGGCTTGACGTGGGCGGTAGTAGCTGCTACGCGTTACACACCGGTCCGGAAGCGTAATTGGTATATGTACCCTGGCATTGCCTAGTTGTGCCGTGTCACCTACCCTATCGCGCCTTGTATGAATTTGGATTTTTCCTATAGCCCGTGGAGTACCCTCTAGTAGCCTCCCAATTAGGAGGTATTATGGTACTGGATGGACTACTGGGACAATTACGTGTTAAGGGGAATATTGGGTCACTCTTTAACGCCATTTAAAAGTAAGTTTATTTTACTATAGACATTATTATAATAGCGAAATATTACTACATAGGTAATAGTTTAACGGATCCTCAGGAGATGTGAATCCCGAGCATCTCTTAAGTTACTGCACTCACGTAAGACACTGGATAGGAGATGTCAAATCCCGTAAACATCTCTGACGTTGTTCCACTCATATATTTACCATTGATTTAACTTACATAAGATCTTTTAGTTCTGACTCGAGTGTTTTTTCTTTTCAATTCGCTCAGGTCAGTCTGAGCATTTCAGGATTCGAAGACTTTATTTCTAAAGGACGAAAACGAAGGTTCCATTACTATTATTATTTATTATATTCCACTGGATCACGTTTTTCCACTACATTGTTATTATTATTCTCTGGTATGTGTAACTCTAATATGTATTGTATAAGTATAATCGAATATTTTGTAAAACAGCTTCATGAACTGTTTATTTGATTATTATATTTTATCGTTCCACTGTAAGATTCTATATTGTTTTTTCCTTTCTCTGCTTTTTCTTATTTACCCCATAACAATCCGCCCTTCTGTGTGGTTTAAGTCTGACGTGTGTGGTCTATCGTCGATCTAAAGCGTACAAAAAGACGGGATGTTACATCTTGTACCAGAGCTTTGGTTTAGCGATAAACCTTAGCTTTGTGGGGTCTGACTCTTTATTAATAGGGTAGTAATATCCTAAGACGAGTCGCTGAGAGTATATATATGAGAGAGCGTATTTGTTAGCGCTATAGAAAGGTTTTGATATTGTGTTGATTTGTTCCGTTTTGTATTTATAAATTCTGGTTGGTGCATAGGACGCTATGACATCAATAGGGATTTCTAAACACTTAATTGGACAGCCCAACACAATATTTGTTTTGGATATAGGTGAATGAAATAATTTTGCCTATTATATTTTCTATATATAAAATAGTTTTTTAATAAGTGTTATATAATTGGTTGTAATATATTAGTTGTTAGGTAGTGTAATTTACAAATATTAGTTTAAGGTAGGATTTGAAAATAAAATAAATGAAAATCAAAAATTTAGAACTTAAGTTCTAGTATTTTTAAATTCAATGAAAGGATTTTGGAATATAATGATGTTGTTTATATTTTAATATAAATTGAAAGAATTGTTTTAAAGAAATTTTGAAAAGAAATAAATTCTGTACTCCCTTCTCTGTCGCTGGAAAATAATTTCGGTGATGAGTGCACGCATTATCGACATTCATTTTCAAGTTTCAAAGTGGGAAGGCCAGTGTAGTAGTTTTACTGTAGATTTGTTTGAAAAACAAATATAAAATTTAAATTGTTTAAATATAATTGGACATATAAATTGTAAATATATACGTTTATCTACTATTTTTTTAAATGATTTGAAATTTAACGCAGTATTTAGTTCGTAAGTTTCCTTTAATTAATAGGTTCAATTATTGTAGGGAAATGGAATATAACTAATTAATAATTATAACCTTTAATTAAAATAAAAGATTAAATGCTAGGTTATAAATGAAATTACAAGAAGGTTGAAATTGTAACCTATAAGACAAATGATATATTTATTGAACATTAAATTAATTAAAATAAATGGGATAAACTTGTATGACTTTCAAGTACATCCTTAAAAGCATATATATATATATATATATATATATATAACTTACCAAATATTAAAAGTTCTAATGTTTAATAAGAAAATGTAATGGATATAATACAAGTAATAAACTTGAGGTAATGAAAGTATTTAATGAAATTCTTTTATAAATAAGAATTTGAAGTTGTAATTGTTGTGAACTTAAGTTATAATTGAAATGTTACTATAATTAAATGTAATAGAAATGTAAGTATTATAAATAAATGATAATAAACTTAAGTAAATGTTGAGGACATTTATAATAAAATAATAATTAGAGAGACGAATATTGTAAGTAAAAGATTTGAACTTAGGAAATGTTGAATACTATGGATAAATGAAAATTTGCAAGAGATAAATGTAAACTAAAAAGATAAATCATTATACGAAAGAAAAGAAATCAAACAACAAATATTATGAAATGAAATTAATTAGAATGAACTTGATCTATTGTTTGAAATTGTTGTTGTTTAGTTTTGGTTGTTTGGGCAAAGATACTTTACAATTGTTTGGATGAATGAATAATCTATTTAGTTTCGTCTAAGACTGTTGAGCAAATGGTGCACTTAGTAGTTTATTTTTTTCATTTTGTACAACTTAAAGTTTTGAACCTGAACAACTATTTGTTTTGGTTGATATGAATGGATAATTGATTTGTTTTGATTTCATATGATGACTGTATGTTGGTTGCATATGGTGGTTCTTTATATTGATTTGTTTATTAGTGGTTGAACAACTTTAAATATTTCATTTTATATAATTATTAACTCTTTTTAGATTATATAAGTGAAATACAGGTTATGGAAGCAATTGCTACTGCTTTTGGTTTCATAATTAAGCGTTGTTTGCCCGACAAATAGGTATGTTCTCGGATTGCAGTTTTCTAGCGTTATTATATATTTTTTCCCGTGTTAGGATATATGTTATTTTGGAAAATATCTTGTATATTGTTATATTTGATATTATAAATTCTCTCGAGCCTCTCCGTACAAAGGAGACTCTGCCGAAATTTTTCGTAAATTTTGGACTTAGGAAAAATTTGAATAATGTTTCCAAACTTTATTAATTTAAGTATAAAAAGATTTAATGGTTATAAATAGATATATCTTATTTAAATTATTAAACTTTGTAAATTTATTTGTTTATAAAATTTATATTTTGAATAAGATGTCTTGACTACTTATTTCTTTCTCTACCCTTCTTTTTACTTTTCGGGGATGAAAAGTTTTGAGTGGAAGAGAGTATAACGACCTGTAATTTTCGATAATTAAATTTTGTCAATTTAATAAGTTTTAGTAATTTAACACGGAAAGAAAATAAACAAATTAGTAATTTAATAAAGAAAGCACTAAAATAAAGGTAATAATATTAATACAAGTTAATAAATAAATAATTTAGTGCAAACCAAATTAAGTGAACCAATTGTAAGATTATAACTGATTGTAATTAATAAATTGGGAAATAAGTTCAAAGTATATTAATCAATGAAATAATACGTAACAAACTGCAATTTGATAAAATCAATGTTAGTGTAAAGTAAAGGAATAGTTGGAAATAGTGTTAATTCTTTTCCTATTATGACAATTTGTTGAATTAAAAGAATGGATAACAAGACTTATCAATTTACGGAATTTAAATTATAATAATTGGATTAATTGCAAATAATTGAAATTAAATATTTAAATATTACGTTAATGGAAATTAATTTAAAAATTCGGAATATCATTTAATAAATCTTGAACCAATGTTGATTTCATCCATTTGATAAGGGTAGGTTAAATAATAGAATGAAAGGTCAAATTAAATGGATTTTTGGAATTTTTGTTTATAATTCCTGAATTTAATGAAATTGAAATTAAAAACTAAAATTGATGAATAAGTCAACATTAAATTGACATCTAAATTTAGTTCAATTAGCATAAATGATTAAGAAATTTAAAAACGATAAAATTTGTCAATTATTGTATTGAAATTCAAATTTTGATTTAATTAATTTATTACTAATTTATTTAATCAATGTGAAAATAGCCATTTTGGCCACTGATTCGGATTTCAACGAAACCAGTTTCATCGGATCCGTAATGATGAATTATTGTAGGATTTCAAGTTTCGTAACATCGGACTTGTCGTTTGATCGTACGAGCTCGAAACGCCTAGAAATCTATTAAATTGAAATCAGTTGAAATCAATTTGATATAACTTGATTTTAGCATAACTTCTTCATACGATGGAATTTGGACTTGAAACCTATTCCCTTGATTTTAAACTATTTAAAAACATCTATTTTGATATATGGGTTGACTTAATTTGGTTCTGGAGTGAGAACGGGCTTTTCGAGCCATTTGTTGTTCAGCTTTCAATCCAAATCAATCCGGTCCATTCTAATTTCAGTCATATATATACCTCGTTATAAACCTTAATTGTTCATCATTGTCATTTGTCTGTACGTACAATTCATTCTGTTCCTCCTCTTCCCCAATGGCAGACAAATTCCCAGAACCCTAAATTCCTATTGCAATTTCATATCAAGCTCAAATCAAAATTTCAAAATCCACAAACTATATCAAATTTTATATGGATTTGAAGCTCTCGACGAGCATATCTCAAATCTGCAATTCATTTTTGGTTTTGAATCACCATTTATCCAGAAATCGAGGTTGAACCTCAATCGTCCATGTTGGGGTTTCGATAGTTTAATGGCGGATCTTCGTCCGAGAGTCAATCGGACGGTACAGTATGGTAGAGTGGAAGGTGCAGCACCCATCTAGGGGACCTCGCTTCACCCAGAGATGCCTGGGTTCGTCGTGGTAGGCCCTTGACTTGGAGGCGGCGCTGGTGAATAGGGGAAGTCACGCGGGGCCGTACAACCATCATCGGAGGCGACTCGGCCTGGGGTAGCGACCAACGACTTCAAATCTAGGCGAACGTGGGTCGGAGGACGGCGGAACGACGGTCAAAGCTTGACCTAGATGCGTTCGGTTTTGTACAGGCGCATGCAAGAAGAACCGTATCTAGATGACATGGCTGTAGTG
Source organism: Allium cepa (assembly GCA_030765085.1). Taxonomy (NCBI): domain Eukaryota; kingdom Viridiplantae; phylum Streptophyta; class Magnoliopsida; order Asparagales; family Amaryllidaceae; genus Allium; species Allium cepa. The sequence continues at coordinate 257,268,760 of CM060929.1, forward strand.
TATGAGTGTTGTTTTATTATTTATTTAGATTTAATTCAAATTTTTATATGTTCTAATACTAATAACTTTTACATATAAGGCCCGTTTCATGTATGGTTTCTTCCGCTAGGTTCGTATTAAAATTCCAGACATTTTGGCTCCAGTTTGGACAGATTCTGAGACCGTTCAAATTTTGGGTTTAAATTGGATTTAAATTCAATTTAAATTCAACAGGTGAGTGTTTTAACCCACTCACTACTTCTAAAATTTCTTATGTTTGTTAAATTGATTTATGATGTGATTAGAAATTTATTTATGACTTTTTAGCATATTTTTAATCATCATCTCAGTTAAATCGAATTTATTTGAATTAAATTGTTATTGAATTTATTATTGCATATAAACTGCCAGTTAAATTGTTATTTAATTTATTATTGTATATAAACTGTCAGTTAAATTGTTATTTAATTTATTATTGAATATAAACTGCCAGTAAATACCAGTTATATATTATCTATTCTATTAATGTTATTGTTTGAATTGGATGACGGTTGTAATAAATGTTTGATGATTAATATTGGATGAATGGATGTTGTGTTTTATATTGTTATAAAATACAAGTTATTATGGATTTTTTTCATTCGGGATTGCAGTTTGAAATGATATAAACCGTATTTATAATTTAAATTACGGATTGAAATGATAAATATCCGTATCACTTGACCACAGGATAGAAAATTATATACAGACATCGCAGTCTATATATAAAAATATTTTGAAATGATTTCTATGGTTTTGTAAAGAAAATATGGGTTATATAAATATGGATTTTAAATGTTATATAAATGTTATTTTATTTTTGAATTTAGTTATGTATAAATTTGTTTTGAAATATAAAATAAGTTAAACAATAAAGTTTGATTGTTTTATGTAATATGTTAAGTATTTGTTTAAATTATATTGTATATAGAGTTTATAATGACTTAAATAAAGTTAAGGTTGGAATATAAATATGAAATTGATTTGAATTAAATTATTTAAGAATTATACTCGAATAAATTTGACTTGAAATTTAAATAAAACTGAGATTTTAAACGGTACGATTTTTATAACTTGATTTTGGTTTAGAGTGATTTAAATGAATAACAAGTTGATTTAAATGAATATATTGATATTGAAATGTTTTATCGAAATTAAAGTGTTGCAAAGTTATGAATTTCAAATTATTATGTTTAAAAGTGTTATAATTTCAAATGTTTGGTATCGTAGTGTATAAATTTGAAATTGCTATGATTTTGGAAAAGGGATATATTTGAAATAAAATGATATTATATTGATTTGGGTTTTAATAAAAATGATATCATATTGATTTAGGTTTTTAAAATGGAAATGATATTGTATTTATATGGGTTTGAAATGGATATTATATTCTGGTTTTAAAAGTATAAACTATTTTGAAAAGACCGCGGTGTTATAATAACATTTGGTTGTTAAAGAGATCGGGATCGGAACTTGTCATTCTCTCTGCCAACTCCGAAAACCTCTTTAACAACCGTGTACGCGGTGGAGATTCCAGAATGAAGTAGGATGGCGGTGGTGTTCCCTTTGAGGTCAATACGTGGACCCGACTCCCGTGAGTTGGCATAAGGTGGCTAAAATAGGAGCTACTGACAGGCTAAGAAGGTAGCACCTTTTATCGGACGCACTCCTTCGATGCCATTCTATTATTTTATGATTGATTTGGGCCCTTTTGATTTTGGGGGTATGGCTCGAGGTGGGCGTTAGTAGCTGCTACGCATTACCACCGGTCCGGAAGCATAATTGGTATATCTACCCTGGCATTGCCTAGTTGTGTCGTGTCACCTACCCTATCGCATCTTGTACGAGTTTGGATTTCTCCCATAGCCCATGGAGTACCCTCTAGTAGCCTCCCGATCAGGAGGTATTATGGTACTAGATGGACTACTGGGACTATACGTGTTAAGGGAAATGTTGGGTCACTCCTTAATGCTATTTAAAAGTAAGTTTATTTTACTATAAACATTATTATAATAGCGAAATATTACTACATAGTAAATAGTTTAACGGATCCTTAAAGATGTGAATCCCGAGCACCTCTTAATTACCGCACTCACATTAGACACTGGATAGGAGATGTCAAATCCCGTGAACATCTCTGACGCCGTTCCACTCATATATTTACCATTGATTTAACTTATATAATGTTTGCGTCAAAAATTGGTCGCAAACCCCAAGTATCATGAAAGCACCAATGTATGAATATAAATCACCGATATTCGAGCACTAGTCACAGATCTAAGCAAACAACAAACAATAATCCAGAAATAATGAACAGACACATAAGATTTATAGTGGTTCAGCTGTCTTTGGCCTACATCCACTTCAAGTAATTATCTTTTATTAATGTTCTTCACTGATTACAGTTGATTACAACAGATTACAATGAAGGGTTTCAAGTATAACAGCAATGGTGAACTGCACAGTTGAATCTGGCAGAGTCACGACGTCGAATAGGCCAAAAGATCCTTTTTCTGCAGGCTCTGGGGCTCTATTTATAGGCGTAGGAGGCTGATATTTCGCTCAAACTTTGGGAGACTCCTTCCGGCACGTGAGTGGGCCCATGCAATCGATCCCAGAAAGTTTCGACTCGATCTGTGATCGATGCGAACCAATTTCGTATCGATCAAGAAATGGTCCAATCGAGCTGAAACTTGGTAGGAACGTTCTTTAGCTTGTACGTAAGCTCCTGTGAAAATTTCATAGCATTTGGACCTGTGGTTTAGGAGATATGATCGATGCAATCTTGTATTCTTTGAAGGCTGTTGATTTTGAATCCATGGTTTCGTGTCTACCCCCTTCGCATCGATCAGAAGCACGTGTGCATAGGATGACGTGGCACGAGTTTCCTGGATTGATCCAATTTTTATGGCGAGTTGATCGAGTCGCATTCGCACCTCGTTCGTTCCCAAGATTGAAGCCTTATTCGTATCGGTTAGTTCATCATGTTCTACATCGCACCGATAGTATTTGCATCATTCGTACATAGGGTTTTGTTCATATCGATCGATTGTGGTTCTGTTCGCATCGATCGACTATCGACACCGATCGATACGAACTAGTTGTTTGCCTGGGGATCGATACGAACTGTGTAGTTTTCAGAGGGATGCGAATAATACCGATGCGTTGAGATGGATTCGAACATATGGAGTGCGAACAACATTTCTCTAAAATGATACGAACTCAATGGATACGAATAACACGACCACGGATCGATTCATATACTTGATCGATTCGAAGACAATCGATTCGAAGTCACTATTTCTTGATGTATTCGAACTTGATGCCGGCTCTCTGATGGATACGAATAGTGTATCTTCATCAACTTGTATCGATCATATCTCTATCATACGAACTCCGGTTGACCTGGAATTTAAAACACGGCCTTTCCTAGCCTTAATCATCGTCCCCAATCGATTCTGCCTTGATTGGAGCTCAGCCAAATTTTAACGACATCGATTGCAGCCTTGTTTTCAATCGATCTTCAATTCTGATATCCATCCTTCCTTGCCAATTTATTGATATTCCAGGCTTGACCAAAAGGTGGGATAACATTTGCCCCCCAAAACATACCTTGTGATAAGAAGGTGTGTTTTGAATAAGTCTGAATTTGATATCCGAAGTCCATAGCCAATTCCATATCCATCCGGACTCGATAATTGAGTCTTAATCCCAACCTTATCTAATGATTAGCAACTGAATCCATGACCTCTCCGGGTCAACATCCGGTTCTGCAACCTCTTCGGGTTCTTTCCAAATGTAATCCACATCTGACGGCCGTGGTCTAATATCCCTGGACGTTGAGTAATGCCATGGCTTAAGTCCTAAGTCGAATCCTGGTCACTCCGGACCCTTGTCGAGTATAGTCCATACCCAACGACCTGAAATAATAATTAATAATACAGGGCCTAAGTCCTAGCCCAAATCCTGGTTTCTTCGGACCCTTCTTGAGCATAGTCCATACTCAACGACCTGAAATAATAACCGATAGTATAGGGCCTAAGTCTTAGGCCGAATCCTGGTAGCTCCGGACCCTTGTCGAGTATAGTCCATACTCGACGACCTAAGTAAGCCGATTTACCACGTTCGAGCAAAGCGACTCATCCCTTGCCATGTATAACCCATACCCGACGACCGTTTACCAAAAACCAGACAAAAATCCAATTAGAATTCAATCCGAAATCCAAACCAAATCAAAAAATCAAAAATCCACATCCAAAATCAAAACCAGCACCCAAACACGAGAACAATCACCCAAACGGAAGTCCAAACCAGAAATCAGGCAGAATCAAGAGTTCCAACCAAACTCCAAAACAAAACCAAAGAAAAGAGTGTCCAATCCAAAAATAAAAAGCATATTTCACAAACCATAGCATCGTGGTTTATCATCAATCAGAGCATGCCTAGGAGACATCTCCATCCCCGTACATGTGTAAATGACTTTGTCATTTGCTAGTAGCTCGCTACTTATATCATAACATCCCAATCAATTGATAACCAATCGATCATCATCCCTGGGCCTCACACCATCATTGTTTGAAGTAGACGGTGGTCGCTCCTGCTCCACCGCTGCATTCCGAGCCCCTGCCTCAATTGTCCATTCCCCACATGCTCCTCAATTATATCCTTCGAATACCGGCAGCTATTGGTATCATGTCCATCCAAATCATGGAAGAGATAGTGCCTTCCTGATGCCCTTTCACGTTCAGAAGGTTCTCTCCTAGTCGGCCTTTGGTAGGGAAGACGATTCCGGGTCTCCATGAAAATTTGATCCAATATTTCATTCAATCCAGTATAGGTGGAGAACTTTGGCTCCCTCCATCGTTTCTTGGCCTTTTCCAAATCGTCATCAAGCTTCCTTTTTCCCTTTCCTTTATCTCTGTCTAAGCCTCCGCTAGATGGTCCTCCATCCTCGGTCGCATTTACCTCCTTTAACTTTAAATCTATACATGCGTCTTCTTGCCGAAGGAATCTTTCAGCTTCGTGAAAGAACCCCCTCCCCCAAGATCCAGTGGTGGATCCCGTATTATAGATACTTTGAAATCTGAATCCTTTCTGACTCTCAATACTGCTGCCATCAAAACCATCGATGGATCCGGCCGATCCACCGAAGCAACCATCGCATTGAACCGAGTTAGAAAAGCTCTAAGTGATTCATCCATCCTTTGCTTCACCGACGTTAGCGTCATTACGTTCTTCGGTCTTTTTATGTGAACCCGAAACTGTTTTAGAAACCTGTCCACCATCTCCGTCCACGTCCTGATAGATCCTTCTTCCAGCTGCCTGAACCATATCGCAGCTATATCCATCAAGTATAGAGGGAAACATCGAGCCATAACTTCTTCCGATGCCCCCAGCACCTCCATGTGTCTGGTGTATCTCATCAAGTGATCGATTGGGTCAGCCATGCCATTGTATACTTCCACGCTAGGTAGCTTGAACTCAGGTGGATTTCGGGCTATCTTGATTTCCCGAGTAACGGACTCTTGTTCACTCCTTCCAGATCTCTATTGGTCAATCCTCCATGCATAGTTCTCCTAATAATCTCAGCTAATCCGGCATTGTCTGTCAAAAGTTTCCCCATGCCCCCGAGGGAATTCTGGTACATATTCTTCGTGTGGCTTATTAGCATTAGCGTTCGCTCTTGCCTGTTGAGCTCCATCCAAAGGTCTTCCAGTGTCAGATCCTACGGGCCTTCCCCCAAGACCTCGTTGATTTCCTTATGGCTCTCTATTCTGTCCTCCATTGGGTTCCGCAACCCTAGCTCCATGTTCCACATTCGCAGTTGCTGTAGTCGGTCCAAGGTTCTGTGTCCCTGCAGCTCTCATCTGTTCAAAGCAAGTCTGCATTATGTCCTTTTGACTCTTTAACAATCTCTTATGTAATGAATCTGCCATAGCTTCTATCTCGTCCCTGGCAATGTAGATAGAAGCTTGTCCTTCTCCAGCTTCGAAGGATGCCTCTTGACTTCCCCCTTGTGGGCTTCTCTCAGCTCTTGGTCTTCTACTTGTCTGTCGACTCATTGTCTTCAAAATCTGAATTCTTCAAGCCTTTCAAATTTGAACTCTGAATCTGGTGTAGAGGGCGCTGAAAGCACCAAAGTGTTTCTGCCAAAAATTGGTCGCAAACCCCAAGTATCATGAAAGCACCAATGTATGAATATAAATCACCGATATTCGAGCACTAATCACAGATCTAAGCAAACAACAAACAACAATCCAGAAATAACGAACAGAAACACAAGATTTATAGTGGTTTGGCTATCTTCGGCCTACATCCACTTCTAGTATTATCTTTTATTGATGTTCTTCGCTGGTTACAGTTGATTACAACGGATTACAATGAAGGGTTTCAAGTATAACAACAATGGTGAAGTGCACAATTGAATCTGGCAGAGTCTGGATGTCAAATAGGCCAAAAGATCCTTTTTCTACAGGCTTTGGGGCTCTATATATAGCCATAAGAGGCTGATATTTTTCTTAAACTTTGGGAGACTCCTTCTGGCACGTGACTGTGCCCACGCGATCGATCCTAGAAAGTTTCAACTCGATCCGTGATCGATACGAACCAATTTCGTATCCATCAAGAAATGGTCCAGTCGAGCTAAAACTTGGCAAGAACATTCTTTAGCTTGTACGTAAGCTCTTGTGAAAATTTTATAGCATTTGGACCTATGGTTTAGGAGATTTGATCGATGCAATCTGGTATTCTTTGAAGGCTGCTGATTTTGATCCGTGGTTTCGTATCCACCCCCTTCACATCGATCAGAAGCATGTGCGCATAGGATGACGTGGCACGAGTTTCCTGGATCAATCCAATTTTTGTGGCGAGTTGATCGTGCCGCATTCGCACCTCGTTCGTTCCCAAGATTGAAGCCTTATTCGTATCGGTCAGTTCATCCTATTCTACTTCGCACCAATAGTATTCACATCGTTCGTTCATAGGGATTCATTCGTATCGGTCGATTGTGGTTCTGTTTGCATCGATCGACTATCGACATCGATCGATACGAACTAGTTGCCGCCTGGGGATCGATACGAACTGTGTAGTTTTCAGAGGGATGTGAATAATACCAATGCGTTGAGATGGATTCGAGCATATGGATTACAAATAAGATTTCTCTGGAGCGATACGAACTCAATGGATACGAATAGCACGACCACTGATCGATTCATACTTGATCGATTCGAAGATGATTGATTCGAAGTCGCTAGTTCTTTATGGATTCGAACTTGATGGCGGCTCTTTGATGGATACGAACTTTGTATCTTCATCAACTTGTATCGAATATATCTCTATCATACGAACTCCGACCTGAAATTTGAAACGCGGCCTTTCCTAGCCTTGATCATCGTCGCTAATCAATTCCGTTTTGATCGGAGCTTTGCCAAATTTTAACGACATCGATTGCAGCCTTATTTCCAATCGATCTTCAATCTTGATATCCATCCTTCCTTGCCAAGTTGTTGAAATTCCAGCCTTGACCAAAAGGTGGGATAACACATAAGATCTTTTAGTTCTGACTCGAGTATTTTGTCTTTGCAATTCGCTCGGGTCAGTTTGAACATTTCAGGATTCGAAGACTTTATTTCTAGAGGACGAAGATTAAGATTCCATTATTATTATTTATTATATTCCACTGCATCACATTGTTCCGCTGCATTGCTATTGATTATTCTCTGCTATGTGTAACTCTGATATCTATTGTATAAGTATAATCGAATACTTTGTAAAACAGCTTCATGAACTGTTTATTTGATTATTATATTTTTTCGTTCCGCTGCAAGATTCTATTTTGTTTTTTTTCTTTCTCTGCTTTTTCTTATTTACCCCATAACAATCCGCCCTTCTTTATGGTTTAAGTCTGACGTGTGTGGTTTATCGTCAATTTAAAGTGTACAAAAAGGCGGGATGTTACAGTTGTTTAAGTCCATATGCAAGTTTTTAGTATATGTTGAAAGTTCCAAGGATATGATTGTTCAATCTCGAGTTTAATAGTGAGTATACAAGTTTAATTGTTCTTCATCATCGTATATCCAAGTTTGCTAAGGTGAATTAGTGATGATTTTCCAAGTAAGTAAAGTTGGATCACCCTATAAGTTTAAAAAAAGTTCCTCATGTTGATCCCTATAGTATTGTCAATCCCTATATTCATGCTAACCCTTAATTTTATACCAATCTTTATGGATACATTGATCCTATTCCCAAAGCCTCACAACCGATCCCTATCTTCAACCTAATCCTACAGAATCCTTCGCTTCACCCACTACTTCACCATCTTCCACCAAAACCTCCAGTACTTCTCTTGTACCTAACAAAATGTCGTCCACTGCACATATACCGATCAGCAAAGGTCCGCAACTCCAAAACCGACCCCTCCACTGCTATATCTTCTTCTTCCTTTCTTGTTCTTCGCCCTGCCGACCTCCTCCAAATCTAATATTTCGCTTCTCCCAAACAGATTCAACAGCTACTCCATCATTGTTCCAAACTTTGGAATCCCCTATCTCATCATATAACCAAAGGTTATAGAGAAAAGAAGGCTTAACTAAATGAGAATTTTTGTATAAATGTGGGCGAGTGTTAGAGGATGTACGAATGAAAGGAGGAAGGGATAAGTTTATGGGATAGGCGAGATTGCAGATGAATTTTAGGTCAAGGTTTGGAGGGTTCGGTTTTGTGAGTGAAGAAGGAGGGTTTGGTTTAGTGTTTGAAGTTAGGAAAGTTGGATAAGTGCAATGAGGAAGGTAAAGGGATGATATGTGTGTGTTTGTGCGAGTTTAAGGGAAGTGGGGTTTGGCCCACGTGTTGGCATTTAAGAGCGAAGAGGGATCGGCAAAAGGTATGCCAATCCCTATAGAAGAGAGCAAAGAGAAAGAGAGAGAGGGATCAGCTAAACACATGCCGATCTCTACAACTATAAAAATGAAAATTTAGTTAAAAAACAATTATAGAGGTTAGGCTTAAACATGCAGGAAAGTTGGCAACGACCCGTGAACATGCAAGCACGACCAGGAGCCAACAGAAAAAACATGTATATGAGCATGCTCGTGTATGACCCAACAGTTCAATTTTTGAAATCGACAAAAATTGAAGTCAAACCTAAAACTTTCAAGTTCAAAGCTGGAACTGATAATAAAAGCTTATTAGTCTCATATAACCGAACTTGTATATGTGTGTGTGTGTCTATATATATATATATATATATATATATATATATATATATCAATTGATGGAATATAGTACTAGATTTATATTAAGGGAAATCAACAAAGCATCATGCAAATTGATAAGACATTCGGCACCTTGAGAAAATGACTTGACAATAGCAACCCCTTAAGGAAGCTAAATGGGTTTCTACTCAACAATTCAAACTTGTTTCGATTCAAAGCACATCATGTAATCACAAGACGTACTTTAGGGGGGAAAGTGTTATTCAGCATTCTATCCCAGCTATATTGAATTAGTTGCACGAGTTAGATCCGACTGCTATCAAGATCGATGGATCCAAAGTGATGATTGCAGGACGCAGAAGTCAAGTACGGATTGCTATATAAAGTCAGAATTGAAGGGATTTGATGGATGTACACTGTTGGATGCTCAAAACATGGAATATGGCTCAATGAATGGAAGTGTTCAGCATAAATTGGCTCATTAGGAGGGATCGACATACTCAATCGAAAGGGGTCAGTAGGCTCTACTGAAGAGGGGTCGGTATGCATCAGAATCCAAGTGCATTCTTGCGTCGCAATCAATGTCTCAAGTTTTACAAGTCTAAAGCATATGAAATTGGGAGGGCAAGGTATATGGACCTTAAGGATCGCAAGTCACAAGGACAAAGTTGGAGGGATCAACAGGTACCCCTTGGAAGGATAGACATAGAGCAGTGCATAAGTTATATTAAACAAAAGATCAAGCAATAACTCGAGTTCCAATGGCCCAAATGACGTGAAAATTGGAGGCTAAATATAATTTAGCATGGAGAAGCCACCATAGGGATCGCTGCCTAAAGATTGACCAATGAAGAAATTGGTACCGATTCCTCCACATTGGGAATTGGGCCTAGCGATCCCTCTTGTGGGCCTATGTGGATTAGAAGGTCCTTCAGATGAAATTTCAAAGAGATTGGTAGTCGCCTTCACATATAAATATTGGCCTAATGGGTCATTTGAGGATTTTTATGCTGCTTATTGCTCTAGACTCTATTGTAATAAAGTGTTTGTTATTCCCTACTGCTGTATTCAGATTTATAAGTGAATAGTAAATGATAATTTTCAAAGTGGATGTAGGCATACAATGCCAAACCACTATAAATCTTTGTGTCTCTGATTATTACTTTTTATCTATTATTAGCTTAATCATCTCCTTAGTTTAATTTTATTTTTCTTCACTTAATTCTCTAAAAAATCTATTATTCTTGGGTGTTTGTGACCAATTTAGTTGCAAACAATGTGTATTACACGATGTTTTGAATTTATGGAATATTTAACTATTGAAGTGATATTGATGTTTTAAATCCATTGTGAGGTTTCCCTTCTTATGTCCATTGTTTAGACTTTTTAATTTTTATCTACCAAGGGTCCACTATAACAAATGAAACTAGTTGTAAACATATTTTGATTTTATTTATAATTGATTTTAGATGTTTAAAATAGTGGGTCATCATACTTGGTATCAGATCTTACTTTTTAGCGACTCCTTGAACATTGGTTAGATTAAAACCAATTAGGATAGTTTAATTCATACCTTAGGTTGGGTTAGAATATAATGAGACAACATTGATTGATAATTAATGCTTTGTGTGTAGGGGCGTTTGTTTAACCACCATTACCTTACCCTAAAATGATGTTTATTTATGACGACCTTTGTATGGAGAATAAATAAAGTGGGAGTGCGATATGACGAACACTTATAGGAAGGGTTAAGTGTTGGTTATAACAACACACCCCCGATGTTAAATTAGTTGAAACCTGACCATAAAAAGATAAAAGCACTTTTATTTATAAGTGAAAAATATTTGTTTGGAAGTTTTATATAGTATACATTTCCAATTTTAAAAATATTTTAGTAAAATGGGAGAAATGTTTATTTTTGGATATAAAGTGATTTGTTAAGAAATGTATTGAGAAATAAAATATTTAATTTGGGAAAATAAAATATTTTTTCGAAGATATTTTTGTAAGAAAGAGTAAATATTATAAAAATATTTTATTTGGAAGAATTTTAGTAAAATGGTTTTTTAATTAGATATTAGAAGTTGAATCCAGTCTTTGAAGAAACATTGCTATATGAGAAACTTCGATTGGTTTAAAATATCCCTTGGAATGTATTTCTATAATGGCATTATGATTTGGAAATGCTTTCTTGAAAGTGGAAATTTTTTATCCTGGGAAAGAAAAATTTTGTTGATAAATATTTTATTTGAGAATGTTCTTATGAAAGGATGTTTTGATTTAAAATACTTTATTTTGAAATAAATGTTTTGTTTGATGAGAACATTTAGCTAAAAAAATTTTAATTTAGGAATGTATCTTAAATAAAGTATACATTAAAATTTATTTTATAGCCTCATTTTTGATTTAGAATACTTTGTAAAAATATTTTATTGAGGGACATTTTGGAAAGAAATATTTTGGTTAATAGATATTTTGAAATATATATTGTAAAGTTTGAGGGTTTAAAAAGATGTCTTGAGGGAAAAAATTATTTTGTTGATAATAAAAATTTAAAATGCTTTTGTTAAAAGTACCTTGTAGAGGAATATCTTGGAGAACCCTTATTTTAAAGAAAAGAATATTTTGTTGAAACGTTCTTTATAGTAAATAATATATGATTTGGGGAAGGTTTATTTTAAAGATACTTTACAGGAAGGTTATTCCTATAAAAAGATGTTTTATTTTAAAGGAAGTAGTTTCTCAAAAGAAATATCTTTTTAGAGTAAAGAATGAGACAAAATATTTATTTGAGAGAATTTCTTTTTATCAATGATTGTATTTGAATTCATAAAACGCTTTGTTTGGAAATCAATTTCAGTTGTAAGGATTTCCACTAAAAGGGTGCTTTGGTAAATGATGTTTTTAAATGAATTTTTTTTGGTTAAGTTCTTTAGTTGAAAAGACCTAATTTGAAAATAGTTTATTTAAGAATATATTTAGGGATGTATTATTAAGAAATGATGAATTATAAAATATCTGGTTTTACAATTCCTTAAGATTAGAATAATTTTATTTGAAAAGTAAATGGTTGAAAAAATAAAATATTTAATTAAATAATAGATTATGTAGGTGTTAGTTAAAAATGCATGTTTATTAAAAAGATGTTGTATCTGGGAACTTTAACCGAGAACTATAAAACTAGTCTTTGTTACATGGGATGTAAGACGATGGGGTAAGATAAGTTTAACGTTTGCCCAACACCCTCTATGGCTAGTGGGATTTATTTTCCCTAATGAGCGGAAGGGATGTCTAGTAATTTCCTTCAATAGATAGAGTTGAGATATGAACTAGGGACTGCCTATTTTGATGTTTGGGACAATGATTGTTTTCGTTGTATTTGTTTACTTTGGTTTAATTGTCCATATTGATCTGTTCTTTTTAAGTTATGTTTGATTCCACCATTTGACTGTTAGTTTAATTATTTTATGCCATGCTTGTTTGAATTATCTTCTCTTGTTCGAATTATGTTGTTGATTGTTTGTTTTACTATAATTGATTTTAATTATTTTGTGTGTTTTCTTGTTTATTTGATGTTCACCTATTAATTTATAGCATGCTTATCTGGATTAATCTCGTTTGCTTATATTGGTTGTTGTTTGACTGTTTGCTATAATTAGCCTGTTTGTTTGATTGGTTGTTGTTTATTTAGTTATTTACTTGTTCACTTGGTTTCTTGTTGCATATTGTATTCGTTTGCATGGTGTTTGATTAAGAAACATGAAGATGTTCAAATGAAGATGAGTAATAATGGTTAGAGGATTTTGTGACTTAAAGCTTGATGGATGCTATTGAGGAATTAAGGATAGGTGGGAAGTTCATTGTATAGATTTTAAAATGTGTATTTCAAAACTTATTTTTTACTTACTTCCATAAATATTTTAAAACAAAGAGTTTCTATTTCGAAGAACGGTTTGGTTTCTTATATAAAACATTGTTTTTTGAAATTGAGCTGGTTTAAAATGATGGAAAACATTTTGAGAAATTGTTTTATAAATGATGTGCATTTTTTGGAAGAAAAACTTTTGTTTTAAAGGGAGATGGAAGCCTTGATTTGAAAATAATTTTTTTTTGCTTTTAAGGTGTAATCAAACGCTCCTTGCTAGCAGGCCCCTCTTTGGTATTTTGGGTGTTTTATTCCAATCATCTGATGGAGAAATCGCTCTGGAAAATAGAATAAGGACGAGTTCGAGGAAGGAAGCTTGTGAGTAGAATGAGGTAGGGTTGAACTATGGAAAATGGTGTTGGATCATAGGTTTTGATTGTTGACAGGACACAACAACTCATGAATCTACGACTACGATATAATCCAGACTCATCGGCTCAATATATGGTTTGCATAGTTATATATTTTAACAAGTGTCATCAAATGAGTATATAAAGTCCAGTTTAGTGCTTTGTTAAAAAAATTCCTCAAGAATCATCATTCATAATCAAATAAACTTGCATGCATATTTTAATTAAAATCAAGTTTCAAAAAATGCATGGAGCATGGCTCGAACTCGAGTCACTAGTTTGGAAGGCAAGTACTCTAGCCAAATGAGCTACTGTAGTTTTTTCCTTAACAATAGAATTCAGTCGACTGAATATAGTCACTCAGTCGATTGAATCTGTTCATTTTAACATATATGTGCATGTTTTTAAATTCAGTCGACAGAATACAGCATGTCAGTCGACTAAATCCTGCAACTGTCGTTTTTTATGAAAAGACACCACTTCTTTGAATAGTTGCCTTCCTCCCCAAGGGTTGCAACCATTGTATTCGCAGAGATGTCTTCACCGACACTTGCAACTCCTTAACTACTATATATATGCATGAATTTCAAGATCAAATCACTTCACTTACTTGCTTATACTTGACCACATTTTCTGTATCAACTACTCTCTTGAATTCATACATTCATTGCTTACGTATCCATTTCCATATTCTTCAAGCAATTTGAAACTTCCTAATCTTCATATACACACAACTACACACATCATACTTGAGGAAATTATTATAGGAAGGGTGTACTACAAGTTCAGATCCGTGTTATTAGAAAACACAAGGTCAAAATAATCTTTTGTATTTGTTGAAGTCCTGTTCTACTGCTTAGGCATGTGAAGTCCTCTTCGGCTGCTGAAGCGAAATCTTGTTCTGCTGCTTAGGTCCTTGTTCGGTTGCTTAGGGGTTGTATAGACTTGTTCCTCCGGGTTAATTGAGGGATGTTATTTTAGTGAAATTCCAGAAGGAGTCTAAGACTGGATGTAGGATGGAGCTCCGAATCAATATAAAAATCCGTGGTGCTATTTTTATTATACTGCTTTTATATTCCACACTATTTACTGTATTGCTGTCATCACTATACTCTGTATTGTCATATATCCATATTACATGATCCATAACACACTTTCATTTGGTATCAGAGCATGGAATTCTATAGATCATCACAACATTATAGAATAATGGCTAGAAAATGATCCGGTGGAAATACAACAGGAAAAATCCCTGTCAAAGCCACTAGTGAGGACTATAAAAAGGTACTTTCTGATTTACAAATTTCAGTAAAAGACAATAATGAATTAGTTAGTGTAAGCAATAAGATTTCAAAGCTTAATTTTATTATTTTAGAAAAGATGAAATCTATTGAACTTGAAAATGAGAAATTGAAAAACGAGAAGTTAAATTTAGAAAATCAACTAGGTATTTTAAAGAATAATTTTATAACTGTTAAAGATTTTCTAGATGAACAAAACACCATATTTGAAAAAAAAAATTCAGAAGAAAATTTTGATTTGAAAAGACAAAATTATTTATTACAATCCTCTTTAGATAATTCAAAATCTCAAAATTTCCTTCTCAAAAATGAAAATTGTACGTTAAAAAACGAGAATTCTGAATTAAATGAGAAAATTGATATTTTGAATAGTAGTAATATTTCTTTTGAAAATAATAATTGTGACTTCAAAGCTAAATTTGATAAAGTTAACACTGAAGTCACAAAATTTAATGAAGGTCAAAACAATTTAAACATGATTTTATCCAGTTCTAGATCTTTACATGATAAAAGTGGTTTAGGATATAATAAAACTAATTGTAGAAATAGTACTAGATACGCTTTCATGTATAGTAAATATGTTGGTGCTAGTACTAGATTATGAGTAAAGTCTAAATCCAATTTTTTATAGAAATTCAAATACAGCTATGACCAATAATGTTTATAAATTCTTTAAAAGTACAAAATCATTGATGGGAAATATAAATAAAAATTATCTAAGTACTTGGGTTCCTGTTAATTGGAAAAATAGAGAAATATACATTGATGATTATTTTGATATGGTAGTTAATAATGAAAATTATATTTATAAAGTTTCAACCACACCCGAATGGGTATGGTTTCCTAAAAATTAGGAAATTATAAGAACCTTGGGTATCACATGTTTTAAATGTTAATTTTTTTTTGATACCTTACATTATAAGTAGTAGTTATTTTGTTTTATATTGCTCTATGTTAAGAACTTATGTGGAATATAATTTATGTCATCATATAAACTCTCTTTTTTGTCGATGACAAAGGGGGAGAAAGATATTGCTCTAACACTATTTGCAGGAATAAACCATGCTAGCACAGATTAAGGGAGAGAAAAGATTAATTATTTACAGGAATATATAGCATAGATTCAGGGGGAGACATCTATAGCACAATTACAGGAATATATTTAGTGAGAGAGATAAGTTCAACAGAGCTTGTCAGAGATTCGTTCGTAGTAAATGAAGTTGTCATCGTCAAAAAGGGGAGAATGTTGGATCATAGGTTTTGATTGTCGACAAGACACAACAATTCACAAATCTGTGACTACGATAATATCCAGACTCATCCGCTCAATATATGGCTTGTATAGTTATATATTTTAACAAGAATCATCAAATGAGTATATAAAGTCCAGTTTAGTGCTTTGTTAGAACCTTTCCTCAAGAATCATCATTCACAATCAAATAAACTTGCATGCATATTTTAATCAAAATCAAGTTATCAAAAAATGCATGGAGCAGGGCTCGAACCCGAGTCACTAGTTTGGAAGGCAAGTACTCTAACCAAAAGAGCTACTGTAATTTTTTGCTTAACAACGGAATTCAGTCGACTGAATACAGTCAGTCGGTCGACTGAATCTATGCATTTTAACATATATGTGCATACTTTTAAATTCAGTCGACTGAATACAGCAGGTCAGTCGACTGAATCCTGCAACTGTCATTTTTTATGAAAAGACACCACTTCTTTGAATAGTTGCCTTCCTCCCCAAGGGTTGCAACCATTGTATTCGCAGAGATGTCTTCACTTGCACTTGCAACTCCTTAACTACTATATATATGCATGAATTTCAAGATCAAATCACTTCACTTACTTGCTTATACTTGAACCACATTTTCTGTATCAACCACTCTTTTGAATTCATACATTTATTGCTTATGGATTCATTTCTATATTCCTTAAGCAATTTGAAACTTCCTAATCTTCATATACACACAACTACACACATTATACTTGAGGAAAATATTATAGGAATAGTGTACTACGAGTGACAAATCCGTGTTATTAAAACACACAAGGTCAAAACAATCTTTTGTATTTGTTGAAGTCATGTTCTGCTGCTCAGGCATGTGAAGTCCTCTTCGGCTGCTGAAGTAAAATCATGTTCTGCTGCTTAGGTCCCTGTTCGGTTGCTCAAGGGTTGTATAGACCTATTCCTCTGGGTTAAGTGAGGGTTGTTGTTTTAGTGAAATTCCAGAAGGAGTCTGGGACTGGATGTAGAACGGAGCTCCGAACCAGTATAAAAATCTCTGGTGTTATTTTTATTATACTACTTTAATATTCCACACTATTTACTGTATTGCTATCATCACTATACTATGTATTATCATATATGCATATTACACGATCCATAGCACATTTTCAAATGGTTCAAGGAAAGAAGCTCATGGGTAGAAGAAGGAAGGGTTCTATCATGGAGTGGAATGAGGAATGGTAATACTAGGGAAAATACAACGAGGAAGGGTTCTATTATGGGAAATGGAAATAAATGGAGCAAAAATGGGCTCGAGGATGCATGTATAGGCATTGTTTACGTTCTGAGTGTTTTGCAATGTGCTCGTAGCGCATGCGTATGCGAGGAAACTTATTTGTGTATTAGGAAGTGTATACCAAAACGAGGAAGGGATCCATGTACCATGGATCAAGGAAGGAATCTACCATGAATTCGAGCACCTGAAATCCAAGATTTTTCCATTAATCTCTGGCAGAAGTATGGCCATACGAGTTATTATATATCCATCACATGTGAGATGTGCAAGGATCAATGTAGTTATGGAACAAGTGGAAAACCAAATCACTTGAAGAATGTAGCTATGATTAGACGCATACTATTTTTGAGGATGTAACCATAAGTGGGTGCATATGATGTTTAAATGATATAGGTATAAGTTGGTACACCGGTTATTATGAGGATGAGACTATGAGGAAGTTATTGGTTGATAGGTTGGTATGGTGATAGTACCACATTATTCTAAGTGTGTGCACTTTATTTTGATGAGCTATGCTAATTATTGATTTATAATCATTTATTTGTAGATGCATGTTTTGGTTAAACTATGTGTTGTTGTAGACTTTTGTGGTCAATTATAGTTGAATCTTGAGATGCATGATATGTGTTAATCTATGATTGAAATAGTTTTGCCCTTTGTTAGTGAAGTGTTATTTTTATTTACTATATTTTAGATTGAAGAAATTTAATTTAGTGTTGTGAACGAATTGTATCGTGTCATGGTCGATGGTGTTATGTGATCATTATACGCTACTTTTATAAGTAGTTAAGCTATGGTTAATGTATTTCCTCACATTTTGTGATTAAACCCGTGATGATGATTTATTGATTATGTAATGACCCAAAGATTTGACGCTGTTAATATTAAATTCATCAAAATGCACTTTTAATTAAAAGATATATTAGGTATTGTGTTTATAACCGTTGTGAAGGTTTTTCCAAGCCGATTAGTTTGATATATTATTTTTTATGGATTTGGATATACGGTTTAAAAGATATTAAATTTATAAGTTTGAAAGATTTGTACCTAGGACCCCTAATTTTCAATATTCTAATTTTGAAAACAAAAGAATGTTTAGTGTAGTTGGTTAAGAGAGTAGATTTCTTTAAGAGAGGTTATGGGTTTAATCATGGCTAACAACAAATTTTTGAATTTTTATAAAAAACTAAGAACAGGATACATATCCATAGAAGGAAACATACGTGTGTGTATGTGTATGTATATATAATTATATATATATATGCTCCTATATGTATTTCTATGTAGTAAATCTGATATAAGGGAAATAAATTTGGTAACCATGAGCCAGTTTAAATTGTATGAAATTATGGGTATATAAAACATGTAAATGTCTATAAATATACGTTTATTCAATGCGATGAAATTATTCTATATATCCTAATTATTGAATATATATATAATTCGTTGAATGTAATTTCCTATATTATGGGAAATAAATTGCGTAGATTAGCAAATAATTGCGAATTGATTGGCATTTTCTTAATTATTGAATACATATATGTGTGTGTATGTTTACGTATGTATGTGCATACATATATACATACATATAGTTGGTTATATAATTGATTCATATTTTGTGGGAAACTAATTGCGTAGACTAATTATGCATTAATGTATATGTAATTTAATCTTTTTTACGCATGGAGATTGATTCCCTATAGATTGGAAATTAATTTTCTACTTGCAAAAGAATTTTTTTAACAAATATTCATAAGTTACTCTCGTCAGATGCGCACATTCAAATTTCATCTATCCATCGTCCCATCTTATAAATAAAGAAGTTTAAGGAGGAAGGAAATTAACTTTTGAGAAGCAATCATTAAGAATTTTTCTACAATCTTCATTCTTTTCTTAATTCAAAACGTGTAGCATCTATTTTAAAATAGTAATTGAAAAAATATGTCAGGGATTCATTCAACAATGCATACATCTGGATTTCGAAAGCGATTTAGGCTATGATGGAAGGACAAAAAATGCTACACTTCATTGATTTGAAATAAATCTTGGTTAATCTTCATTTGGGATGATGCTTCCTTTTCATTTTAGCTCTTAACATCCATATTTACAATTTAAACCCTAAAAATTCCAACATTCACATTTTTCACATACGAACTTTGATTCACATGCAGCTTCTTCCATTGAACTCATGGCGGAATTCTGAACAATTCGGTATAGGCTTTGTTAAGTTTAGAGGTTATTTACAAAAGCGCGTTGGTACGGTTAAATTTTTAATTAATTGAATTTTAAATCATAAAATGTATATCCATTGATGAAAAATCAATTTGTTGATATATGTTGTGTTCTATGGATGACTATTTGGTTATAATAATACCATGGATGTACTATGCCTTATTGGATAATTATTGTTGATTGTAATATTGTTGGATGTTTAATTAATATAAATTCTTTCATTTGGATTGGAAAATAACTAATTTGAATAAAATAGTAATAAAGAGAAAAATAGATAATTGAGTGCTAAATGTGGTTATTTACAAATTTTGGATGGTATTTGTAGGTAAAGATTCTTTAACAAACTTTAATGAAATTAAAGTATGGAATTTAGTTATTATTTTTGAATATTTAGGGAAATTCACAAATAATAACTATAATTATATTTTAAATTGATATTTGGGACGTTTATTATTTATAAAATCGAATTAGACTTTAAATAATAATAATATGAATTTCAGTGAAAGTATTGTTTTGTGTAAATGGCAAATTGATTAATATTTCAGTATTTATGGTAGGAAATACAAGTATTGTTTTGGAAAGTAACAGGCTAAGTGAACCCAGCCCATCTATTAATTATAAAGTAATTATAAAGATGTTTTAAAGAGTAAAACCCAATACTTTCGAAAGGGGTACATTCATTGGTTTAAAAGCTATGTTTTAAGGTAATGTTTTGATACGTTCGAAAAATATATTTTGGTTTCGAAAGGAATAAGTTAAAGAGCTTCGAAAGGTATATACTTATGTTTCGAAAAGAAGTTTTCTATGCTTTCGAAGGAGGTTATCCAGGGATTTCGAAAGTGATGTTTTAAGGTTTCAAAACAAATAACCTAATCTCATTTTAAAGGAAAAATCAAGGCATAAATAAAGAGTTTTGAAATGAAGTTTTTGAAGAAGTTTTCCTTGATCAACAGGTTAAAGGGATTAACCAAGTTTTATATAAAATGATTTCAAGGATAGTTAACCTTAGGTGTTGGTATTATTATGTTTTTGTGATTGCTTCTTCATATTTATTCACATTGTTATAAACCCATAATAGTACTTTGGGAAAGAGCAGAATAACCAGCTAGGTTGACCCAGTAGTGAATATAAGTTAAGGATGCTAAAATATTAACTAAACATAATGGCAGATGCCTATAGGTTCACAGTAAACCCATGAAAACTATGTAAAGGAAAAGATATTGGTAGGGGCCAATAGGTTCGTAGTCAGCCCATGAAAACTATGATTAGATATTGGTAGGGGACAATAAGTTTAAAGTTAGCCCATGAGAACTATATCCGGATTAAGATATTGACAAGGTCAATAGATTCCTAGTCAACCCATAAAAACTAGGATAAGGTGAAGAATATTGGAGTTACCAATAGGTTCGAGGAGAAACTATGAAACAGTAAAGATATTGGCAAGGGCCAATAGGTTCTTAATGATCCCATTAAGACTATGAAATCGGGTAGGAAGTCCATATATATTAGATAGGTTATTGGTAAACCCATGAAAACTAATAGGTTAATTGTGTCCTTAGAAACTATAAATGAGATAGATAGTCAGAATGAATGAGGATGGGTAATTCAGAATTAATTTGCTTGTTTGCATATCATCATATTGTTTTGAATTTTTTTTAACCATTGTGGATGCAGGATCGCAGTATATGGTTTTATAAAGGTTTTAAGATACTAGTGATGGGGAAATCCGTTCTGTTAAGCGGCGTGGTCTCACTGGATATCTAAATGATTGATATGGCAGATTATTATTCGTACCAGGCTTTATGTCTGATGCGAAGTTTTTACATTTCCCTTAAACTCTTGGGTGCTCAATTTAATTTGAGTATTTTGAGGGTTAAGGTTTCCAGGTTTTCTTTTAGACGAATAAAGCTTTCGGAGATGTGAAGGAGGCATGCTAGCTATTTAGAGTTCTTTTTATTCTGTTGTGTTTTAGTTGTAAAGGAAAATTTATTTTATTGCCTTATTATAAACTTCGGTCGACCAAGTGGGCATCTTCATATGTCGCTCTTGCCATATTTTGTATTTATATGTTGTATGAACATGATCTGCATACTGGGATTATGTAATGAATTTAAAATATTTTTAAATGGAATGTGGATTTTGTTTGCTGTTTAATTTTTTTTTCCATATTCATGTGTTTCTGTATATCAATGTATCTAACCTTGCTGTATTTGGTCGTCGAGCATTAATAACTATAGACGACTGCAGCATCCGTAGCTATTACATTTGGATCTTCAAGTAGGAGGATGTTACAAGTCGGTATCATAGCATGAGTTTATGAAACTTAAAAGAAATTTAAACCTAAAAGATTTTTTCAAACATAATCCAATAAATCAGATAATAAGATTGGGTTTGAGTTAACGTTATAGTAACATACTTGTAATTGATATATATATATATATATATATATATATAAGTACATATTCCCCGCTCTCTTAGATCGTTCCTTTGATCTTACTAAGGCTCGTATGCAGATTTACGAGAAAGGAGATATGGAAGCAGGAAACGGAAGAGGACATCTCGGTGGAGGCACTACCACAACTAATGGAAATGCTCAACCCACCACCAAGAGGAACCCGGGTTGACTGCCTAATGCTAATAACCAAAATGCTGATGCCAATGTGGGTGTTGAAAACCCACCAGTAGATATGGGGGCGACATAGCAATTCTTCGTCAATATTGTGCAAGCAGGAGTTGCTGCTGAAGTTGTTGGAAATGTTGGAGGAGTTAATCATGCAGCTCCAGTTGGGAATTATTATGCTAAGTTGAGTAGAGACTACACTAATCTTGGTGGAAAGCCATTCATGGGGATGGAGAATGCTTTGTAAGTTGAGAATTGGTTGTTGCACTGTGAGAGGATATTTGCTGATTTAGGTTTAGATGATGAGCAAACGAGAAGGTTAGCCTCTTGACAGTTGCAAGTGTCAGCGCTTCACTGGTGGAATAGTATTACCATTGGATTTCCCGAGGAGAATTTGACTTGGGCTAATTTTCGAAGGAGCTTTGAGCGAAAGTTTGTGTTTGAATTTGCAAAGTCAGAGCTGATGAGGAAGCTCATGGATCTAGAGCTGGGAGACATGTCGGTTGTTGAGTATGCCACTAAGTTTGATGAGTTGTCTCATTATGGAAATAATATTATAGACACTGTCATTAGAAGGAATGAGAAGTTCATTAGGGGACTGAGGCCCGAGATTGCTAGGGCGACCCTGCCACATCTTCGCAATCTCAGTAATTTAGTTGTGAAGATGGCCATTCACCATATGGAGATGCTCGTGGATTGTGTTGGAGAGCAGCCAGAGGAAATCCTTGGTTCTTAGGGGAAGAAAAGAAAGATCTTTAAGAAGAAGGGAGCCCAGAAGGGAGATGCTGCCAAGAAGGCAAAGGCTGAGTTAGTTTGCTTTAAGCGTGACAAGAGAGGTCATTACGCGAATGAGTAGCGGTCAGGTAATGGGAAGAAGGCTGCAAATAAGAAGAGTGTAAAGTGCTTCAACTGTGCTCAAGTTGGGCATTACAAGAATCAATGTACAGATCTAGTCATCGCAGACAAAGGGAAAGTTTTTGCTATTGGACCAACATCAACTAGGCCTACTGCAGCCGATAAAGTGAAGACTATGATTGAAGGTGCGCTTTTGATTCAGAGTATACCAGTTAGGGCACTTTTTAATACCGGTGCATTGCATTCATTTATTTCTCAGTTTTTGGTTGATAGATTATGCTTAGATCCCACCTACCTTGTTACTTCCTTAAGGGTTGCGAATCTATTAGGAGGGTATGCAACTCTAGGGTTGAGATGTGACCAGTTAGAACTTGATCCGTTAGATCATAAGCTTGTATGCAGCTTGTATGTTATTGATTTCTTAGATTTCAAATCATTTTGGGTATGGATTGGTTAGGTAGGTATGAGGCTAGAATATTTTTCCACGATAAGGAGATATCACTGAGACACCTGATAGTCATAACCGAGTAATATTCTCAGTTGAGAATTCCGACGAGGGTATTAGTGCTTTGCTTAGTGCTATAGAGGTAGGAGATGAGTTAAGTCATGTTCGAATAGCAAGAGAATTTGCAGATGCCTTTGAGCCGGTTATGGAATTACCACCGAAACGAGCAGTTGAGTTTCAGATAGATCTTGTGCCTAAAGCTGAACATATGAATAGACCACCTAGTAGGTTGACACCGATTGAGATGACGGAATTGAAGGTGTAGCTAGTGGATTTTGAAGGAAGGAATTTTATTAGGCCAAGCAGTTCGCCTTAGGGAGTGGTAGCGGTGTTCATAAAGAAACCAGATGGGTCGTTGAGCATGTGTATCGATTATCGTAAGTTGAACGAGAGGATGATCAAGAATAAGTATCCTTTTCCAAGAATAGATGATCTGTTCGATCAGTTGAGTGGAGCTATAGCGTTTTCCTAATTGGATTTGGCGATAGGTTTCCATCAGTTAAAAGTGGTAGAGAACAGTATTCCTTTGACAGCTTATCGGACTAGGTATGGTTCGTATGAGTGGTTAGTGATGCCATTTGGATTAATGAATGCCCTGCTTTCTTCGTGGATTTGATAAACCAAGTTTTTTGAGATTATTAGATGGGTGTGTACTGGTGTTTATAGATGACATTTTAGTATACTCTAAGAATGAAAGAGAGCATGAGGATCATCTTAGAGTGGTGCCTGAGACGTTGAGGCAGAATCAGCTGAAGGCAAAGTTTACCAAGTGTCGGTTTTGAAAGAAGAGGTTAAGTTTCTTAGTCATGTGGTTTCAGAGAAGGGCTTGTCAGTTGATCCAAGTAAGATCGAAGTTATGAATAATTGAAAGAGACCAGAGATGGTGACCGAGATTAGGAATTTTCTTGGACTCGCTGGCTACTACCGGAGATTCATTAAGGATTTCTCACGGATAGCAGCACCTTTGACTAAGATAACCATGAAGGAGGTGAAGTTTGTCTGGTCCGACAAATATGAGGAAGAATACCTTAAGTTAAAGCATTTGTTTACCAATGGACCAGTGCTAGTAGTTCCAGGCCGAAACCAAGGGCTGGTGGTGTATAAGGATGCATTCGGAACTAGATTAGGAGCGGTGTTGATGCAAAAGGGTGAAGTTATTGCCTACGCTTCCTGACAGCTTAGACCGCATGAAGTGAGATATCCTACTCATGATTTGGAGTTGGTTGCGTTGATCTTCGCATTAAAGATTTGGAGACATTATCTCTTAGGGGAGAGATTTGAGCTTTACATGGATCATAGATCTTTAAAATATTTATTCTCTTAGAAGGAGTTAAATATGAGACAGCAGAGGTGGCTGGAGTTTTTGACTACTTATGATTTTGGAATAGAGTATACACCAGGGAAAGGAAATAAGGTAGCGGATGCTCTCTGCAGAAGACATCAAAATGTGGTGATAGCTATAACTACAGAGTGGAAAAATTTAGAAGCTTTGGCCAATTGTGGTGTACAGTTAAGATCGATTGCTAGTTCTGGTCAAAGTACCACCATGTTGTCTTGTTTAGAAGTTCGAACAGTGTTGATCGAAAGGTTTGCTTCTAAGCTGAAGGAGGATCCAGTATTGGCCAAGAGGATTAGAAGGCTTGAGGTTGGAACAAAGATCGATGATATAAAGAATTTTAGTCTTAACCAAAGAGGATGGTCAAGAAAGAAGGGACGGTTGTAAGTTTCGGATATTGAGGACTTGAGGAAAGAAGTTCTTGGGGAATGTCATCGATCCAAGTTTACAATTTATCCTAGAGGGACCTAGATGTATCAAGATATGAAGATGAGCTTATATTGGAAAGGTATGAAGTGGGATGTTAGCTTGTGGATTAGGCAGTGTGCAAACTGTCAATAAGTGAAAACTGAACATCAAAAGTTGAGTGGGTCGCTTCAGCATTTCGAGATTCAAGTTTGGAAATAGGATTAGATATCCATGGATTTTATAGACGGGTTACCAATGTCAAATAGAGGAAATGAAAGTATATGGGTCATAATGGATAAATTGACCAAGAGTGCCCATTTCATTCCAGTTAAGTCAACCAGGACGGCACCTGTATTAGCTAAGTTGTTCATGAAGAACATAGTTAGACTACATGGACTTCCTAATACTATAGTCATTGATAGAGATGCCTTGTTCACTAGTGAATTTTGGAAAGGAAGTGTTGGGTACTAAGCCTAATATAAGTACTACATATCACCCGCGGACAGATGGGAAAACAGAGAGAGTCAACAAGGTTCTTGAGATTTGTTAAGAGCTGGTGTACTAGACTTTGGTGGATCTTGGGAAGATCGCCTACATTTGGTTGAGTTTTCCTATAATAATAGCTATCAAACTAGTATAGGAATGGCGCTTTTTGAGACTTTGTATGGAAGGCTATACAAATCACCAGCATTTTGGTTGGAGACTGGAGACAAACTAGTCTTAGGTCTAGATTTGGTTAGGGAGACGTCGGAGAAGATTGAGTTGATCCGAGAAAGGATGATGGAAGCTCAGTGCAGACAAAAGAGTGACGCAGACAAGAGACGTAAAGACCTAGAATTCTCAATTGGAGATAAGGTTTTCATCACCGATGAAGGGTGCTGTGCGATTTGGAAAGCCAGGGAAGCTAGCCCCGAGATATGTTGGTCCATTCTAGATTATAGACAGGATTGGAAAGTTCGCATACAGAGTAGAGTTTCCTAGAAATATGATAGGTGTCCATAATGTATTTCACGTGTCTCATCTTCGCAAGTATGTGCATGATCCAAAGACTACTAGTCCTCTAACAGGGTTGGTAGATTTGGTAGTAGAGCCTAATTTGACTTTTGTAGACAACCAATTTTGGTTGTAGTGAGAAATAATAAAAGAATAGGGGACAAGACAGTCAGGCTGGTGAAAGTTCAGTGGAACGACAACGAGAAGGACTGTACTTAGGAGATAGAAGACAGGATTCGAGATATTTATCATGATCTGCTTTAAGAGTATGACTATATTAGATTTATATAGATAGTTGCTAGTCAGATATGCTAGTATGGTTATTAGGAGTTGTTATAGATGATTGCTAAGTTTAGTATTTAGTCAGTAACAATCCGAAATTTAACCCATAATAATTAATTTGTTAATTAACTAATGATAAAGTACCTTTGTGAAATTATAAGAATTGAGCCATGAGAGTTGCACCATTTTGTCCGTGGTAATTTTTTGGTCATTTTTCATATATAGAACGTCAGAAACCGAGCTAATATGAACTAGATATGAAATAAACAAAGAAACGAATATATATATATATATATATATGCTAGTTCGTCTAGGAGGTCGACCTAACTCTCACCTAGGTCGATCGGCCGGTTGACCTTGGAGAAGGAGCAGTTGACCTGGCGGTCAACCCACGTCCCTTTTGAGACGGTGAACAAATTTTTGAGGCGGTAAAGTTTTATTACGTCATTTGCATTATTTAAACCAATTTGGTCCATCCACTCATGCATTTGATGGCTCCTACTCAGCTTATGACGTGTTTGCATCCTATTCAATCTCCAAATCCAACGGTCCGAGATCCACTTCTACAGTTATAAATAGACCCCTAAACCTAACATTTTTTCTCATTCTAGATTTTCTCCAATTGAGTTCACCTTTTTAGGAAGGACCCTAAACAGAATAATTTTTCCAAAGGAGAAAATCATTATAAATTAAATTATTTTATAACCCCAAGTGGATCCGGGAAGACCAAAGGAAAAGCTTAGGACCAGTGGTAAGTGATTGTAATTATTTTAAGATTTCTTTAAATAATTTAAAATAATAGGGATTTCAATAGTTGTAGTTTTAATACGATTTTGGAACAGCCTTTTTATTAGTTTTAGATCTATTTTTCAGTCTATTCCCTTTTAGTTATTCTTTTTCAGTTAATTATAATTTATTACTGTTAAGCACAACTTTTTATTTATTTATAGTTTATTTACAGTATTTAAGTTTATTTATTGTTATGTATTGCTTTATTTACATCTTCTTCTAAGTTTTGGATTTTAAGCAAGCATCTATTCTCTTCTTCCCCTTCGCATATGGACTAGAATAAATTAAACGCGAATATGGATTAGATAAGCAAGAATATTGAATGAAGAAAATAAGATGTAAATTATAAAGATTGTAATAAATAATGAATTTAGACTATAATAAATAAATTCGACTGTAATATAAATAGAATTGGACTGAAATTATACCTAGTTATAATATTAATTAGACTGAAATAAAAGAAATTGGCTTAGTTATAACTTAGGATTATAACTAAAAAGAGTAAAACATGAAAGAAGCTTATTTGTCACACTTAGACCTTGGGTTAAGTAATAAGCATGATTATAACATAGGTTATAATAAGAAAAAGAACACAATAAGGCTTATTCCAATACTTAGGATAAATTAATAAGCAAAAATATCAAGAATAATAGTAAAGACTTATTCAAATAATTTATCTAAGTTAATAACCAAAGATAAAAGTAGGATCTGTACCGAGAGCATTTCCCTTATACTATTTAGGTTAGATAGGCGATCAAAAGTAAAAGTGAAAGATCCGTACCGACAGCATTTTCCTTATGATGTTTAGGGTAGATAGGCCATCAAAAGTTAAAAAGGAAGATCAGTACCTGCAACATTTCCCTTATGTTGTTTAGGGTAGAAAGGCGATCAAAAGTTAAAGAGGAAGATCCATATCGGCGGCATTTCCCTTATGCTATTTTGGGTAGATAGGCGATCAAAAGTTAAAGAGGAAGATCCGTACCGGCAGTATTTCCCTTATGCTGTTTAGGGTAGATAGGCGATCAAAAGTTAAAGATGAAGATCTATACGGGCAGTATTTCCCTTATGCT
Organism: Allium cepa; assembly: GCA_030765085.1. Classification (NCBI taxonomy): domain Eukaryota; kingdom Viridiplantae; phylum Streptophyta; class Magnoliopsida; order Asparagales; family Amaryllidaceae; genus Allium; species Allium cepa. The sequence goes on from CM060929.1 coordinate 257,297,181, forward strand.
GTTTAGGGTAGATACGCTATCAATAGTTAGAAGTCCAAATCATGGGGATTTGGACAAGGGGCACAACTAGATTTTGTTTAATAGGGACCAGTACAAAGAACATCCCCTGTTATTTCTACGGACATGGTGATCTCATATTAGCCTGAAGGGAGAGGAGGGCATGCTTATGATGTCTAGGGTAAATAAAAGGCCAAAAGAGGGAGCAATAGATAGTGCAAACCAACGGTGACCGAGCATGCGGCGCCGATTAAGGGAGATAAGTCGTTATTGAGTTCTAAAGTGCTTAGTAGGTGTCTTCCGTAAACACTGATGTCTTCTGTTTTAGGACCATACGGTCCGATCCACAGTAGACACATTAGTAGGAGGCTGATCAAAGGGTACAATTAGGACTTCAACCTAATTAAAGTATGAATGGAAATTCAGCCTAATCAAAGTAACTAGCTAGGACAAGTGCAAACAATCAAAGTTAAACTTATCTTATATGTGCAATAGTTTAACTCGTATTTATTTTCGATTTTATGTCTTTCCTATTTCCTTTGTTTCCTTTTTATAGACTAGAACTTTTGTAGAGCCAATTACTTTTGTCTTGCTTAAAGACTCTAGTAGTTACTATCATTCACCAGACTTTTAGTCTGACCCACTCCTCTATTTTTTTTCCTTTTCCCCCATAGGTAATCAAGGGAGAGGACATTAGGTTGCAGTCGCTCGGAGGCTTCTTGGAAGAGATTTCTACCATGTATTTATTCTATTCTATCTTTATCTCTTTCTGTGTACTGGTTTATTATGAGGGATATTATGTACTCTAATTTTTGAGACTATAACTTTTTATTTCATGAGACATATTGGGTTTTGAGACATGTGTGTTGTATTTGGTATTTGACTTATTTGGTTTATGAAGCAATAATGAGATTTTGTTTTGAATAAGTTATATCTTTAAGTTTTTCGTTGTTTTTACCTAATTTTGTCTTGTGAATCTTAGTCTCTATTAACTTTAGTTATACCTACAATGTACCATGTGTTTTAATGTGTCCATTTGGGTATATTAAGGGGTATGAGGTGTTCACTTGGTATTAGGGCCTAAAGTTACAGGATTCCTGAAATTTTATTTTTAAAAGTAAAGTATTTTCCAAAATAAATTGTTTTAAAAGTATTCAGAAAAGAACTCTTAGGATTTTTTTTAAATATAAAAGAGTTTTTATAAAAATCCCCTCATAAGTCCAGGTCAATCTCCCTTTAACCCTTCCCTAAACTATCTTTTCTTTTCATAGAATGGTCGATGCCTCGAACCTTCCCGAGGGCATTCCTGTCCCGGCCTAGTTTCGTAGGTATTTGCATGCCACAACTCCAGGGGTGCATGGGCCAGTGTCCAATCCTGCACCAGCAGGTGGGAACCCCATCAATCCACATGCCGCCATCAATTTCTCTAAGCTTTGTAAGGAGTTTGCGAGTTTAGGTGGAAAGACTTTTTCTAGTAAGGAAACTTTTATGGAGGCAAGAGATTGGATTAGAGACACAAAGAGGATATTCAGACTATTGGGGTTGGATGATCAGCAGCGAGTTCAGCTAGCATCTTGGCAGCTGAAAGAAGAGGCGTCTTATTAGTCAGAGGTGATCGAGTTGGAGGGTAGAAATGTTACTTGGGATGGATTCCGAGAGCGATTTGATAGGAAGTTTCTGTCTCAAGCAGAAGAGAGTGTACGGCTAGAGAGATTCATCAATTTGAAGCATGGGGGTTTGGCTGTTACGGAATATATCAATCAATTCAATGAGCTATCGCGGTTTGTTATGGAATTGGTGAACACGCCGCATAAGAAAGCTATGAAGTTTGCGAAGGAATTGAATCAACCCCTTCACGGATTATTGTTGACTCATGTACCAATGGGAGCTACTTATGAGTCTTTAGTCGAGATGGTGCTTATGTTGGATGCGGTCAAGGAAGGGGAGTCTAAAGAAGTCGTTAAGTCTGAAGGTTCTAAGAAGAGAGGGGAAGGACCTCAAAACAGATCAAGAAAAAAATAGTGCAAGAGTTGTGGGATGATGGGTCATTATGCAAAAGACAGTAGAAAGGCAGCAATGAAGGGGAAGTGTTTCAATTGTGGACATCCTAGTTACTTTAGTAAAGATTGTCGCCAGAAGATGGGGCAGGAAGCAGGTGCACCAGTGGCACAGATTCAGGCTTTGGAGTTAGCAGTTGTCAGTAACAGACCGGACGTGGTAGTAAAATTTGATTCCTATTTCTGATTTCCCCCTTTCGAATTCTTTTAAATTCCTGAGTATCGCACTCTTTTATTTCTAGTTCTCTTGTGAATTGTTTTCACTTTGACATTTCTTTAATAGTAGACCCCATTGTTGTTTCAAATACCATAGGAGGATCGGCACACTTGTCTAGTTTGTAGGGGTTTGAAATTTTTTATCCTAAGCATAGGATTTGATTTGACACCTATGTATTGGGATTCACAGGGTATGGGATGATTTTGCTAATGGATTGGGATCCTCTTGTAAAGCAATATTGGACTACGAGAGGAGAGTCGTTAGATTAGAGACATGCAGCAGCAGGACTCTCGAGGTTTCTTGCAATCCGCAAGGGTCAGTTATGTTGAGCTTCCTTTATTCCCTCGATTCATCATCAACAAGAGTTAAATTCAGTTCCTAACGTCGGAGATTTTCCAGACGTCTTCAAGGAGGTTAGGGGACTAACTTCTAGGAGAGATGATCTTTTTGACCAGTTAGTTGGCTCTTCAGTATTCTCTCAACTTGATTTAGCCACTGGATTTCGTCGGCTTAGGGTCACTAATGATAAGGCCACATGTAGATAATTGTAGAAATTATAATTGTTTCATATAAGTGGATTTAATGGTAGTGCCTTAGAGTAAAAATATAAGCATCAAAGAGGAATAGGAGTAAAAGACTTCAGGAAAGGTACTCCTAGGGTAGTAGTTTGGAAAATCCACTTTATGTCTAACCCAATAAAATGAAATTATTAAAATTGAAAAGAAGAATTGTTAATATTTAAAAAAAAGTAAATATTAGGTTTTTGGGAATATGATAAAAAGATAAGATTAGTTTTTATACAATGTAAACTTTGAAATTCTTTTTGAAGAATTATAGAGCGTATATAGCTCGTTAGTTTCTTTGTAAGTAAACAAAGTTTTTAAATATAAAAACCTAGAATGTGTTAAGTATTAAAAATGTTGATTACAACATTTATTGTTGTAATAGATGTTTTCGTGAAAATGAAAGGAGCATAGACAGTAACGCTATCATTATGGTAGGTGACTCCCGAAAGAAATGTTTTTACATAATATGTAAGGTTTATTAATATTTACTTTTAATTAAATACATACACTAGTGTTTTTTTGGGTTGTAGTAATGGTGTTTTATGTAACATCCGTTTTAGCCCAAATAAAAAGGAATTTTCTAAGTATAGAAACAAAATGATTTGTAAAGCGCACTTATTATTAATAAGTATAAGGAAGTGTTTTTGAAGTTATGGAAATATTAAAACAGTTTTGAAGATGAGTTTTCTGAAAGGAAAATGTGTAAGTTAGATATTAGAAAATACTTATCATGGAAGAATATAATTTAAACATATTTTAATCTATTGGAATGAAAAGAATAATGGTATGATTTTCTATGAAATCGATAAAAATGTTTTGTGCAAGTTACAAGGAATACATGAAAGAGATAACAAGGTATGAAAAGCACCATATTTTGTATAGCCTATTTCGAAAAATATAAAATAAGATCCTTTTAATTTCGTGTAAACATGAAATTCTCTTTTAAAAGGTTCATAGAAGATTTTAGCGTTAATTACTTCTCATAAGAGAAAGTAGTTCCAATACATTAAGATATGAGACTGTTGGGTGTAATAAGAAGCTGTTTTGAAAACACATAAAGGATATTTTAAACATATTTCAAAAGAAAATGGTTTGGTGAGAAAGTAAATAAGTTTTTGAAATGAAAAACTTAATAAAATAAATAGAGATATAAGTTTTAGACTTAAAAATTTGGAAGTTTTTCCCTCTAGGTTTGGGAAGTAATATTAAGTGACCAAGTATTTTTGAAATTAAAAGAAATTGAAAAGATAACACTTTTAAAGACAAAGATTTTGGAATTTGATGTTTTAATTTTTTTTAGAAACCTTAGTTTTTAAAACAAGGTGATAAATACCAAATCAAACTCTTAAATATGGAGTAGATAAGAACCATTTCCTAAGGAGTGACGGAAAAAGTGTAAGATTATAGAGAAGACAACAGTAACTACTTTTGGGAAGTAATAATGGAAGTTTCTGTAAAGTGCATAGGACACTAGTGAGAACCTAGGAATGTTGGTTCATGTGTGTTAACTAAAGAAAAATGATTAGTGATATTAATAAGATGGTACGACACATGTAGGTGAGGTTGTGTATTCTCCTTTTTTAGGAACTTGGAAGAAGCATCTTTCTTTAGTAGAATTCATATGGTAGTAGTTTTCAAGCTAGCTTTGGAGTGGCTCCTTTTGAAGCACTTTTTGGAACGGTCGTGTAAGACGTCTTCATGTTGGTTGGAGTCGACGGAAATGTTGCTTCTTGGTTCCGACATGGTTAGAGAGATTTCGGAGAAGACTAATTTGATTAGGAGAAAATTCGTATCTCATATCCATGTCTCTTTGATAATAGGTTTTATAATTTCCTTTTCCATCCTTAGCTTTGAATAGGTTCTTTCCTTTATTATCCTTGGGAGGGTAGAACTTAGGATTTGACTTATGGATGGTAGGATTTGATGTAAACATGTTAATAGAACATGTTATGAATGATGTATGCTAGTGATTGCAAATGTTTGCTAGTGGATGCTAATGGACGCATATAGGTACACCAGGCACTATTATTCTTTAGTGATTGGCCTAATTAGGACACTAGAGCATATGCATATGGATATGTGCGCATTTTATTCTATTTTCCATGGTTGCTATAAATGGATGATTTTTACATGGTTGTTGCATTTGGATGATGTTTGTAGCATGCATATAAAATTATCAGTTATCGTTAGGAAATTTTTGCATTCATTTGGATATATGGCACGGACATTATTGTATAAAAGGAGGTCAACTGACTCAGTAGACAACCTAATCTTTTGCATTAGTTAAGGACATTCACACTATACTAATTGCATAAGTACCATAAATTGCATTAGAAAACTTAAGGACAATGGATGAATGGTTGACGATTGAGTAGTTGGTTGTAGAATTGGATGAAAACATTTAGTACATTCTTTATCCTTAGAGATTTCAAGGATGAAATCCCTTAAGGAGGGGAGGATATTACAACCCAAAATTTAAACCATAATAATTAATTCGTTAATTAATTAAATGATAAAATAAATTTGTTAAATTATCAAAATTGAGCCATGGAACTTGCACCATTGTGTCTGTGGTAATTTTCTGATTAATTTCCATATATAGAATGTCAAAAACCGAGCTAATATGAATGAGATATGAAATAAACAAAGAAAACGAAAAAAATAAGGGACTAGGTTGACCAGGAGGTCGACCTAACCATCACCTAGGCCGATCAGCCAGTCAACCTAGGGGAAGAAGCGGTCGACCCGTGTCCCTTTTGAGGCGGTGAACAAATTTTTGAGGCGGTGAAGTTTTATTACGTCATTTGCATTATTTAAACCAATCCAGTCCTTCCACTCATGCATCTGATGGCTCCTATTCAGCTTATGACGTGGTTGCACCCTATTCCATCTCCAAATCCAACAGTCTGAGATCCACTTCTACACCTATAAATAGACCCTAGACCTAACACTTTTTCTCATTCTAGATTTTCTCCAATTGGGTTCACCTTTCTAGGAAGGTCCCTAAACGGAATAATTTTTCCAAAGGAGAAAATCGTTATAAATTAAATTATTTTACAACTCCAAGTGGATCCGAAAAGACCAAAGAAAAAGCTTAGGACCAGAGGTGAGTGATTGTAATTATTTTAAGATTTATTTAACTAATTTAAAATAATAGAGTTTCCAATACTTGTAGTTTTACTACGATTTTGGAATAGCCTTTTTGTCAGTTTTAGATAGATTATTCAGTCTATTCCCTTTTAGTTATTCTTTTTCAGTTAATTATAACTTATTACTGTTAAGCATAGCTTTTTATTTATTTATAGTTTGTTTACAATGTTTAAGTTTATTTACTGTTATTTATTGCTTTATGTACATCTTCTTCTACATTTGTATTTTATGCAAGCGTCTATTCTCTTTTTCTCCTTTTTTTTGTGTATGGATTAGAATAAATTAAACACGAATATGGATTAGATAAGTGGAATATTAAATGAAGAAAATAAGATGTAAATTATAAAGGCTGTAATAAATAATGAAATTGGGCGGTAATAAATAAATTGGACTGTAATATAAATGGAACTGGACTGAAATTATGCCTAGTTATGACATTAATTGGACTGAATTAAAAGAAATTGGCCTAGTTATAACTTAGGATAATAACTAAAAAGAGTAAAAGATGTAAGAAGCTTATTTTTCACACTTAGACCTTTTGTTAAGTAATAAGCATGATTATAACGTAGGTTATAGTAAGAAAAAGAATAGAATGAGGCTTATTTCAAGACTTAGGATAAATTAATAAGCAAAAATAGCAAGAATAATAGTAAAGACTTAATCAAATAATTTACCTAAGTTAATAAGCAAAGATAGAAGTAGGATCTGTACCTGTAGCATTTTCCTTAAGCTATTTAGGGAAGAGAGGCGATCAAAAGTTAAAGAGGAAGATCCATACTGGCAACATTTTCCTTATGTTGTTTGGGTAGATAGGCGATCAAAAGTCAAAGAGAAAGATCTGTACCGGTAGCATTTCCCTTATGTTGTTTAGGGTAGATAGGCGATCAAAAGATAAAGAGGTAGATCTATGTTTATAGCATTTCCATTATGCTATTTAGGGTAGATAACGATCAAATGTTAAAGAGGAAGATCCGTACCGACTGCATTTCCCTTATACTATTTAGGGTAGATAGGCGATCAATAATTAGAAGTCCGAATCATGGGGATTTGGACAAGGGATGCAATTAGATTTTGTTTAACAAGGACCAATACTGATAGCATCCCCTATTATTTCTATGCACAGGTGATCTCGCGTTATCCTGAAGTGGAATGAGGGCAAGCTTATGTTGTCTAGGGTAAGAAAAGGTCAAAAAAGAGAGAAATAGATAGCGCGAACTGACGATAACCGAGCGTGCGACATTGATTAGGAGAGATAAGTCATTATTGAGTTCCAAAGCACTTAGTAGGTGTCTTCCGTAGACACTGGTGTCTTCTTTTTAGGGACCATAGAGTCCGATCCGCAGTAGACACATTAGTAGGAGGCCGATCAAAGGGTTGAATTAGGACTTCAACCTAATTAAAGTAGGATTGAGAATTCAACCTAATCAAAGTAGCAGCTAGGACAAGTGCAAACAATCAGAGTTAAACTTATCTTATTTGTGCAATAGCTTAAATCGTATTTATTTTCGGTTTTATCTCTTTCCTATTTTCTTTGTTTCCTTTTTATATACTAGAACTGTTGTAGAGCTTATTACTTTTATCTTGCGTAAAGACTGTAGTAGTTACTATCATTTACCATACTTTTAGTCACACCCACTCCTCCATTTTCCCTTTTTTCCCTTCATAGGCAATCAAGGGAGAGGACATTAGGTTGTGGTTGCTCGGAGGCTTCTTGGAGGAGATTTCTACCATGCATTTCTTTTATTCTTGCTTTAGCTCTTTTTGTGTACTGGTTTATTATGAAGGATATTATGTACTCTGATTTTTGAGACTATGAGTTTTTATTTCATGAGACATATTGGGTTTTGAGACATATATGTTGTATTTGGTATTTGACTTATTTGGTTTATGAAGCAATAATGAGACTTTGTTTTAAATGAGTTATATGTTTAGGTTTTCCGCTGTTTTTACCTATTTTTGTCTTGTGAATCTTAGTCTCTGTTAACTTTAGTTATACCTACAACGCACCATGCCTTTTAGTGTACCATTTTGGGTATATTAAAGGGTGTGGAGTATTTCATAGTCCTTACTAAATTTTGAGGATGAAATTATACAAGGAGAGAACCTGTAACATCCTTAATTTTTTATAACATTATTCAGGATATTTAATTAGATAAGTTAAATAGAATAATGTAACTGTTAGAGTGATAAGGAGATTAAGATTTGAATAAACCATAAGAAGGTCGTGCTTAGAGTTATTTAAATGGGCTTAAAAGAGTTTATAAGCTAATTAATTTACATAAGGCCTTATTAGTGAATAGCCGCACCTATTATTCACGTACCTTTTCATTTCTCACATCCATTCTTTATTTTCACAAACTCAAATCAAAAGCCTAAAATAGAATCCGACCATTACAAAGAAGAAAAATGGTAAAAACTTATTCAAGACTAAGGATTAGAGCTAAAGGATTTATTCAACAACAAATCTCAAAGTCCTTATCATATACAAGGTGAATAATAATTTTATACCATCTCTATTTTATTCTATGATTATACGTTTGCAGGTTTAACATTAAACTCGTTTTTTTGATGTTTTGAATGATGTTCTGCTTGAACTGTTATATGTTGATTTAAATCAATTTATTTACATATGAATTTACATGGTTTTAAGGCAAAATCGATATGATTTTAAAATGCCATGGAAAAATTATTTGTTATGTAAAACACGATTTTGGAGATGGGTTTCAATTTTTATAGTTTTCCTAGCCGTGGAAAACTTATTATGAATTTTCAAAGGAAAATATGATAAATATGAGTTTGAATTAATATCGTTTTTTTAGAAAGAATTTGGGTCTGAAATTTTAATATGTCAGATAACATGATGAAAGAGAATATCTATGATTTTTGAGAATTTTCCTAATTGATTTGCTATGGAAAATAAAATATGTTAAAAGGATTTATTGGCAACATTGGTTATTCTTAATGGAATGGCTTAAACGTTAATTTTTCCTTGATTTAGATCTAATAAATGTGATAGTTATTTTTGTAAAGGATTTGAAAAGTTTTAAGGTAACCAATCAAAAGATTACAAATAGACGGGTTAGTTATAGAGCAATTACTAAAATTAGCATGATTTCGGCCTTTATTCAGAAAAGTAGGTTCCGCCTCCTTTAGTAGTGCCTTTCGACTCCAATGCTTCCACTTCGAATCCGTCCAAATTTATCCAGCTGAAACCCACCTAGTCGAAACTAATATATAAGGTATCACTTAGATGGTACGTAGTGGATTGGAGGAAAGGCGGAAGCCATGGTGTCGAAAGCAATGCTTCCGATGGGGTCGGAACCTTAATTTTGTTTTCAAATATTAAGTGCTTTCTTTGTTTTACTTAAAGCTTTTGACATAGTCGAAACCTATGTTTTCGAAAGGGGTTTTTCTAAATAGCTTTCGAAGGAGGTTTCCATACTATGTTTTAAAGTAGGAGCTTTTAGATTAGTTCCTTTATTCTTAAATAATACTTTCGATGATGATGGTTCCGACCTAGTCGAAACCTCACTGCCGTTTATGTGCCTTTCGAGTGTATTGAAGTCATCAATGCTTTCGAAGGGTGCCTTTGTTTTAAACTTATACTAAGTCACTTCTAAAATGCTTTCGAAAGGGTTCAGGGGTTTCGAAGGCAATGGTGTCGAAAGGGGGTTTCGATGCTATCCTTCAAAGTTTTACTCAAAGGTTTTGAGATTTCGAATAGATGGTTCCAACACCCTCAAAATTTCCCCAAATAATTTTATTAAAGGTTTCGAAAGAGATACTTTCGTATGTAACCACTTTTACCCAAAAAATGTTTTTAAAAGTAAAACCCAATACTTTCGAAAGGGGTACTTTCTTTGGTTTCGAAGCTATGTTTTAAAGCAATGTTTTGATACATTCGAAAGGTATATTTTGGTTTCGAAAGGAATAAGTTAAAGAGCTTCGAAAGATATATACATAATGTTTCAAAAAGAAGGTTTCTACGGTTTTGAAGGAGGTTTATACAGAGGTTTCAAAGTGATGTTTTAAGGTTTCAAAATGAATAGCCCAATCTCATTTTAAAGGAAAAACCATGACATAAATAAAGAGTTTTGAAATGAAGTTTTTGAAGAAGTTTTCCTTGATTAATAAGTTAAAGGGATTAACCAAGTTTTATATAAAAAAAATTCAAGGATATTTAACCACAGGTGTTAGTATTATTATGTTGTTATGATTGCTTCTTCGTATACTTATTCATGTTATGAACCCATGACGGTACTTTGGAGAAGGGAAGAATAACCAGCTAGGTTGACCCAGTAATGAATATAGGTTAAGGATGCTAAAATATTAACTAAAGATATTGGCAGGGGCCAATAGGTTCATAGTAGGCTCATGAAAACTGTGTAAAGGAAAGATATTGGCCGGGGCCAATAGGTTCATGGTCAGCACATGAAAACTATGATTTGATATTGCAGCGGCCAATAGGTTTGTAGTTAGCCTATAAAAACTACACCTGGGTTAAGATATTGACAGAAGTCAATGGGTTCCTAGTCAACCCATGAAAACTAGGATAAGGTGAAGGATATTGGAGTTACCAATAGGCTCGAGGAGAACCCATGAAACAACAAAGATATTGGCAGGGGCCAATAGGTTCTTAATGATCCCATGAAAACTATGAAATCGGGCAGGGAGTCCATATATATTAAACAGGTTATTAGTAATCCCATGAAAACTAGGTTAATTATGACCCTAGAAACTGTAAATGAGATAGATAGTCAGAATGAACGAGGACGGGTAATCCAAAATTAATTTACTTGTTTGCATATCATCATATTGGTTTTAACCATTATGGATGCAGTAGTATAATATATGGTTTTATAAAGATTTTAGGATACCAGTGAGGGGAAAACCTTTTATGGTAAGAAGCGTGGTCTCACTAGATATCTAAATGATTGAGATGGTAGATTATTTTTCATACCAGGCTTTATATCTGACTCAAAGTTTTTTTCCCCTTAAACTCTCGGGTGCTAAATTTAATTTGAGTTGTTTGAGGGTTAAAGTTTCCAGGTTTTCTTTTAGACAAACAAAGCATTCGGAGTTAGAGTTCTTTTTATTCTGATGTGTTTTGGTTGTAAAGGAAAATCTGTTTTATTGCCTTATTATATACTCTTATCAACCAAGAGGGCATCTTCGTATGTCGCTCTTGGTATATTTTGCATTAATTATATGTTGTCTGAACATGGTCTACGTACTAGGATTATGTAACGAATTTGAAATAATTTGAAATGGAATGTGAAATTTGTTTTCTGTTTAATTTTTTTCCATATTCATGTGTTTTGTATATCAATGTATCTAACATTGCCGTGTTTGGTCACTGAGAATTAATAACTATAGATGACTACAGCATCCATAGTCGTTAGTTTTGGGCTTCCTAGTAGGGGGATGTTACATTATTATACAGTAAAGGATTAATGTATTGAAATATATGGAATATTTAAGTGTTGAAATGATATTGATGTTAAATTGTATGGTGAGTTTTCCCTTCTCATGTCCATCGTTTTAGAATTTTTAATTTTTATGTACCTATGGTCCGCTGTTTTTAATAACCGAAATTACTTGTAAATATATTTTGATGTTGTATATAATTTATTTTAGATTTAAAAATAGTGGGTCATCATGGCAGCACTAGAAAAACTACAAGATGGACCTAGCAATTCAAAAACTAAAATATCAATTTGATCAGTTTACCTAAGGTTCAACTTATTTGATGTCCTTAGATGTTAAGGATGACCAAATGCATTTTTGTAAAGAGTGTGTTATAGCCCCGTAGTAAGGGTTTACTTCTGAATTGTACGACCATTTAGAAAGGAAAGTGAATGTACGAGAGTTGATGTAACTTAGGCACAGTTGGGATGATGAGATTGAATGGTCACCTTTGCTTCATGTAGAGACATTGGAAAAGAGAACTGTATAAAATACTAAAAGATATATAATATGGAACGATAAATGTGATTTCTATTCCTATGTGTTTTCATATTGAAATTTTTTTCTGTGAAAGTTATTTCTTCGAGTTTAACATATTTGATCTAAAGCTTTAACTCTAAATTAGTTATAGTGTATGAAATGAAATTTCGTAATAAGTGGTTGAACTTTGCTGAATATTTCGTAAGCTATTATAGTAATGGTAGAAATAGTGGGAGCATGCCATTGACTAAATTTTTAGCCAACCTCGAATATGTGTACATGAGTGTATGGTAGCAAGGATGGGCAGCTAATATCTCGATTAAAAGTTGGTAAATGAAGCGATTCTAATATGCAAAAAAGTAAAGAGACCAAGACTTAGAGTGATTCAACCCAAAGTGGTGTACATTTACAACGAGGAGCCTTTTATTATACCCTTTGATTACAATAGCCTAAATTACAGGACGGAATTGCTAAAAATACAAAGGTATCCTCTTTTTAGGCTAATGTTTTTCAACACTTGCGAAATTGCACTACATGATGTATTTAGTGGCTAAACTTATATTTGGATGGTTGAGATTGGTCTGGTCAAGCCCAGGAAATTCTTTGGGCCGATATAGGTGAAATACGGTTGATGGTCATGCCAGCTATAATACTAGTAGTTTGTAGGGCATGGATGTAGATAGTTGGCATGCTAAACCATGGAAATGCCTTCAAAATACAATAGACAATGCGGGAATAGGAGGTGGTTGTAGCATATGTACTAGGGTGTCAGCTAAGTTAACGGAGGGGTTGCTGCACAGCAATGCCTTTGTCCGATGAGCCACAGTAATGAATGCCAGCCTTTTGGGAAATTGCACAGGCGTGGCGTCTCTTAAACCAAGGGGTTTGATGCTTGTAGATATGGTTAAAGGAAGCTAAGGTATTCTAGTAGGTTGTGATAGAACAATATACAGATGATGGCGAACGAGGAGGTCATTTAGATAACATGTTGGCTAGCTATGCTTACCACCGAAGGACCCCGATTTCTCAGAATAATCTGCCTTAACATTGTCGACCACTACCCAATAAGGGGGAGATCGACCATCGATCTTGTCAATGTGGATAGGGTATATCATAAATGAGCTTGCTCGCGCTTAGGGCTGTTAATTTTGTACGAAGTTCGATGTCCTTTCTAGTCCATGGTTGAAAAACGTCCATTCGAGTCCATTTGATTTTCCTTTAGGACATGAATTAGGACAATAAAATTTGTACGAGCAAAAATCTTGTCTGACCTGTATTCATTCGAATTCATCCGAATTTCTTATAATATAGTATACCCATTATGTTCTTCATAATATTCACTATAACTTTTTAGTTGGTTGATTGAGTAAAGATTCATAAAATGCTTATTCTTCGGTACATACTGATAAAATTAATATAATTGATAGAAACTATATTAAAAAAATATAAAATGTGATGTAAATAGCAATGTTCGTTCATGTCCGTTCGAGTCCATGGCCAATAAATTTCCGTCTGTGTCCGTCCAATTTTATTTAGGACATAAATTAGGATAGCAAAATTTATACGATCATAAATCTTGTTCGTTCCATATCTGATCCAATTTCATTTAGGACAGAAACTAAACAAACCTCCGTCTGGTCTAGTCCGACCGATTTACACCCTTAGTCAGGCTGGTATGTGGGACGCGAAGCAGATAGGTTATGCCTATTACACCTCGTAAAAATTAATAAGAATTAATTAATAATAAGGCTAAAAATGAATTCATTTATAAATGTCAGAATTTAGCCAGAAAATTACACCGTTGTGTTCAAGGCCATTTTTTGATCAACTTTCATATTTAAAGTTTCACGATCGAAGTTCAAATGGAAAAGTTACTGACATTTGAAGTTTATGAATTTAAAATATTTAGACGAATTTAAATTAAAAATTAAATTAACGTTAACGGTAAAATTAAAAAGGTAATAAATAGGATTTAAGCAACGTTGAATAATCGTTAACATTAGAGCAATAAAAAGGAAATAAACAAAAAAAGAAATGACAAGAAAAAAAATATGCCTAAATTTAAGGAATCGGTCGACCACCTCCCCTTGACTGATCGACCGCTAGCAGTTGACCTCCTCCCCTTGACCGATCGATCGCTAGCAGTCGACCACCAAAGGGTTAGCGGTCAACAAGGTTAGGCCATGAACAACCTAAATTTTATTATTTTGAATCGATTTGAATTATATGGTCCAAATGCATCCTAACCACTATAATAGGAGGCTAGCCCCTTCACTTTTATAAACAAAATATTTGAAGTGCAAGTAAAACTCCTTAGTCTTCTTCCTCGATTAGATTCAAGAATTCAAATCTAAAGGAAAAAGGTAATAGGTTTACACACACACACACACACACTCATTTTTCTATTTTTATTCTTCCTTGATCTATGAATTTTTGTACTTATTTATATACAATTGAATAGTTGTATATTCCAAAAAGAAGAAACCTAAAGGTGCAAATATGCAAAGGTGTAAATCAAATCCAAAGGAGGTAGGAAACCATCCATGAGTGGAAATCTTGTTTTTCACATTTTTGTAGTTTGTGTAATAAAAGTTTGGATTTGTTTTATGCCTTAGGGAATTTTGAATGCAAAACCTTAAACCCCAAAACTCTAAAATACCCCTAAATAAAATGTCAATTCTTGGACTTACTGGAATTTCAATTATTTCATTTTAGTATGGTAGGATTAAATTTGTTGTTTGCAATTTGAATAATTTATGTTCTATTCCACTTTCAATTTCTGTTGTTACGACAAAAGGATTCAAAAGAAATTTATCAGGAAATTGTGTACAAAGTATGAATTTTTCCTATTTGTAGTTTGCTCGGCCTATTTATGTAATATAGACAAATATGAATCATTTTTTTGGTTTAAGGTTGTATATGTAAAAGTTGAATAGAATAGTAAAGCTTTAAATTATGAGTTTTGTTTCCTTGAAATAGAGGCATGATTCCATTATATTAATGTAAAATAAATTTGGTATTATTCCATTTTTGAATATATATATATATATGCACACACAAGTCTATTTGGTTTAGCTAAGGATATTAGCTATTTTGTAAATTATTGTATGGAACTTACGCTTGTATAAATATGGAAGTTTTGACATTTTAACAATTAGTATAGGAAGCGTTTATCTTAGAATAGGAATATTTCTTTCAAGCTTATGAATATTTAGTTAGCTTAAATATTACGTACATATAAATATAATTAATAGCATATAAATAGTAACGTATAATTCATATCGTACAGAATAAATAGGTAATAAGTAGCATTAAACCATTTAGTGAGGAAGGTAAGGATAATCAAAGGTGAAACAAGGAGTCATCCCTATATGGCCTTAAGTCGTAAATGCTATGAGATATTATATATACACATAGTATGTATGGTAGTATACTAGGAAAGCAGAAATATAATTAAGTTATATGGATGCAAGATCAGTTAAAAGCACATAGAAGTCTTCCTAGCTAATCTGGCTACCAAAAGCGTGACTTTGGAACTAATGTGAGACATTGTCTATACTAAGTAAATACAGTGAATGCGAGGTTAGTCCTAATTCAGTAGGGTTAGTCTGTCAAGCTAATTTGGTTACCAACACCTATGAATAGTTGAACTAGTGTGAGATGTTACGATTTGGGTTACTGGTCATACGACAGATTTCCCAGTAAAGGCCTTCTTCTAGGTTTGGGGTATTAAGTGGCTGTTTTAAAGTCTGCCTTCTTCCCACTTAAGAAGTATTAAATGGTTAGGATTATCTTATAGGGTCAGTAGTGGAAAAAATTTCATAGGGGTCCGTTTTGGGGTTTAGGTATTAAGTGGCTATTGTAGGGTCCGCCTCTTACCATAAAAGAAGTATTAAGTGGCCCGATGTGATTTCTTGCGATATCAATTTGGTAGCACCAAAGAGGGGTCTGCCTTGGATTTAGGTATTAAATAGTGGGGATCTACCATGGGTATAGGAATTTAATGATCAGAATCTACCTAAGTCCCATTAAAGAGGCATTATGTGGCTTAGGTACTTTCTCTCACATCGTTAGGACATAATTAACGGTAGTGCGTTGCACCCTCATCAAAGTTATGGAACTAAACTGGAAGGGCATTTGGTCTTACAATTGGAGGTATACATGGTAAGATATAGTATAAGATGCGTAAAACATATTAATTATCAAAATGATATTGCCTAAATACTATTATGGTAAGAATTGAGATTTTTATTTACCAGACATTGTTGTTCTGACTCCCTCCTCATTACAACCTATAGGTTAGGGGAAACGATGCTGATGAAAAAGATGAAGCCGATGGTGAAGATTTATAGAAGTTTATCTATTTATTTATGTTTTTTGATGTATTCTAACGTTCCCAATTTTAGACATATTGAAATTTATTCCGAGGCTTTGTATTATGGATATTTGGAGATGTATTTCTGATATTCTGAAATGGGTACTTAATTTTATTCTTATATTCTATCATTCCACCGTGTGATTTTGAAAGCATATATATATATATATATATATATATATATATATATATGTCTGTGTATTGTTCATTGTGTCAATTATACCAACCAATGGCTAACTTTGGAATTGGCAAAGGTTCCTAAGCCCCTTTCAAAAATGGTTGTTACATTTGGTATTAGAGTGTGGTGGTTACCCAATCAATAGGGATAGGCAGATGTAAGAATGCGTATTTATTATTTTTGAAAGTATTTTTCAAAACCCTACAATATTGACGCACACTCTTTTATGAGCATATGCAAACACACTAAGAAAACTTTATTTTAGCAAATAATACTTTCTTAGGAAGTTGTAACTAAAATCTCAAACCACTAGATAGTTTATTATGGCTGAACAATAGGTAGGAGGCTGGGAATCCCTTCACTCAAGAAATATCCACCATTCGATGCTAGAATGGTTCAAGCAATACCTAAGGCATGTTGGACATGTTTCCATTCCTCAACAAGCTACACCAGTGGCACCAGCTGCTCCGCCTACTGAAACAGCACCCTGCCCGTAGACTTTTCCAAAATGCGTAAAGACTTCCAGAATATAGGAGGATGGAGGTATATGGGAGCTGAAGGTTTCGTTGAAACAAAGGCTAGGATTAATGACTTTTAACATAATTCTGGAAGCTTGGATAAGAAGACTGGATCAAGAGGAGGATGGGTGCATGGCATTTAAAGGGAGAGGCATTGGATTGGTAAACCATTGTAGCCGAAGAGAATGCAAAGGAAGGAATTACTTGTGGAGAAGTTAAGGCTCGCTTTGAGTCACGATTCATATCCAAAGCTAGGGTAAGTTTGAAATTGGAGAAGTTTATACAGCTGAGGCAAGGAGACTTCACATTGTAGGAGTATATTAATAAGTTCATGGAATTGGCTAAGTTTGGATTGATTCTGATTAACACTCCTACAATGAAGGCTATGAAGTTTGTTAAAGGCCTAAATTCTCAACTTAGGGAGCTGCTTTTGACCCAAATTCCTACAGACGCCACTTATGAGGTTGTAACACTCTGTAAATTAAATGATAATTAAGTACAAATAAATTAATTATTAATTAATAATGATGAAAATAGGATTTTACAGATATTATAATTTAGCTACGAAACTTGCACCATTAGGTTCATGGCGATTTTCTGATCAATTTTCATATATAAAGTTTTAAGATCGAAGTTTAAACAAAAAAGTTATTAACATTTGAATATTTCGAACCAAAAAAAAATAAAAATGTAGAATTAGAGAAATAAATACAATTAATTAACGTTAAAGCTACTTAACATTTAAGCAACATTAACGTTAATTAGAACAGAAAGAAATTATCTAATGAAATCGTATAAGGAATTAAATTAACCAAAATTATCATAACGGAGGAGATTAATTAACAAAAATAAACCAATCAATCGACCTCTTTATTAGGACTAGTCGACTGCTAGCGATCGACCGGTAGCATAGTAGCGATCGACCAGTGGTAAGCAGCGGCTGAAGCTGAACCTAGGCCGAATGGTTCATATTTAATATAATATAATCTAATGGATGCATTAATTCGGACCCTTATAAATACGGGCATAACCCCTTACTTTTCTTCTCATCTTTTTCGAAGCATAACGAAGCTCTACCATTTTATTTTCTCTATAAATTCTTAAACCTAAATAAAACTATAATCTATATATGTATATACAAGTGGAGGATAGCAGACAATAAAAGAGAAGAAGAATAGGATCGAATCAAATCGCCAAAGCCAAGGTAAACTATAAATCCAAGTCTAAATTAAATTAAATTCTCTTCTCAAATCTAAATTTCTACTACATATGTATATGCTTGTAGTACATATTGTGGGTTATGGTGTAACAGATTTTAAGGCTACTTTAACACTAGGGGGTAAATAATATTTTATAACTTTTATTAAAAAAATTAACTTTGTTTCAAGATTTAAATCAAATCACAGATTATCAAAATAGATCTTATACTAATTAAGCAGACACAAATGCAATCACAAATAAATATAAAAGAAATAACAAAAAGTAAAGAGAGATGACACTAGGAATTTTATACTTTTTCAAATTAACTAATCCTACATTCAGTTCCGCACAATATTGTATTGATTTCTTTTCAATCACCTACTTTAACCATGTAGCAAGCAAACTATAATACAGTCTTGATTTCGAGGCTGCAAGATACACCCTCCTATTTTACGAGTCTAGGGTAAACTCTCTTGATTTACCAAGCAATAAGATTACCCACTAGATTTAAACAGGCAGCTAAGCACACACTTGATTTGAACAGGCATCAAGCACATCCAAACAAATAAGAGTAGAGTTGTTGATTTTCAAACACAAACAGTTGTACTTTAGACACAAGATATCATATAGCCCTTCTGATGGTGGTATGGTCTTCTATTTTGTTGAGAGAATGCTTCCAAAAAAGTAAATAATTCGTAAAGAATCAATCTAATAGTGTATGGATTGATTCTATGTAGTTTTGAAGAATGTAGTAAGTAGTTTTCAAGAAATATTTCAAGGGAGTAAGGAGTAATAAGAAATTAAGAAAAATTAGTTAGAAAATTCGTTTATGCTCCTCTTTATATAGTGAATGAAGAGATGTATCCATTCATGAAGAGTGTGTTCAAAAATCACCTCTTTTCAGATTTATAAAATATATTAACGGTCAATATGTCAACATATCTAAGAGGGGTATGTCGACATAGCTTTGTGAATTTTGAAAACAATTTTCTTTTAAATTGTCTTCAAACTTCTATATTTTTGTAAATAATTTAAATATAATTTTTAAATTCTTTGAGCACATAAATCTTTTTTAAAATATTTGTAAAAGTATATTTTGAATTTTAGATAATTTATTTTGACAAAATATCAAAGTTCAGAAATTTGTGATAAAGATTAGAATCTTCTATTAGGGATTTAATAATTTATTCTAATAACTCATAACTGTACAATAAAGTCTTGAACTTTTCAAATATTTGTATTTAAACTCATCAGTTTTGGTTATCTCTGAATCTCGAACTTTAGTCTTTTACTGATTAGTCTTCAAGCTTAATCATTCTGTACCTGTATAATATTCTGCAACATATGCAAAACAACTTGGCAAAACATTAGTATCTATATTTATATGGTTGTTGTCATCAAAATCAATATATGATGTATTAACATATATTCTATTAGAGAGAACAAGGGAGTCAAACAAAAATATCAGGGTTTAGATCTGAAGATTTGGAAAGCTTAAAGGCGAGTGGGAAATTATATTTTCTATAATATTGAATTTATGTCGCTGTATCTGTTCCAATATACCTGAAAGTAATTTTGGAATTGTAGATTTATATATATAAATGTAACGAATTGATAAATCATGCTACATATTCTGTGAATGATTAACTTTGATTTAATATTACATATATTTGAATTTAGAAAATAAGGGTGAAAGTAGCCCTAAATTAATAAGGTTGTGTAGTAATTCTAGGTTTGTTGGCTAACCGATATATGCGAGTAAATGTGAATAGGAAGTTATTATAAATTTGATTGGGTTTTAAGTTATATTTTAACTCATTAGAATGAAGTGCATTGCAATGTAAATTTCTATAAATTACCCAGTTTTATAAATAAACAAATGTGTAACGTTTAAAATAACAAGGAATATTCCCAAAAGGAAGAGATGTACAAAATACGGATTCTTACCATATTTTGTACTGTCCATTTTAATAATAACAGAAAAGATAATCCCTCGTAATTTCAAACGTAACACAACTCTTTTTAGGTAACTTATGGAAATTTACAGTGTCAACATTTCCTTTTGGAGGATGTAATTCCAACGCATTAAAATACAAAAATCTCTAAGCATAACCAAAGTATTATAGGTAGAAATAATAATAATAATAATTCAATTATTAATCTAGCAAATGCGATAAGTTTTAAAATAAACCAAAGGCAATGAACTATATGCAAGACAACGAAATGATTAAGGAAGAAGATTATAGTAATCAAAGAACGTTAATAATAGTTACGAGACTGGTTAATATTATTAAATACAAGTTAAGAAATAAAAGGCGATTAATCTATTAAATTAGAAGTAAGCTGTAAATAACATTAAAATGACATAAATAAAATAAGAAGTAAGTTATGTAAAAACCACTAAATATTAATAATTTAACATTGAACGAGTAGTAAATTAAAAAAGTAGGAGCATATACATAGCCTCATGTATGAATTTATGATGGACATATATATTGGATGTAGCCAATAGCTTAAATTAAATAAGAATAATATAGTCATTAAAATGGGTTGGAATGCAAGGTTAGTAGTGTTACACAATAAAAGTTTGCCCACCGCAAGGGGATACCGGTAGTGGTGTATGCATTATACTAGTATGGGATATATCTAACTATAGGACCTATGGAGTTATACGTTCGCGTATAGGTGAATGGAATACCCAAATTAGGATGGTTCACCTCGGTCAAAGTGTTAAAAGACAAATAGAGTCTGCTTAAACCTTTTTGGGGTAATGTTTTAAGTAACCAAATGAGCATTTCCTAGATTGCACTAGGAAATCTAAACGGGATGGTAAGCTAGGCTCGGAGGTATGACAGTGAGACTGATACCGAATATAAGGAGTAGGAGGTTGTTTAAATAGGTCGAGATCGTCATCGGTCTTGAGCGATCAATGGAATAATGGGGGTTACGCTTAAACGGACTACATCTTCTACTAGTGTAGCTTACTTTTAGGACAAGCACCGCCTCATAGTCATTTGCTAGGTTGTTTGTTGTTAAGAGGCAAGGCTAGATAACCCTTTTATGGAGGTCTTTCAAAACCAAATAGAATACAGCTAACCAATTGTAATGCCGTTATTAGGCACTATGTGAGTTCCTTAGTATGCATGATAACGAGGACATGATACTGCATTGATGATGGATTCGGACGAGGTGTTGAGTATGGATACTAGCGGAGGAAGTGTCCTAGTCCAAAGGGGGGACTGGTACTTATGCATATATGTATGTATGTATAATTATTGTCTACCTTGAGTAGATGGGACGTAACGTACACGTATGTGAAGTCAAGACGATTAAGTAAAATAAAGGACATAACATGTAATGGAAGGAAATCGGCATAAAGTGGTGTTATGTATAAAGTATGAAATTTTTCAGTCACTAGAACGTTGTTCTGACCCCCTCCTCATTACAATCCATAAGATTGCTTTGGATGGATAAATACATGTACGGAGCGAAAATGATGGAAGGACAAATTTCATTGTACATGTTCGACACTAACAAGGGTGCTAGAGATTAGAGGTGTAAACCTTGGTCAGTTTTCATATGTTTTACTATGAGTTTTATCGAAAGTGCTTCGATATGCTTTTGTTTGTATACAGGATACTCCCACCAACGATTCATACTTTGGTGGACTTTGGTTTTTGATTAGAAAAAATTTGAATCCACTGAGGTGTGAGTTGTAACAGAGTTGATAGTTGAAATGCCTTGCTTTAGGTAGTTGGTATTGAGGAAAAGTAGATGGTAAGACAGAAGCAAAGTCAAGGTAGAGCTAAGAAAGGAGGATTTTAGGCAGATAGAAGGCCAAAGGAAAGAACAAGAAAGGATGTGTTACATGCCGTATATGTTAGAAGAAGGGGCAAGTTGCTAAGGACTACAAGGTGAGTTTGATGAAGGAAGAGTTCAAAGGGATATGCAATCACTACCACGAGGAGGGACACTTCAAGAATAGATGTCCAAAGCTAGAAAAGGAGGGACAAAGTGGGCAAGCTTATGCCACTGAGACTTACCTATCTCAAGTAGATCTCCCCCTATAGACCAAGGAAAAGTTGCATTGGAAGGTACAACTATTATCTCTGGAAATACTATTCATGCCTTATTTGACTTTGGAGCATTACATTCATTCATAGCTAAAAATATATTTAACTCCTTGAGTCTAAAAACCCATGTTGTCAACAACCTAATACTCATGTCAAATCCTAGTGTGAGATCGATATACCTTTCATTGATTTGTAAAGACATAGTTGTGGATATATGTAGCGTCAATTTTACATGTAATGCGTGTTTTCTTAGTTTTGAGGGGTATGGACTTATCCTAGGGATGGATTGGTTATCTGACTCCGGGGATGTCTTAGATTGTGACAGGAGGATTGTTTGGTTAAGGAGTTGTAAGGAAGAGATATTGATGTTCATTGTGCACCCAAAACTCAATAGAGTTAACCTATTTATATTCTCTTAGCCTATCACAAGACAAGCTCTCATCTTTGCACATAGTCTGAAAGTTTCATAACATTTTTAAAGAAGTCTCCGATCTCCCACTTTGAAGGGTAGTCGATTTTAGGACTGATTTAGAAAATAACATTAGACATGCCGCGTGCCATTAAGGCATATGGCCCTCCAAAGAAAGGTGAAAGTTGGATAACCAGATTTCAAAGCTATTTTGGGAAGGATTAATTCGCCATAGTACTTTAGAATGGGGAACACCATTGTCTTTGCCACTAAGGAAAATGACCATTTAAGGCTATGCGTTAACTATCGGGAGCCTAACAAACTGACCAAGAAGAATAGGTATCCCTTACCTAGAATTGATCACTTATTTGACCAGCTTGTTAGAGCCAAAATCTTTTCTTAGTTGGACTTAATCATAGGATTCCACCAATTAAGAATAGCCGAGGATATCAAACAGAGGACTGCTTTTCGCACTCTGTACGAACTATATGAATGGGTAGTAATGCCTTTCATATTGACAATGCCCCTGCGTACTTTATAGTTTTGATGAGTAGGGTCATTAGACGATAGCTATATAAGTTCATCGCAGTGTTTGTGGATGATATTCTAGTATTCTCTAAAAGTGAACGCGGTCATGAAAATCAATTAAGAGAGGTACTAGGGACCTTGAGAAGGAATCAACTCAAAGAAAATTCTAAAAATGTCACTTTTGAAAGAAGGAGGTGAGACTTCTTGGCCATGTTGTCATTGAGAAGCGACTGTCTATTGATCCTACGAAGATGGAAGTTATTTAAGGCTGGAAGATTCCAAAGAACGCCACAGAAGTTAGGAGTTTTCTTGTATTGGTGGGTTACTATAGGAAATTCATCATGGACTTTGCAAAGGTAGCGATACCATTGACTCGCTAAACCAAGAAAATTTTAGCTTTTGCACGGGATGAGAAATTCATGGAAGCATTCGCGAGGCTGAAGGAGCTATTGACTAGTGCACCAGTACTTACCATTCCTGATGGGACAAAGACTTTCACAGTTTACATCGACACAAGCGGTATGGGGCTAGGAGCTGTTCTTATGCAAGAAGGTGGAGCAATTGCCTATGTAAGTAGGTAGTTGAAGTACCATGACAAGAGGTACCCAACTCATGACTTGGAGTTAGCGATTATCGTCTTTGCTTTGAAGATATGGAGGCACTATCTTTTGGAAGAAAGATTTGAGTTATTCACTAACCATCAGGTTATGCCTGTAACATCCCATAAAAATTAATAAGAATTAATTAATTAGTAATAAGGCTAAATGGAAATTTTCCTTATATTAGAATTTGGCTATGAAAGTTACGCCATTATGTTCATTACAATTTTCTGATCAACTTTCATATATAAAGTTTTACGATCGGAGTTCAAACGGAAAAGTTAGTGACGTTTGAATTTTTTGAATTTAAAATAATTAAACAAATTTAAATTTAAAAATTAAATAACGTTAACTATTAAAATTAAGATGCTAACGAATATTTTTAACATTGAAGGAAGCTTAAGGTTTAAGCAATGATAACGGAGCAAAAAAAGGAAATAAATAAACAAAGAAACAACAAGAGAAAATATACGACCAAATACGAAAGACCGGTCGACCCTCTCCCCTTGACCTGTCGACCACAAGCGGTTGATTGCCCAAGGGTGAGCGGTTGACCAATTAGTGAGGGTGAACTAGGGTTAGGTTAGGAAATGAACGATCGAAATTTTATTATTTTAAGCCAACTTAAATCCTATGGTTCAGGTGCATCCTAACCACTATAAATAGAAGGCTGACCCCTTCACTTTTATTCATAAAATATTTGATGTGCAAGCGAAACTCAATCAGTCTTCTTCCTCGAGTAGATTCAAGAATTCAAATCCAAGGGAAAAACGTAATAGGTTCATATATACACATTTTCTATTTTTATTGTTCCCTAATCTTTGAATCCTAAATCTAATTTATATATAATTAAATGGCTGTATATTCCAAAAAGAAGGAACCTAAAGGAGCAATGTGGCAAAGGTGTGAATCAAATCCAAAGGAGGTAGAAAACCATCCATGAGTGGAAATTTTAGCACATTTTAGTAGTCTGTGTTGTAAAAGTTTGGATTTGTTTAATGCCTTGGGGAAATTTGTACGTAAAAACTCTAAACCTTAAAACTCAAAAATTCTCCCAAATAAAATGTCAATTTTGGACTTATTGGAATTTTAAGTAATTTATGCTAATATAGTAGGATTAAATTTGTTATTTGCAATTTGAATAATTTATGTTTTATTCCACTCTGTTGTTACGATAAAAGGATTCAAAAAGTTAATTATTAGGAAATGGTGCGTAAAATATGAATGTTTGTTATTTGTAGTTTGCATTGCATATTTTTGTAATTTTTCCACTTTAAGGTTGTATATAAAAAGGTTGAATATAATATAAAGGGTTTAAATTGCAAATTATTTCCTTGAAATAGAGGCAAGACTCTATTATATTAATGTAAAATGAGTTTAGTATTATTCCATTTTTGAATATATATACACACGCACATACACACCCCAATATGTCTGGTCTAGTTAAGGATATTAAATATTTTGTAAATTATTTTATTGAACTTAGGTTTGTATAAATATGGAAGTTTTTACATTTTAACAATTAGTATATGAAGCGTTCATCTTCAGGTAGGAATATTTCTAGGCACGTTTAGGAATATTTTGTTAGCTAAAATATTGTGTAAGTATAAATATAATTAATAGCATTTAAATCGTAACGTATAATTCGTTTCGTAGATAATAAATAGGGTAGTAACTAGCATTAAATCATATAGGAAGGAAGTTAAGGATAATTAAAGGCGAAATAAGGAGTTTTCCTTATATGGCTTTAAGTCGTAAATGCAGCGAGATGCCATATGTACCTGTAGTACATATATTTATTATATTTTGCTAGGAAAGTGGAAATATGACTGAGTTATATAGATGTGAGATCGGTCAAAAGCACATAGAAGTCTGTCCAACTAATTTGGCTACCAGTAATGTCATTTTGGGACTGATGTGTGACATCGCGTATGATATGTACCCACAGTGAGGTTAGTCCCAATTTCGTAGGGTAAGTCTGCCCAGCTAATCTAGCTACCAGAACCTATGAATATTCAGAATAATATGAGACATCATGGTTTGTGTTACGGATCATATGATGGATATCCCAATAAGGGTCTACTTTTGGGTTAGGGTTATTAAGTGGTTGTTGTAGGGTCCGCATCCTTTCCACTAAAGAAGTATTAAATGGTCGGGAATATCTTTTATATGCGGTAGTGGGAAATCTCTGGTAGGGTTCGCTTCGGGGTTTAGCTATTAAGTGGCTATTGTTGTGATATCCCGGAGCTTTTGGCAATATCAATTTAATAATCTACCTTAAAAATTAAATTGATTTGATAATATTTGTTAATAATATATGAATTGATTTAATAATCTTCCTTTAAATAAATATTTAACTGATAATTTATCTTTTAGAAGCTAATCAAATTGCCTTCTATTTATAATGTATATATCTGTATATATTGTAAATGGATAATCTTTGTTTTAAATTTAATAAATAGACATGTTTTCTAATTTATATATTTTGATAATTTAGAAATTTGATATTAAGCTATTTAATGAATGATCATATGATTTTAAATTACTCAAGATTTAAGTTTAGTTTGTTTAAAATAATTTTAGCTTACATTTAAATTTAGCAAAAGGTTTGTTTAATTTGTTTTAAATTTAGCTTGATAAAAATAATTAGTTTATTAATAAAGAGATAAATTCTTTTATAAATCATTTTGACTTAATAATGAGATATATTAATAATGTAAATCTTTACCAATGAATTTTTAATAAAATTGTTAATTCAACTTTAATTATATATATGTGTGTTTGAATGAAAGTTATGATTTGGAAATTAAAAAAAATAAAGGTTTTAAAATATTTAAATTAAAATAAACATTATTAATATTAATATATGTATAAAATAAAATAATAATAAGTAATCAAATATTTGTTAGTCTATGTTTAAAAATATAAGAAAAATAAAGGTAAACACACATGTTAGAAATAGAACTAAATACTTAGACTAAATTCATAGCAAAGACTAAAACAACTCTATATATTTGGACATAAGTAAAAACATTACCCAGGCAAGTAAAGAAATAAATAAATGCAAAGTTAAGAACAAAGTAAAATAAATATCTTTGTATCTAAAGAATAAAAGCAAATCAGGTGTATATGTGTAGCCTGTAAGTAGTTGGAAAGCAAGAACAAAGAAAAAAATAACAAATAAATGCAAAACTTAAGCTAAAATTCATATCAATAATTTAAGTAACTTTTATATGTACTTGAGGTAAGTACAAATCAGGGAAGCCTGTAGAGTTTTGGAATGAAAAAGCATAAAAAAAAATATGCAGGTAGCTTACAAATTAAGATGCAGGAAAGAATAGAAAAAAAAGAAGACAAGTATGCAAACATAATAAAATATCTAAGCATAAAATTTGGTAAATTGAGACACAAAGTACATTAGCATTAATGACACAAATTCTTAGCTGCTAACAACAGTCATTTCGAGTGTATTTCAGCCTCCTAACACAAATATCTTGCCTGATAAAACAAATTCTTGTACCTGCAAAGAAATTGTTGTCTCAAATGCCACCTTCCCCTATAAGCTTCTTTTTATACATGCCTTCTTATTCAGTTCGTTCAACATAGCATAGCATAGCAAACATTTTTATTTTTATTTTAACTGAAGCATCAACAACAAACTTCTTTTTTTTACAACTTGAATAAGGTTTGCAACTCAACTACAAATAAGAAAATGAAAGAAGACCCTTTTTTTCCAGTTTTGACATCCAAAGCTTTCCAAAAATAGTGCTCTGTCCATCTCCATCACTAGTGAGTAACTTTTTTTTTAAATAACTTAAGTTCTAAACTTATTGTATGTCAATACTTGATTGCTTAAAAATATTTGTGTGAATGTTTATGTGTTCATTCCTCTGTGCAATTGTGAAAATGAAATATCTGCATGTTACCCTGTAAAGCCATCCTGTTTATGAATTCTGAGGTCATGTATTACTTCAAAAATCATCTCTGCTCGATATATTGATTTATAGGGCTTAGTATCTAAAAAAGATGGGTTTGTTTAATTATAAAGCAAATGTTAAAATTTGTATTATAGTCTGTAAAGTAGAAGTGCTCTGTGAAAACTAAAAAAATAGACAATTGTGTGATATGCATGAAATTTCAAACACCTTAAATCATTAATCCAGATTTATAAAGGGAATTACTACCTACAACTAGGATTTTTAAAACTATAATCACATTTTTATGTTTATTAATCGAAGATCATTTCTGAGGAGATCATTTTGGGGTTTCTAGAGTATTTCTGGTGATCTAGGCGGTTGGAGGGGTCGGGGTTCTTCTGGTCGATGGAGGAGTGATCGAAGATGCTAGGAAAAATGGGTGGCGGTGATGAAGTCCACCAAGGAAGATGCGGTAGCGGGTTTTCTTCTAGAACCCTAAATTTTTGCTGTGTATGAGAAAACGATCGCCACGTTCGAAGTAGGTGATCGAGTTCAGGGTCTTTTGGGGTGGTGATAGTTGGGTTGTAGTCGAAGAAGAGGCCGAAGTTTAGACTCTCATATGGTCGGAGGGTGGAGAACTCGGGGATGACAGGTTTTGAGGTGGGAAGGTGTTTGTGTTTCCAGGTTTTAGAGGGGAGGTTTGTTTATGTTTCGAGGAAATGGGGTAGCTTTTGGTGATGGTGGTCGTATCTGGGGATTACCGGCGTCGTGTGGGAGTGCCAGTGGATGGCCGGAGTTGGCTGGGGCCACGGTGCACGTGCACCGTGCCATTTGAGTGCTGGGTTGTTTTTTTTCGGTGTACGGCGTTTTGCTTCAAGGAATACTCGAGTCACTCGAGTAGGTGACTCGAAGCAAGGTGATGGTGAACTCAAAGCATTGAAGTGGGTTGGAAATTGAGATGGTTCCAGGTTTTGAACTGTCACAGTTTTTTTTGTGTGCAGGGTTTTTTGGCTCGGGGAAGTCTCGGGTTATTTGCATTGTTTACTCGAAGTAGGGAGAGCATTGACCCGAAGCAACTTTGCTTTGGTCTCAGGTGAGAGTTGAATTGCTACAGGTTATATAAACTACCTGTAGTTTTAAATTTAAACCAAATTTAAAGAAAAATTAATTGTAAGTTAGTTGTAATCACGAAGTATTTGAATTTAAATTTGTCAACTAAGATTAAACAAAGTGAAAATCTAAATTGAAGTATGAATTCAAATTTATATTTTGAATCTAAATGGAGTTTTAAATATATAAATGAGTTTTAGGGTTAAAACCTGATAGTTTCCAGATTTTAAAATTAGACCTGAAACAAAAGTGTTGCAGCAGTTAAATTCGAATTTTAAAGGGTATTGATTCAAATGGATATTTGAATCTTAAAGTTTAAAATGGATTTGGATTTAAAAACCGAGTTTCTAATTCTAATTGTTAAAAGAAAGTTAAATCGAAGTTTTAAATCAAGATAAATTGAGGAATTCAAGTTTATTTAAAATCCAAATCTGAAAGCTTAAATCAGTTTTAAATATGAATGTTTTAAAAATAAGTTCAAATAAAATAGTTTTGAAAAGTAAATTTGTTTTAATGAAAATTAACTTGATTTTGAGAATTCTTTGATTAAAGATTTTTGAATGAAAGGTAAATAAATTGTTTAGCTTGAGATTTGCAAGTTAAAATATTAATGTATTTTGGAAATTTAAATTTGAATTAAGATTCAAGTAGTTTAATTTAAAAGTCTTTCTTATATAAGTTCATATGTAAATAATAAATGTTATTTACATTTATTTAAAAGATTTTCAATTGAATTTAAATTATAATCATTTTGACTCTTCAATTCAAATGATATTTGAATTTAAATTTAAAATGTAATGTTAATGAAGTCATTAATTAAGAAATAAATTATCTTAAGGGTAATAGGGTAATTAAGGGATGACGTATGTATTTAAGTAATAATTTAAATTATTTTATAACTAAAGATCAATTAAGAAGTAAATTAAGAAATGTTATTAGTTAATGTAGACAATTAACTAAGGATTATTAATTAATATATATATGATTAATTTTGGATAATTAATTAGGTTAATTAGATAATCTGTTGTAAATTGTTAAATGTAATTGCTTGATAAAAGTAATTAAGAGATTAATTACTTATGGTAATTAATTTTGATAGGATGATTAATATAAGTTAATTAATTTATTTTAATTAATTTAAGGAAATCATTTGATAAATTGATAAGTGTTAATGACTTAGTGTATTCAATGGAGCATAATTACTTAATGAAGTAATTAATGATAATTACTGAATGTAATTAGTGAAAGATGATGTGTCAATAAAGTAATTTGGATAATTACTTTTGAAATTAATCAATGGATTAATTAATGGAGATAATTAATTATGGAATAATTAGTTGATTAATATGTAATTAAGGGTTGTTAATTACTGGTTGATATTAATCAAGGATGATTAATAGTTGTGTTTAATTAAGGATTAATTGCTTAATGTAATCGATTTAAATAAAGTAATCTAATTTATATCTAAATTAAAGATCATTAATTAATAATTAATGATGTAAATTAAGAATTGGTTAATTAAGAATAATTAATAATGTGGTGATTACTTTATGAAATTTATTAAGAATAAATGTAATTATTTATATTTAATTAATAAATGAAGTAATTAAATGTTAATTACTATAAATGATTTAGGATAATTAATTTATGGAATTAATTAAAGACTAATTACTTATTGTAATTAGAGAATGATTAATCAAGGGTGTTTAACCAAGATGATATTTAGAGGATGATTAATTAATTTAATGGATGACTGTATAAGCAGGATTTATAGATGAAGTAATTAATTTAATTTACTTTAAATTAATTAGAGATAGAAGTAGTTAATTTAATTCATTTTAAATTAATTACAAATGGTATGATTATAAATCATTGCTTATGGATGAATGATATTAATATTTCATTTGATGATTGTGAACTCAAATATGAGATGAATAATATCTAGGTGACTTGGATGTTTGTTTAAGTATGATAGTATATTATTATCTGATTGGGTTGATAATTTTGATTGTCTGTTTATGATGATGATATGATTATCTACTGTGATATTATGAGTTATCTATTGATGATTTTGAATTAAACTGTTAAGACTAAATAGACAACTTGGCCTTAAAAGACACGTTTTGGATTTCGATGAGACCGGGATCGGTTTTCCTTATTTGGAACATCCGAAAACCACATCGATTCCAAATTAACGATAGGTCGTGAATCTGAAGTGAAGATGAAGATCTAGAGTGCAAGGGTTATCGTCGTTAACTCTGAGGGTGATTCCAAAATGAGTGTAACGAGATAATGCCTTCGGTTTCGTTCGAACCTGGAACGAACTTGTATGGATTGATTGCTTTCAACACATCGTCAGGTGGGCGAAGAGCATTCTAAGAAATGTTTTCTATGAAGGTAATCGTAGCCTTAAGCCTCATCAACCGGGAATGGCTAAAACAGGGGAGGTGCAGCAAGGTTAGGTGGGTCATGCCCAAGCAGGACAAGTTTTTCCCCTGTCTAGATGTCCCTTTTCATTCGGCTGTGTGGACGGTTGGATGTATACCAACTGCGGGGTTATCTTGTTCGGGACTATTCAGTAAGGAATGGTTCCGGCCTTGTGTTGTAGGGGGTCGGGAGTGATCCTCGGTATGTTGATCTAGGCCACGCACCGTGACGGGCGGTACCCCAGTAGCCATGCCATTGTATGGAATCAGCAATCCAATAAGTGCCAACGGTTTTGATTATATTACCCACTTTTGTGGCTAGTAGCTGGAATTTAATAGATGTAACAATTTCGGCTATTTTCTATTTACTTGAAAACCCTAGACCTATTATAATATCACAGAATTTCCTATCAAATGTTTTGGTTAGCGTAAGGTAAAAACTTTCCCATGTTTATGTGTGGGGAGTCTTACGTGATACCTTTTATTTTCAAAAGATTTTCAAAGTTAAGCAACTTTAACTTGTTACTCATACCAGACCCATGTCTGACCCGGAGTTTATTTTTGTTTTTCATAAACTCTCGGGTACCCAAATTTTTATGGGTAGCCAAGGGATTCAGGTTAGCTTTGACGAATTCTGAAGGAGCAATGGAGCAGGAGGCTTCAACGTTGTATATATATATATATATATATATATATATATATATATATATATATATATATAGTTCCGCTGTGTGGTATCTCTGAGTCGTTTTGTTTGAATTGTTTTGTGTATTGAGTTGTATAACTAGACAGGTGTTTATAACTGTCTAGTATGTGATGTATTATCTGTATAACTCTGATTGATGTTGTATATTATGTAAATACTTATGTGATTATTATAATTTATTCGTTCCGCTGTGAGATTATAATGTTGTTGTTCTTTCTTTTCTATCTTTTCTATTTTCTCATCCCTTTCTTTCTTTAAGAACGATACGTCTTCCTGGGCGTAGGAAGTCGGGTCGTTACAGTGGTATCAGAGCGCTAGGTTGAGTGAATACCTAGGCTCTTGAGTGTTTTCTTTCTTGAGAGAGCGTATTTGTAATTTTGATATATATATATATATGTATATGTATATATATATATATTTGTTTCTACCTAATTGTTGGGTTACCTGTTCAGGTTTTCCAATGTGTTATAAAGGTAGATAGGTAGTGGTGTGTGTAACACAACTATCAATGGTTGGAAGTGTAATTGTCGAGACTGTAGGCCTAATACTGTCTCGAGTAAGTTTTGGACGGTGTAAGGATTTCATTGATCTCTAAAGGAAACCTGTTAAGGTTCGAAGTTCATCTTAGAAGTGTAAGAGTTTGGTTGAGCTAGAGTTTGGATCTGTCGGGTGGACAGAAGTAAGTCAAGATATTTTGATACATCAAGGTGTAGTAGCTGTGTGATGAGACACAGTGACTATGGATGTCTCCGACGATGTTTCTTTGGAACAAGTAAGGAAGAGTGACTGCTTCGGTGTTGTGGCTGTGCTCAGCTGGGTGTTTTTGTTTGCTTTGAGGTCCGAGTTTCTCGAAGAGCTTTGGATAGGAAATCTTAGCATCTGTGGCAGCAATGCAGCTTGGGATGTTTTCGGTGTTGGCAAGAGATCTTCTGGCTTAGCAGTTTTTCTGGAATGGAATTCAGAAGTAATTATGTAGACCCGTTTCTTCGATGGATTGGCCATATAAGTGTAAGCTGTTCTGATTTGTAAAAAGAGAGCAGTATCTTTGGAATTTGGCTGTATCGATCGCAAAAGTGACTTGCGATGGTTTGGGTGTTCTTTTGGGGTTTCGGAGATTTTTCTAGATGTCTTCTGGAAGTTACAGTTTTTCAACATCTGGAAGTTGAGTTTGGTGAAGTAGCTCGGATTTGGAGGAACTTCTGAGTTTTATTTTTGGAACGTGTTGACCAGTCCATGCTGGAGTTCATAATCAGCATTTTCATCTGTTCAGTCAGAGTTGCGCAGTGGAAGCATGGTGGCAGCTGTTTTAGTTTGGAAGCAATGGGATGTTGCAGTATTTGGATTGGAGAGTTCTACAGGGAATTTTTCAGCATCTTAGGGCCAGATTAGAAGTGCACCTGTTTTTATCTTTTCCAGATGAGAGATGTGAGTTCTGATTTCTGATTTTGGAATAGAGTTTGTGTTCTGAGTTTTGGTCAATCTTGGAAAGACCATTTTGTTGGATTGTTTTTGGTTCAGTTTGTTTCTAAGGACATCAACAAGAGTTGAGCTGATCAGTAAGGATGAAGGAAGCCCACGATCGTCCGAAAGGACGAAGGAATTTGGATTCCCAAGTCGGAGATTTGATTTTGAATAAGTGTTTGATCTTCAGGATTGAATTGTCAGTTTGGATAACTAGAACTCGGAGTGTTTCACGTATCTCTGAGGGAGTACGTGTAAGATCTATCTTTGATTTTAGAGTCAGCGGCTCAGGGAATTTTGGTTGTTGGGTCAGACTTGAGTTTGGTCTGATATTTTGATTTGTTTTGTAGATCTAGATGAGTGGGAACTCTGTAGTTTAGTAGTAGTATTGGTTGTTTGGATTCCGTAGAGCGAGTATTCCGGTATTTATACTTGGGGAAACTCGAGAAAATTCTATTTAGAATTTTGTCTGGATAGTTAGATTTGTTTGTTTGGATGAATTGGTCGCTATGATTGTTACTTTATGGTTGATATATGCTTGTGTTTCAAATTTAAATTTTTAATTGGATTATTAAATTACCTTTGTTTTAAATTTCGGGGACGAAATTAAGGAGGGAGGAATGTGATATCCCGGAAATTTTGGCAATATTAATTTAATAATCTACCATAAAAATTAAATTGATTTGATAATATTTGTTAATAATATATGAATTGATTTAATAATCTTCCTTTAAATAAATATTTAACTGATAATTTATCTTTTAGAAGCTAATCAAATTGCCTTCTATTTATAATGTATATATCTGTATATATTGTAAATGGATAATCTTTGTTTTAAATTTAATAAATAGACATGTTTTCTAATTCTAATATTTTGATAATTTAGAAATTTGATATTAAGCTATTTAATAAATGATCATATGATTTTAAATTACTCAAGATTTAAGTTTAGTTTGTTTAAAATAATTTTAGCTTACATTTAAATTTAGCAAAAGGTTTGTTTAATTTGTTTTAAATTTAGCTTGATAAAAATAAGTAGTTTATTAATAAAGAGATAAATTCTTTTATAAATCATTTTGACTTAATAATGAGCTCTATTAATAATGTAAATCTTTACCAATGAATTTGTAATAAAATTGTTATTTCAACTTTAATTATATATGTGTGTGTTTAAATGAAAGTTATGATTTGGAAATTAAAAAAATAAAGGTTTTAAAATATTTAAATTAAAATAAACATTATTAATATTAATATATGTATAAAATAAAATAATAATAAGTAATCAAATATTTGTTAGTCTATGTTTAAAAATATAAGAAAAATAAAAGTAAACACACATGTTAGAAATAGAAATAAATACTTAGACTAAATTCATAGCAAAGACTAAAACAGCTCTATATATTTGGACATAAGTAAAAACATTACCCAGGCAAGTAAAGAAATAAATAAATGCAAAGTTAAGAACAAAGTAAAATAAATATCTTTGTATCTAAAGAATGAAAGCAAATCAAGTGTATATGTGTAGCCTGTAAGTAGTTGGAAAGCAAGAAAAAAGAAAAAAAACAAATAAATGCAAAACTTAAGCTAAAATTCATATCAACAATTTAAGTAACTTTTATATGTACTTGAGGTAAGTACAAATCAGGGAAGCCTGTAGAGTTTTGGAATGCAAAAGCATAAATATATATATATATATATATATATATATATATATGCAGGTAGCTTACAAATTAAGATGCAGGCAAGAATAGAAAAAAAAGAAGACAAGTATGCAAACATAATAAAATATCTAAGCATAAAATTTGGTAATTGAGACACAAAGTACATTAGCATTAATGACACAAATTCTTAGCTGCTAACAACAGTCATTTCGAGTGTATTTCAGCCTCCTAACACAAATATCTTACCTGATAAAACAAATTCTTGTACCTGCAAAGAAATTGTTGTCTCAGATGCCACCTTCCCCTATAAGCTTCTTTTTATACATGCCTTCTTATTCAGTTCGTTCAACATAGCATAGCATAGCAAACATTTTTATTTTTATTTTAACTGAAGCATCAACAACAAACTTCTTTTTTTTACAACTTGAATAAGGTTTGCAACTCAACTACAAATAAGAAAATGAAAGAAGACCCTTTTTTTCCAGTTTTGACATCCAAAGCTTTCCAAAAATAGTGCTCTGTCCATCTCCATCACTAGTGAGTAACTTTTTTTTTAAATAACTTAAGTTCTAAACTTATTGTATGTCAATACTTGATTGCTTAAAAATATTTGTGTGAATGTTTATGTGTTCATTCCTCTGTGCAATTGTGAAAATGAAATATCTGCATGTTACCCTGTAAAGCCATCCTGTTTATGAATTCTGAGGTCATGTATTACTTTAAAAATCATCTCTGCTCGATATATTGATTTATAGGGCTTAGTATCTAAACAAGATGGGTTTGTTTAATTATAAAGCAAATGTTAAAATTTGTATTATAGTCTGTAAAGTAGAAGTGCTCTGTGAAAACTAAAAAAATAGACAATTGTGTGATATGCATGAAATTTCAAACACCTTAAATCATTAATCCAGGTTTATAAAGGGAATTCCTACCTACAACTAGGATTTTTAAAACTATAATCACATTTTTATGTTTATTAATCGAAGATCATTTCTAAGGATATCATTTTGGGGTTTCTAGAGTATTTCTGGTGATCTAGGCGGTTGGAGGGGTCGGGGTTCTTCTGGTCGATGGAGGAGTGATCGAAGATGCTAGGAAAAATGGGTGGCGGTGATGAAGTCCACCAAGGAAGATGCGGTAGTGGGTTTTCTTCTAGAACCCTAAATTTTTGCTGTGTATGAGAAAACGATCACCACGGCCGAAGTAGGTGATCGAGTTCAGGGTCTTTTGGGGTGGTGATAGTTGGGTTGTAGTCGAAGAAGAGGCCGAAGTTTTAGACTCTCATATGGTCGGAGGGTGGAGAACTCGGGGATGACAGGTTTTGAGGTGGGAAAATGTTTGTGTTTCCAGGTTTTAGAGGGGAGGTTTGTTTTTGTTTCAAGAAAATGGGGTAGCTTTTGGTGATGGTGGTCGTATCTGGGGATTACCGGCGTCGTGTGGGAGTGCCAGTGGATGGCCGGAGTTGGCTGGGGCCACGGTGCACGTGCACCGTGCCATTTGAGTGCTGGGTTGTTTTTTTTCGGTGTACGGCGTTTTGCTTCAGGGAATACTCGAGTCACTCAAGTAGGTGACTTGAAGCAAGGTGATGGTGAACTCGAAGCATTGAAGTGGGTTGGAAATTGAGATGGTTCCAGGTTTTGAACTGTCACAGTTTTTTTTGTGTGCAGGGTTTTTAGGCTCGGGGAAGTCTCGGGTTATTTGCATTGTTTACTCGAAGTAGGGAGAGCATTGACCCGAAGCAACTTTGCTTTGGTCTCAGGTGAGAGTTGAATTGCTGTTATATAAACTACCTGTAGTTTTAAATTTAAACCAAATTTAAAGCAAAATTAATTGTAAGTTAGTTGTAATCATGATGTATTTGGATTTAAATTTGTCAACTAAGATTAAACAAAGTGAAAATCTAAATTGAAGTATGAATTCAAATTTATATTTTGAATCTAAATGGAGTTTTAAATATATAAATGAGTTTCAGGGTTAAAACCTGATAGTTTCCAGATTTTAAAATTAGACCTGAAACAAAAGTGTTGCAGCAGTTAAATTCGAATTTTTAAAGGGTATTGATTCAAATGGGTATTTGAAACTTAGATTTTAAAATGGATATGGATTTAAAAATTGAGTTTCTAATTCTAGTTGTTAAAAGAAAGTTAAATCGAAGTTTTAAATCAAGATAAATTGAGGAATTCAAGTTTATTTAAAATCCAAATCTGAAAGCTTAAATCAGTTTTAAATATGAATGTTTTAAAAACAAGTTCAAATAAAATAGTTTTGAAATAGAAATGCTCAATGCTCGTGTTATTCAATGATGACATGCAAAGGAGCAGGCAATGTACGTGGTGGTCATCAAGCAAACTTTCTTGATGAATGTAAATTGCTTATCTATATGCGCCAAATATATATCACAGACATGCTTGAAACTAAGATAAATCTTACGATGACGACTAATGCGGGTCACTATATTAATCACAACTGGAATTTTATTCACAACCTGATTGGGGCTGTGTATGGTAGGCTTATGTGTCTATATGACACTCTGCATGTTAAACTTTCTCCTAACATATTCAATTGCCAGATAACTCATAGACACGTGCTTGCTTCTACTGTGAACTCAACGCTTTACCTCTCCTTCGTTTGTGAGCAAAAAACTGCTGCTTCCAGAGGTCAGTTACTTATTGTCATTCCTTCTCTGAGTCACCTCTGGGAGGTCCTTTTCAGTGCAGTTCTTTCTAGAGCCAAGCTCGTACGCATGGAAATGGTGGTTACCAATGCATGTTTTTTCTGCAGTACGCAGGTGGAGACTGTAGAACGTCTGTTCTTTGAATGTAAGTTTATTAAGCAACTCTTGTATGTGGTTTTGACTAAGCTAACGAGATATACGGCCTCTACTGACAAATGTGTTGAATGGGATAACATACATGCAAAAACTGGAAACAAGGGTAAAGGGAAAAGACTCATTATAGTTCTGATGAAATGCTTCATCTATTCTGTTTTGAAAGGATGTAACTCCACAGTTCTTGATGTCAGTATGGTTAAATCTGATGTTGTGTTCAAAATCTGGATGAAACAAGTGATGAAACAAGCCTTTGAGATGCAAAGTTTCATTATTGACCCTGGGATATACTGCTCCTTCCATAGGATTTAGTTTTTTTGTGTTTTTTCTTTCTTTTGTGATTTTTATTCCTGTTGTTCTTGTGGCGCTATGTCTTCCTTCGTTTTCTTGAGCTTTGCTCTTTGTTGTTTTTGTCCTGTATCTATTAGTGCTGCAATAAAATGGTCGGGGTCCATTCAACCCCGTCGGCCTTGCCAAAAAAAAAATAGTTTTGAAATGTAAATTTGTTTCAATAAAAATTAACTTGATTTTGAGAAATCTTTGATTAAAGATTTTTGAATGAAAAGTAAATAAATTGTTTAGCTTGAGATTTGCAAGTTAAAATATTAATGTATTTTGGAAATTTAAATTTGAATTAAGATTCAAGTAGTTTAATTTAAAAGTCTTTCTTATATAAGTTCATATGTAAATAATAAATGTTATTTACATTTATTTAAAAGATTTTAAATTGAATTTAAATTATAATCATTTTGACTCTTCAATTCAAATGATATTTGAATTTAAATTTAAAATGTAATGTTAATGAAGTCATTAATTAAGAAATAAATTATCTTAAGGGTAATAGGGTAATTAAGGGATGACGTATGTATTTAAGCTAATAATTTAAATTAATTTATAACTAAAGATCAATTAAGAAGTAAATTAAGAAATGTTATTAGTTAATGTATACAATTAACTAAGGATTATTAATTAATATATATATGATTAATTTTGGATAATTAATTAGGTTAACTAGATAATCTATTGTAAATTGTTAAATGTAATTGCTTGATAAAAGTAATTAAGAGATTAATTACTTATGGTAATTAATTTTGATAGGATGATTAATTTAAGTTAATTAATTTATTTTAATTAATTTAAGGAAATCATTTGATAAATTGATAAGTGTTAATGACTTAGTGTATTCAATGGAGCATAATTACTTAATGAAGTAATTAATGATAATTACTGAATGTAATTAGTGAAAGATGATGTGTCAATAAAGTAATTTGGATAATTACTTTTGAAATTAATCAAGGGATTAATTGTTGGAGATAATTAATTATGGAATAATTAAATGATTAATATGTAATTAAGGGTAGTTAATTACTGGTTGATATTAATCAAGGATGATTAATAGTTGTGTTTAATTAAGGATTAATTGCTTAATGTAATCGATTTAAATAAAGTAATTTAATTTATATCTAAATTAAAGATCATTAATTAATA
Source organism: Allium cepa (assembly GCA_030765085.1). Taxonomy (NCBI): domain Eukaryota; kingdom Viridiplantae; phylum Streptophyta; class Magnoliopsida; order Asparagales; family Amaryllidaceae; genus Allium; species Allium cepa. The sequence continues at coordinate 257,336,590 of CM060929.1, forward strand.
ATTAATGATGTAAATTAAGAATTGGTTAATTAAGAATAATTAATAATGTGGTGATTACTTTATTAAATTTATTAAGAATAAATGTAATTATTTATATTTAATTAATAAATGAAGTAATTAAATGTTAATTACTATAAATGATTTAGGATAATTAATTTGTGGAATTAATTAAAGACTAATTACTTATTGTAACTAGAGAATGATTAATCAAGGGTGTTTAACCAAGATGATATTTAGAGGATGATTAATTAATTTAATGGATGACCGTATAAGCAGGATTTATAGATGAAGTAATTAATTTAATTTACTTTAAATTAATTACAGACAGAAGTAGTTAATTTAATTCATTTTAAATTAATTACAAATGGTATGATTATAAATCATTGCTTATGGATGAATGATACTGATATTTCATTTGATGATTGTGAACTCGGATATGAGATGAATAATATCTAGGTGACTTGGATGTTTGTTTAAGTATGATAGTATATTATTATCTGATTAGGTTCATAATTTTGATTGTCTTTTTATGATGATGATATGATTATCTACTGTGATATTATGAGTTATCTATTGATGATTTTGAATTAAACTGTTAAGACTAAATAGACAACTTGGCCTTAAAAGACACGTTTTGGATTTCGATGAGACCGGGATCGGTTTTCCTTATTTGGAACATCCGAAAACCACATCGATTCCAAATTAACGATAGGTCGTGAATCTGAAGTGAAGATGAAGATCCAAAGTGCAAGGGTTATCGTCGTTAACTCTGAGGGTGATTCCAAAATGAGTGTAACGAGATAATGCCTTCGGTTTCGTTCGAACCTGGAACGAACTTGTATGGATTGAATGCTTTCAACACATCGTCAGGTGGGCGATGAGCATTCTAAGAAATGTTTTCTATAAAGGTAATCGTAGCCTCAAGCCTCATCAATCGGGAATGGCTAAAACAGGGGAGGTGCGGCGAGGTTAGGTTCATGCCCAAGCAGGACAAGTTTTTCCCCTGTCTAGATGTCCCTTTTTATTCGGCTGTGTGGGCGGTTGGATGTACACCAACTGCGGGGTTATCTTGTTCGAGACTATTCAGTAAGGAATGGTTCCGGTCTTGTGTTGCAGGGGATCGAGAGTGATCCTCGATACGTTGATCTAGGCCACATACCGTGACGGGCGGTACCCCAGTTGCCCTGCCATTGTATGGAATCCACAATCCAATAAGTGCCAGCGGTTTTGATTGTATTACCCACTTTTGTGGCTAGTAGCTGGAATTTAATAGATGTAACAATTTCGGCTATTTTCTATTTACTTGAAAACCCTAGACCTATTATAATATCACATAATTTCCTATCAAATGTTTTGGTTAGCGTAAGGTAAAAACTTTCCCATGTTTATGTGTGGTTCTTACGTGATACCTTTTATTTTCAAAAGATTTTCAAAGTTAAGCAACTTTAACCTGTTACTCATACCAGACCCATGTCTGACCCGAGTTTATTTTTGTTTTTCATAAACTCTCGGGTACCCAAATTTTTACGGGTAGCCAAGGGATTCAGGTTAGCTTTGACGAATTCTGGAGGAGCAATGGAGCAGGAGGCTTCAGCGTTGTGTGTGTGTGTGTGTGTGTGTGTGTGTGTGTGTGTGTGTATATATAGTTCCGCTGTGTGGTATCTCTGAGTCGTTTTGTTTGAATTGTTTTGTGTATTGAGTTGTATAACTAGACAGGTGTTTATAACTATCTAGTATGTGATGTATTATCTGTATAACTCTGATTGATGTTGTAGGTTATGTAAATACTTATGTGATTATTATAATTTATTCGTTCTGTTGTGTGATTCTGATGTTGTTATTCTTTCTTTTCTATCTTTTCTATTTTCTCATCCCTTTCTTTCTTTAAGAACGATACGTCTTCCTGGGCGTAGGAAGTCGGGTCGTTACAATTGTAGAGTCCACTGCTTCCCATAAAAGAAGTATTAAGTAGCCTGGTACGATTTCTTTCGATGTCAGTTAACGAGCACCAGAGAGGGGACCTGCCTAAGGTATAGGTATTGAATAGTTAGAGTCTGCTAAATCCCATTAAAGAGGTATAAAGTAGCTTTGGTACTTTCTCTCCTATTGTTAGGGCATAATTAATGGCAGTGCATTGCACCGTCGTTAGATTTATGTAATTGGACTATGAGTGCCTTTGCACTTACAGTTGGAGGTATACTTGGTAGGATATAATATAGGGTGCATAAGACATATTACTTATGTAAATGATACAGCACAAGTACTATTATGGTTAGACTTAAGATTTTTATTCACTAGATATTGTTGTTCTTACTCCATTCTCATTACAAGCTACAGGATAGAGGGAAACGATGCTGATGAAGAAGACGAAGGCAATAGTGAAGATTTGTGGCAATTTATCTATTTATCTATGTTTCTGATATATTATGATATACCCAGTTTCATACATACTGAGGTTAATTTTCGACATTATATTATGGATATTTTGAGACGTATTTCCGAGATTTGATTTTATGAAATAGGTACTTAATTCTGTTATTATATTTTATCCTTCCTACCGTAAGATTCTAAACGAATAGATGGATATCTCCGTATATTGTCATTGTTTCAATTTTACCAACCAACAACTAGCTTTGGAATGGGCCGAAGGTTCGATGGGCTTCCATTGGGGATTAGGCTTTTGGAGAGGGTGTGTGACAACCCGCCCTTCTCGACCCTCGAAAATCGACACAAAATATCCCACAGTATGATATGCCGACGATCGAGTGCCGAAAAAGACAGATTATTGAGGAAAAAGAAAGAAGGTAGAAGAAAGAACGAACTAAATAATATCAGAATCTCACAGTTGCAGCGGAATAAAATATAATAGTCAATAATAGTGCTTTACAAACAATGAAAACTATATATGTTTTATATATTACATAATCAGAGTATCAGAAACAAACAACAATTACCAGTCAGACAATCTCATACAATAACAGCAGCGGATATAAACAAGTACGGATAATACGTCTCGGACTCCAGCTCCTCTCCTACTCCATAGCATCCTGTCCTGAACATATAATACTCGGTCTGACCCGAGCATTATAATGAAATAACACCCGAGTCAGTCTGGAATACCAGCTGATAATAATGCACCCAAATTGCTTATTAAAGTTTCAAAAATCCATTTGAAAACAAAATCATCTCGTAAGACCACGCCACAAATACACATGTCGGGTTTTAACCTTACGATAGCTAAAACCATTTTTAAAGAAATCCTCTGATATTATAATAGGGTCTATATACAAATACTTATAAAATAGCCAAAATTGTTACATTCATTAAATTCCAGCTACTAGCCACAGAGTGGGTAATACAAACAAAACTCGTAAAAGGTGCGTAGGGAGAATGGATTTCCAACTAATGACTAGGCACTGGGGTACCACCTATCATAGTACCTGGTCTAGATCAGTGTACCGAGGACCACGCCCGATCCTCTGCAACACAAGGCCCGGATTATCCCTTACTGGATAATCCCAAGTAAGATCACCCCGCGGTTGGGATAATCAACCGCACCACTAAGCCGAAATAAAAGGGACATCTAGACAGGAATGACCTTACCCGGAAATGGGTGCTGCCTACCAAGCCTTGCTACATAACCCTGAACTTGTCTTTCCCACGAAAACGTATAAATCGGATCGAAGTGGTTTTCGAGAAATCAATCCCGATCCCGGTCCCTTCGAAACGATCAACGCATTTGTCCAATATTTACAGTCGGGGATTTAACTATCAATTAATATTCACAAACATCCATCACACAATAATTAATTCCCACATTATTTATTTTCCTCAAAAATATCTTTACAAGATATATTTTCATTTTCAAATCCTGTTGAAAACACTTTTCAAACCCAATTCTTCTCATGGAATAGATTTTCAAATCTTTACTTCCTCCGAAACATCCAAGTACCAATACTTAAGGTGTAAAATAATTTAAATACTTTATTCTTGAAAATACATTAAAACATTTTATATTAAAACTACTTACATATTTAATTTATTATATATATATCTTTAAAATATCTCAAATAAAACTGCTTTGTAAAATATAAACTATTTTCTTCAAATAAAGTCAAGTCATACAAATTTTAAATAAAGCTATGAAAATCCTATACAAGTTTTCAAATAATACTTTAATTGATTATCTTCAAAATAAAACCATTTATAAAGTATAAATAATAATAATATTCTTTAAAACGTAATTCAAATTACCCTTTTAAAATAATTACTTCTATAACTACTTTGATATATGTTCACTTTTAAAATTCTTACGACTTAAATAATTTCCTTATAACCATTCTTTAATATAACTTCAAACTTCTAACTTTTCAAAAATCAGCTTAAAAGCGTACTTGGCTTTTCAGGGAACATCCTTCCATTTTAGGATAACCCAAAGAGTTCTTTTTATCAATCCAACATGATTTACCCAATTTAATTTTTCGTTCGTCCCGTAAAATCCCTTGCATACTTTAAAAATATCTCCTTTATTTTTAAATGCATTGCTATTTCCTAGAAATCACTTACAAATATATGTTAAAAATATTTTAATTAAAAATAATACTTAAGGAAATATATAGAGGTTTCCTAAGTACTTCAAGTCAAGTTTAACGTTTAAAAATAAAATTATTAAAAATATTTATATTATAATTTCCTTTTAAAAACTTAATACTACTTTACTTATTAAAACTAATTAAATTCCATAAATACTTAATCGAATATTTGCTTTCGCTTAAAAACAATTTAAAATAATATTTCTTTCTAAAATATCCCAAAACATATTTAAACTGCAGATTTATATTTGAAAACTTTTCTTAAAAACATACTAAAGATTCTAGGAGAAAGCACACTTCCATCTTCAAAAATAAATCTCGCTACTATTTTAAACAATTCACATTTCCCTTTGAAATCATAATTTAAAACACTTCAAATTACCAACCAATTTCTTGAATTTAATTCCTTTTAAATTCTTTACTTAAGAATGGCTTTAATTTCCCTTAAATCCAATTTATTTATTTATATTTATATTCTCAGGTTGTATTAACCCAATCAGAGCACAACACAATTAATTTCCGAATTAATCTATTACAGTAGAGAAATAGAACACAACGTATCAAGGTCTAAATCAATTTATCATAGGATATCAATGAGATATATATCAGAATATAAATAAAATTTTCTATTTGTGAGGAATCCAGTTGGATCCCTCCAACCTGTTTTCCTGCATCCACAGATATTAGCACAACAAATAACTATCCATTTAATTTGATAATAGTTATCATATTCAGCTAATCAACTAATCAAACATTTAAATATTAACTATTTAAAATACCGGTATCCAGATGTGGTGAGAATAACCCACCTTGGGTTTTCGACAAGCGTTCAAATTTAAATTAAATCGAACGGCACAAGATTTAACCTAAATTTTTACTTGCTCGAAACGATCCTAGAATTGCTCCACGGCATAGATCGCGTCGCTGCGATTCCGGCGTCACCAGTTTCGTCGATTTCTGATAACGTGTGCAACAGTTATGAATTTACGAAGTTTGAATATATTTTTGAAACAAAATTTTCTTTTTTTATCTTAATTTATTTTTTTTACCCAAAACAAAATCAGGCCTTACCTCTCCCTTTCTTCCTCTCGCACATCTACAGGCCGAAGAAACCCATCTTCATCCAAAAAATCACGATCGCCCCTCCCCCCCCCCCCCCCCGCCTTTGATCATGGAGATGACGATTAAGGACTGCCACATCGAAGCCCCCTAGGCCACCTACCCATGGCCAAAATCTGGTGGAGTTCGGTGCCCTAACTCCCATGAATTCCGAGCATGAACGTGCGGCCTTCATCAGCAATATGCCGCCTCCTCGAGTCGTCGCAGCTCAGACCACCATACGGATGTGAAGCTGGCTTATTGCTCTTTGACCTTTGCGTTGGAGATTTTTGGAATTGTAGCTTAGATCGAGAGATTTTTAGGGAAGAAACCTTGAAGATTTCGGCCATTGGTGGTATAAGTGGCGGCTCAGACAAATAAACTAGGGTTTCGGCCTTTAACGTGAATATAAACGTTCATTTATATTATTTTATTAATAAAATTTTCAAAGAACAAGCTTATACAAACGAACTCCAAATCACACGTGCCGCCTGGCGATTATAAGGTTTTGCCCATGTTTCGAACACAATGGAACGTGTTTCGGAGGCTGATTCGATCATATGCGCGAGTTACAGGAATAAACGATCAATTTTAAATTAAATCGATTAAAATAGTTTCTATGCGTTTTGAGCTCCTGGGGTCAAACGACAACTCTGATTGCTACGAAAATTGAAATCCGATAATAACTAACTATTACGGATCCAATGGAACTAGTTTCATCGAATTTCGAGACTGTACCCCGGAAGGCTATTTTAACTCGTCGATTATTTCGAGCGATTTCCGAAATTGTCAAAATCACTTAAAATTTCACCTGTAAAATTTTATTAACTCTATTATAACTCGTATAAAATTTATATTCACATTAGAAATCATTCTGATTCAGCTTAACTCAAAATCTGATTATTTGCCTTATTATATTATTAAATTAATATAAAATTCCAAATCTTAATTTATCGACTTTTGATTCCATCCAAAAGTCCAACATCATTATTTAAATCCAAATAGACTTAAGATAAATTTTAGAATCTATTTTTATATCTATTTACACTCAAATAACCAATTATTCCAATTCCAATATTAAATTATTAATTTTCAAATTTCAATTAAATTCCCGTATTTGAAATTTAACTAACTCTATTAACTTAACCAAAATCTTTTTATTTCAAAATCAAATTATAATACATATTCAACATTTAAAATGAATTAAATGTTCAAATCTAGCGACTAAAATTTTGGGTCGTTACATTCCTCCCCCCTTATAAAAATTTCGTCACCGAAATTTGCTAAGGTAGAAGAATGCTCCAAACCCAATAGTAAAACATACTTAGTGAAAATCTCAATTTCACTTTGTCTAAACTCTGTAGTTTCAAATCAAAACTGCTAGTTTTGACTCCTATTCAAAAATCCTTTTTATTTTTATTTTAATTTAAAATCAATTTGTAGTTAACGAAACATTCAAAAAATTTCAAAAAAATTTCAAAAATTTTCTAACTCCCAAAATTTCCGAAAATTTTCGGCAGAGTCTCCCTTGTACGGAGGAGCTTTTGCAACATCACAATAGATATAAATATATATACATCGACCCACACGGTCGGAAAAACTAAAAACAGTTCATATTTCCTATTTTTATTGCGTAGGCGTACCTTTTATTAGCATTTTAACAGCATGCGGCTAATTTATATTGCTCCAACTCTATCTACTGCCTCCCGTACCTATACTTACTTAAACAAACACATCATCTTCCAATAATATGAGAATTTATCAATATTCATTTCATTAATCTAGCCAAACTCATCAATTTCATAGTTTAAACAGGCAAACTTCATAATTTAACAATGTTAACCATATTTTACTAGCAATTCAAAGATGTCAATCACCATTTTAAATTTCCTGACAAATCCAACTCCATTTTATTTCACTTGAATGATTTAAATTCAAGTTTACTTCTTACAATTCATATTCGCATCAATATGATTAACATGCGTATTACTTGCATCAATTTACTTCAATTTGATATACTTGCATCATATTCATAGTCTACTTAATGAGATTTCAATCCATTTCAAATTGATTCATGAACCAATTTCATTTGCTTCTTTAAACCAACTCAATTCCGAATACAACAAAACGACCAATTTTTATGCAAATCTTCATGTCATTCAAGCAAATAACCATCACTTAAGCTTATAACCATTAAAATTAATTCTAGTTTAAATTTATATTAATTTTATTCCATTCGGAATTATTCACAACCCAAATATTCTTATTTCCTTAAAAAATTTAAATTAAATCCTTACTCTCACTTCAAATTTATCATTCAACTTAAGTTTATATTAATATCATCCCATATTGTAATATTTACAACTCATACATCTTTATTTTATCACAATAATTAATTAAAACCATTTCACTTGCATTTCAATTTTATTATCTAAACAAGTTTACCCTAGACCACATATAAAGCTCAACCACGATTATTATCCAATTTGCTTAAGTTCTTTCAATTTCACAATATTTTATTTCTTCTTAAATCAGTTTTATTCATTTTCATTTCATTCTTATTAAATCAAATTCCAATTTATTTACAAATTTAAATTCAATTTGTTTACTTATTCACTCCGTTTTAAATGTATTTTATTAACAATGAGATCACTTTAAAGTATTTCACTCATTTGAATTTATTTATAATTCAAACCATCACTATAATAATCTAATTCCATTATTCATTCACACTCTCAGCTTTTTTATTGCCAAAACTAAATCCCATACTAGAACTGGGTTTTTATTTACCCTTTCAAAATTTTCTTAACAAACCATCAAAATTTCATCCATGCCAATATAAATTCCATTTAGTTCAGTTTACACTAAATTCATCTTCAAGCTTCTCTTTATTTAATTTAGCTTATGATAAATTCATTCTCAAACAAATTTCTTTGGATTTAGTTGAGTTAAAATTTTATTCATACAATATCCTTTCAACTTAAATAAATTTTCCTTCAATTCAATTTTTGTTTCCAAATTTAATTCAAGTCCAACTAAATTTTGTTTAGCCAACATGAATTTATTCCATTTCTTTTACTATTTTGAATAAGAATTTAATTCTATTCAAAATTATTTGTACCACAGCTGAATTTTGATTTTAATTCAATCCAAATTCAACTCAATTCCATTTAATCGGAGTTAAATCCAATTCAATCCAATTTTAATTCTCTATATATAAATTCAAAACTTATTTACTAACTTAAGTTTATTCACATCTTTTATATCTCACTTTACCTTATCTTACTTTACATTTCATTAGGATTAAGTTGGAATTCACCATACCATTCAACTATTTCCCATTTATGATTATAATTCCATTTTCTATTTATAAGTTCACCAAATTATTTACTTCAAAGTTTATATTGCTTATTTGAATTATTTTCACCTAATAATCACAATTCCAAATTATGTATATATATGTATCACTGAATTCTTAAGGATACAAACTTTCTTTCAATTTAATTCTTTGCACCATTTTAAATTCACAATTTTAGATTATAAGTATAACACTTAATAGCTTATGGGTACAATTCATTATACAATGACCCAAAATTACAAAGTCATCTTGCATTTCAATTTAACCCAAATCAATTTAATTCTAAGCCTAATTTATTTAACTTATCCAAAGTTAAATTCAAATTTTCTATTTACTTCAGTATGTTTTATTCACTTCCATATACTCAAGTTAAATTTTAATTCCAAGATTATAATTTCATTTTCTTCTTATTAATACCAACTTCACTTAATAAATTCAATAGTTGGTTCATTTTAACCTTCACCTTATTTAAATAGAATTTTTCAGAATTCAATCACCCTGTTTTATCTCAAAACCATTTTGAAATAATAATCAACTCATACCCACTTGTTACACCAAATCAAACTTCTAGATTCCAAATAACTTGTTTATTTCCTCCTTTGAAATTTCTGAAACACCTTGTATATCAACCAAATCTAAACAGATATCATACCCAATTACGATGGAAGCAATCCATCACTTTAGAAACTCGAAAAGAATTCTAATGATGTGGCCATCATCATCAGGATCATTTTCCAGCGACTGAAGTGAGTTCAGTGCGTCCTTACTTTCCCAAATTCATTTCAAAACAATTCTCATTCAAAATACTTCCCAAAGTAATACTCCATCATTGCCTTCAAACACTTTGGAAAATATTTCAAACATCCCTAAGATTTTAAATTTCCAAACTTCGATTTTCATCACATTTAAAACACTTTTCAAAATTACCGGGATTTAAATTCTTGTTTAATTCAAATTTAGTTATTTTTCTTTTGTATAATTTATACTCATGGGATTTATGTGGTTATAACCTTTTTCAAATTTAAGACTAAATTTTAGATTCTTATTTGATTAAGATATTAACAACCAAACAATCAAATATATATATATATATAATAATTTTAGAAAAATTATTCCTTTTATATCAAAATATAATTTTGGGCAAAATTATTTCATTTACCCATTTTAAAAACAATACTATGTCGGTCTATCTTGTTTAAGAGTTTAGAAACCCCTATCGATACGGTTGTACTTCCCGTACCGACCAGAATACATAAACACTCAACCGATAAGTCAACAAAGTATAAAAACAATTTTATATTCACTAACAAGTATGCTCTCGTATCTATTAATACACTCAACTCATTATAGAATACTATTGACTCTGTATCTAATGAGTAATTTCCCCACCAAAGCCTAGGTTGTCGCCAACCTAAGCACTGATACCAAGTGTGACGACCCGCCCTTCTCGACCCTCGAAAATCGACACAAAATATCCCATAGTATGATATGCCGACGATCGAGTGCCGGAAAAGACAGATTGTTGAGGAAAAAGAAAGAAGGAACTAAACAATATCAAAATCTCACAGTCGTAGCGGAATAAAATATAATAGTCAATAATAGAGCTTTACACAAAATGAAAACTATATCTTTTTTATATATTACATAATTAGAGTATCATAAACAAACAACAAAATACCAGTCAGACAATTTCATACAATAACAACAGCGGATATAAACAAGTACAGATAATAAGTCTGGGACTCCAGCTCCTCTCCTGCTCCATAGCATCTTGTCCTGAACATATAATACTCGGTCTGACTCGAGCATTATAATGAAATAATACCCGAGTCGGTCTGGAATACCAGCTGATAATAATGCACCCAAATTGCTTATTAAAGTTTCTAAAATCCATTTGAAAACAAAAGCATCTCGTAAGACCACGCGACAAATAAACATGTCGGGTTTTTACCTTACGATAGCTAAAACCCTTTTTATAGAAATCCTTTAACATTATAATAGGGTCTATATACAAATACTTATAAAATAGCCGAAATTGTTACATTCATTAAATTACAGCTACTAGCCACAGAGTGGGTAATACAAACAAAACTCATAAAAGGTGCGTAGGGAGAATGGATTTCCAACTAATGACTAGGCACTGGGGTACCACCTATCACAATACCTGTCTAGATCAGTGTACCGAGGACCACGCCCGATCCCCTGCAACACAAGGCTCGGATTATCCCTTACTGGATAATCCCGAGTAAGATCACCCCACGGTTGGGATCAGCAACCGCACCACTAAGCCGAAATAAAAGGGACATCTAGACAGGAATGACCTTACCTGGAAATGGGTGCTGCCCACCAAGCCTTGATGCATAACCCCTGATTTTCAGTCATTCCCGGTTGATGAGGCTTGAGGCTAAGCGTTACCTTTTAGAATGTTTACTTAGAATGCCCATCGCCCACCTGACGATGTTCTGAAAGCATTCATCCATACAAGTCGTCCCGGGTTCGAACGGAACCGAAGGCACTACTCCTACTACATCCATTTTGGAAATATCCTCAGGATTATAGCGACTAGCCATTGCACTTCACTGCTCCATCTTCGACTCCGAACTCGTTTTTCCCACGAAAACGTACAAACCGGATCGTAGTGGTTTTCGAGAAATTAATCCCGATCTCAGACTCTTCGAAACGATCAACGCATTTGTCCAATATTGATAGTCGGGGATTTAACTATCAATTAATATTCACAAACATCCATCACACAATAATTAATTCCCACATTATTTATTTTCCCCAAAAATATCTTTACAAGATATATTTTCATTTTCAAATCCTGTTGAAGACACTTTTCAAACCCAATTCTTCTCATGGAATAGATTTTCAAATCTTTACTTCCTCCGAAACATCCAAGTACCAATATTTAAGGTGTAAAATAATTTAAATACTTTATTCTTGAAAATACAGTAAAACATTTTATATTAAAACTACTTACAAACTTAATTTATAATATATATCTTTAAAATATCTTAAATAAAACTGCTTTGTAAAATAGAAACTATTTTCTTCAAATAAAGTCAAGTCATACAAATTTTAAATAAAGCTATAAAAATCCTATACAAGTTTTCAAATAATACTTTAATTGATTATCTTCAAAATAAAACCATTTATAAAGTATAAATAATAATAATATTCTTTAAAACATAATTCTATTTACCCTTTTAAAATAATTACTTCTATAACTACTTTGATATATGTTCACTTTTAAAATTCTTACGACTTAAATAATTTCCTTGAAACCATTCTTTAATATAACTTCAAACTTCTAACTTTTCAAAAATCAGCTTAAAAGCGTACTTGGCTTTTCAGGGAACATCCTTCCATTTTAGGATAACCTAAAAAATTCTTTTTATCAATCCAACACGATTTGCCCAATTCAATTTTTCGTTCATCCCGTAAAATCCTTTCCATACTTTAAAAATAGCTCCTTTATTTTTAAATGCATTGCTATTTCCTGGAAATCACTTACAAATATATGTTAAAAATATTTAAAATAAAGCTTTTAGAAATTATTTAATTGAAAATAATACTTAAGGAAATATATAGAGGTTTCCTAAGTACTTGAAGTCAAGTTTAACTTTTAAAAATAAAATTATTAAATCAAATATTTATATTATAAATTTATTTTGAAAACTTAATACTACTTTACTTATTAAAAATAATTAAATACCATAATTACTTAATCGAATATTTGCTTTCGCTTAAAAACAATTTAAAATAATATTTATTTCTAAAATATCCCAAAACATATTTAAACTTTAGATTTATATTTGAAAACTTTTCTTAAAAACATATTAAAGTTACCAGGAAAAAGCACACTTCCATCCTTAAAAATAAATCTCGCTATTATTTTAAACAATTCACATTTCCCTTTGAAATCACAATTTCAAACACTTCAAATTACCAACCAATTTCTTGAATTTAATTCCTTTTAAATTCTTTACTTAAGAATGGCTTTAATTTCCCTTAAATCCAATTTATTTATTTATATTTAAATCTCAGGTTGTATTAACCCAATCATAGCACAACACAACTAATTTCCTAATTAATCTATTACAGCAGAGAAATAGAACACAGCATATCAAGGTCTAAATCAATTTATCACAGGATATCAACGAGATATATATCAGAATATAAATAAAATTTTCTATTTGTGAGGAATCCAGTTGGATCCCTCCAACATGTTTCTCTGCATCCACAGATATTAGCACAACAAATAAATATCTATTTAATTTAATAATGATTATCATATTCAGCTAATCAACCAATCGAACATTTAAATATTAACTATTTAAAATACCGGTATCCATATGTGAGTGAGAATAACCCACCTTGGGTTTTCGATGAGCGTTCAAATTTAAATTCAATCGAACGGCGTTCGATTTAACCTAAATTTTCACTTGCTCGGAATGATTCCAGAATTGCTCCACGGCGTAGATCCCGTCGCTGCGATTCCGGCGTCGCCAGTTTCGTCGATTTCTGATAACAGTTATGAATTTACGAAGCTTGATTATATTTTTGAAACAAAATTTTCTTTTTTTTTATCTTAATTTATTTTTTTACCCAAAAAAAATCAGGCCGTACCTCTCCCTTCCTTCCTCTCGCGCATCTACAGGCCGAAGAAACCCATCTTCATCCCAAAAATCACGATCGCCGCCCCTCCCTTTGATCATCGAGATGACAATCAACGAATGCCACATCGAAGCCCCCTAGGCCACCTACCCACGGCCAAAATCTCGTAGATCTCGATGCCCTAACTCCCATAATTTCCAAGCATGAACGTGCGGGCTTCATCAGCGATATGCCACCTCCTCGAGTCGTCGCAGCTCAGACCACCGTACGGATGTGAAGCTGGCTTCATGCTCTTCGACCTTTGTGTTGGAGATTTTTGGAATTGTAGCTTAGATAGAGAGATTTTTAGGGAAGATGCCTTGAAGATTTCGACCATTGGTGGTATAAGTGGCGGTTCAGACAAACAAACTAAGGTTTCGGCCTTTAACGTGAAGATAAACGTTCATTTATATTATTTTATTAATAAAATTTCCAAATAACAAGCTTATACAAACGAACTCCATATCACATGTGCCGCCTGGCGATTATAAGGTTTTACCCACGTTCCAAACACAATGGAACGTGTTTCGGAGGCTAATTCATTCATATGCGCGAGTTACGGGAATAAACGATCAATTTTAAATTAAATCGATTAAAATAGTTTATATGCGTTTTGAGCTGCCGGGGTCAAATGACAACTCCGATTGCTACGAAAATTGAAATCTGATAATAACTAACTATTGCGGATACAATGGAACTGGTTTGTCGAATTCCAAGACTATGCCTCGGAAGGCTATTTTAACTCGTCGATTATTTCGAGCGATTTCCGAAATTGTCAAAATCACTTAAAATTTCACCTGTAAAATTTTATCAACTCTATTATAACTTGTATAAAGTTTATATTCACATTAGAAATCATTCTGATTTAGTTTAACTCAAAATCTGATTATTTGCATTATTATATTATTAAATTCCATTATTAAATTAATATAAAATTTCAAATCTTAATTTATCGACTTTTGATTCCATCCAAAAGTCCAACATCATTATTTAAATCCAAATAGACTTAAGATAAATTTTAGAATCTATTTTTATATCTATTTACACTCACAATCACCGATTATTCCAATTCCAATATTAAATTATTATTATTCACATTTCAATTATATTTCCGTATTTGAAATTTAACTACTTCTATTAACTTAACCAAATCTTTTTATTTCAAAATCAAATTATAATACATATTCAACATTTAAAATGAATTAAATGTTCAAATCTAGCGACTAAAATTTCGGGTCGTTACAGGGTGGTTATAGTGCCATTGATGGAGATCGCATATTGGCTCTAATCACTACTATTTTCATTTGATCGGTTGAGGAGATGGGCCGTTACGCTATATGGACTGAGGAAAATGAAGAAGTTTAAGCGGGCAACCCACTTCTTTATTTATGAGAAATACGAACAACATTCTGCTCCAAAGCTCGTACCCATAGCGAAGGCGGGCTTGTCATGCATTTAATGTCACGTTTAATGCGATGACATGCATTACCAGATAAATGGTGTAGATGATTCATTTTCCTAGAACCTGAAAACACAAATTGCTTTTTGACGTGAGGATTCAACAGGAGCATTGATTACACCTAGATGGTTTAGAGTTTCTCATACGTGTTCATCGACCCACATTCATCTCTCTTCGCATACATATCCTTTCCAACTTATTCATTCCAACCTTTATTAGACTTATAAAGGTACTTTGCCATTAAGAGACTAGTAGAGCCTCTTGTTTTATACAGCAAATTTGACTCTTTCTTTTAAATCTATTGAATCATCTATAAGTGGCTTTCTCTCGATTTTGATCCACACATTTTTCGTACTATGCCACTTGTTTGGATATCACTTTTTCTAAAAATGAATTTTTATTAGCGATTTTCCTTTGTCTCATATGCCGTAATAATACTCCTTTAGGATTTGTCACCCATTCTTGCGAATTTTTGTCCTTTGATGAACCTTCTAGACGAATGTTTTTGGTCTTCAAGGTATGACGATCTTCCTTATGCTACTGAAGATGGTCGTTAAATGATGAGCCTTATAGAAGGCAAGAGGAATTTGAGGATTTTAGGTGCCATCACTGCTGAATCGCCTTAATTGTTAAAAGAATTCAGCTCCGACTTGTATGTCAGACTATGTCGGCCGGCATCCCACATTTGCACTAGGATTATGGTTTTCCTTGAGCCAAGTTAGAATATCTTCTTAAATGGGTTGGAGGCAATTTATTAACCTAGGCGACCTATTATTAATTGTAGATGGTTGAAAGTGCTTCCATCAGTGGTAAACAGACCATCTATCGGGGGTACTTCCATGATCCGAGAGGACTGGATCGACCTTGACTGTTCTATGGCCAACTTTGCCTATGAGAACATTTCTCCCATATACCCGCTTCTTGCTGACATGCCCAATAACCCCTTGATGGGCTACTTTGCTAGGTCACTTTCTTACATAAAGGCCGGGGCGAACCTTCCTTTACACCCATTCGTCACCGGTTTTTAAACACATACAGGTTGGCATCTAGTCAACTTGCCTCGAATAGCTATAAGCTCATGGCTAGGCTCTGCGTTGTCTATCACAAGTTGGGTCTTCCCGAGCCTATTCCCACACTTATTTGTTTGATCTTCAAGCTTTATCGGCAAGTAAGAACCAAACCGGTCAATTACTATCATATGGATGGCCTAGAAATGCGCCCTTTGATCGATAGTCTCCCAAGCAAGGCCCAATGTACAAAGATCGACTCATCTTCATTCGCATGGCCATTAACTCGGACCTTAAAACTCAAGTCTTTAGCATGCCTTATAAGTCTTCCTTTTTTTCATTTTTGTTTGTTGAACTTTTAATGTTGACCTTTCAATAACCCATTCTTCCTCTACTGAAGCATTCCCAATGGCGACCAGGGTGAACTCTTCTACGTATGAAGAATACCTTCGCCTAATCAAGGCGATCGGGGAGCCTATTCGGAACCTATTGATGATCTTCAACTCTGCCAATCTTCGACAAGTTGGCTTGTTAGGCTGAGTTAAACCATGGAAGAAGGAGCTTTCGTAGTCAGGACCCCCCACCATGCAACTAGACAGACCGACGAGTATAATGATTAGAAAGGGGAGAGACATGACTATAAGGGTTGAAGTTGACAATGACCATGGGACCACCAAGTCTAATTCTAGCCGAGGCCTGAGCAATGATCAAGGTGAGTAGAAGTCTTTCAACCTGGTCCCCTTGGAGGACATCATGGTCCTTCATTGTGATACTATAATAGATTGATCATTAGATCACACTAGCTCATCAAGGATGCCCTAGGCGGTAGCCCATGGCTCTCTGTAACAAGTGACCCAAAACGTGCTCCTTAGCACACATAACCTTGAGGGGCACAGCCTAGTAGTAGTAGCACCGAGTCTCCTTGTCCTCCCTTAACTAGGAGGCGATGAAATCATCAAGTTGTAGAGGGTAACTTGGCTTGTACTACATCATTCTTTAATTCCTTTTTCACTCTTCTTTGACTTTTTCTTGTGTTTTTATAGTGGTCCGTTTGAGCTTGGGTGCCGCTCTTAATGTTTCCACAGTGAAGAGAACACATTCGAGGGGTCCCGCAACACTTCCCTATACTGGCACCACCCATCCACAACAGCCCAAACCCAACGCTCGACCACACACAGAGACTAGCTTCCTACCACCCAATAGGAGGCGGAAAATATTTCCATTGAAAGACCTATCTTTGCCTAAATGAGCGATGGTCGAGGGGGGCCTAGAGGTGGAAGAGGCGGAGCAAAGGAGTTTGTCTAAGAGGTCTCGAGTTTCAATGCCGAAGAGCTCGAGCAGTGTCCTAGACTATGGATTCTTTGAGGAGGCCGATGTGATTAGACCCCAACCAGGGATGGATGAATTTGAGGTGGTGGGTTCGACCACTCATAAGGTGGTTGAGGCAGGTGACGGCCTTCAAATGTTAGCATAGCTACTGGTTGGGGTGGTGACGGAAGCCATGTACCACAAGCATTATGTATGACCGAGGTAGGAGACTCATCCTTTGGATGAGGTCCTCAAATCTCAACTACCAAAAGCTTACTTGGTAAGGGTCTTTGCATTGGTAAACAATCTCTACTTTTTTTCAACTTATATTGTGAACTGCTCATCGTGCAGGCCACAATGCAAGCCTATCACATTCACTCCAATCTGGCTGACCTGACTAAGCAGCTGGAGGAGGAGAGGACCGCACGTCAGTAGGTGGAAGTAGAGAGGGAGGAACTGTAGAAGAGGGCTCAGTATGTAGAGGGGAGGGAAGAGGCTTCTAAGAGAAAGGTGTAGATGGCAGAGGAAGATTGGAAGACGACTGAGCGAGCTAGTGAGGTTCTTATCGGCGATCTTGCCATGAATAGAAGGAGGTCAGAGGAGAAGCTCTAGTAGGCGTGGATGAATCTAGAGGCAAGCCGTAGTAAAGTGGATGGGCTGAAAGATAAGCTTCAGTAGCACCTAAGTTGCTCCACCTAAGAGGAGGTTATGGCCTTAAGTGCCCAGTGGGATGATAGGTTGAATGGGATGTTAAAGCTGACTGTTTCGGATAACTATCATCTCCCACTGTCACCATCTTTTATTTTCTCGAAAGACTATGAGGCGGTCCATGCTGAGGTTGCGGTGATTATGGTGGCTTCCTAGATGTCCCCCGATGGTTCTTACTCCAAAGCAGATTGCTTCCCTGGTGGGTAGACCAAGCGGACCAACCGCTTTCGACCCTTCGCTTGTCGATAAGAGCTAGTTTTTTATGATGATTGCCATATTACCATGACTTTCCCTCCCCCGTTAATAGTGGGGTTGGTCTTCTTTTTGCATTTTTAGATGGTGCCTTGATCAGGCTATTGGCTTTGTTTGTAAATATTGAACATCGCTTGTCTTTTGTGTTGAAGGTGGCCACTATTAATCAATTTCGCATATTTTAACTATTCGGCTTGTCTTGCCTTTTTTGTTAATCATTGCACATACTTGCAATGCAACCGAGCTTACCTTTTATGATTCAAGACCAAGCCGCTTTGTGCACCAGTGTTTGTAAGTAAACACGTAGGTTATTTACACATGAGATAATCATAAGAAAATATGATGAAAGCAAAGAGTACTTTGGAAAAATAAGACTTATCTTTTAATGGGGTTGTTTAGCCTGCATATTCACATAATGGGTGTGAGTTGCTGCTGAGTGCTTGGGTTAGGGTTATTACGTGGGTATCTGCATCGATTAAGTATTAGTGCATCATCCATTAGGGGGAAATTGGCAGCATCGCAGGCGAATGAATCAGGATCACATCGGAAGTGGTCTTGCTATCAGATCGTCGACGCTTTGATATGGAAAGAAACATTGAGTGGCTTGTGCATCCCTATGAAGCAGCACTAAGTATGCCTAGTTCTGAGTTATAGCATGGATAAGTGGGCCACAAGAGCCCCATCTCGCTAGGGAGACGATCAACATCATGAGCTAATGAATAGGGAACACTACGGGGGTGGTCTTGCCATTGGTTTGTCGATGCCTCGGTGAGGAAGGAAGCATTAAGTGGCATGTGCATCCTTATGAAGTAGCACTACAGATGCCTGGTTTGGAGTTATAGCATGGATAATTGTGCTATTAAGACACTAATGACCCATCCCTCCAAAGAAACGGGCATCATCATAGGCGAATGTATCGGGGAAACTTTAAGGGTGGTCTCACCATCGGTTCATCAATGCCTCAATGAGGAAGAAAGTATCAAGTGGCTTGCACATCCCCACGGAGCACCATTATGGCTACCTTGTTCAGAGTTAGCAATGGTAACCTCACTGCCAGGGCACCTATGCCCCTTTTAGCTAGAAAGACAGGCAGCATCTTGGGTGAACGAATCACGATCACTACGGGGGTGGTCTTGCCATCGATTTGTCGATGCCTCAATGAGGAAGGAAACATTGAGTGGCTTGTACATCCCTATAGAGCATATTCTTAAGCATTCCCCAGTGGCAGGGATAGGTATTTAGTCGGACCCTTCTGGATAGCCGATGTTGCATAGTGCCCGACGATGGCATGGGCCTAGGTAGGTTGACTCCCATTGACTATTAGATCGAGAATGATCCAAGGACGTTCCATTTGCATTCCAAATACCAAAATAGAGTTGATACAAGTCATATTTCTTTATAACTACAGCAATACTTCACAGCCTTATAATAGCGACTTAACATTTTCAAATATAATACGTCTAGAGGCGCTTCGAGTTTCATGCAAAAGGCAAAAGTTACGTCAGATCCATCGGGATTCGATTTGTTGTATGCCACATTGGCGAGGGCCATAATAACTATATATGGGCCTTCCTAGTTCGATCCTAGGACTCCTTCAATCGAAAATTTGGTGTAGCAAAGACACAAATTTAGATTCCCGAGTTTGAACTGGTAGAGTTTTACTCTAGAATTATAGCGTTTGGCTATCTTCTTTATGTGTGCTTCAGTGTGAAGTTCTGCTTCTGCTCACTTTTCTTTCAATCTTTCAAGTCTGAGCTCAAGCAATTCTCTATTTTGTTCGAGGTCGTGAGTGAGATGCCTCGGAGATGCTATATCAACCTCGATAGGTAGCATAGCTTTGTACCTGGATGCCATAGAGAAAGGAGAGTGCCTAGTTGATGTGGGACTGCTAGTGTGGTATAACTAAAGTACGAGCGGTAAGTCTTTAACCTTGTTTCCCTTTGCCTTTGTAAGGCACTTCTTTAAAGTTGTCTTGATGGTTTTGCTCATGGCCTTAACCTGCCTATTGGCCTAAGGGTTGGGTGACAGAGCAGAAGCACTTTTCTATTCCATTCTGGTCATAGAAACCTTGTCATAGAACCCTTAAAATAGTCCACTTTCAAACTGAGTCCCATTGTCAGTTACGATCTTCTTTTGGAGTCTGAATCAATAGATGATGTTCTTGATCACAAAGTTAACGATCTTAGGCATGGTGACCCCCGTAAGAGGCTCCTCCTTGACCCATTTGTGAAGTAGTAGACAATAACAATGGCATGGTTGAATCCTCCTTTGGCATTTGGTAGCTTGCCAATCGTGTCTTTTCGCCAGGTATCAACGCTAAGGGGATGTCATAGAGGTAAGAGATTTGGGGAAGCTTTTTAGATCTTGGTGAACCTTTAGCAGCTATCGCACTTCTTTACATACTACATTGTATCTTTGATCATGGTTGGCCAGTAATACCTTTGATGGGCGGCTTTCTTCACTAAGCTTGCCCTCTAACGTGATCCCCCAAAAAAACTTCATGCAATTCCTTAAATATGTGGCTGGTCTCTTCATTGGTAACACATCTTTGAAGAGGACTTGAGTACTCCTATCTGGTAGCTTCGTATCCATAATAGTGTAATGGAGACCCAGTATACGATCCTTCATTCCACTTTTTTTTCAACGGGCAGATCTTCGCCCGTGAGGTTCTTCATTAGTGAGGTTATCCAAGAGCTGGGGGTAGACTACATTGATTTCCATGGTCGTTTCCCATGGTTTAAACCAGCGGCTTAGCCATACCTCCATTGTGACCCAAGGATACTTTCTTTAGGATTGCTGGTCACCTTAGCCAACTAATCAGCCTTGAAATTTCTTTCTTGAGGAATCAATTCTACCGTGAAACTTGAGAAGGTGCGACGAGCATCCTGTCTTCTGCCATATATAGAGCAATGTCTTGCCTTTGACTTGGAAGCATGTTTTGATCTAATTGATGACCAAAGATAAGTTGTTGAATATGTGTAATGATTGCCCATGTAACTCTTTAGCCATCCTGGGACCGGCCAGGAGGACCCTATATTTGGCTTCATTATTCATGGCCTTGAAGCTCGCGTGGATGGAAAAGCAAAGCTCCTTACTATCAGGCATGACCGGCACCATTCCTACCCCCATGCCCTTCACGTTGGATGTGTCTTTGGTGTATAGTTGCCGGAGGTAAATTAATTTTTGTCCTATCATTATCGCTGTCAAGGCCGGAGCACTCAGCTATGAAATTGGCTACAACTGGCCCTTGATTGAGGTGCGAGGGTGGAAGGTGATGTAATAATATCCGAGTTCCATAGACTATTTCAATAGTCGACCTGCTATATCGGGCTAGCCTAATGCCTTTCTCAGAGGCTGATTGGTGAAGACTTTGATGAGATAAGCTTGGAAATACGACCGTAGGCACCTGGCAGCCATGAGTAAGTGGATAGCCTTTCAATTTGGAATATCTTATTTTAAGGCCTATTAACCTCTTATTGACATAGTAGAGCCGATTAAGGTAGAGCTGATCGCATGGTCAATCATCGTAAGATACAATTATAGGTCCTCCTCGTCGATTGGCTTTGACAACATAGTAGGTGTGGCCAGGTGTCTCTTCGATTCCTCAAAGGCTTAAGAGAGATATTCACTACGTATATATGATTTCCCTTCTTAACAATGTCGAAGAAGGTACACATTGGTACATGGCTTTCGACACTTAGGGGCTGATACTACAACCATTCCGTTTAGACTTTGTACTTTCTTAACTGTAAGCGATACCTGCATCTCTTGAATTAGCCTGAAATTTATCAGGATTGGACTCAACGCCCATGGTTCTTACTGTAAAGCTAATGAACTATCTAGATCGCATCACGAAAGAACATTTCCCAGGATTTAGCTTTGTGTTGTATCTGTTGAGGATGAAAAAAGTTTCAAACAAGTTCTTCACACACCCCTGGCCCTCTTAAATTTAATAGGCATGTCATCCATGTAGACCTCCATTGAGCGGTCGATTTGTTGTGTGAACGTTCGGTTAACAAGCCGATGATATGTAGCGACGGCATTGCGAAGGTCAAAAGGTATAGTCTGGTAGCAATAGAGCCCATCATTAGTGATGAATAAGGTATGCTCTTTGTTGGGGTCATGCATTGCAATCTAGCTACCATGGGTAGGCATGCATAAAGGTAAGAAGCTCGTGTCCACAGATCACATCCACAAACTGGTCAATCCAGGGCTGGGAAAAACTATCTTTGGGAAATGCCTTGCTCGGATCTGAGAAGTTGATGCAAGTTCTATAGGCCCCATTAGATTTTCGACCAAACATCGAGTTGGACCAAAACAGAGTATTTCACTTTGTGGAAGAAACCATTCGCTAGAAGTTTCTTTACCTCCTCCTTGAGTGCCTTATACCGCTCGACGTTAAGCGGTCGTCTCTTCTATCGGACTGGATGAGCTGCTGAGTGGATGTTGAAGGCATGGCATATAATTGAAGGATTGATACCAGTCATGTCAGCATGCTCCCAAGCAAGCACATCCTTGCTTTCCCTCGGGAAGGAAATCAACTCATCTCTTACTTCCATACTAAACTCTTTTCCTATATCGATGACCTTGTTGGGGTCGTCACTATCAATCGAAATGGACTGAATGGTGCAACCGGCCTACCCTCGAGAAAGGAATCCCCATTAAAGGATCAAGCAGGTCACTATTATCATCTTCAACACTCTTCCAAGTCATAGTAGTCTAATGCATATATCATGCGCTCAATAACATCTTCGACTGGACTGACGTTTATGTACGAGAAAAAGGCCGATGCTACCCCCAACACCTACATATGAGTCCTTCTACGCCGTAGGGGAAGGAGTAATATTGTCTTCTAACCCAGCATACCAGTGGGGGGTGAATCTATTCATTTCATGTAGCAATGAGTTCTTAGGTTTTTCTTAAGCTAGCCAAGGAAAGACTATTTCCATCGGCTATGCCTATTTGGCTTCCTATGGAAATCAACATGTACGGTTTTCTTTCAATAACTAGGGTGACCCTGATGTGGATGTGAGCAATGAGGTGCTTGGATGTCTCGGGCATGTCATCACTTGCGGTACCCATTTCCTACTGTAGCATAAGCACTCCCTTTTTGCATGCTGTAAGGAGATGATGTAACAATCTCAAGAAGCTTGTTGGTGGCCTTAAATACATCTTACTCCACCGTTGGTCGGGAATTTCATTGTGAGGTGCTGGTAAGCTTCTATTACATCCATATCTTTTAGGGCTGGCCTGCCTACTAAAATATTATATGTGGATGGACAGTCAACCACAACGAACTGAACTTGGATTTTTTACCACAAGTGGCTCCTCGTCGAAAGTGACCACATAAGAAGTAACACCATGGGTATTGTGCCAACTCCCCCAAGCCCATAAATAGGTAACACATAAGGAGCAAGGTTGGTGGTAAAAAGCTTCATCCTATCGAAAATGTCTTTGAACATCACATTGATAGAGTTTCCCCTTTTAATGAAGATCCGGTGGACCTTTATATTTGCCATGCTGACTTAGATGACCATAAGGTCATGGTGGGGAGAGCCAACTCCTTTCTTGTCTTCTAAGGTGAATGCAATATTGGTGGAGTCCTCATCAACCCGAGGAACATTTAGGGCATGTAGATCTACTGAATAAACATGATCCGAGAGCTCTCTCCTATAATAGGCCTGAGCCCTTGACTGCTGCTAGCTATGCGTGGAACACCACGTATTGATAGAATCTTGATACCGATCATGGCCACACTGTTGTCATTTGCTCGTTGAGGCAAGGCAGGAAGGTTTTATCGGGCATTACACTGTTCCATCTATTGCCTAACATACTGAAATAAAACCCCTTCATGGATTAGTCGCTCCATCTCATCCTTGAGGTGCTGATACTCATTGGTCAAGTGGTCGTTGAACTAGTGAAATTCACGGTATTTACCTTTTCCTTTAGGCTCCTCCTCTGCCTTGATTGAGAGGGAGCAGGCTGCTAGAATGTGACACAGTCCCAAGTGCCAAGGTAGATAGTTTCTATGTCATGGTTTAAAGTTGCATAACTGGTGTTTCTAGGCTTGAAGCATGTTACGTCATTGGAATGATTTTTCCTATTTTCTTATTGACTATTCTTTCGACGATTATCCTCACTCTGTCCAATCTTATTCGTCTAGCTGTTTTCGTCCATACTATCGAAAATATCTACCTCCTCCACTATCATGATGTCATTCGACCTTTGGAGGAAATCGATAATTAATGAAATATGATGCTTCTACAATTCCTTCCATATACGAGATCAGTACCACCCTGAGAAAAGGGATACCACCAAGTTGTTCTCTTTGGATCCTCTTGCTAGCATCGATTCCTTTATAAAGCGGTTAACTTATGAGCGAAGCGAATCTTTTAGTTCTTACCTTATATTGCCCAGCTCACTGGCTATCATAATTCTTGTCTTCGACGTGAAGTAGCGGGTCTTAAAATCGGAACATAGCTGGGAATATGAATGGATACTACCAGCCTGTAGATGAAGACCAATAGGACATTGTCTTGGTCAAAGTAGAGGGAAACAGTAGATATTTTACATGGCTGGAAATCTGACCGGCATGGGTTACTGAGTTGAATACGGTTACATGAATGGACGGGTCGGCGCTACCATCATATTTATCCATGGGACGCAGGAAATACCTATGAAGGATCTCTTCAGCGAAGAGGCCTCTTTTCTCATCAAGTGACCCCTTCATCACTAGGCTTTCTTGTCTAAATCTCATGCATATGCTAATGTAGGATGACCATTTCTTCTGAAAGGTGGGGTTCTATATGTCGCGGATGATGATGAACTCTTACGAGGGAGAGGCTTCTCAGTCACCTATCCGATGTCGGGGATCTGTGGCAATAATATAGCAAGGGAGAATGGTGATGTATGGCTGGAGTAAGATACTTTCTCTTAATAATTGATGGGGACCTAGATGGATAAGGCCATCTTTCCAAGCATCTGGGTTAGGGTGCCTGCTATTAAGGTCAGGAGTGAACCGACGGTTCTCTAGGTCCTAGGGCTATGCCTTTCCTCCCACCATTGAGGCATTAAAAATGGAGATCATGGTTCCTATTTACTATCTGTAAGTGATGGAAAGTATAATGTCTATTGGTTGAAGAAGAACGGTGACGAATTGTGGCTCTGGAATTGGTATATCATGGGAGTTCCTTGGTTTTGGAATGATTTGAGGGTTCCTATGGTAGACATAGCCCACCCCGAGTGGAGTTTCCAAAACTAACTTTTCTAGAGATTTTTCAGTGCTTATAATGTTGTATACAGTCCGAGAGACCGGTTGGGGAGTCTGTTCAGCCACTAAGGGGATAGGTAGGGAAAAGTTGACCATCATTTGGGAATCCAATCTTGATCTTAGAATTTCCATTTAGCAGGTCAAATTATCCACGTTTATCGATTGTTGAACCATGGTACACTACACATGCTAAGCCTAAGGATAGGGTAAGAAGCACTAGCAATGGTGTTTCTGTTAGTTTCATGTTCATTGAAATTGTTACCCTTAGACCTTAGAGCTAGTTCCATTCCAATAAACAGGAATAAGTGTTCGGGGAAAAAGTGACGGAGAAATGAGACCTTTAGGAGGAGGCCCTCCTTCTAGTGCCAAAATGTTGATTAGATTTTTCGCCAACCTAGAAGATGTTTATGAATGTATATTGGCAAGGATAGGTAGCTAGTATCTTGATTTAAAATTGAGAAACGAACTAATACTAATGTGCGGAAAAGTGAAGTGACAAGGGTTTAGAGCAGTTCGACCAAAGGTGGCATACATCCATTATAAGGAGCCTTTCATTATACAGCTTTGATTTTAATAGCCTAAATTAAAGGATGGAATTGGTAAAAGCACAAAGGTATCCTCATTTTACTCTAATGTTTTTCAACCCTTGTGAAGTTGCATTGCATGATGTATTTATAGTGGCTGACCTTGATGCTTGGGTGGTTAATATTGGTCTGGTCAAGCCTAGGAAATGCTCTAGGTCATTTTTGGTGATATGCAGTTGATGATCATGTCAGTTGGGACATCATATGGTTTGTAGGATATAGGTGTAAACATCTGGCGTGTTACACCATGCAAAATGCCTCCAAACATAGCAAATTGTGTGGGAATACGAGGTGGCTATAGAAGAGGCATTGAGGTGTCAGCTAAGTACAGGGATTTCTGCACAACAGTGCCTTCGTCAAATGGGCTACGCTAACGGATGCCGGTCGTTTGAAGAAATGGCAAAACGAGGCATCTCTTAAGCCAGAAGGGCTTGATGCTTACAGATATGGTTGAGGTAAGTTAAGGTACTTTAACAGGTGGTAATAGGCTAACATACCGATGATAGCAAACGAGGAGGCCATTTTGATAACATTATGGCTGGCCAAGTTGACCATGGAAGGACCCTTACAGAATAATCTTCCTTGACCTTGTCACCCGTTGCTTGGGAAGGGGAGAGACTGACCATTGATCTTGTCGAGGTGGATATGGTATATTATGAATGGTCTTGGTCAAGCTAGTGGGTTGGATGAAAAGCGGATAGGCTGTGCCCCAGATGGAGATGACACATGGGCTCTAATTGCTGCTATTTGGGTTGGGTTGGTTGAGTAGATGATCTGTTGCGATATATAGGCGAAGGGAAATGGAGATATTTGAGCGGGTTAGCCCACTTCCTTATTTGCGAGAAATATGAGCAACATTCTGCCATCCAAGCAAGTGCCTGTATCCAGAGGCAGGCTTATCATGCATTAAATGACACATTAAACAGGACGCCACACATTATTGGGCAAATAATGGAGATGGTTAGTTTTCCCAAACCCTACGGACGCAAATCGCTTTTTGAAGTAAGAATTTGATAGGGGCATTAATTACACCTAGATAGTATATATTTTCTCATACATGGTGAATCCATTAGCCCATGTTATCTCCCTTTATGCATATATCCTTTTCCACTTCTTTGTTCCAACCTTTACTAGATTTTGAAGGTATTTTGCTATAAAGAGACTACCAATGCCTCCTAATTTTCTATAGCAAATTGGACTCATTCTTTCAAATCCTATTGAGTAATCAATAGTGACTTTCTCCTAATTTTGATCCATGCATTTTTCATGCTATGCCACTTGTTTGGATATCACCTTTTCTAAAAAATTAATTTTTTTAGCGATTTCCTTTAGTTAACATGTCGTAATAATACCCCTTTAGGATTTATCACCCACTGTTATGAAAACCCATCCTTTGATGAACCTTTTAGGAGAATGTTTTCGACCTTCAAAATCTAGCGATCATCGTTGTGCTACTAATGATGGTTGTTAGACAATGAACCTTATAAAGGGCAAGAGGAACCCAAGGCTTTTAGGTGCCATCACTGCTGAATCACCATAGTAGTAGGAAGAATTCATCCTGGACTTGTAGGTAGGACTACGTTGACTAGCATCCCACATTAGCATGAGGGTCCTCGGGCTAAGTTAGAATATCTTCTTAAATAGGTTGGAGACAATTTATTATCCTAGGTGACTTGTTATTAATTGTAGATAGCTGAAAGTGCTTCCACCAATGGTCGACATACTATCCCGCTGAGGGCTTCCACAATCTGAGAGGTTTCGATCAACCTTGAATGTTCTTTAGCCGACTTTGGCTAGGATAACATTGCTCATATTGACTCGCTTCTTGTGGAGAGGCCTAATAACCCCTCTACTGGCTAGTTCTCCATGTCATTTACTTACATGAAGGCTGAAGCGACCATTTTTTACACCCATTCTTCATCACACTGTTAAATGACCAAGGGCTGGCATCGAGTCTGCTTGCCCCCGAACAGCTATAAGTTCCTAGTCGGGCTCTACATTGTCTACCACAAGTTGGGTCTTCCCAAGCCTAATCCCACGCTTATCTATTTGATCTTCAAACTCCATCGAAAGATAAGTACTAAACTAGTAGGTTACTATCACCTACATGGCCTAGAAATGTCACCCTTGATCGATGGTTTCCCAAGCAAGACCTTAGCCTACAATAATTGATTCTTCTTCATTCTCATGGCCATCAACTCGGACCTTGAAACTCAGGTCTTTAGCACACCTTGTAATTCTTCCTTTTTGTTTATTGAAGAATGCTTAAATGTTGATTTTTAATAATCATTTCTTCCTCTGTGACATCAATCCCAACTGGGACCTAGGTGAACCCTTCCACATATGTAGAATACCTTCTCCTGATCAAGGTGTCTAGGGAGCCTACTCAGAACCTATCGATGATCTTGAATGCTGAAAATCTTCACTAGATTGGATCGTTAGGCCCGAGGCAAACCATGGGAGGAGGAGCTTCCACAGCCAGGACCACCATTGGGGGAATAGACATACTGACATGTATCGTTATTAGAGAGGGAAGAGCCAAATGGTACCATCGAGTCAGACTCTAGCTTAGGCCAAGGGGATGATCATGGTTAGTAGGAGTCTTTTGACCCGATCCTTCTTAGAAAACGTCATGGTCCCTCATCGTGATACCATAATAAATTGATCATCAAATTACACTAGCTCATTAGGGACGCCCGAGCCGGTAGCCCGTGGCTCTTCGAAACTAGTGACCCAGAATGTGCCCCTTAACACATACAACCTTGAGGAGGGATAGCTTAGTAGTAGCAGCAAGGGGTCTCCATGTTCGCCCTTAACTAGAAAGCGGTTTGCATCTAAATTTGGCACAAATACCCAATAGAGATTTTGTACAAACATAAATGTAGAATATAAAATGAAAACAGAGGAAATAAGTATTTAAATAACAGAAAATTAAAGCAATGGAAAGAACATAACGATTTATAGTGGTTCGGTGTTGTTTGTCTATGTCCACTTTGAATAGATAGCTTTATTGATCACTTTTTAAACTAAGTACAATTAGGATCGAAATCCTAGTTACAATAGAGTAAAAAACAGAAAGCAACATGAAAGTCTTGAAAATGAACAATCAATCCTGTATTTGTAGAGGACGATGGTGAAATATCTCGGCGGAAGGATCTCCAAAACCATATGGACCCATAAGAGGGATCGCATGGCCCAAATCCCAAGGAATAGGGATCGGTGTCGATTCTTGTTTGGAGGTATTTGGGAGTACGATCCCTATGGGAGCTTCTATATGTTCTAATATGCTTAGCCTTCAAGTTTCATGCCAATTAGATTAGTATAACTTGAGTTATTGCTCGATCTTAGCTGCAATGTGATTTGTTACCTGATTCCGGCAGATCCCTATGGAGGGAAGAGGGAGGATCCCTCTTGCTTAGTCATTTTGAGGTGTGATCCCTAGGGTAGGCTCCCTATGTCCCGATATCTTATTTCCAAAGTTTCAAATGCATTGAACATCTGAATCTTGAGATATTGATTGTTTTCCATTAAGTTGCACCTGTTTGGTTGAAATATACTGATCTCTATGTTTGAGAGTGATTATAGCTGATCCCTTTTCCATATAAAACTATATTCCATACTTAGACGTTCTGTATAGCATATCTCTTTATTCCGCTCGATCACGGCTTTATATTACCATATGTACTTGACTTAAGGACCCCTAATCATCACTCGACTCACTACCCTTAATGATAGTTGGATCTAACTTGTCCAATCAGTTTGGATACAGCCGAATCAAAATGTTGGATAACACTTACCCCTCAAAGTACGTCTTGCGCTGAACATGACATGCTTTGAATCAAAGCAAGTTCGAATCGTCGACAAGAAATCCATCTAATTTTTTGAATAGTTGTTATCCTTCCTTTGAATTATTTTCCCAAAGTGTCGTATCTCTTTTTGATTGTCACGACGCTTGGTCGATTTCCAATAGTATGAATCCAGGATTATATTACGTCAGTTGCTATCTATATCCAGTTCTATGGGGCTAATAAACTTTGGCTATCTAATTCAATCTCGATCTTGAAGGCTTCAGGTTTGAATTCAATTTCTATTGATTTCAAAATTTGAACCCTTAGAATATTACATGCATGTCCTGGCTTACGTTCTTGTCGTTGGCTCCCGGATTCTTTTGCATGTTTTAGGGGTCATCGATGTATAATATTTATGTCAATGTTTGCATGCACATAGGATTTGTAACCGATCCCTTCTCCCTTTATTTCTCTCTATTTTTTGTTTATTGGGATCGACATCCTTCTAGCCGATCCCCCTTTCTTTCTTTCCTTTTTTGTACTGATAGGGATCAGATGGATCCCTAAGTCAAGGGATCATACCTGATCCCTCTTTATGACGGGAACTCGATCCTTTTGGCTTCGTGGAGAATAGAAGGTCGGTCGAACCCTCAACCCTCATATAAGCTAGTCCTTTCTTCTCCATCCTTCACTTATTCACTTTACTTCCACTTACTTTTATCCTCTTCAATACCGAACCCTTCCCCCTCTTCCTTCCTCGGTTTCGAACCAAAATCCACTACAACCCAACATACTTCTATAAATTCGATCCCTCTTCCCTTTAATCTCGATCATCTCCAAACCATTCAACATCACTGTTGTCTTCATCATATACCACCACCAACATATATATATATATATATATATATGTATGTATGTATGTATGTATGTATGTATGTACGTACGTACGTACGTATGTATGTTGGTTTTTAGCTTGCATATGACTTCGATTTGTGACGAGATAATGAGTTTTGTTTGTGTTTATCATGGGTTAAGTTTGGAGGAGATGGGGACGATGGTGATGCAGGATTCAGAGAAGTAGTAGAGGAGGAGAAAGAAAATAGTGAAGCGTGAAGGAATTGGTGGGATCAGTATTTCGTATGCTGCCTGAGGGATCAGCGTAAAAATTTGAGGGAAATGTGAAAACGACTAAGTATAGGGGTCGTTTCATAAATGGGATGGAGGGGCCGTTGATGTCGTTACTTGAAGGGATCTGAATAACTATTCAAGGAAGCATGGGAATGGCTATGTACAGGGATTAGTGATGGTGTGATTGAGGAGGTATGCATTATAAGCTTTGGGAGAGGGGTCGATTGTGATATGATAAAGGGATCGGTACAATTAGGGATCAGTTATTTGCTTCATAAGAGGGATTGGTTGTATTTTTAAGTGGAGGGATCGGCTATGGGCATGTAGCTGATCCTAAGCCTTTTGCATTGAACTTGGAAATTTAAGCAAACCAATCCATATTTACTTGCACGAACAATCAGAACCAATCTCATCTCAATGAACTTGAACATATGCGGATAATGAACAACTGGACTTGCTTATCCAACTTTGAATTTGAAATTAAACGACCAAATCCTAGGACTTAGAATATGAACTAAAACTTAACATATTGACTTCAATAATGGACTTCATATTTCGATATATCTATGGTCGATCATAAAGCTTACACTGCCGATCAATCTAATCCAAAGTCTCGTCACCTAGTTTTGCTTTTAATTTTGAACCTTTTATCTCTGCACTGCACAACACTACACCATACTAGTTTACACTTAGCATAGAGGGACAGTTAAAATTTTCTAACGCAACTTCTACCGAGTTTAGTTTATATGGGCTCTAGACGTTTAGAGCATTTAGTCGCAATGCCTTGCGAGCAACCTTCACAATCTGGCAATCCTGAAGCCGAGTCAAGTTTTTCAATTATATCCGACAGACTTTCCACTCACCACCAAATTGAGCAACCGAAGGTTTCCGACCAATTGGTTGACCTTTTCTCCGATGTTCCTATCCTTTCGTTGGAAGAGATAAGTCCAAACGCCGACACTATAGAAGGTGTTGTATTTTCGGATAACTCGACAGATTCCCAAGCCTCCAGAACTGGTGAGGCCGCTCTTCACATACTATGCTCTAAACATGGGATTCCATTCGGAGATGTTCTAGTCCCTTTGAATGACAGGGCTCATTTCCCCCTAGAGGGATATACGACATGCAATAAATTCATGTGTAGGGTCGGATGTGTGCCGTCTTTTAATTCTTTTATTCGAGAGATGCTAAATTACTTGGGAATAGCTCCTGCTCAGCTGCATCTGAACAGCTATGCTTTCCTTCATGACAATTTCTTACTATATATGGATGTTCTGTTCCTCCCACCATCTCCTAAGGACATCAGATTATTTACAATTTCAAACGACAGACATGAAGCCTTTCTTACAATTTTCTCGAGCCACTCCAACTGTCAAGTTCTACCTTGTGCTTAGAACAAGCTCAACATCTATCAAAATGAATGGTACTTCATCCATTGTTCGTCTGGCTTCGCGAAGCAATGGTTAGAAGGACGTAAGTGTTGTCTTCACTTTATTCTTAAATATTTTAGCCTACCATATCCTGAACTAACTAATACTTTGAAAATATACAAGTGTCTATCCATATCCAAAACGCGGTAGTTTCTTAAGGGCGATTTCTGCAATCCGTGCCACCCCAATTGAGGACAGGGACATCATATCCCCTATAACTAATGAATGGTTATCTCCATTTGGGCCGTTAGAAGAAGGTCACAGCATTGGCTTTTAGGAAGCGTTGCACCACCAAGGAACGCTACGAAATATCCTTGTCATGCCCCAGTTGAGGGGGCTCAGGATGACATCGAAGAGGATGAAATTAGAGGTGATGAAGCCAACGTCCCTGGCAATGCTGATGTAGGTCCAGGAAATGCACCTGTAGTTGAACCATTACAAAGCGTGCAATCTCACATGCCAATAAGGATAGGGAAAAGGCTTGCATATAAACTCCGTAGTTGAAAAATCGATAAAGAGCCCGAGTTTTTCATCACCTTTGTTGAAGGAGAGTCTTCCTCTCAACATTCAGAAAGTTCAATGGAAGGGTTTTCGAATCTTCCAATCCCTGATGATATCATGACCTATGACTTTCCCAACATTAGTATTGGGGGGGCTCAATCTCCCTCCAGGACAGGTAATGACATTCTCTCCACTATTAAAGGGGAAACACTCCTATGAGCAAGGCTATAATAACGGTATGTCGGTGTAGACTAGGACACTCACAATCACGTGCACTTCACTGCACAATTTTCGTCTATCTTTTATCTAATGGTCACTCGTACACTCTTGTTTGGTTTGCAGGTGCTATGTCTCAAATCTCATGCCTTTGATCGCTTGAGGAGCTCCTAACCACAGTATGGATCCAGTCGCAGTCCACTCTTAGGTAGGTGTCGAGAAAGAGATGACAACCGAGAAAGAAGTCACCGTTTGAGGGAACTTTCGTCTTCTAAACACAAGTCCCAATCTCAATCGTCTCATCAAAAAGTTTATCCTAATCTTCCTATATATAGAAACGGTCAAATTTCTTCCCATGCTCCCCAAACTGCTGTACTGCTTGAGCATTATTTAAATTCATTTGGTTCTCGACAGCCTCGTGATCGTAGGTCGAGCAAACGTTCAATTGTTACTTATGATCGAGCATTGACTACTACAACTTCTAAGGTTTCCATGGCAAAAAGATTGGCCAAACTTAAAGTCAATTTTCCAAAAATCTACTTTGACGGGCTTAAGTTCCTTCTCTTCATCCATACAATTCTGGGGAGTGCTAAAGCGAGTTCACTTGCATATGTCAATGATGTTTTCGTGCAGCATGAAGAATTCTAGCATTTAGCCGAGAAAATTCTCGGAGGTGTCTACAGGAAGACAACATGAAATTGATTGCCTTAAGCTAGAGGTGATCCATGATGAAGACATAATTAAACATCAAGACGATGAGATCTTGAAGTTGACAACGAAGCTAGCCATGGCAGAGAAAAGTGCAAAAGAAACATCCAAGGGGGCTAGTCGTCTGGAAACTCACAAAAGGAGTTGAATGCTGCCCTCAACCGAGTGGTGTGTTTGCTTTGGAAAAGGACACATTGCAAAAGGAGAAAAACAATCTAGCCCGCCGTGTTGAGGAACTCGAAGAACTTCTTAAGAAAGAGAAGGAAGAAAAACTCAAAGCTCGAGAGGTATCTTAAAGATATTGTGAAGAGGCCGTCGAAGCCCGAAGATTGAAAATTAAACTTGACGAGCAACTCACTCAAATTGAAGTCCTCAAGAAAGCAGCAAAGGAGCCGACCACAATAAATTTAGAGAGCAGATCGAGGCTAAGTTGATGGACGCCAATGAAGCTGGACAGAATGAGATTAAGGACATGTACGATCCTTCAATTGTTGAATATAATGCTAAAGTCCTAATCCATCATGATCTGAGTTTTCTTGAAGAGGGCTATCTCGAATCGCTTGCCTAAGCTTAGGAATATATTATTGAAATGAAGAAGAAATCCCTTGGTGAAGCTAATTTAGATAAAGAGAAACTGGTATGGGAGATCTTTCATAGGGATGAACCTTTAGACTTTGCTACTGCAAGGTTCCGATATTTTGACATTCTGGTATGCTCGAGCAAAGGGAAAAACATCTCCGAAGGTTTAGACCCCGATCCCGAAGTTCCCCTTTCACTTCAAACAGTCGGAGCATCAGTTTCACTTGGTCCAAGACAAGATCTAAGCTATGATCTGGATATATCTAGTTTTCAACCAAAGGTGTTGACTCCTATTCTAGAATGGAGCACTCCGACGATAATTGAAAGTCAGTCGGACACAGGTATCCCGCTTTACTCTCCATTATTTAAGAGATTTCGTTCCTCATGCCTATAAGTTATGGGATTATTTTCTTGTTCCCGTGAATCTGCAAATTTTTCGAGTTCTGATCAAACTCCAGGAAGCGGTGTCACCAGGGAACAACAACTGACACTTACTGAAATTATGGCCGTTGCCGCTATTCCAAGGCCCTGTGCTCAAGTTATTGGAGCACTTGATGAAGAAAAAGCTGATGACTAGCCACTGCTAAACGAATCAGATGACATTGTGATCACTGGTGGCTCCGAACATACCGATGAGCTCAGCTTGAAGGAGCGCATTGAGAGAGGGGAGTTATTATAAAGAAAAACTAAAGCTGAACTCGATGATATGGACATTGATGATCCAAATCTCGTCCCATTGCAAGTCATTCCACCCGGCGGGTCGGTTATCGAAGAACTCCCTCCAACCTTTAAAGCTCTCCTACTAAGGGTTGTAAAGGATCAAAGAGAAGAACAGGCGGAGCTCGGGTGGTGCCACTCCCAAGAAATCCAAAGGAGAAAAGGGGCAAAAGAAATAGCCATCACTTCGACTTAGTTTGTATATAACTTGTATAGTTGTTTTCTTTTTGTTGGTCGTGGTTGTGTGGGTACGGCCCCTACTTTTGGATAAACTTGTACTTTGATTTAAAAGTTTAATGTGCAAATAAAAGTTCTTTATTTTCAGTTGAACTCTTATGTGAATTTTATACAAGTAGTCGAGCTATTGCTTTTCCATTCAATGTACTTGAAATTTTTTACTCGTGAACCCAAATAATCATCCACTAATTTTCACTCAAGGCCTCCATGTGGTCATGACCTTAAGTTGTATCAAACATTGGGCTTGTACCTTAGTGTTACGCCATCAGATTCGATGGTTTGAGTAATTATACTCCTACCCCCACTCTCATTTCAGCGGAGTTAGATAATGGATGGTCGAACTCCATCCTTAGCAAGTTTACACTACTCCCATTGGTTTTAGATCGGAGTTTATGGAGCAGTGAGTGGTCGGACATCACTCATCTATTTTTTTATATTTATATCCACACTCTTGGGATAAGTGTTAGTTAGTAGGCAATCGAACTACACCCAATTCGGGTTTATACTCCAGTCCACACTCGGGAACTTAGAGTTATTTTGAAATATAGTCGGACCGTACTTTCCTTAATTAATTGATTTGCCCCAAAGTCCGAGGTTTAACTTAATGAGCGATATGTATTTTCATGATCGATTTCGTTTCATGTTTGTCCCATTGCTCGGTAGGATTAATTTTGTTATCGGATGGTCAAGTCACGTTCATTCCTTGTTAGATATTCCACCCATCGGTTTGTGAGCGAGAATCATCAAATGAATAGTCAGACCATGCTCCTTTTGTTTAGTTTAATCGTGAACTTATGTAAACGGCTGACTCTAAACTCTGGGAACCTGCTTAGATATGTCGATATTAGTTAGTCGGATATCGCAACTAACATGTAATGCTACAGCAATCATAGATATGAAGGAAATTTCAAACTTTATTTGCCAAATGGAAAGGAATGGCATATTTTGTCTTATTATATATTTGAAAAATCAAATGCTAAAGCAAATTCGAAAATTGAATACAACTGAACGAAAAAAATAAACTAAGTGAAATAGCATCATAGATGCTCGCTATTCCATGCACTTGGGAGTATGCTGCCATCAATAGTCGCTAACTTAAAATTTCCCCCTCCAAGGCTATGTTTAGTGACATATGGTCCTTTCCAAGTAGGATTCATGTGTGACAGTGCAAGAAAACCTCATTTCAAGACAAGATCGCCGATTTCAAAGGTTCTAGGTTGGGCTTTAGTGTTGTAGTATCTGGTTACTCAGTATCGATATGCAACTGCCCTCAAATCAGCTTCCTTGCGCTTCTCGTCTACAAAGTCTAGAGGTTCTAAAAGGAGACCTCTATTCGTTCTAGGATCGTAGTAGGTTACTTAATGAGAAGGGACTTTGAATTCAATAGGAATGACAGCTTCGGAGCCGAAAGCGAGGGCGAATGGAGTGTGTCCAATCGCAGACTTGTGGGTGGTTTTGTAAGCCCATAATGCTATTGAGAGTTCAACCACCCACTTGCCTCTAGCCTATCCTAGATGCTTCTTCAAAATGGACTTTATGATTTTGTTCACAGCTTCAACTTGTCCATTTGCTTAAGGGTGAGCAATTACTGTAAATCTCTTTTCAATATGATGTCGATGGTAGAAGTTTTTGAATTTAATGCTGTTGAATTAGGTCCTATTGTTAGATACAATGGTTCGTGGAAGGCTAAAACAACAGATGATGTTTCGTGCAATGAAGTTGATTACTTTCTTTGTCGTGATCGTGGCTAAAGGTTCCACTTCGGCCCATTTGATGAAGTAATCAACTGCGATGATGGCGTACTTCGCACCACCTTTAGAGATCGGTAAGGAACCGATAACATCAATGCCCCATCTGGCGAACGGCCATGAACTGATCATTTTGTGATTTTTGTCGGTGGAGATCTCGGAACATTTGCATACAACTAGCACTTATCGCTTAGCATTATCGGTTGCATCTCGGTGATAGTCGGCCAATAATACCCATAACGGAGTATTCTCTTTGCTACGGTTTTCCCCTAGTTTGATCGCCATACTCCCCTTCGTGAACTTCCTTTAGGATTGGTTTTATTTCATCATGGGGGATACACCAAAGAAGAGAATGGAAATAACCTTTTTATACATGATTCCTTCCTAAATGATATACGGTGAAGCTTTATGAAGGACGTGTCTCCTTTTATTCCTCTATTCGAGAAGGATTCCCTGTAGCAAATAGTCTTTAATCAGAGTCATCCATAACTCCTTCTCAAGCTCCATCTCCAATACCCAATCGATTTCCATCTGGTTTGTACTTGGAGCATCTAGTAATTCGATTGGCACCAAGCCCATTTATTGTGTATCCACAGTGCTAGCAAACTTTGTAATGAGTCTGCATCTTTGTTTTAATCCAGGGGGATATGCATGATGTCATAATACTCAAAGTCGGTCAATAGCTCTTGCACTTGGATAAGCTATGGAGAGAGTCGTTGTCCTTTAGCTTGGTAATCTCCCCTGACTTCGTATACCACCAACTAGGAATCACAAAAGATTTCAAGAGATTTTATCCCTAGTTCTTTGACAAGTTTAAGTTCAGCAATCGAAGCCTCATACTCAGCTTCATTGTTCATTGCAGGGAGGTCAAGTTTCAAAGCATAGCAAATTGATCGATCTTCTGGAGATACTAGCATGATTCCCACTTTAGAACAATGATCATTGGATGCTCTATCTGTATACATTTTCCATCGAATGGTAGGGGCTCCAATGCTTTCTAGGGTATCATCCTTTGTAGCGAATTCTACTATAAAGTTTGTCAGTGCCTATCCTTGGATGGCTCTCCGAGGAGATAAGTGATGTTGAATTAACTCGGTTTAATGTTCCACTTGAGTAACCTTCCAGACGTCTCAGGTCATTGTAGGACCCGTCATAACGGCTGATCGGTGTAAACATTGATGGGATGAGCCTGAAAATAGGGGAGGAACTTTCATGAAAAAATCAACAAGTAGTACGCCAATTTCTCTATCTTCGGATAGCTCCTTTCAGCTCCTGTTAATCGCTTTCTAATATAATAGACTGGTCTCTGAACTCGATTCTCATCATGAAGTAGTGTGTCACTTATAGCGTGTACTGATACGACCAAGTAGATATACAAGTCTTCGTGACCACAAGTTGTGACAAGATGGGAGGCCTCTCAAAGCAGTCTCCAAAGCTCAGAATGCACCTTCACAGTCCGATGTCCATTCAAAGTTCCTTTTCCCTCTTCTAATCAAATCGAAGAAAGGAATCATTTATCGATAGCTTTGGAAATAAATCGACTTAGGGCAGCAACCTTCCCATTTTGGCTCTGTACTTGTTTGATGGTTATTGGCACTTGAATGTTGCGAATTGCTTGAATCTTATAAGGATTAGCTTCGATTCCATGAGCACATGCTAAAAGAATATTTTAAAGGATTGATCTTCATTTTTTAATATCAGAGGATATCGAACATTTCTACTAAGTCTCTAATTTAGTCGCTTAATCATCATAACTTCACGAGAATATTATCCATGTGTATCTCCATCATCTTTCCAATCCGATCTTTAAACATTCTATTGACTAAGCATTGATAGGTTGCTCCGGCGTTCTTCAATCCAAATGATATTACCATATAGTAATACGATCCAATTTTGGTAACGAAGCTGGTGTGCTCTTGATTGGGAATGTGCATTAGATTTGGTTATATCCAGAGTATGCATCCATAAAAGATAGCAACTCGTGTTCTACGATTGAGTCTACCAACTGGTCGATCCTTGGAAGGGGAAAGCTGTCTTTTGGACATGCCATGTTTAAGTCCTAGTAATCAACACATGTCCTCCATTTTCCATTTTCCTTTCTCACAAGTACAGGACTGGATACCCATTTAGGGTAGAGGGTGTCGCGAAAAAACTCATTGCCATTGAGCATATCCACCTCCTCTTTAAGGGCAATGGATCTCTCTAGAATCCACGCCATGCCTTTTCTATTTCACCAGGACATGCATCAGGTTGATATTTAATGTTTGGCTTATAATGGCATACGAGATCCCACACGCGTCAGAATGAGTCCAAGCGAACACATCAAGATTCGCTCAGAAAAAACCAGCAAGTTCTTTCATCATCGGGGGCCTGATGTAAAGGCCTATTTTTCCGTACTCTTTGAATCGACAATAAACCACACATGTCCAACTCCAATTGCATGAAAAGACGGATCTTTAAGGGTGATAAAGAAAAGAAGACAGAACAGAATCTCACTCGAATGGAATAACATATAAAATTGAACAAATATTTTTATAGCCGAAAACTTTTAAATACCTATATCAGAGTCTAACCTAAATTCAGCCTGGACAGTTATAAACATTTGTCCTTGCAATTTCTAAAAAACATCAAACAAAATACACTAAGCACAGCGGATAACAGAATATGCTCATACGTTGATGAATATCTCCAGCTCTCCTCTGGAAACTCCAACCGTCTTTGACTAAACTGAAACTACTCGGATCTGACCTGAGTATTGAAAATACCCGGATCAGGCTTGATAAACCGGCGTGAGAAAAACTCAATAGTAGATGATAGTGTTATATATCAGCCTTTGGATAAAATTCTTGGAAATAAAGAGTATCTCATAAGACCACGCCCACACCTAAACACGGACGGCTTTTTACCTTATGATAACTAAAACACTTTTATATCAAAACATTTGATATTATTTCTAACGACATCTCTTTGAAAACATTTGCAAATAAACTTGTTAATCTTAGCCAAAATTATTACCATTATTAAATTCCAGCATACTAGGCTCTACAAACAAAACCGTTGGTTCTTATTGGAGAATGGATTTCCATACAAATGACCAGGCGCAGGATCTACATTCCGAAATGGGTACACCTCTAGATGGATGTCACGAGAAACCATCACACAGCTTCTCTACCAACACAGGATCGACCCACCTCTATAACTAGATGGTACCAAATATGTCATTCCTCGGTCATTACCGACCTTTATTCGAGGGCCCTCATAGCATACACCACATTAATTTACACCCCGACGTCATAGCGGAAAGAAATATATCTAGAAGGGGATGACCATATCCTAATTGGGAATGACCCACTTAGCCTTGCCGCATCTAATCCTGTTTCGGTCATTTCCAGTTTGATGAGGCTTGAGGCGCATGATTACCTTTTCACATAGCGCATATCACATCCTTGAATGCCACATTGTCATTTCCGTTAACTACTAATTGTCTTCCACTAAAATACAACCCTTGAGCTCGTATGTCTCAAGGAGGGTGTTAAGCTACGAGAAGTTGCCTTCTTCGCCACCACTGATGTACGTTTGTAAAAACCAATGTACGTAATCGTTAGAAATGCAATGTCAGACAAACGTCCATACAAGTTGTCTAGGAACAGGACAAAACGAATGCACTTTCCTTGGCCATTATTAGGCGAGAATCCCTTGCAATCCGCAAAATCTCCATCACGAGGAGACCACTGCTATAAATAACTCTATAAATAGGAGCTATCCAGAGCATGTTCAACAAGCAGTCTTCACACTATGAAGATCCCCGGTCTTCAACATTCATCATCTTCAACATGTCTTCACATTCGAACGTATACATTGGTTCGAAGTGGTTTTGGATAGGAATTATCCAAATCCGATTCCGGTTCCTTCGAAATCCAGTTATCGATAAAAGTGAATTTGAGTATATAGGATTTATTAAGTCTCTTTTCACTTTAATTCTATTCGGATGATTTTGTATTCTCTTTCTTTTGACTTAGAGTAATTTCTAAGAAATTCATTCTTTTGCTTTGGAAAATATCTCAGATTTCCTTGCTTAATTCATGATCCAAATTTCTTAACTTTTAGGTGGATCAAAAACAATGTTAAATAAGACATCGTTTACGATAAACCCTAAATCAATCTTAACAAACATTTTTGAGTAGATAGGATCATAGAAATCATTCATTTTGAAAATTGTTTAACTTTTGGATAATACCAATCTTCTTTTATTTTGGAAAACTTAACAGAATCTTTTTATTTAAGAGAATCCGGGCTTTCCTTTCGATCTGTTCCACCCCTCACCTAAGAAAAGAAAACATAGGCTAGGTAAGTTCAGGGCACTGCTTGCTCCATCCCTAACCTTAGTTAAACACCTTGTTTTATCTTTCTAGATCTCACAGGCGGGACAAATGTACTAGTCGTTTCCGCATACTCAGATTTTCAACTTTTTTTGGAATTGCTTATAAATATTTCAAATTATCTTTCAAAACGCTTAATTATCCTTTTTAAAACATTCATAATTTATTCTGGGAAACGTTGTTACATTTAAACTCACGTTGAAAATGTTATAGAATTCACAACAGAAAAGTGCTATATAAGCTTAATTGATTAAATCAACTTTTAAACATTCAATAAATCATATTTTTCAATCCAAATCTCTTTCAAATAATTTAAATAAATTTATCAAATTTATTCCATATTTTTCCATAATTTAAAACGTTCATTTAAACAGATTACTGTTTTGGTCACTTAACTACACTAGCGTGATTTTTCTGGAAAATTGATTTGGACTTAATTTAAAATCTACTTATCGAAACTTTGATTTTCTTTCTTCGTTTAAAAGATATGGATATAATTGTCTAGAATTTTCTTATCTCAAAAGATTCCGAGCTATATTCCACCCTACACATTCATTTGAACGTTTCGGCACGAAATCGCGAACTACCGTTGCGCGACGCGTCTAGTTTTAACTTATTTTTCAATATTTGAAATAATCTATTCAAATTGGATTTCAACACTTATAAAATCATTACAAACATTTTAAATCAATATTTTCACTTTTTAAATTATTTAAAACATATTTTCACTATTATCACATTATAACATTATTTTATTCCTGTTATTTTAATATTAAATTTTAAATTCCAATTTCAATTCGATTTCAATTCTAATCTCAAATTAAACACATTTAAAACTTAGATTTCAAATCAAATTTCTATTTAAACATCAATTCAATCTCAAACTAAACTTTACTTTTTTAAAATCGATTTCAATATCAATTTCACTATTCATCTCAATTTCAATTTCTAATTAACTATCCTTTTCAAATCCGTTTCACTTTAAATTTTAAATTATCTTTTATTTTAACTTTAATTTCACTTCTAAATGAAAAGAGATTTATTTTTCCACAAAATCTCATATTAATAAAATATGGTCTTTTTAGATAAAGGGATTACTTAATCAAAATGAACATATCCAATATTCATATTTATCACTAACATAGCATCCTTCAACCAATCACATGTATATGATTTCAAATCTGACATTCACTATTAATATCATAACGGGATATATTATCACAATTCACTTAATTTACTAACTATCAAATCATCCATATTAAAAATCAATCTAGTATAAACATTCATATGTCATAAGGGTGTAAATATGATTTATAACATAATCAAAATATAAATTCAAAAGCAGTGAGAATTTCTCACCATAAACCAAAGTGATAAACTTCCTACCAACATTCTAATCAACCAACACTTCACTAATTAATTCCTACTCCATTAAACACTAGAAAACAACAACCTCTCCCATCCAATAGCTTGGCAGAGGCTTGAGATGGAGGTTGGCCGAAAATATAGAGAAGAAGCGGTAGAGCTTTGAACTTGAATTTCCAAGATTTAGATCCGAAAAATAGGTCATTTTCTCTCTTGTTTTTGACTCTCTTACTCACAAAATTTAAAAAACTTATTAATTGAAAAGTTGTTGTAAATTCTTTTCTCTTGAATTTTAAAGAAAGAATCACTTGATTTTGGTTAATTTTAAGGAAGATATGATCGGAAGAAAAAGAGCTATTCTTGGATTCACAAAAATAAAGCCCGAAAATGCACTTCAAAGAATTGAGTTTCAGGTATAGCAAAACTCAGAACTGAAAAAAGTTATCAACATAAAAGTTGTATCCAATGAAATTTTATATGGTATAAAAAAATTCTTAATTTGGATCTGCCATGATCAAGTTATGATTAAAACAAAATGACATATTCTCTGACTTAAAAACTGGGCCAGAAAATGCACTTGAAATAAGTGAAATTTTGACCTATTTGTACTAAGAACTGGACAAAGTGGTCAACATCAAAGTTGTAGACATTGGAAAAATACATGATTTGAAAAAAAGATTTTTGCAATTTGATTCAGTTTTGAATAATTTATGGCGGAGGGAAAAGAGATAAAATATGGAGAAAATATAAGTTTGATTTGAAGAGAATAAACATTGAATTCTTTTGAATATTTAATAAATATTTTGACATTATTTCTTTTTAAATTTTTTCTATGGCATGGAAGCCATTAAAGAGAATAGGAAGAATATGAAGAAGCTTGAGAAAAGAAGAAGAAGAAAATGTGAATGAAATGAGAGAAGGAGGTTGATATTTATAGAAAAAGAAAGAAGTGGTAAATTTACCACAATAACCTCTTACCAAATTACCAAAATAACCTTACTTCAACATAAAGTAATCTCCACTTTTTCAGTACTTAACATCATCTTTCACATCCTTACTTTATGTTTTAGTCATTTAAAAATTAAGTAAAGAATATCATAATTATGTTGGCTTTGATTTCGTATTGATTTGATGTTTACTTTTGACTTTTCTTACTTACTTTTGTTGATTCTTACTTACTTTTCTTAATGACTTCTTGAAGTTTTCTAATCTTATT
The DNA here is from genome assembly GCA_030765085.1 of Allium cepa. NCBI lineage: Eukaryota > Viridiplantae > Streptophyta > Magnoliopsida > Asparagales > Amaryllidaceae > Allium > Allium cepa. The sequence goes on from CM060929.1 coordinate 257,380,897, forward strand.
TAGTAAAAGTAAACATGTTTAGTGAATTAATTAATACTTACACTATTTGAACATATGTTCCTATATAAAAATAAAGGTGCGACGACGTTGCGACAACTTTTAATCGACAAAACATCGTTTTTCGACAAAATGTTTTACGGACACATTTTGACGTTTTAGTTAAACTATTTATTTATGCAAACCAAATTTAAAAATAAATTTGTATAATTATATTTAAAAATATTAACACTCATAAATTAATTAAAATAATTTATTTAATCATTGAAACTTACTTTTCTAAAATCAGCATTTTGTCACTTTTGTTGATATATGCAAATGTTACTATTTTTGTGTATACTTCTCTTTTCAAATCTTATCTAATTTTGTTTGAATCATATAACCTTACTTATTTAACATTTAAAATCACTTTAAATATTATATTTTAAAGTGGTCAAACTCTGGGTCGTTACAGCTGAGTTGTGATCCAATCTTTAGGACTTGTGACGGGTCGTCATGGCTGACCGTGATATCAATCATCAACTCAACCGATGCAGTCTTGGTCTCTTTGGCTCCTCCTCATCATCCTTTGGCTCTCTATCTTTATAGAACCTACTATGGCGCCCGAGCCAAAGCCCATGCACTTGTTGTCAACCTTTGGTGGTTTGGATGCAGAGAGACTTATTTGTACCCTCACCTTTCTCATTCCATTGATCATCTCTTAATTCAGCCATAAAGCAAGCACATTTGATCGTCTGATTACCATGCACAACTCTAACACCGCTATTAGTAAGGAACTTCAAAGTCAAATACCATGGGGCAAGAGCTGACCGAAATTCATCTAGGGCTGGTTGGTCTAGAAAAGCATTGTATGGAGAGTGAACATCCAAAACAACAAATGGCAACATCTACACTCTCCTGTGGTCACCTTCTCCCAATTCCATAGGAAATTTGACATAACTAACAGCTTCGGTCGTAGAACCGTTGAAACTATGAATGGGGGCTTTAGACGGTTTCAAATCCTTGGCTTTCATCCTCACCAATTCATAAGACTTTTTGAAAATTATATCTACGGAACTTCAACAATCAACCAAGATCCTCCTCATTAAGGTGGGATCGATCATGGTCGAAATGACCATTGGATCGATCATCAGTGCCTCCATAATGTTTGCATCTCTGTCTTTGAATACAATGTCGTCTACTGTTATCACTGCTATTTTTTTGAAGTCCCATCTTCTATACTCGAATAACATTCAAAATTTGCATGCTTTGAGTGCGCTAGCATAGCATTCCGTCTCGTGCCAACTCTTATTAGTTGGATGCGGTCCTTCGACTATTGTATTGATCACTAATCTTCCACCAGTCTACACAAGACCCTCAGCCTTGTGTGGCGCTTGTCCTCGGTTGGGGTCTGATGTCCCCTGCCCACTATCCTGCAGGAGTTTAACAAACTGCTATAATTTTCTTTTTCAAATTAGTTTCTCAATAACATCCTAGAGATGCCTACGTTCATTCATGTTATGATCATCGCATTAATGGAACCGGCAATATTTTCCAGTTTGTTTTTGCTTCTACATCAATTCTTTCGGAGGTGGCTTTCTATACTGCATGGTATTGACTGTAGACAAGTAGACGTTATCTAGAGATGTATTCAGTGGTGTGTAGGTATCATACATTGGAATCATAAGCTTTCCTCTCTCGAAATCCCTCTTTTGTTCACGGTTTTGATCAGTGCTTTTCTTTTGCTGATTTGGTTTATTTTGGACATCCACTTGAACTTTTCCGGAACTATCCCTAGACTGCTTCACTACAATGTTACTCTGCACTCCTTCTCCACTTGGTCCTGCAACATTCTTCTTCCTAGAGCATCTGGCCTCCTCTTTGCTCAAATATTGAGAAACTTTTGCATAGAAATGCTCCAACATTGCGAGTGGTTTGCCAGCTAACCAACCACCAAAATCCAATTCTAGGTTAATCCCTCTTGTTACTGCCATCAATATTGAATGCATATTTGAATTACTGATTTCTATGAAAGTTGTATGAAATCTCTCTAAATAATCTTTCAACCATTATCCCTTAGCCTAGAACATACTATATAGAGACATTACATCTTCTATGGCGAGTGGCGTACATACGGAATTGCTCTACAAATTTTGTTACTAAAATGGTCAAATCTAGAGATTGGCCGTGGGGGTAATTTTGTAAACCACATCGTTGCTACGGCGGAGAGAGTAATTGGAAAGCATCTACATTTTATTACATCATCAGCTCGTGCAGAATCCATCAGCCATTTATATCCTATGATGTGCTGCCTGGGGTTGGTTTTTCCCTCATAGGCAAGCATCGACGACATGCCAAACCTCCTTGGATACTCTGCATTTAAGATATTGTCAGTGAATGTGGTATGGCTTCTCAAGATTCCCTAATCATCATTGGTTAAGGCTTGGCTCTCCCTCACTAGCTGTCTAACCATAGCCAACAAGTCCAGCGTTTGGAAATTGTAGCCAAGCGGTAGTCATGCTCCATCTCATGTGAATGGTTTGATCGATGTCTATGGGGCGTTCCACGCCTTCTGGGCTCAACATCCTCATGATGTATATCACATACATTCAATTCATCGTCACTCCGGGGAGGTAATAAGTCTTCATCCACCTGAACTTTATCATCAAAACAACCGCAGCAGCTCCAACTTGTGCTCCAAGATGAAGAGGCATGCTTTCTCATATAGAGGAAAGGCAGCCCTGATCCCTATAGAGGGGACGACCCTGATCCCTATATAAGGGTCGGCACCAATCGATCTCGGCAAGCCAAGTTGGTTTGCCTATTGATGCCCAAAAGCTTCTATGCGATATCCGTTAATTCTACCGCGTCTGCATCTGTGATAATCATCTGATGAACTAGAACTCTCCGATGTAAAATAAAGGGTTGGCTCTCTCCTAGTTTTTCCATGCTGTTGCTCTTTGAGTTATTCATTAGATCGATTTGGCTTGAATTTACTTGTTCAACTGTCGATGGCTATCCACTAGCCCTCTCATTAGATTATGAAAATCATCTTTTATGATGGAATCGGTCGGATTGTATACATCAACCGGATTGTCAGCATTCACATCTACTGGTTGATTGCTTGGGCCTCATTGTTGGATGCTAGCGTTCTTATTTCATTCTATGTTTGAAAGGTAGATACGGTTCTCCTAACTATTGTTGATAGTTTCCATGGACTTTTGCAAATCTGAATAGAATGAATAAGCTACTAGAAGATACTTATGGATTTGTTCAAGGGATTTGTGCAATCCAGTAGCAGCAAAGAAACCCAAATAGGGCTGAAAATCTCCTCCACGGTGAAAGCACCAAATGTTTGCCCCTAAATTTGGCATAAACACCCAATAAAGTTTTTATAGAGAAATAAATGAAGAACATAAAATGAAAACAGAGGAAACAGGTAATTAAATGACAAAAAATTAAAGCAATGGCAAGAACAAATGATTTATAGTGGTTCGACGTTGTTTTCCTATGTTTACTTTGAGATAGCTTTATTAATCACTTTTTAAACTGAGTATAATGGGGATCATATGAAAATCCTTAGTTACAATAGAGTATAAAGCAACAAGCAGTGTAAAAGTCTCCAAAATGAACAATCAAACCTTTATTTATAGAGGAAGATAGAAGATGGTGAAATATCTTCCTGAAAATTCTGCAGAAGGATATCCAAACCATATTGACCCTAAGAGAGATCGCATGGCCCAAATCCTAAGGAATAGGGATCGACGTCGATCCTTATTTTAGATGAATTTGGGAGTGCAATCCCTATGGCAGCTTCCTTATGTCATAATATTCTTAGCCTCCAAATTTCATACCAACTGGATTAGTAGAACTTGAGTTAATACTCCATCCTTGCTGCAATATAAGTAATTACCTGATTCTAGTCGATCCCTACGGAGGGAAGAGGGCCGATCCCTCTTACTTAGTCCTTTTGAGGTGTGATCCCTAAGGTAGGCTCCCTAGGTTCCCCATATCTTGTTACTAAAGTTTTATGTGCATTGGACATCTAGATCTTGAGATATTGGTTGTTTTCCATTGAGTTGCCTTATTTGGCAAAAATATGCTGATCCCTATGTTTGAGAGTGATTATAGCCGGTTCTTTTTCCATATTAAACTATATTCCACACTTAGAACATTATGTATAGCAAATCTCTTAATTCCATTCGATCATGGCTTCATATTACCATTTGTACTTGACTTCTAGACTCCATAATCATCACTCTGGACTCACTTCCCTCAATGAAAGTTGGATCTAACTAGTCTAATCAATTCGGGTATAGCTAAGTCAAAATGTCGAATAACAAAAGCATTAGGGTGGTTCAAGTTATAGAGGGTAGCTTGGCTTGCACTGTATCCTTCTTTGCTCTTCTCTGACTTATGGTCGTGTTTTTTGTGGTGGTTTATTTAAGCTTGGGTGTCGCTCTTGATGCTGCTCCTACAACGAAAATGATTTTAGGAGTCCCGCAACATTGCCCCATACTAACACTACCCAATCACAATAGCACGACCCTAGCTCTCAACTGCACACACCGACTAGCTTTCGACCGCATAATAAAAGGAGGAAGATAGTTCTGCTAATCGAACTGCCCATGCCTAATGGGGTGATAGTTGAGGGGTGCTGAGAGGAGGAGGCAGAGCAAAGGAGGTTGTAAGGAGGCCTTGGGTTTTTGTGTTAGAGAGCTTGGAAAGTGTCTCGACCGATGATTCTTTAAGGAGTTTGACAAGATCAGACCCTGACAAATCATGGATGAGCTTGAGGTGATGGGGTCGACCACTCAAAAGCTAGTTGAGGCAGATGAAGGCTTCGATTGTTTGCATAGGTGCTAGTTAGGGTAGCGATTGAAGCTACTTACCACAAGCATAGGGAAACTCATCCCCTAGATGAGGTCCTCAACTCTCAACTGTTGGAAGAATGCTTGGTATTGGTCATTGCACTTTATATAAACAATCTCTTCTTTTTACGCAACTTATACCTTAAACTACTTTCTTATGCAAGCTGCAATGCCCTATCACATTCACCTGAGTCTGGCATACCTTAAGCAGTTGGAGGAGGAGAGGACCATAGGTCAATGGGTAGAGGAAGTGAAGGAGGAACTATGGAAGAGGGCTTGGAACGTAGAGGGGATGGAAGAGGCTTCCGAAGAAAGGCTTCGATGGTAGAGAAAGCTCAAAACATGACTGAGCAGGCCAAGGAGATTGTTATCGATGATCTTGCTACAGAGAGAAGGAGGTTTGATGAGAAGCTCTAGTAAGTGAGGATGGGCTAAGCGATAAGCTTCAATGGCTCCTAAGCTACTCCACTCATAAGGAGGTTACAGTCTTGAATGCCCAGTAGGATGGTAGGTTGAATAGGATGTTAAAACTGATTGTTTCAGACAACTATCATCTCCCATTATTGGTTTCTTTTGTTTCCTAAAACACTATGAGGAATTCTGTACTAAGGTTGCGGTGGATATGGTAGCATCCAGGATGTCCCCCTCACGGTTCTTACTCCATAGTAGATTGCTTCTCTGGTGGGTGGACCAAGCGGACCCACCACTTTCGACCCTCCGTTGATGGATAAGGAGCTAGTTTTTTATGATGACTACTATATTACACACTGGGGTTGGTCTTCTTTTTGATTGGATGATGCCTTGGTTAGGCCGTGAATTTGTCTATAAATATTGAACATCGCATATGTTTTGTATTGAAGGTAGCCATCGTTGATTAGTTTCATCTGTTTGAATAATTCATGCTTGTCTTTCCTTTCTTTTGTTAATCATTACACATACTTAGTTATTTATACTTCCATGCCCTAGAGCTTACTTTTTATGATTCGAGGCCAGGTGGCTCTGATGCCCCCGGCATCCGTAAGTAAATGTAGGCTATTATGCGTGAGATAATCATAAGAAAATATGACGAAAGCAAAGAGTATCATGGAAACATAAGAATTATCTTTTAATAATGTCGCTTACCCTTATATTTTCACTATGGGTGCAAGTTGCCGATGGGCATCTGGGTTGGGGTTATGACATGGGTTTTTCTATTCCCAATCTATTTTCATATTGAAATTTTTTTTCTATGAATTTTTTTTCTTCAAGTTCAATATGTTTAATGTAAAACTCTCGACTGTAAACTAGTTACAATGTATGAAATGAATTTCCCTAATAAGTGGTTGAATGGAGCATTATATTTAATAAGTTATTATAGTAATGACAGAAATAGCGGGAGCATATTGTTGACTAGATTTTTAGCCAACCTCGAAGATACGTTCATGGGGGTACAATTACAAAGATGGCAACTAATATCTCGGTTAAACTTTGAGAAATAAAGCGGTACTGATATGTGAAAAAATAAAGAGACTACTATTTAGAGTGGTTCGACCAAAGGTGGTCAACCTCTACTATAAGGAGCCTTTTATTATATTGCTTCGAATACAATATGCAAATTACAAGATGGTATTGCTAAAAGTAGAATGGTATCCTCTTTTTAGGCTAATGTTTTTCAAACCCTTGTGAAGTTGCACTGCATGATGTAATTAAAATGGTTGGACGTAATGCTTGGATAGTTGAGATTGGTCCGATTAGGCCCACGAAATGATATGGGCTACTTTAGATTATGTACGGTTGATGATCGTGACAGTTGGGACACCAAGTATTTTGGAGGACATAGATGAAGACAGCTGGCGTGCTACACAGTGGAAATGCCTCGCAAACATGGAAGGCAACATGGGAATAGGAGGGTGGTTATAACAGAGGTACTAGGTTATCAGGTAAGTACATAGAGAGATTATAGCACAACGATTCCTTTGTCAGGTGACCCATGCTAATGGGTGCCAGCCTTTCGGAGAAGCAACACAGATAGGGCGTCAGTTAAACCACGGGCTTGACACTTACCGATATGGTTGAGGGAAGCTAGAGGATTCTAGCAAGTGGGGTAGGCCAGCGTATGGATGATCATGAACAAGGAGCTCATTTTGATAACATGCTGATTGACCAAGTTGATCACTAAAGGACCCTAACTTTTTAGAATAATCTACCTTAACTTTGCTGCCTATTGACCATGAAGGGGAGAGATTGACCATCAATCTTATCGATGTGGATATGGTATACTACGAATAGGCCTGATCGAGCGGGTAGGTGGGATGCAAAGAAGATGGGCTACGCCCCATACGGAGATGACACATGGGCTATAGTCCTTGCTAGTCGGGTTTGGATCGGTTGAGGAGATTGGTCGCTGTGATATATGAGCCAAAGGAAATGGATATGTTTAAGCGAGCCCACCCACTTCTTTATTTGTGAGAAATATGAGCAGCACATACCATATAACACTTCTCAGTAAGTGAATGGAGTTACAAAAAATTATTTTCCTAAACATACAAAATATAATTTATGAAAAAATAACTATTTTCGATATTTACTGAAAATAAACATAGTTTTATTTCAATATGAGTTTTAATTACAAAATAAAACTATAATATGGTATTTATTTTCATAAAAAAAGTGGTACATTAGGACATAAAGAATTACCGGAAAAAATTACAATATTTTGGATTTATGGACAAAGCCACATTTTTGAAATATAATTTTTTAATTATCTGACTATGAATCATATAATACTAGTGAATAGTATCTTAAACAATTGGGGAAAACCATTCATTTAGTAGGAGCGACATAAGAGTTGGTGAACTTTTGGCTTGATACATATAGATGTATGCAATTCAAAGTCCCATGATACCAAATAGATCCAATGACTTAGTTAAGTTCACAAATGAATTATCATAAAAATAAAATATGTGTATTTTATACACAAGTAATTCATGGTAAGTTCATTGAACATAGAACGGAAGTAGAAAATATAACATGCAAAGGTAATAAAAAAAATTCGATTTGATCAAATAAGTGAGTGTATTAGGAAAGAATTCCTAATGTACCTAAGAATAAATAAGATTCAATCACAAAAGTGACTCCTCCTTATGATACATAATGATGCATAGATAAGCGCTAATCGTACTTTGTTATACAAAAGAACGGTTGACGATTAGTGATGTTGAGTTAACTTCTTTTTGTACAGTCCTGTATTTAAGAGTAAGTACATATGTTAGATTTAATTATCCAAAACATATTTACGAGATCATATAAGATAATAATAGATAATAAACCCCTATATATATCCTAGGTCAAGGAGCTGATAGGTTGAGTGAGTTGAGTGCCTACGTGTAATATTTTCCGTGAGAGATTGTAACACCCCATAAAATCAACCATAAATAAATAGATTGGATAAATTAATTTAAATAAGATTTGTCTAAAAATGGAAATTTTGAAAAAGTTGGAATTTGACAACAAAAGTTTTGTCGTTGCGTTCGTGGCGAAACTCTGACCAATTTTCATATATCATATGCTAAAAATGGAGCTCAAATTAAGTAGTTATGGGCGTTTGAAGTTTTCAAGATTAAAATAATTTAAATAGAATTCAAATTCAAATAAATAAATAATTCCCAAATTTGAAATTCAAAAGTCAACGGTAATTATACTTGGGAGTTAATTAAATGTTAAAATTAACATTAACATTAAATAACAATTAAGTAAGAAAATAAATTAACAAAGGCAACAATTTTAACATTCCTAAAATATAGAGGAGCGGTCGCCCCTTAACCACGACCAACTGGTGGAAGGTAGCTATCGACCACTGCCTGTAAGTGGCAGCTAGGGCATTGGTCATTTTAACATACCAGATTTTATTATTTTTAACTGACTTCATCCGACGGTTCTGGTGCGTTCCAACCACTATAAATAAGAGCCTAGCCCCCTCAATTTTATTCACAAAATATTTTGGGAACATTAGTGAAGCTCTGTCAGTTCATCTCTTCATGTATTCAGAAAACTCCATTAGAGTTTTAGGTAAGAAATCCTATATATCTATCTTTGTTTATTGTTTATATTCTAAAACCCATCTCCTCAAAACTCTAATTTTTTGAATCTAATGTATATACAAATCTCTTGCTGTACATATCAAAAAGAAGGGATCTGAAAGGGTTCAATAAAGGTGTGCCAAATCCAAGATAAAACAGTGCTAAGGACCTTTATAAGTGGAAATCTTAGGTAGAATTTGGTTTAAAACTATTTTTGTGTTTTGAGTTTTCAACATTAGTTGCAAAATATGAGAGGAGTGGAGGGATGATGGATAGGATGGAAGGAAGATGAAAGGGACTACGGAGGAGATGGAGGAACGATGGAAGGATGGATTGTTTCTCGTGCTTCTCTTATTTCTCAAAACACGAAAAAATAAAAAGGTTGTTTTCTATAGTATGTTAACTTTGTTTTTGAAATTGGTCGTTTTCCACAATATACATGTATCATGCGCATTTTTGTATGGACGAAAACCCAAAATTAAAAGGGGGTAAACCAAACACTACTTTAGTTTTTCTATTTAGTAATTGAATAGTGTGGTTTGGATTTGATATATGCCTTGGCGAGTTTTGGATTATGAAAACATCACAATAAAAATCCTCGTAATTCTCCCAAAGCAAAATGTAAATTCGTACGTCGGAAACTTAATTATTATATAATAAAATAATGGAGTTTTTGTGGATTTGCAGCATATGCGTTTTATCTTCTATTTCACATCTTATTCCTTTTCTTTGGATTTGATTAAGGGATTTGATTAAGAAATTGTGTGTAAGGTAGAATTCTTACTCATAGTTTGCACTGCCTATTTCTACAAATGAATAGAGATTCCCTTGTCTAATTTCATGTAAAAAGGAGTTGAATATAGCGTAAAATTAATTAAATTTTAAGTTTCAATTATTATTGTTTTATTTCATTATTTTAATATAAAATAAGTTAGAGTTGGATTCTAAGAACAAGTCCATTGATTTGATTTTGGAATATTGGATGTATAGTAAAAACGCTATTATGAAAACAAGACTTGTATAACATTGGAAGTTTTGACATTTGAACATTAGTTTAGGGTGTTTTCTCCGCACGCATAGAAATCAATATATGCATACACACAAACACAAATATATATATATATATATAAACTGGGGTAAATAACATGCAATTGTATTGTATTAATTACGTAGTTAATTAAGTTAATAATTGTTATTTAAATCCCCCTTAGAAAAGTAATTAATTAGGAAAAATAAGAAGGATTTCCTATAAGGCCTAAATAATGAATACGGTGAGATGTGTGATAATATAAAATATGACTTAGTTATAGGGATGTGAGGTTAGTCAAAAGCACACAGAAATATTCCCAGCTAATCTAGCTATCAGCAGTGTGACTTTGGGGCTGATGTAAGACATAGCTTATAGTAAGTAACTATAGATGATGCGAGATTAGTCACCCAGCTAATCTGGTTACCATTTCCTATGAATAGTCAGACTAATATGAGATTCTCCATGGGGTACAGGTCATAATACAAAGGAACTGCTTTGAGAAATTAAAGGTATTAAGTGGTCTGTCGACATGTTAACTTTGTTCTTTGAACTGATTGTGTGTGTGTATGCATATATACATATATGTATACATGTATGTTTGTGAGTGTATGGTTGTTGCATGCTCATGTTGCCATGTTCACCTGATCCAAGCTTGTACTGTGATCCCCTGTTCACTGCTATGTTTTTGCCTCACTGTTCTGATTTGAATCCATATCGTATGTGTTCACTGTACATATCTTGATGTCCAAATGGGTTGATTGAAATTTTGAGTTGTTGTGCACATTGCACTTCCCTGGTATGGTGCATTTGTGTCATCACTGCCGTGTAGCTTTGAGCATTACCTTGACCATCTATGCTTATGCCTGACCTTGTTTGATTTCTTTGTATCGTTGTTTGCATTTTGTTAGCTCATTTTGGATTCATGTTGATTTTTTGTTGTCTTGTTCCACTTGAAGTGATTCTGGCCTTGTTGGCCTTTTGAAGTCTGGATTTGCTCTATCCTTTGTACATGTATGTGATTGAGGCAGTTGTCATATTTGTTGGACCTGAGATGGTTTTGTTGTTTTGGCCGAGACTTCATGTGTACATCAGCTAGAGAACTGCCTTGAGTCTTTTGTACTTTCTGAACTAAGTTTTGTATGCATGCACCTGAGTTGAATCCAACTTTTTCTTGGGTTTGACCTTGTGCTCACCCGTCCCTGCAACTTTATCAAGCAAGTATATATTTGTGTGCACGTCCTTGTGGCATGTATAGTGATGCACTATGCATATCACGAGTTGTTTGTGTATGAGCATTTCAAAAGAAATGACGACGAACAACCAAGATAACTGAGGCAAATAATATTTTCAAAACACACACTTCATTGTACACTGCAAAAATATTTCTATTCAATTTTACAGCATCAGTGTTTATTTTGCAGATAATTTAGATGTTGGATACAAGCTGGAAACAAAGTTGAAGATCAAATACGAGTAAATGTGTAATCTGTAGTGAGGTAAACATTATAAATTGAAATTTGTGATGTAATAAAAATTGTAATGTAATTGAATTGTAATTGAAATTGTGTAAATGTAGTGAGAGCTGAAGTCTTTACTATTTAAATTAATAATAAAATATTTGTTTGAATAAAACATTTGTTTGAATATGAATTTTGTGTTGTTTATTTTGTTCATCAAATATTTATTCTATTATGTGAAAAATAAAATAGTACAATAACAAATACATTTAAATGAATATATGTGTGTGTGTGTTTATTATCATCAAACAAAAATCATATACTAGCATATTCAACAAACTACTGTTTTGGGATAAATTATGCCATTCCGTACCCATTTCCGCCAAAAAGTTTTATCATAATTCGTTCTTATAGCTTCAACCGCCACTTTCAATGTGAATTTTTATTCGTCTAAGCACATCTAAAAAATTTATAATCTGATGTTCACTGATTTTAATTACTTTGATTTCATCTCTTAGTCCCCTTAGAAAACTAACCCTGTCAGTTCTCCATCTACCATCCTCTAAGCTGTATTCCACTAACATTTTCTCACCCCTGGCCAACATTATTGTTTCTATTCCCAATTTGGCAATAAGATTACTACCCTTTATCCATGGGTCATACCATAGTTAGGGTCTTTTATCGTCCACACTTTGTTTTTAGTACACTTTAATGCTTCGGGCCTGATATTGTGGATATACTTCCATACCTTGGACTAGTCATTATGATAACTGCATTCCCAAAAGGATTAATTTTGATGTATCTAGCATTCATATATATTTTTCCTACAATCCCTCTTTGTTTATAATCTTCTATAATATTTTGATGCTTAGTGCAGTCTGAAGTTCCTCCAAATTTCAAAGACCCAAACCCCCGTCTTGTTTACTCTTGCATATAGTCAGCCATGAAATTTTACTCAATTTTCTTTCCACAAGAATTTCGAACACAATATGATGATTTCATAAATAGTAGCAGTAGGAAGTTTAAGACACTACATCCAATGCTGCACTATTAGACATACTGTTGATCTTATCAATTACCTTCTCCCAGTTAAACTCAGCCTCTTAGCTTCCCACCCATTCATTTTATGCTTCATTTTTTAATCGGTCATTAGAAATCTTTATGTCTCAAATTAACATTCGATGGAGAGATTCCAAGTTATCTAATCGGTAAGACACCTTCTCTTATATTCAAAATATTGCAAATATCCTCTCTCCTTTTGCAACCTCCCCCAAAAAAGACCGATGATTTCGTCTCATTCATTTAAAATCCTATTGCCATACACAACTCACCAAATACTTCTTTAATTGCATATGCACCATTGACGTCTGCCTTAAAAAAATATGAGGATATTGTTTGTGTAGATTAGTATTGTGTAGTTAAAGTGCATAGCAGTTCCATAGCGGTGGAGGTGCAAAGAGCTATAGCGGGGATATAGTAGAAAATAACAAAGGTGCAAAAAGCGTCATTAAATATAAAACCAAATATTTAAATTTAATTTATTCTCGTTCTCACTTCTCTTGTGTAGGAAAAAGAATATTATGATTTATGAAGTCCATATTTGATGACTAGGATAAATTTCTAACTTCTATTGAGCACCTATGCTTTAAATTAGGTCTTTACCCTCACTTTGTTGATTTGGTTCAAAGGAGAACTTGTCAATCAACCTTTTTATATTAGTTTGTTGAATTAGGTGCTAAAATGCCTTGTTTAGCGGGTGTAATGGAAAATAGCCGAGACTAAAGTGGATTAACTATTTAATAGCGCTATATTGAAAAAGCATAGCGGTCGAGTAGCGCTACGAGTTATAACGGTGATTTAGCGGGGATTTAACTGTACATATTAGATGTGATACTTTCGGGCTGGAATTGATGCTTATTTTCAAGACCCTTTCACATACTTTCTTATCTATGAGTATAATAAAGTGCTCCATAACCATTGTAAAGATAAGAGATGATAGTTGGTCCCCTTAGTGCAGGCCATTTGAGTTGCTGAGGAAGTCATGACAATTTACTTGATACACAGCAGAAAAGCTCGGTGAATTAATCATCTCTTAAATTATCTTCATCCATTTCTCTATGAAACCCATAGCTTCCATCATTTGAGACACTTTTTTTGTTGCTACTTTTATTAAGTCCTCTAGTCTGTTCATAAGCTAATAGGATCCCATCGATGATGTTTCATTTCTATATGTAAGCACACTGGTTGTCGGAGATAAGTGCATAAATGAGGGGACTCATACGATTACTTAGAACCTAGGCAATGATTTTATAGGCAAAATTAAAGCATGATATTAGCCTAAACTCTAAAATATCCCTGGGTTCTTTCACCACCAGAATAAGGCAAATCATGGTATGAATGCATTTTCTGATTAGTTTACCTAAGCAAAAAACTTCCTACACTATCTAAACGAGCATATTTTTAAGATCATTCCATTTTCAGGAGATTTAGTTGATAAGTTGGATTTATAGGATACTCATCTAGTTATCTTTTTGCATGTGGTAAATTCGATTGGTGGGTGCATCACGCTCGGGTTAAACTGAAAACATATTTTTTATTTATATATAATAATATACTTATATATATATATATATATATGTATGTATGTATGTATGTATTTGTGTATGTATGTATGTATTATTTATACATAAAATATTATAATAAAAATATTTTTGAACTTTATTAATTTAGTGATGAGACAAATAGTTATATATGAATATATATTTGAATTCGAAATTAATACATTTCACCATTGTAATCAAGCAGAGTTGAACACTTTGTTCGTTTCCTCTTTGAACCTTCATTCTCCTAGTTAGTTTCAGTTTGCAAAGCTGACACCTTGACTTCACCAATGAATAACGGGGGCTTGAAATGTAGCGAAAAAGTGTAGAGAGAAAGTGAATAAAGACTATATATTTATAGACCTCCATGTATCAAAATATCTGCACCACTCTCTAATCCCAAAAGATTAGGTCGCCTAAGCCTCTATTCAAGTAAGACTAGCCTCATATGTTGATCAAGCATGGTCAAAATGCTTTTGACTCTTATTTAAATCAATGATTTTATTGATTAATTCTTGCTCATTATCTGATCAAACTAACGTACAACTTTTATATATCATTTTGATTGATTTTAAATTTCAAATAAGTAACTAAAAATTCCATAAAGTATTAATACAACATTTTATTATTAATTTGTAACATTTATTAATTAATTTAATCATTGGTCAAATTTGAAAATAACTTACAATGCGGTTGTATGGAACCTTTGGTGTGAACTCCATCCTCGATCAATATTTAAACAATTTAGATACTAAAGCTTGTATGGACATTGTTGAAGTACAGTACCATACACATGTTCAATGCTTACAAATCATTTAGGCAAAATCCAGTTTCTAATCTATAATAGGCTCACCTAGTAATGACATTATGTACAAGTAATATTTCATCATTACTGTATCACTTACATGTCTAGAGTTTGGTTTAAGGTCGAAATTCTATTGATATCCGTATTTATATGCAAATGTCTATAAAGTCCTTGGTTCAATCCAATAATATTTATCAATCGATTTACTCTGCCTGGAGATTTTGACTTTAAGTTGACAACCAATTATAGTGATACTAACCTTCCATGATGAGGGAGAAAAATCCTCTCTTGGATAGTGTTTCACTTTAAATACTTCAATGTATACCCAACTATGGCCGTGACAAGGTTGTCATGCCAAATATTTAATGATAATCAAAGTATAGCCTAGTTACTTAAGATTGACAGTACCTTCAAGTCTAAATAATATTGTACGTTGTTACCCTAAGATTTTTTATTTGTACTTAGTAATATTAACATGTAGAAGACTCTCGTTGAGTAGTTCTATGGTTATTTTAAACAAGCATAAGTAAGTAGCCTCTTATTGCCCCAACGGTCATAATTAAATAAATGCCCGTCATATAGAGAGCGTTGTGTACACTAGTCTCAATAGATGTATCAGTATCCTTTTCTTGATACATCTTGCCTGATAACATTTAAGAAGTAAGTATTCATATAGACATATTGATTCAATACTCATTACAAACACATTCATAACTGCAATCGATAAAATATCTCTCTTAAGGATTTTCCACTTATATATATTAATGCATTTAATTCATTATTTATATCTTTATATAACAACATATATAAAAGAAAATAAAACCAGATGCATACATCATTTCTAAAATATTCTCTTATAAGTTTTAAGTTATGTAAGAAATTACATATTTACTCTTAGGACACACCTTAATCTATCATAATAAAGTACCACTCTTATTCTAATAATAATAACAATAATAATAAATAATTCCACTATAGGTTTTAAAAATAACAGTATATGCTTGACAGAAAAGGAAAATAAAAACTATGCAATAGACATATTAAAAAAGAAATGAAACAATATAATAGTAAAATTTAGTATTAAATCATAGAGAAATAACTAAACATGTAATAAAGAATGAAATGGTATTGCATTGTGGCGTTATAACATAAATTGCTTATGAGATTCTGAAGCACACAACGCTATTATAAATAACGCTAAAATATAAAATATTATTACAATGTGCCATTATAACACTAAATATCATATTATATTTTGTTAAATTACATAATATTATTTTAAGTAATGTTAAAACTTGAAATGATACTATAAAGAAATTTCATCAAATAAAATGTTATAAACCATTTATAAAATTATAAAATGCTACTATATGATGTGTCATTATAAAACATTACTTTTTTGAAGTGTTAAACCTTTCTTTTACTTCAAAATGTAACATACATATTTACACTATATACAAGGCTAGGCCATTTAGCCCACTAAGAAAAAAAATTACATGTAGACTAGCAACATATACCTACTCCAAACTCTAGGCTCTTCAACTGATTACCCTAGCATCAAAGCATTCCACAATATATACTCGTTCATTAACTAAACTGTTATCCTTCCATTTTTGCAAGCAGCGCAACACTAGGTAAAACTCCAAGAAAAATTTAAGATCAATGATCTATCACTAGCATCAACAAATACAAGCAATATAGATTTGCATGTGACCGAAAGCAATAGATCCGGGGTCTATAAGGGAAAAGACTCCATCTTTTTGTGTTTCTACCGAGGTTCGATCTTTGTAGAATTACAATGGGTATTTCGACTGTCGAAAGGATGATATGCAATTTTGCAAGCTTGAGAAAGATTTGTCTACTCAAAAAAAATAGTCAATTATTTTCTAGTTAGATCTGACATGATGGCAAGCGATCATTTTTGTATGAGTAGACCATGCCCATGTTGGCAGATCTAAAAAATCTTAAGTTTTTTATACAAATTTGCTAGGCAGCACTCAAAAAAATGATAAGTCTTCTCCAACTTAATTTTATAATAGAAGAAGTTATATGAGTGTGAATGACTAAAGCTTTGTTTCAAATTCATAGCACTAGAGTAAATAATAGCAAAATAAATTATTCCAAAGTTAAGAAGAACCTATACCTGGTAATGAGATATCCATGCATTGGTAGCTTTCAGGTAAAGAGACTGTTATCCAGCCTTTTGAGTAAGTAGTATTTAGACGAACTCCATGAGTCGAACTTGAATGCTATCGAGGAAAACGGCCTAGAGAGACAGCCGTAAGGTCCAAAAACAAGTACAACCAAGGTTACGAGGCAAAAACAAGACCAATTTATAAGTTCCAAAACTCGATCCATTAATTCGATGGATCGGTACCGATCCATAAGATCTCTGCAAAACCACTCCATTTTCCTCATACCACTTAGCTTTTTGGCCGCCAAAAGCTTATTTCAAGATCCATAGATCGATTTCCTATTGTTTGCTATCGAATGCTTCAAGCACTAAAAATCAACAACTCTGCTCCTCTACCAATCCATCATTTGGACTTAGAAACAAGCTCATAACTATACAAACAAGTTGAAAATCATGAAGCTAATAGCAATTCACTCCATTTCAAAGAATTCAAATAGATCCATGATGAATTTATGGATTGGTGTCGATCCATGGCTATGGATTAGTAATAATCCATCCAATCTGCTGACAAGGCTACGTTTTCTTAGGACAAACTACTCTTAGATCATGGAGAACATGGAGGAGGACGTGCTGGAGATTTTTCCGATGACCTATGGTCATAAATAGGCATAAAGGGGCGCCATTTTGGGGATCCTTTTACTCTCTTTCAATCTTAATAAATTTCTTGTAACTTCCTATAGAGTGGTACCGAACCATAAGAACAGCACTTGTAAAATAGTAGTATTTTCAATAAAAATCTCATGTGGATGTTGGCAATGATTGGTCGAACCACTGTAAATGTGTATTGTTCTATTTTTACTCGTTTTAATTCACTTTTCTTCACTTTCATTATCTACATAATCTCTTGGGTGTTGGTGCCATATTTTCGTGCTTTCATTGAGAACCGATTCTTAGTCTGTTTAGATACATCATCTACTATTGGGTTGCCTAAATCCAAGAGATAGATCCAGTTTTGTTCGTTTTTCGAATTCTAAACTACTCATATTTTCAGAAAATCTACACAAGTGCTTTCTACCATTGCTTCTAGAAGGGATCGATCCACCACTTCACATGCCACTGAGGCTGTTGAGAATTCTAGTTCCCAACATGTTGAGGAGGTTACACAGCCAACCGTTAATGAAGTTGAGAACCCAACAGATGTGATTACTAGGGTTGAGATGGATAGTATGATGAAGCAAATGGAAGACAAGCTCCAAGAAAGCTGTAATGAAATGAATCAGAAAATGAAGCAGAACTAGGATTTATTGAATCAACTGACAAATAGCCATAGGAGAAGCAAGAAGGGTAGAACTCCTTCTAGATCAGAATTTGACAATTCCTTATCGACGGAGCAAAGGCAGAGGAACAAAAAACAAAAGATGGTTCAAAAGGACACCGGAAGATCGAAATAGAAGATGGGACCAAACCGTAGCCAAGGACCATGGATCGATACCTATCCATCTAATGGGGTCGGTACCACCATATAATCATGGTTTAGGTGGTCGACTTCCAGGTGATAGTGCTGGTTTGGCTTTGGGACGTGCTGTAGATGGCCAGAATGTTGGAGATCAGGCGGGTGCTCCAGATTCATTGTAGAGAGATTATGTGCATGGAACCGTTGAACGAATGGTTCTCTTGGAGTTTGGAGAAACCATCTTTCATGAAACAAACCAAGATTGTTTGCCGAGCCAAACACTTGGGGCGGATTATGATTATCATCAGTAGATCCAACAGAGATAGATTTGACTGAAATGGTCAAGAGACTTAAAAGTGAGTGTCAGCATCGGACTAATGATGAGTGGGGTTCCTTCTTGAGCCAAAATCCGTTCATGAAAGATATCCTACACGAGGAATACCCGAGAAGGTTTGTGACGCCGAAGATGTCATCATATAATGAGAAGACAAATATGAGACAGCCCTTGATAAAGTTCGACTAGAACATGGATAATGCCTGAGCTACCGATGTTGTACGATATCATTGTTTCGCGGTTTTCTTGGAAGAAGTGGCAAAGATGTGGTTCACCCAAGTGCCGCCGAGATCCTTATCCTCCTTTGAGTTGTTGGCGTGAAAGTTCATTGAAAAATTCCGTATGCAAACGAATCATCCGGAGGACATTATGTCACTTTCCAACCTCTTCCATGGAGCAGGAGAGTTATTGAAGGATTTCTTGCATAGGTTTAATATCGTGGCGGCCAAAGTTAGCAATGCATATAAGGATGTTATGCTGATGGAGTTGATCAAAGGGATCCATCCCGAGACTGACTTCGGAAGATGGTTGAAGGTGAAACCCCCAATGATAATGGACATATTTTATAGAAAGGCAAATCAGTTCTTACACTTGGAGGAGGCAAGTCTTAGCGATAGGAAAACCAATGTCATACAGTCGACAAAGGTAATACAAAGTTGTTGCTGTGAAACAATCCGAGGGATTCTAGTAATGTTGATGTTAATATCAAGAATCGAAGTGGTGGACAATGAAAAATTAATGATGGGGTTAAAGATGAGAAGTCGGATTCATGGAGACATCCAAGAATCCCAAAGTTTGACAAATACACTCCCCTAAACAATTTGACTGAAAACTTATACTTGGCTTCTCGGGGTACAGAGCAGTACAAGAAGTCGGCTCCCAAGCAGTCGAGTGATAAGGAGATGAAATTTGGCAAGTTTTGCAGATTTCACAAAACTTGTGGGCACAATATGAATGAATGCAAGCATTTGCATAATGTGATCAAAGAGTTGATTTGTAAGATAAAGTTACAACAGTTTGTGCAAGCCCCGTAGGACGACAAGCAAGGAACTTCAAATCCCCAACAAGAGCAAGCCGGGCCTGGTGTTGATAAACCTAGGAGGCTTAAGAAATGCCTTGTGATAAATAATATTATTGACAGACCATATCCAGTTGAGAAACGTTGGAACGAGATGGAACGGTATGTGGAAGCATTAAAGCATGTAGTCAGCGAGAGCTATTTTGCCATCGAGGACGATGTTCCAGCAAAGCAACTCAAAACTATGACAAATGATACTGTGTTTCAAAACAGAGATGTTAATAGGGTAAAGTCTTCAACGATTGATCTGCTTGTGATATCGTCCATGATTGAACCTACTATTGTGAGGAAAGTGTTAGTTGTATGTGGAAATTCTGTCAACGTTCTATTCAAGAAAGCCTACGACCAGATGCTTCTAGAGCGCAAGGACGTAAAAGCCGTGTAAATCTTAGGTCAAGGATTTAACGGGATTGCTACTGAGCCTATGGGATGCATGTATCTATAGATGGTACTTGGAGAAGGTGACCGTAGGAGAGTGTGAGTCGTGCCTTTTGTTATGTTGGATATCTATTCTGCTTACAATGCTTTTTTAGGCCAGCTGTCCCTTGCTGAATTTGGAGCAGTCATCACTCCATGGTGCTTAACGATGAAGTTCCCGACTGAGAATGGTGTGGGAATTGTTCAAGGAGATTAAGGGCTTGGCTGGGAGTGTTATTTTGTCAAATATAAAGATGGGAGGCAAAGAAAGAAAGGAAAGGGTGTAGAGAGGACTCTCTGCATCAAGGCTCTACATGCATAGCAACCACCGCCTAAGCCTTGGCTCGGGCAGCACAGTAGGTTCTATAAGGATATGCATCCGCGGAAAGAGCTAAAGGAAGGAAGAGTAGCTCTAGCCGAGTTGACAATTAACATCTCGACCAACCAAGATGACCTTACATGGGTCCCGAAGGGCTCGCAAGTTGGCATGAAAATTATGAAAAAGTTAGTTGGTTTTCTTCGGACGAACCTGGATGTATTCGCCTGGACTCACTCAGGCATGTGTGGAAGATCATCGGAGATAACGAACCGTACATTAAATATAAATCTAATGCACTCATATGAAACAAAAACGTCGCAGCTTGGGTCCGGAGAGATTCGCTGCACTTAAAGTAGAAGTGGAAAATTTGAAGGAAAATGGCTTCATCCACGACGCCCTGTACCTAGAGTGGGTATCAAATCCAGTCTTGGATAAAAGTAAAATGGGAAGTGGAGGACACATGCTAACTATTTTGATCTGAATAAGGCATGCCCGAAGGATCGTTTCCCACTCCCGAGGATTGATCAGCTGGTGGACTCAACAGCCAGATATGAATTGTTATTGTTCATGGATGCATACTCCGGATATAGTATGATATTGATGCACATACCAGAGCAGGAAAACACCACTTTTATAACCAATTGGAGACTGTACTCCTATATTGTTATGCCCTTCGAATTAAAGAATGCTGGAGTGATATACCAAAGATTGGTGAATAAGATGTTTAAAGATCAAATAGAACGCTCAACAGAGATCTACGTGGACAATATGATTGTGAAGTCACGATGATCGAGGAACCACGTTGATGATTTGGCCAAGATGTTCGAAATTCTTTAGAAGTACGAGATGAAGCTTAACCCTTTGAAATGCTTATTGGACATCGCATTAAGGAAACTCTTAGGCTTCATTGTGGACTCCCGTAGAATCGAAGCTAATTCGGAGAAGATCGAAAACATGAGAAACATCAAAGCCCCAAAAAAAATCAAAGACATTCAAAGCTAGAATGAAAAGTTCATTGTCTTGAGTCGATTCATCTCCAGAGCCATTGATAAATGCATCCCTTTCTTCAATGTGATCAAGAAGGGAAAGAGGAATTTCTCTTGGACGTAAGAATGTATAAATGCATTCCAGGCTCTGGTGGATCACTTGGAGAGATCTCATATTCTGTCAAAGCCACTGGATAATGAGGACTTAATTATTTATCTGGCAATATCGGTGCACGCCTTCAGCGTTGGGAGTCTCGAATCCATAAGCCGGTGTATTACATTAGTAGTGGTTGACATGAGCAGAATGAAATTATTCGAAGCTTGAAAAACTCGCATACTGCTTGCTAGTTACTTCAAGGAAACCCCGCCCCTACTTTTATTCAAAGTTCTGACCGACCAGCCTTTATGACAGGTCCTGCAATGACCTGATACCTCTGGAAAGCTGTTGAAATGGAACATTGAATTGAGTCAGTACAACAAATTTATCATCCCCAGGGAGCGATCTAGGGTCAAGCTTTGGCAGATTTCATTACCGAATACACTCCACGAGATGACATTCCAGAGACCAGTGGAAAGTAGAGTTCTAGATAGAAGAGGTACATGGATGGTGCATCTAATGAACGTTGTTCTGGTGCTGGAGTTGTGTTGGTGACACCCAAGGAACATATGATTTGTTACACCCCGAAACTCAACTTTCTTGCAAAAAATAATGAAGCAGAGTATGGGGCCTTGATTGTGGGACTTAAGATTACCGAGGAGCTAGGAGTTTAGACTTTGCATATATTATGTGATTCCCAACTGGTGGTATGTCAAGTGCGGAAAGAGTTTCAAGCGAAAGGAGCGAGACTAACTCCTTATTTGAATTGAGCCCTCAAATTGCTTAGTGATATTGAATATTACACGATAATGCATATTCTCACAGAGGAAAATAAGGCCGATTCGCTAGCTAAGTTTGCCAATTTCGGATCTCATGGGCCTGGTTCCGATGGAAGTATTGCCAGCTCCGAGCATCAGCCAAATGGATGCCGATTGGATCTTGGAGCCTGAATTTGGGAAAGAGTCATGGATGACTCCAATAAAGAACTATCTACAGAGAGGAATCCCTCCAAACAAGAAGAACAAAAACCGTCAACTCCTTCGTAAAGCTGCAAGATTCATCATGAAAGTAGCACCTTATAAGAAAGGATTCTCAGTTCATATGCTTCGATGTGTTGTCGATTGTGAGGCCAAGCAAGTCTTGAGAAAAGTTCATGAAGGGGTATGTGGCAACCACACCAAGGGGAAACCATGGGGAAAAAAGATCCTTCATTATGGGTATTTCCGACCAACCGTCAATCGGGATGTAGCTGCTTACATCAAAAATGTGACAAATGTCAAAGATCTTCCAAGATACCAAGAACCCTTCCAACAGAGATTACCCAAATGGTTGGTCATTGGCTGTTTGCAATTTGGGAATTAATATCATTGGTATGTTGCCAATATCTAAGGGTGAGGCAAAGTACGTCATCGTCGCAGTTGATTACTTCACTAAATGGGCCGAGGCAGATCCATTAGCCATGATCACCACAAAGAAAGCAATCAACATTGTAGTTAGAAACATCATTTGATGTTTTAGGGTTCCATGAACGATTATCTCTGATAACGGGACCCAATTCAACACTGCAAAGTTTAAAAATTTCTGTCGTATGCACCATATTAAGAAAATCTGGATAGGTTGAGGCAGTTAACAAAATCATTAGGTCCATTCTCAAGAAATGATTGGAGAAGTTTAAGGGAAAGTAGGTCGATGAAGTTCCATTGGCACTTTTGGTTTATCAAACGACCAATAAGTCGGCGGTTGGCCACTCTTTGTTCGTCCTAGCTTACAGATCTGAGGCTATGATACCGATTGAACTCAAAGTACCTTCTCATTGAGTGACTCACCATAATCCATGGATGAATGAGGAACTCTTGATAGAGTCTCCTGATATGATCGATGAGAAGCACTATGAAGCTGACTTGATAGCAATTGCGCATCAGAACCAAGTCGACCGATACTACAATTCCAAGGTCAAGACTCAAACCTTCAAAATTGGCGATCTTGTTCCCAAATGAACCTTCCCTAGCCCTCGGAAATTTGGCCAGACATAGGAAGGTCCATATGCAATTGAACAGAAGCTTGGAGATGGCACATTCAAGCTGGCAACGATGGACAAGATCTCACTCCATTGGGCATGGAATAGAGAACACTTACGGTGCTATTTCACTTGAATGTAAATTCGTAAACATCTAGTCAAAGCTGTGTAACTGGACAAAATCTGTCATTTCTAGTGTTTATAAAAGAAATAACTTCTGAAGCTTATGAATATGTCTATGCTTGACATTACACTTTGATCAGTGACATTTACTTAGATAAACTTGCATGTGCAAAATGCAAGTGTGTAGGTACCCGGAGATAGGTGCCAACCATGCTTCCGCAGTCCATGATCAGACATAAGAACCTCAACCACACTTGGCATTTGGACAGATGCCAAACAACTCCTCTAACCCACGACTTCGTTGTAGGAGTATAAACATTCAAAGGATGAACGGATAGTTTGCCTCTATTTCTCGTGCCTAGAGTTTGGCTGAGCATCCATACCTTGCCCAGAGCAAGTAAGACAAAAGATCTACGCCCGTAGATAGGCGGGATCTTACTTACATCGATCAATGCCCGGAGTTAGGCAGGATCAAAGACAAATGTCCTAGAAAAGGATGTTTAAACCACCATGATTAAGTGGTTAGCTTCGACCGACGCCCAGAGTTAGGCATGGTCAAGGCATGTATTCCAGAGAAGGGTGTTCGGAGAGACATCCAAAGATGAATTATCTCTACTGATGCCCAAAATTTAGGCATGATCGCACTCAAAACATCCTTGAAATGGATGTTCAAGTTAACTTTCTAACCAAGGGGAGTTTGGACCATGTTCCAGAGTCAATATGGTCATATGTGATCAAACATTCTGAGATCATTCTTTACTCGCAATTGATGTAATAGACTAGTAACTTAGTCTGATGATGATGATAAGAAGTGGACTGCAGGTACATTGAATGTAAAGCGCATTTCTCAAACACTTAAACAAATTCACACAAGACTTGAACAAAATAAAAAGTCTTTATTATTCATAACCAAAATAAGACTTAGAAGAAAAGGTATAAGTGTTATCGACAACTAGACCGAAAGTAAAAGCGGGGGCCGAACCCGCACCAAACTGGCCTAAAAATAAAAGTTGGTTCCTAATACTATATAACCAAAAGTACAAAATAGACGGATGATCATTTCTTGGTCCTCTTCTTTTTCTCTTTCTTTCTGCAGAGATGGCTCGCCGGATTCCTCCAGTTTCTTCCTTATTCTTCCTCTACTTCTTTTTCCCTATAAAGACAAGCTAAGTAACATGGCGGCTGACATGCTATGAATGCTCCAGGTCATGCATAGCGTGACCGAAGCAAAAATGGTCTTTCTTGACAAAGGGGGAGGGGAAAATTTAGTCGGCTCTTGCTTAATTTCTATAGTAGACTTGAGCTATTGTTTGAGAAGTTCACTTATTGGAAGCCCTTGAGCAGGATCAATCGACCCGGTGATCTAAACATCATCATCATCTCGCATACCCTAGAAATCACAGTCCCTTCTTCTTGCAAAGCATGAATCATTTGCGTGACGGGGCCTAGAGAGTCGCCGACTGGAATGCCCGGAGTCATACCCATAATAGTCACGATTGTTGAATCAATCATTGTCGCTTGTTATCATGGTTAGGAGCCTTCCTTCAGGAAATTAGAAATCGCGGGCTGATCTAAAATTTGAGAAAGATGAAATAAGAGAACAGCTAGATCAACTGGCATCATATAGACTCTCTCAAATATAGGTGAGGTCAATGATATACCTCCACCAAATTGAGGCTCGGTATGGGCAGGCATACCATCTGAGTTCCCCTCTTAAATCAGAGAAAGTAAGCTTTTTGTGGAGTTACGACTCATTTGGATTGTACTCGACATCCGAATGAGTGATGGAGGTAACAGGAGGTCCAGAACTGAGATCGGTATCAATATCTGAAGGAGTAGTGCAGGAACCCTTAGCTTGATCTTTTTAAACTGTGGCAGCCAACTCTGGATGTAAAACAAGTTCACCTGCTCTGAGCACCTCGATTTCCTCTAGATTTGGAATCTCTTTATCTAGTTCTGCTAAGTCCACTTCACTCCTTCTGAATATTCTCGCTCTTCAAGCATAATCTTCTCCCATACCGTCGCTAAGGTATGGGGATAACATTTTCCAAGCCACGTCAAATCTCAAAACTTAGAGCGTTGGCATTATAGTTGGTATTGAGCGGATCGAAATTATCTTTAACCCACCGCTTTAAACTCTTTTTGTCTTGTCTAACGCATCATCTCTTTCCTTATGTATGTCAAGCAATTCTTCGCAATAATTATGAGTTGTTTGAAGTGCCACATCTTTCGCAATAATTATGAGTATTTCGCAAACATCAAAATTTGGCCACGAAAGTTACACTGTTATATTCTTGGCGATTTGTGAGCCACTTTCATGTATAAAGTTTCACGAGCGGAGTTCAAGCGGACTAATTATTGACGTTTAAAGCTCTCAAATTTAAAATAATTCAAACGAAATTAAATTTAAAAATTTAATAACGTTAACATTTGAAATTAAAAAGGTAAAAGATTTTAACACTAAGGGAAAGCTTAACATTTAAGTAAACGTTAATGTTAGGGAGTAATGACTAATAATTAAAAATTAACATAAAAAACAAAATGCAAGAAATAAATCTCGGCCAGTAGAAGAAGGTTGGTTGACTGCCTTCACTGGGCTGATCAACCGCTAAAGGTCAATCATCCAAGGTGGGCCGGTTAACCGCCCAAGGTAGGTCGATCGATCGGTTCTCTAGTGGCAGCTAGGGTTTGTTTAGGCCAAATACAACCCACATTTAACTAAAAATATTCTTCATCTGATGGTTCTAATACATTCCTATCACTATAAATAACATGTTATCCTCTTACTTTTATTCACATGAAAAATAGCAATGCTGGTGGAACTCTGTCGGTTCATTTCCTCGTCATAAGATTTTTAGATTCAAGATCCAACTTTTAGGGAAGGATTAATCGGGTTAAAGATAATTTATACACAAATGAATTGTTTTATATTCAAAAGAAGATAACTGAAAAAGAAATTAGGCGAATGTGTGAAATCAATTCCAATTGAAATCAGGGAAAGCTATTTGCAAGTGAAAACCTTAGTAATTGTGTAGTAAAAAATTGGATTTTTTTTATGCTTCAGGAAATCTTGTATATGAAAAACCTTAAATCTAAAACTTAATGGTTTCCTCCAATAAAATGTTAATGCTTGGATTAGTTGGAACCTCAATTGTTTTATGTTAATATAGTAGAATTTAATTCGTTGTTTACAATTTGATTAGTTCCATTCAACTCCCACTTCTAGTTTTTATTGTTGTGATGAAGAGTTCTAAAAGAAATTTTTGAGGAAATGGCATGCAAAGTATGAATTCTTCTATTTGTAGTTTGCACAGCCTATTTCAACTTCAAGCTTGTATATATAAAAGTTGAATAGAATGTAAAGGGTTTAAATAGTAAAATTTTGTTTCGTTGAAAATAAAGGCATTGATTCTATTGTATTAATGTAAAATAAGCTTAGTATTTTGATTCAATTTTTAAATATATATGTACAGGTCTATTTTGTCCAGCTAAGGATATTAGCTATTATTTAAGTTATTGTATGGAACTGAGAATTGTATGAATATGGATCTTTGACATTTTAACAATTAGTGTTGGAAGCAAAAACCTTAATATAGATATAATTTTACGCCCTCTTAGGAATATTTAATAAAATCTAGTTAGTCTAATATACTATATTAGGTATAAATATATTAGTAATGTATAAGTCATAAACATATAAAATAAATAGGTTAAAGGATAACACTAGACCCTATAAGAAGGAAGTTATGGATAATTATGGAAACTAATCCATAATTAAAGGCAAAATAAGGAGTTTCCTCGTATGGCCTTAATACATAAATGCGGGTGAGGTGTATATATATGTATGTATAATGTATGTATATGTGTAATTTCGAAGAGCAGAAGTATGACTAAGTTATAAGGATACGAGGTCAGTCAAAAGTATATAGAATCTGCCAAGCTTATCTAGCTACAGCACTATGACTTTGGGGTTGATATGAGACATTGTCTAAAATAAGTACCCACGATGGATGCGAAGTTAGTCACAATTATGTAAGGTAAGCCCACCTAGCTATTCTGGCTACTAGCACCTACAAATAATCGGACTAATGCGTGACATCACATTTTGGGCTACTGGTCATAAGATGGATATCCCAATATGGGCCTTCTTTTGGGTTTGAGGCATTAAGTGGTTGTTGTAGGGTCCGCCTCCTTTTTACTCAAGAAATATTAAATGGTCGGGATTATCTTTTAGGTGCAGTGGTGGAAATCTCTAGATGGGAGTTTGCTTTGAGGTTGAGGTATTAAGTGGCTGTTTTAAGGCCCGCATAGTCTGCATATTTCCATTAAAGAGGTATTAAGTAGCTCAAGTGCTTTCTTTCACATCGTTAGGGCATGATTAAAGGAGATGGGTCGTTAGGCTCCACGGTTGTGTTGCACTCACGTTAGAGTTATAAAAATGGATTGGAAAGGGCCCTTGGTCTACAATTAGAAGTACATTATGGAGTTGGATTGGAAGAGCCTTTGGTTTACAGTTG
Organism: Allium cepa; assembly: GCA_030765085.1. NCBI lineage: Eukaryota > Viridiplantae > Streptophyta > Magnoliopsida > Asparagales > Amaryllidaceae > Allium > Allium cepa. The sequence continues at coordinate 257,409,169 of CM060929.1, forward strand.
GAGGTATACTTAGTAGGTTGCATTCATATATACTTATCAAAATGATACTGCCTAAATAATTTTATGGTAAGACTTGAGATTTTCATTCACCAGACATTATTATTCTAACTCCCCCCTCATTACAACCCACTGGTTAAAGGGAACTATGCCGATGAAGAAGATGAAGGTGGGTATGAATATTTGTGGCAGCTTAGTTATTTATATATGTTTTTGATGTATTCATATATACCTAGATTTCAGACACATTGATGTTTCATTTTGGGATATTGTAATATGGATATTTTGGGATGTTGTGTTTTTGGGATTTGGTTTTTATGAAATGGATGCTTATTTTTGCTATTATACTTTATCCCTTCCGCTATGAGATTCTGAAATCGTGGATATATAACTCTGTGTATTGTTCATTGTATCAATTTTAGCAATTAACAACCAACTTTGCAATGGACCTAAGATTCGATGGGCTTTTATTGGATCGAAAATTAGGCTCATTCCAAAGAGGTTTGTTACAAGTATTTAGAGATTAACTATTCTAAAAATTGTTTAATTCTATTGCAAATGACTTGCAATATTTTATAGATAAAATTGCAACATGAGATTAGCCTAAAGTCCTTCATATCACTTGCATTTTTCTTTTTGGGATTAAATAAATTAAATTGTGATTGGTTTCTTTTATGATTGACCATAATGAAAAACATCCTGAACAGCTGCTAAGACGTTAGTTTTGACTTGTTCCCAATGAAATTTATAATAAATCCATCGGGACTAGGAGCCAAATTTTCACTTATATTGAACAAAACACCTTTCACTTCTTCCAGTTCAATTTCATCATTTAAAAAATTATAACCATATACTGAAATGATGTTTTTACAAATAATGGAAGGAGAATTGTGAGTGGGGAGTTAGTAGAAAGCTCATTAAAATATTCCACCACTTTCTTAATAAACTATTCTGATTATTTCACACTTCACCCTTCACCGAAATTACTCCATACCACAAATTACCATTGTTTCTTTGTCATTTTTGCATAGAAAAATGATTAAGCTTCATCACCATATTGTAGCCATGTACATTTGGATTTTTATTTTGATCCAACAGATCTCTAAAAAGAGCCCTTTCTAGTTCAATTTCAAATGATTAAGATCATCTACAACTGAAGGATCTAAGCGGCTTTCTAAACGAGATTGCAGCTCACTGCACTTGGCAGTAAAACCTCTACTTCTTTTTTAGGATTGTTCTTTGTCTTACACTAACTTTTCAATCTGATTTTGACAAAAAAAAAATAACAATACAATAAAAAGGTTAACCACCGACAACATTTCTTCGTTCTGGTAAAATGAGGATAATCATCAACCAGAGTCCATTGATTCATGAATTCAAAGAAACGGTAAGAGGAACTCGACTAATTCTATTATATCAACTGACATAAGAGAATGATCATTCGCACTTAAAGGAAGAAAGTTGATTTTGGAAAAGGGAAGGCTTGTAACGATTGAACATTTGCTAGGGATCTATCTATCTTAGAAAGGATGTTTTTGTTAGAATCTGACCACCATGAGAATTGAAACCCCCTAACATTTATTTCTATAAGAACATTTTTAATCTTGCTAATATCTATTTCCATCGTCTTACTAAAATATCATATATGCATGGGATTAGATTGATCATGGGCGTGCATACAATTTATTTCTGTTAGTATATTGTTTATGCTAAAATCATTGAAATTAAATTAGAAATAGTTCGACTAGGTGTAACACACCTAATTTTAATTTAAAACTATTCAGGAAATTTAATTGGATAGATTAAATAGAATAATATAATGGGAGATGTGGATGAGATATGATAACTAATAGGTTCGGCCCGTGATTAATCAACTAAGTAAGATTGTTTAAACTTAATCTTGGGAGGAATAAACGAGAAGGGTAAAACATGAATAGACCTATCTTTATCCCTTAAACCCTCACCCTCTCATTCATTTCTCATTTTTCACACTCACAAATAATCAAAAAGGAAGATATAGAGCCAGTCATTAATCAAGGTAGAAGGAAGAAGAAATCGAAGGGGGTTTGGAAGTTAAAGCTTAGGGGAATTAAACTCCATCAAATCTCAACTCCAACATCTAAATTAAGATGAATAATAAGTGAACCATCTCTATTATTTATTTTTGAATTTGGTTATGGGCAATACCTAAATTATTTTGATACTTTATATCATGTTTTGGTTGTATGATCATTGTTTGGATGGAATAATGAATTATGGAATTTTTATGAAATTATTTAAATGGGTTTTAAGGGCATAACCTAAGTTTTTAATCCCAATCGATTTAATTTTTTAATATGTTGAGTAAAATATTATTTCAAAGATAGGTTTTTAATTTCGTAATATTCCAAATAAGAATGAATATTTTATGAATTTCCTAAGGTGGAAATAGTTTTTATTTCGGGTTTTAATTATTAAAAATAATTAAATAATTATTTTAGCCCGAAATTTTGATAAATGAGAGAATATGTTAATTTTGAATATGATTTTTTAAGGATTTTTCCCAAGTTTTTATGATTTATTATGAATTTATTATGGTAGATAAGCATTTAAAATAATAATTAATTAATGATATAAATTAATTAAAGTTGACATATGTTTGGGAAAGTAAAACTGGCTGTAGCTGTTTTTGAAAAGATTTGGACAGAAGTGTATTGTGATACAATAGAAATTTGACAAAGAATAATTTTGGTGAAACTAAAATGCTTAGTAGAAAATTATAATATATAAATTACAGGATTTCCATCATCGTCATTATTGATGTCGCAATCATATATAGCATAGCTGTGTTTCTCGACGTTAGTTATAGTGGATTCATACGATATCAATCTTAGTTGGTAAGGAATAAATCCACCTGGTTGAAGTGAGAAGGCTTCGGTATCAATGATGCCATATGTCTTTAGGCTGCATATCAAAGCCGCAAGTTTTTGCCATAGTCTTAAATGACGCTGAATACCACTATTTTGATACCAACTATATTAAGCGGCGATGCCACATGTTTCCTAAATTGACGTCATAGCTTAAGGCAAGGAAGCCGCATGCAATACTTTTGATATTAACTATTTTACGGCAATGATGCTGCTATTACTTAGTTTCGGTATAAAGGAAATTTATAGTGTGGGTTGTCAATGCTGATACCCTTTGTTAAATGACATAGGTCCAAAGTACTATGTTTTAAGACATAGAGCTGAAGTGATATGTTTTTCGAAATTATAGTATTAATGCCGCAAGGGACTGATTTTCGGCGATACTGCGAATCGACATTGATGCTGCTACTCTTTATTTCAATGTTGGTGAGACATTGTTTTATGCTAACTAAAAGTATGTTTTAAAGAGGCGAGATAGCCTATTTTTTTTATAAGTTCGATAATCTCATGATTTCAGCAGTTAACCATGAGATTTATATAATCAAGTTTTTGTTTCTAACATTGGAAGAGGTTTGACATTGTATATTGCGGCATGAAATCCACATATTTTCTGTATTAATGGTGGTGAGCCATAAGTTTTATTTGACATTAATCATTAGGGATACCAATATTGTTAACTTCGACACGCTGTATGCTTTAGAAATTTGACATTCTTCATTGGGGATACCAATGTATATCATATTGACACCATTGTTTTATGAATTGACATTAATCATTGGGGATATCAACGCATATCATTTTGAGATGTTATAAGTTTAAGGAGTATACGACCTAATTAGGGACACCAATAAACATGGGTTGAACATTTAGGTTAAACATGAATTAAATTTATATGTGATAGGTTCATAGTTATCCTAGGAAAAAACTATAGGATGTGTGATGGATAGTCCATATCATGGCAGAAATGGATAGTCGTATACGATTGATGAAGGGTTCATAGTCATTCTAGGAAAACTATGGGATGTGTGATGGATAGTTCACGTCATTTTAACCAAATGAATTATGCGAGATGGACATCCACATAACTTTGATAATGAAACCATATGTGATGGGTAGTCCATATGGGAGTGGATAGATAATCCATAAAAACGTTTACATGTGAGATGTATAGTCCACATAAATATAAGACGGATAGTCATTTAAAAGTAAGACAAATATTCTAGGAAATTAAGACAAATAGTCAAATGAAATTAAGATGGATAGTCTAATAAATCGGGATGGATAGTATAGTATATATTGCATGACTATAGATGCTTATTTTTTATGTCTAACCATTGTGGATGTAGGAGCACGGTAAATGGTTAATGTGTTTTGGTTAAGATATTAGTGATGGGAAAACCCGTTCTAACGGCGTTCACACTAGATATCTATTTTTGGTATAACATAATTTCATACATGTATATTTATATAAACCAGGCTTTCTTGTAGTAGTGAATTTTCTGATAATATATGAATTCTGGTTTTCCATCTAAAAACTTGGATTTATATAATAATGTAACTCTTTGTTGTAAACTGCTTTCCAGATAAAGGTTATTCCAAAAGAGGCAATTCTTATAGAAAGGAATTTTCTTATCTATAGGGTCCATCGGTTCATGAATCATGACTTTTAAGACCTGCAAATAAGATGTTTCTTTTCGCTATGAAAAACCTAATTCGAAACAATTTTACATCTTAAAAGGTGGAATAATATGCACCAGTATTTATTTTAGCTAGCGATTTTGCTCAGAGAATTTTACCATACCCATCTCTGAGAAAGTATTCTTTATAAATCAAAGAAGCTATTACCGGTTATTCCATGAATTAGAAAAACATACGTCTATCCATTTCAAAAAGGAATTTACAAATCTTTACTATTGAAATTTTTTCAAGAGCTACCATAGCCAATTTGTGCTACTAAAGCTCCAGTTAGGAGAGTCCATTTTCAAATAAAGGACTATTAACTCATGAATTATGACTGCTTAGCCTCTTATTAGAAGAGTTACATTTTCATTATGAAATTATAAGTTTAGTGAAAATTCTTTTGAACTTCGAATATTAGGAATAGAATATCTTATCCATGCCATTGGAACATGCCAAATAACTTTTGAAAAGTTAACGAATAAAAAAGGCATTCATCAAGGATTGTAATCATGGGCAGTTAAAAGGAAACAAATCTGTCAAACCAGAACTTATTAAGAAGGTAAAGATTCAAGAAAAGGTTTTTATATGGATTGTCTTATTCAGGAAAAACTAAGAAATCATTGGCAAAATGGTTGCTACATCGAGACAAAGAAAGGAATAGATTTAAGAACTTAGGAATAGAATTGTTATATAATATTATGATTTCAAGCTAAAAGGTTCAACTAGATGTACAAAAATCATCCAAAAAAGGATAATAAAATTGCAAAGCGGTAAAAGACACATCAGATTATGGCTTAATCATAGCTTGCTTTGAATAACAAAACACTCGAAATGTCGATTTCTACTTTGATAAAATTGTTCTACACGGATTGCTTTTGGGATCGCGCAACTTCAATTCCTATCGAATTCTAGAAGAAATTATCATTCCTACCTTAGTATGGATTCAGCATGGGTCAATGCAAAGTACCCTGAATAATTATTAGATTTCCACTTACAAGATCAAGAGTATCAATCTTTGGTTACTAATAAAACCATCAAATAATTCTAAAAAAACGATTAGACAAAGCAAAAGAAAACTGGGTAGAAGAGCTATCTTTGGTATTATAGGCCTATAGAACTTATACTAAAATAGCAACAGGACATACCCTATATTCATTGACATATGGATCTGAAATAATGCTTACAGTTGAGGTGGAAGTGCCCTCTCATCGAAAAATTGCATATGCATTTGATCCAAATCAAGAATTGAGGAAAGAATCCTTAGATCTAATCAACGAATTAAGAGAAGCGATAGTCATATAGACAACTGAATGCCCATTAAGGATATCCAAATATTACAACTCAAAAGTAAAAACAAGGTCATTCCAAAAAGGAGATTTGGTGCCCCGTAAAGTTATAGCAAATACTAAAAACCCGACGGATGGACCACTTGGACCAAATTGGGAAGGACCCCTAATCATACACAAGGTAGTCCCACCTGGAACCTATAGATTAGGCCGACCTAATGACAATGTGATAGCAAGAACATGGAATGCCGAACATTTACAACCATATAGTAAAGAAGTTAAAACAAGAATGTCTATTAGGTCAAGAGAAAGACTCCTCAAACAAACAAAAAAGCCTTTAGTGCCATCATCAATAGCCTCACTAAAGCGCATCTTAGAGGGAGGTCGGGTAAATCTCTAGTTCTTCTTAAGATAGCTACCCAGAGTGTCGGACTAAGCCTTTATTACTGTCATCAAAGGCCTCATTGAAGCGTCTCCTAGAGAGAGATCTGGTAAGATTCTAGTTCTGCTTAAGATAGCAACTCAGAATGTCAGACCAGCCTTTAGTGCCATCATCAAAGACCTCCCTAAAGCATCTCCTAGAGGGAGGTCGAGTAAGCTTATGGTTCTGCTTTATATACTAACCAAATGCACCAAACTAAGCCTTTAGTGTCATCATCAAAGGCTTCACTACAGCGCCTCTTAGAGAGGAGTCGAATAAGTATACGGTCCTGCTTTAATAAGCTAACCAAACACTCAGGACAAAAAAACCTATATCATCACCTAAGATGGTGATAAGAGGTTCAATCCAAGTAGAGATCATCACATAAGATGGTGCCAAACAAATCAATCAAAATCAAAGCCAGGTAGCGCTCCAAATTAGTCAATCTTCTAGAGGAAGATCTATCAAACATTAGAGCCAATTAACGCTCCAGGTCAAACAACCTTCTAGAGAAAGATCCATCGAATATGAGCCATTTGTGCTCCTCAACAAACACAATCTTCAGTTGCCAGATAAGGATTTCTGGTCTTCTATTATTCTTAGCAGACGTATTTTTGGTCTTCTATTATTTGCAGATAGAATTCTGGTCTTCTATTATTTGCAGATGGATTTCTGATATTCTATTATTGCCAAATGAATTTATGTTATTACCAAATAAGGATTTTTGTCTTCTTCTATTACTACCAGATTGGAATTTCAGTCTTCTATTATTATTGCCAAATAAGGATTTCTGGCCTTTTCCATTATTACCAGATAAGAATTTGTAGCCTTCTTCTATTATTACTAGATTGGATTTCTAGTCTTCTATTATTATTGTTAGATAAGGATTTGTGGCCTACTTTTAATATTATAGGTTGATTTTTAATCTTCTATTATTGTTAGATAAGGATTTATGGCCTTCTTCTATCATTGTTAAATGAGATTTCTAGTCTTCTGCTATTTCTAGATGAATTTTTGGTCTTCTATTATTATCAGATAAGATTTTCGATCTTCTATTATTGCCAGTTGGATTTCTAGTTTTCTATTATTGCAAGATGAATTTTTGGTTTTCTATTATTATCAGATGAGATTTCTAGTATTCTGTTATTTCCAAATGGATTTCTGATATTCTATTATTATCAAATGGGATTTCAGGTCTTCTGTTATAGCTAGAAGATTTTCTGGTTCGCCATTCAAATTACTATTAACAAATGGTTTTTCTAGTCTTCCATTATTGCCAAATGACTTTCTGATCTTCTATTTAGTTGGACTTTCTTATCATCTTTTCAGATAACTTTCTAGATCCCTACTCAGGATATTATTGCTGCTAGATGGGATTCTGGTCTTTTATTCATGATATTGCCAGAGAAAATTTTTGATGCTCCCTCCTATGGTATTACCAAATAATCTCCTGGGCATCTTTTTGAAAGCTTATTGTTACCTATTGACCTCTTATAGAAAAATTATAATCATAACTCACATAGATAACATAGACAATGTATACCAATTTATGACTTAATTAAGTCCAAAAAGGATTGCTCAAAGTTAGAGTTGAGTTTGAAGTTAATAATGGGAATTGTCATGTTTGACAGTAAAACAGGACTATAAAGGAAATTCGCTAAGGATTGGGCAATGCAAAAGAATTATTGGTTTTGCCCTAAAGAGTAAAAAGCTTCATTTATACAAGGAGAGTGGCAAATGTTATCCACATAATTTCCAAAGGATGCAAGCAAAGGGATCAATGCTGAATCTAAGAATTCATGTCGAAGATTAAGGTTTCGGATGCTAATGTAAGAGAACAATTGATATCGAAGGCCATATAGCTGATAATGGTGCTGCACTACTTCAATGCCATGCTCCATCAATATAAAAATAAGAGAAGATTGCTGCACTCATCATGGAACCTACAATGATGCTGCATTGATCCCATGCCGCACTGAATCAATGCCACATTGACTGGATGTTGCACTCAATCAATTCCGTATTGATTCCATCAATACTACTTCTCATCTTATCAACATCGCCTCTTGTCAACACTGCCTCTAATCAATGCTGCATATACTCAATGTTGTACCTAAGCAATGTCATACTCCATTAATGCCACCCTTCATTGATGCCACATTCCATCAATACCGCATTTTATCCACAACGCACTTAGTCGTTGTTAAAGCCATATTGTGCTTCATCAATGTGATAACAAGAGTAATATTAATGTTGCATGCCTTAAGCCATAAATTGATGTCGTATTTCATGAATATGGCATGGTGGCTGATGTCACACACATCTATGTTGTAGAATGTCGAAGGCCATGCAAAGAAAGAAGAAAAAGATCATTTACAAGAGCAAAATTCAAGAAGATTTGGTGCACTTTCATTCATAAAGCTTCAAAAATCTTCACATTCCATTACATGCTCCATGATATCATAAGTCCTACGTCGCTAAAGGAAGCTAGCCAACCTTCTTCCGACCACTGTAAATAGAGATGCACCCCTTCATGGAAAGAGACTCTTAACTTCTTTCTCACTCTTATCACTTTTTCCAGTTAGGACCTTCTCCTAGCCCTCTTCATCGAGATGAAGAGAGCTCGAGGATAAATTAATGACATAAGAAATAATGAAGAAGAAAATGAAATATTTGTAAATAAGGGCCTATGCAATTAGAAATTTCATATTTTCACATTTGTAACATAATTATGATTCAATAAAGGACTTGACTTGAGCATATTGCTTATTGACTTATGAACTTTCCTATTTGTCTTCTTGGACTTGTCTATTTTATCTTTTAAATTCATAAATTGCATTTCAAAAAAATATCGTGAATAATTAGAAAACCAAGGGGGATTATAGGGATTTTTTTAAACATGCCTTCTTGTACACATAACTAAAACATTGGACCAAATTTCGGTTTAACATTAGTCTTGGCTAGATGGGATGGTTAAGGATGAAGGGATGATTATGTGTTCCAAATGTTGGTGACCTAAGGAAGAAAATTCTTAGGGAGTGTCATCGATCGAAGTTTACTATACATCCTAGAGGAACTAAGATGTATCGGGATATGAAAAGAAGTTTCTTCTAGGAAGGTATGAAAAGGGAAGTAAGCTTATGGGTGAAGCAATGTGCGAATTGTCAACAAGTAAAAGCCAAGTGGATTGCTTCAGCCCTTAGATATACCAGTTTGGAAATGGGTTTCAATATTCATGGATTTTGTTGATGGGTTGCCAAGGTCAAACAGGGGTAATGAAAGTATTTGGGTCATAGTGGATAGACTGGCCAAGAGTGCATTATTTCATTCCCATTAAGTCAATCAGACGGCATCTGTATTGGCTAAATTTTTTATGAAGAATATTGTTAGACTGCATGAGAATCCTAGTAGCATAGTCAATAATAGAGATACTTTATTCATTAATGAATTCTAGAAGAGTCTATAAGAAGTGTTAGGTACCAAGCTTAAGATGAGTATCGCTTATCATCTATAGATAGATGGATAGACAGAGAGAGTCCATAAGGCACCAAAGATTTGTTAAGAGCTTGTGTACTAGATTTTGATGAGTTATGGGAAGACCATATTCACTTAGTTGAGTTTTCCTATAATAATAGCTATCCGTCTAGTATAGGAATGCCGCATTTTGAAGCTTTGTATGGAATGCAAATCACTGGCATGTTGGTTAGAGACCGGAGACATTTGGTCCTCCGTCCGGATATGGTAGAAGAAGCCAAAGAGAAGAATGAGTTAATCCAAGCACGGATGAAGGAGGCTCGGTCTAGGCAGAAAAGTTTTGCAGATAAGAGTTTTAAATATTTACAGTTCTCGGTTGGAGATCATGTATTTATTAAAGTATCACCGATGAAGTGTGATACGGTTTGGAAAGTTAGGGAAACTGACACTTGGATGTGTTGGACTATTCCCTATTATAAAGAGGATCGAAAAACTCACATACCGAGTAGAGTTAACGAGTAGTTTGGTAGAAGTCCACAATGTTTTTCATGTTTCTCATACTAAAAAGTATGTGCATGATCAAGAGACTATTATTACTTTAACTGCATTGGAATATTTAGTAGTAGAATCGGATCTGACTTTTGTTAGACAGCCATTTCATATTGCAGCGAGAGATGAGAAGAAGCTAAGGAACAAGACAGCCAAATTGGTGAAATTCCAATGGAGTGACAACGAGAAAAACTATGCTTGGGAGACAGATGACAAGATTATGGATACTTATCTTGAGTTTTTATGATGGTATATTCTATATTTGTTGTATATAAGCTTTGTAGTTGGTAGGATATACTAACGTTGTTTGCATGTTTGGTATACGTTTTCTATCGTCCTTGCTGAATTTCAAGGATGAAATTCATTAAGGATGAGAGCCATAACACCTCTAATTTTATTTTAGCATTATTCAAGAAATTTAATTAGATAGATTAAATAGAATAATATAATGGGAGATGTGGATGAGATTTGGTAACTAATAGGGTCGAGCCATGATTAATCAACTAAGTAAGATTGTTTAAACTTAATCAAAGAAGGAATAAACGAGAAGGGTAAAATAGGAATAGACCAATCTTTTGTCCCTTAAACCCTCACCATCTCATTCATTTCTCAATTTTCACACTAACAAACAATAAAAAATGAAGATATAGGGTCGGCAATTAATCAAGGTAGAAGGAAGAAGAAATCAAAAGGGATTTGGAAGATAAAGCTTAGGAAAATTAAACTCTATCGAACCTTAGTTCCAACATCTAAATTAAGGTGAATAATAAGTGAACCATCTTTATTGTTTGTTTTTTAATTCGGCTATGGGTAATACCCGAATTATTTTGATAATTTATGTCATGTTTTGGTTGTATGATCATTGTTCGGATAGAATAATGAATTATAGAATTTTTATGAAATTATTCGAATGGGTTTTAAGGGCAAAACCTAAGTTTTTAACCTCCTATTAATTTGATTTTCTGATATGTTGGGCAAAACATTATTTTTTGAGATGTGTTTTTAATTTCATAATCAAATTAAAATGAATATTTTATGAATTTCCTAGGGGGAGAATAGCTTTTATTTCAGATTTTGATTATTAAAAATAATTAAATAATTATTTGGTCTCGATATTTTGGTAAATGAAAGAATATGTTAATTCTGAATTTTTGTGATTTTTGAGGAATTTTCCAAGTTCTTATGATTATTATGCTAAATAAGCATTTAAATTAATAATTATTAAGGATATTAATTAAAGTTGACATATATTTTGAGAAAGTAAAATTGGTTGTGGCAGTTTTCTGAAAAGATTTGAACAAAAGCATACTGTTATCCAATAGAAATTTGACGAATAATAAGATTTGATGGAAAAAATGCTTTTAATGGAAATAAAATAGTTTTTATATAAATTATGGGATTGCCGTCGTCGTCGACGTTGATGTCGCAATCATATATACCGCAGCTATGGTTCTCGACGTTAACTATAGTGAATGCATATGATATCAATCTCAGTTGGTATGGAATGAATCCACTTGGTTGAAGTGAGAAGTATGAGTTAGGATGACATTCATACCTTCAATACCAATGATGTCGTGTATCTTTAGGCCGCATGACAATACTGCAAGTTTTCACCATAGTCATAAATGACGCCGCATACCACCATTTTGATGCCAACTACATTAAGTCGGCGATGCTGCATGTTTCCTATATCAACGTCATAGCTTAAGGCAGGGAAGCCACATACAATATTTTCTATATTTACTGTTTTATAGCGATGATGTCACTATTACTTGGTTTCGATGTATAAACGAAATTTATAGCGTGGGTTATCAATGCCGACAACCTATGTTTTATGGCATTGGGCCGACGTACTATGTTTTAAGACATAGAACCGAAGTACTATGATTTTCGACATTATAGTATTAATGCTGCAAATAATTGGTTTTGGGCGATGATGCCAAGCGACATTGATGTCGCTACTCTTTATTTCAATGCCAGCGAGGCTTTGTTTTATGCTAACCAAAAGTATGTTTTAAAGAGGCGAAATAGCCTATGCTTTTAAGAAAGTTGATAGCCTTATGATTTCGGCAGTTAGCCACGAGATTCATAAATCAAGTTTTTGTTTTCTAACCTTGGATAGAGGTTCGGCATTATATAGTGCGGCATGCAAGCTGCATATTTTCTTGGTGAGTCATAAGTTTTATTTGACATCATTCGTTAGGGATACCAATATAGATTAACTTCGACACGCTATATGCTTTAGAATTTTGACATTGTTCATTAGGGATACCAATGTATATCATATTGACACCATTGTTTTATGAATTGACATTAATCATTGGGGATACCAACACATTTCATTTTGAGATGCTATAAGTTTAAGGGGTATACAACCTAATTGGGGATAGTCAGATGGGAAATGAAGATGGATAGTCAGATGAAATTAAGATGGATAGTCTAATAAATTCAGATGGATAGTCCAGTGTATGTTACATGACTACAAATTCTAATTTTCTATGTTCTAACCATTGTGGATGCAGGAGCATAGTATATGGTTAATGTGTTTTGCTTAAGATACTAGTGAGAGGAAAACTCATTTTGCTTCGCGGCATCGTCTCACTATGTATCTATTTTGGTTCGAGTTGGTAGGTTATTATTCATACCAAGCTGTTTGTCTAATACGAAGTTTTTCCCCCTTAAACTCTTGGGTACTCATTTGAGTAGGTCGGGAGCAAGAGATTTCAGGTTTCCAATTAGAGGAATAAGCTTCTAGAGACGTATAAAAGGCAATCTAGCTATTTAAGAGTTTTTATCTAATTTGTTGTATTGTTTAATTTTGTCTATATGGATGTAATAGCAAGTTATATAATTGTTATATAATTATGAAGTGTTAGACTCTGATTAACCAATAGGGCATCTTCATATGTCGCTCTTGAAGTATTTTATAATAATTATATTTTCTCTGAACGTGGATTGCGAATAGGTTTATGTAACGAATATGAAATGTTATATATGAAATGGAATGTGAAAATTTGTTATTAAATTGTATTCAGAAAATTTCATATTCATGCGTTTATTATTATTATTATGATTAACATAACCGTATTTTATTACTGAAAATTAATAATATGGATGACTGCAGCATTCGTAGCACTTAGTTTTTGGCCTCAAAGTGGGGGATGTTACGTTAGGAGTTGAGATATCTCCTTGTGGGCATTTTGTGGCGGTCAATGATGTAGCGTTTCTCTGGTAGGAGCTTATGGTGGAGTTGTGCCTTTATTAATTAGTGATGTGGCTCCTCCTAGCTTAAAGTCAAAGCTTCTAGCAGTGGAATGTAACTTGCTAACTCTCAACCGTGTCGTCTCTGTCCCTCCTACTAGCCTGTCCAAGACACCAATGTTTGCAACATTAGAATCGTTTTGATTTTTTCCAAACTAACTTTGTTGTCGGTTGTTATTTTGTGCTATAGTTCAGATATAAAGCACTTGGAATTGACTAGCATCTTTTTATCAAGTAATTCCAATGGACTTGTATGAGAACCAGACTTTGCTACATCCTAGTTTGATTTATTATTGCTGCTATTTCATTTCTTTGAATTTTCTACTAGTGATTATTGATGTGCATGCTCATTAACTGGTATTTTGTTATCACGTTGATCGCTTTTAAATAGAGAATTATCAATAACGTCAATGTTGTTGATGCTATTTGTTTCCCTCTCTCAAAATCACTTTCTCTCTAACATTTTCCTCCTCGTAAAGACCTTGCTTTGCTGTTAACAATCCTTGAATGGTTTCATCAATTTTTTTGATAGTTTTTGATTGCTAACATTCTTGTGCTCTTCTCATTCTTCACCTTTAACATCTTCAGACAATTGATTCATCGCCACATCTTCCAAAATGTCATCACTTTACAAGTCCATATCCACATGCTTTCTTTGCAGACGTGGCTGTCACTTAACGATTGGTCTCCTTTCCTACCGAGCCATGTCATTACCTTATTAGGATGATACATACTTTGATCATGGGACATTGGTTCTTATAGTGCCCAAAACGAATACAATTATCACATCTAGGCAAAGAGTTCTCGTGTTCAATATTTCAAAGAAATATATCTCCTGTTTCCTAAATACCCTCTAACTAATTTAGGAAACCAACTAAAACATCTAGGTTAATTAGAACACATGCAAAATGAATATGACTTAAGTAATGTTGGTTCGTCCATTTTAATGGGGGGTACCAATGGTGCTTACGAAGGCTCTAATTGAACCCCAGAGTTTAAAACTAAGCCCTGGGAGCATAATCCACACTGGCATAGTAGTTAGCAAATCTTTATCTTTTTCATATTAAGATCCAAATGCTTCATAATGATAAGCCTTCTATCAAGAAACCAAGGACGATCCCTTATAAGTTTGTTATAGCCATTATCATTTTTGAATTTGACAACAAAGAAACAATTGTCTTTGAATTGAAATGAGAAATCTCCTTCAGTCTTCCACACTCGCTTAATATAAGCTTCAAGATTCTTATAATAAAGCTCGAGTCCTACAACATACATGATAATATAGTTGTTCCAGCTTGTTACTGCTTCAGCTAAAGCGTTGTTGCAAATCAAGCCTCTTCTTTTTTTCATCATAAATAATATGAGATAAATATTTTAGGTTACAACTTTCTGATCTAAATCCATCAATACCTTTAATCGCCTCTGAGAAAGACATTTTTTCATGACACCGACAACTGGGAATTTATTGGGTAGTCTGCAAATCTGATACATTTGAAGGTCTGGAAATATGATTCTTGTAGGTAGCACGTTACTGATTTATAAATCCGTTGTGATTCGATGCTGCCATATCTCGCCTCTTCCTTTTGACTTCCGTCCAACTACCTTCTTCAGTTCCAACTTGCTCTGTCGGAGCTTCAACTTGAGGATTAGACACCATAATTGTACAGAGATGGTGGGTAGATTGTAGTAAAGAAAGAAGAATTAAATAAATTGAAAGATCTTGGTTAGAACCCAAACCCCAAGTTGCTGCCATGATAGAAGACAAAAACATCAGAATAAAAATTACTTCGTATAAAAGTGTTACTACAAAATAATTTTAAAACTAATATACACATTTACTTTATCTAAAAATGCCACTATAATTCATAAAAAACTAATAGAAATAACATTGTGAACTAAGATAGACATACTTCATCATAATCATAAAATGCTACTATAAAACAGTATTATGAGCTAAGATATACATGTTCTTAATTTAAAATTTTCGATTCATAAATAAAACTATACTATAGGGTCATGCTCTAAATTATAATTTACTTCTCCAAATCCACGTGGCTCTTCACCACCTGCTTTACCTCTACCCATTAAATCTGACACCACAAACATCATCACATAATATCCATCATAATCTCCTTCCTCCATCATCATAAATCTTGTTGAGATCCTCCTCATCACTGCCAATGTCGATCCCATCCATCATACCAACGTCGTCGTCTGGTGTGTCGGTGCTAAGGACTGCCACTTTACTGCCGAAGGTCGTTGCATGCTTCCTTCATTATCGGGACCTGTCGCATGATTGATAGAAAATCCTAGTTTAGCGTCATGTCCTACAATAATTTTTTTTGAACTTCTACTCATAATTTTAAAAACCGAACCATTAGTCAAACTGTGTCAATGCAAGGTCAAATGCTATACTGGTTCAATCGGTCAGCTTTTGAGAACCACATTGATCATTATTTTTCATTTTTCTGATTTAAATGTAAAAAAAATCAATTAATATTATAATTTAACCAATTATAATTAGTATATTGGTCTTTGAAACAATTAATGTTTAACATTAGATAATAAATATTAATTAGAATAATTCTATAATGATCTTTGTACCAAAAATGCAATTTTCTAACCCTTTTAAGGCAAAAGATGTTCAGTTCAATAATGATTCATAAAATATACCTTAATAATGTAGAATGTCATCCAAAATTGATAAGGTGATTCAATAATTTGATGATTAAGGTTTTTTTAAATTGATTATGTGAAAAAAATGAAGAGTAAAACGATAGTTTTTTTTTCAAATTTGAAAAATTACGTGGTCGGTGGTTCAAAGAGGCCGTGGGAAGTTTTTTCGGAATTTTGAGGTTCGGTCGCAGATCCACGTACGCACAAAGTTATGTTATTTCAAAACCGTAGCGTTTCAAGATCAAAAGTTAACCGTGATTGGGCGGGTCTTTAAAACACTACTTCCACTAAACTTTTGAATTTTGTTCTTCCGACAAAAAACAAAAATAAATAGTGAAAATCATGATCCCTTTTTTATTTACAAACTTAATACAGAAAACCTTCTAAAAAACAAAATTTCATAATAGAGTTTTCCGCAGAACATGTTTTTAGAAAGGAATGGAAGGTGTTTGACACGAGGAAAACAAAATAAGCGGGATATGAACGTTTATGAACGTTTAGAAAAAGCCCTTATCCTTCACTCGATTCTTATGTAAAATCACTTTCATCTTTCCATCCGGTATTGCATATTTCGCGCCACACGGCCAACACCCAACAGTAAAAATGGCCGGAATTCTCACAATTCAGCCATCTCTGCTATCGTGCCACTCAGTATACCACCGACCGAAGTTGGCTTCTCAAATTAAATTCAGGGTTTACTCAGAAATCAAAGAAAATTCTTCTTCAATTTCTGTCTCCCCTCCTCCTGATTTCAAAGCACCACAGCCAAAGCGGTTCCGCATTCGACCTGATAAATTACTGGATGTTCTTGGTGCTTCTCTTGCTTTAATTTTCCGCCTTGGGACTGGTGCACTCGTTCTAGGGTTTGTCTTCTGATTTGTAGCTCTGCTTGTTGTTAGATAATATGTTTGGACGCATTTTAGTTACATTGATGCTAGGGATAGAAACCAAAAACTATCATATTATACATGTCGGTTGGTAAACAGCGAAGTAAATCTAATAATAGAACATATGACATTGAGGTAGATCCTAGATAACATATAGATTTTGTAAAGTCTCATCCAACAATAGCCAAAATTGATGGTGCATGGATGACTAACAACTTTCTGCACGGCATTTTCTAAAATTGAGGTAGGCTTTTCATCATTATTAGTTCTAATTTTTTATTTGTCTAATGCTTCTACAACGTGTTCAGTATTGTTAAAGGTACACTTAAAATTTGAGTGATCCTGTGTAAATGGTATTAGTATATGAACTCATCCATTTAAGTGTATTATATGTTTTTTCCTTTTAGATATTCAGTATCCTTCGTGTCAGCTGATGACATTCCATCAAGCCAATATGCCATGGGGATAGCAGGTAACAAGATAGCTTTTTACCTTTTTTTTTGGGGGTAGCCAATTTCAAACATGCGGCATATGTATTATAATATATTATGCAAATTGATACCGCTTTTCTTCCTTGCTTATGTAAATGTAAGTATGACTTAACTTATTTTGTTCCTCGAAGCAAGTCGATTTATACTTATACACAAGTTTTCAAAAAATACAACTTCCGAAGAAATAACCACCACAATATTTCCTTTCCACACACTTCTAGATTGATTTCAACACTGTTTTTGTAAACATTGTCTATATTGTGACAAAAAACAACTTTAAAATGTCATTTTTTGAGGAACAAATTAGATCCTCTTCTCTAGTTTAAAACTAAAGAAGGGGTTCACCATTGAATATGTATCATTGGATCATTATATCTAATGATTCATATTAAATCAATGTATTTAGCCTTTGTACAATTTTGATATTACATAAAAACATTATTTTAATATAAATCACTAGATATTATGATCAAATGGTTCTTATTCAAATGGGAACAAATTAGAAAAGGGGATGTAATTCCCAAGGGGGTCCAAAGTTGAAGCTTCTCTGTTTCCACACTTTTTTTGAAGCCGAATTTCTATTGAATAAACACTCATTTGAATTAAATTTCTAAAATTAGGTTTGAAGTTGAAGGAAGGTGCAAAATTAGGGCCACGTCCAGAGAAGCCTATCATGATTTATGAATTTGAAGGGTACAATATTTCTACTTTTTCTTTTGCCGTGAATGCATTTAAAATCTTAAGTTTCTCAAATTCTTGTGTGAATAGATCCATGATAAGAAAATTATGTTTTCTGATTTTTAAGGACTGATAATTGTGTATCTTGTCTTGAACATGGCTTGTTGTCCATCACTAAAACACCAGCTGTCCATATTGTCGGAAGGTTAGCCATTCTTTTCGATCAAGGCATAGTTTAATTTTATTTTTCTTTCATTATGTTCTTAAACCTTTCCTTTTCATCTTGAGTTCTTCCAAATTATGAAGAACTTGGACAGGCTGACCTCTGATCAAAATTAGAATTAGCTTGTTAAATTTTACCTGTGAATATGGTTGAACTGTCAATATTTTCCAATATCTAAATTTTTTAAGTTCGATCTAGATAAATAAATAATCATAGTAAATTTCATGTTTGATTGTTTTAAGACTATCTTTTGAGTACAAACATAAATGTTGAAACCTTTGCAGGTCAGGGAGATGGTTAGTGTATTGGATCTTGATATTTTATTCTATCCTTGTCCCAAAAATGGTCCCACTTATCGTCCCAATGTTTTAGATATGGGTGGAAAGCTTCAATTTCCTTATATGGTATGAATTTGTCCTTGTGCGTTCATTTTCTGTACAATGATTTTGTAAAGGTTGGTACTTTAAGAAATGTACCATGATAAATTATTATCACATCACCGGACAAACAATCTCAAATGCGAAATAATTGCAAGAAAATGATAAATGCATGTGTGTGTAAATTCCAAGCCATTCCCTTCGAGCAATATCAATATCCTTTCAATAAAACTTAACTACTTATTTTAGTTTGCGTAATGGAGCTGGTTAACCTAACTATAGTCTTCATCATATGAATTGTAGACCACTTTCTCACTTGAATTATATATCATAAATGTTGTAGGCAGAGTGCGTAGGAATCTAAGATGGAGTACACATTGCTTGACAAGCTTTTACATTTAAAATTGCATGAGTTGCAAAACATCATCTGGATAGACCAGTAAATCTTAAGCCCGATGAAAGGGTAAATTACATACTCTTGTGTTCATTGAAGGAATTGTTATGGTTTGCTATGCGATTAATGCTCGGTAACACCTATGATATATCACACATGTAGTTACAGCTCTGCTAGAGCGAGGTTAAAAGGGGGTTAAAGGGCTTAACGCTCTTCGACCGCTGCACTTTTACAACCTAAGCTCTTAAATAGCAAGTCCGCTTAAAGCTCCGCTGTTTACAGCTAAACTCGCTAAATCAACGGATTTTAGCATTGCGTTAACTATTTTAAACTCAATTTACAGAAGTAGGGTATATGCCAAATTCTAAGCCCAAACAATTAATATAAGTTAAACCATTATTCTAACCTGAAACTTAAAATTATGAATCAAGATATTATTGGGTTTTGTTATATCGAAGTAAATAATACTTCTTTTTCCTACACCAATCACGCCAGGCTGATTATAAATTTATTTTGACAATTGAATTTTATTTCTGTTGGATCAGCTTTCAACGGAAGAAGTGAGTGAATTTCAAACTTTTTTACTATTTTGAATTTTTATTGGGCCTATGAAGTCTAATTCATTTAAAACTTTTCTAAATTTCTTTTAAATACAATCATTATTTTATTTAATTTCATAAATATTTACTTTATATTGTTTTGTATCATATTTGAATATGTATGTCATATACACGTGTATATGTGCACATGCAACGTAATAAAATATACATGATTTGAAATGCCCATTTATAGATGCTGCGATTTACACTGCAGCAGGCATGTTAGCTCCGCTAGTATTCTATGAGCTGTCTAAATGAATATATATGTGCATCGAAAATTAGATATATATTTATGTAAAATTATACTTATGTAATATATAATCATATGTGTATACTAGCTTGTAGAAATAATAATTGTAATAATTTATATATAATATTTTAAAATATGTTTGAACGAATGTTTATTTATATTAAATAACAAATCATTTAATAATTAATATAAAATAATTAATTTTTTTAATTCGAATTGCTGCTGCAAGTTGTGTACTTTTTTTAATATTTAATTTTAAACATTTATAAATATATATACACACACATATGTGCACATAAATAAATAAACAAACATGTATATATATATATATAAATAAAAGTATATTTTTATTTTTCAATAATTCCCGACTTTAAGTTCACGGTAGAATTTTTTAATTTTTTTTTTTTGGATTTTAAAATGATTTTTAATTAAAAAATTATAAAATAAGCGATTTAACTAAATTAATTAAAATTATAAAAAATCATTTCTGAGATCTGGAAATTATGTAACATTTTTATGTAAAATTTTATAATTAATTTCAAACTATATTAAATAAATAAATAATATGTTTATATATACATAATCAATTTCTAGTTAAATAAATGGTATATCATCAATTAAATACAAAATATATTAAAATTGAACATTCATTGCCATTGAATTAATATTGTACAAAAACAAAATTTTATAAATTTTAAAATATTTATTATATGATTTGTATCTTTAAGATATAACAGATTAATTAATAAAATCATACATATAATATTATTTAATTAAAAAATAATTTTTTTAATATTAGGCCATTAGTTTAATGCTAGTATGTATACAGTTTTTTTAAAAATTAACATATACGTAGATGCATTAATATATTCAACCATCAAACATATGACAGAACATCGATACACTAGATTTGTAAAATAATCTAATAACCTACAATGTATTACAATAATCATATTATATTAATTGGTAAACATTTTGAATACCTTTCACGAAGGCCTATAGAACTCACTTTGAAATGATGAAATGACTTCTTGAATCAAATTCCATGTTCTAGAGTTGTTGGCTCTCGAACTGCTTTACCACCGATGATCAAATCGAAGAATTTTGATGTAATTTGAGTTTGGATTTCTTTTGGGTTTAAATGAGGTTTGCTGGTCGAAATTTGCAGAGGAAGAAAAGAAAAAGTATCAAAAAATGTTATAGAGAGTGACATATAAATAAGAAGTCAAATGGAGAGAAAAATGAATACTATCCTTATCTCTCGTATTAATTCCACTTTTTTACACCATTCAAAAGCCTTTTTCTTTTGCCGATATTTGGCTGGCCTATCCAAGCTATTTTGGTCAAAATTTACATGCCCCATATTGGCCTCAAAGCCAATTCCAGCTCGGACAACAATGTCCGTTGTATTTGAATCTAAATTTAAACTCGTCCCGATATCGTATACAATTAACATATTTATAACTAATATAAATACATTGTTTAACATTGTTTGTATATCAAATACAATTTTTGTAATTAATATTTCATAAATATTAATTAAATTAATTAATTTATAATAATTACAAATTCATTAAATCAGAAGAAGTATTCATCGTTTTGGTTGTATAACTCTTAGGTGTAAATTTGGCAAACAATTCGAATATTAATGTTCACACGTCATTTAGCAGGTGGTGTGACATTATGATCAAATTTATTGCTTATTTGGTTTCGGTAAAATCTAATTTTACTTTATTAAGTATTACCCGATCACGACAATTATTTACATCAATTATCTTCGTCAAAACTATAACACTTCGAATTTATGGAATTTAGCAATGTCAAAATTCCAATATCATCCATATTTAACTCTATAGTTCAAACACAAAATACTTGGTTTAGTAGTAACAATTATTATTAACTGAAATACTCTGACCAGAGACTTGAGTTGACTATATTTGACCGTGATACTAACCTCATATAATTGAAGAGACGAATCCTCTTTTTAACAGTGTTTTACTTTCAATGCTTCAACTCGATCTAACTATAGTCGTTCGATAGACATCGTGCTACGATTTAACTATAATCAAAATGAAGATTCCATATTGAACATCAACAACATTCTCAAGTTGAGAGAACTGTGTAATTTTATCACATCGATATTTTCTATTTGACGTTAGCTATATTAACCAATAGAAAACTATTGAGTGAGTCATTACATGGTTATCTAATAACTATCAGTATGTAACAACTTGGTACTTTCAATAGTCATGAGTAATACACTATCCAATATTTGAAGAGCATTTCGTACTATAGTCTCAACAGATGCATTGATATCTAGTCTCGATACATTTTGACTATGAATATTTAAAACGGTGTGTTTATTTCATTGATGGTTACAACACATTATAACTAATATCACAAAACATACAATTTATGGATTTTCTATTAAATATACTTTTAATTAAGTTAATTAATTTAATCAATTACTAGAACATATTATATTAAGTATATAATAGAAAGAAAACATTTTTATTTCAAATAAGATTGGTTATCGAGTTAAATATGCGTAACAAATTACATAATTGCTCCTAAGGCATACCTCGAACTTTATCAATTCCAAATATACTTTTTTTGCATCTTCATTATTTTTCACTATATCTCATTTATAATTTTTTGCACCTTCACCGCTATGAAACAGCTTATTGCTTTACCTGGATATTATATCACCCTTATGACACACATTGAGTTTAGGCGAACTTATATCAAAATATCAGTTAAGATATCGATCAATGATATATTTGTCATATATCAGCAATATTTTTTGGAAATATCACCAATATCCGAGATATTTGATCGAAAATAGGCAGAAAATGTCAAAAATACTATTTTAAAACAACATCATAAACATCTTATATTTTAATAGAACTATGAAGAAAGTGTGTGTGTATAATCAAACAAGTGAACGGTTGTTTAAAGTTCAAATGAGAGAATATTTACATATTTTGTTATATTTTTTCTTCAGTTTTTTATAACATACTAACAAAGATAGAAATATACAACGCTAATATTATCATGATTTTTTTCAGAAGGCTGTATATCAGACATTGATTATATGGTTTGTTTGGTAAACAAGGATTTTGGATCCTTTAAATATTGCACTTAAACTTTTGAAGACATTAACCACAAGCTGTCCAAACCTAACAACAAGTCACGTTGTTAGCATAGTCCCAAAAATATGGTTATTGAACATCATTTTGGTTTGGCGTATGTAGCAGAGTACATATTGTATTTGCCATTTGTGGAATGAAATACATTACGATGCGATTAAATGTTTTTTTGAACATAAAGGTTTAATAATGATCATGTGCAAGCTGCACATTAGCTACATCTGTTAAGAACGTATCCTATTCTTTTATTATTTCAGAACTACTTTGGTCATAAGGTTTGACTTTAATAATGAGTAAATTAGTTAAAAAAGACGAAGTTAGCAAAAAAAAAATTGAATCAAGGACACCGCCTCAAAAGTTCAGTTTGAAGGATTTTCTTTTGCGCCGCTTGCCTCGAATTCATCGCACGTGGCTGCCTGCCTCGACTTCATCGCGCATCGCCTACACTTCCTCACCCTTGCCACATAGCTTCACCTCAGATCCTGTCAAGCCCCTTTTAAGCCACTGTCGCTCAAAGCTCTATCTCATCGCCGTCGATCCACGTCAAATCAAAACTCTACATCTTCCAAAATCCTAACCATTAGCAACTGCATCCGAACCCTAACCATTAGCAACTGATCACAACACTAATCAATATATGTCGCCAGCACAACAAATAATAAAAAATAATAAACTGAATGCTATATTAATATAACATTATCTGTGTTATTCATTTGTATAGTGTGTACATGCTAATTTAAATTTGCACTTTACCAATATGATGTCATACTCATAATAAAAATGATAATTGCAAATAGTATTTACACATTAAAAATATATATATTAAATTAGGTAAATGCTAGATCAAAATAGTACTATATCAATGTAACGATACACTTATATATACAAAATAAAAATGATAATTACAAATAGCATTTACATTAAAAAAAATGCTATAGTAGTAAATTAGTATTATCTGTGCTGTTCATTTATATAGTGTATAAATGCTAAACTAAAATAGCACTATGTCAATGTAATGCAATATTCATATGTAAAGGATAAAAATGATAATTACAATTAGAGTTTGCTATATTCACAGAAAATGGTAGTTTTGTATAGCATTATTGGGTTCACATTTAAAAATAAAAAAAGCACTAAATTAGAATTATCTAAATATAAAATGCTATTTAATCATACAGTTTATAAATGCTAAACTAAAATAGCATTATACCAATGCAATGTTATATACATGCATACAGTACAAAAATAATATGTTTACATCAAATATTATTTACATATAGCATTATTGTTTTTTATTTCAATAAAATAAAAACGATTGGCAACGGCGCCGCTTCCTCTACCATCACCATCGCCCAACCGCTGCTGCCTCCTCCACCATCTCCATCGTCCAGTCTCCATCAAAAATCATATCTCGTGCTCAATCTCCAGCACGGATTCTCGCTGCCCACAAACGTCGTCGCCCACTACAGGCACCGCCGTCATTCATTCCACCGTCGTCGCCTACCATGCTGCTGTCGTCGTCTACCACGCAGCTGCTGTCGTCGTCTACACGTTTGAGTGTTAAAGTTTTCATTCTGCCTAAAATTTTTGGCTCGCGTTCTTCAGTCAAAAAAAAAAGAGGGGGGAAAAAAGAAAAAACTAAACTATTTCTTCCTGCCTATTTTCCTGTTTAATAATTGCATGAGTTATGTCATAAAATCTCATTCTCCTTTTTTTTTTTTTACATTTTATTTCATTCCATTCCATTTTAGACTTCAAAATGTTTTCTTGTCGTTGTAAGTGGATCCTGTTGAATTTGTGGACACGTGTGCACAAACAAACACATGTAAATGCAAACATGGAGTACAATCTGTAGTTTGATGCTAATGTTTCAAAAACCAATTGTTGCTGGGAAGCACATTGCCAGATCAAAGTTGTGGACATCTTAGTATAAAATCATTGAATATGTTATGCTGTAAAATGATTGGTCTCTTGTCTCGCTTTTAATTTTATACATTGCATAGATAACTTATACACCGTTTAACTTTCTTGGATGTCCAATGATTTTTAAGTTCACCTCTCTCTCTTTTATGTAGTTTCGTACCTTTGATGCAGATTGATCCAAACACAGGTGTGTCCATGTATGAATCAGATGATATAATGAAGTATCTGGCGAACAACTATGGTATTGTTCATGTCTGCCATTCTGGTCAATATATGAATTTTTTTGAGCCATATAATCTCACAATCACTAGCACTGAATGTTAAATAAATGTGTCCTATGTCATATATACAAGAAGTTTGACCATCCCAGTATAAATAATTCATTTGTTCAGGTGATGGAACAATTCCATTTATGTTGTCGCTTGGTCAGTTCACTGTGAGCACTTTAGCTTACTATACCTTACCAATTGAAGTATATTTCATCTTGTAATTTTACCAATTTATATTATCGCAGACTCTGACTGCAAGATACGCAATGATCGCTCGTAAGGGGAAGGTAGGCAAAAAATCCTCTTATTAAAATGTTTTAACTCACAAAATTTATTTTCTAGTTAATGCTTCTGAACGAGCGTTTATCCATCAATTTAACAACATTTGCCCAAAGTTATCAATATTTTTTTTCATGCAGGGAACCTTTTATACTCCATCTAAACTTCCACCTGCTCCCCTTGAATTATGGGCTTATGAGGTTAAATCATTAATAATAACAGTGTTATAAGTGATTTCCTTGCATCATTATCTCAACAAGTTCTAAATCAGTATAGTAATCATGTGCAACGTGTTCATTTGTTTGTTCTTGTAGGCTTCCCCTTTTTGTAAGATTGTTCGGGAAGTTCTGGTTGAGCTAGAGTTACCTCACATACTACACAGGTTCATCCTTTATTACATTTGTACACTTTAACTTCTTTTTAGTTTGATTCCGAAGTATTTATGCATTGATTATTATTCCCATTTTTGTATGTGCTGCACTGGATATCCTTGAATAATTTATTTGCCTCATTCTTCTTATAATAAAACTATAGTGAATGAAATTGCTTCTTTATTAGCTGTGTTTACAAAGTAGTATTAATGATACAGCAGTAGAAGATTCAAGATATTGTTAAATATGCCAAAATATTCCTAAATACATATTCAAAAATTAACCCGCTTTCTTTGAACTCTGTCTTTGTTTGCTTGAGTGCACATATCAAGGATCCAAACTGTAAAGTCTGAGAAATTCAATAAACTTCCATGAAGTTAATCTTGATTCAGTAAATTTAAACCATAATTTCAACATTTCTACTATCAATCCACAAATTGCAGACATTTTTCAATGGTTTGAAAACTGATGTTATTTAATCTTTTTTTAAAAGGTAAATCAAATTTGACGATTAGTCTCTCTAAGTCTGCCATTATGGTAGAAACAAGAAACTCCAAAAGGAAAAATTAACTTGTATTACAATAATATAAACAGTAACTTAGTTATATTCTAAATTAATGTGCATTATAATCAAAATTGGTTTGCATTATAAACGAAGTTGACCTCATTGTACAAAGAAATTGGTCGTCGTTGGCTCATTGTGCAATTTATTGAATTTCATTATGCTAAAATAGTCTTTGATTGTGATGTACACTGGTTAGCAATGTAAACTTGAATTGTATTGTGATATTAGGTAACTTCCCGTATGTGTCAAATTAGCCTGTATTGTACTGTACATTGATTTGTATTCTGTCTTAAGTTGGCTTGTATGATATTATAAAATGGCTTGGATTATACTATAAATTGGCTTACATCAAACTATAAAGTGACTTCCATTGTTCGGTAACTCCTACAGTAAAACATTACTTTCATCTTGTAACATATAATTTAGCTTGCATTATGCTAAAAATATGCTTCAACGCCTTAAATTATTATGCACTGTAATAAAAACTGGTTTGTGTTGCACTGAAAATGAGATTGTATTGTAAAGAAAATTGGTTTGCATTGCGTTGAAAAGTGATTTCCTAAATGTTGAAAACTGGCTTGAACTACTCTGGAATTACCTTCGATGACCGTAAAAATTGCCTGCATTGTATTTTGAAAATTGTATTGCATTCTGTATTTCGATTTGAAATTCTCTTTCATTCTATTTGAAAATTGTGCATACATCAGAAGTCAATTGAAATGACTCATAAGAAAAATTGACTTACACCTTACATAGTGCAAGTCAATGCCCTGTAATGTAATTAAAGTTAGCTATGTAGAAGAATCCTTATATAATCAATTTCGATTCGGTTCCAAAGCTTCAGTAAAAGTAGATGCAAGGGTTTCACAAGAGGAAAAAAAAACTTGAATTTGGACTGAGAGACCAAATCCGGTCATGACAATTCTTAACATACTGAGTTTCTTTTCCATCTAAAAGTGGTCTATTTCTTACATGCTCCATTAACACAAATATGTTTTGCTAGTTAAGAGCTAACAGCATTTGGTTTGATAATTGTTGTATTCCTCTATTGCATAGACTATACAAAACTGTAAACCAGTCTTTCCAAGTCTACTCAAACTATTACCCTTTCTTACACTTTTTGTTCTTATTAGGTGCTTCGTCCCTGATGGCACTGGAAAGTTCTGATTTGTGAGGGAAATTTATAGATGCATCGAGAAAATAGCCTTAAATCCTTGACATAGTTAGGCACATAGAAAATTAGTCCTTGACAGTAGTTACTCACACCACCTGCATTTTCAATTCAGATTGTAGGTAGAACATACAATTCTTGGAGTTGCTCATAGAACACATGTCTGAATGCTCAGATTATGAATTGCCACTGGTGTTCAGTATATTATATTGTAGTATTCAAATAAAATGGGACAAACAATTTAGAAGTAGACTTTAAAATATTCTTAAAGACCTATCAGTTAAATAACCACCGGCTATGGGAATGTATTTCATGATCATGAAACAAAAACCAATATACAAAAAGAACCATTTTATCAGTCGTATTTTTCCATAATAAGCACTTCGCATTTTTGCTACAGTGTTGCCAGAGGGAGCCCAAAACGTCAGATCTTATATGAGAAAGCTGGGCACTTTCAGGTTTTCTTCTCTAATATTTCACATTCTATAGTTGTGATAACTTTAGACCAACACTTCATTTTTTCCCCCTTCAATTGCAACTTTAACTATATGGATGAAGATGTACTCATGAACTTGAAAATTTGCCCTGTTTAGTAGATATAAAATTGCTCTAACTGTATGTCATTCGCAGGTACCTTATTTAGAAGATCCAAACACTGGAATTAAAACATTTGAAAGTGCATCAATAATAGATTATCTGAGAGCAACATATGCCCTATGAAATATAATAATCCATTGCGGAATGTGCTATTATTATGAATGAATATGCTCTGATTTTTTGTTTCTACTGTAGGATTTGATAAAAATGTTATTGGGTCATTTTAGCATTTTGAAAAAGAAAACAAAATATTACGTGTTAGAAATATTTTTGATGCCTTTGGCTGTGATAAGTGGTTCTTAATAGGAAAGGAGCATGTGATGCATATGCCAAAAAGTTTCTTGTTTACCATTAGTGTTCAGAACATCGGTAATAAGTGTTCAAAACTTGGTTCACTTTCAACTAGTGATTTATTGTGGTTTATTACAACTTTTGAATGTTGAACAATAAAAATTTTCAATTATGCTCTTGCATGAATTTTTAAATTATAGTTTTTAAGTAGTAATTGGGGTTATTTTTTTTTTAAAACTATTCTTTTTCTCGTCACGCTTTGTTTTCAGTGGAGTTGTCAATGGATATTCGGAAAATTCGAAATTCGTCCGCATCCGAAAAGCGGAGAAATACCCGATATCCGAAAAAACATATGCGGATATGCATACGAAGACATCCGCATTCGAAAATTATCCATTCGGTTTTTGTTAAAATATAGTTTAAATTATGTGTATTTTAGTGCAATGAAAGATATTCATTTATCATTTTATTAAGTTAGTGGTTTATATTATATGCATTTAATGTTATTAACTGCTCGCATCATATTTGTTAATTTTTAGCACTTTTACAATCAATGGGGCTGAAAAATATTTTTCGTAAACTAAAATTTTCTTTTTACAATTTCTGATTTATCGGTCGTTAGCGGATAGTATAAGTATCTGATATCCGTCCGTATCCGTGGATGCGGATATTCGATTTTCGAAAATGATTTCGAATGCGGATGTGGATATAGCTCTATCCGCATCTGAAAACATCCGTTAACATGTCATGTCGCTATCTTTTCTATAATTCGTTTAAAATGGAAAACGTTAAAATTTCATTTGTTAAGAAATTCTATGATACTCCGATTGATTAAAATTCGTACCATTTTTCTATATCTTACCAATTTGCATTGCAAAGTGACACTAAAAATTATTAAGAATGAACACTTTTTGTTAAATTGTTAAGAGCGGTAAATAAAAATTTAATCTCTCAATAAAAAAAGTTAAAACAGAATGTAATGATTTTCCACATGGGACATTTTGTGAAACACCAAAAAAAAGTTTTAAATTCCACTTTCTTTTCTCTTTAAAGTATAATTTCATGAAACATCTTTATAACTTTTGAAGTTAAAATATGCAGTTTAAATTGCATGCGTGCACATACAGCTGTTTAACTAGAACTGTATATATTTGCAGTTTAAACCATATATTTTCGCTGGAAATTTTGATAACACGTTTCGTGAAACTTGTTTTTAGAAGGGTATTTTAGTAATTAACTTTGGAAATAACGGATGGAAACTAATTTCCACTTCCCATAAAGTAGGTATTGTAGATTAAATCGGTAGATCCCTCCTATGTTTTTATGCAATTTTTGATGGACTTTTATCGTATTGCTGTCAACAATACTATACAGCTTTTGTGTAGATTCTTTCGGTACACTTCTTTTTAAATCTAGAGGAGTTGCAATATAATTTGCTTAACTGGGTAAAATAGTAATTATTTGGGCTAAAGCCCTCCATGTTATATCCATTTCTTTTTGAAGTCCCTCTTAAATTACCCTTTTCAATAATTTATGAATTCCTTTTAATAATTTTTTTTTTAAAATTTGATTTTATATTTGATCGAATCCATTTAAGAAAATTGTTATGCATATACAGATATAGACTTGATGATATTGTTATCTTTATTTTTATTTTGATGAAATAAAGGCCATTTTGAACTTCAAAAGAGGGTAAACAAACTACTACTTCAACATTCATGTTTCAGCATTCAACATTCAATGTTAAATAGTCATCACTGTAAACAAATGCAACTCATATTTCTATAGGAGAATGACGGAACTTTGAACTCATCAACCACAATTTTATCATTTTAGCTAAACGAATTATCAATGAAAAAAGAGAGAAATAAATGGAAAATGGTAATGTGTTTATGGCTTGTTTAAATTTATAATTTAACACCCAAAAATTTGTCTTAATCCAAAAGTACAATAAATTAGAGGTCATCTTCAGTCCATTCAGTCCTGAATGGGGTTTTGAACTTTAAGGTCAGACGTCCATTTAATGGGCATGTCAGTCTTCTATAAAATGGAAGCCCGATGCTCAAGTCCAGTTCAGCATTCTGAATTCAATCTTGAACTTTCACCTGAGTTTGTCCCCTTAATTCGACGATTGAATTTTTTTTTCCAGTGAATAATAGCACAAGATGCCATAAGTCAGGGGAAAAATAACACCATCATTTTCAACCGTACTAGTGGAAAGATGCAACAAACTCCATGTCACAGTCTGATTACATTATTTTTTGACGTGATGTTCTAAATGGTCGGTGAAAATTTAATTCAAAGACAGTTACTCTACGTTTACCAGATCTTGACTACCTATGCAAAGGTACAGTAATAATAGTATTCAAACTACATATTTTTTTCTATTGGATTCATCCGTTAACATGCGAATCTGGTCCTATCGGTTAACATGCGAATTTTATCACAACAGATATTATTTTAAGGTTCCATGTGAGTTCATTAATGCTGAATTGTACTATAAGTACAATATAAATACTCCTATTTGTCATAATAGTACATTATTAGCTCATGATTATAATGTCATTTAGTTTGACTGAATTTATGTTCAAATAATTTTATTCTTGTCCATTTTCAGTTTGCTTGCATAGTTATTTAACTATATAATATATTTTGGTAGCATGTTGAATCATTCTTACAGATTTGGCTTAAGTTTCTTAAAACCGATTCAAATTTGAATTAAAGTTACATTTAATATATATTTCTCTATCATGTCATATGGATTAAATAATTAAATATAAACTCGTGGTTCATATTAAAAGGCTATAAAAGGATGCTAAATAAAGGACGCTATTGCACCTTACTTTTGCTGCACTTTAAATCCTCTTGATTTCAACCACACATTCCTTATTAAATAATACACATTCTCTCTTCAAGTGACAAGAGAAAGAAAATATATTATTTAATATCATATGGTTGAAATCATGAGATTTGAGATGTAGCAAAATTGACGTGTAGCAAAAATGAGTTGAAGCTCAAGCACCATAGTTATAAATTAGCGATAATTCCTTGGTTTAATTTAATAACCCACACAAGGCAATTTTTTATCACGGGTACATGCACCTTAAATTACAAACATTTTGAATTCTAGGTTTACAATTTAAACATGGATTATATTTAAATCTTTAACATGAAGATTTAAGATTCGAATCTGAAAACCTTGTGTCAAAGCATATCCAATGGAGGGCCTGTGTTATGTAACGATGGTCGGGACAAACTCTTCACCTCCAGCATGTGGCGTATGCCTATGAGTTGACACGTATTTTATTGTAACAAAAGGAATCTCTAATGTTACATGTCTGTCAATCCATATATTTTACACAACTTCTTCAAGTTATTTAACGATGTGAGACTATTTCAATACCAAACCGTAGCATATGCTGGACAACCCTAGCAACTTGTGATGCAACAAACAACCCTAATGAGATTTCCGTGAAACAAGACATTTAGTCGATGAGTCTATTTACTGAGAGAGAATTTGATACATTCATCCAAATTTTAGAAAGTCGAATATGAGTAGTGAAATTCTACCTCAATCCTCCTAGTTCTTTTCGGATCTTTTTGTTTTTTTTTTCAATTGTATAAACTCTTCATTTCTTACTATTATAAATTTTTTAACACCAATGTCAAACACATCTTGAAAAGGAGCAAAATTTGATTACAAGGAGGAAGAAAAAGTTTCTATATAGAAATTCAACAAGTCACTAGAAAAAATAATACAAAACTTGTTATATTGACTATAGACCTTACCCATCTAAAATAATTTTAGCAAAAGTTTACGATGAAGAAAATAGTAGAATACCATATGTACTTATGTTTAGAAACTATAGAAAATCAATAATCGAGTCAGGCCTAAACCGAGCTGGGTTTTGACTAAACCGTACTCGACCCTAATAGCAACCGGATTGGGCCTAGGTAAGACCTGGGTAGCTAGAGTCCAAACCCATACCCACATTTATAGGCAGGGTTCAGACCGGGTTTGAGCTGGGTTTGGACCAAAACCCATACCATTAACAGGCCTAATGCTATCAACCAAAACTTTTCGATCTTGGTAATGATTTGATTGTCTTAAAACGTGGTACCTACCTAATGGTACTCTAAAATTATACCCATCAAACGGGTTAGGTTTGGTCGATTTTGATCCAATCCATTTATAACTCATTCTTTTTAACTCATTCAATATAGGTGTTAGTCTGACCCAACCCATTTAATAAACGGGTTACCCATTGAACCCATTTAAAGATTTAATTTTGATTCAATTAATAAAAAACAATCAGATATAAAATAATTCTAATCCTAATTTTTAAGTATTGAATTTCGATAAAAATTCAAAATTCAAAATTTTAAAATTTAGTTCTAATTATCATCAAAATTCTAACATAGAGATGTAATATGTTATTTGCTAAGTGTAACCATCAGTCATCATGGAGAACTACATCATGCGTTCATAAGTTAAAGTATCCGAGTGTTCCGTATTGTTTGTAATTTAGATGGAAGTTCATCGGTCGAAGTTTCATCTAATTTCGAGTTAGCATGAAGAATTTATTGCAGTTCGAACAAAAAAATAGCGGCTTCTACCTAGGCGAAGTTCAAATTTGGGGTTGTAGCATATTATTTTCTAAGTACAACTGTTATACACCATAGAGCACTACAGTGTGCGTTCACAAGATGAAGTATCTGAGTGTTCCATATTGTAAAAGCCTATAGGATCTCTATAAATAATGCAACTTATATACATGTGTGTTTACTAACTATGTTAAGCAAAGAATAATAATTGAATATAAGATAAATAATAGAAACGATCACACCAAATATTTTATACTGATTCAGATCATTCGTCCCACGTCCAGTCCCGAAGCTTCCCTTCAGTATTTCCTTTAACAAACCGACTCTTTCTTCGCTCGGAGGAATAGGCTAATACAAAAGTATATCTCTGATAATCTTGTGTTTCAACTAACACAATTTTTGATGATAGTACAAATCTTCCTATGATCTTCTTTGAGTATGTCAATGTGAATGCTTTGAGTTGTATGAAGTAATATAACCAAAATTATATTTTGGTATAATAGATTGAGAGTATGTAAGCAATGTATGCACAAGAGAGTAATAACAAATCAAGAGAGAAAAGATTCAATCAATTCAATTTAGTTAATCTATACATCTCAATCATGGTAGTATTTGTAGATTTAAAAGGATGCAGATGAAGAGTTGTTACCGGATAATAGTGCTGGCCCTGATGGATATAATGCACTTTTCTTTCAGAAATCATGGAAAATTATTAAAGTGGATGTTATCAAAGCTATTCAATACTTCTTCTCTCATAATAAATTACCAATTGGTGTAAATTCTACAAACATTGTTCTGGTGCCAAAGTGTAACAATCCAAGTAATGTTGCTGACTTCAGGCCAATATCATGTTGTAATGTCTTATATAAAATCATAGCAAAGGTTATTGCAAATAGATTACAAATTGTGCTGCCATCAATTATTTCCATAAATCAAGTTGCTTTTTTGCCACAGAGAAATATCAGTGATAACACCTTATTAACTCAGGAGCTCTTAAAAGGCTATGGAATTTCAAATATCTCTCCTAGGTGTATGTTGAAGCTTGATATCCAAAAAGCATTTGATTCAGTTTCTCGTAACTCTATTGCTGCAATTCTTTCCAGAATGAATTTCCCGAAGCCATTTATAGCCTGGATATATACATGTATCTCTACAACTCACTATTCTATAATTAGAAATGGAAGCGCAAGAGGTTTTTTCAAAGGCACTCAAGGAGTACGTCAAGGTGATCCTATTTCTGCTCTGTTATTCATAATAGTGATGGAAATACTGAATTCTCTTATTCTTGAGCAAGTGAAACTTAAGAAATTTCAACTACATCCAAAATGCATGGATCCTCTCATAACTCATCTTCTTTTTGCTGATGATCTAGTTATCCTTACCAAACCAACTTCAGCTAATATTGCTTCTATTCTGTAGGTACTGAAGGTGTCCCATGAAATTACTGGATTAAAAATAAATTTCAATAAATCAAATATTTTATTAGCAGGGCTAAATTATAATTTGAAGGCTGACATTATAGCTCAAACTGGTTTGAAGGAAATAAAGCATAATGCTAAATATTTGGGCTTACCACTTATCACTGCTAGGCTTACTAAAAATGATTGTCTTCCTTCATATGAGAAGATTACTGCAAAACTTTCTTTGTGGCCTAATACCCAACTAACTCAAGCAGGAAGATTGGTAATAGTTCAAAGTATAGCAAATGCAATGGCAAATTATTGGATGAGGCACTATATTCTTCCAAATAAACCCATTTCTATGGTTAATAGTGCTTTGAATAGATTCTTTTGGCATGGTGATCCTTTTTCAAAAAAAATCATTCCAAATTCTTATAAAAAGATTCAGCTTCCAAAAGATAAAGGAGGTCTTGGTATTACTAATCTAAAACTTTGGAATATAGCGGCGGTATCTGTTCACTTTGATAAAATATTATCGGATGGTGGTGATCTTTGGACAGAGTGGATTACGAAAAATCTAGTTAAAGGAAAGGAATTCTGGTCTATGAACATTCCAAGTCTTTGCAGCTGGAGTTGGAGAAATATATTAAATCTTAGGCATATCTTCTTCCTTTGATTCAGTGTAATCCCCTAGAAAATAAAGATTTATCTTTCTGGTCATCTCCTTGGGTAAAAACTGGTTTCATAATTCAAGATAGCCTATCTTACTCTTACAAAGACAGACTGGTATCCCTCTAAATGCAAAAGTTTCAGCATATATTAGTGAAAATATAATTGTCTTACCTTACTGCAGCTCAAATCGGTGAGGAAATTATGGCAGAAAATTTCTTAAATGGATCTACAAGCGAAGCTTGGTTCTCCAGGTAATTCAAAAAAAAAAAAAAAAAAAAAAAAAAAAAAAAAAAAAAAAAAAAGTATAAAGTCCTCTGGTCCATCAAAAGTAAGCCTCATTTAATAGCTTTGGTGTATAAGTCTCTGATTGAAAATTCAATTTTAGAAAATTTCCCATGGTATAAAAGAATCTAGAATGATAAATCTCCTGCTAAAGAAAATTTATTACTATGGAAAGTCATGGCAAATGCTTTAAACACAAAGCAGAAGTTGACAATGATGGGAATGATAAACAATGTAGATTGTGTACTCTACAATAATCAGATGGAATCAAACACTCACTTATTTTTTGAATGCAATTTTTTTTTTACAATCTGGTGCAGGTTGCTTATTAATGGCAAATTTCACAAGCCAGTCAGATCTTCTAGAATTGAATGGTTCAATATTTTTAAAGCAACAAGGTGGAAATCTCCAAATGCTATGATTCTTTTGATTGTCTTGAAGTCTTTTGTTTATGAAATATGGTGTGAAAGGAAAAGAAGAATTTTCAATTTGAAGATGGAAGATTCAAACTCTTTGTATATAATTATTAATAAGAGAATATTAAGAAGAATAAAGAGATTGCACTGAAAGGAATTAGGAATGTTAAGTCTTGATATTGATCTTGTATGTAAGTCTTTTGATTGAGATATGTACATTGTATGTAAGGTTTGATACTGTTTCTTTTATTTGTGCTGAACTGTTTTGTATATCTCTTGAGTTGAATAAAATGGGCAGGGCTCCCTTAGCCCATTGCTTTTCAAAATATTAGATAAGTTCTTTTCATTCTAATGGCTGCAACCTTTCGAAAGGTAATTTTTTTTCCAACAGAAGCGTCTTTTCAAAAATTTAAAGTTTTTCAGATGACAGACGTCTGTGGTAAAACCTCAGACGTCTGTGACTTTAGAAAATAACTACTCAAGGATCGTCACAGACGTCCGTGTTTTGCCTCAGACGTCTGTGAGTAGTAAAAGCAGTTTTTCACCTTGAGTTCAGTGTATATGAAATCATGTTTAATTTTTATGCAAATATACTCAAGAAGACCTTAACAATATTTTATCTAAGACTCTTTTACAGTAGAATCCCTTTACTAACTATAGTATGGTCGATAGATCGTCGTTTGTCTTTGTGTCCCAATATCTTCGAGCATGATGTCTTCTTATAGTATACACCTATGATTTTAATAATATATATATATATATATATATATATGATTGTAGCCTGATTCCGAGTTAGTTTTAAGAAATTACTATAGTCCGAACAAAAAAAATAGTGGCTTCTACTAAAGCAGAGTTCAAATATGGAGATGTAGCCTGTTATTTATAAGTACAACTGTTAGCCATCATGGAGAATTATAGCGTGCGTTCACAAGAGGAAGTATCCGATTATTTCATATTATCCGAAACCTAGGTGGAAGTTCATCGGTCGAAGTCTCGTCTGATTCCGAGTTAGTTTGAAGAAGTTACCGCGGTTCGGAAAAAAATAGTGGTTTTTGCCAAGGCAGAGTTCAAATATGAGGATGTAGCCTATTATTTTCCGAGTACAACTGTTAGTCATCATGGAAACTACAACGTGCATTCACGAGACATAGTATCCGAGTGTTCCATATTATCCGTAATTTAGGTGGGAGTTCATCGGTCAAAGTCTCTCCTAATTTCGAGTTAGCATGAAAAGGTTATTGTAATTTGAAAAAAAAAATAGAGGCTTACGCCTAGTCGAGGTTGAAATATGGGGATGTAGTCTGTTATTTGTTAAGCACAGCTGTTATTCACCATGAAGAACTACAACATGTGTTCACAAGATGAAGTATCTGAGTAAAATATTTCGAATTTTCAAAATTTAATCAAATTTATATTTTTGAATTTTACCTTTTTAATAAATGGGTAAATGGGTTACCCATTTATAACCCTTTTAAAAATGGATCAACCCGTTTATGATATATTTAATGAAGATTCATAAATGGGTTTACCCAACCCATTTATAATTAGGGTAAATGGTTTGGATCATATTTTGATGGGTCTATCTAAAATCATGTTCTACGTGTTTCATGTCTGTTTAGACTACTTTGTTTCTTCTAACACTTTCTCCATCATTACTTGGGATTTTGAAATCTTGAACTAAGGTTTTTCACTTCGGGTATATTTTATCGGGAAGATGTTAAGTTGTCATTTTAATGAACGATTCTAGTATTAGATAGGTCTCCACACACATAGCGAATATAGAGATATTATATATTTTGAAAGCATCACTGTTATTTATCCCAATTAACAGGATTACAAACACTAACAACAATAAAAATGCAAGAAAAATTCAAAAAATTTATAAGGGTTTGATGTGAAAAGATCCACACATGCTTTGAATTAATTAATTCCATTACTTTATAGATTTTTGTATAAGAGCATGAATATTTTTCATGGCAAAAATAGGTGTTGACCTTCTATCTAAAGTACGATTATGCTATTTATAGACATTCTCCCTCCAAATTATGAGGATAGTTAGCGAGGTATCTACCACTTAAATCTTTGGTTTGAACAAACCCACATATGTTATTTATGATTTTATTGTATTTTGTTGATGATAAGTATATAATTTTATCACCAACAATTTTAGTAAGTGCATGCATGATTTTAAGCAGAGTTTACAAGTGTATGTAGCTTTTAAAATAAGAAAACACACACAAGCGCACATAAACATGAGCAAGAGTGTAAAACTTCCATTTTTCGTTGAATTTTGTTAACATCATCCTCCCCAAACAAAAAAAAGGAAAAATGGAAATCATGGTCCATAAAACAAACAAATTTATACAATTTTTCTTCAAAAACTTAGGAAGTTCAAAGTGAAGATAAAAATATAAAAAAATTGCTTGAACACTAAAATAAAATATGTTGATGGAAAACAAGTATACATCGATACAAACATGGATGAAATGTTGACATTCGTGCATTTTATGTTGACAAAACATAGATGGAAGAGAAAATTTGGGGTTATTGAAAATTTTCGAATATGTTGACACGATAAAATTTTATGTTGACATGTTCATGTTTATATAGACAAAATTTTAACGTGTTGGCATAAATATGAAAACTGTGGTTTTTATTATTTTGGGAAGATGCGACTCGTCAAGTTTTCGACATGATTTTTCATAATAAATTACAACTTTTTAAAGGGTCATTTCACCAATATAAATAGAGCGAGTTGCAAAGAGTTTTGACAACTTTCTCGCTCTTAAAATCTCTATGTTTTATGAATGATTGACTTCTATTCTCCTTTTTCGATCTTCATTAAATCTTAAACCTCTGCACTCATTTTCTCAAACATATTATGATAGTTATAGGACCATTATATAAAATATACTAGGATTGCATATTGAAATACAAAACTTGTACTTTGTCGTTGTTGTAGAAGCGCTTTGGTATAAACACGTTTGTTTGAGCTCTGCAGGCAAGAGAGATCTGTATTTTGTTAGAGTCAAAGGTGCATCCTAGGAAAAGTTATGTAATTTATTGCATGACTTATTCTTACTAGAGAATCTCATTCAAAATGATGTATACACCTAGTTTTATTTTATTTTATATATACTCTTATATAGGAATATATATATATATATATATTGAATCAAACATATTAAACACACACACACACATGTGTGTGTGTATATATAGAAAATAAGTATTTTATCGATTGCAGTTACAAATGTGTGCATATCTATGAGTATTGAATTAATACATATATAAACTATATATAAATAAACACTTACTCATTAAATGTTCTTAATCAAGATGTATTGAGAAAATGATATTGATACATCTGTTGAGACTGGTGTACATAATGCTCTCCATATGCGAACATTGATTTACTTATGATTGTTAGGGAAACCAAGGGGTTACTTATGATTGTTTAAAGCAATCATAGAGTGACTGAATAAGAGTCTTCTATTTGTTAATATAACTTAAATAAAATAGAAGATCTTAGGGTTGTACAATAATCTACTGACTTGAGAGTACAGTCCATCTTAAATATTTAGACTATACTTTGATTATGATCAACACATGATGTAGAGACCATATCACCATTATAATTAGTTATATGTTGAATTCCTTGAAATAAACACTACTCAAGGGAGGATTCATCTCCTTTATTATGGAAGGTTAATACCATCGTAATTGATAGTCAACTCAAGGTCAAAATATCTAGTCAGAGTAAATTAGTTATTCGATATTTATTATTATATTGAGATAAGGACTTAAAATGACCTACGCAATTAATAAGGGTATTAATTAAGTATGTGACTATTGACCAAATTTTAAATATCTAAGTGATATAGCGATGATGAAAAATATATATGTACAAACTTTCGTTCAAGATGAGCTTATATTGGATCAAAAATAAAATTTCATCTAAATGATCTGTAAGTGTTTAACTTAACCCTTTATCGTGCATTAATAAAGTCCGTACATGCTTCAGTATTTAAGTTGTTCAAATATTGACAGTGGATTGAGTTCTCACTAAAAAGTCAATAAAACTACTTTGTTAGTTATTTTCAAATTCGACTATGGATAAAATTAACTTATAAATGTTATAAATTAATCATAAATCAATACAAATGTTGTATTAATATGATATGGGTAAGTTTAATTATTTATTTCAAGCTTAAAATAGATAGAACAATGTATGAGGGCTATAAATTAATTAAACAGACATTCAAACAGTAGTCAATGGGATGTTTGTGTGGAGTAGTGCAATCGACAATTTATGTTTGATGTTAATAAACATATGGTTTACTTAATGTGTTTGTCTAATGTTGTATATTTACAAGGTTCTTTTAAAAAAGGTTATAGTGAAGTTTCTTTTTAGTTCAATAAAAGATTGTAAAGGAAGGGAAACAAATAAAGTCCTAGAGTAAAAAGAAATATATCAATTTTAAGCAAAGATCAGTCTACATATTCAGACTTAGAAGCATTTGCTCAGGCACATTCTCACACATAATAAAATAAAAGGAAAAAGGAGTCTCTTATACCATTTATACGATGGAATCAAGAGAAATAGTCAAGAAATAAATATCATGGATGGAAGAATCAATCAAATATGACCATGTCATCTATTCAAGGATAGTTGGGAAACATTCGAAAAGAAAATCACTGTAGAAACATTCAGATACAAGATATACCATTTCTTTCCCAAGAACTGCTGCCTACTATTAGGACAATGGAATATCAGTGTTATATATCTTGGATTTCTCATTACAACAAATACATCGATTCCAAAAATAAAAAAGTTTCCAAAAAACAAAACATAACAACTCCAACAGTCTCACTATACACCTATATATTGACATCCACGTAGAAAAATAACTAAAATATATACCACAACTCAGAAAAACTTCAAATAAAAAAGTACTTAATTTCCAGTTAGGGATCATGAATCATAGGCATAAGTTAGACCATTATCACCATGTTTATTATCGCTTGCTTGTGTACTACATAATGAAAAGCAGCAGATCGAAAGTACCTGATTCAGAGACCGACAACAACTAGCCATCAACATGCACCAACACAAGACTCACTATTATCGACATTCTTCAGCACCTACAATAGATATCTCATCTTCCAAAAAGCTCACCAGAGCTCGGCTACAATTTCAAGCGAAATCTCAGTTTTTTGGTGAAACCAATGTTTTCATGATCGGACCGTAAATCAAACCGTGAGGACTCATGGTTCGAGGATTGGAGGGTCCGACCGATCGAACCATCAAAAACCGCACATACTCTTTTTTGAAGATTGATACATTTAGATGCAATGTATCAATCTTAATTACTCAATTAAAATAAAAATATACGATATTAATGTAACGACCTGCCATTCATCTCCACAGAATGACGCATCATTAATAAGAAAGAAAGAGGTAAAAAAGAGAAAGAAAGAGAAGAAAGAAGAAACAACACATCAAAATCTAAACAGCGAAACGAATAAATTATATTAGTAACATAAGATATTACATAGTATCACATACAACATCATCAGAGATACACAGCTTATACATCACATACTAGACAGTTATAAACACCTGTCTAGTTATACAACTCAATACAACTCAGAGAAAACACATCAGAGATACCAAACACAGCAGAACACTATATATCTACATGCTGAAGCCTCCTGCTCCATTGCTCCTCCACAATTCGTCAAAGCTAACTTGAATCCCTTGGCTACTCGTAAAAATTTGAGTACCCAAGAGTTTATGAAAAACAGAAACAAACTCCGGGTCAGACATGGGTCTGGTGTGAGTAACAGGTTAAGGTTGCTTAACTTTTAAAAACCTTTGAAAAGAAAATGTATCACGTAAGACTTCCCATACATAAACATGAAAAAGTTTTTACCTTACGCTAACCAAAACATTTGATAGAAAATCCAGTGATATTATAATAGGTCTAGGGTTTTCAAGTAAATATGAAATAGTCGAAATTGTTACATTTATTAAATTTCAGATGCTAGCCACAAAAGTGGGTAATACAATCAAAACTGTTGGCACTTATTGGATTTGGATTCCATACAATGGCAGGGCTACTGGGGTACCACCCGTCACAGTATGTGGCCTAGATCACAGTACCGAGGATTACTCTCAATCCCCTGCAACACAAAGCCGGAACCATTCCTTACTGAACAGTTCCGAATAAGACAACCCCACAGTTGGTGCGCATATCCAACTGCCCACTAAGCCGAATAAAAAGGGACCTCTAGATAGGGGAAAATCTCGTCCTACTTAGGCATGACCCACTTAGCCTTGCTGCACCTTCCATGTTTTAGCCATTCCAGGTTGATGAGGCTTGAGGCTACGATTACCTTTATAGGACACGTTTATCTTAGAATGCTCATCATCCATCTGATGATGTGCTGAAAGCATTCAATCCGTACAAGTTCATTCCGGGTTCGAATGAAATCGAAGGCATTATCTCGTTACACTCATTTTGGAATCACCCTCAGAGTTAACGACGATAACCCTTGCACTCTGAATCTTCATCTCGAATCAGAAAGTACTACCCCGTTAACTCGTGTTGGAATCACCCTCAAAGTTTTAACGAAGAATAGTCCTTACACCTCGAGTCTTCACTCTTCACTTGGGATTCACGACCTATCGTTAATTTGGATCGATGTGGTTTCGGATATCCAAATCTGGAAACCCAATCCCGGTCTCATCGAAATCCAAAGCGTATCTTTTAAGGCCAAGTTGTTTTAGAGGTTAAAACAATTCAATTCAATTATCTATAAACACACGGATAGATAATCCACAGATTCACAATAGATAATCATCACAACAGATAATCCATATTATTATCAAAAGATAATCCAAATCATCATCACAACGCAACCAATGCATCCATATCACACAGCATTACTTATCTCATTAAAGAGATTTCAAACCATTCAAGGCAAATCAATATCATCCATACATAAGCAATGATTAATAATCACACCATCTATAATTAATTTAAAATAAATTAAATTAATTACTTACATCTTTAATTAATTTAAAATGTATTAAATTAATTACTTACATCAATATAAATATTTCTTACATAACCATTAATTAATTACAAATCAATTAATTAATTATCCTCTAATTAATCACCTTAATTAATCACCCTTGATTAATTATTCTTTAATTACG
Source organism: Allium cepa (assembly GCA_030765085.1). Classification (NCBI taxonomy): domain Eukaryota; kingdom Viridiplantae; phylum Streptophyta; class Magnoliopsida; order Asparagales; family Amaryllidaceae; genus Allium; species Allium cepa. The sequence goes on from CM060929.1 coordinate 257,452,533, forward strand.
TTCAAGTAATTATCCTTTAATTAATTTCACAAATTAATTATTCATAACCAAAATCAGTAATTAACCTTTAATTACTTCATTAATTAATTATCTATAATTAATTACATTAATCCTTAATTAATTACATTAATTAATTACCTTTAGTCACTTGTTATTGATTAATTAGTCTTAATTAATAAATCTTAATTACATCATTAATTATATTAATTAATGTTCCTTAATTAAATTTAAATTAGTTACTTATTTAAAATAATTACATTAATTAATTAATCTCAATTAAACCATAATTATTAATCACCTTTGATTAATCACATCTAGTAATTAATTCCTCTTAATTACTTATCAAATTAACTACTCCATAATTAATTATCTTTAATTAATCCCTTGATTAATTATACTAAGTAATTTATTCCAAATTACCCCCACAATTAAACCATCTTCCATTAATTACATCCGGTAATTATCATTAATTACTTCACTAAGTAATTACATTCCATTAATTACATTAAGTAATTATTTATCAAAGCATCATGTGTTTAGAATTAATTAAACTTAACAAATTACATTTAAACTTAATTAATTACATTAAGTAATTAATTCCTTAATTACTTCCATCAAGTAATTAAACTTAAACAATTTCTCAAATGATTATCTTTAATTAGTTAACCTAATTAATTATTAAAATTAATCATATTAATTAATTATTAAATAATCTCAAGTTAATGACCATCATTAACTACTATTAATTCTTTAATTACGTTTCTTAAGTAGTTAAACTTACCTTAATCAATGTTAATTATAAACTAATTAATTTTGAATAATCAATTAATCAACCTTTAATTATTAAATTAATTAAGTGTTAACTGTAACTTAATTAATTCTAAATTACTTGATTAATTAATTACTAATAATTAATTAAAATCTAATCTTATTTAATTATCAATTCTTAAATTACAAGTTAATTATTCCTTAATCAATTAACTTAAACCTTAATTAATAATTTAAAACCCTTAATTACCTTAATTAATTATCCATTGCATTAATTAATTAAATAAATTATCCATTTAATTACCTTAATAATTAAATGAAATTACAAATCTTTAAATTCTAAATTTACTTTAAGATCAAACTTTGTGCATTATTAAGGATCAAGTTATCATTTACAAAGTATTTTAAATCAATTTACTTTAAATTTACTTTTAAATGCCATTTTAAATTTAAGATTTAAAATGAATTCAAATTATCTTTAACAAAGTTTTAAAAACACATTTCTAAACCTTTCATTTCACAAGTTAAAGATATACTCATTTAATAAAGAAGTTTAAAAGGATTTAAAGCCCAATTCATATTCAAATTCAAATCAATTTGAATTACACTTTAAACATTTTAAATTATTTAAATCATTTAAATTTAAAAACTTCCTTCGTTTCAAAATTGGAATGCATATTTACATTTGAATTCAGATTAATCTTTAGATTTTAAAACTCTACTTTCATTTTAAAACTTTATTTTTAAAAATTCAAACTACTTAAACATTTTAAGGTAGTTTAACAATTCAAATTTGTAAAAAGCTTTATTTTATTTTTAAATCAGAGATTTAAACTTAAACTTGAATTCTAGATTTTTAACTTGGATTTAAAATTTAATTTAAACCTTTGCCTTTCATCTTAAAACTTCAGTTTGAAATTTTTAAACAAACATTTTAAGTTTAATTTTTTAACTCATTTAAGTTATTTAAAATAATTTAAATTTATAAAACTTCCTTAAGTTTCAAACTAGATACAAAAGTTATTTGGATCCATAACTCAAATCTGATTTAAACCTTATTTAAAAACTGACTTCAAAATCTGTTTAAAATCAAACAGACAGGTTCCTAAAATAAACTGTAACAACAACATTGACCCGAGCCAACCAAAATTTGCTTCGAGTTCAACCCTATACAACTTCAAGCCAAACACAGAAACTACCCGAGTGATTCTCGAGTTCACCCCACTGCTTCCACCCAGGCAAACATCAGGAATCAAAAGTGCACGGTGCACATGCACCGTGCCTCCGATCAACTCCAGCTACCTCCGGTGGTCTTCCCACATCGGCGACCAACCCCACGTCCCAACACGACCAACAGATCACCCTTCCACAGCTCGAAATTGAATTCGAGTCTTCATCTCAAACCTGGAAACAATAGAAGCCTTCCATCTCAAACCTGTCATCGCCTCATCCACGCATCTCCGATCACCAGTAATTCTGCAACACCAGCCGTAGTCTCGTCTACAACCACACTACCATCTCCCAAAATTCCAATACACTCGATCCACTGTAGAAGACGTGGATGATCGATCAACCTAACCTAGTTAAACTAGGGTTCCAGAAGGAATTTCTCCACCGCTGCCTCCTCGATGAAATGCATTGCCATCCAATATTTTTCCAAGCTTCACTGATCAATCCTCTACCCACTGGAAGAAACCCAACCCTCCAAATTGCAAAGATCACCCAAAAATCCCAGTATCTTCTTTTTAGTTCAACCCAGAACTGCATACTTATTTCTAAACTAAAAATTATAATTTTAGTTTTAAAAAAAATCATGTTTTAGGATGATGTTTCAGATCTTAAGCCTGAAACAATAAATTGCAAGGTTTTGAATTTCACTATTTCAAAGTTTGATCAAGTTTTTTTATGATTTCCAGAGGCATTTCAAAATTATTTTTAACTTAAGTATAATTTTAAACTAAAGTTTGAAATGAAACAAACAGGTTTGTTTTAAAACTCAAGTTTAAAAGGAATTAAATTAAAAGATTTGAACTTAAATAAATCAAGAACTGGAAATTATAACAGAGTAGATATGTTAAAAAAACAAACTTATATATGTCATACATCCAGAAAATACAACCATATACATTCATAAACATACATGTTTCAGACAACTAGCATGCAACTAAATTATATACTTAAACTTGTTAAAAGAAATGTTACTCGTCGATTTGAAGAAGGAAGACAAAGCCTCCATTATGAAAAGCTCTAAAACCTTTGAAATCTTTTAAAACTGGATAAATTGCTTTGCTTTAATCTTGAATTGCTTGATGAAAGCTTGGGTTGCTGGAGCTTTGAAAACTTGATTTTTTAAAAAGAAACTACATGCATGCAGCTCTTTTGAATTCCAGATTTGAAATAATGCAGGCTTGCATAGATTTGGAAATGTAGATGATCTGCATACTTGAAGATGTGCAGGTTGATTTTGATTTCCAGGAATTTGATTTACAGGGAAATGATCAAATTTGAAAATGGTTACAGGATTTGTTTGAAATTGTACAGGGTTGAAGATGGGTTACAGGAGATAATTTACAGGCTTTGCATCTTACAGATTTACAGGGTTTTAGAGGAAGTGTTTTCAGATTTGCTTGCATTTTGAATTTAGAAAAAGAATAAAAAATGAAAGAATATTTTTTTATATATAAAAAAACTGAAATACTTATTAATAAAAATAAAGGAAAAAGCTAATATTTGAAATGCCACTTGTCTTCAAATTTAACATTTTTCATATAGATATGTTAATTTGTTAACACGTGTCTTTAAGGTAAATTAGTTATAATTTAAATGTTAATTAGTATTTAGTTAATATGTTAATATAAGATAAATGTAAACTTATGTTTAATTAATTAGTTAATATGTACTTATTTACATGTAGATAATTTTGAAATGAAAAAAAACCAATTATATTTATAAAATAAAAATTTATACAAATATTTTAAAATCCAAAACAATTAAAAATTTATACTTTAAGTTTTCAAGGCTTTAAACTCAAATTCAAATTAAATTCTAAAATTCAATTTGAAATAACAAGCTATTTTTTTATAAAAATCCATTTGTTAAAAACAATACATTATTATATTTTGAAAATAAAAAATTTGATAATTTTAAATAATTTATAAAAGAAATTGTTTCTTTATTAACAAATTACTTATTTTATCACACTGTATTTAAAAAGGAAATCAAAATAAACCTTATTGTTAGTTTATTTAAATTTAATATCAAAATCAATTTAAACAAATTAAACTTTTATCTTAATAATTTAAAACCATATATTATTTATTAAATAGCTTTTAAAAAGCTTTATATTAAATAAAAACAAATTTCCAATTTTAACAGAGATATATATATTTACAAAACAAGATTTATTTAATTTTTTTTTTAAACAAAGTTTATCTATTTACAATATGTACATATTCTATATACATTATAAATAGAAAATAATTTATTAGCTTTTAAAAGATAAAATCTATCAATTAAATATTTATTCAATTAGATTATTAAATTAATTCCAATCTTATTGACAAAGATCATCAAATCAATTTAATTTTTAATTCAAATTATCAAACTGATATTGCCAAAAATTCCGAGACATCACATTCCTCCCCCTTAAAGGAATTTCATCCTCGAAATTTAAAACAAAGGTAATTTAATAATCGACTTAAAAATTTAATTTTAAAACACAAGCATATATCAATGATATGCTAACAACCATAGCAATCAATTCATCCAATCAAACAAATCTAACTATCCAGACAAAATTCTGGATAGAGTTTCCTTGCGTTTCCCAAGTATATATATATATATATACCGGGATACTCGCTCTTCATCATCCAAGCAATCAATACTACTAAGCTACAGAGCTCCTACTCCTCCATATCTACAAAACTAGACAGCATATCAGACTACAGACGAGTCTGATTCAACAATCAATCCTACCGAACTGCTGGTTCCAAAACCAGAGATGAATCATACACGTACTCCCTCAGAGATATGTGAAACACATCGAATCCCAGTTATCCAAACTGGCAATTCAATCCCGCAGACCAACACTTGTCCTCACAAAAACGTAGAGAGATCCAAAACATCTCTGTGCTAGCTTTCCAGTCAACCCAAAACTTATAGCTCCTTCGATTGGAGAAAAACTTATCCAAAACAAATCTCCGACTCTGGAATCCAAATTCCTTCGTCACTTAACCACAAAACTCTTCTGACGATTCTGGGCTGCCTACATCCTTCCTGATCAGCTCAACCCTCACCGATTCCTTTAGAAACAAACTAGACCAAAAATAACCCAACCCAATGATCTTATCAAGATCAATCCAAAACCAAGAACACAACTCTACTCCATAAACAGTAGAAGACTGAATCTTACTTCTCCTATCTGAAAAAGACAACAGAAACACTCCCAAACTGCTTCCGCTGCTCAACTCTGATCCGAAGTAGAAGAAAATGCTGATGAAGAATACGGGCACAAACTGGACAACACATCCTAGAAATATGGTTCAACAAATCCATAAAGAAAAACTTAGAAGTTCCTCCAAAAAATCTGAGCTGCTTTACCAAACTCTATCTCTAGGAACCCTCTTCTACTAAGCTGAACCACCAGTTCCACTCCTGGAATACTAATCGATAAGAAAACTCAATCTCCAGATGCAGAAAAAACCTCTCACTACCCTGAAGACATCCGGAAAATCTTTGACAATCCAAGAGAACACTCAACTATCGCAAGTCACTTTTGCGATCAATCCAGACCAAATTCTAAAGAAAACTGTTCTCCCTTTACCAAACAGAACAGCTTATACTGGTCTAGTCAATCCATCGTAGAAATGGATCCACTCTGCTGCTTCTGAACTCCACCTCCAGAAAAACTACTCAGCCAAAAAACTTCCTGCCATCACAGAACACACCGACCTGCACTGCTGACCTCGATACCAAAGGCTTCCTAATCCAAAGTTCTTTGAGAAACTCAGACCTCAAACCAAACAGAAACACCATGCTGAACTCAGCCACAATCATCGAAGCAGACACACTTCCTAAAACTTGTTCCAAAGAAACATCTTCGGAAATATCCATAGTCAATGCGTCTCATCACGCAGCTACTACTTTCTGAGATATCGAGATCCATCACTCACTCCTGCCAAACCGACAGATCCAAACTCTACTCATCCAACTTGCACTTCAAAGAAGAACTGCGAACCTTTAAAAGGTTTCCTTCAGAGATCAATGAAATCTTACACCGAGCTGCAAAGCTTACTCGAGACGGTATTAGGTCTACAGTCTCGACAGATACACTTCCAACCTCAACATACAAACTCCAACCAATGGTAGTCGTGTTACACACACCACTACCCCATCTACCTTTATAACTTATATTGGAAAACCTGTACGGGTAACCCAACAAATAGGTAGGATATATATATATATATATATATATATATATATGTATGTATGTATGTATATATATATATATATCAAAATTACAAATACACTCTCTCAAGAAAGAAATCACTCCAAAGCCTAGGTATTCACTCAACCTAGCGCTCTGATACCACTGTAACGACCCGCCATTCATCTCCACAGAATGACGCATCATTAATAAGAAAGAAAGAGGTAGAAAAGAGAAAGAAAGAGAAGAAAGAAGAAACAACACATCAAAATCTAAACAGCGGAACGAATAAATTATATTAATAACATTGTATATTACATAGTATCATATACAACATCATCAGAGATACACAACTTATACATCACATACTAGACAGTTATAAACACCTGTCTAGTTATACAACTCAATACAACTTAGAGAAAACACATCAGAGATACCAAACACAGCGGAACGCTATATAACTACACGCTGAAGCCTCCTGCTCCATTGCTCCTCCACAATTCGACAAAGCTAACCTGAATCCCTTGGCTACTCGTAAAAATTTGAGTACCCAAGAGTTTGTGGAAAACAGAAACAAACTCCGGGTCAGACATGGGTCTGGTGTGAGTAATAGGTTAAGATTGCTTAACTTTTAAAAACCTTTGAAAAGAAAAGGTATCACGTAAGACTTCCCACACATAAACATGGAAAAGTTTTTACCTTATGCTAACCAAAACATTTGATAGGAAATCCAATGATATTATAATAGGTCTAGAGTTTTCAAGTAAATATGAAATCGTCGAAATTGTTACATTTATTAAATTCCAGCTACTAGCCACAAAAGTGGGTAATACAATCAAAACCGTTGGCACTTATTGGATTTTGGATTCCATACAATGGCAGGGCTACTGGGGTACCGCCTGTCACAGGACGTGGCCTAGATCATCGTACCGAGGATTACTCCCAATCCCCTGCAACACAAAGCCGGAACCATTCCTTACTGAACAGTTCCGAACAAGACAACCCCGTAGTTGGTGCGCATATCTAACTGCCCACTAAGCCGAATAAAAAGGGACCTCTAGACAGGGGAAAATCTCGTCCTACTTGGGCATGACTCGCTTAGCCTTGTTGCACCTCCCCTATTTTAGCCATTCCCGGTTGATGAGGCTTGAGGCTACGATTACCTTTATAGGACACATTTATCTTAAAATGCTCATCGTCTATCTGACGATGTGTTGAAAGTATTCAATCCATACAAGTTCATTCCGAGTTCGAACGAAACCGAAAACATTATCTTGTTACACTCAATTTGGAATCACCCTCAGAGTTAACGACGGTAATCCTTGCACTCTGAATCTTCATCTCGAATCTGAAAGTACTACCCCGTTAACTCATATTGGAATCACCCTCATAGTTTTAACGACAAATAGTCCTTACACCTCGAGTCTTCACTCTTCACTTGGTATTCATGACCTATCATTAATTTGGATCGATGTGGTTTTCGGATATCCAAATCTGGAAACCCGATCCCGATCTCATCGAAATCCAAAGCGTATCTTTTAAGGCCAAGTTATTTTAGAGCTTAAAACAATTCAATTCAATTATCTATAAACACACAGATAGATAATCCACAGATTCACAATAGATAATCATCACAACAGGTAATCCATATTATCATTATCAAAAGATAATCCAATTCATCATCACAATGCAACCAATGCATCCATATCATACAACATTACTTATCTCATTAAAGAGATTTGAAACCATTCAAGGCAAATCAATATCATCCATACATAAGCAATGATTAATAATCACATCATCTATAATTAATTTAAAATAAATTAAATTAATTACTTCCATCTCTAATTAATTTAAAATGAATTAAATTAATTACTTACATCAATATAAATCTTTCTTACATAACCATTAATTAATTACAAATCAATTAATTAATTATCCTCTAATTAATCAACTTAATTAAACACCCTTGGTTAATTATTCTTTAATTACATTCAAGTAATTATCCTTTAATTAATTTCACAAATTAATTATTCGTAACCAAAATGAGTAATTAACCTTTAATTACTTCATTAATTAATTATCTATAATTAATACATTAATCCTTAATTAATTACATTAACTAATTACCTTTAATCACTTATTATTGATTAATTAGGCTTAATTAATAAATCTTAATAACATCATTAATTATATTAATTAATGATCCTTAATTAAATTTAAACTAGTTACTTATTTAAAATAATTACATTAATTAATTAATATCTATTAAACCATAATTATTAATCACCTTTGATTAATCACATCTAGTAACTAATCCCTCTTAATTACTTATCAAATTAACTACTCCTTAATTAATTATCTTTAATTAATCCCTTGATTAATTATACTAAGTAATTTATTCCAAATTACTCCCACAATTAAACCATCTTCCACTAATTACATCCGGTAATTATCATTAATTACTTCACTAAGTAATTACATTCCATTAATTACATTAAGTAATTATTTATCAAAGCGTCCAGTGTTTAGAATTAATTAAACTTAATTAATTAATTTAAACAAATTACATTTAAACTTAATTAATTACATTAAGTAATTAATTCCTTAATTACTTCCATCAAGTAATTAAACTTAAACAGTTTCTCAAATGATTATCTTTAATTAATTAACCTAATTAATTATTAAAATTAATCATATTAATTAATTATTAAATAATCTCAAGTTAATGACCATCATTAACTATTATTAATTCTTTATTTACTTTTCTTAAGTAATTAAACTTACCTTGATTAACTATTATTAATTCTTTATTTACTTTTCTTAAGTAATTAAACTTACCTTGATCAATATTAATTATAAACTAATTAATTTTGAATAATCAATTAATTAACCTTTAATTATTAAATTAATTAAGTGTTAACTGTAACTTAATTAATTCTAAATTACTTGATTAATTAATTACTAATCACTAAATTAAAATCTAATCTTATTTAATTATCAATTCTTAAATTACAAGTTAATTATTCCTTAATCAATTAACTTAAACCTTAATTAATAATTTAAAACCCTTAATTACCTTAATTTATTATCCATTCCATTAATTAATTAATTAAACTATCCATTTAATTACCTTAATAATTAAATGAAATTACAAATTATTAAATTCTAAATTTACTTTAAGATCAAACTTTGTTCATTATTAAGGATCAAGTTATCATTTACGAAGTATTTTAAATCAATTTACTTTAAATTTTCTTTTAAATATCATTTTAAATATAAGATTTAAAATGAATTCAAACTATCTCTAACAAAGTTTTAAAACACATTTCTAAACCTTTCATTTCACAAGTTAAAGATATACTCATTTGATAAAGAAGTATAAAAGGATTTAAAAACCAATTCATATTTGAATTCAAATCAATTTGAATTACACTTTAAACATTTTAAATTGTTTAAATCATTTAAATTTAGAAACATCCTTCATTTCAAAATTGGAATACATATTTAAATTTGAATTCAGATTAATCTTTAGATTTTAAAACTCTACTTTCATTTTAAAACTTTATTTTTAAAATTCAAACTACTTAAGCATTTTAAGGTAGTTTAACAATTCAAATTTTTAAAAAGCTTTATTTTATTTTTAAATCTGAGATTTAAACTTAAACTTGAATTCTAGATTTTTAACTTGGATTTAAAATTTAGTTTAAACCTTTGCCTTTCATCTTAAAACTTCAGTTTGAAATTTTTAAACAAACATTTTAAGTTTAACTTTTAACTCATTAAAGTTATTTAAAATAATTTAGATTTATAAAACTTCCTTAAATTTCAAACTAGGATACAAAAGTTTTTTGGATCGATAACTCAAAATCCGATTTAAACCTTATTTAAAAACTGATTTCAAAATCTATTTAAAATCAAACAGACAGGTTCCTAAAAAAAACTGTAACAACAACATCGACCCGAGCCAACCAAAATTAGCTTTGAGTTCAACCCTATACAACTTCGAGCCAAACACAGAAACTACTCGAGTGATACTCGAGTTCACCCCACTGCTTCCACCCAGGCAAACATCAGGAATCAAAAGTGCACGGTGCACATGCACCGTGCCTCCGATCAACTCTAGCCACCTCCGATGGTCTTCACACATCGGCGACCAACCCCACGTCCCAACACGACCAACAGATCACCCTTCCACAGCTCGAAATTGAATTCGAGTCTTCATCTCAAACCTGGAAACAACAGAAGCCTTCCATCCCAAACCTGTCATCGCCTCATCCACGCATCTCCGATCACCCGTAATTCTGCAACACCGGCCACAGTCTCGTCTACAACCACACTACCATCTCCCAAAATTCCAATACACTCGATCCACGGTAGAAGACGTGGATGATCGATCAACCTAACCTAGTTAAACTAGGGTTCAAGAAGGAATTTCGCCACCGCCGCCTCCTCGATGAAATGCATCGCCATCCAATATTTTTCCCAGCTTCAATGATCACTCCTCTACCTAATGGAAGAAACCCGACCCTCCAAATTGCAGAGATCACCCAAAAATCCCAATGTCCTCTTTTCAGTTCAACCCAGAACTGCATACTTATTTCTAAACTAAAAATTATAATTTTAGTTTTAAAAAAATCATGTTTTAGGATGATGTTTCAGATCTTAAGCCTGAAACAATAAATTGCAAGGTTTTGAATTTCACTATTTCAAAGTTTGATCAATTTTTTTATGATTTCCAGAGGCATTTCAAAATTATTTTTAACTTAATTATGATTTTAAACTAAAGTTTGAAATGAAACAAACAGGCTTGTTTTGAAACTCAAGTTTAAAAGGAATTAAATTAAAAGATTTGAAATTAAATAGATCAAGAACTGGAAATCATAACAGAGAAGATTCTGTTAAAAAAACAAACTTATATACATCATACATCCAGAAAATACAACCATATACATTCATAAACATACATGTTTCAGACAACTAGCATGCAACTAAATTATATACTTAAACTTGTTAAAAGAAATGTTACTCACCGATTTGAAGAAGGAAGACAGAGCCTCCATTATGAAAAGCTCGAAAACCTTTGAAATCTTTTAAAACTGGAAAAATTGCTTTTCTTTAATCTTGAATTGCTTGATTAAAGCTTGGGTTGCTGGAGCTTTAAAAACTTGATTTTTTTAAAAAGAAACTACATGCATGCAGCTATTTTGAATTCCAGATTTGAAATAATGCAGGCTTACATAGATTTGGAAATGTAGATGGTCTGCATACTTGAAGATGTGCAGGTTGATTTTGATTTCCAGGAATTTGATTTACAGGGAAATGATCAAATTTGAAAATGATTACAAGATTTGTTTGAAATTGTATAGGGTTGAAGATGGGTACAAGAGATAATTTACAGGCTTTGCATGCTACAGATTTACAGGGTTTTAGAGGAAGTGTTTTCCGATTTGCTTGCATTTTGAATTTAGAAAAAGAATAAGAAATGGAAGAAGATTTGTTTATATATATAAAAACTGAAATACTATTAATAAAAATAAAGAAAAAATCTAATATTTGAAATGCCACTTGTCTTCAAATTTAACATTTGTCATATAGAGATGTTAATTAGTTAACACGTGTCTTTAAGGTAAATTAGTCATAATTTAAATGTTAATTAGTATTTAGTTAATATGTTAATATAAGATAAATGTAAACTTATGTTTAATTAATTGGTTAATATGTACTTATTTACATGTAGATAATTTTGAAATGAAAATAAATCCAATTATATTTATAAAATAAAAGTTTATACAAATATTTTAAAATCCAAAACAATTAAAAATTTATACTTTAAGTTTTCAATGCTTTAAACTCAAATTCAAATTAAATTCTAAAATTCAATTTGAAATAACAAATTATTTTTTTATAACAATCCATTTGTTAAAAACAATACATTATTATATTTTGAAAATAACAAATTTGATAATTTTAAATAAATTTATAAAAGAAATTGTTTCTTTATTAATAAATTACCTATTTTATCACACTATATTTAAAAAGGAAATCAAAATAAACCTTATTGTTAGCTTATTTAAATTTAATCTCAAAGTCAATTTAAACAAATTAAACTTTTATCTTAATAATTTAAAACCATATATTATTTATTAAATAGCTTTTAAAAAGCTTTATATTAAATAAAAACAAATTTCCAATTTTAACAAAGATATATATATTTAAAAAACAAGATTTATTTAATTATTTTTTAAACAAAGCTTATCCATTTACAATATATACATATTCTATATACATTATAAATAGAAAACAATTTATTAGCTTTTAAAAGATAAAATCTATCAATTAAATATTTATTCAATTAGATTATTAAATTAATTCCAATCTTATTAACAAAGATCATCAAATCAATTTAATTTTTAATTTAGATTATTAAACTGATATTGCCAAAAATTCTGGGACATCTTAATTAATTCATAATCCACGCATTAATTCTAATATGAAAAATTAAATAAAATTTGTTACACTAGTTGCACTAATTACGAATATAAAACGAGTGGAGATTTGAAAACATATTTTAGAACGAAGAAATTGCGTATATGGGAGGGTTCAAATAGATTCAAATGAAGGGTTAAACCGCCAATTCAAAGGTTGAACCAAGGTTCTTGCATGTAGGAGGTTTGATTGAGTTTCCGGCCTTTAACCCCCATGTCTCGCTGTTATTCGCAGTTCAACCGCGGTCCAGTCGGGTTATGAAAACTATGGGTGAAACATAACCATCTTTGACGTCACACCATACCAGGCCTCAGCATTTGATTTTGGGTGGCGCTGATGAGCTCCAAGCGTTGGCGATTCACACTCTAGGAAGTGGCAGTAATGAGTTCCAAGTGGCAGCGATGACGGGCTTGTGGACGACATCGATTTTTAGGCATACTTTTTTTGAGTGAAGCTACTTAGAGAAAACAATATTTGGATTCAAAGGAGAAAATAAAAAAAATATTGGATGAAGTTGAAGAGCCAGTCATGTGATTTCAGAGAGAGGAGTTTTTTTTATATTTTTTTATTTTGTTTGGTCTAGTTTATTTTCGTCTTTTAAACTCTAGAATTATTTTGGAAGCTACGTGTTGTTCGGGGATTTTGATCTCCGGACACTTAGTTATGGTAGAGCTGTTAGACATAGAGTTAGAATATTTGTAAGCAGTGTTTATGAGTTTACCAGTTATAAATGTTTGAATATTTAACTCTAGTATTAACTATTATCACCATCATCGACCTCAAAGATGATCAATATGCTAATTGATCATGATGCCGCATTAATAAGCAGTGCCAAAGTAATGGATGAGTTAGTGTCGACACCAATGAGCTACTCTCATCAACGTTGGCATCGCATTTCATTGGTAAAGTCAAAGAACCCTAAACAACATCTATGTCATCGATCACCCATAAGGTTACATGGACTTGCATCACAAAGCAATGCCGAATGGAATTAACATTAAAATTTATCAAAGAAAGTAAGGATATGGAACATGATCAACACCTCTCATTGATGGTACCACATTTCATTAATTATTGAATGTTACCACATAATGATACCAAGAATCACAGTTGCCTAAACTATTCTGGAAGAAGCCGCCTCCTATCAATGTCGCATCTCAATGATGCCATGCCTAATAAATGTCGTCATCCAATTAATAATTGATGTCTTGCACCATTGTCGCCAAAAGGAGCCTATGGCTGATGGGGCTCCAATAATGCTGCTTAAAGTTAATTACGTCATCGCCGATGTCGCCACCATTCCATACCCACATTCATCTATGATGTTAAATAATGATGTCACATCTTCATACTGTGGCTTTAATGCCAACTCTCCACTCTGTAATGTTGTCCTCCAGATGGAATCACCCATCATAAAGGTCGCCAACGATCAAAGCTGCCATTCTACAATGATGGTAGCGAACGTCGTCAGTGACTACAGAGGCTACACATGCGATGTTGATGCTGAACAACTTCAATGTCTACAGAAGCTATTAGTGTCGTAAATCCTTAGTGCCACTTTCAATTGATGCAGCGGTAATTAATTAAGTGCGTCTCGGTATATAAGGTTAACGATGACAAAAACAATCAACATTCACAGGATCCATTAGGCCCGACGTTCTGAAGAATGATACATCTCTATTGCACCATAGCAAAGTCGTTCCTTATCAATGCCGAATACTACCAAAGCAACACCAAAGCTTAACTACGCAATGTTGAAGCTAATGTTGTGTGACATTTTTGACGCCCAAGACAAGCGATACTAACCCAAAGCTGCAATGCTGCTCACATACCCTTATAAATATGACCCTAGAGGGCTGAAGGAGGGGGCAAATCATTCTTACCTCTCTTCTTACATTTTTCACTTTGTAATCCTAACTCAATTTGGGGATTTTGACCGATTGTAACACTTAAACTTTATACACATAAGGGATTGAATATTGAACTATTTCATATCATATTTAACAAATTGACTTGATTTGTAGCTTGCATATTTACTTGACTTGTGACTTGCATATTAATTTGGTTCCTCTATGGAATTCGACGAAGATGGCTTTGAACTTGACATTAGACATACTCCTTCCTGGTGACTTTGATTAGGATTAACTTAGCGATCCGTTAATCAACTCCACTGTTCTTACACTTTTGGGGCTAACACAGAAATTCCTTAACAGTAAATTTAAGGGAAGCATTATAAATATGTTGAAGTTAGTTATAATTTTGTGTCCTTTATTTTCTAGACTTATGTCTCTGTGTTCTATTTTATATTTATCAGTAATTGTATGAAATATTTTTAAATACCTATTCACCCCCTCTAGGATATATTACTCGATCCAACAAGCGATATTGGAGCTTAGGTGCTATGTTTATTCTAGACATATGTCTATTTCGAATAATGTTTTTTTAAACATCAATTAATAGTTAGGCCACCTATATTCAACGGTATCAGAGCCTAGGTGCTAGGTTTACTCTATAAATATGTGTAGTTCAAATAATACTTTTTTTGAGTGTCAATCAGTAGTTAGGCCACCTATATTCAATGGTACTGATTATGTTTACTGGAAGGATAGGATGAAAATAGATTTGATCTTTGTTGACTATGATGTTAGGGATATAGTAGAAACGTAGTACAATCCACCCATGCCGATAATCAATGATGTAGAATTTCCTAAGCCTAAGGAAAAATGGGATGTAGCTGATTAAGTTGATAAGACGCTGTTTCATTGAGTTCTAAAGCTATGGATGTTCCTATTTGTGTCTTTAATAAAACAGAATTTATTCGAATTTATCACTATTTTCCTTTATAAAAATTTGGCATGCTTTGGAGGTTGTGCATGAAGGTACATCTCAAGTCAAAGAATCATGTCTTCTCCTGCTCAGTAGTGAATATCAGAATTTTGTGACGTTAAAGGACGAAAGCATAAAATAGATGTATGGATGTTTTCAATATTGGTATACAATTCCAAAGATTTAGTTAAGGTGTACACAAAAGTTAAGTTGGTTTGAAAAATACTAAGAGTTTTTCCAAAGAATTTTGAGGCAAAGGTTGTGAAGACCGACATTTTAGAAGGTTTAAATCGATAATAATCCACACATGCTCAACTTAAACAATCTGAACCATAGATAATCAATGGGGTTAGATAAGAAAAATAAGAAAATAAGAAGAAAACAAATAAAGAATCTCACAACAGAATCGATAAAATATAAAACTCAAATAACAATCCATGAAGCTGTTTACTCTACATTGATTATAATCTATACATATTAATCAGAGATACACACACACATCAGGGACAAGTAAACAATGCAACATAATAGCAAGATGTAGGGGATAATAAATAGTAATAATTTAACAAATTCATCTTTGTCCACCAGAAACTGACCTTCAATATGCTGAAAAAAACTCATGGCTGACCCGAGCGTAATGAAAAGACAAAACACTCGAGTCGGTACTAAAATATTCTTATGTATGATCCATTTCACCCTAGAGGGGGGGAGGGGGTGAATAGGGTGATACTAATAATTATAAAAGTTTAATGCGAAAATATATATAATAATTGCATCACATACAATAGCAGAATAATAAAAGCAGAAATAGAACAACATAGATTTACTCAGTTTCGGTAAAACCCTGCCTATGTGCTGTCCCTAAGGATTCTACTAGAAATTAAGTAGTCAGATGCTTACACACGTAAACTTACGACACCCGCTATCAACTAACCTAACTCTACGCTCAAAACCGTGCCACAGCTCAACCATTGAGTTGCGAATTCTCGAACTACACCACCGTAGTTCGTTCCCTAGTCACGTGACTAGAATTTTACAAATGTTTAAAAGAAAATAAAAGCTAAACACTAAACAAAAACCCTAATTTATAAATTAAGCCCAAAATGAATGTTAAAGACACCGGCCTAATATAAAATAAAGTGAAACCCTTTTTCTTTTTATATTTGTTAATCTCTATTCATTCCCCTTTTCTTATTTTATGGCCGCTTCCTTATCCCTCTTCATTCCTCTTCATTCTGAAAATTAAGGTTCTGCGAATTAAAATACCGTAATTCCAATTAATCAATTGAATAGATATGTTTGCATTAATTGCTTTGTCGATCGATCACCTTGCTTTGACTTCACTCGGCTACTTCAATTCGTCGAGTTCGATTTGAATAAATATGGTATGTGATTTCCTTTGTTATTCTCGTTGATATGCTTGAACTCGATGATTTTGAATGCCGATGATGTTAGTGGTAAATATAGGGAACAAACCCTAAATTATTATTCACTTGAAATCATTTGATAATTTAGACCGACCGTTGATTTGTAATCGAATGTTGGTGATGTTTTATGACTTTTTCAATTCATATATTTTTAAGCTTGTTTAGTCACCACAACTTGCATTTGCTTTGGATTTGGTTCCATTCTTTTCTCTATTGACATCTTTGATTTTGGCACTTTGAATTTTTGAGATAGTCGACTTGGTTAATTTCTTTTATGACTTGTTCGATTGCATTATCACCTGGCATTTACTCTGACTTGTTCGAAATCTACCTTGTCCACCACGGTTTTGATTCAAATTTTTGTTCTTTGCTTTTCTTTCATTTTCTTTCGAATCTTGACTTTTTCACTACAACTGATATTGTGTATACATATGTAAGTATATATGTATACATGTGTGTTTGTGAGAAAAATAATTGCTGCACCCTTATGTTGTCATGTTACATTGAGCAATGTTGCAGTCTGATATGCTATCTCGAGTTGCTTCGGGTTATACTACAGCTTTTACTCTTGCATGGTTGTCTTGATGCATTGCATCGTATGCTGCCTTGTGTCTGACCATAAGCATATATTAACAGTTTCTTGTATTGAAGTTTGGTTTTGCATTTTGTTTTCACTTGAAGTTAACCTGTTTTGATACTCAAGTTTTATTGCTTTTTGATGGTTTCCATTCACTTGTGTACCTTTCTCTGCTGCCTTCTTTCTTGTGTTTGATCTCGGCCATTTGATTCATGTGCATATCATATATATGTATACATGTGTGTATGCATGTGTATGTTTGTTGCACCATGTAGTTTGCTTGAAGTTGTAGTCTTGCTTGTATATTGAACTACTTCCATTGTACCTCGTATTGCCACTGCATATGTATCATGTTGTTTACTACTCCATTGAATCCCATATTGTCACTGCATATATATATGTTGTTTGTCATGTTGCTTCGAGCCAGATCATGTTGTTCATGTTGTCAGGTCAGCACTTTGCATTTCATTGTTCATTGTCTTGACTTGTGTGCCTCTAGTCAGTGTTATATTGAGCTCTATGTTGAATTCTGATTGACACTGCTTGTATATGTATATATGAGTGTGGCTTCTGTTATAGTTTGTTAAGTCTAGTTGTGTTTCTTGATTTATTGTTATTCAATGTGTCTAGACTAGTGCCTGATCAGGTTGAGTTTATTTGCATTTACGCAAGTAGTCTGGTTGGCCCGAGTACACATATATGATGCCTTTGTCTGCTTGAGTTACATTGATGTTGTGTTAATTTGTTGGGGCTTTTGTTTCACTGGTGGTATTGTAATCTAGTTCACCCCAGAACAGTTGTGTCCATTGCATGTTTTGAACTGGTTTGATGTGTGTGTGATCATAATGTGCATTGTTTCCAGTTGATTATGTTGCTTTGCACGACACTTGTCATTGATTTTGGAAACTGATCTGGTTGTGATGCACTTGTATACATCAATTCACAGGTGGTTTGTACATTTTATTTTAGTTTCATGACTCCACCGTCGAGTCTGTTCATGTGTACACATTTATGCACTTGTTAGCATGGTCTGGTTTTGGCTTGTTGTTGTACTCGACAATTTAGTGATGTGTTTGTATTGCACCTGATTTGAATCTAGCCTCGGCTCGGGTTTGGCCTTGTGCTCACCTACTCCTGCAATTATATCAAGTATATATCAGTCTGCACGGCCTTGTGGCATGTACAGTGATATACAATGCATGTCACTCTCTCATTCATGTATGAATGGATTCAAATTAAATGACGACAAACAATCCAAATAACTGAGGCAAATAATTTTTTCCAAAATACATTTTATTTTATAATGCAAAAATATTTCCCTTTCAATTTAATCGCGTCAGTGTTTATTTAACAGATAACTCAGATGCTAGATTCGGGCTGGAGCAAAGTCGAAAACAAAATACGAGTGAATGAGTGATATGTAGTAAGGTGAACAATGTAAAGTGAAATTTGAGATGTAATTGAAATTGTATTGTAATTGGAAAAATGTAAATATATAGTGAGAGCTCAAATTTATATATAGTGAGAGCTCAAATTTGTACTATTCAAAATTGCAACAAAATATTTGTTTGAATAAAATATCTTTTTGAATTTAAATTCTATGTTATTTATTTTATTCACCTAATATTTATTTAATTATGTGAAAATAAAATAGTATAATAACAAATACATTTAAATGAATATATATATATATATATATGTTTATTATCATCAAACAAAAAATCATATAGTAGCATATCCAACATCTTATGTAAGTCAAACCAATATCACAAAACATGGCTGCAATAACTTAAGAGATGTTATGAGATTTTCCATCTTCTAAGGATCTGTTAAACTATTTATATATAATAGTATACGCTATAATAGATAATGTCTATCAGTAAAATAAACATCAAAATAGCGTTAAGGCTTTACATAGATCCACCTTAACATAGGTTCAAAACCAAAGTCGTAATGAGCTCGTATAGGGATAAATATGACAAGGCACGTGAGGCAATGTCCAAGGTAGGTTTCTACCAGTTTACCCTTTCTGGCTGGTAGTAACCCATCCATGGTTGACCGCAACAATCAATCCAACCGACATAAGGTGCACCCATCAAATATGAAATCACAATAGTAATACGAGGGATCAACGTCGCTAGAGGTAGCTAATGGCCAGACATAGGCTTCTGTTTTAGTCATTTTAATTATGACACGAGTATCAAGGCTATCCATCGTCGTTCTCTTACTTCATTCCAGTAAACGTGCCAATCAAACTAATACATTCTGGATATCATCCACCGCATAAACAGTTGTCAAAGTGGTTCCAATATTGATAGAGAGTATGCCAATAAGAGACGTCGGTCTCTTTGATAACCAATCGTCATTTTATACACCAGTTTGTACTTTTATATTTTGAAAACAATTCATACTTGATATCAAAATATCATATTCGCTTCAAAATCAAATCCATTTCGAAATCATCATATTTAGTCAAAAATCATATCTGTAATTCGAAACAAAATTTTGAAGTGAAATTGATATATCAAACTGAATTGACATTTTTAAGTAGTTTAAATAGTTTTAAAATAGTTAAAAGTTAAAATAACTTAATAGCAAATAGTTTGAGTATTAAAATTGTTTATGTATTAAAATAGTTGGGAGAATCCAAATAATTTAAATATTTAAAGAATATAGATTTTTAAACCATTTATACTAACATAATTAATTTAAAAATAGTTTCAAAGTAAAACCGGTTCACTTACCAAAATTTCCAATTCAAATCAGTTCCAATATCCATTTCGATTTAATCGATTCGATTCCTATTTCAAGTCGAATTTTACTTCGATTCCAAATAAATTCCAATTCTAGACTAATTTCAATTCCAATTACAAATTAATTTCAACTTCAATTCCAAATTAATTTCAGCTCCAATTCCGAATTAATTTAAATTCCAATTTTAAATTAATTTAAATTTCAAATTAATTTCAACTCCAATCCCCAAATTTAACCATTTCGCTTTATATCAATTCAGTGTTCGATTTCCAAAATATCGATTCGAAGCATTTAAATCAAATGTATCTTCAATATCCAATTTAAAATCCAAATCTTCAAATATTATAAAATTTCGAGATATCATTTTATATCACTTTTAGTTAGCAAAAATAAAGTTCGAATAAAAGTCCAATCTTTTAAAATAAATCAAATTTTGAATCCACATCATATTTCGATTATAACTTTAAAATCTCAACTTCAATTAATTAAACAATTCTTGTTTCAAAATTTAAATTCAACATTCCGAGTTCCAATTCGAAAATAATTCCATTTCCATAATTTTGATTTTTTTCTTAAAATCAAATCATTTAAATAATTTCAAAACAAAATTTAAAATCATTTAATTAAACCAATCCGATGTTTGTATACAATTCTCTATCCTATGGCCAAGTGAATCAATTATTTCAATTTAATTCGGAATGGATATATATAGTTTTAATCCAAAGTAAATGCTATCGGTATATCATTTTAGCCTATTTCTTAATGTATTCGAAATAATTCAATTTACAGTTTTATACACTGTAAACAACATAAAGGATGATAACAGGATATATTAAACATAAATAAACATCTAAACATCCAAAATATCAACCAAATTTCATCCATTACCATCCATCAGCCAAGTAGTCAATAATCACAAAAATCAACCAATTATCGATAGATTGGGGATTTTATTAATAGTTAAATTCTAATTCAATTTTAACTATCAAATTTAAATTCTATCAATAAATTCAGATATCAAGTTAAATTTATCCAACAACCATCAATAAATTTAAATTACTTCATGATATAAATTTTACTAACATGAAAATATAATAGTCAACCGTGAGCGTATAAAACACTCATCTTCTATTTCAAATTGAAAATAATTCCAGTTTCAATAAAATCCAACTCGACTCCAAGCTGTAGATGACATCGATACGAGTCTCTTGCAACTCGTTCTGCTCGAAACGAATCTTATACGGAGAAGATATATGATAATTAGCATTTGTGATTAAACAAAAATAATTAACATGTTTAACAAACAAAATTAATTTAAAATATCATAACCGCGTCTTCCTGCCTACGCTAGCTTCTCAGGCTTATTCGTGATTTTCCCCAGCTTGTTCTTCCAGTCGTCTCACGTCGTTCGCACTTGCCTCCAACCTCACCGTAGCCATGCACCCTTATGACTGCCTCACCATCGCCAAAGCACGTGTCGAATCCCCAAAATTCGAACCCTAAGCTAATTCCAATGTTGTCGCCTGCGCTCGATCACGCCTCCATCGTTTAGCCTACGCGCGCACTGCCGTGACCCTCCTAGATGACGCGATTTAATCAAGACGCTTTTTAATAATTCGATCGGCTGTTAGATTTTTAAAAGAGGGAGGAGATAGAAAGGGGATAAGGAGTGAGATACGGAAAAGAAAAAGGGGACGTGGGTTAGACTTGTTCGAATAGGAGTGTTTGAATTATATATATTATTATTTAAATTCGAAAAATATCTAGCCTAAGACGTCCGAATTTTCTCGAGCTCCAATCGAAGTTTGCCGCCTGATGTTTATAATGGTTTACCCCATTCCGAACACAGTAGAACTAGTCTCGATGCCTAATTCGATCCTATGCAGAAGATAGATTTTCAAAGTCAAATTATTTCATCGAATTTTGAACTTTATTTCTACACATTTCAAGCTCGCACATCCAAACGACAAGTCCAATCGCTACGAAACTTGAAATCCTGTAATAATTCACTATTTAGGATCTGTTGAAACTAGTTTCATCAAAATCTGAGACAGTTGCCAAAATGGCTATTTTAACTCGTTAATTAAAATATAAAATATAAAATTTCAAATTATTCACATTTAAATCAAATTTTAACTATTAACAATTTTCATTCATATTTTATAAAATTTGAATAAATTTCTAATACTCTTTGTAATCATATTAAATCCATAATTTAATTATTCAAATAATCTCCTATATTGAATTTAACTAAATTAAATTATCCAATAAATTAATATTAACAAATCATCATATTTTTATCCATATTCATCTAATAATTATATCGAATCCCATAATTTAAAACTGTTAAAATACGGATCATTACGAAGGAGTTAACTATACAAAAATCCAAAGATCTGAGCAAACATAGTATGGAGGAATTGGTTAAAAATCTCATGACTTATGAAATGGAACTGAAAGCTAAGAAGTTTGTGAGAATCAAACTCTAGGAAAAAGTTAATTACACTCAAGAGAACCTTTGACAGTGATGATGAAGATAATTCTATCATCGAGCTAGTAAAGTTGATGAATGGTCTTAAGAAATGGTCCAAAAGGACTTCCAAATCCTCAATCAAAAGGAAAAGCGCCAAGCCAAAGTCATCTAAGAACTCAGATAATTCGAATGAATAAATCATATGCTACAGATGCAAAATGATAGGCCATATCCAAACCAACTATTCATTGATTCAAAGGGAGAAAGGAAAGAAAATGAAGAAGAGTATCCGCCATAACTTGGGACGATGAAGAAGAAGAGTGCACTGGTAGTGATGAAGCTGAAGCAAATCCATGTTTGATGAGACATTCAACTCATAATGATAGTGATGATGTCTCCAATGAGGTATCTAATTATATTTGTCAAGATTTCCTCTTAACATGTCATGAACTTACTAGAACAATTGATAGTCTTAATTTTAAGAACAAAAAATTAAAATCTGAAAAAGCTAAGCTACTTTGCATAAATGGTATGCTAGAAACCAAGCTTTGTAAAACCAAAGAATATCAAAATCTTGAATGTGAAGTTTCCATTAGTTAAAAAATGGGTTGGATGAATAAAGACAAATCTTGAAACCCTTAAAAATGAGATTTTTGTTTTAAATAAAAATAACGACGCAAAAAAAGAGAGAAAATTTTATCAACAGATGTACCATGCTAGTGAAAGAAAACACATTACTTAAATCCAAAGTCCCAACCCTTGAGTCAACTACTGATAAATTTTATGAAGGTGAAAGATCACTGCATATATTTTTGGGAAATCAACTATAGGCAAACAATAGAAAATTTTTTGGTTTTGGAAAATCACAACATGATAGGAAAAATATAACTAACAATGCCTGAGGTAGAAGTGCATTTATGAAATGTTTAGGTTATGGTAAAATTGGACATAGTTTTGATAGATGTCGGTATAGGAATAAATGAAAAATATTATATAAATTTGGGTTATTAAAGGCTCTCTTGGTAATTTAAGTTGGTATAGGAACATATGCAATAACGTTAGAGAAATCAAGGTTCCTAGAGGCTCTCTTGAAATTTTTTGATCACTAAACTCTTTCGTCACAAACCCTAATAGACCTATGAAGTTTTCTATGTCTTCATTTTCTTTCTATGTGTGGGTATGTCGATAGGCTAACAAACAACAAGAATGGCATTTGAGCTTGGGCTGTTCTAAACATATGACAGGTCGATAAATTATAGTTTCTTAGCCTAGAAGACTATAGAAGTTTTTGTGTTATTATGGTGATAATGGTAAATGTAAGATTTTTGGAAAAGTAGCTAAAGATAATGAAGCTACCTTGTGGCATAAAAGGCTAGGACATGCTAACGTAGGATTATTGGAGAAACTTGAGAGAAAGGAGATAAACAGAGGGCTACCACATCAGAAATTCAAGAAGAGTAAATTGTGCAAAGATTGTGCAAAGGGTGATCATCTAGGGAATTTTGAGTCCAAGACAGATGAAGGGATTTCTGTAGGATACTCAAGGAGGAAAGCATAAATAATTTTCAACAAGCACTTGTAAATGATTGCGGAGTCAATAAATGTGAAGTTTAATGAGTCAAATGTCGATGCAACCTTACAGAAGGAAAAAAGTGATGATGGAGACGATGATGCAAATGAGAGAAGTGGCAAAGACAACAACGAAGGAGCCATTGAAAAGATTTGGTGTCGAGAATGCAAATCCACTAAGAACACCCACAAGCCCTTTAACCAAGCTTGATAAAGACGAAAAGGAAATCGTAGTTAATCAGAAGAAATATCAAGGTATAATTGGCTCTCTTCTCTTTTATTGCCTTTAGACCTAATATCCTGTTTTTTGTTTGTCTTTATGCACATTTTCGAGCAAATTCAATGGAATCTCATTAAAAAGCCACAAAATGAATTCTAAGACTTCTTTTGCATACGCCAAAAATTGGAATACGGTATCCCTCCTACGATAATTTTAATTTAATTTTTTATTCTAATGTTGATTATTGTTACCGACCTTTTGGCCCGACTATATCTTGAAAAACTAGACAAGTTGGACTCGATTATCATCAAGGCCAGTGGCCCAGAAGGAAGATCACGGGGTACAGAGGTCAAGCACAAATGATAGTATGAAGCGGCGATAAAGCGAATCCAAGAGATGGACTCTATGTTATGTTCTAAGTATGGAATAACTCCTTCCCGAGGTAATGGATCAGGTACAATCCATCCCCCTACACAATGGATCGTACATAAAGGATCATATCAATGGATCGTATTAATGGATCGTACACAATGGATCGTATCAGTGGATCGTCTCGTATCAGCCCAACAATTCAACTCAACAATGATTGAACAATATCTCACAAATGCGAAGTCAAAAAGGCACGAAAGTTTGGAAGCACAAACTAGAGACCATTAGGGACCTATACCATGATCGTAAGTGCCACATGGCATTTTTGATGGAGCGAGTACGATCCATCAAATCACATGCATTCCATCTAGAATGTTGCATGCTAAATCATCTTGGCCTAGAGGTTCTTCTGGCAAATTTTCAGTACGATCCATACATTACTTCTCCTATAAATACAGCGACCACTCTCCACCAGGGGGATCTTTCTTTCTGCTATCCAAGCTCCACTATTTTTTATTCTTCATTCTTGTACTAATGGATCCCTGTTGATCCAAACTTTCTTGTAGTCATAATCAAGTGCAAGATTAACAAAAATACAAAGTGAACGTACACCAAGATTGCCGAACCACTATAAAAATCTTTATGTTCATTTACATTCTCTACTATGTTTTAAATTCATTCATCATTTAATCTCTATGAGATTCTATTGGGTGTTGATGCCCATTTTTAGCATCAACATTTTGGTGCTTTCCACGAGAAATGTTTTTCACCATTTTTGGATCCCTATTCTACTTATGGATTGCATAAATCTGAGGAAGAGATCCAATTTCGTGTTCATAAAGCTTCCTATTCTACTCAAAGTTGGAAAATCCTACAAGGAAGCTATCTAAAATGCCTCCTAGGAAAGAGAAGGCCATTGCTACCTCCTCATGACCTTTTGATAAAGCAGTGTAGAACACGAAGGCCGCTCTTCTGGAAGATGGAGCGCAACAGGGAGCCATGGATGTACAAGATTCCTATGGAATAATCATTAAGTTCAAAGTGGAGAAATATGTTTAAGTAGATCATATCCAGTCTATCCAATCGATTGCTTGCATAGTCGATCCCTCCATAACACTTATTGTAGTCGATCGTTCCAGTAGATTGTTTTTCTAGCTGATCGTTTTTCCAACCAATCATTTTTCCAGCTGATCGTTTTTCCAGTCGATTTGTTGGACAATCGATCCCTCCATATCATGTAATGCAACCGATAGTTCCCGCTGATCATTTTTCCAACTGATTATATTTCCAACCGATCGTTTTTCTATCCGATCGTTCTTCCAACCGATCATTTTTCCAGTCGATCGTTTTTCCAACCGATCCTTTTTCCAGCCGATCATTTTTCTAGTCGATCATTGCTCCAACATCTACAACTGACTGGTCATATCCATATCCACTCTTAGTCCAATATTTTACTAAGTATCCAAAAGAAAATGGATCGGGTACGATCCATTCTTAATGGATTCATACTGATCCATCATAAACAAAAAATTCCTGTGTCTTTATAGTAGACGTAGGCAAACAATGCCGAACCACTATAAATTGTTGTGTCTCTGTTATTTGCTTATTCCTATTGCTTTACTACTATATTCCCTTTGTTTACATTTAATATTCTTCATTTATTTTCTTTATACAAACTCTGTTGGGTGCTTGTGCCAAATTTTAGTGCAAACATGTATGTATGTATATGTGTGTATGTATGTATATAGCTACAGTCTATTACGAGTAAATGGGACGTATCATACGCATATGTAAAGTCTAGAGGACTGATTAAAAGTAAAACATATAACATGTGATAAAAAACAATCAACATAAACTAGTGCTACGTATAAAGTATATAATTTACCGGTCACCATAATATTGTCCTGACTCCATCCTCTTTACAACCTACCCGAACCCGTGCCATAGTGCAATGCTCTCGTATTCTAGATTCGAAACTCAACTTGAAGATGGTGCATTATTTCCACTTCCCTTACGTCCAGTGATTGATCGGGGCATAGGTGATCAAACGGCAGCTGCTGAATTGCAGCCAAGGAATGGACATGGAACTGCTACTCAAACGATACCCCCAAACACTAGATAACCAAGGTGATATGACATGAACCAAGATGGTATGAGTCGAAGCAGATTCTATATGTTCCGACTTGAAGTCGAACTTGGGTAATCACCCATTCGACCAGAACCAAACCAAGGAAATTTTGGCCCGAGGTCAAACTCAGGTAAAACCAATATGTTCTCCAAGCAAACACCAATATGACTCCAAGTACCGTTCATAACCAGCCCACCACTTCCAGTTTAGTGACTCCAAGCGAACCAGGGGCTAACTCCAAGTATATAACAAATTCTCTCGGGTCAGACTCAAAGTAAATTATCACCAATCTGTCAATACTGGTCCATCTTGTTTTGGTCATGACTTGGGCATACGGAATTCAAATGACCTGAAACTTGTCTTGCAACTTCAATAGGCCTTCCTTACTACTTTATATGGATTGCACCCCAATTGGGTGAAAATTTAGGGATCATCACCAATCAACAACCCTATCCTAACTGATTCGCCATTTGATCAACATTCTCAACCATTCAAATGTTGGACTACATACATACATCATTCTACATCATTCACAAGAATTTCAAAGTGAGGGAAGCATTGAGTTTAGACGAGGACTTGGATTCTAGGAGACGAACCAGAATACCAAAATTCGACATATATACTCCTTTGAATAATTCAATCAAAAACATCTACTTGGAGACTCATGACTCGGAGCAGTATTGGAAACTAGTCTCGAGATAGTCCATCGAAGACAGAAGAAATCCAAAAAATATCATATATTCCAAGCTACATACAGTCATAACATTGGCGATCGCAGATGCCTCTGAGATGTGATCAGAAAGCTGATCCGAATGGAAAGTTTCAATAATGTGTGCAAGCCCCGTAGAATGGAGGGCAAGGAACATCGGACCCCTATCAATAAAGAACTTTAATTATCAACTAGACTACCTACGATCGACTTCCAGTTGATAAGGGTTGGGGTGAAGTGGAAAAGTGATCATATGATGCTGCTTCACTTATCAATAAGATTTATTTCAATTTCAATTATGTTCTAAACTACAATCAACTTGAATTAAACTACATCCAAACGATGCCGATGATGTAGTACTTAGAGTTGGATGCAAATCAACCTCCAACGGACCGTGATTAGACCTTTGGAGGATCATCAAACGGGTATGACTTACCACCCGTCATAAAACTCTGCTCCACAGAGCATGGAATGAAGTATAAACACAAAAAGATGGACACGATTTGATCGTCCATCGACCGACTCTTGTCCTTAGAGCACGGACCGGAGTACAAACATCAAAAGGGTGTGACTTACCACTCATCATAAAACTATGGTCCCCGAAGCATGGACCGAAGTATAAACACAAAAAGATGGACGCAGTTGGATCGTCCATTTACCAACTATGGTCCCCAAAGTGTGGACTAGGGTAGAAACACCAAACGGGTGTGACTTACCACCCATCAAATAACTCTGGTCCCCCAACACGGACCAGAGTATAATTATAAAAAAAGTGGATGTAGTTCGATCGTCCGCTCTCTAACTCTTGTCACAGACTTAGGGGAAAAGACATGACTCAAAGTGGCTGCAGTCCGACCATCCGCTCCCCCACTCAAACTCGAAGTTCTCCAGAACACTCATCTTACTCCCTAGGCTCGGAAAAAATAGGATCCAAGTGGAAGTGGACATGGTACGATTGTCCAAGCATTGACTCCTGCCCTAGATGCAAGGGGCTGTTTGAGAGCCCAAGCCTAAATTGGAGCGGTTCGACCATCCAATCCAAAGAGGATGTGACACATCCATCCACTACCTTGCCCATGCCTGAAGTATGGTGAACTATTCAAGCCTTGGCTGGACATTGACAATCCCAAATTCCAAACCTAAACATGGACGCGGTTCGACCATCCAGCAAATAACTCTGGTTCTCCAGTGCGGATTGGAGTATAAACACCACATGGCTGCGACTGACTGCCCATCAACACTCTGGTCCCTAGAGTACGAATAAGAGGATAGGTATAAAATAGACGTGGTTTGACCATTCATCCATTAACTCACCCCTATAAACCGACAGGCTGAGTATAAAACACTGAACAAATGTGACTTGACCACCTACTAGTTAGCTCCTTCCCACAATTCAAAGTGAAGAATCCAAGTAAGAGTGAACGTGATACGATCGACCACTCTTGGATGTCCTCCCCTATTTTGAAGGCAAAAGAAATAACTAAGGAAAATGTGGTTCGACCATTTTCTGGAATAACTCAAAGTCCGAGAGTGTGGATTGGAGTATAAACACAAATTGGGTGCGATTCGACCACCTGCCAACAAACTCTTAACCCCGAAGTGCGGATATGAGTATAAAGAAATAGACGAGTGTGGTTCAACCACTCACTATTTCATAAATTCCGATCTGAACTTGACCGGAGGAGTATAAACTCGGTAAAGATGGAATTCGACCATTTACGAACTAATTCTGCTAATCCAAGATTAGGGGCAGGAGTACAAATTACTAAAAGCTAAATACGATAACTCACTAGAGCTCTGTTTGATATTTTCTATGACTTAAGGAAAAGACTACAGGGAAACCTTAATGCAAAATCAATTGGAACGACATCCAAAGTTATGGGTAATTGATTTTATCATGCCATCTGATCGATAGACAATATCAATCCAAACTTTCTACATCATGCCACTATGTATGTGTGTTTATTCCCTCCATTTTAGTGTTTTTACTTTGAAGCTTATTGGTACAATTTAGTTTTATCGAGTCTTATATGGTATATAACAATATTAATATAAAAAAATATTAATAAAGACGAAGTAGTAAACATAGACTACAAAAGAAAAGTTTGAATTTTAACCTAGAGAAGGTTCTATTTTTGTGATTATTAATGTAGACATTTGAGTTATTTTAGCTGTTTGCTTCAATGTATTATCGTCATTGTTTAGCTCATTGCCTATCATATTTGTACGTATTAACTTATTCACAGTGTTACGTACTTTATGCAATGCAAAGTATAACAACGTAATATATTACATAGTGCAGGGTAGATGATTTTATTTATTATTGACAAAAACGAAAGGACATCTAGTAGAGTGAAGTTTTCTTGCGATCCCCTTTAAAACTCTAAGTGCAGTCTATCTATTTGTTGTTTTGATAATTTTCACATTGAAATTTTCCCATGTTGTTAATAATGTACCAGTTGAAGCCATGTTGATTATTGATGTAAACATTATGTGCCTTAAGCCATTCGCTTTTAATTAAAATTGATGTTATGTGTCTTGAAATTTAGCATATGTGCCTCTTCTACTCTTTCAAACACACTGAACTATCTACAACATTAGAGGATTAGCATAACATGCAATGATAAGTCGCACTATTATGTAAACACTTGAAAGCTCAAAATGATGTCCAAAAATATATATCTTTGAAGCTGACATTAAAAATTTAGGAAAGGTTTGTTGGTTTGCCTCTTGACATGGTGCCAAATATTTCATTCATGGTTATTATCCAAATATAAAATTTTATTGAAAACTTCAATGCAATCATTTCAAACCCAATCAAAGACCATTTATGATTATTGTTACACTAGTTCTTAAGTTATAACACAAAGAAACAAATATAAATGTAGGAAGAAAAAGTAGAATGATCGGTCTTCTCCAAAAGAAGAGACCAGACTGGAGTACAAAGCCTAGGGGCAGGTCTGCACAAGCATGCACCATGGGTAACCAAGATAGTGTTATAACTGCCTAAAACACTCCACTAGAGGTTGTATACAAGGTCACCTGAGATATTCTTCGACACAGGCTCAATCTTACAAACAAACAACAAAGCTTTCAGCATAGAATAAGAAGAGCACTTCGTTCTGACCCGACACGGTGACAAATCATGCGAAGAAAGAAACGACACCATTAGGGCAATATAATCTGAATGCCAAGCGATGTCCGCATCCACCTCTCTCCATAGAATTCACCTCATACCAACGTATATCGCCCATCACGAACTCAAAGAATGTCACGCTTAAAATCTGAGAACATGACCAATTCAAATTTGAATACTCCCGCCATAATTTTGGGGATTCCCGCCTCAATTCAAAATTCCTTCTAAAAACACTTCATTGATCCAGATACATAAAACTAGTAAGATAGATAAAAGACACGTGGCAAGATCCAAGGGTGGAGATACAACAACCAAAAAGAAGATCCAGTGGTCCGAGCGAAATCTACCACTATAAATAGGAAAAACACTACAGACGAAAGGGCTTCTCTTCTGAATTTTTTCTCTTTTAAAAAACTTTTAAGGTTCTTCTTACTAGTCGCCATGGAATTCTATACCAAACCAAATAAAAGGGGAGAAAAGAGAACATTTCCCATAGATGTAGGATTTCTTAAAATCGAAACCACGTAGATAATGTGTCCTTTTACTGTTTATATTATTAAATCAATATTTATGTTTTGTGATATTTGAATAACATGGCAGCTTAGTCTTGACACTTTAACAAGCAGTTAGATTTCATCTACAAGATTGTGTAAGCATCATAATACCTACTTACCGGAAAATTAGGTTCACTTAATTTTGCTAATTCCAAATTAGCGAGGTAGTTAACGAACAAACTACTTAGCACTAGTTTAAGGAGTTGAAGGACGAATGATTCCCTCAATGTCTTTTGGCATTAGAAGGAGGGCTTGAACCTCTGGATCCTTGTCCTTTTCGATTACATCTAATAAGACAATATGTCCTGAATTATGATTCCTGCAAATTCCCCTATTCCCCCAATCCAAGAAGCTCTACATGTGGAAGCAAAGGCTGTCTCTAAACCACTCATAATCTTAAAAACCTAGGACGAGATGGGAGCTTCAATTGAGGCCTATGAAGATTCCTCCCTGGAATCATTCCAATCATTCTTAGAACAAATGAACTTATGCATGGAAGGATTGGAGAAGACCGTAGCCCAAAATGCTAATCACAAGCCACATAAACCTCATCACTATACTGCTCACCACAATTGTTCTACAGTTACACGGAATGTTCAGTAGGGGAATGATAGTGGCACTCCTCGTAACAGGAATGGTGATGCTAGATTGAAAATTAACACTAAACTGAAAGGAAAAACCCAGGCTGACTCTAATATTAAAACCAAGCCCGCTAACACAAACCCTTGGCCACTGGAAAGGCAGATCCGATCTGCTAGAAGCGATGAGGACACCATCTCAGATGGTGATTCATCTCAACTCCATTCAAAGGAATACGAGAACCAACAACTCAAATCCTAAGTAGAGCAATTGGCAAAAATCTATCGACAAAATACAGGGGAAAGAATAAAAGAAGGAATCTACGTCCCTTTCTATGAAATGGTCATCGAAGTTGATTTTCCAAACAATTTCAAGTCCCCGGCGATTGACAAGTTTGATGGGACTACCAATCCTATGGACCAGTTGAGCACCTTTGAGTATTTCATGGATATCCTAAAGGTTGGAAGGATGACCCGATGCAAATTGTTCCCTATCTACTTATCCGAAGCAACATCATATTGGTTCCGATGGTACGGATCAGGAGAGATCAGATCTTAGAGGTAGTTGCCCACTGATTTTCTCAAATAGTTCAATGTAGGATGGGAAGACTCCCCAGATGTTCATACTATGTCTTATGCGAAACAATGGCTGAATGAGAGCTTGTGTGATTTCATCAAGCGCTTCAAGATAGAGGCCCTTTGGATAGTGGTGACTAGCGAGGAGGCATTATTAATGGCCGCTCATACCGGAATATTAAGAGGAACTGCCATGTAGGAGGAAAATAGCAGGAAGTCTTATCAGAGCATGAGGGGTTTCCATGAGAAAGTGGTTGGCTATATCAGAATAAAGGAAGCTAGATCTGCATCGTAGTCCCAGGGAATCTTTGTTCCAAACTATAACCGAAAAAGGGTGCAGGTGGATATCGCCTATCGGCAAAGAGACAAAAGGAGTCGAACCTCACAATTGGAATTCCCCTCACTCACTCCCTTGGACAGATATTAAAATTAACTTAATATCAACTAGCATGTGGCATGCCAAATAAGGAGAAGAAACGTGAGTGGAACAAAGAAGGAGCATAGTGCAGATTCCATAGAGCAAATGGCCGTCACACTGATAATTACAACATGAAGAGGAGATTGAAAGGCTAATTGAGAAAGGTTATTTGAGTAGTTTCCAAAATGAGCATGGAGTGAATAGAACCAACAATCTAATTCTGGACCCAAATGAACATCAATTTGGACACCCGTCAAATCTGATAGCTTCTATTCATGGGGGGCCATACCTCGTTAGGGTAAGTAAGAAGGCATATGAGAGGTACGTGTAAGAAGCCAAATCCCATGGGACACTCCTTCATATCAAACAACAACCTTCCCCTGAGATAACCTTCATAGGAGTAAATGCAGTAGGCGTTGTGTTCCCACGCCAGGACCCACTCACCATTACAGAACATATATCAAATTGTATTAAGAAAAGGGTCTTTGTTGATACGGGAAGTTCAGTGAAGGTCACTTTCAAACCTGCTTATGATCAAATAAAGTTACCATCTAAGATCCTGAAGCTGGCCCTAAACCAATCTTTGGCTTCAATAACACTGCGAATGTTCCTGTCTCAGTACCTCTGTTGGTCATAGCTGGAAAAGCCACATTAAACAAGTCATTCTATGTGAGTTCCTTAATCATCGATCAGCCTTCACCCAACAATGCCTTTCTTAAAAGACTTGCTCTGGTTGATATGAGAGTGATCATTTCCCAAAAAGACTTACTCATGAAATTTAGTACCTCGGTGGGGATAGGATCTTTCAAAGGAGATCATTTGTTAGCTAGGAACTAATATCATATAACTCTTAACTCTAGCAATAAAAATGTTTCGATCTATCCTGTTATTTCTTCTAATAATAGTAGTAGTGCAGCTGAGGTTAATCTAAAGCTTTCATCATAACAAGCAGCTCTATACCTCAAAAACCCAACAGAAGGGAGAAGAGTACATATATGCACATGATTGGAACCGATGAGTATAATTCGGTTTATGCGTAGTATTTATCAAAAGAGGAACAGAGGCAGGCATCTTTAGTAAACTCACCCTTGGAAGTAGAACTAGAAAATGAAATTGATCCCAGATTAGGAGCAGCACGAAAGGAATCGAAACTAGTAGATGATACTAAGGGCATACGGATAAATCCAGAAGATCCCACAAAGGTGCTAAAAATTGGAAAGAACCTTAGTATGGAAGCCTGGAACGAGCTAATAAACTTACTAAAATGATTAGTATATGTGATTCCTTGGGCCCATTCAGACATGGTGGGAATAGACCCAACCGTCATTTATCATGCATTGAATATCGACCAAGATGCCGACCCAGTCAGACAAAAATACAGAACTCTAGAACAAGAGAGATACAATGCTCTGTATGAGGAAGTAAAGAAACTAAAGGAGAACGGGTTCATTAGGGAAGCATACTATCCTAAGTGGATCGCCAGCCTATTATTGGTAAAAATTCCCAATGGAAAGTGGAGAACTTGCATAGACTTCACCAATCTTAACAAGGCCTGCCCAAAGAATAGTTTTCTTCTACTAAGAATTGAGCAGCTAGTAGATCCGACTAGTGGACATGAGCTATTATCGTTTATGGATGTTTGTTCAAGGTATAATCAGATAGCTATGTTTAAACTAGATCAGGAACACACTAGCTTTGTAATAAATAAAGGGTTGTACTCCTACTAAGTCATGCCATTCAGACTTAAGAACGCCGGGGCTACCTGTCAAAGGTTACTGAACACTATGTTTGTCGAACATATTGGAAAGAATGTGGGCGTGTACGCAGATGATATGTTAGTTAAGTCAAAGACAACCTCAGATCAATTCAAAGAATTGCAACAGACCTTCGTGGTTTAAGGCTGTATCGCACGAATATGAATCCTCTAAAATGCATTTTTGCTATCTAGTCGGGCAATTTTTTTGGATTATGGTGAGAGCACAAGGAATCAAAGTGAATCCCCAAAAGATTAATGCTATAAGAAAGATGAAAATCTTGGAGAAACCGAAAGACCATATGAGCTTAAATGGTAGAATAGCAGCCCTTAGTAGATTCATATCTAAATCTGCAGACAAATGCATCCCGTTCTTCGACCAAGTAAAGAAAGGATTCAATTTTGTGTAGAATCGAGGACTATGAAGCAACGTTCCAGAATCTAAAAGAACATTTGGTCAACACTCCTATATTGTCAAAACCAATAGCAAGTGAGGGTTTGTATATCTATTTGGCTGCAACTGATCGGGATATTAGTGCTACAGTGGTACGAGAGGTCGAAGGGATACAAAGGCCGATCTATTTTACAAGAAAGCGATTCTCAGTGGTAGAGTTGAACCACTCAGTTGTCGAAAAGCTTGCCTACAATCTGCTTCTTACAACCAGAGAGCTACGGCTCTACTTTTAGGCACATCCCATTAAAGTACTTACAAATA
This sequence comes from Allium cepa, assembly GCA_030765085.1. Classification (NCBI taxonomy): domain Eukaryota; kingdom Viridiplantae; phylum Streptophyta; class Magnoliopsida; order Asparagales; family Amaryllidaceae; genus Allium; species Allium cepa. Next base: position 257,487,997 of record CM060929.1, read on the forward strand.
AACTCTAAAGAAAATACTTCAAAATCCAGAGACATTAGGTGATCTACTAAAATGGGTAATGGAGCTTAGCCAAAATGACATGACCTATTGTCCTAGGAATGCCATTAAAGGTCAGGCACTTGCCAATTTCACTATAGAATGCACGTTACTAACTGAGCCCCAGGCAAAAGAAAATGAAGGCGCACCATAGTTTTGGCGCTTGTTCATGGATGGAGTGTCAAAAAAATAGGGAGCAGGAATTGGCGACATATTGATCACGTTGGATAGGTAAAGTTATACAGAGCAAATAAGCTTGGTTTCAGTGCAACCAATGATGTATTAGAGTATGAAACTCTCCTAGCCGGCCTACGAATGACCCAGGTAATGAAGGTAACATATATTAAAGGTTATGGTGGTTCTCAGTTAATTGTCAATCAAGTGTAGGGCAATTATCAAGTAAAGGAACCAATCTTAGCTAGATATGCAAAGTTGTCCAAAAATTGCTAGAACAGTTCGAACATGCCAAGATAGAACAAATCCCTTGTGAAAGAAACTCATCCGCTGATTCTTTAGCAAAACTGGCCAATACTAAAATGGCCCATGAAACAAAGGTGGTGCTAATCGAGTATCAAGCAATGCAAAGCATAATCGAGTCAAATTAAATACCGGTTCTGACCCGAGCCCAACGTGCCACCGTTCAAGGTGCATAGAATAAAGGAATAGTGGAAAATCAAGAGCAACTCATTGTAAGATCCTCTCTTCAACCAGCTAAACAGAACAACTGGATGATTCCAATCAAATGATATATCCTGTGTGGGGTCTTGGCCTAATAGGAACGAGGCTCGAAAATAAGATATCAAATCCCTTTCTACTCCTTCTTTGATGGCACATTATACAAGAGAGGATACTCTACTACTTATCTTAGGTGCATTTCCAAGGAGGAGGAGGTACGGGTCATAAGGGAAGTACAAGATGGACAACGCGGTGATAACTATAATGGAAACAAATTGGAAAAAATGGTGCCGAGGCACGCTAGTATTGGCCAACCACACTTAAAGATGCAAAGGGATTTGTAATAAAATGCGATATATGTCAGTGGTTCGCCAGTATTCCCGAACTACCATCCCATGAACCCATCCCACTTGCAAGCCCATGGTTGTTTGACATTTGAGAAATTGATCTGATAGGGCCACTTCCAATGTCGAAGGGTAGAGCCAAATATGCTATAGTGGCTATATATTACTTTACCAAATGGGTAGAGGCGGAACCGCTTTCCACTATTACTTCAAAGAAGATAGTCATAGTTATAGTGAGGAATATAATCACTAGATACGGGATACCTTAAAAAATCAATTTCGATAATGGTACCTAGTTTGAAAGCGAGGAATTCACGGAACTCTGCGAGAAGAATGGAATAATATAAAGTTTTTCTTTAGTTGCTCACCCACAAGCAAATGGATAGGTTAAATCTACAAATAAGACCATCAAAAATTTCTCAAGAAAAGATTACAGAAGGCCTAAGGGAGATGCATAGAAGAATTATCCTTAATGCTATAGGCTTATTTAACGTCAACTGGATCCCCAATAAGTCATACTCCTTTCTCACTAACATATGGATGCAAGGCAATTTTACCCATTGAAGTAGAAATCCCATCACATGGAAGGATGTCGTATATCATGGAAAAGAATAAGAAACTGAAAGAGGCTTCTCTAAATCTCCCTTAAGAAAGACGAGACAAAGCAGTAGTAGTGGCAACATATCCGTAAAGAATGGCAATGAGTTACAATGCAAGACTCAAGAAGAGAAATTTTTGTAAGGGGGATTTGGTGCTACGGCGTGTAATGGCATATATAAAAGATCCGGCCAATGGAGCGTTAGGACCAAACTGGGAAGGTCCTCTAGTCATAGCAGAATTTTTGGAAAATGGAGCATACCAATTGTCCAGACCTGATGGTAACGTAGTCCTAAGAGCATGGAATTCAGAGCATATCAGACCTTATTTTGTGTAATGTCACTTAGATGATATACACTGTAGTATAGAAAAGAAGTAACAATATCATAAACTAGATGTAGGGACATAACATAAGTCGAACCAATATAAAAATATTTATACCGCCCTTAACAAAACCTAAATGCACCATCACAGTTCACCGCCAGTAGTCACTGGCAAAGAAAACGCTTGATCAGTATGTGAAACCGGCAATCTCAACACTGAGAATGGTGATACGGGCCCTACACACTTGGATTTACATCAACGTAGGTCCGACTCTTTAGCCAAAATATTTCGCTAGACATGATGACAAATTTCCCTGCTCTAGTATGAACTTTTCTATGATGACAAATAACAATGACTGATCGTAGGGATATTAGACTACCTGTACTAGTATAAAACACTTATGTCAGTTATTTCGACATACCACACTGGACGTACTGATATTAGACTACCCGAACTAGTTTAAAAAACCATGTGTATGCAGTCGTAGGTTGTATCATGATGTAACTTCCTAGTCAAATCTACTCCCGTAATGGAAATGACCATGCCCAGAGCATGATGGTTTAGTATTCCTGGCCTACTACCATTGTTCCAAAGGTATGATTTCACCTAAGAACAATAACGGCAAACTCAACAGTAATAACGCTGATGTTGGAGAAGAATTTATTTTAGCATATGAATGATGTTTCGCCCCAAATTGAGGGGTAGGTCATACTAAGCTCCCAGCTAAAGACATTTTCGCCCCAGAACATAGGGTGGTTCCAAAAAAGTTTCACCCAAGAACATAGGGTAGGTCAAAACAGACATTTCGCCCCAGAACTTGTGGTAGGTGAAAATAGAAGTTTTGTCCTAGAACATGGGGTAGGTTAAAACATATGTTTTGCCCTAGAACATGGGTAGGTCTAATATTCGGCCGAACTTTCGGTCAAGGACGTTTCGCTCCCGAAATAGGGGATAGGTCACAATAGGCCGGAGCATAAACAATAAGTATCTAAACAGAAAGTCAGAGACACGGACTAAGTGTCTACGATGAAAAGTACACCACGACCTTGAATTGCGGTAGACTTTGGAAGCATGTGTTACACCCGTTCTTACCAAAAGCCGCAACACAAAGAAACAAATATAGATGTAGGAAGACAAAGCAGAATGCATTGGCCATCTCCAGAAGAAGAGACAAGAGTGGGGTACAAAGCCTAGGAGTAGGTCTACACAAGCATACACCATGGGCAACTAAGACAGTGCTATACAGAGCCTAAAGCACTCCACTAGGGTTGTATACAGGGTCACCTGAAATATGCTTCGACATAGGCTTAATCATACAGACAAACAACAAAGCTTTTAGCAGTAAATAAGAAAAGCTACTCGATTCTGACCCGATATGCTCACAAATCATGCAAAGAAAGCAAAGACACCAATAAGGCTGTAAAATCCAAACACCCGACGATGTCCGCATCCAGCTCTCTCCATAGACTTCACCCTACAACAGCATATACTACCCATCACAAATAGCATAGAATGCCATGCCCAAAACCCAAGAACAAGAACAATTCAAACTTGAATACTCCCACCATAATTTTAAGGGATTCTCACCCCAATTCATAATTCCCGCCAAAAACACGTCAGCAATCCAATCACATAAAATAAATAAGATGGATAAAAGACACATGGCGAAATCCGAGGATTGAGGTGCAATAACCAGGAAGAAGGTCTGGCAATCTGGGTGAAATCTACCATTATAAATAGGAAAAACACTGTAAATGAAAGGGACTTCTCTTCTCACATTTTTTCTCTTTTTAGAAACCTCTAAGGTTTCGCTATGGAATTTTGTACCAAATCAAATAAAGGAGGACAAAAGAGAACTTCCCCATGGACACAGGATTTCTTAAGATCTGAACCACGTAAATCACATGTCCTTTTACTGTTTACATTATTAACTCAATATTCATGTTTTTACCATATTTGAATAACATGGTGGCTTAGATCTGACACTTTAACAACCAGTTTGAGTGCAGAAACAAGATTGTGTAAGCATTCAACATCTTAATCCCTATTTAAGGACAAAATTAGCGAGGTACTTAACAAACAACTACTAGCACCAGTTTGAGGAGTTTAAGGACGAAAAAATTCCCTTCAAAATTATATGTCAAGATTATTGTGTTAAGGTGTGTCTTTGAATCATTATAACGTGCTTCCTTATTGCAAAAAAGAGTGACCTATTTGAATTAGTTTAATCAGCAACAGGAACTTAGCGATAGTGTGTTGTAAGGCTAGCAAAGTCTTTATGTTCCTTTTTTGGTTATTTATATTGTAATGATATTCCTAAAAATTAACTTGATAATATGAAATTTCATTTTACACTAAACATTTTTTGCAATGTATGCTATATTTCTCTTTAACTATCATGCCATAAAAGAAAATATGTTGTAACATAATTAATTAGTTGTGTTTTCTATCTCTATATTAAGATTTGGAAGACCTGTAGAAAAGTATATACATTAGATTCTAAAATATGAATACATGGGATTATATATATCTACATCTACGTATGGTAAATGAAATATCTAATACGATAGTGGGAACAATAAAGACACCTTGTAAGTAAAGAAACATATTCTATAGGCATTATGAAGATATCTAGAACTAGATTAATTGTTGCTTTAATAAGATTTCTTTGGCTTTAATGATTATTCCTTATGCACTTCAATCATTTATGTCAGTGACCTTTTGGTTTGCATTTCAATCATTTCATGAAGTAAATGAAAAACATTGTGCTGTTATATATACTTCCATCTTGGTTTGTATTTATGATCCAAGATTTAACTTGAAAATCCAATAACAACAAGCAATTTTTGTTTAGGTTTTAAAACTTGGCTGATACATAAGTTAAAATGTATATATAATTAACAAATTCCACTTAGTTTACATGAATTAAATACCGATAATTTTGCACACATGAACACGATCGCATGCTTTTTTACTTATCATGATCAATTTTACTTCGTTCCTAATGGATCTTTTACTAGCAACTTATCAAATTCACACTCTTCAAAAAGAAGGTCGATACATAAATGAAGATGCTTTTGTGACATACAGTCATGCATGCATATACATATGACGCTTAAAGTATTGTAGTTTTTCATGAAAAGTAACAAAGAAATAATCATAAGATGTTGATAATTTTATCATATGTCTTGCTTTTTATCCCACGTTCCTTTTGTTCCTTTTGGTGCTAATTTTATATTAATAATGTATATAATGAATATATGTTATATTTCAAAACACATTAACATTACCCATTACATTTCCAGTAGAAATTATTTTTCTGAAGTATTTTTCTTTCAAATTAATCATCTAAGCTCACTAAATATACATTTATTTGATTTTTCTTTATTTAGGGGAAGCACAACATAATATCGGTTAAGTTATTAAACATATTATGTATAAGTAAGAGATAGCATATATAATGTGACAACTCGCACCAAAGTGAGTCTGAATTTTCACTAAATCAAAAACCTGAGCCCATCAAAGTGCCGATCGTTAGTTTGATATCCTGCAAATGAAATAAGGGATGCATTCCAAAACTCTAGCAAAATATCTTCCAGCAGAATAATTAAAATATAATAGATTACATAGAAAATGACCAACATTAGACACTTCAAAGTCAGGTGTCCCTTTCAATACCGAACACACTAAGTACCAGTACCCGTTCTTCTATCTAACCTGTGGGTTGTAATGAGGAGGGGGTTAGAACAATGTCCTAGCTACTAGTAAATTATACATCCTATACGAACTCTAGCTTATGTAAATTGTTCACTTTTTCATGTTATGTTATATTATATCATTAGTCGTTTAAAAACCATTTCTATATATGAATCGTTCCCACTACCTGCCATAGATTTATATCTGTGTGTGTATCCCACGGTCCTCTGATGGACCTAAATACTGTCCCCACTAGGATCTCACATTTTGCACCTTGTCGAAATTCATTGCCTCCCTGTATCATGATCACCGTGTAAATCAAGGAAATCCTGTAGTGTGCACCGACGACCTCTACTCCATTAGGTCGTGTTCTCGTTGGGGATTTTCTACTTTGTCTACTTCCTATTATGTGGACTTGGCTACACAAACCACCCAATCCATACTTTTAATAAATATCATTATTGGTTATCTAGTCCTGCCCTACGAAACAACAAGCAAACAACTATGGCATTGCATGGCCATACTTAATATCACAGTTGATGAATCATCCAGTCTAGGTGTAACCATGTCCTTCCCGTTGATCGTAAGGATCAATGACTGTCCGTCACATCCTATGCAACCCTAATCTTAGTGGTTGGTACCTGCGCGCCGTGCTTTATAGCATCCGGCCCTACTAACCATCCATTTAGACTGCCTAGGAAAATCAAGGCAATACCCTCTTCTAGCAAATTTGAAGTAGACTACTAGTGCTTTTACAATCTCGCCGACCGTAAAAGGTCTACCAAGTGCATGCAACTATCGAGGTTTCATTCTAAGCACTATCATAACTTAAGGGTGTCCCTTCATTTATATGCAAATGTATACTCTCTACGGGTCCTACGGTTGTATAGACTTTCACACTTCAACCTATCTTAATGACTCTCAATGTCATTTCTTTCTATAATTATATATTAAATTATAATTATCCACACCCGTCATAAACACATATTCGAGGTTACTTCTATACATATTTCATATTATGTATATTTATTCTTCTTACATTTCCTTTACTGCCTCTACATCTTTTATGTTTGACCTTAAGTCTTTATTTTATTATATATTTATTTTTCACCTTAACATTCATTTACTACTTCTCATTCTTAGTTATCAATATCGTTACTACTACATCCATTAGTTTCACTTTGATTTCCATCCCATTTTATCTTCTATTCCTTTCTATTTTTGCCTATAACTGTGCGTTTTCTTATTACATTACTTCCCATTTTATTGACATTTTTATTTCATTCTTATCATAATATTCAACTCTTGGAATTTACTAGCTTTTAATAGATTACAATTAAGCTTATAAATTAATTGCTAATATGGTGAATTTCCATCTCCAAAAGAGGCGGTTTGTACGATATTTGCGATAACAAGGAATTCTCTATTTATTTATTGAAATAGATATTATAAAATACAGTAATCGTCCTATTTTGTACATCTCTTTCTTTTATAAGCATGTATTTGTTCCTTATCATTTCAAACATCACACTTTTGTTGATTTAGACTTGATAATGTATGGAAATCTACTTGCAACCATATAAATTTCAATAAACTAAAACATCTTTAAAAACCTAAAATCAAATAACTTCATTCTCTAATTTTTATTCATTATTGTCAAATAATAAGAAATTCTAAACAATACATTGTTTATTAAGATATCATAAAATTCATGTCCGTCGCATAAAATAAAATTCTTATCATTACACTATATTAAATTAATATCCAATGTAAAAACAAATAATTCTAATTATTATACAACTTTAATCAATTGCATATAAAATTGCAAACTTGTTCACAACAAGAAGTATTCAATTGAACAATAAAATTCATAGGCAATATTAAATTGAATCATTTCATATAACAGGAATTAACTTGCAATTTAGTTTTACTTATTAGGCATGTTGGAATAATTTTGTAACGATATAATCTAGTACTATATAAAAATATATAATATTTCCACTCACTTTCAATTAGCACTCCCAATCTCTAGATCTAACCATGTTGTTTGTTTTCTCTATTTTTGACTCCCTATTCAGATCTATAAATAACATTTATATAGATCTATTATGGAAAAGATATATAGGTTTATTAATTGAGATCGGATCTAAAGTTTACCTTCGATGTAGCAACTTGATTTGAATCTATCTTTATCATCTATCCTTTTCTACTATTCTCTAAAGTGTATACGTGCAATCTATTCTATTTTCTTGTGTATTTAGAATTTTGGGTGAGAAAAGAAAGTGATAGAGCTTCCGTGTTCATTAAAAAATAAGGAGTTTGTTGTGAAGCCCTAGGTTCGAATCTACAGTGGTTCAAACCAGTGCCAACCATCGGATCGAACTAAATTAAATCTTAGCCACACGGCCAAAGCTTACCATCACCTACAAAGCCCTTTGGGTCGACTATTCCACATCATAGATCGACGTTCCATGGTTGACCCATGCATGTTCTTAGTCGACCTTGGTAATGTAAGCTTGGTGAATTTGTACCGTTCGCTCATTCTATAGTATTATTTCCTTTATTATTAAGTCAACATTAACGTTATTATATTCCTTTGTTACAATTCTCAAACATTAAGTGATAGTTATGTTTAACGGTGTTAATTAATCGTTAATTGATTTCAAATTATTTTCTCAATTACGTATATATTTATTTCTGATTACAAAAATTCGGACATTGATTACCTTTTCGTTTGAACTTCGACCGGAAATGTTCAATGGTATAAGTTTCGTAGCCAAATTCAGACATTCATGAAAATTACATTTTTCAATATTTATTATTTATTAATTAATTTTTTTGTATATTTAATTAGCATTAAAACCGTGGGGTGTTACATTATCTCACCCTTAAAAAAAAATTATCCTCGAAATTCCACGAGGGCCCGATCATGTAAACCTATACATCCATTTTATTCTAACAATCAATTAATGTACAATCAATTTTGCAACAATCTGTGTACATGTGCACAGTGCATCATAATACATACGATATGCATGAACAATAACTTCTAATTGGTGCCTCATATGTTAATGATTTCTTTTAAATCAATTTTGAAATATGACGCTAGCATCCTAAATATACTGGCAGTTCTATATGAATGCAACTTTTGAAAACCAAAAACTTGCTTTTTCATCCAAATTTTCCCCCTCTTCTACCAGTTGAAACATAGTTCAACTAATTTCTGATCCAAGTTCTACCATCCAAATTCCTAGTACACATTGCTAACATCCAATTTTAGAAAAATTCAGTTTTCTAAACTTATTTTCTTATGCTTAGAAAGGTCTAGATGGAGAAGTCCATGTTTCCATCATTTTCTTATGTAACTTCTTTCCTCTACACCTTAAGGATCTACCCATTTCCCCCTAATCATTTTTCCTACTTTTCCAAGTACAATTTGCATATGTAACTTTTAATTTTAAAGTTCAAAAACATTATTGTTCCAAAAATCATCTTATTAAACTTTCACTCATCGACGGGGTGTATAGGGAAAATGCTCCATCAATAAAATAGCTTCCTTATCGCTCAGTGTATCCATTTTATTGCAACTACTGCTATGTAGTAACATCTACAGTAATCATCTTACTGACTATTTCCCAATACGAGGATGCAGTATTTCAAAATTTTCAAAACTCAAAATCATTTGTTTTTAAAACTTTTCCAAAGATACATATATATTATTTCAAAGTCACACTATTTATTATGAAAACTTTTCAAAAATAAATTTTTAATAATTTTATTTTTCAAAATATATGTATAATTACATTTTATAAATTATTTTCCACAATTTTGATATCAGGGTTTAGCCAACAATCCATCGTCCACAACAGGCTTCATTTAATTAATTTTTAAGTTTCAAAAACTTTTCTTTCTTAATAATATTAAATAACACACATTTAAATTTTAATTTTCAGTCTTCAAGGAATAAGAGCATTGAACAGTGGCTCACCTCTTTGTACTTCCATCCTCTGTCTACTGAAATTTATTCTTTGAGTTTTTTTTATTCTTTTCGGAACCTACATTTCCATTTTACCTTTATTTAGTGGTTAGTATAATTTTTTTAATTTGTTACTTAACTTCCAGTTTCAACTGTTTCTTTTTCCGCTCATTAGTTAAGTGACTTTCTGAAATTTTATTGTTTTTATTATTTTTTTCTAATAATAGAGGTGCGTATAGAAAACGCATAAAAAGGAAATTTTCTATAATCATATGCAGTTCTACGGTAACAATTAATTCTTACAACCCACAAAAAACTATAATACAATCCCTCTAACTACTTTCATTACAAGAATGGACCTTCCTAATAGGCCATTCCTCTATAACAACATTTATATCTTATCATTTCTTTATTACTTTTTATGAATAAGGTCTATTTATCCCTTCCATTCCATACCCAATTATGGAATAACTATGTCTCCTCTCACTACAGCGGTTAAGAAATACAATCTATATAGTTTTCAACTAAATAGCAACTAATCTGAGGGGAATAACCTTTCCATTTCCTCTCTTGCTCCACTAACTTAAGTCTACCAATATCCTCTATGTGTGCTTGCCATCTTATTAACCTCTTTTACTATTTTCTCTCACTCCAATTCTTTTGATAGTACTATCAATCCTTGATATTTCCCTTATCCATAATCCTCATACAAGCATATCTCAAAAACTTGCAGAAGTGTACTTCAATACCCTCTTTATGCCTTACACACATATCAACATAATGTTCCTAGGCTCTTCTAGTGTCCTTCACACTCTGCGAGGATTCCATGTTACTATTCCAAAAGTATTCATTGCCTTCTTCTTCATTGCCTTATTCTTTATCCTATCTTACCGAGGCACTAATTCTTATCTACTCCATATTTAAAATTCTAGTTTGGAGTTTATCATTTTTTTTTGAAAACTTCAAATTTTTTGAAATACTTAATCCCGACAAACTTTGTCCTTAAAAGTGCTACTTCGATACTTTTATTAAATTCAAAAACACTTGGTGTCTTAACCCTTTCAAAAACTTACGGCTTAAGATTTTTGAATTTTTATTTTTTAAACTTAAAAGAAAACATAAATAATTCTAAGTTTCAAAATTTAATCAAATTTTCTTTTAACGACCTTTTTAACTTTTATTTCTTAAAAATTTGAGATTTTTAGTTCAAAGAATTTATTAAGTTTTTCTTTCAAAAAATTATTTATCTCTACCAAACCATTCCTTTCAAAATATACTTTACATGTTTCTAAAACACTTTTCATAACATTTTAAATTATAAAAACTGGAGTAGATAAGAACAACTCTCATTCTATCACTTTCCTTATATCCCATACTCTTCCTACTCCCAATCTTGGCAGAATCTCTAACATCATAAAAGGGTACTTCTAATGGATACTAGAAATAAATATGCATAACGATGGAAAATGTCCAGTTTTCTTTGTTTCGCTTTTAATTTCCTATGTTGTTTCTAATTAGATTTCTAACATAATTTTTAAGGATCATATGCTTTAATGCAGTGGAACTACTTTCCCATTCAAAAAGAATTGTTAACATTATAATTCCCTATGAATCACTTAAATGAGAATTCGTGTTTTGTGTGAAATTACAAGAAATTTTAGTTTATTCTTTTTGTTGAAATAAACAGTACAAAATACAGAATTTTTCATATTTTGTACACCTCTTTCTTTACATTTACATTTCTTTGTTATTTCAAACAAAAAACCTATATTTGTAACTTGATTGATTCATATAAACTTACATTATTATCCATTTTCATACCAAAGAATTAAAATATGTTAAATACCCATCTTAAGTACAATAAATCAAATATCGTTTTTACTTGTATTTCATAACTAGTTTTTGTTATTTATGAGATGGATCATAACTTTTCTTATATTCGCTCAGCTACCTAAACTGTACTTATTCCAATTGTTTTTCTCTTAATCTACTGTCTTCTTGCTTGAATCATTTATAATGCATTCTCCTATAGTTTTATTTTAGGGTTCCAAATCTTCTTTTATTGCCCATATTCCAAACTTATGCCACTTCACATTGTCCACCCATAAAAAAATTGAATTTTACAACATTGAAAAAAAATTATCATATAGGAAAATCCATAGGGAACATTGCTCTACCATTTCTCTTCAAAAGAAAATAGATTTTTACAAAATTTCCTTTACTAAAATTTTTAAACTTTTACAAATCTTTATTTCTATTAGAACTTTGTTTTATTTATGCTTTTCTTTCTTTATAAAGAAACTAGCAAGCTATATATATACTATATATATATATATATATATATATATATATTTCAATTTAACTAAGCATACACCCACACATATTTATATTCTTCCAACAAAACTTTTTATTATATAAATATCTTTCCCATAATCTTATGTTTGCTCACTTTTTCAACCCTTTTCAATTCCTTTTTAAGTATACAATTTATACTTTCCACGTTACTTTTAATTTTTTTTTTATAAGATTGGACTCAAAAGTGGATTTCTGACCAATCATTTAAGAATATTCTTTCCTTAAATCTTGAAAATCCTGTTATCAACAGGGGTGACCATTTCATCCCCTTTTTCGGGAATTTCTCCATCTTCCACTATTTATAACATATGGACTCTTATCTTCCCTCCTTCTGGACCTATTATACATCATCAATCGACAACCATATGGGATCTACAATCATTTGGCTACTAAGGCCTGACTAGGGAGTCATGTACCACCTAGCTTTAGGATATTCCATATGCAACTACTCTACAGTTGGAATTCTTATGATTTAACGTATATTATATTTATATTTATAGAAAAAATACAAATACGTTCACTCAATGTTTTCTAAATCTTTCAAGATCTACTAACCTAAGCTCTAATACCAAATGCGACAACCCGAACCCCAGTGGGACTGAATTTTCACTAAATTCAAAACCCAAGTCAAACAAAGTGCGGATTATTGGTTTGGTGTCTTACAAATGAAATAAGGAATGCATATCAGAGCACTAGCAAAATAAACTGCAGTGGAATAATTAAAATATATTAGATCACATAATTACCATCCAAGATTTGACACTTTATGGTCAAGTGTCCTTGTCAGTATAAAACACACCAAGCACCAGTACCTGTTCTTCTATCTGACCTATGGGTTGTAATGAGGAGGGGGTCAGAACAACATTCTGGTGACTGCTAAATTATACATCTTATCCGTAAGACTAGCTTATTCTGATTGTTCATTATTTCATGCTATGTTAGATTATATTATTAGTCGTTTAGACTCCATTTCTGCGTGCGAACCATTCCCATCTACCATCCGTAGATTTATATTTATGTATATAACTATATATATATATATATACATATATATATCCCATGGTCCTCTAATGGACCTAGATACCATCTCTACTAGTATCTCCCATTTCACACCTCGTCGGGATTCGTCGCTTCGTTGTATTACGATCATCGTATAACTCGAGTAAATCATATTGGACGCCGACGACTTCTACTCCATTTGGTCGTGTTCTGTTTGGGGATTTTCTACTTTGTTTGCTTCCTATTACGTGGACTCGGCTTCACAAACCACCCCATCCATATTTTGAAGGAATCCCATTATTGGTTATCTAGCCCTACCCTATCAAACAACTAGTAAATAACTGTGGCATTGCATAATCTTACTGAATATCTCGGTAGTTGAATCATCCATTCTAGGTGTAACCCTATTCTTTCTGCTGACTGCAAGGGACTAATGACTGTCCGTCGCAACCTACGCAACCCTAACCTTAGTGGTCTGTACCCATGCGCTGTGTTGCATATCATCCGACCCCACTCACCATCCATTTAGATTGCCTAGTGCAATCAAGGCAATACCCTCCTCTAACAAATTTAAAGCAGACTATTAGTGTTTGTACAGTCTTTCCATTTGCAAAAGGTCCACCAAGTACCTGCAATTACGAAGGTTCCATTCCCACCACTACCGTAACTTGAGGGTATCCCTTCATCTATACACAAATGTATGCTCTCCATGGGTCCTACGATTCAATCTGCTTTCGCACAACCTATTCTAATGATTCTCGATGTCAATTTCTTTATATACTCTATGTATTAAATTATAATTATCCATACCCGTCATAAAATATATTTAAGGTTACTTATATATGTATGTCATATTCATGTATATTTATTATTCTTACATTTCCTTTATTGCCTCTACGTCTTTTATTTTTGACCTTAGGTCTTCATTTTATTATGTGTTTATCTTTCAACTTAACAAATCCATTTATTGCTTCTCATTATTAGTTATCAATATCGTTGCTACTACATTCATTAGTTTCACTTTGTTTTCCATTTCCATTTAATCTTCTATTACTTTTTATTCTTGCCTATAACTCTACATTTTCTTATTACATAACTTCCCATTTTATTGATTTTTTTATTTCATTCTTATCTTAATATTCAACTCTTGGGTATTATTATATTTCAATAATCTGGAATTAACTTTATCAATTAATCGTTAACACGATAAATTCCCATATCTTATCCAAAAGAGGCAGTTTGTACGGTGTTTGTAATAACAAGGAATTCCCTATTTATTTATTAAAATTGACGGTACAAAATACGATAATCATTCATATTTTGTACATCTCTTTCTTTTATAAGCATGTATTTGTTCCTTGTCATTTCAAACATCACACTTTTGCTAATTTAGACTTGGTAATATATTGAAATCTACTTGCAACCATATAAATTCAAATAAACTAAAATATCTCTAAAACGTCAAAATCAAGTAACTTCATTCTCTAAATTTTATTCATCAGCATCGAATAAATTATAAATTCTAATCAATGCGTTGTTTATTAAGATATCTAAAAAATTCATGCCCGTTGCATAAAATAAAATTTTAATCATTGTGCTTTATTAACTGAATATTCAACGTAGAAACCAACAATTCTAATCATTATGCAACTTTAATCATTTACGTATAAAATTGCAAACTTGTTCATAACAGGGAAGTATTTGATTTTAATAATAAAATGCATAAGTAATATTTAATTAAATCATTTCATATAACGGTTGCAACTTAATTTAACTTATCAAGCATGTTGTAATAGTTTTGCAATGATATAACCTAGTATAATATAAAAATGTATAATATTTCCACCCACCTTCAATTAGCGCTCTCAAATCTCTAAATCTCATCCAGATCTAACCCTGTTATATGTATTCTTCATTTTCACTCCTTATTCGGATCTACGAATAACATTTATACAGATCTATTAAAAACTGGATTGGAGAAAAGAGATTTACATTTATCAATTGAGATCCGATCTAAAGTTTATCTTCGATGTAGCAACTTGATTTGAATCTATCTTTTATCCTCTATTCTTTTCTACTCTTCTCCAAAGTATATAAGTGCAATCAATTCTATTTTTGTGTATTTAGAATTTTGGAGGAGAAAATAAAGTGATAGAGCTTCCGTGTTTGTAGAAAATAATGAGTTGGAAGTGAAGCCCAAGGTTCTAATTTATAGAGGTTCAAGCCAGTGCTAACTGTCGGATCGAACTGAATTAAATCTGGGCCACTTGGCCAAAGTTCATTGCCGCTTACAAAACCCTTTAAGTCAACCACTCCACAACCTATGCTGGCTGTTCCATAACCTAAATCGACCATCCATGGTCGACCCTACATGGTTTTGGCTGACCTGGGTAGTGAACTTGGTGAATTTGTATTGTTCTCTCATTCTGTTGATTTGTTTCCTTATTATTCAATCAATGTTAATTAACATTATCTTATTCCTTAATTATAGTTCTTAAACATTAAATAACAATTATGTTTAACAGTGTTAATTAATTGTTAATTGATTTCAAATTATTTCTTTAATTACATATATATTTATTTCCAACTACGAAAATTCAAGCACTGGTAACTTTTCATATGAATTTCGATCGAAAATGTTTATATATGAAAATTGGTCAGAAAGTCTCCATGAATCCAATGGCATAAGTTTCATAGCTAAATTCGGACATTTGTGAATCCAATAGTATAAGTTTTATAGCCAAATTCAGATATTTGTGAAAATTTTATTTTTCACTATTTATTATTCATTAATTAATTTTTTATTTAATTAGCTTTAAAAATGTAGGATGTTACATATAAATTAGGGCATGCATTGAAAATTTGTTGAGGTAATCAAAGTGGAGATGTTAGGCAACCCTGCTTGCCTAGGCAAAAAAATCTTGTCAAATAATTAATATGATGTAAGGAAACAACTAAACATAATAAACTAACTATAAATATCATATACACATCCATCTAAGTAACATATTAAAGTGGCAACATGTTATTTTCTACCTAATATTTGACTAATGTTCAAATATAACATCACACGACCAATGCCTAATTTTATTACTAAGAACAATTTACTGACTAATTTCACTTGAATAAGTTATTATATCCTTTCACTTATACGGAATATTAAATATTGACCATCACTTTTCAAAGTCTTTATGTTTTTTTCCTTCAAGTGCTCCATCCTTCTATGAGCATGCATTTCAAATTACATCTTTTAAATAAAACTAGCACAACACTAACGCATGCGTTAATCACATAATGATCAAATAGAAAATTTATGTATTTACATATGTGATTTTGGCAACTACTATAGAAGTGGACTAAATCAATCTCTATGTGTTAATTTTATTTACATAAAACTACCTAAGAAAAAGGATTTTATCTTCATGCAATTGCAATTATATAGTCAAATGAATCATTAAACTTTCTCAATGTTAGCAGCTGATTTGAAGCTTTGGAATGATGCTCTTCTTCCTTTTGAGAAACTGCCAAGAATTTTGTTTTTATAATTTCAAAATTTCTCTCCCTTTCTAAAATAAATCATGTTATGAGTATATATAGATAGTGAAGATATCTCTATTTATATAGTGGGAGAGGGGCAAAACTTACGCATTGATGACTCAAATATATTATGACTCTTTCTTTATTCAAATGCATTGATGACTCAAAAAAGTTACAAGTCAATCTTTATTATCCTAACCATCACATGAATCAAAATTTAGCCTAAAATATAATATTGAATATTTATTATGCGCCCCTGCTAAATAATTAGAACACATAACGAGAAACTACATTAATGTGGAATTTTAAAGGATTTAAAGAGTAAAAAATATTAATTTACATAACTTTTGAAACTAAATAATTATTAATTAATTTCCAACAGTCTCCCACTTGGTCTTATAATTATATCAGGCATCATTAATTGTATAATATTCGATAAATACGACTTCCTTAAATTAAACGAATTATGAATGCGAGTTATAGTGTTTCCATGCTATTCTAGAGTATGGTCCATTCCATGTACTACAACATCAATGTTCACTTCATCCAAGCCTTTTATATTGGGTATCTTAATGGCCTCTTAATATACCCTTTAATGTGGGACTACCTTTGTCAAAAATAATTCGTAATTATGTACATGCATTTCATAAGAGACGGAAATGATAGCAATCGAAAATATTTTCATTGATATCAAAATAGGAAGTGTTACACAACTAAACCAAATAGCAATCCTAATAAAATTATTCGATTTCTATCTCTTTAACATGTCCTAAAAAGGTCTTCAGAGACAATCCTTTCTAAGAGGATTTGCTACATTATCATCAGTAATGATATGACCAACTGACACTCTATGTTTTTGAACTTCTTCTTTCACTAATAGTTATTTTATCTCAATATGCTTTACTGCTTTAGTATACCTATCATTCTTCGAGAAGAAGATTTCTACGATGTTGTTGTAATAAGTTTTCAGTGGCTTAGATATAGGGCCCACGATTCTAAGCTCTGCAATAAAATTATGCAGCCATAACCCACGATTTGTAGCTTCGAAGCAAGCCATGAATTCAGCAAGAAGGAAAACATGGCCCAAAGTGCTCTTTTTGCTGTCAATGCATCCGTAAATTCCAAGTCTGAGTAACCAATTACCTCAAGGTGACTAGCTTTCTTATAAATGCGCATGTAGTCATTAATATCTTGCAAATACCTCAGCACATTCTTTGCAGCATTCTAATGATAATAACCTGGGTGACTTTGATATCTGCCTAACATCTAATCACAAAACTAATGTTCGGTCTAGTACAAACTTGTTAGTACATAAAGCTCCCTAAACTTGTGCATACATAAAGCTCCCTACGAGCCAAGCATAAGGAAAAGTTTGCATTTGCTCCCTTTTCAAATCATTATGGAGCATTGATTTAAATCGAATCTATCCCCCTTTTGAAGTGGAACATTTACGGAATTATAATTGTGCATCCTGAACCTTTCTAAAATCTCGATAATGAAAGTTTTCTAAGACAACCCCAACGTTCCTCGTGATCTATCTCGATATATTTCTATCTCTAATACGAAGGATGCGTCGCATATATCTTTCATATCAAAGTTTACTAAAAGGTATTTCTTAGTTTCAGATAGTAAACCAAGATCATTGTTGGCGATAAGTAAGTCATCAACATATAGTGCTAAAAAAATATAAAATTACTCCTACTTATCTTTAGGTATGTGCAATAGTGAACAATGTTTTCGGTTCAATGGATGTAATGGTATTGTGAATTTTAGTGCACCATTGCCGAGAAGCTTCCTTTAGACAATATAATGATTCTTTAACATACAAATCATATTTTCTATTCCTTATTTTATGAAGCCAAATGGTTGGTCCATATAAACTTCTTCCAAACTTCCATTTAGAAAAGCTATTTTCACATCAATTTGGTGCAACTCTAAATCATAATGAGTTACTATAGCTAATATGGTCCTTAATAAGTCTTTTTTTGGTGCTGGAGATAAAGTCGCATTATAATTAATGCATTCTCTTTGACTAAAGCCTTTTGCAATGTCTAGCTTTATACCCTTCGATATTGCCTTTTGAGTCAAGTTTGGTCATAAAGATCCGCTTGCATCCGATTCTTATTTATCCTTCCGGTAATTCGACCAACTCCTAAACTTTACTATCATGCATAGATTTTATTTCTTCTTTCGTGGAATCAATCCATTTATCAAAGTCATTACTTTCTACAGCTTTCTTATAAGAAACTAGGTTATCAATGTTTTCTATGTTAAATTGGGTCTCACGAAGGTATACCACGTAATCATCAAGAATCGTTGATCTCCTTTCTCTTTGAGACCTTCTTAATGGCATTTCTTTTGGTTCTTCAATAACTCATTGGTTAAAGTCTCGTTATGTGGTTGCTATGTCGATGGATCATTCACTTGTTATTCGTCATTAATGATTTGGTCAATAACCTGTTCAACAATTACATTTGGAACATGTTCAATATGAACTAGTGGTACGAGAATTTGTACATGGACTTCTTGAATGATCACTTCCCTTTCTCTTACATTTCCACTCACTTCACCATCTTCAATAAATTTAGCACTTCCAGTTTCTATATTTCTGGTAGTATGCTTATAACAATAGAAATATAATATCCCTTCATTCTTTCTGGATAACCAACAAAATGACATGGAATTGTCCTTGTGTTCAATTTCTTTTCAAGAGGGTTTTAAATTATAGCTTTCGTTGGGAATCCGATTTAAGATGTCCATGGTTCAAAAGATGTTCTTGGAACTGATTTACTAGGAACCCGATTTAAGATGTGTACAGCGGTTTTTAGGGCGCATGTCCATAAAAATGCAGGTAGTGTAATCCTACCAATCATACTTCTAACCATTTCTATAAGGATATGATTAAGCCTTTTAGCTACACCATTCAGTCAAGGTGATCCTAGCATTGTGTACTGCGTGTATATACCAAATTTTTCAAAGAGTTTAGCAGAAGGGCCAGGGAGTTCTCCCGACTCATACTATCTTCCATAATATTCAATTCCTCTATCCGACCTAATGATTTTCACCTTTTTGTCTAATTGCCTGTCAACTTCATCTATGTACATTTCAATGATATTTACATATTGAGATTTTTCATGCAATAAATACAAAACATAGTAACGGGAATAA
Organism: Allium cepa; assembly: GCA_030765085.1. Lineage (NCBI taxonomy): Eukaryota > Viridiplantae > Streptophyta > Magnoliopsida > Asparagales > Amaryllidaceae > Allium > Allium cepa. Next base: position 257,507,704 of record CM060929.1, read on the forward strand.
TCGTTGATAAAGGTAATAAAATATTTTTCTTACCAATAGATGGAATATCAAAAGGTCCATAAATATCTATATGAATAATTTTAAGCAGTTGGGTGCTTCTCGTGGCTCCTTTTTCATTTGTTTTGACTATTTTCTTTTAATACAGTCCTCCTAAACATTATATCTAGCCCAATCCAGGTCATGGAGTATTCCATCTTTAATAAGCCTTTTAATTCTTGTCCTAGATATGCGTCCTAATCTTTTATGCCATAATTAAGTGGAACTGTTTTCATTAAGTGTAGTTTCGTACTAGTATTAGGATGCATGGTAACAAGGGTTTTATTTGTAAAATTCTTGCATTGATTTAGCTTATATAAATCATCACACAAAATTATAAAGCCAACATTAATAGAATTCTTAAACAAACCAAAACCGTTGTTTCTAAATTCGACCATAAAACCTTCAACAACAAGTTTGGAAATGGAAATTAAATTCCTAGAAAGAGTAGGAACATAAAAGGTTTCTTCTAAATCGAAAATCACTCCAAAAATCAAAAGCAAGAAAAATACTTCAATTGCTTCAATTTTTGCTTTTTCTTTGTTTCCCATGTAGAGATAATGATCATTTAGGTTTGTTTTATGGGTCATAATGAATCCTCTTTTTCTCGAACCAAGCTTTCCTCTAATGAAATTCCTTATGGATGTGACCATTCTTTTTATAGAAGAAGCACTTGTCATTATTTTCCTTCTTCCCTGTAGACAATGATGGTTCTCCTTGATGAGATGGTCCAGGACCTTAGTTAAAGCCCTTTCCAGTCTTCTTAAAACTAGCTTCTTTAGTTGTCAGATTTTCCTCATGTCCTTTAGTCACATGGCCACCCTGCTGCTTAAGTCTTTCTTCTTCCTGAACCAACATGCATTGCAAATCATTACATTCCATTTATCCTTTATAGTGTTATAATTGATTTGAAAAGGTTTACATTAAGAAAGAATGGAGTGAACGACGAATTTGATGAGATAAGAGTCTTCCGCGGTCATGATCAAAACTTCATGTTTAGCGCTGTATTGGCCATATCAATTATATGCTCATTCATGGTTCGAGTACCACCAAACCTCATTGTGGTCATATCTTCCATCAATTTCCCAACAAGGGATTTATCAGCAGAGCTGAAGTGATTTTTGATGTTGTTCAGAAACTCTTTCACTTTAGTTATTTTAGGTAAGGATGTCTTAAAGTTAGCTGCTACGCATAAATATAAGTGCCAGTCTATTCGATCGTGACCATACATCATGAACAACAATTTCATGCTGCTTGTATTAGTAATAACCGTGGGTTCGTCGCTCATGATAGATATGTCTAGGTCAAGAATTCCCACGCTGAACAAAATTTACTTGTTCCATGTAGAAAAGTTAGTGCCATCAAATTTGGCATAGGATTGAGCTTGTGATAATAGATTGAGGAAACTGCAAATTTTAAATAATGTTCACAAAATTAAATGTTTACACACAACTATAGTAGCAAGTATCGATAATGAATTGTTGATTAATTCATAGTTGACTAAATTTCTTAATGAATTAAATGAATATAGAATCTTGTTAATCATCATATAATATTTGGATTCTAAAGAAATGTGTCATATTTATTTGTCATGGCTCAATAAGTTTGGAAACTTTTTTTTTTAACCGGTACTTTATATACAACAAATCATTGGGACAACATATCCCATGTCAAATAAACGTACGAAAGCAAGTTTCGAACTTGTGACATCCTGCACCAAAGCCGAATCAATTAACCACTTGGACAAAGGTGCTTGTCTAAGAAAGTTTGTTTGTTTGTTGCCTAACATTTAATTCCATGACTAATAGGGTTAATATCAACCATTCAGGTTTATAATTCTTTTAATGTTTGTTTAATATGGATATCAACATTTGTTGCACTTCAACTCAAATTATAACAAACATATACTATAATTAAAGATTATCTGCTCATGTTGTCACAGCTTTTGTTGGCCATTGACTTGAATTGTAATGATAATTTCTTACATTATACCACTTAATATGTCTAATCAAACATTAATATAAATAATTCATAAGTAATCAACGTATTTTAAATTACATCCAAACATCATCAAATGGCCTTAAATCCAAATTGCATAAACATATATGCTATAAACACAAATATATGAATTTTTCCAAAAATTGAGGTTTCATCGGATAATGAAAGAGAATAATGCCATAAATTCAAAACATTTTATTGAATTTTAATATTGAATTTTTGTTAAAATTTATAAGCCCTAATATTATTTGCTTGAATGAAAAAACCAGGATTTTTAGGGCTTAAATGAACTCGGATTGCCAAAAAAATATCATCCGAAACAAATAAAATTGGCTGGAATCTTTAACCTGCTTTCATATTCATGGCGAAATTATTCATTTATAGATAGCATGAGAATCTTAAAACCTCGCTGTGATACCATATGTTAGTTTTATTTATATAAAACTACCTAAGAAAAAGGATTTTATCTTCATGCCATCATAACTTAATAATCAAATGAATCACTAACCTTTATCTATGCTACTAACCAATTTGAAGCTTTGGAATGGTCCTCTTCTTCCTATTGAGAAATAGCCAGGAATGTTGTTTTTATAATTTCGAAATTGATCTCCTGTGCTAAAATAAACTTTGTGTTATGAGTATATCTAGATAATGAAGATATTTCTATTTATATAGTGGAAGAGGGTCGAAATCTTATACATTGATGACTCACGGATGTTGCGAGTCTTTCTTTGTTCCAATGCATTGATGACTCAAAAAATGTAACGAGTCAATCTTTATTCCACTAACCATCATGTGAATCAAAATTTAGCCAGTTATTAAGTATTTATCGTGCACCCCTATTAATTAATAAGACCGTATAATGGGAAATTACATTAATGTGGAATTTTCAAAGATTTGGAGAGTAACAACTATTAATTTATATAACCTTGGAAACTAAATAATTATTAATTAATTTCCCACACTACACCTATTAGTGAATTATCTCTATGTCTGCCAATGAATATATTTTCGAAAGAAATGTATTTAGAATGTAGCACTGCCAACTCAAAAAGCACATATTGTATTTTAGGAGAAGTTAATGATAGAGGAATTGAATTGAAAATATCTATTAGGATACAATGGAATTTGTTAGATTCAAATTTTTGACTACTTGAACCTAATAAAGAATTTTTTTTGTTATTTTTAACGAGGGAATAATGAAGGAAATGAATTGGAAATGAAATAGTCCAATCTATTTATAAGGGTTTTCTTTCATCTCGGATGTCAAAATAGTTTGATGAATAAATGTGATTATTTAAAAAGAAACTGTAACTACCCGTATTTTATGTATCAGAGGATCATAAAATATTTTTATTTAATTCATATTAGGTAATATGTCCAACAAAATTTTATGAAATGACTTTCTAGAAAATTTTCCACATCTCCTATTTTTTTTGAATTTCTATGTGACCATTTTGACCCTGGAATCTTTGTATGGACTATAAGTTTTGATAGGAGCCAAGTCAGAGTCTAGAACCACTTCCGTTGCTTTAGGATAATGGTTTTTCCTTCCATGGAGTGGTCATAATTGAAAAATAGATTTACCGTTTGAAAGTTATGGTTGTTATAAGTTTTAGTTGCTGCTGGCCTGCATTAGTGGATAATTAACTAGACCCACTAATCCATCTTGAAAATTGTGCTAAGGGAAGGCTCTAGGTCTAATCTAAATCATTTTCATCTACCTAAATATAATTCTAAACCTACACTGACCCTAATTTCTTCAAAAATCTTCTCTTTTCCTTACGAATCTTAGCCAAATCATCATTTGAGAAGTAAATAGCATAAAAGGATTGAAGATTACACTATTGGTCGACACTATTGGTCAATTCAAATTTCTTATTGTTCACTTCAGATTTGGGGAGAAAAATTGGTAATTTTGGTGTTTGGTGAATGGTTCTTGACCTCTCGTTATCCTATGCATGTTTATATAGTTAAAATTAATATTTTTAGCATGATCTTGATTTTAAAATATTTTCTAACTCTAATCACACTTTTAAACATGTTTATAATCAAAATTAGATGTTTTTAAACGGTTATTAAAATAGTTTTGCAACTCCTTTTCTTCATATTGGCATATTTGTGCAAAATTTAAATTTAGAGTAGGAATTGCTTGATTATCATGTATTGGTGGATTATATATATGGGTGGATGTATATGTATGATATTTCATATTTGTATGCAATACTTTGATATGGTTTGCTAGTGTTATTTGGTAGTTAAGCAAAGATTGATGTAAATTTATAGGTGGTCGAATCGGGAAAATCGAAGGCAAAAATGGTCGGAATTGGATGAAACCTGGAATAGGGTCTCTGAAGCATGCAAGAATCCCAGGATTCAAGTCACATTAGGTTTGGAGAAAAAGAGAGGGGTCCGTGCCTAGTGGTTTTGGTCGGTGGAAAACTACTCTGTGGGAGATGATGCTTCAGGACGAGTTAGGATGGAAAGGAGAAGCCAAATGTCAAAATTTGTTTAAGTGTGGAACTCGGTACTGAGAGAGTGGTACTGAACGCTTTTTTGGGGAAATGGAGGGACCTTAGTGCTTGGAAATTAGAGCACTAGAGGAGTTGGGCTTCGAGAAAGTAGAAGAACCCAAAATATAGTTAAGTACACTAATCGGTACTGAATGGTTTGTGTCAGTACCGAGTGGTCATTTTTAACCAGATTTGTGTGGAACTTCTCATGTCTGAAGTGCAGGGTCTTTAGGTCGTGCCAGGAGCTTTAGGTTATTTTTTTGTCATTCAAGGGTGATGTGATAACATGATGAAGACTTATGGTTAAGGAACGAAGTGATATTCGGGTGCTTCGACATGGTAGCTTCGGAATCACAATGACGGTAACTCGATAGCAGATGAAGTTGGGCTTCGAGGATAATGGCTCAATGACTGGTGCCAAAGTGATGATAAAAAAGGACGGGTTCAATGAGGAGAGCATATGAGTGGAATTATGATTCTGTTCCACTACGAATATGAGTAGAATGGAATTTTGTCAGCATCCTATTATGACGGCGTATGCAATGGGATCGTAGACACTTGGAGGTTTCCAGTGAGCTCTAATGGAGGGGGTACGTAGGAACGCTCGCCTGGATTATGACTATGTTCGGATCTTATGGCCATAGATAACCCAGGACCTTATAACCATGGGTATATTTCCTAGACTTATGAAGTGGCATGGATTGAGCACCGTGGAACCGAGGGCCTCGGGCTTATAATTATGCCATCTAGCAGTCTGATATCCAAGCACATTGAGTGATAGTAAGGATTTGTTTGATGGATGCTACATTTGCCTTGATTGCTTCTACCATATTTTATCGCTCTAGGGTTGTCATCGGATGTAGGTATTTAGGATGGGAATACCTAGACACCCGATACTATACTTAGGATGTAGTACTTTTTGATGATGATAGTGAAGTAGCGTATTATAGATGTTATGTACAAACTCTTTGGTTGTAGGGACATGTCAGTATGATTCGTATTGCAAAAACCCGCACGAAATAGGCCTGAATAATCGCTAAATCGAAAATCCAAGTCCACCAAATGTGGATCGTTGGTTGGTATCCAACAAATAAAACAAAGAATTCATATCAAAGCTTTAACGAAATAACTTGCAACAGAATAATAAAATTGAATATTAGTCACGCATCCCTAAAACCATAGTTATTCAAATGGCATCCTCCCGAAAAAAGTTGTAAAGTGGCTCCCTATAATTATTTTACTACAGCAGTATGTATTTTTCGTCTTTTTTTCCGCTAGTTCTTAAAAAAAATTCAAAAAATTGTAAATATTATAACTAGATTTCTGAAAGAAAAAAAAGAAAGTGCGTACATATCTGCAATTATTCCATATAATTGCAGATATGTCTGCAATTATTCGATGAATAATTGCATTCGATAAACATCTGAATAACTGCAGATATGTTTGCAATTATTCTATATAATTGCAGACATGTATGCAATTATTCGTTGAATGACCGCGTTGAATAAAAATCTATATAATTGCAGACATGTCTGCAATTATTCCATATATTTGCAGATATGTATGCAATTATTCACTGAATAACAACACCTTGACTTAACAATTGGAATATTTACGTAAATATCTTCATTTATTCCATAAAATTGCAGACACGTCTGCAATTTTTAGTTGCAAAGGCATGCTATCCAGAATAAGTGCAGATATGTCTGCAATTATTCCCTAGAATTGCATACATGTCTACAAGCATTCCTGAAACATACCGTGTGTCATTTTTTCCCATTTTCATCCTTGTTTTTTGATGTTTTTGTCATGAATACGAAGATAAATATTAATTGAAATAAGTTTTAAAATTCGAAAGTTATTTTTGTTTTTTATATGTTTTTTGATGATTTTCAAAAAATAAGGACCTAATTTACATACTTTTTTCCACCGGGGTTTTTGTGAATTTCGAAACCTATCAAGGACCTATGCCAGAAGTACCCATAATAAAATATAATAGATTACATAATTACTGACCAAAATTTGACACTTCAAAGGTCAAGTGTCCTTGTCAGCACCGAACACGCCAAGCACTAATACTTGTCCTTCTAACTATCATGTGAACTATAATGAGGAGAGGGTCAGAATGTTGTTCTGGTGCTTGATGAATTATACATCATATACACAACACTAGCCTAGGTCGATTGTTCACTATTTCATGTTTTTTCTATTTATATTATTAGACATTTTGACTTCACTTTGCGAACAAATCATTCCCATATATGTGTTTGTGTGTGTGTTTGTGTGTAAGTGTGCATATGTATTTTTATATATAGATCAATGTATTTGTATGTTTTTATATGTGTGTGTATATCCCATGGCCCCTTAAGGGGCCTAAATAATATCCCTACTAGAATTCGTCGTTTAGCATCTAGTTAGGACCCATCACCTCTCTTTATCACGATCACCATATAAATCGAGAAAATCCTATAATGTGCATCGACGACCTTTCCTCCATTAGGTCGTATTTCTACTTTGTCGACTTCCTATAATGTACACTCGGCTCCACTAACCACCCCCTTCATATTTTGAAGGAATCTCTTTATGTGTTAACTAGTCTTGCCCTATTAAACAAACTAGCAAACAACTGTGGTGTGCATAACCTAGCTAAATCGACCTTGATTGGCAGAATCATCCAGTTAATTGTAACTGTATCCTTACCATTGACTGCAAGGGACCGATGATGAGATCGTAGCCTATGCAACCCTACCCCTAGTTTGGCGCCACATGTGTTGCATAGCACCGACCCCACCCACCGTATGTTTAGACTGCCTAGTGCAATCTAGGAAATACCCCTTCTAATTAAATTGAAGCAAACTGCTTTGACTGTGCGAATCCAGCCTCGACATCCACTTAACGATCAATGTTCGCTATTAGAATTCGACCCAAGCTACTAAACGTATGACAGTTTACGGAGCTTCTATTTCAAGCATGGTACTGAGGGTTATTTCTTCCTCTATACGTAAGCATACACTCTCCATGGTTCCTATGGCTGGATGTGTTTTGCATTCCAACCTAGTCTAATGACTTGCGTCATTTACTTCATTAATTTATACATTAAATTGTAATAATCCACACCCATCATAAATGCATATCGTGACTACTTATAAACATACGTCTTATTTTTATGTGTTCTCATTCTTCCATTATTTTCTTTCATTGCCTCTACGGTTCCTATAATTGACCCTAGGTCTCATTTTATTATGCGTTTAACTTACCTTTTTCAATAGCATTTACTGCTTCCTTTATCAATTCCTTAATATTGTTATCTTTCTATTTATTATTTCCAACTTTAATTTCTACTCCCATTTCGTTCTTTACTTCTTTTTCTTGCTAATTTCTCAGACTTCCATTTTCATTTCTTTCTATTTATTTGGTATTTATATTTAATTCAAATCTTAATGTTCAACTTTTGGGACTTACTACATTTTAATATATTAGAACTAATCTTCCACTCAATGTATGTTAACACGATAAATTTCCATATCCTATCAAAAGGGGAAATGGTTGTGTGATTTTTTCAATTAAAAGGAATTGCTGTTTTAATTTCTTTTGAAATAGATAGTAAAAAACACAGAAATTTTCTCTTAAAATAGACGGTTCTTAGTATGTTGGAATAAATTTACAATGATATAACCTAATATTATACAAAAAACATATAATACTCGCACTTACCTTCTATTACTGCTCCCAAATTTCTAGATCTAATCTAAATCTAAGCCCTGCTAATTGTATTCTTTATTTTAACTCCCTATTCGGATCCACGGTTAACACCATGCAGATCCATTAGAATTTGGATCGACGAAAAGTGATTTAGATTTAATTTATTAATTAGAATCAGATATATAGTTACCTTCAATGTAGCGCCTTGGTTTGAACCTATTTTTTATTCTCTATCATCTCCTATTCCTTCTCCATAGTGTATATGTGCAATATAAATATATTTCTGTGTATTTAGGATTTTGGAGGAGAAAATAAAATGAAAGAGCTTCCGCACTCATTAGAAAATTACGAGTTGGAAGTGAAGCCTTGTTCCTACTTTATAGAGGTTCAAATCAGTGCTAACTGTCGGATTGGACTATATTAAATCTGGGCCATATGGCCAAAAACTATCGTTGCCTAAAATAGATCATGGGTCAACCCTTATAGACCCATGGTTGACTGTTGATCGACCGTCCATGGTCGACCTAGGATAGTCATGGTCGACTTGTGCTTTGTTATTTTGGAAAGTTTGAACGTTCATTGATTCCGATTGATTTCTTCACTTAAATAACCAATTATGTTATCTTATTCCCTAATTGCAATTCTTAATAGCCAAGTAATTGTTAATTTTAACGGATTTTAATTAACATTAGTTAATTTTAAATTATTTCCTTAATTACATATGTATATTTATTTTTGACTCCAAAAATTCAAATGTTAATAGCTTTCTTGTATGAATCCGATCGGAGAAGTTTATATATGAAAGTTGATAAGAAATCGCTATGAATCCTATGGTATAAATTTCGTAGCCAAATAATGGCCTGTTTGTAGATACTTTCGAATGCAGATAGTGTCATATGTGTATTCGTATTCGAAATCATTTTTGGATATCGGACATTCGCATCCGTGGGTATGGATGGATATCGGATAATTATCCTATCTACTAACGTTCAGTAAAACTAGAAACATAAATGAAATTTTTTAGTTTAGCATAAACTTTTTTCAATCCTATTAATCATTAAAGTGCTATAAATAAACAAATATGATGATAATAAATAGTTTTGAGCGGTTAATGTGCAGTTAACGCATATAATATGAACTTCTAACTTAATAAAACAATAGATAAATATTTTCATTATATTAAAATACACGTGATTTAAACTATAATCTTAAAAATAACCGAATAGATAATTTTCAGATGCGGATGTCTTTGTATCACCGGTCCACATCCATTTTTTGAGGTATCATATATTTATCCGCTTTCAGGATACAAATGTAGACGGATTTCGAATTTTTCAAATATTTATTGACAGCCCTAGCCAAATCTTAACATTTGACAAAAAAAACCCATTTTTCACGGTTTACAATTTATTAATATATTTCTTTTTAATTAACTAACGTAAAAACGCAGGATGTTATATTCTCCCCTTTTAAAAGAATTTTGCCCTGAAATTCCTCAAGGGCTCAGTCATGCAACCAATTACACGTCCTTTCTAAACTAACAAACCATGAGTGTGCAAAATTTTTTGCAATCAATTATGCATGGTGCACAGTGTATCAGAACATATGTGATATGCAAACTAAGCAATTCTAAATTGGTGCCTCCTATATGAATGCTTTCTTTTAAACGAATTTCCAAAAATATGACGCAATCATCATAAATATACTGGTAGTTCTACATGTTTGCGACAATTGAAAACCAAAATCTTGCTTTTACATCCAAAATTTTCCACACTTCTACGAATAAAAGTATAGTTCAACCAATTTTGTATCCAATCCTTACCATCCAAAAGCTTAGCGTATTATCGCTAACATCCAAGTTTTTGAAAAATTCTGTTTTCTAAAAAGAAATTCTTAAGGGTTTAGATGGAAAATTCCATATTTCCATACTTCTCTTATGTACCCTTTCTCTTGTATCTTTGAATCTTTTCTTTTATCTCTATTTCTTTTCCAACTTTTCCAAGTATAGTTTGCATAAGTCGATTTCTTTTCAACTTTTAAAATCAAGGTTTTATTTCACAAAATCAACCTTTTGTTATTAACAAGGTATGGATAAAGTGATTCCTTAAATATACCAGCTTTCTTCCTTGTTTCTAATCGTATTTATTTTATTGCCATTTATGTTGCACAGTTAAATTTATTCTAACCAATCTGTCAATTGTTTCCCCAAAATCAAGTATGTGGCATTTTCAAAATTTGATTTTTTTCAACTTGAAAATATTTTTATATTATTTCTAAGTTATCAGTAAATATTTTGACTTTTTAAGAGTCTTCCAAAACATTTTGTAAAGGCATGTTTTTCAGAAATGTATACATGTATATAGGCTTTTCAAAACAGATTTCCACGTTTCCACAAATCGGGATTTAGTCAACAGTCCGATGTCCATAATGGACCCTCTCTTAATTTATGCGGTAAATTTTTAAGCTTCAAAAACTTTTCGTTTAGAATAGAAACTTGCAACCAAGTTCAATTATAAATTCTAGCCTTTGAGGTATATGGACATTGGTCCGTGGCTACTCAACATTTCTTCCTTATCCTCCACTCATTAAAATTTACTTACAATTTTATTTCATCTCTGTTTTAGTGGTCAATCAAATAAATTTTCTTAATTTATTTCTAAAATTCCAGTCTCTACAATTTTTTATGTTATGCATTATTTGCTATCACTTCTGAAATTTCCTCATCTTATTGGTTTCCCATAAAATTGTGGTCCACACTGAAAACAAAAATTAAGGGAACATTTCCTTTAATATTTTACCCCCAAACAACGACAACTAATGCTTACAACCCAACTAAAATAAGAAACTGCTGGAAGTAGCATTCAACATCAATCAACACTAATGATGTTGTGACCCTATCACTTCATACTCAAATTGAATGGACTTTCCAACATGCCATCCTTTCGAAATCTTCATATCTTAATTTTGAGCTTGCCAATATCCTCCGTGAGTGTTTGTCACATCTTAATCCTCTGTTACCATCTTCTTTTAATCTAAATTCTTTGATGGTATTCTCAAATCTTGCACTCATGTCTAACAAAGTATTTCTAGGTTCTTACCATTATGCTTTACGCTCCATAGGGTTCCATATTACTTTTCAATTAGGAATCATTGCTAATTTCTTCATAGCCTTATCCTTTACCCCATCTTCCCTAGGCACTAATTCCTATCTACTCCAAATCTAAAATCTTGGTTTGGCCTCTACCTTTTTTTCAAAAGTTAAAACTTCGAAATTTTGAAACACTTAATGTCAAAATCTTTGTCATTAAAGTACAACTTAAAACCCCTTATTAAATTCAAAAATACTTGGTGTTTTAACCATTTAAAAAATTTAATTTACAATCTTTCAATTTAACTTATTCATCAGACCTAAGAGAAAATGTTAACAAAACTTAACAAAAAATTTCTTCCCCTTTTTTTTTCCAAATCAACGCTTTCTTTCTAAAGACCCTTTTAACATCTACTCTTAAAAATGGGATTTTTAATTAAACTATTTATTAAGTTCTTGTTTAAAAACATTATTTGTTACACCAAAACGTTCTTACAAATGCACTTTACCATTTTTCCAAGAACATAGCATCTTTTTTTATAACTATTAAACAATAAAAATGTAGTAGATAAGAATAACTAGAATTCTATCATTTCCTTCTATCTCCACTTCCAATAATTAGTGTGGTCTCTAATGTCACAAAAGGGAAACTTTTAAAAGATACTTGAATTGCACGCAACAACGGAATAAGTCAATTTTCCTTTATTTTGCCTTCAATTTCTTATGTTGCTTCTATATTACTAACAAATTTCTTTTCACGATCTCTTACAAAATTTCTAATTACTACACTTTTTATTATTATTATACTTAAGGATCCTATACTTTAATACATTGGAACTACTTTCCCACTTCAAGAGGAATTGTTACCGCTATAATTCTCTAGGAAGCGCTTAAAAGAGAATTCTTGTTTTGCGTGAAATTACAAGGATCATGCTTCATTTCATTATCGAAATAAATAGTACATGATTTTCCATATTTTGTACATCTCTTTATTTACATTTCCATTCCTTTTTATTTTAAATAATACACCTTTATTTGTAACTTGTTTAATTCAATAGAAACTTATATTGTTATACCTTTTCATTCTAATGAATCAAAATTTGTCAAATCCCAACCTAATTATAACAAATAAAACCTCATTTCTATTTATATTCATAACTTTTCTACAATTTAAGCCCTCCACTTAAAATGTACTTATTCCAGTTGTTTTCACTAAATTTACTGTCTTCTTGCTCAAACCATTGTAATGTGTTCACCTACTTCTTTATTTTAGGGTTCCAATTCTTTGTTTTTGTACTATTTTCCCATATTCCAAACTTATACCACTTCCTAATTTTACTTTACAAGTTAAAAATTTGCATTACATAAAACACACAAATTATATTGCTCTACAATTTTTCTTTCAAAAGAAAAAGCTTTTTACAAAATTTCCTTTAATGAAATTTTTAGATATCTACAAATCTTTATTTCTACTAGAACTTCATATTTACACTTTTCTTTCTTTATAAAGAAACTAGCGAGCTATATATGCTCTATAATTTTTCTTAAACAAATTGCTTTTATAAAACCATTTTATGGAACTTTTCAGTCTAACTTCCAACGAAGCTTTTAGTATATAAATAATTTTCCAAAATCTAATATCATGTATTTTTCACCGAAATTCAATATTTACTTCTTTGCCTTTTCAAATATATCAATGGTTATCAACTTTTAAAACTATTTCTATTGGGTTGGACTCTTTGTGGATTTCTAACTATTCATTTAACAACATCTTTCCTACAATTTACTATCTCGTTCCTCTCTCGATACTGAAAATCCAATTACCATTCAGGAGTAAACTTTCACACCCTTCTTTAGGATCTTCCACATGTCCCACTATCTATAACATATGGATTCTTATTTGCCCCTTATATAGACCTATTGTACATCGTTGATCGGCAATCATATGGGTATCTACAATCATTGGGCTACTAAGGCCTGACTAGGGAATCATGTACCATCCAGCTTCAGGGAATTTCTATACATAATTGTTCTATAGTTAGAGTTATTAGGAAATAACGTATACTATATTTATAGGCAAATTACAAATATGTTCACTGTAATGACCCAGATTTTTCATCAATTAATTATGAATATTTAAATGGTTTTAAATATTTGGGTTTGAAATATAAGTTGATTTTAAAAATGAAGATTTTGGTTGAAATTATAGGATGAATTTTTAATTTAAATATAACTTTTTATAGTAATACAGAAATGGTGAATAATTAAAATTTGAGATGGATTTGAATAAAAATGATTTCTAATGTTGACATAAGTTCTATTCGAATTAGACTTGAGTTGGTAAAATTTTAAAACTAAAATTTCAATTGATTTCATAAAGTTTTGAAATCATCGATTTAATCGACGCATTAAAATAGCTATTCGAGGCACTGTATCGAAATTCGACGAAACCATTTCCATTAGATTCATAATAACATATTATTATCAGATTTTAAATTTTATAGCGTTTGGATTCACAGTTTGGTCGTGCGATCTGAAAATGCCTAGAAATAATTTAATTGAATTTAGTTTAAATAGTCGATTTAAAAAGCTATCTTCCACATATGGCCGAATTAGGACTCGAGGCTTGTTCATTACGTTTGGATAGGGGTATAACATTAGAAACGCCAAGCGGCATGCCTAAATAGGGGTTTGAAATTTCGAGATATGCAAACGAGATTTTTGAATATATATATAGACACGTATATATATATATATATATGTATGTATGTATGTATGTTCGTATGTATGTATGTACAAATTTAATCAACGTCAAACTTTCGTCGTCCTAGCCTATATTGGGCCGACCTACTCTCTGATACGAGCCGCTTTCAACCCTTTTAAAGTCGAGACTTTACCCTTCTTTTCAATATCGAAACAAAATAAAATCGAACTAAGTTCGAAAAAAGGGGAGAAATCAAACGTTCGACCTAGAGCGAAGAGGCGCACACGTGCATGGATGATGGAACGACCAAAGGCGTGACTGCGGGGAGGAGTAAACGCGCGGTGGGGGAAAAACGATGACGTGAGGGGTTTTCGAAGCGAATGAGGTCATGGATAGGTTTTGGGTTGAACTCTCATTTGCACACGCGGTAATTGGCTGGAGGATGGCAACATGGCGAGGTGTTGCAATTGGAAGGCTGGGCAGCGGCGCGTGTCGGGTGGTAATGCGCGAACCGATGGCGTTGCGAGACGCATGTTCACACGATGGAGGTTTGAGGCGGACGTCAGGAGCGGCGCTTCAGACGACAAGGCGGCGGCGATGGAGGTTGCTCGTGTGAGTGGAAGTGGGCAATGGCTTATGGCCATAGCCACTGGTGGTGAGTGATTGGCTGCTGATCGAAGTCGAGGTTAGGGCGAACGTGACTGGTGGTTGGGGAAGGTTCGATTGGTGGTCGTGCATGAAATAATAAAAAAAGAAAAAAAGAAAATGGGTTGCGTGCATTGCAGCATGGCGAAGAGAAGACAGTGAGGTAATTAAAAGTTGAAATTAAATAATTTGTTTTATAGGCTGAGTAATTAATTAAATTAATTATAGTTGTAAATCGATAACTAAAATTTAATAACCTTGTTATTCGAGGTCAAAATCATATGAAGCCAGTAGTATTGGATTCCATGGGACGTGAGCTACATTCTGGAATTGGTTTGGAATTTTTCGAAGTCAGCTAGGATTTTGGATTAAATTGAACATCGGTTCAATTTAATTTAAAATCCTAGCTGACTTCGAATTAAAACTCAAGGTGAGTAAATCTCACCCATTTAGACTGCTAGTTTTTAATTTGAAATATTAAAAATCATTAATTGTTTATTATTACCGGTTAAATGCTATATTATAGATATAGTAGTATATATTAGTAGTTGGATATATTCCCACCGATTGGAGTGGATATGACACTATACAGCCTGCATAAAACGGATGGCCCTATGTTACCGCGATATCCCACATCGAAGCGGGATCTATATTTTATGCTACTTAACGTCTAAGGATGCAGGAAAACAGGTTGGAGGAATCCAACTGGATTCCTCATAATTGTATCGATTGTTCATATATAGTGATATATGAGTGATTATATAAATCTGTTATGGATGCTTGTGTGATTTGATTATTGGATGTTACAGTTGCACAGGCCTTAATTTTGGTGAATTTGAAGGAATTTAAAAGGAGATTTTGAGTATAAAAATATTATTATCGAAATTTGGATTATTTTAAAGGAAATTGATTTGGATAAAACAACAATTTGATTTGGAATTGAACATAACTTTCGTAAATGGTTTAATTAGAGATTTTAAAAAACAAAGTATATAAAGGATTTTTAACTATGGATTTTTAAGTGATATTTAAAATAAATGGAATTTATGAAGAAATGGATTTATGAAGAAATGGATTTATAAAATGAGATTTTATTAATGGAATTAGTTTTATAATTATGTAAAAACTCAAAAGAGATTATAGATTTATAAATGATGTTTATAAATAAGGAAAATAATATCGATTGATGAACTTGGAATATAAATTTCGCAGTGCGAATTTATATCGAGATATGGAAATCAGTTTGGGAAAATAGTGGATTCTATTTTGAAAAGTGAGAATGGTTAGGGAATCGGAATAGAATCGATGTTTGTAAATTGAGAGGAATTTATAAATTGAAGTTGGTTATTGGGATTTTTAAAAATATATTTTTATTAAGAAGTAAGTTTGTTTTAAAAGGAAAATTTTTATTAATAAAACTATGTAATTTAATGCTAGTTAGTATTAAAATACTTCGAAGTGAATATTTTTAATATCTAATGTAGATTGAAATAAAATTTTAATTTTTATAATAAGTTTTGTAAATCGGTTGGTTTTATTTAAAATTGAATTGGAAACGAGTTATCAATGTTATTTAATGTTTTTGGATATTTAAAATAACTACTTAAACGTGTTTTAGAAATAAAATACTACAATTAAAAATAATTATTATGTATATATGTAGAGTTATGAAGGCAATTAGAATTTAATTATCAACTATCTCGAGATTTATATGTGGAGTTTATTTAATGGATATGAATTTTTATAAGAGAAATCTTGAATTGGAATTCAGAAAACTTAAAGAAATTTCTGGATTGCTAAAATATAGAAACTTCTAAAATGAATTAGAATTCATAAAAGAAGTTAGAAAAGGGTAGTTGTAATTATAGACGAGTATGATTGATTTTGGAAATTTTAAAGGAAACTAATTTAGGAATTCTGAAAACTTATGGGATCCGTCGAGTTAGGGAATTTGAAAATTAATTGTAAAAGATTTTGAGAAGTAAGAAATAAAATGGAATATTTCCTAAGTATCGAAAATAAATGATTTTAGGAAAGTATACTTATTAATAATTCCTAAGTGTTAGACTGAAGGGATTTGAAATATTTTAACTAGCGATTATTATAGTAAAATTTCAAAGTGTTGAATGATAAATGGAACTGGAAGAAATATTTCTAAGTATTGATATGATTTGAAAATATTCTGTTAAGGATACGAGAATTTGAAATTGTTTTCAAACATTGGAATATTGAAGAGATTTGAAAATATATCTGTGTACAGATTTTTGAAATGAATGTTTTGAGAAGATTAAATAAATTGGGCCTAGTGACTACATATGTGTGAAAATTTGATAGTTAAATAACCGACTATCAAATCTGGCCGAATTCATTGATCGTTTCGAAGAGACCGTCATCATACTTGAATATCTGAAAATCACTTCAATTCGATTTGTGCTTTACGAATTGGAATATCGTGAAGATAATGGAGACGGTGATTCTAGAGATTCGGTTTATTCAAACCTAGAACAATTTGTATAGATGAATGCTATTAGCACATTTTCATTGGAGGGCAATGAGCATTCTAAGTATAAATTCCTTAAAAGATAATTATAGGCTTAAGCCTCATCAACCGAGAATGACTAAAACAGGGGAGATGCAGCAAGGCTAAGTGGGTCGCACCCAATTAGAGTATGTTATCACCTTTCTAGAAACCCTCCGATATATTATATTATAATTATGGATATGGTTGTGCGTGGAATAGAGAATGCTCGATTAGGGTGGGAACACCTACGGTGATAACATATTTGGTACTATCCAAGGTCACGGGTAGGTCGATCTTGTGTTGGAAAGGGATCCAGACGAGGTCTTCGATACATTTTTCTAGAGGTGTATAATGGCAGCCGGTACCCCAGTAGCCTAGTCATTGTATGGAATCCAATATCCACTACGAGCCTGTATGGTTTAAATTGTGCCCAACTATTTTAAAACGTGAGATGCAAGCATTTCGGCTATTTACTAATTTACTTTCTATAGACACTGTTATATATCAGAAGACTTTGATATGATAAAATTTGGTTATCGTAAAACCCGTCGTGTTTATGTGTGACGTGGTCTTACGAGATACATTTGTTTCTCAATGGATTTTGAAAACATTAATAGTTAAAATTGAGTGTGTTTTCTTACTTGGTTTTCCAAATTGACTCGAGTGTTAATATATTATAATGCTTGGGTCAGACTAAGTATTACAGATTCAGGTTACGATGCTATGGAGCTCAGGAGGCGAGATGAAGGATTTCAAACGTATATCACATACTTGATTATATTCCGCTGTGTGTGTTAGGTTGTATAGTCAGCACTGGTGAGGACAAGTTATAATAATTGTCCATATTGATTTATTGATTATTATACTTTGATGATTGAATGTATATTAACAGTTACAGTTTCTTATATAAAGATCTGTTGTTATATATATTATATTTTGTTCTACTGCGATTGTAAGATTCTATATTATTGTTTCTGTCTGCTTTATCTCTTTTTTTCATCACCCCTAAAGATTCGTATTTCTATTCAATTTGGGTTGGGTACGTGTGATTTATTATCGGCCCAAAGGGTACGAAGATACAGGCCATTACATTCACTCGGCGTTTTGTTAGGTTGCGGAAGATGGATCTTAAGGCTAATTTAACACTAGACAGGGTGAGTGAATCTTTTTAAATTCCTTTAGGATAATAATTAAACAATATGGAATCAACAATCAAAGATGCAAACACAGACAGATATAAATACAGTAAAAGTAAAAAAGTAAAGAGTTGGAGAAATCACACCATGAATTTTCATGCTGGTTCAAAGTTATCTACATCGAATCCCATACAATTTCTTGTACATATTTCTTTTCAAATATCAAAGTTAATACAATCTTGATTTCAAGACTATGAGACACACCCTTTTAGATTTTTCGAGCTCTGCATACACTAACTGGCTTCAGAACACCCATTTAGATTCAAAGAAACACCGAGCACACCTACTTGATTTAGATGGGATAAAAGCACACCCATTTGTATTTCAGGAACACCAAGCACACCCAAGAGTATAAGAGTATGATTTAATAGACTTTTCAGACTCGGTTTTTTGATCTTGAGTACAAATGATCCTATAACATCTTGAATAGCACTCTGATCTTGGTTTGAATGATAAAGATGAGAGAGATCATAGAGTAATTGAGAGAGGAACAAAACAATAGAGTTTGAATTTGATTCTGCTTGAATTTGAGAATATATTGAGCATATTATCTTTTAGAAGTCAAGAAAGTAAATAAGGAGAGAAAGAATGAGAAAGTAGTTCAAAATTTCGTTTGTCAAACCTCCTATTTATATAGAAACAACAGTTAAGTCCATTCGCAAAGAGATACGACGAAAAGGCACTTCCATTCAAATTTGAAATTCTCGGCCTATATGTCGACATATGCTATAGGAGTATGTCGATATACCCTTTATATTTTAGAAAAACACCTTATAAACATTTTTTTTGAAAATATTAAACTTTGTAAAATATTTTGAAACTTTTTACAATCATTTAAACATAGTTTATACATATTTTAGTCATATCAAAACTTAAGAAAACTTTATAAAATTATTTTGAAATATTTTTAAATATATAAAGGATTCAAATATGAATTTATTTTGAAAATAATATATATATATATTATTAACCTGCCTTTTGGCAAGGACGTATACATGCAGATTCAACTAAAATCAACTGCTCGTTTGTCGAGTCTGGAATCCGTGGGTTTGAGCCAACTGGATGGATAGACAGTCAGTCGGGCATGGTTCGGCATAGATGGATCGGCAGGTGCCGCTTGGTCAAGGAAGAAAGGTCATGCATGGCTTAGCCTAGGTGGGTTGGTAGGTGCCGCCCGGTCAAGGAAGAAAGGTCGTGCATGGGTCAGCCAAGATAGGTCAGTAGGGCCTAGTTCGACATTGGAGTAGATCGGATTTGGTGGTTCGGCCTCGATGGGATCGGCAATGGAATGGATCAGTCATATAGGTACGGTCAAGGAAGTAGGTTGGCATAATGGCGTGGGTCGGCGATTGAAGTGGATCGGTGGTTGAAGGTGGTTCGGCATGTTTTAGATCACCCTGGGTCAGCATCGTGAGTGGATCGGCATCTCTGGGTTGGTCTAAGGGAGTAGGTTGGCATCATCACAAGATTGGGTCGGCAGCATGAGTGGGTCAGCATCGTGAGTGGATCGACATTTCGAGTGGGTCGGCACCGTGAATCGACATATGTGGGTCTGTGGATGTGGGTCGACCTGCCTGGGTCGGTCAGTTTGAGTCAACACTTGTGGGCCGAGCCATCTTGGTTATGGACTTGCCCAAGGAAACTAGCTTATCTTCGTCTATAAATACAGATTTGGGGCTTTAGAAAAGGGGATCATCATTCTACTTCCCTTCTTCTTCTATACTAAGGCTGCTCTGCAATTATTATTCCAAAAACTCTGGATTGTAAGTATAATTGATTCTAACATCAATAAAAAGGAAATTTCTGGAGTGTACATAGGACAAAGTCAGCCGAACCACTATAAATCCTCTATTCTTATTGCTTTCTCTTTAATTTTTACTGATCTTCATATTTATACTCTCTACATACATTCTATTTGTGATCTGTGATTGTGATTTGGTGCTTTCATCTAGATTTGGGAGTTGGTGATCAATTCTGGCGCTAACATTTTGGTGCTTTCACTAAGAAAGCTAGCACACAGGGATTTAGAAGCTTGGATTTGGATTTAAAGGCTTAGAAACTTGGATTCTAGAGCCTATGGCAAAGCAATCAACTAGTAGATAGAGGATGGAAAGAAGTCAACATGAGGGGAATCAGGAAGATTCCTCGAGAGCAAACATGCCTTGATTTTCGTCACCAGAGACGAGATAGAAATAATGTTGAAAAGGCAAGAAGAAATGATGCAGAACCTACTTTTACAAGTTGGACAAGCTAGAGCACAAAGTCAAGTGAATGGACCAACCGCAGCTGTTGGCAATGCAGAACAAGGAACCGGAGCTGTAGAAGTTTCTGAAAGTAAAAACCAGAACTAGACTGGAGGGATTCGAGGAAATCAGCAAAGGCCTGAGGGCATACCCCCGGGATTGGATACCGGGGGAGCTGTGAATGAAGCTTAGTGAGCAGGGACCAATGTGAACATAAATGGCCAACATGAAGAGTACTATCCAGAGTATCCTCTAGGACATGAGGGGCAAGGTGGAGATGCGAACAGGAGACTACGCCCGGGTGGAGACGAGTGGATGGCTGGATTAATAAGAAGGATTATGAGAGGTGGACTACCGAGCAGAGGCTTGGAGGAAGTCAACCGGAGTCTGTTCACTCCGGATATTGGGAATGCAAGGAACCCTTCAGAATTCATACTGACAACACTGGAGGCCTATGATGGAAAATTAGATCCAACTATGCATGTAACCAGATGCATTAGACATGTGGAATTGCTGGGGGCATATGAGGAGGTGATGGCAAGATGTTTCCCTTTGTACTTGATGGATTTGGCTGCGCTTTGGTTTATGCAGTTGGAGAATGGATCGATCAGGGCATGGGACGAGCTAGTGGAATGCTTCATGAGATAGTTCAGGGTCCACGTGACATGGCCCAAGAATGTAAAGACACTTGCATCGATGAAGCATAGGATAGGAGAGTCCGTGAGAGGTTTTCTAATGCGATTTAATGCGGCTGTGTCCTTGGTAGATCGCCTGGATCCATAAATGATTTTGATGGTGGTAGTAGCAGGGATTGCGGAAGGTACGGAACTCAAGGATTCATTATCACGGGATCCACCATAGGATCATGGAGAGTTAAATCATGATGCGGAAAGATTCATTCGGTTAGAGGATTCATGTGCCAAAAGGCAGGAGATAAATGCCATGCAAGGCGAAGGAACGTCTGATGAAGGACGAAGACTGGATAAAGGAAAGCGTAAGCTAGATGATGGACCTAGAGGTTCAGACAAACGGAGGAGAGGTCGAGAACCCAAATTCGCGACGTACATGGATTTAACAGATAATTTGGAATGAATTTACTTGGACACTCGAGGGCAGCTCCCCTATTGGAAACCACCTAGGAGGTATCCCACTGAACGGGAATACGAGAGCGGGAATTACTGCATATTCCATAAGTTGGAAGGGCACTCCATAGATGAATGTCGTCACCTGAAGGATGTGGTGGGCGAACATGTTAGAAGTGGAAGGTTGCCACAATATAGGAGGAATCAGATAAGAACAGTAGAACACGAGCAGCTACCGCTTGGATCAAACAAGAACGACCCAGGAATGGGGTCACGAGTCGTCGTCCGCTGATCGCGATGGCAAGGACCGAGCTCAGGATTTGGACTTTGCTCATCGAATAATCTTTATGATTTTGTTTGAAAAAAATAAACAACAACTATGCCACTTACACATGTGAGGGAACCAAAGTGATCCCCAGCCATGCTTTGAGATGGTAATATGCTGCTTTGTCCGAAGAGGCAGCCCTTAGCGTTTTCTGTTTTTCTTATTGGATGTTTGGAACATGGATTTGATAAATGGATTTTGGTTTTATGCAACGAATACCTAACCAGAGAGTTATAGGATGTATATTGGAAGTCAGTTGGAAATTAATTGCTTTATATTCAGGGACACTGAACCAGAATGAAGGAGACGACGCCGCTTCGCCGGAGAGAGACAGGATCGGCTCGCTCATCGTTGTTTCCTCTTCACTGGAGAGTGACAGGATGAGATCTAACAAGAGCCCGAAGAGGCTACAATCGGTCTAGTACTTAGGCCATGGCATCGCTTAATGTTCAAAGATATTGAACCGGTGTATCGGGAGTGACGTTGCTTCGCCGGAGAGCGACAAGATTGGCTCACACGACGTTGTTTCCCCTTCATTAGAGAGCGACAGGATGGGATCCAGTAAGAGTCCGGAGAGGCTGATATTGGTCCAGGAGGATCAAGGCATCGCTTAATGTTCAGAGATGTTGAACCAGAACGCAAGGGATAGGTTGCTTTGCCGAAGTGCGGTAGGATCTGCATATTAAATCATTTAGTTTGGCTTAACAAGGGTCCGAAGAGGCCGTTAACGGTCTAGAGAGATCGTAGGATTCAATTACCAACTTCCAAGGTGTGAAATGGATTTGGATAGCGACTTCGAACAGCAACATATTTGGATAAGGTCCTGGATATGGGTTTTAGGACCTTGTGAAGTCTCGGCTTAGGGTTTGGATCCACCAAGGTCCACAATTTGGACTACAGGAACTGGAGAGGTCCCGAACTCGGGTAAAATGATCCGAAGAGATCGTGGATTCGTTTAATATATTTGGATGGAATTGCTTTATAATGAATGTAACATGGACTTTAGATATCGGATTTGAGACTATTCAAAACATACCTTCCAATAGCAAGGCATGTTCTAGGATGCAAATGTTAACCCGCCTTTTGGCAAGGCCGTATACAGACGATTCAACTAAAATCAGCAGCTCGTTTGTCGAGACTAGAATACCATGGGTTTGTGCCAGTTGGATGGATTGACAGTCAGTAGGGCATGGCTCGACCTTGGTGGATCAGTAGATGTCGCTTGATCAAGGAAGTAATGTCGTGCATGGCTCGGCCTAGGTGGGTCGGCAGGTAGCGCTCGGTCAAGGAAGAGAGGTCGTGCATGGCTCGACTAAGATCAGCCGGTCGGGCTTGGTTCGACATTGGAGTGGATCGGCATTGGTGGTTCAGCCTCGATGGGATTGGCAATGGAATGGATCGGTCGTATAGGTTCGGTCAAGGAAGTAGGTCGGCGGGATGGTGTGGGTCGGTGATTGAAATGGAAAGGTGGTTGAAGGTGGTTCGGCATGTTTCAGATCACCCTAGGTCGGCATTGCGAGTGGATCGGCATCTCTGGGTCGGTCCAAAGGAGTAGGTCGGCATCATCACAAGATTGGGTCGGCAACATGAGTGGGTCTGCATCGCGAGTGGATCGGCATTATGAGTGGGTCGGCACCGTGAGTGGATCAGCATATATGGGTCGGTGGATGTGGGTGGGCCTGCCTGAGTTCGTCGGTTCGAGTCAACAATTGTGGGCCGAGCTACCTTGGTTATGGACCTGCACAAGGTAACTAGACTATCCTCGTCTATAAATACAGCGTGTGGGGCTTCAGAAAAGGTGATCTTCATTCTGCTTCCCTTCTTCTTCTATACTAAGTCTGCTCTGCCTTTGTTATTCTAAAAACTCTAGATTGTAACTGTAATTGATTCTAATATCAATAAAGAGGAAATTTCTGGAGTGGATGTAGGCCGAAGTCGGCCGAACCACTGTAAATCCTCTGTTCTTACTACTTTCTCTTTAATTTTTACTGATCATCATATTAATACTCTCTACATACAATCCATCTGTGATCTATAATTGTGATTTGGTGCTTTCATCTGGATTTGGGTATTGTGACCAATTTTGGCACTAACACACACACACACACACACACAAATATATATATATATATATATATATATATATATATATATGTATATGTATATATATAAAGTATAAGTGAATATATATTTAAATTCAAAATTATAATAAAAGTTATAATATACATATAAACATTTGGAAAGCATAAAACTATAATAAAGTATAATAGACTTAAAAGTATAGTTTAATTGTAAAATACTTAAAAACTTAATTACTCAAAATATAATAATCTTGTGAATAAAATTAAAAGTTAAAAATCATTTGAATGCTATTTTGAAATATCATTTTGAAAATAATGATTCTTTGTAACCATTTAAAATTAGAGAATCTATTTTAAAACCATTTCAAAAAATGAAGAGAGAAATCAGAGAAGTGATATCAAGGTTTTAACAATAATCTATGACTCTATATCTTATCTAGAAATCTTGAATCATCGATGTTCATGGGTCTTTAATCTCTAACTCTTGAATCTCTATATCGGCCTCTTGAATCTGCTCTTGATACTGTACAGTCTTCTCAACACATGTATAATATTCTACACTATATACTATATATAACTTGATAAAAACATTAATATCTATTTTTTATATAATGTCATATGGTTGTTGTCATCAAAACTAATGTCTAAGGTACTAACAATCCCCCTCTTTTTGATGATGACCACCACGCTTATAAAATATGGTATAACCCCCCTGAGTTAGAAACTCTCCCTTAATCTATGCCTGGATATTTTATATGTTTCTCCCTAATCGTCTCCAAAACAATTTTTAGCCCTAATTCCCCCTAAATAAGGAACTAGAAAATATATAAAAGCGATAATCATGATAAGAGTAAATAAATGATATGTTATTTAAATAAGAAAAGCCACTTTTATTAACCAATCCAATCCAATACATATATTCAATTAAAATTAAACTAAACAAAAGTCTCCTAACCCTGATATAAGTCTATACACGCCAATCCTAATATCAATACAAACCAAATCAATCCTATATATCAAACAATCCAAGAAACAACAATTCAAACAAATCAAACATCCTTATCCTAAACTAAACTAACACGATTTTCTAAAAATTGGGGATTTATGAACAGGGTAGAAAGGATAATGGAGACAAAATTTCCGTTTTTGCTCGACCAAATTTCTGTTCGTGTCAAAACATACTTCTCCAACACACTTGATGTCAACATCATCGACTTCCTCTTGTTCCTCCTTGTCTTCTTCTTCTTTTTCTTCCTCTTTCTCTTCTGTCATTCATAGGATTATGAATAATCAAATTTGCAGCATCATCCTCAGTGACTATTGAATTTGTGGGGGTTATCCAATAGGTATTTCTGACGATTTCTCAGAATTACGCCTTATTTCTCTTGTTCCTTCTGCATTTCCAATTAAATGGCTCCCATTTCAGAAAGCATATTGAGAGTATGATTCCGATCACTCTCAATCTTAATCACTTTGGCTAATGTGTAGTTTTGGAGAGTATGCTTCAGATTCATGCCTTGGACATTTAGAATGGTTAGAATCCATTAACTTTTTTATTTGAGATTTTCAAAAAGAAGAAGACTTTAAAATGGGTTTGATTTTGAAATAAAGTGGTTATATATAGCAGTTTCAAGTTTTGAATTAAGGAGGGAAATTTGAAATCTGAAAATAACTACAGATGTCGACATATCTACTATAATTTATATGCTATTATTTTTGTATTTCTGAGAAAGAACATATTTCTAAATCTCTTCTTAGCTTAATAAATGATGTTTGATTTAATATTTTTGTTAATATATATCAGCTATTTGATTTTCAATATTTATAAATTCAAGCGCGATTATTTCTACATTTACATTATCTCTTAGAAAGTGATATCGTATACCTATATGTTTTGTTCTTGCATGATGAGTTGGATTTTTAGATAAATTAATCGTACTAGTATTGTCGTAGTATATTGGTGATTTAGTAAAATTTGGACGAAATCTTTTAATGTATGTTGCATATAAATAACCTGAGAATATGCTAATGCTGCTGAACTATATTCTACTTCTATTGTAAACAAAAATACAAAATTTTGTTTTTTACTAAACCAGGAAACTGGAGAGTTTCCTAAAAAGTGACAAATTCCAGTGGCACTTTATCAGTCTGATTTGCAACCAACATAATCAGCATCGCTATATGAAATTAAATCAAAAGAAATTTTCTTTTGGATAAAAGAGTCCATAATTTAATGTGTTATTTACGTATTTTAACATTCGTTTTATAGATTTTAGATGAACTTCCTTAGGTTGAAATTGATATCTTACAAAAAGACATGCACTATGCATTATATCAGATCTACTAACAGTTATATAGAGTAGTGAACCAATCATGCCTATATATAACTTTTGATCTACATGTTTTGAATTTTCTTTCTTATTTAGTTTTACATTTGTAGCCTTAGGAGTTGTTTTGCCACTGGTATTTGACATACCAAATTCCTTAACTAAATCTTTAGTGTATGTCTCTTTACTTACGAAAATACCATTATTTAATCATTTTATTTGTAATCATAAAAAGTAATTTGGTTCTCGCATATGACTCGTTTCAAATTCCTCATTCATAATATCTAAAAATAATTTATTTAATTGTTCGTTAGTTGAACCCAAAAAAATATCGTCTACATATATTTGATTAGTTGGATATCATTGTTAGCTCTTTTAATGAATAGAGTACTATCTACTTCACCTAATTTCAAAATTAGATTGTAGTAAATAGAATTTAAGTCTAATATACCATGCTCCAAAAGCCTGTTTTAGACCATATAGAGCTTTCTTTAATTTATAAATATGCTTTGGAAAGTTTTCATCTTTAGATAAAGGGGGTTGTTCTACATAAACACCTTCTTTAATAAAACCATTTAAAAAGCATTGTTAACATCCATTTGAAATAATTTAAAATTATTATGATTTACTAAGGCGAGTAAGATTTTTATTGCTTCTAATCTTGCTACGGGTGCAAAGATTCATCAAATTCTATGCCTTCTTCTTGACAATAAACTTAAGCGTGTACTTTATTTCTTACAGCTTCTCCTTGTTTATTTGTTTCATTACTTTATAGCCATTTAGTTCTTATTACAAATTTATCTTCAATTTGTGGGACTAATCCCCAAACATCATTTCTTGTAAACTAATTAAATTCCTCTTGCAGAGCAAGGATACGTGAATCATTTGATGATGCTTCCTTGGAATTTTTAGGTTTAATAATTGAAATAAAAGCGACATTACTCAGTTTATTTAATCTATTCCTTGTTTTTACAATAGATTCTATATTTCCTAGAATATTTTCTACATGACGATCTTTCAAATATTTTGCTCTCTTATTTGAATGTAAAATTTTGAAATTATTATTATTTTCATCATTAGTTATTTTTATCAACATTTTCTTCTTCATCAATACTAGTATTATTAATTTTAATTTTTTTTATCAAATGAAACATGCAATGTCTCTTCAATAGTATTGGTTCTAGTATTGAAAACTCCATAAGCTTTACTTCTATTGGAATATCCAATAAAAATAATTTTATCTGATTTAGTATCAAATTTACCAAAATTTTCTTTGGTACTCAATATAAAACATTTACTACCAAAAACTCTAAAGTATATACATTAGGCTTTTATTGTAAAATAATTCATGTGGTGTTTCCATAGTCAAAGGTCTTATTAAAATTCTATTTAATATATAACATGCTGCAGTAACTGCTTTAGCCCAAAAGCTTTCAGTTACTCTTGAATTATTTCATTTTTACATTCAAATAATCTATTTTGTTGAGAAGTTCTTGGAAATGAAAATTTATGGGTAATACATTTCTTATTAGAAAAAATTTCAAAATTTTCGCTTTCGAATTCTTCACCATGATCAATTCGAATTGTTTTGGTTTTAATTGATATTTGATTTTGAATTCTTTTAACAAAAATTTTAAACATTTCAAAAGAATCACTTTTAAGTTTTAGGAAAATCATCCATTTGCACCTAGAAAATCATCTATGATTACAAAGACATATCTATTATGATTTATAGGTTGTATTCGCGAAGGATCGAAAAGATCTAAATAAAGAAGTTCATGGGCTTGAGAGGTAAAGAAACATATCTTTTGATTTAAAGGAACTTTTTCTAAGTTTTCCTAATTGGCATGCATCACATAGATTATTAACATCAAAACTCATTTAGGAAGACCTCTAACTAGATCATATTTGGCAATTTTAGATAGGTGTTTGAAATTCAAATCACCAAATCTTTTATTCCAAATCCGAGGGTCACTTAATTCAGCAAAAAGACATAAATTATCATTCTACACTTTCATACTTAATATATAGATATTTCTCTTTCCAATTCCGTCGCAGATGATGTTTGACTCATTATCTTCAATATGACACTTATCTTTTTCAAATTTAATTTTAAAGCTCTTATCACATAATTAACTAATACTCAAGAGTTTATGTTTTAAATTCCTAGCTAACAAAACATTGGTAACAATATGAGCTTTAAATTATCGACATTGCCGATGCCAAATAACATATCCTTTAGAATTGTCTCCAAAGTTGACTAATCCACCATCTTTGTAAATGGCATCGTTCAAGATCTCTAGATTTCCAGTCTTGTGCCTTAAGCATCCATTATACAATATCCATTTATTCCTTTTGATTTGTAAAGTTTGATCAACGGGTGTCTATTCATCAAAAGTCTAATAACACATATGTTCCTGCAATTTATACCCTCTCAAAAGATAAAGTGGCTTTTCATAATGAATGGATGTAAATTTATGAAACAATGTCATGTTGATTTTGCAAATTTCATTCAAAATAGTGTTAAAAATATAATCAATAACTTTTTCCATTAAAAGCTTTTCAAAAACCAAATTACGAATACTTTGAGAACCAATGCTCTGAAATCAAATTTTAATTTGTTGAAGATGGATATTAAGGCTAATTTGACACTAAAGGGGGGTGAATGGTGTTTATTGATTTGTGTGAATCTCTTTAAATTCCTATAAAATTGTAATTAAATAATGTAGAATCAACAATCACAAATGTAAACACAGATAGATGTAAATGCAGTAAAATTAAAAATTAAAGAGTTGGCGAGATCACATCAGGAATTTTTATACTGGTTCGGAGATACCCTACATCCAATCCAGTATAATTTCTTGTATGGATTTCTTTTCAAATAGTAAAGTAAATACAATCTTGATTTCGGAGCTACGTGACACATCCTTTGGATTATCTGAGCTCTAGGCACATTGAATGGATTCGGATGGGAGACCACCCACTTAGACTCAAACGGGACACCAAGCTTACCCACTTGATTCAGACGGGACACAAGCGTAACCACTTGTATTTTAGGGACACCAAGCACAGCCAAGAATATAAGAGTATGATTTGATAGAGTTACAGGCTCAGTTTCCTGATCTAAAGTACAAATGATCCTATAACCTCTTTAACAACACTTTGTTCTTGTTTTGAGTGATAGAGATGAGAGAGATAAGAGAGTAATTTATAAAGAATCAAATCAATAGAGTCTGCATTTGATTCATTTGAGAATGTTTTGAGTAGATTTTCTTTTAGAAACCAAGCGAGTAAAAGAGGAGAGAAAGAATGAGAAATTAGTTCAAAAACTTCATTGGTAAAATATCCTATTAATAGAGAAACAACAGTCATGTCCTGACGAAAAGATACTTCCATTCAAATTTCAATTTTGAAATTCTTGGCCTATATGTCTGCATATGTTATAGGAGTATGTCGACATACCTTTTGTATTTTTGAAAAAAAATTATAATAATTGTTTTGAAGATATTAGGCCTTGTAAAATATTTTGGAACTTTTTACAATCATCTAAACATAGCTTATACATATTTTAATCATGTCAAAACTTAAAAAAAATTATAAAATTATTTTGAAAGTATTTTTAAATATATAAAGGATTTAAATATGAATTTTTTAAAATAATATATATATATATTAGGTATAAGTGAATATGTATTTAAAATCAAATTATAATATACTTATAAAAATTTAAAAAGTATAAAACTAAAACTATAACAATGTATAATAGATTTAAAAGTATATTTAAAATATAAAATACTTAGAAACTTAATTACTCAAAATATAATAATCTTGTAAATAAAATTAAAATTTAGAAATCATTTGAAGGCCATTTTGAAATATCACTTTGAAAGTAGGGATTTTTTAAAATTATTTTTGAAATTCTTAATATTTGAAAACCATTTGAAATCGAAGAATGGATTTTAAAACCCTTTTAAAAAATGAAGAGAGAGATCAAAGAAGTGCTGTAAGGTTTTTACAATAATCCATGGCTCTATAACTTATTTGGATATTTTAAATCTTCAACATTCATGAGTTCAACTCTAACTCTTGAATCTCTATATCAGCCTCTTGAATCTACTTTTGATACTGTACAATCTTCTTAGTCAAGACATGTCTAATATCCTGCATTATATACCATATATAACTTGATAAAAACATTGGTACCTGTATTTTATATGATGCTATATTTTTGTTGTCATCAAAACTAATGCCTAAGGTGCAAACACGTTTCCTAATTTTTCAAGACAGACTAACCTAAGCTCTGATACCAAATATAACAACTCGCACCCCAGTCCACCAAAGTACGGATCGTTGATTTTATATCTTATAAATAAAAAAGAATGCATATCAAAGCTCTAACGAAATAACTTGCAGCGAAATAATAAAATATAATAGATTACATAATTACTGATCAAGATTTGACACTTCAAAGATCAAGTGTCCTTGTCAGCACTGAACACGCCAAGTGCCAGTACCTGACTTTCTAACTACCCTTTGGGTTATAATGAGGAGGAGTTACAATAATGTTCTAGTGATTTTAATTTATCTTATACATAACACTAGAATATGCCAATTTTTCACTATTTCATGTTATGTCCGATTATATAATGATCATTTCAACTTCATATCTGCATGCGAATCGTTCCCACCTACATATATGTATATATATCCCATGGTCCTTTAAGGTGTCTAGATATTATTCCCACTAGTATCTGCCATTCAGTACCTCATAAGGACCCATTGCCTTGCTATATAATGATCACTGTATAACTCGAGGAAAACCTATAGTGCGCTCAGACGACCTTTCCTCCATTAAGCAGTATTCTATTTGGGATTTTTCTACTTTGTCGGCTTCCTATAACGTGGGCTCGGCTCCACTAACCACTCCATCCATATTTTGAAGGAATGTCCTTATGAGTTAAATAGCCTTGCCCTATCAAACAAACTAGCAAACAACTGTGGAAGTGAATAGCTTACTTGAATCGACCCTGGTAGGCGGCATCATCTAGTTAGGTGTAACCTTGTTCTTTCCGTTGACCGAAAGGGACTGAAGACGGTCTCGTGACCTATACAACCCCACCCTAGTTTTGTACCATACACATTGCATAGCATCCAACCCCACCCACCATCCATGTAGACTGCCTAGTGCAATCAAGGCAATACCCCCTTCTAACTAGTTTGAAGCAGACTACTTTGACTGTGCAAGTCCATCCTCGACATCCACCTAACAATCAATGTCCACTATTGTGATTCGGCCTAAGCTAATGAACGTATGGTCGTTTGTGGAGCTTCTTTTTCAAGCACTGTCCTGAGTGTATCCTTTCCTTTATATGCAATCATATACTCTTCACGGCTTCTATGGTTGGATGTATATTTACATTCCAATCTATTTTAATGACTTAGGTCATTTACTCTATTAATTTATACATTAAATTGTAATAATCTACACCCATCAAAAATGCATATTGAGACAACTTATAAACATGTCTTATTTTTTATGTTCTCGTTTTTTTATTCTTTTCTTTCATTACATCTATAATTCTTATAGTTGACCCTAGGTCCCATTTTATTACGCGTTTAACTTACCTTTTCCAATTTCATTTACCGCTTCCTTTATCAATTCCTCAATATCGTTATCTTTTTATTTATTAGTTCCAACTTCAATTTCTATTCCCACTTTATTCTTCACTTCTTTTTCTTGCTTATTTCTATTCCTTTTCCATTTCTTTCTATTTATTTGGTATTTGTTTTTCATTCATACCTTGGTGTTTAAATTTTGGAACTTACTACATTTTAATATATTAGAACTAAATTTCCATTCATTGTATGTTAATATAATAAATTTCATATCTTATCAGAAATGTAAATGCTCATGCGGTGTTTCCAATTTCAAGGAATTGTCTTTTTAATTTATGTTGAAATAGATAGTATAAAATACGAAAATTTTCCTTTATTTTGTACATCTCTTTCCTTTATGTTCATATAAGCATTTCTTGTGATTCCAAGCATTACACTCTCATTTGTTTTGAACTTGATAATATGCGGAAATTTACTTGCAACATTTCGAGTTTCGATATATTAAAATATCATAAAAACCCAGATCTAAATAAGTTCTTATTTCAAATTTATTCATATCATTAAATAAAATCAAGTTCCTAATCATTAACGCATTCATTAAGATTTCATTCACTTCATATCCATCGAACAAAATAAATTTCTAATCATTACGCATTAGTAAATTAATATTTGATGTAAAATAACAATTCTAATTGCTACACAATTCAACATAAGTCTTATATAAAGTCCAACAATTTCATAACAGGAAAGTAATAACTTAGCTGTATAAATTTTCATAGGCAATTATAGCATTTCCAGCCTCTCATATTTATGAATTTATTTGCAGTTCAAATTCAGTTCTAGGCATGTACGAATAGATCTGCAATGATATAATCTAATATTATACAAAAAAACATATAATATTCCCACCCGCCTTCTATTAGCGCTCCCAAATCTCTAGATCTAAACCCCGATATTTTTATTCCCCATTTTGACTCTTTTTTTGGATCCACATTTAACATTTATACACATCTATTAGAATTTGGATTTGAGAAAAGAGATTTAGATTTAATTTATTATATAGAATCAGATTTATAGTTTACCTTTGATGTAGCGCCTAGGTTTAAATCTATTTTCTATTCCCTATCATCTCCTATTCCTTCTCAAAGTGTATATGTGCAATCTAAATATATTTCTTTGTATTTATAATTTTGAAGGAGAATAGAAAATAGCAGAGCTTCTACACTCACTAGAAAATGATGAGTTGGAATTGAAGCCCTAGGTCCTACTTTATAGAGGTTCAAATCAGTGCTAACCGTCAGATTGGACTATGTTAAATCTGGGCCATATGACCAAAAACTATCGCTGCCTAAAATAGATCACTGGTCGGCCCTTGTGGACTCATAGTCAACCATTGGTCGACCGTCCATGGTCGACCTAAGGAAGGTCATGGTCAACCCGTGCTTTATTATTTTGGCAAGTTTAAATCTTCATTGATTCTGATTGATTTTTTAACTTGAATTAACCAATTAATGTTGTCTTATTCCTTAATTGCAATTCTTAATGGCCAAGTAATTATTCTTTTAACGGTGTTTAATTAAATTAGTTAATTTTGAATTATTTCCTTAATTACACACACATACATATATAACTACTCCAAAATTCAAATGTTAATAACTTTTTCGTTTAGACTCCGATCAAAAATGTTTACATATGAAAGTTGATCAAAAAATCACCGTGAATCCAATAATATAATTTTCATAGCCAAATTCTGACATTTGCAAAAGTCCCAGTTTCACTACTTTCTATTTATTAATAAATTTATTTCTAATTAGTTAACATAAAAATGTGGGGTGCTACACGTATACCCTTGGTCCTTATTATATTGACTTACATAGGATATTTAGATTCATTTATCGCTCATACCAAATTATTGTCTAGCTTGAGGTTTTATGCTTTGCTTCTTACTATCTCGGGTACTTTTAAATAAGTATACTGAATAGCTGGTCTTGTTGTGTTGCAGCAGCTGTGTAGTGGATGAGCAGGATGGAGCTTTCTCATATTATATATGGGTATTATGCTTGCTCCACTTTGCAACACTGTGGAGCCTAGACAGTGTTTCCTTTACTGTTATCAAACAACTTGTTTGAGTTTATTTTCATTTTGTATAAACTACATTACTATGTTTTATAGCTCTGTGGATCTGTGCTCAAATATCTGGTTCACTTAGTTATTACCGTCCCTCTTGTTTTATATCTATGGTTTATATTATATTTCACTCCATGCGCTGTAAGATATACAACATGTTCTATGATATTTTATTTCTTTTTCAACCCTTGATGATCGTACTCCATCGATCAGGCACGGCAATAGTGTGCTATGTAATTGTATCGATGCTAACAATGTAGGACGGTCGTCACATTTGGTATCAGAAATAGGTTGCATGATTAACTTGAGTTGGTTCCATGGTCCAGTAGAGATAGGAAAGGAGTTACCGCCCTAGATTGGTTCAGAGAGTGTAAGTGTGTGTATATGTGCATGGTAGTATGTACTTGTTATATATTTTGGTTTTCAAAATTATATAGTGGTAAATATATAGTATATAAGTCGCGTGCACAAACGAGTACCATGGATACATTTTTCTTTTTGAGAGACTGATCATTCATACTGTAGATCATGAATGAACCAGCAAATATGAAACACTGTAAGGAACTCTGTTTTTGGAGTCAAGGAAGGAAAAAGTTCAAGGGTTGCTAACCCTGACTTGCAAGCTATGTTCAATACGATGATAGTGAACATGATGTTGAATGCCTAAACGACCACTCCAAGTGTAGTTATTCATGGTGGTTCTCAGGTGCAAGCGTCAAGGGCTGACTTTGCCAAGCTAAGTAAGGAATATTCTACTTTGGGAGGCAAACCCATTTTTTAGGAAGGCAATCTGCCATCGAAGTGTAAGATTGGCTGGACACCTACAAATGCATCTTCGATGATATGGAAGTTGATGATGCTTTAAAAAAGAGAGATGGCCTCTAGACTACTTCGAGGGCAGGCTATGAACTGGTCGAACTTCATCACTATCTCTACCTCTCAGGATCAACCTACTTGGGACCATTTCAAAACCATCTTTGAGGAAAAGTTCATTCCATCTCCTTAAAAATCGATACTATTCAAGAAATTTATAGATTTAAAGCAGGGAGATATGTTTATTCTTCGAGTATATTGTTGAGTTTGATGCCTTGTTGAAATATGGGATGTCATGGATGCTCCATTGAGAAAGGATGAGAAGTTTCTAATGGGTCTTGATGACTATTTGGGGAAGAAGACAGTGAATCATATCTAGAGCTCTTTGAGAGACTCATTGAGAAAGCTCTTCACCAGAAAAATTAATATCCTAAGTGAAAATCAGCAGTTATAGTTAAAGATGAGCCATAACCGAAACAAGGTGGTGTACGCAAGAAGAAATGGAATGGCAAGAGGAAATAGCTGTAGGGTAAGGGTGGCTAGAAGAAGGATAAGTAGGAGCTTACTTGCGACAATTGTAGGGAGAAGGGTCACCTTATTAAAGACTATAAGGCTGAAGGAAGAAAGTGATATAGCTGTAATAAGGTGAGGCATATCTAAGAGAATTATCCTGAACCAGTTAAATAGAAGCAAATGGTGTGGGCATATGCTTTGGACGTTGTTCTGACTTTGTCGAGTGCTCCCTTGACGAAAGAGAAAGGGGAGGGCAAGGGGAGGGCATTGTTATAGGGTATGCTTTTGATTTATGATATTCTAGACATGTTTTTTGAATACTGGGGCTTCATATTCCTTTATGTCTAGTGATTTGGCAGATAGATTGAGATTAAAACTCGAAATAGTTGACCGACCTTTGATCGTGACTAACCCTGTTGGTGGCTCCACTACCTTAGTATGGCTTGTCGTGGTTTGGTCATATCGAGTCATAGATGCTCTTTTGTTTGTGATTCCATTGTCTTTAATTTTTTTGTGTTTGGGGTTATATTGGGGAAGGACTGGTTGTAGAGTTATGAAGTAGTGATGGATTGGGAGAGGCCTTTGGTGACGATAGGGATGGATGATGGGTATATATTAGAGATAAGCTTCCTACCAGATGATGAGGTGATGGTTAATTATCTTTACTCGCTCGAGATCCTGTATGAAGAGCTCTCATCTCTTTCTACTGCTAGAAAATACTCGGACATATTTAAGAAGGTGACCGGATTACCACCACATAGAGACATTGAGTTTCGTATAGACTTGGTGAAGGATGACATACCGATTGTTATGTCTTTGAGGCGTATGCCACTCAGAGAGAAGAATGAGTTAGAGGTGCAACTAAATGACCTATTGAGGATGTGGTTCATTTATAGGAGTATATCCGAGTGGGGTGCTCCCATAGTATTCGCCACTAAAGAGGATCGTTCTCTGAGGTTGTGTGTAGACTACAATGAGTTGAATAAGATGACGAGGGAGAACAAGTGCCCACTCTCGCATATTAATGACTTGATCGATCAACTCCATGGCACGATGGGATTCTCTCAATTGGATTTAGCAATGAGATTTCACCAGTTGAGAATAGCGAAGGAGAATGTGTCGGTTACTATGTTCAGTAAACCATCTGGCTTCTATGATTGATTGGTTATGTCATTTAGGCTGACTAATGGTCCAACATACTTTGTTGATCTTATGAATCGTATCTTCAGGGATCATTTGAACATGTCTCTGCTTGTGTCCATGCATGATATTTTGGTCTACTCTTGGACAGAAGAAGAATACAAGATGCACTTGTGGATTATGCTTGAAGTGTTAAGGAAGCACAAGTTAAAAGCGAAATTTTCGAAGTGTCGCTTCTGAAGGAGGGAATTGAGATTCTTGGATCATGTCATCCCTGAGCAGGGCATTGCGATAGATCCTATCAAGGTAGCCTCGGTTCAATACTAGAATCAACCCAAGAACACTATAGATGTGAGGAGTTTTCGAGGATTGGCGAGATATTATTGGCATTTTATCAAGGACTTCTCGAAGGTAGCCGCATAGTTGTCCAGTTTGATGAAGAAGAATCGAACTTTTGTTTGGGATTCGAGGTGTGAGCACGTTTTTGTGAGTCTAAAGGAGAGGTTGACGGGTGCACCCGCATTGACCATTCCAAGCGAGAATGAAGTGCTAACAGCATACACAGACGCCTATGGTGCTGAAGTGAATGCGATGTTGATGCAAAGCAGAAATGTTTTCGTCTACACTAGTCGACAACTGAAACCGCACGAGAGGAAGTATTTGACTCATGATGTGGAGTTAGCGGCGATACTATTTGCTTTAAAGGTTTAGAGGCACTACTTGTTAGGAGAAAGGTTCGAGCTGTTCATGGATGATAAATCCTTAAAGTGACTTTTCACCCAGAAGGATCTCAAGCTTCGCCAACAGCGATGGTTGGATTTCTTGGCTACCTATGACTTTGACATTTCGTAGATGCTCGGTACGGAAAATGTAGTCGCCTATGCATTGAGTTGAAGGCATTCCAGTTTAGAGGCAATGTTCCTAGAGTGGAAGCAATTAGAGTATATTATTGTCTATGGCTTCAAGCTTCATTGTGGGTTAAATCCAGAGGCATTGGCAAGCTTGATGATTAGACTAACTTTGATTGAGCGAATTGGTACTAGTCAGAGACGAGATGCTAGACTAGCAGTGACCATAGCAAAATAGAATGAAGAGTAAAGTTTAAAGAGATGAGGCAGTATGGACTAAACCGAGAAGGTTGACTTTGTAAGGATGGGAGGTTTTTAGTCCTCGATGTTGATGGATTATGAGACGAGGTGCTATGAGATTGCCACCATTCTAGGTTGAGTATACATCCCAACTGTAATAAGATGTACCGCGATATGAAGCAAACCAGTTATTGGAATAGGATGAAGAAGGACCTCGTTACATTCATTTTGAATTGCATGAACTTCCAGTTTGTGAAGGTAGAACAAAAGAAGCCAAGTGGATTGTGGTAACGGCTTGAAGTTCTCAAGTGGAAGTGGGAGCAAGTATCGATGGACTTTATTGATGGACTGCTGAGGACTCAAGCAAGGTATGAAAACATTTGGGTCATAGTCGATCGATTGACCAAGAGTAATGCCCGCAAGTCAAGTAGAACGGTAGCCAACTGGCTGAGTTGTATGTGAAATGGATTGTACGATTCATGTTGTGCTGAAGAGCATTGTGAGTGATCGAGACCCTTTATTCACTAATAGGTAATGAAGGAGCTTACAAGAGGCGTTGGAGACCGAACTGCATCTTAGTACAACTTATCATCCACAAACCAATGAGCACACCAACAGAGTGAATCGTATATTGGAGGATCTCTTGTGAACTAACATACTCGATTTCGAAGGCCCGTGGGACAATAAGTTGCATTTAGTGGAGTTTGCATACAACAGTTATAAGCCTAGTATCAGTATAGCACCATACGAAGCAGTGTATGACCGACTGTATAATGCTCGTTTATGTTGGTGTGAAGCATGTGAGAAACTAATACTTGGGCCAAATATGATTAGAGCAACCTCGGAGAAGATTGAGACCATTCGACAATGACTGAAAGCTACTCAAGATGGGCAGCATGGCTACGCTGATAAGTGACGTTGAGATTTGGAGTTCTCTGTCGATGATATGGTGATCGTGAGATTTGTTCATTAAAAAACGTTACTAGATTTGGTAGTAAGGGGAAGTTGGCATCGAGATTCATGGGTCCTTTTCCGATAGTAGAGAGGTTTAGGTACCTAGCATATAGGGTTGACTTACCTTGGAAGATGGCAAGCGAGCACAACGTCTTCCATGTCTCTCACATACAGAAGTTTATGGACGACTCAAGCATGACGATTGCACTAGATCAACTTATTGATATGGAGATTGATCCAAAACCATCGAGACCTCATAGGTTGGTTCGTATTGTCGAACGTGATACAAAACAACTTAAAAGGAAGATGGTGGATTTAATTAAAGTTTAATTCGGCGAAAGTGATGGCGATTGCATGTGGGAAACTAGCGAGACAATGAGTGTTATATATCTCGAGCACTTTGCATGGTAAGGCCTATTGTTTGTCGTATTACTTTCACCTTTGATATCATATTGTATAATTTTGTTTCTTGCATGCTAGGATATGTTCACCTATATTGTTGATTGCATAAGAGCCTACTTTATATGTTTGATGATTGCACATGGTTGTTAGGCATAGAAGGTAACTATGGTTGACAATTCTTTGATTGTTCGAGGAATCTGTGGGCAAAATTCCTTAAGGGGGATAGTATAATGACCTGTATTTTATGTATCAGGGGATCGTAAAATGTTTTTATTTTATTCATATCAGGTCATATGATTCTTAAATTTTGGAAATTGACTCTTAGAGACATTTTCAATGTCAATGATTTTTTTCGAATTCTATATGACCATTTTGACCCTGGAATTATTTTATGGATTATAACTTTTGATAGGATCCAAGATAAGATTTGAAACCACTTTTATTGCTTCAGGATGATGGTTCCCCATTCCATGGACGTCATAACAGAAAAATAAACTTATTGTTTGAAAGTTATGATTGTTTTAAGTTTTGATTGTTGTTGGCCTACATTGGTCTACTACTATACTAAAGCCTACTAATCCATCTTGAAAATTGCGCTAAGAGTGGGCAATTGGGACTGATCTAAGTTATTTTCACCTTTTCCATAATAGTTCTAAACCTCCACTAACATTAATCTCTTAAAAAGTCATCTCTTTTCCTTACTAATCTTAGCTAAATCATCATTTGAAGGGTAGTTAGCATAGAGAAATTGGAGATTATCATTTTTGGACGATTTGCATTCATCTTCTTCCTATCCACTTAAGATTTAGGGATAAAAATAAATATTTTTGTTTAGCGAAAGGTTCATGACCTCTCACTACCTACTGCATTTTTATGTAGTTAAAATTGATGTTTTTAACATGATTTTGATTCTAAAATGTTTATTAAATCTAATCACACTTTTCAACATGTTTATGGCTGAAATTAAGATGTTTTAAAATGGTTTTGCAACACTTTTTATTCATATTACCATATTAGTGGAACATTTAGATTTAGAATTGGAATTGGTTGATTATTATGTATTGGTGGATTATATGTATGGACGGATGTATATGTATGATATATCATGTTTGTATTAGTATGATACGCTTTGATATGATTTGCTAGTGCTTTTAGGTGGTTAGGAAAGAGGTTGTCAAATCGGATAAATCGGAGGCAATGATGGTCGAATTTGGATGAAACTTGGAGGAGGGGCTTTGAATAATGGGAGGAGACTAGGGTTTAAGTCGCATCAGGTTTGGAGCAAAAGAGAGGAGTCGATGCCTTGTGGTTTTGGTTAGTTGTAAACCACTCGGTGGGAGATGATGCTTCAGGACGAGTTAGGATGGAAAAGAAGAAGTCAAATGCCAAAACTTGGTTAAGTATAGGACTTGGTACCGAGAGGTTTTAAGCTGTATTGAGTGCTTTTCTAGGGTAATGGAAGGACCGAGTTCTTGGAAGTTGGAGTATTAGAGGAGTAGGGCTTCGAGTAAGTGTAAGAACCTAATATATGATTAAGTACACTGCTCGGTATTGAGTGGTTTGTATCGGTACCGAATGGTCACTTTTAACCAGATTTGGTTGCAACTTTTCAAGTGTGAAGTGCAGGGTCATTAGGTCATTGCTGGAGCGTTGGTTTGTTCATTATTCGTCATTCGATGGTAATGTGCTAGCATAAGGAAGACTGATGGTTAAGGAAAAAAGCTATATTTGGGTGCTTCGATATGATAACATTAAAATTGCAATGATGGCAACTCGATAGCTGATAGAGTTACGTTCCGAGGATATTGTCTCAATGATTGGGGCCAAAGTGATGATCGAGAAGGGCGGGATCAACGAAGAGAGCTCGTAAATGGAATTATGACCGTATTCCACTATGGATATGAGCATTATGGAATTATGATTGCATTCCATTATGAAGGCACGTGCAAAGGGACCGTAGACACTTAGAAGTTTCCTACATGCTCTTGTAGAACGGATAAGTAGGGACACCCACCTGGATTATGACTGTGTCCAAATTTTCTGACCATTGATTACTCTAGACCTTATGATTGTTGTCCGTTTCCAAGATTTATGAAGTGGTATGGATTGAGCACTGTAGATCCAAGATTTGATTGGATCTCCAGCTAATGATCGTGCCATAAGATCAGTCTTGTGCCCAAGCACATTGAGTGATTGTGAGGATTGTTAGATGGATGATATGTTTTCTTTGATTGCTTCTCCCATAGTCTATCACTCAAGGGCTATCACGTGATAATAGTATTTAGGATGAGGATATCTGGAGACCTGATAATGTACTTAGGACGTAGTATGTTTTGATGATGATAGTGGAGTAGCATATCATAGATGTTGTGTGCTAACTTTTCAGTTCTAGGGTTATGTCGGGTATGAATCGTATGCCCTTTTTCCTTACTATATCGACTTGTATAGTATTTTGAGATTCATCTACCGCTCATACTAGACTTTTGTCTAACTCAAGGTTTTATACTTTTCTTCTTATTATCTCGGGTTCTCTTAAATCAGTAAACTAGATAGCAGGTTTAGTAGGATGTACTAGTTGTGAAGAAAGCGAGCAAGATGGAGCTTTCTCGTAATATATATGGATATTATGCTTACTCTAGTGTGCAACACTGTGAAGCCTAGATAGTATATGCTTTAATATTATGAGACAACTTATTTGAGTTTATTTTCTATTTGTATAAACTCAATTACTATGTTATATAACTTTGTGGATTTATGCTCTAATATCTGGTGCACTTAGTTATTATTATCTCTTCGATTTTATATCTGTGATGCATATTATATTTTATTCCATGCGTTGTAAGATATATGATAAGTTCTGTGATATTTTATTTTTTCTCCAACCTTTGATGATCGTCCGCCATCGCCCCAGACACGACAGCAGTGCACAACAGAGTAATATTAAGCATCGGTGGTGTAGGGCGGTCGTCACAGAAACTATACCTAAGAGGAATAATTTTTTACTTAATGTTAACTTTTGATAATTTAATATATGAACTTTTCCTTTTGTAATGTTTTTAAAATTCAAATGTTAATCAAATTAGATAGCACATTTAACTTAGCAATATTGATTTAAAGTTCAAGAAAATCATATTTGGCGTCTCTCGTAATTAAAATTTAAGCATTATACATATTTGTATAATTTCCTAAGATATCACTTTAGAACTGAATTTGTAACGTCTTCGAGATTTTCGACTTTCGAAAATTGACATTAATACATCCACTGTATCAACTGCCGAGCAATCGAAGGCCGGAAAACTGAATTGTTAGGGTTAAAGAAGAAGAGGTAGAAGAAGAAAGAAAGAAGAAGCAACAGAAACAATATCAGAATCTCACAATCGCAGCGGAACAACATATAATAGATAAATGAATAATCTTTAAATCAAAAGAACTGTACATTTTATACATTACATCATCAGAGCCAACTTACAACACAACACAACTGGACAATTATATGAACTTGTCCTTACAAGTGGATACACAGCGGAAAAGATAATATCATATACAAGTGATATTTTTTGCCATCCAGCTCGCCTCTTGAGCTCCACGGCACCTCCTGAATTCTAGAATATCCTGATAACCTGACTCTAGGTTGTCCGTGTGGAAAATGATGGGCACCCAGAGTTTAGGAAGGGAACAATAAACTCCAGATCAGTCATGAGACTGGTGTGAGAACTTAAAACAGTTTATCTTTAAAAAAACAAACAAAGAAATATTTTAAAATAGATCCGCAATGCTTTTAGAAAATGTAACTAACATATGAGCTCCCGCCACACACACCATGCAAACGCAGAATTGGAGGAGATTTCTCCTTATGATAATCAAACATGCTTGATACGCAAATTTCTTTGATATTATTACTATAAGTGCAAAGTGCAGGAAAACATTTCGAAAGTATAATATAAATCTTAGCCAGCATAGACATTCCGAACTATGCCTACTATAGCTACCATGTTCAATAGCAGGTTACGACCACATTCCATGGCAGGTTATACAACTAAAACCGTACAGGGCTCGTATTGTTTCTTTGGATTTTCCAACGAATGGTTAGGCTAAGGAACTTCCTATTGCCACATGGAAATGCCTCTGGCGGGACGTCCCGAGAACGTAACCGGATCTCTGCCAACACAAGGTCGGGTTACCTCTGCAAAAATAGGTAACTACTGACACGAGTATGTCATCCCCCGGTTGTAAACAACCTTTATCCGAGGATCCTCAATACCAACAACCACAAAGTAATAAATTTGCGGCAACTACATAGGTCAAGTATCTGAGATCCATACCATGATACCACCTCTATCCAGAAGAAAATGAACATACCCTAAGGGGCGCTACCCCCTAAAACCTTGCTGCATTCTTCCTGTTTCGCCCATTCCGGGTGTGAGGTCCGACGAAGTCTCGTCCACAAAGCTACGCTTTTCCCAAAAGTCATGCTTCGATTAACAAATGATCAGCAGCACTTCGTATGCCACATTACCAAATTAGGAATGTATCACTGGTAACCATCAACTACATAACCTCTGAGCTCGTACGTCTCAAAGAAGGGTGTTAAGCTAAGAGAATAAATTCTTCGCCACCAACAGAAATGTATTTGATAGAAACCAGCTTTACATCTCAAATTGTAATGTCAGACACACATCCATACAAGTCCGTTCCGGGATCGAACGGAACAGAAGGCACTTCCAAAGAAGCCCCTGCAATCCGGATATTCACTAATCACGTTCGGACTTCCCATCACAAATGGTGATAAAATCTCTGTATCGGGGATCAGCCGATGCAAAGACATTCGACGGTAATCCTTCCATTTTCGAATATATCCGGTCTTCAACACCGGTCTTCAAATGCTATCCATTACAACGTATCACTATTCGGAATGGGATTTATGACCCAAAGGTCCTCTCCTGGCTAAACTGAATAACGAGCACTTATTTTAAAAGAAGTGTAGCATTAAAATTCAAGCCAATCACAACAAATACTCATTTAAAGGTAAATATTGATAGTCGGTTATTTAACTATCAATAGATATGCACAACATCACCAGATTCCAAATAATTTCTCAAGTTATTTATTTTCCAAAAATATCTTTACAAGATATATTTTTCCACACTTCAACCATTTGAAAACAAATTTCAAATCACTTTTCACCTTTACAACTTTTGAAAACAAATTTCAAATTATTTTCCTTACGCGGAAACACTTTTCACTTTTACAACTTTTGAAAACAAATTTCAAATCATTTTCCTTATGCAGAAACACTTCCAAATATTTATTCATTTTCACTAGAAATCTGCCGAGTTCAAATACTTTAAAATAATCTATAACACTTATCCAAAATATATCGGGAAAACACTTTGAAATAAAACTATTTTTCTTTAAACACTTTACTTAAAATATTAGTTATAACAATATTATACCAATATTACATATAACTTAAGTCCAAACAAATTTTCAAAATAAAATTAGTATATA
Source organism: Allium cepa (assembly GCA_030765085.1). Lineage (NCBI taxonomy): Eukaryota > Viridiplantae > Streptophyta > Magnoliopsida > Asparagales > Amaryllidaceae > Allium > Allium cepa. Next base: position 257,552,326 of record CM060929.1, read on the forward strand.
GAGTATAACTATTTAAATAACTATTTTCTAAAACAATTATTGATTAAAGCTTAGAAATAATCATTTCTATATCAACTTAATAAATCTTTACTCAAAGGATTTGAAACAATTTAACAAGTTAATTTCTCCAAAGTATCCTTTTCAAAACCAATTCTAGAATTGTATACACATATATATGTATATATTTTTCAAAGTTATTCAGAAATTTTGTACGGCTTTCCAGAGAGAATACACTTCCATTTCAAAATGGTTCATTTAAACCAATTAAATTAATAAATCATCTTGATTTATTTTAATTTACATTCCAAATCTGTAAATTCCTTTTCACACTTTAAAAATAAACCAATATTTATTTTTCAAAAAAATTCCCTTTTCTTTACAAATTCCCATTGCGAATTTACATTTCCAAAAATCAACTGATGTACGAATTTTAAATCGATTTCCAAATATCACCTTCAAACAAAATCAAATCCCAAATTTATTTCCAATTTATTTCAAACACAAAATCAAATTCCAATTTGATTTCAAAAATTAATTTTCAAATATCAAATCAATTTCAAATTGATTTTCCAAATTATTTCCAAAACACCTAACCAAAATTCCAAATCGATTCCTAAGATTTATTCTAACTCCAAATTTATTCCCAAATTGATTTCTAAAATTAATTTGAACTCCAAATTAAATTCCAAATTAAATTTCTAAATTTATTTCCTTTTGAAATAAATTTCTTTATCTCTTTCAGTTATTTAAAATATGTATCTTAAATAAATTCTTCAACTATTAAACAAGATTACTTGAAATTCCTTTATTAAAATATTTTTCCCATATTTTTTTTGGAATTTATTCAATAAGTTTTCAAAGATAAAACTTTATCTGTTTAAATTTCCTTCTTTTAAAATTTATCTGATTCCTTTGAGTGAATTTATTATAAATTGTCTACCCAAATTTCAAAATCAAATTTTTTATTTACTTTTGGTATCCTACGATACCAAAAATATATTCGGCTAAATTACAGCCTTCAACGGTTTCAATCACAAATAGTCACACGAATTAAAAATAATCAACGCACAACATACGAAACAAATTAAATATTTGAGGAATTCAGTTGGATCCCTCCAACCTGTTTCCCTACATCCACAGATGTTAGCACAATAATTAAATATCCATTCCACTTTATGGTGGAATATCGCGGTATATGGGATTTATAAAATATTATCCGCTATTATGCAGCGCAATAGGGTCTTATCTACTCCAATAGGCAGGTATATATCTAAATACCAATCAATATATCATATATCATCCGAAAAATCACCAGTCATCATATAATAAATTATTTCTCACTTATATAAAAATATCAATGAGTCAGAAAGAGTGAGTTGTACTCACATTGCTTGTAGTCGCGATTTCAGTGTTTTATTCCGAATAAAATTAAAGAAGCATTTAATTATACCTAAAATTCACACTAGCTCCAATCAAGTCCAATCCAGCTCCATCGCGTATTGTTCACGAATAAGAACCCAACACAAGTCGTTTCGTCGAAAACGGATCTCGTATGAACAAGATATCAATTTTTAAAGGTTGAACGAATTTAATATACAAATATTTACATTTTTATTTTTAAACCTTTAGTCGATCTGGGCCGTTACAGAATTTTTTTAGGAGTGAGAGGTACATTGAGCAACCTTGTGCCTCCAATTTATTTAATCAAATAAAAATTTCTAATTGAGAAACTTTGATGATTTGTTTCAACCAAATATATGTGCACGATTTGTTTCTACTTCCCTATCGCTCAATGATTTAGAGTTGGAACCAATCCGATCTTCTAATTGTCCTAATCTCAAAAGATTTTGGTCAAGTTATTTTCTCTTACAATTCATCTAGTTGGATAAATAAAAAATATGCAATTATTTCTCTTTCATTTACCAAGCCATATCATAAGAAAATTTTATGTTAGATCCATGAGAGTTGTTATTGTATCCAATTGAACATTCAAGATGAACATAATATAATAATTAAACTCTAGTAGTATAACATTTATCAGTGCCATTTATTTCGCATCTGTAATAATTTTCAGTATATATAATTTGTTTTAAGTGTGTCTAATTTTATTTTATTTACCTATAAAAATGATTGGTCAATCTTAGGATCATGCCAATTATTGTTTTAAGTGTATCTAAACTTATTTTCTTTTACCAATCTGTGCAGTGGGACCGAGGAACATGTAACAGTGCTTAGGCCTTGATGTATATAATCAGCATCAGAACACAACTATTGTTAATAATCAAGTGATAATAACAACCTATTCTTATGTTGTAATCCATGGATTGGGTATGATGTTGTGATTGTTGTAAATATAAAGTTAAGCAAGAGAGTTTAATGGCTATTTTTTTGAGCTTTAGGATATGATGCTCACAATTGGATCATGCCAAGACTAATGAGTTTCATATTTTAATTCCTCTTTTTTGTTACATATTTTATGAGTGACATTTATTGGTGATTTTATTGAATTAGTTAATATTTGTTCTTGCTCTATTGAATATCCCTTACAAGCTAAAAGTTAAATAAATTTAAATAAAATTATTGCATGTGACTTTGAAACATGTATATTTGCTTATAAAAGATTGTGCGAATTTATATAATATGGAGAAACATATTGCTATTCATAGGGACACAAGAATAAGCATGCAATTACATTATATTGACAAAGAAACTCATGTTAATTGACTGATATTGTGTACAATTTTTTTACTTCCCATTTCCTTCTTGTTAATCAATTGGTATCATATATAAAATTATGTAACTCCTCATTACCTTCATGTTAGGCCACCGGTATCAGCTATAAAATTAGCATATTAAAGAAGCTGGCTATATAAAGACAAACTCTTGGTGGGACAAAGACATAGGATGCTCAATCAAGCCTAATACTTTTTATGCATTTTCAATATTTTGTGCGCTTTGTAATACTCAAAATGAATCATGTTAAAAATATTGGTATTTCGTGTATTGTATTTGTATTTTTTAATAAAAAAAGATTCGATCCATGTATTTTTTGCACATGAAACTGAGGTACTCTTTGGTTTTGATTTTGGTTTCATGTGAAGCTAGAGGTAAATAATAATAATAATAATAATAACAAGTTTATTCATGGACCTTCTATTGCTTCTATTGTCACGTGACAACAGAAGCAAATAGAAAACGAGTATTTGATGATGAATGTACATTTGCTTCTATTGTCATTTAAAAACCGAAGCAAAGGAGGGCCATTTGCTTTGGTTGTTATGAATCAACTGAAGAAAAATCCTTAAACAATTTCTTCATTTGTTTAATGAAATGACCCCGGCTGCGTTGGTTCGACAACCGAAGCAACATGTTTTAGCCCGTTGCTTCATTTTCATTTTCTTCAATTCTTGAATCAAAGCAACATAGGGTAAACAACCAATGCATTGTAGAGTTAACATAAACTAGAGTGTAGTAAAATTAGATAGAAAAAAATAGTGGGTATCAAGGACAAGCCGTATTCACGCTCCATATGAAAAGTAGAACACATATCAAATATTTTTATAATAATATATAATTTAACGATTAAAGGCCTATGCATGAAATATGGTTGCGGTATGGATGTAGGGTTACATTACCTAAGATTATCCGACCTTTGCTAAAAATTCTTTAGTGTCGTTATGCATTAACCCATCAAGTAATGCTTTTTTCCCCTCATCTAAAAGACCTCGCTACAAAGTATGGATATAAGTATTTAACCTCATTTATAATGAGTTAGGGGTAAAATTGTCCTCATATAAATACTTCACTTGAAAACCAAAAGAAAATTGCCATATACCAGTTTATTATTGATTGAACCACATGTCATTGAACTAATAAATTTTTAAAAAATTGCCATTCATTTTCTATTTGGGGTACGTTTTTGATCAATAACAAGTGTTGTACTTCATTTCTAATGTAAAACTGTAAATACATAATTTTTATAATTTTATTCTTGAATTATAACTATTTCTTTCCTCTATTATTTTGTTAACTGTTCACTCATTCTTTTGATGAAAACAAAAGAGGGTAAGAGGTTAAGATTTGGTGGTAGCAATTTTTTTTGACAATATTTATGATGTGTTTATTTTTTCTCTGATGTAATTTTTAATCCTTTTTTTTCCTTTCTCCTTTTCTTTTTATCTCTTTGATTTAACCCCTAATCATCTCACGTTTCTAAAGTATTCTAGGAAACGAAATATTTGTGTAGGATGGCATCTGTGTAAAGGAAGTATGTGTGTATGGGGAGCATTTGTATAAGGGGAGCTTAATTAGAATTCATCATCTTCACACATCATTTTCACAAATGACAAACATATTTGTATTTTATTTGTAAATCTTAATATATATTTATTATCATAATAAAGAAGAGATTGTGGATTAGTACAATCGATGATTACTGTTTAATGTTAATAAACATATATTTTATTTAATGTGTTTGTCTAGTATTGTATATTTACAGGGTTTTTTAAAAGAAACTGGCTGTAATAAAGTTTATTTTAAGTTTAATAAAATCTTGTATATAAAAAGAAAGGGAAACAAATAAAGATCCGGATTAAAAGGAAATGTATCAATTTTTGGGTAAAGATCAGTCTACGTATTCATACTTGGAAGCATTCACTCAGCTAGATTTTCACATATAATCAAATAAAAGGAAAAGGGAATTTCTTATATCATTTATATGATGTAATCAAGATAAATAGTTAGAAAATAAAAATCATTGATGGAAGAATCAATCAAATATGACCGTGTCGCCTATTCGGGGATAGTTTGGAAAAAATCAAAAAGAAAACCACTACATAATCATTCAGATAAAAGTGACATCATTTCTTTCCATAAAATGGTTGCCTATACTACTAGGACAATAGGAAATATTAGTGCTACATATCATGGATTTCTCATTACAAAAAATATATCGATTCCAAAAACAAAAGGAGCTTCCAAACAACAAAATACAGAAACTCCCACTGTACATTTATATATTGGTACCTCCTAGAAAGGTAATCAAAATATATATCACAACTAAAAATAACTTCAAATTAAAATACTCAATCTCCAGTCAGGGACATTGAATCCTAGACACAAGCTAGACCATCATCACCACGCTAATCATCGCTTGTTTGTGTATTATCCGTGAGGGATCTTATATAGACCACCCTAAATGAGTTTGGGACAGATCAGTATTGATTAGCCAATTTAACAGATCAGTATTGATTAGCCAATTTATATTCTAAGCATAAGTTTCATAAACTTGAAAAATATTCATACAGATTGGCAACACATAATATCGAATACCTATTCCATTATATGAAGAACAATTATTGTTTTAAGAAATACCAACTTCATGAGAAAGGAATTTTTTATAAAGATTATTGGTTGTAAAAGGGATTTAGATACGGTCCAAAGGTAAAACTGATTATAAAGGATGAAATGAAATTGATAAAGCCTGGAAAGACACAACTAATTAGAATATCTAATAAGAACTCTCATACATTAAAGAGAGATTATAATTTTCCTATCGATGTCGAGAAAAGAACAATAAGACATTAAGAGTATTAAATCTATAATATGGCATGATGCCCAAATATGAAATTAGTTCCAAGTAAATTATTCGATAGTTGTATCTGGAGGTATATGATCCATCGGCAGCAAAAGTGTCTTCGAGAAGAAGATGAATGCAGTTGGAATATGGTGAGCTACATTGGTAGAAAAATATCATAAATTTAAATTGTTGAAATTAAAGTAATAGATTTGTCATTCAACATACTTAAATTAATTCGGGTTTTACTCACAAAATTATCGCTTGATATGATTTTGAGTTTTTTTTTTTTTGTGTGTGTGTGTGTGTTGAAATAAAAATTCAAAATAATGATTTAGAATAATTTGTTTGCATTTAATAACCAAAGCATCTCGAAATCAGTGGGAGCGAGTTTGAGTTTGTGGGATGGTAGGATCCAAGAACTGATATAAAAGTATCATTCAACAAGAATCAGACCTTGGGAAAAAAAATTGTTATAAAAATCAAACATTTTGAATTTCAAGTACATGTCTATAAGAAATCACTATAAAGGTACAAAAGTATTTCAAAACCATAAGTGAATCACAAATAAATGATTGTCAACAATGTACAGTGTTTAAATCATTTTAGTTTGGTTGTTTTATTCTCGATATTGGATTTGGAAATTGATATATTTTATAATCAGCATAGAAGGATGTTGGGATTATCCCAAAATGATACATATAGGCACCATGTCAAAATGTCTAATGTGCGGTATGTAAGATGAATTTCTTACGCGTTGGTAGTAGAATTTATTGTACATATTGTATTATGTATAATATCACATTTTGCATATATGACTGTTACATATGGAAAGTATTAAATACAAATTAAGATCACTAAATGAGAGTCTTGAGTGTTCTTGGGTATTATGAAACACTGGAGAAATTTTTAACGAAACAATGAACTCCTTATAAAGAACTGCATGGACTCAAACTTCATAAGTGATATGGATTAGGGTATGTTAATCCTAATTTCATGTTCAACCTTAAGTTAAAGGCTTTAGGTTCTAAATGTTCTAAACAATAAGTGGTGATCGATTTCACCAAAAACTAAGTACGTCACCTTGAATAGTGTTGGGATAAAAGAAGTGCAAAAATGCACAAAATTTTAACTATGCTAAGGGTGAATTCAAATGCTAAAAATTCCATGATTGTGATACAATTCGTAAAAGAACCTAAAGCTCGCTAGATGTTGAAATACTCTGGAATGTTCTATATGATAAAGACAATATATCAACATCAGAGAAAGTTAATTAATAGAGTTGATAACTAAAACAATGTAGCATACCCATTTATTAAGGGACTAACCCGATTAGTTTTGAGAAAACCGATCAAAGTGTTAGAATAAGATTCCATACCCAAATGCAAATTGAAGATTGATATAGTTAGTAATATTCCCTGGCTAGGGGCAATTATGTAATTTGTTGCACATATCTAATTAGATAACCAATGTTGTTCATAATAAAGGTTTTTTATTTCTAAAACATTCTTTGTTATATTATGATATAATTAATTAAGTAATTAATTTAAAGCATATTAATTATAAAATCTTTCAATGATATGTTATGTGATAATATGTTATAATCATAATAAATTATCAAATTAAAAAATATATTATTTTAAATATTCTTCGTCAAGACGTTTCAGGAAAGGACATCGATTCATCCATTGAGACTGGAGTATGTAATGCTCTCTAAAAATTGAGTAGCGTATTAGAAATTATTATTAGGGGCCGTCAAGGGATTACGTAGTGATGGTTATTAACTATGAAGTGAATCACACAAGAGCATTCTACTAGTTAATAAACTAAGATCAAATGGAGAATCTCAAAGTGGTGATGTTACATAGTTCCCTTGACTAGAGAATACAATGGAACTTCAGTGTCCACACTCTGCTTTTATTATAGTTAATAATGGCATCACGATCTATCGAGCAATTATAGTTGCGTCTGAGTTGAAGCATTGGAAGTGAAATACTATTGAATAAAGAATGTCTCCTTATAAGGGTTTAGTATTAGTATCGCATCAACTGTGGTCAACTCAAAGATAAAGTCTCTGGGCAAAGTGATATGGTAAATAATAATTGTTATTATTGAACTAAGAATTTTGTATTTGAACTAATCAATTGGAATGTGGATGATATTAGAATTTTGACAAAAAACAAATTACATAAGTCCTAAAGTGAAAAAGTTTTGATAAAGAAAAAAAATAGTGTAAATAACCGTTACCACGGGTACCCCTTATAATTGTAAAACTAGATTTTTATTGAAAAGATGTGCAGGTAATAAATTTAGCCAAAATGTCACACCGCTAGCTAAGGTGATGTATGAACATTAATATTCGAATTGTTCGATATTAAACGTTGTTTAAATCTACAATTTTGAGTCGCATAACTGCAATAACAAATACTCCAAAAAGCCACGCTATTTAATTATTTAATAATTATTATAAATTAACTAATATTTACGAAATATTAATTATTACATTATATTTGATTTAATGTTTGAATGACGTTGGTATTTAATTAAAAGCGTATAGTTAAAAGTTATGTATGCGTATATCGGTATATGATATTGATAAAATATTTAAATTTGGTCTAACGAAACTAATTACCAGATAGTTTTCGAAATTTTGAAAGCCTTCATAGGCCTGTTCTTAAACAGATAGTTTACGAAATTTATTTTCTCCTGCTCTCGTATCTCTCCCCTCTGGCCGAAAATTCCATGGCTTCATGGAAGAAAAAATTCCTAAAACAAAAGCAAAACAAATAAAATAAAATGAATACAAATATGTGCTTCAGATCGTTGTATTTTCTAGAGGCGATTCAATTGAATCTAGGAGTTTTCATATATTTAAGCTGCAAATCATAAGCAATTCCTTTTGGCAAGTTTTCAACCTCAGTTTTTTATATACGTCATTATGTTAACGTAGATTAGATTCCATGTACTTTATAACAAATATATATTTGCTTATATTGTTAGATATAGTATATATATATCTATTCATATTCAAATTGATTTGAAAAAAAAACATTACAATGTTACTATAATACGTATATGTATCTTAATTATTATAGTTTATTTAAGTGGATAGTTATTTTGATTTTACATAATTTTATTACATAATATAATTTAATAGCGCATGCGCGCACTATATATGTATATATGTATATATATATATATATCAAACATGTTTTAAATAGCTTAATATTGCTTTGTATATTTACCTTGCCCATGGAGTAAAATAATTTTGAATTTTGTTTTGGTCTAGCATGTATATACATTTAATACATGTTAATGTGTGTTTTATTTTACAATAATGTTGCCTAGTTTATAAATAATATACATGTGTGTATGTATATTAAAAATACAATTCTATTTGAAATACACATATATTTTATAATGTCTAATTTAAAATTTAAAATTTAAAATTGATATGTTATTTGAAATTATAAATCTAATTTTACTTTTCAAAATCAAAACTAGATTCTTAAGGTATTGCCTTAATTTTAAAATATATGTAATTAGTCAAAATTGGTTTTAAAATATATTTATTATTTTTATTATCATTAAAATTGAAAATTGATTTATAATTTTGTGTCTATGTATATTTTATAATTTTGAATAATAACTAAGGACAATAGAGGCAAATATAAAGTGAAATTTGTCCATTGAGGTATAAATTCCAGCGCCTATCAATGTTCGAATTAACTATGTACACTGTCTATATGCTGCACGTGCACTATACACATGCAAGTGTATTTGATACACTTATAATATCATAATCTAGTTTAAAATTAAATAAGTTATTTTTGAACAAATTAATTAAAATATAAGAAATTGTTTAAAAAAGTAGTGAGTGTAACTCCTAAAACAGTCTTAACATTTATGTCGTGTCAATTTGCCTCACATAAATAATATCTTGACTCTTCACTTACTAAGATAATAATATTAAACAAGTAGCTATTACTAACATATACACACAATGGTATTTGATATACTCTACTTTACATAAATCTCAAATTGCTTAAAATATAAATTAATAAATATTCTTCCAAACAGATTAAATGAAATAAGGTTTTATTTAAAACAATATTAGATTGGATCTATTGAACTCTTTAGACTTCATAGGCCTAGCAGATCTAAATAGGAAAAAAATTGAATCTACCTATTTCACCTACATTCGGTTGACCTGGTTTATTTAAAAGCATGATATAATTAGTGAAATTCGAAATTATCTTTCATTTCCTCAAGACTTAGCTATCATTGTGAAGATCATAGCACATTTGTTTCAGGTCATAGATTTGTATGAAGCCATCAAGACACGAGAACTTGTGGTAAGAATCTCTATAATTTTTCTAACTACAAACCGCCGTGAATTTCTTGGGTTCTTCTTCCTAAAGGTTTTGATTTAGCTTTTAGGGAAGTAAAGTGTACTTGGATTGTGTAAATGGACAGCTGTCTAATTATATTTTAATTAATTTTTTTGAAATTTGGTACTTAATAAAGAGTGATAACGTGCTAGTATCATATGCCTTAGGTTTTATATACACACTGTAAGTCTAAATATGTCTGAGGTTGAAATCATGCTATGCAAGATTCGAACTTTTGATCTTAGGACCTATTCCGAGGTCCTTATTGTTGGGACGTGGTATTAGACAACTTAATTTTATCCTGTTACATGATTATATTGTCTATCACTTTGTTAGATGTCACATACACGTGTTTTTTGAGTTTGTTGTATTTGTTTCTCCTACACTTGTTTGGACCTCTAGCATTGTAATTTTATACATTTATTTAAAGTAAATAAAGTACCTTCTTTAAAAAAAATGAATAAAGTGAACTATGGTTTTTCTTTATCTAATCAATGCCATCAAATGTGTATTAGTAAATTGAAAGGGAGTTGTTATGGTTAGATCTAACTGAATGTTATATTTATTACGGTGACAATGGTTCAATCGAACCATTTAATGTATTAATCCATGTATATGGTCTTTTATATCAACAATGCCTTCATATTTATACTCATTATATTGCCTCTAAAGATTAAATTGACAAAAAAAAGGTACCAATATAATGAAATTAAAATGCACGCAAGAATGTTAAAATGAAGAACATAAGGCCAAAGGCATAACAAAACAAAAACCAATGGATTTTCTCCCTTTTTTATTTTTGGATGTGAGATCTATTTATTTGATTCAATCTTTGAATAGTTATATCAATTTCATATGGTTTAAGTTCGAATTTGGTTTTCAGTATTAAAGAGATTGGCCATGCCAAACAATATTAGAGTTTTAGCTTTGAATTGGATTGTGATCTGCATGGTCATTTAGAGTTTCAGGGTTTGACTTAGGGGTTGTTAAATATGCAATTAAAGATTAGAAGTTGGATTTTATTTGCAATACTCTTTCAACACAATCAACTATATTTCACATTACCAATGGATTAGTCACATTTATCGATGCATTACTCTATTCAGATGTCGTGCTAAAAAGGGTTGGAATTAATGGGTTAAAATGTTTCTAACTAATTTAAAAAAAACATTTAGAAAGAAATGATGAATAATTTATTATAAAAAATATCCAATAGGATTATATATTCATTTATTAGTGTTTCTTTAAATAAAATTAATGGGAGTGGCCATTGAAACACCAAAACTATACACGATAAGAATTGATCACTGGGTCATTTTGTCTTTGCAGGGGAAGTAGAATTCAAAACGATATCTAATCATCAATGTCACTTGTGTCCTATTTTATCTCATGTGTCAAAATAGAATTTCCAAAATTGAATACTACCCTCCTATTCGGTCATATAATGCCCACACCCCCACTTATGCAACAACCTTTTGGGCACCACATAGTGCTTTTGTAGCTTGGCCCACAATTCTTCAATGCACTTTCAGTGCATTTTTGTTGCAGTCTATAGGATATATTAGCCAACAACTTATTGGCATGGGCTAATCTATTAGCCAAGTAGAAAACCTAGTATATTTTTTTATTTGCTCATGCTTACCTCTTTTGATGGTCATGTATATGATGATCATGTACTTGTATATCATAAAACCCATCATATATCTCTATGGGTTTTGGTTAATATCATATTAAAATTTATGTACTCTCTTTTCATTTATTAGAGTATCATTCCTTTAGAAATAATAATAATAATAATAATAATAATAATTTACCATTTATTATCGCTTCCGAATAACACTGTCTAATGTTAAAAAAAATTTACTTTATAGCTTTCTAGAATCTTATGCATATGTCTCACATTGTCTTTTGAGTTTTTCAATTCTAGCTGTTGATGTGGACAGTACGAACTCATTTGTAGGAGGAGATGAGCATTGATTTGCTGTTGTGCCTTCAGTAGCCTCTTTCGACTTCCATGACAGTTGATGAAGTCTTTCTCTCATTGATGCCTCGTATCTTTTGTAGCATTGGGCTTATGTTGCAACTAATTTCTATATGTTTTCCTATTTGTTTTTTTCTTCATCTTTTTAATGCAATTTAGTTTTTTCCTAATTTTTTTAGGAGGTTATTTTCTTTATAAAGAAAGTGTATGATTCAACGGGAAAGTGTCACATACGAGGCTTGTTGGTAGCTTATAAATTAAAATTACATGAGTGATATCCTTTAAAAGGAGGATCACTTATTTATTTCAAAAGAAAAACCTTTCTAGAATCTTACGATGATTAGAATATGAAATAAAAGGAAAGAAATCCAAGAGGTTATAGGATCGATTTCACCCTAGAGGGGGTGAATAGGGTGATACTATCAATTATAAAAAATTATTGTGGAAGCTTATATAATTATTTCAACACAGATATATCAAAATAATAACAGCATAGAGAATAGCAGAATAAATGCAGAAATGGAACGATACAGAATTTACCCAGCTTCGGCAGAAACCTGCCTACGTGCTGCTCCTAAGGTTTCTACTAGAAATTAAGCAGTCGCATGCTTACACACGTAAACTCGCTACAACCGCTATTGACTAACCTAACTCTACGCTCAAAACCCTACCACAACTCAGCTACTGAGTTGCAAAGTCTCAAACTACACCACGTAGTTTATACCCTAGTCACATGACTAGAAATTACAACGGTTTAACAGAAGAATTTAAAACAAATTTAAATAAAACCCTAATTTAAATAGTTAAGCTCAAATTAAAACAATAGAAAGGCTGGCCTCCTTTTTCTTTTATATCTTTATTCCCCTTTGCCCTGTGAAATGACGGCCTCATTCTTTCCTCTTCGTTCTGTAATTAGGGCTTTGAATATAGTCGAAGACGTCGACTTTAATTAGATCGATCGTATGATTTATTTCGATTTCCTTGCTCTGTCGATTGATCGTCTCTTGAGATACTTTCGGCTGCTTCTATTTGATTGAGTTCAACTTTGATTCCGGTATGTAATTTATGCCATTTGCTCTCTGTTTGAATACTTGAACTCGATGATCAAAACTGCCAACGATGTTAATGTTTATATAGGGTTTGAATTCTTTGATTTTCGTTCGTTTGATAATTTGCTTGAATTCTTCTCTGTCATTTGATTTAAGTTGAATGTTTTTGATTCTTTCAGACTTGTTCAAATTCGTGACTTTTGTTGCTTGATTACTTGATACCCAGGGTGTTAATTTCTAACTTGGTTCGATTTCGTTCATTGTTGCCTCGGTCATCATAGTTTCGAATTTGAATTGTTTGATTACGTTCTTATTGACTTCGGCTTGTGATATTGTTTATGTGATGATTTCTAACCTTCGTGGTTGAACTTGCTACTGTTGGTTTCTGACTTGTTCCAATTTTTGTTTTCCGCTTCAACTGATTTTTCAACATCACCTGACTTCGGCTTATACATTGTTTACTTGCGTCCTTGATATCTGATGCATTGTGGTATTGTGCATTTCATCTTGTAACTGTGTCACAGTGATGCATCAAGTTGTTGTGTTTGAAACTCGAACTCTGTTGATCTGGTCATGTGCATTTATCTTTATGTTATGTTATTTATGTTAGAACTGATCATGTTGCACTTTCTCTATAGCATATTTGGATGTCTTTATTGTCGACTGATGCATTTGCTCCATGTATTCATGTATTCTGTTTAGCTTGTCACTGTGTTGCACTTGTTTTGGTTGCTGCAGGCTTCTCTTGTATGATTTACTTGATCTATACATTCAAGTCTGCATTGTGCACATTGTTGCCTTGGTCCAGTCTTGTGTTTTGTGTAGACTGGTACTCCTTTCTAGTTTGCATTGTGTTGTAGCCGCTGTCCATTTTGGTTTTGCTAGCTGTACTTGTATTCACTTGAGCATGAGTTCATTGTGTAGCCAGGTTGACTTTTGCAGTTTACTGATCTTGCATCATGTGTATACATACATTCATGTATGTATATATGTGTATGTTAGCTTGTGATTTGACGTGATATACCGGAATTTTAGACAATACCAATTTAATAATCTTTATATAAAATTAAATTGATATTGACAATATGGATTAATAAAATATGTTTTGGTTTAATAATCAGGTTTAATAAATATTTAATTTGTGATTGTCTTTTTAAAATGTTAAAATAAATGTTTAAATTATAATGTATATATATATTTGTAAATATATTATAGTTTATCTTTGTTTGGAATTTAACTTACATGAAAATAAATAAATGAAGTTTTGTTTTTAGGTTCTAATGAAATTTCTAGTAATTAGGAAATTATGTTTTAAATTAATATTAAGCTTATAAAATCTATTTAAATTAGTGATTATATGGTTTGATAATATTTAAAATAAGTATTAAATTGTTTAAAATTTGTCTTAGATTAATTTTTGTTTTAAATTTAAATAAAGGTTGATTTTATTTCTTTTTAAATATTATTTGAGTAATATGATTTAGAAATATTTTATATAAGTTTAAAATATAAATAGCATCTGATTTAAATTCATTTAAATATAAAAGTGATTTATAATTTCTTTATAAATCATATAAAATTGTTATTTTAAACCCTATTAATAAATATAATATTTTTCATAAATATAAAAGGAATTAAAATAAGGAAATAGTATTATCATTTTAATTTGATTCTTTAAAATATTTGTGTAAGTTTTAATTTATAAATTGTTTGATTTACATTTTCTAAAAATAAGAAAATCATACAAACATAAAATAAATTAAGGAAAACTCTTTTCAAACATTTAAAAATATAACTTAAATTAATAAAGACAAGTGTTAACTTTTTAAGTAATTAAACTACATGTGTAAATGTAAGAACTAAATTTCATGACAAGTGTCATTGTCTTATTTTATCTTTTTCTTTATTTTGAATTAAGATAAATTTCAGCCTTATAAACCATGTTTTTCCCTTTACTCTCATTATCCAATCTTTTATTCTAAGCTGAGAAAAGCTTAAGCAAAATCTGAAACAAGAAAATCTGTAATTCATTCTTCAAGTAAAACAGAAATTACCAAACAAAATCTGAAACCCCTCAAACATAAAATCTGTAATTCACTCCCCAAACAAAAATTACAAATCTGGAAATCATCAACATGCTGGAAGCCTGCATGCATTTTTCTTTTAACCTGAAGATTCTTTGCATTTTCATCTCTGGAATTTCACCTGCAAAGCATAATGAATTTCAGCATTTTTATCATGGCCTGCATGCATATAAAATGGGTCAGAGTTTTAAAATTTGCAAGCCTGCATTTATGAATGATAACGGAAAAGGGCTCTGTTCTTCAAGTTTCTGGTGAGTAACTTCTAAATTTTCTTTAACAAATCTGGTTGCATGTTTTTATCTTTGGAATGAATTGATATGCATGATAAGATTTGCAGCAATTTGTTTGTATATGAATTTCTGGAAATTACTTTATAATTATATAAGTATGTATGCTTTGGTTTGTATCAGTAATTGCTGATGTACCTGACTTAGGCATTTGAATTCAAACTTTTAGTAGTTTCATAACCTAACCATTATTGAGAAATGGATTACAAACAAATGTGTTTGTTAAAGATAAACTGAAGCACATGAATTTAAAATAAGGTGAATTGAAAACATGAACTTCTCTGTAATCAAAATGTCTTGAAACATGATTTTTAGATCAGGAGACATAATATTTAGTTGTAATTTGGGGGAAATATTGCTGTGACAGGCTAAAAGATGATTTTGGAAAATTTTAAGGATTTGAAACATTTGGGGTCTGAAGTTTCTTATGAATAGATATGAAGGATCAGGAACATCATATAAATCATCAAATTTGTGAATTGATTATCGGGTTAAAAGCAGTAAGGATTTTGGTTCAGTAGCCCTAATATTTGAACCTGTAGATAATAGAATTGTTCTCACTCAATATTTGATCGAGTGTTAAGTGTTTTGGAAGGTTGGGAGTTGGGTCCAAGTGGAGATAGTAGCCGGAGTTTCAGCTAGAATGATGGTCGGAGGGAGGAGAATTTGTTGTGACAGGTTTGAGGAGTTCTGGGTATAGTGTGTTTCAGGTTTTAAAAATAAATAAATAAGAAAACTGCTCTGTTTGAATTTGGGAATTGGGAGTTCTCTGATGCTTAGGTGTTCAAATGGATTCAAGGGTGGATGGTGGATGGAATGATCATCACTGATGATCAGAAAGTTGTCCATGGTTATGTGCATGTGCACAGTGACCATAGGAATGAGTTTAGTTTCTGTAATATAGTGAAGAGGTGGTGCTCGGGTAATTTCAAATTCTTCCCGAAGTAGGAGTAAAGATGACTCGAAGTATTTTAGCTTTTGACTCGGGTAGTTTGGTTACAGAGTTTTGTTTCTGTAGCCTGAAGAGTTTCAAGTTTTTTTTCTGAATTTTAAAACTAAATTTTAAAATAGTAAGGCAAGTTTAAATTCAAACTTTAAGTAAGATTAAACTATGAATTCAAATAGGTTTGAATTCCAGATATTTGAATAAATTTGCAGTAATAATATAAAGTATTTAATTAAATAATAAAACCTACACAGTTTTTATAAAGTGATTATATATCTGAAAATAAGTTTTTAAAATAAGATTTAAATTCTAAGTTAAATCTGAATTTAGAATCCTGGATTCAAATTTGAATTTGAGTCTGAAAGTTTCAAAAAGAAAATAGGTTGACAAATTCAAATGTTATAATTTAGTTTGAATATTTTAGTATGCATAACATATGTTTTTATAAATCTGAAATGAAATTTAAAACAGGATTTTAAATTTAAATTTTTGAACCTGAATCTGAAAACATAATTTGAATTCTGGATTGAAATAAGATTTTAATTTGAATGTTTAAAATCACTTGAATATTTAAAGTATAATTTAAATTTTATTTAAATTGATTATGGGTTAAACTATTTATAAAATCCCTTAAGTACTTCTTTAATATGAAATAAAAAGTGTTTAATAATTGAATCTGGTTTAAATTTGATTTCATTTTAATTTAAAATGGAATTTAGAAAAATTTAAAAGCAATTTGTTTTTAAATTTCTTTGATAATGATAATTGAATCATTAATGAAATTAATGATTATTATTAAGTTGATTTGAACTTAGGGATTTATTGATTAATCTAGGTAATTAAGTTTTGTAATTATTTAATTTAATTAATTAATAATTAGGTTAGTTAAATAAATAATTAAGGATTTATTTAATTAATTAAAAATTTTAAGTTAATTAAATTTGATTAAAGTGTGATTTAGAAATTAATTTAAATAAGATTTGATTGATGAATTGAATTTATTAATCAAGTAATTAATAACCAATTAAATTTTTAATTATCACTTGATTAATTTAATAATTAGAAATTAATTAATGAGTTTTATAAATAAATAATTAATATTGATTAATTCAGTTAATTACTTTGGAAAAGTAATTAAAGATTCGTTATTGGTTAATGAAGGTCGTTAACTTAGTATTATTTTATAATTAATTAGTTAAAGATAAACATTTGAGAATTATTTAAGTATAATTACTTAATGAAAGTAATTAAGAAAATTAATTACTGAATTGTAATTAATTAAGTTGTTGATTAATTAAGTTAATTAATTAAGTTTAATTAATTTAATTTAATCACTGGTTGATTTGAGAAGTAATTACAAATGTAATTAAAAATGGAAAATTACTTAGTGAAGTAATTAAGGAAATAAATTACTGGATGTAATTTAATGGAGGAGTTTTGGAAATTAATTACTTTGTGTAATTAATATGTAATTTATATGTTGTATAATTACTTAAGTAAGTAATTAATAATTAATCTCAGTGTAATTAATTTAGGTTTAGATAATTGAGTTATTTGAAAATGATTAAAAGATGTAATTAATTTAATGTAATTAATTACTTGATCAAGAATGATTAATCAATAGAGATAAATGATAATTAATTTAATGAAGTTATTTAAAATAAAATAATTTGAGATCATTAATTTATATAATTAATGATATAATTAAGGATTGATTAATTAAGAACAATTAATCAATGAAGGTATTAGTTAATGTAATTAATTATGGATTAATTAATGAACTAATTACAAGTTAATTACTTGTTTGGTTTGGAATAACTTATTTGTGAAATTAATTAGAGGTTAATTACTTGAATGTAATTAAAGGATAATTAATCAAGATGATTAATTAGGGTAATTTAATTAAGAATAATTAATTGATTGATTTATAATTAATTAAGGAATATGTAAGAAAGATTTATATGGATGAGTAATTAATTTAATTCATTTTAAATTAATTAAGGAAGATGTAATTAATTTAATTCATTTTAAATTAATTATAGAATGGTGATTTAATAAGTCATTGCTTATGAATGATGATTGATATTTATTACCCTGAATGATTGAGATCTCGGTTATGAGATAAATGATGTTGTGTGATTTGGATGCTATGGATGCATTGAGTTGATAATATGAACTATCTGTTTAAGTTGATAATATAGATTATCCGATGTGATGATAATATTGATTATCTACTATGATGTTGTGATAATTATCTATCTATGTGTATATAGATAATGTTGAATTAAATTGTTTTAAACTTTAAAACAACTTGGACCTAAAAGACACGCTTTGGATTTCGATGAGACCGGGATCGGGTTTCCATATTTGGATATCCGAAAACCACATCGATTCCAAATAACGTTAGGTCGTGAATCCAAATGGAGCTTTGTGAAGACTCAAGGTGTAAGGGCTATACGTGAGTATAACTCTGTGGGTGATTCCGTAATGAATCTGACGGAATAGTACTTATAGATTCGAGATGGTGATTCGAAGTGCAAGGTCGTTAACTCTGAGGGTGATTCCAAAATGAGTGTAACGAGATAATGCCTGCGGTTTCGTTCGAACCCGGAATGAACTTGTATGGATTGAATGCTTTCAGAACATCGTCAGGTGGACGATGAGCATTCTAAGAGATGTGTTCTCTAAAGGTAATCGTAACTTCAAGCCTCATGAACCGGGAATGGCTAAAACAGGGGAGGTGTAGCAAGGCTTCGTGGGTAGCCCCCACTGGAGAGCGAGATTGATTCCTGTCTAGAAGTCCCTTTATATTCGGCTGTGTGGGCGGTTGATTGCAACAACTGCCGGGGTTGTCTTGTTCGGAACTGTTTAGTAAGGAATGGTTCCGGCCTTATGTTGCAGGGGAGTGGGAGTACTCCTCGGTACGGTGATCTAGGCCACGTACTATGACGGGCGGTACCCTAGTAGCCCTGCCATTGTATGGAATCCAAAATCCAATAAGTGCGTACGTATTAGTTGTGCCCAACTATGTTGGAACGTGAGATGTAAGCATTCCAGCTATTTCTGTATTTTACTTGAAAACCCTAGACACTATTATAATATCATCGGATTTCCTATCAAATGTTTTGGTTAGCGTAAGGTAAAAACTTCTCCATGTTTTTGTGTGGGAAGTCTTACGTGATACCTTTTATTTCAAAGGTTTTTAAAGTTAAGCAACCTTAACCTGTTACTCACACCAGACCCATGTCTGACCCGGAGTTTATCTTTGTTTTCTTAAACTCTTGGGTACTCAAATTTTTACGAGTAGTCAAGAGATTCAGGTTTGCTTTGACGAATAATGGAGGAGAAATGGAGCAGGAGGCTTCTGCGTTATAGATATATAGTTCCGCTGTGTTTTCTCTGTGTTGTTTTTGTATTGAGTTGTAAACACTAGACAGGTGTTTATAACTGTCTAGTATATGTGATGTGTATGCTATGTATCTCTGATTGGTATTGTATATTATGTAAATACTTATGTTGTTAATATAATTTATTCGTTCTGCTGTTGAGATTCTAGTGTTGTTTCTTCTTTCTCTTCTTTCTTTTCTTCTTCTATCCCTTTCTTTCTTATTTGATGATGCGATTTTCTGGGAGTGGAAAGTCGGGTCGTCACAGTTGGTATCAGAGCATTAGGTTGAGTGAATACCTAGGCTCTGGAGTGGTGTCTATCTTGAGAGAGCGTATTTGTAATTTTTATATATTGCTATATATATATTTATTCTACCTATTTGTTGGGTTACCTGTTCAGGTTTTCCAATATGGGTTATAAAGGTAGATTGGGGTAGTGGTGTGTATAACACAACTACCGATTGGTTGGAGCTTGAATGTTTGAGGTTGGTAGTGTATCTGACGAGACTGTAGACCTAATACCGCCTCGAGTGAGTTTTGAAGTGGTGTAAGGACTTCATTGATCTCTGAAGGTAACCTGATAAGGTTCGGAGTTCATCTTTGAAGTTGAATGAGTAGAGTTTGGATCTGTTGGCTGAACAGAAGCGAGTGATAATATCTTGTTATCTCAGAAAGTAGTAGCTGTGTGATGAGATGCAGTGACTATGGATATTTCCGAAGATGATTTCTTTGGAACAAGTTTAAGGAAGCAGGTCTGCTTTGGTGTTGTGGCTGAATTCAGCAGAATGATTCTGTTTAATTTGAAGTCTGAGTTTCTCGAAGAGCTTTGGATTGAGAATTCTTTGGCATTGGTGTCAGCGGTGCAGCTAGGAGTGTTCAGTGTGTCGGCAGAATTTTCTGGCTTAGCAGTTTTCTGGAGATGGAGTTCAGAAGCAATAGAGTAGAATCCATTTCTTCGTTGGGTTGGCAAGACCAGCATAAGCTGTTCTGATTGGTAAAGAGAGAACAGTTTTCTTTGGATTTTAGTTTGGATTGATCGCAAAAGTGACTTGCGATGATTGAGTATTCTCTTGGATTGTTGGAGATTTTTCTGAATATTTTCAGGAAAGTCAAAGTTAGAGGTCGTCTTCATCTAGAGATTCAGTGGTACTGGTGGTTCAACTAGTTGAAGGTTGGTTTCTTGAGATGGAGTTTGTTGAAGCAACTCAGGATTTGAGGAACTTCTGAGTTTTCTCTGGGTTATTGGTTTTGGTTGTCTAGTTGTGCTTATGTTCTTCATCAGCATTCTTTTCTGCTCCAGATCAGAGTTGTGCAGCGGAAGCAGTCTGGAAGTGCATCTGCTTTTCTTTCCCGGATAGGAGAAGTTTGTTTTCTTCTGGTGGTTGTGGGTGGAGTATGTTCTTGATCTTGATTGATCGTGGAGGGTCATTCTGATGAATTGGATTTGGTCTAATTTATTTCTTGAGACATCAGCAAGGATTGAGCTGATCAGGTAAGAAGTAGGCAGCCGAGATCGTCCGAAGAGTTTTGTGGATCTGAAGTCGGAGATCTGATTTTGGATAAGTTTTCTCAGTTTTAGGAGCTATAAAATTTGGTAAGGTTGGGTAAGCTAGCTCCGATATATTTTGGATTTCTTCTATGTTCTGTTTTGGATAAGTGTTTAATTTTCTGAATTGAATTGCCAGTTTGGACAACTGGAATTCGATGTGTTTCACGTATCTCTGAGGGAGTACGTGTATATCTATTTCTGGTTTTGGAATCAGTTGTTTTGGGAGATTTTTGGTTGTTGAGTCAGACTCGTCTATAGTCTGATGTCTTGTTCAGTTATAGATATAGATGAGTAGGAGTTCTGTAGCTTAGTAGTGTTGATTGTTTGGGTTTTATAGAGCGAGTATCCCGATGTTTACTGGGGAAACTCGAGGAAACTCTATCCAGAATTTTGTCTGGATAGTTAATTTTGTTTATTGGATGCATTGATTACTATGGTTGTTTGCATATGTTTGATATATGCTTGGTTTTAAAATTAAAAATCTAAAATAGGTTATTAAATTACCTTTGTTTTAAATTTCGGGGACGAAATTCTTTTAAGAGGGAAGGAATGTGATATCCCGGAATTTTAGACAATATCAATTTAATAATCTTTATATAAAATTAAATTGATATTGACAATATGGATTAATAAAATATGTTTTGGTTTAATAATCAGGTTTAATAAATATTTAATTTGTGATTGTGTTTTTAAAATGTTAAAATAAATGTTTAAATTATAATGTGTATATATATATATATATATTTGGAAATATATTATAGTTTATCTTTGTTTGGAATTTAACTTACATGAAAATAAATAAATGAAGTTTTGTTTTTAGGTTCTAATAAAATATCTAGTAATTAGGAAATTATGTTTTAAATTAATATTAAGCTTTTAAAATCTATTTAAATTAGTGATTTTATGGTTTGATAATATTTAAAATAAGTATTAAATTGTTTATAATTTGTCTTAGCTTAATTTTTGTTTTAAATTTAAATAAAGGTTGATTTTATTTCTTTTTAATATTATTTGAGTAATATGATTTAGAAATATTTTATATAAGTTTAAAATATAAATAGCATCTGATTTAAATTCATTTAAATATAAAAGTGATTTATAATTTCTTTATAAATCATATAAAATTGTTAAATTGTTATTTTAAACCCTATTAATAAATATACTATTTTTCATAAATATAAAAGGAATTAAAATAAGGAAATAGTATTATCATTTTAATTTGATTCTTTAAAATATTTGTGTAAGTTTTAATTTATAAATTGTTTCATTTACATTTTCTAAAAATAAGAAAATCATACAAACATAAAATAAATTAAGGAAAACTCTTTTCAAAAATTTAAAAATATAACTTAAATTAATAAAGACAAGTGTTAACTTTTTAAGTAATTAAACTACATGTGTAAATGTAAGAACTAAATTTCATGACAAGTGTCATTGTCTTATTTTATCTTTTTCTTTATTTTGAATTAAGATAAATTTCAGCCTTATAAACCATGTTTTTCCCTTTACTCTCTTTTTCCAATCTTTTATTCTAAGCTAAAAAAAGCTTAAGCAAAATCTGAAACAAGAAAATCTGTAATTCATTCTTCAAGTAAAACAGAAATTACCAAACAAAATCTGAAACCCCTCAAACATAAAATCTGTAATTCACTCCCCAAACAAAAATTACAAATCTGGAAATCATCAACATGCTGGAAGCCTGCATGCATTTTTCTTCTAACCTGAAGATTCTTTGCATTTTCAACTCTGGAATTTCACCTGCAAAGCATAATGAATTCCAGCATTTTTATCATGGCCTGCATGCATATAAAATGGGTCAGAGTTTTAAAATTTGCAAGCCTGCATTTATGAATGATAACGGAAAAGGGCTCTGTTCTTCAAGTTTCTGGTGAGTAACTTCTAAATTTTCTTTAACAAATCTGGTTGCATGTTTTTATCTTTGGAATGAATTGATATGCATGATAAGATTTGCAGCAATTTGTTTGTATATGAATTTCTGGAAATTACTTTATAATTATATAAGTATGTATGCTTTGGTTTGTATCAGTAATTGCTGATGTATCTGACTTAGGCATTTGAATTCAAACTTTTAGTAGTTTCATAACCTAACCATCATTGAGAAATGGATTACAAACAAATGTGTTTGTTAAAGATAAACTGAAGCACAGGAATTTAAAATAAGGTGAATTGAAAACATGAACTTCTCTGTAATCAAAATGTCTTGAAACATGATTTTTAGATCAGGAGACATAATATTTAGTTGTAATTTGGGGGAAGTATTGCTGTGACAGGCTAAAAGATGATTTTGGAAAATTTTAAGGATTTGAAACATTTGGGGTCTGAAGTTTCTTGTGAATAGATATGAAGGATCAGGAACATCATATAAATCATCAAATTTGTGAATTGATTATCGGGTTAAAAGTAGTAAGGATTTTGGTTCAGTAGCCCTAATATTTGAACCTGTAGATAATAGAATCTTCTCACTCAATATTTGATCGAGTGTTAAGTGTTTTGGAAGGTTGGGAGTTGGGTCCAAGTGGAGATAGTAGCCGGAGTTTCATCTAGAATGATGGTCGGAGGGAGGAGAATTTGTTGTTGACAGGTTTGAGGAGTTCTGGGTATAGTGTGTTTCAGGTTTTAAAAAATAATAATAAGAAAACTGCTCTGTTTGAATTTGGGAATTGGGAGTTCTCTGATGCTTAGGTGTTCAAATGGATTCAAGGGTGGATGGTGGATGGAATGATCATCACTGATGATTGGAAAGTTGTCCATGGTTATGTGCATGTGCACAGTGACCATAGGAATGAGTTTAGTTTCTGTAATATAGTGAAGAGGTGGTGCTCGGGTAATTTCAAATTTTTCCCGAAGTAGGAGTAAAGATGACTCGAAGTATTTTAGCTTTTGACTCGGGTAGTTTGGTTACAGAGTTTTGTTTCTGTAGCCTGAACAGTTTCAAGTTTTTTTTTTTTGAATTTTAAAACCAAATTTCAAAATAGTAAGGCAAGTTTAAATTCAAACTTTAAGTAAGATTAAACTATGAATTCAAATAGGTTTGAATTCCAAATATTTGAATAAATTTGCAGTAATAAAATAAAGTATTTAATTAAATAATAAAACATGCACAGTTTTTATAAAATGATTATATATCTGAAAATAAGTTTTTAAAACAAGATTTAAATTCTAAGTTAAATCTGAATTTAGAATCCTGGATTCAAATTTGAATTTGAATCTGAAAGTTTCAAAAAGAAAATAGGTTGATAAATTCAAATGTTATAATTTAGTTTGAATATTTTAGTATGTATAACATATGTTTTTATAAATCTGAAATGAAATTTCAAACAGGATTTTAAATTTAAATTTTTGAACCTGAATCCGAAAACATAATTTGAATTCTGGATTGAAATAAGATTTTAATTTGAATGTTTAAAATCACTTGAATATTTAAAGTATAATTTAAATTTTATTTAAATTGATTATGGGTTAAACTATTTATAAAATCCCTTAAGTACTTCTTTAATATGAAATAAAAAGTGTTTAATAATTGAATCTTGTTTAAATTTGATTTCATTTTCATTTAATTTAAAATGGAATTTAGAAAAATTTGAAAGCAATTTGTTTTTAAATTTCTTTGATAATGATAATTGAATCATTAATGAAATTAATGATTATCATTAAGTTGATTTGAACTTAGGGATTTATTGATTAATATAGGTAATTAAGTTTTGCAATTAATTAATTTAATTAATTAATAATTAGGTTAGTTAAATAAATAATTAAGGATCTATTTAATTAATTAAAAAATTTAAGTAAGTTAATTAAATTTGATTAAAGTGTGATTTAGAAATTAATTTAAATAAGATTTGATTAATGAACTGAATTTATTAATCAAGTAATTAATAACCAATTAAGTTTTTAATTATCACTTGATTAATTTAATAATTAGAAATTAATTAATGAGTTTTATAAATAAAGAATTAGTATTGATTAGTTCAGTTAACTACTTTGGAAAAGTAATTAAAGATTTGTTATTGGTTAATGAAGGTCATTAACTTAGTATTATTTTATAATTAATTAATGTAATTAATTTTAATGGTTAATTATATTAATTAGTTTAAAGATAATCATTTGAGAATTATTTAAGTATAATTACTTAATGAAAGTAATTAAGGCAATTAATTACTGAATTGTAATTAATTAAGTTGTTGACTAATTAAGTTAATTAATTAATTTTAATTAATTTAATTTAATCACTGGTTGATTTGAGAAGTAATTACAAATGTAATGAAAAATGGAAAATTACTTAGTGAAGTAATTAAGGAAATAAATGACTGGATGTAATTTAATGGAGGAGTTTTGGAAATTAATTACTTTGTGTAATTAATATGTAATTTATATGTTGTATAATTACTTAAGTAAGTAATTAATAATTAATTGCTCGGTGTAATTAATTTAGGTTTAGATAATTGAGTTATTTGAAAATGATTAAAAGATGTAATTAATTTAATGTAATTAATTACTTAATCAAGAATGATTAATCAATAGAGATAAATGATAATTAATTTAATGAAGTTATTTAAAATAAAATAATTTGAGATCATTAATTTATATAATTAATGATATAATTAAGGATTGATTAATTAAGAACAATTAATCAATGAAGGTATTAGTTAATGTAATTAATTAAGGATTAATTAATGAAGTAATTACAAGTTAATTACTGGTTTGGTTTGGAATAATTAATTTGTGAAATTATTTAGAGGTTAATTACTTGAATGTAATTAAAGGATAATTAATCAAGATGATTAATTAGGGTAATTTAATTAAGAATAATTGATTGATTGATTTATAATTAATTAAGGAATATGTAATAAAGATTTATATGGATGAGTAATTAATTTAATTCATTTTAAATTAATTAAGGAAGATGTAATTAATTTAATTCATTTTAAATTAATTATAGAATGGTGATTTAATAAGTCATTGCTTATGAATGATGATTGATATTTATTACCCTGAATGATTGAGATCTCGGTTATGAGATAAATGATGTTGTGTGATTTGGATGCTATGGATGCATTGAGTTGATAATATGAACTATCTGTTTAAGTTGATAATATAGATTATCCGATGTGATGATAATATTGATTATCTACTATGATGTTGTGATAATTATCTATCTATGTGTATATAGATAATGTTGAATTAAATTGTTTTAAACTTTAAAACAACTTGGACCTAAAAGACACGCTTTGGATTTCGATGAGACCGGGATCGGGTTTCCATATTTGGATATCCGAAAACCACATCGATTCCAAATAACGTTAGGTCGTGAATCCAAATGGAGCTTTGTGAAGACTCGAGGTGTAAGGGCTATACGTGAGTATAACTCTGTGGGTGATTCCGTAATGAGTCTGACGGAATAGTACTTATAGATTCGAGATGGTGATTCGGAGTGCAAGGTCGTTAACTCTGAGGGTGATTCCAAAATGAGTGTAACGAGATAATGCCTGCGGTTTCGTTCGAACCCGGAATGAACTTGTATGGATTGAATGCTTTCAGAACATCGTCAGGTGGACGATGAGCATTCTAAGAGATGTGTTCTCTAAAGGTAATCGTAACCTCAAGCCTCATGAACCGGGAATGGCTAAAACAGGGGAGGTGTAGCAAGGCTTCGTGGGTAGCCCCCACTGGAGAGCGAGATTGATCCCTGTCTAGAAGTCCCTTTATATTCGGCTGTGTGGGCGGTTGATTGCAACAACTGCCGGGGTTGTCTTGTTCGGAACTGTTTAGTAAGGAATGGTTCCGGCCTTATGTTGCAGGGGAGTGGGAGTACTCCTCGGTACGGTGATCTAGGCCACGTACTGTGACGGGCGGTACCCTAGTAGCCCTGCCATTGTATGGAATCCAAAATCCAATAAGTGCGTACGTATTAGTTGTGCCCAACTATGTTGGAACGTGAGATGTAAGCATTCCAGCTATTTCTGTATTTTACTTGAAAACCCTAGACACTATTATAATATCATCGGATTTCCTATCAAATGTTTTGGTTAGCGTAAGGTAAAAACTTCTCCATGTTTTTGTGTGGGAAGTCTTACGTGATACCTTTTATTTCAAAGGTTTTTAAAGTTAAGCAACCTTAACCTGTTACTCACACCAGACCCATGTCTGACCCGGAGTTTATCTTTGTTTTCTTAAACTCTTGGGTACTCAAATTTTTACGAGTAATCAAGAGATTCAGGTTTGCTTTGACGAATAATGGAGGAGAAATGGAGCAGGAGGCTTCTGCGTTATAGATATATAGTTCCGCTGTGTTTTCTCTGTGTTGTTTTTGTATTGAGTTGTAAATACTAGACAGGTGTTTATAACTGTCTAGTATATGTGATGTGTATGCTATGTATCTCTGATTGGTATTGTATATTATGTAAATACTTATGTTGTTAATATAATTTATTCGTTCTGCTGTTGAGATTCTAGTGTTGTTTCTTCTTTCTCTTCTTTCTTTTCTTCTTCTATCCCTTTCTTTCTTATTTGATGATGCGATTTTCTGGGAGTGGAAAGTCGGGTCGTCACAGTTGGTATCAGAGCATTAGGTTGAGTGAATACCTAGGCTCTGGAGTGGTGTCTGTCTTGAGAGAGCGTATTTGTAATTTTTATATATTGCTATATATATATTTATTCTACCTATTTGTTGGGTTACCTGTTCAGGTTTTCCAATATGGGTTATAAAGGTAGATTGGGGTAGTGGTGTGTATAACACAACTACCGATTGGTTGGAGCTTGAATGTTTGAGGTTGGTAGTGTATCTGACGAGACTGTAGACCTAATACCGTCTCGAGTGAGTTTTGAAGTGGTGTAAGGACTTCATTGATCTCTGAAGGTAACCTGATAAGGTTTGGAGTTCATCTTTGAAGTTGAATGAGTAGAGTTTGGATCTGTTGGCTGAAAAGAAGCGAGTGATAATATCTTGTTATCTCAGAAAGTAGTAGCTGTGTGATGAGATGCAGTGACTATGGATATTTCCGAAGATGATTTCTTTGGAACAAGTTTAAGGAAGCAGGTCTGCTTTGGTGTTGTGGCTGAATTCAACAGAATGATTCTGTTTAATTTGAAGTCTGAGTTTCTCGAAGAGCTTTGGATTGAGAATTCTTTGGCATT
The DNA here is from genome assembly GCA_030765085.1 of Allium cepa. NCBI lineage: Eukaryota > Viridiplantae > Streptophyta > Magnoliopsida > Asparagales > Amaryllidaceae > Allium > Allium cepa. Next base: position 257,580,730 of record CM060929.1, read on the forward strand.
GGTGTCAGCGGTGCAGCTAGGAGTGTTCAGTGTGTCGGCAGGATTTTCTGGCTTAGCAGTTTTCTGGAGATGGAGTTCAGAAGCAATAGAGTAGAATCCATTTCTTCGTTGGGTTGGCAAGACCAGCATAAGTTGTTCTGATTGGTAAAGAGAGAATAGTTTTCTTTGGATTTTAGTTTGGATTGATCGCAAAAGTGACTTGCGATGATTGAGTATTCTCTTGGATTGTTGGAGATTTTTCTGAATATTTTCAGGAAAGTCAAAGTTAGAGGTCGTCTTCATCTAGAGATTCAGTGGTACTGGTGGTTCAACTAGTTGAAGGTTGGTTTCTTGAGATGGAGTTTGTTGAAGCAACTCAGGATTTGAGGAACTTCTGAGTTTTCTCTGGGTTATTGGTTTTGGTTGTCTAGTTGTGCTTATGTTCTTCATCAGCATTCTTTTCTGCTCCAGATCAGAGTTGTGCAGCGGAAGCAGTGTGGAAGTGCATCTGCTTTTTTTTCCCGGATAGGAGAAGTTTTTTTTCTTCTGGTGGTTGTGGGTGGAGTATGTTCTTGATCTTGATTGATCGTGGAGGGTCATTCTGATGAATTGGATTTGGTCTAATTTATTTCTTGAGACATCAGCAAGGATTGAGCTGATCAGGTAAGAAGTAGGCAGCCGAGATCGTCCGAAGAGTTTTGTGGATCTGAAGTCGGAGATCTGATTTTGGATAAGTTTTCTCAGTTTTAGGAGCTATAAAATTTGGTAAGGTTGGGTAAGCTAGCTCCGATATATTTTGGATTTCTTCTATGTTCTGTTTTGGATAAGTGTTTAATTTTCTGGATTGAATTGCCAGTTTGGACAACTGGAATTCGATGTGTTTCACGTATCTCTGAGGGAGTACGTGTATATCTATTTCTGGTTTTGGAATCAGTTGTTTTGGGAGATTTTGGTTGTTGAGTCAGACTCGTCTATAGTCTGATGTCTTGTTCAGTTATAGATATAGATGAGTAGGAGTTCTGTAGCTTAGTAGTGTTGATTGTTTGGGTTTTATAGAGCGAGTATCCCGATGTTTACTGGGGAAACTCGAGGAAACTCTATCCAGAATTTTGTCTGGATAGTTAATTTTGTTTATTGGATGAATTGATTACTATGGTTGTTTGCATATGTTTGATATATGCTTGGTTTTAAAATTAAAAATTTTAAATAGGTTATTAAATTACCTTTGTTTTAAATTTCGGGGACGAAATTCTTTTAAGGGGGAAGGAATGTGATATCCCGGAATTTTAGACAATATCAATTTAATAATCTTTATATAAAATTAAATTGATATTGACAATATGGATTAATAAAATATGTTTTGGTTTAATAATCAGGTTTAATAAATATTTAATTTGTGATTGTGTTTTTAAAATGTTAAAATAAATGTTTAAATTATAATGTATATATATATATATTTGTAAATATATTATAGTTTATCTTTGTTTGGAATTTAACTTACATGAAAATAAATAAATGAAGTTTTGTTTTTAGGTTCTAATAAAATATCTTGTAATTAGGAAATTATGTTTTAAATTAATATTAAGCTTCTAAAATCTATTTAAATTAGTGATTTTATGGTTTGATATTTAAAATAAGTATTAAATTGTTTAAAATTTGCCTAAGCTTAATTTTTGTTTTAAATTTAAATAAAGGTTGATTTTATTTCTTTTTAAATATTATTTGAGTAATATGATTTAGAAATATTTTATATAAGTTTAAAATATAAATAGCATCTGATTTAAATTCATTTAAATATAAAAGTGATTTATAATTTCTTTATAAATCATATAAAATTGTTAAATTGTTATTTTAAACCCTATTAATAAATATACTATTTTTCATAAATATAAAAGGAATTAAAATAAGGAAATAGTATTATCATTTTAATTTGATTCTTTAAAATATTTGTGTAAGTTTTAATTTATAAATTGTTTCATTTACATTTTCTAAAAATAAGAAAATCATACAAACATAAAATAAATTAAGGAAAACTCTTTTCAAAAATTTAAAAATATAACTTAAATTAATAAAGACAAGTGTTAACTTTTTAAGTAATTAAACTACATGTGTAAATGTAAGAACTAAATTTCATGACAAGTGTCATTGTCTTATTTTATCTTTTTCTTTATTTTGAATTAAGATAAATTTCAGCCTTATAAACCATGTTTTTCCCTTTACTCTCTTTTTCCAATCTTTTATTCTAAGCTAAAAAAAGCTTAAGCAAAATCTGAAACAAGAAAATCTGTAATTCATTCTTCAAGTAAAACAGAAATTACCAAACAAAATCTTAAACCCCTCAAACATAAAATCTGTAATTCACTCCCCAAACAAAAATTACAAATCTGGAAATCATCAACATGCTGGAAGCCTGCATGCATTTTTCTTTTAACCTGAAGATTCTTTGCATTTTCATCTCTGGAATTTCACCTGCAAAGCATAATGAATTCCAGCATTTTTATCATGGCCTGCATGCATATAAAATGGGTCAGAGTTTTAAAATTTGCAAGCCTGCATTTATGAATGATAACGGAAAAGGGCTATGTTCTTCAAGTTTCTGGTGAGTAACTTCTAAATTTTCTTTAACAAATCTGGTTGCATGTTTTTATCTTTGGAATGAATTGATATGCATGATAAGATTTGCAGCAATTTGTTTGTATATGAATTTCTGGAAATTACTTTATAATTATATAAGTATGTATGCTTTGGTTTGTATCAGTAATTGCTGATGTATCTGACTTAGGCATTTGAATTCAAACTTTTAGTAGTTTCATAACCTAACCATTATTGAGAAATGGATTACAAACAAATGTGTTTGTTAATGATAAACTGAAGCACAAGAATTTAAAATAAGGTGAATTGAAAACATGAACTTCTCTGTAATCAAAATGTCTTGAAACATGATTTTTAGATCAGGAGACATAATATTTAGTTGTAATTTGGGGGAAGTATTGCTGTGACAGGCTAAAAGATGATTTTGGAAAATTTTAAGGATTTGAAACATTTGGGGTCTGAAGTTTCTTGTGAATAGATATGAAGGATCAGGAACATCATATAAATCATCAAATTTGTGAATTGATTATCGGGTTAAAAGCAGTAAGGATTTTGGTTCAGTAGCCCTAATATTTGAACCTGTAGATAATAGAATCGTTCTCACTCAATATTTGATCGAGTGTTAAGTGTTTTGGAAGGTTGGGAGTTGGGTCCAAGTGGAGATAGTAGCCGGAGTTTCAGCTAGAATGATGGTCGGAGGGAGGAGAATTTGTTGTTGACAGGTTTGAGGAGTTCTGGGTATAGTGTGTTTCAGGTTTTAAAAAATAATAATAAGAAAACTGCTCTGTTTGAATTTGGGAAATGGGAGTTCTCTGATGCTTAGGTGTTCAAATGGATTCAATGGTGGATGGTGGATGGAATGATCATCACTGATGATCGGAAAGTTGTCCATGGTTATGTGCATGTGCACAGTGACAATAGGAATGAGTTTAGTTTCTGTAATATAGTGAAGAGGTGGTGCTCGGGTAATTTCAAATTTTTCCCGAAGTAGGAGTAAAGATGACTTGAAGTATTTTAGCTTTTGACTCGGGTGGTTTGGTTACAGAGTTTTGTTTCTGTAGCCTGAACAGTTTCAAGTTTTTTTTTTGAATTTTAAAACTAAATTTTAAAATAGTAAGGCAAGTTTAAATTCAAACTTTAAGTAAGATTAAACTATGAATTCAAATAGGTTTGAATTCCAAATATTTGAATAAATTTGCAGTAATAAAATAAAGTATTTAATTAAATAATAAAACACGCACAGTTTTTATAAAATGATTATATATCTGAAAATAAGTTTTTAAAACAAGATTTAAATTCTAAGTTACATCTGAATTTAGAATCCTGGATTCAAATTTGAATTTGAATCTGAAAGTTTCAAAAAGAAAATAGGTTGATAAATTCAAATGTTATAATTTAGTTTGAATATTTTAGTATGTATAACATATGTTTTTATAAATCTGAAATGAAATTTCAAATAGGATTTTAAATTTAAATTTTTGAACCTGAGTCCGAAAACATAATTTGAATTCTGGATTGAAATAAGATTTTAATTTGAATGTTTAAAATCACTTGAATATTTAAAGTATAATTTAAATTTTATTTAAATTGATTATGGGTTAAACTATTTATAAAATCCCTTAAGTACTTCTTTAATATGAAATAAAAAGTGTTTAATAATTGAATCTTGTTTAAATTTGATTTCATTTTCATTTTAATTTAAAATGGAATTTAGAAAAATTTAAAAGCAATTTGTTTTTAAATTTCTTTGATAATGATAATTGAATCATTAATGAAATTAATGATTATCATTAAGTTGATTTGAACTTAGGGATTTATTGATTAATCTAGGTAATTAAGTTTTGTAATTAATTAATTTAATTAATTAATAATTAGGTTAGTTAAATAAATAATTAAGGATCTATTTAATTAATTAAAAAATTTAAGTAAGTTAATTAAATTTGATTAAAGTGTGATTTAGAAATTAATTTAAATAAGATTTGATTAATGAACTGAATTTATTAATCAAGTAATTAATAACCAATTAAGTTTTTAATTATCACTTGATTAATTTAATAATTAGAAATTAATTAATGAGTTTTATAAATAAAGAATTAGTATTGATTAGTTCAGTTAACTACTTTGGAAAAGTAATTAAAGATTTGTTATTGGTTAATGAAGGTCATTAACTTAGTATTATTTTATAATTAATTAACGTAATTAATTTTAATGGTTAATTATATTAATTAGTTTAAAGATAATCATTTGAGAATTATTTAAGTATAATTACTTAATGAAAGTAATTAAGGCAATTAATTACTGAATTGTAATTAATTAAGTTGTTGACTAATTAAGTTAATTAATTAATTTTAATTAATTTAATTTAATCACTGGTTGATTTGAGAAGTAATTACGAATGTAATGAAAAATGGAAAATTACTTAGTGAAGTAATTAAGGAAATAAATTACTGGATGTAATTTAATGGAGGATTATTGGAAATTAATTACTTTGTGTAATTAATATGTAATTTATATGTTGTATAATTACTTAAGTAAGTAATTAATAATTAATTACTCAGTGTAATTAATTTAGGTTTAGATAATTGAGTTATTTGAAAATGATTAAGAGATGTAATTAATTTAATGTAATTAATTACTTAATCAAGAATGATTAATCAATAGAGATAAATGATAATTAATTTAATGAAGTTATTTAAAATAAAATAATTTGAGATCATTAATTTATATAATTAATGATATAATTAAGGATTGATTAATTAAGAACAATTAATCAATAAAGGTATTAGTTAATGTAATTAATTAAGTATTAATTAATGAAGTAATTACAAGTTAATTACTGGTTTGGTTTGGAATAATTAATTTGTGAAATTATTTAGAGGTTAATTACTTGAATGTAATTAAAGGATAATTAATCAAGATGATTAATTAGGGTAATTTAATTAAGAATAATTGATTGATTGATTTATAATTAATTAAGGAATATGTAATAAAGATTTATATGGATGAGTAATTAATTTAATTCATTTTAAATTAATTAAGGAAGATGTAATTAATTTAATTCATTTTAAATTAATTATAGAATGGTGATTTAATAAGTCATTGCTTATGAATGATGATTGATATTTATTACCCTGAATGATTGAGATCTCAGTTATGAGATAAATGATGTTGTGTGATTTGGATGCTATGGATGCACTGAGTTGATAATATGAACTATCTGTTTAAGTTGATAATATAGATTATTTGATGTGATGATAATATTGATTATCTACTATGATGTTGTGATAATTATCTATCTATGTGTATATAGATAATGTTGAATTAAATTGTTTTAAACTTTAAAACAACTTGGACCTAAAAGACACGCGTTGGATTTCGATGAGACCGGGATCGGGTTTCCATATTTGGATATCCGAAAACCACATCGATTCCAAATAACGTTAGGTCGTGAATCCAAATGGAGCTTTGTGAAGACTCGAGGTGTAAGGGCTATACGTCAGTATAACTCTATGGGTGATTCCGTAATGAGTTTGACAGAATAGTACTTATAGATTCGAGATGGTGATTCGGAGTGCAAGGGTTATCGTCGTTAACTCTGAGGGTGATTCCAAAATGAGTGTAACGAGATAATGCCTTCGGTTTCGTTCGAACCCGGAACGAACTTGTATGGATTGAATGCTTTCAGAACATCGTCAGGTGGACGAAGAGCATTCTAAGAGATGTGTTCTCTAAAGGTAATCGTAACCTCAAGCCTCATCAACCGGGAATGGCTAAAACAGAGGAGGTGCAGCAAGGCTTCGTGGGTAGCCCCCACTGGAGAGCGAGATTGATCCCTGTCTAGAAGTCCCTTTATATTCGGCTGTGTGGGCGGTTGATTGCAACAGCTGCCGGGGTTGTCTTGTTCGGAACTGTTCAGTAAGGAATGGTTCCGGCCTTGTGTTGCAGGGGAGTGGGAGTACTCCTCGGTACGGTGATCTAGGCCACGTACTGTGACGGGAGGTACCCCAGTAGCCCTGCCATTGTATGGAATCCAAAATCAAATAAGTGTCGTACGTATTAGTTGTGCCCAACTATGTAGGAACGTGAGATGTAAGCATTCCAGCTATTTTTGTATTTTACTTGAAAACCCTAGACACTATTATAATATCATCGGATTTCCTATCAAATGTTTTGGTTAGCGTAAGGTAAAAACTTCTCCATGTTTATGTGTGGGAAGTCTTACGTGATACCTTTTCTTTCAAAGGTTTTTAAAGTTAAGCAACCTTAACCTGTTACTCATACCAGACCCATGTCTGACCCGGAGTTTATCTTTGTTTTCTTAAACTCTTGGGTACTCAAATTTTTACGAGTAGTCAAGAGATTCAGGTTTGCTTTGACGAATAATGGAAGAGCAATGGAGCAGGAGGCTTCTGCGTTATAAATATATAGTTCCGCTGTGTTTTCTCTGTGTTGTGTTTGTATTGAGTTGTAAATACTAGACAGGTGTTTATAAATGTCCAGTATATGTGATTTGTATGCTATGTATCTCTGATTGGTATTGTATATTATGTAAATGCTTATGTTGTTAATATAATTTATTCGTTCCGCTGTTGAGATTCTAGTGTTGTTTCTTCTTTCTCTTCTTTCTTTTCTTCTTCTATCCCTTTCTTTCTTATTTGATGATGCAATTTTCTGGGAGTGGAAAGTCAGGTCATCACATTTGAACTTGCAATTTGAACTTTGGTTTGTGTTTGAAAACTTGAACTCTGTAGCTTGATGTCTACATGCTTATGGTTCTATTTATGATGCTATGCACTCTGCCCAGTTTCATTGTCATGTGTAAATTTGTGCACTTCGTTCATTTGTGCTTGATCTGTAACCTTCATCTTGTATACACAGTTGGTTCATTGATGTCTTACGTGTTTATTCCTTTATGTGGTAGTTGGACTTGATCTTGTTTCTTGTTGGCTTGATTCTGGGTTTGCATAGACTTTGTACATATTATGCTAGAGTCTGTCTTGGAGCATTTTGTTGCTAGTCTTGTGTCCTTCATGTTTCACCTGACTTTTGCTTGACTTGATGTCTGTACAGTTGGATTGCACTTGTGTTGAATCCAGCTTTAAAGCTCGGGTTTGACCTTGTGCTCGTGTCGTGACTTTATTTATATTGCACTTGAGTTGAATCCGGCTTTTAATTTGGGTTTGACCTTGTGCTCACATATCCCTGTAATTTTATTAAGTGTACATATCGGTGTGCACAGCCTTGTGGCATGTACAGTGATACACTATGCATGTCACAAGCTGTTTGTGTATGATGAATTCGAATTAAATGATGACGAACAACCCAAATAACTGAGGCAAATAAAATTTTCAAAATCACATTTTATTTTACGCTGTAAAAATATTTCCTTTTCAATTTTACTGCATCAGTATTTATTTTTGCATATTGCTCAGATGTTAGATTCAATCTGCAATGAAGTTGAAGATAAATTATGAGTGAATGAGTGATATGTAGTGAGGACAACTGTAAATGAAAGATTGTGATGTAATTGAATTTGTATTTTAATCAAAATTGTATAGTGAGAGCTTGAATTTGTACTATTCAAAATTGTAATAAATATTTGTTTGAATAAAATATCTATTTGAATTTAAATTCCTTGTCATTTATTTTATTCACCAAATATTTATTTAATTATGTGAAAAATAAAATAGCACATTAACAAATACATTTAAATGAATATATATATATATATATATATATATATGTTTATTGTCATCTAACAAAAATCATATACTTTCATATTCAACAATCTCCCCCTTCATATATGCATACAATTAAAAATATGCAAATGGGCCTAGATGCAAATAGAAAATATTTGACCTTTACTTGATTTTATTTAACAAAATCTTAACTTTTCTCTCCTCCTTTTGTTATCAGCAAAAGAGTAATAGTGTTAGAAAAATAGAGATAAAGTGATAGATATTAATACAAAATTAAAACTCAATCGAATATAAATATTAAATTTCAATAAAAATCATACAAAAATCATAAATACTCTGTTTGATGCATATTCCACTTTAGAATGATAGGGATGATGTCATCATATAAAACCATATAGTTTTGTCTATTTGTGGTATATTTATATCAGGAATTTGAATATCTACATATCATGCATAACCTTTAGGACTTTTAAATGAGATTAGTAGTATTCCATTTTTTTATAAAAAAAAATGAATTCAAGTATCTTCTAACCACGCATAACCGTGAGGACTTTTAAATGAGATTAGAATCAACTTGTTTATTTAATAAATCAATTTTGATTTGCGTTCCATATAATCCATACATGCATAACCGTGAGGACTTTTAAACGAGCATGGAAGCACATAGTCAAAAATTCCAAGTAGTTCACCCATGCATAAGCATGAAGACTTTTAATGAGAGTGAATACTTTGGATTATTATTATTACTAATAATATTTTTTTTAAATAAAAAATGAAAAACAAATGATTCCTGTATAAATCACCAAATATCGACATACTATAATGGATTATGATGAGTGATGGTCGATAGAAATATGATAGAAATAGATATGGTCATGGAATATTTATCAATAAAGAGCTTTTATAACTCCTGTTTAAATTTCTAAAGATATTTACTAATTATACCGTCTTGAGTTATAATATATGATTAATATCAACGCTCATCACTTTTTCAATTACCATTTACTTTTTCAATAATTAGTAGGGAGAAAAAATTGTTAAATAAGTAGAAAATCAAATTTCTAAAACACCTAAGCTGAGACATAGTTTATAAAAACTATTTTCTGGTCGGGGTTTTGTAAAAATGTCTGCCAATTGAGAATCGGTTGTAATGAAATTTATGCAGATATTTTTCTTGGAAATATGATCTCTAATAAAATGATATCTAACATCTATATGTTTTGTTCATGAGTGATGTACAGGATTATTTGTGAGATCAATTGCGCTTTTGCTATCACTCATTAGTGGTACATTTTTAAAATTTAGACCATAGTCTTATAAAGTTTGTATCATCCATAAGATTTGACCAGAGCAACCATTTAGAGCAATATACTCTGCCTCTGTGGTGGATAATGCAATACAATTTTGTTTTCTACTTGACCATGCAACTAATGAATGTCCTAACATAAAGCATGCTCCACTAGTACTTTTCTATCAACTAGACTTCCAGCATAAGCCGCAACTGAAAATCCTTTTAATTCAAAATTATCATTTGTTGGATACCAAAGACCAAACCGTGGGGTGTGCAACGAATATTTTATAATTCTTTTAACAGCTTTTAAATGAGATTCTTTTGGGTTAGATTGAAATTGTGCACACAAGTAGACAGAAAACATGATGTCAGGTCTAGAAGCGGTAAGATAAAGGAGTGATCCAATCGTACCTCTATATTGCTTTTGATCAACTGCCTTACCATTTTCATCATTGTCAAGTTTAATTGTTGCGCTCATGAGGGTTTTTGCTGGTTTAGCATCTTTTAATCCAAATTTGTTGACAAGTTCCCTAATATATTTTGTTTGAGAAATGAATGTACCTTTATCGCTTTGTTTGACTTGAGATCCTAAAAAGAATTTTAACTCTCCAACCAAGCTCATTTCAAACTTTTCCTGCATAACTTTTTCAAATTTCTCATATAAAAAATTGTTAGTAGCACCATGAATGATGTCATCAACATATATTTGAACAATCAAAAGATCATTATTTTCATGCAACAGAAATAATATGGTGTCTACACGACTCTTTTTGAACCCATTTTCAAGAAGATAAGTATTAAGGCGTTCATACCAAGCTCTAGGAGCTTGTTTTAATCCATATAATGCCTTTTTGAGCTTATATACACGATTAGGATATTCATGACTTTCAAAACCTTCTGGATGTTCAACAAATACATCTTCTTTTAAAATTCCGTTAAGAAAAGCACTTTTAATATCCATTTGTCTTTGTTTAAATCCTTTGTAGCAAGCAAAAGCTAACAATATCCTAATTGATTCTAGTCTAACTACTGGTGCAAAAGTTTCATTATAGTCAACTCCTTCAATTTGATTATATCCTTTAGCGACTAATCTAGCTTTATTTCTAATCACATTTCCATATTCATCATATTTATTTTTAAAAATCCATTTTGTTCCTACGACTGGATAATCCTTAGGTCCAGGTGCTAGACTCCAAACATCATTTCGCTCAAATTGATTTAGCACTTCTTGCATAGCCAAAAACCAGTTTTCATCATTAAAAGCTGTATCTATGTCTTTGGGTTGTATTTCTGAAATAAATCCACCATATAGACATAGATCACACAGATTTCTAAAGGAGGAACGAATTTGAACACCTGTGATAGGATTTCCTATTATTAATTCTGGAGGATGATCTGCTTTGAATTTCAACCTCTCTGAATCTAGATTCCTTCGGACTTCTTTTTTTGTTGCAGTTTATTTTAGTTTTTCATTTTCATATTTTCTGTTCTCCTCTTCTACATTACTTTTGACCATTTCCTGTTCATTGCCTTCATCAAATTTCACATTGATTGACTCCACAATTGTTTTATTCCTTTTGTTGTAGACTCTATAAGCATTGCTTCTAGAAGAGTATCCCATGAATATGCCCTCACCAGCTTTTGCTTTAAATTTTCCTAATTGATCACCTATATTGAGAATATAGCACGGACACCCAAATACTTTGAAGTAAGCAATGTTTGGTTTATTTTTGAACCATAGCTCATTGGGTGTTTTGTTAAGAATCGGTCTAATCATAACTTTATTCATTACATAACAAGCTGTATTTACTGCTTCTGTCCTAAAATGCAAAGGTAGCTCATACTCATTTATCATAGACCTAGCCAACTCTTGCAATGTTCGATTCTTTCTCTCAACTACTCCATTTTGTTGTGGAGTACGTGGTGCAGAAAAATCATGTTTGAATCCATTTTCATCACAAATATTTTCAAATTCATAATTTTCAAATTCTCCACCATGATCGCTTCTTAACGAAATAATAGGAACTCCTTTTTCATTTTGAACTAACTTTGTGAATTTTGTGAAGTACGAAAAAGTTTCTGATTTTTTAGCTAAGAAATATACCCATGTATATCTTGAGTAATCATTAACTAACACAAAACAATATTTCTTACCACCTAAGCTAGCAATGTCGTTAGGTCCAAACAGATCCATATGAACTAGTTCAAGAACTCTAGAAGTGCTTACATTGTTCTTGGTATGAAACGATGATTTTTTAAGTTTTCCCAAGGTACATGCTTTACATAAATTTTGTGTTTCGAAATCATGTGATGGCAACCATCTTACCAAATTTTTTCTTTTCAATTTGTTTAACAAATTCATGCTAGCATGCCCTAATCATCTATGCCATAAATTTACTTCTATATCTTTAGCTGCCAAACATTTTGAAAGGGTGAGATCATCAAAAGATAGAGAATAGATATTACCTTTCCTCTTACCTGAAAATAAGATTTCTTTTGATGATTGGTCAACAATTTTGCACAAGTCAGAATCAAAAATAGCATTCATACTTTATCACATAGCTGGCTGATTGATATCAAATTGTGGTGCAGATTTTCAACATATAGTATGTCATTTAAGGTAAATGTATTGTTACCTACTTTACCTTTACCGACAATACTACACTTATCATTATTACCTATATTGACTTTGCCACCACTATACTTTTCTAGGCTAAGGAACTTTGATTTAAGCCTGTCATGTGCCTGGAACAGCCGAAATCCTAGTACCATTACTGTTGTTCCTTAGCCTGCCATCATACCTCACTTGGCTCGTCATCATCACTGTCAGTTATTTTACCATGAAGACACAAATTTTCTTTTCCGCTCTCACTACCAGTGCTGTCACTTCCATCTTCATCGCTTTCACCCCAAGTAGCTGCAAAACTTCTCCTTTTCAGTTTCTTTCCTTGGCTGAGTCGATTTGGGGGACAATTTGGCTTGATATGACAGGTTTTATTGCACTTATGACAAATGATTTTCTGCTCTTCTAGGTTATTTGGTGCATTGTTTATTTTTCTCTTTACTTGATGGTTTTTGGCCGGATTGCCATATTTGTGATTCCACTTTCTGAATCTTCTTATTAATAGTGCTAGTTCTACTTCACCATCATCATCATCTTCACTTTCAGTTGTCCCTTTAAGAGCTATTGATTTCTTTCGAGTATCTCCTCCTTCACGATCTTCCATGAATTTCATCTCTACCTCGTCAGTGGTGAGGTTTTCGAAGAGTTCTTCAATTTTCATTTGTTTCAAATCTTTTGATTCTTGAATGGCAGTCACTTTGGCTTCAAAACTTCGTGGAAGGACTCTGAGGATTTTTCGGACAATCTCCAATTCTTTGTATGATTTTCCAAGAGCCTTTGATTTGTATACAATATTGGAAAAGTCGTCCGTACATCTCTTTGACATTTTCTTCCTTCTCCATTGTGAAATTCTCGTATTTGCAATTCAGCATGGCAAGACAAGATTCTTTGACTTGAGATGTTCCTTCGTGAGTCACTTCAAGTGTATGCCATATTTTCTGCGCAGTTGAACAATGTGAGACACGATTAAATTCAAATTGATCCAATGAACATATAATAGAATTCATAGCTTTAGCGTTAGCATTTTGTAATTTATTTTCTAGTTCTGTCCATTGATCTTTCGGTTTATTTATTTTCTGATTATTTACAATTATAGTTGGTGCTCTATACCTTGTCTCAACAATATCCCAAGCGTCAATGGTTTTTAGAAAAATTTCCATCCTATTTTTCCAGTAAGCATATTCAACATTGAACATTGGTGGTCTAAATATGGACTGACCCTCCACAAAAGCATTATTAAAAGAAGCCATTTTAAAAATTCAATTTTTTTAAAAAATCGGCTTTTGAAAAATCAAAATTTTAGAAACAAAAATGGCTTTTGTTCCTAGCTCTGATACCACTTGTAGGATCGATTTCACCCTAGAAGGGGGGTGAATAGGGTGATACTATCAATTATAAAAAATTACTGCAGAAGCTTATATAATTATTTAAACACAGATATATCAAAATAATAGCAGCACAGAGAATAGCAGAATAAACGCAGAAATAGAACGACACAGAATTTACCCAGCTTCGAAAAAAACCTGCCTACATGCCTTCCCCCATGGTTTCTACTAGAAATTAAGTAGTCACACGCTTACGCACATAAACTCACGACACCCGCTACTGACTAACCTAACTCTACGCTCAAAACCCTACCGCAACTCAGCCACTGAGTTGCGAATTCTCAAACTACGCCACGTAGTTTGTCCCCTAATTACACGAATAAAAATTGCAACGGTTTAACAGAAGAATTTAAAACAAATTTAAATAAAACCCTAATTTAAATAGTTAAGCTCAAATTAAAACAAGAGAAAGGCCGGCCCCCTTTTTCTTTTATATCTTTATTCCTCTTTGCTCTATGAAATGGCGGCCTCGTTCTTTCCTCTTCGCTCTGTAATTAGGGCTTTGAATATATTTGAAGACGCCGACTTTAATTAGATCGATCGAATGATTGATTTCGATTTCCTTGCGTTCTTGATTGATCGTCTCTTGAGATGCTTTCGGCTGCTTCTATTTGATTGAGTTCGACTTTGATTCCGGTATGTAATTTATGCATTTTGCCCTCTGGTTTGAATACTTGAACTCGATGATCAAAACTACCGACGGTGTTAATGTTTATATAGGGTTTGAATTCTTTGATTTTCGTTCGTCTGGTAATTTGCTTGAATTCTTCTCGGCCATTTGATTTAAGTTGAATGTTTGTGATTCTTTCAGACTTGTTCAAATTCGTGATTTTTGTTGCTTGATTACTTGATACCCACGGTGTTGATTTTTGACTTGGTTCGATTTCGTTCATTGTTGCCTTGGTCATCACGGTTACGAATTTGAATTGTTTGATTCGGTTCTTGTTGACTTTGGCTTGTGATATTGTTTATGTGATGATTTCTAACCTTCGTGGTTGAACTTGCTACTGTTGGTTCCTGACTTGTTCTAATTTTTGTTTTCTGCTTCAACTTGTTTTTCAACATCACTTGACTTCGGCTTGTACATTGTTTACTTGCGTCCTTGATATCTGATGCATTGTGGTATTGTGCATTTCATCTTGTAGGTGTGTCACGGTGATGCATCAAGTTGTTGTGTTTGAAACTCGAACTCTATTGATCTGGTCATGTGCATTTATCTTTATGTTACGTTATTTATGTTAGAACTAAGCATGTTGCATTGTTCTCTGTAGCATATTTGGATGTCTTTACTGTCGACTGATGCATTTGCTCCATGTATACGTGTAGTCTGTTTAGCTTGTCACTGTGTTGCACTTGTTTTGGTTGTTGCAGGCTTCTCTTGTATGCTTTACTTAATCTGTACATTCAAGTCTGCACTGTGCACATTATAGCCTTGGTCGAGTCTTGTGTAGACTGGTACTCCTTTCTGGTTTGCATTGTGTTGTAGATGCTGTCCATTTTGGTTTTGCTAGTTGTACCTGTATTCACTTGAGCATGAGTTCATTGTGTAGCCTGGTTGACTTTTGCGGTTTACTGGTCTTGCATCATGTGTATACATACATTCATGTATGTATATATGTGTATGTTAGCTTGTGTTTTGAACTTGCATTTTGAACTTTGGTTTTGTTTGAAAACTTGAACTCTATAGCTTGATGTCTACATGCTTATGGTTCTATTTATGATGATATGCACTCTGGCCTGTTTCACTGTCATGTGTATATGTGTGCACTTCGTTCATTTGTGCTTGAATCCGTAACCTTCATCATGTATACACAGTTGGTTCATTGATGTTTCATGTTTTTATTCCTTTATGTGGTAGCTGGACTTGATCTTGTTTCATGTTGGCTTGAGTCTGGGTTTGCATAGACTTTGTACATATTGTACTTGAGTTTGTCTTGGAGCATTTTGTTGCTAGTCTTCTGTCCTTCATGGTTCACCTGACTTTTGCTTGACTTGATATCTGTACAGTTGGGTTGCACCTGTGTTGAATCCAGCTTTAAAGCTCGGGTTTGACCTTGTGCTCGTGTCGTGACTTATTTATATTGCACTTGAGTTGAACCCGGCTTTTAATTCGGGTTTGACCTTGTGCGCACCTGTCCCTGTAATTTTATCAAGTGTATATATCAGTGTGCATGGCCTTGTGTCATGTACAGTGATACACTGTGCATGTCACAAACTGTTCGTGTATGATGAATTCGAATTAAATGATGACGAACAACCCAAATAACTAAGGCAAATAAAATTTTCAAAATCACATTTTGTTTTACGCTGCAAAAATATTTCCTTTTCGATTTTACTGTGTCAATATTTATTTTTGCAGATTGCTTAGATGCTGGATTCAATCTGGAATGAAGTTGAAGATAAATTATGAGTGAATGAGCGAATATGTAGTGAGGACAATTGTAAATGAAAGATTGTGATGTAATTGAATTTGTATTGTAATCAAAATTGTATAGTGAGAGCTTGAATTTGTACTATTCAAAATTATAATAAATATTTGTTTGAACAAAATATCTGTTTGAATTTAAATTCCGTGTCGTTTATTTTATTGGCTAAATATTTATTTAATTATGTGAAAAATAAAATAGTACATTAACAAATACATTTAAATGAATATATATGTTTATTATCATCAAAAAAAATCGTATACTTGCATATTCAACAGAGGTCTACCTAAGTTTTGTGAAGAACATATATTCTCCTTCTTGAGAGTTTTTTCACCGATCTGGTCTCACTTGTACTACCTAATTTTCAAAGTGCGGAGAAATCATATGTTCTTGAATTTGTCAAACATTAGTTCCTACTGGTTATAAAAGTAAGTCAAAAACTAGTATAGTGTAATTTTGATTGTATATTTTAACTTCTCATATTGGTGATTTTTGTGAGTTTCTTTAAACTAATCTAACTGCATATATGTAGGATCGATTTCACCCTAGAAGGAGGTGAATAGGGTGATACTATTAATTACAAAAATTTATTGCAGAAGTTTATATAAAATAATATCAATATAGATATATCAAAATTATAGCAGGATGGATAATAGCAGAATAATAAATGCAGAAATAGAACAACACAGAATTTAGCCAGCTACGGCAAAACCCTACCTACGTGCTTCCCCTAAGGTTTCTACTAGAAATTAAGCAGTCAGACGCTTACACACGTAAATTCACGACACCCCTATCGACTAGCCTTAACTATACGCTGAAAACCCTGCCAAAACTCAGCCACTGAGTTGCGAATTCTCGAACTACACCACCATAGTTCGTCCCCTAGTCACACGACTAGAAATTACAATTGTTTAAAAAAGAGAAAAATACAAATTATAAAACAATTATAAAACAAAACCCTAATTCAAAAGATTAACGCCCAATTAATAAAAGGAACCGTCCCATAACAATAGAGCACAGAGAAAATAATTCCCTCTTTCTTTAACACTATCGGTCGTATCCTTTTTCTTTGATAAAAATGGCTGCTTCACTTCTTTCTCGTTTGTTCTGAAATTAGGGCTTCCGTAGTTGAAGCGCCGCTTCGTCAAATTGATTGCGATGATACTTCGATTCCTTTGTTCGATTGATTATATCGCAACTTCAACCAAGTTGAGTTCGAATGTTGCGTGAATTGGTAAGTTATTTCCTTTTTCGATTTAAACTATACTCAGCTTTGATCCGAGTTCTTGATTGATGTTGTGATATGTGATATGCTTGAATTCGAATGCACTCTTAGGCCGATGATGATTTGGCTTTTATAGAATTCGAATTCCTATATTTTCGTTCGTATAAAATCATTTGAATTCGTCACTACGATGGTCTGGCCATTTGATTTTCTTTGATTGCTTGAGATGATTGCTGACTTCTTCAATTTCGTATATTTTGTTACTTGTTTCCCACAGTTTGATTTCTTTCATGGCGACCATGGCTTCGATCTCTGACACTGGCTTTGACTTTGATCGTGTTGACTTTGTGAAATCTGCTACATGAATTTTGGTACTTTGAATTTGCTGATAAACTTGATTGACTTGCGGCTTGATGGTCATATCCACTTGCTGTTGGTCTTCATGTAGCTGCTATTTCATGGTGATTTTATTCTTGCTGTCCCACTGTTTTGATCTTGTCCTCTGTGACTTTTGATGACCTCTCTGACTTTGGTTTGAAACTATTACTTCTGTTAACCTGAGTGCTGGCTGCATTTCAGTTTTGTTTGTCTTCATGGTTTACCACTGATATATGAGTTCATATGCATTTAGAACTCTCTGATTGTCTCAATCATGTTATGTTGTTATTTTACTTGTCTTTAAGTTAGTGTGAACTTATAGTGTCTGGACTTCTGATGCAATGTGATTCGATGCACTTGTATAAGTCTTCTGTTTGACATTATGTACATGTTGTCATTCACTTGTGTACTGTCTTGAGCTTGAGTTACTTCAATGTTGCTTTTCACTTGCAGTCAGGTCTGCATGGAGTCTGGTCTTTGTTTCACCGGTGCATGTATCTTGTACTCGCAATGCATTGCATTTGTTTGCAACTGAGTTGTTTCACCGATGCATCACTTGTTTTTGTGTCTTTGAGTCTGGGCATGTGTGCTTCATGGACTTGTATTTGGTTGTATGCATTTGAACTCCTAGCCTTGTCACTTTGTTATCTAGTACTCCTGCCTTGGTTCTGGTTGCATGTGATCTTATTGAAGTCCAGTTTCATTTGAATATGTACATGAAGTTGTGCAAAGCTACTGTCATGATTGCCATTGTGTACATATTCATGTATTTACTGTGTCATGTCAGCTCTGTATGAATGTATGATCTGCACTTTGTTTCCATGTTGTTTCGAGCTAGTTCACATTGTACTGGTTCATTGTTTTCATACTTCATGTGGTCTGGATTTGCTTTGGGCTCATTTCTGGTTTTCATTGGGTTGATGTGCACTGTGCATCGAGTGTGCTTGAATCAGCAGTGTTGTTTCATTGAGTCTGATCCTTATGCACATGTATACTTGGTGTATACACTTGGTTTCTCTGTCCAATGGCGCATTATGTTGCACCTGTTTTTGCTGGTTTGATTTTTGCTGCCTACATGTGCATGCCGAGTCTTGTTGACATCTCTGATATGCATTGGCTTGAGTTGAGGCAGTTTGCATACAGTTGCATATATGTGTCAGTGTTAATTTGTATTTTTGATTTATCTTTTACATTTTGATTTGCTTCCTCCTAGCCATTTTATCAAACTTGTATATTCGAACTACACCCGTGTTGAATCCAGCTTTAAATCTCGGGTTTGACCTTGTGCTCATTTTGTGATTTTATTTGTATTTCACTTGAGTTGAACCTGGCTTTTAATTGGGTTTGACCTTGTGCTCACCTGTTCCTGTAGATATATCAAGTGTATATCGGTGCGCATAGCCTTGTGGCATATACAGTGATACACTGTGTATGTCACAAGTTGTTCGTGTATGATGAATTCAAAATTAAATGATATCGAACAACCCAAATAACTGAGGCAAATAATATTTTCAAAATCATATTTTATTTTATACTACAAAAATATTTTATTTTCAATTTTACCGTGTCAGTGTATATTTTTGCAGATTGCTTGGATGTTGGATTCAATCTGGAATAAAGTTGAAGATAAATTTTGAGTGAACGAGTGATACGTAGTGAAGTGCATTTGTAAATGAAAAAAATGCAATATGATTGTAATTGAGATTTGTATATATATAGTGAAAGTTCAAATTTGTACTATTCAAAATTGTAATAAATATTTGTTTGAATAAAATATCTGTTTGAATTTAAACTCTGTGTTATTTATTTTATTCAACAAATATTTATTTAATTCTGTGAAAATAAAATAGTACATTAACAAATACATTTAAATGAATATATATATATATATATGTATGTATATATGTTTATTATCATCAAACAAAAATCATATATTTGCATATTCAACAATCTCTCCTTTTTGATGATTACAAACATATATTTAAGATTTTGAATTTGTTATATGTATTTGATCTTTAATAGACTATATTTGCTCCCCCTATTTTAATGCTCCCTCTCTACACAAGCTCCCCCTTCATATATGCATGTAAATAAAAAATATGCAAATGGGCCTAGATGCAAATAGAAAATATTTGACCTTTATTAGTCAAAATCTTAACTTTTCTCTCCCCCTTTTGTTATCAGCAAAAGAGTAATAGTGTTAGAAAAATAGAGATAAAGTGATAGACGTTAATAAACATTAAAACTCAATCGAATATAAATATTAAATTTCAATAAAAAATCAAACAAAATCATAAATACTTTGTTTGACGCATATCCCACTTAGAATGATAGGGATGATATCATCATATAAAACCATATAGTTGTGTCTATTTGTGGTATATTTATATTAGGAATTTGAATATCTACTAATCATGCATAACCGTGAGGACTTTTAAATGAGATTAGTAGCATTCTATTATTTTTTATAAAAAATGAATTCAAGTATCTTCTAACCACGCATAACCATGAGGACTTTTAAATGGAATTAGAATTAACTTGTCTATTTAATTAATTAATTTTGACATGTGTTCCATACATGCATAACTGTGAGGACTTTTGAATGAGCATGGAAGCACATAATCAAAAATTCCAAGTAATTCACCCATGCATAACCGTGAGGACTTTTAAATGAGAGTGAATGCTTTGGATCCTTTTTAAAAAAATATATATATAATGAA
Organism: Allium cepa; assembly: GCA_030765085.1. Taxonomy (NCBI): domain Eukaryota; kingdom Viridiplantae; phylum Streptophyta; class Magnoliopsida; order Asparagales; family Amaryllidaceae; genus Allium; species Allium cepa. The sequence continues at coordinate 257,601,048 of CM060929.1, forward strand.
AAACGAATGATTTTCTGTTTAAAATACCACATATTGACAACCTATATTGAATTTTGATGAGTGATGATCAATAGAAATATGATAGAAATAGAGATGGTCATAGAATTTTTACGAACAAAAGTTTTTATAACACTTGTTCTAATTTCTAATGAAATTTACTAGATATATTGTCTCAAGTTATAATATACGATTAATATCAACACTCGTCACTTTTTCAATCACGATTTATCTTTTCGATAATCAGTTGGGAGTCAGATTAGTTAATATAGTCATTTAAAATCATATTCAAAAATAATTAGAAAATCAAATTTTCAAAAATGACTAATCTGAAACAAGCTCAAAAAAAATGATTTTCTAGAAGGTGTTTTTATAAGAAAAGTGTCTGCTAATTTGAAAATTATTTGAAATGAAAAAATGCAGATTTTTTCTTTGAAAAACGATGCAATTACTGAATGTCTCAACATAAATCACGTTCCACTAGAAATTTTTCTATCAACTAGATTACTAGTGTAATTTTCATCTGAATTTTTCTTTCACTCAAGATTATTATTAATTGAATGTTATAGACCAAACTGTGAAGTTGCAACAATTTCTTGAAAATCATTTTTAACAGCTTTTAAACGAAATTGAATCGAAGTCGTGCAAACAATGGCATATTGTCAGCAATAAAGTAACCAAATATATCCGAGAGTAATCATCAATATAACGCCATCATTAATCCAAGAAAATCTATATGAAATAGTTGACGATTGGTTAACTTTTCTGAAAAAAGTCAGAATCATTATCACATAACTGGCTGATTTAATTCAAATTATAGTGCAGATTATCACATTTAATAAATCGTTCAAGATAAATCGTTACATGTTTTACCTTTATGATAATTTTTCATTTTTGTCCATTGTTATACTATCACCTTTGTATTAGGCTAAGGAACTTTGATTTGTCGCTCGTTGTGTTTCTGAAACAGTCAGAATCCAAATAACACTGTTGTTGTTTCTTAGCCTGCCACCACACCTACACGATAAAAGATTTTTGTGACCGATTTTTTTTATAGGTCCATGGTTGTTAATGGAAAAATAATTTTGTGGAAATTCAAAACTATTTATATATGTTCCTTTCGGCACCCAGATTTGTTTAATTTTGAGAGATTTTATATTTGTGCCTTTTGGAACCCAAATTGGTATAGTTTTCATGTGTTTGTGTCTATACCAACAATTATTTTGATTGTGTCCATATTTTCTACAAATTGTGCACTCGAATTTTACTTGATTAATTTTTCTTTCAACACGTTCAGAATGATTATATCCAAGTCCTTGTCTAACAGTATTAACAGTTTGTTTCTTTAATAGCATTTTCAATGATTTTTCACTTTTCGAAAATTTTCCTTAAGTCGTAGACAATTGTTGGACTTGTATTTTGAGGCATATTCATTCAATAATTGTGTGCACCTTTTAATAGAATTTTCTCTTCGAGTATTTTCACTTTCTTTCAAAATTAGAATTTCATTTTCAAGCGATTTAATTTTGATTTCTGAATTTTTAATTTCTTCTTCGAAAAATGAACATTTATCACACTTAGGGCTCCTACTTTGATAGTTGTTAACTAGTTGATCAAGTTGTTTATTTAAATCTATCAAAATATCTCTTTGTGATTCAATTTTGGCATATTTTTTCCTAAGTCGTTCAAAACAGCCATTTACTTCGTGGAAATATATGAGTAATTCTGAGTGAGTAAGTTTTGATACCTCGCTTGGCCCGTCGTCATCGCTATTAATTATATCATGTCGAAGGCACATATCTGCTTTCTCGCTCTCATTGCTAGAGCTTTTATTATTATCATCACTTTCATTCCACATGGCTGCAACACTTCACCTTTTTGATCTCTTATCTAGATCGTGCTGATTCTGGGGACAATTGGGCTTGGTGTGTCCGGTTTTGTTGCACTTGTCATAGATGATCTCCCGTTCTTTTGGGTTGTCTGGTGCTTTGAATATTCTGCTTATAAATTTTTGATTTAGAGCTGGATTTTTGTATCTGCGATTCCAACTTTTGAATCTCTTCATTAGTAATGTCATCTCAGCTGCTCCATCTTCATCATCGTCACTGCAGCTTTTTGTCAATCCTGTTAAGCATGTTTCTGTGTCAATTATGGAGGATTTCTCATTGCTATTGACTTTTGCACAGTATAATGTATCAAAAGTATTCCAGATTTCCTTTGCACTTTCACAATGAGAGATAAAGTTAAAATTTTCTTGATTAATATGAAAATATAATATATGCATAGCAAGAGCATTAATCGAGATAATTTTCTCGTCAGTTGTATTACACCCATTTTCAATAATATCCCAACATTTAACATTAACAGATTTTAAATAAAATTCCATTTTTAATTTCCAATTCAAAAAATCCTTTCCATCAAAAATAGGAGGGATAATACTAGACCGACCCTCAGCAAAATTAGCCATTTTAAAACTTCAAATTTGTAAAAAAAAATTGGTCTTTGAAAAATAAAATCTTTTTTTAAAACAAAAATGGCTTTCGTTCCTAACTCTGATATCACTTGTAGAATCGATTTCACCCTAAAGGGGTGAATATGGTGATACTATTAATTATAAAAATTTAGTGCGGAAGTTTATACAAAAAAAATCTCAACATAGATATATCAGAATTATAGCAGCACAGATAATAGCAGAATAATAAATGCAGAAATAGAACAAAAAAGAATTTACCCAGCTCCGGTAAAATCATGCCTACGTGATGCCCCCAAGGTTTCTACTAGAAATTAAGCAGTCAGACGCTTACACATGCAAACTCATGACACCCGTTATCGACTAGCATTAACTCTACGCTCAGAACCATGCCACAACTCAGCCACTGAGTTGTGAATTCTCGAACTACACCACCGTAGTTCATCCCCTGGTCACATGGCTAGAAATTACAATTGTTTGAAAAAGAGAAAAATACAAATTTAAAAACAATTATAAAACAGAACCCAAATTCAAAAGATTAAAGCCCAAATAATAAAAGGAACTGGCCCACAACAAAAAAGCACAGAGAAAATAATTCCCTCTTTCTTTAACACTCTCGGCCGTATCCTTTTTCTTTGATAAAAATGGTTGCTTCATTTCTTTCTCGTTTGTTCTGAAATTAGGGATTCTATAGTTGAAGCGCCGCTTCGTCAAATTTATTGCGATGTACTTCGATTCCTTTCTTCGATTGATTATATGGCAGCTTCAACCAAGTCGAGTTCGAACGTTGCGCGAATTGGTAAGTTCGTTCCTTTTTCGATTTATACTATACTCGACTTTGATTCGAGTTCCTGATTGATGTTGTGATCTGTGATATGCTTGAACTCGAATGCACTCTTAGGCCGTTGATGATTTGGATTTTATAGGATTCGAATTCCTATATTTTCAAACGTATAAAATCATTTGAATTCGTTACTGCTATGCTCTGGCCATTCGATTTTGTCTGATTGCTTGAGATGATTGCTAACTTATTCAATTTCATGTATTTTGTAACTTGTTTCCCACGGTTTGATTTCTTTTGTGGCCACCATGGCTTCGATCTCTGACATCGGCTTTGACTTTGATCGCGTTGACTTTGTGAAACCTGCTACATGAATTTTTGTTACTTTGAATTTGTTGATAAACTTGATTGACTTGCGGCTTGATGGTCATATCCACTTACTGTTGGTCTTCATATAGATGTTGTTTCATGGTGATTTTATTCTTGCTGTCCCACCGTTCTGATCTTGTCCTCTGTGACTTTTGATGACCTCTCTGACTTTGGTTTGAAACTGTTATTTCTATTAACCTGAGTGCTGGCTGCATTTCAGTTTTGTTTATCTTCATGTTTTACAACTGATATATGAGTCCGTATGCATTTAGAACTCTCTGACTGTCTCGAGCGTGTTATGTTGTTATTTTATTTGTCTTTGAGTCAGTGTAAACTTGTAGCGTCTAGACTTCGGACGCACTGTGATTCGATGCACTTGTATAAGTCTTCTATTTGACATTACGTACATGTTGTCATTCACTTGTGTATTGTCTTGAGCTCGAGTTACTTCAATGTTGCTTTGCACTTGCAGTCAGGTCTGCATGGAGTCTGGTCTTTGTTTCACTGGTGCATGTATCTTATACTCGTGATGCATTGTATTTGTTTGCATACAAGTTGTCTCACTGATGCATCACTTGTTTTTGTGTCTTTGAGTCTGGGCACGTGTGCTTCATGGACTTGTATTTGTTTGTATGCATTTGAACTCGTAGCCTTGTCTCTTTGTAGTCTGGTACTCTTGCCTTGGTTCTGGTTGCATGTGATCTTGTTGAAGTCCAATTTCATTTGAATCTGTATATGAAGTTGTGCAGAGCTACTGTCCTGATTGCCATTGTGTACATGTTCATGTATTCATTGTGTCATGTCAGCTCTATATGTATGTATGGTCTGCGCTTTGTTTCCATGTTGTTTCGAGCTAGTTCACATTGTACTGGTTCATTGTTTTCATACTTCATGTGGTCTGGATTTGTTTTGGGCTCATTTCTGGTTTGCATTGGGTCGATGTGCACTGTTCTTCGAGTGTGCTTGCATCAGCAGTGTTGTTTCATCGAGTTCGGTCCTTATGCACATGTATACTTGGTGTATACACTTGGTTTATCTGTCCACTGGTGCATTGTGTTGTACCTGTTTTTGCTGGTTTGAGTTTTGCTGCCTTCATGTACATGCCGAGTCTTGTTGATGTTAGTCCGTGAGATGATGGTTTCGATGACAACAACCTTAGAATAGGATTATAAAATATAAATACTAACATTAAAGTTTAGAAATATATGTATATGTAGGATTTAACCATGCAGGTACCAAGAATGAAGACTGCACAGTATAAAGATTCAAGATATCAAAATTGAAGGCTCATGAGTATCAAGAATATCAAGATTATCAAGAGTTCAAGATTTCAAGAATAAGTAATTTTAATTAGGAATTTCTATTAATACCCCTAGAAAAGAACTGGCATTTTAAAATCCAATTTAGTCATGGAATGGAATCCACTTTAGCCCGTTAAAGGGATGAACCCTGAGTAGGATGGAACCTACGAAAAATCTAGTGGAGAATTGTTTTGTATCCGCTAACTTTTATTCAAAATGATTTTACAAAATTATATCTTGTTTTCAAAATGTTTTCAAAATCTTCCTTTTAAAAGAATAAAAAACATCTATCCTGATTTCAAATACTTTTAGCCTCAAAATAATCTTTAATTTCAAAATCAAATTATTATCGGTTTTAAACTATCTTTAATAATAATATATTTAACTTTTAATATTTATACTTAGATTTAAATATAAAATTTTATATATATTATTCTTTATATTTACTTACGTATTTTAACTATAGTCAAGTATATTTATAAAGTTTAAAATAGTTTTTAATATAAGATAAAAGTTATTTTCAAAGAAAAACAAATCACCAAAAAATCCTTTGGGATGTCGACATGCTCAATATACCCATGTCGACATAGTGTGAGTTAATTTCAAATTTAAATTTCAAAAGAAGTGTCTATTCGACATATCTCTTCAAGAATGGACATGGCTGTTGTTCTTCTATAAATAGGGGCTGTTTTCAACGAATTTTTAATCATATTTTTCTGGTTTTCATTTCTCTTCTTCTTCCACATTTCTTTATACATATTCCTACCATTACTCTGTCGAAATCAACATTGAATCTAGATAGATTATCTCTGGCTTGATTCTCTATCACTATCTCAACAAGATCCTCAGTGTCATTCAGAGTTACAGGCTTCTTTGTAATCAATTAAACGAGAAAAGGTGTGATTGTGGCCTTGGAAATCAATCAAGCGAGGAAAGGTGTGATTGTAGCCTTGGAAATCAATTGGGTGAACTTGTTTCCCATGAAATCAAGTATCTCTACCCAGAGGATTGTGAATCTGGAGGGTGTACCTCGTGGCCTTGAAATCGAGGGTGTAACTGTACAATTGCTTTTGAAAGAAAATCCATACTTGTGTGCGGGACTGGATGTAGGGTAACTCCAAACCAGTATAAAATCCGGTGTGTTCTTTCTTTTACTTCTTTTACTTTATTTCTGCATCCGTGATCATATCTGTGTCTTAATATTGCATACATTTGTGTTCAAATTAATAAAAACTCAAAAAAAATTAATAATTCCTTAAAACAGTATTCACCCCTCTAGTGTTTATCCTAGCCTTAAGACCCATAATCCGCATTTCTCACATTTGGTATCATAACAAGTTTTTCAAAGTTTTCAAATCTGAGTTTTGAATTTTTTTTAAAATGTCAACTTTTTTTATAAAATTATTAACACTATTTTTGTATGAATATGTCACAGAATCATCATGATATTGTTGTTTAAACTATATTTAGTTATTTTGAAAAGTCACTTAATTCTTTACAAAATTATGTTGTTTTGCAGGAGAAGAGTTATGTCTAATGACCGTTGGTTTAAAGATACCAACCAATCATTCATCGATCAAGAAGAACAAATGGATATATGATGGCAAACGACAACGAAATGGGTACCAGATCAATACAAAGCTTTTGATTCTCATCTACAACTTGATTTGATACTGTACTTCTCTCCATCTATTTCGCAATGTCATTGGTTTCGTGCGAATCCGTCTAGAAAGGATCAAGTTATGATCAAATGAAGTTTTGGTGAACAAAGAGAAAAAGAAAGCAAAACTGTCAACGGTATTCTTCAAATAGCATCCAGAGATTTGAGTTTTTGTTCCTACTCCTTTTCAAGATTATAGTTCTTGTTCTCACGATCGTTTTGTTGGGTGGATCATCAAATTCCGATCAAAATTGAGTGAGATATGACAGTTTGAAGTTGGCTATTCAAAATTGAAATCTGTGTACGGGATTTCCTGCATTTCTCTTACTAATTTGGCCTGTTGCATCACAATATTGTCCAAATTCGTCACCAAATTATTACTAAATCATAGCGCTTGCCTTTGTATTCGATTTGCCGCTGGTTTCATCCAATTGTGTTAAGAAACAAAGGAGATATGCCTTCTAAAAGTTTGATAGTAAATAGAAAAATGGAAAGAAGATGAAGAAGAGAATCTTTTATGAAAAATGGCGATTGTTGAGCCTATTTATAGTGGTTGAAGTGTCCATTCATTCAAAATTCAAATTCAAAGTTTTGGCGCCAAGTTGGTCAATCTACAAAATCATCTGTATCTTTCTCATACGGTCTTCAAATTCAGCAAATGAACATACTACGTCGATCAGAAAAACGAGCCCATCGCAATAGAACAGACCTCGTCGTCAAATTCTAAAAGGTATAAACATGTGGTTCACGATAATGGAAGTATAACAAAGTTAGAAAGATGGAGGGGTGCAAAAATTGGTACGCTTTACTATTATTTCATCTTTATTGTTGCATTTAGGAATATATATTTATGCATTTAGTTAGGTATTGAAATTTATCTCTTTTATAAGTTTTGATATTTTGATCCATATATCGACACACCATGGTATAAATTTCGATATACCATCTAAACTTTTTTTTTAAAAAAAAAATCTTTCAAATAAAATCTTACTATTAATTTATTACAACTATACTAAGTAGAAAAGCATTTTTACATGCATAATGCCAAGTGTCTTTACACATGTTTTCTCATTATTTTTTATGTTAATTAAATATATAAAAAATTGGGTAAAAAAATCAATTATTTACATGTCAATATCTAGTCATAAAATTAGTGTAAAATCATGTTAAGATCAAACACAGAACAATAGATAGTATATCTGAAATGTCGTCTTTTCTTCTAAAACGTTTCTTAAGTGCTGCAAATTCGTTGTTATAACATCTCTGTGCTTTGAAACACTGTAGTGTTTTAGAAATATTTCACAGCATTTGGTAAATGCTGCAGTTTCCGTTTAAAATGTTTTGAACATGTTTTGCTGCAAATGTTTTTTACAGCATTCTGTAAATGCTGTTTTTTGTATTTGAAACTTTAAACTATGTAAAAATAATATTTGAATTACGTATTTTTCTCTATTCTTTTCAGAGTTATTTTCTAACTTATATTAGAATATTTTAAAATTAATTTCATGCTTAAATATTTTTCAATAATTAATTAATTTTTTTAATATAAGAAGCCATAATATAACACATGTTTATTTTAGTTTTTCAATCTTTATTATTTTATCTAATATTTCATTATGATATTTTTTTAATTTAAAAAGATGTTTAAACATGTTTTCAAATATTTAAACCAATAATAATTTAATATAAAGGTTTTAATTAGTAAGTTAAGTATTTTATAAACATGGAAGTTTGGATTCTCTCATATTTTAAATAAATTAAATAAGCAGGCTGTTAATTTTTATAAAAACCATATTTGATCATATATATAGTTTAAATTCATATTTGTTAGCAATTTGATTTTGAATATGTTATAGTTTTAATACCATTTGTTACCTTTAAACTCTTGTCTTTATTACTCTTTCAGTCTCATTCATTAGTTTCCTTAACCTAAGTCTAGTAATTGGTGTGTATTACCTTTGTTTGGTTGAAGTGATTTATAATAAATAGTTTGACATGTGTATACATACATATATATACGGTTGTCAATTAGATATTTCTTATCACTCATGTTTATCTTATAATCTGAATATCTCTTACCCTAGTATATATCATCATATCATTCTACATATTATTATTTTTACTTTGTTATCATTTTATTTAATATTACATATCATTATGCATCCTATTACATATCACATTTCATTGCATATTACATCATAAATTACAATGCATGAAATATCATAATCATTTGCATCACAAGTTGCACTTCATTCTGCATATCATCTCATGTTACGTTGCATATGTCAAACTACATATTGCATACATGTATACATAACGAGTGTATTTTATTTAGGGGGAGTTTGTAGTATTGTTGTATAGTTTAGGATTATTAGTTTTTGATTTGTTTGGTATGTTTTGATTGACTTAATTGTCTTGTTTAACTTGTTTGACTTGATTGACTTGTTTGACTTGATTGACTTGTTTGACTTGATTGATTTGTTTAACCTTTGATTTGTTTGATTGTTTGGCATGATTGGATTTGATGTGCGTGTTGATGGGATTGTTTGAAATATACTTATACATATTTATGTGATGAACGATTATAATATAATTATATTGATATCTTTCACATTCCATTTACTATACTTTGTTCTAGTACTAGTTTACGGGGGAGTTGTATAGTTTTATGGTTTTAGGATGGTTTTTGTTGATGACAAAAGGGGAGAAATATAAAATAGGATAGTTAGGCATAGATTGAGGGGTAGTTATTAGGATAGAAGTAATATTTTGTAAACAAAGGCTGTCATCATCAAAAGGAGGGAGATTGTTAGTCCGTGAGATGATGGTTTTGATGATAACAACCTTAGAATAGGATTATAAAATATAAATACTAACATTATAGTTTAGAAATATATGTATATGCAAGATTTAACCATGCAGGTACCAAGAATTAACACTGTACAATATAAAGAGATTGAAGACTCATGAGTATCAAGAATATCAAGATTATCAATAGTTCAAACTCCTAGAAAAGCACTGGCATCTTAAAATCCAATTTATTCGTGGAATGGAATCCACTTTGAGCCCGTTAAAGGGATGAAACCCTGAGTAGGATGGAACCTACGAAAAATCTAGTGGAACATTGTTTTGTATCTGCTAACTTTTATTCAAAATGATTTTACAAAATTATATCTTGTTGTCAAAATGTCTTCAAAACCTTCCTTTTAAAAGAATCAAAAACATCTATCCTGATTTAAAATACTTTTAGCCTCAAAATAATCTTTAATTTCAAAATCAAATTATTATCAGTTTTAAAACTATCTTTAATAACAATATATTTAACTTTTAATATTTATACTTAGATTTAAATATAATTTTTTTTATATATTATTCTCTATATTTACTTATGTATTTTAACTATAGTCAAGTATATTTATAAAGTTTAAAATAGTTTCTAATATAAGATAAAAGTTATTTTCAAAGAAAAACAAACCACCAAAAATTCCTTTGGGATGTCGACATGCTAAATGTACCCATGTCGACATAGTGTCAGTTAATTTCAAATTTTAAATTACAAAAGAAATGTCTATTCGTCATATCTCTTCACGAATGGACATGGCTGTTGTTCTTCTATAAATAGGGACTGTTTTCAACGAATTTTTAATTATATTTTTCTGGTTTTCATTTCCCTTCTTCTTCCACATTTCTTTATACATATTCCTACCATTACTCTATCGAAATCAACATTGAATCTAACTAGATTATCTCTGGTTTGATTCTCTATCACTATCTCAACAAGATCCTCAGTGCTGTTCAGAGTTATAGGCTTCTTTGTAATCAATTAAACGAGAAAAGGTGTGATTGTGGCCTTGGAAATTAATCAAGCGAGAAAAGGTATGATTGTAGCTTGAAATCAATTGGGTGAACTTGTTGCCTGTGAAATCAAGTATCTCTACCCAGAGAATTATGAATCTGGAGGGTGTACCTCGTAGCCTTGAAATCGAGGGTGTAATTGTACAATTTCTTTTGAAAGAAAATTCGTACTTGTGTGCCGGACTGGATGTAGGGTAACTCCAAACCAGTATAAAATCCGGTGTGTTCTTTCCTTTACTGTTTTTACTTTATTTCTGTTCAGTGTTTGATTTTGTGATCGTATCTGTATCTGGATATTGCATACATTTGTGTTCAAATTAATAAAAACTCAAAAAGATTTAATAATTCCTTAAAACACTATTCACCCCTCTCTAGTGTTTATCCTAGCCTTAAGATCCGTAATCAGCATTTCTCACAGTTGACATCGTCTGATATGCATTTGCTTGAGTTGGGGCAGTTTGCATATAGTTGCATATACGTGTCAGTGTTAATTTGTATTTTTAATTCATCTTATACATTTTGATTTACTTCCTCCTAACCATTTTATTAAACTTGTATATTCAGACTGCACCTGTGTTGAATCTAGCTTTAAAGCTCGGGTTTGACCTTGTGCTCGTATTGTGATTTTATTTGTATTTCACTTGAGTTGAACCCGGCTTTTAATTGGATTTGACCTTGTGCTCACCTGTCGCTGTAGATATATCAAGTGTATATCGGTGTGCACAGCCTTGTGGCATATACAGTGATACACTATGTATGTCACAAGATGTTCGTGTATGATGAATTCAAAATTAAATGATGACGAACAATACAAATAATCGAGGCAAATAATATTTTCAAAATCACATTTTATTTTATACTGCAAAAATATTTTATTTTCAATTTTACCGTGTCAGTGTATATTTTTGCAGATTGCTCAGATGCTGGATTCAATCTGGAATAAAGTTGATGATAAATTTTGAGTGAACGAGGGATATGTAGTGAGGTGCATTTGTAAATGAAAAATTGTGATATGATTGTAATTGAGATTTGTATATATGTATAGTGAGAGTTCAAATTTGTACTATTCAAAATTGTAATAAATGTTTATTTGAATAAAATATCTGTTTGAATTTAAACTCTGTGTTATTTATTTTATTCAGCAAATATGTAGTTAATTCTGTGAAAATAAAATAGTACATTAACAAATACATTTAAATGAATATATATATATTTGTGTGTGTGTGTGTTTATTATCATCAAACAAAAATCATATACTCGCATATTCAACAACATACATGCACGCATGCATGCATGCATACAAACACACACACGTGTATATGTATATATTGTACGTATGTACATACACACACATTCGTACATTTGATTTTATTTGATTCCTCTTACTCGTGTTTTACACCCGGGAAAGAACCAAGAAGAACTTTTGAATCATATTACATAAATATAGCTTTTGCTCTTGAACATCATCTATAACATTTTATTCCTTCAACTATATTTCAACAAGAGTGGTGTGTGTGCGTATTCACACACACATATATGCAAACGCATACATATATGTGTGCGTGTATGCGTGTGTATATGTGTTTCTATGTGTGCACGCGAGTGTGGACGCGCGCACACACATGTATATACGCATACACATGTGTGCATGCGTATGTGTGTATATATATGTGTGTGTGCGCACGTGCGTGCGTGTGTATACATGTGTACATGTACGTATATATGTGTGTGTCACTTTATCACAACTCAAGCCCGATTAAAGAAAAAGGAACCCATAGTAAATAATTTCAAATGTACACCATCATAATTTTGATTTTCGGTTCGGTTAATACATTTTAAATAATGGTGTCTTTTAATGCATTTCTTTTCTATTTCTATGTTTGTAGTGGTGAGCATTTATTTGTTCAACAAACCAACCAAACCAAATTAGGTTGGTTGGTTTGATTTGGTCTACTTAGGTAATTTGTTGGGTTTAGTTTATATTTTCACATTTATCTAACCTTTTGATAGATTTTAGTTTTCAATATTCGAAAATCAAACCGGCCATTAAACCGAATATGAAACTTATATTATTAAATAAAAAACGTAATGGTCAAATATTTGTATTATTGTCTTAGCGGTGTTAATTTTCATTCTGTATAAGTTAATATATTCCATTAATGTACTCAGAGCCGGCCCAAAGAATTGGGTTGCCCCAGCCCAATTTACGAAGCAAGCTAAGAAAAAATGCACAGACCAACAATTTAACGCCTGCAGGACTCAAACTCTGCCAGCTTGATACTAAAGGCAACCACCTAACCACTCCACAAAACAATTTTTCTGAAAAGTTAGTATTGTTTATTAATTAGTAACAATCTTCGCATAAAATTTAACATTTTGTTGCCTCCCTCCGACATGTTGCCCTATGCGGTCGCCTTGGCAGCCTTGCCGTAGGGCCGAGCCTGAATGTACTTAAAGGGAATGTCAAAATTATAAGCATCACATACCTTTGATAAATTCGGGTCTAGCAATTATTCTAATCCTACATTTGACATTAACTTTACGGTTTACTTTTTATGCTAATTGATTAAATTAAACAAACCGAACCGGCTACTTTTGATTCAGTTGATTTTGAATTTATTGTTTAAAAAATAAATTGATTTGTTTTGTTCTGACTTATTTTTTTTCTTTCTATTTTCTGTTTTCCTTCTGATTGCGTAATCTAATTTAGTTTCCTTAACGGTTCTCAACTAAAAACATGACTATTAGCTCACTTTTAGTGATTACTAAAATTGTTTATTTTTAATTAAACTTCGAATAGCACAATCAACTTAGAAGATGCGGTAAACCGTTATAGAAACATCCCATATTTAAAAACGTTTGTATTAAGGTTATTATATAATTAATATATTAAAACTCCTCGTAAGCAAGGTGACCCTTAGCAGTAACTGGGACCGAATATTTCTCTCTCTTACCCAATGGGTCCCACTTTTTTACCATTCGACCCCTTGTCAAATAATAAATTTATTAAGCCTCTCCTATAAAAGCAACTCTCTCTTTCCCAACCTCATTTTGCACTCTTTCCCTCTCCCCAAACGAAAATGCCGCAAGACATTCTAGAAACCCTAGCCCGTTGCAGTAGCGCCGGCAAAAAAATATCCCCATTATCGGATCCAGATCAGAATCAAGACCCGTCCCTCCCGCCCGAATCCATCACCATCCCCTACTCCTCTGCCCATGACCTCCCTTCCGCCTTATCCTACGACCGCGACGACTCCGCCAAAGAATCCACCAACCCCAAATCCCACCACCCTAACAACAACACCAGCAACAACAATTCAAACCCTAGCCCTAACCTCTTCAGATCCGGTTCGCAACGGTACACCAAAACCAGCGGTCCGATCCTCGGTTTGCCCAACCGAATCAAGCACGTCACCTGCTCCTCCCGGAATTACAGATCCTCCACCACAACCACCCATTCCAGGATCTTCCCGAGGAAGAAGAAGCCCGGATCCGTCCCGATCGAGCCGCCGTCCTCTCCAAAGGTATCCTGTTTCGGTAAGGTTTTGTCCGACCGGGAGCGGAGTCGGAATCCTGACAAATCGCCGAGGAAAAGCGGGTGTTTCGTTTCGTTATTCGCGTGCGGCGGGTTCAAAGAGAAGAAGGGTTGCGGAGAAGAAGATAAGAGCGATGACGTGGTGAGAGGGAATGTCCCAGAGAAGAATATTCCGCCGGCGGCGGCGCCGGGGCTGGGAGCGATGAATAGGTTCGCGTCGGGGAGGAGGTCGGCGAGTTGGGGGAGCGACGTGGAGGCGGGACACGTGGCGGTAGATCTGAGGAGGAGGTCAGTGGATGGGTGTGGGGCGCTGTAGTTGTTGTGGGTTGTTGTTTAGTAATTGAATGCTACACTGTGTTTTTGGTGGTTTGTTGAGATTTTGATTTTGTTGTTTGTTATGAGAGTGGTTTGTAATAATCGCGTGGGATGTACAGATAGTAAACGCAGAACTACGTATCTTTTTCTCGCTGGTTTGGTTTGGATTAGTGGTTAGTTGGTTGTTAGTGTAGGACAAATTGCTGTTATTAAGCTTTAATATTTTGTCCTTACGCTGCATGTATACAATCAAGCAATCGTGATAAACTTGGTAACGTTGTTTTCACTAGTCGTAATTACGATATGTATAGAGATATACTTGGCTGATTACATTTTTTGACAAAAAAATCATAAACTATGCACCAACTATTCAGAAGTTATGAATATATAAATTTTTAGCGAATGGACTAACCTTTGATGCTACACGTGGGATGAAGATGTTTTTATGGATTTTATGTCATGTTTCCCTGATGCAACAGATCCTACTATATGTAAAGATAATAGAATATTTTTGATTCATGTTACACTACGATGACGTAAAAGCACAAAAGTGGTTATCCTACCATAGGTTTTAGTTTATCATATTATTAAACAATGGGTAAAAATGGGTTTCATTTGATTAGGTATGAGACTTCACACATTTGTATATACGAATCCAAAATGAATACAAGATTTGATTTGTTTTTCAAATGAACTCTTCGTAGTATGTCATCTAAATGTTATTCATCGCTTCGTAAATCTGAAATGAATATGAATTTCATTTCGTATGTGGTTTGTGCAGTGCCGGCTTAACCACCAGGGTTGTCCAAATCAACACAAAGTACAAAGAAGCAGTAAATTTGAAAAAAAATATTAAAGGCAGGAATTGAACTCCAAACTCAGCTATGGAAAGCACACTCACTGCCGCCATACCGGCACAAACTTCACATATGCTAGATACAATTTAATATTTAAAATATTGTCATCGTTATGTTGTCCTCCACCACCTGCCACCAGTATGTTACTCTCATCTGGAGGTTGCCCTAGACGGCCAGGCCTGGCCTTGCGCTGAAACCGGGCCTGGGTTTGTGCAATCATTGTTCATCAGTGTTACCTAATGTACAATGACATGTTAAGTATGTATGCTTTGAATTTGCATGTGACTTGTAAGCATACTTTACGTTGTTTGTACTTACAATCTGCTACCGAAACAAATATTCATAATATTAATTCAAGAACAAATTTATGTCATTTTTCATGCACAGGTGAAATTTGACATAGTAGGAATCAACGATTGTATAATTCTCTCTTTTTGAAGCAAACATTTGCTTGCTTATCCAACTTTAGGATTTCTCGTTCCCTTTCTAGCGTTCAACATCAAAATAGTACAAATATTGTTAGTTTTATCTTCCATACTTCCTCTTAACATATGTACTTGGATTACACAAGTCGCATTCATTCATAGAAGCTTTTATCCACGGGGGGAACTTAATCAACTTATGTGTTGTCTTTCTTTTAAGATATTATCCGGATTTCCTGGAGGAATATTGGAAAAAGTATGTCCATAATCTACTGTGGTATGACATACGTAAGCGTCCTCAAAATTATATCCGTTAAAGCTGTTATAGCCGTCGTAACCTTTATCTGTACCGATAAAATTGATAAGTCAAAAATTGCTACCAATGTATTACCGTTATTGCTGATAATATGTTTATTGATACACTGATAAACTGGTAAACCGTTGACTGATAATGGTAGATTTACCGATACACAAAGTTATTAAAATTTTATTACATTAAAATTTTGATAATGATGAAAAAGTAAATATATTGTTACTAATTCTAACTTCATTGATGCTTGTGTAAATATTTTGACTTATTTTTGTTGAGACAGAAAATTTTCTTGATGCATCACAAGTTATTTACAATAATATGAAATAATAATTTTGTTAATCTTGAACTTTAAAATTAATAAAGCCAAAATGAAAATAATTTTATCAACACATACTTAAAATATGATAGACTTTCAAAAAAAATTGTGATTAGAATTAATTAAAGTAGCGAAAAAAGTTAAAATTAATATAACTGGTAAATTTACCGTTACCACTGATTTTGATATTTGTTTACCGCTACGTTTACCGTTAATAGTGATAAATTTACCGTTAACATTCTTGATATTGGTTACTAACTGCTTTATATTGTTACAATGGTAAATTTACCATTAACATAACAGCCTTTTCTGCTATACGACTAAGCTAATATCAAAGTTAAATATTTACCATTTGAGATTTAGATCACAAGTGACTCGTCCGCTTTGATAAGGTCAAAGTAAAATCTGTGCATGAGATCTCTTATCTGGGTATCACCTTCACATGATTCTACCTTGTATAAAAAACATATGGATCCAATATTTATTTTTACTTATAATGGTTATGAATAACCGCGTGCAAGAAATCGACGATCTGATCATTTGTATTTGTTTATACTTTAGCACTTTAAGTTTTGAGATGGATCTCAGGCTTAGTTTGGAAAATAGAACACAAATGTCAACACATGAAACCATTTCAATTGTTTTATTTGTGTTTTAATTTTATTTTATTTTTGGATGTAAGAGTGACAAAGAAATCATGACATATACAAAACAACAATCAAGTGTAATGTACAAACTACCTGTACAGTTAAAGCGCTCGGCAAATTCAATACGACGAAGGTGCAAAAAGTCATAGCGATGATACAACGATGTTATAGCAGGATATAGCGGATGACTCTAAAATAATACATAAAACTCTTACTTAATTTACAAATATACAAATGGCAATTAAATAAAAAAAATTGACATTCATTGAATTATAATTAATACATAAATAAATTTAAAGAAAAACATGTGCGAATATACTGTAAATAAATGTAAAACTATTATATAACATAATTGAATTTAGTAGAATATTAGAGTATTTTCGTTTCTGAAAATATATTAAAAATTAAATAAATAAATTTCATAGTTTTTATAATGTATAAATGTCATTTTTTTTGATTCATTTCTTTTAAAGAAATATAGCGGAAATAGCGGAATATAGCGGGAATAACGGGATATAACGGAAATAGTGGAATATAGCGGGAATAACGGGATATAACGGAAATAGCGGGGCTTAAAACGGAAAGACTGTATTTGGGGCTATATTGAAAAATCATAGCGGTAGAAATCCGCTATGAGATATAACAAGATTATAGCGGGGTAATAGCCGGGCATTAACTGCACAGCAAACTACTAACAAAACGAACACAAATAAAAAGATGACCTTACACCTATTAGATTGATTAATTTATTTAATCCATCTAATCAAACTAATATCAACATATTTTTCAAAACTTACAAAGAGATACAGAAAATGTGAAATTTCCTCAGTACTACACACATTAGATGGATGCTAGCCTAATCTGGTTTACCCGTCCATAAAATAATAGTGCACAAAAAGGGCAGGCATCCGTATACACTAGGTGCAAAGCCATAGGCACATAGTCATGCTTAAGATAGTGAGCATCACCTCATATACGCAATAAATGCAATATCACAATATTGCTATCCTGGTTCGAGTGTCATCTACTCATAAGGAGTAATCGATCAAATATCAACTGTGGTGTCTCATACCATCATGTGCTACTAACTTATTTACTCAGCGTTTGTAAACTGCACTCTTATCACACAATAATATTCTATGCAACAAGTCTAAGAAACAACCAAAGAAGTATTATCGAAAATCTAGCACTAGACAATATTATAACACCGTTTATCCAATACTCTTATCACATAGAAAATATAATCGAACATAATACAAAATTTATTAAAAAAAGAAGTTTGATTAATAGAAAAGACTTTAAGTATTCCAAAAGCCTTTATATACTTTATTGAGGTTAAATTACCATTTCTCTTCCCATCTGTACAAACCAGAAATAAGGATTTTAAACCTTATGATAAATAACCAAAGCTCTTTTCTATATTTTAAAATCTTAGAAACATCTTAATATTACTTATAAAGAGCATTCCATGATTTTTTGTAATTAAATATGCTTTCTAATTGAATTTAAAACTCTAAACAAACCTTCTTTATTTCAAATCCATAGAATATATTTTATCGAACCCTGTTTATACTCATAAATCACGAGATACACTTTAAAAAATACATGATATTAATTAGAAATCATTTCATATTTTTCTAAAATTTTGTAGGATTTTTAGTAATTATTTAAAGTCAAAATCAAATTTTCTTTCAATAAATCAATATTTTTAATAATATATTCAATATTAATTTAAATAAAACTATTTACAAAAATAATTTCATACTTGTAATGTGTCAAATCTCTACTTCCAAAATCAAATTCTTATTTTATTTTTTAAAAAATAATGTTTTTCAAGCTGGAATTTGCAGCCACACAAGGGCTTGGAGCAAGCTCCAGGCTCTCCCATCGCTGCACCAGTCCTTCCAGACCAGTCCAACCGCCAGAATGGACTAGAGCAAAATGTGTTCCAGGCCATGCGTTAATTGTTGATTTCTGACCTCCGCTATCCCTTTGAACTGAACCCGATGACAATGGCAACAAATACACTTTATTTCAGCATCTATCTCACGCACTATATCACCTAAATGCAATCAAAAATGTTTACTACAATGGTTTCAAGAAAAGTAAAAAGCAAAACAATGCAATATTGCGACCATCACAAGCAATAATACTAATTTTAGACATACAGTGTGAGTAGAGAATATTCACCTTAGCTAAGAGAAGCACCATCTTTCCATTGCATTTCATAGCATCGCCAAAACCTAATTTTCATTTATTGTAAATGCAAGTTGAAAATCAAACTTGCTCAAAACTCCACCTTGAAGATTCCTGGGGTAGGCATGTAGAGAAGCCTGGTTTCAAATTTCATAATCTGAGGTAATTTATTTGATTTGAGATCAATTTTTAAAGAAGAAGATTAGGGTTTTCATAATTGAGTTTATAAAAGATAGAGGCAAAAATGGTATGAAGGAAGTGATTTGTATGCAAAATGGAGTGTTCTAGACTCCTCGTGATGATGCAAAGGAGTGGAGATATCTCTAAGTGTAGAAATGGGCCAAGTGGACTAATTTTATTCACTTATATTTATTCTTTTTCTTTGCAAATCTATTTTCTACCAAGTTCCGTTAGCTCAAATCCCTAAAAATATATTTATTTATTTTCCATAAATGTTTTACTATCATTATATGATTTTTTACAATAATTATTTTCCATAATTTAACTCAGTTAGTTAATCATTTCCCTATTTTCCCTTAGAAGACCAATTATAGAATAAATCTATAAACTCCTTATATAAGCTAAAAAAATTCTTTTTTTCTAATCTTATTTATTTTCAATGTTTAAGTTTATAAAAATTATTTAACCATGTTTATAAATATTTAAAAAACCAAGTTTATAAATATCAATTTAACTTCAAAATTGTCGTTTATTATTAATTCATAACTTCGAAAATATTTAACACCAAAATACTCTATTTCATAATCGTATCTTCCAATATAAATAAATATCACAATTAAATCATTTTTTAACCAAATCCCACCAATAATTGTTTCACTATCAAAATTTTCATCTTCACAAAATACCTCATCATTAAATCCCAAATAAATTCTATGTTCAAATCCCAGAGTATTCGCATTTTATTATTAAAAACTTAACTAATCGTTTATAACTTCATTATTAATTTTAATTAATTATTTCTCAAATTGGATTGTTATAGGAAGTCCTTAACTAAAGTACAAAGAAAGCTCCTTAACAAAAATATGAAGGGACAAAGAAAGATTCTTAACAAAGATCGGAAGGGAGTTCTTTTACCTTATGTATAAAACAAATTCCTTTATGAAGATACTAAGAGAGTTCTTTGACAAAAGTATGAAGCAAACCCATAAAGAAAATGTTGAGTAAATTTCTTGAAGGAAATATGGAGTAAATTTCTTAACAATGGAGTATAAACCTCGCGGAAGTGTAAGCTGACATCTAAGGGAAAGTATGTGATATACCCAAGCGTGGATATGAAGCAAATCTGAGTAGGAGAACAAAACAAGTCTTTACCATGATTTGGGATCTAAGTGTTAATGAAAGTATAAACTAAAGTGTTACAGCCATTTTTGAATTAAAGCAACTAGCATAGGTTTAGATATACAAAGTCAACATGCAAAGCATCCTATAGTGAATGAAACAGGTTGAGTGCTACATCAAATAGGAATTGTGGAAGTTCCAAACATGGTGTCCATGGCCTAACCAAATTCCATGCCGTTCTGCATAGACATAAAAGCTTCCTATTACCAACGAACACAAACCCCTTTCTAGGATGCGCCATCAAAACCCAACACCAAAATTCCACTACGTTCTTGAACTATGGCACGCCTTCACAACATCAAATGGAACTATTATTACTATATAGGCAGCGCAGCGTAGTGTGTCATCATCCGATATAAAGTAAATTGGTGCTCCTCAACAAACAACGCAAACCATAGACAACAACACGCATCCAACAACATCACGCCCCTTTCACACTTCAAATTCAAAATATCCAACCTAATAAAAGTTATTCTCCCTCAATTACAAATTATTTTTCTAAAACCATATTTTCCCGCCTAACCAACGTCAATCCATAACACAGGCCCAATGATGACGTCTAAGTACGACGTACAACATGAATAATGCATGTAACGTCTTTTTGGTATAGATACAACTGTAGTCGGGAAAGGGGATTAAATATTTTATACTTAGAGAATTAATTACTATAAAATTTGTACAAATCTCCATTAACTTCAGTGCTTGTACTAGAAAAAGAGATAGAAGCGATTGAGTGATTTAACCACTTGATGTAGAATTTCTTAACATCTAAAACCTATAACTTCTTTGTGTCTTTACTTTTCTGCATCTCCATATTATTCTCGATGTTTGGATTTGTTTTGAGTGGTTTTAGTTCCCTTAAGATTTTAACAAAAGTAATTTTCGACTTCATAATTGTGTTAGCATATAACAACATAATTACTTCAAATCACACATTTTGATATACACTAACTTACTAATTCCTAATCATGTAAGCATACAACTCGATAATTTTTAAATTTTGGTGTTGTGAGATCAAAAAATGTCACTAACATAAAGTTATCGTAGATATAAACTATGTCATGTGTTAGATCTTATAGGGAAACTTTTGCCACATCAACACAAAGTATGAAGGATTTATAATTCCTTGGTAGAGTTACCCAAAATTCCACATGTCACATTCAGGACGTGCCATGTTATTACTATGCTAAGAAAATCACAACCATTTTAATCACCATATGTCGAAGTTTCAAGAAGAAAGAATAAAAGCTAGTATATTCAAGATATATGTCAAGCATGTAACATTCCAACACTAAGATAAACAGGGGCATAACCCCACATAAGAAAGGACCTTTTTTTTAATATTCCACCTCTTTACTTTCATTTGTAGTCTCAAAAGAATTTTAAAATCTTGTTTTGGGATTTAACGACCTCTTGGGTCTAATATAAGTTAACCATTTGTACTCTCGGACTAAATAAATAATAAATTGCATATATGACTCCGCGAACAATCATATCTACCCTTGTTGTTTATCTTTCTCTTATCGAAGCATTTAGGTTAAGATTTTGCACTAACAAGTGCTAGCAAATCAAGTTACATATTTTCCTACACAAGTCTAGTAACATATAAAGTACCATTGGCTTCTAGCTAATAACCTAGTGAATACCAATAACCACAAATCTTATATCAATACTTTAATATGATCTTACTTTCACTAATTTAATGAAAAAAAGGCTTCCCTTGACCTTGCAACACATCCTGAAGATTTCTAATAAGCTAAAGTTTGATCATGCACTCTATTTTTAATGTAAATGATGGAGGGAACTTGTATCAGTATGTTCCAACATTTCACACAGGAATCTTTTAGTGATGCCAATGAATTTTAGGTGTGAATACTCAACAACTTGATATACGGTTAATGATTTAATACTTGTCATGTATACACATGTTCTCTTCGCATGCTTTATGATTTTCTAAATAAACTTATCATCTAAAGACGTTTCGTTCTTGTAGCCCTTACAAATGTAGAATTATAACACGTACATACATATATTCACATGTATAGGATGTTTATGTATAGAGCAATAGTTTTCAACATCAAAAGATTTGTTTGTAAATAAGGTTGAAGATACATTCATAACATAAATATTCATATGTATGAGATGTTAATGTTAATTGTAAACGAAGATAGGGCTTGATTGGCTTACATAGGTATTTATGTTGAAAATGTTGTTGGTGAAGAGGGAAAATATGAAAAGTTTTGCTGGATGAATCAAAATCAATGAATGTTCCTTGGTTAACCATGGGTGGTCTAAATTATGTAAGGTTGATTAAAAAGAAAACTGGAGGCAACATGTTAACTGAAGCAAGAGTTAGGGAATAAATAACTAGATGATACAAATTGGCCTCTATGAACTTAAAATGGATGGATTAACATTTACATGGATATTAGCGCACATACTAACATTTCACGCAAATTAAATGGAGTTCAAATGATTATGAAATGACTTTACATATTTCCTCAGTCCTTAACTACCACTTTACCCTTTGAAACTAATGATCACACTCCAGATCTAATTAAATTCAATAATTCTAAGGGAAATAGGGGTAATATTCCGTTTAAGTATCATAACCGTAGTGAATTAGTGGGTGGGCATGACATAATTATATGGAGTCCAAACCATTGTCCCAATGGATAAGGGCTTCAACATTGGTTTGTGAGGTTACAGTTTCGAATCCTGCACAACATGATCTGAACTGCTGGACATTTGTTGAGTTATAATCTGTTATATACTACCTAAGACTTGTAGTACAACTATGTACTATCACCTAAACACCTAATTTCGAGAACTAAAAAACTATTAAAGATAACTTGAAAATTACAAATGAGGATAGCATCCTCTTTTAACTTTATTTCGCAACGAAAAAATCTGGATGTTTCTCATAAAGAATGGAACTGTAATCAAGGTTGTTGGATCAGGTGAATTGGGCAATATGGTAAAAATGGATAAATTTTAGAAAAAATCCTTTTTAATTCATTATGCACTAGATCTTTATCATGTTATCGTGAATGCTACCAATAACATTAAATCATATTAAATGTTTATTGGATAATTTAATTTGAATTTTAAGATGTATTATATTATAATTAGATTAAAAGTGTTAGTTTGATTTACAATATCATCATTTATTAAAAATATTTCACAACATAATTTATTATCAAATTATTTAATATTTACTCAATGATAAATTTAATTGCAAAGTGATTATCATATACAATCACATGTAAATAATTTACTACTATTATTTTAAATAAGTAGTATCTGAATAATGATAACTAATAAAATAGTTTTAATATACACACATACTTACATATATATGTTGAAAAGGCATATATTCAAATCTAATATTTTATAAATTATTGTTATAAATTTAAATGATTATATTTTGTCTTAATGCCAATATGTCACATTTGAATCAAATGAATAATGTCTTAATATATTAAGTATGATTAATGGTGTTGTTATGTAAATATTTAATGATAATATTAATATTATAATGTTTAATTTACAAAGCTAGAAATGCATGTACGATTTACTGTTAGATAATGTCAATGTTTTCATAGTTAATTATGAACTCGCATCACAAGGTGTGTGTAAAATAGAGTTCATGTATGAGAGTTATTCACATTCTAAAATTCAAGAATGATATAAAAATTATACAAAAACAAAGGGGTTATATAAAATTTAGTTGTCTATCGTTCCAAAATCTGAAAATCTAGTCATCTCCTCTTTGCCTTTCATCCAATTTCCACCAACGCTAGGAGCCATCGGACACATCATCAGCACCATGTTCATATCCCATAATCGAGCCGAGTTTGATGACATCTTTATTCCCATGTCAGGTCTCCATCGGTTAAACCTTAAATCTCAAGTTGCCTATCAACATCGCTTATTGAATACGTCATTCTTGCTTTTGATTAACATGCCACCTTCGCCGATCATCGATGCGAATGATAATGGCTTGAAAATAAAGGAAGCGATAATTTAGCCACCAACAGTAATATGCACGGTGATAAGCATAGTGATGAAGGTGCATGTATATGGAACAGGGAAAGAGAAAGAAAAACAAATCTTTTCCCTTTTTTACAAAATTATAAAAACAAGTTTATTTTAAAAACAACTTAAAAATTTATTTTGGTCAAAAACAATTTAAGATTTTTGTTCTTGACAATCTCGTCCCTCGTACGCCTTAAACTGTCATTGTCACCTACGAGAAAACAATTCTCTTACTCAATGGTAAAATTGCAAAGTCTGCTATTAAGATATAATTTATTTGGAGAAAGATGGAATAAAATTTGGTCTATCTAAATAGAGGCTCTATGGATCTATTTATAACATCAGATGCATCCACTAGTCCAGACTTTATTCATTTGTTAGGTCCAATAACTTAATTGAATAATAAACCATTGAGCTAATATCAACATGGCCATCCCTTTAATTATTAACCAATTTAAAATTTTCAACTAACATAAAATATTTATTATTTTATAAATTATTTATGTCTATATAAATAATTAAATAAATATATAACAATTGTACATTTTATTAATTAAGTTTTCAACTCTCTGTAACATTAAAAATAATAATAAATTAGTTAAAATAGCCATTATATTAATTTTTTTATAATAATTTAGAATTTTTACAAATTAAAGGTGGACCTCAGTGCAAGAGGCTTCCGCACGATAGCAGGCTCTGATAACTTTTACAAATTATTTAACTAAATTATTTCCGATTGAAAACTGGGAGTCATGGTTACATGACTCCTAAATGTGAACTCAATCATCGGCAATATTTAAATAATTCAAATACTAAAGCCTATGTAGATTTTACTCTTAGCACGGTGGTGTGTACTGTACACAAGTTCATCGCTTACATATTGTCCAAATGAAATCAAAGTTCTTATCTTTTAAAGTGACCCCCTTAAGAAACGATATATTGTGCATGTTTTCTCATCATCGTCACTATATCGCTTAAATATGAAGAGCTTGGTCAATGAAAAATAGTCTAAAAATATCTATATTTAATTGTGAATTCTTACATTAAAAATTATGGTTCGATCTAATAACTACTATCGATTAGTTGATTTACCTTTGCTAAAGACTTTAACTTTATATTGACTACCAATTCCAGTGATACTAACCTGATTCAAATAATCTTCCTTAGAATTGTTAATACCTCATGATGATTTTGATGATAACAGCAATATAAATATTACTACTAACATTTCTCTGAGTTGTGCAGTACTTCCAAATATATTATGGATACATTTACAGATATAAACAAGAACTCAGTGGAAGCAATTGAATTATATATGAAGATTGATCATAGAAAATAGAATAATAAAACTGATTGAAGAAGAAATGCATATGCTGAAACGACAGAGGTATTTGAAGTGATGATTAGTTGGTTGAGCCTTAGAATCATTTGTTAAAGACCCCATGATACTTATACTTGAATAACATCAACCATCGATCTCAACTGAATCACAAAAAATATAAAAATATGAGGTACGTTGAAATTTTAAAATTTGCAACACTTTATTGTTGTTGCTATTTTTTTTTGAAACACCATTTTCCGACATATCTCCTCATGTATGTCGAACATACATGCCGTTTTTATGTTTTTAAGAATTCAAATCAAGGGATTTTTCCGCAATCTCTTCACCAAAAAACATGTCTCTTCAACCACTATTTAAGAGCTCTGGAAAATGAATTTTCACATCAATAATTCTTGTTTCCTCTTACTCTTTCATCTCCATACATTTGTTTGAGAAATCCATTGAATGCTCTTCCATTCTTTTTGCAAATCCATACTCTTTGACTATAATTCTTCAAGGATTTGCAAATCAAACAACATTAGAGAGTTTATACTTGATTTCATATCATTATCTCTCTAATATCATCCTATTCCTCAAAGAATTCAAAGATATATTCCCATTGAAGGTCTATAGGATCATTGTACCGAATACGAAAGATTCTGTATTGAAGATATGACTACTTGTCATACTCTATTGTTGTTTGTATAGAGAAAAGGGTATTCTTGTAACTTGTAAATCAAGAGGGTGCATCTTGTAACCTGTGAAATCAAGATTGTAAAGGTATTCTTATCACCTATGTAAAGTGAGCGGTGATAGTGAAATTTTGTACGGTGCAGCACATGACCGATGTAGGAATGGTCAATCCAAACCAGTATAAAACTTCATAGTATTATTTACTTTACTGCATTTTACTTTATTACTTACTTTTTCCATGATTATTGGTTTCGATTTGCAATTTGAGTAAATAGAGTTTTAAATTCATAAGTCAGTTTTGAATATTTGAAATACATACTTCACCACTTCTAGTGTTAAAACTGCCTTGAGTTCCATTCTGAATTGTGTTGTAGACACCCCATTCATCCACATTTGGCATAAAAGCACTAGTTTTCAAGATTAATAACATGATTTTTACAAAGTATAAATGGCCAATAATGCTAGTAACACTTTTATAAAAGGATAGTCTACTATTTGATTTCCTTTATTTGATGGTAGTAATTATGCATACTGGGTCTGTAGGATGAAAATTTATTTTCATTTTAATGGTTCAGATATCTAGAATATTACATAGGGCGAGTACATTGAAACCTATACCGAGTACTCATCTTGGACACCAAACCAAAAGACACGAGCACTTATTAACACAAAGGTCGTGAATATTTTATTTTGTGTCTTAGATAAAAATAAATTTAATCAAGTTTCCATTTGTAAGTCTGCATATGAAATTTGTATGTAACGATCGGCGATTTTTCGTCCACGAACGCCGACATCAATACGTCCACTGTATCAACTGTCGAGCAATCGAAGGCCGGAAAACCGTACCGTTATTGTTAAAGAAGAAGAAAAAGATAGAAGAAGGGAGAAAAGATAGGAAAGAACAGAAAGAAAACAGCAGAACAATATCAGAATCTCACAATCACAATGGAACAACATATAATAATAAATGAATAATCTTTAAACAAAGAACTATATCAGTTATTACATTACATTACATTTCATTACATCATCAGAGTGTACAACATCATACAACTCCAAACAGAACAAACAGCGGAAAAGAAATACTATATACTAGTAATACGCCATGCCATCCATCTTGCCTCCAGCAACTCCTGAATTCCAGAATATCCTGATAAACCTTAACTCTTGACTGCCCGTGTGGAAATTGGTGGGCACCCAGAGTTTAGGAAGGAAAACAATAAACTCCGAGTCAGTCATGTGACTGGTGTGAGAACTCAAAACAGTTTATTTATCTTTAAAATTAAAATAGAGGAATATTTTTAAAGTCAATTCACAATGCTTTTAAAAATGAGACTACCATAAGGCCTCCCGCACACACACACAATGCAAACGCAGAATCGGATGAGATTTCTCCTTATGATAGTCAAAGATGCTTGATACGCATTAAAAGAACATTTGATATTATTACTAGTGCATAGTTTAGGAAAAATCATTTCGAAAGTAAAGATATAAATCTTAGCCAACATACGACCATTATCGTATGCCTACTATAGCTACCATCCAAACAGTGGGGCGCCACCATAAGTGAATGATAGGTTCTACAACTAATACCGTACAAGATCGTATTGTTTCTTTGGATTTCCAACAAATGGTCAGGCCAAGGAACTTCCCATTGCCACATGAGAACGCCTCTGGAAGGACGTCCCCGAGAACCAAACCGGATCTCTGCCAACACAAGGCCGGGTTACCCCTAACTGGGTAACTACTGACACGAGTATGCCATCCCCCGGTCCTTTGGGACCTTTATCTGAGCGCTCGTAACCAACATCACACCATAATAAATAAAGTGTTTCAACATGAGTAAGTATCTGGGCTCCATACCATGATACCACCCTTTTCCAGAAGGAAATGCACATACCCTAAGGGGCGCTACCCCCAATAACCTTGCTGCATCTTTCCTGTTTTGACCATTCCGGGGTGTGAGGCTCGACGAAGTCTCGTCCACAAAGCCACGCTTTATACAAAAGCTGTGCTTTGGGTCAACAAATGATCATAGAAATGATCACAAAGATAAGTGATCAAACAAATGATCATATCACAAATGATCAAACAATGATCATTTCACAGCAACACTCAGCATGTCACATTACCAAATTGGGAATATATCGCTGATATACTTCAACTACATAACATCTGAGCTCGTACGTCTCAGAGAAGGGTGTTAAGCTAAGAGAATAAATTCTCCGCCACCAACAGAAATATATTTGAAAGAAATCAGCTTTATATCTCAATTTGTAACGTCAGACATACTATCCATACAAGTCTGTTCCGGGATCGAACAGAACCGAAGGCACTTACAAAGAAGTCCTTGAAATCCGGATATTCACTAATCACGTCCGGACTTCCCATCACATATGGAATTTCTATACCGGGGCCATTCGGTGCAGAAACATTCGACGGTAATCCTTCCGTTTTCAAAAATATCCGGTCTTCAACATCGGTCATCAATGTTATCCATTACGTCGTATCACTATTCGAAATGGTAATTCGAATAACGAGCGCAATAATTTAAAAAATAAGTGTGGCATTGAAATTCAAGCAAATCATAACAAATACGTATTCAAAAGTAAATATTGATAGTCGGTTATTGAACTATCAATGGATATGCACAACATCACCAGATTCCAAATAATTTTCCAAATTATTTATTTTCCAAAAATATCTTTACAACATATATAATTTTCACACTTCAAAAATAAATCAACTTTATTTTTAAACAAATTCCCCTTTTCATTTATAAATTGCATAATGAATTTATATCCCAAAATATCTATGAATATACGGTTTCAATTATTCATTTTCAATTTATCTTCAAAAGGATAAATTCTCAAAACGTTTCATTTCACATTGGAAAACATTTCCATACTTATTTATTAATAAGTAATTCACAAATCCATTTATTTTCAACACTTGGAAAATATTCAATACACTTAAATCGAAATTAAGTATATATTTCATTCTTTAAGGAAATCATTCTCTTAAACATATTTATTTGGGCCAAAACGAATGTTGCGTAAAACATCGTTACGACAACCCAAAATCACTAGTATAGGGATCCGAAATTAAAATAGATATATAAATCCCAATACTATACAAAACATTTCCTTTCGGAATCATTTACTATAACAACAGTGTTATAGTCCACCATTTCCCTCTATTTCTCGAAAACGTCTATTTCAACAATGAATGTTGAAATCTATGGTTTCGAATCTTAACACATTTTGAAAACATCGTTTGATCGTTTTAATTCTATTTAAAACATCACATCCAAAACATTTTCTTTAACATATTATTCACTATTCAAAAACGTGAATATACTACGTTAACCAATTTCATCATTTCTATTCATTTTATTTTAAAGGATTATTCACTATCTAAAACGTGAATATAACTCCATAAATAAGTTACAACAATTTACTTATCAAAATAAGTCATTTGCGGATTTATAAAACAATGTTTATAAATTCTATTTCTATTTATTTTATATCAACTCCTTTTATAAATTCCTTTATTAACCTATCTCAATTCATATCTCAATGACATACTAAAAATTCATATTATAAGTCAAATACTTATAATTTATTTGTTTACAAAAATCGTTCTTTTAAACTTCCCAAGTTATAAATCTTATAACTTATAAGATTCATTTATTTACCAAAATCTATTCCTTTTAATATCTTTATAAATTTTATAAACCTACTGCTTATAAAATTCCATTTATAACTTCACCGTTTATAATCCTATAAATTTCATTCATTTATGAAATTCATTTGCACTTCTTTCTAACACTTATAAAAACTCGTTTTATAATTCGAATATTTTTAATTTATAAATATCCATTTATAAATCTTTTATATGGATCAATTTATATTATTCTTTTAAAACGTCTTTAAACTCCTTTATAATTTCATCATTCTCTTTGATTTATAAAATAATCAAATTTCATAACTCCATATTTAAACTTTTTACAATAAATTCAAAAATCCCAATTTAAGTATTTTATAAAATCGCTAACCCCATATTTTCAAAAATCAACTTTTAACTATTTTTCTCAAAAATCATAATTTTTATAACATTAAAATTATAACGTTTATTTATTTAAAAGGAATCAATTTCAAAAATATTTTATAACGTATACTCTTCAAAAATCACTTTAAAAATCCTTTTAAAATTCCAAAATTTTGGTCCAATGATGCTACACACCAAATAGTCAATCACGACAACAACGATATCATATATCGATATGATAATCAACGAATATCAAAATATCCATAATCAAATAAATACCGTTGAGGAATCCAGTTGGATCCCTCCAACCTGTTTCCCTGCATCCAAAGATGTTAGCACAATACCAATTCTGTTCCAGTACGGAATTATCGCGGTATATGGGATTTAAAATATTATCCGCTTAATAGACGACGCAATAGGGTCTCATCCACTATATACTGCGGGAAATCAATTCCAAGTACATAAATAATACCAATTTCACTGTTTATGAAATATTCGCGGTATATAATTTTAATAAATAACATCCGCTTACTAACGGCGCATAATGCCTATTTTAACAATCAATAGATAAAAATCATCATTCAAACATGCATTCAAGAATTTTAAATATAACTATTCAAAATTAAATCGAAACCGATTCGATTGAGTGAGAAGTTCTCACCTAGATTTCAATTTCGTTTTAGCGATTTATTTCAAATAAAATTAAACGGACGTTTAATTTTATCCGAAATTCTCACTAACTCCAAACGACTCCAATCCAATTCCATAGCGTAGTGCTCGTCCATACGATTCCAACGCGACTGGTTTCACGCATTTTCGACCTCGTATGAAAAAGATATGATTTTTACAAGTTTACACGAATTTTAACTATACAATTACAACATATAATTATAATTTTAAACCCTAATCTAATCATCACCGTAGGATCTCATCCCCTGCATCATAGCCGTAGAACGCACCTTCCTCTCCACTCTCACGCGATCTACAGGCAAACATCATGCACTTGAACCCAATCTAAGCAACTTTAGGGTTAAATTAGACGACCTCCCCGCTCGATTAAAATTTGATCAGGCACTTCCATTTTGAAGCCCAACTCCTGCTCCACTCTCGGCCAAACCCCTGTTGAACTCGGCCCTACATCTAGCACGCATTTCGAGGCCGACCGTGCTGCCTTCATTGGCCGATTTTGGCGAATCCAAACCACTTCAACTCGAATCCACCGTTGGATGTGACGATCTCGTGATGATCTTCAACTTTGCAGTTGAAACTTTGTTGTAAAAGTTGATAGATTTGAAGAAATTTGAGGAAAATCGAAATGAATTTCTGGCCATTAAACATATATGAGGCGGCGGCCTGCAGATGGAACTAGGGTTTTTTTTTCTTTGCAATTTATGAAGAGTGAAGGGCTTTTATAGAAAAAATTCCAAAACACTATTCATCCCGGATTTTCCGAACTCCAAACGAAGCATGCCGGTTGGCGTTCCTATGGTTTACCCCGCGTTTCGAACACAATGGAATGTGTTTCGGGAGCTAATTCGGTCATCTGTACGAGTTATGGCAATAAACGCTCAATTTAAAATTAAACCGATTAAACGATTTTCTAGGCGTTTTAGCTTGCACCGGACAAACGGTAAATCCGATTGACACGAAATTTTAAACCATACAATAATATCACATTACGGATCCGATGGAACTTGTTTCGTCGAAATCCGAGACTTTTTGAAAAATGGCTATTTTAACTCGCCAAATTAATATTAAAAACAATTTCGATGCGTTTCGAGCTGCCACGATCAAACGATAACTCCGATTGACACGAAAATTAAAATCTGATAATAAAAAACTATTACGGATCAAATGGAACTAGTTTCGTCCAATTCTGAGACTGTCGAAATTTGGCAAATTTCACTAGTCGATTAAATATTAAAATATTCAATTTTCACAAATTAACTTTAAATTCGATTTTAAAAGTTCTAAAACATCGTTCTAACTCCAATATGATAAAATAAATTTTACAAATTATTTTCAATCATATTTAACTCAAATTTCAATTATTTCTGTATTTCCAACTATTAAATTATCGATTTAATTATTCAATTAAATCTAATTATTCGAATTAAAATTTATTCAACTTATAAATTTCACTATTAATATTTAAAATTAATTAAATATTCAAATTTTAATTAATTAAAATTCTGGGTCATTACATACTTCCCCCCTTAAAAGAATTTCGTCCTCGAAATTACCAAGTAAGAAAAGTTACAGAATCTATTAACTTTCCCAAAATTCTTAGTTAAACTTCTTACAATAACTTTACTAAGTTTTCAAATCATACTTAGTTATCATTTCAAAAACAACTACTATTGTTTAACTTTCAACTCCAAAATCAAAGTTAAAGTTTTCAAAATTTTCCAATTTTTCTCAAATTTTTCTAACGCCTTAAATTTTCGAAAAAATTCGCCATAGTCTCCTTTGCGCGGCTCGATCCAAAAAAAATTGACAGTATATATATCACAAATATACATCTCATCAAGTGATGAGGCATCCCGCAGGGAAAAAAGTGTAAAAGTACGATATGTAATCCGAGATATGTACCTTATATATTATTAGCGAGCATATACGGCTAATATAGCACGAAAGCGAGCTCCAAATGTGAAGCAAACGCGATCCGCACCTACTAAACACTCAACAACAACATGAGAAACATGTATATAGACAATAGTATCGATATACAACATATAGCAACATAATAACTATATATGCCCACATAGCAAATGCAGTAAAAGCAATATATATTCAACCATCAACCAACTATCATCCAACTAATATTCATATTCTCATTAATATTCAATGAAATGTTTTTTTTCAATTTAATCACATTTGATTCATTAACAGTGTATGTTTTTACTAACATTCATTTTCAATTAGTTTATATTCACTAATTCATATTCAAGTTGGTTCACTTCCAAATCAAATTCAAATCTACTTAAGATTCACTTAACTTCCAATTGGATTTCAATTACTTTAGCTTTCAATTTCAATAAAACTTAATGAATTATATACAATCAACTAACAACCATATAACAACCAATGTATATTAATTACAACCAAATTTATTTGCTTATATTCGTTCAATTTGGTTTAACACCTTTACTTTCAATTGTTTTAATTAAATTGATTTTACTTCAATTATTCAACTTCCAATAACATTAGATTTTAATGAATTACACTTACATTCATTATTTCATATCAACTTAATTTACATTTAATTGATTATATATTCAATCCATTCATTCAATTCAATCACTAAAGTTGAGTTTCATTTACATAACTCAAGTTCACATTTATCACTTAACTTTATTAATTTACTTTGATACCAAAATCAACTTCATTCAACATCTCTTAAGTTATATTCCATTTTAAACATTATTTGGTTTTACTTAACTTAAATTCCCACTTATAAATCCAATTCAGATTCCAATTCTAAAGTAAATTTTTATTTAACCTTAAATTCATTTTTTTTATTTACAACTCATATTCATAAATATATTCATATAGTTTCACTTCTTATATATATAAGTTTATTTCACAATTGTAAATCACATTAATTATAATTCAATTCTTATAATTCTTTTGTTTATACAATTATTCTTTTATTTAGATTATTCAAACAACTTATTCAACAACCAAACAATCAACTTATATACACTTTAATAATTCTTAAAAATTATTCCTTTATATATAAAATAAAATCAAGGTAAAATTATTTCATTTACCCACTTTAAAACAATACTGTGTCGAATTGTTCTGTACAAGTGTTTAGAGATTCCTATCAACAACGTTAATTACTCGTATTAACCAGAATCCATACACCACTCAACAAACCAATCATCACAATATAAAACAATTTTATATTCACTAACAAATACGCTCTCATAGCTATTATTACACTCAACTCATTCTAGAGCACTACTGACTCTATCTCTAATGAGTAATACCCAACAGAACCATGGTTGTCGCTTAACCATATGCTCTGATACCAAATTATAACGATCGACGATTTTTCGTCCACGAACGCCGACATCAATACGTCCACTGTATCAACTGTCGAGCAATCGAAGGCCGAAAAACCGTACCGTTATGGTTAAAGAAGAAGAAAAAGATAGAAGAAGGGAGAAAAGATAGGAAAGAACAGAAAGAAAACAGCAGAACAATATCAGAATCTCACAATCGCAGCGGAACAACATATAATAATAAATGAATAATCTTTAAACAAAGAACTATATCAGTTATTACATTACATTACATTTCATTACATCATCAGAGTGTACAACATCATACAACTCCAAACAGAACAAACAGCGGAAAAGAAATACTATATACTAGTAATACACCATGCCATCCATCTTGTCTCCAGCAACTCCTGAATTACAGAATATCCTGATAAACCTTAACTCTTGACTGCCCGTGTGGAAATTGGTGGGCACCCAGAGTTTAGGAAGGAAAACAATAAACTCCGAGTCAGTCATGTGACTGGTGTGAGAACTCAAAACAGTTTATTTATCTTTAAAATCAAAATAGAGGAATATTTTTAAAGTCAATTCACAATGCTTTTAAAAATGAGACTACCATAAGCCCTCCCGCACACACACACAATGCAAACGCAGAATCGGAGGAGATTTCTCCTTATGATAGTCAAAGATGCTTGATACGCATTAAAAGAACATTTGATATTATTACTAGTGCATAGTTTAGGAAAAATCATTTCGAAAGTAAAGATATAAATCTTAGCCAACATACGACCATTATCGTATGCCTACTATAGCTACCATCCAAACAGTGGGGCGCCACCATAAGTGAATGATAGGTTTTACAACTAATACCATACAAGATCGTATTGTTTCTTTGGATTTCCAACAAATGGTCGGGCCAAGGAACTTCCCATTGCCACATGAGAACGCCTCTGGAAGGACGTCCCCGAGAACCAAACCGGATCTCTGCCAACACAAGGCCGGGTTACCCCTAACTGGGTAACTACTGACACGAGTATGCCATCCCCCGGTCCTTTGGGACCTTTATCCGAGCGCTCGTAACCAACATCACACCATAATAAATAAAGTGTTTCAACATGAATAAGTATCTGGGCTCCATACCATGATACCATCCTTTTCCAGAAGGAAATGCACATACCCTAAGGGGCGCTACCCCCAATAACCTTGCTGCATCTTTCCTGTTTTGACCATTCCGGGGTGTGAGGCTCGACGAAGTCTCGTCCACAAAGTCACGCTTTATACAAAAGCTATGCTTTAGGTCAACAAATGATCATAAAAATGATCACAAAGATAAGTGATCAAACAAATGATCATATCACAAATGATCAAACAATGATCATTTCACAGTAACACTCAGCATGTCACATTACCAAATTGGGAATATATCGCTGATAACCTTCAACTACATAACATCTGAGCTCGTACGTCTCAGAGAAGGGTGTTAAGCTAAGAGAATAAATTCTCCGCCACCAACAGAAATATATTTGAAAGAAATCAGCTTTATATCTCAATTTGTAACGTCAGACATACTATCCATACAAGTCTATTCCGGGATCGAACAGAACCGAAGGCACATACAAAGAAGTCCTTGCAATCCGGATATTCACTAATCACGTCCGGACTTCCCATCACATATGGAATTTCTATACCGGGGCCATTCGGTGCAGAAACATTCGACGGTAATCCTTTCGTTTTCAAAAATATCCGGTCTTCAACATCGGTCATCAATGCTATCCATTACGTCGTATCACTATTCGGAATGGTAATCCGAATAACGAGCGCAATAATTTAAAAAATAAGTGTGGCATTGAAATTCAAGCAAATCACAACAAATACCTATTCAAAGGTAAATATTGATAGTCGGTTATTGAACTATCAATGGATATGCACAACATCACCAGATTCCAAATAATTTTCCAAATTATTTATTTTCCAAAAATATCTTTACAAGATATATAATTTTCACACTTCAAAAATAAATCAACGTTTATTTTTGAACAAATTCCCCTTTTCATTTATAAATTCCATAATGAATTTATATCCCAAAATATCTATGAATATACGATTTCAATTATTCATTTTCAATTTATCTTCAAAAGGATAAAGTCTCAAAACGTTTCATTTCACATTGGAAAACATTTCAATACTTATTTATTAATAAGTAATTCACAAATCCATTTATTTTCAACACTTGGAAAATATTCAATACACTTAAATCGAAATTAAGTATATATTTCATTCTTTAAGGAAATCATTCTCTTAAACATATTTATTTGGGCCAAAACGAATGTTGCGTAAAACATCGTTACGACAACCCAAAATCACTAGTATAGGGATCCGAAATTAAAATAGATATATAAATCCCAATACTATACAAAACATTTCCTTTCGGAAATCATTTACTACAACAACAGTGTTATAGTTCACCATTTCCTTCTATTTCTCGAAAACGTCTATTTCAACAATGAATGTTGAAATCTATGGTTTCGAATCTTAACACATTTTGAAAACATCATTAGATCGTTTTAATTCTATTTAAAACATCACATCCAAAACATTTTCTTTAACATATTATTCACTATTCAAAAACGTGAATATACTAGGTTAACCAATTTCATCATTTCTATTCATTTTATTTTAAAGGATTATTCACTATCTAAAACGTGAATATAACTCTATAAATAAGTTACAACAATTTACATATCAAAATAAGTCATTTGCGGATTTATAAAACAATGTTTATAAATTCTATTTCTATTTATTTTATATTAACTCCTTTTATAAATTCCTTTATTAACCTATCTCAATTCATATCTCAATGATATACTAAAAATTCATATTATAAGTCAAATACTTATAATTTATTTGTTTACAAAAATCGTTCTTTTAAACTTTCCAAGTTATAAATCTTATAACTTATAAGATTCATTTATTTACCCAAATCTATTCCTTTTAATATCTTTACAAATTTTATAAACCTACTGCTTATAAAATTCCATTTATAACTTCACCGTTTATAATCCTATAAATTTCATTCATTTATGAAATTCATTTGCACTTCTTTCTAACACTTATAAAAACTCGTTTTATAATTCCAATATTTTTAATTTATAAATATCCATTTATAAATCTTTTATGTGGATCAATTTATATTATTCTTTTAAAACATCTTTAAACTCCTTTATAATTTCATCATTCTCTTTGATTTATAAAATAATCAAATTTCATAAATCCTATATTTAAACTTTTTACAATAAATTCAAAAATCCCAATTTAAGTATTTTATAAAATCGTTAACCCCATATTTTCAAAGATCAACTTTTAACTATTTTTCTCAAAAATCATAATTTTTATAACATTAAAATTATAACGTTTATTTATTTAAAAGGAATCAATTCCAAAAATATTTTATAACGTATAATCTTCAAAAATCACTTTAAAAATTCCAAAATTTTGGTCCAATGATGCCACACACCAAATAGTCAATCACGACAACAACGATATCATATATCGATATGATAATCAACGAATATCAAAATATCAATAATCAAATAAATACCGTTGAGGAATCCAGTTGGATCCCTCCAACCTGTTTCCCTGCATCCAAAGATGTTAGCACAATACCAATTCCGTTCCAGTACGGAATTATCGCGGTATATGGGATTTAAAATATTATCCGCTTAATAGACGGCGCAATAGGGTCTCATCTGCTATATACTGCGGGAAATCAATTCCAAGTACATAAATAATACCAATTTCACTGCTTATGAAATATTCGCGGTATATATTTTTAATAAATAACATCCGCTTACTAACGTCGCATAATGCCTATTTTAACAATCAATAGATAAAAATCATCATTCAAACATACATTCAAGAATTTTAAATATATCTATTCAAAATTAAATCGAAACCGATTCGATTGAGTGAGAAGTTCTCACCTAGATTTCAATTTCGTTTTAGCGATTTATTTCGAATAAAATTAAACGGACGTTTAATTTTACCCGAAATTCTTACTAACTCCAAACGACTCCAATCCAATTCCATAGCGTAGTACTCGTCCATACGATTCCAACGCAACTGGTTTCGTGCGTTTTCGACCTCGTTTGAAAAAGATATGATTTTTACAACTTTACACGAATTTTAACTATACAATTACAACATATAATTATAATTTTAAACCCTAATCTAATCATCACCGTAGGATCTCATCCCCTGCATCATAGCCGTAGAACGCACCTTCCTCTCCACTCTCACGCTATCTACAGGCAAACATCACGCACTTGAACCCAATCCAAGCAACTTTAGGGTTAAATTATACGACCTCCCCGCTCGATTAAAATTGATCAGGCACTTCCATTTTGAAGCCCAACTCCTGCTCCACTCTCGGCCAAACCCCTGTTGAACTCGGCCCTACATCTAGCACGCATTTCGAGGCCGACCGTGCTGCCTTCATTGGTCGATTTCGGCGAATCCAAACCACTTCAACTCGAATCCACCGTTGGATGTGACGATCTCGTGATGATCTTCAACTTTGCAGTTGAAACTTTGTTGTAAAAGTTGATAGATTTGAAGAAATTTGATGAAAATCGAAATGAATTTCTGGCCATTAAACATATATGAGGAGGCGGCCTGCAGATGGAACTAGGTTTTTTTTTCTTTGCAATTTATGAAGAGTGAAGGGCTTTTATAGAAAAAATTCCAAAACACTATTCATCCCGGATTTTCCGAACTCCAAACGAAGCGTGCCGGTTGGCGTTTCTAAGGTTTACCCCGCGTTCCGAACACAATGGAACGTGTTTCGGGAGCTAATTCGGTCATCTGTGCGAGTTATGGCAATAAACGCTCAATTTAAAATTAAACCGATTAAACGATTTTCTAGGCGTTTTAGCTTGCACCGGACAAACGGTAAATCCGATTGACACGAAATTTTAAACTATATAATAATATCACATTACGGATCCGATGAAACTTGTTTCATCGAAATCCGAGACTTTTTGAAAAATGGCTATTATAACTCGCCAAATTAATATTAAAAACAATTTCGATGCGTTTCGAGCTGCCACGATCAAACGATAACTCTGATTGACACGAAAATTGAAATCCGATAATAAAAAACTATTATGGATCCAATGGAACTAGTTTCGTCCAATTCTGAGACTGTTCAAAAATTGGCAAATTTCACTAGTCGATTAAATATTAAAATATTCAATTTTCACAAATTAACTTTAAATTCGATTTTAAAAGTTCTAAAACATCGTTCTAACTCCAATATGATAAAATAAATTTTACAAATCATTTTCAATCATATTTAACTCAAATTTCAATTATTTCTGTATTTCCAACTATTAAATTATCGATTTAATTATTCAATTAAATCTAATTATTCGAATTAAAATTTATTCAACTTATAAATTTTACTTATTAATATTTAAAATTAATTAAATATTCAAATTTTAGTTAATTAAAATTCTGGGTCGTTACATTGTAGAACATTGTAAATCACACATGAAGACACTAGTAAAGTAAAAAAAACTAAGATATATATGCTAACTTACCGGTTTCAACTTTTTAAAATAAAACTTAATGATTCTATCTCTGATATGTATTCTAGATTTTAGGATTTATTACATGCACTAATATCATTAGGAAAGAATGCCAACCAAGTCAAAAAAAATCTTAAATTCACTTTCTAGTGAATGGGATCATAAGACTCTAGCAATCGAAGAAGCCAATGATATTAGTACTATGAAAATAGATTTAATTAGTAATCTAATGTCCTATGAAGTAAAGTTACAGGTTAGAAAAGAGAGTCAATCAAAAGGAGAAGAAATCATTGGCACTCAATGCTATAAATGACAATCATGAAACATATGATGACGACGAAATCGATTTCGTGACCTTTAATAAATTCTTGAAAATAGGAAGATGAACAAACTTTGGAAAACTAACGATTAATTACAGAAATGAAAATGTTGTTAAGTGTTTCAAATGTGATCAACCGCGTCATTTGAAAAGAGACCGTCCAAACCTGAAGAAATCAAAGTACTCTTCAAACACTTTCAATAAGAAGAGGAAATCAAAGTGATAGTGATTCAGAAACTAAAAATGCCAACAAGTGCTTAATGGCAAAGATGAACAGGTACAGTATTTTAACGAAAAATTATTAATGTTTTAAATGATACATATAAGGGATAGAAAATGCTTAGAAAAGAGTAAAAGATTAGTTTAGCAGAGATAGATAGATTAAAAATGTTTAAACAAATGTTAACCAAAGAAAAACAATGCAGAAGATGAAATTGAAAGACCTAGTGGACTTAATAATGATTTGAAACTTGAAAGGTTTGAAAAACTTAAAGGTGAAAATGAATCCTTAATATCAAAAATAATTTCAATGAAGTCGGAGATGACTGGTCTAAATGAGAAAATAATATCTCTGGATAATGTTATACTTAAATGTAATAATGATTTTGATAAAATCAAAACTAATGTTGATAAATTTAATAAAAGGAAGAATAATCTAGAAAATTTATTACCTGGATCTAAACCCACTAATAATAAACATGGACATAGACATACCCTTAAGCCCAAATAAAAGAAAAATAGCACTCAAAGTACTAAAATTTTAAAGATACCAAGTTCAAACCAAAACGTAGAAAATTAAAGTTAAACTTTCAAATAATTTCATTAATTTATGGGTTTCTAGAAGGTTGGATAACATTGAGAAAGAAAAATATATTGATAATTTTATTAAAAAATTTCATTTATCTAATGATTATATTTTTAATGGGCATTCAAACTCTTCATGAGTTTGGCTTTCTAAAACTTAACTCCATGGACTCCAAAATAAAATATTGTATCAGTGCATATATTTTATATTTTTTAGGTATTGAACAATGAATACTAAACGGTGGATGTTCAAAGCATATAGTCCATAGATACCAAGCGACATGATATACAAAGATGGTGAAATAGTGAACACTGGATATAATTCAAAAAGGATATGTTATTGGCATCAGTAACGTCGACAACTCTAAAACTGCTCTTATTTTAAATATTTTACTTCATGCTTCGCGTTGATTTTGATTCCCTTCATGAGTTTTATTTATATATATTTATGTATATCATTATATACAAACTCTATACATATTATCTAGTTGGGATTAAGAGATTGTTTTCGGCCTTTTTTTAATGAAAAGCGGGGAAAAAATGTATAAATATACTAGGCAAAATTATAGGGGGAGTGCATATGGTTGGGGGAGTCAAATATGAAAATATTATATTTTTATCTCTCAAATATTTATATGGTTGTCATCATCAAAAAATAAGGAGATTGTCAATACCTTAGATATTGATTTTGACTATAAACATTTCTCTGAGTCGTGTAGTTCTTTCAAATATGTTATGGAGACATTTACCGAGATAAACAAGAACACAGCGGAATCAAATGAATTATATATGGAGATTAATCAGAGTAAAAAATAACAAAACTGATTAAAGAAGAAATGAAAAA
Source organism: Allium cepa (assembly GCA_030765085.1). Taxonomy (NCBI): domain Eukaryota; kingdom Viridiplantae; phylum Streptophyta; class Magnoliopsida; order Asparagales; family Amaryllidaceae; genus Allium; species Allium cepa. Next base: position 257,643,105 of record CM060929.1, read on the forward strand.
TCTGAAACGATAGAGGTATTTGAAGTGATGATTAGTTGGTTAAACCTTAGAATCATTTCCTAAAGACCCAATGGCAATTATACTTGAAGATCATCAACCATTGACCTCAACCGAATCACAAAAAATCCGCAAACATGAGATAATTTGAAATTTGAAAAATCTGCAACACTCTATTGGTGTTGCTGTTCTTTTTGGAACACAAAATCTCGACATATCTCCTCTATGTATGTCAACATATATGTTGTTTTTCAGTTTTATAAAATTCAAATCATGGGATTTTCCAGCCACCTCTTCATTAAAAGACATGTCTCTTCGACCATAATTTAATGGCTCTGGAAAATGAATTTTCACGTTAATGATTCTCATTTTCTCTTACTCTTTTATCTCCATACATTTGTGAATGAAATCCATTGAATACTCTTCCATTCTTTTTGCAAATCCATATATTTTTTACTTCGATTTTTCAAGGATTTGCAAATCACACAATATCAAAGAGTTTGTACTTTAATTCATATTGTTCTCTCTTTGCTTTCGTCATATTCATCAAAGAATTCAAAGATATATTTCCACTGGAGGTCATAGGATCATTGTACCAAATTTGCAAAAATCTGCATTGAAGATACGACTACTTAGCATACTCTATTGTTGTTTGTATAAAGAAGATGGTATTCTTGTAGCCCGAAAAACAAGAGGGTAGATCTTGTAGCCTGTGAAATCAAGATTGCAAAAGTGTTCTTGCCAACCATGGAAAACAAGCGGTGATAGTGAAATTCTGCACGATGCAGTATAGAATGGATGTAGAATTAGTTAATCTAAACCTGTATAAAAGTATCTATTATTATTTACTTTATTACATACTTATCTGTGATTATTGGTTTCTATTTGCAATTTGAGTAGATACAGTTTTAAATTCATAAGTTAATTTTAAATATTTTAAATACACACTTCACCACTTCTAGTTTTTAAATAGCCTTAAGATCCATTCCGCATTGTGTTGTAGACACCCCAGTCATCCACAGGAATAGTTTTTCACTTCAAATGGTTCAACTTATACCAACCTATGGCTTTAACATGATCCATGTTGTCGTGTGATTAACTATAATCATAGCATCACTACACCAAAACAAGCAAATTCTAACATTTATAAGTGTTACAAATAATTTCAGTAACACATTTTAAGCATTACTAATGGACTGTGAGGAATGGAGCGGCCAAATTTGTAACACTTATAAGTGTTACAAACATACATATTACTAATACTTATAAGTGTTGGTACCTAAATATACGGTAACGCTTATAAGTGTTGGTAACGAAATATACAGTAACACTTATAAGTGTTGGTACATAAATATACGGTAACGCTTGTAAGTGTTGTTAACGAAATATACGGTAACACTTATAAGTGTTGGTACAGAAATATATGGTAACGCTTATAAGTATTAGAAAATGATTATTTAGTAACACACATATATATACCAAAAATTAGATGCAAATTTTAAATATAAACACTCTCCAAATAATGATTTCCATATCAAAAATAATTCATCATACATATTCAATGCAAAGTTTAAACGCTCTGCAAATGTAGTATAATATATCATAAACAATTATTTGCATATCAAAAATACCACAATGTCATATATTCAGATATTATTACAACATAAGCTTCAAAAAAAATTCAAATACACTTAAAGTTTAACTTACTGTTAGCCTAACCATTCTTGATCATCCACTCCAAACTCTAATGGTTTTGAATATTTTTCAATGTCCAATACAACAATCCAAAGCTTCCTTCTTCAAGTTCCTGCATTTAATATAAACACTCGATAAAAACTTATACCTTCAAAATAAAAAGGTTAAAGACTGAGTTACAACTCAAGTTCTAATTTTTTTTGTACTTATGAATTCGCAAACTTAGTATGCAAAAAACATGTTAATCAAACTCAATTACCATTTGCTGCAAACCCAATTTTCATCGATTTTTCTACATGCTCAGTTTGTGTGTTCAGTTTGCAAGCTCAGTTTGTGTACTCAGTTTTGCAAACTAAGTTTGCATGCTTAGATTTGCAAATTGGTTGCATGCTTGGTTTGCAAACTCTGTTCCATGCTGGCAGCGTTCAATCGTTAAAAATAAACATGATGGTAAAGATTTGCTAACGTGGATTGTGTAATTTTGTGTACTAATGAGAAAGTTTACTGAGAAACTGAAATTTTTCAAAATCAGTTGGATGCATAAACAAAATATCTTAAAAAACATTATCTTAAAGCATAGGAATCAGGGTACTATTTAAGGTTATAAAATTAACAAATTTGACATACTGTCGTTTGCTTCTAAGACCAACAGAAGTTTAATTGTCTGTAATTTTTATTTCTTATCTTAGTACCATGCTAATATATTAATGTGTTACAATGCTTATCACATGTTGCTTCTCCATTCTTAATTGTAAGGTTTTGATGCCTCTCAAACAAAGCCAAGATTCAAATGGCACCAGTCAATTACCCTCTGTCATTTGTAGGGCATATATTGCTTTCCCTAAGCTGGTAAAACATCATACAATAAAACAAGAAGTGAGAAAAATTAGAAGAAGATACAAACTTGCTTCCTTATAATGCATAACCAGTGTATAAATCTAGTCATGTATACCTTTCTCCTTTTACAGCCATGATGCCTGCCAAGGCATCACTGTGTCCAGATATAAACTTTGTGGCCGACTCCACAACAATATATAACGCCCGATATTTTCAACCATTCGCACCCACACATGTCGGACTTAAATTGCTCAAAATACCGCGTTGTAAATAAAATTTGGCAAATCTCAGAATATACAGTAAATACAAAATCACAGATCACAGAGTAAATAATAATGCAGCGGAATTAAAAGAGATAGTAGTTCATGAAGCAACTATATAAAAATAAGATACATCAGAGTTAAACAAAATACAACAGAAGAGTAACAAGATACATCAGGTACAAATCAGAACGCATCACTGAAATCACTAGATACAGAAAACAAAATAGATGGCTGGATCTTCAAGGAAAGCTCCAACTCCGAAGGTGAATCTTGAATGCTAACTCACTCAATCTGACTCGAGCGTAAAGCAAAACACAAAACACAAAACACTCGAGTCAGGACATAAATACTTATGAACTGTAAATCAACTCAAGTGAACAGTAACAAAAATGCATCAGTAACTTAAAGGATGCTTGGGATCACACATGCTTTAAGGATCCGTTAAACTATTTACTATGTAGTAATATTGCGCTATTATAATAATGTCTACAGTAAGATAAACATACTTTTAAATAGCGTTCCGGGCTAACCATATCACCCTTCACACATAATAGTCCCAGTAGTCCATCCAGTATTAGCATATCTCCAGATCGGGAGACTACCCTAAATACTCTACGGGCTACTGGAGAAAAAAAACTCGTAGTAAAGTCTCTGTATGGTAGGTGACACGACACACAAGGCAATGCCAGACTAGATATACCAATTACGCACACGGGCTGGTGGTAACGCAGCAGCCACATATGCCCACCTCGGAACACACTTCCATATCAAAATCGAAGGATGGCCATCTAATCAATCACAAGTAAGAGTATAGTATCGAAGGAATGTGTCCGATCGGAGGAATGACCTCACTTGGCCCAAGATCGCTTCTGTTTTAGCCACCTTATGCCAACTCACGGGAGTTGGGTCCACGTAATATACCTTAAGATCGTCGCCACCATCCTACTTCATTCTGGAATCTCCACCGCATACATGGTTGTTAAAGTGGTCTTCGGAGTTGGCAGAGAGTATGACAACTTCCGATCCCGGTCTCTTTAACAACCAAACGTTATTATAACGCCGTGGTCATTTCAAAATAGTTTATACTTCAAAAAAGATCAAATCATTTCATTTCAAACTATATTCCTTTCAAAATAGTTTATACTTCGAAACCAAAACCTTTTTTATTTCAAAACTATTTATTCAATCAAAATAGTTTATACTTCGAAACCAAAACATTTCAAACATATATTCATTTCAAAATCATAATACTTTCAAAGTATAACTCTTTTGAAACCAAAAATACTTGAAACAATAACGCTTTGAAAATCATAACATTTCAAAATCATATATTTGAAATCATGAAACATTCCTTTAATTCTTTACATTTTACAATTCATTCAATTAATCCCAAATTTCCAATTTCCAACTTAATTCAATTCAAACCATCAGTTTCAATTAAATTTTCCAACAACCATTTCAAATCATATCAATTTCAAATATAGATTTGATCCACAAATTAAACTATTCAAATTTTTTATATATTTCAAAGCTTTAATATCCCGCATTTCAAAACTAAATTCTATAATTTCATATATCCCAAATTTAACTTCATTATTACTTAGTTTTGAAATATTCATTTCATAAATCCAATATTATTTAAATAAACTTAAATTACAATTAAACCAAATATCTTTTCATACAAATATAAACTTCAAATATTCCTTTATCAAATAAATCAAAATCAAATATCATTCCACATTCACATTCTTTATTAAAGTAAAGATCAATCATTGCCAAACCATTTCAAAATCATTAAAATATCATATCCTTTCAAAATCACATTATTAAATCATTATCTGAATTCAAATTCAAATACTCAAATTTAAATATCATTTTTAAATCAAACAAGTCATTCATTTATTATTTCAAGTATCATTACAAAATACATTAAAAATTTCATTCAAAAATTCATTTATCTCATTACATTTCATTCCATTTAACACACAACCAAGTAAACCCTATTTAAATTCAAATTCAAATTTAAATTCCTTAAAAATTCAAATTTAAATATTCAAATATATTCAAAACTTATAAAATTTTACAAATAAATCCATTTCAAAAGTTAAATCATTTAACACTTTAAAATATAACACAAACAGTGTTAAAATCTATAACATTTCAAACATTGTCAAATTATAGCAACGACGGCATTTATAAAGTGCTATCGTAGCTTATAGTTTTCAAAATAGTTTAGTTCAGAATAACGGCGTTTATAAAATACCGTAATAGATATTTAGTTATTTCAAACATAGTTAAATTCAAAAACAACAGCATTTAAAAATGCTGTCAAAAGACTACAACATTTTGGAAATGCTGTAAAATTGCAGATTTTATTATAACCTTTCAGAAACAATAAAACTCAAAATTCTTGTTATTTATATTTATAAATCATATTTCTAGACTTCAAAATTTCATATTTAAATCATTTTAACATATGATTTATCATAATAAAATTCTATAATTAAATATCCAATTTAAAACTCAATTCATTTGTTAAGTCAAATTTCGCTGTTTTTCTTAACTTATAAATTTAATAAAACTTAACATTTTATTTCAAGTATCATTTCAAAACTTTAAATTAAATTTCCATTATTTATTTACAATTTAAAATAAAATTTAAAGTCAAAAAAAATCACATTTACTTCAAATTTACGTACTTAAATTCACAATTTCAAGACTTAATATTTAATTTTCTTAAAACCATAAAATATATATTTTTTAAATCAAATTTCATACTTTTAAAAATACATATCTTAATAAAAATCATTTAAAAATATACCACGGGGTCTGTATAAAATTTTCTAACCTAGGTCAAGTGATACAGATATATATCATTTCAGTCCGCAATTTAAAAAGAAAACCGGGTTCTATCATTTCAAACCCGCAATCCCAAGCCAAATAAAATACAATAAAAATCGCTCAGGCCTATCATTTCAGCCCATAACGATTTTTCTTTATTCTAAAGTTCGTTCGGGTATGTATCATTTCAACCCATAGTGATTCTATTCTACAAGGAATTTGCAGTGTGATCATATGCATAAACAGTATAAATAATGTCAATGTCACAATATAATGTCATATATCAGATGTCAGGTGATAATTAACAGTTTTAACATGGTAATAACAAAGCATAGCATATCATATAATCATCAGCAACTTGCATAAACATTTTTAATTAATAACACTTGTTATTAATTACCATTTAATAAGTAAATATGTCATAGTGAGAAAAACTCACCTTTTACGAAGCTAGAGACAAACAACACACACAAGAGCGATTCCAAAGGCACGAAAAGCACGATTTAATTTGAATGGATGGAGAGCCTTGTAAACAACACACAAGATACAACATACATAAGTGCAAATATAAATATTTTACATACAAATACAATCAACAACTTAAGTTTGCAAAACAATTGCAAAACATGAAAGATAATTGAACCTTAGAAGCAACAGACTTGCACATGACAACATATGCTTGGCCTAAATGCAAAAGGGCTTGATCTCATCACACCTAGGCTCGGCCTAGGTCATGTGTGATCGGCCATGAGTCACGAGATATGGCTATGGACATGAAAATGGAAGGCAAAGGCAAAGGTAAGCAAAGGGTCAATGGATGGAAGGTTTTGGTGCAACATAGACTCGACCTATGCCAATATTTGGCTTGGCCATGCATTGTTTCAGGTCAGGTCAGTGGAGTGGCTGATGGTCAGAGGTGATGTAGGAAGGTGGTGGTGGAGGTAGGGGTGGCCAAGGCAAGATATGGAGGAGATAGTGAAGATAGGCTTGGCTAGGCAATGTTTTCAAGGAGTGTTGCAATGTTTTGTGGAGTTTTGTGGTGATGGCTTCATCCAATGGTCACGGCCTGATCTGGAGGAGGGGATAGGTGGTGGTTGCTGCTGCTGGTGATGGTGGAGAGTATGATGGTGATGGTGGGTGGTAGAGGCCAAGCAAAGTTAGGTAGAGATCTAGGCAAAACAATGAAAAGAAGAAGGAAAAATATAAAGAAGAAAGCCATTAGAAATTTTTTTTCTTCAAGAGATGTAGCCGTGAGTTTTGAGATGTGAGAAGGATTTCTCACATGAAAATGAGGAAGAATTCATGACAATGTGTAAAAAAAATGGACGGCTACTCAAAAATGAAAGGGAAAAAGGAAGTGAAAGGTCAAAGTAAATGAAAAGTCACAGGTAATATGAAAAGATTTGACTCTTTATATTTATATTTCCTTTAAATTAAAATAAACCATATATATTTCAGTAAATAAAATATAAAACTTAACAAAATAAAGTTTAAAAATAAAATAAATAAATATATTTTAGAAAAATATAAAATAATTATGAAAATAGCACAATAATAGAAACTAGGGTGAAAAATTATAGATAAAATACAATAAGCTTTTGGAAAATTGTTTACTTCATTTTAAAACTATTATAAAACAAAATTTGAAATAAAATGATTTTTAAAACATTTTAAAAATGAAATAAATAATTAAATTTAGAGAAAATAGAAAAAGAACTAAATAAATTGTTTAAAAATTCAAAATAGGACTTAAAAATTACAAATAGAATATTACTAGCATTATAAAATTTCTGTTTCACTTTAAAACAAGTAAAATGTTAAATAAATAAAATAAATGAGGAAAAAAATATAGTGGAGATGAGAATAAAATAAGATCTTAAGAAAATATAAAGATAAACAAAGGATTATTTTAATTAATTGAAGCTGGAAATTAAAAATTGTAAACAAATATACAACTGATACTGAAAAATGTCAATTACACTTTAAAATGTTTTAAAACCAAAATATATTCATAACATGACATATTACACAACTTAGAACGAGATATGAAAAACAAAAATATCATTTATATAAATTAAAATAAACAATTTTGTTAAATAAAACAATGTACATACAATATTAGAAAAAGCATAACTTTCACAATATAAATCGGATTTCAACGAAACGAAAAGCAGTATTCTTGAAATTTTAACTATTTTCGTAATAAAAGATAAAATTCAAAAATTATAAAATTTAAAAATTTAAAAGTCAAAGTTTGACCAACTTGACCAAAATTCACATTTCTGGAAAATATTCTATTTATTCATGTTTGAAATTATAATTCACATACAAATCAAAATTTATATTTAAAATAACAAAACTTATTCATTTTAATAAATAAAATAAAGTTTTTTTAAAAGTTAGGAATTTAAATTAAAATAATTAAAATATACAATTACAATAATCAGAAAATACAGGGTTGTTACACAATATCTGTGCATCAATAAAATAAAATGTAAAAGAAAGTAGTAACAAGAGTAAGACATTCAAGAACTTACTTTAAGAATCACAAACCTACTCCAAATTCTAATGGCTTACACAACACTAGAGACATGATCGTATTATCCACACAAACTAGAGCTCCATTTGCATGAGCTATGTCTGATATTTTCTGAAGGAAAAAAGATGCAAATTTACTAAAGAATTTTAATAAGGAATTAACAAAAAGTTGAGTTCTTTTTGGAATCCCAAGCCTATAAAATCTTACGCTGAACTTATGAATTTGTAAACCTGAAATGTTAACATTGCATTCTGTTTAATTTACATATGAAAAAGGAAAACCTATCCTAACTGTTAAGAATAAACTTTTGACTAATACTAAGCAGATCACATTTAATTTGCAAACAATCATTTGTCTAAAGCACCAAAAAAGTAGTTATTAAGTGAACGATTTACAATCAATCAAGTATCATACCCTTATGTCTGAATATACATCCGAGGATTAGTTGGACTTTCTAGCAACACAAGCTTTGTTATAGGACTAATTACAGATATCGCCTCATTTAGATCACACGACATGTCTGTATTTTTGCAATAAAATTGATAAGAAGTTCAGAAAACATTCTCATAGTTTAACCGAATAAAACATACATAAACAGGGTAAGAAGAAAAGAACTACTTGACTATAATTCCTTTTTGTGCAGCCACTTGAAGCAATTTGTCAGAACCTCCATAAATATCTTCTACAGTAATAATTTCTTGACCTTGTTTAATTTGATCTAAGTTAGCTACCGTTTTATTTTATTTCAATTTTTTTTACAAAATGACATGAGTGATAGTACATTTACCAGGTTGGACAAGCTTTATGATAGTACCTAAGGCAGCCAGACCACTAGTGAAGCAAAATGCTGCATCAGCCTTCTCCAGGTTAATCAAAAGACTGTGTTGCAAAAAATATACAATTTATCATTTGTTGTGGTACATGAGTAATATAGAAAACACATGTAATACATATATATTAGTCTCATTTTACCTTTCCAGTACAATTCTAGTAGGATTATTACATCTACCATAGTAAAAAGGACCTAGCTCAGTAGCTAATGGCTATGAACATGAGTGAAATTAATTAACACATGCACAACATAAATTAACATAGAGATTTTGCGATATAGAGATAGGAATGGAAAATATCAAATTTATATAATTAAACAATATATTTTTGAAAGCAGAGACCTGAAGAAATGTGCATGTTTGATATAGAGGAGTACTGGTTGCGCCATATGGATCAAATGCGTTTCCAAAACTACTCAATATCATCGATGTACTTGGTTCCTTGTTTTCTGTTTGGACATCTGTAGTACCTACAAAGAACAGAACTTGTTCAAAAAAGAAACAAATTCCTTTAGATCATAATTTGTATAGTTGTATGTGCATATCTCACTGCACTTCTCATATATACGGAACATGTTCAAGGCATATCAATGACGAAGAACTAAAATTTGATGCATTACTGTATATATAATAATACAAATATGATAAAAATAAGTTTTACAAGACAACCTAAATCAGTGGTGCCATCCAGAAATCCATCTGCAGCAGCTGAAGTGCTAAAACTACATCTTTCTGCATGATCTGATTTGCAATTTGATTCAAAATTCTTTGGACTGCCTGCTGCATACATAGAAATTGCTGAAATTTCTTCAGTAGGAGGTTGAAGTAAATTTGGAAGAGAAGAGTTGCTAGAGATGTGACTGATGCACTGGCACATTCTTGATTGATTGTCCTTAACAAAATGAAAATCTACACCAACAATAGCATCCAGTTTAGAGAAGATTTTTGCAATGAACTTCTTCATACTGTTGCATCCAAGAAAATTCAAGCTCAGAACAAATGCTAACATATATTATAGATGGAAGGTATATACAAGGAGCGCACACACAAGCATACACACATAATATCCAATTACTAGACTATGGTAGAAACTAGACACAGAAACACCATGTCAGAATGCCTGGTTCAAGTTGGGAAGTACTATTTGACAAAGGCGATTTTATTGGGACACTCTAATTGATTTAAACCAATTATCATTAAATAAATAGCTTTATTTTAAATAAACGAGTAACCAAAGTTAGCAAAAGGACATGGGCACAGACACATATAGAACAATACATAGAGGCTCATAGAGTAAAATAAGATCCAAACATTGCTACCATTATTGGTTTGCTTGTTCCTAACGTTCTTATATGGCTTTACAGTACATCAAAGCTAACGATGACTAAAACACAAGAGCATTTTAGGTAGGATCAGTTATAACACAATCAAATATACATGCACCTAACTAGAAAGGCAATGGAATATATAAGACATAAAAGAAATGGACATAGGTTACCTGGTCCATGAATCTTTTTTTCAGCTGTTGAGAAAGAACAACTGCATCTATCTGAAATGAAAAGATCCTTATAAGAATAACCCACATAAGAATACAATTAAATCATTTAGTCATACAAAAGAAACTCACTTCTTCAGTTCTGTTACCCTTTGCTTTAACAAAATCTAACTCCAATGAAAGTATCGCCAGGTCAAAGTTATCCGGCGAGACAAACCTAATATTACATATAATAATGCATAATAAGAAGAATGGCGACTATAAAGGTACTACATGCGAGCTTGTAAGCAAGCGACGAAATACAAACAGGCAAAGAATTAAACCTGCTGATGGATATTTGATCATCAGTAGAAACCTTGATAAGGCGTCGTTGGATGGCATTCAAGCCAATTCGGCCTTCGTTAATTTTTTGATGAGCAGTATGTATTAGTCAAGGATTACTTCCACATTAAAAGCAATTTAAGAATAAATTAACATTATAAATCAATCAACCAAAGATTTGCATTACTCAAATTTGCAGCTAGGTCCAGTGATTCTATACTGCACGTACGGTACTGATACTTCCTGCTTCAGGATACAAGATTTTATTCAAAATCCAAATAAAATACGAGAGGTTTTGTAAAGAAAACAGTACGAACGAATAAGCCATCTATACCAATATAAGCAAACAAAAAAAATAAAAATAAAATCCACTTATCTTCCATGACATGTTGATTTATTTTTATACCAATTTTTGATGTGTTTAATGCTGAACTCTATACCTGGAAAGAAACATACTTCTAAAATGAAAGAAAGTGTCAACCGTTCAAAATATATCACATTTTCACCTCAAAAATCATGTTTAAAAGGATATCATGTCAATCCATAGTGTGATTTCTTTCCCAACGTCTTTATTGATTACTTTGTTACAACATTTACTTGTTATTACAAAAAATAGTTTTAATTATTGGGTGTTATATTCAGAACATTTCAACTCTATGGCCCTAATCAACCCAATTGTCTAACAATACAAAATTAACATCACAACGAAGCTGGGAATAAAAATCAAGGTTCATACTTCATATAAGGATATCGTAAAGTATACACCAAAGAATCACCAATTACAGCATAAGCACTGTCGGATCCACGACCAGAAACTCTACTCAGGTCATTGAATGAGATAAACACGCAATTAGTTAAAGCCAGGTCATTGCCTTGCCCGTTCTCCACGGTCAACATCATTCTGGATGATATGGTTATTGTGTTTCAAATGCAAGTTTTTTGTTACCGGGCTTTGATTATATTTGTTGATTTGAGAAGATCTCCGAAATAACTACCGGATCCACCAATTTTTCTGCAATTCTGAAAAACAACTTACTTTAAATAAAAACATCAAATCTCAAACAACTAGTTCTGAAAAACAAAAACAGCGGCTAGGGAGTCGGGACCAACGGCTATGGTGTAAGGGGAAGACGAAGCATCAATTTGAGCTCAACTAATGCCAAACAGCTTTGGAAAATTCAAAGAAATTGATCAGATTCATTGTAAAAGGCACCATTTATTCCTCAACAGACTATCACTCAAAAGTTCAGAGAAAAGAAAAAAATAGAGTAGAAGAAGAACCTACAGCAAAGCGAAGAGATGAAAAAAAAATAGAGAGGAAGAAGAACCTACGCAAAGCAAATTGAAGTCGGCATCGTTGAAGTGGTTGTAGTCGGCATTCGATAATGGGAAGTGGATGAAGTGCCGTTGATTTTAAGAAGTGGTTGAATCGACATTGATTTTGGGAGGAAGAGAAAACCCTAAATTAAATTTTATGCGACCAAAATATGTCTGGAAATGGATGGATAAGCGTGAGAAGAGAATGCATGTCTAAATTACAGAATACTCCTCTTATTAACAAACTATTTACATTTTTACCAACTACGATAACACTTATTTGTGTTGCAAAGTTTATTCAGAAAAGTATTTATTTTCACCAACATTTTTCCGGTATCATAATCCTTTTTTACCGTTGGGAGTTTGCAGCATTTATAAGTGTTAGCAATTAACAAATATAAACTGTTGCAAAATCACTGATTTGGTGTAGCGATAGTTTGGATACTTAAGATTCATAGTATTCTTAAATTAAAATATTATTGCACATCATCACGTAAGATCCAGTATTTGAGTTTCGCTTATAGAAGGCTTTGGGAGAATTGTTCTGTAATTATTCCAAACAACTACGCATACATAACCCTTAGTGCCTCTAATGGTCATTAGTAATTCACCATCCAGCATATGAAGAGTGTTAGGTACACTATTATTAACGGGTATATCGATATCCCTCTCGATACATCTTAACTAGGAACATTTAAGGACAAATGTTTATTTTATTTAATTCAAAAATCATGGTTATAACACATTAATAACTGCGGTCGATTAGATAATTCTCTTAAGGATTTTCTACTTGTATATATTAATGTATTTAAAACTTTAATTATAACTCAATATAATAATATATACAATAGAAAAAAACCAAATGCTTACTTTATTTCAAAAAAGATTCATTATAAGAGCTAAGTTATATAATCAAATTACATAATTTCTCTTATGGTGTACTCTTAACTCTATCAATCTTCCACTTTCACTTAGGGTTGTTTATGGTGACTCATAGTCTTATAGCCATACTCTCGATCAGCTTTATTATACAACACTAAGAAAGTGCCTTAGTGGGTGGATTTGTATTATTATTATTTCATATCGACTTTTAAATTATACTTCTCCCTCACTGATAAACTCTTTTATTACCAATCAGTAGCACTCTTTTATTAGTTGGACTATAAAGGTACTATACGCTACTTTCAAATTTTTCATCATGAATTAAATAACCAAAATTTAATTGATTTTAAGACTGATACATTATTACCAATCAGTAGCACATTGTTTACTTATAGTAGTAGAAACGCTTTAGTATCTTTTATAATCTTTCTTACAAATATAAGCCAGCTCTACATTTTAACTAAAATCAAACTATTTAATTTCTTGGTAAAATACTTGCTCAAACACTAGATGCTTACTTAAGATTATATTTTAATGAGTCCACAGGCTTTATCATCGCTTCCACTAACTTTGAGACATTATGACTATGGTAAGCAAACATGCCTCTAAATCAATATTTAGAAGTTCTGTTTCAAATTCAATATGCAAAAACTTATAGTCGTACCGTGTGATAATTTGCAAGTACAGTTCGACTTAAGCACATTGACTAGCGATTGCTCTACTAGTTTCAATATATGAAATCAATCAAGTTATTTCTTTCAACCTTGCTTTATACGTTTCCAAATGCTTTGATCTTCTTTTCGAAGACTCACTTGCGGTTGAAGGATAGTATCCTTTTGAGCACAATTTTCAAAATCAAAATTTGTTATCGTACTTAGATCCATTTTAGATTTAAAGGAACACGTCATGTGGCAAAGTCTATACTATTGATGGCTTGTTGATAATTAAGGAGATCATAATTACTACCAATCCATTTTCTCGATATTAATGAGAAATCAATAGTTTGTCTTCAGTGTGCGAGATTTCTTATTGGACATTCTAATGAGTGCATCCTTTTTGGGCTTGGTTAAATTTATATCATTCACATAATCAGTCTATATGCATGAATCTTGGATTATGTCTAAATTTTTCGCATTACCACTAATTTCTCTAGAACGAAATTTCTTGGATCAGAAGGTAGTTTATATTGAAACAACAATTTATTTATTAGTGTGATATAATAGGCATTCAAAACATTTTATGAACTAGCTATAGAGTTTTGTAAAATAAATTTAGCATTGGGTTCATGGAACTTATGTTCATAATGTAGATCGAAAACAACGTAAATTAAACTATTTAAAATAGGGTTTCTTTTCAATTAGTATCTTATATGGAATCATAGTCTCAAATTTAGTTGACATCAAATTTAACATATGCGCTTACATTAAGTATATATCCTTGTACAAATAAGTAGCTTAACTTCACTCATTATCAATAGTATTTTATCCCGCAGAGTTTGATTACTCCTTGTTGATATATCATTAAGTAACATAAAAAGGGCGACTTAGAGAGAGAATTGTATTCTCTTTTTAAGTACTTTTAAAACTCTTATCCGAGGTACTAAATATTCGATGAAATTAAATTATTTAATTTTTTTGCATGTTATATTCTAAACTTCCAGTTTATACTCTAGAAACTTATCATAGATACCTAACTTGTGTATCACATACACATGTTCATATTTGAGAAAATTCATTTGCGAATTTAACGATGTAAGCGGATCTACTTTTGGTATCATCAGAACTTGGACGGCACACATCCGTGTGTATCAATCCAAAGAGTTCCTTAACTCTTTTGTAGCTCCCAAATTGGTGCTTTATCGTTAATTCTTTGAGACATTATTCATGATTACCATATAATTCACATTCATTGGACTAAAGAAAATTTTCTTGATTTGCCTTCATATAAGATTCCAAAAGTAATTGTTAAATAGTTTTGATGCTTTTGTATTTTCTATAGCCAACACATCCTTACTGTTATGAAATCAAATACCATCACCAAAATACCAAGAACATATCTATTTTAGGTTATTTATCGTATTCGTATTAAAGCAAAACTACATCTATTCTTTGGACTAAACTAGAAAACAACTATTATTTCATAAATAATTTTTTGTATACACAAAAGTAATTATTCAAAACTAGATGCATCCATTAGTAACTGTTATAGGGTACGTTCCACTATTTTCATTGTTACAATAACAAATTGAAATACAATACTTCGTTTAATCACTTACTGTGGGCAATATACCTTTTCTACTGTAACTAATTTAAGTTGAGAAATTCGAATCAAATATCTCAAACTTAAGGAAATAGATCTTACAGAGAACAATTATCTATTTTAAAAAAATATTTGGAACAGAAATTTTTTTCTTTGTTCCTTATTAAGCGTCTACAAATATTTTACATAATTCCATTTTTGATGTCCCTTCATGAAGTAGATATGACTATTCACGCTCTCTTCATCCTAATTTTTCCTATATCATATCCACTTTTAGTTTTTGCTTTCTCTTCTAAATGGTCATGTTGCCCATATTTCTCCCAATAGCGAATCGAACTAGTCCACGTCATGCTAATGATCCACCTAGGCAGCTATACCCTTCTTGGAACGCGTACCACAATTGAACTACTTTACCCACCCCATGCATTATCCCCATCCAAAACATGCCTCGCTCGCTTCACTTGTTCAAGCGATTGACTCAAATCATCGAGTATTTTTCTAGAAACACCTCATCTCCCTCAGTATGGGTGTTGGGCCATCCTCCCTAGGGGATCCCAATGACGAAGCAAGAGCAGGTTGCTATCTGTGGGGGACACTAATGGCCGGTCCTCCCAACCAACAATCATCCTCGGACAACTCCCTCACTCTTCCTCCTCTAGATAGCCTTCGTGTGCAAGTTTCTTTAGAAGCATTCAACCATTACTGCAAACATCAAACTTCCTCCGCCTAATAGAAGCCCCGTGTGTACTGCTTCTCTACAAGGAATGGTATCAACATGCACCATTCACTGACAAAGGTGCCACTATAATAGCCATCTCATGTACTTTATTGCTACCCAAGTGCTCTACTGCAGGCACTTCCTGCTCCAATGCCATCTAACATGCTTCATGCATGCTTACTACACGGTCCACCAACTATCTTCATCCACAACATGCATGTCATATAGCATCCTAATTGGCATACACATCAACCATATACTTCCATCAGAAGTCCATAGTATTTCTAGTTTTTTCAATATAATTTCAATCATCCAAGCATCAGCCTTAGCACCTATAGTAGATCAAGGCGTGTATTCATACAAAAGTTGAACAACACTATCTTTTAAGGATCTCTGTATTTTAGTCACCATCTCTTGTAATCTAGATGGTTGAAATAAAAGTAAAGTAATAAGAAATTTCTCGTAGTGAATGTAGATCATCTTTGATTAACTAGTCTAAATCCTTGTCTCTTTGCTTTGTTGTTTACAATTTTCCCCCTCATTTTAATTTTGTACGAAGATATTAGTAACCTTTTGCTTATATTGCCTCTTGATCATACTTTCGAGTTTGGATAAATTTCTAGTCAATATTTTGGCATTAGAAGTAGTACCTTCCCATAAATCTCTCAACTTTCATCACCAAACCCATTCTAGTTTGTTACTACTAGACCCGAGGGTAACAGCTCCAACAATCATGAAACTAATGGCAATACCATCGTCAGCGCTGCCTGCCATATCCCTGAGCTCAGAACTTTTATGTGGCACAATATGATGCATCAATTGATGAATGTGGGTATTTTGGCCCATGAAGTGGAAAGTCTAAGGACAAGGTTGGATACCCAGGCAACAATCATCTTTACCCCACCGGTCCCCTCAGTGGCTGAAGAGACTTCTCAACTGGCCACCAAATTTGCATACAACCTCATGAGATCTACTAAATTCCTAGAAGTTGGATACCCCAATCAAAGAGGCATGTGTCCACCATAGGAACATTTGCATTGCCCTAATGCAGGAAAACATTTGGGAAGTCCTGGAACTAGAACCATTATTACACCGTCGATCCCTTTTAGTTGAAAAACAATCTGCTTCTAATGCCTATATATAGGGGACGGGGAAAACTACCTTCATTTTTAAGGCCTCATTGACAGACGGTAGGGTAGGGGCCTAGAGAACCATCAATTCACTCTCGGCCCCAACGAGGGGTAATCCAGCCCAAGTCCTGGGAAAGGCACCCTAATCCGCCCATTCCACCATTAATTATTAGGAGAAGGTCCCTTACTCCATAAGGCATCGCCATTCTCCTTCTCCATATTATTGCCATGGGTTCCCAACATTAGATAGGCAACAAAGAAGCTTCTTCGCAATAAGGGGACAACATCATCCATGGCATTGTAGAATCTAGCATCCATGATGAGATGGCAACCTGCGCTAGTAACTGCGTAGGATTTAGACTAGAAACACTGGTCTGATCACATCACTGCCGTCAGCTTGGTGACCCAAGCCGGCCAAATATCTAGCCACCTTAAAAGAACTGGCATCTCGCCGGTTCCTTCATTTGCAGGCCGATAGTGCCCATTCCTAGGCCCAATTGTATTCTGGCTTCAAGGCTCGGTTCTTCGCATTAAAGACGAGAATAATGTTGGCCAGTGAGCTGGGCAACATAAGGCAATATCTAAACGAGTCCCTCTACTCGTATGTTAACCGTTTCAACAAGGAGTTAATACGAGCAAGGAAAGCAGACAAGAACAGTTTGGTGGCTGCTCTTTATTTAGGGGTGAAATATTGGTCCTATACATGGAAGGAATTGCAGAAGCCACCAGATTCATCCTTAACCGACTTTCTTTAAAAGGTGAACGACATCATGAGAGTGGATGAGGAAGACATCTCCAACGGTGATGAAGAAAGCAGACAGAGAAATAAGACTGGCCAAAGAGAGGACAATCACTGAATGAATGGTCGGTAGGAAAGCAGCAAAAAGCATTTCGAGGATGGTGCACTCTTTAAGCCCAGATAAACTAACTATTCAACCTTAAAGCACGATATGGAAACTTTATATCTTGCAATACATTACCGTGTTCCATTTAAATAGCTTACTCTCTCCATATCAAAGTGGAGGGAGGAGCCCATGGGCAATGGTAAATACTATGAGTTTCACTTATTCAATGCTTACTCGACCCATGAGTGCCGACACCTTAACAATGAGATAAAGCAGTTAATCCACAAAGGAGTATTGTTTCAATTCCTAAGGCAACAAGTAGAACAATGCAATGTTCGACAAAGTCTAAATGCCACACCCCAACCAGCAGATGACAACAATGTAGCCCAAGTCAATACTGAAATCTTATTAATTTGTAGTGGTCTACACATGGCTGCAAGCAACAAAAGGGCTCAGGCCCACTAAAGGTGGGAGCTCTCCTCCACTCATTTTTTATTAAATAAATCTCTAGACCCTAAAAGGTCCCTTGGGTCATGGAGGACTCCATCGATATTGAATTTACTGCTAAAGACGAGTGGAATTAATTTCCCCATCATGACCTCATGGTCATCTCAGTCCGTATGGCCAGCACTAAGGTCCATTTGGTCTTCATTAACGGGGGAAGTTTTTTCAACGTGATGTTTAAAGATGTTTTTCGAAAAAAATTGAAGCTTTCTAACTCCAATGTTGCTCCCTTTGCATTACACGTCTATGGGTTTAGACGTGTTGGCATAGTACCCTTATGGGTTACACCGTATGTTGTCGCTTTTGAAGAGAAACCCTCAATGGCTAAGATCCAAGTTCTTTTCATTGTGTTAGACTGTCCATTACATACAACATTAATATAGGCAGGCCGGCCTTGGCAGACATGAAAGCAATAGTGGCCTACCAGCGACTAATAATGAAGTTCCCGACTAAGGGAGGGATAGGATCTGTCTGAGGCAATCAGCAATCCTTTAGAGCTTTTTACAATATCTCCCTATAACAAGAAAATAAGGGAGTACTCATGGTTACAATAATAAATGACCACCCTCATTGATGAAAAGACCAAGAGGATGTACGAGCCGCTCATTACTTCTGTTTGTGTTGGGGTTAACTAAGTTATCAATAGCAAACCGGCTGCATTGATTAGTGCCTTTAGTCAAGATGGCACAATCAATGGGGATAATTGGTCCTTGGCTAGCCCAAGTAAGACCAGAGAACTTATAGCAACATGAAATGAAAAAGTTCATCCTCGTTGGTATATGAGAGAAGATACTACCACTCCTTCCTTTTCAACACCAAAGGACTCATTCGTGAGAGACAACGCAACAAATGACATATGCATTGGATCGGTGTAACATGAAAGGAAGATTGGGGGATGACAATGATGATCCACACGACCCTCAAACAGGAGATTCCAGCCTTAATGTCGAGCTAGCTACACCACTCGAGGCAGTATCACTCAACGACGACGACCCCTATAAAGGTCGTCTAAAAAGGAAAAGAGCTGAGTTTAGAAATAAGGGACAAGTTGATCTATTTCCCGAAGGAAAAATTAGATGTGTTCGCTTAGGGCATGCCGGCGTGGCTGGAATAGATCCTCAATTATGTCACGTCCTTAACATTGGCCCGGTAACTCACTCGATCTGGAAAAGGAGGCAGCTGCTTAATCCTAAGCGGTACAAAGCACTCAAGGAGGAAGTAGTGAAACTTCTATCAAATGGTTTCATTCATGAAGCAACATACTCGGTTTGGGAAGCCAACTGTATTCATTCGAAAACCAAATGGAGTCTAGAGGATTTGCATCAATTTCTCAGATCTTAATAAGTCCCAACCTAAAGACAATTTTACATTGCATTGACTAGCTCGTAGACGCAACCAGCGACACAACCTCCTCTCATTCATGGATGCTTGCTCTAGGTATAATCGAATTGCCATGCATGGCCTATATCAGAAATGTACCTCTTTCATCACCAACACTTGACTTTAGTATTACTGGGCCATGTCATTCGGCTTTCGCAACATAGGTGCTACATATCAACGACTCATCAAAAGGATGTTTATTCAGCAAATCGATTGTTCGATGGAAGTCTATGTGGATTACATGTTAGTCAAGTCTTAAAGGGCTGGGGGCCTGTGAAGAACTTAGCTAAAACTTGCAGCATCTCCATAGGTATGACATGAAGCTCAACCCTAGAAAATGTTCTTTTGTGGTATGGTCTGAAAGGTCCCTTGGATTTGTAGTAAGCGCCAAGGGCATCAAGGCAAACCCAGACAAGATTCAGGTAATTCAAGAGATGTAGATACCCCCACACAGTCAAACAAGTGAAAAGTTTAGACAGAATGGTCGCAATGCTTAACTGCTTTGTGTCAAAAGCTATAGACCATTATGTACCCTTCTTTGACCTCATCAAGAAGGGGAAGTCATTTTTTAAGGAATTAAGAAGACACTTGGCCACACCCCCCAGCTTTCAAAGGCCATCTATGAGGATGACTTGTACTTATATGTCGCAGTGATTGACCATGTGATCAATGTCTCCTTGGTTTACGACAAAGAGAAAGCCCAACGCCCTTTCTACTATATGACCCAAAGGATTGATAGCCCTGAAACAAGATACTCCAGGTTGGAGAAGCTTGTTAGAGCAAGATTTCCCAAATTTTGATAACGACAACTTCATATATCAGCCATAGCGAAAAAACAGGAGAAGCTACATCAACAAAAATTGGATTGACTTGGAAATTACACACTATCTTAATGGAGTATTGGGAAAAAAAGAAAACACTTGTTGACTTTAACAATGTGAGTCAGTTCCCTTAGATATATCATGTCAAAAATCAAAAGAATCTCATTATAACATCCCAAAGATTCAAAGTTGCCAAAAATATTTTTTGGAATTTATTTAATATGTTTATAAATAAATTTAATAAGCTTAAGAAACTACAAAAGTCATGTACACCAGTGGACCGATGTGGCCAATCAGTGAGCTGGTGCACACGAATTTTGCAGGATTCTGAAAGCCGCAAAGAGTTATTTTCAAAAGACGAGTTTCTTCCTCTTCATTTCAATCATGACCTTCTCTGTGATTCCATGAAAACAGATGTTGCTTCTTATTAGAAACCTGTCAACATCTATAAATACATATTAATTTTAATGGAACGAACAACTTTTGCTTTCTAAATCTATTTGGTAATCTCTAAACCTTTGATTTCTAAAAGATTTCAAAAATCAACGATTATTCGACTATAAAATCAATTCTTAGATTTATATTTTTTAATACTCTTGCTCATTCAACTATATAAAGATTCTTGTGAGTTATAAGACCATTGTACTCAAGTCGTCAAATCAATGCATTCAGGAAAAACCACCATCAAAGAATTTTTGTATTGATTTTATTAAAAGAATTGTTTAGCGGATCAGGCATGTAGACATGTTCCCCAGGTGAAGTGAAGGTGTTAATTAGTGAAAAGCCAGAGTAGAGGTTCTAGGACTGAATGTTGGATGGTGCTCCAAACCATTATAAAATTTCGGTGAGCAAGTTCTTTTATTTACTTAATTATTTCTAGTTGGTTTATTAATATATATATATATGTGTGTGTGTGTGTGTGTGTGTGTATGTATGTATGTATGTATGTATGTATGTATGTATGTATGTATGTATACTCATACCCTGTTATCTTGGCCGTATATATATATATATATATATATATATATATATATATATATATATGTATGTATGTATGTAGACACATACGATCGACTAGAATTTCATTTGGTATCAGATCGGGATCATTCATAAACTGTAACATAGTTTATTACATAATTTTTTATATGGCACATATAAATACTTTTCTTGAAGGTCAGTTTACTGCACGACCCCCACTATATACTTGAAGTAAGTATAATTTTTTGTTAACTAAAATGAAATTTCTATACAGAAGCAAACGATCTTGAAATTTTGGATGCCACACGAACTCAATAGGTAGCTCCAACCACACAATTATACACATGAATTCCCCACCAAAAGACTGATGTTACAAATAATTTAAAAGCTATGAATATATTATTTTGTGCTTTAGGCAAAAAAGAAATTACCGGAGTAATGATCTCCAAAACTGCTTATGATATTTGGCACACAATACAAGCCATACACCAAGGCGCAAATAGAGTTGAACAGTCTAAGATTGCTATGTTAAAAGCTAGTTTCAAAATTTTAGAATGAGAGAAATGAAAATATATCAGATATGTACTCTCGTCTTCAAGATATCAATCATGCATTTACTAGTTTATGAGAGACCATATCTAAATTTAACATGGTCACAAAAAATTAAGCTCCTTAACTAATGATTGGAAAATAAAACTGTTAGTCATCAAGGAGGTTAACAATCTTTCACAACTCCAAGTTGAGGAGTTAGCTGAAAATTTAATGACCTATGAAGTGAATTTGTAGCCTAGAAAAAATGCTGAATCATTAGAAGAAACATCACATTCCAGTTTGAAGAGGATTCAGAATTTGACAAAGATGAAATGGCTTTCATTGCAAAGAACTTCATAAACTTTAAGAAGTAAGTAAAGAGAGGCAACAACAATGGAAATAACAATTCTAAACTTAACTGCTTCAGATGAAATAAATTTGATCACATAATAAAAGAATGTGTCTTGATTCAGAATAATAGGAAAAAGAAGTTCAAAAGGAAAAATAAATATAAAAAATATAAAAAACGAAGAAGATAGCATTTCAAGCCACATGGGATGACTCAGATTCCTCATCGTCATCTGAAGTGATAGCGATAATGAGCTAGCAAATGTCTGCCTCATGGCTACAAAGGTTGAGGTATAATTTGACTTAATATATGAGCTTTTCAAATTTTGCAAAGAATTAGAAAAAAGTTATAAATTTTATAAAACTCATAAAGAAACCTTAGCGAATTTAAGTAAAGCTGAGTTAGAAATAGCGACACTAAAAGATGAAAAAACTGTATTTGAAGAAGTTATATAAAATTAAAAAAAAAACTTTAAAAAAACCAAACTCTGAAAATGAAACCGAAATATTACTTCAAGAAAAGTTAGAAGAACTATGTAAAAAATGTGATTTACCAAAAGTATAAAATTTTATATTGAAAATTTAATTCTAAAATTGATTATTTGGAAAAAAAAGAAGATGATGTTTTAGAAAATAGGAAATTAACTTACTTAAATGAATTAAAGATTTGGAAACTTCACAAAATTCATTTGAAAATTCAAATTTCTATACTTAAGGATGAGCTTAAGACATACAGAGATTAAAACGTCAAGTTATCAAATGAAAATTGTTAACTATTTTCAAATATAGAAATTTTAAAATCGTAAAATATGGACTTTAAAGAAAAATAAAAAAGATTTCAACAAATGTTTCAAAATCAAATTTGATAAAAATTTCAAGACCGTCTCATAATAAAAATGATTTGGGTTTAAGAAAATAAAAGCAAGAATACCCCAAAGAAATATAGTTTGCTATGTGCTAATTTTCAAAAGACTAAGTAACTAGTCTAAAATGGAAGTAGAAATCCCTAAGAATAAAATAATTAAAATATGGGTTCAAAAGATAAACAACAACTTATTAGAAAGAAACATATAGAGAAATTTCTGTTAGATGCACACAGTAATATTAGTTGTTCTTTGAAAGGTTCTACCAAACCCTTCCTTGTACGGTTACCTAAAACTTAACCCCAGGACCCAAACATAGGAGGTGGGTACCGATAGATTTATCTTTTTTTTTGCAAGTTTCCACTTACATTAGCAAAAAGAAAAGATGGATTCTGCATAGTGGATGTTCCAACCATATGACAAGAAACTCCAGCATGCTGACGAATATCAAATCAATAGATGAAGGCACTATTTATTTCGACGACAATTCTCAAAATATACCATCGGTATAAGGGATGCCTGTAATCCGAATTCACCATTGATTACGAACGCCTACTTGGTTAAAAATTTAAAACATAACCTTGTAAGTATTAGTCGATTATGTGACAAAGGTTTTAAAATAAATTTTGTAAAAAATATTTGTCATGTTTTTGACCAAAATGAAACACTAATTTTTAAAGGATTTAGAAAATGAAATATTTACGTTTTAAATTTGAAAGTCAACAATGAAATTAACATGTGCCTTGTAGAAAACTCTAATGATCCATGATTTTGACACAAATGTTTTTATCATGTTAACTTTAAATTATTAAATTAAATAGTGAAACACGAAATTGTGAGAGGTCTTCCAAAAATGAATTTTAACATAAGTAATCTATATGGCACTTGTCAAAAAGGTAAATTAAGGAAAATTTCCTTTAAATCTGTAAATGAAATATCAAGTAATCAACCATTATAATTACTTCACTTAGATTTGTTTGGCCCGACTCAAGTTAGGTCAATAAATGGTAACAAATACGTTTTTGTTATGGTTGGTCGTTTATAAGATATACATGGACCGCGATGCTTTTGAAATGTTTAAAAATTTTGTAAAATGAAATCAAAATTTTAAAGATTTAAAAGTTAAAAATATTAGAAGTGATCGCGTAGGGGAATTCTAAAATGATACTTTTATATAATTTTATAAGAAAAAGGGAATTAATCACAATTCTTTTTCTAAGACACCACAACAAAATGGTGTTATGGAAAGAAAGAATAGAACTTTACAAGAATATGCTAAAATATTACTAAATGGCACTACTTTACCTTGGAATTTCTGGGCAGAAGCAGTTTCTACTACATGTTATATTCTAAATCGTTTATCAATAAAACCTAAAACAGAATACAACCCATATGAACTTTTTAGTAAAAGAAAATCTAAAATATCTTATTTTAGAGTCTTTGGAGCAAAATAATTTATTCTAAATACTAAAGAGAATCTAGAAAATTTGATTCTGAAGCCGACGAAGGTATTTTTGTCTATTATTCAGAAAGAATTAAAGCTTATAGAATTTTCAATGAAAGAACATATACTATTGAAGAAATTATACATGTTCCCTTTGACAAAATTTTAATAACTCTGAAGATGATACTGAAATATCAAATACAAACCAATCTAAAAATGTCTCTCTGAATATAGAACAAGATAAACTTAACGAAAATTCTCAAGAAATTAATGAACCTTTTGAATAATATATAATCAAAGATTCCCCTCGAATTTTAAAAGATCATCCTATCAAAAATATTTTAGGAGATGTAAGTATACAGTTTTAACCAGAATATAGTTAAATAAAAAGGGTCATATAGCTTTTGTTTCAAATATAGAACCTAAAAATTATAAAGAAGCTGGTAAAGATGAATAGCAATGTAAGAGAAATTAATCAATTTGAATGATATAGTATATGATAATTAGTACATAGACCTAGTGATCAATCAATAGTACAAAATGGGTTTGCAAAAATGAAAGTGATGAAAATGGTGAGGTTGTAAAAAAACAAAGCCATATTGGTTGCTCAAGGATACAATCAAGAGGAAGGAATAGGTTGCGATGAAACTTTTGTTCCTATTGCACGTATTGAAGCAATTAGAATACTGTTAGCTTTTGCTTCTCACCATAATATTTAATTGTATCAAATAGACGTAAAAATCCCCTTCTTAAATAGTTTTATTAAAGAAAATGTATATGTTAAACAACCACCTTTGTTTAAACAAAAAATTATCTTGATCACGTTTTTAAACTTAAAAAGGCACTTCATGGTTTAAAACAAATACCACATGCTTGGTATGATAAACTTAAAAATTATTTTCTTAACTATGGTTTTAAAATTAGTAAAGTAGATCCAACACTTTTTATAAAACATAATAATAATGATTTATTAGTTGTCCAAATCTAAGTTGATGACAATATTTTTGGATTAAACGACGAAAAACTCTACATGGATTTTTCAAAAATAATGAGAAAAGAATTTGAAATGTCTCATAGGAGAATTAAAATACTTTCTAGATTTACAAATTAAACAACTAGAAAATTATGTTTTTATTTCACAATAAAAGTATCGTAAAGACTTAATAAAAGATTTGATGCTGAAAATATGAGTAGCAAGCCAACTCCAATAAGTACAACTATTTACCTAAATAAAGATGAAAAATTTAAAGATATCGATCGGAAATTTATTAAATGAATGATTGGATCTTTACTATATTTAACAGTTAGTCGCACCGATATAATGTTGAGTGTGTGGCTACGTGCAAGATTTCGAGTTAATATGAAAGAGTCACACCTACGTATTATTAAAAGAATTCTGAGATATCTAATTGGAACAAAAGATTACAGTCCTTTCTACCTAAAAGGATATCCATTTGAATTAGTATCATACAATGATACTGATTTTGGTGGATGTCAAACAGAGAGAAAAATCACAAGTGGTACATGTCATTTTATAGGGCAATCTTTAGTTTTATAGTTTAGTAAGAAACAAAACTGTGTATCTTCATCTACTTGTGAAGTGGAATATATTTCAACCGTTTTAGCTTGTGCTCAAATAATTTATATGCAACAAACGTTTAAAATTTTTTGTGTAAATTTAAGAAAATCATCTATATACTACAGTAACACAAGTGCAATAAACTTACTGAAAAATTAAGTTGATTACTCTAGAACTAAACATAAAATAATATAAAACAACGCTTTTTATGAGATCGTTTTGAAAAGGAAAATATTACTTTAGAATTTGTAAATACTGAAAATCAGATTGCATATATTTTTAGTAAGCCACTAAATAGAAATAGGTTTATTAGATTACAATGAGAACTTGGAATTTGTTCCCTACCTGATTTAATCTAGCAAATTTTAATGTAAGAAAAATTATTTGTAAGAAAATAGATTTTATTTTACAAATAAGTTACACTATAAACATATAAATTCATTGAAAATTAATATTTTATATATGTAGATTTATAAATCTTCATTAAAAGTTTAAATTCATAATAAACTATATTGATTTATAAATAATAAACTCTTTTATAAGATTTCAAAAATAAATTATAAATCTTAAATTGTTAAAAAATTTAATTTCATGCATTACTAACAACAAAAAAAGTTTAATAAACATTAAAATAATTATAATATCATAAACAAAAAATTTATGACTAAAATTTTTACAAGATAATTTTTAAGATAAAAAGCCTTTTAAATTGAATATCACTTTCTTTTTAAATAGTTAAAACATAAATATGTTTTTGGGATTAAAATTCATACTACAAAATGTTATCATAAATAAAAGAAAATTTATTAAAACTATATTCCTAGAATTATAAATTAGGAATATATAATAAGTACTTTATATCAAAACGTCTATAATTTCGGGACTGAGTAAAAACATACCACATCGGTGCACCGGTGCTATGCACACTGGTCCAGTGATGATGGAATTTTATTTGCAACTGAAACATGTTTTAACCTCTTTTTATTCCCCCTTTCTTTGTTTACTCTTTCACTTCATTTTTTAACCTATCTCGCTGAAACCCTAAGCCCTAAATACACAAATTTCATCAGTCTTCCATCAAAAATTACAACGTTTATCAACGGTTAAAGGAAAAGGGTCAATCCCCTTCACTTCCTTCGTCTATTGAAGAAATCCTCATCGATCAAGTTAAAGAATGGATCAAGAATAAAAGAGACAATATTAAAGATCCAAAGCTATAATGATGAATGAATCTCTCAAGGGAAGGCCGATAAATCTCAATTCTCTATCTTTATATGATATTAGAAACATTTTGACTCGAGCTCAACTTATTGATATCATTAATAAGGAAAATTTTAAGATAAGCATATACCCAAGATGTATTGCTTTGTTTTTTGCGAATTCGGAAATAGGACAAAGTAATAATGGGCTTGTTCTTCACACTAATATAAAAGGGGTAGAAATCGAATTTAGGGCAGAAATTTTGGATGTTATTTTGGGTATCTCTTCTAATGGAATCACTTTAGATGATTTGGTAATTGACAATGATAACGGAAAGTGGTATTTGGTCCACATCTAATCTGCCCAGCGTAGCTCGAATTATTATTCGCATTCTCTAATATAAACTAATTTCGAAAACAAGTAGTATGATGAAATTTACCCACTAGTCTGCAAAGGTACCTATGCAATTCTTGGCGATATTAGAGCCAACCGGGCTCATGCTATCATGGATAACGTGATAGAAAATAGATCAGAGGAATGAAGATGACATCATCTATATGGAAATCTTATCACCACTATATTTCATCACTTTAGGGTTTCTCTTGATGATGAGACCTTCATTCAGCATCAGTATACTTCTGTCATTGACACAAGATTCCACCCACTTTAGATGGGATTCATGTCGATACTCATGTTTATCAGCTGCTACAACCAGATATTCCTTCTTCCTTCCAGCACCAGGCCTCTCCACGGCCTCCTTCTCCATCTGGAGAAGATTAGTTTATTTCTATGCTTAAGAGACAAGATCGATGATGATGGAAGAACAGAAAGACCGGAAAAAAGTGCTAGGATTTGTCAGATCTTTAGTTACTCGACTAAGTGGCTCTGTTCATGCTATAGAGAGTGGAGTCAGGATGAGTAGTGAGGGAAGTGCACTCCAGACCCTATTTATTTTAGGTGACTTGCCATTTTCGTAGCCATATATTCATGATTCTCAAATAGGTGCACAAGGCAGTGGTGGAGCCGGACCATCTTTCCATCAACCAGCAGAATCGACTAGGATGGACGTTACTGGTAGTGGACCCAGATTTTTGACCAGAGTCACTCATGCATCTGGATCTCCCGTACGTTCTCCAGCACCGGCCCGTCATCATACTGCCTTCATAGAGTCTGATCCTACTACACCAGAAGGCTACTATAATTTGATTAGACAGCCGCATTCTCTCCGGATATTGTATCTTTAGTTATTTTTGTTCATTTACATATTGTTTGACATTTTCCTTATATTTTTAACCAAATTTTTGGCAGTCTTCGAACAGACTTAAACAAGCAAATTGGACTATAAACTGATGAAGAAATGGATTTAGAAGAGTGTTAACCGGCTTTTTAACCAAGCAGATTTGCACTAGAATTAGGACATTAAGATGAAGAGGAAATGATTCATGAACTTGAGAACAATTATAGAAGGACAAGAAGATCATACTTAATAAATAACAAAAGCAAAGGAACAAAGTGGATCACTTGTATCACTTTGCTCAACTATGGACCTCCAAAACCACTTGTACTTGAAGCACAAACTCAAGTAGTTGTCACGTAGTGTTTTTCTTAAGGAATAGACAAACAATTCCAAGGGTTCACGAGAAGAAAGCAAAGACCGTAGAAAATGACAAGCAATATAAAGGAAGTTATTAGAAATAACTCATAAAGTGTTTGCAACACAATGAAATGGGAGCAAGATGGGAGAAAGGAAGAAGAATCATCCACAAAAAGCTATCGGCACCAAGACGAACCTCTCGGTACCGAGTGAACCTTCTTGGTGATCGGGCCTTGTTTCTCTCTCCTGTGTGCTTTTGTTTGGATCAGGACTTGATGTTTAGCGGGCCTCTGGTTCTACTAGCTAATTTTCCTATAAA
The DNA here is from genome assembly GCA_030765085.1 of Allium cepa. NCBI lineage: Eukaryota > Viridiplantae > Streptophyta > Magnoliopsida > Asparagales > Amaryllidaceae > Allium > Allium cepa. The sequence goes on from CM060929.1 coordinate 257,672,635, forward strand.
TAAAAGACGTAGAGCAAGCAGAGATGGACTTTTCAACACTTGATTTCTCTTCCATCCCCTTCTTTTCTAAACATTTTAAACAATCCCAAATCCGAGATCTGTTCATTTATGGTCGGATTTGAGTTATAATCATTGTATTCCAGAGAGAATCGGCCAATAACAAAGATTAAAGTGGACATAAACCATTGTATTTACCGAACCACTAGAAAAATTATGCTTTGCCTACTGCTTTTATGTCTATTTCATTAGATCTATACATTTTTGGTGCTTTCAATTGCTTTCGAGGTGTATGTACTATTCTTGGTGAAAACATTTTGGTGCTTTCAGCGAGAAAAAGAAATTCAGGTGTAGATCTAATTGTCTATTGTGAATTGGAAGGGTCCATAGGTTAGATCCAAATAGATTTCATTCAGATCTAGAGGAATTTTTTGAGGAATTAAGATTCGGAGAAGATGAAGAGGCCTAATGCCAGATCTATGATTGAAGGGAGTCAACCAAAGCATGAGGGCAATCAGAAGGTGTCCTAAATTCAAATCAATCCATCTACGTGACCAGAGAGGATGTAAGAGAGAATAATGAAAGATATGCAAGATGGAATAATGGTTCAACAATAGGAGATGCTAAATGGATTCTTCAGACGGATGGATCAACGAACAACTAGAGTAGCATAAACTAATGCGCTAGCACTTGGAGTTGGAGCAGGGAAAACTAGAGTAATGGCCCCACAAGCCAAACCAGTTGGTATCGAACGGAATCGGGTCGATAAAGAGAGGAATTTACTCTGAGGTAATGTTAATTTAACCTTAGGGGGAGCTGGAATGTCGGGAGCGAATGATGTTGGAGCCAGAAACGCAAGTCAGAATATGAATGCATAGCCACCAGAAGAGTATGTATAGAGCTTCGCAGTATGAACATGGGGTAGAATGAAACTGAAGGTGTGGATCAGAATGTGAATGTGCAACCAAAGGAATATGTAACGGAGTTTCCTTGTAGGAGTAAAACACAGCCATGGAGCGAAGTCTACCATTAGATGACAATAATCAGATCGTAGAGATGATCAAAACCTATGGACAAATAGAGGATATGAACATGAATCCATTCACTCCTAACATCCGGTATGTAAGGAATCATCCCGATTTCAAGCTACCAATGTTGGAACTATATAATGGAAGGACAGAGATGACTGCTCATTTAATGAGATACATCCAACATATGGAGGTTATGTGCATTTGAAGAGGCAATAGGGCGATGCTTTCCACTATACTTAATGGAGTTGGTTGCTATATGGTTGAGGTAGTTGGAGAATACGTTCATAAACATATGTGTTGGATAGGCAGACAGGTTCTTGAAACAATTCAGAATTCATATCTCTCGATCAAAGAATGTGATGATGCTTTCAAGCATAAAACATAGGGCTAGAGATACCTTGAGAAATTATTTGACAGATTTAACATGGCAGCCACCACAATCGATAAGCTGGATCCATCAATAGTCCTGATAGCAGCAGTGTCTGGAGCCAAGAGCAAGACCGACTTCAAAATTGCATTGGAAAGGGATCTACCGATAAATCTCATGGAGTTTTATCATGAAGCTGGGATATATTTGCGTCAAGAAGATCTTGAAGCTGATAATGTTATTGTTAACACTTTGGATGATGGAGGACCATTCGGAGCGAGATATAGTAAAGACAAAGGAAAGTGCAAAGCCGATGACGACTTCGGACGGTCAAAGCGGGAAAGAAGGGAATCGAAACTCTCTTCCTACCTGTGTAGTTAATGCCCCGCTATTACCCCGCAATATCTCATAGCGGATTTATACCGCAACGATTTTTCCATATAGCCCCAAAATATAGCCTTTCTGCTTTAATCCCCGCTATATCTCATTATTCCCGCTATATTTTGCTATTTTCGCTATATCTTCTTTAATATAATGAATTAAAAAATTGCATTTATACATTATAAAAATTATGAAACAAATTTACTTGATTTAATTTTTAATATATTTTCAGAAATGAAAATACACTAATATTCTACTAAATTCAATTATGTTATATAACAGTTTTACGTTTATTTAAAGTATATTCGCACATGTTTTTTGTTTAAAATCATTTATGTATTAATTACAATTCAATTGAATGATAATTTTTCATTTAATTACCATTTATATATTTGTAAAAACATTAAGTACGAGTTTTATATGCTATTTTAGAGCTATCCGCTATATCCCGCTATATCCTCGGTGTATCCCCGCTGTGACTTTTTGCACCTCCACCGCTTTGAATCTGTCGAGCGCTTTAACTGCACAGCTTCCTACACTAATCCAACTAAAACCCCGAAGAGGATATACCTAGATACTAGGAGCAGATCCCCTATTGGAGACAAACTAAGAGAAAACATACAAATCGGGAGAGAAGGTCTGGGAAGTTTTTCCTATTAGCTACATGGACACGAAACGAAAATGTATAGAAACCTTCGTGGTTATATAGAAGAGCTGGTTCGAGGTAACCGGCTACAACAATACATAAGAAACCAAGCTGTAGTGGTGTAGCAGGAACAGCCATCATCTGCAGCGAATACGTCAAGATACGACTGTGGATCCGGGTCGAGATTGGTAATCCCATGATCGAGAAGGACGGAAGTCAGGTTGTTTCCCACATTTTACTTTTCATTTCAAATAGATAAGACAATAATAACCTCAGACAGCTTACATGTGTACGAGACCTCGATTAGTTTCTATGCTCTGAATTGGATGTTTGAGAATAATGCTTAGGATGTTTGCTTAATTGCTTTGATTTGAATATTTGATTTTTGAAAACCACTTGAACGTGACGACTGATATTGATTGTGGTAGTCCTGTCCAAAGAGACTTGGCAATGACCATAAGGTGTAAGTCCCCTTCTTGGAGAGCAAGTAGATTGGGCTTGTACAAGAGTAAGTCCCATCGCTAGAGAATGAGTGGATGGACTTTTTTGGGCATTAGGTCCCCTCATCGGAGAATGCACGGATTGACTTAGCAAGGATCTGAAGAGATCGAATCCTAGGTTGGATGTTGAATGATCTGGAGAGATCAAACCCTAAATTGTATGTTAAAACGATTCAGAGAGATCGAATCCTAGATTGGATGTTAAAACATCCGAAGAGATTAAACCGTAGAATGGATGAACGATCCAAAGAGATCGAATTCTAGATTGGATGATAAACGATATAAAGAGATCGAATCCTAATTTAGGTGATAAATGATCCGATGAGATCAGACCCTAGAGTAGACGTTGACTTGATGTTAGGATTTGTACGCCCTGTAATCAGACTAAAATAGATAAATTATGGATGAACATGGGACGATTTTGATATATGATATGATAACTCCGGATGAAGATGGGCTGATTATGATTAATACTTAAACAAGGACTACAGCCTTTAGCTATGACGGTCTGAAATGACCAAGGATTTGCACAAGAATCCAAAAGAACCAGATGATTCATCACAACTTAAACCGATGGATAGCGAAAAACTTGATGGCCAGAAGTCGACTACCGTAGAAACTTATTCTTGAGCAAAGAACATCTTACATTAATAAGGCAAACTTTAGGGGGCAAGTATTATAACCAAATTTTCCACAGTCTCCGAACGGACTTAAATGAGCAAATTGGAATACAAACAGATGAAGGAATGAATCCAGAAAAGTGTTAAATGGCTTTTTGACTAAGCAGATTTGCATTGGAATTAGAACGCCGAGATGAAGACGGAGTGATTCACGAACTTAGGACTGCTTGTGGGAGGGAAAGAAGATCACACTCAATAAATAACAAAAACAAAGGAGTAAAGTGGACCACTTGATACCGAGACGAACCACTCAATACCGAGAGCTTTTTGCTCCACTATGGATCTCCAAAACCACTATACTTGAAGTACAAGCTCAAGTAGTTGTCACGAAATGCTTTTCTTCAGGAATAGACAAACAATTCCAATGATTCACGAGAAGAAAGAAAAGCAAGCAAGAAGTGACAAGCAGCATCAAGAAAGTTACCAGAAACAACTCAAATCTTCAACATAAAGTGTTTCGCAAAACAACGAATCAGAGGTAGGAGGCAAGATGGAAAAAAGGAAGAAGAATCGCCCACAAAAGGCTATCAGTACCAAGAGGAACCTCTCAGTACTGAGTGGTCTTTCTTAGTGATCGGGCCATGTTTTCTCTCTCCTACATGCTTGGGCATGAATTTGGACTTGATGTTTAGCAGACCTTTCGTTCTACTAGCTAATTTCCATATATATAGAAGACCTAGAGCAACTAGAGATGGACTTTCTGGCACTTGATTTCTTTAATATTTTCTTCATTCCTAAATACTCTAAACACTCTTAAATACAAGATCTAATCCGAGACCTACTATGGTTGGATTTGAGTTATAATCATTGTATTCCAGATAAAATCAATCAATAATAAAGATTAAAGTGGACGTAGGCCAAAGTATTTGCCGAACCACTATAAAAATTAACTTTTCTACTGCTTTTATTTTTATTTCATTACATCTATATACTTTTGGTGCTTTCAATTGCTTTTGGGTGTTTGTGCCTTTTTGGTGCAAATAATTTTCATGATGTGACAATCTATTTTTATTCCTGAACATCGTGACACTCTATTCTATATATGCATTTTGTTATTTGTATTTTTCTTCTATTGCTTTGTTCCGTGTTTTGTATTTTGTACTGTGGTCTACATATTGTGATGTTCATTCTGTCACTATGTTCTACGTCTTTGATATACGTTATAAAGTATTATGGTCTTTTTCTCCTTTTTGTGATGACGAAGGAGGATAAATATATATATTTGCATACCTTTTAAAAGAATATAGCTTTAGGGAGATTAATTTATGATAGAACATTATTCATTGTCAAGTGTGCATGATTACATAAATGAGATATCATCAAATACGGAGAGAATGTTAGAGCAAAATTTCCCTTATTTTGATGATAACAACTTGATATATTAGACGTAGCGGAAAAACAGAAGAACCGACACTAACAGAGTTCGTATTGACTTGGAAATTGCACACAATCTTAATGGAGTATTGGAAAAGAATGAAAACAATTGAAGACTTTAACAATGTGAGTCGGTTGTCCTAGATATAGCTTGTTAAAACTCACAAGATTCTCATCATAACATCCTAAGCATTAAATTTGCCAAATATTTTTTATTAATTTTTGGAATTAATTTAATATTTTCATAAAGCATTTTAATAACATCAGAAAACGCAAAGGTGATGTACACTGGTGGACCGCTGTGGCCAACCGGTGCATCGGTGCATAAAAATTCTGTAGGATTCTAAAAGCCGTGAAGAGTTGTTTTTAAAGGATGCTTTTCTTCCTCTTCATTCAATTGGGGATTTCTCTGTGATTTCCATAGCATCGGACATCGCTCCTCATTAGAATCCTGTCAACATCTATAAATATACGTCGATTTCAAAGGAACGAACAACTTTTTCTTTCTGAATCCATTCTCTATTCTCTAAATCGTGAATTTTTTAAAGCTTTAAAAAATCAGTTGTCATTCAACTTTAAAATCAGTTCTTTGATTTATATACGTCCGAAAACTCTTGCTCATTCCACCACATAAAGATTCTTGTGAGTTATAGAAACTTTGTACTTAAGTCGGCAAATCATTGTACTCAGACACAACTACTGTCAAAGATTGTTTTTGCATTGAGTTTACAGAATGACCTATTCAATGGCTTAGGAATTATGTATAAATGTGCCTTTGGGTGAAGTGAGGGTGTGTGTTAGTGAAAATCGTCGTAGTTAGATGTCATTAGTTACCTCGAAGAATTCATTTCCTCTGAAAAATATATCATAACGCCCATGCTACCAAATTGCGATCATCACTGGTCACATCGAAGAACTAATTTCCTCTATAAAGTGTACCGTATCCATCATCGTCAATCTATGCACCGAGGACTCAGCTCCTTTGAAAAATGCATGCAACTCTATCATGGACATTACCGGCTACACCGAAGAACTCATTTCCTTTGAAAAATATCCTCGTAATTGTCGGTCGACCAATGTGTAACGAACTGCCTAACTAGGACACTTTTCTAAAGTATTTCAAAACATAGTAAACAGTATACCAAAACTTACCTCATCTTCCCATGATTGCAACACCGCGAACCACGCATGAAACAGAGGTCATACGCGAGAGTTATAAACGTTTGAAGTTAAGGGGCATTTTCGTAATTTAATCAATTGTGTTGTTTTATTTGTCACTGTCGTTTCTTCATCGTTCCCATTCAACTACAGCCACCAAATCCTCACCATCACTGCCCCTCTAAAGACCCCACCACTCTAATCTGGCGTCGTCGAAAGTCACCTCATCACCTATGCGACGTGATGCCAACGACCACTACACCTCCAACTGTCCGATAATTACGACATTTGTTACCCTTTAGCTCGAAAGGACGTCGTGCCACTATTCACCATGATGAAGACTAGTATGAAGCTCTAGTCGACCTCCTCTATGCAACGTCACCCCTCGATCGTCATTTCACCGTTGGGTTGAAACGAACGGTCCACGTTTATCAAACTTCTGCTACCTTTTCTGATCAATTTGTATATCCAATCGATGAATGAATACTACTAGTAAATTCATGTCATCGCGAACTACAATGTTGCTGTATAATATGTCAAGTTTGGAACAATTTTGTATTTCGCACCTTTTAATTAAGAAGCGATTAACTTTCACTAATTACAATCAATATAAATTCATCTATTTAATCATCTAGCCATGGCGTACTATATCCTAATCAGGTATATGTAGAAAAATTAGTTTTTAATTATTAATTACCTCATTATAATTTTTTTAGATCATAAGAAGACAATTACTACGTCGTATCAATATATATGCAAATATGATAAATCCCACTTACTAATTAGCCATGCATCTTCTCTGATCCAAGGTGAGTCCTCCTTTTTCAATGCTATATAGAATCACTCGCCTTGAAAATGCTAAATTTCTCGATGGCTTCGATTTGTTTGCATAGCTCTCTTCGAGGTGATCGATTCCATATATTAACTCATTTAATTTGGATTTGATTTGATGGATTTGGAATTGATTTTGTTTAGAGATGGATGAAGAATAAGATCAAAGTTAGAGTTAAGATGTTTAGGCTAAAGTTTGATTACATAATAGTTTTTCATCTCTATTTATAGGCTGAAATAATTCAAGTTTAAGCTAGAATCTCGAAATTAATATATTAAGAAAGTACTACTAGGTTTGACTTCTTTTAATTTCTAGCCCATTTGACCAAATTCAGCCGTTATATATGTTTTCCAACTGTAAATGGCATCCTGGACGAAATGGTATAGGTCTCGAATCTTAATTCCAACTCATGCAGAAATTTAATATTTTTCCCTTTATGTGAAATTACGATTCAAATTTAATTTAATTAATTAATTTCATAAAATTATAGGGTGTTACATTATTAATACATCATTATGTAGCATAGGAATGATTAACTTTAACAGTGAATCATATATTTTTTAGGTGCTCTTGGAACTTTTATCCAATATGACATCTATTCGGTTAAATCAAATTATTTAATTCTTTGCTTGTTATATTTTCTACTATCGTTTTATATTTTATGAAATTATCATAGATATATAACTTCTATATCAAATACACCTATTCATATCTGTGATTTTATTATAACGTAAGTGGATTCACTTTCAGAACTATCGGACCTTGGATTACATATGTCTTTATGTATCAATCCGAAGAGTTCATTAAATCTTTTGTGGCTCACATTGAATGTGAATTTTGTCAATTATTTTGAGACATTATTCGCGATTACAATATGGTTTGCAGTCATACGATAAAATAAAAGTTTGTCAAAGATTAGGTAGGCTACGATTCTAAAAACAATTGTTAATATTTTGTATGTTTGTGTATTTTCTATAGCTAACGCATCACTATTGTTGTGAGAACAAGCGCCATCATCGATATACCAAAAACATATTTATTTTATAATGAATATTTATAATATTCATATTAAAAGAAATCTACATTTAATTTTTAATCAAAACTGAAATCGTTTATCATGTCATAGTTAATATTCAGTATACACGAAAGTAATATTTCAAAACTTGATGCATTTAGCAATTGTTATATAGTATGCTCCCATTATTTCCTTTGTTACAATAACAATATTTGAAATTCGAACCTCCATTCAATCACTTACTTTGGACTATTTATTTCTTATATTCTAGCTAATTTATAGTCGAGAGTATTAGATCAAGTATCTCGAACTCAAGGAGATAAATTTTATAAAGTACAAATGTTTTATAAAAAAATACATTTCCTGTAAGAAAAATACAACTTTGTTTTCGATGTCTTTTCATAAAGCAGAGGTGACTATTCACCCTCTTGCCATCCCAACCATGCCTATGTTGTATCTACTCTCAGAAATTCGCTTTGTTTGTAAATGTCAAATCATGGAAAAGAGAAATCCTTTTCCAAGAGACTACACCGAATTTCTTTACAAAAGTGAATTCAGTCATCTTAAACTGTTAAGGGGATTGAATAAATTACACGTGAGTAAATGGATCAAAAATGACATTTTCAAGATCAAATTATTAGGACTATCTATAGTCTTTGGTCTAATGTTGTTTCCAAAACAACAAGATCCCCAGTATATTCAATCACTTTGCTTATTTCAAATAAAACCTTATATCATGAACGAGACTATTCATCAAACAACTTGTATGTGATCGAATCTAGATTAAATAACCATACCCTTATATTATTTTAGAGTTCAAAATTCATAGAAGACAATGCATAGCCTATGGAAAATTTATGCTCAAGTGACCAAGATATGGAAGTTGTAATGATTGTATTATTCGGCTCTTGCATGGGTATTGAAGCGACAACGTGTCTAAATATTTATGCATATAAACAAGGTGAATGATGAATAAATGAAATTAGAATTATTACCTTAAGATAAAGTCAAGAGAATGTGGCTTGAATGATGAGATAGCTCTTGGATCGAGTAATCAACCTCCAGATGTTGCAGATATCAAGAGGTATTAACGACCATTTGTTTTAATTTTATTTTTATTCTGGAATTTTTCTTAAGCCTTGGAGGCCATTATTTTGGTCAGAATAGAAGAGGGGAGAGAGAGGAAAAATGAATTATCGGTAGAAGGAATAATGATTGAAAAGGAAAAGATTTTATTTTTAAGGGAAACATTGAAACCTTTCTAATTTCTCCTTTAAAATCTTTCCACTTTTATTGCTCATTACCATCAAATCAAACTCCATTTATATACATGTATAGCCAACCAAAGAAAATTCCTAGGTATATCGTATCAGTATGTACATATAAAACTTTTATAAACGCACTTTATTAAATGTGGTGGCATTCAAACAAATCAAATAAAATATAATAATTAACATTTGATAAGTGTTAATTAATTTTGCAATGATTATAAATTAATTAAATCATGTTTTTTTAGAGTATTCATCATTATGGTTTTGCGATTCAAATGTGTAAATTCAGTTAGTGGTTAATATCGAATAATTCAAATATTAACGTTCACATACCATCTTAACTAGTGGTGTTTTGGCTAAATTTACCGCTTACACATCTTTTCTGTAAAACCCAATTTTACTTAACTTAAGCAATACCTGGTAGCGACGATTATATATACAACTCTTCGTTAAAACTATATCACATTAGGACTTATGGAATTTGGTTTGGTCAAAGTTCCAACATTGTCCACATTCAACTTTGTAAGTACAAAATCCTTGATTCAATAATAATAAATACGATTAATTGAACTACTCTGGCCAGAAATTTTGACGTTGAGTTGACCCTGTGATGCTAACTCCGTATAACTGAGGAGATGAATTGTCTCTTAAATAGTGTTTCCCTTTTGATGCTTTCACTCGACCAAACTATAGTCGTTCGATGGACATTATGCTATGATTTAACTATAATCAAAGCGGAATTTACACATTGAAGATCGATAATATTCTCAAGTTGAGGGAATTGTGTAAATTATCACATAGATATTTTCTGTTTGACTTTAGTTATATTAATCAATAGAAAACTATCGAATGAGTCATTCCATAGTTATCCAATAACCATTCGTACGTAACTCATTAGTGTCCCCGGTAGCCATGAGTAATACACGGTCCAACATTTGAAGAGTGTTACATACTTTAGTCTCAACGGATATATCGAAATCCAACCTTAATACATCTTGACTATGAATATTTAAAATGGTATGTTTATTTTATTGTGGCAAATCACTTAAGATTACAACATATTGTAACTAGTAACACAAACATACCATTATATTAAATATATTTTAATTAAATATAACACATTAAATCAAATATATAATAAAAACAAAACAACTTTTACTTAAACAAGATTGGTTATCGAGTTAAATATATGTAAAAGATTACAAAATTGCTCCTAAGGTATACCCCTAACTCTATCACGATTTTGATTGAAAACTAAATTGAAAAGTTAATAATATTTTCAATTGAAATTTAATTAGAGCTAGAAAATAATTACAAAGCCTATAAGTTTTGAACTGATTTTTTTGGTTAACTAGCTAAGATAGTCAATATGCCATTGTGCTAAGGCTTTATTAAAAATGAACATTATGGATTTGAGATTTAAGGATTAGTACTTTAAACTAATGAGGGCATTAACTAATAATTTTGGGGAAAAAATAAAATTTTGAAACAATAACGAAAACTCTACTTTGAATTGAGAATTTACTTTTATTTATAAAGTATAGTGGAATTAAAATAAATAATATCATTTTTGGAAGATTACCTAAAGTTTGAGAAAATAGTAATATAACTGTTTTACGGGTTTATTAGAAAAAATTATTATTATTTAAGCAATAAAAATAAAATGTATTTTTAGGAGAATAATAATAAAGAGATATTTCCATGAATTGTTTTGAGTTTACTATTTTTGATGTAATTGATAATAAAAAGGATTTTTGGGATTTAATGAAGAATGCTGATATTTTTGAATTATACAATACTAAAATGGTTGAAAAAGAATGATTTAAGTAAATATTATTATTTTGATGTAAAGTGATAATAATTATATTTTTTGAAGTAAATTTGACACAAATTATTACTATTGAATTACATAATGATTTTTGGGATGTTTAAAGTAATACATTAAAAACAAAGGGATTTTGAAGCATAGTACCGATTTGGAGATATACCATTTTGAGATAATAGAAAAAAGGTATTTTTATAATAAAAATATTAAGATGATTTATACTTGAGAAAATGATAACAAGTTTAAATTTATTGTTTTGAATTGTTGAGACATAGGTTATTAAGTGTTGTATGAAATTAACATATATGTTTACGTTAAAGGCTGGGATACGCTTATATGAGAAGCGAGAAGCATGAGAGTGTAGTTAAGTAAAAGTTTCTTAAAGGGTTAAATAATAAAAGTTTGGTTGTATAAGACAGTCGCCGATAAAGGATAACTATACTTGTCTGTATAAAGTGTTTTGGAATACGACAATGTGCATAAGGTACTCTAGCCATGTGTTAGTTCATAGGACATCACAGGCATGTGGAGTTGATTTTTTTTAAGTATCCAATGTTGTATGTTTTCAAGATATGAAGTAAATATCTTGAATTTTACGTACTAAGATACAAAGGCGATTTTAAGAAAGGCGGGATTTGACAATTTGACGAAAATTGACTAAGGAGCAAGATTGGTTCTTTTCGGTCATCTCTTGGATTGAAAGAATTATCGTATTAAGTTAACTTTCCGAGATAGTAACCGCTTATACATGAATTTTTTATAGTGCCCGATGCATGCGAAAATAAGTGAAAAATGCACAAGCTAGTCTCTGAGTTCGTAATAGTGATATATTTTTAACCAAAATTAAGGCATCATTTATTTGTGATATCTGTAAATTAATGTTGATGGAGTATGGGTTCACCTAAGAATCCAAAATGTTGGTCCACTTAAAGAGGAGACACTGTCCCTTATCATGTTGTCATTCACATGGAATTAAAGAAGGAATTTAGTGAGGTAAGTCAAAGGATATGAAGAAGGTTTTATATTGCCCAAGGATGAAGAAGCAGATGGCAGAGTTTGTTGCATGGTATTTAACAACGGAGATACACCAGAAGTGAAATCCATTTAAATTAAAGCTATACTTCAACGTTATATGATTATATACACCTTATGACATCTTAAGGAATGGAAACCTCATAGGATAGGCATGCATAGAGAGTTCACAATGGGTAGCTAGGTAGGTGAATGACTCGCTATTGAGATATTTTATGTGGGAAAGCTAGCACATAAGTTGTTGGGCATTTTTCAATTGTATAAAGAGTGGGGAAGTTAGCATGTTGAGTGGGCTTCTTTAAAAGTTGGTGGGTGTTCACACGTTTTCTATTTGTCCCATCTACGAACGCACGTTGACGATTTAGCGGTTATGGTATAAAATAGTCCACTTATGAGGTGAATGTAAAGACAGAGCCTAGAATACTCTGTAGGTGTATTCACATCTTAGAACTTAATGCGATACGACATATAAATGAGGAAATGAAGTTAGTCCAAGTACGGCGAAGAAAAGGTTTGGATGAGAGTACGTGGGGATTCGAGGAGAGAATCTGAGTTTCCTATCATGAGCTCTCTTCCAATAAGTTCCTCTTTTAGTTAGTTTGTATTTTAGTTTGCTCGTTAGGTCATCGTTTGTTTGCAAGGTTGCTTTAGCTAGCTAGTTTCCATAGACATGGGTGTATGAATGTTTGAGTTGGTTGTACCCACATCCTTATGACGTGTTTTGGTTGCTATGATTGCTTTGTTTGAGTAATACCGGTCTAGTTTTTACCCTGTTGGCTTTTATGCATATATATTCCAACCTAGGGTAGAAACATATAGTTAAGTGTACTGAATTTTGTTAGATAATTATGCTATTTCTTGTTATACGTGTTTACTATTTATATTTATGGATGTGGTAGTTTACTTGCATTTTGATATGGAAGTATAGATGCGCATACATATAGAAATATATTGTAACGACCCACCCTTTTGGACCATTCAAATCGACAATAAAACCATACATATCCGACTTGAATAATTCAAAATACCAAATTGTTAATTAAAATTTGGCAAAACTTAAAATATACAGTAAATAAATCAATCACAGATCACAGAGTAATATAATGCAGCGGAATAGATAAAGAATAGTAGTTCATGAAGCTACTATATACATCAGAGTTAGAAAAATACAACCGAATAGTTCAAATGCAGTGAAGTATCCAATGCAAAAGATGACTTCTCTGAACCAATCAACTTGAAAGGCTGGAATCTGAATCGATAGTTGGATTTTCAAATGAAGCTCCGAACTCCAAAGGTAAGTCTCAAATGTTGTATCACTCAGTCTGACCCGAGCGTAAAGCAAAACACAAAACACTCGAGTCAGGATTAACATTCTTATATCAATAAATCCAACTCAAGTGAAATATCAACTGAAATACAAAAAACTTAAAGGATGTTTGGGATAACCATCCTCTAAGGGTCCATGGAACTTTCTACAAGGTAGAAATATACACTATAACACCGTGGTCATTTCAGCTTAATTTATACTTCAAAATCAAATCTCATTTTCACTTCAAATATCTCTATATTTCCCAAAATAGTATTTATATTAAATAATTTATACAGTAAAGTATTTTCAATTTCCTCAACTTAACAAATCGTTCCAACATCAACCCGACCTTTCCATTCAAATTAAATTCAATCTCAATTTATCAATTTAAATTCAGCTCAATTTCTAAAATAACCACTTAAATTTTATCGATCTCAAATTCGGATTTATAATCACAAATACCCCTTTATATTTCCATATATTTCAAAACTTTAAGTATTCAACGTTTCATCTAAATTTTCATTCAATTTAGTTTTCTACATAATAAATTCAAATTTAGTTCAACCTAAATTTTCATTTTAATTCAATTTAGTTGCTAAATAACAAATTCAACTACGTTGATTTCAAATACAGATCCGAATCTCAACATAAACCATTTAAATTCCAATATAGTTAAAGGCTTTAATATTTAAATGTTCTATATAACAGTTTCATATAGATCTCGATTTAACCTCATTATTATTTAGTCTTGAAATACACCCTTATTAAATTCAATATCATTTAAGTAACCTTAAATTACATTTTACTCAATATTTTCTTTAATTTATTTAAACGTGAAATATTCATTAAATCACTTAAATCAAAAATCCAGTTAGAAAATCATACCCTTTAAATTTCCCATTCAAAATTTCAAATCGATTTAATTAAATAAATTCTTATTTAAATACCATTTTCATAAACCCAAATTTATCTCCCATCTTAATTATTCAATTTATTACAAGAGAATCTATTTGAAATATAGATTTACATAAATAGTTAACCATATTATATGTATTAAATCAATCTAATTTAAATCAAATATTACTACTAAATCTATATATACAATTTTCATTTATATAATATCTTAAGATTCAAATTTATTAATCCATATATTTCTTTCCAAAATTATAGAAATTATTTTCAAAATATTTATATGGACCAACGGTGTCTGTATATATTTTCTATCATATAGTCAAGTGCTACGGATATTTATCATTTCAATCCGTATACTAAATATATACGGGTGGATATCATTTCAACCCGTAATCCCAAATTCAATTAAATGAAAATCGCTTGGGTTTATCATTTCAACCCATAACGATTTTCTCCTATTATAAAGTCTGTTCGGGTATGTATCATCTCAACCCATAGTGATTTCTAAACTACAGGGAACTTGCAGAGTGATAACAGAAAATACAATAAAATAACAGGCATATATCATCAATAACAATATAATATAAACAACAGGATATGGTGTCATATCCCATAGGTGAACAGTTACAGATAATAGCATATATAACAAATTTAAATAACTACAGCAGCATATTTCAATTGTCGTTTCAATTGAAATCAAATTTAATGAATAAAAAAATGTTAATCGTGAGTGATTGCTCACCTTTCGAGGCTAGAGAATATAGAAGGAGACACAGATACGCACACTGATGCAGACACTGAAATTAAATTTCAAATCCAAGCAAAGAAAAATCAGCATGAATTCAACGATCAAAGCTGATTGGCTCGAATTGATGAAACGGATCAGATCAGAACTGGAACGATGAAGATAAATGGTATAAGCGAACTTTTATGACCACCTATAACTATATATACACATATGAAATTTATATTCTAAGTTCAAACATCACAAATTTAATTTACATGTTTTTCAAACATATAAATAAATAAATAAATCAAGCTTACATTTTTTTTTTAAAATCAACATATACTTAAAAAAAAAATATACTAACACCTTTATACTAAACTTATATAACTAGTATATATATTCTCAAACAGATAAAATAAACGTTTAAATATGAATACCTAAAAGAAAACTTTTTTATATATATAACTATTTCTATATATATTAAATGTTATATATATATAATTAAAATCCATCCATATTTTTACATTCAATAACATATTATATTCAACCTGTATAAATTTTCAAATTATATATGTGTATTAAAATAATTTATAAAGTAGAGTATTTATATAATCATCTTAAATCCAAAATAGTATAAATATAATACTGTAACAAAATATATACAATCATCAACTAAATAAGTCAGTACCACATAAAAACCCATATGGTAACAAACCGCATAATATACATATATTAAAGTATTTTATATAGTCTGTAACAAAACAAATATATGACTTACATAAGCGAATAACCATATTATAGGAAACCTGATATCAACAAATAGAAGCTGACCCATATTAAAATATAAAACACAATATATATATATATATATATATATATATATATATATTCTTATTAAAAATGAAAGATACTTATTTTATAGTATGTTCCCTTCAAAATGTCGCATACATAATTCAAAATATTGACATGACTTATAAGCTGTGAGGAAAATCAAATAGAAACTATATATAAATATACACTGTCATGTTATGAAAATAAACTTTTGAAAAAATTAGTATTCAATACTTATATAAATAGTATGTATATCACAACTAACAAAACAAAAACAAAAACAAAAAAAAACATGTGATTACGAATATAAATCAAAACATATATGTGCTTACACGCATATACCTCACTGATCAAACAGAAGCAACCGGAAGGCGAGGTGATGGGTTTCATTTGATGAGGAGGTTTGGAAGAAAGGTGAAGTGGCGGATGCAAATAATGGTGACAGCCACATGCTTCAGTTTGCTTTTTTTTCAAAGAAAAGTAGGGAGGGGAACGAACAGATCTAGAGAAAAGAGAAGTGAAAGCGAAAATAAATAGGGATGAACCGCATGTTTTCAGGCAAATATAACGGAAGAAAATGAATAGGCAACCAAATTTTAAGTGAATAAATAACTAAAAGTGATTGTAACGGTCAACCCTTGATTTGGTGAAAATAATTGTAGCAATTAATAAAAGAAATAAATAGCAACGGTCACATTGCTTGATTCAGCTGACCCATAAAAGCAAATTATTTAAAATTTAAACGGTAGGAAACGTAAAAAAAACGTACCACCATAAAATGAAATTGATAACGTCTGTGCATTAATTCTGCAATATTTACTAAAGCAATTGATTGATGCGCGTTTAAATTTGAACGGAAGGAAAGAGAAAAGTCACAATTAAAGGTAAGCTTTAAATTTTTAATAAATACAAAACGTTTCTAAGTTTGTACGTTTATAACTTTCCAGCTGTAGTGTATATATATAATGAATGGTCATAAAGAAAGAAGTGGAAACAGAGAGCGTAGGAAAGAAAATTAAAAAAATAAAATTTTGTTGAGAAATGAATATTTACGTGAGTTATATAGGTTTGATCAGAGAGGTAGCGTGATTTAAGGAAAAGAAAGAACGGCAATAAATCAACTTGCTTTGAAATGGAAAGGAAATTAAACTAGCGTTGATTTTTAATGAGCAGTTATAGGCAAGAAATTAAAAAGGCGAACGGTTATAAAATTTGTAAATAACATTCCTATTAAATCAGGAGAGTAAAAGGAAAGTGAATAAAATTAGAATGCGTACAACAGACGCAGTGATTTTTGTCCAAAAAAAAATGAAAATAACGGATTTAAATTTTATACGTTTTCTTGTATGTGTATATACATTATTTATTCCATCAAATAACGCGCCTTTTAAACGCGAAATTAAACAGTTTATTTATACACAAAGTTTTGGAAATTTATTACTTATATAAAAATATGATTTGTTTACACATTTACTAAGAAATTTATATTCAAAAATGTATATAAGTAAAATATTAAATTTTTAAAAGTATAAAATCGATTATTTTTTAAAGAACAAAAGGTGAAATAAACGTTGTTACGAATATATTAAATTAAACCAAAAGATTAAAAATTAAAAATTTAAAGAATTATAACTTCAAAAATAATGTTAAGTTTTAACCAAAATAAGAATTTTAGAATTTTCAGACTAATAAAAATCTTGGGTGATTATTTATAATTAAATTTAGACAATCAAATTTTCGAAAAATAAAACCCCAGAGTTATAACTAAAGAAAAAAATATTGCTAAAATTTGGGCTGTTACATATATATTTTCATATATTAGGATGTTTACATATATATAGGTTGCACTGCATATGTATTCATATAGGAGGCCGATTTAGTTGCATTTGCACCCATCTCATATAATATCACCATATTTTATCTATCATCAACGTTATAGACTCTTGGTTATGTTTTCGCCTTTGTGGTATAATGAATGCTAGATGGATGTCGCTATGTTTGTTTTGTATGTTTGTACGATATAAAGCTAGTTGCATTATCCATCTCTTGGAATTTTAGGGATGAAATTCTTTTAAGGGGGAAGAATATAACACCCCATAATTTTATGAAATTAAGTAATTAAACTAAAAAGGGTAAAATATTAATTTCAAATAAAGGACAAAGTAATAAATTTATATAAGAGTCTGAATTAGGCTTCAGAACCTATTCCATTGCTTTCGAAATGCCATTTATTGTTGGAAAACTTATATAACTTGCTGGGTTTGATTAAATGGACCAGAAATTAAATGAAATCAAACATTAGGCATTTTCGTAATATATTAATTTCTAGATTTTAGCCTATATTCGAACTATTTCAGCCGATAGATAGAAGTGAAAACCTATTATCTAGTTACATTTTAACCTAAACATCTTAGCTCCAATATTCATCTTCTTCTTCATTTATCTCTGGAAAAAATCAATTCTAAATCCACTAAATCAAAGCTAAATTAAAATAATTAGTATATGAAATCCATCACCGTGAAGAGAGCTACGCAACGGATTGAAGCCTTCGAGAAATTTAAATTTTTCAAGACGAGGAATTTTTGAAAGCGAAGAAGGAGGAGGATTCAGCTCGGATCGAGGAAGATGCATGGCTAATTGGTGAACGAGATTTGTCATATTTGTGTATATATTAGTAAGACGTTGTAATTCCCCTCATATGATCTTAACCAAATTATAATGATGTAGTTAATAATTAAAAACTGATTTTTCATATATACACCTGATTAGGATGTAGTATGCCATGGATAGATGATTAAAAAGGTGAATTTTTGTTGATTGTGATCAGTGAAAGTTAATCATTCCTTAATTAAATAGTGTAAAACATAAAATCATTCCAAACTAGACATTATATATCAAAATTGCAGTTCTCGATGACACAAATCTGTCGATGGTATTCGATAATTGATTGGACATAAGGATCGGTCAGAAAACGTGGTGGAAGTTTAGTAAATATGGACCGTCTATTTCGATTCAGTGGTGAAATGGCGACGATATTACGATCGGGGGTGACATCGTGTAGTGGAGGTCGGGTATTGTTACGTACTAGTCTCTGATCATGGTGAATGATGGTGCAGAGTCTTAGATATGAGCTAAAATGGTAGTCGCGACGGTTATTATTTGGATGGTCGGATGCGCTGTGGTCGATGGCGTCAGGTAGCGCAAGTAACAAGGTGGCTTTCGGGGGCGTCAAGTTAGAGTGGTGGTGTCTCTGGAGGGGGCAGTGATGGTAAGGAGTTGGTGGCTGAAGTTGAACGGGAACAACGAAGGAATTGCAGCAACCAAGAAAATAAAAATAAATAACTAAATTAAGAAAATGCCCATGAACTTCAAACGTTTATAACTCTCACATATAGCCTCTGTTTCATGCGTGATTCAAGGAGTTGCGATCGTGGCGAGATGTGAAAGTTTTGGTATGTTGTTTGTTTTGTTTTGAGATACCTTTGAAAAGTATCCTAGTTATTTAGGTTTCTTACGCATTGTTCGACTGACGATTACGAGGATAAGCATTTTGGTACATTGTTTAAAGGAAATGGTTCTTTAGTGCAACCGGCGACATCTAAAGATGACGATTACGAGGATTGGCATTACAATACGTTTTTTTATAGGAAACGGTTTCTTCGGTGTAGCCAATAATGTTTGATGATACGTTGTGTGCATTTTTCAAAGGAACTGAGTTCTCGGTGCGCAGTTTGATGATGATGGGTATGGTACACTTTTCGGAGGAAATGAATTCTTCGGTGTGATTAGTAATCTCTAATGAACGACGGTTTCGATACCGTATGCTTTATGGTACATTTTTCAAAGGAAATGAGTTTTTCGGTGTAACCAGTGACGTCTAACGATGACAATTATGAGGACAGGCAACACGGTACATTTTTCATAGAAAATGAGTTCTTCAATGTAGCTGGTAACCTCTAGTGACAACATCATGGTACGTTCAGAGCAGTTGAGTCTTCGATGTACGATTTGGCGATAGTGGACTAAGACATGTAGTTCCTTGGTAGCGAGTCGCACGTATTTTCGACATGCGATTTGGGACTTTAGCCCCAATCGTGTGCATATGATTAGACAAAGGACGGGTTTTAGAGAGACATTAGCATATAATGTCACTATAGTAGTATATTATTTTTAATTGACTTGTTGGGTGCAGGTAACACATGTTAAGGTATGGTTTTCGAGCATCAGTATTGTTTTACTATCTTATTGGTACTAATACACTTATATGATGTGCTTCTCCCACTAGACGTATGTCAGACCCCTTATATCATTTTCTTCCTTTTAGATATACTCTGATAGATCGATAGAGATGACTGGTGGTGACTTGAAGGTATGATGGTACGATAAAGATACATATTTATTTATTAGCTATCTACTATTTTATTTAATTTATTCCCAGACATCAAACTATTTCCATACCAGTATAGAGAGATGGTACTATTTTGATATCGTGTTGTTTTGTTTGTTTGGAATTTGTATTACTGATTACTATTGTATTGTATTCCTTTCGCTATGAGTTTCAAAAAGTGTAGAATATTGTAGATAGCTTTTTGTAATGTTTTATATAGTTTACCTCAAAATGATCCGCCATTTTCAATTTATGTGATGTCCATGTCATTTAATTCATGAATAAGGGCGTCGTATATGTCGGGTTGTTAAACATAAGGAGCAATGAGACTCTACTGGACAAAGTACAATTTCTAACGAGTGAAGTTGAGTTACCTCTTTCTACAAGGATATGTACTTAAGAGTAAGCACATATGTTGGATTTGGTTTCATTAAACGCCAAGATTATAATTACATATAAGATATGAATTGGGAAGAAACCCCATCCTAGATCGTTTAGGATATGTGTTTATCCGACCTCCGTTACAAATGCAAGTTTCGTGAACTCAAGCCTCAATTTATTTTTGGTAAGTCTATAGCAAGTTCATAAAAAAATTGATTGCTTATTCCATCGCATTGAGAAACAAATTGTTATGTCATGTCACGCTACCTTCTCATCAAAGGAATTTCTTTCTAGAAAAAGTGGTGGTAGTGCACTAGATTTTGATACGATTTAAGATTCATACGAAACTGATTATGTAGATGATATAAATTTAACCAAACCAAAATGAACATAGCTCATTAGAATGCCTAATTGTAAACCTCGATGTTGAAGATAAACTATGAGTTTCTTACTGAAAAATATCGAAAATGGATTGTTAGTAATGACAATCTCCTAAATTGTCAATAGGATATGGAGAGTATAGAATCTTCCATATTGCCTGATTCTTCATATTTGAAATGGATTCATAGTACATCAACAAATTTGAATTTGTAAATTCTACCCAAACAGATATGATCCATCGGCCGCAAGTGAGTCTTCGAGAAGAAGATCAATGCAGTTGAAAATGTACAAAGCAAGGTCAATGGAGAATGACATCATCGATTTCAAATATTGAAATTATGAAGCAATTTCGTCAATCAATATGCTTAAGTCCATTCAAATTCTACTTGCATATTATCTTATGATATAACTATGAAGTTTGGCACACCAACATTCAAATAGAACTTTTAAATAATGATTTAAAGGAGTTTGTTTGCACATCTTAGCCGGAGTGTCTTGAAATCAGTGAGAGCGATAACAAAGCTTGTGGAAGTTTTATGATATCATGTTAAACAAGCATGTCTACAATAAAGGGTGTGTCCATGAGAAAGAACATTGAAGGTACTAAAACATTTCTGCTGGTATAAGTAAACAACATGATAACTATTGGTAATGATGTACCCATCTTAAAATCAGTTGATTGTTTAGTTCTCAATGAAGAATTTAAAAGAGGCATCAATTATACTTAGTATGATAGGATGTTAGGATTGTCCCAACCAATATAGTCAGACGCTATATTAAAATGTTTATTAATATGGGAATATGAGATAAATTCCTTATGCATGGGGAATTTGAATCATCATATATGTCGTTTAATGTACTATATTGTAATAGTGTTATAATGAAAGTAGCATATGTGCGTAAATTTATAAGAAAGGTAACGTATGTGGTAGAAATGATGCTATATAAATTGCAATACGAACCGACGGCTTGATAAGAGATCGAGATATGTTTTTCGTAACTACAACATGACAAATGATTTATTCATATCGGAGAAGGATAACCAAAAAGTAGATATGAAACAATAATATTACAAATCCACTCCTAATGTCCTAATCTCATTTCAACCTTGAAGATGCTCAAAGAATCAAAATAGATTATTTACTCGTACCCACTATTTTTCGACGGCCTAAGTATAGTGCACGTACCCTAAAGGAAGTCCAACAAGTACATGCATCTTACCTCATCTAGTCAGTATATTAATATATTTCACGCAACATTCCGGGCTTGAGTTATCTCAACAAATAAAGAGTATGAAATAATCTATTAATATAAAAATGATAGAGGACAACTAACATATTAAGTAGGCATAGGCACGGGTCGGTTTGGTGCGGTTTGAAGCCTAAACCGCTTCTGCACTGCATCAAACTGTTAATCAAAATATAAATCATTATACTAATCTTTTAAATGGTTCGGTTTCGCTTCAGTTTAATGTAATATGGTCTGGTTTTGGTCCGGTCCGGTTTGAACCCATATTTAATATGAAATAAGAAAATTACTTCCATCAACAATCAATTTACAAAGGCAATTATGTGAAGTTTTTACACTTAAAGGTTAAAACACACAATGTTATGCTGAAATGGAAGATTAGTTGTTGATTGTATGAATATTTCAACTTGACATTTAGCTACAAGTGAGATTTCTTTTAGTAGATTAACCAATCATCAACGTTAATCAATGCATAATCGTTAAGTAAAATGACTGGAATAAGACTATAATTAACATTCATCCAAAAAAATGAGATGAAAAATATCACACTAAAACTATAACTTCTTACTTTATGACAATGATTATTTTTAATATAAGCTAAAAATAGAATATACATCGTTAGAAAATATAAAAAAATGAGATAGAAGTTGCTTATATTTTTATCATAAAATTACTAGTATAAATATTTGGTTAGGTTCGGTCCGGTTTAATATGGTCAGTCCAATCATCCAAACCACAACCGAACCATATCGATGCGGGTCGGTCTGGTTTGGGATATTTGCTTGGGTTAGAAGATTCGATGTAAGTTTCCACACCTTTTTTGCGGTCCTGTGTAGGCGGTTTCCGTATAGCGGTGCGGTTTCCGTATAACTGAATATTTCTTATATCATACCATCGTAACTCAAGTGTTTGACGCATCTGAAATTACGGTATGAGTATATTACATATGTATTTATTCCTTAAATCAAAGTTGGGTTTATTTCATTTTCACTTATGTTTGTACATATATAGTCATTAGCTTTAATTTATTTATAACCAATATAATTTCATTAAATATATAGTATTTATATGTATATTATTTAAATCATATTTAATTAACATTAACCTTATTAACTAAATCATATTTAATTAATTTTAGTTCTTTAATTTAATTAACTAGTTTAATTAAATTTTGATTAAAATTCATAAATTCTATTTTAAACTATTTAAGAAGAACATTCAGTTGTAGCCATTGTAGCTCTACACACACGTTAATAATTAAATATTAATTATTTATTTAATTAAAAAAATTAAATAAAAATTTAATAAATTTCAAACATTTATTATGTTTAATTCTCAAAATAATTTTGGGAGAATCAAAAACATTTAAGTTATTAAACTATAACTTTTATAATTTCATATATATCAACATATATAATTAATTAATTCACATTTAATTAATTATTTATCTAATAAATCATTTATTTAATTAAATAATTTCAAAAAAATTAGAAATAATAATTATTTAATTTACCTTAAACGGTTTAAGATAAATTTTCAGCCATAACCTTTATAGTTACATATACATATATCACTACATATGTATATTTTAATTAATTATTTAATCAAATTAATTAAATATTTAAAAAAATTGAAAATATTAAATTAATTTCTCAAAAAAATGACAATTTTAGATTTATTTTATTACATTTATAAAATATCCTTTTATATTTCAAACTTGATATTTAAATTTAAAGTATCTTTTATATTTTCAAATCCTAATTTTAAAATTAGTCCAAGGCCTAAAATTAATTTGATCCTTTACAATTAGGTCAATCTCTTGGACTTACTCCACATATTGGGCACATATTGGGGCAGGCTGGTGGTAGGAAGGGAGAATATTTGATTATTCAACCCAAAACCTAGACGTAACTTTTCCAGACATCAAATAGGTAGATTCAATTAGCTTGCCATAAAGTTGTTAAATAGACCACATAGAACATTAAGACTCTAATACCATCGAACGAACCGGGTCAGTCTTCCTATTTAGATTATAGTTGGCCTATGAAGTCTAATGAGTTTCATTATATCCAGTCTAATTATTAAATAAATCATATTTTATTTAACTTTATTTTACATTCGCTAATTGATCATATTAATTAATTCAACTAAACATTTAATTTTGAGTGTATCATGTATATATTCAATAGGGGTTTTTAGGCACAGGGAAGAAGTTGCAAAAAAAATTAGTCTCAGGACAGCAAGTTTGTTTTTTAGTTTGAAGGACACTTTATAGTGTAAATCACAGAATGATAGATGTAGCTATCATTTTCTGTTTACACTATAAAGTGTCCTTCAGACTAAAAAACAAACTTACCGTCCTTGAGAATAAAAATTTTTGTAACTTTTTCTTTGTGCCTATTTTCCTGTATTCAATAATAATATAACATAACATAATATAAACTACATATACGTACATGCATACACACATAGATATTGGAATTTATATCTATTGTATATACATACATATATTATACCTACATATACATGTAATAAATTCACAAACATATCGAGAATATAAATACCTAAGTATGTACATATGCTCTAATATACTACAATATACGTATATGGTTTGTATGAACGTATTGATAATATTATACACAAGCGTGTGTGGACGCGCATGCATATATAAATTTATGAAAACAAAATTTTGTAAAATTAGATGCTTCAAAATAAGAGAAAACTTGAAAAATAAAGATGAAAATGAAATTTTATATTAGTAGGTCTAATCAAATCAGAATTAAAAGGAAATAACATGAAGTGATATTTGGATTTTCCTCTTGCAAACACCATTTAATAATAGATTCAATACCATACAAAATTTCATGCATAATCACAAAAAAAATCCAAACATTTAGAATTGCAGATCAGAAAGTACACATTCAACATAAAAATGAAAGCATTATCATAATAATTCAATGTATTGCTCCAATATCACAATCAGTCCTAAAACATCACACATATACATGTATACGTGTTTATAGTAAATTAATATTTAATTTCAAGCCATACATTTTGACTAAGCAATACACATGTGTTTATAGTAAATTAATAATCGATTACATAACCCTACAATTTCATCATTCTGATAAAATATAATAATACAAACATAATTTCAAGAGCGGCATATGAAGATGCACCATTGGATGATCAGAGTCTTTAATTCCTATATGGTTGCAGCACCCGTCATTACATATATTAATGAATTAGCAAAAGTAGTTGACACTGCACAGCGGAAACAATGCTCCTAAATAGTAGCTTGCCTCATTCATCTCTTCGAAAACTTATTCGTCTAACCTGAAAATCCCACTCCCAGCCTAGCCAATTTCACTAGTTACCTAATTTGGCTTGAGATGGCATGATATTATTCACATCAGACAAGAAGTCTGACCCAAAGTTTTTAATTTTCCCTAAACCCCAATTGAAATTGGATAGGTTGAGAGTAGCGTTTTCAGATTAGACGAATAAGCTTCCAGAGACGTGCATGAGGCAAACTTCTATTTAGAAGCATTATTTCCGTTGTGCAGTGTTAACAACTTTTGTTGATTTGTTGATGCATATAATGATGAGTGTCGTAACCGCCTACTAGTTAAAGACTCTGATCATTCAAAGATGCATCTTTATATGTTGTTCTTAAAATTATGTTTGTATTATTATATTTTATATTATTATATTTTATCATAACGATAAAATCGTGAGGTTATATAATCGAATGTAATTAATTTTCAAAATTCTGAACGAAAATGTTTTGCTAAAATTCGTAAATTCTTATGTTCTTGATGTTAATGATACAATAACCGATCTCATACTGCCACTGGAAAATAATGATAAAGATGATTGTAACATCAATAGTATCTATTTTCGAGTATCAAAATGGAGGATGTTACAGGATGAATCAATATCTTTTTCTTCAAACATCTTGATCAGGAATATCTAAAACAAAATGTTATCTCATATTGTGATTATTACTCAAGATTGCAACTCTTTGCAATTACAATCATATAATATTTAATTTAAGTATTTTCTTATTATATACTTGAAATTAATTACTTGATTATCTATAGCACAATATAACAAAGCATATAAAAGAAAACAAATATTGTTATTTCGAACAAGATTGACTACGGATGTATGTAACAATTACACAATTGCCCTTAAAGCATACCAACTCTTTCATTAAATAGATGCGTACTTAAGTCGTAAGTGGGAGAAGTTCAGCAGGTGGGTTTTTATTATTTTGCTTATGTTGTTATCAGCCTATGTAAGCCGTGTTAAGTAACAAATTTTATGAAACTTGTGTTAATGCTACATGTTTGTGTAAGTGAGTTCAAACTATATTATTGGTTTTTAAATGGTTTTTCTTTATACAGTATATATAAAAATATTATTACATAGTTACCCTTATGAGCAACCAAAAGTGTTAAGGAGACCTCTTAGATTTTATAGTGTATTGAATAAATGATAAATATCAACATGGGTAGATTATAAAATGGCATCAGTACAGCATGGAATTTGAAACAAAGTCCTTCACCAACCCATTGATGAAAAAGATAATAATAATAGTTGGCTGTGATTGAGAAATGGTTGAAAATGTGAATATCTAGAGAGACTACCTAGCTAATATAAGTCAAAAGATTTGTTTGTTCACAACACTTTCTGACCCAAATTTTCAACAAAGCGATGAAATAATAAGCCAAGTTGATTGAATTCTTTACATAGTGGTTACATAGACTAGGAAAAGACTCATTTTCTCGACAAAGCAGCCAGCCTAT
The DNA here is from genome assembly GCA_030765085.1 of Allium cepa. NCBI lineage: Eukaryota > Viridiplantae > Streptophyta > Magnoliopsida > Asparagales > Amaryllidaceae > Allium > Allium cepa. The sequence continues at coordinate 257,699,731 of CM060929.1, forward strand.
TAAACTAACTCTAAAATGGGATTGTGTTATTTAACTATTAAGGAAGGCATGCTGAATATTTATTGCCTGCATATGCTGCTATTAATAATCTGACAAACAGATAGGAAGTAGCTTTAATCTTGTGTTGTGAATTGCAATATTGCAAATCAATAGTTCTACGAGTACTAACTAAAATATCAAGGAATAAATCATTTCCAATGTTTTTTTCCTGACATTTAATGCTAGCAACAAAATAATACAGTTCTAAAATTATATTTTACAGTACCAAGGGATCTATAGGTCAGTGGTGCAGCATTTGACCGGAGATCAAGAGGTCACCACTGACTGGAGATCAAGAGGTCACACCTGAACTAGTTCATTAATATAGTATTACGTAAACGTAAACCGGAAACCGGTTCATTAAACTAGTATTACATAAACGGGAAACTAGTTCATTAAACTAGTATTACATAAACCGAAGGCTAAATTAGATTAGCATCGGATGAACTACATGAACTAACATAGCATTCATTTTCACAAAATGACAGATTAATATATCATTACACATACATAATGTTAAGTCTAACGGCATTACACATAAACAATGCAGAGTCCATATAATGTTCATTTTCATAGTTCATATAACATATATTTTATTTGATGTTATATAAATATAACATTCAGTGTCTTTTAGGTTAAATTTTAGAACTTTATTCTTTGTTCAAAAATGTGACTTGAAATTTATAATTTAATACCTTGAACAAATTAATTAGTCTGGCAATACCAGGCAAATAAAATTTGAGTATCCATTAATTACTTTAATAGTGACTGTGAAGTACATATAAAAGGCCGAGGGGAAAAGGAATGCTAGCACACCTCATTGAAGAGCATAAGTTGCTTTCAGATATTTAATAATGTCAGCGCTTTCGAACATTTTAACTCCAGTATTAGGATCTTCTAAGTATGGAGCCTGCAATTCAGTTAATGCAATTTGGATTTGGATAACATTAAGCTTCCACATGCACACGCACGCCTGCACACGCACACGAAAATAGGTAGGTGAATGTGTGGTTTAAGAACTTTTAAATACCTGAAAATGTCCGACTCTATCAATTAATTCTTGTCGCTTGGGACTGCCTCGAGCACAACTGCAATTCAAATTTTGTAATGTGTTACTCTTTGCATGTTGATAAAATAACGAAACTAGAACACCAACGCATGACATTTGATCTATTTGTGTTATTTCTGTTTCTAACCTTTTCCATCCCATGGCTAAGTACGAAATTGCAAACAAGTCAAATGGAATTGGATGCTACCCTTTTTAGGAGGTTGACTGAGTCTTTTAGGAGGTTGAGTGGGTGTGTGTGTGGGGGGGGGGGGGGGGGGGGGGTGAGGGAGGAAGCGGATATTGGGTTTTAAAAAAACAAAATCGGACATGCTATATTTTAACCATTGGATGTGTTGTATTTACATGAAAAGTTGAATTCAGTGAAAAATTTGATGGTTCAAATCTGTTATGTTGCTAATTTGTGTTCCAATAGATTTTCTCACACGCACAGTTAAGGATCCGCCACACATCATTCTACACACTTGGTTTGTAAAACTACACAACTTCGAACCAGATGTTTGAGCACAAAACCAGTCCATTGCTACTTCTATTTGTTAGCATACTAAGTAGAAGCTAGGTCTAGAGATACACAAATTAATACGTATCATTTGATTGCTTGCTAAAAAAAGAAAATAAAGTCTAATTTGGAAAAACATTTCAGCAAAAACAAGAAGGCTAATTTGGAAAATATTTCAGCAAAAAACAAGAAATTTATATAAAGGAAAGTAGGCATAAGGACAAATTTTGAAAAAAAATTAGGCTGGAAGACAAATTAATACTTCAGCCTATTATTTTTTTTCAAAGTTTGTCCATCAGCCTAAAAATGAAACTTGTTGTTTTTCAGCCTAATTTTTCTCAAAGTTTGTCCCCGTGCCTAATTCCCTCATTTATATCAGATGACCCCAACCCCAAAACACACAAATAAAATAATCAGTGACAAATTTGGAACTCATTTTAAACTCATCAAAAGTTACAAACACAGAGTATACTGACTCCATCACCTGTGTAATATGTGAGGTAATTCCAGTTCTACAAGAACTTCACGCACGATTTTGCAAAAAGGAGAGGACTGCAAGATTACAAAAGAAAAAAAAATCATGCTGAAGTCAATACATTGAGTTTAACCATTGCTATTGGTACAACTTTGACACATACCTCATATGCCCATATCTCAAGAGGTGATGGTGGAAGTTTAGAAGGAATATAAGAAGAGCCCTGCACGTAAAAATATGCAATTATACAAATGAAGAACAAGATAATATGTAAATTATCAGCAAAAATCAATGTAGGTAGGAAATTCAATTAAGCATTAAAATTGTGATAAGTAGGTACTACCTTTCCACCTCGACCAATCATTGCTAGTCCTGCAGTTATAGTCTGTGACATCAACATATTTACAATACTAAGTATTGCATAAGATGTAACTAACATATATCATTCAGTAAATGTTAATTTTCAAACATGAAATCGAAATAACAAGTTCAGTAAAAGGCTACCGTGAGCAAACCAAGTGACAGCATTATAGGAACAGTTCCATCTCCTGCAAAAGAGACAAAAGTTAATGTCCAAATATTCTAAAACACTTATGTACATTCTACTACACTAAACAACAGCTCCTAATCATAAAAAATGTGACTGCATCTGTATAAAATAATTGCAGCTTGAACATGAACCTTACTAAGTCTAATATCAAGCTCTTAACCACTCTTTAAGTGTAACTAATGATATGATAAGGTGGTTGGATGACACAATAATGCTACTCAAGCCGCTATTAAATACAAAAAAGAAGAGAAGTTTACCATATTTGTTAGCAAGGTACTTTATTATGTTATCTGATTCATACATAGCAACACCTGTATTTGGATCAACCTGAAATTATAGTTTTAGATAGTTGACATAGCATACAATCATTTTGCATATATTCCTAATCAGTGAATTTGGAGGGTATTTTTTGTATTCCATTTATTTATTGTTCAATTTTAGCAAAATAATAAAAACAACGTAAAAAATTGCGAAGATTGAAGTGATCTATATTCTGAAAACAGGTAAATAGGCACAAGGAAGAAGTTGCAAAAAAATTTAGTCTCAGGGACAACAAGTTTGCTTTTTAGTTTGAAGAACACTTTTCAGTGTAAACTGAGAATGATAGTTACAACTATCATTCTGTGAATTACACTGAAAAGTGTCCTTCAGCCTAAAAAGGAAACTTGTTGTCCTTGAAACTAAATTTTTCTTTAACTTTTTCCTTGAGTCTAAAAACCCCTTCTGAAAATGACAAATTTTCAATTTAGGCCTCTAAAAAAAACTTATTTCAAGTTTAGGCCTCACTCGAAACTTACTATGAAAATATGCATGTTTTCACTATTCAGTGCTTCCTACTAATGCATTCTGTAAATGATCAAGAAAAAAAATTCATAGTGCACAAGTGTATTTCTCACCAAAAAAAAAGTACACATGCTCGCGTACTAAGTCGTTGTATTGTGAAAAAATGTCATATTTTCATAATAAGTTTCGAATGAGGCCTATTTTCATAATATGTTTTTTTCAAAGCACGAGTTGTTCTTCTGGAAAATGGGCAAATTAGTGCAATTTTGAGCCAAAACCAGTGAGATGTGCAGGTCAACTGATCTGAACAATCTTTTATTCAATATTATCTGCACCATAATTAAATTAAGGAGTGCAAAATGTATCAAGTTAGCCAAAATTGATGTTCATAGTTCTAACAGCTATAACACACTGTTGTCACGTGTCATTGTTAGAAATATTTTAGAAAGTGAGTGAAAGCAAAAGAAAATTTATCTGACCATGTAAGGAAATTGCTTTTTTCCACCCATTTCTAAGACTTTGGGGCGGAAATTTGGCCCGTTTCTTGGACAAGGATAGAACAAAACATCAAGATCCAATACAGCAACCATCTCCCTAACCTATAAATTTGAGAACTGGATCGGATCATAAAATAAAATTTAGTGCTAGGCGCACTATTATATTAGTTTTAAACATTGTTCAATAAGCATCCCCTACAAAACTTAAAATAACCAATACATGTTGACCACTGAAAAAGAACACCCATTTCTTTGACAATGACTTGATACAATATTTACACTTTAGATTACTAGTGTTCACATTGACAAGTGGGGGAAAAAAACCTTTAGACCTAACAGCTAAGAAATGCAATCTCCCCGTTTCAATGATAGATTCGTAAATATCATTTTTGCAGTTGAAGGTTTAAAGTGCACTGAATAAACATCATGGATTTGGTTAATTATGCATTGATTATGACAACGACGTACCTTTCTACAAAAAGGACAGCTGAAGAAACAGGTGATCCATCACATGGCATGAGCAAAAGAAAAATACATCAGTTTTAAATATTATAAACTGCCAACCAAGTTTTTGTGTGTGCATATGCGTGTCTATCATTGAAATATGATTTATCACTGAAATATTAAAAAAGGACAATTGTATATCATACCTCTCAAATTCGTAAATTTCAATAGGCTTTTCTGGCCGAGGTCCTAACTTTGCAGTTTCTTTCACCTTGTAACCTTGTTGGTAACAGTATTTTTTAGAATAAAGTTAGATGAGGAATGAAATTCTCATTTACAGTCATGTAGCATGCAAGCATTTGGAAGGAATGACAAAGCTTACTGAAGTAGGGTTGTATGTCAAATAATTGTACTGAGAAAACACAGATTATGTTTTCAGATCATAGTCACAGTTTTTAGCCTATTAGGGTACTATATAATTGTTAACTTGGGGAAAACAAGTCTGAAAATTACATTGCCAACACCATTTCTAAAAACAGTAGAGGTAAACTACTTGTGAAGAATGGAAAATCCCATTCTAATCGTACTCGCAAAACATGAAGTTCATGAATGGACAGGAGGGAAAAAAAAACATGCAAGTAAAAAAGGGCATGACAAAATGATGGCTTCGCCCAGGCTCGAACTGGGGACCTTCAGTGTGTTAGACTGACGTGATAACCAACTACACCACGAAACCTTGGTGCAGAACGTGAAGTTCATCAATGGACAGGAGGGAAAAAAAATAGGTAAGAAAAAGGCATGACAAAAAAATGGCTTCGCCCAGGCTCGAACTGGGGACCTTCAGTGTGTTAGACTGACGTGATAACCAACTACACCACGAAACCTTGGTGTACGAGTTCAAAAGAAAAGGATATTAAAAGAGCAAAAGAAAGGTAAAATGAAAGACCACAGCTTGAGAAACCAATTACAGCCTAGAAAGTTGAAATTGACAGTTAATATTTTGATCATACCTTCCCATTATTTTGCTTTTTTCTTTATCTTATGACTAAATTTCAAACTAAACATGTTATCCTCTTAATAATTTTATACATCTAAATCCTTCCAGGAAAAAAGGGAAAAAGGATTCTCTCACTCAATAGAACAAATCATGAGAAAAAAGTATTAGACTTGATTCCCAATGATAAAATGGCTATATAAACTTATTCTACTGAGATATGAGAGTGTGGTCTGGTACTTAAATTTAAAATATAAACCAAGAACGATGACATGCAGTGACGTACGCCGAAAAATTGGTTAGTGGGGGTGAAGTAAGTCAATTATGTTTTTTAACGGCTAAGAACATACTATATCTTACAATATTATTACACATTTATAGTAAAATTTATATTATTTTAGTATATACAAAGACAAACTAAAATACAACTACAAAGCATATCTCGTTTAAGAACAAATATTTTTAGGCTTTAAGTATTAACTCTTTTTAGAACACACTTTCTTTGTTGGGATGATATCTGATGTATATTTTTCTCTATTCATCAAAATATGGTTAGAAATGAAAGTTGTAAATAGCCGAAATGAAACTAATCTTGGTGAGTGTCAAATCCAATCAAGCCCGATTCAAAGAACTAAAAGATCTTAGTGAATTTTGGACCGATAGTACCAAGACCTATGATTTGGATTCGACTTGGTTTTCACTGCTGTTGACTTAGGAAATAAACGTATAACATGATCGTATGCTTCTTTATTTGAATCATTTCTTCCATTAAAACAGGCTAACTATCTTGTATTTATACACTTCTAAAAAATATTGTCACAACAAAATGAATAATCATAATGTGATGATTTATAGACCGTGATATACAACTTAAAGGGTAAGATTATTTGTTTCCATTTAGATATTATTTTTATTACACAAACAAGCTTAGAAATAATGATTTAATACAATACAGGAAATTATTGTCAAGGACAAAATTTCACAGCTTTTTAGCCTTAAGGACAGACCTTCAATATTTTATCCTGAAGGACAACTTTCTGTAGGTATCAGTTTTTAGTTATTGATAGCAGTTTTTAGGTATCAGTTTGTAGTTATCGGTAGCAGTTTTTAGGTATCAGTTTTTAGCTCGGTATCAGTTTTGTTGTCCTTATGAATAATTTTGGAAAATGTTTGTCCTTATGAATAAATTTTAGAAGAATGTTTGTTCTTGTGGTAAAAATATTGAGGTCGTGTCCTTAAGGCAAAAAATATAGAAATTTTTGTCCTTTAAATTAATTCCCCCAATACAATATTTGTCCATTGTTAAAAAAATAAAAAAATAATCGCTACTTATTATTATAGTAGATTGAGTGGGGCCCACCGACCCCATTGGGCCAAGTCTATGTTCCTCATTGATGACATGTCAGCACATTTTCTTTAAGTGTGGTGCTAAAACATAAAAGCAACTCATTTTCCTCTGAATATCAAATCTGAAAGATACCACATTACATTGATAATAATTCTTAGTAGTGGGTTACCACATCTTGACTTAAATTGCGGAACACTTGTTCGATGACATTTTATCGAATAAACTTTTATTCGATCAACAATACATTACTAAATGAGCGAGCGATTTAGTTCGGCAGGTTTTCCTCAAGAAAACTTTATTCGGTATAATATCACTAGATGCATGTGATATTTTGAAGTGTAAAATTTCAATGATGTTAATATTTTAAATCACAGAATTTGAAGGAGGAAAACAAGGTGTACTAGGTCTTTGTTGTAAATATCCTTCTATCCCACTGCCTAGAACACGCCTAGGTGCTAGGCGAGACCGTCTATTCATCCACCTAATCCCGCCTAGGTGAGATTTACGCCTCATCTAAGCATCTGAACATGTATCTAGACATTGCTTTAACACTAGTTGAATCTTGCCGTCTTGTATAAGCATCTATGTGTCAGTTTTAGACAGTTTTACTTTCTTGGCTACCCATAAGTCCATCCTAAATCCTAAAATTTTCAATTTAGATCAATTTATATTAAACCAAATACCAAAATTCAATCTAAAATACATTAATTTATCAAAAACGCCTACCTCCAATTAATCGTCGTTTAAACGGTTAATTCATAATCAATACTTATCATCTAACGTCCGCCTGACGATTATTACAGCCTTGTTCTTAGCAATACATTTTTGTAATTTTTATCCATGGAATTTCACTAATTCACTAACAAATCACTTCAAATCATGTAAATGACCACAAGCTCAAGTGGTATGATCTTTAGACAGTGACTTTAGAGGTCTTGGGCTCGAGCCCTTGACACACAAAAATGAGTGTTTTGCTTCAATAAAAATGTCACTTCTGCTATTGAAAAAAATCACTTCAAATCACAAATTTTTTCTCCTAATCCAATAAATGCGGCAACGGGTTCAAGCGTCATCAAACAGACAATCACTTAAGGTAAATGTGACAATACCACTATTTTCAAATAAATTTCTTTAATTCTGTTCTCAACTAAATCTACTGTCATAATAACTAAAAAGTTATTTTTTAAATGAATACATTGAAATTTAACAATTTATTTTGTAAATATTAAATTAAATTAATAATAACTTAAATGTAAATCTTTTCTTACAATAAGAGTGGTACACTCGTGTTGGTATCTCGGAAGGTTAGCACCCAAGAGCTCTAAAACCTTAATCTACACCGCCTTACCACTTGTCACTCGAACTATTAGTTCTTGACCAAATGTAAGCATTTTAACATCTTAATATTGCTCAAATCACAATAAAAAATTTCTTTTATTCTTCACTAGTCGAAGGTTACACTTTCAAGCTCAACCAAATGCGCGGTCTCTTGATTTCAATGTAGGCTCAACACAACTCTCAAATCGTTTTTTTTTTTTTTTTTTTCCTTCTTCTTTCAACATAAGCTAACCATCAATCAAAGAAACAAAGAATGAATTGATCTTGTGAAACAACCAAAATTCTTTGATTCCTTTCGGAAGCAGATGAATATTCACCTACTTCAAAGTTTCACATATTTTAATATCAAATTTCTAACTAATTTGTCAAGGACCCTTATTTAAAGTGACAATGGGAAATGCGTTACAGGTTGAGGTTCTAAAGAGCTTGGGTTACAATTTTTGAGATATCAAAATGTTCTATAAGAAAACAAAAAAAAAAAAAAACCAAACCAATTTTCAAATTAAGAATCTTATTAAAATAAACGAATAACTAAACATTTTGCATACTAAAATAACAAATAACCATGTTGAAATTTAGAAAACCCAGTTTTCATAAGACATAAATCTTTTTAAAAAAAATAAAGTAATAGAGAGTGATTCTGGAGAGAATGAGTTAACAACAGATACTATGGGGGTGTCTTTTGTATAAATGACCTAAGATATAAGTTTAGTGTCAACACATATTGGAAAGGCAAGCATTACTCATTTAAATGGATATACATTTTTTTTACATCAATAAATGTTAATTGGGGAACAACTAACCAACAGCGTAATGCAAACTAATAAACTAAATTTAAAATATTTAGATATGTCTAAATCCTTTCAGAAAAAGAGACCTTTTTTAACTGAATAGAACAATTCATGAGAAAACAAAACTAGACTTGATTCCTGATGATTAAAAGACTGAGAATGTAAATGTATTTCCTTGAGATAAGAGAGAATGTAGTCTATTACTTAAAACGAAACCAAGCATGCTGACAAGACATCACCTATTTTCTCTATTTGTTATATGTAGCGCTCTCTTTAATTTATCATTCGCAGCTCGGTTTTTTCTATTCACTGGGCGAATGAGCCAGTTGTGAGACTCATCAAATGGACAATCACTTAATGTTATCTTGACAACACAGTGCTTTCAAATCATTTTCTTTAATTTTATTCTCAACTAATCTATTAGCTAAATAACCTACAAACTTTCATCATATTTCGTTATTATATCTCTGACCAATTTTCAATTAACCTTTTTACTCATAACAAATAAATAAATATTCACGCACTAAACTCGAACAACTAATTTTAATGTTATCAAAAATACTATTATTTTTTCAAAGCACGGCTCTTTTAAGTCGCATGAAAGATAATAATATAATGAAATTTCATGTATTAAAACTATTTTCAAAAATAAATAAACAAAAAGCTTAATGATTTATTTAATGAAATTATGAGCATTCTAACTTATTTTTTAATAACACAATTATTGATTGTGTTGTGACAAAGTTAATTACATTTATGCGCCTACATTAAGTTGGAATAAAATTTAGACCAAGGGTATGGATGAGGTTTACTATGAAAAACACAGGCAATTCTGCGTTATGACACAGAATAATAGTGCATAAAATGAAATGAAGAAGAAAATATCATTATTGCACATACATACATACGTACATGTGTGTGTATATATATATATACATATACATATACATACACATACACATACATATCTACGTATGTATGTATAATTTTGATTGTAAATCTTAGACACTCTAATATTGCTCTCAAATCACAATATTTGTATTCATTGATCAAATATAACAATTTCGAGTTCCGCTAAATCCACAATCACTTAATTCTAAAATGGGCGTATTAGTGCTTTCAAATCACTTTTTTAGCTTTCTTCTCTATCTATATATTATCAACATAAACTACAAATTTTCATATATTTTAATGGATTTCTAAACAATTATTAAAGTAAGAATCTTATTCACAAAAAATAAACAGAAATTCTGCATATTAAAACTCCGACAGATGGCTAACTTTTAAATTTAAGAAAACACTACTTTTTACAAAGCATAATCAGTTTCAAACAATAATAATAATAATAACAACAACAAAGTCCAATCAAATTTTTCACAAAATTTACTCCTTTAAATGGGTTTACAATTTTTACGGATATAAATGTAAATTCGGGAATAGCAAACAAACAACATAATACAAGTTAAACAAACTAAGGGCGTGTTTTTGTGGAAGCAAAAAGGGCGTGTAAAAAGAAAATTCTGAAAGTGCCACGAATGAGAAGATTTTCGTCCTGAAAGAAGAATGTGTTTTTGTGTGCTGCGATTGGGGAATGAATTTTTGTATGCGTATTGTAATAATGGTTGCTAATGGTAATTACTTTGTAATTGATAAGTATCACACACAATTAAACAATGCAGTGATAAAAGTAGAACAGATTATAACAAAAACAATCGGAACAGACGCAACAATTTAGAAATATAAATACAAAGGTATACTTACAATGATACAAATTAGAAAATACATTTAGGAAAGTCCTACAATAATTATTTCATTCCTTATGTTATCTCGAACCAAAACCATATTATTTTTCGACACTTATTTCAATTAGTTTATTTACCGATATCCATACAGAATATCGCTAAGACAATGCCTGTTTGTGTAAGTTGAAGCGTGAATCGGCGTATTTTTGTGTTTTCTTTCATTCAAAAATTGTCTATTGCGATCAAGTCTTCCAAATTTTCGTTATTGGAAACGATATATGTTATTGATGTGTAGGATAGGAGAGCACGTGTGAACATGAAGAAGTGAATCGTGATTAAGGAAGGAAATTAGACCGTTGATGCCCGACGTGTCATACGCATCGAGAATTGAAACAAACGAAAAAGGTGTGAAGGCTCGCTAGCAACAAATAAAATGAAATCATAATTTAATAAACTAAACTAAAAGTAAGTTGATACTTCGGTATCAAAATAGAAAGTGATGTAAACAAAGTTATGCACGTATTAGCGCATGATTTACAAATTCATACTCGATCATAAAATAAATTTGAAAATAAATATCCAATAGTGCAACTCAAAACTAAATCAAAATTACACTAGTTTTCGTTATCAAAAATTCCTGTATTCTGATATTATTACTACTAATTTCATTATCAAAAATTCCTGTAAACAATCAGACATTTCAACACCAAATTTCAAAACAGATTTCAAATTAAGAAATTTATTCATGACAAACAATTCGCGTTTTAAAACTCCAACAAATAATTAATTTTAAATTTTAAAAGTTTGTAAATTTTCAAAAACAAAATTTCTTTTCGTAGATCGCGAGAGTTGATAATGTCAGTACCTTAGGTATTAGTCTTGATGACAACAAACATATGAGATTATATAAAATACTAATGTTTTATCAAGTTATATATAGTATATAATGCAGGATGGCAGACAGGTGTTGATTAAAATGACTGTATAGTATCAAGAGCAAACTCGAGAGACTGATAAAGAGTCTAATATAGAGATTCAAAAGTTAGAGATTGAAGACTCATAAGTTTGAAGATTCAAGATATCAAGACAAAGTTATAGAATCGTAGATTATTTCATTAAAACCCCGGTAACACTTCTTTGATCTCTCTTTATTTTTTTCAAAATGGTTTTTAAAATCTATTCTTTAATTTTAATGATTTTCAAATATCCTTATTTTCAAGAAAAATAATTTTTTAAGAATCCATGTTTTCATATATTATTTTTCAAACATCTTTTTAAAATAGCTTTCAAATGATTCTTAACCTTTGAGTTACCTATTTACAAGATTAGTATATTAAGTTTTCAGGTATTTTATACTTTAATATATACTTTTAATTTATTTTATTATATTTAATATAGTTTTTGATTTTCCAAATATTTATGACTTTTAAAAGTATATTTTGACATTCATTAATACTTTGATATATATAAATATATATTCATTTATACTTTATATATTATTTTATTTTTCAAAATAAATTTATATTTAAATCCTTTATATATTAAAATATTTTAAAAATAATTTTATAAACTTTTCTTAAGTTTTATTATGATTACATTAAAATGTATATAAACTATGCTTAAATGATTTTACAAAGTATCAAAATATTTTACAAAGCTTAATATTTTCAAACCAATTTTTATAAAGTAATTTTTCAAAATACAAAGAATATATCGACATATCCTCCTTATGTATGTCGATTAGGCGGATATTTTCAAAATTCAAAATTTGAATGGAAGTGTCTTTTCGTCATATCTCTTCACGAATGAACATGCTTGTTGTTTCTCTATAAATAGAAGTTCTCTCAACGTATTATAGATAACTGTTTTCTTATATTTTCTCTCCTCTTTCACTCTCTTAATATCTAAAATTCTACTCAAGATCTTCTAAAATTCAATCAGAATCAAATTCAAACTCTATTGATTTGATTCTCTATTGATCTCTCTCATCTCCTTCACTCAAATCACGATCAAAGTGTTATTTAAAAGGCTATAGGATTATTTGTATTCAAAATCAAGAAATTAATTTTGTAAACTATATCAAATCATACTCAAATACTCTTGGGTATGCTTGGTGTCCTTAAAATCCAAGTGGGTATGCTTGTATCCCTTCGAATCAAGTAGGTGTGCTAGGCGTCCCGTTTGAATCCAAGTGGGTATGCTCGTGTCCCGTCCGAATCCAGTGAGTGTACCCAGAGCTCGAAAAATCTGAAGGGTGTGTCTCGTAGTCTTGAAATCGAGATTGTATAAACTTTGATATTTGAAAAGAAATGTGTGCAAAAAATTATACGAGACTGAATGTAGGGTAACACCGAAGCGGTATAAAACTCTTAGTATGATCTCTCGAACTCTTTACCTTTTACTGCATTTATATCAACTGTGTTTGCATCTGTGATTGTCAATTTGCATTGTTTAAACTATCTTAAAAGAATTAAAAAGGATTCATAAAAGTTGTAAACACTATTTAACCCCCACTGTTAAATTAGTTTTAAGATCCTTCTTCTGCAAACTAACATTTGGTATCAGAGCATTGGTTTTCAAAGTATTATAATTTTTGATTTTTGAAAAGTTTAAATGGCTAACAACACTGTTGGTTCACTTGTAGTTACACCTTTATTGAAAGACAATCTACTGCTAGAGCCCCACTATTTGATGGCGGTAATTAACCTATTGGTTATATAGAATGAAAATTTATTTACAGTCAAATGGTCTAGATATTTGAAATGTCACACGGAGTGAGTACACTGAGTCCCAGACTAACTTTTCACAATGGACTACTGACCAAAAGGCACTTGCACAAAGTAACTCTAAAGCCGTGAATATTTTATTTTATTCATTAGATAAGAATGAATTCAATAGAATGTCTGTTTGTATGTCTGCATATGAAATACGGCGAACACTGCAAGTTACACATGAGGGGCACTAATGAAGTCAAACAGACCAAATTTCTATGTTAACTAATCAGTTTCAATTATTTAAAATGAGTCGGAATGAGTTCATTTCTAATATGTATAGTAGCTTTCAAGATATAGTACATTCACTAATTGCATTGGGAAATTTTTTTATGAAGATGATCAAGTTAGAAAAATCATCGGTTCATTTACTCCTGAATGGGACCAAAAAGACACTTGCAATTGAAGAGGCTAATGACAATAGCACAGAAAATTAAAGAGTTAATTGGCAATTTAATATCATATGAAGCACAGATGCAAGGCATAAGAGAAAGAAAGACAATAGAAAAGAAATCTATCGCTTTCAATGCAACAACAGATGAACTGGATTCAAACAACGACAATGAAGAGGAAATTGCTTTCATGACTAGAAATTTCAGAAAATTTCTGAAATACAGAAAAATGAATAACCTTAGGAGAAATGATAACAAAAATCCAAAAAGTGAAAATGTTACATGTTTTGACTGCAATGAATTTGGCTATATGCAGAGAGACTGCCCACAATCGGAGAAACTGAAAATCTCACCAAAAACTTATTCGTCCAGAAAACGGAGAAGGGCATATACTGCAACATTGGACAATTCAGATACTTCCTCAAGTGATAATAAACAAGATACGGAAGATGCCAATATGTGCTTCACAGCAATAACCAATTAAATTTGGAAAAATTCGAAGAAATGAAGCGAAAATAGGTATGCGTTTAAAATTTAAATTTTTTGATTGGATTTTTGGTTGTTTTTGATAGGTTTAGATTAATAACAATATTGGATGAATATAATATATATAGACATACATAAAGAAAATTTTATAAAATTATTTTAATAAAAACATAATATTGAATAAAAAATAATATAAAATATATGCATATTTTTAAATTAATTTAAAATTATTTACTAAGTATATAGATTAGTAATAATTATAGGATAATCAAACATATACATATATAAGTAAATAGAAATAATTCATTCAACTCCTTTCTTGAAATTCACGGGGTATATGTCGACATACCCTCTACCCATATGTCGACATATGCACATGAATTCGGAAACTTGGATTTTCATTTTAAATTCAAAATTTAAATTTTCCTCCACTTTTTCACCAACTCCAATGTTCTAAAAAGTTGTCTATGACCAGAGAACATATCCATTTAGTTTCTATTTAATTACTCTATCTTCATCCATTCATTCCATTTTCATTTTCAAAATTCAAAAATTCATTATCGCTCTTATCTCTTCAAACAATTCATCAACAATTTTCTCGAGCAACACTCTAAAAACCATAAGGCTTTCTAAGAAAACCAAAGGCTATCTTGTCCACTAAAAAGAAGTCATTGAAATGAAGCCTATATGGAATATAAGTCTTTTGGAAAAGTCTATCTCAGAAGATTTGCCAAATTCGATGATTTTCCTTCTCATGATTTTTGTGATCAAAATGGAATTCTTGGTTTATTTGATGCTTCTCAAAATGATTTTGTGTGTTTTCCAAACTTAGTGAAAATGTTTTATGCTGATTTAAAAGGAATGTTTTATAAAGAAAATGAAGGCGAAGTATGCAATAGTGTCAAAGGCACTCAAACTGTTTTGAATTGTGAACTTTTAAATCACATACTTAGATGCAAATCTAGTGGAATGGACCTTTCGTCTTTAATAATTGAAAATCAAAATCGTGAAGTTATTCACTATATTTTTGAAAGTAGCGATGATTTTGAGTTTAAAATAAGAATTTACTTCAAAACTAGAATTATGAGTCTCATTTTGCAACAAAACATAATTCTGAGGATGGAAAATTATAATATACCGACTCAAAAGGTTTTCAGAGCACTTTTTGCGATTGATGGTCATTACAACATAAATTGGGCATTTTGGATGAATTCTTTCCTTAAAATATCTTTAGATACGAGAACAAACTCTTTCATCGTGTGTATCTCACTAGAATAGTAACATATTTTGATGTTGACCTAAGAGAAGAGAAATCATTCCTCGACAAATCTTCGACAATGTCAACATCTCTCTCATGCACATTTCACTTATCTTTGAGTCTTATGAAACTCTTACGAAGAAGGAAGTAAGATTGGCTCGGGAGGAAGAGCGTGAAATTAGAGGAGGAAGAAGGAAGAAGGAAAAATGAAAATGCAGGAGAAAGAACAAGAAGAGGAGGAAGACACTTCTTTGGAGAGTTTCGAAAACTAACTCATCCATACATCAAAGAAATTCTCAAGAATCAAGAGAAGCTTCTTAAAAACAAAAAAAACGTAAAAAATCATTCACTTCTCTTTCCAACAAAGTAG
This sequence comes from Allium cepa, assembly GCA_030765085.1. Classification (NCBI taxonomy): domain Eukaryota; kingdom Viridiplantae; phylum Streptophyta; class Magnoliopsida; order Asparagales; family Amaryllidaceae; genus Allium; species Allium cepa. Next base: position 257,715,574 of record CM060929.1, read on the forward strand.
ACAAGTACTTTGGAAAGATTATTCGCAAGATTAGTGAAAAAATCCTCATCTTCATCTCCTTCTTTCTATTTGTATTTCCTATGATTTTCTAGCTTTTAGTTTGGGTTGTTCTAGTTTTAATCCATGTATTTTTATGTTTATCTTTAAATTTCATGTACTCATCATTGGTTATTAATAAAATCATGTTCCTTGTTATTTGTTGTTATTAGTCACTGGAAAGTCACAAAGGTTCAATAGTTTAAGCTAATAATAAAAATATAGCAAATAAGTATTGCAAATATGATACATGTCGACATATAACGAGCAGTTTGAAAAAAAAATTCAAAATAAATTAATTACCATCTATTGAATTTATCCAAACGACTTTTCACCCTTATATAAACCCATTCACTCTAGAAAAACATCATTCCTACTCTCATGCTTCTCCCTTTTCACTAATAAACTTCACTTCTCAAAAATGACTTCTCCACACAAATATTGTGTGAGAATCATGAATAAACCCTTCAATCGTTCAAGAATATCCTTACTTCTATCTTTAGAAATCAAAGACACTTAGAATTGAGTCAAATGCAAATGATAAAATTACAAGAAAAGCATTTTGATGCTATTTGATGGATGATTTTTTCCCTTATCAAAGATGAACCAACCAATAATCCGGACAGTGTAATCAACAAAGATAATGAAGATTGGAATGTCATCAAAGCAGATTTAATTTTCGGTTCCGATGGTTGGATAGAAGTTCTTGGGGGAGTTTAAGTTGATTGGTTGATTTTTGAATAATATATAAGATTTGGTTTAAGTTTGTATATTAAAAGATTACACTAGAATAAGAAGTATGGATGGGTTTATATGAACTTATTTAGGATTAGAATTGGTTTGGATTGATTTGTTTGACTTATGATTGAATTGAATTGTATTGACTTTGGATTGGTTTCACTGTATATATTGGATTAGATTGATTAATAAAATTTGTGTATTATCACTTCTTGCTTATCAATATATAAATATCTCAAAATATATTATATAGTACTCTAGATATGGGGGTATTTGATTTATAAAAAATTGTTAATGACAAATGGAGAGAAATATATAAAATATTCAGACATAGATTAAGGAGGATTCGGTAATTCACGGGGGTTATATCATATTTTATATATATAGTTGCCATCATCAAAAATGGGATGATTGTTAGCCCCTTAGCTTTTGGTTTTGATGACAACAACCATATGAGATCATATAAAACATAGATACTAATGTTTTATCAATATATAGTATTTACTGCAGGATATTAGACGGGTGTTAATTAAGAAGATTGTACAGTATCAAGATTAGACTCAAGAGGCCGATAAAGAGTCCGAAATAGAGATTCAAGAGTTGGATATTAAAGACTCGTGTGCGAAGATTCAAGATAAGTTATAGAGTCACAAATTATTTTGTTAAAACCCTCATAGCACTTCTTTGATCACTCTTCATTTTTTCAAAAATGTTTTTTAAAATATATTCTTTGATTTTAATGATTTTCAAATATCCTGGTTTTCAAGAAAAATGGTTTTTAAGAATCCCCATTTTCAAACATCGTTTCAAAATAGCTTCCAAATAATTCCTAACCTTTTAATTATTTATTTACAAGATTGTTATATTAAATTTTGAAGTATTTTAAATTTTAATATATACTTTTAACTTATTTTATTATATTTAGATATAGATATAGTTTTTGGTTTTCTAAATGTTTATAATATTTAAAAGTATATTTTGACATTCATTACTACTTTGATATGTATATGTATATATGTATATATTCACTTGTATTTTATATATTATTTTATTTTTCAAAAGAAATTTATATTTAAATTCTTTTATACATTAAAATATTTCAAAATAATTTTATACGGTTTTTTTATGTTTTGTTATGATTAAAATGTGTAAACTATGCTTAATGATTTTATAAAGTACCAAAATATTTTACAAGGCTTAATATTTTCAAAACAATTTTTATAAAGTAAATGTTCAAAATACAAAAGGATACGTCGACATATCCTTTTTACGTATGTCGACATATAGACCGAGATTTTCGAAATTCAAATTTTGAATGGAAGTGCATCTTCATTGTATCACTTCATGAATGGACATGATTGTTGTTTCTCTATAAATGGGGGTTCTCTCAACGAATTTTAGATAACTATTTTCTTATATTTTCTCTCCTCTTTCACTCTCTTGATTTTTAAAAGAAATTCTACTCAAGATCTTCTCAAATTCAATCAGAATCAAATTCAAACTCTATGGATTTGATTCTCTATTGAATACTCTCTGATCTATCTCATCTCTCTCGCTCAAACCACGATCAAAGTGCTATTTAAAAGGCCATAAGATTATTCGTATTCAAGATCAAGAAATTGATTTTGTAAACTCTATCAAATCATACTCAAATGCTCTTGGGTGTGTTTGGTGTCCCTGAAATCAAAGTGGGTATGCTTGTGTCCCGTTTAAATCAAGTAGGCGTGCTTGGTGTCCCGTTTGAATCCATGGGTGTACTGATGTCCCGTCCGAATCCAGTGAGTGTACCCAAAGCTCGAAAAATCTAGAGGATGTATCTTGTAGCCATGAACTCGAAATTGTATAAACTTTGATATTTGAAGAAAAAAATATGTACAAGAAATTGTATGGGACTGATTGTAGAGTGACTCTGAGCCAGTATAAAAATCCTGATGTGATCTCTCTAACTCTTTACTTTTACTTTTACTGCATTTATATCTTTCAGTGTTCTTATCTGTGATTGTCAATTTGCACTGTTTAAACTATAATCTTAAAAGGATTCAAAAAAATTCATAAAAGTTAGTAAACATTATTCACCTTTCTCTGGTGTTAAATAAAGCCTTAAGATCCTTCTTCCGTAAACTAACAGATAATATAATATAATTTCATATATTAAAACTATTTTAAACAAAATAACTTGAAAGTATTATATCATTAATGTATTAGAGAATAACTTATTATCACAAAAACACTCATCGTTAACATACAGAGCAAGGTTCGAGAAATCAATTTTGGTGTCGGTGCCACCCTTTCAAATTCTATAAATTTCGGACAATTTCGATGTAAGTTTTGACTCCGGATTTTTAATAATTAACCTTATAAAATTGCATAATTAATGCTAAATATTAAAGATTAGTAAATTATTGTACAACTATTTTTCATATATAATGTTTATTTTACAAAATTCTAATAAATTATCTTAACACTTATATTCACGGTGAGCCTAATAAAGAAGAAAAGTATTCATCATATCAACTCACTCATTATCTTTCGTCCTTTAATTTTCTTTCAAAAATCACTTCATCTTCCTCCCAAAGTCTAGCTTTAAATTTTGAGCAGCATAAACTTCAAATAAAATTTGAATAAAAAAGAAAGAAAAATCAAAGAAAATCAATAACAAATCTAGCTAAACTTTAATTTCTCGTTTGTTTTGCTTACATTTATCTTTTTGTTTAATTTTACTGTTTGATTGCATGAATATCTTCTTAGATTCAAAGCTTACCAAGTTTTCTTCAATTATTCGTACAAAAGACACTGGGTTTTTTTTTCTTTTTTAGCTGATCTTATACCCGAAACGAGTTTTCTCTGTTATCTCATACCAAATCTGGCTGAAACCGAACTGAGATGGTCGAAATTTCGATGTTACAGCCAGAACCTCAAACTATGGTATTAAGGATCAATTATATTAATTTCCTAACGTGGGATGATTCTCAAAACACACTCTCAGGCGTGTGGCACATCTTGAGCAAGATCACATATTATTTTAGTGACATACACCATGCATTGCAGTTAAGCACACACAGATCGGACCTAGCTTTGATATGTATTAAACTACTTGTTATTAAAAAAACAAATTGATGATGTAAAGATCAATTGCTTGATATTTATAGAGGACGAATCATGCTCATTTTTGAATGTTTTAATATTCATAACACTGGAGTGTGTGCAAAAATGATAAAATGAAATTAAGTTATTCTCATAGAAGGAACGCAAATGACGTTTTGTAAAGTATATCTACGAGAGAAACGTCTAGTGATAGAATCGGTATAAATGAATGTTTTTTCATCTCCGTCGTGAAATTAACATATCCTTGATATAAGCTATTGTTGGATTAAAAAGTGACACAACACCCTCAAAATGATTACAAACGAGAGTAAACCGGTAGATAACAGAACGGAACATCAAGAACATACGAGTTTTTATAGTGGTTCGACCTCACATAGCTGCCTACGTCCACTTTAATCTTATTACTTTCAAATTTATCACGGATGCATATGATTTACAATGATTTCAAATCTAGAAAACAGTGCAAATTCGGGTGTTACAACAGTTGGTGGTAAAGGGTTGAAGTATGGAGAAGAGAGTGAGTGATGAGTTAGAGCCAAAAAAATCTCGAAGTGTAAGTGTCATTTTCCCATTGCTCTATCTTTCATAGTTATAGTCGAAATCGTCTGTCATAGTCATTAGATCATAGAAGATCGTGTACGAGTTCAGATCCGCGAAAACAGGAAGAAAGAATGAGTCAATTCCGAAGGCAAAAATCATTTCGGTACTGACCAAAATATGGTTGATGCCGAGCATATTTGCTCATCATCAAAATGCATACTTTCCTATACTAATCTATATCTTAAGACTTCCGAACTCAAAAGGTGGGTTCTCCTGTTGAAATCATCTCGGTACTGACCATAATGTGGTCGGTACCGACCATAATTCATGTACTCCAAATCATTCAAATTTCTTCCGCTTCTTTGTTACATCGTCACAAGCATCGTCCAAGTTCTTGATTCATTTCATCTTCGTCACGAAGTACAGATCCACTTAAAAGTTGCTCGGTTCAAATGTTGGATAACGCTAGCACCGCAAAGTACAATTTTGTGAAAACAAAGCATACTTGGGATCAAGATAAGCGATATAGTCTTAATTGTCCAAGAGCCACTTGTCAGCCAATTATCATCTTTGAAGTGTCATATCTATTCCAAGAACATTCGTTCATTACTTCAAATAGTTGGCATACCATTCTTTTTCTATGGTAGAGCTGGAGTGCTTGACTTTTTGGAAGTTACATCATGTCTCGATCGGGTATGCTCCCTTCTTTTTTCTTTTCTTTTTTCTTTTTTTACTTTTTTTAAAAACCGGTTATCTGGCCATAAGTCTTCTCATCCAATGTCCTTCCCATACTTGAGTTTTCTTCACCCAAGCATCCAACTTTCTTTCTATATACTTCACACATCTCCATGAACGAGTGTCAACGACAAACACGCTCAAACTTTGGAGTTCTTGAAGGGAGTTGCCTATAAATTATGCACTATTTATCTTCTAAAGAACACATGCCTCGTCAATATCATCTTTTGTACAATGGCAGGAGCGGTTTTCCAATAAACTTCCCACCAAAAGAGCTCGGGCCGTCGACGATCCTTCTGTCCCACTCTACGACTCTGACAATGAAGACCGAGGAGATGAAGAAGGTCGGAAAGACGATGCTAACCTAGGAGGGGATGAAAGGAGAGAAGAAGAGAATGTTGTTGAGGAAGATGGCGAAGGAAGAGAGGAAGGAGGTAGAGGAAGAAAGCGACGAGGAAAGAGAAGACGAGGATGACGACGATGAGGAATATGAGCTCGTTGGGGATGTGTCATACGGAGAGACATCTTCCAAAGGCATCATAATCATGGCACATGCTCGTCTGAAAAGACTGGTCATCAAGTACTCAAAACTTGCTTCCGGTCCAAGCCTTGAACCTGTAGAAGAAACAAATCTTCCTGCAGACTCCTCCGATATCATCTTCTGTTTCCTGAACGACCTTGGGAACTTGTCAGCTTTTGGTTCAAGGGAATAAGATCATCAATGTCAGCCCTTGTGAATTCAACTTCCCTCATAGGGATATTCTTGCCGAGAGTGATGAAACTCCATCTTTATGAACCCTCCAGCACAGTCCATAGATTACATAAGGAAACACCGGCACTTCACACACTTCTAGGATCATGAGTACATGCACTAAGCGCTCGTTCTTAATCCAGTATCTTTGTTTTGACAAATTCCTCCTTTTTGGGTACAATGGGCAGAGATCGCTTTGGCAATCTTCGACGTGTATCAATGACATTCCTCAACTCCGAAGGTTTACCATCGATGCCCCGGCACGCATCAAGAGACTGACTCCGAAAGAAGAACAATGAAAGAAAGAGTGTCAAATAAAGAGGATAGGCAGCGCGCCCATGAAGAACAAGATTTCCACAATGCCAAAAAACAGTGCCGCTTAGATGAACAAAAGGATCGGCATGATCACTCCGGTCGCGATTCTGATCCAAACATCCATGCATTCTCAACCTCCTCAGCATCAACCTAATGATCTCTACCTCCTACCACTATTGTTTCCATATCCCGTAAAACCAAAGGAACTTCTAGTCATACTACTCTGCTTACACCCCGTAGGCCAATCCATAGCTATCACTGCTAAGTTGCAAGCGGCTCTGTTTGACTATTGCCTAGAGAGGATAGTGTTTAACTGTTATGTCAGGGACATCACTCGACAACAAGTAAGCAAGGACATTGACAAAGTCAAGGAGGTCGTGGATCAGCTATTTGAAAGGAAAAGACCTACGAAAGGCCTCTCTGACGTTAATCGGTTCAACCAGGTAATTATACGTGTGCTTTCAATTCAAAGAGGGCCAACCATGACAAGATAGTCGGAGGTTACAAACAGGAATGAATTGGCTGACATTACCAAGGAAATGGATAAAATGTTAAAGTCGGCCAAGGATTCCAAAGAGTTGATAGATGAGCTATCAAAAGCTCATACACAAGTTACAACGATCATGAAAGATCAGATTAAATCCGCTTACGCTGAGAACGCTAAGCTTAAGGAAAAGCTCAAATCCATAGAACGGCTTGCGATTCTCTACGCTAAGACGGAGGATCTTAAGGCTAGCTTAAAAGCTGAGACGCACTCGAAAGTTCAGGCTCAACTCGAGCTCATTGTTGCACTGCGGAGATTAAAGCGTAGGCCACACGAACCAATAAAGAAATGGAAGTCACTATTTCAGTTCTTTGCCGACGTGCTCGAAACGAAAAATTTGAAATCGCTTAGAGAGATACACAGTCACATTGGCGACGGTTGGGAAGAGATGTAGTTGGCTTCCTGGATGAGGAGGAGCTTGTGGCTTTGAAAAGAGGGAAAGCTATCTCGACAGCAGATGTAGTTGCATGCAAGGCAACTGTTGAGGCTCTCGTTGGTCATAGCGCATTGGATCAGGCGAAAACATCCACTCCTATTTTAAAAGAGCCTGCATCAAACATTGTCACTTCCGTGGTGGCCACCTCTAAGGCTTCCCTTATCAAGACTTTTGTTCCTGCTACATCAAGTGTTGAAACTCCACACTTCACTCCTCTGGTCGTTCAACCGACACAATCTTCTATCGATGAGAGTGAGATCATTAACCTCAACTAAAAATATTCCACAGGGCTTAGTTATATCTTACGTCTTTTCGGTCTTCGAGAAACTTCAGTTCTCGCCCGAGAACGTCACTAATCTATATCATTCTATTTGATAAATTACAAATCATCCATTGCTTCCTCCGCAGCCACTTGCTCAAGCCCTGCACCCAAGTACTATGACAACCATGTTTACCTCCGTCGCAATAGTATCGATTGCTCCAATTCCTCCCTCCAGCTCTAGCCCCGGCACAGACTCGAAAAAGATAGGGGCACTAGAAGGGTTGGAGGACTTTGATCCATCTCAAGAGGAAGAGGTGTCTATCATGAGCACAAAGAACCCAGATGAATCTATAACAATGGTAAAAGAGGTTGAAACACGACTTCGACAAGATCAAGATTAATCTGGAGCCTGAAACTGAAAAACCTGCTGCTGGCTTTGGAAAACCATCACCTACTCCTAAAGTTACTTCATTGAAAATCAAGCCTTCCAAAGGCGGTAGTGTTGACGCTTCAAAGACCAGAGTCCTTTCTCCGGAAAACTCAAAGACCGAAAAATTCGAAGATCTTCTCTATTGGACAACCCGAGGAAACTTCTCCAACTAAGGAAAGCTCCATAGAAAAGGAGGAAAAAGAAGCAAAGATTACAAAGAAGTGGCGTGCCAAAATTGTTACAGGAGCAGCAAACGTGAGAGAGGGTAGTAGGCGGCTGCTCCAGTTTCTGAAGACATTCTTTTTTCGTTTTTGTATTTTGTTTCTTTTTTAACATTTCCTATATATGGGCCACCATTTTGCGGAAGCGGCCCCACGGCACTTTGTACAAAAAAATTATCTAAATAAGAAACTATTTTCTGTTTAATCTTTTTTGTATTTTACATTACTGCCTCTCTTGTTCTATTTGCATATGTAACTACCTACGTGTATAATATAACATCTGCAATTCAATTGAATTTACATCATGCATGTCTGTGTATGTGCAATGTCATTGTTTATTGTAACTACGTACATATAAATATATTTTCACAATTGCTCGATAGTATTTTATTACTTAGTTCTGTTTATTATTGTCAATATATTTCTTTCTTGGCTAAGCAAAATTGTATTCCTCTGGCTAATTCTACTTGACTTTGCCTGAGCGCATCTTGCTCGACTATAAATACAGCTATATTACTTTAGACAATTCTGTGGCCAACTTTGCTCCGTTCGACCGTAAACAAGGTCATAGTCATGGAAGCTTCTAGCTTCGCACCATCACCAGTCTCTAGGATACGGCGGTCTGAACTTCTATCTTTGGACATTCACCCTTAAATTCACCTATCTTCGTGTGATAATCAAGGATCTCATAAACCAACCATGTTTATAATCAATCAAACGTATCACATTGTGCGGTAAATGTGACTGTACTTGCAAAAGGTTCAATTATATACAATTCCTACCTTCGGAAATCGAGGTCTCTGAATGCCTATCTCTGGGCAACCTTCTATGATATCGCCAACCTTTGGGCGTTGATCGAAAGCATTCACCTACCATCTTCGCTTATCTTCGATAGAACGCATCACGTTAGGCCATAAGCATAGTCGTGTATGTAAAAGTTTCAATTATTCAGTGACTTCTATCTCCGGGAATTAGTGCTTCGGATGCCTACTTTTGGACATTCATTCTCGACCTTGCATGTCTTTGAATGTTGATCGATAGTTTTCCTCGACCATCCACGCTTATCTTCAGATGAGCGCATCTCATTAGGCCGTAAGCGTGGTCGATCTTGCAACAACATGTAAATCTATGTCTGGTCCAATCTCCAGGATCCTGCGTCTTTGATGCCTATCTCCGAGCATCGGTCCTTGACCTGGACTATCGTCGAACACTGGTCAAAATCTAGATGTGTAAGGGCAACTGTTCGATTGACCTTATAACGATTATACTCCTTCAACCCGATCATGGGTCAGAGGAGTTCGATAGGACCTTCTTTCGGGTACCTAGATATCTGGTTTTTCAAAACACAATGTCATATTTTACCGCTGATCACGTGGCTCAAAGGCGGACCTTTGAGAATACGGTTCCATTGATTCTAAAATCCAACTTTATTTATAAATGGAAAGATGGCAAGTTCTTATTAGATCTCGTCACATCAATCGGTGTGTCTTATTTGCAAAAGATAAATGAATCTAAGTGAAAAAACGTCGTAGGTGCTCGTTGTTCCACGCACGCGGAATTGGGTTCCATCAACAGTCAATAGCTTGAAAGTTCCATCTCCAAGCTTATGTTCAATTGCACAGAGACCACAATTCGAACCAACTGCCTTGTATTGAAGAGAACCTGTTTCGAAAAGATCGCCCGCCTCAAATGTACGGTTTCTGGCATTGTTGTTGAAATGTTTTGCTACTCTTTTCTAGTGAGCGGCTACCCTCGGTTTAGACTCTTTGCACTTTAAGTCAACCAAGTCGAGGAACTCGAGCAAGAGTTCATCTTTCATCTTGGATCATAATGCTTTCTTTGGTGGGAAGGAACTTCGAATTTTATCGAAACCATGACATTGGCTTCATAGGCCAAAACCAACGAAGTATGCCCAATCGCAGACTTGTGGTCGTACTATAAACTCACAATTCTAGTGGTAACTCATCGACCCATTTTCCATTGGCTTCCGTCAATTGTTTCTTCAAGGTCGATTTCATGATCTTGTTCACCGTCTTCACATGTCCATTCGTTTGCGGGTGTGCTACTTCCCCAAAACTCTTCTTAATTCGGTATCGATTACAAAAGTCTTTGAACCTGACACTCTCAAATTGAGTTTCATTGTCGGTGATGCTCTAATGTAGAACTCCAAATCAGCATATAATATTCTTCACCATAGAGTTGATTACTTTCCTCTTAGTGATCGTGGCCTGCAGTTCCGCTTTAGCCTATTTTATGAAGTAGTCCACAGCTATAGTAACATATTTTACTTTGCCTTTCAACATCAGTGGCGCACCGATTATATCAATTCCTCAAACCGCAAACGAGTAAGGGCTAACCATTTGTGTAAGCTCTATGGATGGGGATCTTGGTATCTTCGCAAACCTCTAACATTTATCACATCATCTGTTGTAATCAGCTGCGTCATAATTGACCGTTGGCCAAAAGCATTCATAGCGAAGAACCTTCTTTGCCATGTTTGTCTTCGATGTGGTCACCACAGCTTCCTTCGTGTACCTCCGCAAGATTTTCTTAGCTTCATCTTTGGTGGTGTACTGCAGCAAGGGGTTGAGAATCCTCTTATACAGCACTCCTTGCATAACAAATTGTGGCATCTTACGTAGGAGTTTTCATCATTCATTCTTCTCCTAGGAGGGTTCCCTTTAGCAAATACTCTTTATTTGGAGTCATTCATGACTCATTTTCTTCCTCGACTCCAAGATCCAATCAATATCAATCTGTTCTATGCTCAAAGTTGGTAAAACCTCTATTGAAACGAGTCCCATAAGTTGCGCATTTTCAAAGCTAGCCAGTTTGGCAAGTGAATCATCTTTCATGTTCTATTCTCTAGAAATATGTGTTATCATATAATGTTCAATATCATTTGAAAGTTCCACTACTTTTGTCAGGTAAGGGAAAAGTAAGACTTCCTTAGCCTGAAATTCATTTTTAACCTAGCAAACCACCACCGAGAGTCGTTTAATATATACAATGTCTTGACTCCCAGCTCCTTTGTTACCTTCAGTTCCGCAATCAATGCTTCTTATTCGGCTTCGTTGTTTGTCGATGGAAACTCTAACTTCAAAGCGTAGCATATTTTCCGTCCTTTTATGGTTACAAGAATTAGTCCTGCTCCGGAACTACGTTTGTTGGAAGCTCCGTCTATGTATAATTTTCACTTGGATATTTGGACCGTATCTTTTTCCACTTCTCCATCCTGGACGGTAAATTCGACAATGAAATCAGCCAATGTCTGGCCATGTATCGCCCCTTCTAGGATGATATGTTATGTCCTGCTGACTCAGATCGATATTTCGCTTCAACTATCTTCCCGAAGTCTCGAGTTGATTTAGTACTTTCTGTAGCGGCTGATCTATAAGCACTTTTATCGGTTGAGCCTAGAAATATGTTTGCAGTTCTTTAAAGCAATCAACAAGCGGTATGTCAGCTTCTCTAACCTCGAATAACTCTTTTTTACCAGCTTTGGTAAACTGCTTGCTAATATAATATATGGACCTTTAGATTTTAGATTCCTCACGTACCAAGACTACACTCGATGCGTGAACAGATACTGCTGGGTAAATGAATAAATCTTCTCATTCTAAAGGCTTTGATGAAATTGGTGGTCTCTCTATGTGCTTTAGCAAATTATGTAAAGCTTTCTGTCATTAGTTTGTCCAAACAAACTTTTCTTTTTCTTTCTTAGGACATCAAAGGAAGGTATACATTTGTCTGTCGCCTTCGAAATAAATCGACTCAACGCAGCGACATTCTCGTTTAAGCTCTACATTTCCTTCCTTATTTATGAGGCAGTAACCTCTTTCAATTCTTTGATCTATTCTGAGTTGGCTTCAATGCCCCTTGAGTTCACAATGAAATTCAAAATTTTGCTCGATGTGACTCCGAAAGAGCACTCCAATAGATTAAGCTCCATCACGTACTTCTGCAGCACATCGAACATTTCTTGGAGATCATCCATGTGATTCATCGGTCGTTGTAGCTTCACAAGCATACCGTCCACATAAACATCCATCGTCCATTCAATTTGATCTTTGAACATTTTATTTACCAACCGTTGGTAAATAGCTCCAGTGATTTTTAAACCGAGCGGTATCACTCAATAACAATACAGTCTCAAATAAATTGCGAAACTTGTATGCTCCTGATCTGAAACGTGCATTGTTGTCTAATTGTCCATGTCCACAAAGGATATTAACTCATGTTCATTCGTTGAGTCCACAAGTTGGTTGATCTTGGCAGCAGAAAGCTGTCTTTTGGGCATGTTTTATTTAGGTTTGAATAATCGATGCATATCCGTTATTTTTCAATTTGCTTCTTGACCAACACAAGGTTCGATACCCATTAAGTACACAAGGCGTCGTGGATGAAGCCATTTGCATTCAGCTTATCCATTTCTTCCTTTGGTGACCAAGGCTGTGCCTTTTCTACTTCACACGTGGACATCTTGGATCCACATTCAATGCATGATGCATTATCTCCGACAACCATACATATCGGTGTGCATTCAGGCAAACACATCCAGATTTGCTTGAAAAAACCCTACAAGTTCCATTTTCACCTTCATACCGGGTAAAGATCCGACCTTGAGAAACCGAGTAGAATCATTATCATCGAGCAGAATGTTAATCGTTAGCCCATTGATAACGCCCTCGCATCATCTGACTCTTTCCAAGGGTTCATACGTTTGTAGAATTTATTATTAGACCCAAGCCAGGGCATGGACGGTGGTTGTTATGCATCAACAGTCTTGATACACCCATCTTTTCCTTTCTCGCGTCGCTTCAGCCCTTTGAGCTTTGCGACATAGCATTTTCGACCAGTGCATTGGTTGCCTTGAACAGCTAACTCCGTTCTTGGCGGGGAACTTCATCATTAAACACCATATAGCAAGCGTTGCATTGAAACTAGTAAGGGTCTGTCGGTCCAAAAAGACACTGTAGGCCAAGAATTCATCGACCGCCACAAAAGTCTGAACCCCCACAATCTTGTGGTCTCCCTCGCTTAATTCTTCAGATAAGCCAATACATCTAACAGGTTCTTTAGCTTCTCCGTTAAATCCCTGAATGCGAGATTTACATGGCTTCAGATCCTTTGGACTGATCTTTCATCCGATTAAAGATTTTCTTGAACAATGTATTAACCGAGCTTTCCAAGTCAATCAAAACTCAGCCCACTGTCGCTGGCCTTACAACGATCGTAATCACTATAGAATCAAGTGTCGACGCTTCGATATCGTCCGAATCTCTATTTCGAAAAACAATGTCATTGTTCATTGTTCTTTATTGTTTCATCAGAGCTCCATCTTCGACAGCGAAACAACTCTCCTAGGTCGCATGCTTCAACGAACTACCATACATTTCCATTTCATTCCAGCTTTTCACCACTAGATGGAGTCCTCCAGATATGGTGTTTATCATAAATCTACTCTTAGGTCGCCTTGGTCCCTCTCTACTGGACTCAGGCCGATCCCTTTGGGAATCCGGTACTTGGGGCCTATCATTTTGTCCGCCATCTTACGAATTCCTTATATATTGTCGACATTCATTGGTATTATGCCCACAAGTCTCATGAAAGCGACAATACTTCCATGAGCATAATTCAACTTCAGTTGTCTTCCTCCGAAGCGGCTTCTTATAATTCTTTGTACCCTACGTGGCAAGGTGGATGTTCTCAACAATATCACTCAGAACAGTGTAATCTTCCGGTCTCATATACATGCTTCTTGATATCCTTCTCCTTCTCACCAACCATCTTTTAAATGTTATTTCCATCATTTCCAATGCTTTCGCTGGATAGCAACGTTGCTCTGCACTACTTCATTCGATAATCTACTGTCAATGGGTCATGCGGCCAGGTCTACCTCTTTCAAACGAGAAAACTATGATGTCTTATGATAAAAATCTTTCATAGTAGATGATTGTTTTCTTTTGAGCCATCTATCAAAGTCCATATCAGGGAGAACCCTAAATCAATGTCATCAAAACAACATCGTCCATATTACTAACTTTAGTTACTGCAGCATTGAATCACTTTATAACATCCTTAAAGAGTCTCTCTGGAACTCCGATGGACGTTTGACAATAACATCACATCAATTGGTTGAGCAGTATGAAGTCTGAACTGCTCCATAAACTTTTTCGCTAGCAGATCAAAAGAAGATATGGACTTCGACTTCGACGCGAGCTGAGTGAACTACATCGTAGCTACCCCATCTAAGAATATGAAGAAGCACCAACATCTCACTGCACCAATGGTACGTGCATCATTTATGTGTCATTCATACTTCAATAGATGTCTTGAATCTGTCGGTCCATTATAAGATGGCACTGTTAGCATCACAAACTTTTTAGGATAACTCTCCTTCAATATATCATCAACGAATGGAGTACTACTCGACGTCGAACCTCATTCGCTATCATTTATGTATTGATTTTCATTCAACCATCTAATCATATTCGCTATGAATTATTCGCTGGTTTGGACAGTTGGATGGCGACTGTCAGGGACTGCTCCGAATTGTTTGACTCCACAGATGTTCTCCGTTCATCGCATGACGTCTAGATTCATTCAAGGTAATTAAGGTACTAAGGCGCAAGGCTTGCGTTTTGGGATTTTTTGTAGGCCTTTCATGCAAGTGTGAGTTTTTTGTGGAAAAAAAACCCACTATGAATTATTACTTAAAATGATAAATTTAGTGTTGGTGACTATTTTTTGCAAATAAAAAAGCATGAATTAATATACACAAAGCCACAAACGGTAATTCGAAACCAAATCGATTGCAATTCAAGTAATACCGAAAATATAGACGTTATAAGTTACAACAACAAAAGATAGAAATGATAGAGATATTCAAGTTCAACTTCTACTGATCACTGATATCTAAAGTATCATCATCACCCTTCAAATCATCCTCTAAGTCGTAGTTTTCCTCCTTCGAATCATTCTCAAAATACTCATCCTCGAAATCATCATCAATAGTAGCCACTTCTTCATTTTTAACATAACTGTGTCATAGTAGAAGTTGAAGCTTTCTATTTCTTTTGACTTGGCAATGGCATATTGCCTAGTCATATGCAACCTTTCTCCCGCTCCAGATGAGCTTTTTACATCTCCTCGTATCAATGTATCTCCTTCGAAAATCAACTCATCCTCAACATCTGAATTATCTCCTTCCATGTGGCCGATCATTCAATCAATATCTTCCAAAGTAATTGGATCAATAAAATTCCTTCGTCTAAAGCAATTCTTTATATTTTGATTACACTTGATAAATAATAATTTTTGTAGTCTTTCATGCTCAAGTCTATTACGCTTCTTGCTATAAATGCAGTTCAAAAAATATACAAATAGCCAATTGGCAATATGTTTAAAACATAAAGATATAGTGAACAACTAGGACTAGTACCGAGTGTTATGCAAAATAGCTTACATGTTTAAAAATGCTCCAATTTCTCTCGCAACCAGATGCACTACAAGTCAAACTTAAGATTTTTATTGCATACTTTTCGAATGTAGGGGTTGAGTTACCATATAAGCTTCCCCACTCGACTAAGGAAAAAAGTATAAACTAGTCTATTTCACATATCCAAAAAATTAATGATTTAGAATCTTTGAAGCTTAAACAATAATTTTTAGCTTTTCTCATTACAAATGTAAGTTATGATGCATGAATTAATGCTTACCGGGGGGTTTTGTCTCTTAATTTGATTGTCAAGTTAATACCAAATTGTCCATCCGTTTTCTTGTATAAAGACAATTCCTATACTCTTGATTATCTTCGAAAGGAATCTCCCAACACATTTGTACAATCCACGTGTTACTTGTTCATTATGCTCAATCGAACGATCTTTGTAGAAGAATTGTGGATTGAGAAAATAGTCTACCGCATACAATGGATAATGAAATTGACATTTCCATCTTCTATCAATTATGGCAAAAATATTTGTGTACTTCTCTTCATTTCCTTTAAATGATTTTTCAATAGCTTCTTTAGCTCAATTCATTGCTTCATATATGTATCCCATAGCTGGCTTTTATCACCATCACCTAATCGTAGTACACGAACAAGAGGGCCCATCACTCTAAGAATATAAGAGACGTTACTCCAAAAGTATGCATTTAAAATCGTATCACAAGCTTTCTTTCCTTTCATTTCTTTTGTCTACTTGCTTCTAACTCACGCTATGGAAGCGAATATGGCACGAAGAAGATTTTTTGAATTATGCAAATTTTGCAAGAATAGGAAACTAGTCGCAAAACGCGTAACTTCAAATCTCACCAATTCTTTGTTTCCATTAAACATCGCCATTATGCTCAAGACACCACTATGATAATAAATAAATTTTGAAGGAGCAAGTCCTTTTCTAATTTGTTTGCCACCTTATTTATTTTTCCAATACCCTCAAGGATAAGGTCAATGCAATGAGCAGCATAAGAAATCGAATAAAAATTTCTTTTTGTCATAAGCAACTCATGTAGGTAATAGAAAATAAATATATGAATTGAATTAGTTTCAAATAAATTGAGTACTTAAAACTTTGTAAATAGATATTTAAAAGTAAAACTCACACGCTAATTTAAAATTACTTCTATTATCCGTTATATAATTTGAACAACATTCTTCATGTCATTCTTTCCCAAACTTGTAGAGCAATTCAAATATCTTCTCTCCTGATTTGACATGAGATGATACATCCACGGATTCCACAAACATTGTCCCTAAAGAACAATTTACTATACAAAATTGATCGATGTTCTTCTCATTCGATTCCTCCACCCATCTGACTTAATGGAGCAACCATATTTCACTCGTTCGGCATTATGCCCCTTTATCAATTCATTTGTGTAATTCAACTCTTTCTTTAATAATGATACTCTCAAATCATGATAACTATGTCCATACGAGCAACATTAAAGGCAATGCCAGCTAGATTAAAAAAACGAGCGATATATTGATTGGTTCTAGCTCTCAATTTTTTATCACGCGCATCATTTATACTTGATTGTCTCAACTTAGACGATTCTAAACTTTAACCCCTTCACCTTGCTTTATTGTCATGTTACTCATGTACAAGTCAACTGAGCCTTTTGCATTACCCCTTGTCGGTATTGCCTTCTTCCCAACATTCTTTCTACCAATGTTCACTCTCTTATTAGTTAGTGCAAATTCTTCAATTTCATCACCTTCCAAACTATAGTTTTCTAACTCATTGCTTGCATTAGCTTCAATAGCATATGTCTCCTACGTGCTTACTAGCCATAGCTTCCAATAAAATAGTTCTCGTTTCGGGTGGACCTTTAGGACAAACACTTGCATTTCCAAAACCTCCAATTTGATGTCGTTTTGCTCTATTTATTAGGCGCAAGGTCTCTTTCAAGCAATATATGCAAGTCGCACTATCAGGGTTGTTTTCATCCGCCAAAAAATTGAAATCCCATCCAATATACACTTTAAGATTCTTAGGTGCGATGGAAGAACCCACTTAAGTATGTGTCTTTGGATTCATGTCAACCTGAAATGAAAAAGGTAAAATAAATTTATTAAACTATTTTATATGTTAAAATCTAAATTCAGCCATTTTATAACTAAAATGTAAATTTTTTAAACCATATTATATAAAATTAAAATGAAATTCAGACATATTATTAACTAAAATTCAAATTTAATTATTTTATTAACCACAATTTAAATTTTAATCCATATTTTATAATTTATTCAACTATTTGAATATTTTATTTAACTATTTTATTAAATAAAATTATAATTCATTCACCTATTTATGAGTATTTGAATATTTTATCAACTAAAATTCTAATTTTAACTATTTATAATCCACTCAACCGTTTAAACTATTTTATTAACTAAAAATTAAATTAAATCATATTTTATAATTTATTTAACTATTTAAATATTTTATTTAACTGCTTTATTAAGTAAAATTTGAATTTAACTATTTCATCAACAAAAAAGTCTAAAATTCAAATTTTAACTATTTGACTAATTAAAATTCAAATTTTAAACCGTACTTATAATTTATTTAACGTAACTATTTAAATTTTAAACTAAATTAATCAAATTAATTTTAAAAGTAAATTAATTCAAATTATCTTTTAAAAGTTTAAACTAACTAAAATTAACTTTAAACTAATTAAAATCAACTTCGAAGTTTAAAGTAAAACTAATTAAATATTGCTGTTAAACTAATTTAAACGATTAAATAAGGAAGAAAAAAACATTACCTCTCAGGCGCCAAAAATCAGGTTCGATGATAGGGAGTGGCGGCAACAGCAACTAAGTTGCGGGAGATGGCAGCGGTGACAGTGGCGTCGATGATGGATGGCATCGGTCTTTTTTTGTTCAAACTTTTTGAAAATCCGAAAATTGAATGTTGACTATAGTCAACTTTCAATATCGATTAAAAAAGGGGTTCAGGTGGGTTTACAGTTTGGGTTGGCCTACAAAACATAGCCGCCTACTCGAGGCGTGCTTTACTATGCTTCGGCGCCTCATTAAAGTCGCACTTGGTGCATTTTTCGTGCACCACCAGTAGCAAAGGCGCCTCGACGTCGAGAAAAAAGCGGCAGGTGCGCCTAGACGCGTGCCTTTGACAACTTTAGGTTTCCCTGACTCTGGAGGAGCCATTCGCCCAAACCCTCCACGTCGTCCTGTCGACTCTGCGGCGTTCGTTTGAACACCATTGGTTTGTGCCCCGGTATCTTACCCAACATCATTGCCGGTATCTTGCAAATCATCTTCACTATCAGAAAGATTCACCGCTTCAAGGAGTTGTCCATTCCCCCCACCTTTAACATGGTCAGTACCGGTACCGACCATGTTGGGTGTGGCCAAAACTGCTCCACTTCCTCCATTTTGCTTCCTTGATGTTTCAGCAACCTTTCACGTCATCTTTTGCTTGTCTTTTCTCCTATTTTGATCTGACGAAAATGAACCATCTTCCTCGAAACTTGAAGATGACGAATCTTTACGGCACTTCCTACGCCTTTATGGTTACTAGGATAGCAAAGCGAAGCTTTTCTCCATCTTTTCAAAGATGTCGTTCTTACCATCAAGCATCTTCTTGTTCATTTCAACCATCATTCTATCAAGTTCGG
Organism: Allium cepa; assembly: GCA_030765085.1. Lineage (NCBI taxonomy): Eukaryota > Viridiplantae > Streptophyta > Magnoliopsida > Asparagales > Amaryllidaceae > Allium > Allium cepa. The sequence goes on from CM060929.1 coordinate 257,734,838, forward strand.
CTTTGGTCACCATCTCCTATGAGGAAAAAAATCCTGGCAAAGCATGGGTTGGCTGAATAGTCCCTTCATTGTGCTAAGAAGATTCGTCTTTCCAGCAACTGCTCCTAATCTCGTGAAACTCTCTTATGTGTTATATCTTTTAGATCTTGTCAAGATTCTTCCTCAAATCCAAGTATTTTCGCATCTGCGGCAAACTTCTAGATCTAACATTTGGATGATTGAAATCCACACTTCTAAGCTAGATCTCGCCTGAGAATATTATTTCTCGGTAAAAGTATAAAAAATGTTGGACTAAAAAGTGGCACAACACCCCCAAATCGATTACAAATGAGAGTAAATCAATTGAAAATAGAATAGAACAGCAAGAACATGCAAGTTTTCATAGTAGTTCTACCTCAAATCGTTGCATACATCCACTTTAATCTTTTTTGAGCTTTTTCATGAGTACAAATGATTGGGAGTAGAAAATAGCGTAAATTCGGGTTTTTACAGCGGTTCGTGATAAAGGGTTGAAATATGGAGAAGAGAATGATGGATTAGAGTCCAAAAGTCCTAAAGTGTAAAATCTTCTTCCCATTGCTTTAACTTTCATATTTATAGTCGAAATCATCCGCCATAAACGCTAGATCATGGACCAGGTAGGAAGAACGGGTTAATTTCGTGTACGAAAATCATGTGCGACCAAAATATGGTCGGTACCGAGCATATTTGCTCGTCGTCAAAATGTTTGCTTCCATATACTTGTCTACGTCTCAAACTTTCAAACTCAAAAGTGGGCCCCCTGTTGAAATCATCTTTGTACCAACAATAATTGTGGTCGGTACTGACCATAATTCATTTATTCCAACTCACTTCAAACTTCTTCTGCTATGAATAGAGAGATTGCTCAAATCAGATGTAACATGGTGAGATTCTCCACTATCTAATAGCTAAGAATGATGTGTTGTTGAGAACATCATAATTGGCTTTTGATTGCTAGGATGTGGAAATGTGATAGACCATTAGAGCCTTGAGGACGAGATGTTGGAAATTGTTAATTAGTTTGAATTCAATTTTAATCTAATTAGAGAGCCAAATACAATGCTTATCAACCATAAATTAACTATAATTGACTCTATTAATTCTCTTTAAGGTTAATCGATAAAAAAATTGTAGTTTTCAAATTTTGAATCATGTATGAATAATTTCGGTTTAAGGTAAACACGTTTTCTTTTAAAAGTAAATGCCATGTTTAGTGTTTAAAAGTGATTATATGCTATGTTGATGATTTATGGTTTGAATATGATTTATTGTGTTATGTTTGAGTTCGACACTGTGTAATGTGTATTGTATAATAAGGATGCAAAACAAGTGGAACTATTGAATCATTGCTCCACAATATTCCTTTTCCTCTAACCTCAACATGATGTGTGTGTATTATATACTAATAAAAGATCAACCGTAAATTTTGTCACTCTATCGTTGCTCAAATTACAATATTTTTGTTTTCACTAACCAAAGACCACAATTTCGATCTAATAAATAGGCACAATCATAAACCAATGCTCTTAAATCATTCTATTTCAACTATCTTTTCAATTTATCTACTGTCAAGTATCAACAGAACCTACATGTTCTTGCATATTTCAATATTACTTCTCTGAGCAAGTTTCAAACGAAGAATTTTATTCACAACAAATAAATAAATAAATTGGACATTAAAGCTCTAAAAAGAAGCTTTACTCAAAAAGAAAAAAAAACTAACAAGCGAAGTTGATTTAAAATCTAGAAAAAACATAATTTCACAAAAATACAATTAGTTTAAATAAAGTCATAAGAAAGTAAAAGCAATAAAGTTTTCTAAAATTGCTTACTTAAGAGTATTTACAGTTTCTACAGAAATAAACTTAAACTCGGAAATAATTAACCAACAACCTCATTCAAAATCAAACAAAATAAAATTAAGATTTGAATTCAAAATTAATTAAACTACTTTGAAAATTAATTGTTAATATTAAATTGGGAGAGATGCATGTATTAACGCACAAATCATAAGTTTATAATCAATTGTGTGTGTATCGTACAGTGTAACTTAGGAAACAAACCAAAAAGTCATTAATCATAACAAATATTAATGTTATATAAAATAATTGAAAATTTGATAGGGAAAAATTTGCAAATTAAAAACACTATTTTCATCGTCATACAATCACAATTGTGTTACCACAATATTTTTAGCATCGTATGTGTGCAATGCATGAGTTACACACTAGTTATCGGAAAGAGATTAACCAAACAATAAGTACGTTTTAAAATAGTATTAAGAAGCTTTATCAATATATTTGGGAATTTCCCGTGGTTATGAACATGCTTTAAATGCATTGGGCTTTTCGCATTCGTTAATGGGACCAAGGTGACTATGGAAACCTTTGTTGATTATGATTCGAATGAGAAAAGCCTACATGATAGTTGACACTCTATCATTCATGTGAGATATATTGTCTTATTGTGAACACTTTAAAATTCCTCAATTTATGTAATTTTGTGTTCATGTGCACTATGTATAAATTCGTCAATTTATTAGATGAGAAACATATTGAGAAAAACATATCAACTGTAATTTTGAACTTTGTTACTTTTTATTAACTATGTTTCATATCGGTCGTTAACAAAGATAAAACAATATTATAAACCAAGTAAGGAAAGTAGGATGATCATATGAACAACTGGTTATTGGTTTTCTTTTCCAGATCACCATATCATCACGTGTACAAAATACTAAATTGCTGAAGATATGTCTATATTTTGATTCCAGAGAGGAATAAGAAATTACCTGCTACGCTTAAAGCGTATTCACCTGGTGGGAACTTCTCCTTAGGTATAAAAGATACATTATACCTGCGACATAAAAATGTTATATGCTATGTAGCATAAATATGATGTAAGATTCTACAAATATTGGACGTATCCTGGTTATTTTAGAATGCGACATGTTTTATGAAGATACAACAAGACACGCACAATACAAATTTTAGTAGGTACATAGTACACAACTGCACTGTAGACATGAACAAACTAGTGGCTTTTTCTTATATCAAAAGTTACATGAACTTGTGCTAGCAACAAAGCATGAAAACCATTTTTAGTTTATCAAAATAGTGCATGATATTGTTCCCTCCTTTCTCGGTCTTTAACTAGATTCGAAATGATATAGGAGGGGTTTTTGTACTCTGTCTGTTAGAAAATAAAACAAAAGGAGGTATATGAATACAATAGATGAAAAAAAGGAGAGGTCTTATGCGATTAACAAACCCTTGTGCGAAAACTCCTGTTCCAAGGCGAAACAACAAGGCAAGAGAAGCACCAGACACGCCAACGAAATTATCGGGTGCAACAGTAAAGGGTTTGGGTTCCGGAGCCTTGAAATCCTTTGGAGGAGAAACGGTAGAGGGGTTTGGCGCTTGGGCAGAGACCCGAAACCTCCTGGCAGTGGCGACGCGGCCATTTAGAGGGCGAACGGCCGGAAAGTGACTGGAAGTCAGGGCTCCGGCCATATTTTCTGTCAATTAGATGTTTTCTAGTTTCTGAATTTTGAGTGGATGGAGTTAAGAGCGTGGTTAGGTGGCGAAATTCGCTTGTAAACACTTTGTGGTATAAAACCATACGTTTCAGAGTGCAACATTTGCTCCTCGTTATACACTGCTCCCGGGAATTTTTTGCATTTTAGCCCCTTTTTAAAACTTATTAAGCAAATAGGCTCGTTTTAAAACTAATACCAAATATAGTCATGTTTTGGTCAGCTCAACACTGAGCTGGTCAGAGTGTATTGACGACATTTCAAAAGTCGACAGTGTGAAATTACACTGGTGACATTTCAAATGTCGTCTGTGTATTTTGCTCGGTTGAACGTTGAGCTGACCAAAACTGGACTATTTGTTTAATTACTTTACAAAAGTGAACCAAAATGAAAAAAATCCTAAAAGTTCCATTTCAAAATCTTTAAAACGACCCGGTCTCATCAGATTTGTTCCCTTTGACATGTGATGCGTCTACTATATCAAGATGCTAGTAGTTAAAATTTGCATATCGTTCATAATTACCACTTTCATTAAATAAGTACCTCTTTCATTAAATGAGTACCCATTTCAAGTTTATTTGTACGACCTAACTGATAGAATTATGAGTATGCCTTAAAAGCAATTATATAATTTGTTATATATATTTAACTCGATAACCAATCTTGTTTAAAACTAAATGAATTCTTTTATCAGGAAAATGAGCTAGAGGAAGTTTTACTTCTTTTTTTTTGGTCTACAGACGCGTATCTTTTTTTTTTTTGAAGGACGCGGGCTTTATTTTTTCGTTTCAAGGACAAACTTCTGTAAAAATTTAAATTTGCTTTTTAATTTCTCGTTGATCTTTATTCTGATATCACCGATCTTACTTCATCGATCTTCAATTCAAGGATGCGTTTTTCTTTATTTTTGTATTCGATCTTTTAACTATATATCGATCTTCATCGCGTTTCTTTGTCGTCGGTCTTCATCGTCCTCTAGATTGTTATTGATCAATTTTCTTACATTCAGGTATATTGCTCTTATTTTTTCGATCTTCTTCTTTTCTTTCTCTGATCTAATAAATTTACATTATTAAGTATATTTTTGTTTCTGTAGGTTGCACAGTTTTGCCTTCTTTCAGATTTCATTACCTATTTTGGATTTGTTTCAATGGCAAAGTAAGATTTTACTATGTACTGTTATGCTTATTCGGCACTGTTTATTGTTTTACAATTTTAATGTTAATCTATCGTTGCACTAAATTGTATACGTGGTTTGTTGTGTTATGCTATATTTATATAGCATTCTTTGTTTTTGTATTCATAATTTGTTTCAATTTGATTGTTCTATTTTCATTTTGTCATCTGTTTTTTAATTGATTTATATTTGTTTTATTTAGCGCTTAATTTGAGATTTTTCTTTTATTCTATTTTATTTTAGCATTTTTAACTGGTTTTTTAATTTGTTTTGCAGCACTGATATCTACAATGATGAAGCAAATAGTTTGCTGGTTATTTTTGAACATAATGAGAATTGTTTTTCTACTCGACTTACCACAGGCACTTCTTTGTTTGCTGTTAAGACTAAAATCAATGAAGTTTGGCCACATTTTAGTCCATTTTGTACTGAGATATCTTATGTTCTCGAGAATATGAATATAATCATTGATACTAATTCAGATTTGATTAGTATTCTGTGTTTTCTAATTTTCAAGAAGAGTGAATATTTTAAGTTCACTGTTAAGGAAAATGTTTGTGCTATAGAATCTGATAATGCTTGCTGTGGATTAGGCTATGCAAGTGTTCAAAGCACTTCGGTTGGTAGTAATTCTGGTGGTGATAGTGACTCACGTGTTGATTCTTCTTACTACTTGAAAGATATGTTAAAGAAAGGTTCTCAAAAAAGTATTGTGGATTTTCTTGGATTTTGTTTTAATGGAGCTGAGGATTTTCGGGAGTTTTTAATGGCATATCAAATTAAAAATGGTTATGATTTGATTTTTGTAAGAAAATCTCCTGATAGAATTTCAGTTAATTGCTCTTAGTTGAAGGATGGTTGTAAGTTTTATCTTAATGCTTCTTCGGATCCTGGTCTACTCTCTCGCTTTTTTATTAGAGTGTACACTTTTCATCATTCGTGTGGAGCCGGTCTTAGAGATGTTAATAAAGTTAATATTTCTAGTAGATTTGTTAAATCTTTGATCATTGATCAAATTCGAGATGCTCCTATGAAGAAGCCAAACGATATTATGAACGAATTTAAATGAGAGTACAATTTTAATTTGTCATATTATTATGCTTATAGCGGAAAACAGTTGGCTTTAAAAGAAATATACGGGGATGATGCTATGTCATATAACGATTTAAATTGGTATTTGAAGGCATTGCAGAAGTATAATCCTGGTAGTTACGTGGCCATGGAAGTTAATCCTTCAACTAATCAGTTTGAGAGAGTTTGTATTGGTTTTAGTGCTTGTTTGCTTGGATTTAAACACTGTCGGCAATTAATATTTTTGGATGCAGCTGCTTTGAAGGAAAGACCAGGTGTTTTGTCAGCTGCTACTTGTAAAAATGGTAACCAAGGTATGAGTTTCATTTTAGTTTTGTTTGTTTTATTACTTATTTATTTTTCTGGTAATGATATATTAAACTATCATTATTCAAAGTTGTACATAATTTATACTGCATCCATGTTTACAGTAGAGTTCTTTCTTCATTTTATTTAATGATTGAGTTGGTTACAATAGAAATGTTTACAAAAACAAGAACTAAAAATTTATGCAGCAGTAACTGGAAGACTTTAAAATAACATATGCTATATTTATATATCATTTTGAATCTAATTTAATTGTGTATAATAGAAATCATTGTCAATTAATACAGGTTTTGATGCTTATTATAATTTATGTTTCTTGCTACTAAGCTGTTCTTAATTGTTTATTTTGTAGGTTTCTTTCCTCTTGCTATGGGGATTGTTTCACATGAAAATGAATCTAATTGGTCTTGGTTTTTATCACATCTGAAAGGAATGCTTATTGAAGATCGGTCTTTGGTTTTTATGTCTGATCGTCAATGGGGTCTCTTTTTAGGTGTTCCGAAAATATTTCCTTCTTCATATCACAGCTATTGTTTACTTCACATGGAACAGAATATTGGTGCTGTTGTCAAGTGAGCTAAAGGTGATTCATCTATTGTGGAGTTGTTCAAACTTTATGCTAAAGCTTCTAATATATATGATTTTGAGCGATATCTTTCTAGATTTAAGGATATTGGGGGTACATCCGCAGAAAATTTTCTTAGAGATAAACCTTTTGGCCATTGGGCAGATTTGTTTTTTCAAGGAAAGCGTTATGGTGAAATTCATCAAATGTTGCAGAAAGTTTCGACTCATGGATTTTAGAAGATAGAGTTATGCCTATAACTTCTTGTTTGGATGGTATTCGAGTAAAAGTTATGGAGCAAATGGCGAGACGAAGAGAGGAATGTTGTTTGTGGACTACAAATCTTTGTCCTGTTATGGAGGAACGTTTGTCTAAGTTAGTAGATGATGGCTTTTGTTGAGATGTTTATAAGCCTTCGGAATTTGTGTTTGAAGTTAAATCTCCTAAGTCACAGGTTGTTGATCTTAAAAATCGTTTATGCAGTTGTAATCAACGGAGAGTTACTGGTTTTCTATGTGCGCATGCAATTAAGTGCATTAACAAGTCTAGATTATCAGTTTATGATTTTGTGGAGGAATATTTTACTGTTAATGCTTTCAAATCCTCGTATGCAAATGCTATCAATCCAATTCCAGATTTTGATAAACCAGTTGCTGCTTAAAATGATGTGTTGATTAGGCCTCCTAAAGAAGTTCGTGGTGCAGGAAGACCATCTACAAGAGGCGTGTTGGATTTGGATATTCTCAAAGTAAAAGAAACAGATGTGGCCAGTGTAATGTAGTTGGCCATAACAAAAGGAATTGTCTTGCTTCTTTAAAAAGTTAAGAAAATTTATGTGTTTTGTTAGTGTAATAGAATATTTTTAACTGTAAAGCTGCTACAGCTCATAGAAGAATGAAGTCATATTTTGTGAATTCATTAGAAAATAAAATGTTAACTGTTTTGGTTAATTTGTTTTAGCTTCATATATCTGATTTTCTATATTTTGCTTTGTTGTTGAATTTTTGTTTTTAGGAATTTATTATTTAATCATACTGCAAAATATATAAAATGAATTGAAGAACTGTATGAGTTCTGCATTTTAGTATTAACATTTCTATTCTATGTTGGGTGTATTTATCGTTTCACCCCGATGCTAGTTGTAACTAGCATTTCATTATACTCGGTATGCATATTACCTGAAATACAGTTCAAAATTGAAACCCATAGTCTGTTATTGTAGATAACTGAGTCTGTTGTTGTGCAAGAATGAAAGATCTAGCATTTCATAAGTGGCTTTGTAAACAATTGACAGCATGATGATGTACAGTTTAATGATAGTTGTATCCATCATTTCAGTTAAATGCAAGTTACAGTGTAAACAGTAGTCATCACTCCTGAAACAGAGTTCATATGATTAGCTAATGAGATTACATGAGTGGTTTTGTAAATAATTGACAGTATGATGATGTACAGTTTAATGATAGTTGTATCCAGCATTTCGGTTAAATGCAAGTTACAGTGTAAACAGTAGCCATCACTCCTGAAATAGAGTTCATATGATTAGCTAATGAGATTATATGAGTGGTTTTGTGAATAATTAACAGTATGATGATGTACGGTTGAATGATAGTAGCATTTCAGTTAAATGCAAGTTATAATGTAAACAGTAGTCATTCCTCCTGAAACAGAGTTCATACAAGTGTTCTATCTAGCATTTCAGTTAAATTTTCGCATTATTCATCACAATTCAATTATGGTAAAATGTATTTTCGCGTATGATAGTTCTATCTAGCATTTTAGTATAAAACATTATTTACCACTTCAGAAATACGGTACAAGCATCAGAAAACACATAAAAATGACAATTGAATATATCTTTAGTTTGTACATTGTAGTTCATGCACCGAAAATAGACAATTATAATAAAGTCAGATTCAAATTGATAAGTTCAAATACATCTTAGCTGTTTATGCACTGAGAACAAAATACAAGTGTTGGATAACATATAAGACTCTATCTCAGACTTCATGTCAGACTCCATCTCAAACTCCACCTCCGACTCCATCTTACACTCTATCTCAGAATCCATCTTAGTTTAATTAGCAGAAGTGTTTCAGTTCAAATAAATGTAAAGTTCAAAAAAGCTACAATGCAACAACTATTCTTATGTAGAATTTTTGTAGGATTTCAGCATTGACCAACTATATTGTGGATCATTGAGTATGTCAAACACCACTGCAGCTCTCAGGTTGCTAAGCATTTCCTTTGAATATTTATCTAGCATCTCATCCTTATCCAGTTTTTTCAAGTTTGCCATGACAAAGAATGCACAATCAAGTCTGTTTCAGATATAGAAATATTAGTTAATATTACAATATAACCTAATGCTAAAATAAAATAGTATTCTTTACACTAGAATTCTAAAATATAGCTTTATATTTTTATTACACTACTAATCAATGCATTCATAAAGATATCATTGATGAGTTTGCAATGTGCACCTTATACGTAATCTTTTTGTTCAACGGATGCAGTTCAATGAACTATCAATTAGAAATGCTAGGTTTAACTATCATTTTGCATATTTAATGCATTTTAGTGCAATTTAAAAATACAAATGATGTTTTGTTATTGTTTTGCATGTTTACTCTCATCCAAAAGAATTTAAAAATATGTATGATAGTGTAAACAATCATATGCTATAATTGATAAATCTGTAACCGCGGAAAAAATATAAATGATAGTTTTAACTGACATTTTTTTTTCATTTTCACAGTTTTATGCATTTTAAAATTTTCAGTTGTAGGTGTATGTATCATGTTGATCACTAGATATAGTCAGTTGTATTTTGAAACAGAATAATAAATTTTGATGAATATACAAACTAAAATGACAAGAGAAGAAATGGAATTATTTACTTACGAATCACAATCCTGTGGTGGGCTTTTTGGCTGCAACACTTTAGGTTTGTGAAATTCTTTGTTTAGTATTCCAACTTCTGCCCATTTCTTCTTGAACATTAATTCAACTTTGTCTTTCTGCAAGAAGAAAAATTGGTGTTGTATATTAATGTTAAACTGATATAAATATTATACTTTTCTTACAAGAATGATGGCTTGGTTATAGCTGGGGTTTGAAGTCCTTGTTGATCTGCTTTTTGGTTTGGTTGAATCATAATGACTCCACTGCATTATTTCATAGTTTAGCATCAACAAGCTCCAATGGTTCGTGTAATGTATATGGAAGAAAATTTTCTCTGTAAATTCATCTTTGACAATAACATCTATTGTTGGCATGACTATGTCTTTGATCACAGTTTGCAGATCGTGTGCTAAAGCATTCTGCACATTCATATGCAATTAGAATATTTTATATTATAATAAAAAGTTTATACTTACCATCATCATTGTAGTGAAGTGGTAACTGTGTTCATACATCTCTTGATTGTAATAAAACCAATCAATAATCTGTTTAACCATATAAAGAAAGTTGTAAGTTTCATGGGATATTTTGTTTTTGAACCAGGAATATTTATGCTAGTATTCACTATGATTTACATGTTTACTTCATTGTATGCACTGAAAAATGTAAATGATAGTTTAAACAAGTATCATTGATATTCGACATATTTGTATGCTCTCTACAAATACCAATGTTGTTTTTAACCATCATTCTTTTATTTAATACATTTATATGCAGTTAGAAATTTCGAATGCTAGTTTTAACTATCATTCTATTTATTTTTTACATTTATGTGCACTTAAAAAACTATGAATGCTGGTTGTAACAATCATTTTCCTTTTCTATATAGTTATATGCATTTTACAAATAGTAATGCTACTTTTAGCTATCATTCACTCATTCAATTCATTTATATGCACTTTGAAAGTTGAATGCTAGCTTACCTATCATTCTTTCATTTTATACATTTATATACATTTTTTTACTATTATAAATATGATTTGATGCATACCTGTCCATCTGTAAGTCACTCAAATAGAATAGCTTGCAGCATAGATTTGACTATTGTGATTCCTTCTTTATTTCCTTCATCGTTTTCATATGCTACAGTGCTGTAATTGAAAATCAATAATTGACAAGTTGGTTTTTTTCCAATTTTATTTTATTACAAATATAATGAAGGAAAAAAGATTAGAAATCTTACTTCTCGTTTTCATTAAATTTGAAGAAAGTAAGAATTTTGTTTTGCTGTTCTTCATTCAATAATTTTAGAATACTGCTTTTTGTTATATCTCTACTCTTGTAAGCTTTGGTTAATTGTGAGTACCCATCAACATCAACATCAACTGTTTCTTCATTTTCAATTGTAGTGAGTTGCTCGTCTGTCTCAGTGTCAGATTCCTCTTCATACTCAGATTCTTCATTTTGTTCTTCTTGTTTTTGTTCACTTGTATATTTTTCTTGACCTTCTTTAGTTTCAGGTTTCTCCTTTTGGTCTTCATTGTCAACATTTTTCTTTGTTTTTCTGTGAACAATTTCATATTGACAATCAGGATCTATTTTATTCCTTCTTTGGCGCTTTTTAACCCTCTAAAGAGCTTGGTTTCTTTTCCGTTCTTTCATTCGCTATCGGGGATTTTTTCGTTTCCTCTGAAGGTTTCTCCTGATGTTGTTGTTTTTTTTCTTCCTCCATCTTTTTTATTTCCTGAGTTGTATTCAGATCAAATGATGGTGCTTCTATATCTTCTCTTGGTTTTGGTTTTAACATTTTGATCTCCTTTCTCAGCCGTGTGACAATGGCTTCTGCTTGTATTCTTTTTTGTCTCTCCTTTTCTACTTCTTTTTCACTCTTCTTTAATTTATTTTCCAAATCTTGAATGTACTGTTTCATTGAGTCAACTTGCTTTTTTGACGACTCTTCCAAGTTTTCTATTTTTTGCATCACAATATTCTCATCCGAATCCAGCTGAACAAATTTTTGTTGCTTTTTTTGTTGAAGAAGAGCTTTTTCATCTTCATTCAAGTCTTTTATTTCAACAAAAATCTACGTAATAACATAAATAGTAATGAATGAGCTAAGATACAATGAATGAACTAATTTTTTATATAATTTTCATTTTTCATGTGATGCTATATGTGACTATCATTATTTATTAGCAACTACGGAAAATTGTATTTATGCAGAAATGAAATGATATATGTAATTATCATTTAAAGTACGACTGTATAATAACAAAATGAAAACTGTTAATATACATTATGTTATGATATATCTATCTATCATTATACATTTCTTGTATTTGTGTGAGTGATAATACCTTGCTACTGTCCATGTTTATCAATGTTTCTTTTGAAATTATCTTTTTCAAACTTCCAATACTCCACCTTCCAAATCTTGGAAAAGTAGAACAGTACGTTGCTAATGGATATATCAAATGGACATGCTCATATGGGAAAAACTACAAATAAAATATTGCTTGTTAAAATATATAATGTATATAATTTAATTTATATAAATCGGTGTATTAATATAAAGCTAAATGTTGCACTTACAATTGGGAGCACGGAATAGCCTGGCATGTTTCTTGGCTTTGTTTTGAAAGCCGTCAACGCTCTAATCAATGAATGATGAATTGAAACTGGCCAAGACACTAAGTTGGTTTTGTTGCCATCAATAATATAAAGAATATATCCCCATGGCAAGTATCTTTGATTGTCATGAAAGAAGAAGGTTATCATTGCAAGAATGATAATCAGTTTTGGAAAATCAGTTTCATTTTCAAATTTTTGTGTTTCTAGAACATTATTTATTTTTGAAACCGATAGATCTTTTGTGATGTGCTCCATTGTTCCAAAATTTCTTAAAACAAAATCCTTATAATTGCCTGGAAGGATTTGTAAACTCATTTTAGGTGATGGAAAAATATTGATTCCAGACAAAGGTAGGCTAAATAGAATTGGAACATCTTCAGGTTTGATTTTCAGAAAAACATTCCCTACTTTAAAAGCTTCGTCAGTAATAGAAAATGTTTCTATTATATCATCTAAGGTTGTTGATGATTTTGTAAAAGCAGCTATGGATAAAATTTCTTTGAAAAAAATTAGCATAAATTTTTCAAAAGGTGTTTGTTTTAAATAATTCAACTGATCTATAAGATAACCCCCCTTTTCCTTAATTTCCCTGAAAATTTTAATCATCGGAAGCAGGCTACATCGATATTGAATTTTTTCCTGAGATGATTTCTTCGATTTTTCCCTTTTGTTGTTTTTGCTTTCTTTGATTTTTTACCTTTTGATTCTTGTACAAAAAATTATGAATCAATAATTCAGTATTTAACAAGCTATAATCTAATTTCTGAACTATGAATGCACAATAGAATACTGCTATATTTATGTATCATTATTTGTAGAAATGCTATATTTGCGTAGCATTACTCTTTTTCAATGTATGCTTGTACAATTCAACATTGAATGCTATATTTGTCTATCATTACTCTTTTTCGATTTATGCTTGTGCAGTTTAAACATTGAATGCTATATTTATTTATCATTACTCTTTTTTGATGTATGCTTCTATACTTTAAAAACTGAATGCTATGTTTGTCTATCATTTTATCAAATGCTATATTTGTCTATCATTACTCTTTTTCGATGTATGCTTCTATACTTTAAAATCTGAATGCTATGTTTGTCTGTCATTTTATCCAATGCTACATTTGTCTATCATTACTCTTTTCCAATGTATGCTTCTATACTTTGAAAATTGAAGCTATGTTTGTCTATCGTTTTATCCAATGCTATATTTGTCTGTCATTACTCTTTTTCAATGTATGCTTTTATACTTTAAAAACTGAATGCTATGTTTGTTTATCATTACTCTTTTTCAATTATGCTTCTATAGTTTAAAGGTTGAATGCTATGTTTGTCTATCATTTTATGAAATGCTATATTTGTCTATCATTCAATAATAATGCATTTTATTGTTGTCTATCAACCATCAAAAACTGTATGTTATGTTCATCTATCATCTCATATTTTGATATCGCGTATACAAATGAAATAATAGATTGAACTATCATTCAATAACTATCTATTTAATTATTGTCTGCCATATATCAAATATGGAAATGTTCTTTTCAGCTATCATTGCATCATTATACATACAGTAAAGAAAGTGATATATTCAACTATCATTGCATAATGCATTGTTTTTCTATCATTCTATAACTATGCATGTTATTGTTGTTTGCCATTTGTCAAAGACTGTATGTTATGTTCATCTATCATCTAATATTTCAATACGATGCATGCACTAAATCAAATAATGTATTGAAGTATCATTCAATAACTGCCGATCTTATTATCATTTACTATCTATTAAATATTGAAATATTATTTTTAACAAAAATAAATCAGATTTTGTACCATCGTCTTTCTTTTTCTACCGATGATTTCATCACAAAGGTGTTGTCTCTTCATGTCGTATTCTTTTACAGTTTTTGCTTCCCTAGACTCTATCGTTCTCGTTGTTTCTTCTTCACTATCAGTAGAATCGACAGCCGTGGATGATTTATTTTTTCGTCTTCTCTTTGTTGCTGTAGCATTGCAGTTGAAGCCCTAGTTTTTGAAATTCCAGTTTCATCGTTTATTTATTCTGGATTTGTTGAAATTTGTGGATTTACGTTAATCGACTTAGCTTCGGAAGTCGATTCAGGTTGTACATCAGTTTCAGGAAGAAAACTGATTTGGATTTGGGTTGCCATTGCTTGATTGAGAAGAAATTCTGTTTACAGAAGAAAAGAGAATAAAAAGCCGAAACGAACGATCGTGTAAATTTTTGCGCTTGTCCTTGAGACAGAAGTTTTATTTCAACGTCCGTTAAAATAAAATATTGTTAAACCTTTTCCTTTAAACTAATTTTATCTTCTTTTATTATATGCTTAATATATGTTATATTAATTAATTAATTATTTAAAACTATATTTACTATAGAAAACCCATAAATGGTATTTTTATGATAGTGGTTACAACGTGTTGTAAGCATGGGTGATTTATCATGATAAAATAATCATACCGTTTTAAATGTTCCTAGTCGAGACTGGATAACGATACATCAACTAAGACTAAAGAATATGACACTCTTTAAACGTTGGGCAGTGTATTACTACTCGTAGCTGCTAGAGGACACCAAGACGTTACGTAGTAATAGTTATTGAATAATTATGTAATGACTTTCTCGATAGCTGTCGCTTTCAAAATTTGTAAAACGGTGTGTGTCCCTATTAAATTAGCTCTGTTGACGTTTGACACGTCGAATATGTCACGTTGCTGATAGTCAAAATCTGCCTATCATTGATAATCTTACCCCTTTATAAGTCATCTTTCATCTAATGAGTATCCTTTCAAAAAAATTGGTACGACCTAATACTCACGATTACAAACGATTTCAAAATCTGATCAAATAAACACTTAGTTTTAGGGATTTATAATTGCATGTATCGATGTACCAACATTCAAAGATATGATGCCAGACAATGGAAAAAAACAGAAAACATTCTTTCATTTCAAACAAGAGACGTTTACAAAGTCAAGCGTAATAAAATTTAATTAACTAACAAAATACTTTTATAACATATCCTTAACTCTATTGATCTCTCATTGGCGCTTGGACCAATTGTGGTGTTTCATCCTTATACCGTCTACCAGTCTCTAAATTATACTAAGAGAGTGCCTCGGTGAACGAATCTGTAGTATTTTCTTTTGTTATGCTAGTTTGGCAATCGATTCTTCATCGTTGGTATTCTATCTTTGAAGAAGTTAGTGGTATGCCATTTAGACAATTATGTAATTTGTTATATATATTTAACTTCGTAATAAATCTCGTCCGTGATAAAAGTGTTTGTTTTCTTGTATACACTTTGTTGCATTATGACATAATTAATCGACTAACTAATTTAAAATATATAATTAAGAAAAATCCTTAAATAAAACGTTATATGATTCTAGTTACGATCATGATGATATAAACTAATGTTTTGTTTTAAATATTCCTAGTCATGATGTCTTGAAAAAGGATATTGATTCATTCGTTGAGATCAAAGTGTGCAACGCTCTTCAAATATTGGGCAGTGTATTACTCATGGCTTTTGGTGTTACCAAGGGGTTATATGCTCTTAGTCATTGGATAACTATGGCATGATTCATCCTAAAGTTTCATGTTGGTTGGTAACAACTAGGTCAGATAGAAATTTTTAATGCGATGACGTTGCATAGTTCCCTCAAGTTGAGAATACCATGGAACTTAAATATGAATACTCCATTTTGATTATAGTTAAATCATGCCATGGCCTTCATCGAACGACCATGGTTGGGTTTGAGTTGAAGCATCAGAAGTGAAGCATTATTCAATAGAGAATCTGTCTTCATAGTCGTATGATGTTGGTATCACATTAATTATGTCAACTCAAAGCGAAAATCTACGGCCATAGTAGAATGGTTAACGATAAATGTTATTATTGAACCAAAGAATTTGTTTATAGACTAATCAATTTGAATATGGATAATAACGAAGTTTTGACTAGTGCCAAACTCCATATGTCCTTATTGTGGGAATTTTCTGTAACGACCCAGAATTTTTATTAATTAAAATTTGAATATTTAATTAATTTTAAATATTAATAAGTGAATTTATAAGTCGAATAAATTTTAATTCGAATAATTGGATTTAATTGAATAATTAAATCGATAATTTAATATGTTAAATTATGGAAATAATTGAAAATTGGGTTAAATATGATTGAAAATGATTTGTAAAATTTTATTTTATCATATTGAAGTTAGAACGATATTTTAGAACTTTTAAAATCGAATTAAAAGTTTATTTGTGAAAATTGAATATTTTAATATTTAAATCGACCAGTGAAAATAGTCAATTTTTGAACAGTCTCAGAATTGAACGAGACCAGTTCCATTGGGTCCGTAATAGTTAGTTATTACCGGATTTCAATTTTCGTGTCAATCGGAGTTATCGTTTGATCGTAGCAGCTCGTAACGCATCGAATTGTTTTTAATATTAATTTGGCGAGTTAAAATAGCCATTTTTCAAAAAGTCTCGGATTTCGACGAAACCAGTTTCATCGGATCCGTAATGTGATATTATTGTAAGGTTTCAAATTTTGTGTCAATTGGATTTACCGTTTGTCCGATACAAATTAAAACGCCTAGAAAATCGTTTAAATCGGTTTAATTTAAATTGAACGTTTATAGCCATAACTCGCATAGATGACCGAATTAGCTTCCGAAACCTGTTCCATTGTGTCCGGAATGCGGGGTAAACCCTAGAAACGCTGGTTACGGCGCGTAAATCGGAGTTCGGAATTTCCGGAATGAATAGTGTTTCGTTCGTTTCCTATAAATAGACACCCTACCCTTCATAAATAAAAAATAATAATAATAACTAAACCTAACCCTAGCCGCCACTGATATAAACAACGGCCAGAAACTTCTCTCCTTCCTCCCTCGAATACTCCAAATCCATCAACAATTAGACGAAACTTCCAACTACAAAGAGGTAGAGCATGAAGAGAACTACAAGATCAACGGTTATGATCGCGTTTGGAGCCATGGATCGACGTGGGGAGGGGTTTGAAGGAGGCGCGTTCGGCCTCGAACTGCGTGCAAACGCAGCGACCGGACCTAGCCGCACTTGGGCCGTGGGTGGAGCTTGGGGAGGCGCGCGACGTGGTGGCTCTTGATCGGGTTATATGACGACGTGGTGATGGCGAAGTCGAACCCTAGTTTTAGGATTTGGGTTCGGCATGTTCTGAGATGGATCGCGTGAATGAGAAGAGAGGGAGAGGGGGAGGGGGGGTCGCGCACGGCTGTGATGCACTGCAGGTTGGATCCAACGGCCATGAGCTAGTGTATGTTTTAAAATAAATAAAATGTTGTAAATTATATAAAATATAATTCGTGCAATCTTTGAAAATTCATATCTTTTTCATACGAGGTCGAAAACGCGCGAAACCAGTTGCGTTGGAATCGTATGGATGAGCACTACGCGATGGAGTTGGATTGGAGTCGTTTGGAGTTAGTGAGAATTTCGGGTAAAATTAAACGTCCGTTTAATTTTATTCGAAATAAATCGCTAAAACGGGAATTAAAATCAAGGTGAGAACTTCTCACTCAATCGAATCAGTTTCGATTTTATTTTAAATAGTTAGATTTAAAATATTTGAATGCATGTTTGAATGATGATTGTTATCTATTGATTGTTAAAATAGACATTATGCGCCGTTAGTAAACGGATGTTATTTATTAAAAACATATACCGCGAATATTTCATAAACAGTGAAATTGGTATTATATATAATAGCAATATATATATATTGGCATATGTATATATTGGAGTTATTGATTTCCCGCATTTGTATAGCGGATGAGACCCTATTGCGCCGTCTATTAAGCGGATAATATTTAATAAAAACATATACCGCGATAATTTCGTACTGGAGCGAAATTGGTATTGTGCTAATGTTTGTGGATGCAGGAAACAGGTTGGAGGGATCCAACTGGATTCCTCAACAGTTTTTATTTGACTTCAGATATTTTGATATTTGATGGATTATCATATAGATATATGATATCGTTGTAGTCGTGATTGACTATTTGGTGTGTAGCATCATTGGACCAAATTTTGAAACTTTAAAATGATTTTTAAAGTGATTTTTGAAAAGTATACGTTTTATAAAATAATTTTGGAATTGATCCATTTTAAATAAATAAACGTTATAATTTTTAAAGTTATAAAAATTATGATTTTTGAGAAATATAGTTAAAAACTGATTTTTGAGAATATGATGCTAATAATTTTATAAAATAGTTTAATTGGGGATTTGAATTTATTATAAAAAGTTGAAAGAATAGGATTTATAAAATTTAATTATTTTATGAATCAAAATGGTGAAATTATAAAGGAGATTAAAGATGTTTTAAAATAATAGTATAAATTGATTTTATAAAGGATTTATAAATTGATAATTTATAAATTAAAATATTTGAATTATGAAACGAGTTTTTATAAGTGTTGGAATGAATTGTGAATGAATTTCATAAATGAAATTTATAGAATTATAAATGGTGAAGTTAGAAATGGAATTTTATAAGCAGTAGGTTTATAAAATTTATAAAGTTATTAAAAGAATAGATTTGGATAAATAATTGAATCTTATAAGTTATAAGATTTATAATTATGAAGTTCAAAGGAACGATTTTTGCAAACAAATAAATTATAAGTATTTAACTTATAATGTGAACTTTTGGTTTATAATTGAGTTATAAATCGAATAGATTAATAAAGGAGATTTATAAAAAGGAGTTATAAAATAAATAGAAATAGAATTTATAAACGTTGTTTTATAAATTCGCAAATGACTTATTTTGATAAGAAAATTGTTATAACTTATTTATGGAGTTATATTCACATTTTTAACTGTGAATAATCCTTTAAAATGAAATGTATTAAAGGATGAAATGTGTTAACGTAGTATATTCACGTTTTGAATAGTGAATAATATGTTAAAGAAGATGTTTAGATTTGATGTTTTAAATAGAATTAAAACGATCTAACGATGTTTTAAAATGTGTTGAGATTCGAAACCATAGATTTCAACATTTATTGTTGAAATAGACGTTTTCGAGAAGTAAAAGGAAATGGTGGACTATAACACTGTTGTTATAGTAAATGATTTCCGAAAGGAAATGTTTTGTATAGTATTGGGATTTATATATCTATTTTAATTTCGAATCCCTAAACTAGTGATTTTGGGTTGTCGTAACGATGTTTTACGCAACATTCGTTTTGGCCCAAATAAATATGTTTAAGAGAATGATTTCCTTAAAGAATGAAATATATACTTAATTTCAATTTAAGTATAGTGAATATTTTCCAAAGGTTGAAAATAAAAGATTTGTGAATTACTTATTAAATAAGTATGGAAATGTTTTCCAATATAAAGTGAATATTAGAGAATTTATCCTTTTGAAGATAAATTGAAATGAATAATTGAAATCGAATATTCATAGATATTTTGGATTATAAATTCACTAAGGAATTTATAAAGGAAAGGAAAATTTGTTTAAAAATAAATATTGATTTATTTTTGAAGTGTGAAATTATATATCTTGTAAAGATATTTTGGAAAATAAATAATTTGGAAAATTATTTGGAATCTAGTGATGTTGTGCATGTCCATTGATAGTTCAATAACCGACTATCAATATTTACCTTTGAATCGGTATTTGATGTGATTTGTTTGAATTTGAATGCCACACTTATTTTTGAATAAGCGCTCACTATTCGGGTTAACCGGGAAAGGACCATGGGGTCGTATAACCCATTCCGAATATATGATACGTCGTTATGAATTGCATTTGAAGATCGGTGTTGAAGACCCGGTATTTGCGAGAGCGATAGGATGACCTGTCGATTGTCTCTGCACTGAGTTGCAACGGTATAGAGACTCCCTAAGTGATGGGAAATCCGATCAGGATTGTGAATATCCGGATTGCAAGGACTTCTTTGTAAGTGCCTTCGGTTTTGTTCGATCCCGGAACAGACTTGTATGGATTGTATGTCTGACATTACAAGTTGAGATATAAAGCCGATTTCTTTCAAATATATTTCTGTTGGTGGCGGAGAATTTATTCTTTTAGCTTAACACCCTTCTCTGAGACGTACGAGCTCAGAGGTTATGTAGTTGAAGGTTATCAACGATATATTCCCAATTTGGTAATGTGACATGCTGAGTGTTGCTGTGAAATGATCATTGTGTTGATTATTTGTGATAGGATCGTTTATTTGATCGTCTATCTTGGTGATCATTTCTATGATCATTTGTTGACCCAAAGCATGGCTTTTGTATGAAGTATGTTTTTGTGGACGTGACTTCGTCGAGCCTCACACCCCGTGAATGGTCAAAACAGGAAGGATGCGGCAAGGTTATGAGGGGTAGCGCCCTTTAGGATATGTGCATTTCCTTCTGGAAAAGGGTGGTATCATGGTATGAGCCCAGATACTTACTCATGTTGAAAACACTTTATGATTGTGTGAATTGATTGCGAGCGCTCGGTGAAAGGTCCCAAAGGACCGGGGGATGGCATATTCGGTCAGTTGTTACTCAGTTAGGGGTAACCCGGCCTTGTGTTGGTAGAGATCCGGTTTGGTTCTCGGGGATGTCCATCCAGAGGCATTCTCATGTGGCAATGGGAAGTTCCTTGGCCTGATTATTCGTTGGAAATCCAAAGAAACAATACGATCTTGTACGGTATTAGTTGTAGAACCTATCATTCACTTATGGTGGCGCCCCATTGTTTGGATGGTAGCTATAGTAGGCATAGTTCGGAATGTCTATGTTGGCTAAGATTTATATTCTACTTTCGAAATATTTCCTACACTATGCACTAGTAATAATATCAAATGTTCTTTTTAATGCGTATCAAGCATCTTTGACTATCATAAGGAGAAATCTCCTCCGATTCTGCATTTGCATTGTGTGTGTGTGCGGGAGGCCTTATGGTAGTCTCATTTTTAAAAGCATTGCGAATTGACTTTAAAAATATTCTTCTATTTTGATTTAAAGATAAATAAACTGTTTTGAGTTCTCACACCAGTCACATGACTGACTCGGAGTTTATTGTTTTCCTTCCTAAACTCTGGGTGCCCACCAATTTCCACACGGGCAGTCAAGAGTTAGGTTTATCAGGATATTCTGGATATTCTGGAGTTGCTGGAGGCAAGCTGGATGGCATGGCGTATTACTAGTATATAGTATTCTTTTTCCGCTGCACTGTTTGTTGTTGTTGTTGTACACTCTGATGTACTGATGATATGATGTAATGTATAAAATGTAATAACTGATATAGTTCTTTGTTTAAAGATTATTCATTTATTTATTGTATGCTGTTCCGCTGCGAATTGTGAGATTCTGATGTTGTTCTGTTGTGTTCTGTTCCGTTCTATTTTCTATCTTCTGTCTTTCTCTTTTTCTTAAACATTGAGCATTCGTATTTCTGTTCATCTTGAATTAATCAATGGAGATTAGTGTATATTCAAGGAGTACGGATTTGCGGGTCCTCACAGGTGGTATCAGAGCATATGGTTAAGCGACAACCATGGTTCTGTTGGGTATTACTCATTAGAGATAGAGTCAGTAGTACTCTAGAATGAGTTGAGTGTAATAATAGCTATGAGAGCGTATTTGTTAGTGAATATATAATTGTTTTGTACTGTGTTGACTTATCGGTTGATTGTTTATAGATTTCGGTCGATGTAGTCTAGCTAACTATCGTAGAAAGGGGTTTCTAAACTCTTAAACAAGATAAATCGACACAATATTGTTTTAAAATTGGGTAAATGAAATAATTTTACCTTGATTATATTTTGTACATGAAGAAATAATTTTTCAGAATTATTAAAGCATATAAGTTGATTGTTTAGATGTTTGAATAATCTAAATTGAAGAATAATTGTATAAGCAAAAGAATTATAAGAATTGAATTATAATTAAAGTGATTTACAATTGAGAAATAAACTTATATATCTAAGAAGTGAAACTATATGAATATATATTTATGAATATGGGATGTAAATAAAAGTGAATTTAAAGTCAAATGGAATATAACTTAAGAGATCAAAGTAAATTAATAAAGTTAAGTGATAAATGTGAACTTGAGTTATGAAATGAAATTCAAATTTTGTAATTGAATTGAATGAATGGATTGAATATGTAAATCAATTGAATGTAAATAAAGTTGATGTGAAATAATGAATATAAGTGTTAATTCATCAAAATCTAATGTTATTAAAAGTTGAAAAATTGAATGAATATAAGCAAAGTAATTTGGTTGTAAAGAATATACTTTGGTTGTTATATGATTGTTATTTGATTGTATATAATTCATTAAGTGTTAATGAAATTGGAAGCTAAAGTAATTGAAATTCAATTGGAAGTTAAGTGAATCTTAAATAGAATTGAATTTGATTTGGAAGTGAACTAACTTGAATATGAATTAGTAAATATAAACTAATTGAAAATGAATGTTAGTAAACATCCACTGTTAATGAATCAAATGTGATTTAAATTGAAAACTCATTTCATTGAATATTAATGAGAATATGAATGAATATTTATTGGTTATGAATGCTAGTTGGTTGATGGTTGAACATATTGCTTTTGTTTCAATTGCTATGTTGACATATATAGTTATTTTGTTGCTATATGTTGTATATCGATACTATTGTCTACATGCATGTTCTCATGTTGTTTTTTGAGTGTTTAGTAGGTGCGGATCGCGTTTGCTTCGCATTTGGAGCTCGCTTTCGCGCTATATTAGCCGTATATGCTCGCTAATAAAATATAAGGTACATATCTCGGATTAAATATCGTACTTTTATACTTTTTCCCTTCGGGATGCCTCATTACTTGATGAGATGTATATTTGTGATATATATACTGTCATTTTTTTTCGGATCGAGCCGCGCAAAGGAGACTATGGCGAATTTTTCCGGAAATTTAAGGCGTTAGAAAAAAATTTGAGAAAATTTGGAAAATTTTGAAAACTATAAACTTTGGATTTGGAATTGAAAGTTAAACAATAGTAGTTGTTTTTGAAAAGATAACTAAGTATGATTTGAAACTTAGTAAAGTATTATAAGAAGTTTGACTATGAATTTTGGAAAATTAATAGATTCTGTAACTTTTCTTACTTGTTAATTTCGAGGACGAAATTCTTTTAAGGGGGGAAGATTGTAACGACCCAGAATTTTTATTAATTAAAATTTGAATATTTAATTAATTTTAAATATTAATAAGTGAATTTATAAGTCGAATAAATTTTAATTCGAATAATTGGATTTAATTGAATAATTAAATCGATAATTTAATATGTTAAATTATGGAAATAATTGAAAATTGGGTTAAATATGATTGAAAATGATTTGTAAAATTTTATTTTATCATATTGAAGTTAGAACGATATTTTAGAACTTTTAAAATCGAATTAAAAGTTTATTTGTGAAAATTGAATATTTTAATATTTAAACCGACTAATGAAAATAGTCAATTTTTGAACAGTCTCAGAATTGAACGAGACCAGTTCCATTGGGTCCGTAATAGTTAGTTATTACCGGATTTCAATTTTCGTGTCAATCGGAGTTATCGTTTGATCGTAGCAGCTCGAAACGCATCGAATTGTTTTTAATATTAATTTGGCGAGTTAAAATAGCCATTTTTCAAAAAGTCTCGGATTTCGACGAAACCAGTTTCATCGGATCCGTAATGTGATATTATTGTAAGGTTTCAAATTTTGTGTCAATTGGATTTACCGTTTGTCCGATACAAATTAAAACGCCTAGAAAATCGTTTAAATCGGTTTAATTTAAATTAAACGTTTATAGCCATAACTCGCACAGATGACCGAATTAGCTTCCGAAACCTGTTCTATTGTGTCCGGAACACGGGGTAAACCCTAGAAACGCTGGTTACGGCGCGTAAATCGGAGTTCGGAATTTCCGGAATGAATAGTGTTTCGTTCGTTTCCTATAAATAGACACCCTACCCTTCATAAATAAAAAATAATAATAATAACTAAACCTAACCCTAGCCGCCACTGATATAAACAACGGCCAAAAACTTCTCTCCTTCCTCCCTCGAATAATCCAAATCCATCAACAATTAGACGAAACTTCCAACTACAAAGAGGTAGAGCATGAAGAGAACTACAAGATCAACGGTTATGATCGCGTTTGGAGCCATGGATCGACGTGGGGAGGGGTTTGAAGGAGGCGCGTTCGGCCTTGAACTGCGTGCAAACGCAGCGACCGGACCTAGCCGCACTTGGGCCGTGGGTGGAGCTTGGGGAGGCGCGCGACGTGGTGGCTCTTGATCGGGTTATATGACGACGTGGTGATGGCGAAGTCGAACCCTAGTTTTAGGATTTGGGTTCGGCATGTTCTGAGATGGATCGCGTGAATGAGAAGAGAGGGAGAAGGGGGGGGGGGGTCGCGCACGGCTATGATGCACTGCAGGTTGGATCCAACGGCCATGAGCTAGTGTAGGTTTTAAAATAAATAAAATGTTGTAAATTATATAAAATATAATTCGTGCAATCTTTGAAAATTCATATCTTTTTCATACGAGGTCGAAAACGCGCGAAACCAGTTGCGTTGGAATCGTATGGACGAGCACTACGCGATGGAGTTGGATTGGAGTCGTTTGGAGTTAGTGAGAATTTCGGGTAAAATTAAACGTCCGTTTAATTTTATTCGAAATAAATCGCTAAAACGGGAATTAAAATCAAGGTGAGAACTTCTCACTCAATCGAATCAGTTTCGATTTTATTTTAAATAGTTAGATTTAAAATATTTGAATGCATGTTTGAATGATGATTGTTATCTATTGATTGTTAAAATAGACATTATGCGCCGTTAGTAAGCGGATGTTATTTATTAAAAACATATACCGCGAATATTTCATAAACAGTGAAATTGGTATTATATATAATAGCAATATATATATATTGGCATATGTATATATTGGAGTTATTGATTTCCCGCATTTGTATAGCGGATGAGACCCTATTGCGCCGTCTATTAAGAGGATAATATTTAATAAAACATATACCGCGATAATTTCGTACTGGAGCGAAATTGGTATTGTGCTAATGTTTGTGGATGCAGGAAACAGGTTGGAGGGATCCAACTGGATTCCTCAACAGTTTTTATTTGACTTCAGATATTTTGATATTTGATGGATTATCATATAGATATATGATATCGTTGTAGTCGTGATTGACTATTTGGTGTGTAGCATCATTGGACCAAATTTTGAAACTTTAAAATGATTTTTAAAGTGATTTTTGAAAAGTATACGTTTTATAAAATAATTTTGGAATTGATCCATTTTAAATAAATAAACGTTATAATTTTTAAAGTTATAAAAATTATGATTTTTGAGAAATATAGTTAAAAACTGATTTTTGAGAATATGATGCTAATAATTTTATAAAATAGTTTAATTGGGGATTTGAATTTATTATAAAAAGTTGAAAGAATAGGATTTATAAAATTTAATTATTTTATGAATCAAAATGGTGAAATTATAAAGGAGATTAAAGATGTTTTAAAATAATAGTATAAATTGATTTTATAAAGGATTTATAAATTGATAATTTATAAATTAAAATATTTGAATTATGAAACGAGTTTTTATAAGTGTTAGAATGAATTGTGAATGAATTTCATAAATGAAATTTATAGAATTATAAATGGTGAAGTTATAAATGGAATTTTATAAGCAGTAGGTTTATAAAATTTATAAAGTTATTAAAAGAAAAGATTTGGATAAATAATTGAATCTTATAAGTTATAAGATTTATAATTATGAAGTTCAAAGGAACGATTTTTGCAAACAAATAAATTATAAGTATTTAACTTATAATGTGAACTTTTGGTTTATAATTGAGTTATAAATCGAATAGATTAATAAAGGAGATTTGTAAAAAGGAGTTATAATAAATAGAAATAGAATTTATAAACGTTGTTTTATAAATTCGCAAATGACTTATTTTGATAAGAAAATTGTTATAACTTATTTATGGAGTTATATTCGCATTTTTAACTGTGAATAATCCTTTAAAATGAAATGTATTAAAGGATGAAATGTGTTAACGTAGTATATTCACGTTTTGAATAGTGAATAATATGTTAAAGAAGATGTTTAGATTTGATGTTTTAAATAGAATTAAAACGATCTAACGATGTTTTAAAATGTGTTGAGATTCGAAACCATAGATTTCAACATTTATTGTTGAAATAGACGTTTTCGAGAAGTAAAAGGAAATGGTGGACTATAACACTGTTGTTATAGTAAATGATTTCCGAAAGGAAATGTTTTGTATAGTATTGGGATTTATATATCTATTTTAATTTCGAATCCCTAAACTAGTGATTTTGGGTTGTCGTAACGATGTTTTACGCAACATTTGTTTTGGCCCAAATAAATATGTTTAAGAGAATGATTTCCTTAAAGAATGAAATATATACTTAATTTCAATTTAAGTATATTGAATATTTTCCAAAGGTTGAAAATAAAAGATTTGTGAATTACTTATTAAATAAGTATGGAAATGTTTTCTAATATAAAGTGAATATTAGAGAATTTATCCTTTTGAAGATAAATTGAAATGAATAATTGAAATCGAATATTCATAGATATTTTGGATTATAAATTCACTAAGGAATTTATAAAGGAAAGGAAAATTTGTTTAAAAATAAATATTGATTTATTTTTGAAGTGTGAAATTATATATCTTGTAAAGATATTTTGGAAAATAAATAATTTGGAAAATTATTTGGAATCTAGTGATGTTGTGCATGTCCATTGATAGTTCAATAATCGACTATCAATATTTACCTTTGAATCGGTATTTGATGTGATTTGTTTGAATTTGAATGCCACACTTATTTTTGAATAAGCGCTCACTATTCGGGTTAACCGGGAAAGGACCATGGGGTCGTATAACCCATTCCGAATATGTGATACGTCGTTATGAATTGCATTTGAAGATCGGTGTTGAAGACCCGGTATTTGCGAGAGCGATAGGATGACCTGTCGATTGTCTCTGCACTGAGTTGCAATGGTATAGAGACTCCCTAAGTGATGGGAAATCCGATCAGGATTGTGAATATCCGGATTGCAAGGACTTCTTTGTAAGTGCCTTCGGTTTTGTTCGATCCCGGAACAGACTTGTATGGATTGTATGTCTGACATTACAAGTTGAGATATAAAGCCGATTTCTTTCAAATATATTTCTGTTAGTGGCGGAGAATTTATTCTTTTAGCTTAACACCCTTCTCTGAGACGTACGAGCTCAGAGGTTATGTAGTTGAAGGTTATCAGCGATATATTCCCAATTTGGTAATGTGACATGCTGAGTGTTGCTGTGAAATGATCATTGTGTTGATTATTTGTGATAGGATCGTTTATTTGATCGTCTATCTTGGTGATCATTTCTATGATCATTTGTTGACCCAAAGCATGGCTGTTGTATGAAGTATGTTTTTGTGGACGTGACTTCGTCGAGCCTCACACCCCGTGAATGGTCAAAACAGGAAGGATGCGGCAAGGTTATGAGGGGTAGCGCCCTTTAGGATATGTGCATTTCCTTCTGGAAAATGGTGGTATCATGGTATGGAGCCCAGATACTTACTCATGTTGAAAACACTTTATGATTGTGTGAATTGATTGCGAGCGCTCGGTGAAAGGTCCCAAAGGACCGGGGGATGGCATATTCGGTCAGTTGTTACTCAGTTAGGGGTAACCCGGCCTTGTGTTGGTAGAGATCCGGTTTGGTTCTCGGGGATGTCCATCCAGAGGCATTCTCATGTGGCAATGGGAAGTTCCTTGGCCTGATCATTCGTTGGAAATCCAAAGAAACAATACGATCTTGTACGGTATTAGTTGTAGAACCTATCATTCACTTATGGTGGCGCCCCACTGTTTGGATGGTAGCTATAGTAGGCATAGTTCGGAATGTCTATGTTGGCTAAGATTTATATTCTACTTTCGAAATATTTCCTACACTATGCACTAGTAATAATATCAAATGTTCTTTTTAATGCGTATCAAGCATCTTTGACTATCATAAGGAGAAATCTCCTCCGATTCTGCGTTTGCATTGTGTGTGTGTGCGGGAGGCCTTATGGTAGTCTCATTTTTAAAAGCATTGCGAATTGACTTTAAAAATATTCTTCTATTTTGATTTAAAGATAAATAAACTGTTTTGAGTTCTCACACCAGTCACATGACTGACTCGGAGTTTATTGTTTTCCTTCCTAAACTCTGGGTGCCCACCAATTTCCACACGGGCAGTCAAGAGTTAGGTTTATCAGGATATTCTGGATATTCTGGAGTTGCTGGAGGCAAGCTGGATGGCATGGCGTATTGCTAGTATATAGTATTCTTTTTCCGCTGCACTGTTTGTTGTTGTTGTACACTCTGATGTAATGATGATATGATGTAATGTATAAAATGTAATAACTGATATAGTTCTTTGTTTAAAGATTATTCATTTATTTATTGTATGTTGTTCCGCTGCGAATTGTGAGATTCTGATGTTGTTCTGTTGTGTTTTGTTCCGTTCTATTTTCTATCTTCTGTCTTTCTCTTTTTCTTAAACATTGAGCATTCGTATTTCTGTTCATTTTGAATTAATCAATGGAGATTAGTGTATATTCAAGGAGTACGGATTTGCGGGTCCTCACATTTTCATTCACAATATAGTGAATACATAAAGTCGTCAAGGAGAATAGAGATGGTTGGAAGGTGCATAATAAAGGCGTTAAATGCAATCACAATGGCAAGGTGAATTGTTAGGGGAAATCTAGCACAATCTCAAAACAGAATAAAAGCACATGTAAAATGTTCCTAGGGTCAGGACATGCACCTAGGTCGAAATTGTATCTCAATCCGTGCTACAGATTGAAAGATATGATCATCTTAAAATATGTCCACCACCTAGCCCAGGCCCCGGCTTAGGGATCTATTTTTAGCTTTAACCGAAAGTAACATCCAAAGGGAATTGAAATATTTAACTCGGCCAAACAAAGCCATTGGTCCAAGTTTTAATCAATTTCAACTTAAAATGAATGAGTTATGGCACAAAGAAGATTGGTCTGAAAAGGAACAGGAGAAACGATTTGGTAGGAAATCTAACCATTTATCGTCTAATCATTTATTACCTAATAGGTTACTGCCCAACCTCATATCTAGAAATAAATCACGGACGGGCACAACTAAGAGAGAGAGCAATGATGAGCAATAATGGCAAATAAGCTTGAAGCTCTTAAACTATCTAACCAAATATCTACCTAATAAAATTTTGCCTAACTGAATCTCTAAAGCACTTATAGACATCAAGGAATCATTGCAGCCTTATCCAATCACCTTCAGATATCCAGTCCACCATCTAACATTGGGTTATGGCAGACCAACCTCAAGAATTACGGTATCAGAGCTTTGACAATCATAGATCCAACAACCCATAATTATTATAACCGATCCAGAGATCTAGCAGGCGTGGAGAAATTGGAAATCAGTGCATCATTGCTTGGCCTAAGGATTAAGATAAGAAGATCAAACGATAGCATAAGGAAAATCAGAATGATAAGATAAAGATTAATAAGACTAATTACTTGGTCTGGTAGACAACCGAACGAAGAATTTTATTCGGTAATTGCTGCCGAATAGAAAATATTGTTCGATAGTCTACTATCGAATGGAAATTCTTGTTTGGTGTTCTACCGCCGAACCAAGGAGATTCTGAAACAGCTTTAGCATTAAACCTAGGTACCTGCCAAACCGAACTAAGGAGTACTGAACCAACTCACTATTGATCTAAGGGGACAGAAACCAGGTAGCCAAACTAAGGATGTAGAGCTAGGTAAGTATGGAAACCCTAAACTGAATCTTTTATATGGAAAGCACTATATTGAATTTTATATACAAGGAAAGTAACGAACCAAACGAGTTCATTGTTGATGCTCGGCCTTTGGTCTTACTTTGTCTAAGCATAGCAAGTATTCCTGCCTTACCGTGGGGATGGACTCGCTTAAACGCAAGACAAAGAAATTGAAAATCAACAAGGACAATGAGAGTAGATTACAAAGACGCTCCACCAGAGATCGTTTGCCTTGTCAAACTTGACAATGATTGATCGTGTGCAAGTGCGTAGGGTAACAATGAAAAGACACTCCATCAAAGGTCGCCTACCCCGTCGAACTTGACAATATTAGCCATGCACGAGTACATGAGGTAGCAATGGGAAGATTTTCAAAAGAGCTAATGAAACAATGTAATTTGATTTTACAAAGATTGCTTATCCGGCCAAACTTGCTAGTGATCCATCCTATGTAAATATGTCGGGGAAGGAAGAGTCGCTAGAATAGCTTACAACATAGTAGGGACTCGGATCATGAAAAACCGCTTACCTTATCGAACTTGTTGGTGATTTATTCCATACAAGTATGCATGGTAGCGGCGAAATGGTCGCTAATGGAATAAGCAAACCTAGCAATCGTGTGAAACAAACATATCACAATTACTAGTCATGTATGGAAAATATATTTACATGTTACCATAGAGAACATGTGTGTAGGCATTCCTATAGGAAATAGAAAGTATGGGCTAAGGAAAGAATCGGTCATAGATTAGGATAACATCAAAGCACATCCAACATTACATCCAATGCATCAAACATCATGTCTCGTGCCCATAAGCACTTCAATAAAAACTGCTTGCCTTCGCGAACTTATTGGTGGTTAATTCCATATAAGCATGTAGGATGGATTCAAAAAGGTTGCTAATGGAATAAGCTAATTTGGCAATTGTTGAAACAAACATATCACAATTACTAGCCGAAATAGGAAAGCATGGGAATGAATAAATGTCGGACACAACAACACATAAGCATCAAAAAGAAGACCAACTTCACATCACGAGCACGGAGTCAACATATGTCAATCAACCTCGGCAAAAGCCACTTAGTTTGTCAAGCCTGATGGTGATTTATCTCATACAAACATGTATGGCAACAGTGAAGGAGCCACTGGTGGAATAACTGAAAATCATGTGCGACAAATACGTCACAACCATCAATCTTAATCGATCGAATCGAAGTCAAAGCAACAAAATATACATCTTCGAATCCACATACCATGGAAACTTAGTATATACCTTGTCCTAGAGCACCTTAATGTACTCAGAATGTTCATGAAGCAGCGTGCGACCTTCAAGACCAGGGTGCAAAGAGGTTGAGCTGGAGGAAGCAACAACCACCAAGTGGAAATAAAG
Organism: Allium cepa; assembly: GCA_030765085.1. Classification (NCBI taxonomy): domain Eukaryota; kingdom Viridiplantae; phylum Streptophyta; class Magnoliopsida; order Asparagales; family Amaryllidaceae; genus Allium; species Allium cepa. Next base: position 257,766,385 of record CM060929.1, read on the forward strand.
CAAGTTGGAAGATCATCCTAGATGTCGTTAGTACCGAGCAAGTGCAATCTACAAATGCCATACAAATGCAATCACAGCAGCGGATATATATATATATAGGTACATATAATACGTCTCGGACTCCAGCTCCTCTCCTGCTTCATAGCATCCTGACCTGAACATATAATACTCAGTCTGACCCGAGCATTATAATGAAATAACACCCGAGTCAGTCTGGAATACCAGCTGATACTAAATATGCATCCAACTTGATTATTAAAGTTTCAAAAATCCTTTGAAAACAAAAGCATCTCGTAAGACCACGCCACAAATAAACATGTCGGGTTTTTACCTTACGATAGCTAAAACACTTTTTATAGAAATCCTCTGATATTATAATAGTGTCTATTTACAAATACTTATAAAATAGCCGAAATTGTTACATGATTAAATTCCAGCTACTAGCCACAAAGTGGGTAATACAAACAAAACTCGTACAAGGCTCGTAGGGAAAATGGATTTCCAACAATGACTAGGCACTGGGGTACCACCTGTCACAGTACGGGGCCTAGATCACCGTACCGAGGACTACTCCCTTCATCCCCTGCAACACAAGGCCGGAACCATTCCTTACTGAACAGTCCCGAACAAGATAAACCCCGTGGTTGGCGCGACCAACCATCCACTAAGCCGAAATATATAAGGGACATCTAGATAGGGGAAATATCTTGTCCTGCTTGGGCATGACCCACCTAACCCTGCTGCATATCCCCTGATTTTCAGTCATTCCCGGTTGATGAGGCTTGAGGCTAAGTGTTACCTTTAGAACGTTTTCACTTAGAATGCCCATCGTCTACTTGACGATGTTTCGCAAGCATTCATCCATACAAGTCTGTCCCGGGTTCGAACGGAACCGAAGGCACTACTCCTACTACATCCATTTTGGAAATATCCTCAGGATTAGTAGCGACTAGCCCTTGCACTTCACTGCTCCATCTTCGACTCCGAACATGTTTTTCGCACGAAACGTACAAATCGGATCGAAGTGGTTTTCGAGAAATGAATCTCGATCCGGTCTCTTCGAAACGATCACGCATTGTCCAATATTGATAGTCGGTGATTTAACTATCAATTTATATTCATAAACATCCATAAACATCCATCACACAATAAACAATTCACACATTATTTATTTGCCTCAAATATCTTTGAAAGATATATTTTCAAATTTTCAAAACCCATTTGAAAACAATTCCCAAATTTCTTCCATTACAAGGTAAATCTTTTACCATATATTCCCATTGGAAATAACCAAGTTCAAAACAACTTGGTTTGAAAACAGTTAAAAACATTTTATATTGAAATATACTTTAAAATACGTAAATTCACTTCAAGTTACTTACTCAAAATAAGATTCAAAATATGTACAGTAAAACCATTTATTAAAGATATCAACTTTGATTTAACTAAATTTAAAAGTAGTGTTTTAATAAGATAAATACTAATTTCAAATGACTTAAGTCCAAAACTAGTCTTTTAAACAAATCCATTTATAAAAATAATTATTAAGGTATTTATAAAATTTTCTATTGCTAATTCATAAATTATCACTATAAAATAATAACTTCCAAAAACACTCTCATTTAAACAAGTTTTAAATTTTTAAAACTTTCTTTTTATAAAATCGGTTTAAACTCGAACTTGGTTTTTCCCAGGAAATCTCATTTCCACATAAACATCACAGAAATCCTTCTCACGATTTCTGTCAAACTATTTTAATTTAGTTTTATATTTTAATAACCTAAATTTTATTTTCCCATTTATCAACTAATAACTTTTCTCTTTATTAATCATTCCAGATTTTACAAATTTTCAATTCCATTCTAAATAGATTTCAAATTTTAATTCTTTTAAATTCATTATTTAACAATATCACTTATTTCTCTAAAATTCAATTTATCCATTTAAATTAGATTTTGGATTTATAATTTATTCAGCAACATTCCAATACAATTTTATTTCAGTTTTCCATCCAAACAGATTCCAATGTTTGTATTCCCTTAAATTCCTTATTTATTAATTTCTTAATTTCTTTTGAAACCCAATTTAATTTCTTTATAATTAAACTTGTAGTTTATCCCACAATATCTCAATACAATTTAATTCCAAATCTATCCATCACAATATATAAACAGGCATCAACATCAATTATAAAAACAAACACTATATTGTGAGGAATCCAGTTGGATCCCTCCAACCTGTTTTCCCTGCATCCACAAATATTAGCACAACTATATATATATCAATCTAGACTGATAATAACAATAATATGCAACCAATCACACAGATATTTAAATATTTAACATTTAAATCAGCCAATATCCAGATGTGAGTGAGAATAACTCACCTTGAGTTTCGGCGAGCGTTCGAAATTTAAATTAAACCGAACGACGTTCGATTTAACCCAAATTTCTACTTGCCCGGAATGACTCCGGATCAGCACCATTGCGAAGTACTCTTTCCTGCGATTCCGATGCTACCGAATTCGTTGAATTCTGATAACGTATGCAAGAGTTATTAATTTATAAACTATGGATATTCTTTAAAACAAATTTTCTTTTAAAATTTAATTTAATTATACCAAAACAAAGATAGGCCGTTCAGATCTATCATCAAGATCCAGGCCGCTCAAAAGCTTTCTCCTTCACGCGAACCCATAGAAGAAATCGAACCATCTCCTACGGCCTAGGGCTCGCCACCGCCTCCCCCTCTCACGACCGGAGTCGCATCCAAACCCCTCAAACGATGCGCCTTCCCCTGCCGCGCCACCTCCTGGAACCACGCGACGTCCGGTCGCTTCTATCAGCCGCACAACCTACTCGAACGCCGTGCGTTCTCCGAAGACTTGCCAACAAACCAAAGCTTCAACTCCGATCTTAACCGTTGATATCGAAAAGCTTCTCGAGTGCTTCAACTTCCATACAGGAAGATTTTACTATAGACGAATCGATTGCTCGATAATTTGGGAAGAACGTGAGTGTTTATCGGCCATTAAACCCTAAACTGCGGCGGCTCACGTTTTAATTAGGGTTAAGCAAATATAAAGTTATATATAATAGTATTTAATATTATTTTATTAACAAGATTCTCAATTTAACACCTTATACGCAAACGAACTCCAAACTACGCGTTCCGACAGGCGATTCTAAGGTTTTTCCGCGTTCCGGACACAATGGAACAGGTTTCGTAAGCTAATTTGGTCATATGTGCGAGTTACGGAATTAAACGTTCAATTTTAATTTAAACCGATTAAAACGATTTCGATGCGTTTCGAGCTGCCGGGGTCAAACGACAACTCCGATTGCTACGAAAATTGAAATCCGATAATAACTAACTATTACGGATCCAATGGAACTTGTTTCGTCGAATTTCGAGACTGTGCCCCGGAAGGCTATTTTAACTCGTCTATTAAATCCAGCGATTTTCGAAATTATCGAAATCACTCAAAATTTCCACTTTTAAAATTTTATTAACTTAACAATAATTCATATAACATTTATAAGCACATTAAAAATCATTTTGGCTCATTCCGGACCAAAATCAGATTATTTGCATTTTAATAATATTAAATTCATTTTTAAAATATAAAAAATTCAAATTTGACCTATCGACTTCCAATTTCATTTCAACTATCCAACATTATAATTCAAGTCCAATTAGACCTAAAATAAATTTTAGAATCTAATTTACATCTATTTTCACTCGGAATTATCAATTAACCCAATCCTAATATTAAACTATTTTATTCAAATTTCAATTTAATTGCCATATTTGAAATTTTAAAAAAAGTTTATTAATTCAACCAAATTCTTTTATTTAAAAATTCAAATTATAATCCATATCCAACATTTAAAATGAATTAAATGTTCAAATCTGGCGACCCAAAATTCCAGGTCGTTACACAATCACACCTTTTCTTACTTGATTGATTTCCAAGGCTACAATCACATATTAAAACTAGAAAGATCCATTCTTGTGCTTTTGCAATTGAGAATGGTACCCAAAAGATCACAATTTAAAACGATTCTAGTGCCTTTGACACTAATCCAAATTTCATCATCATTTCCATTATAAAATCCACGGTTTAAATTTGCATAGAAATTTTAAACAAGACTTGGATAACAAACAAAATCATTTTGAGAAGCATCAACAAGACTAAGAACTTGACTGTTTGCAAAAGAGAATCAATTTCATAAGAAGAGAAATATTGAAATAGAGTAAACTCCTCGGGATGGACTTTTCCATAGTAAGCATAGTTGGTATATGCTTTTATAACCTCTGGATCATTGTAGAGTTTCTCTTTTATCTTTCTAAAAATTCTCATTGTGGAGGGATTGCTTGAAGAAGCCATTAGAGTAAAGAGTGGAGAGCTTGAAGTTTTGAGATAAGAGTTTGAATTTGAAAACGAGAGTGAAAAGTTGTGATAAAAGATATTGAATAAATAGATTCTCAAAGGACATATTTTCTGGTTAAAATGTAGTTTTTCAGAGAATTGAATGAAGTGAAAAGGTGGAGGGAAATTCAACTATTTGAATTCAAATTTTGAATTTCAAATTCTGTACACATGTCGACATCATGGTGGGAACCATGTCGACATGTGTCTTTGAATTTCCATGTTTGTTTTTCTTTAAGTATTCTAGTATATATTTATTTATTATTTTTAATGTGTATATATATATATCTGGAATATTACTAGAATTATAGTACATTCCATAAAATATTATGATATTATATAAAAATAATAATAAAAAAAACAGTAAAAAAATAAAAAAATAAAAATTCATACAACACACCAATTCAAAATCAATCAATCAGGCATCTAATTCAAAGCATGCAATTTCAACCAATTGTATTGTTAATGTGTACCCTTTTCTAAGTCCGTTTCTCTGAATTCGTCAGAGTCGTGAACTACCGTGAAACACATATTTGAATTATCGGTCTTCTAATCATCATCGCTTGAGGACGAGTCTGAGTCATCTAGAGTAGCAGTAAATGCATGTTTTCGTTTCTTTACGGAATCATTGTTTGTAGAAAGATTTTATCTATCTGGATACAGACAGTCTCTTTTGATATGGCCTGGTTCGTCACAGTTGAAACATTTGATATTGTTTGGCACTAGATTTTGATTTTCAGAATTATTATAGTTGTTTCTCTTGAGATTGTTCATCTTTCTGTATTTCAGGAATTTCCAAAAATTCTTGGTCATAAGGGCTATCTCTTCATCATTATCGTTGTTTGAGTCTGATCCATCGGTCAATGCATTGAAAGCCATTGATTTCTTTTCAGATGCTTTGCTTTCTCTTCTCTCAATCATTTGGACTTCAAACGACATTAGATTTCCAATTAATTCTTCTATCTTTAAGATACTGATGTCATTTCCCTCTTCGATCGCAATTATCTTTTGATCCCATTTTGAAGTTAGAGAATTTAAGATTTTTCTGACTTAATCTTCTTCCGAAAACTCATTTCCCAAGGATATTAGAGAATGCACAATATTCTGAAATCTACTATACATATCTGAAATAGACTCATTAGAATTCATTCTAAATAATTGAAACTGGTTTGTGAGCATAAAAATTTAGGTCTGTTTAACTTTGCTTGTTCCTTCGTGAGTAACTTGCAAAGTTTTTTAGATTTCACATGCAGACTTGCAAACTGACACTCTATTAAATTCATTTCTATCAAATGAACAAAATAGAATATTCATAGCTTTAGAGTTATGTTATGCAATAGTCTTTTGCTCAGCAGTTCATTGTGCAAAATCAGTTATGGGTTTAGAATATTCGGTCCGAGTGACAGTCCAAGTGTTTAGTCCTAAAGATTGTAAGTATATTTTCATCCTACATGCCCAATATGCATAGTTGCTGCCATTAAAAAGTGGTGGTCTGACGGTAAACAGGCCTTCTACAAATGAACTAGTGATAGGGATAATAGAACCAGTGTTGGTAGTGTTAACAGTATCAATGTTGGTAGCCATTTTGAAAAATTTTCAAAATTCAGATTATGAAAACTTTAAAAACCTTACTCTGATGCCAAATGTGAGAAATGCAGAATACGGATCTTAATGCTAGGATTAACAATAGAGGGGGGTGAATAATGCTTAAAGGAATTATTATATCCTTTTGAGTTTTTGTTAATTTGAATACAAATGTATGCAATATTCAGATACAGATATGATCACAGAATCAAACACAGATGCAGAAATAAAATAAAAGCAATAAATGAAAGAACACGCTGGATTTTATACCGATTCGGAGTTGCCCTACTTCCAGTGCCACATACAAGTACGGATTTTATTTCAAAAGCAATTGTACAATTACACCTTCGATTTCAAGGCCACGAGGTACACCTCAACGGATTCACAATCCTCTGGGTAGAGATACTTGATTTCAGTGGCAACAAGTTCACCCAATTGATTTCCAAGGCAACAATCACACCTTTTCTTACTTGATTGATTTCCAAGGCTACAATCACACCTTTTCTCGCTAAATTGATTGCAAATAAGTCTATAATTCTGAATAGTACTGAGATCTTGTAGAGATAGTGATAGAGGGTCAAACCAGAAATGATCTAGTTAGATTCAATGTTGATTTCGGCAGAGTAATGGTAAAAACGTGTATAGAGAAATATGGAAGAGGAGCGAAAACCATAAAAATAAGAATACAAATTCGTTCAAAACCACCCCTATTTATAATAGAACAACAGTCATGTCCATTCGTAAAAGGATATGACGAATAGACATTTCCTTTGAAATTCAAAATTTTGAAATAAATTGCTACCATGTCGACATGGGGTGCTTGAGGATGTCGACATGCCAAAGAAAATTTTGGTGATTTGTTTTCCTTTGAAAATAATTTCTATCTTATATTAAAACTATTTTAAACTTTATAAATATATCTAACTATAGTTAAAATACATAAGTAAATATAGAGAATAGTATTTTGGTATATATATAAAATTTTACTATATTTTTATATTTAAATCTAAGTATAAATATTAAATATCTTTATTATTAAAAGATAGTTTAAAACCAAGGATAATTTTGATTTTGAAAATAAAGATTATTTCGAGGCTAAAAGTATTAAAACTAGGATAGATGTTTTTGATTCTTTTAAAAGGAAGATTTTGAATTTTTTTTGAAAACGAGATATAATTTTGTAAAACATTTTGAATAAAAGTTAGTGGATGCAAAAACAATGTTCCATTAGATTTTTCGTAGGTTCCATCCTACTTAGGATTCCATCCCTTTAACTGGCTCAAAATGGATTCCATTCCACGAATAAATTGGATTTTAAGATGCCAATGCTTTTCTAGGAGTTTAACAAAATTCCTAATTAAATTACTTATTATTGAAATCTTGAACTCTTGATACTCATGAGTCTTCGATTTTGATATCTTGAATCTCTATACTGTACAGTCTTCATTCTTAGTACCTGCATGATTAAATCCTGCATATACACATATATATCTAAACTACAATGTTAGTATTTATATTTTATATTCTTATTCCAAGGTTGTTGTCATCAAAACCATCATCTCAAGGACTAACATACATGAATAAGGCTTTGCAACATACTAGTGGGAAAAGACTTACCGAAAGGACGAAAATAAGAATATAGATGTTTAAGGTATGATATAACCATCACATGATAAAGAAAGGCAATTTTGAACGGAGCAAGGCACGCTTTGTATCATGAAAATATATTTTGGAGGGCAAGTGTTGTTGGCATTTTCGCCCATGGCATGGTAAATACGAAAAGACGTCGAAGATTACAAAAATGTTCGGAAGGTATGTAATAAAGGTGCCACCATGTAATTACAAGAGCAGGGAGAAGTGTTATGGGCAATTTGGCACAGTCTCAAAAATAAAATGTCCCTAAGGCCAGGACATGCACCTAGAGCGAAACCATATCTCAATCCGAGCCACGGATTGAAAGGTATAACCTCTTAAAATATGTCCACCATTTAATTGATAAGGCCCTGCCTTGGAGAGCTATTATTACTTCGAAAAAATAGAACATTCAAATGCATCGTGATATTCTACTCGACAATACAAAATTATTTATCCAATCTATTCATTCAACTCTGACTTAAGATGTAAGAGTCATGGCACAAAGAAGGTCGGTCTGAAAAAGAACAAGAAGAATGGTTTAGCAGGGAACCTAAACGTTTACTATCTAACAGATTACTACCTAAATTCACATCTATAAATAGCCAATGGATGAGAACAACTAAGGGAGAGAGAATGGATGAGCAATAATGGAAGACATCCTAAGAGCTCAAAAACCACCAAACCAAATCTCAACATAGCTCGATATTTTGGTGTTTATACAAAAAAAAAAAGGGAAATGACATTCCAGAACAATGGAAGTAGTCTCAGACCCAGGTTTCATATTCTCTAAAATTTGAATTTTTTTGCCATCGATAAATATCAACTTTTCGATATTTAAATAGATTATTGAAATATCCATGCATTCAAAATACAGGTTGTTACATAAATGACGAAGGATGTAAAATAGTATAGAACCCCTTAGTTTAATATATGATTTATATTTTATCATTGAATTTTCAAACATGAATAACTTCCGTATACGAACTTCGTTTTACACAAAGGTTGCATCGATGAGTTCGTAATCAAATTACGAATAGATCGATGTTATCCCATAATAAATTATAAATTCATTTTTGATATTATAGACTAGACATCGTAATATTAATACTATAATTAAATATTGACATATCAATGCCATTAATCAAAAGTAACACATCGATGCATCATTCATTTAATTTGAATACATGATATCTGAACAAAGACAGATTAAAATCATTTAAATTTACAAATTAATCCGTGAATGTTTAAATTTGCACGTATGCTACTTGAATATATCTCAAAACTATGTTATTAATTCTTATCGTTTAGATATTATCTATTAAAATTTTAAAATTGTACATATGTATGATTATGCATGCAAATTACTTTATTATAAAAATCCACTATTCAGCAACAAGGAAATTAGGAAAAATGGCAAACTTTGATAAAAAAATTATTTCAAGGATACCGAGATTCATTATTTGGCTGAACGACAAACTTTGAAAAAAAGTAGGCTAAAGGATAATGCTAGTTATAACTAGCATTTTATTCGGTTTTCACACTATACAAAATGCTAGTTTTAACTAGCATTTTATTCGGTTTTCACACTATACAAAATGCTAGTTCTAACTAGCATTTTATTTGGTTTTTACACTATACAAAATGCTAGTTCTAACTAGCATTGTCTTTCAGCCTAATCGTTTTTAAAATTTGTTCTTCAGCCTAAAAATGGAACTTGTTGTTCTTCAGCCTAATTTTTGTTCAAGGTTAGTCCTTATACCTATTTTCTACATTCAACAAATATCATTTAATTTGTAAATGACGATAAATTATCCCATTGAATATTTTGAAAAATCAATGTCATTGAAAATCAAATTAACATTATTACCATTGAAAATCAAATTAACGTTATTACCAACGCAATGGTAACACAGTATATCTAAAAATTTAAATCGAAACCGCTCTTCCATACATTAAATAAGAATTAATGTTATCGACATTATTCATGATATCGCTGTAATAAATTCAGTGCACGATAAGTTAAATATTTTATTTTTCGCCTTTACCCGTCAACCGATGCACCTAATACAACACTGTCATTGCTTTAAACGAAAACAACAATATAAATATAGTTTTAACCAACATCCAAAAGTCAATCCATAATTAGAATACTTATTAAATTATCAAGACGTTTTCACAAGTATTTTAATGTAAATTTCAATTTTTTTCATTATAGAAGGAGTTCCACTGTTAACCAACCTCTTATAGTTGCGTTCGCGGCAAATTAGATTAAAGGTTAGAGAGAGAGGTTAAAGATTAAAAGTTGTTATGATGTCCACGGACAGAAATTTGATTAGAGGTCGGTAAAAAAGTAACGTGCAATGCAAGGTATTTATTTTTTAGTTTACATTTGTTAGCCTCCATCAATTTTCTTTCCCACCCCACCTCAAATTAAAAAAACAACATTTTCTCGTTTATCCTTCTACATCTCATACGGTACATGTTTTCTTCCTTCATGATCCCAAATCTCAATGGAAAATAATTGAACACTCCATATTCGCAAGTAATTATTTTCAATAAAACTCATATGAAGAAAATTTCATTTTAATTCAACAAATTCGACTAACTAATATTAAGAAAATCAAGATTATTTTAAACATAAAACATAACTGAAGTGTTTTAATATTGACGCAACATTTGATTTCTTTACCATTTCCATATAGGCAAAGATTTGACGATGAAAATTGTAGATAAGTATTAACTTCAACCATCATAAATTGAAGAAAAAGAAAACACGAAGGAGGAAATGAAAAGAGAGAAACTAAAAGAAGAAAAATGATAAAAACAACATAAATTAGGATGAGACGAAAAAAGTACGAGTGTTACTATTTTTTTACAACGCAGCATGGTAGGAAATGAAAACTGAGGGATGTTAATAGATTCAGCCTATTTTTTATTTGTAATAGCTGACAATTAACTATTTTTAGTTAATGCGTGGTATTAGATGAGTCATCATTAGTTATTGCAAACGATTCAATTTTTTTAAGAAAAATCCAAAAAATTGAAAACTGCTGTCCGACTTATCTTAATCACATTCAGTGTAAATGTTACATCATGCACAATCGTAATTTTTTTTGAAGGACATACACTCTCTATAGAAAAGATGATGTGACAATTATGTCCGACTTATCCGAGTTAAATTAAATGTAATTTCCACTAAGCTCTTAAAAGAGAGTTTTCACTTAATGCATAATTATTTATATCAATTAAATTACTTTCACAAAAGGTTGGTGGTTTGACGAGGCAATCCAACCCACCCAGCTAAAATAATACCCAACCGTTCATTAAGTTTCTTATCAACGATCCGGATGGCCGATCCGCGCACTCTACTTTGATTAGTTATCCGAAAATCTAACCTCCCTATATAAATTCCCACGACCGCAGGTTCAGCTTCTCAAATCACATCTTCCAATCAGAACTCTCTCCGAACCCTATTTTCTAAAATCCCCAAATTAAACATTCAAATGGCAGGAAGAGGAAAGGCGATTGGATCTGCAGCAGCGAAGAAGGCTACTTCTAGAAGCAGCAAGGCTGGCCTTCAATTCCCAGTCGGTAGAATCGCACGATTTTTGAAGGCCGGAAAGTACGCTGAGAGAGTCGGTGCTGGCGCTCCTGTCTATCTTGCCGCCGTTCTCGAGTATCTTGCTGCCGAGGTCCTGGAGCTTGCTGGTAATGCAGCAAGAGACAACAAAAAGACGAGAATCGTGCCTAGACACATTCAGTTGGCTGTGAGGAACGATGAAGAGCTGTCGAAGCTTTTGGGTACAGTTACAATTGCTAATGGTGGAGTGATGCCTAACATTCACAATCTATTGCTTCCAAAGAAGACCGGCGCTTCCAAATCTGCTCCTGAAGAAGATTAGAGGGTTTGGTTCAGTTTTATATAAGTTGTGTTTAGGAGTACTTCTGTAACGTTGTTTCTTGGATTATTAATTTAATGAATGATTTTATTCTTAGATAAAAATAGCTGTGATTTAAATAAAAGCAGTATTCGCTTATCGTTCTTTCAATCTAATGCGCAAAGCTTGCAGTATTGTCAGTTGTCTTGAAAGTTAATACTTTGGATACGAAAGTATATTTTGGTCTAAGAGTGTTTGAAGCTTGCATGGAATTAGCTAGCTAAAAGATGTTGAACCCATTTTAATTTCTCTCTAGTGGCAAATACAAGAGATTGCAATTCTTTGTCATAAAGAACATAGGATATTGCTCTTTTTAACTTGTTTGCATACTTTGTGGGATATCTAGTACTATGTGGCCGCTGGCTACATAAGTTATGGAATCTTTAAAAATATAAGCTAACATTTTTGTAAAAGCTATCAATTATTTATCAAACTGCTCCAATTATGTTGATTACACTTGTGCAATGTTTAGAAACACGGGCGGTCTGTTCTTGAACGCCCATTACAAGAAAAGTTGCTTTTGGCAACCATATATTTTTAACTTGAAGTGCTGTTCCACATGCAATATTAGTTTTATAAAATAAAAAATAAATAAACAAAATGCCCTAGAATTATAAAACTTGGCAATGGGCTCTCAATTATTTTTGAGGCCGCATTTCCCTCATTTTCTCATGTGAATCCCTCATTTATCATACTAGTGTGTAACCCGTGCGTTGCACACGGTATGTTGTTGAAAATAATATTATATATTTGAAAAATATAATTTATTATGCAATATCTGTTGATTTTTGTTAGGATAAATGAGTTATAAATTGAAATTACTATATTTATAACTGTGTATTTTAATTATGAGATTCGTTTATTTTTATATTTGATAAAAATGAGTTATATTTCGATTTATTATTTTTTAGAATTCATTATTTGACAATTAAATAAATGAAAGTAAACATTCTTAATAAATTTTGAAATTAATATTTTATAGAATTTCATAAATAAATTCATATACATATATTTTGAAATTGACATTTATATTTTGATACATTTGACTAAAAGATAAATGATGTATACATTAAATTTCAAATATTACTTGACAGTAACGATAAATACCTAAAAATAAAAGTGTGATACCAAAGACTCAATATATTTGTGTGCATATATAGTTCTCACATGACACATTTATCAAAATAATTATATGATATTATCACATTGATAAAAAGTATTTATTTAACTAGTAAAAGAAATATGAAGTGAAAATAAGACCTGAAACGTTACAAATCATATTTTCATTTTAATTATGTAAAAAAATGATTTTTAATCCATTGTTTCATACCTTACTATTTTTATTTTATAATAAAATTTTCAAAAAATACTTAACATTTATGTAAAAAAGATAACAAAGTATGAAAGAAAAATATTTCTAAACAAAATATGGTATAATTTTTGTCAATTTGGTTAACTCGGATTACAAATATAACTAATTAAAATGTAACATTTTGTACAAAATGTACTAATTGAGAATATTTATTCTTTATTCAATATTATAGAATACAAACATTCATCACTTTTCATTAAATGCAATGTTATTCTTCATAAAATATAATCTAATAATGATAAAGAGTCTATTTGACGTACCAATTCTATATAGAAAAAACGTTATTTATGTTTGTAATGATGTACCAATTTTGAAAACAAATTTTTTGTATATAATTGTTTGTAATGAAGCACCACTTTTAGAAAGAAAAAATTATATACATATTTTTTTGTATTAAATAAATACTTTTATAAAGAGAAATTTTATGAACTTAAACGTAGAAAAATGTAATAGTATCAAAGATAATTTTTTATATAATTGTGAAAATATTAAATTATATGAACTTGAATGAAAATATAGTTTTATCATTTATGTCAATACAAATACATACACATTGAATTATCATTTTTTCTAATTTATTAAATCAATTAATACATATTTGTTAATTGAATTTAGTTAAAAATTAAATTCAAGATCAATTAATAAATTCAAATATATGGACTTGTATGTAAAATAATATAAGAAAACTTAGGAGACTTACGCAAATAACTGTGAAAATTATTGAATGTTGGCATTTAAATTCAAAATGATAAGAAAGAATATTAGCATGACATTGTAATAGTTTGCACATAATTGTGGAAATTTAAAACTATCTGGACTTGAATGAAAAATTAATTTTACCATTTTTGTCAATATGAATGCGGTACACATATTGAATTGTTATTTTTTAAAATTTGTTAGATCAATTAATGGCTACTCATTTATTGTATTTATTTAAAAAACTTAAATTTAAGATCACCTAATTAAATTTGATATATATGTACTTAAATGCAAAATACCAGAGAAAACTTGGAAGAAACGTATAAATAATTGTTAAAAATAGTTTTAAATTTTAATGATAGAAGAGAGAACCAGTAGAAACATTATAATAATAATAAAATATAAGGATGTGAAAATAAAATATCTCGAGAGAATTAAGGAGAGGGGAGGAAATTCCTACATTTAATAAGAGAGCTTTAAATTCTTCCGCTTTACTATTATTTAATAGATTGCAAATCCCTTCAACCATCTCAACTCCCCTTGACTGCTGCAAATTCCTCTTTCTATTCCCTTCAAATATTGCAAATCCCTCTTTCATTTCATCCTATTGCTCCTAGATCGTCTTGCTAATGCAGTTCGCTCTCACCATTGTTTTGCTGCTGCAGTCCGCTCTCACAATTGCCTTGCATTAGCGTACCTCGTCATTGTTGCTGTATCGCTGTTGTTGCTGTCTTGCTACCGTTGTCCACTCATTGTTCATCTCATTGTAAGGCAAACTTAATTTATAATTTCGATTTACCTTAGTTTGTTATACAATCTGAGACAAGCATAAGAAAATGTAAGCTTACCTGTCATAGTTAAGAATTAATTATGTAATTTATCTGTTTCATGTTTGATTTTGTAGAAAGATGGTTTTTTTCAATATTTGAAAATTTTGATTTTCTGTTTAAACTGGCTTTTTCTCTCTAATAGATAACATTTAATCAAACTATTGACATTTTGGGAGATATTTAAGCAAATATTTTTTGAATTTTAAAAATGTTATCATGGAAAATTCCGATAGGTGAATAGAAGAAAATGACATAAAATGAGAACACAAGAAATGATCCAAGAACTCCTTATTTGAAGCTCTGTTTAAAAAATTAAATTTTGGATGTATTTTTGTGAATTGATTGAAAGTGTGATTTAATTTTTGAGGGTTAAGATATACCTTTGGTTTCATAGTTTAAATTTTAAGAATTAATTTTGAAAAATAATCAAAATCCACAATTTTATTTTGGAATTTTCACTATACTGAATTTCCAAATTCGAGGTTTGAATTTTTAAATTTGAGTGTTCATGGTTTTGCATTTTGTGTATTTTGGATTCTCATATTACAAAGTTTTAATTTTTTGTTACAACTAGTGTGTAACCCGTGCGTTGCACACGGTATGTTGTTGAATATAATATTATATATTTGAAGAATATAATTTATTATGCAATATTTGATGATTTTTGTTAGGATAAATGAGTTATAAATTGAAAATAGTATATTTATAACTATGTATTTTTGTTATGAGATTAGTTTATTTTTATATTTGAATAAAAAAATTATTATTATTTTTGATAAAATTGAGTTATATTTCGATTTATTAATTTTTAGAATTTATTATTTGACAATCAAAAAAATGAAAGTAAACATTCTTAATAAATTTTGAAATTAATATTTTTATATAATTTCATAAATAAATTCATATGCATATATTCTGAAATTGACATTTAGATTTTGATGCATTTGACTAAAAGACAAATGATGTATACATTAAATTTCAAATATTACTTAAGAGAACAACGATAAATTCCTAAAAATAAAAGTGTAATACCAAAGGCCCAATATATTTGTATGCATTTATAGTTCTCACAAGACATATTATCAAAATAATTATATGATATTATCACATTGATAAAAAGGTATTTATTTAACTACTAAAAGAAATATGAAGTGAAAATAAGACCTGAAACGCTACAAATCATATTTTCATTTTAATTATGTAAAAAAATGATTTTTAATCCATTGTTTCATATCTTACTATTTTATTTTATAATAAAATTTTCAAAAAATACTTAACATTTATGTAAAAAAGATAATAAAGTATAAGAAAAATATTTCTAAACAAAATATGGCATAATTTTTGTCAAGTTGGTTAACTCGGATTACAAATATAACTAATTAAAATGTAACGTTTTGTACAAAAATGTACTAATTGAGAATATTTATTCTTTATTCAATATTACAGAGTACTAACATTCATCACTTATCATTAAATGTAATGTTATTGTTCACAAAATATAATCTAATAATGACAAAGAGTCCATTTGACGTACCAATTTTATAAAGAAAAAACGTTATTTATGTTTGTAATGATGTACCAATTTTGGAAACAAATTTTTTGTATATACTTATTTGTAATGTAGTAACGCTTTTAGAAAGAAAAAATTATGTACATATTTCTTTGTATTAAATAAATAATTATATGAAGAGAAAATTTATGAACTTAAGCGTAGAAAAATGTAATAGTATCAAAGATAATTTTTTATATAATTATGAAAATATTAAATTATATGAACTTGAATGAAAATATAGTTTTACCATTTATGTCAATACAAATACAGACACATTGAATTATCATTTTTTCTTATTTATTAGATCAATTAATACATATTTGTTAACTGAATTTAGTTAAAAATTAAATTCAAGTTCAATTAATAAATTCAAATATATGGACTTGCATGTAAAATAATATAAGAAAACTT
Source organism: Allium cepa (assembly GCA_030765085.1). Classification (NCBI taxonomy): domain Eukaryota; kingdom Viridiplantae; phylum Streptophyta; class Magnoliopsida; order Asparagales; family Amaryllidaceae; genus Allium; species Allium cepa. Next base: position 257,782,838 of record CM060929.1, read on the forward strand.
AGGAGAATTTCATAAATAATTGTAAAAATTATTGAATGTTGGCATTTAAATGCAAAATGTTAAGAGAGAATATTAGCATGACATTGTAATAGTTTACACATAATTGTGGAAATTTAAAACTATCTGGACTTGAATGAAAAATTAATTTTATCATTTTTGTCAGTATGAATGCAGTACACATATTGAATTGTTATTTTTAAAAATTTGTTAGATCACTTAATGGCTACTCATTTATTGTATTTATTTAATTAACTTAAATTTAAGATCATCTAACTAAATTTGATATATATAGACTTAAATGCAAAATATCAGAGAAAACTTATAAGAAATCAATAAATAATTGTTAAAAGTAGTTTTAAATTTTAATGATAGAAGTGAGAACCAGTAGAAACATTATAATAATAATAAATTATAAGGATGTGAAAATAAAATATGTTGAGAGAATTAAGGAGAGGGGAGGAAATTCCTAGATTTAATAACAGAGCTTTAAATTCTTCTGCTTTACTATTATTTAATAGATAGCTGTAGATTGCATTCTTTTTTCAAAAAAGGTTACCGAGTTTCATGGTGATGAATTTAAACCCCATCCCCCCCCCCCCTTTTTTTTTTTTAAAGATTTCAATGGTTTAAATTTTATCAGTTCTTTGAATTTTATATTTTGAATATTTGGTTGAGCTTTGAAATTTTGAACTCATATACAAAGATATATGAAACTAGGAATATTTGACATTGGAAAACTCTGCAAATACAAGACTGCTGGCATCTTAAGATCTCATAGAATGATAAAGAAGTGAAGAAGACTTATGCCTTTGCAATGGAAAGTATAATGCAGCTGTGAGCATATCTTTTTACATACTTTTGAATTTTAGTCCATAGTGAAATTCAATTTGGTTACTCATTTGTTAGCGATGAGTCTAAGGAGTGGTTGGAGAAAAAACGCGAGAAGATACAAGGTAGTTTATGGTTTCTAACTTGAATTCCCTTCCATTTCTGCACTATTTGCAAAACCCTTATGCTCCTAATTTCACTACCAGTTCAAGCTCAGTTCCTTTGTTTGTCATTTGATTATTTTATTTCATTCATATTACTTGAAATGCAAGCAATGACAGGTTATGGACAGTAGGGCTGACACCATCCCAAGCTTGAGAAATGCTGTGTTCACATGCAATATGCTACCCAGTTCTAAAACATGCTGCACACCAACTCTGGTACACTAGTGTTAATACGGTGCACCAAGCCTGAAACATGAGTTGTCAATTGCTTTTCGATCGAAATAAAACCATCATAATGCAAAAACAGACAGTACGTTATAGTTGGCATGGTGTAAAAGCATTCAGCATAATGAAAGTATCATTTATTTCAATAATATTTAGATTACTTTTGTTATTAACATGCTTTGTTTTTTGTTAGGGATTGACTTGCAAATGGTTATCTGAAATTGACGGAATCTTGTAGACATTCTCGTTTAATCTACAAAACCGTGCTTACAGACTATACCATCCACTGCTAGAAGACCAAGTTATTTTGCTAGTATTGTTTTTATTTCTTATATAATTATTGTATATCTGTGCTTCATTTTGTTTATACGACACAAAGAGTTGGGTTATTTCGGAAGAACAATATTCATTATATTGAATGAATTTTTTATTTAGTTGTTGAATCATGTGGAAGAGGAACAGCGACTGCATTACGCAGGTTTTGGAAATTAGTTTGCATTATACAAATTTTGTAAATGGTTTACAATATAGAGTTCTATATCTAAACCGAGGCATTCATCGTCTCAGTTTATAACCGAGGCATTCATCGTCTCAGTTTATAACCGAGGCATTCATCGCCTCAGTTTATAACTGAGGCATTCATCGCCTAAGCTTATAATTAGAAACAAACTGAGGCATTACCTCAGTTTGTACTTAAATCAAGTTAAGGTCTGCCTCAGTTTGTACCTGAGACATTGCACATTGCCAGTTTGTATCTGACTGAAACAAACTGAGGCATGCTTCAGTTTGTATGTGAGGCAATGCCTTGGCTTAGCATGCTACTGTTTTGAAACCGACTATGCCTCAGTTTTGAAAAATGGAAAACTTAACAAAGACTTTCCTCGGTCTTTGAAAACTAAGTAGGCTCAATATGTCCATTTTTCGCACTGTGTGGGTCACAAGCTCGATGAAGCAAAAAAGTGTAATTGATGATATGATTAGTAATGGGTTCAGTCCAACAATAGAAATTTACCATGCTTTTAGCATAAATTGTCTGGTATGAATGAAATGATATATATGGATTTGCTTGCTCCCATGAGTCCATTTTGACTGCAGTGGCAAGTGCATTCTTGCGTTGCAATTCGATCATTAAAATGGTGGATATGTTTACCAAGGTAATATTTTTGTTATAGGTTACTCATGCGGTTATGCTATATTACATCTTTTGCATCTCTTTATAGTACCTCTTACTAATCAAGATATAACTAGAAACATAAAGAAAACCAAATTCCATTCTCAAAGCTGTTCATATAAATTAATTAAGTTTTACAGTAAATGTTCCTGACCTATAGCAAACTAGGATATACATGACCATTTCAATGAAAAGGAGATTGAAAAGCTTATCTGATTAACTATATTACTGTTTAATTAAGACTAATCTGGAAAACAAGATAAGATTTTCAGTCTCTTCTAAATTAATAAATTCACGATAATATACTTATGCACGAATACGTCTTTGTGCTAGATAAATATGTGTCTCAGTATATTCTACAAAGTTATTCTAGAACTTGGTGAAAAATAATTGTTCAGACAAAAACGGATTCAGATTTTTTGTTTTGTTTTTGTTTTTGTTTTGTTTTTGTAGTTGTCAGTATTTTCTTCTTCTTTTTCTATTGAACGAGTTGATTAACAGTGAAGGTAGAGAATTAAAGAAGGAAGAAAGCTTGATGTACACCCCTTACAGGTAAAATTCAATAGAATCAATATCATTAGCTAGCTTCTAGCTATGCTTTAACATATAACCATGTGAAGGCAGCGATGAAAATGGGAAACAAGTTAATCATTAATACAAACGCAGGAGTTGAATACAATATTCATGCGAGTACTTGTAGAGTTGCATTTTAGTTATTCCCTCCACTTTGTTATATAGGTATATAAAATAAGTGTTTTGCTATATGGAAGGATGCTATATAGGTGACGTACTTGTAATTTGTATAGGATGATACCATGGAGTATATGTTGTCATGTATGACATGAATCTGAACACTAACCACAAAAAAAAGGAGCTGTCGATTTTTCTTCTTCAAATTTCGGTAATATCAAGATGGCAGTTAACATATATAACTAATTTAAAAAAAACCATGTTAACTAACAGAAGTTAACTTTAACTACGTTTATAAAACTAGCCAAATTTTATAAAAATTTAACCAAGTTGATTGAGTTTATACAATTAATAGAGTTTTATAAAAATTTAACAAAGTTGACCGTGTTTATAAAAATGAACTAGCAAAGTTGACTAAATTTTATCAAACTTAATTAAGTTAAACAAATTTTATAAAAAATAAATAAGTTTTTAAAAATTAACTAAGCTTTTTAAAAACTAATAAGTTAACCAAGTTTTATAAAAATTTACCAATCAATTAGGTTTTGTAAAAATTAAATAATCAAGTTGGATTAAGTTTATGAAAATTAATAAAGTTTAATTAAAATTTAACAAAATTGATCGTGTTTATAAAAATGAACTAACAAAGTTGACTAAGTTTTATAAAATTTAATTAAGTTAAATAAATTTTATAAAAAATAAACAAGGTTTTAAAATTAACTAAGCTTTTCAAAAACTAATAAGTTAACCATGTTTTATAAAAGTTAACTAATTAACTAGGTTTTGTAAAAATTAAACGTTTTTTAAAAATCAACTAAGTTTTATTAAAATTTAATCAAGTTAATTTAGTTTTATAAAAATTAGCTAACTTTTATAAAAGTTAACGTAATTTTTATAAAAATTATACAAGTTTATAAGAATAACCAAGTTAATTAATTAAGTTCATTTTAAAAATTAACAAATTTTAACAAAAGTTAACTAAGGGTTCTATACATTCAACTAAGTTTGTAAAACTTAAATGAGTTTTATAAAAATTAACCGTGATAACCAAGTCCTATAAAAAATAATTATGTTTTATAAAAATTTAAGAGTATTTTGTTTTAAGGACACATTTTTGGATAGAAAAAAAATCTAAGTGCAACGTACTTTAATAATTAGATTAAGGACAAATGCCCATTGGACTATATAAACCTAAGGTTCATTTTAATTACCCATCTTCACCAAAATAAAATTAAATTAAATACGACGTTTGAAATTACAAGAAAAATATTATCTCAAAAACATTTTAATCTATTAATATTAGCATAAAAATGTAGACGTAAATAACTCGGCAAACTAAATGAATATAGTTTTATAACTTAAAAAATAGCGTAATATACATTTAATATAGCGATATATATCATTTAAAATATAGAACTAAGCAATTTGGAAAATCATTCTTACTTAGCGTTTGAAAAATGATAGTTGCAAATTATAAAGCTATATTAATTTAACTTTCCGTGCTGTTTTTCTCTATATTCTTTTTCTCATATTCGCATAAAAGAAATGTTTCCATATTAAAATTTATTATTTGTTATATTGTATTTTTCCACATTCATAATAAAAACGTTTCCGTAATTAATGTTTATTATCTGCTAAATGTCGATGTGTGTCATTGATTTAAAATATTTGGATTTTATCCATCTAAAACTTGAAAGTTGTCATTGATGTGAATATCGAAAGTCGGTTGTCCTTTGACATGAAAAAGTTGTCATTGATGTGTGTCATTGATGTAAATTATTTGTCCTTTGACATGAAAGTGGGTTGGTTGAGTAAGCGATAAGTTTGACCATAATGTTACACCACCTACTAAGTGACGTGCAAACGTTAACATTTGAACAGTTCGATGTTAATCGCTCGTCGAATTTACCTCTACGAGTCACACAACCGAAATGATGAATTCTTTTTAGACCGAGTGATTTAATTAGTATATAATTATTATAATTTAATCAAATTATATTATTTATGAAATATTAATTATGAAATTTGAATATGATTTGAGAAACAAATAATGTATATATATATATTTATAATACTTATAAATATGTTAATCAATATGAGATATTGATAAGAAATTAAATTAGATTTGATTACCGTATTTGTCTGGCCTTAAACGAGTTATTAATCCATAGATTGGGAAGATATTTTTGGCTGCAATTATGTGATAGGGACAACAAAAAATGGAGGCAATTAGGGTTTAAAAAAGATGGACGAAATAAGAAAAGAAAAAGGAAAGATATGATCCACTTTTCTCTCTCTCAAACATTATAAAAGGCCTCTCTAACCCTAACTTAAATGATAGATTTCGAGCTGTTCCATCTTCTAAATTATGGTCGCCATTACTTTCCCGTTGCCGTCGAAACAAAGCTCAATTTATCACCAAAATTCTCATATCAAATTCAAGTTATAACAAAACTATTCGACAGTGGAAGGTCGTTGATGCCAGACTAACAATCTAACAGATTAAGGAATAATTATAGAAAGAGAATTCACTATTTCTACCTAGACTTGAGGACATCTTCAGTAGGAAATGTTTATTTACATAGATATTAAATATATTATCATGTTTTATAATCTGTTAATCATATATACTTGTAGATATTTACATATCATTATTATTGCATTAGTTGGGTGAGATTTTTATAACAATTTTTTGTCACATTGAAGATTTATTATGTGCATACATAAAACTTAATGTTTATACTCATAATTTTGTTTGCAATTTGGTATGATAAGTTGAACAAATTTTTTATTTAATTTTAGACTAGTTTATATTCATATAAATATTAATTTGTGTATTATTACTCATGTACAATACGTATTAAAGCATATATGTTTAGATCTACTGTATAAAACTGATCTAAAATTTCTCTTATACATGTTTATGTTTATTATGAATTATAAGCACTGAAAATAATTTTTTATATTATTAATTAATATATATTTATTAGCAATATTTATGGAATATTTGATTTAATAAATTTGTATAAAATAAAAATATTTTCTAAAATTCAATTTTATAATTTTTTTAATTAATTCGTGATGTTAGATGCTCATGGAATGTTTTAAAGATTTTTTCAACTTTTTTTATAAAAATTATTTTAACTTTGGCCGTACAATAATTAATTAACTAAAAATATTATTTTAACCCCAAAAATCTAGAAGTTTCTCCTAACACCTAAAATATGATCCTAGATTTTTTAGAAATTGAAATTTTGATTTTTTATTACATAATTATTTTATATTAATTAATTAAGTGTCGAACTAATCATTAAGTCTTAATATATGCATAATAAAATGTTGCAATCACATTAACTTTAAATCTATGATATTTTTAAGCTGAAAAATAAATTTTGTTTTGTTTTTATATATATATTTATATTTATATTTATGTGTATATATATTTTATTGAACTTAATTTACCTTTAATTATTATATTGATTAGCTATGCATACACACACACATAAAAGTAAATAAATTATTTATTTAATTTATATTAAAAGCATATTTCAATTCATATTAACAATATAAATCAAATAAATAGTTTATTTTAATTCATATTACAAATATTATTCTAATTCATATAAATATTATATATATATGTATATATTAATTGTTATACATAAATATATTTTTCTATAACACTTTTATAATGGAACATTTATATATATATTTACTTTTATATGTATACATACACGTACACACACACAGACATAGACACAGACACACACATAATTATTTGGAATTTATAACTATATGCATATGCACATATTTGACAATATACAATACATTTATAATGAGCTAACGTGCCCGTTGCGATGTAAATTTTTTGAATTTGTAAGTTGATAACTTATAAATTTTTTGAATTTGTAAGTGAAACAAAGCTTTTAAATTGTTGCATGTGAATGTTAGAGAATTGAACCATATAATTGAACTTAACTTAAGTATAAAATGAATTATGGAAAGAAATTTAGCCTAAGTTAGATTAAATAATATAATTGTTGGAAATGAACTAATTGAATAAATTAGTGAATTGAATTTGATTTGGAATATTGTTGAAATTTAAACTAATGGATCGAGTCAAATGGAATTGAAATTGGATTTGAGTTAAAATGAATATAGACTTTAGTTGTATAAAATGTTTTAAAATGAAATTAAGTAAAAAAAATCTATAGAATGATGTTTAAGCGATAATATTATTATGGAATATACTATGTAAAGAAGTGAATATACTAAGTAAATAAGGGATGTGAATAATGGATTGAGAATTATTGATTGTAAATGAAATGAAGGTAAATAAAAGGATTTGGGATAGCTAGAATCAATGAAAATAAATACGTAAGTTGTACGTATATTATATTATTCGCATGACGGTTTGATTCAGATTCAAGCACAAAATTTCATGATAATTTATATCGATCCGAGTTGGACTTTTTCACTCGATTCTCGATGCCGAACATTGGATATGGATTTTTGGTTGATTCTGGGATTCTTTATCATAGTATATGGCTATGCAAGGATATTAAAGGTTTCTAATCAAGGAACCAGATCTGAGTCCGCACTAGAGGGTCCTGTGAACGATACTAGTTTGGAGGTGAAATTGTGTGATCGAGCGAGCGATCAGATTTGGTATTGCGTACGGATGGTATATGTATATCATACATGCTTAAGTAAAGCAAATGTTGGAAATTGAAAATGCAGAATAATATAATTGAGAACTATATGATTAGACATCATTGAGAAATAAGATGCAAGTATATAAAAGCAAGGGCTAACTTGATGCCTTGGTTTCTTAAGTAAAAATTGGGTTGCCCAACAAAAAGGTACATGTTTAGATCATTGTAGATTTGATGGTTTTATGATTGAGCCACTTGGCTTTTGTTTTTTTGTTGGTTTGGGCACGTAATGGCGATTTGTAGTTGTTCCGATCTAGCCGTGCAAAAGAGACACTGGCGGAATTTTTCGAAAATTTAAAGAGTTAGAAATTTTGAAGAATTTTTTTTATATTACAAAATAATTGATTTTTGAGTTATAATCCGAAATGATTGAATGGACAATATTATTTGGAATCTATGAATGAATCTGGAAGCTTAGTATAGGTAATAATAAGGTTTCAACAAATTTGTTTTTGGGAAGCAAAAGGCTTAAATGGATTTGGGAAGTTACTTCAACTGATTTGTTCTAGAAAAGAAATGGGTTTGGGTATTTTTTCCCAATCTTAGCAATTTCGAGGACAAAATTCTTTTAAGTGGAAAATAATATACCGATCCAGAATTTTGGTTATTTGGAATTGGAATATTTAATTGATTTTAAATATTCAAAAGTTAATTTTTTAGATTTAATAACGTGAATTTCAAATATAACGATTTATTGGGTAATTTAATTGTTGAATTTAATAATTGGAAATCGTTTAAATAATTTAAATCTTGGATTTTATTTGGATAAAAATTATTTAAAGGCTTATTAGATTTCTATTAATAAGAATGAAGATAATAAAAAATTTAAATTGAATCTAAAAGTGATTTGCTCGATTTTGAAAGTAACTCGTTTTAATTAACATATAAAAATAGCCTTCTGGAGCATAGTCTCGTATTTCGACGAAACTAGTGTAGTTAGGTCCGTAATGATGAATTATATTACTCCGTTAAATTTCGTAGCGATTAGATGCACCATTGATAGTACGGGATAGAAACGCGTTGAAATTAATATCGAAAATTTAATATAATAATTAGGTCCAAAAAGCTATCTTCTCCATACGATCGAATTAGGGCATGAAACTTGTTCCATTGCATTCAAATAGGGGTATAACATTAGGAATGCCAAGCGGCATACCTCGATTGGGAACCGAAATTTATAGCTAGATATTTTGGATATTTAAATAATTTATTTTTATTCGGATTTGACCATGGCCACTTTCTTCCACATCAACCACCCTACAAGCCACCTTACGTTCCTACCTCTACGTCATCTTCCATCGTTCTCTCTCGCATTTAAACAACGAGCGGAGAATAAAGAAACGGAAAGCTTCAAAAAAATATAATTCAAATTTTACCCAACGAAAAATTCTCAAACGAATTTTAAAAATCATAGTTTGGCAAGAGCTTCGATCAGAGATGCTTTTTGAGAGGTGCGGTGCTTGTTCTTGGAATTCGAAAGTAAGTCAAAGTGGTAGTAAATGGCTAAGGTTGGGACTTGTGGCCAATAAAGGAAAAATTAGGGGAAACGAAGGTCGTATTTGTATTTGAGAAGGCGAGTAGCACTTGCGGCTGATTTTTGGTGGTGTGCGTCGCCTTGGTGGTGCTCGTCAGCGTGATCGGTTTTGATCTTCATTGCCTATAACTTCGTGTCAGTGGAAATATATGCACGACAATGGATACTCGGCTACGCATGTACAGGCAGAATTTCGATTTGGGGAAGAAGAACGTGATTGGTATGATGGTAATTAAAGATAAGTATGTAAATAGTTTATATTATTAATAATTTAAATGTCGATAACTTACAAAATTTATAACTCCTCCATACGAGGTCCGATTGAAATGAAACTTTTTACATTGCGCTCGTATCGATGTGAAATTCGCAATGAAATAGGATTGGTCAGATTTGGAGACTTTGAAAGTTTGGGCCAAATTCGGACGTCGTTCGGTTTTAGTTCCAAACCAAAACGCTTCGGCGACAAAAGAGGATAAATGTGAGCAAATCTCACTCATTTAGGATAATTGGTTTTATTTTAAATAGTTAAAAATTATTTATTGGTTGATTGGACGAGTTGGTAAATTATTATTATCAGTTGGATGTTATATTATATTATATGTATATATATTAGTATATATATTAGTAGTTGAGTATATTTCCACCGATTGAGGCGGATGACACACAATGCGCCCGCATAATAGCGGATGATCCTTTTTATTGCCATATCCCATCTCGAAGCGAGATTTAATATTTTATGTCATATAACATCTATGCTTGTAGGGAAACAAGTTGGAGAAATCCAACCGGATTCTTCAAAAATATTGATTTTAATTTCATATATAATGATATATGATATGTGTGAATATTCTGTTATAGATTATAATTTGATTTATTGGATGCTATAGTAGCATTGGCCTTAATTTTGGTATTATAGATACCATAAATAATATTTTTGAATTTAAAAGGGATTCAAAGGCGATTTTGGAAATGAAAATATTTATATTGAATTTTGGATTATTTAAAAAAGAATTGATCTGGATAAAATAAATAAATTTGATTTTAGATATTTATTTAGCTATTTCGTAAAATGGCTTCAAATAGAGAATTTAATTTGAGTATTTTTAAGCAGTGGATTTTTAATTGGGTTTTCTAGGAATACGAAATAGAAGTTCAAGATTTGAATGGTTTTGGAATATAGTTCGGATTTATTAAGAAATAGGTTTTTAAATGGGATTTTGAATAGGAACCGATTTATAAATGGAGTTGTTTAATATGAATATGTTATTAACAGAGAAATGAAAGTTGAGTTTATAAACTTATAAACGATGTTTATAAATAAGTGGAATGATTATCATTTGATAAATTGGAAATACAAATTCACAGTGTGAAATTAAAATAAGATATCGAAATCGGTTTAGAAAGAAATAGTAAATTCTATTTTGGAATTTGGGAATAATAATGAAATTGGAAATGTAAATCGATTGGTGATAAATCGAGAGAGATTCATAAGTATAAAAATGGGTATGTTGAATTTTAAAAATGGTTTTTCCATAAGAACTTAAGCTTTGTTTTTTGAGAAGGATCTTTATTTATTAAACTATGTCGTTTTAAAAACTATTAATTGGACCAAAATATTTTAGAAAGCTAGTTATTTAAATATTTTAATTTGTTGAAATGAATTCTAAGTTTTATAAACAAGTCTAGTAATCGATTAGAAAATTTATAAATGAATTGGAATTAGTTATTGATGGTTATTTTAAAAGTGCTTTGATGCTTTAAATAATTATTTAACCATGTTTTTGAATTTATTATATATATATATATAGTTTAAAAGTAAGTGATTGCAATTTATTTATAAATGCTCTCGAGATTTATGGACCGAGTTTTCTTTTAATGGATATGATTTTATAAGAGAAAATCTTATCATAGAATTCGAGAACTTAAGAAAATTTGAGAAAAAGGAAATTTCCAAATTGTTTAGATACGGGAACTTTGAAAATGAATCTGAATTCCATAAAGGAGTTATAAATTGTTAGTTGGATTATAAGTATGTATAATCAATAATTCTTGGAAATTATAAGGGAATTAATAAAAAATTCTGGAGATTTATGAGATAAGTACAGAATACTTCCTAAGCATGAATATTAGAAATGATTTTGGAAAAAAGACTTATAATATTTTCCTAAGTATTGGAATTAAAGGTTTTGGAGATATTTTAGCAATAAAATGATTTATACAGAAATATTTTTCTAAGTAATTTATTATAAGTTGGATTTGGAAATATTGTTAAGTGTTGATATGGGTTGAAATATCTTGTTATGGTTTTAAGTATTTGAAATCTTTTTCAAATATTGAAATATTGAAAGAGAATTGAAGATATATCTTTGTAAAGATATTTTGAAATATGTTTTGAAAGATCTATAATATGGTCTAGTGACTGCTTATGTATGTGTAACTTGATAGTTAAATAACCGACTATCAAATATAATCAAATTCATTGATCGTTTCGAAGAGACGGAGATCAGCTTTGATTGTTCGAAAATCACTTCGATCCGATTTGAGCGTTGCAAATTATGATATCGTGAAGATAATGTAGACGGTGATTTCGAAAATTTGGTTTGTTCAGATACAGAACAACTTGTATGGATGAATACTATCAGCACATTGTCATTGGAGGACAATAAGCATTCTAAGTGTAAATTTCATGAATGGTAATCGTAGCCTCAATACGCATCAATCGGGAATGGCTGAAAATCAGGTGAGATGCAATAAGGCTAAGTGGGTCGCACCCATTAGGGTATGTTGTCACCTTTCTAGATACCTTACATCTGCATATTTATGGATTGGTTGTGTATGAGATCTCAAAAGGATTACAAAGCGACTGGGTGATGACATATTCGGTACTATCCAGTTAGGGGTAGTCCGTCTTGTGCTGGCAGAGATCAATAAGTTCAATCTCGGTATATTTTCTAGACGTGTACCGTAGTATGTGGTACCCTAATGCCTAGTCATTGTATGAAATCTATTCTCCAATAAGCGACGTACGATTTTGATTGTGCCCAACTATGTGAAATGTGGGATGTAAGCATTTCAGCTATTTTAATAAGCACTTATACTTAGACACTATTATAATATCACAGGATCTGTATATAAAAGTGGTTTGGTTATCGTAAGGTAAAAACCCGTCGTGCTTATATGTGACGTAGTCTTACGAGATACCATTGATTTTCAAAGATTATCTGATAATTTTAAATCCAGTTGGATGTGTTTTCTCACGTTGGTTTTCCAGACTGACTCAGATGTTATTTTATTATAATGCTCGAGTCAGACCGAGTATATTACAGATTAGTTTGGATGCTTGGAGCTTCAAAAGATATGTTGGAGGCCCATAGACGTATTCACGCAGATGGTTATATTTTCTGCTGTATGTTGTGAAAATAGCAGCGCTTTGCGGAAGTTTTTATCAACGGATTTTTGTCACCCAAATCACAAAGAGATAACTTGGATTGAAAACAAGACGGAATTGAAATTAAAAAGCAATAAGACAAGATATTCCATGCAACCACCCACTTTATTAATTCACCAAAGTTTGTTTACAATTAATAGAACAAAAAAATTTAAACAAAATACCACTAAATCAATAACCAAATTGAAAAAGAGAGCAAATAACTATATGGCTAAAATTGTTGGAGAGGAATAATAAGGATGGAGAAGAGAGAATTTACCAAATAGATTTTCCACCACACTTTCACCCTCTCTTCTAGTCTCTATTTATATAATCAATTACTTAATGACCAAGGTAACATTAGATGGCAAAATAATAATTTGATTAGCCAATTAGAGAGAGAAATAAACATACTCAAATATGCCTATTAATTAGAAGAAATGAATTCTTCTCTTTCTTTCTTTTGCATATTTATTTTCCTCAATTTGTGATTTTGTATCACCAAAATTTAACACTGTATTCATTGGTGTGTTATCATCAATTGTGAGGACGACCTGTTATAACTGTTCAGGCCGAAATATGTTAGTACACTCTGATTGATGTTTGTATATATACATATTACAGTTTTTCTTTTGTGTAAAGATTTGTGATATATTATAGATTATTCATTGCGCTATGAGATTTATATTGTTTTGTTTTCTTTTTATCTTTTTTTCTCCATAACAATCGGGTTTTCCAGCATTCAATTGTTCGCCGTGTGATATAGTGGACGTATTAGTGTCGATTTTCGAGGGTCGAAAATCCTGGTTTTTTAGAGATCGGAAGAGTGACTTATATCTTATAAAGTAAAGAAAATGCAAACCTAAACAACTGAACAAACAAATAATAAACATCAACAAAGTATCCAATACCGTTCAAAATAGAAGAACAAGAGGTGAAGTAAGTTAGTTTAACATGCTGATTTCACTGCATATCTTGTTTTTTTATTTTACAATGCATACATGCATTTGCACTTGGAAACCAGAGAATTCATCGAGCGTTCTTATCCGGGTTTTCTCTCCTCTTCGGGTGGAGGTGAGCATTCTTGATCTATCTTTCCTATTTTGAATCTTTGTTGTGACGAATTATTTACGTTATTGACTGCTTCTCGTATGAAAATTGCGGGGACGCAATTTTTATAAGGGGAGTCTGTAACGACTGTGATTTTTGAATTACCGTCGGAGTAAATATTTCAAATAGAAAATTTTAAAATTAAAATTTGAGAAAAATTTTGGCAATGTAAAAGTGTGGCAAGGTCAGGGACAAAGTCTTTTGAAAGATAACAAAGTTGTGTTATAAACTTTGTTGCTCACGTACAAACAAGTACGGCCCATTTCAAAACAAAGTGGTGCATATTATAACATTGCTTTGCTTTGCTATCTAAGTGAACAATCACATTTGCATTGCTGACGCATCAAAATTTATAAACAAAAAGTAAACCATATGTGAACATTTTACATTATTGGCTTCTTCCTCTTTTGCTTTGCTGTCACATTTTATGAACCAAAGTTTGAACACATTTTTGTGTCAAGTGTGAAAACAAATAGGAAATACTGTCACCACAAGTTTGTAAAAAACCAAGTATGTAAACACATTTGCATTTCATAAAGCAAGTGTGAACATTTGCTTCTCTCTGCCGCCATCAAGTGTTGCGACCGAGTACATTTCAAAAGCACGTTGCATTTAATGCAAGAATAGGCTAGCACGTTTTCAAAGTAAATGCATTGTACAAACTATATTGCCAGCACATTGTTGCTTTCACTTGTTCACAAATTGGAGAAAAGAAAAGTAAAATACCTCTGCAACACTTTTACTTATTCTCAAAAGCTTGGTGAAGCATTAATGACAGATCTATAAATAACTCCAGGTGGTTCCAGTAGCAATCGAATTGTGAAGAAAATTTTATAGTGAGTTTTAAAACTCACGTTTTTAATATAGATCAGATATTACATTGTACATGTCTGCATAAATTTCTATTAACATACATTATTACTTTAATTATCACCTACCTGCATATACACGTTCCTTTAGTTAGGCTTGTTTCTGGTTTTCTTGAGTGTGAATTTGTCAGTATCAGTTTATATATGCATGCAAGGGTCAGGTAGATTCATTTTTAAGCCGCATACGTGAGTTCCTAACCCATATAGTGGGTGTGCATGCATCACCTCGCTAATCTCCTATGTGTGTTTAATTGTTTTTTTTATTGAATATGTTGTTGTTATTGCGCGTATAAGGTTGCCCAGAACCTTGTTTTACACGCATGCCTATAAGTTTGCCCAGAACCTTGTTTTATAGCATGTGTATAAGTCAAAAGTTAGTCTCGCCTATTGGTTAACGCATGAAAAATCCCTGTTAAACATTTTTTTCATGCATTTGGAGTTGCGTGGTCACCTGGTTGCATAATTCATTTTGTACAAAGAATTTGTGCGGGCTAATTTTTTTTTGAAAAATTTGGTGCGTGTAGGCAAGATATGTATAAAGTCTAGCTACCTTTATTACATGGGTTACATGAAAAATTATGTGGAGCCCAGGTCAATTTTTTTTTCCCATTTTATTCTTGCGTGTCATAATAATGTGTGTATGTGTTTTATTGCATACATACTGTTTTATATTGTGTGCATTAGAACCGTTTCATTCGGTTGCATGATGTGGAATAAAATGGTGTGTAATTGTACACATTAATCTAGACTTATATGTAATTTCTTCTATGGTGAATAGTGTATTTACTATATGACAGTTTGCATTCCAGTTAAAATGCTTTGTAATCCATTGGAATAGCCATCTCAGGCTTGTGCGCATGTATATAGTTTGCACAGGTTACTGGCTGCGTACATATATGTGGGAGTACACTAGTTCATGTATTTCAAAGGAATATTGTCTTCAGTGTGTGTTCATACATACAAAGACTTTTCATTTTTAAGCTTTTGAACATGCACGGATAGTTCACTTAATCTTTTCCTCAGTTGAATTCACTTTGGAGTATGCGTATATTTAGTGATTTTGAAAAGTGTTAAATATGTGGCCAGATTAGTTATAAATTTTGTTCAAAGGTTTATAACTGCATTCAACAAAAATGAGTAACGACTACTTAAAGTTGCATTGCTTTAGTGCATATATTTCATGATAACATCATTTGAGATGTCATTGCCAAGCTATCAAATATTTTAATTAAACTATAGCAATAGTGCAGTCTGACGTAAAATTTGCGTTGAACCGGTATTACGTTTTAAAACGTAATGTTTTACCGTTATTTTTATAACGAAATTTTTACATCGGTGCTATATTTTTGATGCGTGTTGTTTGGATGACATTTTTGACGAATAAAAATTACTGTTGTTTTGACTTTAATAACCGTCAATTTTAAAGTGAATTTTTAAGCGGTTACCCCGCAACGCTGTTTTGGTATCCGTTTTTACGGTGTTTTGTGAAGCGCAATTTCCTCGTCGAAATTGCTATAGTTGTTGCTGTTTTAATCACGTGTTTTAAAAATCGTTTTAAAATAAAATTGTTTTAATTTTTTTTACAGTTTACGCTTTCAAAAGAATGAGGAATCGATTTAAACGTTTCAACAAAATTAAGGACTATGAACTTTTACTTTTGCTGATTCGGTTAATTCTGAACTTGTCCGATTGAGAACGTAAAATGTTATTTATATAAAATACACAATTTTTCACTTTCAAGGAAACGATGAAGAGATTTAAACGATTTAGCAAAAGTATGGAGTATGGAACCACACTTTTACTATTTCGGTTAATTCCGGACTCGTTAATTGAAATATTCGTTGCTGTTTGATGATTTTGTTGGCCTTTCGAGCCACTATGCTAGACCTCGGGTCATATGATGGACCTTCGGGTCAAATACCAGCACTAGACCTTCGGGTCATATGTTGGACCTTTGGGTCATTCGTTGGATGCCAAAATTATGATGACAATACTCGATAGGCTTCGTCCATATGTTGATGCACGTGCAGCGTAGCTTAGACTCGCCATATGATGGGATCGATCCACTTTTATGTTGATTTTTCTAGTAATCCATTTTTGATTTATAGATTTTGTGAATTGCTGTTTTGAATTCAATTGTGAATTTGAAAGTTAATTTTGATGGAGTTTGATGTGATTTCTTCATTTAAACTATGTTGATTTCTTATGTTGAATTGTCTCATTCGAGATTATTATTATTTTGCTTGATGTTATTTATGATGTATTCACTTCTAAGAATAAAGTAGACTTATCCGTTTATTATTTTCTTTTAAATAATACTCGAGTCAGACCGAGTTATTTCAGGATAGTCGCTATCTCTGATTCAGTTGCAGCTTCAGCTTATGGGATTTCACATCATCTTTTGTCTAGACTTCGAGGAGTACTTTTGGTTCATTGACTCTCATCTTATTTATGTATTGATGGATATGTATATGTACATTGGGTTCATGTGAACTATCGATTGTTGTAGTATGTATCCAGACTTGTCTTCCGTTATATATCTGATATTTCTGTTCTGATGTGATTATATCTATTAGTGTTGTTGTTATTATGAGTTGTTCTGAATTTTTCTTAAGCCACTATAGTTTCGTTTTAGATTTGGATTGAAGATATATTTTTGGAAGTAATTTACAGAACTCCTATCGATGTAATCAATAATCGTCTAAGGCATAACTTACGGATGGTCGCTTCTAACAAGCCTTATTCTTCGCAATAGTAGACGTTATTCGTTATAATAACCTTTGTTATTGTGAGCATAGAGGTGGGGCGTCACAATTTCATCCCTAAGCGTTGGATAAAAAAACCCTAGTTTTTTGGTACTGAATATTCCATATATATGTGTTCAATACACATAAGTATCTCAATTTATAAATTTTATTGATAAGCATATTCAAAGATACTAAACTGATTTTTACGTCAGTGAATAGGTAAAGCATACCTATGTGCAATCTTGTGTTTATATGTGAACTTAAATTAGTGTGTGGTATAGCTATTAATAATTTTTATTAAGAAAACATATAGTACATAGTTACGAGTATAATCACCTAACATGCAACGTCATCGGTTTCTACAAGTTTGACATTGATAAATTTACAACTCGACAGTCACATAACTTAGAAACTAAATAACAGTTTCCCTCGTTGCAACATGATATGTTTCCCAGATTAAAATTTTGGCATTTTACAACATGGCAATTTTTTTGATACTTTACAACATGATAGGTTTCTACAAGTCTGGCATTGATAAGTACATTTTTAGAAAAGAGGAAATCATTTTCAGTGAAGTGGAGATCAATGTCTTTATGCGTTGGCCTTATTGCAATGTTACACGAAATTATTAAACTCATTATGATCGATTGAGAACCTATCTTTTCTATTATTATGTATACCTTGTTCTAGTGATCAAAACCACATAAAAATGGTTACGGGATAAGGTTACAGAAACTGACATTGAAACCACACAGAAAACCTACATTGAAACCACATAGAAAATCAACATTTGCAACAGAAATAAATTTTATAAACAAAATTAATACTTACCGGAATTTGATTCTCTAATGACATATGCGATTGGCCAACCTATGGTAGTACCAAATGCATATTTCATGCAGGTCAGCTCCGATGTAGATCTCCATAGTGATGCATGTGGAACTATCACAAAGTCTACTTAAACTTTTACTGCACCATTTCCCAATGGACGACAATGGAACTATCACAAAGTCTACTTAAACTTTTACTGCACCAGTTCACAATGGACGACAATGGACCATTTTAGGCGACGGTTCCTTCAGCCATTGCTTGTCTCATTTCACCAACATCAATCAACTTGCATTAATTCTTTGATATCAAATTTGCACTCTGCTAGTGTACAAAAGAGATATTATCATGCAAGATCATACTAATAGAAATAACTTTTACACTTTAAAAATTTGGCTCTATTGGAACTGGAAAAAAGAGGAGAGAAATCATTGTAGAAAATAATGAAATATGGATCTTGGTTACTAACAGATTTCACATCTTGCAAATTTATGGTGTGTAGCTTGCATGGCAACTAAGTTCAAATATATCAAAAATGCATCTGTACATGTGTCCAAGTGTTTGTGTATAAGTAAATGTTCACCATCGATCTGGCTGGACATTAACAAATGTGCTAAACAGTACGCTTTAAACTGTTACCCGAGGAGCTGATCCAACCTTGCAAGGTGAAGTTGCAATCCTTGCTTTTTCACCTTTAACTTTTGATTTCGTCAGCTATTTTCCTACCAACAGCCTCTCTAACGCATGACATATTAGCTGTGGGTCGCCATAAGTATGCATATCCTTTTTTTCATCGTCCACCAAAACCACAACAATGGACGGACTAAGCGGAATATCATTCACTATATGTTTTGGATCACTGGAGTAGAATCTTCCTTCAACTCTTTGCTCTCAATCCAGTCATAAATCTTACATTTGTCACTTGTGCTGCTAGAATTACTCTAACAAAGGAAAAAATATTTATTTTGGAAAAGTATATATGCAACAGGAAAAAAGTTAAATATGCATGTTTTTTCTTTTTCCTAAAAGAAACAATAATGTTTTAAACACCATATTTTTTTTATGACTATTGTTACTTCAAATCAAGATAATGGTTACAAAATTAAAGATTTTTCTACTTTTACCGCTGCAATAATTTACCTTTTTTTCTAAAATATACATAGAAAAAAAAATAGAGCATGAAAGTTTAGAAGGGAATTTGTTTAGATAAATATTCGATATTTTATCTTTTCTATATTACTCGCATTGCACCTTTTATTAGTAATTTAATCACTCGTATTACATTGTAATTACTAGAATTATACAACTTACCCAATTGCATTCCTCTAATGTCCCTCGTAGCACAAGGGCCATATGACTAGCTGACCATGCTACTAATTTATCCCTGGCTTTTCTTTATAGTGAAAAATTAGGTGTCGGCCTCCATAAATATGCATATGTTTTCTCCACGTGTTCTATAACAACTTTCGCAACATTTGGTCCAATACAAATGTCATTGAAAATCTCATTTGGATCGGTGAACATCACTTCTTTTGGCAACAACTTTGTCAATTCCATCCCGATTTGATAAATAACATATATTGTCATTGCTCTACAATTATTTAACCAAAAATAATGTTAATTACTAGATTAAAAACTAGAGTACATATGATGTTGCATCAATATTTTTACCATTGAGCGTTGTGAAGTGGAAGTAAAAGATATGAAAAATGACTAGTACTTAGAAAAATTTTCATGAAAATTTTAGGTAAGGTAAGCAAAAATTAACCTGAGCGTTTCCCCTAGCGCTTATTTTAGCACTTAGTTTACAAAGGTTGGCAATATTTGCAACTAAAAGTAAGTCCTCTTGTCGTGTAAGATCCATTTATGGACTTAAACAAGCTTCAAGGAGTTGGAATAAGTGTTTTGATAAAGTAACCAAACAGTTTGGTTTTTATCATAACACAGAGGATGCGTGCGTGTGTCGAAAAGAACAAGGAAGTGCTAGTGCAATTAGTATTATACATCGATGATTCGTTATTGATTGGCAATGAAATTGCATTGTTGCAATTAGTGAAACTTGACTTTCCAAGAACTTCTCCATGTAGGATTTGGGTGAAACATCCTATATATCAGGTATAAATATTTATAGAGATAGCTCTAAGAGCCTCATTCCCAATCCCTGTACATAAATAACATACGGAAAAAGTTCAGTATGGAGAATTCTAAGCGCATAAATGTTCCAACGAAATCTGAAGTTATCCTTTCTAAAAAGGACTCTCCTCCAAATTGATAAGGAGAAAGAGCGTAGGAAGAAGATAACTGATGCATCGACAATTGGTTCCATAATGTACACTATATTATGTACTAGACCAAATAGGGCCTATGCATTAGGAACCATAAGTCAATACCAATATAATCTTAGAGAAAACATTGGAATGTTGTAAAATGTACACTTAAGTTTTGAGGAATTATCAAAGACTTATTTCTTATATATGAGAATGGAGACCTCCTTATGAAGGGGTAAACAGACTGCAACTTTCAAGGTGATATCGACCATAGTAAGTCAGTGTTAGGTTAGGTCTTTATGTTAAATGGTGGAGCCGTTAGTTGGAAAGTTCAAAACAAGAAACAGAGGTTGATTCCACGATGGAGGTCAAGTACATCGCCTTTAGCGAAGCAGTCCGGATGTGCAAATTTATGAGTAAGAAAGGGGTGACTCCAAACATGGAGAAGCTAGTGACATTGTTTTATGACAACGATGCGACGATGCAGGTCGCAAATGAGCCTATAACACACAAGAAATTGAGAAATATATTCTTTGAAAATTCCATCAAGAAAGAAGTCGTGATTCAAAGAGTAGATACGAAGGAAAATGTAGCAGATCCGTTCATGAAGAAACTAGCTTGGTCAGTTCTTAACAAACTGATCAAGGGATGTGATTGATATTCTATGGTTGGCCCTAAGTGAAAGTGGAAGATTGATAGAGTAAGGGGTATGCCTTAGGGGTAGTTTTGTAATTTACTATAAATCATTAACTCTATAATATAATATAAGTAATCTACTTCTTTAGATGATCATTACACCGCAATAAAATCTCTTTTTAAATAAAAGGGGTTTTACTTTCTATTATGTACCTATTATATTAGTTATTGATTTAAGTATATTTAATAGAAAATCCATAAATGATATGTTTTGTGATTGCGTTTACGATGTCTTGTAATCAAAGAAATTTATCTTAATGAAAAAAATCGTTATAAATATTCCTAGTAATGATATATCGAGATTGGATATCGATACATCCATTGAGACTAAAGTACGTAATGCTCTTCAAATATTAGACAGTGTATTACTCATGACTACTGAAGTACCAAGAGGTTACATACTAATAATTATTGGATAATTGTGGAATGAATCAATCAATAGTAGTTAATATAACCGAAGTCAAAAAGAGAATATCAAAGTAACGATATGACATATTCTCTTGACTTGAGAATACTATTGAACTTTAATATGAACACTTCACTTTGATTATAGTTAAATTATGGCACGACATCTATGGACCGAGTTAAAGCAAATGAAGTGAAATATTATTTAAGAGAGAATCAGTCTTCTCGGTTATACGAGATCAATATCACGGTCATTGTACTTGACTTAAAGTCAAAGTCTCTAGCTGGAGTAGTTCGGTTAATAATAATTATTATTATTAACCTAAGGACTTTATGTTTGGATTATACAAGTTGATTGTGGACGATATTGGAATTTTGACCAAGACCAAATTCAATAAGTCATAATGTGATATAGTTTTGACGAAGATAATTGGTGTAAATAATCGTCACCACAAGGGAGCGCTTAAAATAGTAAAATTGAATTTTACAAAAAAATTATAAGTTATAAATTCAGCTAATCTGTCATACCACTAGCTAAGGTGATGTATGAATGTTAATATTTGAATTGTTTGATATTAATTGCTGATTGAATTTACATCTAAGAGTCACTTAACCGCAATTTTGAATACTCTGAAATACCACATGGTTTAAATAAATTATAGTCGTTATAAATTAATTAATATGTATGAAATATCAATTATAATTTTTTTTATTTACTTGAATTGGTATTTAATAATGTGTGTATATAATTGTTATATATATACATATCAATATATAATATCGATAAACATTTAAATTAGATTTAAAATGTATTAATATTGACTAAACTTTGAAATGTATTTGGGCCCATAAGCCGATAGGTATGGTCGGCCATGACAAGTAGGGGATGGGGTGTGATATTTATCTGAAATTTGGAAACTCACCATCACCATATTTACTTTTTTTTAAACCTTTTGCTTCCCTTCCTCCATTGTTTGGCATAAGGACTTGACCTCCTCCATCTCTAATGTTTGGCTACAAGGACTTGACCTCCCCTATCTCCATTTCCAAAATAAAAATAAATCAAATCAAATACAATACAAAGGTGTGGTAATCTCTTCAGTCAGCTGCATTTTTGGAAGAGAATGAATTCGATTCGAGGAGTTTTTTGATTCAACATTCAAGGTGATACATCAAGGTCATAATGTAGGTAATATCTAATTAATACTCTCATGTATACTTGTTCATTTGTGTCATTAAATATGTATAAATTAAAAATACGCTTTAACATGAATTTACATATTTATTTGCTGTCTTATTTGTTTATGTGTGTGTATGTCTATATATATATTCACATAAAAAATTATACATATATACATGTTTTATTTTCATATTTTTAGTAAATTTAAATTTATTTTAAGACAAAATTTTAAATTAAAATTGTATTTTATAATTTGTATAGGTATATATAAGTTTATCTAAAATCCTTATATACATATTTGCGCATATATGTTTATATATATATGTATTAAAACCCAAAGTTAAAATATCAATTATATTTATTTTAAACCTTTTTAAACTATAATTCATTAATAAATATTTTTATACATACATACATTTTGTTTGAACCAAAAATGGCTCAAACACCCAAAAGAGAAAGAGAGTAGAGATTAAACGAAGAAAGTAAATGAAAAATAGAAGAAATCCAACTGAAAACAAGCACACACAAATTTATAGCGGTTCAAAAATCTTAGCCTATGTTCACTTGAATGGTTTTATTGCTTTTGCACTAAATTTTGTGATTACAGTAGGAGGGATCAGTAGGGATCTCAGAGTACAATTGAGCTTGTGTGCAGCTACAACGTAAAGATCCTTAGAATGAAGCATTGTCCATATATTTATAGGAGTAAACAACTAAATATCTCACTGATATTTTGCCTACAGATCCTTACGATGAAGACGAAGTCCTATAAAAATCTCGGCCCCGGATCCCCTAGGGTTGGGGATTGGTACCGGTACCTCAAGGGGGGATTAGTACCGATCCCTATGTATGCATCATAAGAGCTTGCGACTTCTTGCGTTGGCTCATATTGATGTCAGTTTCATGTTTTCGAGGTTTTTTTGCATAGTCGCCTTGGTGGTTTTTGGTCAAAGTGATGGATCTATAGAAGGTTGAATTGGTTTTTTATGCCGCATTTGAAGATTGTCAATATGATGCATAGGATCTTCAGGCAACACTTGAATCAGCCTCCATGTAGACAACAGAGAAAGGGATACTTCGACTGTACCCTTAGGGATTTATATCGATCCCTTATATAGGATGAAGCACCAATCTATACTCAGTGTATTCCTGGGTGCTGCTGACTCTAATGCTCATGAAGATCGACAGAGAATTGCATTGATCCAACAAAACGACTTTGAAAAAAGGCGCTTAGCATCAAGTTACGAATGTAGGCAGAAGATGGGGTCCGCCTAAGGTGGAATTAGGAGCCAGTACAGATCCCTAGAGTGGGACCAATACCAATCTCGAACTTGGGTCCCCTTAGTGTTTTAGTTTGGGTTGAATTTTCTTGGAGTCTGACCCGAAGAGAGTTTGCTTCGAGTCGGCTCCTCCAAAAACTTGAACTTTCGAATTTTCAAAATTTTTCACTAATTTTTTAGTGTTTCTTTTTTCTTGCCTTATTATGATATTCCCAGTGCCCTAGGGTTATTTATCAGTCACTCACTTGTCTGATTCGAATACTACCTAGTCAAAATGCCGGATAACACTTACCCCCAGAGTACATCTTGTTGCAAACATGATGTGATTTGAATCAAGAAAAGTTAGAATTGCTACACTGGATTTCACTCAGTACCTCGAACTGTCGTTGTCCTTTTGTCGAGTGGCTTTCATGAAGTGTCGTATCTCTAACTGTACGTTGCGATACTTGATTGATACACGACATTGTAAAATCAGGATCTATTTGCTCAAAAATTGTCTATGCTCGGTTCCATTGAGCTAGCTGATTGAGTTAGTAGGCCTTGATTATCTGAATTTGTTTCTTTTCTGAATTTTTCAGATAAGAATTCAATTCTCATCGATTTAGGAAATTGCATGTCAAGTATGCATATGTGCTCGTATGTCCATGCATATACTTTTGCCCTTGGCTCCCCAGCATGTTCATATGCCTATAGGTAGTTACCAAGTTCCATGGAATTCTAATCCATAGTTGTTTTGTTTGTTTTTTTCCTAAGACATCCTTTCGGTCATAGCCTTAAGTCATATTGAACACTAGGCATGGATTATAGTGTTAAGTCGTCGTATCCAGCTTTCAGGTGATTATACTCCCATCCCCAGTCTTGGGTTAATGAGGTTAGCACACAGACGGTCGAGTCTCGTCCTTATGAAGTTATATTTTTCCTGTCGAGTCTGAGGTCTACGTTAGGGAATGGGTGGTCAGGTTACACCTATCAAGGATCAATCAGTCGAGTTACGTGCGCTTTCTGATTTGTTCTCTATCCCGTTGAGTCAAGGAAAAGAGCTAGGGGCTAGATGGTCGGGTCACATCCGCTCTAAGTTCGATGATGGATGGTCAAATCACGTCCTTTTGGGTTTAAACTCCCCCTATTGGGTCAAGGGAAGGAGTTAGGAGATGGGTGGCCAGTCACATCCGCCCGTTTATTGTTTAAGCTCCCTTTGTCAGATCAAGTGAGAGAGCTAAGTTGATGGATGGTCAATCACATCCATTTTGGTTTGAACTCCCCCTATCGGGTCAAGGGATAGAGTTAAGTTGATGGATGGTCAATTGCATCTATTTTGGTCTGAACTCCCCATGTTGGGTCAAGGGATAGAGTTCATTTGATAGATGGTCAGTCACGTCCATTTTGGTTTGAACTCTCCTTGTCAGATCAAGGGAAAGAGTTAGGAGACGGATGACCAGACAATTCCGCTCGTTTATTTTTTAAGCTCCCATTGTCGGATCAAGGGAAGGAGATAAGTTGATGGATGTTCAATCACATCCATTTTGTTTTGAACTCCCCCTGTCGAGTCAAGGGATAAAGTTAAGTTGATAGATGGTCAGTCACATCCATTTTGGTCCGAACTTCCCCTGTCGAATCAAAGGATAGAGTTAAGTTGATGGATGGTCAGTAATATCCATTTTGGTTTGAACTCCTTCTGGTGGACCAAAGGATAGAGTTAAGTTGATGGATTGTCAGTTAATAGAGTTAGGGGTATACCCTAGGGGAAATTACGTAATTTGTTACATATATCTAACTCTTGACCAATCTTGTTTGAAATAAAGGTGTTTTCTTTCTATTATATACTTATATAATGTGGTTATATTAATTAATTTATTTAAAAATATATTTAATAGAAAATCCATAAATGGTACATTTTGTGGTAGTAGTTACAAAGTGTTGTAACCGCGAGTAATTTATCACAATAAAAACAAATATACCATTTTAAATATTCCTAGTCAAGTTGCATCGAGATTGGATGTTGATGTATTTGTTGAGACTAGAGTACGTAACGCTTTCCAAATGTTGGGCAATGTATAACTCATGACTGCTGGGGGAACCTATAGGTTACGTGTTAATAGCTTTGGATAACTATGGAACGACTCGTTCGATAGCTTTCTGTTAGCTAATTAACCAAGGTCAAACAGAAAATATCGCTGCGAATAATTTACACAGTTCTTTCGACTTAAGAATACTGTGAATCTTTAATATGAAAGCTCAGATTTGATTATAGTCAATTCATGGCATAGCATCCAGCGAGTGACTATAGTTGGGTCTAGTGGAGGTATTAGAAGTGAAGCACTATTCAAGAGAGGATTCATCCACTCGGTTATATAGTGTTACTATCATGGTCAACTTAAGTCAACTCAAGGTCAGAATCTCTGGCTAGAGTAGTTTGGTTAATAATAATTGTTATTATTAAACTGAGGACATTGTGTTTGGTCGACAGAGTTGAATGTTGACGATGTTGGAATTTTGACCATTACTAAAGTCAATAAGTCCAAAGTGATACAATTTTGACAAAGATAATTGGTGTAAATAATTGTCACAATTGGGTAATGCTTATTAAATTAAAATGAGATTTTTCCAAAAATGAGTACGCAATAAATTTGGCCATTTTATCACACCACCTGCTAAGCGAACTGTGAATGTTAACGTTCGAATTGTTCTACGTTAATCGCTGATCGAATTTACATCCAAGAGTTACACAACAGAAACGATGAATTCTCTATAAACCAAACGATTTAATTAGTTCATAATTGTTATAAAATTAATTAAATAAATCAATATTTTTGAAATATCAATTATGGAATTTGACTGTGACTGGAGAAATAAAAATGTTATATATATATTTATCAGAGTTATGAATATATTGATCAATATGAGGTATCGATAACAAGATAGGTTAAATATGATTGTACATATATAATTTGGGTTAAATGGGCTCACTACCCATGAGAATTGCAAAGGATAAGCATTGGTTTGAGAGAGGTTGGAGGCGGCTACAAAATAGAATTAGGGTTTGGAGATGTGGCTAAGATCTAGTGAGAAAACTTACATAGTTTGCCCTCTTATTCTACGCATACAAATACTAATCTCAAAACCCTAATTTGAGGCTAATTTCGTTTTTTTGAGCCGCCACTTTCTTCTTCTTCTTTCTAATTTTAATGATAGCAACTATCCTCTAAAAAATCTAAAAATTCTCAAGTCCAATTCAAATTGATAAATATTAATTTGTAGCAGGTCTCTAATCCTGGATTGCAACTTAACGGATTGAGAATTGTTCTAAGAAGAGAAATAATTATTCAATGCGGACTCAAAAGTTTCATTAAAAGGTGAAATTTTATTTATTATTATTTTTTTGATATCAAGTTTATCATATAAAGTTAATTTACATCCAAATCATCTATTTGTATTCGGATCTATGTATTGTTCAGATTAGGTGAGATTTTTTAGGGTACATGTGTTTGTTACAATTGCATTGATTATGTACTTGCTATAATATTTTTTTATTGATTTATTGTTGAATTAACTTTTTGAAAAAATATAATATTTTATTTTTATTTACACCCACACACCCACCCACCCACCCACACACACACACACACACAAAAACCAA
Source organism: Allium cepa (assembly GCA_030765085.1). NCBI lineage: Eukaryota > Viridiplantae > Streptophyta > Magnoliopsida > Asparagales > Amaryllidaceae > Allium > Allium cepa. The sequence continues at coordinate 257,810,611 of CM060929.1, forward strand.
ATATATAGAGATCTGCAAATTGTCAATATGTATAATTGTATATATTATTATATATGGTATATATTTGATCTTAAAAGTTCCTTATGACGATTTGTACTTATCATAAATCATAAAATGTATTTTATTAAAATGTGTATACACATTTTATTATTATTTAATGTTTTTGTGTGTTGTTTATTGTGTATAAAATAATTAATGGTTCAATATTTCATTTTTATATTATTTTAACTTTTTGCACCATACAAAAAGATTATTGTAAAATATTCATGTTTTTAAAACTTCATTTAATATTTTTTTAAATTAATTTACTTTTGATCTTCGATCAATTATTTAATTAAAAATATTTCAATTGGGAAAATTGTAGAAATTTTTCTTAAGCCTAAATTGTGTCTTTGGTACCTTTGTAAATTTTTTTAGATTTTTATAATTTAATTTAGTAATTTTTATAATTAATTTGTTTTTGGCCTGCAATCAACTATTTAATTAAAAATTTAATTTCAATTAAGAAAATTCGAAAAAAATTTCCTAAGCCTAAAATATGTCTTAGGTACCTTCTACAAACGATTTAGATTTTATCAACTTTATTTCTTATTTTTAAGAATTAATTTGATTTCGGCTGTTATTAGTTATTTAACGATAATATTATTTTAAGTTATAAAATTCTATAAATTATTTTTAAGCCCAAAATGTTTTTCCAGATTTTCTAAAATTATAAAACTTGTAATTTTTTATATAATTATTTTACATTAATTTAATATTGTAGAAATTGTTTCATTCAATAATATATATATATATATATATTATGTATATATATATATATATTCTCATTTACATACATTAATATCTTGTATTGCCATATTGTACAAGCACATATTTGTATAAATTACAGTACACACAAAATGAACTAATGTGCCCGTTGCAATACAAATTCCAACATCTTTATACGGGCACATTATACCCTTCACGGATTATCATATGACACACACACAAAAATATATAGACACATACACACTCCAATATATATGTATTGGATACATAGATATGTAAATTAATTCTAATTAATCAATTTAAATTAAAGAGGGAAATGAAAGGTTCATTTCTCCATTTGATGCTATTAATACTATCAATTAATTACTTGCTTTAAGGAAAGAAATGAAAGATTTCCTTCCTTATATATATATATATATTAAATCTTATTAATGCTCTTAATTAATTACTTGTTTTAGGTAAAGAAATGAAAGGTTTCCTTTCCAGTATATATATTGACTCTTATTAATAAATGTTAGGTGTATTTGATACATTATACATATAAAATTAAATTTATTTAAACATTCCTTAACTAATTTAAATAAAATAAATGATTTTATTTAAAATTAAATTTATTTAAACTTCCCTTAACTAATAGTGTAAAAATCTATGAAATTCACCCATTCTTTCGGTTGCGGGCTGGCTCAGATACAACAATGGTACCAAGGCCCAATAGCTTATGCGGTCAAAATTAGTCATGTTAGGGCTAACTAATTAAGCTTGCCTACTTAGTATGGTGTCTAGAAAGGTAATGTCTAGGATCGGAATTGGGTAATCAAGCACCATGTCTTATCTACCAGCCTGGCCTGAAATGTGAAGCGAGCCCAAAGGTTGCCCTTAATAGAAAAAGCCTAATTTGAATAAGGCCTTGGGCTAATTTCCAAAACAGTTTTGAACATTAAGACAAGATTTTAAATTAATATTTTAAATTTAAAATAAAAACATGTTCATAATAAAAGGTTATAATATAACATAAATTTTCAAAATGTTTGAAAATGTAATGAAACTTTCAAAATGTTTGAAACTATTTAAATACTAATCTCAAAATTCAAAATTTATTAATAATATTAATAAAATGAATTATTTAATACTTATATGCATGTATTATATATGTTGATATATGTTATGTTACTTTAAAGTGTTTAAAATAACATAAGTATATCTGTATGCAAGATAAATTTTAAAATTGAAATAATTTAATTAGATTGTTTCATTAAATAAATCAATTAAAGGTTAATTAATTTAATAAAAAAACATACATATATATAAGATATGTGTGTTATACTATAAAGGTTACAGTAGATATGTCCAATATAAAAGTTGTACTGGAATACTAATATAAAATCAAATACAGAGTAAATTAATTAAAATTAATTAAATAAGATTTAATTAACATAATATTATACATAAGACTATAACATAAGTGATACGAAATACAAAAGTTATATAATAATAAAACTTATATGATACGAGTGTATAAACTAAAGGTGGAACATTAAAGAACCCTAAATAGACTTAACGGGATAAATACTTATGTAAATGTACGTATACCATGATTTATGATGTGTTTGACACATGAATCACAAGGGTATTTCATAAGAAATACATTATTTCATAAGTCGATATCACTCAATAATATACCGAAGATTATGAATCTTCAATATAATGTTGTCCTCTACCATATATATATATTAATAAATTATTTGCATACTCCTTAGTTGTTGAGCAAACTTAAGCTAGGGATGTTATGTGTAGTGTTATTAATATATTGAACAAACAAGGTAAGATAACTATATGTATTTGTTGAGCAAACTCAAGGTACATATACTATACTTAGGCCATCGCGATATGGTAGGTATGAGTGCATACTATCTTTTGATTTGTTGAGAAAACTCAATGTCGAAATGAGGTTAGGACATTGAAACATGGGTTAGGAGTTGTATGTGATACAACTGATAGGGTGTTATCCGTTGTTTGTAGGTCTATGACTTGTTGAGCAAACTCATGGTCAAAATATCAAGATGGACGAGTCCTAACACACACTAGTGAAGTCAAAATACTTCTATTTTTCATCTTAGGGTTTGAAGAAACATAAAAGACTAGTGGGAGGCTTATTAGAAGAATGAAATGGTAACATTTAACCTTTCTAATATTGTAAGAACATATACTAAATAATGTTATAACTGTCTACAATGATAGATTAGTGCATTTAATATGATTGGTAAAATGTTTATCAATTAATATATACAAATGAACTAAACTGAAAATTGGCTAATAGAAATATAATATATACTCATTATTAAATGCCTATTGCATGTTAATGTTTTCTATACCAATGCAAATACCTAATTTCACAACTACTTAATATGTTCGTAATATGGTCACTTGCGTGTTTATTTGGTCAAGACCATTTGTTGCATTATATGAGTTTCGAACTTTAATAGCAATACAAGACTATGGATATTAGATCCATATACTATCGCATATAAGTGTTATATGGAGAACAATCATTATTCGTAATGTACGATACTTCGATGAAACTGGTTCATTCGAAATAATCCAATAAATAGTACTATGAGAATGAGTATTCGATTTGATTGATTACATAAAAGATAATATTGTGTTAAATGCAACATAAGGCCGAAACTAAAGTATAAATCTAAGAAATCGATTGCTGAAATGTCAGTTTGATCAATTTGCGTAAAGTGCAACACATTTGATTTTCTTAAATGTTAAGGATAATCTAATGCGCTTTTGTAAAGAGGTCGTATTGATATTGTGGTAAGGTTTTCTTTTGAAAGGTTTGACCATTTAGAAAGAATATTGAATGTACAAGAGTAGATGTGCAGTTGGGATGAAAAGAGTGAATGGACGATTCTGCTTCATAAAGAAACATCAGAAACGACAATGCAATAATATGATATAATGCTGAGCATTGTAATAAGAAATGATATTTCTACTACGAAATGTAATTTGTAAAGAAAATTATTTTCTATGAGATTTATTACTTTGAGTTCAGGATAATTGAGCAAAGAACTCTCTGCTGAAAACTAGTTATAGTATATGAAATAAATAAATTATATAAAGTGAATAATGGATCTCCAAATTTAGTACACTATTATAGTAATGGAGAAAATAGTGGGAGCATGCCATATAGCATTTATTGATTGCATTAAATTACGAAAATTGTTATGTAAAACATACCAAACATTACTTATGAAATAATGACTATTTTTTGGTGCCGACTGAAAAATAGACGAAGTTATCTTTCATTGTGAATATTGTGAATAATCGTTATGAAGTAAAACTACAACATGGTATTTGTTTTCACAATAAAAGTGATGCATGAAAAATACAGAAGTGTTTAAAGTTATTTACAATTATTTTGGAATTTTAGACTAATTCATAGGTTTGAGAATTTATTATATGATTATGAATCATATGATACTGATTAATTATATCTCAAACAATTAAGGGGTATGCACCCATTCAGTAGGAGCATCATAAGAGTTGATGAACTCTTCGAATTGATATATATATAGATGTATACAATTGTAAGTCTATTAATACCAAATTGTTCCATGTACTTCTTTATATTCATCGATGAGTTATCATCGACATGGGCATGTGTATTTGATACACATATAGTGTGTCTATGGTAAACTCATAGAGTATAAAGTAGAATTAAATAAAATAACATGAGATAGAAATGATTCGATTTGATCGAATGAGTGGGTATATTGAAAAATGTTTAGAATGTACCTAAAAATTAATAAAGATTCAATCTCAAAAATTCACTCCTCCATGTGATACATAATGATGCATCGATAAGGAGTAATCGAACTTTGTTGGACAATGTACGATTGATTATGAGTGAAGTTGAGTTAGTTTCTTTCCGTAAGTCATGTAGTTAAGAGCGGTACACAAGGTTAATATTATTTCATCTAAATAACAGTTTACAAAATCACACAAGATAAGGGTTATAAGAAACTACAACATATCTTATGCCAAGGAGTTGGCAAGTTGTGCGAGTCGAAAGATTGCATGTAATAATTGTTCATGATGGATCTTATATGAATCTGGCCAAACAGATTTTGGGGTAGGATGTCACTAGATGACATATTATGTTTTGAACATAAGTTTTGTAAACTAAAACCAAATTAGTTTTATAAATAAAGAAATTCATAAAATGTTTATGAATACCTATTCTGTTGCAGTGAGAAACAATTATTATTTCAAGAAATCATCGTGAAGAAATTTCTACAAGGAATTATTGGTAGTAAAATGGAACTAGATACGATCCATAGATAGAATTGATTAGATGAGATGAAATGAAATTAACTAACCTAAATGAATACAACGCATTAGAATGTCTAATAAGTATTCTCGTACATTGAAGAGAAACTATGAGTTTGTTATCAATGTCAAAAATATATAACCTTCGGTTGGTTAATTAAACCATTAAGTGTGTTGACTCTATGATATGGTATGATGTGCAAATCTAAAAAATATTCTTACTACGCTATCAAAATATGATTTTGGTAATCGTAACCGATAGGATGTGATCCATCGGTCGTGATTATGTCTTTATAAGCAAGACTATTGCAGTTGGAATAGAATGAGCAATGTTGATAAAAATAATTTGACAAATTTCAATTGTCGAAATACACATAATAGATTCGTTTTCAACATGCTCGAGTTAATTAGGATTTACTCACAAAATTACTACTTAGTATGACTTTATGTTGGTACATATGTATTGCAACATAATTTCTAATAACGATTTAGAGTAAACTATCTGCACATAATAATAAAAAATGTCTCGAAGTCAGTGGGCGCGATATCGAGTTTGTGAGTCTGTAGATATGATTGAAGAAATGATAGAAAGTATCATTTTATAAGCATCAAAATTGAAAAATTATTTGATATAAATATCAAATAATTTACTTATCAATCAAAATGCTGAGGAAGCCGTGTTCATAAGAAAAAAACGTTAAAAGGTATATAAAGGTATATTGATATTTCTAAACTATATATAAATAACACGTTGTTGATTTTAATGATGTATTTGTGATAAAATAAGCCTTAATCATTTTAATACTCAACTTTAGATTGTAACTTATGTCTTTTATAATGGGTATAAAAGATACTGGAAATGTCCCAAATCGATATGCAAAGGCACCTTATTAAATTGATTAATATGGAACATGTGAGAAAAGTTCCTTATGCATTGGCAATAGGAACTATTATACATGTTATGTTGTATATGATGTCATAATTTGTTTATATTTTTGATACATGAAGCGAATATCAAATCGAAATTGATATCATTAAATAGTTGTTTGAAGTGTTCTCGTGTATTTATGCAATACTAGAGAATTGTTTACATAAACAAAGACTCCTTATGTAGAAGTTTTTGGACTCAAATTTCATAAGTGATATTGAGTACAATATGCCAATAACAAATTCAAGTTAAGAATCTTTAAGTTGGAAATATTTCAAATGAAAGACCATGACCGATTCCATAAAAAAACTAAGTACATCGCCTTGAATAACGCCGCAATAAAAGAATGTATACAAAAATATAAGTGCATAAATTTATAACCGAGCCGATTGCATATGTTGAGAATCTCATAACATTGTTATATGATAATAATGTCGCGATATAGTTCGTACCAGAACATAGAGCTCACTAAAAGTCAAGAGATATACTCTGAATTGTTCCACATAATAAAACAGTTCATCACCGTCGGAGAGAGTTGATTGACACCATATATAATTGAAATATAATAGCATACCCACTCACAAAGGGACCGACCCAGTTGGTTTTGAGAAAACGGATTAGAGAAGTTGGAATAAAATTCCATAATTGATCCTATGTGCAAGTGGGAGATTGATAGAGTTAGGGGTATGCCATAGGGGAATTATGTAATTTTTTACATATATATAACTCGTTGACCAATCTTGTTCGAAATAAAGATATTTTCTTTCTATTATATACTTGATATAATGTGGTTATATTAATTAATTTAATTAAATGTATATTTAATAGAAAATCCATAAATAGAACATTTTGTGATAGTGGTTATAATGTGTTGTAACTTTGGGTAATTTATCACAATGAAAACAAATATTCCATTTTAAACATTGTTAGTCAAGATGCATCAAGGCTGGATATCGATGTATTGAGACTAGAGTATGCAACGCTCTCCAAATGTTGGACAGTGTATTACTCATGACCGCCGGAGGCATTTAGGGTTACGTGCTAATAGTTATTGGATAACTATGGAACCTGCTAAGTGAAATGTGAACGATGAGTAAGCGATAAATTTGGCCATATTATCACACCACCCACTAAGTGAAATGTGAACGTTCAAATAGTTTGATGTTTGTCGGGACCGAATTTACACCTAAGAGTCACATAACCGAAACGATGAATTCTCTTTAGACCAGAATATTTAATTAGTTTATAATTGTCATAAATTAATTAAACAAATTAATATTTATGAAATATTAATTATAAAATTCAAATGTGATTATAGAAATAAAATTATTGCATATACTTATAAAGTTATGAGTATGTTAATCGATATGAGATACCGATAACAATGTATGTTAAATATGATTGTATATATTTAATTTGGGTTAAATGGGCTCACAATCCATGAGATTTAGAGACGACAAGCATTGGTTTGAAAGAGGTTGGAGGCGGCTACAACATAGGATTAGAGTTTGAAGATGTGTGGCTAAGATCTAGTGAGAAACCTACATAGTTTGCTCTCTTATACTACGCATATAAATACTAATCTCAAAACCCAAATCTATAGCTAATTTTATTTTTTTGAGTCGTCACTTTCTTATTCCTCCTCCTCATTTTACTGGAAGCAGCCATCCTGTAAAAAAATTCGAAAAATTCTCATGTCCAATTTAAATTAAAAAAATACTAATTTGTAGTAGAAGGTCTCCACTTCTGGATTAGCAACTTGACGGATTGTGAATTGTTCTAAAAAGAGAAATCATTATTCAACGTGGACTCAAAGGTATCACATTATAAGGAAAACAATGATTTCTGACACCTCCAAGTCACCGCCGGCCATCGAAAATGCCGTCGTTATAGAGAATACGACTTTCGTCCATTTATGATGAAAACAACGATAGCTTTGCAACGGCCTCCTACGGCTTTTTCGATGGCAGTTTTGACTTTTTTTCGATGGTGCTAATGTGCGCATGGCTTAAAAAACACGCCAGAAAACCGTTGGACACGTCGGAAACCGTCGTAGTTTTCGACCGGTTAACCGTCAGAAGCCGTCGAAAATCTAGGTAAAACTTTTTTTTCAGCAGCCCAATAATGCATCAATATCAATATATTTCACAACACATCAAAATCAATATATATATATATATATATATAAGATATATAAGCTAAAATCAATGTCAATATCAATAATAATATAAAACTCAAACATTACCATCTCAAACTTAAACATTTCCAATAAATACAAAACAAACCATCCATTATCACCCAACTGCAATATCTACATCCAACATCAATGTACAATATATACATCCAACATCAAACCCCACAAATCAATATCAAATACCACATGTCTACAAATCTACCTCACCATCTCTCATTATATATATACACAAGTTTCAAAAACAAAAACTGCAAAACGTACCCCATGACTCGCCATCGGCTCCAAAACCACTAGACAAAGGGAATGCTACATGACGCTCCATATACTCGGCCAAACACTGGTTCAGTTGTTCCATTTGGGCTGCTCGAAGGCGGTCCTACTCCTAGCATTTTCAATGCATTTGCAACGCTAGTTTAAAACGTAGTAATATTCATGACATCATTAAGGAGTAGCTAATTATCGACGCCCTAGCGACGCTTTACTGACATAATTAAATTTAGTGACACCACGTCGACGCTAGTTCATTACGACATCGCTAATCTGCATAGGAAATTGGCCTTTCCTATTGTAGTGTATACTCCTGCATAATCTCCATCACATCTGCCATGCTCGTCTCTATCTCACTCACTTTGGTCTTGAATGTAGAAATCTCCTCATCCTTTACTTTCAACTCCTCGTAGAGCTTCTGTCTCTCATTCAATTCAACACTTCTGGTGCTGAATGTGTTATTTCGGTACAGTTGTATATAAATGATTTCATTAACACACATACATTTATTAAACATGGTATTACTGCTGGTCTAATAGAAGTTGAAAATCAAAAGTATATACTAGTAAGTAACGAAACAAATAAGGTAATCTTATATGGATATGTGTCACAAACATAAAAGGTTCTCCGGAAGCACGGTGATTTTTTTTTTTCAATTAGATTACTAAAATAACATGTAAAGTTCTTGACTATTTAATGCTTCATAACAAAATTACATGCATCTCAGAAAAAAAACGCAGGTTATCCAAAATACAAAGTAATAAAGAAAAAAGAGAACAAACAATGGATGTGATAGACCTTTCAAAATTGCCGATCAACAAGAATAAAATGTTAACCGTTTGTGAAGAAAAAGGCTACTTAATTTGAAAAATTATGCACCTACTAATTGCTTGATCGACTTCGCTATTATTTAGAAAAATACGTGCTTACTAATGCTAAATGCATATATATATATATATATATATATAAAGAATATTGGGAAAGAGTCTTAACTTGAAAAGTTTCCTTGGTCTTAACTTGAAAAGCTTCCTTGACAGTTTGATATTTGATGTTTATAATTAGTGCGAACCCGTGCTACGCACACAGATCGTAGCTATATTTTATGCAATTATCATTTAATTTATTTTTATCTTCTATATTATTTTAATGTTAATAAGTCATGCACATATCTTTTTTCTCTATGCGGTAGACATAATTTGAACATGATAATAATAAAAGAATTTGTAAGTATAATAAATTACATGAACTATAGTGGTAAATGTTTACACTGAATTGATTATTCTACTACGATAAAAAGCATCCCTTTATGAAAAATCCCTCTATTATATCATAGATCCTAACTATAGTGATGAATTTTCTTATGAAATGCACTAATTTTGAGTCCTCCAAAAGATTTATATTTAGGCCTTGCTAATGCAACTTGTATTTTAGACTACAGATTCATCTTTGCAATTATAGACCTGTAAAAGGAGAAATAAAATTTTGAACCATTATGGTTTACCTATTATCTTCAAGAGTTCCTTTGTCAAGTACATAAAACCTGAAGTTGTTCAAAATTATCTTTCTATGTAAATGCTCAAATATTAGTTAAAATTTTCTCAAATATAACAACAGTACATAAAGTGTTATTAATATCTGTACATAAGTGTTTGTTTTCCCAAATTTCATGGACTTCACACGATAAATGTTTCATACGATACACAATTTAATGCGCTTCTCACAAAATGTAATGCTGAGATGTTTCTTTATCCAAGTAAACGCCCTATATACAGAGAGTTGAAGAGTTTTGAGGCCCATCAATATCATTTTTATGAAGGAAATCAAGAGTATTAGAGTCCATCCGCATGATTTTGTAACATTGTCTCACTTTTGTTGCAAGGCTTATGACTGCCACAACTTCCCACATAGTCACCATCATTCTAGGTCTCTTTTGCACCCCATCTCTAAATATCGATTATCATGAATTTAGATTTTAATCGCGATATATACATGGTACATTACATCTAATGATAGAAGTGCACATGTAATATTATTTAAAAAATGAGGAAACATCAAAACATAAATAAAATCTTCATTTGGAAAAAGTTTGAAAATACTAAAATTATTAACATCTTTAAGCTTATAGTTTCAAGATCTAGTAAATTGTTATAGAATAAAGAAAATAGAAAGTCATTAGAGAGGCAGAAGACATATTATTTATTCCAGAGAATAGATTATCTATTTACATTACATTAGCACCTTTATATAGAGGCCTAGGAGTTTGGGGTAGAACTAATCCCACGATGTGGGACTAAATACAAAACAGTATATAACATATTCACTATTTATATTTACATATATTATAACACTCCCCCTTGAATATGCGTCTTCAAAATCTTGAATCCTATGATAACTAGAAATTGTCCGTTTCGAAACGTTATGATGATTGCTCCCCCTCATTATTATCTTGCTTGCATTTATCCATTCAGTCGATATAGATATTGTCCGTTGCCTCATTAAAAACTTCTGTAAGGAAAACCCAATGGGAAAAACCTTGAAAGAGGAAAAGAGTGGAACTTGTGAAATTATAGATATCATACTAAAAATGATATTCCTTCTAAGAGTTTGATACTTCGGGATCAATATAATGCCTCATTAAACCCTTACTAAGAAAAACCCAATGGGAAAAATCTTAGTGAAGGAAAAATAGTTCAATGACATATTTTATTTTCTTATTATTTAAATAAAGCTTGATACTCCTGGATCAAACTAATGCCTCATTAAAACCTTACTAAGTAAAACCCTATGGGAAAAATCTTAGTGAAGGAAAAAAGTACAATATAGTATGTCATATTTCAATAATTTATTGCATCAGATAGAGTTTGATACTTCTGGATCAATTTAATACGTCAGTAAAAACCTTACAAAGGAAAACCCAATGGGAAAAACCTTAGTCAAGGATAAAACGATAATTTAACTTAAATAACATATTTGAGATGTTATTTCATGAAAAGACGTTTGATTCTTCTAGATCAAGATAATGCCTTATTAAAACCTTAATAAGAAAAACCCAGTGGGAAAAATCTTAAATAAGGAAAAAGAGTACATTATAGCTTATTTCAAATGTTACTAGAGAGTTGATACTTCTGGATCAAGATAATGCCTCGTTAAAACCTTACTAATAAAAACCTAGTGGGAAAAATCTTAGTTAAGGAAAAAGAGTGCATTATAAAATACATGAATTCTCCCCCTGATTTTAATTTTTCCTCTGAATTCATATTCGTCTTTCGATAACTTAAATTGGTTATAGATACTTCTGGATCCATAAATATGTATCTCATTCATAATACAATTTATTAATAGTTTTCTATGATACAATCAAATTTTCTAAGATTGTTTCTTCCAAATATGGTTTGCATTTTATGCATTTGTATGCTACTTTTATGAAAAACACTTCATGTGCTTTCATTTTTATGCTTCAAATTAGTTTTGCGCATTGCAACTATACATCTTTCATGAATATTAAAAATTTCATTACAACATTACTAGAAAGCAGGAAGTAATCTACTCATCTTGATGTATCAAGATTTTCATTACAACAATACTTAGAAGAAATTTGTAATCTACACTTCATGTCTTTTTCATTCTTTATAACTACAAAAGTTATATATATTCTTCAGAAGTTTGTATACTTTAATAAGTATTTGCATATCGCAACTATCACTTTAATGGATATTAAGAGTTTCATTACAATGATACTTAAAAATAGGAATAATCTACTCATCATGAATTATATCAAGATTTTCATTACAACAATACTTAAAAGTACGTTGAAATCTACTCTCCTTGTTCTTTGCATTCTTTATAACAATGAAAGTAATTTATATTCTTCAGGAATTTGTATACTTTCATTATTTAATGTGATTTAAACCATATTTATACCTCCGGGGTATTTAAGCATTTCAAGTACTTTTGGTACTTTGCGGACTACAAGTTCAGATTTCTTATTAAGGAGAATTCATGATGGCCAATCATGTTTTTCTCTAATCCAGGATCTTTAATCCATTTATAAATATAAGCGCTTTATTATTTATAAATTTATCATCGATGATTATTTCTTGTCAGTTCTAGACATGATTTATTGAGATCTCTTTAATTATCATGTTTTAGGTACCTAACCCACTTCTAGGGTTATTTGAGAATTATGTCATGGATCTCTTTCAGAGCATCCTTAAGTGTTTCTTCAAGAACACTCACCTCCTTTATTTGGCATCTTTATTACTTACTCCAAAAATATTTTGAACCGACTTTTGAACATATTTCAGATGTGGTTTACAAATTTTGATCCTTCAGGGATTCAAATCTATATTGGAGAAAGTCTACTAGGGATATTATTGATAATTTATTCAAGTTACTTAATATCTTGCATCATTGTATATTTTAACAAATATTTAACATTGATGATCAAAATGAGCTTGTATCTCTTTATCCTCCCCCTTAATGTTGACAAACATTGTCACATTAGATAATAATCATCTTTGGACTCTCATTTTGATCCATTATGATATTGCTACTAACAAATACATCATACATATTAATAATAGGAGGATAATTCTTTTATAAGATGCATTCAATTGATATTGATTATTAGAGTTTGTTCTCATTCATTGATCTAAGCAATTGGAGGAATTTACTTATTGTGTAGATCATTTGAATACATACATGACTTTAGGTCATTCAACATTTATGTTGATTGAATTTTAAATCACCAAAAAATGTCTATGCATAATCTATAAGATGAGCTTATAACAAACTTCAGGTTGTTAGCTAAATATTTACATATATGGATGTATACGTGCGTCCACGTATCACATATACATTATAAAATTTTCATATTCTTTCTCATTTGAATTAGTGATTTTTAGAACAAACTATTACAAGGATCCAAACTATTTATTTCTATTTATAAATCAATGTCAATGCAAACCTGTCAAAACAGCATGATAATTTTCACATTTGGTTTGAAACCATATCGAACTTCTGGTTCGAATAAAATATACACACAACTTCAAGTTGTTAAGTTTATTCCTCTATTATATCTCAAATATCAGTTTTGAACCTAATTATGATTACTTATCAAGGAATAATTTTTAATTGCGTATAGACATTTCTACACATCTCTATTGAGAGTTTTGTAAAAAAAAATTACAGCAAAAATAATAATAGTATCTTCTGGATACTTGGAATGTTACAGATACAGATTTCCTCAGGACCGTATGTATAGCTCTCAAACTTTTAGGATCTAATCTAAACTAAATTAGGATCTTTTATAATCAAATTACTATGCATTTATTTGGTTTAATAAAATAACCAAATATATAAGCAAATCTTTTCTAGAGATATGTTATCATTTCCTAATTTATCAGTCTCTTTTAGGGATATTTTATTATCACTACTTCTGGAGTGAATTTATCTCTTCTATATATATATACGTACTATTGGAATGTCATATCAATGTACAATGTTTCTATTTGTAGGAATTACATAACTACTACCTTTACAATAACATAAGACATCCCTACTGGAGATTATTGTTGTAACTATCTTTGAAATGACATATCAAACTTTAAATATAGTAACAAAATTAGATGCAACAAATGAAAGTAAGATGCGAAGATAAAACCACTACTTCTGGAGTGTAAAGTTGGTATACAATATCATTTGTTTTTTGGATAAATTATTATCATTACTCAAAAAAAATTATACCATTATTCCTTCAGGGAATATAGTATTTCCTTTTAAGGAATTGCAATGTAACAAAAATAAAATTCCTATAACACCTCTTCTGGGATGTTAGATTTTGTAATATAAATATAAATAAATCTCTAAATCATCTTTTCAAGAGATTAATATATACACATACGCATCCAATGATGTTTGAAATATCATGTAACATAATATCTTCAGGATATTTTGTTAATATAGTGTAAATGTTAAGATATAAGGTAAGGTATAACTCATTTGGAGATATTTGTAATCACTTGAATGCAACATCATTTTCTCATATGATTATTTATTAATTTTCTTTAACTTCTTCAAGAAGTACAACCTTATCATTTTACATAATTTCAATAGAGCTTCGGGCTTCTAATTCATGAACTTCAAGTTCACTAATTTATTATGAACTTCGGGTTCTCAAATTTTGTGTAAACTGCCTTTTTTAGAAGCTTGTACATTTTGACAAATTAAAAAAAAAATACTAACAAGAATTCGAGCTTGTAAAGTTTGTCAGAAAATCTTTTCATAATTCCATACTTCAGGCCTTGGACTTTGAGTTGTACAACTTCTATTAAAATAATTCCTTTGAGTTGTTAAACCTATTTTTTCCGTTATAACAGACATTACTTGTCAAAATAAATACATCAAATAGTAAATCATATGTCTATTCTTATTCTAAACACAAACATACAACGTCATTTAATTTACAATAATCAATGCATTTAATGCATTTATGACAATAAATGATTTAATTTATTACCATAACACTTGCAATTAATTCATTTGTGATAAAAATAACTACAATTAACCTTTATATGGTTCATGATATAACTACTGTCATAGCAAAATAATTTCATTATAAATATATGAACTAATTGAACAAACAGTACTCAAAGTAACATAATTTCATCTCAAATATAGGTTCAATATTACTCAATAATAAAATTAAAATGAATATCTTAAAGCGAAACTTTATTTCCCAATAATCAGAATTTCTAAATAAACAAAATTATCTCAGATCTATCCATATTATTCATAATCATAAATAACTATAAATCTCAGATCCAAATCATTATTATTTTCATAAGAAAACTAACTTCATAATTCTTTACCAAATATATCAAAACAAACATGTAAATCTTCAAATCAACACAAGTTATTTTAGAAATTAAGGAAATTAAGATTATTTCAGATCTATTATATTTTACCTTTTGAAAAGTGATTGGATGCATGGAAGAAGGAAAAAAAATAGGAAATAAACTTCCTATAAAAATGCCTTATTTTTAATTAAAAAGAAAGAGAGTAGAAGAGCAGATATGTTTCTATATATTTATTTGGTTTAGTAAAAACACCAAATATATCAACAAATCTCTTCTGGAGATTTTTTTTAATATATTATTTTCACTACTTCTGGAGTGAACAAGTTTCTATATATTTATTTGATTTAGTAGTTAATACCATTGGCAAATATTTTTAGAACTTCAGGTTCCAATTTTACTTTAAAAAAAGTCTTTGTGTAGTACTTTAGATCCTAAATGGTACAACTTGATTTTCATTATCAAACTTCAGGTTTGATTGCAATTGAAATTTACCATAATCTGAATTAGATTTTCTAATAATTCAAAGCTTCACATCTCAAATTTATATATTTGAGTTTTGATATATAATCCTTTTTTTAGTTAGAACTTCTGGTTCTTTATTTTGAGGAAACTTGTAATTTACTGATTTATGATAACTGCAGGTTCTCACTTATTATTTCCTTTTCCCTTCCTTTTTTAAAAGGAAACATTGGAAGATATTAAGCTTATCATGTAAGCTTTTACTAATGTTTCCATTCACTTAATACGATCTTCTAGATACGTATTATATTTATATTTGTTTCTCTTAGAAACAATAAAATATTTCTTCTGGAAATATAAATCATATATCAAAATAATTTCCAAAGTCTTCATTCAAATCTAAATCAAATCAAAAGGTTTTCAAAATGAAAACCCCATTTACCAACCATGTTTGATTTCTTAAATCCATGTCCAAACTAAATACAATCAAATTCAAAAAATTTGCTTTAATCAACAATATCAAATTTTGTCAAGTTCAAACTTGCATTCCAAAATAAATGAACTAAAAAAATATAAAAATAAGTATGATATTGAGATCTACAATATAATAAGATCATAAAAATAGCAAAAAAAAATTAGATCTGAAATATAATAACTAACAAAATAAGATTCAGATCTCAAAGTTTAGATCTATATAAGATCTAAAATTATAAGATTAATATAATAAAATTTAAAAAAATAAGACAACATATTCAGATCTGAAGAAGTAGATCTAGAATGGAATGAGATATTAAAAAAAATGATTTGGAAGATTAAATCATCAGAAAAATGACTTACCGTTATGAGATCTATAATTGCATCTGGAAAAGAATAGATATGATTTCATGAATTATCACAATTGTAGATCCATAATTTTTTTTTGTATAGATCGTGCTGATAACGTGTTATAGAATAAAGAAAATAGAAAGCCATTAGAGAGGCAAAAGGCATATTATTTATTCCTGAGAATAGATTATCTATTTACATTACATTAGCACCTTTATATGGAGGCCTATGAGCTTGGGGTAGAACTAATCCCACGACGTGGGACTAAATAAAAAACAGTATATAGCATATTCACTATTTATATTTACATATATTATAACATAAATACAATTATTATAGCGAAAACTAAGATGCATCCACTGTGTGTTTCATACAATCGCCTTGAAAATGTGGCCTTGCAACATTTTACAAATTTTTAATAGAAATCCATCTCCGTTATGGTCCAAAAAACCATCTGACTACCATATGCTACAATAGAGCTGGAAAACCACAAATTTAGATTATCATATACTTTAGTAAAATAGTTCAATTCCAATGTTGTGACATGAAGTAAACTATTGAGCAAGTGTGTGTAGCTTACAAACTTCAAGACCCATGTAATTGAGAGTGTGCTTATAAAGAAAGGGAGAACATTAGCTACATAACCAATGTATAACATCTTATTTAGGAAAAAAATCCAATCATCAAAACCATCATCCCTAAAGTGGCAACATGTAAAGATGCACAAGTGCATCCCCATGCAATAATCATTTATTTTAGAATAATTTGAATATTCATTTTTGATTCAGGTTGCACTAAGCAAACCTATTATATGAAATTTAATGGAATGCATATAAAACTTGATTAAACAAACCGAACCTTTAGATGAAGAAACTGATCCTTTAGTCCATACTATATTTGTTAGTGTTTTCCTATTTGGAGTCATAAAACTTAAACATGGATAACAAATACATGTTTTCTCTTATATTTAAATAAGCTTGCATCATCCTTTTTTATTACTGAAATGCAGCTATAAAGTTGTTTGAAACAATAACCATTGACAGATCAAGGTACCAGGAAAATTATTAATAGATTAACTTAAATGTGTTTTAGTATCACGATAATAAGAAAATACACAATTACAAAACTATAGACTATAAAATTAGATGGTATAGATGAATTTTTTTAGTTAACATTGTCTATTATATGATTTAGTTAAATTTCCATCAAAGTTGACTTCAACATTTGTAGTTTGCCTTTTAATTAACATAGAATATAATTTTAGAATAACTATTTGTTTACTTAGAGATACAATAAATCTTTATCATACATGGTATAAGATTTTTAAAGTGCATGTCTTTAAATTATCCCATAATTAATACTAATTTGTATGTGGATACCATAATATAGACAATAAGCATTATATTTCACATCGTAGTCTCATAAGAAGAGTTTCATGTTGTAATTTATGCTAATTAGTTGAATGATATAATGGAAATATGGTGGCATTTTACACTAACAACTTGATGGTTTTAACTCAATGAAAAGAGGACTTATAATGTGTTTGACTTATCAATGTAAGACAACTATAAAATGACACATATATATTTAGCATTTCAAGAAGATTATGATAATAAGCTCAAGCCTCAAATACTTACTTGAATTGGTTTCTTTTTCTTAATTATAGAGTAGAGAGAGATATTGGAGTAACCATTGCCGCTTTAAAATTATATGAGGTAAATACAAAATTATATGATTATGCCATTTGTTGAGTGATAAGTTAATGCATCCTATATTTTCTAAATGAAAACATTCATGCTCAAACACAGAGAATATTCGAACCTAGATATTGAAAATATGTACACTCAGCTATGATAAATGTGTAAACTTGCTAAATATTATCATGGAAAGTAGGAATCCAATAAGGCATTTATTAAACTCAAGCATACTTCTTTCTACTGCTCTTTAACCCCAGTATAAAACAAAACCCCATAGTTCTTTTCAACTATCAATTTACTACTTATTGTTTCATTTCACTGATTCGAAATTAATTCATTTTTATGATATATAGGTATTTAATTTTTAATCAAAAAGGTCTGTTGAAAAAAACACATGTGATCGTCATGAGCATAACCTAACAAAGCTACTAAACAAAGCATGCTAACCTCAATATAGCTCTACGGACATCAACCTTCACACAAACACAATCGACCTAGCATTAATTATCTCAAAGGTGAGAATTTTCCACTAATTTCACTGGTAGAGATTTACGCATATGAGGATCAATTATCCAAAATTAAATAATATATACATTATTTCAAACAAACTTGGTGGTCAAGCAACAAATATGAAGTTAACTGCAAATATTAAAGAATAATGGTGAAAGAGAGGTATTTCTATTATATGGCTCATGAAAAATATTTTTATACTATAAAGGGAAAAGTGCAAGCAACAATTCCTGTATAAATCCACTATTGAACTTAGTATTTTGGGCAACACTACAATATGTTGGTAAAAAATATTTCTTATCATTTATTGAGTGATTAGAAATATTTCGTAGCTTCCAATGCTACATCAATATATTATATAAAACATACGTTTATAGAGTATATCATAAGTTGGCCGGTAAATTCATAATTTTAGTCATTCGTGTATTAAAATAATGGTTAAGTTCATGTTTTGATTATAACACAAATTCAAAAATTCAAAAATCCATTAAATAAACAATCTTATGCCTAATACATGCTTGCTAAGTTTACCAAAAATTTTCTATAAAACAAAAACAAAGAAAAGAAACCATTTATGTGCATACCTTTCAAGATTTCATGACTATGATGGTTTTCACAACTGCCTTACCATCAAAATAAAACTAAACTGTTCATGTACTAGTATCATTGATTCTTTGTAGTAAAAATGTTGTTGTAAGAGTAGCCAAAATAATAGCACTCAATATTTTCTTTTCATAACATAGTACTTTAACTTTCTACTCAATTTCAGGGTTAATTTTATCATAAATATTAAGTTCATTTTACGATTGTAATTTTAAATAAACGTAATGTCTTCAAGATAAATTTATAACTATAACCTGCAAATTTATTATTTATATTTGCAGGTAAATAGTTTAAAAAAATAACTATCAGTTAACCCACAAAATGTCACCCTAATCGGAGAAATCATGTTAAATGTCCAATCTGATATTATTGGAATTATTCTATTTGCAAATGAAAACCAAAATCAAATGGTATTGTATCTAATTGTAAAATTGCAGCAATAACAAATTCAAAAATTCGAAGATGAACACTAAAGTCATATGAATATACAATGGTTTGAGCTTGGATTTGGGAGAACATCCAATATACTTAGTTTTAGAAAAAAATTCGAAATTCAAGGGAGTAAAAGCTTAAAGTTTATAATCATAAAAGGAAACCTAAACCCTAAAAAAAAAACCAATGTTACTTGAATGTCAAAAGGTGGTAATAGAGAAATTGGAAGAAAAGAACGGTGCAAAAATCAAAATAGAAAAGAATTGCTAATTCAAAGGTAGAAAAGTTTGAAAAAAAACTGTTAATTAGTTGTATAAGTCCATTAAAAATAGTTTGAGCTCATTAATGAAAATTGTTAATAAACAAAAATAGTACTTTTAGATTGAGCAAGGGAATTTATTTGCAACTGCAATTAGATGTTTGAAGTCAAAGCTTGATAAAAACAAATTACGTAGATAGATATACTCACTTCACCATGACTCCATATTTAAAGAGGAAAGGAAAATTGGAAGCGGGAAATTTTAGAAAAAAATAAAATGAGAAATGTTCAAATTTGGAATTCAATAAAGAATTGCAATTTGGATAGCTAGTAAGGGACAAAGAGATGGAACAAAAGAATCTTGATCAAGGTAATTAATTTTTCTTGAAACGTTCAATTGTTAATAAAGGGTCCTTAGATGGTGGATTTGAATAAAATAAGTGAAAAGGGAAAGTGCTTAAATTCCTAAATAGAGAAAAGATATGATCAAACATAGTGATTAAATTTGAAAAAAATTGAAAACAAATAAATTATTGTTGAATTATGGCTAGAATTGATATTTGAAACAACTTAACTATGTGATGCAATGTTAAGTTACACGGTTTATTTTCTTATTTTCAAGAAATGTAAGATTAACAATAGCTTTATAGTTATGTAAGATCATTTAGAAGTAGAAGAAAAGGCGTTTAAACAATTGAGGGTCAATAACAGTTGCCAAATACTCATAGCAGTTAAACACCTAAATGGCTTACAATGTTAAAATGCATAAACTACCAAGTTATTACAATTTCAAGGTTTATCAATAATAAAATAGTGGAAACAATTGAGTACATAACCTATTATGATGCCTATATTCTCTATTTATGTTTACTACACATATTATAGACAATAATATACTACCCCGCCAATTGTTGTACAATAATTTTATAGTGTATTAATAAATAAATGGTTGCATGTTGAGTATATACCATGAAGTTGAACTATCTCAAGAATACGTGAAAAACAATCTCAAGAATATGTAGGGATAGCCAATGTTTTGAGTCAAACTATATATTTTCTGTACGTAGGGATAACCAGTGTTTTTTAAATAAAGCCAGTAAATGTAAACAAACAAATAAAAAAAACTTAACTTTGCAATATATATTTTTTGTATAATAATTTATAGTTCGACATTCAACATTTTGTAACATTATAAAACATGTTTATATACCAAAATGTTGATATGTTCGATGCAAAATAACACTCTTAGTGAAATCTGAAACAAATCTTCAAAGTATCCTTTGAAATAGTTTCAGGAGCTTGATCAAATTTGCATTCTTCTAAGTTTCTTTTGCATATTTAATTCACAACCTGTAGTACAAAAATAAGTGTAAACTCAACTGTAACAACCCGCATATTTATCGATTTTTGTATTTAAATATTTTATCGATACTCGAAATTTAGTCCGAAAAGCTACTTTTTGCATACGGTCGAATTAGGACTCGGGACCATTTCCATTGTGTTCAAAATGACGTTTGCGATCTTTTTAAGTGTAAACTTTGATATGTTTGGAGTTAGAGGAATTTTGCCACTTTTTACTTAGGGCTTTGGTTTGGACTGAGCCCAATAATCCCACTTATGTATTCAGTCCCAACTCCACTCCAACTCTTCATTACTTCATTTCATATTCCTAATACTTCAAGCTTTAGCAACAATGGTGAGTGGAATGGGAAATTAAAACTCCAAACCCTAGTTTTCTTTTGCAAATCAAACTCTAGCTCCAAACTAATAGAAGAAGCCATTGGTAAGCCTTCTTTTCTTCTTCTTCAACTCATTCTTTTATCAATTTCAGATATTCCTAAACCTAACTTTGGGAATGTTCTTCTTTTAAAGCTTAGAATCAAGCTTCTTGAGTTGGATTTGAAGAGTGGTTGATTCTCCTTTGCTTTAGAGCTTCTTCTTCATTTGTTTGGGTTCAAAGGTGAGATTTTTATCTCACATCTATGTCTATGATTATCTTCGATTGTTAGGTATGAATTCCTAACACATATTCATGTGCATTTGATTTTGGTTTGAATTGATTTGGTGTATATTCCAATTTTTGGTGTTTTGAAACCAAAATCTATGAAAATCATAGTTTTAATATTTGAACATGTTTTTGGTGATGCATCGCGAAGCTTATAGGGCCGGGTAGTCGATTGACATAAATCCCTAGTGTCCGTTGCTCGCCCGGTTGCATTTTGGAGAAGATTGCATCTTCATTTCATAGGCTAAGAAAACAGCCTTGGTGCCAGTCAGTCGACTGGTTTTGAAATTCAGTCGACTGGCTGTAGCACATAGGCATTCCGAAGGCAAATTCCAGAGGCTCGGGTCCTCTGTTTCCCTGCAATCAGTCGACTGGATTTTTAGGCCAGTCGACTGACTGCAGGAAATGAAATTTTCATATTTCTGCTTCAGTCGACTGACTGCAGAGGGCCAGTCGACTGATTTGCTCCTATTTGCCTATTGTGCCTATTTGTGTATATTTTTGCTCGGTTTCCAAATTTAATCGATTCGTGATTATCCGATTTGTTGATTTTCATTTATTATCGACTTTGATGTCTTTATATCGAGATTTTTGGGAATATCCATTTTGATGGATTTGATATCGATCTATTGGAATTAATTCACGTCTTCGTATGTGAATTTTTATGATTTGATTGTTCTACAATCATTTTTGTGATTTGTCACTTTAAAAATATAAAGGTTTCAATACTAGTAGTAAATATCATATCTCTTTCCTCAAAATGATTTCAACTCTATTTTCAATACCAAACTCGTTCTCTTAAACCGTTTTCCAATCTATTAGTATATACAAACCTTTTCCTCACTCGTATGAGAAATCTAAATAAACGACTTAGTAAAACAGTGGTATGAAACGCTTGCGTTTACTTTGTCGGTTAATTCTTGGACTTGTTCGATTGAATTTCTTGTGACAATTTTCTAGTGGAAATCTACAATTTGTTCGTAAATATTTAAGTTAAGCTAGTGGTTATGGGACATGAAGCTAAGCTCATATATTTACTAGCTTACTGTAATTAACACTTCTTGATGATCATGACGATCATTTTTGTGATTTAAACTAGCAATTGTGCGATGTCTCTTTGTCTACGAGGGAGACTAGACCCCGCTCTTGTGATGTTTCGCCATCGCATTTGTGTGATGTTTCGCCATCACATATGTGGGGTAGCGCCCCACGGTCTTCCGGCCATTCGCGTGTCAAAATTAATGGCTTGCAACCATGAGATTGCGTCTCGTTCGTGTGATACATATGTTGGTGAGTTTTCATGCTCCCGTTCGTGTGATAGGCCTCCCCCCTTTTTATGATTTCTGGATTTCGTGTGCTGAATTCTGGAATTTATGCTTCACCAATTTTAGTGATTTTCATTGATATGATTTATCAATTTTTGTGCATTGGTGAATCCGTGTGTCATTGACTTGTTGTGAATACAAGTTTTGGGTATGAAACCCTTTTTGGATCTTTGTGAAGATTCTTGTGGAATTGATCGATCTTTTGTTGATCATCATTTGCATGCTTATAGTAGTATGCCATTATGGATATTATATGTTTATGCCATATCTTTTACTTTATATCATGTCATCTGATATTTATAGCTAGACTGATCCGTTTATTATTCTTATAAATAATACTCGGGTCAGACCGAGATGTTGCAGGTGCTTCTGCTTGACTTATCCCCGGGATTCATTACTCTGACTTTCGGCTAACCACAAAGATTAGCAGTTTTTGTTGTATACACTTGAGATATAGACTCATAGTTGTATTCTTTTGTATAACACGTGTTGCTATTCTTTTGTATTATTGTGGATCTTTTTGACCACTACTCTAATATACACTTTCATGTGTTAGTTATTTATTCATATCTTCTTCCGCCTTTGTGATATGAATTGTCTATGACTGATTTATGTTATGTTTATTTCTATATTTGTTCTGAAGATATTATAGCCACCGTGTAGTAGCTTTGAGTTTGTGTGGGTATGTCGGCTTTCCCTCTTGATAAAGAAATGCATGTTATACTATCTGACATATCGATGCTCGCGCAAGGCAATCACACGGATGGTCGCTCCTCAACAGCCTTATTCTCCGTGCTAGTCGACAGCATTACACCGTAATGTTCTTGGGTAGTGTGGGTATAGAGGTGGGGCGTCACAGCTTGGTATCAGAGCCGAACTTCGGAACAATATGGAATATTATAACAAGGATCATCGTCCTAAGTCTTTCTTTGGAGTCGTGCTTTAGGATTTAATTCGAGTCTTCGTATGGATTCATCATATTTTCTTTATGATTCCTTGTTTTATCTATCAAGAATTGCTTGATATTTATCTTGAGAATAACTTTTTCTTCTTCTTTATCTCGTTCTTAAAGAAGAGAAATGGTTAGACCTGGTCGTCCCAGAGCTGGACCATCTAGTGCTACGCCCCAAGATGGAGTTTTTATGACTACCCAGCAACTTCTTGACCTTGTCACGAATGCTCAAGCAGCTGGAGCTAATCCGGAACCTACTCACCCAAAGTTGGGATTTGCACGTTTGTGCAGCGATTATACCAATTTGGGTGGGAAGCCATTTAAAGGTTCTGAAACTATTATTGAAGTACAGGCTTGGTTAAGGTCATGCGATCGAATCTTTTCTCGCATGAACCTCATTGATCTTCACCGAGTTCAGGTGGCTTCTAGCATGCTCCAAGAAAGAGAATTAGACTGGTACGAGCTTCTGATTGCTGAAATAAATGAAGCGGATCTCACATGGGATAAATTCCGAGAGCGCTTCGAGTTAAAATTCGTACCAGAAGCTGAGAAGGTTACTTTGGCTCGCCGTTTTATTGACCTTGTTCAAGGTGAATCTTCCGTGACTGACTATGTCGCGTCTTTTGAATCTCTCTCTAAATATGGAGTTGATTACATCAACACCCCATTGAAGAAGAACCAAATATTTGTTTATGGCTTAAACAAAAATCTCAAGAAGCCATTACTTCTAAAATTAGAAGTTCCTTTCGACCAACTCATTGATACCGCTCTTCGTCTTGAAGAGGCATATAGGGAAAGTGATGTTGAAGTGGTGGGTTCCAAACCAAACTTCAACAAAAAGAAGAGGCCAAACAAATTCAAAGGTCCTTATCCCAATAAGAAAGGGAGGCAAGCAACTCCTGTTGCAAAGACCTTTTCCTCTACCGAAGGGAGATGCTTTAACTGTGGTTCCAGAGACCATTTTGCGAACAAGTGTTCAAAGCCTCGTACTTGTCGCTTTTGTAAAAGCCTGGACCATTTTATGCATATATGTCTCAAACTTCAAAATAGAAAGGAGGGAAAGCTTAATGTTGCTCAAGCCCTTGGCAACACATCTCGTGGTCAAGGTATATCTCATTCTATCCTTGATGGTATTATTATATTTCGTGATCAACCTATTCGAGTTTTTTTTGATACGGGAGCTTCCCATTCTTTTGTATCTAAAGAGCTTGTTGATACCTTTTCTTTAAGTGTTGTTGCTTTAATGACTTCTTTGAGAATTGCGAATCCGGTTGGTGGATCCGCAACAATCAGTTTATTGTGTAAAGATGTCGAGATTATTTTGTGTGATTTTTCTTTCCGAGCCGATTTGCATGTCATGCGTTATTTAGGCTTTGGAATGATTTTGGGAATGGATTGGCTTAACCGTTATGAAGCTCATATCCTATGTCCTGAACGGACTATTCATCTTCGACATCCTCTATCTGTTAAGCAGATTTCTATTAATCTTAAAGATTCGGACTCCAGCTTGGTTGCATCTTTATATTCTTTAAATCCTCGTGATGACGATAATGATGATGAGGAAGATATAATTTCTCTTATTCACGTTGTTCGTGAATTTTCCGACATATTTGAGCCCGTTTTAGGATTACCATCTAAGCGAGAAATCAAGTTCAGAATTAATCTTATCCCTGGAGCTCAACCTATTACTCGTCCTCCTTATTGTATGTCCAATAAGGAAAATGAGGAGATGCGCAAATAATTATCTGAATTGGAGACGAATCAATTTATTCGCTCTAGTTCCTCGCCTTGGGGAGCTTCGGCTATTTTTGTGAAGAAATCTGATGGTACATTTAGGCTTTGCATTGACTACCGCAAGCTTAATGATCTTACTATCAAAAATAAATATCCTTTACCTCGGATTGATGATCTATTCGATCAACTTAATGGTGCTAGAGTCTTTTCACAATTGGACTTGGCAACCGGTTTTCATCAGCTTCGTATTGCAGAGGATAGCATTCTTTTGACATCTTTCCGTATGCGCTATGGATCTTATGAATGGCTTGTTATGCCATTTGGTTTAACGAATGCCCCAGCTTATTTCGTTGACCTAATGAATCGAGTTTTCAAAGACTTCCTCGATCGATTTGTTCTCATCTTTATTGACGATATTCTTGTGTATTCAAAAACCGAGGAGGAACATGAGAAGCATCTTCGGATTGTATTGGAAACTCTTAGGAGTAATCAATTAAAAGCGAAATTTTCTAAATGTCATTTTTGGCAATCTCGTGTGAAGTTTCTCGGTCATATTATTTCCGAATCCGAAATTTCCATGGATCCTTCAAAGATTGAAGCGATTCAAGATTGGAAGAGACTGGAGAGTGTGACAGAGATTCGTAGTTTCCTTGGATTGGCAGGTTATTACCGCCGTTTTATCAAAGACTTTTCCAAGATTGCCAACTGGCTAGACTAAGAAAAGTGTTAAATACGTTTGGTCGGACAAATGTGAAACTTCTTTTCAGAAATTAAAAGAACTCCTTTCCGATACTGCTATTCTTGTGATTCCCGAGGGGAATCAAGATTTCGTTGTTTATACCGATGCTAGTCGCGTTGGTTTGGGTGCCATTCTTATGCAAAAAGAACGTGTTATTGCTTATGCTTCTAGGCAATTGAAGCCGACCGAGACTCGATATGCCACACATGATTTAGAACTCGCGGCTATTGTTTTCGCCCTTCGAATTTGGCGTCATTACCTATTGGGAGAGAAATTTATTATTTACACGGATCCTAGTCTTTGAAATATTTATTCACTCAAAAGGAACTTAATTTGCGTCAACAACGTTGGCTCGAGTTCCTTGCTTCTTATGGTCTTGATATTCTTTATACCCCCGGTAAGGGTAATCGTGTCGCCGATGCTCTTAGCCGTAAACAACAAGCTGTTGTTTCTATGATGATATCTGAATGGAACGATCTCGAGATCTTATCCACTTATGAGACTCAAGACCGCGAATCCGATTTATGCTCATCATTTGTTTTATGTAGCCTTGAGGCTCATCCTTCTCATTTAGACCGCATTCTTGAATCTCAAAGGCTAGATCCCGACTTGGCTCTTCTTGGCCAAAATATTAAGGATAAAATTGATATTGAAGGTTTGAAAGACTTTGATATTGATTCTCGTGGCGGCATTCAGAGATTTGGTAGACTTATCGTGCCAAATATTAGTGATCTTCGTAAAGATGTTTTAGAAGATTCTCATCGTTCTAAATTTACCATTCATCCCGGTAGTAGTAAAATGTACGCGGATCTGAAGCGACTTTATTATTGGGAGGGAATGAAACTTGACATCGCTAACTTCGTTAAGCATTGCATGACTTGCCAACTCGTTAAGGTCGAACATCAAAGGCCCGGTGGGTTATTGCAACCTTTAGAAATTCTAATTTGGAAGTGGGACCAAATTTCCATGGATTTTATTGATGGCCTTCCCCATTCTCGTTCGGGTCATGATAGCTTATGGGTGATTGTTGATAGACTCACTAAATCTGCCCATTTTATTCCCGTTCGGTCTAACCGAACCGTACCTCTTTTGGCCAAACTCTTTATTAAAGAGATTGTTAAATTACATGGGGTTCCTACTTCTATTGTTAGCGATCGAGATCCATTGTTTACTAGTGGATTTTGGAAGAGTCTTCAAAAAGCTTTAGGAACGAAGCTTAATTTTAGCACCGCTTATCACCCCTAGTTCGATGGACAAACCTTGTGTTCTTGATTTTGGTGGAAGTTGGGAGGATCATATTTCACTTGTTGAATTTTCCTATAATAATAGCTTCCAATCTAGTATTGGTACGACACCTTTCGAGGCACTCTATGGAAGGCCATGCCGATCCCCTTCTTGTTGGCTTGAGGCCGGTGAGAAGCTGGTTTTAGGTCCAGACTTTGTTCGTGATTCCACAGAAAAGATTGAAGTTATTCGACATAGGATGAAAGAAGCCCAGAGTAGACAAAAATCCTATGCCGATAACCGGAGAAGGAAGTTAGAATTTTCTGTGGGAGATCTCGTGTTCATTCGCGTTTCACCTATGAAAGGTGTTGTACGTTTCAGTCGATCGGGAAAATTGGCGCCTCGATATATTGGGCCATTTCCTATCACTGAACGTATTGGTTCCATGGCTTATCACCTATCATTACCGACTCAGTTTTCTGCCATACATGACGTGTTTCACGTTTCCCAATTATGGAAATGTCTTCGAGATTCCGATTCTATTCTTGAGCCCGGTGTTGTGGAAGAGATTGAAGTTTCGCCTAATTTAACTTATGAGCAACATCCTATTCGTATCATTACTTCAGAAGTCAAACGACTTCGAAATAAAGATGTTCCGCTTGTTAAAGTTCAATGGTCTCCAAATCCTAAGGATTGTTCATGGGAATCTAGAGAGTTCATCGAGCGAACACATCCGGACTTACTTTCTCGAGCTCTTTGAGGTGGACTTCTTATTTCAAACTTCTTTTGTGTTGAATATGCTTTTATGGTTGTTTCTGTATATCTTCTTCTTAAATATTGCGAGGACGCAATTTCTTTAAGGAGGGGAGTCTGTAACAACCCGCATATTTATCGATTTTTGTATTTAAATATTTTATCGATACTCAGAATTTAGTCCGAAAAGCTACTTTTTTCATACGGTCGAATTAGGACTCGGGACCATTTCCATTGAGTTCAAAATGACGTTTGCGATCTTTTTAAGTGTAAACTTTGATATGTTTGGAGTTAGAGGAATTTTGCCACTTTTTACTTAGGGCTTTGGTTTGGACTGAGCCCAATAACCCCACTTATGAATTCAGTCCCAACTCCACTCCAACTCTTCTTTACTTCATTTCATATTCCTAACACTTCAAGCTTTAGCAACAATGGTGAGTGGAATGGGAAATTAAAACTCCAAACCCTAGTTTTCTTTTGCAAATCAAACTCTAGCTCCAAACTAATAGAAGAAGCCATTGGTAAGCCTTCTCTTCTTCTTCTTCAACTCATTCTTTTATCAATTTCAGATATTCCTAAACCTAACTTTGGGAATGTTCTTCTTTTAAAGCTTAGAATCAAGCTTCTTGAGTTAGATTTGAAGAGTGGTTGATTCTCCTTTGCTTTAGAGCTTCTTCTTCATTTGTTTGGGTTCAAAGGTGAGATTTTTATCTCACATCTATGTCTATGATTATCTTCGATTGTTAGGTATGAATTCCTAACACATATTCATGTGCATTTGATTTTGGTTTGAATTGATTTGGTGTATATTCCAATTTTTGGTGTTTTGAAACCAAAATCTATGAAAATCATAGTTTTAATATTTGAACATGTTTTTGGTGATGCATCGTGAAGCTTATAGGGCCGGGTAGTCGATTGACATAAATCCCTAGTGTCCGTTGCTCGCCCGGTTGCATTTTGGAGAAGATTGCATCTTCATTTCATAGGCTAAGAAAACAGCCTTGGTGCCAGTCAGTCGACTGGTTTTGAAATTCAGTCGACTGGCTGTAGCACATAGGCATTCCGAAGGCAAATTCCAGAGGCTCGGGTCCTCTGTTTCCCTGCAATCAGTCGACTGACTGCAGGAAATGAAATTTTCATGTTTCTGCTTCAGTCGACTGACTGCAGAGGGCCAGTCGACTGATTTGCTCCTATTTGCCTATTGTGCCTATTTGTGTATATTTTTGCTCGGTTTCCAAATTTAATCGATTCGTGATTATCCGATTTGTTGATTTTCATTTATTATCGACTTTGATGTCTTTATATCGAGATTTTTGGGAATATCCATTTTGATGGATTTGATATCGATCTATTGGAATTAATTCACGTCTTCGTATGTGAATTTTTATGATTTGATTGTTCTACAATCATTTTTGTGATTTGTCACTTTAAAAATATAAAGGTTTCAATACTAGTAGTAAATATCAAATCTCTTTCCTCAAAATGATTTCAACTCTATTTTCAATACCAAACTCGTTCTCTTAAACCGTTTTCCAATCTATTAGTATATACAAACCTTTTCCTCACTCGTATGAGAAATCTAAATAAACGACTTAGTAAAACAGTGGTATGAAACGCTTGCGTTTACTTTGTCGGTTAATTCTTGGACTTGTTCGATTGAATTTCTTGTGATAATTTTCTAGTGGAAATCTACAATTTGTTCGTAAATATTTAAGTTAAGCTAGTGGTTATGGGACATGAAGCTAAGCTCATATACTTACTAGCTTACTGTAATTAACACTTCTTGATGATCATGACGATCATTTTTGTGATTTAAACTAGCAATTGTGCGATGTCTCTTTGTCTACGAGGGAGACTAGACCCCGCTCTTGTGATGTTTCGCCATCGCATTTGTGTGATGTTTCGCCATCACATATGTGGGGTAGCGCCCCACGGTCTTCCGGCCATTCGCGTGTCAAAATTAATGGCTTGCAACCATGAGATTGCGTCTCGTTCGTGTGATACATATGTTGGTGAGTTTTCATGCTCCCGTTCGTGTGATAGGCCTCCCCCCTTTTTATGATTTCTGGATTTCGTGTGCTGAATTCTGGAATTTATGCTTCACCAATTTTAGTGATTTTCATTGATATGATTTATCAATTTTTGTGCATTGGTGAATCCGTGTGTCATTGACTTGTTGTGAATACAAGTTTTGGGTATGAAACCCTTTTTGGATCTTTGTGAAGATTCTTGTGGAATTGATCGATCTTTTGTTGATCATCATTTGCATGCTTATAGTAGTATGCCATTATGGATATTATATGTTTATGCCATATCTTTTACTTTATATCATGTCATCTGATATTTATAGCTAGACTGATCCGTTTATTATTTTCTTATAAATAATACTCGGGTCATACCGAGATGTTGCAGGTGCTTCTGCTTGACTTATCCCTGGGATTCATTACTCTGACTTTCGGCTAACCACATAGATTAGCAGTTTTTGTTGTATACACTTGAGATATAGACTCATAGTTGTATTGTTTTGTATAGCACGTGTTGCTATTCTTTTGTATTATTGTAGATCTTTTTGACCACTACTCTGATATACACTTTCATGTGTTAGTTATTTATTCATATCTTCTTCCGCCTTTGTGATATGAATTGTCTGTGACTGATTTATGTTATGTTTATTTCTATATTTGTTCTGAAGATATTATAGCCACTGTATAGTAGCTTTGAGTTTGTGTGGGTATGTCGCCTTTCCCTCTTGATAAAGAAATGCATGTTATACTATCTGACATATCGATGCTCGTGCAAGGCAATCACACGGATGGTCGCTCCTCAACAGCCTTATTCTCCGTGCTAGTTGACAGCATTACACCGTAATGTTCTTGGCTAGTGTGGGTATAGAGGTGGGGCGTCACATCAACTATGTAAATGGCTCTTTTAAAAGATTATATTATGTATAAAAAATAATAAGAGCACGATAACGGGCTATTAGAACATACTCAATGCAGTATGTTGTTGTAATTTATGGATATAAAAGTAATCAAAAATCAAGATGTATTTATGTTTTAGTAACCAAACCAAAATATATAATAGTCTATGAATTACAGTTAAAAATTGAAATTCTCGTAGTTGGCTGGGACTTGGTCGTCAACAAGAAAGTAAATATAATAAAATTGAAATATTCTCGTAAATTCAATGAGAATCATAACTAAATAAATGCCTAAGATTAAATCTGTAAGGAAATTGAAAAAGTATACCTATATGAAAAGCACTATTGTCCCAGTGGTTATGTGATTCGATTTTGGTGCGAGAGGTCACAAGTTCAAAACTTGCATAGCGTGATTCGAACATATATTGAAATGTGATTTGTGTTATATTGTCCTAGTGATATGTTGCATCTAAGTACCATTTCAAAAAAAAGTATACCTAGATTGTAGCTGCTATCTAATTTCGATTTAATATCCAAAGGAGGGAAAATGAAACAAAATCAAAAAGCGGTTGGTTGTTGTTCAAGCGAATATTTGGAAAGAGTTGGTGATAGCATAGGAGGGGAGGTCAACATCTGTAGATGCGAAAGACACAATATTGAGCGGCGTTAATATCTAGGGTTTGGAGGATAAAGAAGAAAGCGGAGAGCTGGTTATGAATAGAAAGAAATTAAAAATACAACTGTTCATTTCACAAAATATGAAGGAGGCATGTGTGCTCTTGTAATCTAGCTCAGTAATAATAGTATAGTATAGATATTTAACGGTATATTTAGACTAACCAATAAACTTCATACCACGGGAATATTGCCAAAACCAGGCCTACGAGTCCGTCTTCTACTCGATCTCAATCTCTCCACTTGAGATGAGCTCTCTATATATATGTTCTTCTTCTTCTTGCCCGATCTCCATGCCTTCATCCCATAGCTTGACAACTCTAGCTTTGTATTTTTCTTGAGTGTACATATACATACATACATACACACACACACACAAATATATATATCTATGTGTGTGATTGTTTGTATATCATATTTATCATTTTATAATACATTATACATATTACAAAATTTAAATAATACATTATACATATTACAATATTTAAATCAATGTTGATACCTTACAGCAAATGCAGCGGATGATTTGTTAATCCATCGACTTTCCGAACCATCAGATGGGGTAACGTAGCACATCCGCTTGTACACCTCCATACACATAGACTCTTGCCGGTACTCCACTAACTAAAAATAATTAAATATATTATCGAAGATTGTATTGATTTTGAATTATTTAGAAACAAATTAAAGGATTACCAAATCATTTTTGTATAGTGCAGTCGATATAGAACCTCTAGCATGTACTTTGGATTGGTATGGTGATTCTTCGAGTTTTGGGCTGCTCGATGTTTCACATCCTCCCGTTCCCGATGTGCCTTTAAATGATTCCGCACCTTGGTGGATATGCACTCATGCTTCTTATTCATTTTCTTCATTTCTAAGATGATGCATCTATAACATTTTGAGTATATGGAATTCCAAACATGTCTAACCATACCAAATGAAGTGTTGGGTACCCAAGTGAACTGATCTTGTACATTCAGTTGAATATATTTTTGTTATATATACAAGTAAAACCATGATTGATGTGAGCATAATGATTTATGTGATCCCTTGTACACGAGGATTCTGTAGACAAAATAGAACAATAAGATTACTTTTTTAACTGTTTATGGGTAATCATGCAAAGGTACTGTTCTAAAGTTATCTCAATATTCATTGTGTTTGGTTAACCATTACAGACATTATAACTATAGTTCAAGATTTATCCATCACTGCTCTCTACGGAAGTTGAAGGTGAGTCGTATTACCCCACGGCTCAACGTCATTCTATACTATGTGTCAATATTGTCCATTGATTTCTGTTATACATTTAAAACTTGTAAATTCTGTTTACACGATATTCTGTTAACTTAAAAGCATGGTTCCAAAGTCCGGTCGACATGCTACAGTTTCAGCCATCTCGGCCCAGTTCCGGCGTGTGGCCAGATCTCCATAAAAAAGCCATTCTGTTCATCAATAAAAAAATCAAACAGCAGCTTAATCGACCGTATACAATTATTCTATGAAATGAATCAACTACTAAAAACATGTGATGAAAATCGACAAAGAGAAATCATTCAACTTTAAAGCCCTCAATCAAATCTAACCTTGTCTGCCAATATTAAAAAATAAAAAAAATCAAAACAGTATTATCACGTGATTAGGAATCAATATATTCTCTATAAAAGCACACCAATTCATACAAAACACATAACAAACATCAAAACCTTAACTGGTTTTCTTGTACTGCTTCATCATTAGCGAGCCATCGATCTTGAATTGAATTGAAAACTGAGGGAAAAAGGTTCATTATTGAAGCATCGATCTCAAATTCATCTACAAGCATCGACGAAGGTTATTTTTTTATTGGCTTTCTGTTGTTTTCGAGTTGAATAGGGGAGAACTTTTTTCTACGTGCGGCAAGAGAGCGGTGCCTAGGGTAAATTGTTAAAATGAATTGATAATGGGCTGCATAGGGTTAAATTATTAAACTGAATTAATAATGGGCTGCGTGCGACAAGAGAATTGTTGATGGGTTGGGTTTAAAATGGTTCTTATTAACTAATAGTATTATTTAGTTGGGTTTAAAATGATTAATGTTTTAGGCCTTGTTTATTTTGGAAAATAAATATTTTCAGCAAAATATTATGATGATTATGTCAACAAAGTTAGGATTGTTTAGTTTGCAAAATGATATATATTATATTGAATAACTAAATGTTGAAATTATTTTGCTTCTAATTTAGGTACTAGATTGTGGAAAATGGTGATATTGTTTGGAATTATTGTATGGAAGTTATTGGTGAAAAAAGGAAAAACAAGGGTAATTATTGTCACAAAATATTTTTTGGTAACGTTATAACATGTATGAAAGAACGTTTAGCAGGACAGACAAGTGATGTAGCAATATGTTCGATTGTTCCTAAAGAAGTTAAAAAACTTATATGAAAACATCTGAATAAAAAAAGAAGCGAGTGAAATCAAGGGAAGCTCGAAGAACAACGCATACAAGAAGAGCTAATGAGCATGCCTGATCAACAAAATCATGAAATCGATAGTAGTGGAAGTGAAGACGATAGAGAGGTTTGGTGGGTCTTTCAAGAAAGTAAAGAAAGTTATATAAAAGAAGAGAGAAAATGGTCAGGTGTATGATCTAGCGGAACAGGTATACGATCTAGCGGGCGTTCAAAATCAAGTAGAATAGATGACGATTTAGCATCACAAGCAGTTGGAAGTACTGATCTCTATATGCAAAAGTGAGGAGGTAGAACTCAACTTTCTATTAGAACTGCAATTAAAGGAATTAAAGATGCAAAAAAAACACATAGGTCGTGCAATATCATTCTTGTTTACTTTAATCATATCCCACACAATGCTGCTAATAGTCCTTACTATGAAAATACGGTAAAGGCCATTTAAGAAGCTGGTCCTGGAATTAAAGGACCCATAACATATGAATTATCAAAAAACATATTTAGATTCTGAGAGTGCTGAAATCAAACAACACATTGACACTTACTCAAACTTTTGGGTTGAGCACGGTTGTACGTTGATATGTGACGGTTGGAGCACACAAAATAGAAGAAAAATCATAAATTTTCTTGTGTATTTTACCGAAGGAAATGTCTTTCTTAAACTATAGATGACACCAACAAATTTCAAAGTGCTGAGTATATTTGTGATCTAATGGATAATGTTGTTAATTTTATTGGAGAAGATAGAACTATGCAAATAGTCACCGATAATGGAGCAAATTACAAAGCTGCTGGCCAACTACTGATGGAAAAAAGAAGGAAACTATACTGGACACCATATGCAGCACATTGAATCGATTTAATTTTTGAAGATATTTCAAAAGAAATCGAAGTAAAAACGGTTATTTTAAATTATCAGTTAATAACATGATTCATATACACTCTTGGTTGGTTACTTACCATAATGAAAAAAGAAACCAATAATAAAGAACTGACCCAGCCAACAGTAACTAGGTTTGCTACTCACTTTATTGCAGTAGAATCCATATACACACATAAGGAAGATCTAAGAAGAATGATTTCTTCGAGGGAGTGGAGCGCAAAGATTCGTAAACTTGGTCCTAAAGATAAAAAAACAACAATTCTTATCTATAACTTGATTCACAGTGATAAATTTTGGCCAATACTGCTGCTATTATTATCGTATTTAGTCCACTTGTAAAAGTTTTAAGAATGGTAGACAATGATGATAAAGCGGAGATGGGATATCTATATGAAGCAATGGATTGAGCGAAGGAATCGATTAAGAAAAATGTTGATGCAAGACAATATCAAAAGTGGTGGAATATAATTGACAAAAGATGGGAAAGACAATTGCACCGACCTATTCATGCAACAGGTAACTTTTTTCAATTATTCACTATTATAAAAGTACATATCATGTCAATATATTTTTAAACTATCAGATTGTTTTAGGTTATTTTCTCAATCCTCAAGTACAATATGAAGACAATGCAATAACGATGGTGAAGTTTTAAATGGACGAACAAATGTTCTTGAAAAAATGGTACATGATATTGCTATGCAAATTGAAATTTCAAAAGAGGTAATAAACAAATTATTGAACTATTCATGATTCTTGTTAATATATTTAGTGCAAAGATTAACTTCGTTTATTAATGAATGTTGTGTAGGTGAAAAATACAGAATGAAACTTTGTGTATTTTGTTCCGCAAAAGCGAACCATGCAGTTAAGCTGTGTCCTGCAGCTATGTGGTGATCAATAATTGGCAAGGAAACTGCTCCAAATTTAACATGCATAGCTATGCGTATTCTTAGCCAAACAGTTTCTTCTTTAAATTGTGAAAGAAATTCGACAACGTTTGCGATGATTCACATAAAGTTAAGAAACATAATAAAAATGGAGAATTTAGAAAAACTTGCATTTTTACATTATAATATGCAATTAAGAGTACGACATGCTAAACGACTATAAACAACTGATCAACTTATTGACCTAGATTATATATTTCATGAGGAGGATCCACTTGCAGATTGGACTAGAGAAGTTGAGAATCCACTACTCGATAATGAAAGCGATAACCCTTGGTCAGACAATGATAACATATCTATAGGGAATACTGAAAATGATAGTTCATCAAATGATGATTCAGGTAATGCTGGTGGTGATGGTATTGGTTCTAATGGTTATGGTATGGGTTCAACTTTTGATGATTCTCAGAGACATATCCAAAATTATTCTAGAAGAGATGCAAATGACTCTAGTGGATGAAGAGATAGAAATTTGAACGTTGAACATGAAGATCAATGTAATTATGATGGCAGATATACTTCTAACAATCTCCCCAGTTATTGCTATTCTACATCTGACTATACCAGAGATTATTCATTTTGTGGGATAAATTAACCGTATGCTGCCGACCCATCAAGTAGACAAGACGAACCATCACCCTTTGATAATATGATGATGACATTTTTAAGTTTGGATCAGATGCAACAATATGCTTTTTCAGCATATTGTAATCCGACACAAGATGAAGATGCGATGGACAAAATTTATATGATGCTCAAAGAAATAATTTTTGGTATTAAATCTTTATGTTGTATGTATTTTATCTTCTATGTAACTTGAATAATTAAATGCAGTTGACTATTAGTATTGCATATTTGTTTGGTATTTAAATTAAAAAAGTATCGGAATTCACAAAACAAAATTAAAACGGAATTTTTAGGAATTCCGAAAGGGGACCGAAATTTTAAAATTTTCTAATGACTGAAACGGAAATGAAAAACAGGACTTCAAACCTTGCTTAAAAGATGATATGTGATAAATTTCAGGCAGAGTGTTTATGCCCACTATAGAGACATAACTTCATTTCGCAAAATCTTTGAATTGTTCGATCCCATATAGGACTTGTCGGTTTGCAATATTTGTTTGAATTTTTTTATTTCTCGATTTTGAATTTTTTTTGAATTAATGCGTACTTCTAACTTCTTAATGTTTGTCATCTTCGTGGAGTAGCAAATTTTTTTAGCTGCATATGTAATATAATCCTCGTTTCAATTGTGCAACTTCTTATTACTGCAATTCAACTTATTACTGTAAAACGACTACTTACATTTATCAAACAATTTGTCCCCAAATTTTTCGAGACAAACAAATTTTGAATCTTCTTTCACGCGCTTCCTCTCTTGTTAACTGCAATATACAAAAGTCTACCGAACTTATTGTATCGAGAATATAATTCGCCATTGTTGTCACTACAATTCTTTTTGGCCGATAGTTTCGTATAACTTTTCATAGTACGATTGCACTCAATCAAGAAATTAACCTTTTAGGCTTCATTGTAATTAACTTGGGAGATAGTTTATTGAAGACGCTTGTTTAACTAAAAAGTGATGATGATGTCATTATTTTAATTATTGTGGGAAACTCTAACTCGAGACCACTCAAATCAAAACCCTAAGGCACAACGTAAAACGAGATCGTGGTAAGAAGTGAAAAAGAAACCAATCAATATCTTAATCTAATCCAAGACCAATCATAATCTCCAAACAAGCAATAGACAATCAAAAGTAATAATGAAGAAATAAATCGCACAACGATTTATACTGGTTCCACAAACGTTGTGTTAGTGTACATCCACTTTAAGAGAGAGTTTTTATTAATACCGATGAGAAAAGTACAAAAGATTGATTATAATGATACAAATTATGATAAAAATTGATTTGTGGAGAAGAGAATTGAAGAAAATTAAGTTTTTTTTTTCATAAAACCCCAATTAGTGGAGGCTAAAACTGTTGACTAAAACCCTTAATCTTTTAGCATCTATTTTTTTCCTACTTAATCTGAATCCAGATAATAGCTCATACCAGAATAGAAGACCTAGGTAGAGTTCCTGAATTGCCCCTTCGAATGTCACAAATTTTCATATCAAGCCCAGGCCAAAACACTGACAGAAGTCGCCATAGACGTCTGTCACAATGCGATAAACGTCTGTCCCAAGTCTCGGAAAAAAATTTCATGAGGCCACAGACGTTTGTCGAAAGTGACAGTTGTCTGTCCTAACTTGTGGGTTCCAAACCCTGAGGTAACAGACGTCTGTCGTTTTCGCACACATGTCTGTCACTGTTGCTCCAGCACCACTCTACCTTCTTCGCCGTATCTTCCTCCTGCGAGCTCCGATTTGCGAACCGTTTTCTCCATCACCAAGATACTTCTGACCCCTTCAATGCTCTATATATAGTGTTGCCAAAATTCAACACTCCACTTCGACACTATATCCATCTCCAACTCCAATGGTACCATACCATCAACAACAACCGACAGCGCTAATTATCACGTCTTCTACCTTCAACCGAACGTGAATGTTTTCCCAATAAGCTTCGGCAAAGCCACCGTCCATTGCACTCCATCAATGAGCTCAAGAAAATCCCCTGCCCACTAATGAACTATTGAAAACATCCAAATCCTAAACCATCTCACTAAAGACTAAAGTGCTAAGCAGTGTAAATTAGCACTCACCAAGAAGATAGGACCTCAATCTCTCAACTATATTCTTCCTCATCTGCAACCAAGGTCCTTCTTCAATTATGCCACCCCATGACACCTAGCACTTCTCCAAGCGAATCAAGTTCGACCAATTCTCGAACTTCCTAACCGGCAATGCCTTAGTGAACAAATCTGCCGCATTATCCTTTTTGTGCACTTTTCGAAGATATACTTAGTTATCCTCATCCATGGCTACTAAAAATGACCCTCTTACTTCAATATGCTTAGTCCGTGAGCTAAACGCCAAATTCTCTGTAAAGTGAATGGCAATCACATCGAACATCGATGCTATCATGCTCAAATCCCAAGTCACACAACAATCGCCTCAGATAAAGTACCTCCTTTTCCACCTCCACCGTAGCTATCAACTCCGCCTCCATAGTGGATAAAGAAACTACTGTCTACAATCTTGATCTTCAACTTATGGCTATACCTTCAAGTGTGAATACATATCTGGAAGTTGATTTTCTTTGATCTCCATCACCAGAGTAGTCCGAATCACAATAACCAACCAACCTGCAATTCTTCTCCTTACTATCGTCAAAAAGGGGACCATGAGATGATGTAACTCTAAGGTATCTCAATATAAGCTTCATAGCTTTCCAATGTGATTTCCCTGGATTAGCTATAAACCGACTAACCATCCAAGCGGCATTTGTAATATCGGGCCTCGTACACACCAAGGCATACACCAAACTTCCAGTCGCATTAGCATATGACACCTTTTCCATACAAGCCTTGTCTTTCTCCAAGATAGGTGATCCCTTACTCGAATGCTTCATAAGTAAAGGCAAAGGTTATTTGATGCCTTTGCATTCTCCATGCTAAACCGGCAAAACGCTTTCTGTATATACTCCTTTTGAGTCAATTTCAACTCAAAATGCCTTCGATCTCTTTCTATTTCCATGCCCAATATCCTTCTTGCTTCTCCAAGACCGAACTTCGATTTCAAACTCAGTTTTAACTTGTTGATTTCATTATTATCCTTATAAGCAATGAGCATGCCGTCCACATACAAGAGTAAATACACCAACAATTATTTTTCAACTTTTGAAATGTACACAAGCATCTTTGACACTTCTATCAAAACCATTTTCAATCATAAAATGATCAAATCTTATGTAACATTATCTAGATGATTGCTTTAAGCTATATCGTGATTTCTTTAGCTTGCAAACGAGATGTGACTTACCATCCATAAGAAACCCTTCTGATTGCTCCATGTAGATGTTTTCATCCAAGTCACCATGCAAGCAGGCGGTTCTCACATCAAGTTGCTCCAACTCCAAGTCGTGAATAACAACTATAGCAAGTAATATCCGGATAGAAGTATGGCGCACAACCGGTGTGAATATCTCATCATACTCATTTCCCTTCCTTTGTGCAAAGCCCTTAACCACCAGCCTAGCTTTGTATCTTCCATCGTCCTTCACTTTATATATTCATTTGCACCCAATAGCACAGTTTCCATTAGAAAGTGGAACAAAATCCCAAGTTTGATTCTTCAACAATGATTGCATCTCTTCCTTCATGGCACAAATCCATTTCGAGCTATCACTCGACTTCATGACATCATCAAGGTTCATCGGCTCATCTTGGACTACATGAAGAGCATAGTCCAAATTATCACAAAAGATAAGATAGTTTCAATTACCAAATATTTTGGGTGGTCTTATAGTACGATGACCAACCCGAGTAGCAATACCATCACCCAAACTCCCTTCGGCTCCACCTTGAACCGAATCTGCTCTAGAATTGTGAATCTAGATAGAGGTAT
Organism: Allium cepa; assembly: GCA_030765085.1. NCBI lineage: Eukaryota > Viridiplantae > Streptophyta > Magnoliopsida > Asparagales > Amaryllidaceae > Allium > Allium cepa. The sequence continues at coordinate 257,851,878 of CM060929.1, forward strand.
AGCGCACAGCCGGTGCGAATATCTCATCATACTCCTTTCCCTTCCTTTGTGAAAGCCCTTAGCCACTAGTCTAGCTTTGTATCTCCTATCATCCTTCACCTTGTATATCCATTTGCACCCAATAGCACGGTTTTGTTTAGGAAGTGGAACCAAATCCCAAGTTTGATTCTTCAACAACGATTGCATCTCTTCCGCCATGGCACAAATCCACTTCGAGCTATCACTTGACTCCATGATGTCATCAAGGTCCATCGGCTCACCTTGGACTGTTAGTCCGTGAGATGATGGTTTTGATGACAACAACCTTAGAATAGATAATAAAACATAAATACTAACATTATAAGTTTAGATATATATGTATATGCAGGTTTTAATCATGCAGGTACCAAGAATGAAGACTGTACAGTATAGAGATGCAAGATATCGAGATAGAAGACTCATGAGTATCAAGATTATCAAGAGTTCAAAATTTCAAGGATAAGTATTTTTATTAGGAATTTTTGTTAAAACTCGTAGAAAAGCACTGACATTTTAAAATCCAATTTATTCGTGGAATGGAATCCACTTCAAGCCCGTTAAAGGGATGGAACCCTAAGTAGGATGGAACCTACGGAAAATCTAATGGAACATTGTTTTGTACCACTAATTTTAATTCAAATGATTTTACAGAATTATCTTGTTTTCAAAATGATTTCAAATCTTTCCTTTTAAAAAGATTCAAAACTCTCTATCCTGATTTTAAATAATTTTAGCCTCAAAATTATCTTTAATTTCAAAGTCAAATTACTCCTGATTTTAAACTATCTTTTTAAATTATATATTTGACTTTTAAATATTTATACTTAGATTTAAATATAAAATTATAGTTAAAATCTATATATATATATATATATTATTTTCTATATTTACTTATGAATTTTAACTATAGTCAAGTATATTTGTAAAGTTTAAAATAGTTTTAATATAAGATAAAGGTTATTTCCAAAGAAAATCAAATCACCAAAAATTGCTTTGGGATGTCGACATGCCTAGGGTAACCATGTCGACATGGTGTCAGTTGAGTTCAAAATTTAAATTTCAAAAGAAGTGTCTATTCGCCATAACTCTTCATGAATGGACATGGCTGTTGTTCTTCTATAAATAGGGGTTAGTTCAACGAATTTTATATCAGATTTTCTGGTTTTTCACTCCTCCTCCTCTTCTTCCACTTTTCTTAATATATATTCTTACCATTACTCTACCAAAATCAACATTGAATCAAACTCGATCATTCGTAGTTTGATTCTCTATCACTATCTCAACAAGATCCTCAGTGCTATTCAGAGTTATAGGCTTTTTGTAATCAACTTAGCGAGAAAAGGTGTGATTGTAGCCTTGAAAATCGATCAAGCGAATAAAGGTGTGATTGTAGCCTTGGTAAATCAATTGGGTAAACTTGTGGCCTGGAAATCATGTATCTCTACCCAGAGGATTGAAATTCTGGAGGGTGTATCTCGTAGCCTTGAAATCGAGGGTGTAATTGTACAATTTCTTTTGAAAGGAAATCTGTACTTGTGTTGCGGGACTGGATGTTGGGTAACTCCGAACCAGTATAAAATCCATGTGTTCTTTCCTTCACTGCTTTTATTTTATTTTTGCATCTGTGTTTGTTTCTGTGATTATCCTTGTATCTGTAGATTGCATACATCTGTATCTAAATTAACATAAACTCAAAAAGATTTAGTAATCCTTTATTAACACTATTCACTCCCCTTCTAATGTTAATCCTAGCCTTAAGATCCGTAATCCGCATTTCTAAGATGGACTACATGAAGAGCACAGTTCAAGCTATCACAAAAACTAAGATAGTTCTAATCACCATATCTTTCAGGTGATCTTATAGCACGACGACCAACCTGAGTAGCAATACCATCACCCAAACTCCTTTCGGCTCCACCTTAAACCGAATTCTTCTTAGAATCATGCACATCACCAACACTATTAGAGGCACCCTGTGGACTATGTGATGTTACATCAACCGCTACCTCCTTGCAAGCATCTTTATCTACTTTATTCTCTCTACTCCTTAGACAAAATATGGAAATAATTTCCTTCTCCTTCGATTCATCATGAACCAAATGCGGAACATCCGATGAGCTCTCGTTCTCCTTGTAAAAAGCCGTCTCATCAAAAGTAACATGACGAGAATTCACAACCTTCTTCGTTTTCGAATTCCAAATCCGATAGCCTTTTACTCCATTCGTATAACCAAGCAAAATCCCCTTGAAAGCTCTGGGTTCAAGCTTATCATTTCCTGGATCATGCACATAAACCGGGCTACCAAACACACGAAGATAGCTCAAGTCGATGCTCTTTCCCTTCCACACTTCCACTAAAATTTTGCTACTAATAGTTAAGCATAGAATTCGATTAATAATATGCACTGTGGTTGACAAAGTCTCAGCCCATAATCCCTTAGAAAACCCGATGTCAATGTCAAGCATCGAGCTTTCTCAAGTAGAGTACGGTTCGTCCTCTCTGCAATACCATTCGACTGCGGATCTCTCGGTGTAGTAAAATGTCTTCGAATACCATAATGCTGGCAAAACTCCAAGAATTCTCCAAGAACATACTCCCCGCCATTGTCGGACTTTAGAACATTCAAAGACTTGCCACTCTCATTCTCAACAAGAGTTTTCCATGCTTTGAACTTTGCAATGCCTCCGACTTGGCCTTCATTACATACACCAAAACTTTCGAGAAAAGTCATCAATAAAACAAATATAATAGTGAGCTCCTCCCAGAGAAGCTATCGGTGTCGGTCCTTAAATATCTATGTGTATCATACTCAAGAACCCTTCTCGAATCATGTTTTCTCTCATCGAATGACACTTTAGTTTGCTTCCTCATGACAAATTCCTCGCCAAACTCAAGTTTGTTGAAACTCTCTCCATCGATGATCTTCCTCTTTCGAAGAATATCCAAACTTCTCTCCGAGACATGACCTAACCTCAAATGACACAAGCTAGTCGCATCTAAGTTACAAGAACTATCAACTCCTACACAAGTTTCACCTTCTATAGTTATTCCTTGAAGCAAATAAACACCTTGAGTCCTAGCACCCTTCGTCATCGCAAGCGCACCCTGTGAAACCCATAAGCTATCACACTCAATGGTGATTTTACAGCCTAAAGAATCCAACTGCCCCACAGAGATGAGAGACCTCCGAGTCCCGGAACATGGCACACATTAGTGAGAGTACGAACCACTCCATCAAACATCCGAATTTGCACGGAACCAATTCCTTTTGAATTACAAATAGCACCATGACCCATAACAATTGAGTTTCCTTCTTTGTCAGCATAAGATGAAAAACAATTCTTAGTCGACGTCATATGATAAAACACTCCAGAATCGGGCACCTATTCGCTACTCGAAACATCTGATGCTACCGCTGTCAACACATCTACGTCTCGCTCACCAACTTCACTCTCCACTGCTATAGATGAAGGTGTTACTTCCTTCTTTGATTTCTCCTTATTTGGACACTCATTCTTCCAATGACCCGGCTTTTATGTAAGTGTTATATTGTATATAAAATATGTTATACTTGGTATCAGCATTTACATAAGGTTTTAATTTTATTGCCCATAATGAAAATCATCCAACACGAAGACTAAAGCCCAAATGCCCATGGAAAATATGCAGGCTTACATAAGTTACGAATTAGTAATGGTTCATGGCCGTTGCAAAATATCAGTTAGCAAAGCGCATGGCCTTTATGAAATTTCAGTTAGTAGTGGCTTTGAGACATTGCTAAATTTCAATTAGCAAAGGCTTTAGCCGCTGCTAAATTTTGCCACGTCCCATTTCGCAACTGTAGTTTTACAACCACTACAAGAAAAATGGCCTTTTACAGCTCTATATAACAGCGTTTAATTCAGTTGGCTATTATCCTTCAATTTTACGTTTCTAATTATAATTAAATATGAAAAATGAAACGCTGCGTAAATGTTCTATTTGGCGGGAGAAAAATTTTTGGTCGCCACTTTTTGTTCTTCATATCTTCTTCCTGCAAATAGCTTCGTTTCTTTTCATTTCCCTCCTAAAAATCATCTAAACTCAAATCTGTTCGCCTCTGCAAAGTTGCCTCACGCTTTCAATTTATCGGCTCGTTCATCTTCTCGCTCGTCGATACGAGCCGCTCTCATCTTCTCGTTCATCAAAACAGCCGTTTTGTTCGTCTTCTCGCCACCAGTATTAAAAGGTAAACAAAAAATAGGTAGATTAGAATTTATCATGTGTTGATTATCTTGTAAAGTTCTACTATCCTCTATGTCTATGGTATTTGTGCTGAAACAATTAGGGTCATGAAGTATTTTTTCTTCAACTAAAGGTGATTTTCCACGAAGTTGCAAGCAAAAAAGATGAGATATATTGATTTGATGCAGTACTTCAAAAAAGTAAACAAAAATAATAAGGGACCGATAAATGCTTGATTGAGCAGATAAAAGGAACCACATGTTTCTGATAAATGAAAATATGTAGGAAGAAAAAAGAATTACTAGTTGAAAATTTAAAAGGAAAAGAAACACAAGTTCTTCTCAAAGAGAACGATGACGACTCAGATGCTTATTTCATGAAAGAAAAATGAAAATGAGTTCACTTAGAATATTTATATTTAATCCATATTGCAAATCCATTTGAAAAAAGGGACAAAAGAAAGAATGAGATAAGAAAATAGAGATCAAAAAATTACAGTTGACTGGAAATTGAAAAAAAACCAAACTAACATATTATAACCTATTATAATGTTTTGGGCTATGAATCATGTACCAGTTAAGGTGGGTTGTGTCTGAAATCCTAATTAGTATAATTGCAATATTAGCTTGTAACTGAAAACACATTTTATTTTACGTTGAGTACCACTCCATTTCTTACTCAACGGTGCAGAAAATTATTAAAGCCAAGATAACATGAATTTTTGTTGATGAAAATTTGATTAAAATAAAAATATATTAATTTTTTTCCAGCACGTCCAAATGGATAAATCTACATCATAAAAGCTATTTTATATTCATTTACTGAATATAAAATAGAAATTTGAGACTGGAAATAATCCTCCATTTCATAACTATTCTTATTATATACTATCATCAATTTAGTTGGAGTAGTGGTTAATGTATTTTGATGACGATCAATTTGATTTATCATAATTCATAGACCATGAATCAATTTAGTTAAAATGCAATTCATAGATAACAATTCGAAGGTTGATATGCAATTTATTTCTATGCTGATATAGAATGACATTGAAGCTAAATTAAATTTGATCTGCAATTTATTTGCACTAAGTATTATTCTACTAAAAGCATTTATTTGGCTCCTTTTGTTGTTTAACATTTCACCCACTTATAGTTTTATTAACACGGTAGCTCTTTTGATGCAAATCCTCTAGATTCGGTTTTGGGTTCATGAATTTATCTTAAGATAAATGAAAATTGTGGCATGAAAATTGGATCATTAAATATCCTAACCAATTTTTTTGCTAAATTGATTAATTCCAATGCTCTATAAACTTTTTCATAGTTTCTCTTGTGTATCGCTATTGCAAAATGTTTGATCTATAGTTCACATCTTAGTTTTCTTTTTAAGATATCTTATTGCATTAATTTGGTGATCCATTTATTTATTTAATTAGACGTCTAGTTGCATATAGCATAAAATTTGTATGTTTAAAAGTATGAGTGTTTCGAGTTGCTATTCTAAATTCTGATGCCTGCATATGTTTTATTTTCTTTTGTTGAAATGTTAGGCTATGGATTTACTGAGATTGTACAAGGAAAAGAAGAAAATGTACAATGAAATTGAATCTTTCATCATTAAGAGTACTGTGGTTCGTTAAAAAAAGATATCACAAACTTTTCAGGCTGCTGCTGCAGTATCATAAATACTTTGTTTTAGAATTAAATGGGTAAGGAAGTAATAAAACAATAGATGTCCCTGAAGTTTGAAATAATGCATTTATGCATCTTTGGTAAAAAGATAAATTCAAATATATTTTTGCAAAAAGTATTTTTATTTAAAAAAGAAAGGAAAATAAAATTTTAATAATGAGTTTCATGTACAGAAAATGGTTTATAATAACTTACAAAACTTTTTGCGACTTCGACTACTATTTACTAACACGTTTCTTTTATTTTGATATAAAGTTAAAAGTTTTAACAGATATGGTAGTTTATTATCATGGACGATTACCCTTTTTTTAAGACCATCTTACTGTTTTGTATGGTGTCTTCATTTATCTTCAGATGATCATATGCAAAAGAAGATATGGTAGTGGGATTGATGTAAGCAATAGTAATGTATATTGTACATTTTGAAAATAGTCCAAAATTTTCAACTTTTGCTCCTTTATGTCATCTTGAAAATGAACCTTCATGGAAGTACTACAGTATGGATTCAACTATTTAAGTTGTTGTTGGATTAATTCATGCATGACAAGTGCCTCTACCTTAACCTGAAGGTCATTTAGTCCTTTGTTATTCGGTTTCTTTAACCGTTTTACCATCATTTAATCACTCTAAAAAGGATTAAAAAACTTGGGCGCATCCATATTAAAAAATTTGATCCATAGCCATATATGCAAATTAGTAATAAATAAAAGACTACTGTGAGTTGTGATACAACCGGTACAATGTAGATCTATAGCCATCTGTAATAAATGTAAATTGAACATGGTATGAAGCAGATCCTCTGTCTCTCATTAATGCTCTCGACATTCATGAATAAAAAATTAACTAATTAACATTAAAAGCTGTTGAAAATGAATCTAAAAAGTAGTAAAATAATTGTATAACTGAAGTTAAATCTAAATATAACTAAGGCATTGTATAAAAATTACATTCCAATTTGTGTACGTTTAATAAAACATGATTATCCTTCCGTGAAAGCTCAAAGATAAAACAATAAAGATAAATTAAAGAGATAATTTACTCAAATAACTATTATAGAAAGATTGTTGTTGAGCATTTGATTATAAGAGGAATGGATCTAGTGTACAAGGATGGTAGGTGGTATAATCATGGCGAACAAATAACTATGAGCCAAGATATTAAGTCAGATGACACTTATGATTTACTCAAAGCCATTCATTATGAAGATGAAGATTTCACCGATCATACATATTCTGATGATGATAAAGATGAAGATAGTGCACAAAAACGAGAGAAAGATTTATTTAAAAACTTGGAAGATGCTGAAACCCCATTGTATCTTGATTGCAATGATAAAACAAAATTATCTGCCATTATTGCCTTATATAATCTAAAATGTGAGACCGGGTTGTCCGATAATGGATTTGATAAACTTCTAAATGTGCAACAACTATTTTTGCCAAAGAATAACATACTCCTTAGGACTTTATACAAGGTGAAAAAATTTCTTAAAGTATTCGATATGTGTTTTGAGAAAATTCATGCTTGTCAAAACGATTGTTGTCTTTTTAGAAAAGAGTACAAAAATTTGGATAGTTGTCCAAAATTTGGGTTTTCAAGACAAAAAAGGAACGAAAGTACAAATGAAATCATGCATGGCATTCCAGTTAAAATTTTAAGATATTTTCCAGTCATTCCAAGATTTAGAAGAATGTTTAGATCTCAAAAATGGCAGAAGATTTAAGATGGCATTTTAGCAACAAAATAAATGACGGGAAAATGCGTCATCTGATTGATTCTATAACATGGAATGTGGTAGATGAGAAATGGAAATCATTTGCAGCTGATCCACGCAATCTAAGGCTTGGCCTTGCTACTGATAGTTTTAATCCATTTTTAACATTGAGTTCTAAATATAGTTGTTGGCCCAAGATGCTAGTGACATATAATCTCTCACCTATGTTATGCATGAAAAAAGAAAAAAAATATCATGCTAACATTGTTGATTCCTGGTCCAAAGCAACCGAGAAATGATTTAGATATATATTTGGCGCCATTGGTCGAAGATCTGTAACACTTGTGGATTAGTGGCGTTCAGACTTCTGACGCATTTAGTAGATCGCCTTTTAATATGAGAGCAATTTTGCCATGGACGATAAATGACTTTCCAGCATATGGTAATCCGGCTGGATGTTGGGTGAAAGGTAAAAAAAGCTTGTCCGTTATGCGGTGTTAACACTCATCATCGATGGTTGAAGCATAGTCGAAAGAATGTCTATATGGGTCATAGAAGATTTTTACCACCTTCAAATTCGTTGAGAAAACAAAAATCCTGGTTTGATAACACTATAGAAAATTGTAACGACTCGGTATATGGATATGACACGGCACGCGAGGCAATGTCAGGGTGGATACACCGTTTGCACTCCCGGACCGGTGGTGACGGCAAGCCAGCAGCTTCCGCCCACCTCGAACAATACCCCCGAATCAAAGTGGCGCCACCGAATCGAATCACAACAGTAATAGAATGGTTTCCTATGGAGCATGCTCGATGAAAGGGTGCGACCCTTTGTGTAGCCTGGTATAGCTCCTGTTTTAGTCATATGTGCCAACTCACGGGAGTTGGGTCCACGTAATATATACCTCGAGAACGTCGCCACCATCCTACTTCATTCTGGAATCTCCACCGCGTACACAGTTGTTAAAGTGGTTTTGGGTATTGGCCGGCTATAAGACAATATCCGATCCCAGTCTCTTTAACAACCAATCGTTATTATAACCCGTAGTTTTAACTTTAAAACAATATTTTATACTTCAAAATAAAATATCCTTTTCAATCCAAATCTTTATCAAAATAAAGATTAAATCATTTCCAAAACCATTTCAATATATCATCGTAAAATATCTTTCAATTCAAAAATTTATCAAAATAAATATCAAGTCATTTCTAACCATTTCAATATATTAAATTTTCATACCCTTTCAACACTACCTTTCAAATCATTCTAATATATCAAAATATCATAACCTTTCAAAGCTACAGTTCCAAAATATCATATCTTTCAGAACTTCTTTTTAAATCATGTTAATATCAAAATGTCCTATCTTTCAAACTCCGTTTTCAAATCATTTAATATCAAAAATATCATATCTTTCAAAACTTCGTTTCAAATCATTTTAATATATCAAAATATCATATCCTTTCAAAACTTCATTTCAAATCATTTTAATATATCAAATATCGTATCTTTTCAAACTTCATTCATTTCAAATCATTATTCATTTTATTCAATCTAAAATACCATTTCAATTCATATTTCAAAACAGTTTATATTCCAAAAATTCCTTTTTATCATTTCAATGAAGTTATTATGTTTAATGATTAAATTATTAAATTTCCAAAAATTTCAACTTCCAAAGTTTATTTATTCACTTAAGTTTATCAAAACCGTGAAAATTCACTTTTCGCATTATTTAGAAAACTTATACAGAAAGTTACATTCAAAATAGTTCAATTTAACAAAAGACAGCATTTTAAAATGTTATACTAGGTTTACTTAAATTTCGAATAACTTAGTTAAATTCAAAAATTATAGCACTTACAAAGATTGCTATAATAGCTTTTAATTCAATTTAGCTTTTTGGTTCATTATCATCAACTACAGCGTTTACAAATGCTGTAATATCATTTACATTGTAATTAATAACATTTCAAAAATGCATTCAATTAACTTCAAATATTCAATAAAATTTCTCAACCAATTATATTTTTATTAAAAACATTTTTAACTTATAAAATCATACATTTTCACATTTATAAACATCATTTAATTTTCCTCAAGTTCATGATTTTATAAAGTTAAATTTCCATTCAAAAATCAAGATTTAATAATAATTCACTTATTAAAATGCAATGTTGAATTTTTAAAATCCATTACATTAAATTTCAACTTAACACTTAAGTTCAAATTCTCAAATATAACTTTTTTTTATTTTTATTTACTTAACTAAAAGTTCACTTTTATGTCAATTTCATAAATTTCCAATTTTAGTTATATTTCAAAATTTCAACTTACAATATTCATTCATTTCACATTTCAACTTTATTAAAATCATTAATATGATATAAAAATCACTTTAGATTTATTTAAATTCAAATTATCATAAATTTATCATAATTTCATATTCACTTAAATTTCGAATTATAATTAAATCAAAATTTCCAAAATAACTTACGTTCAAAATTTCTATCTTTTTCATTAATTCATTTCACTTACAATTATTCAGAAAATCAATAATAATTTACAAAAATCCTTTTTTTATTAAATTTAAAATCAAAATATTATAATAATTAAATTTCTAAAATATTTAAAATTTTAGAAAAACATATTTTAACTACGGGCCTGTATATAATTTTCTACGCTAGGTAAAGTGATATGGGTAATATATCATTTCAACCCATAATTTACAAAGAAAATCCGGGTTTTATCATTTCAAACCCGCAATCCCAAGTCAAAATGAAAAATTTAAAACCATTCAGGCCTATCATTTCAGCCCATAACATTTTTTCTAACAGGGAACTTGCAGTGTGATCATATACAGAAATAATATAAACAAGGTCAATATCACAATATACAGTCATATATCAGATGTCAGGTGAAAATTAACAGTTTTCACATGGTAATAATATGGTAATAACATGGCATAGCATATCATATGCTCATCATTAACTTGCATAAACATTTTTTATTACTAAACACTTGTCATCAATTCACTTTTCATAAGTATAAATGTCAGAGTCAGAAAGACTCACTTTTTCAAGCTGAAGACCAAAACAACTAACACAAGTGCGATTCCAAAAGCACGATAAGCATGATATAGCATGACTTTTGATTTGAATGAATGGAGAGCCTTGATATTTGTCTTGTAAACAATAACCAAAACAAGACAATACACACATAAACATTCAACGCAAAACAATGTTGAAACAATGAAAATACGAAGCAACAAAGGAATAGATTACTTGACCTTGCTTTAACCATTCAAATGCTTGGCCTAGGAGGTTCTTGGGTTCATCCATGATGACGATATAGCTCAGGTTTGGCACCATAACTCACGGCTAGAAGGAGTATGGAGTGGTAGGGTTATAACATGAAGCATACAATTGGTCAAGGCAAAATATATGAAGTTTTTGAGCACAACAAGGCTCGGCCTTGGGTCAAGTGGGGCTTGGCCATACTTGTACAGGTTTGGACAGTAGATGGAGGGGTGTGGGGAGGTCTGGAAAAGGCGGTGGTAGCGGCCTATGGTGGTGGCCAAGGTGGTGGATGAAAGGGGTGAAGTAATAGTGGTGGCTAGTGCATTGTTTTGGACATTATTTGCAATTTTGTGGAGTTTTGTCACCAAGGGAGGTGTGGCCATGGATGGATCTGAAATGATGGCTGGAGATGATGCCAAGGAAGAGTGGTAGGGGATGGTGGAGAGTATGGTGGCGATGGTGGGTGGTAGAGGCCAATCCAGAAAGCATAGAAAACTAGGCAAAATACAAGAAAACAATGGAAAAAGAAGAGCAAAAGAAGAGGAAAAGAGGAGCCATTACCAAACCTTTCTAGCCATGAAAAATGAAGTGGAGAGGAATGTTTTCACGTGAGAATGAGATAAGAAATGCACAGCTACAATAAAGAAAGGAACGGTCAAAGGAAATTAAATCTATTAATTGGAAAAGAAACGTTAAAACGGTTTTACGTTTCTTTGCTTTCAAACCTTTTAAACTTCATATATATATTCATATACATCTTAAATAACTAAAAAAGCTTATAAATTTCAGTTATAATTCGAAAATATAACAGATAAAAAAATATTAATAATTAAATATTAATTAGATATGATTAAAATAAGAAAAATAGCACAGAAAATAAAAACTTGACTTAAGAATTAGAAATAACTTCAATACACTTTGGAAAAATATACTTAAATTTAAATACATTTAAAATGAATAAAATAAAGTAAAACAAAGCAAATAAAAGTGAGTGCAAAAAAATAAATAAATAAATTTTAATTATATAAAATTAAATTAAGAAAATGGCTTAAAATTGTAGACTAGGCTTTAAAATTAGAAATAAATTCAATGAACTTTAGAAAAATTATATTATCATTTTAAAAATACTTAAAAGTCAAAATATACATCATATAACATATTATCACATATTAAAATAAAATATAACAAAGAAGAAGTAATTTATACAATTTAAAATAGTCATTGTTAAATAACCCTATATACGCACAATATTGTAAAGGGTATAACTTTCACAATTTACATCCAAATTCAACGAAACGAAAAGTGGTGTTCTTAGAATTTGGTACTTTCATAATAAAAGAAAAAAAATTAAAATTTTAAACTTTTAAAATTTTAAGTTGAAAGTCACAGTTTGACTATTTTGACCAAAATCAGCATTTCAGGCAAATATTCAACTTACACAAGTTTGGAATTATAACTCATATAGAAATCAAGATTATATTTAAATAATAAATTTAATCATTTCAAATAAGTAAAATATTTTTTTTTAAATCAAAATCTTACATTAAAAATAATTAAAATATACAATAAAATAATTACAAAATACGGGGTTGTTACAAAAATGGTTGTAGGCCTAGAATTTTGACCGGAAGTAACATCTCTATTATTTTGAAAATTTTCCAAATAATTTGGAAAATAAATTACAAATGAAGATAATAAAAGCAAGAAAGGGAAGGGTAAAAAGAAGTCAACTAAGAAGCATCATAGTAGGAAAATAAAAAATCCTGCTATTAGAGAAGGTGATGATCCTACAGAAATAGAAATATCAAGGCGGAAAAAATAATTAATCTTCTTTGATTTACCATATTGGGAGGTTAGTGATAATATTTTTTCATAAATGAATAAAATATATATACTAATAAATAACCATATCAAATTTTGTAGGAACTTCCATTGCGTCATAATTTAGACGTAATGCATATAGAAAAAAATGTTGGTGAAAGAATCATAGTGACGATGTTGCATGATAACAAATCAAAAGACGAAATTAATTATAGAAAAGATTTGGAAGATTGGAGAATTCGACATGGCCTTTATGCACAATCTCATGGGAAAAGAACATATCTTTCACCAGCTCCATATACATTGTCCAATTTCGAGAAAAACACATTATGCCAAAGGTTATATGATTTCAAGGGATCTGATGGTTATTGCTCAAATTTTAAAAGTTCTATATCATTGGAGGATTGTAAAATTAGGTGCTTGAAATACACGACTATCATGTTCTATGCAACAGCTATTACCAGTTGCAATAAGAAGATTGTTGCCGAAGAAGCCAAACAGGACAATAATACATTTATGTGCGTTCTTTAATAAATTATGGCAGCGTGTTCTTGATAGGGAAAAACTGCAACAACTTGATGATGTGATTATTCTAATTTTATGCAAAATTGAATGATATTTTCCACCTTCTTTCTTTGATATAATGATACACTTGACCGTTCATCTTGGAAGGGATGCCCGATTGTGTGGACCGGTTCATTTTCGTTGGATGTACCCTTTTGAAAGATATATGAAGACACTTATACATTATGTAAGAAATCATGCACGCCCTGAGGGTTGTATTGCAGAATCCTATCTTACGGAAGAGTGCATGAATTTTTTTACTGATTTTTTAAAGAAATCAATACAAATAAAGGAGAAGGAAGCTCGAAATGAAGATTATGAAAATGGTTCCATACTCGAGGGACGACCAATTTCAGCTTGCAAAACAGTTACATTATCTGCCAATAAGAAACAGATTGCACATTTGGCTGTGTTAATGAATATGACCGTGGTGGAACCATTTTTAGAGTAACAAATTATAACAGTTTGTTATTACCATTTTAAACTATTTGTAACAACAAACATAATTTAGTATTTTTTTTGTTCTACAATAATTTGCATTTGGAGGAGTTACGACAGTCAAACAAGCGCATGGGAAAAAAATGCAACTTTACTTTGGAAAACCCATACAAATAACTTTGCTAATTGGATTAAAAAGAAGGTGAGTGGAATTTTGAAATATTATCTCATTAACTTTATATTTATTATTATCAAGATCCATTTTAAATAGTTTTTTTAGATACGTATTAATTCGAAGGACCATGACACAATGTTAAAATGGATTGCATATGGTCCAAGGAGTAGCGCATTGTCCTGTACAGGATATATCATCAATGGGCAATATTTTCACACAAAAGATATTGAGAGAGAAACTCAAAATAGTGGGGTCACTTATGATACGACTACTATGTGTAGAGAAAGCATAAAAGATACTTCTCAAATAGTTGATGTTGTCACTTATTATGAGATATTGTCTGATATAATTTTGTTAGACTATCATGTTTTTTATGTTCCTATCTTTAAATGTCATTGGGCAAACATAGAAAATGGTGTGAAGATAGAAGTTGGATTCACCCTTGTCAACTTACATCAAAACCAAGCTTCATTTTCAAAAGATCCGTATATCCTTGCATCTCAAGCAAAACAATTTTTTTATTCAAGATAAGATGATTCCTCCAATTGGTATGTTGTGATGAAGGCACCATCAAGAAGCTTTCATGAGATAGATATAGACGGATCATTTGAGGAAGTTAGCTTTGCTATGGAGAATTATGAAAAATTAACATGGATGTTGATGATTTCATTAAGGATGTTAGTTATGTTAAGGAAGATTGTGAAGGCAACTTGAGTAGTTTAATTGTATTGGATTTTATTGTCTACCTTTTTAGTTAAGTAATATGTATGTAATGACTCGTTTTTACTATCTATTGGAGGTTATCCTACTAATCTGTATCTATTCAACTGGTGATATTTGATTATCTATGGCATGAATTCTTGGGACAATATCATATGCTTGCACTTTGTTAAATAGTATCAAGTTTATATATACTATGTAACAACATATAATAGCGAACGAATGTGAATTAGTGAGGTGAAAAACTTAATCAAACTAAAATGTATACTGTGAATCATTGTAGAAAGCATCATACCACCAACCCGAAACATAACAGTTGGAAATCCAACTGAGTACAACGATTTCAGGGATCAGATTCTGATTATTTAGAAAAATTCAATTGAAACATGAATTGAGGTAATTAAAACTAAGAACAGAATTTCAATATTGTACAAAATAAAACCATATATATACACTTCTGAGTATTTAATTATATATCAAAAAACTCAAACTAGTTAAACATCTTATAATTAGTTGATGATAAATCTAACTAAAAAAGATCATACATTATGCATACAATTAGTTAACTAACTGCTATTAAGGTTCATGCAAAATTCAAATCAAGTTCTCTATGGCAGCTAAGGGTGTATATGGAATATGTGATGTCTCCATTTTCTGAAATATTGCGAGCAACATGAACACTTGATATTTTTGTTTCCATGTATATTTAATTTAGGTTCAAGTGAAATTCACTGTATATTAACAGCATTTGCGCAAGGATAGCTAATAAACTGTGGCTCCACGTAGCCTTCATCATTACTTGTTTCACTTTTCATATAGCTCTTGGAACTACAAAGTGATTAGAAGCATAAGCTTGAGCTAAAATAAAAGTATTAAATGCCTTTTATATATAGTGACATTCTACCAAATCTTTAATTATTCCAAAATATTTTATAAAATTATTATAATTAAATATTTGATGTAAAACGATTATTATATAAACACAGCCAATAGCCAGTAATATATTTAATATTGTTTTAGCCATATTATTACCTTGTTTAGACTAGAAAAAAGAGTGGGTTTGAATGCCAGTCGTGGGTTTAGCACATAGCTAATGAATTTCTCCAGTATGTTCATACCATAATTTCTTGTTTAGTAATTCTAAATTTCCTTTTTACATAAATTTTCTTGTGTTGGAATACATATAAGCTAGTTGAAAATATTGAAGCCTAAAAATAATTGGAAGGAAAAAGCAACAATTTGTCTTGGAAATCTTTATACATGCTATGAGAATGTTAAGGCATAACAGATAACCATAAAAGTGCTCAGCGCGTACGTTGATGAGACCCTATCAATAAGAAGATGCTAATCATAGACTACTCGGATAACCGCACTCTCGCTACTTTACCTCTAAACAAACATCATAATTTATTCCTTGCATTGCATTTTCATTCAGTTTACCTATTTATTTACATTCCTAATGTAGAGTTTATAAAAAATGTCAATACCCCATTATACGATTATGTTCTCAATCTCAGCGAGCAGATAATACAGGTGCTATCTAGCTAGGATTTCATTTTGGATCTTTCTGTTTATTGTAAAAGTTGTCAAACAATAATAAATTGAGATATAAACAAGAAACTGTATGCCAATGGAATGAAAATTACTTGGATACACGAAAATTGTTGGGTGAATTCTCACCCAGGAGATCTCGAGTCCAAGAAGCATCAGTTTCATCTGGGTTCGTCCACTCCATTCGTTCCATTCCATCCGGTACTTAAGCTCATCCGGTACACGTACCAAAGCCGAACCATGTTCCTTCGCTACCGAACCAGCATGAGGAGGAGGCCACCGAACCATTCGGTACCGGACCAACGTCCTACCAATCCAAAACACCACTGCCGAACCGGACCTCGCCTCGCTACATCCCGAATCAGACCCAAGGCACCACATGCCGAACCAGAGGCCTTTCCACCTCCCACCGAATCAACCTCCTTTCCATCCACTACCACGTAAACCACCGGACCAACACTCCACTCAACCTACCACCGGTCCAACCATCTCAACCACTACCGAACTAAGGCATTCCGAACCAACTCTGCCAGGCCAGATTTCTTCAGCCCAGGCCCACCAGCAGCTATATACATCCAAGACCCCTGCCTCCAGCCTCACTCTATAAATAGAGAGGCAGGGGTACAACAATGGCAAACAAGTTTGAAAGCTCAAGCACGGAAGGAACTTTCAAACAACTTTCACATATTTGTATACAAAGATTTGTACTTATAATCCGAAAGAAAAAGAAGAATAACATATAAAGTGGACGTAGGCACGTTCTGGCCGAAACACTATAAATCTGTGTGTCTTTTACAGTTTAGTCCCTGCTTTTCATATATTTGCGTAAATCCCCCAAATCATTAGAAACAACATAAAATCAACTAATTCATACGACTTGGAGGTGTTTTCCCATTTTTTGTGCAAACATTTTTGGTGCTTTCACTGAGAACTGAGCTAGAAGCTACAGCTTCTCCTACTCAACCTTCTTCCTCACAGCATCGTTCCGCGCTCCGACAACATGACTTACAGGCATAAGAGAGATGTTAACAAAGGAAAGAACGTCGCAACTAGCACTATTCCAGATCCAGTGGCCCCGAATCAAGAGAATCATCCCATTTTAACAGCAATACCAGATGAAAATCAGGCAATTCCATCAGCATCTGCCGTGGAACAACCGATTACTAGGGCAGATCTAGACAGGGTTGTGGCTGAAGTAACTAACCGCTTCGCATCTCAACAAGAAGTCTTGGTGGACCAACTCATGTCACGCCTAAGGGATGCTAAAGAATCCAACCGCAACACTGAATCATGGGGTGAGTCCCAATCTGGAGGGTCTGGGAGGCAACAAAGACCTTTCTTCTTCGAAGAAGTTAACAACAGAAATAGCCATGGTAGGAGCCGAGCCCGGACTCAGCCCGAATTTCGAACCGAGGAAACACTTGGAACCGAACCCGACGGGGGAGGTGCCAGGCAGGGGTCGGATGTAGCTGAGCCTGTCATGCTACCTAACCATGAAAACACCAGTAGACGTGGCCGAGCTGGAGTCCAGCCCGAAGTTGGACCCGAGGAAGCGCTGAGAACAGAACCCAGCAGGGGAAGATCGAGGCAAGGGCCAACTTTGGCTGACCCCAGCATGTCCCCAGAAGAACAGAGGCAGTCTTTGGAGAATGTTAGGAGTGACAGACGATACCATCCCTACAAGTTGTCCGGACGGACTCAATCCCGCAGAGAAGAACCAAACTCATTTCTATCCGCTTCAAGTTCTGATGAGAGGATGACACGATTGTTCAGAGAGTGCGTCCAACGGGAGCAAAGGGATCGGGGAATAGGCGCTAGGGTAACCAGCCCCTTCACCCGCAATATCGAAACTGCCATCACCCCCCGGGAATGGAAAATGCCAATGATGGAACCTTACAAGGGAACCTCTGATCCCATCGTACACTTACAGAGATACACCCAGCATATGCTCATGAGCGGAGCAACAGAGGGAGTGGTATGTAAATGCTTCCCACTATTCTTGGCAGATCTAGCTACCTCTTGGTTCTGCCACCTACCCCAAGGGTCCATCAGCTCATGGGAAATGTTGAAAGAAAAGTTCATCAGTCAGTTCCGCATTCATGTGGAGCAACCCAAGGACGCTTATTCCTTATCTAATATCAAACAGAAACCCGGAGAGACGTAGCAACAATATCTAACCCGATTCAACGCCGCGGCAACCGCAGTCCAAGATGCCGACGATAAACTTATCCTAATGGCCCTCTGCAGTGGTATACATCTAGATACTAAATTTGCTAGAAGACTAACCAAAGAAAAACCAGCTACGTTACCTGATTTCTTCCATGAAGCTGAAAAGTATATGAGACTTGAGGACGCTGCCACTGAGAGGCAATCAGAGCAACAGGCTAAGACGGCTACAGACAGGTTCCCCGCTGCAGCAAAGGATGTTCGAAGAAATGACTCTAGAGACAATGCTGGGGGCAAAAAGGGAGAAAAGCGCTTATATCGACCGGGAACAAGATTTGACTCTTACACTCCTTTGAATGAAACGATCGAAAACATCTTCCTGACCACTCAAGACGAAGTTAGATACAAGCGCCCCCCCGCACAAGAAGGAGTCAGATAGCGCACTCAAATCTGGGAAGTTCTGCCGCTTCCACGAATCCCACGGACATGATACCAATGAATTCCACTATCTCCGGGACTTGATTGAAGAACACATCAGAAGGAGGAGACTGGAGCGCTATGTAAAAGGCCATAACAGGACTTCGACTCCTGCCAATGAGAATCTTGGATTACCCCCCTCCCCCCCAGAAGCAGGCGGGGGAAATCGCAACATTAGCGGCTCTAGTCAAGAGAAGATAGTGGTCCACACCATATCAGGAGGACCGCACATCGCCGACAGAAGTTGGGCAGAGATGGAAAGATACGGTAAGTCAGTGAGGAACGTTGAAGGCTGCATTAATTTTGTTATGGAAGAACGCCACCCGAAACGGAAAGAGAATGATGACATCACATTCAGTAGGCGCGATCTAGAGGGAAGACAGTACCCGCACATGGATCCTATGGTCATCTCTGCCTGGTTCGGACCAGCCAAAGTTTTTCGAATTTTAATAGACACTGGAAGCTCGGTGAATATCCTATTCAAGCATGCTTTCGACAAAATGAAGCTATCAATGAAGGATGTGTCTCCCTGCAACAAACCACTACATGGTTTCACTGGGGATGCGAAGATGCCTCTTGGGCAACTGGACCTTTTTGTTGAAATAGGAAGCCATCCTCGCTCCGCTGTGCGAAAACAAACGTTTGTGCTAATAGAAAGCCATTAGGCCTACAATGCCTTTTTGGGAAGACCAGCCTTGTCCGACTTCCAAATTGTCCTAGCCCCGTGGTGCCTGAAAATGAAATTTCCAACCGATAACGGAATAGGAGAAGTAGAGGAAGATCAAGACGCTGCTCGAGACTGCTATGTAACTGAACTTCGCAATAACCGCAGAAAAGATAAAGGGAAAAATGCAGAGACTACTCTCTGCATGAAAAGCTTGGAAGCATAGCAACTAAAGAAAGCCCCTCCTCTTCGATATACCAGTGATCCTTTCGACGAGTTAGACCCCAGGGACAAAGAGGAGGAGGTCACCGCCGAGCCTGCAGAGGCTATGCAATTCGTATCTGTAGACAAACACGACCCAAGTAGACTGCTGAGAGTCGGGTCTCAGTTAAAAAGAGAATTAAAGAATCAACTCATTGATTTTCTTCGCCGCAACATGGATGTATTTGCATGGACGCACGCTGACATGACGGGAATCTCCCCAGACGTAGCATGCCACATGCTGAACATAGATCCCACCAAGGTGCCAGTGAAGCAGAAAAAGAGGAGCATGGGGGCAGAACGATCAGCAGCCCTCGAGGAAGAAGTAAAGAACTTACTTGCCAATGACTTCATACGTGAAGCCATCTACCCAGAATGGATCGCCAACCTGGTCCTGGTAAAGAAAGCTAATGGGAAGTGGCGAACATGCATCGATTTCTCCAACTTAAATGACGCTTGCCCGAAAGATTGCTTCCCACTCCCCCGAATCGACCAACTCGTAGACAGCACAGCCGGACACGAACTCTTATCCTTTATGAACGCATACTCAGGATATAACCAGATCCCTATGCACACCCCCGATCAAGACCACACTAGCTTCATCACTGACCGAGGATTGTACTGTTACAAGGTAATGCCATTTGGACTTAAAAACGCCGGAGCTACTTATTAGTGCCTCGTCAACAAGATGTTTGCAGAACTGATAGGGCGATCTATGGAAGTTTATGTGGATGACATGCTGGTAAAATCGAGGAAAGCCAATGACCATATAAACCATCTGGACGAAATGTTTCAAGTACTTCGCCAATATGGAATGAAACTGAACCCTCTAAAGTGCTCCTTCGGAGTATCATCGGGAAAGTTCTTGGGATTCATCGTTCATGCCAGGGGGATTGAAGCAAACCCTGAACAAGTTCGAGCTTTGCAAGATATCAAGGTACCATCCACTCGAAGAGAGATGCAAAGCCTAAACGGAAAAGTGGCCGCCCTAAGTAGGTTCATCTCTAAGGCAACCGACAAATGCATCCCTTTCTTCGAAGCTCTAAAGAAAGACAAAGGAACGTTCGAATGGACTGACGAATGCTCGACAGCCTTCCTTAACTTAATCGGACACCTCCAGAGACCACCGGTACTCTCAACTCCGAATGAAGGCGAGGAACTATACCTATACCTTGCTGTATCGTCCCACGCTTTGAGCGTCGCTTTGGTGAGAGAAGACAACCGCGCGCAGCGACCCATATACTTTGTAAGCAAGAGATTCACAGGGGCAGAAGCCAGATACCCTAAACTTGAAAAGCTAGCATACTGTTTGCTTATCACATCACGGAAACTGCGACACTATTTCCAGTCTCATTCCATCAGAGTTTTAACCGATCAACCGCTAAGGCAAGTGCTCCATCGCCCCGACACTTCTGGACGATTACTTAAGTGGTGCATCGAACTAAGTCAATATGATATCACTTACCATCCTCGCACCGCTATCAAGGGGCAAGCCATAGCTGATTTCATTGCCGAATTCACTACTAATGAAGGTAAGGACCAATCTGAAATAACAGAAGATATCAAGTGGAATCTCTTCGTAGATGGAGCGTCAAACGAACAAGGCTCAGGGGCAGGTGTTGTGATAATCACCCCCAGGGGAAGGAAGCTGCACTACGCCCTAAGGTTGGAATTCGCTGCCACCAACAATGACGCAGAATATGAAGCGGTGATAGCTGGATTGGAACTGGCCTTGGAGATTGGAGTCGGCTCTTTATGTCTCCATAGTGATTCCCAACTCATTGTAAATCAAATACTGGGAGACTTCCAGACTCGAGGAGAACGACTTACAGCATATCTGAAAAAGACCAAGCTGCTGCTCAATCAATTGAATCACTATCTAATCAAACACATTCCTCGAGAAGAGAATCAAGAGGCCGACGAACTAGCAAAGCAAGCTAGCATGAAGAACATCACTATTTTAGGAGCATTAACCATCTCAAAACAGCTGGCACCAAGTTTCGTGCAAGTGAATCTGATAGCTGCGATCGACGAAGAAACTTGGATGACTCCTATCCGGAAATATTTACAAGATGGCACACTGCCCGACAGGCGTAATGAAATCAAGAAGATCTTAAGGAAAGCTTCCTGCTATACATTACAAGAAGGCATCCTCTATCGGTGCGGCTTCTCTAATCCCTTATTAAGGTGTATCGCTGGAAGGGAAGCCAGAGAAGTCTTATCCAACATCCATCAAGGAAGTTGCGGAGATCACACTGGAGGGTAGACTCTGGCAAAGAAGATACTCCGATATGGATATTATTGGCCCACATTAAACAAAGATGCCTTGGACTTCGTCAAGAAATGCAACAGATGTCAGAAATTTGCCAAGATTCCTCAACTACCCACGAATGAGATTACTCAAATGACCAGCCCTTGGCCCTTTGCAGTATGGGGAATTGACTTAATTGGCGAACTGCCAACAGGCCGAGGCGGAGCCAAATATGCTATAGTGGCGGTTGACTATTTCACCAAATGGGTGGAGGAGGAACCTCTAAATAAAATATCTTCGGCAAAAGTTATCAAATTCTTGATCAAAAATATTCTATACAGGTACGGAGTCCCACTCAAGATCATATCAGACAACGGACTTCAATTTGACAGCGAAGAATTCACCGATTGGTGCCAAGAGCACGGAATTCACAAAAGCTTCTCATCTGTAGCTTATCCTCAAGCAAACGGACAAGTCGAAGCTGTCAACAAGATTCTCAAAACCTTAATCAAGAAGAAACTCGAAAGGTCGAAAGGCGCTTGGGTGGACGAACTTCCTACGGCACTTTGGGCCTATCGCACATCTTACAGAACTTCAACATGGCATACCTCTTTCTCTTTGGCATACGGATCGGAGGCCATGCTCACAGTTGAAACTCTAGTGCCCTCTCACCGTAGGATCCACTATAACCCGGAAGAGAACGAAGAACTCCTCCTCATGTCTTTGGATCTAATTGAGGAAAGAAGAAACGATGCAGCACTCAAAGCAGCGGCTCATAAGCAAAAAATTGCAGCACAATACAACTCCAAAGTCAAGCAACGCAGCTTACAGGAAGGAGATCTTGTCCTCAAGCAGATCTTCCCGCTCCCCGGAGCGCTAGATCCAATCTGGGACGGACCCTATGTAATCCATAAAGATCTCCACAACAGAGCTTATATTTTGTCGACAGTGGACGGAGAGGTGTTCCAGAGGGCATGGAACATCCAACACCTCCTTCGATACTTTTCTTAACTTGTACTGCCCATATGAAGTAAATTAACAAAGAGAATCATTGGGCATAGGCATTTTCGTGCCGAACCACTTTAAAAAATCTTGTCTCTTTTTAACTTGTTCCTTTATGACTTGGCTACTTGTTAACTGTATCCTTTTCTGTTGAACAAAATTCTGTGTAATGGCACCTCCATCCAAGCCACATCAGGGCACGGCCTCATCTGGACAAGGCCTAACAGGTACTATGCGATTCTATGCACTCGCCAATGATACACTTTTGCTCCAGCATCCCTCTGC
This sequence comes from Allium cepa, assembly GCA_030765085.1. Taxonomy (NCBI): domain Eukaryota; kingdom Viridiplantae; phylum Streptophyta; class Magnoliopsida; order Asparagales; family Amaryllidaceae; genus Allium; species Allium cepa. Next base: position 257,875,206 of record CM060929.1, read on the forward strand.
TGCGGATTAACTCATTGCTCGCGACTGCCCTCAAAGCCAACTATAATGAGCCGATTATAAGCCATCAAGAAGGCCGACTATAGCCGATGGCAGCTTATTACGGCGTTCGGCTCGCCGGCAACTGTGAACCTACTTTAAGCCCCAACATAAGGTGTGGCCAGCCAGGGGTAGTTCACGGTTGACGATCGGCACCCACGCTAGCCGGCCACAGTAAATCGAATAATACCCACGATTACGGGACATAATGGCTCGGGTAGTTACTGTGCGCGATCTCGGCTCCGATATGCCTTAAGTGCGGCTATGGTAAAAAAGATAAACTCCCCGCGGAGGCGTAAGATGGGTGACAAATGTCTCTAAGACCCACAGCTAGGGAAAGTGACTACAAAACCCGTTTGCCACGAACTTAAGCATATCGACGGCCTTCCGTGACTGGAAGTTTTACTTTTCCTATATTTCCATTCCATTTAAATACTTTTCTTGTATCCTGCATAACGCCAAAGTACAGGACACTAAATGGGAGGCACTCGCTCACGAGAATCTGAGCCCATAAACTGGGTGACAAGGCACTCAGCCGCATCCATGGTCAATTACCCAAGGTGTCCAAAGCTACCCCCTGCAACCAGAACATGAAGGGCGGTACTCTTTTCTCTTGTACATAATCATGTAGCTAGGACTTATTCAAACATTGCAAGATATGAAATTATATATTAAGTAAGAACTTAGCATTAAACACAATTGGATCACTAGCACATACACAGCTATATTTCTTATGCAACACATCAGAATAACAAAAGCATTTAAATATAACAGAATCTGTTTATGTTATAAAATTACAGAAAGTCATTCTTTACAAATAATATAATTACGAGTTGCATTAATGTTTTGGACTAACATAGACAGCAACCAAAATATGTGCAAGTCAAGTCAAAAAATTGGAGCTTCGCCTCCATCCCGCTAGCCCTCCGGATCTACTTAACTGCAGGATCGGAGCTCCCAGCATGATGACCAGAGGCCCCACCTGTCCAATTCAAAAAAAGAGTCCATTAAACCGACAACGAATGATCAAGTTATGAAAAGCTAAAAAGGGAAAACTCACCAGCACCTGCTTCTTGGTCCTCATCCCCCAACTGCACACCGGCTTCCTCCGCAGCGAGTAGCCGCATCCCCTCCTTCACCGCTACCTTCTCCTCCTTTGAAAACTGGGCGGAAACCATATCCATCCTGAATGCCGCTCCACCTTCCTTATCCGCATCGGCCTTGGCCTCCTCCAAAGCCTGGAGATATATCCTAGCCATGATCCGGGGATAGTCATCCATTCAGGATAGATTACCCTGCTTCCAGGTACGGAAGTACATGTCCTGCAACATTTCATCCATCACCCCCTCATTCTCCTCAAACTCCCTCACCCGGGCCTCGGAGGACAGCAACTTAGCGACGTCAACATCCCTCTCCGATCGATATCTCAAGCGGTCAGCCTAGAGAGACCTCCTCATTTCCTCCTTCTCTTCCTTTAGCCTGGCCTGAGCAAGCTCTGCGGCCTCAAGCCTCCCAGATAACTCCTCTACTTGCTCGAGATCAGCCCTCCGAACCTCGTCCACCGTAGCAATGGTTATGTCAATCCGCTCCTTGCAGGCGGCCTCCATCTTTCGCAACTCAGCCTTGCTAGTCTCCTCCATGGTTTTCTTTAGTCGTCGGGAGGCCGCCTCTTGCTGGGATATCTGGATAGCCTGATCGACAAGCTGCTTGGCCTGATCAGAAACCTGTAGCCGCAACCGGATGTTAGCACTTCCGATTTCCTCCCCAGCCCTGGCCAGTCAAGCATGATGCTCCATTAACCTCTTGGTTTCCTCAGCCACCCGATCGATGCTTGCCTTGGCCTCATTCCCCATGGTCACAATCCGAGTAGTAAGCAAATCGAGGTCTAGCGACTTAGCCTCGTCAAGCACCCGTACCATGGGGTTGCGGGGAAGAAGATGCTCACCCGTGACCTCGTCAAAAGAGATATCCTGAAAACTCGGGTCCAGATCCGGGTGGCCGGCAAATGGGTTGCGATCTAAACCAGGACGATCTATCGGAGTGACGGTTGGATTTTCGGACGGATGGGGGGAGGGCATAAACTCAGTATCCTCTTCAGTAATATCATGGATGGGCTGGACTGGAGGCTGAGGGCCAGGAGAAGGTTCAAACGAAGATCGACCCCTCTTCCTCTTTTGCATATCTTCCTCGATGACTCCAAGAAGAGGGCGATATCTAACTACATCCCCAGAACGGCTAGTTGGCGACTTTGGTTTGGCAGAAGCTTTGAGTAGCTTATACTGTTCGAGGCGGTGCCGAATATCTAATGACTTGGTCGCCTTACCTGCTCCTGGAATAAAAGCCAAGTGTTACGAACATACAATGATCCACAATTCAAGAAATATGTTAAGATAAAAAGAGTAAGAAGGCACATCTATTATACAAACCCTGCGGAGGAGTAGGATACTGCAATAAGTCCTGAATCTCATTTCAGGACGAAAGCGAACCATAAAATATTCCTAAGTCCCTATCGTAAATGGAGTCTGCAGAAATCAAAAGTCCACCTTGAATCGCTGGAGTCGCCGTAGCTGAAGAACTCTTAGAGAATGAATCGGCGCCAGCCCCAGCCTTGTCAACCTCCTTTGCCTTCTCAACCAAAGCCGATCCTTCCTCCGACTCCCCAAAAGCTTGACGGAAAGCATCGTCCGTCCACTCATGAATCTCTCCCGCTTGCCCGGAGGTTAAGGAACCAATGCCACTACCGCTCTGTCCATCTCCTCCTTCACCCTCACCTCTATCTTCCTCCACATCTTCCTCTCCCGGAGCAATTGGGCAAGTGCTAGGAGAGGGACTATCAGACTTCTTAAGTTTCTTACCTCCAACAATGGGAGGCTTTGTAAAAGGTTCCCTCTTGCCACTCTTCACCGTGGCCCCTTCCTTGGCTTTGGCAGACTTCTCCTCAACCGTGTCTCTCTGCTTAACCACGGACTGGTGTGGCAGGATCAAGTTGTGCTCCAGAAGAGTAGCATTCCCGATCAGGAAAGAAGCCGACCTGTCCGGTCCCGAAATGGCCTTTATTTCCGCAGCCATCTGGACCAGGGAATCACTCTCTACGACTGCAAAGCCACCTGTCGTTAGCAAGAAATAGAAGCATATCAGAAGAAGCACTGCAGTCGAAACAAGGAAATTGTAAATAAAGTTCAACTTACAGCCAGAAGTGAAGAGGCGGAAGGAGACAGAATCGTCCTTGATAAAAAAAAATTCTTTCTTAAACATGGTGAACTTTGAGTATAAGTCCAAGACCGGTTTGAAGGGCATGGCCGCTTCCAAACTAACATACGGGGACCCCTTCTTGTAGCCTCTCAGATTATACAAGTATCGAATTTCCCGGTTAGAAGGAGGGCGCCCATACCTCCTCTGGAAGATAACGAATAAGCACACCAGAATAGCGTAGGAATTGGGCTGGAGCTGGAGAGGGGCCACCTTCAGATAGGTAATGAAGCTGACTATCCATGCATTGATTGGAGGAATGGCCCCACACATACAATGGTATCTGCTGTAAGCAAAATATCCGTCAGGAGGGTCATATGGCATAACCCCCTCTCCCGGCAATAGCATACGAGCCCTGTCAATCCCAAAGGAGCGGGATATAACGTCAAGCTGCTCCTCTCTAAGAGAGCTAGGAAAGCAGTCGGGAGGAGAATTTAAGAGCTCCTGAGGACCGTATCCGTCCACTAATGACCTTGGGACAGGTCCCTGTCGTGCTGGTCCTGACTGGGCAGGGGGCACAACGGGAGGCTCACTTCGGTCCGTAGATTTTCTCTTTTCTGATCGAGTTTCCACTTTGCGAGACATTTTATTTGCATACACAAAAGCGAAAGACATGTTGTTAGAACAAGGAGTTTGGAAATATAAGCAAGCAAGTGTATATAAGTCCGAGATTTCACTCATGATTCAAATACAAGTGTTCATTCGGCATTCCCAACACAACGGTTCATTCGGCATAGCTCATTCGGCATTCCCAACATAAGGGTTCATTCGGCATATCACATTCGGCATTCCCAATACAAGTGTTCATTCGGCATTCTCAGTATAAGGTCCACTCGGTAATAAATTTTTAAAGCTTATTCGGTAAAACGAAGTTAAAAAAATTAAAAAAAAAAATTCATTCGGCGGAAAGGAAGGTCACCTGATTCGGTAAGAGCAAGATCCTGGATCGGCTAATGCGTTTGATTCGGCAAAGTTGATTCGGCGAAGTCAAGTATTTGGAAAACCAAGAACTCTAGGCCCATATTTATAGGCAAAATGCATCGTCCGGACCAGCTGGTTCGGCACACCCGACCAGATGTGAAACCTCGAGCCAAAACAAAGCGCGGCATATGCCGGCATATGCCCCACTTTGGGGGGGAAATGTTGGGTGAATTCTCACCCAGGAGATCTCGAGTCCAAGAAGCATCAGTTTCATCTGGGTTCGCCCACTCCATTCGTTCCATTCCATCCGGTACCTAAGATCATATGGTACACGTACCAAAGCCGAACCATGTTCCTTCGCTACCGAACCAGCATGAGGAGGAGGCCACCGAACCATTCGGTACCGGACCAACGTCCTACCAATCCAAAACACCACTGCCGAACTGGACCTCGCCTCGCTACATCCCGAATAAGACCCAAGGCACCACATGCCGAACCAGAGGCCTTTCCACCTCCCACCGAATCAACCTCCTTTCCATCCACTACCACGTAAACCACCGGACCAACACTCCACTCAACCTACCACCGGTCCAACCATCTCAACCACTACCGAACTAAGGCATTCCGAATCAACTCTGCCAGGCCAGATTTCTTCAGCCCAGACCCACCAGCATCTATATACATCCAAGACCCCTGCCTCCAGCCTCACTCTATAAATAGAGAGGCAGGGGTACAACAATGACAGACAACTTTGAAAGCTCAAGCACGGAAGGAACTTTCAAACAACTTTCATATATTTGTATACAAAGCTTTGTACTTGTAATCCAAAAGAAAAAGAAGAATAACATATAAAGTGGACGTAGGCACGTTCTGGTCGAACCACTATAAATCTGTGTGTCTTTTACAGTTTAGTCCCTGCTTTTCATATATTTGCGTAAATCCCCCAAATCACTAGAAACAACATAAAATCAACTAATTCATACGACTTGGAGGTGTTTGCCCATTTTTTGTGCAAACAAAAATGATGAATGATTCAAAATAATAATTAGAATTGATTTATATTACATTAATATTGATATATATGTAGCTAACTTGGCATGCTTAATATAAAAGATAATTAATATTGAATAAACATGCGTGAAAATGATGTTACACAATTATCATAGAACTTGCATTGATTTATAATGGATTAATATATATTCTCACATTTTATTTGAATTCATTTTCATAAGTTCTTAGGTAGTATAGATCACCTCAAATATGTCAATATGTGCATATAAAATGACAAGAGAGTAGTTGCTTTGTGTGGCTATCATTTCTCTTTTTTACATATAGGATCAAAGTCATTTTGATAATCATAAAAGGGAGCTTCAACCGTTGGGGAAAAAACCTACTGATAGTGATATATCCAAACAACGATGTTGAAATAAATTAATAGGTTCAACAATAGATTCTTTAGACTGCACCAATGTAGTAGGCAATTCTTTTTAGTACAATAGATTCTTCAGACTGCACCAATGTCGGTTATACTATGCACAGTAGGTGATTTGGTACTAAAGCGATAAAAGTATGGTATATCTTTATAGTGAACTTCTTTGTTGCAAAATAATAGTCTGTTTATTTCTTGTAATATTTCTTCCTTTATTTGACCCCAATGATTTTTAATAAAGCTTGCATTTAGGCCATTATTTCCGTGGATGCTGTTGTATTTTTTGTACTCTTCAACATAATGTACCATTATAGGATTCTTTGAATTATATAATTTTGTAAAGAACTACACTTCTTCACTTGAAAGTTTGTCTGAAATCATTTGTACTTGGTCATCCACAAACTCTGAATTTTTGTTCTATTTTCTTTTGTTGTCATCATAGCATGAAAAAATTGTTGATTGATCTCCATGTAGAAGATCAGACCGCTATGAAAATACACAAACACTACAGAATTTTTGGCAACACTAATAATTTTGTTATTCACAGAAATGAAGAGGATTACTTGAAGACAAAAAAGCCAAAGAAGCCGAAATTGCACTCATGGATTCTAATGAACGGAATAAGCATGTTGAAGACAACATCATTTAAAATGAAGATAACCAAAAATTAGTTGAAGATAACTCAATGCAAACCAAAGCCCGTGTACTTAAAGCGCTCAGTAGATTCATTGCGGCGGAGGTGCAAAAAGTCATCGAAGATATAACGCAATATAGCGGATGACTCTAAAATAGCATATAAAAATCATACCAAATGTTTTTACAAAAATATAAATGGTAATCAAATGAAAAATTAACATTCAACTGAATTATAATTAATACATAAATAATTTTAAATAAAAACAGGTGCGAATATACTGTAAATAAATGTAAAACTGTTATATAACTTAATTAAATTTAGTAGAATATTTTCATTTATAAAAATATATTAAAAATTCAATTAAATAAATTAATTTCATAAATTTTATAATGTATAAATATCAATTTTCAATTAATTTCTTTTAAAGAAGATATAGCGGAAATAGCAGAATATAGCAGGAATATTGGGATATAGTGGAAATAGCGGGGATTAAAGCGGAAAGGCTATATTTGAGGCTATATGGAAAAATCATAGCGAAAGAAATCCGCTATGAAATATAGCATGGTTATAGCAGGGTAATAGCGGGGCATTAGCTGCACAGACGAAAGCAAATTTTGATGGTAACAATAATCAAAATAATGAAAATCTTTGTGCACTTGAAGATAATACAATGCAAAACGTACAAAATTTGGATGACGTGATGGAAACCGATGGACCTATTCAAGATGTAAGGGAAAATTTAGTTCGGAAAATAATTTCTAGAGGTCCTACTAAAATGAAGAGACTTCCTTCAAATTTTGCAAATCGAATTGATGTTGAGTTTAATGAGAGTGTCGTACCAATAGGAGACGATTCAATTCACTTATAGTCTTATCTAGGGCCACTTGTACGAAAGCATGTTCCAGTTATGCTTACTGATTGGAGATGTCTTGGTGATGATTTGAAAGCTATTTTATGGGATTGCATTCAGGTCTATTTTTTAAATGTAAGTCGAATATTATATTTGAAGCATTCTTTTCTGATTTGATATTGGGTAAACAATATTGATATAGTGAGCATTAGAGTATAGCAATTGATTTTGGTATGATGAAATCTGGAGTGATGCCAGAGTTTGATTATCTGCAGTGTTGTTTACTAGGGAGGCTTTGAGATTTGTAGATGGTATACTATATAATTATTAGAGGAGGCAAGACTATTTCTAAATAGTACAAGGTTGATGTGTGTTAGTTAGGCATACATTTATCCCTTTTCAATATACCGTGCAACTACTTTAATGGGCGGTGGAGAAATTCTTCTTCCCATTTGGTGGCTCGATTGCCTATGATATACAAATTATCATGGATAGCTACGTCCCCACAGGACACTGCTATCAAGGCACACTTACTAAAGTTAGAATAACTTGGTTGAATTATTGTCGAGCAGTAATAATATAAGTGGTTTATTTTGACCAATTAACATTTGTGGAAAGAAATTTCACCAAACCTTCCTAGATAAATTACATACAGTTATTAATCCAGACCACATTAGTACACACATCATAAACCACTTCCAGAAGCTTTATATTGTTTAAGCTATGATTACTTAAACAGCTCTTTTTTCTTACAATAATCTACAACAAAGATGGTATGCTTTTTACCTTTTTTTCTTTCCTTCCTTCTTTCTTTTTTATAACAAAAGAAAAAAAAGAAGCATGATGGTGCCTAATCAACTTACTGGCCCAATGATTGAATGACTAAAAGAATAATTACTTTCATGTGCAATTGTTATGGTTGGTTGCAGTATACGAACTGCATTTCTTTAGGCGTGGTCAGTCTTAAAATTGATTGGAAATAGCTTTGATGGAATAATACGACTTAGAATCTTCCATTCTACTTATTGGAAAAAAGGCCTTCTCCAATAACATATACATGTTAAGTTCTATAGAACTATAATGTGTGGTATCCTCTTGGTATGGTTATATATTATTTATATAATTAAGTTCTTTAAAGTGAACTGTGAAGCTTGAACATATTATCATTTCATCAGAAATGAGAGAGGATAAAAATGATGATGGTTGTGAGACTTTTTTTCTTCCCTTAATATGCTTTAAAAATTACATATTTATTTGTGTGAACCACTACATTAGTAAGTTTCTTGTCAGTTTTAATGTAATTCTTATGGGATTGCATACGTGACAATTATTATATTATCTTTCATAACAAGGTGAATGTAATTGTTCAGTAGTTTCCTAAATGTGTCTATTCCTCTCTATGAGCTATGAACCAGATTGAAATCATGAAGGTAGTATAGTGCTAGCAAAGTGATGGAAATATTATTGTAAACTTTAATGTTGTATCATGTTTTTTTTGTATACAACCATTGACATATTGCAAAATGATATTGAAATATTCATGTGGAATAAATAGGTACACGTACATGTAGTAATACGAATGTATCCATGTACACTATAATATGATATGCACGCTTATATTTTTTATGTGTGTATAAATATACATGTGTATTTTGTTTTTTGGGTTTCCAAATCGATACAGGCTAGATTTAAGTTGGATGAGGAATGATAAAAAATCTCTATATTTCAGCAAATGGGATGTATCTTTAGGTTCTCAAAATGTAGAGTAGTTAATCAGTTAGTAAAAGCAAAGTCTAAGGAGGAAAGACTTCGACTGAAACTAGATAATATCAAAAGTATGACGGAGAGGAATGATTTTATCAGCTTGAAAACTAGTTCAAAATTCAAGGTAAATTCAATCTAATTGGTCCTTTTTTTAATGAATGAATTAACTATTTAATGTGATTTAATTTTTTCATTTTGGATAAAAAGTGACATATACAAAGCTCTCAGGCGAAAGCAAGTGCCACACACAAGCAGCCGTAAGGGAATGGCTCGTTTAGCTGCAAATATGGTGAGAATTTTTCTTTAAATATTTGTACTTGTCATGTCATATATTTCTATAGTTATGATAATCGTTCTATTCAATTTTTGTTATTGTAGAAAAAAAGAGAGTTCCAATCCCTCTTCCATTTCAAGAGCTCATGTTTGGATTAGATCTCACACTCGAAAAAATGGCGAACCAGTGAGCTTGGCCGTTAAAGATATAATTACATGTGTTTTGTTTCATTTTGATTATTAACAAATCTCTTTTGACTATAATAATTTTTAAAATTATAATACATGTTACCATTTACATGAGAAAATTAAAAAAATCTGAGAGTGAATCGCAATCCAGCTCCAAAACTAACGTGAGGGAAGACGCTTTTTCAGTAGTGTTGGGACAAGATAGATCTGGAAGATTAAGAGGAAAGGGAAGTAGTATGACCTACACCAAGCTAATTATGTCTCAAGCTAGTCAAAAATAAAAAAACCAGCTTCAAAATAGAGTTAATGATTTAGAGAAGATGATTCAAATGCTACAAAATCAGGTAGGATTTATGCTTAAATGAAAGTACTTATGTTCGTTTAGTTAGTTTTTTATTGTACACGTTCCGCATGCTATTTATCTTTTCAATATTTTCAACCTTGATCGATGGTTTTATATAAATTTGGTACATCATAATTAGTCCATATATCTCCTGCTGATTTGTGATTCGCCCGAAGTATATGTTAAGGAATGTTCATTTTAAGTTTGGTACATACTCAGTTAAAAAAAACTTACTTCAGAGCATTGAATTCATCTTCAATAATACAAAGACCTATCCGATCCTTGGTCTAAATTTTCCAACTGCTTTTCCATTTCCACTTCTTTGTTGCACTTTTTGCTTTCCACTGTTATGTACTTATTTATTATTTCCTTAAATGAATGTACACGGCTAATGCGGCAACCGAGAAGGAATGAAGATGAGAATGCATCTCAAGTGGTAAAAGTTATTTATATATTCATGCGATATCATTTGATTTTGGATTTTTAGTTAAGTGCTTATCGTTATTATTTTTGACTAATTTTAGAACAAGTATGAAAAAACAACAGCCAAATATGATTTATTGGATTGGACTGGGATATGTGAACTAGTTGCTGAAGGAAGAGTTCTTTCAACTAACCTGGAAGAGCATATACATAACATTCCTCTTGGCCCGAGAGCCTTGAAAATTTTAACAGTTATCCCAAAGAAATTGGATGCTTTTTTATGGAGGTCTACACCTAGGGTGCTCTCACATATTGGAGAAGCTAAGGATGAGATAGTAGCATGGCCAGCTGATAGAGTTGTCTTGCACACGATAATTTACTCTGAAAAAGTTGACATTATGGTAAATTTATTCATTTATTTATTCGGCACCTTTATGATTTGATATACAGAATTTATACTTTATTTTGTTTTCATATGTACTATTTTTTTTTATAGAGTATTAGTAGCAGTAAAAATATCAAATGCAAGTTGTATGATTGTACTGGAAGTAAAGAATTAGTTGCTGAACGAAAGCTTTACTCTAGTGATCCAAGTATGCTTCTGAATAATATTCCTCTTGGACCATCTATCATGCTTGTTTTGATTGATGAGGCCAAAAAATCAAATGCATTCTTGTGGAGACCACCAGCTGGTATGACAAATGTTGGAGAAGCTATTGGTAACAAATAGCTTGGCCAGAAACAAATGTAGCTGTTGAGAATGTTAATGCTACAACATTTACTCGTACGATAAATGTCGTATTATCTCCAACGGTAATGTGTACACTTTATGTATTGATTTATTCAAACATATGCGCTTGACAATCTTTTATTTTTAGGATCACTTCTATTTCCAAAACTGATTTAAATGGTTTCATTTGTTGCATGGCAGAGCGCAAATTCCAAGGCAGGCATTAAATGCAAGTTGATTGGCGTTCATGGAGCCAAAGAAGTAATTACCGAAGGGCGCATGTCTTCATCCGACCCTAAAGCATTGGTCCATTTTGTTCCACTAGGAGAAATGTAGTCAAAGTTTGGGTTAATGTTATTAAAGTTCCAAACGCACCATTGTGGAGACCTACTTCTTATTTTGAGTTTATTGAAGATGCACCTTGTTCTGCTATAGCATGGCCTTCCACAAATATTATAACCGAATCAATTTCAATTAAGTATGAATTTTCTTTTTTCTCTTGTAGTATAATTTATTATGCTTATATCTACGACTTAGAATATATTTTTTATGGCTTGATGTTATAAAACTTCAAAATAAAATGAACTTATAGTGTATTGCAAGTCGGTTATTAACGGAGAATGTCTTGGAACATGAGACGACTTCAGGAATTAAAAAGAAAAGGTATACACTGAAGTGGTAGTAGTGAGTTGTGAACAGAAAATCAAATGTAAACAAAAAATGCAAATCATTTGGGGATTTGAAATAGTTATATGAATGTAATTCCAACTCAACTACAAACTAAATGAAACCATTTTTTCATAATGAAATGTAACTATACCAATAAAATGAAATGCAAATTCAAATGAACATAAAACGTAGTGTAATGCATTAACACTGTAACATAAAATAGGAAACAACAAATGCAATGTAAACTGGAAACAGAAGTGGTAAAATGTAGTGTGAATTATACCAATAATTTTTTAATGAAAACTGTAAATGCAATGTATAGATGATGGTTGGTGAGATGATTGTGGTATAGCATAGGGATTGTATGGGTAATGGGAGTTGATTCTATGGGCTAGTAATCGGTTGAGCCTATTGAAAAAATGGAGAGGGAATGTAATGTGCATTGAATCTGTTGATTTTAGGAGAATCAAGAAAGAGTTTTGAATTTTGGAATCTACACCTTCTTTTTTTTGGGTAGAATGTATGAAATTTAGTTATTTACTGACAAATACTGTTATTTTAGTAATTGAGTAATCTTGGCATTCAGATGAAATTAAATTTACTGTGGATATGCTAATTATTAAATGATTTAAATGGATTAATATGAAATATTAATTACACTTTTTAGATGAAATAACAGAAGCAATATATTTAAGTGTGTATATTCTTCCAAAGCTAGTATTAGTTGTCGAGAGTAATTTAGCTATCAACAAAAACGTTTATTATGTGGTTGTTTCAAACCTATTTCGTGCTTTTCGGTCTTAGCAGTTAGAGTTTTATTTCTACTCAAATGTCTAAAAGAAAAAACAAAAAAGTAGGGAAAAAAATAATTTTATTCATACAGTCCAGAATTGTTGTAGACTAATCTTTAACTAAAAAAATGCTTGATGGTGGTTGGAAGGATCTGTAGTGGGGCTTGGCATAGGCAGTCAAGTTTAAAACAGGAACGTTGATGATTTCAGACTTAAATATGGAATATAAATGAGGATGGAAAGGATCATGAGAGCAGCAGTATCATTGTTTGGACTTGGAATCATTGGTGTTTCTAAATTATGGACCATACGCAATTCCATTAAAATGTTGCTGATTGTTTATAGGCTGATAGCAAGGCAAATATGGTAGTATGTACAGTAATTAAGTATCACAACATCTCAGATGACCCTATGAGATAAGTCCAAAATTTAGTATGTACTTGTTTCCTGCTTGTTGTTGTTTTGTTAGCATGCTTTGATTTTTGAATAATCATTATGCAGTTTTGAATGATTATACTCTGACAATAACTGGTAGGACTTTGTTTTGAATATTGCGTTGGTTGCGTTTCGTTCATATATGCCCCAAGAGAGTATTAATAGCCATATTAAACAGACCTATTTTTTCTTGAACTTATTTGAAACCTGATTATGATCTCTAACATACCTTTGCCTAGACTAGTTTAGAATTGAAGCATGTTTCAACTATAAACCATAAGTTACTGCTATAATCACAATAAAAAATTAAATGGTCCATTGTTTCGTTTTCTTTGACATACAATTTGTAGATGGCAGATTGAACATTCGACCACCTGCAAATTTTGTCCAGAGTTTTATGTTTGTTTAGAACTGCTAAATAGCTTGCATTAAAAAATTAGTTGGTATGATGTTGTTCCATAGATGATGACTAGATTCATTAGTTGAATCACACACACTTTGATGCATTTCCAAGAAGATTTGAGGTTGAATTTACCTATGCTTGTTAGGTTCCATCGCAAGAAATCAATAGGCTGATTACTATGTCTCTATTTATTTGATTGCATATCTCTTCTGGGCGATTTTAAGTCTTGAGGCTCCATCTTAAATCGGAGATGAGAACAGACACCTCTCTGTTTGAATTACTGATAGTGCATAATGCTTGCAACCTTACTAAATTGAGCAGAGTTATTATGTACCCATGGGACAATTAGATGGAGAATAGAAACGAAATGTTCAGTTATATCGTATTTTTATGCATGAACTAACTATTAACATGTTTTTTTCCAAGTTTTAGCAGTTTCAAAGTGAGCATGCTCATGTAATTTAGCTGACCCAGTGGACAATGAATTGTTGAAGAGGACTAGCTTGGACCCTACACAACTCATATTTTATCTCATTTAATACGTTATTTCCGTAAAAGCATGTTACTGTCATATTTACTTACAACATTATGTATGAAATGTTGATTATTACTTATTTTGTTATGAAGTTGGTGCAACTTTTAGTTATGTTTAATATAATATGCGAAGATTATATTTATTTTTGTTGTTTTAATTTACTAATGTTTTTAGATATAAAATTTTATAGCTAGCAGGAATTGTCTGTAAATGCGGAAAAGGTAGATTGAATTTCAGATGGCTGTCGACAGGAGGAAGAAAACGATGGTAATATGTTATATAACAGCGTTTTATAGGAGCTGTGAAAGTGCAAAACACTGCAAATAAATTACTACTTAGGCAAAAGGAAAAACACTGTAAAATACAAAGCCATACACAGTGTTTATTTTATGTAGATAAAATCTAGTCCGCAGCGTTTAGAAAATGTTGTGAAACACTTTCACAGCATTCTATGAATGTTGTCTAATAGGAGAAGAAGCAATGGGTAAGGACATATTGCAGAGGTTACAAAAACGTTGTAATACCTTGCTTTTGTGATAGAGTTTTAAAATCTTGTAATATATCTTAACCCTATTATAGCATGTATTAGATAGCGACCTTTGTAACACTGTTAAAGTCTGTTGCAGCATTTATAAAACGCTGCAAAAGGTCTTTTTTTCGGTAGTGAACTGCCAAAAACTGCCGGTTGTAATAAAGGTTTTTTACAACTCTTTTTTTTAGAAAGTTGTAGTAAACTTATTTTCAACAACGCTTCTAATTTGCTAGTTGTAATAGATGCCTATTAGAACCTTTCTTTTTTCGCCAGTTGTAATAGATGCATATTTTTAACAATTGTTTTTTTACGAGTTGTAATAGATGTGTCAAGGCTCGTTTTTTCCACACCCTTTGAATCGACAATAAACCATATACATCCAACTCAAATTGCATGAAAATACGGAACATGAAGGATAATAAGAAAAATAAGACAGAACAGAATCTCACACGAATGGAATAACATATAATATCGAACAAATATCTTTACAGCGGAAAACTTATAAATACATATATCAAAGTCTAACCTAAATTTAGCTTGGACAATTATAAACATATGTCCTTACAATTGCTGACAAACATCAAATAAAACAAACTAAGCACAGCGGATAATAAGATATGTTTATACGTAGATGAATATCTTCAACTCTCCTTTGGAAACTCCAACCGTCTTCAACTAAACCTGAAACTACTCGGATCTGACCCGAGTAACGAAAACACCCGGATCAGGCTTGATAAACCAGCGTGAGAAAACTCAATTATAAATGACAGTGTCATATATCAGCCTTTGGATAAAATCCTTTAAAAAGAAAACGTATATCATAAGACCACGCCCACACATAAACATGGACGAGTTTTTACCTTATGATAACTAAAACACTTTTATATCAAAACATTTGACATTATTTATAATGTCATCTCTTCGAAAACATTTGCAAATAAACTTATTAATCTTATCTGAAATGGTAACCCATATAGCATTTCGAGGCTATTCATTACACCAATACAAACAAAACCATAAATTCTTATTGAGGAATGGATTTCCATACAAATGACCAGGTGAAGGATCTACCTTCCGAAATGGGTACACCTCTAGATGGATGCCCCGAGGCACAGAACATCTGTCCTCTACCAACACAAGACCGGCTACCTATGTAACTAGATAGTACCGAATATGTCATCCCCCGGTCGTTACCGACCTTTAACCGAGCGCTTGTTTTCCATACACTACATTAATTTACATCCCGAACATCATAGCGGGAAGAAATATATCTAGAAGGGGATGATCATACGCTAATTGAGAATGACCCACTTAGCCTTGCTGCATTTAATCCTGTTTCGGTTATTTCCAGTTTGATGAGGCTTAAGGCTACGATTACCTTTTCACAAAGCACATATCACATCTTTGAATGTCACATTGCCATTTCCGTTGACTACTAATTGCCTTCCACAAAAATATAACCCTTGAGCTCGTATGTCTCGAGGAGGGTGTTAAGCTAAGAGAAGTTGCCTTCTCTGCCACCACTGATGTACGTTTGTAAAAACCAATGTACGTAATCTTTAGAAATGCAATGTCAGAAAAACGTCCATACAAGTTGTCCAGGAATAGGACAAACCGAAGGCACTCTCCTACTACCAATAGTGGCGAGTAGTCCTTGCAATCCAAAAAATCTCCACAACGAGGAGACCACTGCTATATATAACTCGGGAGCTACCCAGAGCAAGTCAACAAGCAGTTCTCATGCTATAAAGATCCACGATCTTCAATCATCTTCAATATGTCTTCACGTTCGAACGTATACATTGGTTCAAAGTGGTTTTCAGATAGGAATCAACCAAATCCGACCCCGGTTCCTTCGATATCCAGTTATCGATAAAAAGTGAATATGAGTATACGGGATTTATTAAGTCACTTTTCACTTTAATTCTTTTCGGATGATTTCGGAATTCTCTTTCTTTTAACTTAGAATAATCCTAAGTAATTAATTCTTTTGCTTTGGATAATATCTCAAATTTCCTTACTTAACTCTCGATCCAAATTCCTTAACTTTTAAGTGGGTAAAAAACAATGTTATTTAAGACATCATTTACAATAAACCGTAAATCAATCTTAGCAACATTTTTGAGTAAACAGGATCACAGAAATCATTCATTTTGGAGATTTCTTAAATTTTGGATAATACCAATCTTCTTTTATTTTGGAAAACTTAACAGAATTTTTTTATTTAAGAGCATCTGGGCTTTCCTTTCGATCTGTTCCACCCCTCGCCTAAGAAAAGAAAATATAGGCCAGGTAAGTTAAGGGCACTGGTTGCTCCATTCCTAACCTTAGTTGAACACCTTATTTTATCTTTCAGATCTCACAGGCGGGAAAAATGTACTAGTCGTTTCCGCATTACTCAGTTTGTTATTATATTCAATCTTCTTCACTTACTGTTTAAGTGGTATAAACAATTCCTCTTTCCCATTTATTCAGACTCTCATTAAAACTTCCAAATCATTTTTAAATGACTTAATTATTATTTTAAAATCATTCACAAATTATATAGGAAAAAATTGTTAAGTTTAAAACTGCATTTCAAAAGTTATTTCAAACTGCTGCGAAAAGCCTTGCGAAAAGTGTTCCAAATAGCGTTTTAAAGGCTATATTCTTCAGAACGACTTTTATATCATTTAGAAATCCATATTTTCAACTTTAATCTCTTTTAAAACATTTTAAAACATTATTAGGATTTATTTCATATTTTTAAAGCATTTAAAATATCAATTTTAAACTTTGGTCACTTTACTGCAAAAGCGCGATTTTCTGAAAAATTATTTTGGACATATTTAAAATATATAAGATGAAATCTTGATTTTCTTCCTTTATTTCTTTATACATATTTAAATTTTTATAAAACATTTCTAACTCATTTTAAAACCATTTTCAAAAGGTTTAATCATTCCACATACACCATTTCATTTTCAAAAGGAAAGTGCTTTCATTTGTGCTTATCGATGTGTATTAACGTGACTTGGTAAAACAATTTAAAGATCAAATCAAACAATCAATACTTGATTATCAAAGCATATATAAGCATCCATAACAATCATAACAAAACATCAAACTTGTATATATATAAATAGAGATGCTAAATAAAGTTTCTCACCATAAACCAAAGCGATTAACTTCCTACCAACATTCTAATCAACCAACACTTCACTAATTAATTCCTACTGCATTAAACACTAGCAAAAAACACCCTCTCCCTTCCAATAGCTTGGCCGAGGCTTGAGATGGAGGTTGGTCGAAATATAGAGAAGAAGCGGTAGAGCTTTGAACTTGAATTCTAAAGATTTAGATCAGAAAAATATTCTCTCTTATTTTTGACCCTCTTGCTCTCAAAATTTAAAAAACTTCTTAACCTAAAAGTTGTTGCAGATTCTTTTATATTGAATTTAGAAAAAAGAATCACTTAATTTTGATTAATATTGAGGAAGATATGATAGAATGAAGAAGAGGTATTGTCGGATTGACAAAAATGAAGCCCGAAAATGCACTTTAAAGAATTGAGTTTCAGGTATAGTTAACCTCAAAGCTGGAAAAAAGAGACCAACAGAAATTGTAGCCACTGAAATTTTATATGGTTTTAGAAAAAGAATTTCTTAATTTGGGTCAGTTATGATCAAGTTATGATACAAACAAAATGGCATATTTTCTGGCTTAAAAACTAGGCCAGAAAATGCACTGGAAAGATGTGGAATTTTGACATAGTTATGCTAAGAAATGGATAAAGTAGTCAACATAAAAGTTGTAGCCACTGGAAAATTACACGATTTGAAGAAAATAATTTTGTATTTTGGTTCTATTTTGAAGAAGTTATGGTCGAAAGAAAAAGAGGTAAAATATGGAGAAAAGATGAGTTTGATTTGAAGAGAATAAACATTGATTTCTTTTGAATATTTTATAAATATTTTGACATTATTTCTTTCTAATTTTTTCTATGGCTTGGAAGCCATTAAAGAGAAGAGGAAGAAGATGAAGAAGCTTGAGAAAAAAAGAAGAAGAAATGTGAATGAAAGTGAAGAAGAATGTGGGTATTTATAGAAAAAGAAAAAAAGGGTAATTTACCAAAATAACCTCTTACCATATTACCAAACTAACCTTACTTCAACTTAAAGCAATCTCCACTTTTTTAATACTTTACATCACCTTTCATATCTTTACTTTATCTCTTAATCCCTTAAGAACTAAGCTAAGTAAAATAATAATTATGTTGGCTTCTGATGTGATGTTGATTTGATGTTTACTTTTGATTTTTCTTACTTACTTTTGTTAATTCTTACTTACTTTTCTTAATGACTTCTAGAAGTTTTCTAATTTTATTTAGTGAAAGTAAATATGTTTAGTGAATTAATTAATACTTGCACTAATTTAATATATGTTCCTATATAAGAAAGTAAAGCTGCGGCGACGTTGCGACAACTTTTAATCGACAAAACGTTGATTTTCGACAAAATGTTTTGCGGTCACATTTTTACGTTTTAGTTAGACTATTTATTTATGTAAACCAAATTTAAAAATAATTTTCTATAATTTTATTTAAAAATATAAACACTCATAAATTAATTAAAATAATTTATTTAACCATTGAAACTTACTTTTCTAAAATCAGCATTTTGTCACTTTTGTCGATATAGGCAAATGTTACTATTTTTGCATATACTTCTCTTTTCAAATCCTATCTAATTTTGTTTGAATCATATAACCTTGCTTGTTTTACATTTAGAATCACTTTAAATATTATATTTTTAAGTGGTCAAATTCTAGGTCGTTACAAGATGCCTATTACAACCATTTCGCTTGTCAGTTTTAATAGATGTCTACTTTTAACAACTCTTCTTTTTTTCCAGTTGCAATAGACGTATATTACAACCCTTTTCATTTGCCCGTTATAATATTAATATCTATTTAATATTTATTAGGGTTTTTATGTATTTTGAAACTTATTAGGGACCCGTGCATATTTGTGTAATATGTGAATATTGTATATAATATTTAATTTTTAATACTTACAACTAATAATTATATTTAATATTTAAAATTTAAAAAATTTAATATTTTGAAATTTTATAAAATAAATTTAAAATAAAACTTTTGAAATATTCATAAAATTCAAAGGTAAGAAAATTGAAATTTTAGTAAATTTAATATTTTTAAAAACATTTCAAATTCCTGAGAATTCGATGTTAAAAAAATTAATTTAAAATTCGAATAATATGAACACTAAGGTGGAAATTACTACTAACATATGTATTTAGTTGTTTTCTTTTGTGTCCACCTTCTATGATGTATATTATACCAATCTGACTTTAAACAATGAAAATATTACGCTAAAACAAAAATATTTCCCTCCTATCTAAAATTTTTGGCTTCAATTTCATATTTTTTGGCTCCAATTCGAACTTTTTGGATCCGATGTTTATTACTTTCGAGTGGCCATCTTCCAAATAATTTTATCCAATTACTGTCTCTCGAAATCGCCAAATGGTTACGCCTCCTCCCTCAAATAATTCATGTTTCGATTCACTTAAAGACATGAAAAGATCTCAACTTGCTACTTCCTTTTCCTTCCTCCACCTCCTTAAATCCTTTTCAAAGACAAAATCATACTCCGCCACCTCCCCTTTCCATGAACTCCTAGGTCCAACTCCAACCTGACCCGTTTAGCCCCGAGGATGAATTTGTCATCGAGTAGATGTACGACAGATGCTGCACGAACCACCGTATAATCTACTTGGATTTCGACGTCATAGGTTTTGATTGGAAGTCATGCCTATACTATGTGCGTGAGTTTTCCAAGAATGGAAGCGCATGTAGATTTCTGCACCTAATGCCCAAAGATGGATTCAGTATGAGCAACATCGAGTAGGAGTTGATAGTTATGAGATCTAAAAGTCAGCACCATGGTTCTGCAGCTAGCATGTGTTTTCCTTACTCTCCTACCAGTTTTCTTGGTCCTATGTCACCTTTTTCTTATAAAGGATGTAAGCTTATGAGATACAATAATGAAAATTCATTCTTTAAGTCATCAATCCCTGATCTCTTCTTCATTATCCAAATCGGTAAATTTAGATTCTTGTGTAATAAAGGAAAAAATATGTTTGAAATGTTTGTTTTTAGTTTGACTATATTTGCCAATTCAACAGCTTATGATAATAGTTATAATAACGAACATGAATAAATTTTCATCAAATTGTAGCATGTGACATTCCTTCTTGTCTTTTTTCCCCTCATAGTTGGGCTGTTGTTGTTTGTATATTTAGATAAAATAATATGTAGAATTATTAGAGGCTTTGTATTTAAGGTTTATTCTGACAAAGTTAATTGTAGTACTCTTTATTTGTAGATATAATAAATGTAATCATTGCTCTCATTTATTTACAAATAAATGAAATAACAACTAAATTCTTCTCTGGGGTTTTTACAGAATTAACCACTATAGTAGTTAATGGGCTATTCCATATCAAGTTGACTAAAATCATGTGTAAGCACCACTACTTATGTGGAATCAAGTACAAGAAATGGGCGACTTTATAGCAAAGATGTAGAGAAGAAGTTGTAGGAAACACAATTCTTCAAGGACTTGATGAATTCTAACTCGTATAACAAAAATGAGTAAAGGAAGAGAGAGGAGCAGGCGAGCCTTAGCAAGCAATTGAAATGCAAAAAAGGAGAATTATGGGGCTTTAAGTACTTGATTTCAAGAACAAAAGCATGTTGACTTCTAATGATATTTCTAGCAGAACTATGATATAAGTTATAGGGTATATTATTTTTTGATCTTTGGTTAAGTAAATTGTTTCGATTCTCTAACATAATTAGTCAATTAAATTAGGTGTACTGTGTTAGGTTGTAAATATTCAAGAATAAGAACCATGGAATACACGATAATAATTTAGTCAAGTTTTATGCAGGGTGATTGGAGCATTGATCTCCATTGCCTTGGGTGTTGGGGTTATAATCCATGCATGATCAGTTGTTCCGTACAAGATGGCTGCTTCTTTATCTCAACCATTGAAACTACCGCATTCAATTGACATTCAATTTATAGTTTGTATTTTGAATATAAAGTTATGACATCTTTCCTATAAATGAATTAGGATCCCTTTGAATTTATGTCAATTTTTTTCCATTGCTTATATGTTCTTGCTGCATTGCAAAATGTGTTTAGAAATTAATTTTTTCCATTTTACATTTTTTACCACAACTTCCTATAGCAGTTGTGAAAAGGTCTTTTACAACTGCTAATAGCAGTTGTAAAAGACCTTTTTGCAACTGCGATTAACAGCTGTAAAAGACTTTTTTACAACTGCGATGGGCAATTGTAAAAAATTATTCAACAACTACCAAAGACCGTTGTAAAAAAATATAGCCTTATTACAACTCTGGATACCACGACTGGCGGCTGTCTGTTGTAATAGACCTATAACAACTATTTTTGGCAGCTGTTAAAAGGTGTTTTTGTTGTAGTGATTGTAATTCTTTTTTATTATAGGAGACTCAATACTTGTGAACAATTTTACGCAAGTGTTATACTGTACATAAAATAATTTAGTTTTATGGTTGTGTTATACTTGGTGTTAGAATTTTATGTAAGGTTTTAATTTTATTGCTCATAATGTAAGTCACCCAACACAAAGAATAAAGCCCAAATGTCCGTGGAAAAAAATGCAGGCTTACATAAGTTATGAATTAGTAATGGTTCATGACCGTTGCAAAATATCAGTTAGCAAAGGCCCATGGTCGTTGCAAAATTTCAATTAGTAATGGCTTTGAGACATTGCTAAATTTCAATCAGTAAAGGCTTTAGCCACTGCTAAATTTTGCCACTGCCCATTTCGCAACGGCTTTAGGCCATTGCTAAATGCTTTAGCAATGGTCTAGAGCCATTGTTAAATTGCAGTTTTGGTGTAGTGTCCATTCTAAAAGACGTCCCAATCTCTCCATGTCCCTACTCCAGGATCTCGTCTGTAGGTCATGCCCTCTCTGCGATGTAATGAATTCTTTTACTAGCGTCCTATCTTTTCAATTACTTACGTAGATATGTTGGAAACACGCGTAAATGTTAAAACACCTTCTGCACATTCTCGTACATATACCTGACAACAGTAGTCTTGCCGCTCTAGTATGAATCATCAGACATCTCCCTTCCTTTATCTCAAACTCTTTTGAATTCTCCAAACCCCATCAACCTAAAATGTTTGATTTTCCTTATCCTGGATAGTGTCCAAGGCACGCCATGCTCCTGCCTTTTCGAGCAAGATTCAACCCTCATAGCCACTTATGTGGTTGTACATATCTGCTGCCTTGCAGTAGTGCATAACACTACTGCCTTTGCAACAGTGCACGCGCCGATGCATTTGCAATAGTACACACAATGTTGCATTTGCAGTAGTGCACGCACTGTTTTAGGGTAGTTCTAACGACCTACAAATTTATCACTTCGATAAAAAAATTAAATTATTCAAAAAAGGATGATAAGGAAAATATTATTGCTTTGAATGATAATAAATAATAGTAATCTTATTTTGAATAGATATTTACATAAATATTTTCCTTGGAATTTAAATTGATAAATGACCGAAAATCGTTTTATCATTAACCAGCTCTATAATCGTAAAACACCATGCACGGAGCTAGATACATAAATTTATTATTTTAATTGAACAAGAATATGAAATAAAATTAATTATTTTATTTTTGGGAATAAAATGTATTTAAGACATTATTAGCTATGCCCTTATATTTAATAAATTGATTGATTTAAATTAAACTGAGATTTAATGATTTAATAATTATTATAATTATTTTAAAATGATGATAATTCATTTTCAATAGTTATAAAATGTTAATAAATCATTTATAATAATTTCATAAAGATATATACTTGATTTGAAAATATAACAAAAAAATTCATATCGTTTTATTGATATAATAGCGATTTTTGTAAATAATTGTTATATAAATGTATTTGGTTTTATAATTCAAATATGATCATTTTTATTTATCTAAAATAAAAGGAAATTGGTTTCAAATTTTTTTTATAAACATATATACGTTAATTAATAAGTGAAAATATAACCGAAAATTGGAATTAAAATTCATAATGATTTGACATATAGAAGTTATACAACGTTGTTTATATAACTTGTACATCTTTGTGACATGCAGACACATATACTAACATATACATATACATATAGCAATGGTAGAAAAGTAAAAATATATTTACATATGGTAAACATAGAAAATATCTAAGTTTTAAAAAAAGCAAACACCTTCTCACATCAAATCCACCTTACACCGCCATCATCACCACCATCACCTTTACATCATCCATCACATCGAGGGGGGGACTGCCATGTGCGCTAGGGGGCAAGGAGGGGATGGCAAAGGTAATTTCATCCATTTATATTATGATATTTTGGTTTTCTAAAATCCTATAAATACCACACCCTTTCTTCGCATTTTTCACATAATTTTCTTTACTTCCTTCTCCACATTATCAAGCTTATAATGGCTTTTTATATTAACAAAGTTATGGAGAAAATTTATTCAAAAATAAATTAAATTAGTATAATATACATATATTATCGAATCCACTTCAAACCAAGGCAAAAATTCCTCCTCTACCACTTCTTTACCCACGGCCACCACTTCCCAAAGCAAGGATGAGCCCTTTCTCCTTCCCTAGCAAGGCCGTGAGCTCCTCCTTGTGTCCAAAGCCTAGACTGAGCTATTTAAAGGCAATAGTGCTTGTGATCGTGAGTTTAGATTTCATGATAGCGAAGCTATAACCAATTTTATATTAGCTCGAAGGGAAAATGAAGGCGAGAAACTCCTAAACTATAATTATGTATATATTAGATGATATATATGTTTGGATATGATTATTAATGATGGTTGTTTAATACGTTTGTTGAATATATGTGCAAGTCACGTTAATACAAGTCGATAAGCTTAAAGGAAATCAATTTCCTTTATTAAATGGAATGGTGTATATGGAATGTTTAAAGCTTTTAAAAATAGTTTAATATGAATTAGAAATGTTTTATAAATATTTAAAAGTTTTTTGAAAAAGTTTAATTGAATATTTAAAATTGAGTCAAAAATAAGCGCGTCGCGTAAAGGTAGTTCGCGATTTCGCATCGTAAAAGTCAAACGAATATATAGAATGTGACGTTGATCGAAATCCTTCGAGATAAGAATTTTCTAAACTATTATACCTATAGTTTTCAAACAAAGAAAGAAAATCGAGATTTCGATAAGTATAGTTTTAAATATGAGTAAAACAATTTTTTAGAAAAATCGCGATTTTGCAGTTCGGAATCCATAAAAAGATTTCTTTAAAATATAATATTTATAATTGTTTAAAAATATGAAATAAATTCTAAAAATCTTTTAAAATGTTTTAAAAGTGAATGAGTAATAAAAATAAATTTTCGAATGACAAAAAAGTCATTTTGACCAATATAGCTTAAATAACACCATTCGTAGCAATTTTCATAGCACTTTTCTATAACTTTTGAAATATGGTTTTAAACCTAACAATTCTTTTCCAAATTTTTTATAAATGTTTTCAAATAAATAATTAAGTGTTTTAATGATGATTTGGAAGCGTTATAATTTATTTAAAAATGTTTAAATAAATGATTTAAAGAAAATCTGTCAAAAATCAAGTGCTTTAATCTTGGCTCTAAAAGTCGACGAGTGGATTGGATTTTTCTACTCGTGAAATCTGGGTGGGGTACTTAAGCTAAAGAGATGGTCTAGAGCAACCAGTGCCATGGCTCACCTGGCCTCTCCTAGGCGAGGGGTAAGGTCGAAATGTCGAAAATGAGTTAAGTATAAAAAAAAATTAAGTTTTCAAAATTTTGAACAGCTTGGATTTTGTGGAGATAACCTTCTTATACTTGGTGTTAAAGTCCAAAGAGGGAACTCAAAATGTCCATGGAATTTAAAAGGTGATTTCAACGTTATTCCTCCCATAGTACTCGTTGAATACATGAATTGGAATTGAGTAGAATTGGATGATTTCTATAGATTCTGCTGATTTAATATTTACTGGTTTTGGATTGACATCCTAAATAATATGGTTTCAACTCAGTCAAAATATTGATTTTTTAATTAAGAAATCTTTTTTAAGATTTAAATGAAATGATTTGGAAATATTTTTCTAAGGGAAAAATGAAATGGTTTAGAATTATCCCAAGATTTAAAAAAGGTTTTAAGTAATCAAAGGATTTGATAAGAGAGGTTTAATGATTCCGTATATACCAGAAAGAAATGTTTTAAAAGATATATATATATCTCTTGAAATATTTTTGATAAAAATAAAGTAATAAATCAAAAGAATAATTCCCTATTTACTTCACATTTTTTTATCGATGATTGGTTCGAAGGAACCGGAGTCGGATTTGGATGATTCTTATCCGACGACCACTTCGAATCAATTTACATATTCAAAATGAAGGCATGGAAATGATTTGAAAGATGGAATGTAGGGATGCTTGTCACCGACCCTCAGGGGAAATTTCCCATGTCATATTATGTGGCAGTAGCTCTTCATTTGTGATCTTCGATGCAAGAACTTCTCGCTACTAATCCTAAGGGTAACTCTCGACGTGATGTGGTAGGATTGCCTTTGGTTTGTCCTGTTCCTATACAACTTGTATGGACGAATGTATGACGTTGCATTTCTAATTACATAAGTTGATCTCTATGAACGTACCATCTATTTGGTGGCGGAGAAGGTAACTTCTCCTAGCTTAACGCCCTTTCTCGAGACGTATGAGCTTAGGAGTTATACGTTTGTAAAAATCAGTTGTGTGACCGTGGAATGACAAGTTTGTCATTCAAAATGTAATGTGCTATGTGAAAGGTAATCGCTACCTTGGGCCTCATTGCCCAGTGATGGCTTAAATAGGGTACACTTTTAGGCTATATGGTTCACAACCATTAGTGTATGGTCATCACCTTTCTAGATAACCCTTTATATATCGGGTATGTTGTGTATGCCAATGGAGCCGTCGGATAAATCGGTAAAGACCCAAGTGATGTCATATTTGGTTTCTATCCAGGCCATGTATGAGTGCCAAATAGGGATAGACAGGTCTTGCCAAATGAAGAGGATTTTTTGTGTATTCTCAGTACATTCCTCTAGAGATTTACTGCACAGAAGGTAGTCCCTTACCTGCCATTGTATGGAAATCAATTCTCAAGTAAGTGCCAATGAACTTGATTGTAGACCTATTATGCCATCAAATTTGACCAATGTAACAATTTCTGCTATTTTAATATATTTACTTGAAAAGTGTTTTCAAAGAGTGTCAATAAAAATAATATTCTCATATTTTGTATAGAAAATGTTTTGGTTATCATAAGGTAAAAATGTGTCCCGTGTTTATATGCAGCGTGGTCTTATGTGATGCCTTTTCTTTTCAAAACACGTATTTTTGAGCTTCTCACACCAGTCGCATGACCGATCCAGAGTTTATTTTCCTTTTCCATTAAAGTCCAGGTGTCCTAATTTTCCCGGGCAGCCTAATAGTTCAGGTTCAGTTAAAAGAAATCTATATGGAGCTCAAAGCATGGAGTTGGAAGATTCTACTAAAGATTGTTATCTGTTTCCACCACACTTGTGTAGTATTGTATCCCACATTTGTAAGGACGGATATTTATAACTGGCCATGTTTAACTCTGATAAATGTATTTAAAATTTCCGTTGTAAAGGTTATACGTTGAAATAATATACGTAATTACATTCGTATGAGATTCTGTTCTGTCTTTATTTTCTTTCTTATCCATGATAATATGCCTCTCTGGTACTTGGATTTGCGGCACGTGAATACCGAGGATGTATTTCTGTCGATTTTCAAAAATCGAGGAGGTGGGTCGTCTCAAGTGCACATTTTTGACCCAGTTCAAATTTGGGGCATCGCCGTGCTTTGACCTTGTCGAAGTGAGGTTCAATTTGTGATTTCAAGATCTTTGTTCGTTCTTTGCAATGAAAGCCTCAACCCATGCTACTAAATCACTTTTCACATAATGACTTATGTCTAAAATCGCTCTTTTGATTACTACTCTAAAAATGTCATTATTTTACTTTCAAGTTCTCAAGGAGGGCCATTTTATACAATTATAGTTCAAGTAATCACCACCAAGCGAGAAATTATTTCAATTATTTATTAAACCAACTTCTTATTTTTAACTTCAAATTAGTTATGTGGTTCATATTAACTAAATATTGCCTAATACACTTCATAACCCACATATCACCTGCTAGCAATCATAAATTTAAAGTATAGTTTTTCAATCGCTTACTAACCCTCTCAAATGCCTAACTTTTATCGATATCACTTCATGTTAACTTCGTATATATACTACTAGAAATCAAATTAGTTAGGTGGTTTATATCACCCATTGTGGCTTCATACCTTCCTACTTTCTTTGTCCACTATTAGTACTTCAATATCAAATATTAGGAATCAATTATTGGGTGGATATCATCCCATTGGTTACTAACTTTATTAGATGCTTAACTTTTATAAATATTACTACAACTTTCCTTTCCTTTGGAAGTCACCATATAAAAAATTCTTACACTTAGAAATCCTAGCTTTAACTTCCCTAAATTTCATAATTCTTACCCATTTTCTTTTATAGCATCTAGGCGAGTTTATAATCATTTATTGGTTATTATAACCACTTATATCATGCACACATGTTACTAGCACTTTTAACTTCATACTATAAATCACTACAATGCCCATATGCTCCCTGCTTAATTTATAAATCACATTTATAACATTTCCACTACATATAAACTTCATATACATATTTGTTAGTGATAACATAAACTATACCATATGTAACTAAGAAACCATTTATATCATGTTTGCTAACTCCAAAATATGTTAGCTTTTCACCATTAATCAACCCTGTGATGCTTTTCTCTTCTTTGCAAGATTAAGCAACCAATTATATTTTATTTACCCACTCTAAAATATGTCAACTTTTCATCATTAATCAACCATGTGATGGTTTCCTCTTCTTAGCAAAAACTAATCAATCCTTAATTGAAGAAAACCAATATAAATCTTTTATTTGATATTTATAGCAAAACATACATCTTTATGTAACTACAAGGTGTGAAATTAGTATCTACTCACCTAGTAACCATCGGTAACCCCAAAAAAACAAGAAGCCCATTCTTTTGCTTTCTTTCACTTCATGGACAAAAATCATATCACCATCAAATGATCTAATACTAATATAGATGGTAAAGGAAGACAATAATTTAATGATTTTAGTTAGATTTTAGGGAAATTATTTCATGGGTTTTGTTGGATTTACGCTTGAGGCTTTAGTTTTTTGGAAACAGTGCATAAAAGAAGAAGGCACCATGAAGAATGAAATTAAAAAAGAGGGTTGTAGCTGTTTATGTGCAAGTTAATGGGCCTTGACTCCATCAAAACACTCTTATGATATTAACAAACACATCTTCTTTATGAGTCAAAACTCACAACTGTGAATGCCTTAATGTTTGTAGTCAAAAGAATCAAAAACATCATTTAGGACATAATTAAAATGGTCTCAAGCTCCAATTACACTAGATGCAAAAGTTAGCTTTTCGATCGCTCGAGTATCAAGTTCTAACTCTCGCCCAAAATACATGTAATGACCTTGAATTTTAACTAATATTATTCAAAATATTTAATTGGATAAATTAAATAGAATAATGTGAATAATTAGGGAGTTGAGACTAATAAATCCAATGGACATGTCTAAATGAATGGACTAAAATAAGATTAACTAAATTTAAAATGATGAATTTCTTATGGGTTAAATTTGAAAATGGGGCTATGTTTCTTACTATATATCTCTTCCTCCACCTTAATGAACTTCCAATTTTTCATTCTTAACTCGTCATCAATTTTGGCCGGCCATTAAAAGCTCCAGGAAGAGTTTAAATTGAAGAAAAAGCCAAGGAATTAAATCTAGAAAATTACCTCATTCTCCAATCAACTAATCAAGGTGAATAATCACGTTTATTATCTCATCTTTCTGCTTTTAGATTGGTTATGAGTTATACCCGATTTAGGCTTGTGATTTTGGTTTGGATATAACCATTGAAACCTTTTTTTGGGATAAGACATAGTGTTTTTTTAAATGTTAATGGGCTAATTAACTCGTTTTTATTCGGTTTTGGTTAAATTCTGAATTGCTTTGACCTTTATATTATTTGAAATTTTGATATGCTGGAGTATATGACTTATTAGATTTTTTGTGATTTTTGGGGATTTTTCCTTAGTGAGTTACTAAGGTAATTCGATTATTTAAGCCCAGGGGCTAAATTAAAAAATAGCTTCCAAATTTATTTAAAACTGGAGGGAAATTGCGTCTGAAAGATATTTGGGGAAAGAAGAACAGTGTTTTAAGAAAAAGGTTGACTTTTGAAAACTTTTTACTATTTGGAAGTATAATAGAAGGTTCCTCAGCCATCAAAATTAGAAAAGCAAGATAAAATATCACTTCAGTAGGCTCGGTTCTGCTTTCGACTCCAACAAGCCCACTATTACCTTTTTGATGAAGTCTAAAAGTACCTTCAGTGGCCAGATGGGGCATCACAAGGACAAGTGTCCCGAGGCTGCTAAAGCTGGAAAAGGAAAGATCTTTTCATTGGAACCGTCATCCTCTAAACTAGCGGCTACTGAGAATGGAAAAGCTATGATGAAAGGTATGCTTATGATTCATAGTACTCTGGTTAGGATACTATTTGATACCGGTGCATCACACTCATTTATATCTCAGTATTTGATAGATTGCTTATATTTGGAACCTTTATACCTTATTACTCCTTTAAGGGTTGCGAATCCCATAGGAGAGTTTGCATCTCTGGGAATGTGATATGATCAGTTATAACTTGACTTGTTAGGTCATATATTTGCATGCAGTTTATATATTTTTGATTTCGTGGGTTTCGGGAACATATTGTGTATGGATTGGTTAGATAGATATGATGCTAGGATATTTTGCCAAGAGGGGGAAATATCATTAAAACACCCTAATAGCCGTAACCGAGTTATTTACTCGGTAAGGAGTTCGGATGGAAATGCTTATGCGTTATTAGGTGCCATGGAAATGGAAGCAGAGTTGAAGCAGGTTTGAGTTGTAAGATAGTTTGTGGATGTGTTTGAACCAGTTTTAGGCTTTCCGTCGAAAAGGGTAATCAAGTTTCGGATAGATCTCATACCGGGAGCTGAACCCGTAAGTAAACCACTTAACTGGATGTCACTAAACAAGATGAAGGAATTGAAGGTGTAGCTAGTGGTATCGGAAGGAAAGAATTTCATCAGCCAAGCAGTTTGCCTTGAGGAATGGCCGTGGTATTCATGAAGAAGCCAAATGGGTCGTTAAGGATGTGTATCGACTATCGTATGTTGAACGAGAGGAAGATCAAAAATAGGCATCCTTTGTCGTGGATCGATGATTTATTTGATCAATTGAGTGGCGCCAAAGTGTTTTACCAACTGGATTTGGCGACTGGTTTCCATAAGCTAAGGGTGGTAGAGGACAGTATTGCTTTGACGCTGTTTAGGACCAGATATGGGTCTTACAAATAATTGGTTATGCCGTTCAGGCTTACTAATGCAATAGCTTTCTTCGAGGATCTAATGAACATGTTTTTCCGAGAGCACTTGGATAGGTTCATGCAGATCATCTTAGAATAGTGTCGGAGATGCTAAGGCAAATAAGCTAAAAGCGAAATTCTCCAAGTGTCATTTCTGGAAGAAGGAAGTGAAGTTCCTTGGTCATGTAGTTTCTAAGGAAGGTTAGCAGTTGATCCAAACAAGATCGAAGCTATTAACAGTTGGAAGAGACCAGAGACGGTAAGTGAGATTAGAAGTTTTCTTGAACTTGTAGGATGCTACCGAAGGTTCATTAAGGATTTCTCACGGATAGCGACATCCTTGGCTATGCTAACCAGGAAGGACGTGAAGTTTTTTTGGTCTGACAAATGTGAGGAGGCATTCCTTAAGTTGAAAATTTTGTTAACCAATGTTCCCGTGTTAGTAGTTCCAGACGGAATAAGGGATTGGTAGTTTATACCGATGCATGTTGTACCGGGTTAGGGCTGTATTAATGTAGAATGGAAATGTTATTGCCTATGCTTCTAGACAGCTTAACCGCATGAAGTGAGATACCCTAGTCATGATTTGGAGTTGGCAGCGGTAATCATCGCATTGAAGGTGTGGAGACATTACCTTTTAGGATAAAGGTTTGAGATTTTATGGATCATAAGCCTTTGCGGTATTTATTCTCTCATAAGGAACTGAACATGAGACAACAGAGATGGCTGGAGTTTGTTGCAGCTTATTATTCTAGCATCGAGTACATATCTGGAAAAGGAAATAAGGTGGCAGATGCGCCTAGCAGGAAACATCAGAATTTAGGGTTAGCTATGTTAACCGAATGGAAAGACTTGGAAGCACTGGCTGCCTACAGTGTGCAGTTGAGGTCGACTGCTGATCTAGTCGGAACATTGCCATGATGTCTTGTTTGGAAGTTCGACCAGTTCTGATCGAACGATGTGCTTCTAGGCAGAAAAGGGATCCAGTGTCAGCCGAAAGGATTAGAAGTTTAGAAGTTGGAACTGAGATTGGTGACTTAAAGGACTCCATTCTTAACCACAGGGGTTGGTTAGGGAAGAAGGAACGGTTATGTGTTCCGGATATTGGAAACCATAGGAATGAAGTTCTTAGGGAATGTCATCGATCGAATTTTACGATTCATCCCGGGGGAACCAAGATGTATCAGGATATGAAGAGGAGTTTCTTCTGGGAAGAAATGAAGAGGCATGTCGGTTTATGGTAAAACAGTGTTTGAACTGTCAACAAGTAAAATCCGAACATCAGAAACCAAGTGGGTTGCTTCAGCCTTTGGACGTTCCAGTTTGGAAGTGGGCCTTGATATCCATGGATTTTATTGACGCGTTGCTAAGGTTAAACCGAGGTAATGAAGGCTATCGGTCATTATGGACAGATTGACCAAGAGTGCCCATTTTATTCCGGTAAGGTCAACAAGGATGACACTTGTTTTGGCTAAGTTGATCATGAAGAATATCGTTAGACTGCATGGAATTCCTTGTAATATCATCAGCGATAGATATGCTTTATTTACTAATAAGTCCTGGAAAAGCATATAGAGTGTGTTAGGCACTAAGCTCAAGATGAGTTCCACATATCACCCTCAAATGGAAGGGTAGACAGAGAGAGTCAATAAGGTACTGGAAAATCTGTTGAGAGCTTGTGTGCTGAATATTAGTGGTTATTGGGAAGATCACTTGCACTTAGTGGAGTTTTCTTAATAATAATAGTTATCAGACTACTATAAGAATGACACCTTTTGAAGCTTTGTATGGAAAGCCATGCAAATCACCAGCATGTTGGCTAGAGACCAAAGATAAATTAGTCCTTGGGCAAAATTTAGTAAGAGAGGCGACGGAAAAGATTGAGTTGACATGGAATAGAATGAAGGAAGCTCAGTCTAAATAGAAGAGTTACGCAGACAAGATGCATAAAATCTAGAGTTCTTAGTTGGAGATAGAGTTTTCATCAAGGTATCATCGAAGAAAGGTGTAGTTCGGTTTGGGAAGACCGGGAAGCTAGGACCGAGATATGTTGGATCATTTCCTATATCAGAGAGGATTGGGAGACTAGCGTACCGAGTATATTTTTCGAGCAATTTGGCCGAGGTCCACAATGTGTTTCATCTTTCTCATCTTAGGAAGTGTGTTCATGATCCAGAGACTACTATCTCTCTGATGACACTGGAGGATTTAGTGGTAGAACCGGATATGACTTTTGTGAGGCAACTGGTTCGTGTTGAATCAAAAGATGAGAAAAGTTAAGGAATAAGGCAGTCAGGTTGGTGAAAGTTTAGTGGAGCGACAACAAGAAGGATTGTGCTTAGAAGATAGAAGACATAATTAGGGCTACTTTTCCTACGTGGTTTTAGATGGTATGTTCTATATAGGGTTCATATAGAATTTGGCTGGTAGGTTATACTAGCTTTGCTTGCATAGGCTCTATGCATG
The DNA here is from genome assembly GCA_030765085.1 of Allium cepa. Taxonomy (NCBI): domain Eukaryota; kingdom Viridiplantae; phylum Streptophyta; class Magnoliopsida; order Asparagales; family Amaryllidaceae; genus Allium; species Allium cepa. The sequence goes on from CM060929.1 coordinate 257,908,556, forward strand.
TTGTTTTGTCCTTATTGAATTTAAGGAATGCAATTCGTTTAGGGGAGGGAGTCTGTAATGACCATGAATTTTAACTAACATTATTCGAGATATTTAATTGGATAAAATAAATAGAATAATTTGAATTATCAAAGAGATGAGATTTATAAATCCAGTGGTCGTGTCTAAATGAATGAACTAAAATAAGACTTAACTAAATTTAGAAGGAGGAATTTCCTAAGGGGTAAAATTGAAAATGGGGCTACATTTCTTAGTATACATCTCTTCCTCCACCTTAAAGAATTTCCACGTTTTCATTCATAACTCCTCATTATTTCGGTCGGCCTTTAAAAGATCCAGGAAGAGTTTAAATTGGAGAAAAGCCAAAGAATTAAAGCTAGGAAATTATCTCATTCTACAATCAACTAATCAAGGTGAATAATCACGTTTATCGTCTCATCTTTCTGTATTTGGATCGGTCATGGGTTATAACCGATTCAGGTTTGTGATTTTGGTTAGGATATAACCGTTGAAAACTTTATTTGGACAAGACATAGGTGTTTTAAATGTTAATGGGCTAATTAACTTATTTTTATTTGGTTTTGGTTAAATTCCAAATTGCTTTGACCTTCATATGCTTTGAAATTTTAATATGTTGAAGTATACAATTTATCAAAATTTTGATGATTTTTAGGGACTTTTTCTTAGTGGTTTGCTAAGGTAATTAAAATTTTTAAGCCCAACGGCTAAACTGAAAAATAGCTTTCGAATTTATTTAAAATCAGAAGGAAATTGCGTTTTAAAGATATCTGGGGAAATAAGAACAGTGTCTTAAGAAAAATGGTTGACTTTTGTATACATTTTACTATTGAAAGTACAGGAGAAGGTTCCTCAGCCAATATAAATTAGACAAACAAGATAAAACATCACTTTAGTAGGCCCAGTTGTGCCTTCGACTCCAACATGCCTGCTTTTACCCTTTTGACGAATTCAAAAGGTAACTTTCATCTAAGACGGAAGGTAAATAATTACCTTCCGCCAAAGTCAAAAGGTAAGCATGGTGTCGAAGAGAAGAGAGGTGAAGGGATGGGAAGGCTGCTTCCTTAACTTTCAAATAGAAACATAATTGCTTTCGAATTAGTTGAAGGGGATCCTTGACTTCATCAATTTACAAAGGACTAAATTTTTTATATATATTCAAGAAGGGGTTCGAAGGGGATCTTCGAAAGCTTAAACCTTTAAGAGTATTGTTTTAAAATGTTTTCTAACAAAGGTGTTTTAATACCTTTCGGCGAGCCGAAGGGTTAATCTTCCGACAAGGTTGGAAGTATACTTTCGATGGGTTGGTTCCAATACCAATACTTCACTATTTTTGAATGGTTTCAAGAGGTTTTGGTTTCAGAAGGTTTTGATTTCGAAAGGTTTTGATTTCGAAAGGTTTGACTTCTAAAGGTTTTGATTTCGAAAGGTGTATGAATGATTTTATAAGGGGGAATATCCTAGGCTTTCGACAAAGCCGAAAGGTAGAACCTTTTGACTAGGTCAAAAAGATACCTTCAGACAAAAGTATGAAGGTAGGACCTTTCAGCAAAGTCGAAAGGTAGGGTTTTATGGTGCTTTAAAAGGGAAGGCTTTCGAAGGGGCTAACTTCAGATGATTATTTGCTTTCGAATGGTAATTCATTCGAAGGGTTTTAAAGGGCTACTTTTAGCCATTTTTCCTTAAGTGAAATTTTGCTAATTTGAAGGGGTTACTTCAAAGGGTTGTAACATTAATTACTTATTTTTTTTGAATATTTAAGGGGAATCCTTATATAAATTTGATGTTATTAAACTTTGGGGACACCGAGGTGGAACTGATGGTTTCGATACATAGTTTAGGGTTACAAACAGAAATATGCTTTCGAAAATATACATCGAGGCTATCAATGTGTTTTTATTTAATTTTACCAAATTGGGGTTACCAATGGGAATAGGTTAAACAGGTGGCATACTTAGGGAAAAATAAATAATCATGGGATCATGAGTTTTTATAAATAATCAAGGGGATCATGATATTTCAATTCGCTAAGTGTTGGGTTCTTGGTTAACCTAGAAAAACCATGGAATGTGCGGTGGATAGCCCACATCAAATTTCCAAAGTAAAGAATGTTTTGCCAGAGGTGGTTAGCCTTTGGATTTGGCACCCAAGGGTTCATAGTCATCCTAGGAAAGCTATGGAGTGTGCGGTGGATAACCCATACCATCTTTTATAAAGCAATGTACGATGGATATTCTGCATTTATTTTGAATGTGTTTGGGATGGATAATTCTATTAAAGTTTTAACGGATAGTCATTTTAATGAGTTTAGAGGGGAACTCTAATAAACGGGTTTTGGTGGGAAATCTAACAAATTGTTTTTAGGTGGGATACCTAAATATGGGGTGAATGGGATATCCAATATATATATATATATATGATGTATGGTTTTATTTCATATTACGTTAAGACTAATCATTTTGGATGCAGGAGCGTAGTAAATGATTTGCAAGTTTTGTTTTGGATACTAGTAAGGGGAAAACTCATTCCACTAAGCAGGGTGGTCTCACTAGTTATCTATTTATGATAAAAGATGGTAGAGGGTTGTTCATGCCAGACTTACTGTTTGACTCGAAGTTTGTGTTTCTCAATAAACTCTCCGGTACTCAAAATTAATTTGAGTTGTCTGAGAGTTGGAGATTTCAGGTTTTTGGGCGAATAAGCTTCCGATGATGTGCAGGAGGCTGTTTTAGCTATATATAGGCTATTTTGTGTTTTCCGTTGTGAGGTACTTAGAACTTTAAAGTTCATATTATTAGTTCTCTGATGATCATAAGGGGGCATCTTCATATGTCGCTCTTATCGTATTTCGTACAAGTATATGTGATCTAATCATGGTTTATGTATGAGATTATGTAATTAAATCTAAATATTAATAATAAGAAATGAGAAATTCTGTTTTGTTGAAGTTTAAAAATTTTCATATTCATATGTTTCTTTGTTGCCAATAGTTTCAAGACTCCATTTTCGATCACTCAGAAATAGAACTTATGGATGATTGCAGCATCCCTGGCAGTTAGTTTTGAGCCTCCGGAAGTGGGATGCTACAAGTTGGTATCAGAGCGAGGTTTATGTACTTAAAAGGAATTTAAACCTTAAAATATTTTTAAAGCACAATCTAATGACTCTAAAATATAGTTGGGCTTGGGTAAACATTATAGTAACGTATGTGTGCTTTACTATAAATACCTAAGTATGTATTCTCCACTCTCTTATACCATTCTTCCATATCTTACCAAGAATGTATTTCGAGTAGTAGGGATTTAAGATATGGAGGCATGAAACGGAAGAGTGAATCAAGGTGAAAGACGCACCGCAACAAGTGGAAAAGTTCGACGCAATACTAGGAGCAACCTGGGTTGACAGGCAAATGCGATGAAATGTTCATGTAGGTGTCGAGATTCCACCAGTTGATATAGGGATAATGTATCGGTTCTTTGTCAATATGATGCAAGATGGAGCAGCTGCAGGAGTGGCTGTAGGAAATGCTGGAGGAGCTAATACGATGGCCCCAGTTAGTAATAATTATGCCAAGATGAGCAGGTGTGACGACCCGCCCTTCTACTACCAGAAAGACTTATCATCATTAAGAAAGAAAGGGATAGAAATAGAAAAGAAAGAGAAAGAAAGAACAACAACATCAGAATCTCACAGCGGAACGGAACAAAATATAATATATCACATAAATATTACATAGTTTTTACATATATCAGAGTTATACAATATCAATACACATGACAACCATACATACATCTATCACTATATACATCAGAGGTACAATACATATCAACAAACACAGCGGAACTACATAAATAGCTATATACGTCTGGAATCTCCTGCTCCAAGCTCCTCCAGAAATCAAAGTCCAAAACCTATCACTTGGCTACTCATAAAAATTTGAGTACCCAAGAGTTCATGAAAAACAAAATATAAACTCTGGGTCAGAATGGATTTGGTATGAGTAACGGTTTAAATTGTTTAACTTTTAAAAAAAACATTTGAAAATAAAGGTATCACGTAAGACTTCCCACAAATAAATACAGATATGTTTTTACCTTACGCTAACCAAAACATTTCATAGGAAATTCAGTGATATTATAATAGTGTCTAGGGTTTTCAAGTAAATAGAAAATAGCCGAAATTGTTAAATTCATTAAATTCCAGCTACTAGCCAAAAAAGTGGGTAATACAAATCAAAACCGCAGGGTCTCGTAGGGAAAATGGATTTCCAACAATGACAGGGCTACTGGGGTACCGCCCGTCACAGTACGGGGCCTAGATCACCGTACCGAGGATCACTCCCGACCCCTTACAACACAAGGCCGGAACCATTCCTTACTGAACAGTCCTGAACAAGATAAACCCCGCGGTTGTAGCTAGCAACCGTCCACACAGCCGAAATAAAAAGGGACATCTAGACAGGGGAAATATCTTGTCATGTTTGGACATGACCCACCTAACCTTGCTGCATCTCCCCTGTTTTAGCCATTCCCGGTTGATGAGGCTTGAGGCTGCGATTACCTTTAAAGAACATATCACTTAGAATGCTCATCGTCCACCTGACGATGTGCTGAAAGCATTCAATCCATACAAGTTCGTTCCAGGTTCGAACGAAACCGAAGGCATTATCTCGTCACACTCATTTTGGAATCACCCTCAGAGTCAACGACGATAATCCTTGCATTCTGAAAACACCATCTCGACCACCATTTGATAAGTCACGACCTATCGTTTAATTTGGATCGATGTGGTTTTCGGAGAATCAAAATTGATTCTTCCGATCCCGATCTCATCGAAATTCAAACGCCATTTTAAGAGCCAAGTTGTCTAATTAACTTAAATAGTTTAAATAGTTTAAATTCAACAATTGAATTAACATAGCATTTATCACAGATAAAACATATACAAGCATCATAGATATAACATAACATATCATAGAGCATCACAGAATATCATCAAATTAATATCACAAATCAGATATTCTACACACAATCCATAAGCAATCATCTCTAATTCTTATTTGTAATTAATTCAATTTAGAATTAGTTACCTGAGAGTTAATCACTTAACTCTATTTAATTAATCATTAATTAACAATTAATTACCTGTTTCATTTCTAATCATCTAATTGATGATTTCTTAATTTACTATTAAGTCTTAATTACGTAATTATTTTATTTCATACTATTAATTAACTACTTCTTTAATCAAGTGACTTAACTTTAATTACTTAATTAATTGTTCCCTGATCATTAATTAATATCTTTAATTATTTATCAATAAAACTTAATTATCCAATTATTATCTGCTAATTGCTTAATCAATCAACAATTAATCCTTAATCGAGCTACTCGATTAATTAACTATCGATTCATAATTAAATTACTTGATTAATTAACTATTAATTCATTCATTGATTAACTTAAGTAGTTGATTTCAATTATTTATTTACTTATAATCCATCACTAATTGTGTTTGAATTATTCTTAATTACTCAACTACTCATCATTTATTTATTTACTCAAGTAGTCAATTACCCTTTACTTATCACGTAAAAGTTACAATCTAAACTCTAATTAAAATTAAATTGATAATCTTTCTTAATTACCTTCTAAAAATAATTAACATTTTTTATTCAACTTAATTAACTTTTAAAGGAAATTTTCTTTAATTTTGAGAATCAAGATACTACTATTGCAAACTTAAATGTAAACGGGTTTCAAATTTAACTTAACTTTATACTTAACTAAGTTAATCACTTGGTTAAAATAAAAATCAAAGCTTAAACATCGTTAAGTAATAATGAAAGATAATTAAAAACATGTAACAAGCCTCTACTTAACAGTTATTTAGATTTCAATTTTAATCTTGATGAAAAAGATTTTCACCTAGCTTTACTTTGAAAGTTCATAACTGCAGTTTACAAAACCTGGGTCTCCTCCTATTCAGTCTCGAGTGCAACTTCGGTTTGCACGCAAATCTTTCCCGAGTCGCCCCCCTGAAACCCATTCTTCTCCTTCACTCTCTTAAAAAAAAATCTGCAAGTTAAAACTTTACTAAGTAAAAAAAACATCAGTAACCATGCTAATGCGTTCAACTCGATACCTCGAAGCAAACATCCAAACCCCTCGAGAACGACCCGCGACCGAGCCCCTCCCTCAATATCGCTGACACCACCGCTGCCGTGCACGTGTACGGCAACGCGATTCACCTCTAGCGGCTCCCAACCTCTCAGGCAAGTCACGCAGCATCTAAGGACTGAAAATCAAAGGTCGAATCACCAACAAAAATTCGAACTCAAAAATTAGTCAGTTGGTCGAGAAACTGCAAACATAACCCATCATCTAAACGCCTCGCCACCACCTCCTATACCACCGGAGATGCCAAAAGTTAGTCCACGCCTCAACAACTCTTCCAGCTACCTTCAACCAACGCCACGAACAACTCGGTCGCACCATGATGCCGAAAACAAAGAATCACAGTGTACAGGTAACTCTCGAACTAAAACCCTACTTAAGCTTCATTCCACGAATTCTTGCAATGGAAAAATCGTTTATCATTTTTCCTATATTAGTACATTTACAAGCTTACATGATAACAGATTTCAACTATTAAATTTAATCGAATCAACCAGAATTGATAAAAATGTAACTTTGGTTTATTTCCCAACCGCACTTTAAATATTGAGCTAAAAATCACAATTTCCATACTAAAAATCTTGACTTTGTGTGTGGAATCAAGGTATGTCATCAAATTCACAAATCAAGATATTCGCCTTTTAGCTTTTAACATGTTCCTTGCTCAAAGCCTGTATACTCTGTTGTTATAATTTACTGTAAATCTGTAAAACCACTTCTAAGTTATGATTTTAGTTTAAACAACCTACCGAGTTAAATATTTTAAGCTTTATATTCATATGAAGATGTATAAGTTACATCTACTCAGAAATTTCCAAACATACAGGAGCATATCAGAAACACAGATTATAGTAGATAGCAACCCTAAGTACATATGAACAAATTATCAAACTTAAGCTTTAGAAATAGTTAGTTTACTCACCTATAACATTTCTAAACAAAGAATAAATTTGAAGTTGATCATATGGAACTTGAATTGTTTGAATCTGCAGTTGAAACTGCTTGTTCTTGCCTGCTATTGTTTGAATAAATTTGGAGTTTACTTTACCTTTTTTTTTCTTCTTGTTCTCAGTTTTCTCAAATTTTGTTATGTGTTTTGTTGAACGACTAAAACTAAAAAGCAACTGCACACACACACACACACACACACACACACACACATATATATATATTTGAGATAACAGTAGTATAGGGAGGCAATATCTGGACATGTTTTTACCCTGTCTTATTTTTATTTTAACCAGATTTGCTAGATATTTTGAAGTGACAAATATTAGGTTGAGTTGATAGTAAGTACATACTTTGGTTTCTAATATGTTTACACAATTATTAATTGTTTTGCTGTGTGAAGATACTACCTGCAATCATGTACCTATGCAGGTAAACATATGGCTTATGTATGAAGCTATTGTGTATAAAGATATTTTTAGTATTTGCTTGCTTGAATAACATATGATTATGTTTATGCCAGAATTATTCATTTTGGTCTGGTATTACTTCCAACTTGAACTTACAGGCAACTCTGTTATATATATGAAGATATTTATTTAAATATTTGTTTCATTTTATACTTAATGTTTCACTTTACCCCTGTTTATATTTCATATTTTTTTCCATTCGTGTTCTAACTATAAACATTAAACTTAGATTCATGAGTTCACTTATTTATTTATATTTATAATTTGACTTACATTAATATTAGTAATTTATATTGAACATTATCATCTATTTGTACTTTTTTCTCAAATGTTAACAATGTAAAATATTTTAATTTAGTTATATAAGGTAAATTCTATCAAGATATTGTTAAGAATCTTTTATTTTAGAATTTTCAAACATTATTATCTATATGTATCATTTTATACTAAATAGAAATAAAGTAAAGTATTTTAATTAATTTTTTTTGGCAAGGCCAACGGTTTTATAGTGGACCGACCACTGTTTATTACGAACGTAATAAAGTTGAAGTACAGGAGTAAGGTAGATACACCTTAGCTACTATGAAAGATAGAATAAAAAGTACATCACAGGAGTGTGACAGACATGTCACAGCTACAGATTTATATAACTCGACTAGTTCTCCTCCGCAGAGGAAGAATCTCCATCACCCTCATCAACCCGGGAAGAATCCAGAGAACCACACCCATGAAGACCAAAAAAGGGGCGGAAACGAAGAGCAAGAGAGGGATCAAAACAGTCAACTTCAGAGGAGTAAACAAAAGATCGGTCCCATGCTGTATCAGCTAGAATTACGGAATTGATCTCAGAATACGTACCATCCAAATCAAGGTCCAAAGAGTCTCTAGAAATTCTGTAATAAAGGCATCGAAGGTCCAACAGGTCTTCAGATACATATTTAAAGTAGGATTCGTTCACAGGGTTGAATCTCATATCAGATTGACGGTCAACCCAACAAAGTTCATTCTCGGCCCAAACAACTCGAGGCGGAGAGGGAACTGGCTCGGTAGACAGAATAGAAGGTACAACAACAGGAACCGGTGACTCAGGCCGAACTAAGGTAAGAGAAGGATCAGGGGCAGAAGCAACCTGAGACACAATGGGTACCCATTTCCTTAGAGGAGGCCGAGGCAGAGGGATCTTAGGCGCAGCAGCAGAAATAGCAGAGTGCTTGCAGGCAGAGGCAACATGGCCAAAAGAGTGACAGGAGGAACAAATATCAGGGACCCATCCATAACGAACACGAACGTCCACCACATGACCAACAGCAAGCTGGACAGGAATGGAGGAGGGAAGCGTCCTATGGGGAGAAATCTCAATCAGTGCCTTGGCGTATACAAGCTTATCTCGCGCCACAGTATTAGAGTCAAAACAAATCAATTTACCAACAGTGCATGCTAGCCAATTCAAACCACACAGCGGTTGAAGAGCTGAAGGGATTTGGGAGAAAAAAACCCAAACAGGGATAGATAAAACCTGCTCACGAGCGCTAGCAACCGTCGGTGACCATGGGGTAATAATGAAGGGCTGACCATCAAAGAAGGAAGGCTCTGACTCAAGAGCACGGCTTCGTTCCTCAGGGGAGGAGAACAAAAGGTAGTACAAGGAATCAACCAACTTAACTCTAAGACCACCTTGAAGTTTCCACGCCCTACGACAAACAGCTGCCACATCATGAAGACGATGTTTAGGGTCCAAAAAGAATCCAACAACGTATCCAGACCAAAAATCCATACCGGCTTTCATTACATAGGGGGGAGGGATCATAACTCCATTTTCCTCAACGATTTCGAAATCAACTGGTTCATAAACTCCCGCATTACGGGGCTTGGATGTAAAAAGGGAAGACCATGATCTGGGTACAGACGGGTTAGGGGCAGCAGGGTGACACTCCACAACACCAGAAGTAACCACTGGGATGGGGAAGTGTACCACACTATGAGAAGCGTCCGCATTTAAGCAATCACCAGGAGGTAAAACAGTGAGCACAGGGCCAACATTGTCATTGGCATTCAGTCGAACAGTTGGAGTGCCGCTGTCTGCACCAAACTTGGCGCAAGGAAGCGAAGCCGCAGGAGCTTCAGGACCAGCCACACCCAAAACACTGTCCAAAACCAGAGAGTCCAAGTCAAGGAGTTCCAAATTGCAACATTGTTTATTAATAACTTTCTCATTGGATCCGGTCACTGGGAGAAAATTCGGTACAACAGATATAGACGAAGTTGAATTCATAGCAGCAATACTGGTTGCAACCGCTTTTGCATCACTCGAACAATGATGAATTGTAGGAGCCAGAGGAGTCCGATTGATTGCAGTGAGAGGAGGGAATTCCCGGGATGAGAGGAGGTCAGGACGAGCAATATCTTCAGCAGCCATGGATCTAAAACATCGACCAGAGCGAGTTGATGAGGGGGAGGGGAGACGTTGAGGAAAGGGAGGGGAAGAGGACATGAAAAGGGACGAAGAAAGGAATTCGCGGAGAAGGGGAACGTGCGGAGCCCTAATCGCCTGGAGCCCTAATCGCCTGGAGCCATTGAAGCAATACTAGTGAGGAAGCTTATTGTGAATATTACTGAGATACTTAGTTCAAATTTCCAAATCAATCTCCTTTTAAAAATACAGTTTATATAAATAGATGGCAATATTTCCAAATCATATTCATTTTAAGATGATCAAGCTACTTTTATTTAAATTAGATTAAACATTTATTAAAATAAACGGGGCCAAAAATCCAGGGTCGTTACAGCAGGGGTTACGCTAGTCTTGTAGGAAGCCTTTACTGGGAATCGAGAATGCAGCATGAGTGGAGAACTGGCTATTGCATTGTGAAAGGATATCTGCAGATCTCGGCTTAACAGATATGCCAAAGAGGAGACTTACTTCAAGGCAACTGCAGGGAGCATCATTGTTTTGGTGAATGGAGTTACCATGGAAGGGCCGACTTGGACTGAATTTCGCAGGAGGTTCGAAGAAAGATTTCTATTAAAGGTAGTCAAGTCAGCATTGCTCAGGAAGTTTGCAGATTTAGTCCAAGGGGATAGATTAGTGCTAGAGTATGCAATGGAGTTGAATGAGCTATCCCGTTATGGATATGCCACTGTGGATATTGTCATTCAGAGGAATGATAAGTTTATCAGGGGGTTGAATCCTGAGATCGCCAGAGAAACCATGCCAAACCTCCAGGATTCGTGTCATATTGTGGTAGAGATGGCTATTCGGAATGAAGAGATACTTTCTACTTTCGAAAAAGGGAAATTGGTTGAGGTTCAGAATTTTCAAGGTAAGAAGTGGAAGTTCTTCAAGAAGAAAGGCACCTAGTCGGAGGTAGCAACTAAGAAGAGCAAGGTGATATTGTTTGTTATAAGTGTGACAAGAAATGGCACTATGCTAATGAGTGTCATGGAAGATAAGTTGCAGTGGGGCCGAATGTGAAGTGCTACAACTGTGGCCAGATGGGGCATTATAAGGACAAGTGTCCCAAGGTTGCTAAAGCTGGAAAGGGAAAGGTCTTTGCATTGAAACCGTCATCCTCTAAACCAACGGCTATTGAGAAAGGAAAAGTTGTGATGGAATGTTTTCTTATGATTCATGGTACTCCGGTTAGAATACTATTTGATCGTGCATCACACTTATTTATATCTCAGTATTTGGTAGATTGCTTATGTCTGGAACCTTTATACCTTGTTACTCCTTTAAGGGTTGCGAATCCTATAGGAGGGCATGCAACTCTGGGATTGAGATATGACCATTCAGAACTTGACTTGTTAGGCCATATCTTTGCATGCAGTTTATATGTTTTTTATTTCGTGCGTTTTAGGATCATATTGGGTATGGATTGGTTAGATGGATATAATGCTAGGATATTTTTCCAGGAGGGGGAAATATCATTAAGACACCCTAATAGCCGTAACCGAGTTATTTTACTCAGTAAGGAGTTCGGATGGAATTGCTTATGCGTTATTGGGTGCCTTGGGAATGGAAGCAGAGTTGAAGTAGGTTTGAGTTGCAAGAGAGTTTGTGGATGTGTTTGAACCAGTTTCAGGCTTGCCAGCGAAAAGGGCAATCGAGTTTTGGATAGATCTCGTACCGGGAGCTGAACTCATAAGTAGATCACCTAGCAGGATGTCACCAACCGAAATGAAAGGATTGAAGGTGCAGCTAGTGGAATTGGAATTGAAATTGAAGGTACTCAAAACTAATTTGAGTAGTCTAAGAATGGGAGATTTTCAGGTTTTTGGACGAATAAGCATCTGGTGACGTACAAGAGGCAATGTTTGCTATATAGGAGCTATTTTGTGTTTTCCGCTGTGATGTACTTAAAACAGCAAAGTTCATATCATTAATTCTCTGATCATCATAAGAGGACATCTTCATATGTCGCTCTTATCATATTTTGTACACGTATATGTGATCTGATCGTGGTTTACATATGGGATTATGTAATTAAATCTGAATATTATTTATAGAAAACGAGAAATTCTATTTTGTTGAAGTTTAAAATTTTCATATGCTTATGTTTCTGTGTTGCCAATAGTTTCAAGATTTCATTTTCGGTCCCTCAGAAATAACACCTATGGCGAAAGCAGGATGCTACAATACGTATTTCCAATTATATTGATTCTTATACTTAAATAATCAGAATCAGCATTCCAAATACAATGAAAATGGTCTTACGGCCTAATTCACACACATGTAAATGTTAGCATTTTTGCGTCATCTATCAATCGACTTTCAATATATAACTCACAACTCACTGTCCTAAAATTTCGATTTTTATACTCAAAAAGGCAAGAAATGGCATTCTGGAACAATGGAAGTAGACTCGGACCTTCATTTCATATTCTCTAAAAACTAAAGTTTTGAGCCATCGAATATATCAAATTTTTAGTATTTAAATAAATTATTTAAGTATCTATGCGTTCAAAATACAGGTTGTTACAGGAATGATGAAGTGTATATAATTAAACTCCATAATTTAGTATATGATTTATATTTTATCGTTGAATTTTCAAACAAGAATAACTCTCGCATACGAACCCGGGTATAATAAAAAAAACTCACGTTGATGAGTTTATCAAATTCTAAATCGATTGATGTTATCTGACAAAAAATTACACACACACACACACATATGATATTGTAGATCAGACATTATAATATTAATACTATCATTAAATATTTATACATCAACACTATTAACCAAAATTTTAACACATCAAGCCATCATCTGTTTAATTCGAATATAGGATATTTGAACTTAGGCAAATTATTATCATTTAAATTTATAACATTAATTTGTGAAAGATTAATTTGAACATATGTTATTTGGATATATTTTAAAACTATTTTATTATTTATCTCATTAGATATTACTTGTTCGAAATTCAAAATTATACATATGTATGATTATATATGAAAACTGCTTTATTATCAAAATATACTATTGAGTAAATATCATTTAATTTGATGATAAATTATGCCATTAAATATTTTTAAAAACTAATGTCACTGTAAATGAAATTTAACATTGTAATGATAATATAATATATCTTAAAATTCAAGTCAATCTATTCAATAAAACATTAAACATGATTTAACGTTATCGAAATTGTTCATGATATCATTGTAATTGATCTAGTGGATAATAAAATATTTTTTATTAACATTTGTCGGTTTTATCCCGTCACCTGATGCACCGAATCCAACACTATCGATGCTTTGGACAAAAATAGTATAGTAAGAAAAATAATTATAACCAACATCCAAAAGTCAATTTACAATTAAAATATTAATTAAACTATCAAGACAATTTCACAAATATTTTAATGTAATGTTCAATTAATTTAATATATCTTCTTAGAGTGTGTTTGTAAACAAATTGGATTAAAAGTTAAAGCTAAAGATTAAATATTAAAGATTGGGTAGAAAGTAATATGTGATGTACGTCATTTATTTTTTATTTGTTATAAGTGTTAATTAATTATTTTTGATTTACAGTATTGAATAAGAAGTACTATTAATTATTAATAAAAGATTCAACTTTTTTTTGTAGAAAATAAAAAAATAAAAAATACGTTCAATTTATCTTACTTACATCTGATTTGATTGTTACGTCTTGTCAAACCGTTACTTTTATGAGAATCCAACCGTCCTATTGAAAATATGACGCGACATTTACGTCCGAATTATCCAAAGGCTAAGTGGATGACGAACACTTAGTGTAAATATTGTTTAGACCTGTCAAAATTTGACCCAACCCATTTACCCTACTGATGAATGGGTTGGATCAATCCACTTATAAATATTATTAAATGAGTTATGGATTGTGTTGACCCATTTTTAAAAGGGTTATAAATGGGTAACCCATTTACCCATTTGTTAAAAACATTAAATTTTAATATAAATTTAAAAAAATAAGAATTTTGAACATACATTATACTTTTTCATAAAGAGATACAGTTGTGCTTAGAAAATAACAGGCTACCGCATCCTCATATTTGAATTCCGCCTAGTGCAGAAGCCGCTGCTTTTTTTGTTCAGACTGCAATAACTTCTTCATTCTAGATCGGAATGAGGCGAGACTTCGGCCGATCAACTCCAACCTAAATTACGGAGCAGTATGGAACACTCGGATATTTCATCGTATGAACGCACACTGTAGTTCTCTAAGGGGACTGACAGTTATACTTAGAAAATAACAGGCTACCATAGCTGCATATTGAACTCCACCTAGTGCAGAAGCCGCTATTTTTTTGTTCTGACTGCAATAACTCCTTCGTTCTAACTCGGAATCAGGCAAGACTTCGACTGATCAACTCCCACCTAAATTATGGACAGTATGGAACAATCGAATACTTTATCGCGTGAATGCACACTATAGTTCTTCAAGGGAACTGACAGTTGTACACGGAAAATATTATGCTACCACATCCATGTATATGAACTCCGCCTAGTGCAGAAGCCGCTATTTTTTTGTTTAGACTGCAATACTCCTTCATTCTAACTCAGAATCAGGTGGGACATCGACCGATTAACTACCACCTAAATTACGGGTAGTATCGAACACTCGGATACTTTATTGTGTCAACACACACCGTAGTTCTCTAAGGGTACCAACAGTTGTACTTAGAAAATAATAAGCTACCTCATCCCCATATTTGAATTTTGATGAAAATTAGAACTAAAATTTTAAATTTTTGTCGGATCTTAAAATATAAAAATTAGAAATAGAATTATTTTATATTTATTTGTTTTTTATTAGTCAAATTAAATTTAAATCTTTAAATGGGTTAAATGGGTAACCCGCTTATTAAGTGTGTTGGGTCATAAATGGGTTGGGTCATAAATGAATAAAAGAGAATGATCATAAACGGGTTGGGTCAAATTCGACCAAACCCATTTTGACCCAACCCAAACCATTTGACAGGCCTAATATTGATTGAGTTACTTTCACGAAATGTTGGCTGAACCCACCCTGCTAAATAATATCCAACTGTTCATTAAGTCTCTAATCAATGTCCCAGATGGCCGATCCGTGCACTGTACTTTGGTTGGTTGTTAGAAATCCAGCCTCTCCATAAAAATTCCCACGAACCCAAGATTAGCCTCCCAAATCACGTCTTCTGCTTACTAATCTCCCGAACACTATTTGCTAAAATCCCAAAATTAAACAGCCCAATGGCAGGAAGAGGAAAGGCGATTGGATCTGCAACAGCGAAGCAGGCCATTTCCAGAAGCAGCAAGGCTGGCCTTCAATTCCCGGTCGGTAGAATCGCACGATTTTTGAAGGCCGGAAAGTACGCTGAGAGAGTCCACTGCTAGAAATGGGTCAAATAGCGATGGGGGAAGTGACGGCTTCCAACGGCCCTTTTCCGACGGCTTTCGACAGGCCGTCGGAAGCCGTCGGAAAATCGCGAATTTCATCAGCCCAACCGAGCCTTTCTTCCTTATTTTCCAGCCACATCAAAAAACGCAAAAAAAACCCCAAATCACCATTTTCCACGTCCAATCGCTGATTTCATGCTTTTTCCTCCTCCCCCGTTGTAAATTCAACACCTCTTGCTCATTAGCTCGGGTATGATCTCTTATTTTTGTGAAAAAATCAGTTTTTACCTTAATTCTAGATTTGCATAAGTTCATAAATTAGGGCTAAGTGGTGATTGAAACTGTTTCCAATTGTGTCATAATAGTTTCTAGCATTCCATGATATACATATTTCATCTTTTATCGTAAAATTATGAAAAACATGTATAATTTGTGGTTGTTCATGTATATGAAAATCATTGTGTATCCCTTGGTTGTACCATTGTATATGTGTGTAGCGCTGCTATCATTGTGTTCAGTTAGTTGGAATAAGATAAAATGAATGCACGAGCTAGGAATATTATATTGTGCATGTATTGACTTATGCAACAACAAAAAATGCGACGAACGAGCCTTAAGTTGATGTAATACGTCGAATAAATGTGTTAAATTAAAATATATTTTTGTAAATGTGAACAATTAGTAAAACTGTATTTTTCATAAAATACGCACATCTAATTGACAAATGTCCCTTAGAGAGTTTTTGGCCCCGTCTGACGAGTGTTGTACATGATCGTTGCATAAATAGTCCTTTTTTTTGAAAAACGACCATTTATATTCATCTGGTACAATGTTTGTTGGATTGTCCCTGTATTAGACAAGTTATGAACACAGTAAGCATTTACATTTTGTATACTACTTCATCTCAAACGATTCATAAAATTTCGGCCTAACTTTTCTTTTTTGTTTCCTGCGTATACACATTTGTGTACAATGCAGGGAACAAAAGGAAAATGCTGCCGTAATTTTATTGGATCGTTTGAGACGAAGTAATACACAAAATGTAAATGCTTACTGTGTTTGTAATGGGAAGTAGGATGCTTGACCATGGAAAATTTTTTGTACAATTATTTGTATCAATACGTTAAAAAGTAAAATATGTCCTATTGGAAAATATTTTTAAATTTTTGAAATAGTTCTTTAAATTAAAATATTATACGACCATGAAAATAATTTTTTTCGAATTTGTATTCTTGAAAATAAAAAATAAATTTTGAACTTCTCATTTTCTCAAATAGGAAAAATGATTGATTATTTTGTTGATCGGAGGAGATGGATGTACCAAAGAAAAGGACTGAGAGGCTCAATAAAAGAAGATTTTTATAATGGTATAAACGATTTGTTGAATTCGCTTTAAGTAATAATGGAAACGATTCAGAAATTAATTATCCGTGTAGTAGGTGTAGATATTCGAAGTATTTGTTAATAGGTATTGTGAAAGTTCATTTGTGCCAAAACGGTTTCGTACCCGAGTATTATGTTTGGGATCGACATGGAGAAGTTGTAGCAAATACTTCCGTAGAGTCTGAAAGTGTCGTTAACGAAATAGTTACGACGACGCATATAGAAAATATGGTCGAAGATGTAGCACGATCAATGTTTCATATGGTTGAAGTTGACGACGATGATGGAAATGTTGAAGAACCAAATATTGAAGCAATTTTTTTTTATGATTTACTAGATGCTACTAAGAAACCTATTTAGGATGGTTGTAAAAGCGGCACTCAGCTGTCAGTAATCGCAGAATACATTGCGATGAAATCAAAATACAACTTCGCTGAAGCTGGGTTTACGGCTGTCGTACAAGCTGCAAAAAGACATATGTCGCCCGATAATCTAATGTGTGAAAATCACTATGAAGTTAAAAAACTTATGTCGGCTTTTGGTTTACCTTATCAGAAAATAGATACATGTCTAAAAGGCTGCATGTTGTTTTGGAAAGAAGACGCAAACCTTAGAAATTGTAAAATTTGTAACCAGGAGAGACATAAACCAAGAAAAAAGAAGGGGAAGGAAGTTTCGTACAAGCGCATGCATTACTTACCCATAACTCCAAGACTTCAAAGATTATATGTATCTTCTGTAACTGCATCTAATATGAGATGACATAGTGTGAGAACGGAGGAAGAGGGTATGTTGACACATCCGACCGATGGAGAAGCATGGAAGCATTTTGATAAAACATGTCCAAATTTTGCAGCGGAAAGTCGAAATGTTAGATTAGGATTATGTATGGATGGTTTTTCTCCATTTTCTAAATTTGGTTCTAAATATTCATCCTGGCCCATTATAGTCATACCGTATAATTTACCTCTATGGATGTGTATGAAAACGCAATATATGTTTCTTATTGTTGTCGTTCCTGTACTCGACGATCCGACACAAGAAATCGATGTATGTTTACAACTGTTGATTGAGGAGTTAAAAATACCATGGAACGAAGGGATAGAAACATACGATGTGTCGAAGAAGAAAATTTTTCGTATGTTTGCTTCTTTGTTGTAGACTATAAGTGATTTTCCTGCCTATGCAATGCTTTCAGGATGGAGTACTGTCGGTCATCTAGCATGTCCATATTGCATGGATGAAACACGAGTGTTTTCTTTACCTCATGGTAAGAAAATTTCATGGTTTGACTGTCATCGATATTTTCTCCATGTAAATCATCCCTTCAAAGGAGACAAGAAAAACTTTTTAGCTAATATAGTAGAAACCAGACAACCACCGACGATATGGTCAAGCGAAGACATATATCAACTTGTTATGGACTATCCAAAGATATATGAAAATTGAGAGCAAACAGAAATTGAAGGCAAATCGGTTGTTCATAACTGGTGCAAACAAACTATTTTTTGGGAGTTTCCGTATTGAAAACTTCTTCTGCTTCGTCATAATATAGATGTGATGCACAGTGAGATAAATGTATTTGATAATGTTTTTAACACAATTTTGAATGCGAAAGGGAAGACAAAGGATGATTTGAAATCAAGACGTGATATAGAAGAATTATGCAAACGTCTTGAGCTTCATATGAAACCAAATGACAGTAAAAAAACCCAAAGCATGTTACGAATTAGATAATAATCAAGTTAAAGGTATGTTAAAATGGGTGGAAGGGTTAAGATTTCCTAATGGGATATCATCAAATCTTCGTAGATGTGTTGACTTTAAAAATGGTAGATTGAGCGGAATGAAAAGTCACGACTGTCACATAATGAAGGAAAATTTATTTCCTGTTATGTTTAAAGAACTACTACCGTCAAAATTTTGGAAGGTAGTAACAGAGCTTAGTATGTTTTACAAAGAGCTTTGTTCGACTACTTTAAAAGTGCAACGTTTACGTAAACTTGAAGTGGATATTCCTATATAGCTTTGCAAATTAGAGAAAATATTTCCGCCAGGTTTTTATAATGTAATGGAACATTTACCTGTTCATCTCCCATCTAAAGCACGACTTCGAGGTCCTGTCCAATATGGAATGTATGTATCCATTTGAGAGTTATGTAATATGTTACCATGTAATTTAATTGCATTTGAAAGATGAAGTTAATATAAATTAATTTTGCATAGATATTTGAACATCTGAAGAAAAAAGTGAGGCAAAAAGCATGAATTGAAGGTTCGATATGTAAATCTTACATCAAAGAAGAAGCTTCGTTCTTTTTCTCTCACTATTTCAGTGACCATGTGAATATATCATTTGAAAGTGTTCCTCGTAATGACGAAGGCGACGAAAAAGAGTTCTCTCAAGCAATGTTATCAATTTTTAGGCAACATGGTCGGCCTTTCTGGAAAACATGTAGAAATATGGCTATAGACGATAGAGATCTTCGTGTAGCACACACTTATATTCTTCTAAATTGTGTCGAGGTTGCACCGTTTGTTAGGTAATCTGAAATAATAATTTGTGTTTTATTCTTTTTTATAATGCATGCACGTGTATAACCTAATGTAATAATTTGTTTATATATCAGCGTTTATGAACGTGAACATCCGAGCGGAGATCTCAGTAAAGAATTTTCCGGTTGGTTTTCAAATTATGTTTATGTGCCGAGAAATTGTATTATTGACGAAGGGTAGAAACATGTTGTGATGGAACCAAAATGAGTGGTCAAAACATATCTAATATATTTCGTCAATAGATATAAATTTAACACTAAAGAATACGGTGCAGAAAAATTAGCAAATAATACTGGTATATTTGTTAAAGGTAATGACGATCTAGAAAATCATTTAAATGATTTTTATGGCGTTCTAACACAAATTTTGCATGTGACATATTTCTCATGACCCGCGGAGGAGGTGTTTCTATTTAGATGCATTTGGTTTAGCAATGTTTCAGATTCTGAAATTAATATGCACAATGATTATAATCTTATCGAAATAAAGCATACGTCGCATTATCACAAGTACGACCCTTTTGTACTAGCCAAACAAGCATTGCAAGTTTATTACGCTCCTTATCCGTCCCTAAAAAGAGATAAAGCAGATTGGTCTGCAGTTTTTAAAACAAAGGCCAGATTCACATTCGATGGGAATAATATTGCGGACGAACAAGCTTATCAGGCAGATCTTGAGCAAAATAACGAAATAATAATTACAGACGATCATACAGATTTTGGTCCTTTGATCGATGAATCAAATATTTTGGTAGAAGCGTTTGACAGTGCAGAGGAAAATATCATAGAAAACGAGACCGAATCTGAATCAGAAGACGATGATGACTGATATAAATTTGAATCTGATTTTTTTGCAATTGATGTAACTATGTTGAATTCTTGATGTATTATGAAATTGATGTGACTATGAAACCAAATCTGTTTACCATTGTTTACATGTTTTTATGTCATTTCCATTTGTCATTTATTTAGCAATTTTTATTAAAAATGCAATTATAAATAGTTTGTGCTATATGATTTTAAATGTACAACAATTGTATGTAAAAATCAACTTCAGGAAGCTGAGGTGTATGGTCCCGTGGGCTATATGAACGTGTTTACTCCTACGCATGCTGTTGAGCATGTAAATCCGGACGGGGCTGTTTCGTATACATGGCACGACGATAAATCCAGCAGGAGCTATGTAAACATATTTCATTTTATGCAGTATTAGTAATTGTTCTGCTTGTTAAATTATAATGAAATAAGATATGATGTTATTAGTTTGTCAATGCAGAAAAAGTTTATGGAGCAGTGCCAAAAACTCCTTGCTGATATGGGTCGACATCAGCTGACTACTGATGAGGAGGATGCTATTTTGAGTCCGTTATGGATCCATCAGATCATGCAGACGATACAGATTTGGCAATCAAGTGGTAAATAATTATTTTACTGCCAATTTGATATTTAAGTCATAATTAATTAAATCATAGGGATTTATACACGCATCTTGTACCCAGAACCCTACGCCTCTCCCAATAAATGTTTAATTTACTAGTTTTAAGTCATTTGACTTTCATTAGGACAGTTACTATTTTTAAGTCATTTGACCTGCAAGTTAAATTTTATTTGCTTCTTTTGATACTGCAAACAGCAAATCAACAACATTAACAATCATACAAAAATATAAAAATTAACAGCAAACCAATAATGAGCAATGGTAGATTGATAATACGGCTAAATTAAATATTTATTACAGGCCAGCAGTCAGAGACGGGGTTGGCAGACTAGAGCTCAGATCGATCTAGCAGAGATCGAAGATTTACGGGCTAGAGTGGCTCAGCTGGAGGAGCAGAACCGCCGACAAGCCATAGAGACCACACAGTTGCTAGACCAGCATATCGCCGAGTACATGTAGTAGTATGGTGGCCGCTTCTCTTCCTCTGCTGGCTCTGGATCTGGAGGAGAGTGATTGATTGCTTGCTTTTGTCGGTATGTTTTGTTAGTTTTGTATGATTTGGTAGACGGTTGAGGTAGTTGTTGATTTTTGTATGATTATGTTTGATACACTTGGTTATGTGGTTGTATGATGATGTGGATGTTGATGATTTTGAAGGTATGTTGTGTATGAAATGGGTAGAACACTTGTTGTTGGGGTTGTTGTGAATGTTGGAATGGTTATATATATTATGTATTTTATTTTGATATAATTTGATGTATTTGTGTGTTTGATGAATTTTGTGTAGTTCGGGTTTTGATATTTGGTTGGAATATTGTATACTGGATTCTGCAGTATTGGTGTAATAGTGTTTGGATGGAAGGTTCTAGTGCAGCAGAAATAGTGAAAACAAACAACAGATTTCCGACAGCTTCCGACGGCTACCGATGGCTTTCAGGTCATATTTTTTTCCGATGGCTTCCGACAGTCTGTAGTCCAATTTTTCCGACGGTTTCCGGCAGCTTCCAACAAATGTGAAGCCGTCGGAAATCGTCGGAAGCCGTCGAAAATGCACTCGGCGATTTGTGTCGGAAGTCGTCGGAGTTACTGCACCCCGACGCCTTATTTTTTGAAGGCATTTTCCGACGGCTGCCGACGGTTTTCTACCGTCGGAAAATGCCATCTCTTGTATTTTGTTTATCATGTTTTGTTGATGTGTATTTTGTATATTATATGTTATAATTCTAATGTGAGATTTTTTCGATATGCTTTGGTATGATGTTTAGTTCTAATTTTTATCTCGATGGATTGTCTTTTATGGCAACCAAGAGTCAGATGTTGTCACTCAACGTTGATTTAGGGTATTACTAAGGTTTGGTCATTATAAATTACTAGATATTTTTGGTTAATTTTTTTATAGCTAACATATCGCTATTGTTAAAAATAAATATACTGTCATTATACTACCAAAACATAATTATTTATAATACATTTTTAATATTTATAGATAAAATAAAATTACATCCATTTTTGATCATAACACGAAACGATTAGTATACTATTGTGCAAAGCTAAAAGCAATCGCTTAAAAGCAACTGTAAACATTAATCGTGACATGATTTGTTGAAATATCACTACCACAAAACACTTCAATTTTCTACGTGAAATTTCCTACGGCAAAAGACGGGGCGTAGGAAAGGCATAAAAAATAGTTATAAAGAGTTAAAGGCGTATAAAAGGCGTAGAAAATTTCCTACGTTACTTAAAATTAAAAAAATGTTCTAAAACGTATCTATATTTTACTATTCTCACGCTAGCGGCTAACACGGCAACACCACTCAAAGACAGGAAAACCCAAATTAGAACTTCCCATGCCCGCCTCTCCCTCAGATCCAACGAAGCACCTCAACTAAAACATTAATTCTCTTATGCTCGCCTCAGTTTCAACGTCGACTGCCTCAGTTTGGTTCAAATCCAACGTCGGAGGCCTCCGACAACCTCAGATCTAACATCGCCTTCGGCCTATCCTTCACCGTCAATTCAACGTCGCTTGCAAAGGATCCAACATCGCCTATTCTTCACCTTCAATAACCGATCATTCGCCTTCTCCTGCCTCAAATCCATTGTCGATAGACTATCATCTCCATCGACGGCCTCTGCTCCACTGTATCTACTATATCCACCATCGCCAACATCTACTTTTGTTCAAGTATGATCTTTGTGCTTCTTCACAAGCTTTCTTGGTCCAACGGAAAGTGAGTTTAATTCAATTACTAGTATGTTGTCGTTAGGCATGAAAATTGGATGGTCTGTGTCAGTTTCTACATCTTGCTGGCGGAGTGGGTTTTGTGCTAGTAGTCTTTAACAATTTGATAATGATTGTTGAATTTGGGGACAATAAAGTTTTTCTACAAATATATAAGTTTACCCCAAGTACTGTTCTTAGGAATACTAGATTTTTCCTATATGTTTGACAACAATCCTACTAAATAGGCTTTAAAATAACATTATAACATAGAGATATTCCCTACTTGAAGTAGAATTTGAATTCGTCAAAACGTATGATACAGCCACTTAGGAATTATGATTCCCTGTTTCTATTAATAAATAAACTACATATGTTGTGTTGTAGCATTTCAAACACAAATTCTATTTCTAGCAAATAATTGTGCCTTTACTATTTGATCACCAGCTCGGATTTGGATAGTTAATGTTTGACTTTACTATCAATGGTAAAAGATGTGGACTGATATAGAGTACATGCCTATTTGTATGTAATTGGTTTAATATTTTAAAACTTGCATATAAAGCTTAATTGTGATATAGTTTGCTTGATATTTTGCTACTTATATTGTGGCTTTGAAAGAATGACATGCATTTCCAATCTTCTGTTACCAAACTGATATGTAAGAAATGTATATTTTGTTAACTGTTCCACTTCACATCTTATCTAGGTTGTTGGAAATACAAGTACCAATAAACAAAGTCGACGCTTACATCTTACCAAAACAACATTGTTCTACCTATTTGAAGGAAGTCACAATTGATAGAAATCCATGGTGGAAGCTTTTAGAATGAGATGGGATGGAAACTAACGAAACATTGGTGAAAGCTAATAAGATTCTTAATTCCTTACTGTGTTATTTGAACGAGAGCACCCCTAATATTCCTTATTCTATATTGTCTAGCATGAAAATATTTTTTTTGTTTACCAGATGGACTCAATCTAGTTCTTCTTGCAGTGCGGATGTAGCTATCTTAATCACCAGTTTCTTTTTAGTCCTTTAGTACTTCGTCCATATTGTATCCTGGTCTTGACATTGTCGATGTTATCTGAGCTCTCGACCACTAGAGTGATGGTCTTGCTTGTAAGAGTCTTGATAAAGATCTGCATCTATGTTGAGGCAGCAAGCATGTCAGAAAAACTAGGGTTCCATATTAAAGTAAGAAGATCCCATTTAAAATACTATCTTCTTACTTGAATTAAGATTGCTATGGTCTGTTTTATTTTGAAGGACATGCTTATATGTGAAGACGACAAAAAAGGTTGATGAGAATATACGAGCAGGTAAGACTTCTAAATAGATGCGTGTTCAATTTGACTTACGGGGAGGAAGAGAGCATGTTCACTCAAATAAATATCCTGTTACAATGGTACCTACCTGAACATGTTCATAGTGGTATGTTTTAGCTCTGTTAAGTAATTTTTTCTCATCAAATATCCTATTACAATGGTACCTACCTGAATAGTACGAATAGCCAAAAACTTATGCATAACCTTATTTGTAGCAGAGCAATACAAAATAAATCATCTTGCTTGTACCATAATAGATATAGCAATGTAAATCATCATCATAGTTCTTACATTAGTTTAGTCAAATGGTTGCATGCACTACCATTACATATGTAAGTATATGGTGTGAATATATTTTCATCTAGAACACATTCGTAGAGACAATATTATGTATATTAATTTTTAATATATCCTCTTTATCTTTATTATGTCTGTTTCCGTTATCTCTTGTATATTGCAAAAGTTACCTAATAATTTGAAATATCTGGGAGTTATTACATAAATAGATATAATTCAAGTTGCGCATAGCAATTGCCTGCCTGTCAATGGGCTTCATTACTTTAAGAAAATGTATCATTTGTATAAATAAAACAATCAAATATATGCATGGAAAAGCAATGACATTTTGCATTATTGCAATATGATGATTATTTCAGATAATAATAAATCGAAGAAACTAAAATGATTGTGATAGCAAAGGATGCAAATTGCCTACTCTTGTTTACATGGGATGCAAGGAAAATAAAATCGAATATCATCGTAATTTTAATGTCGGAGCAATGAATTCATTGATAATATTCTCTTCGTAGATTTTGCAATGAAGTTTCTGGATGTAAAAACATCCATCTTTTTTTTCAAATGATTATCATTCTAACTTTGATTATTTACATCTCATTATTTATATCTTAGAGTATCGTCAGTAATAAACAAGAGTCCAATAATTCTCAACATGTGCTGTGAAAGCATCAACCAGAGCGAAGCACTGACTAGAGTCAAAGTGTAGGAGAAGTTGGAACATCAAGAAGGAGAGATTCAAATGCTAAGACGTAGTACGAACACCATGTGAGTTGCTTTGAAAACGATTTGGAGAATCGAATTGTCGTCGTGACGAGTGTTGAGGGTATTTTTCTTATTCTTAGATTAGATGTATCCATGTGATGTTATGTATTATGAACATATTATCGTACTTTTTAAATACATGAGAAGTTGTTTGTTGTTGGTTTGATAATATGAATGAGATATTTGAACTTGATTGATGATGAATGATTTGAAATTATCTTTTTTGTTGAATAAGTTGGTAATGGTGCTTGTTTGATGTTGCTGGAGTGTTGTAGATTAATATTGTGTTTGATGGAAAAAGAACAATGATAGTATATAATAAATTGCTTTAGAAAAGGCGTATGTAAAAACCAATTTTACTATAGTGAAAAAATTCGTGTGAATGGCGTAGTAAAAACGTAAGCGACAAAGGCGTAAGTAAATGGGTGCAAATAAGACGTAGGAAACAATACTACGTTTGGTGTAGGTATGGCGTGGGTATTTTTTTTACCTACGCAGGTTTTACCTACGTCATAAATGGCGTAGGCATGGCGTAGGAATTGCATTTAGCTACGCCCCGACTGTGCCATTTTGACGTAGGTAAATCCGCAGTTTCTTATATTAACGATTTGGTTTATCTATCATATTTAAATTGCAAGTGGGTCCCATAATCAATGCATCAGCCAATAACAAGGCTCATGTTCTAGTGTTCTTAGTATTCTTGTATTTGATATATAATATTTGACATATATGAAATTAATTAATTATTCAAATTATACAAGGTCTTTTTTTACGAGGGAGTATTTGAATGGAGTATTTGAGCGGGACATCTGAATGAAGAAATTGATTGAAAGGGAAATGTGTTTGATGATGCGAAAGTGATATTTGAGCGGAGTATTTGAGCGGAGTATTTGAACAGAGTACTCGTAGTAGTGAGGAAGAAGAAGGGAGAAAGAAGAATGACTATTGGGGCCAAAAGGTAGTGCGGACGCGTCAGATGCAAGCGAGGGGAATTACTTATATGATCATGATAATTAGCCTTAAGTGTACTATTATGATTGAAATAAATGATTTTTAATTAGAGCTAAAAGGCAAATAGCGGCACTGTTACTTGCCTTGCACTATGCACTATGTTTGCGCTGGACCAGTGCATTTTGTTTGCATTGTATGCACTGGACAGAGCATGTTATTACAATCATAGTGAAGTGACATTAAGTTTGCTTTGATAGCATAGTGAAGTGAATGAATAGATACTCCACATGCACTCAATTAAATAAAAATATTTTTTCCTAGGCATATTTATAAAAAATATTTCAAAAATCCAAATTATATAAATATTTTTGCCTAAGCATATTTTATTTATATAATGTTTTTACTTTTTTTTTTTTTTAGGAAAAGGGTGAGAAAATTTTTCCAACCTATAAATAGGTACATAGAACATCAATAATAGGTTCATACAACACAACAGCATACAACACAAAACAACCTAAACGAATACCTAGTAGAATAAGGATTGGATTACAGTCAATTAATTTATATCCTTTTCCAAGGATACCATTTTCTATTGAGAATTTATAAAAGTTGATACAGATGCTTATCCTTTTCCAAAAGCACAATCATTTATAAAAGATCACAATCAAGTTTACCATTTGAATCTCCAGCTCAATAATATAATTCCTAGAAGGGGAAAAAAAAGGAAAAAATGCAGCACTCAAACATTTTTCTCACTCTCATCGCAATTGTACTCATCTTTGAAACCTTTTCCATTAACACTGTAATAGCTAATGATCTGGATAATATCTGCTCTCAGATAGAATCAACCTACATTTCAAAATATCACTGTCACAAACTTTTCAATCAAGATTCAAGAAGCACAGCAGCAGACCACAATGAACTCGCAGCGATAGCTGTTGATATTCTCACTTCCAATATTACTAACTTCAGAAACTCAATCTCAGCAGTGCTGAAGATCGAATTACACAGTCCAAAGGAAGAACAGCTGCTTAAAACGTGTTCATCGCTTTATTCGAAAGGCGAATATATGCTTAAAGAGGCAAAATATTATTCAGTGGCTAAGGTTTATAAAAGTGCAGAGAACGCGATGAAGTCTTATGTTGCTAGTGTTATTGGGCCCTGTGAAGATAAGGTTAGAAAAAGCAGACAAAAAGTTCACCCTTTGATTGTTTCAGGATCTGGAATTGTTGTGGATATTGCTTACGCTGTAGTTTCAATTTTAAAGGTTGTTGGAAATCTAATGGGAAAGTAATGTTTATGTTATAAAATATAAGCTGTCATGCTATGAAAATAAATTTTTCAAAAAAAAAGTAGGTAAAGTGGGGTAAGAAGGAACAAAAAGACAGTGCCAGTTCAGTTAGATCTGGTTGATACAAACCTAAGCCTGTAAACGGATGCAGTCGGATACGGATAGTGCGGTATCCGTATCCGAAAATGAAAATCCGTATTCGAATCCGTATCCGATATCCGCGAATACCCGTTGAATATTATCTGTATCCGTATCCGCTGATAAAATATCCGTATCCGGCTTAGCGAATACGGACATTTTTGGATATCCGATCTGTATCCAAACCTCAAAATGTATCCGAAAATATCCGAAAATTAATCAATATAATGCATATTTCATTTTTTTTGACTGAAAAAAAGATGAAAAAACCTTGTAATACATAAATTACATCAAATTAACAATAGGTAGTCCAATCACCCAAAATCCATACATCAAATTAGTGTATTTGTATTAAATTTATGAATATAAAATAACATATTAATATATAAATATTCAATTTCAAACCGGACGGATATTTATCGGATACGGATACAGCCATATCCGTATCCGTATCCGAAATATGTTTCGAATATCAGATATCCGCATTTCGGATATCGGATTTTTTTCATGCTCTAGAATCATGAAACTTGGCAATGGGCTCTCAATTATTTTTGAGGCCGCCTTTCCCTCGTTTTCTCCTGCGAATCCCTCGTTTATCATATTGCCAATCCCTTCAACCATCTCAACTCCCCTTGATTGCTGCAAATTCCTCTTTCTATTCCCTTCAAATATTGCAAATCCCTCTTTCATTTCATCCTGTTGCTCCTAGATCGTCTCGCTAATGCAGTTCGCTCTCACCATTGTTTTGCTGCTGCAGTCCGCTCTCGCAATTGTCTTGCATTAGCGTTCCTCGTCATTGTTGCTGCATCGCTGTTGTTGCTGTCTTGCTACCGTTGTCCGCTCATTGTTCATCTCATTGTAAGGCAAACTTAATTTGTAATTTTGATTTACCTTAGTTTGTTATACAATCTGAGACAAGAATAAGAAAATGTAAGCTTACCTGACATAGCTAAGAATTAATTATGTAATTTATCAGTTTCATGTTTGATTTTGTAGAAAGATGGGTTTTTTTTCCAATATTTGAAAATTTTGATTTTCTGTTTAAACTGGCTTTTTTTCTCTAATCGATAACATTTAATCAAACTACTATTGACATTTTGGGGGATATTTAAGCAAATATTTTTTGAATTTGAAAAATGTTCTCATGGAAAATTCTGATAGGCAGTGAATAGAAGAAAATGAAATAAAATGAGAACACAAGAAATGATCCAAGAACTCCTTATTTGAAGCTCTGTTTAAAAAATAAAATTTTGGATGTATTTTTGTGAATTGATTGAACGTGTGATTTAATTTTTGAGGGTTAAGATATACCTTTGGTTTCATAGTTTAAATTCTAAGAATTAATTTTGAAAAATAATCAAAATCCACAATTTTACTGTGGAATTTTTACTACAGGAAAATAGGCACAATGAAAAAGTTACAAAAAAATTTAGTCTTAGGGACTTAAGTTTGTTTTTTAGTCTGAAAGACACTTGATAGTGTAAACAGAAAATGATAACTACATCTATCATTCTGTGATTTACACTACAATGTGTCCTTCAGACTAAAAAACAAACCTGCTGTCCTTGAGACTAATTTTTTTTTGCAACTTCTTCCATATGCCTAAAAACTCCTTTTTACCATACTGAATTTCAAATATTTGAGTGTTGACAAGCACCATTGTCCCAGTGGTTAAGTGATTTGGCTTTGGTGCGAGAGGTCACAAGTTCGAAACTTGCCTAGCGTGATTCGAACATTTATTGACATGTGATATGTTGTCACAATGATTTGTTGTATATAAAGTACCATTTCAAAAAAAAAAAAAATTGAGTGTTCATGGTTTTGCATTTTGTGTATTTTGGATTCTCATATTACAACGTTTTAATTTTTTTTTACAATAAATTTTATTTTTAAAAATAGCTGTAGATTGCATTCTTTTTCAAAAAAGGTTACCGAGTTTTATGGTGATGAATTTAACACTCCCCCCCTCCCCCCCCCCCCCCCACAAACACAACCACCAAAAAAATAAAAAAATTCATTGGTTTAAATTTTATTAGTTCTTTGAATTTTATAATTTTGAACATTTGGTTGAGCTTCGAAATTCTGAATTCATATACAAAGATATATGAAACTAGGAAAATTTGACATTGGAAAACTTTGAAATACAAGACTGCTGGCATCTTAACATCTCATAGAATGATAAAGAAGCGAAGAAGACTTAAATATCTAGCAAAAGAGAATGCCTTTGCAATGGAAAGTATAATGCCGCTGTGAGCATATCTTTTTACATGCTTTTGAATTTTAGTCCATAGTGAAATTCAATTTGGTTACTCATTTGTTAGCGATGAGTCTAAGGAGTGGTTGGAGAAAAAACGCGAGAAGGTACAAGGTAGTTTATGGTTTCTAACTTGAATTCCCTTCCATTTCCGCACTATTTGCAAAACCCTTATGCTCCCAATTCCACTGCTAGTTCAAGCTTAGTTTCTTTGTTTGTCATTTGATTATTATATTACATTCATATTACTCGAAATGCAAGCAATGACAGGTTATGGATAGTAGGGCTGACACCATCCCAAGCTTGAGAAATGCTGTGTTCACATGCAGTATGTTACACAGTTCTAAAACATGCTGCACACCAACTCTGGCACACCAGTGTTAATATGGTGCACCAAGCCTGAAACATGAGTTTTCAATTGCCGTGGGATCGAAATAAAATCATCAAAAAGCAAAAACAGATAGTACGGTATAGTTCACATGGTGTAAAAGCATTCAGCAGAATGAAAGAATTAATTTCAAAAATATTTAGATTGCTTTTGTTATTAACATGCTTTGTTTTGTTAGGGACTGAATCCCAAATGGTCATCTGAAGTAGACGCAATTGTTGTACACCATCCGCTGCTAGAAGGCCAGGTTATTTTGTTTAAGTATTATATTTATTTCTTATATAATGATCATATATTTGCGCTTTATTTTGTTTATATGACACAAAGAGTTGGGTTAATTCAGAAGAACAATATTCATTATATTGGATGAATTGTTTATTTAGTTGTTGAATCATGTGGAAAAGAACAGTGACTGCATTATACAGGTTTTGGAAATAGTTTGCATTATACAGGTTTTGAAAATAGTTTGCATTATGGAGGTCTATATCTAAACTGAGGCATTCATCGCCTGAGTTTATAACTGAGGCATTCATCGACTAAGCTTGTACGTAGAAACAAACTGAGGCATTACCTCGGTTTGTACTAATATCAAGTTAAGGTTTGCTTCAGTTTGTAGCTGAGGCATTGTGCATTGCCTCAGTTTGTATCTGATTGAAACAAACTGAGGCATGCTTCAGTTTGTACGTGAGGCAATGCCTCGGCTTAGCATGCTACTGTTTTGAAAATGAGGCATGCCTCAGTTTTGAAGTTTTGAAAAATGGAAAACTTAAACTAAGACTTTCCTCAGTCTTTGAAAACTAAGCTGGATCAATATGTCCAATTTTTCCACTATGTGTGGGTCACAAGCTCGATGAAGCAAAAAGTGTAATTGATGATATGGTTAATAATGGGTTCAGTCCAACAATAGAAATTTACCATGCTTTTAGCATAAATGGTCTAGTATGAATGAAATGATATATATGGGTTTGCTTGCTCCAATGAGTCCATTTTGACTGCAGTGGCAAGTGCATTCTTGTGTTACAAGTCAGTCTCTTCTGAATTAATAAATCCATGATAATATACTTGTTATGCACGAATATATCTTTGTGCTGGATAAATACGTGTCTCAGTATATTCTACAAAGTTATTCTAAAACTTACTGAAAAATAATCGTTCAGACAAAAATGAATTCGTTATTTTTTTTAAATTTTTTTTTTGATGAGCAGTTGTCTGTATTTTCTTCTACTTTTTCTATTAAACGAGTCGATTAACAGTGAAGGTAGAAAATTACAGAAGGAAAAAAGCTTGATGTACACCTTACAGGTAAAATTCAATAGAATCAATATCATTAGCTAGCTTCCAGCTATGCTTTAATATGTAACTATGCGAAGGCAGCAATGAAAGTGTGAAACAAGTCAATCATCAATGCAAACGCAAGAGTTACAATATTCATGCGAGTACTTGCAGAGTTGCATTTTAATTATTTCCTCTGCTTTGTTACATAGGTATATAACATAAGCGTTTTGCTATATGGAAGGCTGCTCAATAAAATTTCAAATAAAAGGCATGTTTTATGCCTTTAAATATGCATGCCCGGTGACGTACGTTGTAATACATATAGTATGATACCATGGAGTATACGTTGTCATATATGATATGAATCTAAGCACTAACCATACAAAGAGGAGTTGTCCTTTTTTTTTTCAAAATTCGGTAATATTAAAATGGCAGTTAACATTTATATATAACTAATTTCCACAAAAAAACCATGTTGACTAAGTTTTATAAAAGTTACAAAAGTTAACTTTAACTAAGTTTATAAAATTAGCCAAATTTTATAATATTTAACTAAGTTGATTAAGTTTATAAAAATTAATAAAGTTTTATAAAAATTTAACAAAGTTTACCGCATTTATAAAAATGAACTAGCAAAGTTGACTAAATTTTATAAAATTTAATTAAGTTAAACTAATTTTATAAAAATAAATAAGTTTCTAAAATTAACTAAGCTTTTTAAAAACTAATAAGTTAACCAATATAAAAATTAACCAATTAACTAGGTTTTGTAAAAATTAAATAACTAAGTTGATTAAGTTTATTAAAATTAATAAAGTTTAATAAAAATTTAACAAAGTTGACTGCATTTATAAAAATGAACTAACAAAGTTGACTAAGTTTTATAAAATTTAATCAAGTTAAACAAATTTTATAAAAAAATAAATAAGTTTCTAAAAATTAATTAAGCTTTATAAAAACCAATAAGTTGATCAAGTTTTATAAAAATTGACCAATTAACTAGTTTTTGTAAAAATTAAAACGTATTTTTAAAATCAACTAAGTTTTATCATAAGTTAATTACGTTTAATAAAAATTAACTGCATTTATAAAAATTAACTAATTTTTATAAAAGTTAATGTAATTTTTATAAAAATTATATAAGTTTATAAGAATAACCAAATTAATTAATTAAGTTCATTTTAAAAATTAACTAATTTTGATAAAAGTTAACTAAGTTTTCTATACATTTAACTAAGTTAGCTAAGTTTATAAAACTTAAACGAGTTTTATAAAAATTAACCGTGATAACCAAGTCCCATAAAAACTAATTATGTTTTATAAAAATATAGAAGTATTTTGTTTTAAGGACACATTTTTGGAGGGAAAAAAAAATCTAAGTACAACGTACTTTAACAATTAGATTAAGGATAAATGCCCACTGGATTATATAAACCTAAGGTTCATTTTAATTATCCATTTTCACCAAATAAAAATAAAAAACGACGTTTGAAATTGCAGGGAAAAAATTATCTCAATTTTTTTTAATCCACTAATATTAGCATAAAATTGTAGAAGCAAACAGTTCGGAAAATTAAATGAATATAGTTTTATAACTTATAAAATAACGTTATGTACATTTAAAATAGTGTTATACATCACTTAAAATATAGAACTAGGCAATTTGAAAAATCATTCTAATTTAGCGTTTGAAAAATGTTAGTTATAAATAATAAAGCTATATTAATTTAGCTTTCCGTGCTGTTTTTTCATATATTCTTTTTTCTCATATTTGCATAAGAGAACTTCCATATTAAATTTTATCATTTGTTATATTTTTTTTCAACATTTATACAAAAAAATGTTTCAATAATTAATTTTTATTATCTGCTAAATGTCGATGTGTATCATTGATTTAAAATATTTGGATTTTTTTTGAAATGGTACTTTATATACAACATGTCACTGGAACAACATATCTCGAATCGCTTAACCACCGGGACAATGAAGTTTGTCAAAATATTTGGATTTTATCAATTTAAAATTTGAAAGTTGTCCTTGATGTGAATATCGGAATTGAAACAATTATCCACAAAATATTTGAATAAGCTAACAAAATTTATAAAAGTTCGATGTAACCAAGTTAATTGCATTTCTAAATTTTTTAATTTATGCCATGTTATTCCTAGTTTGCTGCTACAGCTTTTTTTAGAACTGTTCGAATTTTTTGAATATGGTTTACCATGTACATGGATATTGTCATATGTCTGATCAGTTGCCAATGGGTTAAAAATGTTCTAGGGTGCTTAATATTTCTATCTCATCCAAATATAACTGCTCTTTATTTCATTCCAACCTTTCATTATCATGTTTGAGACAGAAAATTCAAACTTAACAAGGAAAAGAGCACTTTCATGGACTAGCCTTCAATGTTGGCATGAATAATATAAATGTCGTTGCATTTGAGGATTTCCATAAAGAGAACCGTGCATTTTTAAATAGATCTTTGTCTTTCATAGAGTTAGGGGTATGCTTTAGAAGCAATTATGTAATTTGTTACATACGTCTAACTCAATAACCAATCTTGTTCGAAATCAAAGATATTTTCTTTCTATTATATACTAGACAGGATATAATGTGGTTATATTAATTAATTAATTTAATTAAAAGTATATTTAATAGAAAATTCATAAATTATATGTTTTGTGATAGTGGTTACAGAGTGTTGTAACCGTGAGTAATTTATCAAAATAAAATTAATGTATTATTTTAAATGTTTCTAGTCAAAATGCATCGAGACTAGATATTGATGTATCCGTTGAGATTAGAGTAGACAACACACTTCAAATGTTGGACATTGTATTACTCATGACTACCGGGGGCATGTAGAGCTTATGTACTGATAGTTATTGAAAAACCGTGGAATAACTCACTCGATAGTTTTCTGTTGGTTAATATTACTAAGGCTAAACGGAAAATATCGATATGATTGGTTTACATAGTTCTCTCGACTTGAGAATACCATGGATTTTCAGTATGTAGCTCTGCTTTGATTATAGTCAAATCATGGCATGACGTCCATCGAGTGACTATAGTTGGGTTAGTGGAAGTATTGGAAGTGAAGCACCATTCAAGGGAAGATCCGTCTCTTCAGTTATGAGTTAGTATCATAGTCAACTCAAAGTATCTGTTCTTTCAGTTAATAATAATTGTTATTGTTGAACCAAAGACTTTGTCTTTGGACTATAGAGTTGAGTGTGAACGATATTGGAATTTTGACCATTATCAAATTCCATAAGTTCAAACTGATATAGTTTTGACAAAGAGAATTGGTGTAAATAAATGCCGCAACCGGGTAACACGTACTAAACTAAAATTGGAGTTTACTGAAACCAAGTAAGCGATAAGTTTGACCATAATGTCACACAACCTGCTAAGTGACGTGTGGACGTTAACATTAGAACAGTTTGATGTTAATCACTCGTCGAATTTACCTCCAAGAGTCACACAACCGAAATTAGAATTCGTTATAAACCGAGTGATTTAATTAGTTTATAATTATTATAAATTAATTATTATTTATATTAATTATGAAATTTGAATATGATTCAAGAAACAAATAATGTGTATGTATATATTTATAATAGTTATAAATATGTCAATCAATATGAGAAATTGATTAGAAATTAAATTAAATTTGATTACCGCATTTGTTTGGCTTTAAATGAGGTATTAATCCATAGAATTGGAAGAGATTTGTGGCTGCAATTAAATGATAAGGACAATGAAAAATGGAGGCAATTAGGGTTTAAAAAACATGGAGGAAATTAGGAAAGAAAAAGGAATGATACGATCCTCTTTTCTCTCTCTCTCATACATTATAAAAGGCCTCTCTAATCCTAACTTAAATGACAGATTTTGAGCCATCTCCATCTTCTAAATTATGGCCGCCGTTACCTTTCTATTGTCGTCGAAAAAAAGCTTCATTTATCTCCAAAATTCTCATATCAAATTTAAGTTAAAACAAAATCATTTGATAGAGGAAGGCCGCTGATTCCAGACTAAAAATCTGACGGATCAAGGAACAATTGGAGATAGAGAATTTACCATTTCTACCTAAACTTGAGGACAACTGTAGTAGATAACATTTATTTATATAGATATTAAATATATTATCATGTTTTATAATCTGTTAATCATATTGCATGTAGATATTTACATATTATTGTTATTGTATTAGTTGAGTGAGATTTTTATATGTAATGTTGTTGTCACAAAGAAAATTGGTTGTGTGTCAAAAATTTAATGTTTATGCTCATAATTTTGTTTGCAATTTGATGATATAAGTTGAACAAATTTTTTGTTTAATTTCATACTAGTTTATTTTCATATAAATATTAATTTGTGTATTATTACTCATGTACAATATGTATCAAAGCATATATGTTTATATCTACTATATAAAATTAATCTAAAACTTTTCTTATGCATGCTTATGTTTATTATGAATTATAAGCACTGCAATTTTTTAAAATTAATTCGTAACGGCAGATGCTCACGGAAAAAATTTCATATTTTTTCAACTTTATTTGTAAAAACTTTGGCCGCACATTAGATAATTAACTAAAAATATTATTTTAATTCCAAAAAATTCGAAAATTTTCGTTACACCTAAAATACGATCCTAGATTTTTTTTGAAAATTGAAAATTTGAACTTTTATTATATAATTATTTGATATTAAGTAATTAAGTGTCGAAAATAATTATTAATTAATGATATATGTATAATAAAATATTGCAACCGCATCTACTTTAAATCTATGATATTTTTGAGCTGGAAAAAAAATTATTTTCGTTTTTATATTTATATTTATGTGTGTGTATATTTTATTAAAGTTAATTTACCATTAATTATTATATTGACTAGTTATGCATTCTCACACACACGTATAAAATTAAATAAATAGTTTATTTTAATTTTAATTCATATTAAAAATATTATTATATGTGTGTGTGTCTCTTAATTGTTACTTATA
This sequence comes from Allium cepa, assembly GCA_030765085.1. Lineage (NCBI taxonomy): Eukaryota > Viridiplantae > Streptophyta > Magnoliopsida > Asparagales > Amaryllidaceae > Allium > Allium cepa. The sequence continues at coordinate 257,945,333 of CM060929.1, forward strand.
ATATAATATGTAGTTTACATAAATATATTTTTCTTTATTATTTTAATAATGGAACATATTTATATATGTTTACTTTTATGTATACATACGTATACATATACATGCACATACATGCATATATATAATAATTATTTGGAATTTATAACTATATGTATATTGACGCAGCGGATAATAACAAAACGATATAGATCGATGAAAGTAGCAAACGGTGGATTGAAAATACTGAAATGCCAAATTCGTTGATCACAAAGATACCGAATTCTAGCTATCTTCGACACGTTGATCGCGCACGATACCGTGAAAGAAGATCTACAATTCTTCAAACGTTGATCAAGCGCGCTTGATACTGTGAATTGGCTTCAACGATCATTGATTCGAGCGCACTCGAATAATCGAAAGTGGAGATAGGAGATCACACTCAACTACCAATTTAGATGAAAGCACACAGCAATCAAACAAAGTTTTATTCAACAATCAACCCTTTAAAAGGTACAATACACTCCCTATTTATAGCATTTCACAACCGGTGCCTTAAGTCATTCACGACTTACGACTCATCATATGTCGGCAGCGACTCAACGTACACGGCTTATCAGTTACAACACAATGTCGACTCAACTTAGGTCGTACACGATCTAAAAACACACAAAAGCGACGACTTATGACCCAACGGTACAAGATTCAAGTTACAACACACACATATATTTACAACACCTAGGTCGTATACGACCTAACGACTTACGACTTAAGAAAATACAAACATCCCGACTTACGACTTAAAACTCCCAGCGACTTAAGCTCTTAGGTTGGTAACGAGTTAACTTCCAGAGCGGCTTTACTTCCAGTGCGGCATAACCAAGCAGCGACTCAATTCTTTAGGTCGTAGACTATTAGATCGTAGCTCGTTAGGTCGTAGCTCGTTAGAACGTAGCCCGTTAGGTCGTTCGAACGACTTTAACATCCTTAGGTCGTAACCCTTTTGAGTTAGGTCGTGAACTCGGTGCAACTTCCCCCTCTGGTCTCCAGTTAGGTCGGGAATGACCTAAACTTTCCTCCTTAGGTCGTGGACGACCTAGGCCTTCACCTTCTGGGTTCCAGTTAGGTCGGAAACGACTTAAATTTTCCTCCTTAGGTCGTGGACGACCTAAGTCTTCACCTTGCTTAGGTCGGGAACGACTTAAGCCTTGGAAAAGATAGCTTGCAATTCTTCGACCCTGGTCTGAGCTGCATCATCCTCCCCAGGTTGAGAAAAATTCGTCCTCGAATTTGTAAATTCTTCCACGTCGTCTCGTTCATCTCCATAATATGGTACGAGATGCTTAACATTGAACACGTCAGAAGTGTACACATCCTCCGGCAGCTTCAATTTATAAGCATTTTCATTAATCCGTTTCACAACTTCTACATGACCAATTTTTCTGGCTTTCAACTTGTTATAAGCGTCCACTGGAAAACGGTCCTTTGTTAACACAGCATACACCATATCCCCTTCATTAAACTCAACATTTCTTCGCTTCAGATCTGCGGATCTTTTATACTTCTCATTTGCCTTCTCCAATCGTTCTTGAACGATCTTATGACATTCGGTCAACCCATCAACAAAATCTACATCTCGTTTAACCGTCCCCTTCGGTTGTGGCACTACCGTTAGGTCCAACGGTCCCCTTGGTAAATTTGAATATACAATCTGAAATGGACTGAATCCCGTACTACGATTCACCGCATGATTATGAGCAAACTCTGCTTGGCATAACTTCATGTCCCAACTCTTCAGATTGTCCTTCACAAGACATCGCAACAAATTTCCCAACGATCTGTTAACAACTTCGGTCTGTCCATCTGTCTGCGGATGATAAGCGCTGCTAAAGTTTAACTTCGTTCCCACCATCTTCCACAAACTTAGCCAAAAATGACTTAAAAATCTGGTATCCCTGTCTGAAACAATAGACTCCGGCAACCCATGTAAACGATAGATTTCTTTAAAGAATAACTGAGCAACACGAACAGCATCCGCCGTCTTCTTACAAGCAATAAAATGCGCCATTTTCGAAAACCGGTCAACCACCACATAAATTGAATCGTTACCCCTTTGAGTTCTAGGCATTCCCAAAACAAAAACCATACTCACATCAACCCAAGTTTAGTCGGTACAGGTAACGGCATATACAATCCTGCATTGGTCGCTGTTCCCTTCGAAATCTGACAGATATGACATCTCTCCGCAAACCTTTCCACCTCTTTCCTCATTGACGGCCAAAAATAAGATTGAAAAATTAACTGCAAACTACGATCTCTACCCACATAGCCTTCTTCATGTAGCTCCTTTATAATCTTCATTCTCAAACTACAATCCGGTACGCATAAACGATTTCCTTTAAACAGAAAACCATCCACCAATACAAACTCATCAGCATTCCCCTCCTTGACTTTTTCAACAAAGTTCATAAAGTAAGGATCTTCTTCAACCAGTTCTGGCAACAATTCAAACCCTGTCACCTCAACCTTCATTGTAGTCAACAAGTGATTCCTTCTGCTCAATGCATCTGCTACACGATTCGTAATTCCCGATTTATGTTTCACAACAAACGTAAATTGCTGCAGATAAGCAATCCACGATGCATGCCTTGCTGAAATCTTATCATGCCCTTGTAAATGCTTCAAAGCTTCATGGTCTGTGTAAAGAACAAACTCCTTATGGAACAGATAGTGTCTCCAATGTTTCACTGCTTGCACTACAGCATAAAACTCCACATAATACGTACTATATCTCATCTTCGCCCCTGAAAGCTTCTCACTAAAGTATGCAATAGGACGCCCCCTCTGACTCAACACTCCTCCAATCCCAACCTTTGATGCATCAGTATGTAGCTCAAACAACAACTGAAAATCTGGTAATACAAGAATCAGTGCTGACGTCAAAAGCTTCTTAATTCGTTCAAAAGCAACCCCTGCTTCCTCTGACCATATAAACTGTTTTCCCTTCATACAATCCGTAACAGGCGCCATCACACTACTGAAGTGTGGAATAAACCTCCGATAGAATGAAGCCAACCCGTGAAAACTTCGGACTTCAGTTACCGTCTTGGGTTGCGGCCAACTTCTGACTGCCTCAACTTTACTCTGGTCCACCTGTATACCTTCCTCCAAAATAACATAACCCAGAAATAAAACACTATGCATCATGAACACGCATTTCTCCGTAGCAGCATAAAATTGTTCCTCACGAAGAATAATCAGCACTTCCCTCAAATGTTGAACATGCTCCTCCATACTCCTGCTATATATTAGAATATCATCAAAATACACCACCACGAACTTCCCAATGAATGGTCTAAAGATTTGATTCATCACCCGCATGAACGTACTATGCGCATTTGATAAACCAAATGGCATAACCAACCATTCGTATAGGCCCTCACTGGTTTTAAAAGCTGTCTTCCATTCATCACATGGTCTAATACGAATTTGATGATATCCGCTCTTTAAATCAATCTTCGAAAAGATAGTTGCCTCACTCAACTGATCTAGCAAGTCATCCAACCTTGGCATTGGAAATCTATATCTCACCGTAATCTTATTCAATGCTCTACTGTCTGTGCACATTCTCCACATCCCGTCCTTCTTCGATACTAACAAAGCTGGCACAGCACAAGGACTTAAGCTCTCTTGTATGCGCCCTTGTTCAAGTAACTCTTCCACTTGCCTTCGCAACTCCTCATGTTCCTTTGAACTCATCCTGTAATGTGGTTTATGCGGCAACGCAGCTCTTGGAACAAGATCTATTTGATGTTGAATATCCCCCAATGGTGGTAACTCCGTTGGCAGCTCCTCAGGAAACACATCGTTAAACTCCTCCAGCACTGGCTTCACTTCTTCAGGAATTTCAACCTCTTTACTGCTCTCACGCCCTATCAACAAGTACACTTCAGGTTCCTCTTCGACTTCCCTGACAAACTCCTTCAAAGATAATAAGGTTTTCAGCTCTTCAATCTCCTCCAACTTGCTTTCCTTCTGTTGTTGCTTCTTGGAAACTAAAGTGATTTTGGCACCTTCAAACACAAAACTGTAGCTGTTAGCACGACCATCATGTTGTACTGCTCTATCAAACTGCCACGGTCTGCCCAACAACATATGACACACATCCATGTCCACAACATCACACCAAATTTCATCTTTGTATTTCTTCCCAATTGAAAAATTAACACAAAGCCCTTCGTCCAACTTTCACCTCACCACCCTTCCTTAACCATGCTAACTTGTACGGTTTAGGATGCTTCTCAGTTTTCAAGTTCAACTTCTTTACTGCTTCTGTAGAGATAATATTGTCACAGCTTCCAGCATCAATAACAAACTTGCATACCTTCCCCAAAATAGTGTATGTTGACTGAAAAATATTGCTCCTCAACCAACTAGAATCTTCCTCTTGTTTCGGTGTCAAACAAGATCTCCTCATCATAAGATTACAACCCTCATCTCCGGACAGCTCTTCTTCCTCCTCATCAAGTGGTGAATTGGAATATTCAGTTTCTACTTCCTCATCCTCACACTCAGCAATCATTGCTCGTTTCTTTGGCTTCGGACATTCATTGCTTTTATGACCCACTTCTTGGCAATTATAGCACTTGAAACTGTTATTGACCCTCGCCTTTGTAACCTCCTGTACAATTGGTTTTGTAATAGCTTTGGAAACATTGGAACTCGCACTAGCACCCTTCACTTGATTGTTGGAATTTGTAAACACACCACCTCCTCGTCTTCTCTGCTTCTCCCAAGCCAACGCTTTCTGATGTGCATCCGCCACAGATCTTGGATCAAACATATTAACCATATCCTGGATCTGCATTCGCAACCCTCCAACAAACCTAGCAGTCAATTGTTCCTCCGTCTCCATGATGTCATTTCGAGCAATCAGTTGATAAAATTCATCAACATAATCATTAACAGTCTTCGTCCCTTGCCTCAGATTCTGCAACCTATGATGCATAAGTGATTGATAATTGAAAGGCAAGAATGTATCCTTCATTAACTTATTCATCTTCTCCCATGATTCAATCTTCGACTTTCCCATCCGTTCTCGTGTAAGTTTGGTTTGCTGCCACCACGCCATAGCTCTCTCCCTCAACCTAGTAGCAACCAACTTAACTCTTCTATGCTCAGGAACTTTCTTAAAGTCAAAGATTTCTTCAACATTAGACAACCAATCAAGAAATTCTTCTGCAACCATTCCACCTTTAAATTCAGGAATTTCCATCTTCATACCCGATTCCCATCGACGATCATCATCTACATCCCGATATGAATTTCGAACTTGGTCTCGATCTCGATAATGAATGCTAGCTCTATCACCCTCTTCATCGAAATCAAATGTACGTCTATATCGATCTCGACCATCAGCATCCCTTCGATCACGCATGTCTCTTCTACTATGCCTCTCTTCATCTCGATATGGCTCATCTTCAAACTCTCGTGGAGTTCTTCTCTCTTCATGTCCATAGTCATGGTGATCTCTTCTCGATGAAATTGATGTTTCTCTTCTCTCTCTAAAAGATTGCGGTGATACCCTTCTCGTTTCCGTAACCGATGGCGAAACTCTGTTTCCTCCATGGTTCGAGACTGGTGATCTCCTCCTTTGATTTTGATTCAAATCATTCATCAATTTCTCTAACTTTCCAATACCTTCATCAAACTTCTCATTGATACGTTGTTCCATTTGCTCGGCTTCTTCTCTTCTATACAACGCTTCAACATTCTTATGATGATTAGCTCTCCTTGGTGGCATGATTGAATCAAACACAAGTACTTCACAATTCAAACTTCAACTCTAACTTGTACAACAAGTCACGGCCTTCACTTAACTCGGCTCAGCTCACTTCAACTTCAAACTTCAAACTCGGCTTGAACAAGCAAGATGATGCACGGCTCAAAGCTTCAACAAGGTGAACTTCAACTTCAAACTCCTTGGCTCCAAGTCTCGGCTTAGCTATGATTGGCTAAGTCTAGCTCTGATACCAAAATGACGCAGCGGATAATAACAAAACGATGTAGATCGATGAAAGTAGCAAATGGTGGATTGAAAATACTGAAATGCCCAAATTCGTTGATCACAAAGATACCGAATTCTAGCTATCTTCGACACGTTGATCGCGCACGATACCGTGAAAGAAGATCTACAATTCTTCAAACGTTGATCAAGCGCACTTGATACCGTGAATTGGCTTCAACGATCGTTGATTCGAGCGCACTCGAATAATCGAAAGTGGAGATAGGAGATCACACTCAACTACCAATTTAGATGAAAGCACACAGCAATCAAACAAAGTTTTATTCAACAATCAACCCTTTAAAAGGTACAACACACTCCCTATTTATAGCATTTCACAACCGGTGCCTTAAGTTGTTCACGACTTACGACTCATCATATGTCGGCAGCGACTCAACGTACACGGTTTATCAGTTACAACACAATGCCGACTCAACATAGGTCATACACGATCTAAAAACACACAAAAGCGATGACTTACGACCCAACGGTACAAGATTCAAGTTACAACACATACATATATTTACAACACCTAGGTCGTATACGACCTAACGACTTACGACTTAAGAAAATACAAACATCCCGACTTACGACTTAAAACTCCCAGCGACTTAAGCTCTTAGGTCGGTAACGAGTTAACTTCCAGAGCGGCTTTACTTCCAGTGCGGCATAACCAAGCAGCGACTCAATTCTTTGGGTCGTAGACTATTAGATCGTAGCTCGTTAGGTCGTAGCTCGTTAGAACGTAGCCTGTTAGATCGTTCGAACGACTTTAACATCCTTAGGTCGTAATCCGTTTGAGTTAGGTCGTGAACTCGGTGCAACTTCCCCCTCTGGTCTCCAGTTAGGTCGGGAACGACCTAAACTTTCCTCCTTAGGTCGTGGACGACCTAGGCCTTCACCTTCTGGGTTTCAGTTAGGTCGGAAACGACTTAAATTTTCCTCCTTAGGTCGTGGACGACCTAAGTCTTCACCTTGCTTAGGTCGGGAACGACTTAAGCCTTGGAAAATGATAGCTTGCAATTCTTCGACCCTGGTCTGAGCTGCATCATATATATGCACATATTTGACAATATACGATGAGCTAATGTGTACGTTGGTGATGTAAATTGCAGCATTTACACGCAGACATGTTATACTTTGCAAAGATTACTATGGTACACGCACATATATGCACATATATGCATATGGTACACATATGTGTGTTAAGTAAAACCAAAATCAAAACCAAATAAATTTTAAATTACAATTTATAAATTTGAATAAAATATATGATTTTATTTAAGCTAAATTTAGTAATGTTTGGAATGAATTAGGCTTTATAAGCCCAACAAAGATACAATATGATAAATTTTTTTGACATTCATCTACGTCTTGCGCTGTCGGCCGGTCCAGTTACCACAATCTTAAGTTGATAGTAGACAATGTTCTCACGTAAGGTATGTTTCATTATGCATTGTACGCGGTTTCATTATCAATGTCTGCATGATTTGCTTCACTTCCCAGGCAAATTGCTTCACTTCCCAAGCAAACAGCCCATATTTTATATTTCTTTTTTGTTTTGTTATGTATTATTCATTACTCGCTTTTCTTGTCATATGATGTTAAAGGTCATAAAAAACTTGCTATTATTGACGTTGGAGGTAATCAGATATTATAGTAGGCATGGACAATTTGGCGCATAAATTTATTCAGTCTGTAGACAATTTTCTGCTTAGGTGACTTGCTGCTTTAGTCACTGATTTTGTTACATAATTACATCTACAGCCTGCTTATTATTTATAGCATCAAACATCTTTATTGTTTTTGCATGTTTGTAAGTAAATCATTTTATTTTATGCACCTCTAACCGTGCAAATTATTAGTTTGACGGTGCAAATTGCAGTATCCCAATGCAAACAGGGACAGCTTGTTCCAAGTGGAAATCAGAAATGTTTCTTTTCAAAACTTATTTCTTTTTACACCATCCTCTTTTAGAAATTATTTTCTACATCTTTATTTTTTGCTCTTATTTTCAAATTTAAAAACGACCGTTTCAACGTGTCTACAGCAATTGTGAGTTATGGATGTAAATTCTATTAGCGCATGTTAATATTAGTTTTTAAAATAAGAATGTAATTTACAAAAAATAATATCGTGAGGGATCTAATATTAATTTTTTATAACCATAACATGGATGCTAAAATTTCTCTTATTCCAATTTGTAATGGACAAATTGTCCTAATTTGCACAGGAAAAGTGCAAATTTGCACAGGGATAGTTTGTTCAGTGACAGCACAAACTTTTGCACTAATGATTAGTGCAAACATCCGGTTTACATCACCTGTACGAACATTGTACTCATGTGTAACCATGCTTTCAACACGTGGTGGATTATTTTTTTTGGGATTTTTTTTCCATTTAGCCTCGTTTGAAAACTAATTATCGCAAATAGCCCAGTATCAAAACTAATATCGAATTTAGCTCTGTTTTGGCCAGCTCAGCTCCGAGCTGGCCGAAACACACTCGCAAATTTTCAAAAGTCGCCAGTATATTTTTTTTTAAACGTGTAATATAGACGACTTTTGGAAAGTTGCCATGTTTGTTATAAAACAAACATGCGACTTTTGGAAAGTCGTCAATGGACGACTTTTCAAAAGTCGCCCATTCGGGGCTCTGCAGCAAAACCAGAGCCCCTCTTTTTTCCTCCTTCATTCTAAACTCTTCATCTCCTTTTCCAAAAACCCCCCAATACCCTTTATTTCGAAAAAATTTCCCAAACTCAGAAATTTTTCGCATTTTGTTGAACAAATTAGAAAATGGCAAGCTTTTCAATGCCGGATGCGCCTGTAGGTATGGGAAATCAAAAATATTTCAATTTAGGGTTTTGAAGAAATTTGCAAAATAATGATTTTTAGGAATTGTAAGCAATAATTGATGGTTAAGATATCTATGTATGGTTGAAATCATGGGTAGAATGTTGAAAAACAATGCGTAAATTCGTAGTGTTGTTGTTGGAAAATAAATTTGAAAATATTGTTAACTTGTATATGTGTAGATTACTTGGATATGCTACATGGACCAATTGATGGATCTGTCCTTTATTTGCAACAACGACATCGAACGAATAATCCGGAATTTGTCACGGTAAAATTTTTAGTATTCGAAATGTACAAATATCGAAAGGTAATGTATGTTACATGTTGATAATATTTTTGTGATATTTTGACAGAGTAATACTGCAGACAAAATCATAGATCATTCGTCTAAAATGAATAGAGTAACATCTGGTCATCCAGGCGTTATACAGTTGATAGACCAAGCTGGATTTGGACTGGTTTTTAGGGTGGGGCACATCCAGTTAGATCATCATCTTATCACTGCTTTGGTGGATAGATGGAGGCCAGAGACATCGACATTTCACCTATGAGCCGGAGAGATGACTATCACGTTGGGTGATGTTGCGTGCTTACTTGGCATACCCATAGACGGTGCTCCGTTGACCAACCCCGATCCAGTTGATTATCTTACTTTATGCCAAGAGCTCCTAGGTTTAACTCCTCCAGCAGAGGAATGGTGGGGAAACGAAATGATACGGACACTATGGTTTAGGGAACAATTTGCGGACGACATACCAGCAGATGCGACGGTGATTCAGATTCAGCAACGGGCCATGGCCGTTATATTGCATATTATATGTTCGAGGTTGATATGCGATCATTCGAAGACAGATGTGGCTTAGATGGCTTCCATTTTTAGAAAACTTTGATGTTTGTCGCCAGTATTCGTGGGGCAGTGCAGTTCTAGCGTATACGTACTGCGAGTTGACGAGGCTTGCTTTGCAAGAAAGCACAAGCATATGTGGTTATGTGAGTCTACTACAGGTATGTCCATAATTTACTTTCGCCGACCGTTATTCCATATTCTTTTATCCAACTTAAACCATGTGTCCAATTTTATTTTCAGCTTTGGTGTTGGACTTATCTATCCGTGGGTAGAATAACGATGAGGATGACGGTGATTAATTTATCATTGCCATACGGTGCTAGGTATAATTAATTATGTAGTATACTAAGTATACGTGTTGGGATTTGAGAAGTCACAATTGAATATTTCTACAGGTGGGTAGGACCTAAAAGCACCGTTTTATCGCCGAGGCGTCATGTTGCCTTCTACCGTAATGAGTTCGATGTGTTAGACTATTAGTCTGTGACTTGGACCCCGTACGACGATGTGCTTGGACATCTTCCAAACTAATGCACCACTTCCATTCAGCTGTGGACTGCTCGGGTTCCTCTGATTTGTTTCAATGATGTCGCCTATCATCTACCTGACCGAGTGATGGGGCAGTTTGGTATGACCCAGCATTTACCGAAACAACCACCGCATTACAGGATTGATATTGAAGCTGGGGAGTATACTATGGCGATTGAGACATGGAACGACCGCTACATGCACACGCAACAGGAACACGAGTTCACATTGTCCGAACAAGAATATCTGTCTTGGTACTGCAACATCACACATCAATATGTTCTTCGTGCCATCGATCCACCTATAGCGCCTCCTGTTGTTGCATACCCTTACACTCCTAGAGCACCTCTCGAAAGGAATGTGATACGTACTACATATAGTCTTTATTTCAATATTTGAAATTTAAACCTTTTCTTGAATTTTATGTCATGGCAGGCGGACGGAATTTACCGTGCGATCGAAATTGTAGACGAGCTTGCACAAGAGGTTCCTGAAAGGTCGCAGGGGAAATGTTTTAGTGTAAAACGCATCTTAGAATCTATTTTGGGAAGAAACAGATTAACAAGACCAAAACCGCCTCCTCCTCCTCGAGCCCATGGCGTTCCTCCCTCCACTACTCGTACGTATCAGCGACGTAGACATCGAAAAGGCGCATCTTCATCTCAAGAAACACAGGTTGAAGTAGCTCCCGGCCCTTCACAGCCTATAGATCATACACAAGCAAGTGAAGAGAAGGATTCGCCGGATGAAATTCCACTGTCTATGAGAAAATCAAGACGAACTCCACGAGCACTTCGTAGGTTGAAGAACTAAGGATGGTATAAGTTATTGATATGCTTTGTCCGGATTTCTTTTGTTTAATGAACTGCTGAAATATTAGGATTATTTGTTTTGTTGAATTGTTGGATGTGAATTGTTTGAATTTAATTGTTGAATTGGTGGATGTTGTAATTTGAATTGTGGATGATTGAGTTTGATAGAAATGTTGAATTAGTGGATGTTGTAATTTGAGTTGTGGATGATTGACTTCCATTGAAATTTTGAAGTAGTGTAAATGGTGATACAGGGTTTCTGTTTTGAAACCCTGCACACATCTGGGGCGACTTTTGAAAAGTCGCCCCAGTAATGTGCAGGGTTTCAAAACAGAAACCCAGACCTTCCACCTTCCTCATTCCTTACTTTACCAAATTGCAAATATAAAACCTAAAACCTAACCCACTTCTCTCTTCCATAAAATCTATATTTCCCACGGCAAAAGAATATCTTTTTGAGATTTGAAGACACCAAAAGAAGGTAAGATTCATAAGCACTATTAAATTTGTTTAATGTTTTGCGATTTAGCCTAACTCCAACATTGATATTTTCAAGAATGGATAATTGGGAGATTGACGACGAGACGATGATGAAAATGTATGAAGAATTTGAACAACAACGAGGCTCTGTGCCGGTTAATGAAGAAAATGTTGCGGTTGATTTCGTCCCTGAGACGCAGGTTGAAAACTTGCCCCCCTCTAGGGTTGGCGGTACATCGACATTGGTCATGGATAGAGGTGAATCAAAAAATCAATCACTTCATGGAGAATTAATGGATGTGCTTGCTCGTCGTAAGACTAACAATGCTAGTACAAGCCGGACACCGCCTCGGGTACTTTGTTATTGCGGAGATGAATGTCAAGTGGTTGTGTGTCGGAATGAAAGGAATGCGGGTCGTCGCTTTTACCGTTGTGAATCGTACGACGATAATAAGATACAGCCAAACGATGTTGACTGTTGTAACTTTTTTAAATGGAAAGATCCGAAAATTATCCGAGGGGAGTTGCATATGCCCTTGAGATGCAAGCGGAAAACGCCCGTTTGGAGAAGTTGAACCTACAGTATCGCAACGCACTACTGAATAAGGGTGTACCGTTCGATAAGTTGAGTCCTCGTACGTTGTGGGAGGAGAAGTAAACACAAATTTAGGTGTTTATTTATATGTAATTTAATTAAGTATCGTTGAAATGTATTCTGACGATTGCATATGATTACGTATCACGTAGCAGCTAATTTTTCTCAACGTACTTTGTATTGGTAGCTTTCATTTATATGTAATTGTATTATGTATCGTTGAACAAGTATTGTAAATATGTGCGTAACACTAGCTTACATTTGCATATGTTTACGTATCACATAACATTCATCATCACAAAGAACATAGCAAATGAAATAAAAACACAAACTGTTCTTACATAAACAACATACGGCTTACAAACATCAAACCAATAGTAACACGCATACGTAAACTAAATAACTGAATTACAACGACTCCTTTCGTGACCGTGCATACCACATTTACTGCATCTATTAGGCCTTGGAGGCTGCATCTCGTCCATAACGCCTTTAATTCTAATTGACTTAGGCCTTCCTCGAGCTCGCCTTGCGGGAGGTGGAAGTACCATTTGACCTTCGTGTGGAGACCAATACCTTTTATCGCGTACGGGATGAAATTCTGCAGAGTATGCCGCTAGGTAATTCTGAACAAAGTACCAATGTGATGCAAAATCATGATGAGCTCTGTTTTCCCCATTGGTCACCGACGAACAAGCAGCCATCACATGGGCGCAGGGGAGATGCTGCAGTAATGGGATGTTGCATGTACATAAACACGTGTTACCATCGATTATAACTTTGAATTCAACGCCGAAGTAATGAATCACTTGCCATTCAATTTGACTGAAACGGACAATCCGACAACGTCTAGCTTCGCTTGCTCTCTCCGCTATTTTTGCTTCCCATTTTGTCGTGACACGAAGCGTGAAATTCTTAGATAACTCTCTTCTTTGGCAAAAGTAATCAACGAATCGATAGAAGGTATGTGCAACAAGTGCTCTAATAGGCAAAGATCTTGCACCCCTAAGTACACCATTAAAATTTTCTGATGCATTAGTCGTCATAACATGAAAACGACCACCATCATCTTTACATAATACCCAATTTTCCTCCTTTCCGCCCAAACTTCTCTTTATCCAGTTGTGTGCTCTTATACTGCTGGTTTTAATTTCCTCACGAATCTTTAAATACTCAATCTCCTCAGAGGCACATGCAGCAGCGTAGAATAAATCGGTCAATCGTTTGTCTCTAAAACCCGCTGCTTGAAAATTTTCTTTCAAATGTCTGGCACAGTATGTATGTTTATGTGCGGCTAGCCATTTGCTCTGCAACTCTGTAGGTATTCCTTTCATTCTATCAGAAATGAAAGTAATACGACGATTGTTCACGCTGTGAATGAACCTCTGCATGCATGCGAAAAACCAACCCCAACTATCAATGGATTCGGACTCAACGATGGCAAATGCCAAGGGAAATAGCTGATCATTTGCATCAACAGCTGTTGCAACAAGTAAGGTGCCTTTGTATTTTCCATATAGATGTGTACCATCTATGCAAAGTAAAGGTCGACAGTGGACAAATCGCTCAATACATGGCCCAAATGACCAAAATGCACGATCAAAAACTCCATACTCATCAGTAGTCACATGTCCTACACTTCCGAGATTTGTTTTGCATATATCACCAAAGTATTGTCGTAGGTTGGAATATGACTCTGCCCAATCGCCGTAAATTTTTTCAACAGCCTTGCTCAATGCTCTCCATGCTTTCAGATAGCTAATTTTAATAAATAATTGTTCCTCCATTAGAACTTGCACCGTTCCGACTGTAATGTTCAAATCAGATTTCACGAAAGGCATGATCTTCGATACCATAAAGGATGATGTGGCTTGCCTATGATTTGAGTTCACTGTAGGATTAACACGTGTATTATCACTAGGATATTTTTTTATAACCCACCATCCAGCTTGTGTCTTTTTTGAGTCAATAGCATGTATTCTCCAAAGACAACTGTCATCGACGTTGCAAATGGCGGTATATTTTGCTTTGTTCGACCTTATTGGCTTAAAGGACACCGCATGTAAGATTGACCATTCTGATAGTTATTGTAGAAATTTAGCTTTACTCTCAAACACCATGCCAACTTTGAAACCAGTCTGTACGCTGCATGATAGAAATAATTCGTTGTTGAAGTTTACATTTGCTACAATCGACCTAGCCATAATTTGTGCACTGCACAAATCATCATCCAACGATATCTCTATTTTCGGTTCATCATTGTCCACACAATCTGCTTCTGCATCTCCAAAATCATACTCTAGTGGATCATTGTTTACTTGCATGTTTTCCACCCAGTTTGTATCAACCTCTGGTATTGACACAACAGATATACTATCAAGTGCAGAAACATCTACAGCTTGTACATCTCCTTCATCTTCTACATCCATATCATCATTGCACATAGTTTGACCTGCTGGTTCATTTGGTGGTTGAACGTATGACTGTGTAGTAGTGTTATTTGCTGCGTAGCTGCAGTAAATTAATACACCAATTTTAGTTTATTTCTTTATACCAACGATTTTGCAACAGTTGCAATATTTAACTTACTTTTGGCTTAAATGGTAAAATTCGGGACGAGTTGGCTGCATTCGTTCATTGTACGACTACTCGATGTTCTAGCACTTCTTTGAGTGGAATTCTGAATTGAAATAAAACTGCACGGGAATACAAATTAGGTTTAATAATTATATAAATTCAATAAAACATATCTCTATGTAATCACGGCTAAACGACACTTCTGACTCATTCGTGGAAAGTTGTCCTGCGTTAAATGTGGATAGGTAAATTGGACATTTGGCTGCAAGCTCATGAATGGCTGAAAACCATAATACATTTGTTGTTGCTCATATTGCGATATGTGCTGAGTCGGATTGCTAAAACTAGGTGACGGAATTCCTTGACCAGCACTCATGTTCCCCACCATTCTAGAATATTCTTCAACGCCAAAATTTGTTACGGGTGCCGGTGTTAGTTGTTCTGCAACCGATCTCCTTTTTTTCCCAACAAACAACTCAATAGATTTGGTCGATGCAGCAAACATTAATTCAACATCATCATCGTCAACACTTTTGATTGCTTTGGAACCAGAATCTGTTGGCCAATTGCAAATTATTTCAATCTTGTACTCTTCCTGTTTTATCTTTATTGCTTTATAAACCGACTCTTTCAACTGCTCAAAAGTAGATCCTTTTCGAACTTTAGCCGGTTTGTAAGATCCACCAAGATACTTCCCACACATTAAATCGTCAATAACCAATTCACCATCAAAATAGCATATAGTTGGAATATAACTAGGAGTCATTCTACATCAAGAAAAAAAGAATTTAGTTTGCAAACTAAATTCAAAACTTAGGGTTTCTACTGCATACCTTGATTGGATTCGACCGTACAATGTTTTGCTGGGCTTGAGGTAGATCTTCGAAATCTACTACTTTTAAGAATATCAAAAGGAAAAATTTCTGAGTTTGGGAAATTTTTTCGAAATAAAGGGTATTGAGGGTTTTTGAAAAAGGAGATGAAGTGTTTAGAATGAAGGAGGAAGAAAGGGGGGCTCTGGTTTTGTTGCAGAGCCCGAATGAGCGACTTTTGGGAAGTCACCCACTGGCGACTTCCCAGAAGTCGCCCTGTTTGTTTTAATACAAAAAGGCGACTTTTGGGAAGTCGCCGGTGGGCGACTTCCCAAAAGTCGCCTATATTATATGTTTAAAAATATACCGGCGACTTCTGAAAAGTCGTCAGTATGTTTCGGCCAGCTCGAAGCTGAGCTGGCTAAAACAGGGCTAAATTTGGTATTACTTTTGATACTGGGCTATTTGCGATAATTAGTTTCAAAACGAGACTAAATGGAAAAAAAACCTTATTTAAGTGTTATTTAAGTTTGAACAACTGATTGCGTAGCACTAGTAGTTCATACTGTTGAAGCATGGTTGGGATGTTCCATGATTCATATTTTGCTCTTTTAATAGGCGCTTTTTTGCTATCATCTATGCTTACATTGTGATTAACTTTGATTACATTTAATTTATAATGTGTGTGATTTTTTTTTACAACAAGAGGGATATCAGAGCATTCATTATAGTGTTTCGGAGGATAAAACCCAAAATCTCTAAAACACAATTTTGAAATCTTATCACTTGAGTTAATGGTCCTTAAAGTCAAAATATACAATGCAAACACTTAAACCTCACCACCTCAAAGTCAATATATACACAATGACCATCAAACACAATCCTCATCACCTCAAAGTCAATATATACGATAACCAACCACAAAGACAATAATCATATACCTCTCAAGCATCATCCTCACCTCCGGAAGCACCAGACGACGAAGGGAAAGAACCATGCCTATGCGCGTACTCCACTAAACATTGATTCAGTTGCTCCATTTATATAGCGCAAAGATGGTCCTGCTCTTGCAGCTGCTCAACCATGGCTCTAAGCTCTTTTATTTCAGCTTTGTCACATGCCTTTTGAGCTGTCCGAATCTGCAAATAGAATGTGAGATTTTCACATTTCTATTATAATCATTTTCTTAAGCAATGCATATTTTAAAATATAGAAACGTAAATAACGTGATCTTAAGCAATGCATATACCACAAGGAAATGCATATTTTATTAAATGATAATGGTGCAGGATGATAAATCACGTATATGTTAGACTTAACTCAGGTAGAAATCATCATATGTGTAGTGTATTTATAGGTTAATTTATTAAATATAATATTGCAACGTTTATAAGATTACCGCTTGGTTTCCATAGCCATAGCGCCTATTCCGTTGCGTCGGATCCATAATAACGTCGAAAATATTATCCTGCTCCTCTACCGTCAACTCATCGTGATCCGATTCTGAAAGCAGCTCTGCCCGTGCCTCCTGAAACTTTGCCTAAAATAAAAAATATTTACAGGTTAAAATTAGTAGAATATGATTTAAATTTATCAATATTAATAAAATAAGATTTAAAATATGCATACATATGCAGCCGTCTCCTTATCGTCATCCCACTGATATGTAATATTGCCAATATTGTCTGCTTGTCTTGATGCGTGAGTGCGGATAAATACATCCATCATAGACACAGGACGTCCAAGCGATCTTTCCTGCAATAAATAATTTATATATTTTAATTTTTCATAGCTAATTACTGAATTGATTAATATACAAAATGTAATAACGGTTTAGATTCGTATTTGATAAATTTACCAAGTCCTCACGGTGATGCTGAAAAGACTTGTATCCGCCATGATGCATTACAGGATTCCTACTTCTATTGGCGGAGTTCCCCTCTGACTCCACCTGCAATTTAAATTGAATATTATATTTACTAATTGCGAAATAATTGACTATATATTTGGCAGATTCACCTTGAACTCGTCGGTCTTCCACCAACTCATCCAAGAATCTCATACGGAAGCGCCCATCCAGTTTGGTTTCTTTCCCGATTTTTTAAGAGCTGGAATTACCTCCCTGTAATTTTTGACGACCTTCGAATTCCAGTGGCGCTGAACCATGGCGACATCGGGCTCCGCCAAGTCCACTTGCCTCTGTACAAAGAAAAAATATTACTAATTGTTCATTTATACTTATTCATATAGTAAAGTGGTATGAATTCACCAGAAAATCCTGCCAAATGGACTCCCTGACTTGGTTAGGGATCTTACTCCACTTAGGCCAGCAATCTGTCATCCTGCTCATATATGATTGCTTGGAAATGCCTTGCACAACTCCTGAGGGCTCCAAATCAAATCCCCTGTGTTAAATATAAAACAAAGCTTTAGACGAGTATATATATGTATGAACAAATTTATATTGTTATCATTTTAATTTTGATACTTATGCACCATCAGCCTTTGGCTACAAATTTATAAGTGGTCGAGCCGGAGGCTCCCCACTACTCTTGCCGGTCGAGCGAGAAGAGCTACGACATTTGGAGCCTGACATAATACCTGTTGAAAGTTTCATTTTTAATTATAGACATAGATAAAATGATGATGATATGTGGTGCATGTAATAAAGTCATTTTTAATTTGTAGTACATGTGATGATGATGATGATATGTGATGCGTGTGCGTGAATAATTGTAAAAATTACCGGATAGTACTCAGTCCTCGTCATTTTCTGATTTAGACTCGGTCTCGTGTTCTATATCATTTTCCTCTACACTCTCAAATGCTTCGACTGATACATTTGTCTCATAATTTAATTGTCTAAAATCAGTTTGATCGTCTGTAATTGTGATTTCAATATTTTCCTCGATATCTGCTTGATAGGCTTGTTCTTCTGAAGTATTCTTTCCATCAAATGTAAATCTCATCTTGGTTTTAAAAATCGCAGACCAATGCGCTTTATCTCTTTTTAGAGATGGATAAGGGGCGTAATAAACTTGTAGGGCTTGTCTGGTTAGTATAAAAAGATCGTACTATTGATAACAGGAGGTATGTTTTATTTCTATAAGATTATAATTTGGATGCACGTTAATACCAGAACCTGAAACATTCCTGAACCAGTTGCATCTAAACAAAAAACCTTCCTCTACGGGTCTTATAAAATATGTCAATTGCAAAATCAGGGTTAACACGCCATAAAAATCATGTATATGATTATTAGGATCATCACTGCCTTTAACAAATACACCGGTATTGTTTGTTAATTTTTCAGTACCGTAATCTTTGGTGTTGAATTTATATCCATTAAGAAAAATATTGGATACGTTTTAACTTTCCTTTTCGGTCCCAACGCCAAATGTTTTAATCCTTCATCGACCACATTATTTGTAGGATCACAAACGTAGTTCGAAAACCAAGTAGCGAAATTTTTTCTTAAATCGCCGTTTGGATTTTGTGATTCATAAATACTGCAACAAAAACATAATATATTGCTTTATTATTAATTTACAGATGCAGTATTAAATTAAATTTAACAAAACTTGTAATCTGATAATTGCCTAATAAATTGTGCAACTTCTGGACAATTCAGAAGAATACATGTGTGTGCTACATGGTAATCTCTTTCATCTAACCATACTTCTACATATTTTCCAACATGTCGACCATGTTGTTTAAAAATAGATAACATTGCTTCAGAAGAAGAAACTTGTTCAACGGCCTCATCATTACGCGCAATACTTTGAAATTATAAATTCACGTGATCATTGAAATAATGAGAGAGAAAGAACGATGCTTCTTCTTCGATATATGATTTGCAAATCGAACCTTCAACTCGAGCTTTTTGTCTCACTTTTTTCTTTAAATGATTTAAGTACCTAATAAAAAATATTTCATATCAATATTGATTTTTATTTATAGTTACATTAACATTTACACACTCAGTATTAATAACATACCTCTCAAATGGATACATCCATCCATATTGCACAGGACCTCGAAGACGTGCTTCAAATGGAAGATGAACAAGTAAATGTTCCATTACATTGAAAAAAGTTGAAGGAAATATTTTCTCTAGTTTGTAGAGCAGTATAGGGATTTCTACCTTAAGTTTATGAAGACAGTCAACTTTTAACGTAGTTGAACAAAGCTCCTTATAAAATAAACTAAATTCTGTTATAACCTTCCAAACTTTTAAAGGCAACAATTCTTTGAAAGCGACGGGTAACAAATTTTGCATCATTACATGACAATCATAGCTTTTGATCCCATTAATCTTACATTCTTACACTCGACACATCTACGAAGATTAGATGAAATTTCATCAGGAAATCGTGATCCTTCCACCCATTTTAACAGTACTTTAACTTGGTTGTTATCTAGTTCATAACATGCTTTTGGTTTTTTAGTGTCATTTGGCTTCATATGAAGCTCGGGACGATTACTTATTTCTTCTATATCACGTCTTGATTTCAGATCATCCTTAGTCTTGCCCTTAACATTCAAAAGTGTATTAAACACATTATCGAATACATTTTTCTCTTTATGCATCACGTCAATGTTATGACGGATTAAGAGATTTTTCCAATAAGGCAACTCCTAGAATATACTCTTTTTGCACCAATTATGAATTTTCGATTTACCTTGGATTTCAGTTTGCTGCCCGGTTTCATGTCTCTTTGGATAATCTTTTACAAGTTCATATATATCTTCACTTGACCAAATCGTTGGTGGTTGTAAAATCTCATGTCTATTAGCTATGAAGTTTTTTTGTCCCTTCTAAAAGTATGATTAATAGGGAGAAAACGTCGATGACAATCAAACCATGAAATTATCTTCCCATGCCGTAAAGAAAATGCTCGTGTTTCTTCCATACAGTAAGGACAAGAAAAATGATCGGCCGTACTCCAACCCGAAAGCATTGCATATGTAGGAAAATCGCTAGTAGTCCATAACAAAGAAGCGAACATCCGAATTTTTTTCTTCAATGCGTCGTATGTTTCAACTCCTTCATACCACAATGTTTTCAACTCTTCGATTAGTGGTTGTAAGTAAACATCGATACTCTGTGTCGGATCATCATGCCCAAGGACGACAATTGTGAGAAACATATATTGAATTTTCATACACATCCATGGGGGTAAATTGTAAGGTGTAATGATTATAGACCAAGATGAATATTTAGAACCAAACTGGGAAAATGGTGAAAATCCATCAGTACACAAACCTAGTCTTACGTTACGGCTCTCCGTTGTGAAATCAGGATATTTCTTATCAAAATACTTCCATGCTTCTCCATCAGATGGGTGTGTTAACGTAACTTCTTCAGGTATTCTCACAATGTGCCATCTCATATGATGCGTTGTTACAGATGACGCATATAACCTTTGAAGTCTAGGAGTGATAGGTAAATAATGCATAGGCTTGCATGGAACTTCTTTTCCATTTTTTTCCCTTTGTTTGTATCTTTCTTGACTGCATATTTTACAATTCCGAAGACTGACATCATCTTTCCAAAACAACATGCAACCATTTAGATATGTGTCAATTTTTTGATACGGCATACCGAAAGATGACATAAGTTTTTTCACTTCATAATACTTCGCTCATTAAATTATCTGATGGCATATGACGTTTAGCAGCTTGTACAACAGCCGTAAATCTGGCTTCTGTGAGGTTGTACTTTGACTTCATTGCAATGTACTCTGCAGTTGCCGATAATTGAGTGACGCTAGTACATCCATTCCAAAGAGGTTTCTTAGCAGCATCCAATAAATCGTATGTTTTTTTCGCTCCAACATTTGGTTCCTCTTCGACATTAACATCGTCGCTATTAATTACAACAGTAGGGAACATTGATCGTGCTGCATCTTCAACCATATGTTCTATGAGATTCGTCGTACTAACTTCATCACTAATGACCTCTATTGACTATTCTTCGTTACGTGTTATACTTTCTCCATGACGATCCCACACCAAATAATTGGTTATGAAACCATATTGGCGTAAATGAATCCTAACCATATTCGGTACTAAATGCTTCAACAATTTGCACCTACTACATGGACAACGAATTTCTACGCCTTTTCCAATATTACTTAAAGCAAATTCGACAAACACATTTACCCCGTTAAGAAAATGTTTACTTATTGAGTCTCACATTTCTCTTCTTCGATACATCTAGCTCCGATCAATAAAATAATTGACCATTTTTCCTACTGTAAAACCTATGATCAATAGTAAAAAAATTCTTAATCAAATTCGATAAACACATTTAGATTTTACTGTTTTTTTATAATCCATTTTCGTTTATATACAAAGTTATATTTCTTGATATTTTGTTCACATTTTTGTACCTTTTGTGATGGTCGATCATCCTACTTCCTATTACAAACACAATACTAATTACATTTATTAAATCATATCATTATAAATGATTTTTCAAAATTTCGGCAGCATATGCATGTACACAAGAAACGAAAAGGAAATGCCGTTGAAATTTTGTGAACCGTTTATAAGATATGATTTACGAAATGTAATTACTTTATAGTGTTTGTAACTTGTTCAATACAGGGACAAATCCAACCGATATTGTATCAGATGAATATGAATATCCGTTTTGCAATAAAAATGAATATTCATACAACGATCATATACAACACTTATCAGACGGGGCCAAGAATTCCCTAGGGGATTTAAATTTTGTTTATATGTTACCAGTTTATTAAATATATAAAATAAAGCATATTATGTATTATTTTATTTATATTCTACTATCTTATTAAATATGTAGTAAATTATATGATTTTACTATTTCACAAAATATAATTCATGTGTATATATATACACTAAATTATATACTTATCCAATGCTAATATATTTTGTAAAAGATATAATTCATATTCGTAAAATATTCGACTAATACATGTTTGCCTAATATTTTACAAAACATACACAAAATAATTTAAATCAATCCTAACTAATTTAATGTTAACTCAAATGCGCATTTACATTAAATTATCAACATATGTATATATGTGCATAATATATATACACAAACAATTTGGACCTTTGGATGACAATAATTGCAATTAGCACTTAGTTTGGTATAATAAACAATCAATAGGCCATTAGATACAAGTATAACAACAAATTAACACAAAATTAGAAAAACTTAAAATTTTAGGGTTTTATGAAAAACCTGATTTTGGAGATGTATTTGGATGGAGAGATGCCGATGGTGCTGATTGATGGCGTCGGAGTGGCTGCTGGTTGCGTGGAGAAGTTGGGAGCAAGAAAAGAGGAGGATTGGAGGAGGGTTTTGGTGTTTTTGGGGAGGAAGAAGATAATGATTTGGGTCTCGGCCTCGCTGCAGGTTTACACGAATATTTCCAACGGCTTTCAACAGCCGCAAACGGCATTTTTTCCGATGGTTACTAATGGCTACCAATGGCATGTTAAAAAATAACGAGCCGCTGGTAGTCATTGGAAATTCCCGTTGACGGCCGTTGGAAACGTGCCGTGACCATACACTGTAGTTCTAGTAGTGAAAAATACTAACATGATATTGATGAAACACCATTATGATCATTTAAAAATCATGAACCAAGTATACAACAACTTTTTAAAAGTAATGTTAAAAATAAAAAAGAATAAAAAACTATATAGAAAGTAAAACATAACAAGCGGCAAATGCAACAAATAATGTACATAAAGAAATATAAAACGTTGCAAAAGCACATTAAGATGACATCGAAAAAACACTGCGATAAATATTAAATACAATATAATAAATGTACAATCCCCTTAACAAGATTAAGTTAAAAAATCAACGAAGAAGTATTTTTTTTTTGCATAAAGTAATGCTAGTTATTTCTATGTTGTGAATAATTCTTCTAATTTGAATATTAATAATAATTATCTATGAGATTGTGGACCATGTCATATAAGTGAAAAATAACTACATAAATTCAAAACTACAGGTTTTCAACCATCATTTGATTTTGAATTATTTGATACGTGTGAGTCGGGTCTTAAAGGTAAAATGACTGTACATCCATTTAGTATGAGCAAAGGGTCTCGTGCACACCGATGTATGTGGCCCGATGCCTATATTTACCAAAGATAATTTTTCTTATTTTGTCGCTTTCATCGATTATATCTCAAGACTAGGATATGTGTATCTTATGATGAACAAATCCAACGTGCGTAATTTTTTTATAGAATATAAAAATAAGACCGTAAATCAAACGAACCATAAAATTAAAATACTTCGATTTGATCAAGGAGGGGGGTATGTTGGACAAGAGCTCCAACAATACCTAAAAGATAATGAGATTTTCTCTCAGGTTACTTCATCTTATACTTTGCACAATGTGGTTCGAAGCGAAGGAATCAGACCCCGTTATATATGGTTCGTTTCATGGTTTCTAAGTTACACTTTTCCATGTTGGTGATGTGCGTTGGAAACCGCAGAACATATGTTGAATTGGATATCCATAAAATTTGTGCCTTAAATGTTATATGAGGTGTGGAATGGAAAGAAATTCCACTTCAATCATTTAAAGGTGTAGGGTTGTCATGCCTATGCTAGGAGTGTCCGTTTCAATAAACTTGAGACAAGATCTGCCTTAAGTAAATTTATAGGATATCCCACGAACTCTAGGAGCTATATTATTTACAACACCGAAAAAAAATTCCACACGTTTTTTTTAGAAAAGGAATTTCTATCAAAAAAATAAAATAACAACGAAGCTGTATACGTGGATGAGATTCGAAAAACTAACACGAAGGCTTAACTAGTGGAAGAATCAAATTTATGAGCATACGAAAACACACAGCCTAGTAAAAAGTCTAATGGCGAGTCTTGCACACCAAAGAAATACTATGGCTTTCTTGTGAGCATCGAGAAAGAGGATTATATCTTAGAAGATGACACTCCTCTCTCATTCCAATAAACATTGCATAGTGAAGACTCTAGACGTTGACTTGGGGCTATGAAATTCGAAATGGATTCCATGTATGAGAACAAAGTATGGACATTGATGACATATCCAATGGGATAAAACCAATCGGTTGCAAATGAATTTTTAAGAAAAAGATAAAAACATATGGACAAATGCATACTTATAAAGTAAGGCTTGTTAGGAAAGGATTTCGTCAAATACAAGGTGCTGATTATGACAAAATGTATTCGCCGGTAGCAGCGCTTAAGTCTATTTAGATAATGTTAGCTATTGCTGCACTGCGACTATGAAATATGGAAAATGAACGTGAAAACGAGATTTTTTTTTTAATTGTGATTTAGAAGCAATCGTTTATATGTCACAGCCCGAGGGTTTCGAGGTTAGTGAAAGTAAGAGCAAGGTTTGCAAGTTGTTAACACTACACTGGAAAAATGATTTTGTAGCATTAAGAAAATGCTACTAAAGCCTATATAGAATTTTAGTAAACATCAGTATAAGTGTGAGCAGAACTTTTGTTGCGTTTCTGTAAAACCAACATATTATTGTGCTTATAAACATAAAACTTCTTTTGAACCTCCAATAAACTCTACTAAAGACTATAGTTGCGTTTTTCAAAAGCTGTTACAGTAGGTGTACCTAAAAGACCATAATTTTCTGCTGCATTTCTATAAACGCTAGCAAAAAAGTAGCAACATTTGTTTAGTAGTATCTTTTGTTGCACTATATATGTTTTATAGCGTTTGGTTTATGCTACTATATAATTTCAGTTGCATTTACGCTACTAGAATTTGTTGATTATTTCATTGCACTTTTCACACGCTACTTTCCCTGATGCTTGCTCGTTCAATTTGTGATGTATTTTGCTCGCTGTATATATCATATGGTGGCAATTAACAGATTTTGGTATAAAACATAATATTCAAACAACCGACAAAACAGTATAATAGTTACATAAAAAACGTGATATTCGTAATCATTCTGATACAACCATCTTTAGGTAAAATAGTCAAGTTCACATAAAATCCTTGAACATAGATAGACACAAGTTTACACCACAAACAAAATGTTATAACATAAATGACTATTGAAGCCATGTGCCATTCTTTTGCTGCAGCCGGTCTTTTTTTGAAAATGTTTAATTATTTGTGGATAAGTTTAACAATCTACAATGAGAACTTGCCCAAAAACGTTAACAGCTGGACATAACCAACGATATGGAGGGCAACTTATATTGTATAAAGTAAAGAAAATGTAAACCTAAACAACTGAACAACAAGTAATAAACATCAACAAAGTATCCAATCCGTTCAAAATAGAAGAACAAGAGGTGAAGTAAGTTAGTTTAACACGTTGATTTCATTGCATATTTTGGTTTTTTATTTTACACTGCATACATGCTTTGGGTATATATGATACTGTACTTAGTTTTCTAGAATTACCTAGCAAAATAACAAAGCTATGTTGTTTATTTATAATTTTCTTATGTGATATCTCTTGAACTAGCTTTCATCATTAAAATCAATAAAATGTGTCAAAATTCGCTTTATATACATTGTAGAATTAGCGAATTATTAGACCAAAAGAAACATTAACGCCTACTAGTATAAAATGCATGTACGTGCATCTAATAGTTCAAGATATTTATTTTTATTTAATAAAAGAATTAATGGACGAACATATGCTATAAGTATAAAACCATTGGTGTCACAAAACTTTTATTTCAGTCAATTTTGTTGGTATTGATGGCAAATTGATAGCAAAATTTCATTGATGGACGGTCGAAAAAAGGATGGTAGTGGAGGTTGCAAAACGATTGTGAGATTCTTTTGATAGATGTGAGTATTTTTGAAATGTCAAAAAGACTCCATGTAAGTCTATTCATTTTCTCTTCGTTAACGATAGAGATAGAGATGTGTATTTTAATATAATTACAGACACATATTTTTTATTTTATTATGTTAATAATATATGCATTTAATGCATATCAATTACTTAAAGATAATTTATTATTGTCATATTTGTTAATTTTGCGTATTTTCATAATGAGTGATATTGTGAAAAAATAGTATAAACCATATTTTTTTTATTTATGCTTATTGTGACGCCCCACCTCTATACCCACGCTAGCCAAGAACACTACGAAGTAATGCTGTCAACTAGCACGGAGAATAAGGCTGTTGAGGAGCGACCATCCGTATAATTTCTTTGGGCGAGTACCGATATGCCAGATAAAAATATAAGGAAATCCGACATACCGACACAAACTCAAAGCTACTACACAGTGGCTATAGTAATCTTCGGAAACAAATATAGAAATAAGCATAACACAAATCATTCACAGATAATTCATATCACAAAGGCGGAAGAAGATATGAATATATAATTAACACATGAAAGTGTATATCAGAGTAGTGGTCAAAAAGATCCACAATAATACAAAAGAATAGCAACACGTGCTACACAAAAGAATACAACTATGAGACTATATCTCAAGTGTATACAACAAAATAAACTACTAATCTAAGTAGTTTGCCAAAAGTCAGAGAAATCAATCCCAAGTGAGAAGTCAAGCTGAAGCACCTGCAACATCTCGGTCTGACCCGAGTATTATTTAATAAGAAAATAATAAACGGATCAGTCTAACTATAAATATCAGGTGAAATGATATAGAATAAGAGATATGACTAAACACATAATAATCACAATGCCAAGCTGTGATATATATAAGTAATTGAAAATCAACAAGAGATTAATCAATATCACCAAATCTACACAAGAATCAAAGAAAATGTCATACTCCTAATTTCATTCACCAAGCCACAAATATTGACAACATATAAATGCCAATCATAAAATTGATGAAACACAAATTCTAGAAATCATTAATTAGAAATCCAGAAATCACAAGAAAAGGATGGCCATCCCAAACGGAACGCTATTCCATAAACCGGGCATCGACGCATCTAAATAGAGACGCCCCATGCACAGTCAAACATTGACGCACCTAGAAAGGTACGACCCATGCAAAGACAGACATCGACGTACCTAAATAGATACGCCCCATGTAATGTCTAGCATCGATGCACCTAGAAAGATACACCCCATGCATAAATAAGCATCGACGTACCTAGAAAGATACGCCCCATGCATAAATCAACATCGAAGTATCTAGAAAGATACGTCCCATGTAATGTCTAACATCGATGCACCTAGAAAGATACACCCCATGCATAAATAAGCATCGAAGTACCTAGAAAGATACGCCCCGTGCATAAATCAACATCGACGTATCTAGAAAGATACGTCTCATGTAATGTCTAACATCGATGCACCTAGAAAGATACACCCCATGCATAAATAAGCATCGACGTACCTAGAAAGATACGCCCCATGCATCAACTTATTGAGCCGATTGCTCCACGAAGTAAACAAACATTGACGCACCTAAATAGATACGACCCATGTGTAAATAAACATCGACGCACCTAAATAGGTACGACCCATGCGAGAAATGAGACGAAGCTCAATCAAATGAAGTACAGTCCTCCACATAAACAAAGAGACATCGCACATTGCTAGTCTAAATCATGAAATGATCATCATCGATCATCAAGAAGTGTCAATTATAGTAAGCTAGTAAATATATAAATTTAGCTTCATGTCCCATAACCACTAGCTTAACTTAAATATTTACGAACAAACTGTAGATCTCCACTAGAAAATTGTCACAAGAGATTCAATCGAACAAGTCCAAGAATTAACCGACGAAGTAAACGCAAGCGTTTCATACCACTCGTTTTACTAGGTCATTTAATTAGTTTCTCATACGAGTGAGGTAAAGGCTTGTATATACTAATAGATCGGAAAACGGTTTAAGAAACGAGCTTTGTAATAAAGTAGTGTTGAAACCGTTTTGATGAAAGAATTTTGATATTTACTACTAGTATTGAAACCTTTATATTTTTAAAGTGACAAATCACAAAGAAGATTGTAGGAACAATCAATCACTAAAATTCACATTCGAAGACGTGAATAAAATCCAAAGAAATCGATACCGAATCCATCAAAATGGATATTCCCAAAAATCACGAAGAAAATGTCATCAAAGTCGATAATAAGTGATAATAACAAAAGGAAATCAACACGAATCGATTAACGTTGGAAATTCAATCCAAAAGGGCAAAATGGATTCAAACAGTAGGTTCAGTCGACTGAACAGAGTTTTCAGTCGACTGACCCTGTACCTGGAAATTTTCCAGGTTCAGGAAACTTTCTGTTTCCTGGTTCAGTCGACTGAATAGAGGATTCAGTCGACTGAATCATGCCTGGAAACTTTCGGGTTTCAGGTTCAGTCGACTGAACAGACTTTTCAGTCGACTGAATCTTGCCTGGGCTGTTTTTCAGCCTATCCAAATGAAGAGCAAACTCTTCCAAAATGCAACCGGACGAACATTGGCTCTAAGGGTTTACGCCAATCGGCAACCCGGCCCTATATGCTCCTCGATGCATCACCAAAAGCATGATCAAACACCCATAAACGGATTTTCACACAAATTTGACTTAAAAACCCAAAAATTGGAATATTCACAAACCAATCCAAATCAAGAGCAAATTCACATGAAGAAGTGTTAGGAATTCAAACCTAACAACCAAAGATAATTATAGTCATAGATGTGAGATAAAAATCTCACCTTTGAACCCAAATCAATGAAGAAGAAGCTCGAAAGCAATGGCAAGAACAATCACCTTCAATCCCAACTCAAGAAGCTTGATTCTAAGCTTAAAAGAGAAATATTTCCCAAATTAGGTTTAGGAATTTTCTGAAATCAAAGAGAGAATGAGTTGAGGAAGATGAAGGAGATGCTTACCAATGGGTTCTCTTGAATTTGGAGCTAGAAGTTGGATTTGCAAAGCAAGCTAGGGCTTAGGAATTTCCATTTCCAATCTCTTCCACCATTTTTACTTTAGCTTGAAGTGTTAGGAATATGAAATGAAGTAAATGAAGAGTTGGAGTGGAGCTAGAGTCTTAAGGTGGAACATTGGGCTGAAACCCAAACTCAAACCCAAAGTGAAAAGGTAGCAAAACTTGACTAACTCCAAACATATCGAAGCTTATACTCAAAAAGGTTGCAAATGACATTTTGAACTCAATGGGAGGGGTCTCGAATCCTAATTCGACTGTTTGCAAAAAGTAGGTTTTCGGACTAAAATCCGACGAACGATGAAATATTTAAACAAAATATTTAAATATACAATCGACAAATATGCGGGTTGTTACAGACTCCCCTCCTTAAAGAAATTGCGTCCTCGCAATACTTAAGAAGAAAATAAGAAGTAACAACCATAGAAGTATATCAACACAAAAGAAATTTGAAATAGGAAGTTCACCATAAAGAGCACGAAAGAGTAAGTCCAAACGGGTTCGCTCGATGAATTCCCAAGATTCCCAAGAGCAATCCTTAGGATCTGAGAACCCTTGAACTTTCACAAAAAGAACATCTTTATTTCGAAGGCACTCAACCTCCGAAGCAATGATGCGAATAGAATGTTGCTCAAAAGTCAAAGCTGGTGAAACTTCAATTTCCTCAATATCACCGGGCTCAAGAATAAAATAGGAAACCTAAAAGCATTTCCATAGTTAAAAGACGCAGAAAACGTCAAGAATAGCAGAAAATTGAGCCAGTGCAACGACTTAGTACAGAAACGGTACGCTCGAGAAACTTGAAACTCAAATAATTTGGAACACCGACGTAGTACAAAAACGGTACGTCCAATGAATTTGATAAAAAGATAATTCCATTCAGACATTATCAAAGAATCAACCACTTGTTGCCTACGACAAAGCGCATTGGCAACACGATTTCTAGAATATCAAGATCATAAGATGCCAGGAACTCGAGTCGACATAAAGTTCCTTATGAGAAAATAAATATTCCAAAGATTTATGATCGAGATAGAGAACAAATTTCTTCCCCAAAAATGATGATGCCAAACTCTAAAAGTAAAAACAATAGCCGCGAGCACTAGATCATGATTGGCATACCTAGTCTCAATCGGCTTTTAATGATTTAGAAGCACAAGTGATAGCACGTCATCTTTTGCAAGAGAACGGCATCCAAACCAATACGATAAGCATTGGTACAAAAGATAAAGTCTTGGTTCCCTTCGGGAATCACAAGAATAAGAGTATCGAAAAGAAAGAATTTCTTTTAAATAATCTTATTTCCTGAAAAGTTAAAACTTTCAAAATTACATTTATCTTTATGTAATAATCTTTCTAGAAAAATTTACATTTTTACAAGTCAATTTATCGTGTCTGATTGTCTCATCTAAGCGTTTAGGAAATTCCTATCGATAATGTTGATCAGGCGCATCGACCAGAATTCTTAAAGCACTCAACGGGCAATACAATCACAAAATCATCTTCTATATGATAAAAATATATCTTAAAAAGTTTTAAGAATATTCTTTGCTCGTTTAAGAACAACATCCAACTATACTTATAAATAAATCTTATGAAAAAGATTTGCAAAAATTTTAAATTTCTATTTTCATCCAAAATCAACAAATACAAGAATGGTCTCATCGAAATATTCATAGAATATTCGATTTATAAAATGGATGAACTAAGCTGGACAAACTGAATGACAAAATAAGTCATTCATAAGAATCGTAACGAGTGCGGAATGCGGTAAGTGGAATGCTAACTCCCGTAACTCGTAGCCAAATGAAAATCGGTGGCAAGGCCGAACTAGAAAGACCTAATCACTACTCAAAAGATTTCTTAGGTGATAATCCTAAGACAAACTCAAAAATACCGGAAAAGTTTCACAAATTATTTAGATAAGAGAAATAACACTTTTCTCATCTTGAGGGCTTAAAGAATAAAATGATGCCTTCAAAAAAAATAGAAATCTTCTTAACAGATATAAAATGTCGAAGATGAATAGTCCACACGGAAAATAGGATATGGGCTTCACAACGTTAAGCCAATCCTTACAAAATCAATTCCGAAGCCTAAGTAAAAAATCGGCTCGGAAAGAAAAATCACATAAAATAATTTCGACCTCAATAAAAAGCAAATTGAGTGTTGCGGATCCACCAACCGGATTCGCAATTCTCAAAGAAGTCATCAAGCCCAAAATGTTTAAAGAAAAAGAATCACAAGTTCTTTTTGTTATAAAACTAATGAGATGAAACCCATATCAACAAGAACTCGAAAGGACGATCACAAAACAAATGTAATCAAGGATTAAATGAGAAATACCTTGACCACGAGAAGTGTTACCAGGAGCCTGCACTACATTGAGCTTTCCCTCCTTCCTACTTTGAAGTATGGGACATGCAGTTATATGGTGACCCGAATTTTTGCAATAGCGACAATAAAGAGGTTTCGGACACTCCCTTGCATAGTGGTCCATGGAACCACAATTGTAGCATTGCCCACGACTAGAGGTAAGAACATTTGCTACCGGGGTTTCTTGCCTCCCTTTCTTGTTGGGAATGGGGCCTTTGAATTTAATAGGCCTCTTCATGTTGTTGTTGAAGTTTTGTTTGGCACCCACAACTTCAACATCACACTCTTTATCGGCCTCTTCAAGACGAAGAGCGATATCAATAAGCTGATCAAAAGAAACTTTTAGTTTCAAAAGTAATGGCTTCTTAAGATTCTTATTCAAGCCATAGACAAATCTCTGATTTTTTAATGGGGTATTAATATACTCAACCCCATACTTAGAGAGAGATTCGAAAGATGCGACGTAGTCCATCACAGAAGATTCACCTGGAAAAAGGTCAATAAAACGCCGGGCCAAAGTTACTTTTTCAGCCTCCGGCACAAATTTTAGTTCGAATCGTTCCCGGAATTGTTCCCAAGTAAGATCCGCTTCGATAATCTCCGAAGTTAAGAGCTCATACCAATCTAATGCTCTTTCTTGGAGCATGTTAGAGGCCACTTGGACTCGATGTAGATCAATAAGGTTCATGCGAGAAAAGATGCGATCGCATGATTTGACTCAAGCCAGAATTTCTATAACACTCTCGGATCCTTTGAATGGCCTTCCACCCAAATCGGTATAGTCTCTGCACAAGCGTGCAAAATCGGATTTAGGATGAGTAGGCTCTGGAATGGGTCCGGCAGCTTGAGCGTTCTTTACTAGATCAAGAAGCTTCTGGGCAGACATAAATACTCCATCCTGGGGAGTAGCACTAGGTTGACCGGCGCTGGGACGGCCAGGTCTAACCATTTCTCTTCTTTAAGAAAGAAAGAAGGAGAAAAGTTATTCTCAAAACAAATATCAAGCAATCTTGATAGATAAAATAAGGAATCATAAAAGAAAATAGGATAGGACAGTACGAAGACCCGAATAAAATCCTAAAGCACGACTCCTAAGATTGACTTAGGACGATGATCCTTGTTAAATTATTCTACATTGTTCCGAAGTTTGGCTCTGATACCAAGCTGTGACGCCCCACCTCTATACCCACGCTAGCCAAAAACACTACGGAGTAATGCTGTCAACTAGCACGGAGAATAAGACTGTTGAGGAGCGACCATCCGTATAATTTCTTTGGGCGAGTACCGATATGCCAGATAAAAATATAAGGAAATCCGACATACCGACACAAACTCAAAGCTACTACACAGTGGCTATAGTAATCTTCGGAAACAAATATAGAAATAAGCATAACACAAATCATTCACAGATAATTCATATCATAAAGGCGGAAGAAGATATGAATATATAATTAACACATGAAAGTGTATATCAGAGTAGTGGTCAAAAAGATCCACAGTAATACAAAAGAATAGCAACACGTGCTATACAAAAGAATACAACTATGAGACTATATCTCAAGTGTATACAACAAAATAAACTACTAATCTAAGTAGTTTGCCAAAAGTCAGAGAAATCAATCCCAAGTGGGAAGTCAAGCTGAAGCACCTGCAACATCTCGGTTTGACCCGAGTATTATTTAATAAGAAAATAATAAACGGATCAGTCTAACTATAAATATCAGGTGAAATGATATAGAATAAGAGATATGACTAAACACATAATAATCACAATGCCAAGCTGTGATATATATAAGTAATTGAAAATCAACAAGAGATTAATCAATATTACCAAATCTACACAAGAATCAAAGAAAATATCATACTCCTAATTTCATTCACCAAGCCACAAATATTGACAACATATAAATGCAATCATAAAATTGGTGAAACACAAATTCAAGAAATCATTAATTAGAAATCCAGAAATCACAAGAAAAAGATGGCCATCCCAAACGGAACGCTATTCCATAAACCGGGCATCGACGCATCTAAATAGAGACGCCCCATGCACAGTCAAACATTGACGCACCTAGAAAGGTACGACCCATGCAAAGACAAACATCGACGCACCTAAATAGATACGCCCCATGCAATGTCTAGCATTGATGCACCTAGAAAGATACACCCCATGCATAAATAAGCGTCGACGTACTTAGAAAGATACGCCCCGTGCATAAATGAACATCAACGTATCTAGAAAGATACGTCCCATGTAATGTCTAACATCGATGCACCTAGAAAGATACACCCCATGCATAAATAAGCATCGACGTACCTAGAAAGATACGCCCCGTGCATAAATCAACATCGACGTATCTAGAAAGATACGTCCCATGTAATGTCTAACATCGATGCACCTAGAAAGATACACCCCATGCATAAATAAGCATCGACGTACCTAGAAAGATATGCCCCATGCATCAACTTATTGAGCCGATTGCTCCACGAAGTAAAAAAACATTGACGCACCTAAATAGATACGACCCATTTGTAAATAAACATCGACGCACCTAAATAGGTACGACCCATGCGAGAAATGAGACGAAGCTCAACCAAATGAAGAACAGTCCTCCACATAAACAAAGAGACATCGCACATTGCTAGTCTAAATCATGAAATGATCATCATCGATCATCAAGAAGTGTCAATTACAGTAAGCTAGTAAATATATAAATTTAGCTTCATGTCCCATAACCACTAGCTTAACTTAAATATTTACGAACAAACTGTAGATCTCCACTAGAAAATTGTCACAAGAGATTCAATCGAACAAGTCCAAGAATTAACCGACGAAGTAAACGCAAGCGTTTCATACCACTCGTTTTACTAGGTCATTTAATTAGATTTCTCATACGAGTGAGGTAAAGGCTTGTATATACTAATAGATTGGAAAACGGTTTAAGAAACGAGCTTTGTAATAAAGTAGTGTTGAAATCGTTTTGATGAAATAATTTTGATATTTACTACTAGTATTGAAACCTTTATATTTTTAAAGTGACAAATCACAAAGAAGATTGTAGGAACAATCAATCACTAAAATTCACATTCGAAGACGTGAATAAAATCCAAAGAAATCGATACCGAATCCATCAAAATGGATATTCCCAAAAATCACGAAGAAAATGTCATCAAAGTCGATAATAAGTGATAATAACAAAAGGAAATCAACACGAATCGATTAACGTTGGAAATTCAATCCAAAAAGGCAAAATGGATTCAAACAGCAGGTTCAGTCGACTGAACAGAGTTTTCAGTCGACTGACCCTGTACCTGGAAATTATCCAGGTTCAGGAAACTTTCTGTTTCCAGGTTCTTCAGTCGACTGAACAGAGGATTCAATCGACTGAATCATGCCTGGAAACTTTCGGGTTCCAGGTTCAGTCGACTGAACAGACTTTTCAGTCGACTGAATCTTGCCTGGGCTGTTTTTCAGCCTATCCAAATAAAGAGCAAACTCTTCCAAAATGCAACCGGACGAACATTGGCTCTAAGGGTTTATGCCAATCGGCAACCCGGCCCTATATGCTCCTCGATGCATCACCAAAAGCATGATCAAACACCCATAAACGGATTTTCACACAAATTTACTTAAAAACCCAAAAATTGGAATATTCACAAAACCAATCCAAATCAAGAGCAAATTCACATGAAGAAGTGTTAGGAATTCAAACCTAACAACCAAAGATAATTATAGTCATAGATGTGAGATAAAAATCTCACCTTTGAACCCAAATCAATGATGAAGAAGCTCGAAAGCAATGGCAAGAACAATCACCTTCAATCCCAACTCAAGAAGCTTGATTCTAAGCTTAAAAGAGAAATATTTCCCAAATTAGGTTTAGGAATTTTCTGAAATCAAAGAGAGAATGAGTTGAGGAAGATGAAGGAGATGCTTACCAATGGGTTCTCTTGAATTTGGAGCTAGAAGTTGGATTTGCAAAGCAAGATAGGGCTTAGGAATTTCCATTTCCAATCTCTTCCACCATTTTTACTTTAGCTTGAAGTGTTAGGAATATGAAATGAAGTAAATGAAGAGTTGGAGTGGAGCTAGAGTCTTAAGGTGGAACATTGGGCTGAAACCCAAACTCAAAACCCAAAGTGAAAAGGTAGCAAAACTTGACTAACTCCAAACATATCGAAGCTTATACTCAAAAAGGTTGTAAACGACATTTTGAACTCAATGGGAGGGGTCTCGAGTCCTAATTCGACTGTTTGCAAAAAGTAGGTTTTCAGACTAAAATCCGACGAACGATGAAATATTTAAACAAAATATTTAAATATACAATCGACAAATATGCGGGTTGTTACACTTATCGAATTATCAATCGGTAACGGATAAGATGATTATAAGATATCCACGAATACAGATATCTTTTATCTAAGCATGATTTTGGATACGAATGCGAGAGGACGTGCGATATTAAAACAAACCTAGAACATACAACATTTTCTTGTCCCCGTGAGCCGTTTTCAGGAAAATTAGGCCTTTGGCTTGTGATTTTTAGTTTTGTATTTTCGTCTATACAAAAGTGCGCTCGTCGTATGTATTGTTGAAAAACAAATAATTTTGAAAAATGAAATTCACATGTAAAATAGAAAACAAGTTTATTTTGTTTTCGTGTTCCGGTAGATGACAAAAGCACAGAGAACAATCCAACTCGTTCGTCGTCCATTGATCATTACAATGACTAAGAATTGTAAATCTTCTTATTTTATTTCTTAGTATTTTTTAGTACAAGTTGAATCACAAAACTCAAAATATGAAATAAAGCCAAACGGATCCTTATTTTTGCCATTTTGCATCTAATTTCCAATAAAAGTACAATATGTTAAAGGCCCAAGTCACAGCTTCATACGATTCCTTTGAGTATTTATTTTCAAAGTCCATAGGCTGATAGACAACTAAGGCCACTAGTAATATTCAATTTGCTGGAAATTTGTTCATTCATCTTGCAGCACTTGGGACATTCCGTGTTTTGCTCGTGTTAAAACGGATCCGGTCCTTTTTTAAGCATCCATATTTACTGGTTTAAACTAATATTTGACGCTCATTTGTCATACTATGTTTTTTCTATACAACACAAAAGGCTCGCATGCGTAATGTGAATTACGAAGGGTGGATTGAGAATTTCAAAGAACATGGTTGAACCCAATGGAATGAATTTACATTATTAGCAGTGGAGATGTATTTTTTGCAACGCAAACGCAATGCTTTAGTTAATCCCAAATAGCATTCAACCAAACTACTTACCTCCCTCGTTCAGCTTCGTTGATCTTTTTTAGTCCACGGCTTTTGGTAGTAAATATCTTATTTATGTTGTCTATCAACAAGGTGGCTATTATCATAATGGTTTAACAATTAAAATATACACCCCATGTTTCAGAAAAGTAAAGTGCCTTTATAAAAGAGGAGGTGAAGTGGATTTGTAAATTTGGATTTCCCCGATTAACGATTGAGAGAAACATAGAGGTAAATACTGAAGATTTCATCCCTAGATAGAGCGTTGGATAAAAAAACCTAGTTTTTTGGTCCCGAATATTCCATATACATGTGTTCAACACACATAAGTATCTCAATTTATAAATTTTATTGATAAGCATATTCAAAGCTGCT
Source organism: Allium cepa (assembly GCA_030765085.1). Lineage (NCBI taxonomy): Eukaryota > Viridiplantae > Streptophyta > Magnoliopsida > Asparagales > Amaryllidaceae > Allium > Allium cepa. The sequence goes on from CM060929.1 coordinate 257,982,840, forward strand.
AAACTGATTTTTACCTCAGTGAATAGGTAAAGCATACCTATGTGCAATCTTATGTTTATATGTGAACTTAAATTAGTGTGTGGTATAGCTATTAACAATTTATTATTAAGAAAACATATAGTACGTAGTTACAAGTATAATCACCTGACATGCAACGTCATTGGTTTCTACAAGTTCGACGTTGATAAATTTACAACTCGACAGTCACATAACTTAGGAACTAAATAACAGTTTCCCTCATTGCAACATGATATGTTTTCTAGATTAAAATTTTGGCATTTCACAACATGGCATATTTTTTAAACAACTTGATACTTTACAACATGATAGGTTTCTACAAGTCTGGCATTGATAAGTACATTTTTAGAAAAGAGGAAATCATTTTCAGTGAAGTGGAAATCAATGTCTTTACGCATTGGCCTTATTGCAATGTTACACGAAATTATTAAACTCATTATGATCGATTGAGAACCAAAACTAACTTTTCTATTATTATGTATACCTTGTTCTAGTGATCAAAACCACATAAAAATGGTTATGGGATAAGGTTATAGAAACTGACATTGAAACCACAAAGAAAACTGACATTGAAACAACATAGAAAATCAACATTTGTGACAGAAATAAATTTTATAAACAAAATTAATACTTGCTGGAATTTGATTCTCTAATGACATATGTGATTGGCCAAGCTATGACAGTACCAAATGCAAATTTCATGCATGCCAGCTCCGATATAGGTCTCCGTAGTGATGCGTGTGGAACTATCACAGAGTCTGCTTAAATCTTTACTGCACCATTTCTCAATGGACGACAATGGACCATTTTAGGAGACGGTTCCTTCAGCCATTACTTGTCTCATTTCACCAACATCAATCAACTTGCATTAATTCTTTGATACCAAATTTGCACTCTGCTAGTGTACAAAAGAGATATTATCATGCAAGATCATACTAATAGAAATTTTTTTTTACATTCTATAAATTTGGCTCTATTGGAACTGGAAAAAAGAGGAGAGAAATCATTGTAGAAAATAATGAATATGGATCTTGGTTACTAATAGATTTCACATCTTGCAAATTTATGATGTGTAGCTTGCATGGTAACCAAGTTCAAATATATCGAAAATGTATGTGTACAAGTGACAAAGTCTGTGTGGATATCATAGAAGTAAATGTTCATCATTGATCTGGTGACATAAACAATTACGCTAAACAATATGCTTTGAAAGTTACCCAAGGAGTTGATCCTGCCTTGCAAGGAGAGGTTGAAATGCTTGCTTTCTCAACTTCAACTTTTGATTTTCGCCAGCCATTTTCCTACCAACAGCCTCTCTAACGCACGACATATTAGTCGTGGATCGCCATAAGTAATCATAACCTTTTTTTCATTGTCTACCAAAACCACAACAATAGACGGACGAAATGGAATATCATTCACAATATGTTTTGGATCACTGGAGTAGAGTCTTCCATCGACAACTAACTCTTTACTCTCAATCCAATCATAAATCTTGTATTTGTTGCTTGTGCTGCTAGAATTACTCTAACAAAGGAAAAATATATTTACTTTGGAAAAGTATATATGCAATAGAAAAAAGTTAAATATGCATGTTTCAATTTTTTCCTAAGAGTAACAATAATGCTTTACACACCATGTTTATTTTTATGATTATTATTACTTCAAATCAAGATGATGGTTACAAAACTAAAGATTTTTCTACATTTATTGCTGCAATAATTCACTTTTTTCTGAAATATTCATAGAAAAAAAAATAGAGCATGAAAGTTCGTTTAGAAGGGAATTTGTTTAGATAAATATCCAATATTTTATCTTTTCTATATTACTAGCATTGCACTGTAATTTAATCACTCGCATTACATTGTAATTACTAGAATTATAAAACTTACCTAATTGCATTTCCTCCAATGTTCCTCGCAGTGCAAGGGCAATATGACTAGTGACCATGCTACTAACTTATCCTTGGCTTTTCTTAATGGTGACAAATTAGGTGTCGGCCTTCATAAATATGCATACATTTTCTCCATGTGTTCTATAACAACTTTCACAACAATTGATCCAATACAAATATCACTGGAAATCTCATTTGGATCGGTGGACATCACTTCTTTTAGCAACAACTTTGTCATCCATCCCGATTTAATAATGACATATGTTATCATTGCTCTACAATTATTTAACCAAAAATAATGTTAATTACTAGATTAAAACCTAGAGTACATATGATGTTGCATCAAAATTTTATCGTTAAGCGTTGTGAAGTGGAAGTAAAAGATATGAAAAATGACTAGTACCTAGGAAAATTTTCATGAAAATTTTAGGTAAGGTAAGGAAAAATTAACCCGAGCATTTCCCCTAGCCGTATCTTAGCACTTAGGTTACAAAAGCTGTCAATATTTACAACTAAAAGTAGGTTTACTTGTTGTGTAAGATCTACTTCTGGACTGGAACAAGTTTCAAGAAGTTGGAATAAGTGTTTTGAAAGGTAATCAAACAATTTGGTTTTATCATAACACGGAGGATGCATGCGTATATCGGAAAGAACAATAAAGTGCTATAGTGTACTTGTATTATATATTGATGATTTGTTATCGATTGGCAATGAAATTGCATTGTTGCAATCAGTGAACCTTTACCTTCCAAGAACATCTCCATGAAGGATTTGAGAGAAACAGCATATAACTGGGTATAATGATATATGGAGATAGATCTAAGAGCCTCGTTGTCCCAATAACTATACATAAATACCATACTGAAAAAGTTCAGTATCGAGAATTCTACGTGTATAAATATTCCAACAATATCTGGAATCTTCCTTTCTAAAAAGGACTCTCCTCCAAATTGATAAGGAGGAAGAGCGTAGGAAGAAGATAACATATGCGTCGACGATTAGTTCCATAATGTACACTATGTTACGTACTAGGATAAATGTGTCCTATGCATTATGAAGCGTAAGTCGATATTGGTATAATCTTGGAGAAAACATTGGCTAAATGAGACCTCCTTATGAAGGGATATACGGACTTTAACTTTCAAAGTGATATCGACTATAGTAAGTCAGTGTTAGGTTAAGTCTTTATTTTAAATGCTAGGGCCATTAGTTGGAAATTCAAAACAAGAAATGGTGGTTGATTCCACGATAGAGGTCAAGTACATCATCTTCAACGAAGCAGCCGAGGAAGCGGTCTGGATGTACAAATTTATGAGTAAGATAGGGATAATTTCAGATGGAGAAGCCAATGACAATGTTTTGCAACAACAATGTGACTATGCAGATCACAAAGGATCCTATAGCACACAAGAAATTGAGACATATTCTTTGAATATTCCATCAAGAAAGTATTCATGATTGAAAGAGTAGATATAAAGGAAAACGTAGCAGATCCATTCATGAAAAGACTAGCTCGGTCACTTCTTAGCCAACCGATCAAAAGGATGTGATTGATATTCCATGGTTGGCCCCAAGTGAAAGTGGGAGATCGATAGAGTAAAGAGTATGCCCTAGGCGCAGTTCTATAATTTAGTATAAATCATTAACTCTGTAATAAGGTATGAGCAATCTCTTCCTTAAGATGATCATTCCTTACTCAAAAATTAACTCTATAATAAAATCTCTTTCTAAATAAAAGGTGGTTTACTTTCTATTATGTACCCGTTATATTAATTATTTATTTAATTTAAGTACATTTAAATGAAAATCCATAAATGATATGTTTTGTGATAACATTTATAATGTGTTATAATCAAAGATATTTATCATTATGAAAATAAAATTATCGTTTTAAATATTCCTAGTCAAGATTTATCAAAATTGGATATTGATATATCCATTGAGACTAGTGTATGTAATGCTCTTCAAATATCAGACAGTGTATTACTCATGACTATTGAGCGCACCAAGAGGTTACACACTGATAATTATTAAATAACTATGGAATGACTCAATCTATAGTTTTCTGTTGGTTAATATAACTAAGGTCAAATAGAGAATATCGAACTGACAATATTACATAGTTCTCTTGACTTAAGAATACTATCAACTTTAATATGAACAATACACTTTGATTATAGTTTAAATCATGGCACGATATTCATGGTCTAAGTTGAAGCAATGAAATTGAAACGCTATTAAGAGAGAATTAGTCTCCTTAGTTATACAGGTTAGTTTAACGGTTATTGTAGTTAACTCAAAGTTAAAGTCTCTAGTTGGAGCAGTTCGGTTAATAATAATTGTTAATATTAACCCAAGGACTTTGTGTTTGGATTATACTAGTTGACCGTAGATGATACTAGAATTTTAACCAAGACCAAATTCCATAAGTCCTAATGTGATATAGTTTTAATGAAGAGAATTAGTGTAAATAATCATCGCCCCTGGGGACGTGATAAATTCAGCCAAATTGTCATACCACTAGCTAAGGTGGTATATGAACGTTAATATTTGAAGTTCGATAATAATCGCTGATTGAATTTACACCCATGAGCCGCATAACCACAATTTTGAATACTCCAAAATTCCGCACGGTTTAAATAAACTATAATGTTATAAATTAATTAACATTTATGAAGTATTAATTATATTTTTTTGATTTATTTGAATCGGTATTTAATAATGTGCATATATAATAGTTATATATGTACGTATCGATATACGATATCGACAAACATTTAAATTGGATTTAAAATGTATTAGTATTGACTAAATTTAGAAATTTACTTCGGCCCATAATTCGATAGGTATGGTTGGATATGATAAGTAGAGGAGAGGTGTAATATTTTTTTGAATTTGGAAACTCACGATCCCCGCATTTGCTTTTTTTTAATACTTTTTGCTTCCCTTCCTCCATTGTTTAGCCACAAGGACTAGACCTTCCCCATCTCCAATGTTTGGCCATAAGGACTTGACCTCCCCCCTCTCTATTTCCAAAATAAAAACAAATCAAATCAAATATAATACAAAGGTGTGGTGATCTCTTCAGTCAGTTGCATTTTTGGAAGATAACGAATTTGATTCGAGAAGTTTTCCGATTCAACATTCAAGGTGATACATCATGGTTACAATATAAGTAATATCTGATTAATACTCTCATGTATACTTGTTCATTTGTGTCATTAAATATGCATAGATTAAAAAATACGCTTTATCATGAATTTATATATTTATTTATTGTCATATTTGTTTATGTATGTGTATCTGTATATATATATATTCATATGTAAAAAAATTAAAATATATACATATTTTATTTTCAAGACAATTTTTAAATTAAAATTGTATTTTATAATTTGTACAGGTATATATATATGAGTTAATTTAAAATCTTTATATACATATTAACGTATATATGTTTACAAATACACACACACACATATATATATTAAAACCCAAAGTTAAAATATTAATTATATATATATATATATATTTAAAACCTTTTCAAACTATTATGCATTAATAGATATTTACGTACATATATACATATTGTTTGAACCAAAAATGGCACAACCGCCCAAAAGAGTTAGAGAGTAGAGATTCAATGAAGAAAGTAAATGAAAACAGAAGAAATCCAACAGAAAACAAGCACACACAAATTTATACTGGTTTGACAATCTTGGCCTATGTCCACTAGAATGATTTTATTACCTTTGCACTAGAATTTATGACTACAAGTAGGAGGGATCGGTAGGGATCCTAAAGTACAATGGATTTATGTGTAGTAGCTGTGTAAAGATCCTTGGAATGAAGCATTGTCCGTGTATTTATAGGGGTAAACGACCAAATATCTCACTGATATTTTGCCTATAGATCCTCACGATAAAGACAAAGTCCTCGGTTCTGGATCCCCTATGGTGGGATCAGTACCGATCCCTCTAGGGGAGATTGAACCGATCCCTATGTATCCATCACAGGGTCTTGTGACTGCTTATGTTGGCTCGTCTAGATGTTGGTTTCATGTTTCCGAGGTTGTTTTGTATAGTCGCCTAGTTTTTTTTGATCCAAGAGATGGATCTACAGAAGGTTGAATTGCTACTTTAGGTCGTGTATGAAGATTGTCAATATAACGCATATGAACTCAAGATCAACATTTGAATCGGGCTCTATGTAAATAGAGAAGAGTGCTAAAGGAGTGGGGGCTACCTTGGGTGTACCCTTAGGGATCGATATTGATTCCCTATGTAGGGTGAAGTATCAATCTATACTCGATGAATTAAAGGGTGCTCGCGAGTCTAGTGCTCTGGAGATCGTCAAAGAATTGCATTGATTCAACAAAATGATTTTGGAAATATACGCTTAGCTTCGAGTTAGGAATGTATGAAGAAGATTAGGTCCATCCAAGAAGGAATTAGGAGTCGGTATCAATCCCTAGAGTAGGGTCGGTACCGATCCCCAACTTAGGTGATCCCCTTGTTGTTTCGGTTTGGGTTGAATTTGCTTGGAGTCTGACCTGAGGATTTTGTGGGTTTTATTTGAGTCGGTTCTTTCATTAACTTGAACTTCCAAATTTTCAAAATTTTCCATTATTTTTTTGATATTTTTTTTCTTGCCTTTTTATGATATTCCCAATGTCCTTCGGTCATTTCTTCATCATTCGCTCGTCCGATTCGATCGTTTAAATCTGTTCGAATACTACATGGTCAAAAGGTCGGACAACACTTGCACCCCAAAGTACATCTTGTTGAAAACATGATGTTCTTTGAATCGTGACAAGTTTAGATTGATGGAATGGATTTTACTCAGTATATCGAATTGTCGTTATCCTTTCGTCAAATTGCTTTCACGAAGAGCCGTATATCTAACTATCCGTTGTAACTCTTGGTCGATATCTAACATTGTAAAATTGGAATGTATTTTCTCAAAAAAAATTCTGTGCTCAGTTCCATTGAGTTAGTTGATTGAGTTAGTTTTCCTTGATTATCTGAATTGATCTTTTTCGAAAGTTTCAAGTAAGAATTCAATTCTCATCGATTCAGAAAATTGCATGTCGGGTATGCATACGCCCTTGTATATCCATGCACATACTTTTGCTATTGGTTCCCAAGCATGTTCATATGCCTATAGGCCATTGTCAAGTTCCATGGAATTGTAATGACAAGTTATTTCGCTTATTTTTTCCTAAGGCATCCTTTCGGTCGTAGCCTTAAGTCATATTGAACGCTAGGCTTGGGCCACAGTGTTAAGTTGTCATATCCAGCTTTCAGGTGATTATACTCCTCCCTCGGTCTTAATGTAACGAGGTTAGCGCACACACGGTCGAGTCCATATGTCGCTCGTATTTCAAGAGATGTTATCTAGGATCAGTTTTTCCTAGTTATGGGGGCATGGTCGGCATGTTGATTCTCCATGGGTGCTCTTTGCTTCCCTAACGCTCCAAAAATCAATCGTCTATTTTTTCGGAATGCTAAATACCGGTTCTTTAGGAAATAATCTAACAATACACAAGAGCGGGGATCACCCCTTAATCGTTTAAGTGGATAGATCTCCTAATCATTTGTCCTAAAAGAACCAAATGAGTTTATACGTATAGTATAACACCCCCGATGGTAACTGTACCATATAATTCCCGCGTTTCTTCTACATATTTCCCAAGTTAAAATTCTACGGTGTTAAGTGGGGAAAATTTCCATACCATAAAAATTAAGAAGGGTTACATATTTAAGCCAAGATTTGATAGTCGGTTATTTAACTATCAAATAAACAAGCATTCAAACAAAGATTTATTCCGTGGGGAAAACCCAACCTTGGTTAAGCACATAAGCAACCACTAGTTTCTTTTAATAAATCTTTCATTCATTATAATCACTTTGTAAATTACTTGTATAAAGTTACTTTTACAAAGGTATATGCACAAATTTCTATATTTCAATAATTAGGAAATATTCATATACTTATCTCAACGGTATAAACATATTCACATACATTACACTTTGCATCTTAGAAAATGCACTCATATGCTTATCTCTGTGGTATAAGTACATTTAAAGAATAGAGAAAGATTTTCTTTTTACTAGATTCCCAAATCATTCAAAAATTCCTTACAATTCTCCAAAAACATTTATAAAACATTTTATATATCTCCAAAAACTATTTATAATTCCTTTATAAAATTCAATCACTTATATACTCTTTTTGTACATTTTATAAAATCATTCATAAATCCTTTATAAATCTGTAAATCCTTTATAAACTCCTTTTATAAGTCTATAAATCCATTTCTTAAACTCGTTTTAAATAATCCAATCATTTTCAAAACTCTCATAATACATCGTAAACAATTTCCCTTTTAGTCTCCGAACCTTTTTAAATATTCTTCTTATAAACCCAAATCGGTCAATACAATTCTATTTATAAATCTAGAAACATTTACAAATAGATAATGGTCATTTACTTCAAAACACTATTATGATAATAATAATTATTTAAATTAAACATTATGAATAAATAAACAATAATAATTAATCTTTACTCTTATTATAAATACTAATAATAATTTATTTTCAAACCTTATTAATAAATCCTACTTATTAATTTCAAACCATAATTATTCTTAAAATAATTAACATTTCAAAATATTAACATTTTGACAAACACTTTTAAAACAATATTAACTATAAGCAAATAAATTTAAAATATTACTAAATATAAACAAATAAATTTAAAGCAATATTAAATAAAATTAAATGACTTGAAATAAAAATAAATATAATTAAATGACATCATTTCCTGTCTCGAAAGTCCAATTCCAACTTAATTGGAAATTTATAGTATTTTTAAAATACTAATTTGAGGCCAATAGCCACCCAACGCTTAACCAATATCGATGTTGAGTTTCTATAACTGTTTGGTTTCGATTTTTAACATATTGCGATGTCGTAACCAATATTCCAAAAAAATGGGGTTTTTATCCAATAATTCATAAAAATAGAGTATTATTGAATCTAATTCAATAATAATGAGGAATCCCGTTGGATCCCTCCAACATGTTTCTCCCTACATTACAACTCATATATATTAGCGCGCGCACACACACACATATAAAATCAATAGTGGTAAGGAATCTTATTGGATCCCTCCAACTTGTTCCACTGCATCACATATAGTATATAATCAAATAATATAAATCAACCACTTCGAAGCGGGATTTGTATACAAAGGGTCATCCACTCTTACATGAGAACGTAATAGGGTCTCATCCGCTCCAAGTATGGGAACATATCCGAACCAACTAATAAATATAGTTACTCATCCAAACAATCATTCAAATATTTTTATTAACTATATACCATACGAGTTAATAAAAAAGACGAGTTTAACTCACAATTGTTCCAGTCGCCCTTTCATGTTCTTGTTCCGTCTGAATTAGAACAACGTTTGAAGTCAACGAGCTCCATTCGTCGCTAAACTAACTCCTTTATGTAGTATTAGTTGATACGATCCTAATGCAATTGGTTGCGTTTGATTTGAAACTAAAACAAACAAAATATTCAATTTATAAAGTCACGAACTAAACAATATAAGTTTATTCCTTAATTAAAGTCGTTGGCATAAAAAATAGCTTTATTTAAATATATAAAACACGCCCCCATTCCTCCTCGTCCAGGCGTGTAAAAACCCAAACCATCCCCTAGTTCAAACCCATGTCGTGCCACCTACCCCCGATGAGACGCCACAAGACCATTGCCAAGTCAAAGTCCCATCAACCACGAGTACATGGCCTCCTTCGCCACCTCCTTCGATCACCGTAGCGCTGCCACGACGCAAAAAACATGGAGGCCTTATTACAGTTCAACTCACGATTGCCGCCGCTACTGGCGATTTCGTGCCACCAAATTTTGGCCGAAGATATCCCTCATCCTACTCTACATTTCCTCTTCAAGGACCATTGGCTAATAGCCATCCACGACGCTGGAAAAACCCTAAACCCATCACGTCGTTCATCTCCAAACCGCGGCCACCTTACCACAAGCCAAGCCAATCCAACCATTGATTTGCTTCGTTTGATGTTGTGCACATTTCTTTCATTATGACCTTGGCCTAGATCATCCTAGATGGGTTCCGATCATCCATAGCCGTAGAATGGAGCAAAATTTTGATTTCAAAATAATAAGCCAACCCTTCTTTAGTTTGAACTTTATATAAATAAGGGAAGGACGGTATGGTTAAGTCAAAGGGGTAATGGTCTAATAGTGCAAGTATGGCTGATGGTATGGCAAGATTATGGGTAAAAAAATTTATATATATATATATATATATATATATATGTCAATTTAAAATATTAATGTACATAATGTCCGAAAATTTCAAACTCCTATCGAGATGTGCCGCCTAGCGTTCTATATGTAATACCCCTATTTTGAACACAATGGAACTTGTTTCGAGACCTAATTTGATCACATGCAAAACACAGCTTTTCAAACCCAAGTATATTATGTTAAGAAATCAATTCTATGGTTTCGATGATAACAACTATACAATGGAAATCGGATGTACATATATATCTATATTTACAGGTAGTTGATAAAGTAACATCACCAAAGAGACAAAACCAAGACTCAAAAGAAGTATCAAAAGACTTCAAGTCGATAGAAGTGAAAGAGGGATGACACAGGCAAAGGTAAAGCAACATGCACACATTCAGAGGTCTGGGTATACTAACCAGACGTCTGATAGATTCCTCTGGTTCATAACTCAGAAAGAATCAGACGTTTGGTTACTAAACTCAGACGTCTGAAAAGCATCCGGATATAAAAAATATATAAAGACCAGACGTCTGCTTAATAAACTCAGACGTCTGAAATTCAACCAGATGCCAAAAAAAATATGAAGACCAGACGTCTGAAATATTTTCCAGATGTCTGATTTTGGACTCGGCTGTATAAAGTCAAAGCAAAACTGTCACATCCGAAAGGACACGTTCGCTTCTCTTCACTGCAACTCTTCATCACCATGAGAAGCAACCTTAGAGCACTTACTAACAGTTGCAACTACACAAAGGATCTCTCCACCACTATAAATAGAATCAGGAATTCAAGAGAAGGACTCACCTTGCTTACTTACGCTCTTAACTCTTATACTCTGATCTATACCTGATCTTTAGCAATCAAATACCTATACTTAACTCTTCCATATATTCAGAACTCCTCATTCAATATTCTCTAGATATATATATATATATATATATATATATATATATTGGAAGCATTTGTACTCAATAGTCAACATCCGTGTTATAGAACACATTCTTGACAAAGAAACTCTGCTATTGTAAACCTGTTCCTCCGGGTCGGTTGAGGATTAGTTAAAAGGAAATTCCGAAGAGGAGCTACGGGACTGGACGTAGGACAGGAGGTCCGAACCAGTATAAAATCCTGGTGTGATTATTTTAATTTACTTTGCTACTATCATCTATCAAGTTATATTATATAGTTAGTTGCATATACTTGCATATATATCCTATACGATCCACTTATATAGACTTTCAATTGGTATCAGAGCTTGGTTTTGATCAAATAACAGTAACACATTTTTGAATCACTTTAATATGGCAAGTATTTTTCAAGAAGGACAATCCACTGCACGACCCCCACTCTTTAATGGATCTAACTATGCATATTGGTCAACATGTATGAGAATTTTTATGGAAGCTAACGGTCTTGAAATTTGGTCAGCCACACAAGATAAATATGAAGCACCTACTACTGCTATAAACACTTGGACCAATGCACAAAAAACCTTGGCATCAAACAATGCTAAAGCTGTGAATGTTTTATTTTGCTCTTTAGACAAAAATGAATTTTCACGTGTCATGTTATGCACCACTACATTTGATATTTGGCGTACCTTACAAATTACACACGAAGGTACAACAAAGGTCAAGAAAACTAAGATTTCAATTTTGCAAAATCAATTTTCTTCATTCAAAATGAAACAAAATGAAACTATTGTTGAAATGTATTCTAGATTCCAAACTATCCAACATGATCTTATGGCATTAGGAGTTAAATTTACTGATTTTGATTTAGTTTCTCGAATACTCAACGCTTTAACATCAGATTGGGAAAGGAAGGTTTTAGCTATTGAAGAAGCTAACGATCTTTCTACTCTCAAAGTTGAAGAGTTGATAGGAAATTTAATGTCCTATGAAGCTAATTTGCAGGCACAAAAAGAACTAAATTCGGAGAAAAAGAATATAGCATTTCCAGCAACAAAAAATGATGACTCTGATTTAGATGAAGAAGAAATAGTCTTCATTGTCAAGAATTATAATAGATTCACGAAATTTAGAAAGATGACCAAATTACAAAAAGAAGGGAAGTCCAACACAACAAACCTATCTCAAATCAAGTGCTATGAATGTGATCAATACGGTCATTTGAAGAAGGATTGCCCTAAACTTAATCATGACAAAGAGAATAACAAAATTCAAAAATTCAAGAAGAAGAAGCACTACTACAAAACAGGCCATTTGCATCGCCTCATTTGAATCGGTTGAAGTAAAAACTGATGCAAATAGAATCATTTGCATCAGTTCTATCTTAATAACCGATGCAATTGGTACGTAGAAAGCATAGGTAATAAAAAATCATCTTTGCATCAGTTGTCACCAAAAGCTGATGCAAATACGTCGATGCAAATAGTTTTAGTCGCATCGGTTTTAAAGTTAACCAATGCAACTACCTTAATTTGCATCTCAAATAAAAAATTTCGCATCCGTTCCGTAGCCAGGCGATGCAATTTCAATTTTAGGTTTTTCGTTGCTCACCTTTCTACTTCCCGCGTTTCAAATTTTTATCGCCGCTCCCTATCTTTTCCCAAAATATTTCGCCTGCCTCGAATAAAAAAAACCCTAAATTGATTGTCACCTACGTTATTTTGCGATTAGATTTGGCCTACCGAAACCCTATAACCGATCAATTTCGAATTTGCCGTGGGGACTGCGTTGAAAATTCTTGTGGCGAAGTGGAAGTTTTTGCTTGCTGGATTGATTTTTCAGATATAAAATCAATATATTGTTGCCTTTGATGTAATTGTTTTTTAGGTGATGTAGTGTTTCAGTAGAGTGCTGGAGATGGTTTTGCAGGGTTGCGATTTTTGCTCTGATTTTCTATGGAGTTAGCTCTGGTGATGTCGGTGAATGGTTTGATAGGGTTGGTAGGTAATGAAACTGTGATGTATTGTGATGATAGACAAAGGAAGTGGAGGGAAATGGTGAAGCGGTCAAAGGGTAATGGTAGTGTTTGTATGGCGGAGGGGTATGTTTCAGGTGGGTTAACAGCAGACTTGATGGAAGTAGATGGTGTATGATGATGGACAGAGTTAGAATTGATAACACTGTTGGCCAGAGAAAAGCGTATGTTGTAGGCATATATTATGGGAAGCAATGTTGTATGTTGCTGCTGTAGTTTGGTTGGGATGTGGTGGTACATATGTGGGTGTATTGTTGTTTTGGGGTGGTGGGAAGTTGATATGTTGAACTGTTATGGTGACTGTGCAACAGTGAGGAGTTTGTTAATGATGGTGTGGAGTATGCTGGTGTACTGTGTGTGCAGCCATTGAAGTGAACCAGCAACACCAAACGGTGTTGTTATGTAATGGTTTGGGTGTAGCTGCTATGGTTGTTTGATGTGCAATGATATGGTTGTCGGTGGAGGAATGTGAAGTGGGCAGTTAAACGAAGAAGTGGTGGATGTATATGTATTGAGTTTGTGTACACTAAAGGTTGAGAAGTGTAGTTGTTCAGAGGAGCAGTTTGATGTTTGTACAGTGGGGTGTTTGTGTGTTTTATGGTTGGGGCAAGTAATGACAGTGGATGTTGATCAGTTGTGATGGAATTGTGTGGGAATCTTGCCGTGTGGATGGTTAGAAGTTATAGGAGTTGCATAGGGTGTTTTGAAGTTGTTGCCGTGTAACAGCGATCTTGTGATGATGTAGCAAGAACTTCGACAGTTTTTTAGGTGGGTTGGTGAAGCATGTAGGTAGTGAGTAAATGGTTGCATTGTGGTTTGATTGATGATAGTGGTAAGGTGGTTTGACTGATGGTAATGGCAGTATCAGTTTGTGGTAGTAAGGAGTTAAGTGGTTGTGAGTGGTATATATGGCAGATGTGTTGATGAGGGCGTGTATGTATAGATGAAAGTATGTAGTTTGGTTGTAGTTTGTAGTATATAGAAGTTTGGTTGTGTGCAAGGTGAAGGGAAGATGGTCAGGGAGGTACATGCAATAAGGTGTAGGGAGAAGGCAGGTCAATGGGTTGTTTGTGAAGGGGAAGATATGTTTTCTGTAGGGGGAGGTGATGTGTGTAATGCAAGTAGTGTAGAATGGTTGCAAGGCAGTATGGTTTGAAGGAGTAAAGTGATGATGGAGTGATGGTTGCTGCTGTTTAGTTGTTTGTATGTTTGCAAGTTGTTGAAGGAAGGCAGGTTGATTTTGTAGGCAATGTAACAGTGATGGGTGTTAATAAGCAGCAGTAGGAGGTGATGTGGTATGAGAGTTGATAGGCAGGTGAAAGTTTGAATAGAGGACGGAACAGTGAGGAGCAGAACAAGGCAGTGGGAGACGACTGTGGTTGAAAGATGTGGTGGCCTTGCACTGTATGTGTATGAAGATGGACGCAGGATTGTGCATAGCAGTTTGTTATGGAGGAGTAAGTGGTTTCTGTGCACTGTGTGGTTACAGTAAGCAAGTCATGAGGAGAGGCTGGATTGTAGTTAAGTGAAGACAGTAAGCAAGTCTATGGATTGTAGTTACCTTAAAGTAGCTCCCTTCAAGTTTTTTCCTTTGATATAATCGTTCGATGATAATTCATTACATCGATATTCAGACCTTATTTTATTGCACAACTTAACACGAGCATAGAAATATAAATACAATTTAAATAAAAGTGAACACTTATAGAATTAAATCGTTGTCCAAACTTTCTGTAAAAATACATCGCAAGGCCAAACTTAAGACGCGACAAAAAATTTTGATTTAATAATGAATGCTCTTCGTAATCCAATATTTTTTTTGCTTGTGTAGTGTGTCTCTAGCATTTGCATATGGATCGTAGCTAAATGTGCAACGTTAAACGTAACGATGACGAGTTCCTAAACAAAATTGAAGAGTTCATCAATTGTGCATTGAATGATCAATTAAGAAGAGGGTAAGAAACTATTTTTTGTCCTTGTAGACACTGCAAAAATAAGAGGAGACTTCATAACATAGATCAGATTAGAGATCACATAATCCGTTATGGGTTTAAGCAAAATTATACGCGGTGGATATGGCATGGAAAGTATACTTAGTAGAGCTAGTTCTAATAATCATGGGAATGATGAGAATGAACGGGAAGATAACATGAATAATGACATGAATGATGAGAATGATTGTGTTCATGAGATGTTTCGTGATGCTGAAGAACATTTGATGAAAGAGCCAAAGTTGTATGAAAGAATATTAATTGATGCCGAGAAGCCTTTGTTTCCTAATTGTGCTAAATTCACAACATTGTCTGCTGTGCTCAAGATTTTCAATTTAAAAGCAAAGCATGGGTGGAGTGATAAAAGTTTTACATCTTTGTTGGAACTTTTGAATGACATGCTTCCGGAAGGTAATAAGCTTCCAACTTCTAACTATGAGGCAAAGAAAATTATGTGCCCAATTGGTATAGGATATAAAAAGATACATGCATGTCCAAATGATTGTATATTGTATCGAAATGAATATGAGAACTTGCATGGGTGTCCCAAGTGTGGATTATCCCACTACAAGTCGCGAGGGAAAGTTCACAATGACCCAGATAAGAAATGGCCTCCAGCAAAAGTCTTGTGGTATTTCCCAATTATACCAAGGTTTAAACGTTTATTTGTAAATAAAGAAAATGCAAAAAAACTTAAGGTGGCATGCAGATGTGAGGAAAAATGATGGATTATTGAGGCATCCAGCTGATTCTCCACAGTGGAGAAACATTGATACAATGTATCCTGATTTTGGTGAAGAAATTAGAAATCTCAGACTTGGTCTTTGCACAGATGGCATAAACCCATTTGGCAACTTTAGTAGTCAACATAGTACTTGGCTTGTTCTTTTGGTGATTTACAATCTTCCACCTCATTTGAGTATGAAGCGCAAGCATATCATGTTGTCTCTTTTAATCTCTGGACCACGACAACCAGGAAACGACATAGATGTTTACCTAACTCCTCTTATTGATGATCTAAAACTTCTATGGGATAAAGGTATGCGTGTTTGATGCATAGAGTCAAAGTAATTTTACATTGCGCGCCATGATTTTTTGTACCATAAATGATTTTCCTGCGTATGGTAACTTGTTTGGCTATAGTACAAAAGGTGCCAAAGCATGCCCAATTTGTGAAGATGATATGGTTGTTGAGCGTTTACATTATTGTAAAAAAAATGTGTATATGCATCATCGTAGATTTCTTCCTCCTAATCATCCTTATCGTAAAAAGAAGAAGGCTTTTAATGGGGAGATAGAGAATGGAGTTGCTCGTTTGCCATTAACAGGAAATGATGTTTACGAACGGGTCAAGGATATTGAAAATGCATTTGGCAAAGTATTTCCTCTTTTAGAAGGCTCGTGGAAGAAGAAACCTATATTTTGGAAACTTCCGTATTGGAGACATTTACAGGTTAGACATTGTCTAGATGTAATGCATATAGAAAAAAATGTTTGCGAGAGTATCATTGGGACACTCTTGAATATACCTGGTAAGACAAAAGATGGTGAGAAAGCTAGACAAGATATGTTGAAAATGGGTATCTGGAAGGAGTTAGCACCAGTGTAGAAAGGTAAACGTACCTATTTGCCCCCCGCATGTTATACATTGTCCAAAAAAGAGAAAACTAGTTTATGTGAGTGTCTTCGTGGTGTGAAGGTTCCAACAGGTTATTCTTCAAACATTAGCAGTCGTGTATCAGTGAAGGATTTGAAATTGACCGGTATGAAGTCTCATGATTGTCATGTGTTAATGCAACATTTATTACCTGTTGCAATTAGAGGTATATTGCCTAAACATGTTAGGCACGTTATTACAAAGCTTTGTCTCTTTTTTAATATAATTTGTAGCAAGGTAATTGATCCTGATACGTTGGATGCTCAACAAGCCGATGTTATTGTTACCTTATGCCAATTTGAGATGTATTTTCCACCT
Organism: Allium cepa; assembly: GCA_030765085.1. Classification (NCBI taxonomy): domain Eukaryota; kingdom Viridiplantae; phylum Streptophyta; class Magnoliopsida; order Asparagales; family Amaryllidaceae; genus Allium; species Allium cepa. The sequence goes on from CM060929.1 coordinate 258,000,009, forward strand.
TCATTTTTCGATGTTATGTTGCATTTGGTTGTTCATCTTGTAAGAGAAATCAAAATTTGTGGTCCTGTATTTATGAGATATATGTATCCGTTTGAAATGCATATGAGAACTTTAAAAAGAAAAACAAAAAACAGATATAGACCTGAAGCCAGTATCGTAGAAGCTGCTGTAGCTGAGGAGGTTATTGAATTTGTCACTCCAAACTTAACTGATGTTGAACCTATTGGACTTCGTAAGTCTCGACATGAAGGACGACTTGACGGCCAGGGCATAATTGGATCAAAATTGATTTCAATTGATGATGAGATGTTTCACAAAGCTCAGCTACTTGTTTTGCAGCACCTTAATGAGGTACATCCTTACTTGGAGGAGCACGTGGCAATTCTAAAGTCTCAGAATCCTTCAAAGAACGAAATGTGGTTGACGAATGAACATAACCGCTCTTTTGTCATATGGTTTAAACATACGGTAATGTCTTAATTGTCTCAAACAAATCATGGTATTTCAGATACAATAAAATGGTTAGCATATGGGCTTCGATTTCATGTCAATTCATGGAAAGGATATGATATGAGCGGTTATGTCTTTTATACGAAGCGTCGGGATGAGAAGAGCAAAATGCAAAATAGTAGAGTTAGCATCGTTGCATCTTCAAGAGGATTTGCTAGCGCTAAAGATAACAGACCAATAAATGCGACAATGCTATATTATGGGATAATCGAGGATATTTGGGAACTTAAGTATAAGGACTTCACAATCCCGCTATTTCAATGTAGATGGGCTGACAATCATCGTGTTGTACGAGTGGATGAACATGGATTCACATTGGTTGACTTTGGTCAAGTGAGTCATGATAATGATCCACTCATCTTGGCATCTCAAGCAAAACAAGTTTTTTACGTGACTGATCCTGCCAATAATAAGTGGTCTGTTGTTCTTCCCGGCAAAAGACGCATTGTTGGGATTGTGATGTGGCGGATGAAGAAGAGTATAATCAATTTGATGAGAATCCACCTTTCTCTGTCGGCTTAAGTCTACCAGAAGAAGTTGATTTAAATGCAAATTATGCACGTTCTGATCACGATGAGGGGGTTTGGATAGTTGGGTAAAAAATTTTTATGCTCATCATGCTTTAGTTGCCAGTTGAAATCTTTCATTTTCTGTGATACTTTAGTTTTTTTGAGAATAATTACTAATAAGATATTTTACAGGGATACTTGATCGCTGTTTTTATTGCTGACTTCGGACATTGTATCACTGCTTACTCTCACGTAATTCATCTGTTAACTCTACAGTGTTTTTCTTCTGCTTACCTGTGTACTGATAATTTAGCTTATCAGTATATAACCCATAATATCGTAACCGAATCAATTGGTTTTGTTTAAAAGGTCTTAGAAATTTTACAGAGAATCCAGTAATTATAATTAAGGTTTAAAAGAATCCTAGAAAGTCAGGGATAAGACATCATATATACGCACCCAGTTTATCATTTAAACACCCTATTTCATGTTGTTGTTTCAGTTGAAAACTTGAAATGTTTGTCTTGTTGGATCCTCATGTTATTTTAGCTTTCAGCTTGTTGTTGTTTTGTTCAACGGTTGTTTCTCTTTGGTTGGTCAGCAGAACTAATTTACGTTTTCTACATATGAACTGGTTGATTGATTCAGATTTCATTTCTTACTGATTGCTCAGTGAAATGATTGTTTCAAAAACTTCCTGTCGTATTGTTAGCGTTCAGATTTCAATTCTTAAATTTGTATATGAAAGGATTGATTCATATCAATGCGTTTTGTCTACATATGAAAAATCATTAACGATTTCTAATGGTCACTCACATATGAAATTTGTCAAGGTATCTTATTTGATGTAGCATGTAACTTAATTTAACATATGATGTTTTCATCAACGCAATCATGTTTATGAAATTCTTCAATATTTGCAACTTTTTTCTTAAGTATGACTCAGTGCAAATTCTTAAAGTGCAATTGTACTAATCATTGGTTTATTTTGAGAATTTCAAACTTTCGAGATTATTTGCAGTTGTTAAACATGGTTTAGATGTTAAAAATAATATATTTTCAAACCGTATGAGTTTTTATGAGCACCTGATTTATTTTTTTTATTTTTTTATTCATTATAGTTTGGTATCTATTTGTCAGTTTATAAATAATTTGTACAAGTCTCCGTATTATATGACTATACTTCTAGTAAGCTTTTCATGTAAAGTTCACGCTCCTTTCTCATTTTAATCAACCATCATGTTCAGATGAACCATGCTTTTATATTATTTGTTGTTCTTGCGTGTTCTTTAGCTTGACTATTGTTTGCAAGTTCTTTTTATTGCAAGGTGATGAAATCACCACCTTTGATTTTAAATCATTTCATATATCAGTTGCTCCTTTTGGAACTTAAAAAAATATAAACTATCTACATTTTACTGTGCCATGTGTCCATGTTCAAGCAATGGAACTCAAGTCCAGATCTACATGTATTCACCATCTTGGTGTTTCGGAAGTGATTAAAAGTTTATCGATTCATTGTAATCATCATCAATAGTAAAAAGTATTTTTTTAACAAAAATATAGTTACATTTCCGATCATGAGTTGGAGGTTTTGATGAGGTACATGTTTTGAAATTGATATTTACTATTTATCAAGTAAACCTCTCCAATTAATATGGTATGCCAAAGTAAGGTTGAGATTTATGCCAGGGTATTGAGTATCAATAAATGTCTAATGAAGGTCTACTTATTGTTTAATATAGGAGATTTCAATATCTCATTTGTTGTTGTAGCTTTCTCAAATCCTTTCAAATTCAAAATCATCATTGCTTTAACTTAAAATTTTTAATATCTTTGTCTTTGAATTCATCAAATTTATGATGCGTTGACTACATAATTTGAAATTATCAAAGTAAACATAGTAAGATTTAAGGTTTCTCACACTGTTGTCATTTGCAATGAAATAAATAGTTGATTCATGACTGTTTTAATTCAACCTTCCTTCCTTTTTTTATCCTTAAAAGCATAAAGTATTCAAGTACTAAAATAAATAACAAGGGTCACTATTACACCCATGTTTCTTCCATAGTGTTCAATATAGGTTCAAAAGTCAATAAATGACATTCTTATTTCGAACTTTCATAATTAAATGGTCACAGAACAATTAACTACAGGAATAATGGAGATAGAACAATTTGGACAAAATGAAGAACATGATCCTTCTACTTCACAGTCGTTGTCTAAGAAGAGGCGAAGAGGCCCAACAACCAGGAAGAAATATAAAACACAAGAACCAAAATTCATTGAGTGGAGTGATTATCACGGCAAACCCATTGGAAAGTGGGCGAAGTCTTATAAGGCGTATGTGGGCGATACTGCTAGATCTAAAATTGATATCAATGTTAAAAATTGGGATGATGTTTGTAAAGGGCTTAAAGATACTATATGGGAAGATGTTAAGGTATTATAAATTCATTTGTTCACTTATTACTTATTTGGCTTTGAGACCCAATTGGACATTTAAAGTCTTATAAGGCGTATGTAACTATGATTTTTTAATCTCAGATCGAGTATCACATTGACGACAACATGAAAGATAACGTGTTAAAATATGTCTGTGGACAATGGAAAATTTTCAAAACAAAATTGGTTGGTGGTTGGATTACGAAGACATGAAAACTTCCAGTGGACCATAAAGAGCCGTACGAGCTTTATGATGGCATTACACAAGCACAGTGGGAAACGTTCAAGAAGAATTGTAAACTGAGGAATTTAAGGTATTTTTTTGTTATTGGTTTGCGTTTTAGTTTTTGGTTCATTGGAATTTTAGTTTGCTCACTTTCATTGGAATCAAATAAAATCTAGAATTTTGGATTAGAAAATTCAAAAAAACACAAAGTGCTCAAAAATTAAATTTATGGTTGCAATTTCAAATTCTGAAATCAGGAAATTCGATCCAGTGGCCATTGCCACTGGTTTGAAAACAAACTTACCAAGTTATTATGTAACCAGTTTTTTATGCTTGAATACAAGTTACAAACTCCGTTTTTAGATGAAATCTATCCAAAATTCGATATATTTTAAAATCAAAATTCAGAAAAAAAAGCAGTTTCAAAGGCAACCAAAACTTGTGATCAGTCTTCGTTAAAAGTTTAGTCTCAAGCAAGCTCTAATTTGCAACCAACTACACAGTGCTGTACATACAAAAATAGAAAGCTTGCATGTGATAACTGATTATAACTATTGCCACTTTATATAGAGTTATTGTCTAAATAGTAAAAAATTACTACATTTACCTGTACATCTAATTATGCAAAATCAAAGCGAAATATCATTTTTGCAGTTGCAAGTGAAAGTGGCATTATTTTACTTTGATTTGTCATTTTGCTATACATTTGCAACTTATATGTCCAGAGTATTTTTTGGTAGATAGGAACGATAACCAAGCTTCATTCACAAATACATGCATTATTTTTGACACTTTGGGTATACATTAATATTCATTATTTCTGACAGCGATTAAGCGAGAAGGGTAGGAAGAGTCAAGCATACAATGAGCATCCTCACTATTTGGGGCAAGCTGGATATGCAGGGAAGAAAGCTAAATGGATAACCGAAGGTTATAGTTCATCGACTACATTACCAAGTGGTTCTTTTTTGGATCGAAGTATTGACTGGGTTTTGGCAAGATCAAAAAAAGAAGCTAATGGAAGTTATGTAATCCCTAATGAGAAAACTAGGATAGTTGCAGATAAAGCGGTATGACTAATTTCAATGCATTTTATCCCATTTGGTTAATCTCTAACAAAACAAAGCAATAAATTATTGAGAAAACTAATTTTTTTTTTTGTTGACAGAATTCTTGGAGAGAGAAAAAGCCATCGAAGGAACATGGGTTCCAAATAGACATGATGATGTCTTAAATCGTGCTCTTGAAAAAAAAGAACATCCAGGTCGAGTTAGAGGAATTGGTGGGACAGTCGGTATCAAAGATGTATTTGGAAAGGTAGTGAAATATAAAGGTCCAAGTGGTGTAATATCAGTAGATGAACTACATCGTATCACTCAGGAAATAGAAACTAAAGTGAGCCAAAGATTCGAGTCTATGGTAGATTCGACGGTCGAGCAAAAGATTGCAAACTTTTTCAATAGGATGGGTATGCAAATGCCCAATGATATTGTGGTCGAAAAATGTACCATCATTTGGTCATCGTAGCAGCTGTCAATCAGTACAATTGGACAAATTACAAACTATCAGCATAAATCAAGAGATAGATCCTTATGAAAACTTGCAGGTAAGTGATTCAAAAGTCTATTTTTGTAAAATTATACGATTCTGAAACGTGTAAGTCAATAATTTTAATGTTGTACTTGTCATTCTAGAGGCCAACTAAATGTCGTTTAGCTGTTAATTTGGGCTCCAAAATTGTCGTAGTGGGTCAAGGCATGGTGCATCCTGCTTCTAGGCCTGGAGATCAATGCCATAATCAACAAATCTTGACCAATCATGTAAAGGTTGGAATTGACACAGTAGAGCCTATTCATGTAGGAACCCCTCTTCCGGTTCCAAGTAAATATCACATCACGATAGGAGAAGCACTTGGTAGTTTTGTACAATGGCCTAAAAATCTCGTGCTTTTAGACGCTGATGATACGGTAAAGAAAACACTTTTTGTATTTTTTTGAGCTTTGCTTGAATAAAATATGCAGACTACATGCTGCTTAGTAATTTTTTGTGTGCAGGCGACACATATTAGGAGCAAAGACAAAGTGGAAGAGTGTGTTGCTATGGACATGAATAATAACAAAAAGATGACAAATGAGCCTGCAAAGCGTAGGACGATTGTGGGTGAAGAGATCATCAATACTTTAACGGATGAGTGCAAATATTTCCATGACCTGGTAGTTCAAGTGCCATCCCATGATAATAATTTCACTAATGCAATTCATGTGAACAAGGATTTATTTACATACGATGAGGACTTTGAAATCCATGTCATTATGGATGACATTATCCAATTCCTTAGTATGGGATGGTTGAATGGAGAATGGTTGCAAATTTGCATTATGTGAGTATTACATATATATATATATATATATGATGAATATTTCTATCTGTGTACCAATATAGCTACTGTGTAAAATACTTAGGTTACATTTACAACAAATAGCTTATAAATTCATTGTATATGTTCTATTTTATATTATGTATTATACATGAAAAGGTATAATAACAATATTTGTATGTTGTACTTATTTTTAGGTGGTTAAATCATATGTGCAATGACCTCGGAGTGGAGACCACCGGGTTTATGTGTCCATATAAGTTGTCTCAAGTGCGTAAATATCCAAACGCGACAAATATATATATTTCGAACACATGGCATGCGTCACAATCGAAGAGCTTACTCTTAGCCCCACACTACGAAGGGTATGAGCAATAAACTTTTAGAAACTAGTTTACAGATCTAATGTTGATATTAACTTCATATAAATCTTATAATGTAGGAAACATTGTCTAGTGCTTGTTTTTCGTATAGAAAAGAATGAGGTTTATGTTTTGGATCCCCAAGTCGAACGCAAATCTAAACTGGAAATTAGACCACAAGTGAATATGTACGTTTTATTTATTTGCCTTTTGATATCTTTTTTGCTTGATGCAAGTGAATATGTACGTTGTATTTAAATTTTTATTTTATGTGTAGGGCTTTTAAAACTTAAAAGGCGTATGGTGGAAAATCTCGAGGAACTTACTTGAAATGGAAGACTGTTAAGGTGATTTATCTTGTACAAAATAAAAATAAACTTCTACGTTGGATATAAATTCAAATTAACCTATCTATTAAATTATTGTGTAATATTGTTGTAGTGTCCTCAATAATCTAGAACGACGGATTATGTATATTATGTGATGAGGTATATGTATGATATAGTAAAAAACCACGATCAAAGCACCGAAATACTTGAGGTACCACTTTAATTTTTTTCCTTCATAATTTTTGTTAAGTAGTTATTCGATTAATGTTTCGAAACAATCTTGTAATTGCAGTACTTTGTACAAGATGGTTCTTATAGCCAACAAGAGATAGATGAGATTCGTGATAATTTAGCTAGTTATATCATGCATAACTAGATGTAGTCTTCTTATATGCTACTATATGGTGAGTTTATTCTTGTCTCTTTCATACTTTCATCATTACATGATTTAAATTGACCATGTTTATATCATTGTTTGCACCTGAAAAACATCACAATATATCTATCAGCGTATCGTCTGGTTGAATATGATAAATAATTTTGGAAGCGTTCTCGTTATAAGTCTAGAAACGTTTGGTTTCAGTGACAATATCGTCTGGTTGATTATTATTTTTGATTTTAACAAAACCGAAATAAGTTTAGTAAGGTGGGTGGTATGTTGATGTTTTGGTGAGGGGTAATGGATGATGTTAGATGATTTTGTGGTGTTTGGTATTTGAAGTGTTATTAATGCACAGAGGAGGATGTGCAGGCAGAGGCAGTTGTTGAATAGGAAGAATGTGGTGGTTGTGACAGAGTGTGGTGCTTTTGCACTGTCCTCTTTCTCTGGTATTGTTTGTCCATCTCTGTTGTGTTTCCTTTGACACTGTCCTCATGCACTATAATTGCATTTGTTATTGACATTTGCATTTTCTCTGTTCACATTTGCATTAGTTACTGATTTGTCCATTTCAGTTTGCATTCAAAAAATTACATTCCAATTCAAACGAAAACATTTAGACTTCTGTTTATTAAAAAAATTGCATTTGCATATCTATGTTCTTTGCTCCCTCTCTGTTTTTTTTTTTCATATCTTCGTTTGTTCACCTACCTGCCTTTATCCCACTGCCTCTTAATACTTCATCAATCACCGAGTCACCTCCACCACAATTTTGACTTATGTACCTGCCTACTGTATTGTTGCATGTGCATATTGGGGTTATTCATACATGCGTATATTTTATTTACGTTCAAACTAGCGCAGGAAATCCGGGATCCATTTACATTTATACACACACATATTAGATGTATACACACACATATGTATATATACACATACCTAGATATGTTTAGCTAGCTTTTGTTTGTTGGGATCCATTTACCTAGTCTAGTCTACGGTAGTTCAAAGGTGACTTTCCTGGGATCCACTTACATAGACTGTAATCTAGTTTAGTCAAGTGCCGTTAAAAAGGTCAGCGTCCTCGGTTCCATTTACATGATATAGTCTAGTCTACTCAAGTGTAGTTAAAAGGTCGGTGTCATGGGATCCATTTTACATAATTTAATCTAGTGTAGTTAAAAGGTCCAAGCTGATTTTGGCTTCCTCTTAACCCATGGAAAAAATTTCATCTGACGTAAACAAAAGACAGGAAAATAATATATTTTGTTAGCTCGTTTGAGATATGCTATTATGTATTTTGTGCATGGTTTGGTTTTATTGGATATGTGGTTGAGTGTTGTATGAATTTCGGAGGTGATAGGAGGTGCAAGAAGATGATGGAATTAGTGAAAGTAATTATGAATGAGGAAGGTTGTGGATAGGCAAAGGCTTTTTGTAAGTAGTGATAAGGAGGTTGTTTGTTGATAATAGGTAGAGGTTGATGGGAAGTGGGTATGTTATAGTAGAGAAGGCAGGAGGAAACTATGCCAGAAGTGAGGAGAATTTGCAGGCAATGGGCTGTGATGGATGGAATGCAGAGGCAACATGCGGGGTGATTGTAAGAGGAGCAACAGTGGTTGTGAAGGAAGCTAGTTACAGTAGTGCTAGAGGTGGTGCATTTGTGGGTGTTGATGCCAAAAGTGATTAGGTGGGCAGGGGATGGCAAGTAGCAGTGGCTTGATATTGGAGTATTTGTCCGGTCGTTGTATGTATATGGTTGATCTAAGATGATGTAGATGTTTTGCAGTTTTGGATGCATGAAGGAGGTGGTTTGATCAGTGAGGTGATGGTGGAGACAGTTTGTGGAGGAGCAGGCAATGTGATGGCAGAAGGTGTAGTAGCAGTGAGTGGAAGTATGATAGTTGAAAACAAATAAGATGCAACTGAAATGCACGGTTGTTGTATGTGCACATAAGTGTGCATCAGGTTGATGTTTTGATGTGTTGATTTGCAAGCCAGGTGAAGTTGTGGAGGCAATGTGTTATGAGGAGCTGTAGGGAAGATGTATGCAGTTTTGAGCAATTTTTGGTAAGATGGACAGTTGTTTAGATATCTCAAATGAGGAAGGACTGTTATAATTTTACCATACATTCCATTACAATTTTGCAATCAGTTTAGCAGTGATATTCAACATTAATTTTCACAATGTTTATTTTACAGATCATTTTACTCAAATTTGTGTCGAGACAACTGGATTTGCATATTACTCCTCTTCCAGTATTATGATTTACAATAATACTTGCTACGAAGACCATGACTCAAAAATGGGAATATGGCAGAAGACATGAGAGAAGAAATGCAGCTGTGCAAGAGTATGTTTGAAATAGATCCATGCAGTACCAAACATTCTCTTCTCTGTATATATGTATTTTTATGTATCTACATATAACAGGCTTCATTTATTTTTTACTACTGACTGTCTGATTATGTACTGTGGAATTTATTTATGATTTTCATTCTTTTGTCGAATTATTAAATCTGATTATGTATTTGCCATCAAATTTTATTTTGAATGATTGAAATATTGCATGCAATAATTGTTTGTTATAATCAATAATATATATACAGTCTATTTGAGTACTGTAATAATGGTTTCTGAGAATAGCTTTTTTGCATCAGGTATAAATAGTTGATGCAATAAAGGGATTAGTTTGCATCGTTTGTTATAAAAAAACCGATGCAACAACTTACTCTGTTGCATCGGTTTTCATTACAACCGATGCAACAACTTACTTTGTTGCATCGGTTTTCATTACAACCGATGCAACATGGGGGCTGTGTTCAAGCAGACAACCATGATATTTTGCATCAGTTGTTAGTAACAACCGATGCAAAAAGGACCTTATTTGCATCGGTTTCAGAACTGATGCAAAAGTGTTAAGCCTGTTGCATCGTTTGCATATGCATCAGTTGTTGAACTAATGCAAAAGGGGGGTAAACAACCGATGCAAATGGCCTGTTTTGTAGTAGTGAAGGCTTTCAAAGTAACTTGGGATGACTCGGACTCTTCATCTTCTGAAAGTGATAGCGATAGTGAAGGAGAACAAGCTAATGTGTGTTTTATGGCACAAACTGAACAGGTATGTCCTGAACTTAGTTATGATGAACTATTAGAACTTAGCATGGAATTAGATGATAAATTTAGACAAATAATTTTTTTTACAAAGAATATATAGTCAAAAAAATAGATTAGAACTTGAGGTAGGAATGTTGAAAGATGAAAAAATTATTCTAGAAGAAGAACTTGAAATATCTCAAGAAAAAATCAAAAATAATATAGAAAGTGAGAATATTACTATAGTAAAAGAAAATTTGTTAAAAGAAAATGTTGTGTTTAAAAATAGTATTGAATTATTGAAAATTGAAAATTGAAAATATAGAATTAAAAGAAAAATTAGATAAAATTACTAAAAATGTGTCAAAATTTAATAAAGGAAAACAAGATTTGAAAAATCTTATCAAAACTTCAAAACCATTAGTAAATAGAAATGGAGTAGGATTTAAAAATTCTTCTAAACAAAAAAGAAATGATGCTAAAAATATTAGTACATAAAAACTAGAAGTTTTCCTAAGTCTAAATTAAATATCAAAAATATGAAAATTTGGATTCCTAAAACAAATAATAATTTGATTAGACAAAAGCATATTAATAATTACTTAGAAGGAGTGGTCTATAACAAAAATTATATTTATAAAGGTACCAAACCATCTTGGGTATGGCTACCTTCCTCTAACAATTAGGACCCTAATAAAATATATGAGTACCAATTAAAATATTTTTTATTTTGCAGGTACCCAAAATAAAAAAAATAAGGAGAAATGGATACTAGATAGTGGTTGCTCCAAACATATGACCGGAAATTCAAAAATGTTATCAAATATAACATACATCGATGGTGGAATGGTAACCTTTGGAGATAATTCAAAAGGATATGTCATAGGCATTGGAGAAGTCATCAACTCTGGTATATCCAACTCTCCTATTATTACAAATGTTTTATTAGTAGAAAATCTAAAACACAACTTACTAAGCATTAGTCAATTATGCGATAAAGGTTTTCAAATAAATTTTGAAAAGGATAGATGTAATATTTTAGATAATAACAAACAACTCATTTTTGAAGGATTTAGAAACAAAAATATTTATGTATTAAACATGAATATAAATAAAAATTCAAACTTATGTTTAACCGTCAAACATGATGATCCATGCTTATGGCATAAACGATTTTGTCATATCAATTTCAAAAATATTAATAAGTTAGCAAAATATGAGTTGGTAAGAGGATTACCTAAAATGAATTATAAAGTAGAAAACTTATATGATGATTGCCAAATTGGAAAACTAAAGAAAAGCTCGTTTAAATCTAAAAATAATATTTCTACAAAACAACCATTAGAATTATTTCATTTAGATTTATTTGGTCCAAAACAAAAAAGGTCTATAAATCACAACAAATATGTTTTCGTAATAGTCGATGATTTTTCGAGATATACATGGACTTTATTTTTAAAACACAAAAGTTTTACTGTTGGTATGTTTAAAATATTTGCTAAAAGAATTAAAACTCAAATGAATTTGAAAATTAAAAATATTAGAAGTGATCACAGAGGAGAATTCGAAAATGACCTTTTTACAAATTTTTGTAATAAGAAAGGAATAACTCATAATTTTTCGTTTCCTCGAACATCTCAACAAAATGGTGTTGTAGAAAGAAAAAATCGTACATTACAAGAATGTGCACGAACATTACTAAATAGTAGTAGTTTACCAAAACACTTTTGAGTTGAAGCTATTGCGACATCTTTCTATGTGTTAAATCGAGTTACCATACGCCCCATGACTAAACAAACTTGTTTTGAAATATTTTTTGGTAAAAAACCTAAAGTATCATATTTTAAAAGTTTCGGTTCAAAATGTTTTATACTAAATACAAAAGATAACTTAGGAAAATTTGACCCAAAGGCCGATGAGGGTATTTTGGTGGGATATTCGGATCGTAGGAAAGCATATAGAATCTTTAATAAACGAAATAATACTATTGAAGAAAGCCTACATGTCTCGTTCGACGAAAATCCTTTTAACCGTCATATTAATGATGAAGAAGAAATTATTCCACTAACAAATTCAACAAATTCTATTAGTAATGAAACAAATATGCAAAATAACACTTTGATATCATCCCCTAGAATTCTTAAGAATCATCCAATAGATAATATTATTGGAGATCTTAATTCAAGAGTAACTAGAAATCAACTCAATCAAATAAGCCATATAGCGTTTGTGTCAAACTTTGAACCAAAGAATTATAAAGAAGCCTAAAATGATAATTTTTGGATAATAGCTATAAGAATTAAATCAATTTGAATGTAATAATGTATGGGAACTAGTACCAAGACCTGAAGATCAATCGGTAATAGGAATAAAATGGGTATTTAAAAACAAAGCAGACGAGAATGAAAATATTGTTAGGAATAAAGTACGTTTAGTTACTCAAGGTTACAATCAAGAAGAAGGTATAGATTACGATGAAACCTTTGCTCCAGTAGCAAGATTAGAGGCCATTCATACGTTACTCGCCTTTGCAACTCATCACAATTTTAAACTATTTCAAATGGATGTCAAAAGTCCTTTTTTGAATGGTTTTATTAAAGAAAATGTATACGTCGAACAACCACCATTATTTGTTCACGAAAAATATCCAAATCATGTTTTTAAATTACATAAAGCACTATATGGATTAAAACAGGCTCCTCGTGCATGGTATGACCGTATTAAAAATCGCTTAATAACATCTGGTTTTCATATAGGAAAAATAGATACAACTTTATTTATTAAAAGAGAAAATAATGTTATTTTGGTTGTACAAATTTATGTCGATGATATCATCTTTGGTTCAACCAACGAAAATTTATGTAATCAATTTTCAAATATTATGAAAAATGAATTCGAAATGTCACACATGGGAGAATTAAATTTCTTCTTAGGTTTACAAATAAAACAACTCGAAAATGGAATTTTTATTCACCAAGAAAATTATTGTAATGATTTATTATGTCGATTTGAAATGGATAAAACATCGGGTAAACCAACACCAATGAGTACCACTGTTCACTTAGAAAAAGATGAAAATGGAAAAGATTTTGATGGTTCTTTACTTTATTAAACGGCCAGTCGACCTGATTTTATGATGAGTGTATGTCTTTGTTCTCGATTTCAAGCAAAACCAAAAGAATCTCATCTAAGAGCTGTTAAGTGCATTTTACATTATCTATCTAGTACTAGAGATTATGGTTTGTTTTACCTAAAGAATCATCGTTTGAACTTGTTTCATATAGCGATGCGGATTTCGGTGGATGTAGAACAGATCGTAAGAGTACTAGTGGAACGTGTCACTTTATCGGACAATCTTTAGTTTCATGGTTTAACAAAAAGCAAAATTGTGTTTCTTTATCTACTTGCGAAGCCAAATACATCTCCGCAGCTTTAGCATGTGCACAAGTGATATACATGCAACAAACACTAACGTATTTCGGCAAAACTATCAATGAATCTCCAATATATTGTGATAACACAAGTGCTATAAATTTATCAAAAAACCCTGTTAATCACTCTCGAACCAAGCATATAAATATACGACATCATTTTCTACGAGACAATGTTGAAAAAGAAACTATTTCTTTAGAATTCGTAAATACAGAAAATCAAGTAGCCGTCATTTTTACAAAACCATTAAATGAACAAACTTTCATTAAACACCGACGAAGTTTAGGTATTTGTTCACTTCATGATCTTCTTCCTTAAAAAATTAATAATTTCATTTAAAGACTAAGTTTAGTTATCTACTTTATTACCACAAATTATATTTATTAATTTCTGAACCATTAAATTTTTAGAAAATTAGTTGTTCTATAAATATGGTTTTTCAGCTTATATATATACATAGTTACATAACAACTATATACAAACAATTAATTTTAAAAAAAAATATAAACAATGTCTTCGGGGGACTCCTATATGTCCAGCTCCATCTCAACACCATCGACGGACAGCTCGGTTGACACACCACAACGGCTTCCTACGCCTACACCAAAGCAAGAGCCAACAAATAAGTGGTTCTCGTATCGTACGGGTTTTACACCAGATAATAAGAAAACTAAAAGATATCTGTTTATTTCTCCTAACATAAAGGAGAAAATTGATGAAATTCATCATTACCAGAAACAACAGATAGATCTTCAACGAGAGCTTTATTTCGAACAAAAAGCTACGGCGCGACGGCTAAGCTTTCTAGAGCAAGTGGCGATGAAGTTTTGTTCGTCACGAAAGAAAGATGTTCATGAACCACTACCAAAACATTATAGTTCATTGGATCCATCTTCTTCGTATCGTACTTCTTCAGATCCCTCACCAAGACGATATTCTGGCTCCACACGGACCCACGAACGTGGAAATATATGGTCTCCACTTAGACCATGAAAGGATAACGAGTCAGGAAATCCTAAAACTCCGTCGCCATCTAAATAAATAAATCATATTAATTATTATATGTATCTATACTTATGTGTTATTATATTTTACAACAATAAAGATATTTGTTATCAACATTCGATAAATAAGTGAAACCATCAAACTTTAGGCTATTTTTAGCCAAACCGCAAATTTCAGACGTCTATCTACATCCTCCAGATGTTTGACACGATGATATGCTATTAAAAAAATTTAGCAGTGTGCATATGTCAGACGTCTGATATAACACCAGACGTCTGATTAAACTTTCTGGATATTCATTTTTATACATTACCAAAACAGACGTCTGTTTGTATCTTCTGTACAATTTTTAGGGCAAACCAGACGTCTGATTTCAAATCTAGACGTCTGGAATTCAATCGACCATTTATATACACCCAGATAACGTCATTTTTTTTTCTCTATCTCAAAATTATTCCGGTTTACGATTTGCCTATTGATGATTTTTTCTTCAAAATCAACATATTTTACAAACTAAATCAAAATGCCTCCTCGCACTAAGAATATCAAAGATCCAAAACGCAAACAAGACCAACCCACTTCATCTTCAAACCCCCAGGTGTGTTCCGACGATCAAATCGAGAGATGGATGCATAAAGCACCGCATTCCATCAAAAGGTATCAAGACATCCAAAAGAAAAAACTCCACATAGGTCCGTTCTACAATCTTCTTAAATTCCCTATGTTTGATCTAGATGAACTTTGTGAAAATGCTAGATTAGAAACCCTAATCTCTTTTACTCCTAATGATGTTCAAATAGACCAATTAGCTATATTTTTATTCTACGCTAATCTAGATAGTACTTCAGTATGGAATACTGAAGATAAGGACAACTGGCTATGGTCTAGTGTCTATGGTAATACAATTAGGTTAACTCCGGGGTTAATAGGTAGAACTTTGGGATGCTTTGACACCGGGGAAGATTTACACAACATTCCGGATATGCGCTTTAAGCCACGGAATAGTATTACTCATCAAATGTGGGAGGACGAAATGCCGAAATTCGCTTCGAAATATTTACGTCCAAAAGCTCGACTCCTGACAAGAATGATAATTAATACAGTTATTTCACGTATGGGGAGTCACGAGCAAATAACAGAATTGGAGCACAAAGCTCTGTATGCTCTCTTTAGTGGAATTCGGGTAAATTGGGCTAAATTCATCTTCGACGAGCCCATGCACTTTTGGAATCGATCACGGCTATCGATCATTTACCCTACTTATATTATGAGACTTCTTCGTGCACATAATATTCCTTCCTACCTATCGACATTCGAAGAAATCTTGCCTAAATATGCTTCCACCAAATTCTTCTCTCTGATGCACCTACCTGAAATCCCTCTAGAGTTTATGTCCTTCGAAGATTGGACGCACAATCGTCAATCTTGAAGAGTTGAGCCTCCTCCTCAACCAAACATTGATCCATCCCAAGAGGAAGTACAACATCGAGAAGTCACTCCTCCTCCTCCCGCACCATTTTATTATCCCGGACAGGATTAAATTATGGAGACTCGAACGGATACAAATCCAAATGAAAGTGTTCGAGATCTCACTCTTCGGAACCAAAAAATTCTATCTCAAAATCAGAAAATTTTGGCTAAGCGAATTGACAATTTTGAAACTTCATTTGCTACACGACTTTCCACAGTTGAAGAATCTCTTTCGAATGTTTTATCGGTTCTTAAAGAAGTATTACAACGTGTTCGTGGTCCAACACCACCCTTTGAGGATTGGCCAACCCCTATTCCTTCTCCTCCCGCGGTACATTCAAAACTAACTAATGATGAACCTCCAATGGAAGCTTTGACATCTCCTTTAAAGGCTAGCACTTCTGGCAACGAAGAACCAAAGGAAGATGATCCAAATAAAGCTTCCCCAAAGGAAACTAGAATTTGGAAATTGCAGTTTTTTATATTTTCTTTGTACAAATCTAATGACTGTAACCCCTTCATGTTATTAATGAAACTTTTCCTTTTTTGATGATTGGCTTCAATGTTATAATTCTTTTTGATAATGTCAAAAGGGGAGAACAAATATAGATAGAATCATACAACATTAAAAATAAGCACATATTCAGGGGGAGATTTATAATCTATATATAAGTACACTGAATAGTTGTCATTATCAAAAAGTGGGAGATTGTTAGGAAATCAATTCTATGGTTTCGATGATAATAACTATACAATGGAAATCGAATGTACATATATATCTATATTTACTGGTAGTTGATAGAGTAACATCACCAAAAAGACAACACCAAGACTCAAAAGAAGTATCAAAAGACTTCAAGTCGATAGAAGTGAAAGAGGGATGACACAGACAAAGATAAAGCAACATGCACACATTCAGACGTCTGGGTACATTAGCCAAACGTCTGATAGATTCCTCTGGTTCATAACTCAGAAAGAATCAAACATCTAGTTACTAAACTCAGACATCTGAAAAGCATCCGGATATAAAAAATATATGAAGATCAGACGTCTGCTTAATAAACTCAGACGTCTGAAATGCAACCAGATGCAAAAAAATACGAAGACCAGACGTCTGAAATATTTTCCAGACGTCTGATTTTGGACTCGGCTGTGTAAATTCAAAGAACAACTGTTACATCCGAAAGGACACGTTCGCTTCTCTTCACTGCAACTCTTCATCAACATGAGAAGCAACCTTAGAGCACTTACTAGCAGTTGCAACTACAAAAAGGATCTCTCCACCACTATAAATAGAATCAGGAATTCAAAAGAAGGACTCACCTTACTTACTTACGCTCTTAACTCTTATACTCTGATCTTTAGCAATCAAATACATGTACTTAACTCTTCCATATATTCAGAACTCCTCATTCAATATTCTCTAGATAGATATATATTGGAGGCATTTGTACTCAATAGTCAACATCCGTGTTATAGAACACATTCTTGATAAAGAAACTCTGCTATTGTAAACCTATTCCTTAGGGTCAGGTGAAGGTTAGTTAAAAGGAAATTCCGAAGAGGAACTTCGGGACTGGACGTAGGACGGGAGGTCCGAACCAGTATAAAATCCTGGTGTGATTATTTTAATTTACTTTGCTACTATCATCTATCAAGTTATATTATATAGTTAGTTGCATATACTTGCATATATATCCTATACGATCCACTCATATAGACTTTCATATTATATAATTTCTAAAATTAATTTCTATGCATTCCGAGTTAGCATGACCAAACGGTGCGTCTGATCGTCATGAATTCGTTATCATACAACAATACACCATTACGGATCTAATGGAGCTGGTTTCGTCGAAGTCTGAGACAGTGCCCGGAAGGCTATTTCTATACGTTAATTACAACGGATTATTTCAAAAACAAAATTAATCACTTTTAATTCTAAATTAATGGTTTGCTATCTTCATTCTTATTTAAACAGAATTTAAATTAACACTCGAAAATAATTTTTATTCATAATAAATTCATGAATAAATTATTTTTACAATCCAAATATTAAATTCAACAATTTAATTATCAAATAAATTGTTATATTTGAAATTCAAGTTATTTAACTTGTAAATTAACTTTTCAATATTTTAAAAATCGATTAAATATTTTGAAATCAATTTATTAAAATTCTGGGTCGTTACATTCTCTTCCCCCCTAAAATAATTTCGTTCCCGAAATTGCCACGGTAAGAAAAATGCCCAAAACCGTTACTTTTTAAAACCAATTAGTTGAATAACTTACTAATCCTTTTAAGCCTTTAACTTTTCCAAAAATCAACTCGTTGAAACTTTGTCATTACTTTTACTAAATTTTCCAAATTCGTTCATAGATTCCAACTAATAACATCCCATACAATCATTTCAGGTTATAACTCAAAATCAAATTTTAGTTATCAAAATTTTCTTCAAATTTTCTCAAAAATTTCTAACGCCTTAACTTTACGAAAAATTTCACCAGCTTCTCCTTTGCGCGGCTAGATCGGAACAACTATAAATCGCCACTACGACCCAATTCGACAAAAGAAAACAAAAGCCAAGTGTCTTAATCATAAACCACCAAATCAAACAATAATATAAACATGTAACTTTAAGTCGGGAAACCAAATTCTGCTTATTGAACCAAAGGCATCAAATTAGCTCTTGCTTTTATATATATGCATCTTATTTACCAATGATATCTAATCATATAGCTCACAATCATATTATTTTGCATTTTCGACTGTCAACATTTGCTTTACTAAAGCTCATATGATGTACATATATCCTCCTTACGCAATATCAAATTTGATCGCTCGCTCAATCATACAATTTCACTTTCAAACTAGTATCGTTCACATGACCACTCTAGTGTGTACTTAGATCCGATTCCTCGATTAGAAACCGTCATTCTCCTTACATAGACATATATTATGATATAGAATTCCAAAATCAGTCAAACATCCATATCCAGTGTTCATCATCGAGAATCAAGTGAAAATTTCCAACTCGGATCGATGTAAATCATCTCGAAATCATGTACTCGAATTTGAATCAAACCGTTATGAGAATAAAGTAATATACGTACAACTTACATATTTATTCCAATTGATTTCTCATTATTCAGATTCTTTATTTACATTTATTTATTCATAATCACTATTCTTATTCACTTATTACCTAGTATATTCCTTTTATACAAATACCACTTGAAAACCATTCTATCAAATTTTATGTCTAACAACTTTTCACTCCATATTAAATTCATTTATGAATCATTTCATAAAATTTTACTTACGTTTATAAACATTTTATACAACTCTGCTCATGTTTATTATCGCTTCACAAATTAAGTCCATATCAAATTCAATTTCATTTAACTCAATCCATTTGTTAAATTTCAATATTCAATTTTATCAATCAACATTCCAAAACCATATTCAATTCACTAATTTGTTTAATTAATTCGTTCACTAATTCATTTCAAATCCCAATCAATTTCATTTCAAAAATTATTCCATTTAACTTAACATAGATTGAATTTCTTTTCAAAATTCATTTTATTTAACTTATCTTAAGTTAAATTCCATTTCAATTTTTGCTTTTCTTGAAAAATTGTATTCAACAAAACTAAAAATTTTGTTTTACTTACAAATTCTCCAAATTTTGTAAGTTATAAACTTATTTCCTCATATTTTCATAAAACAGCTGAATGAAAATTTCAAGTTTAAACACCCTTTTCTTATTTATTTCAAATCATTTCAAAATATTATAACTGATTTCTTTGTAATTCAAACCAAAATTTTGAATTTTAAAATCAAAACTAGTTTTACCCAAACATATCTCCAATGGTAGCAATTCCTCTCTTGGAAACCTGAAAATGAACGTCGATGATACTGCAGTCATCATCGATATTATTTTCCAACGAACAACGTGTGTTCAGTGCTTTCTACTTCCTTAAATCCTTTTTAATATTTTCATTCAAAAATATTTTCTAAATGATATTATTATTATTACAAAACCTTCAAAAAAACAATTTTCCAAACCAACAGGATTTAAATTCTCAAATTTCCAACTTTTAAATCTTTTTTACTTTATAAATCACTTTTAGAAACCGCTTTTATAAACCATATTTATATAATTTCACCATTTCTTAATTTTAAATCTTCATTTACACTATAATAACAATAATTTTTATTCGATCACAAACAACAACAACAACAACAATAAATGATAATAGTCAAATATTATCACTCTCTGACTACTAACATACCCTATATATATGATAATAATTTCTGAAAAATATTCCTTTATATATGAAATATAATAAAGATAAAATTATTGTATTTACCCAATTTCAAAACAATACCATGTCGAATTGCTCTTTTCAAGTGTTTAAAGATCCCTATTAATAAAGTTAATTACTCATATTGACCAGAATCTATAAGCCACTCAATAGATCAACCAACATAATATAAAACATTTTTATACCACTAACAAATACACACTTACACACACACACACACTCAAACTCATTCTAGGGTGCTTCTGACCCTATCTATAATGGGTACCCCACTAGAGCCAAGGTTCCCCCACTAGAGCCAAGGTTCCTGCTTAACCTTCAGCTCTGATACCAAATGTAACAGCCGGGATTTTCGACCCTCGGAAATCGACTCTAATATGTCAACAGTATTTCATGCCGATAAATCGAATGCCGAAAATCCCGATTGTTAGGGAAAGAGAGAGAAGGAAGAATATAAGAAGAAAACTAAACAACACATAATCTCACAGTGGCACGAATAATCTATAATATACAATAAATCTTTACACAAGAAGAAATGTAATGTGTGTTATCCCATTTTTTGGACAAAACTGGAATATCAAAGTTGAGCGCGTCTCTACCACGACCGAGCTAAGAAGAAGCAATTAGCAAGCGTATACAAGTCGATGATTTCGTTCATGACCCAAGTGCAAAAGCTCATTCGGCCTTAAGAGGTTTAAGATCCATTCGGCATTGATTCATTCGGCATTCATAACGCCAAGTTTCATCCGGCCTCTCCATGTCATGCCGAACCAAAGGACATCCGGTCGAGCCTCCTTCCCTCCAAACTCCATCACCGGATCAACTCCACCACCGGATCAATTACAAGCTCCATCTTTCACCAACCACTACCGGTCCAACATCACCGCCGAACCAGCTGCCCTACATCCCCATGCCGAACCAACCCACACCGAACCACACACAACTCAACCTAACACCGGACCAACCTTCCTCCCACTACCGAACCAAACTCCAACTTCTCCTTGTATGACCGAATGAAGCCTCGCCGAACCAGAATTGCCAGTCTAGATTGCTTCAGCCCAGGCCCACCAGCAGCTATATACGTCCAAGACCCCTGCCCCCTATCTCACTCTATAAATAGAGGGGCAGGGGTACAACAATGGCAGACAAGTTTGAGAGCTCAAGCCTGGAAGGAATTCTCAAACAACTTTAGATACTTGTAATCAAAGCTTTGTACTTGTAATCTGAAGGAAAAAAGGAGAATAACATATAAAGTGGACGTAGGCACGTTCTTGCCGAACCACTATAAATCTGTGTGTCTTTTACAGTTTAGTCCCTGTTTTTCATATATTTACATAAATCACCCAAATCACTAAGAACAACATAAAATCAACCAACTCATACGACTTTGGGTGTTTGCGGCCATTTTTCACGCAAACATTTTGGTGCTTTCACTGAGAGGAACCAGCTTCCGCTACACGGACAGAAGTTGAATTTGAAAATCTAAGAGTTCAGATCTAAGAGTTATGACGAGACAAACAAGTAAAAGGCAAAGGCCAGAGAGAAGTGAACACCAAGGAAGTCAAGAGGCTTCCTCAGGAGGGAATCAAGCGTCGATCTTCATCACTAGGGATGAGATGGAGGTCATGATGAGAAGACAAGAAGAGATGATCCAGAACTTACTTCAACAAATTGGGCAAATTGGAGCACAGATCCAAGGAGCGACTGGAGTTCAGAATGGAGCAGGACCATCTGGCGCAGCACCAGAGCTAGGGGGCACTCACGTAGAGCATGTTGATCCGACCCCGGGAAGTGAGATGGGGGCATCCGAGCCACCTGGTAGCAATAGAGGAATGAACGTTCAGCCAGGGAGGCATACACATGGAAACTCCCGCGGACTTGGGGGGCAGGTCGAAGGCAGTGAACGAGAACTACAGCTTGGAGACAATGACAGATTAGCAGAGATGGTTAGAAGAGCTATGAGAGGCGGTTTAGTAAACAGAGACTTGGAAGATGTAAACAGGAGTCCTTTTTCTTCTGCGATTAGGATGGCTAGGAACCCACCAGAATTCAAGCTACCATCATTGGACATGTACAACGGGAAAACGGACCCCACGGTCCATCTAACGAAGTATATGAGACATATGGAAGTGCTGGGGGCATCAGAGGAGGTTATGGCCCGGTGCTTTCCACTGTATTTGACGGACATTGCAGCGTTATGGTTTAGGCAACTGGAGAGCGGCTCCATAGGAACATGGGCAGATTTAACTGAGAGATTCATGAGGCAATTCAGGGTTCATATTGCGCGACCCAAGAATGTGATGACTTTGGCAACCTTGAAACAGAAAACTGGAGAGACTTTGAGGAGCTTTCTAACGCGATTTAATGCGGCGGCAGCATCAGTGGATCGACCAGATCCATCTATGGTCATGATGGCGGCTGTATCTGGAATAGCTGGTAATACAGAGTTCAAGAATTCATTAACCAAGGACCCGCCTATGAATCTGGGAGAGTTCTATCATGAGGCTGAAAAGTTTCTGCGTTTGGAAGATGCTAGTGCAGAAAGAGAGGAAGAAGATGACGTTTACACAATCAAGAGCGGAAACCCACTTGGAAAGGGTGCGGAGACTAGCAAAGGAAAAAGAAAGGCTGAGGATAATGATGACAGGACAAAGTGGCTACGAAGAGAGCCACGATTCACCACCTATTCAGAGCTGACTGAGAGTTTGGAACGGATCTATCAGGATACCAAGGGACAGGTTCCGTATCGTAGACCAATGCGAAGGGATCCAACCTCTGACGAAAGAAAATCAGATAAGTTTTGTGTATTTCATGAATTGAATGGTCATAACACTAATGATTGTAGGCATTTGAAGGACGAGGTGGAAGGGCTTATCAGGAACGGTATGCTCCTTCAGTATGTGAGGAGGCGAACTCCAGCGGTGGAGCCAGAGCGACCACCCTCTACATCAGCTAGAGGTGACCCTAAATCAGGGCACCATTTGATTATCCATTGATTGCTTGATTAAAATAACGATGAACAAGTCGTAAGCTTCCACTAAAGCAATTAAATCATTTACACATGTACGAGATCGCGAACGATCTCCAGGCATGCTCTGAATGATCATTGACTGCTTCGGTGTGGGAACTTACACTTTGACATCCTTGCTTTGCTTTTGTTTCGATTTGAACATTTGAACTCTTCATGTTTGGACATTTCTGCTGTAAGGTACTATTGCTTTAACATTTACAATTCTATGAAAAAATTATTTACTTGTATGCCCGTTGGATCGCGAACGGTCCACGAGCACCTATTGCATGGCAACGAACTGCCGAAGTCTTTGATTCGAAAACTCCCCCAAACAATAACTCCAACACTGATAATATTAAGTCCCCCCCGGGCACACTCATTCGCCTCGAACGGCACCCGACTTCGAACAGTCACAACTCGCCTCGAACGGCACCCGACTTCGAACAGTCACAACTCGCCTCGAACGGCACCCGATCGCGAACGATCATAACTCGCCTCGAACGGCACAACTCGCCTCGAACGGCACAACTCGCCTCGAACGGCGTAACTCACCTTACCTCAAATGGCTCGATCGCGAACGGTCGTCATTTGAGGTCCGCCACCTGATCACTAACTGTTACACCTTACCTCAAATGGCTTGATCGCGAACGGTCGTCATTTGAGGACCGCCACTTGACCGCACACTGTCGCACCTTACCTCGAATGACTCGATCACAAACGATCGTCATTTGAAGTTAGGCGCTTGACCTTGAACGGTCGCATTTCATCACAAATGGCTCGGTCTCGAACGATCGACGCGTGGACTTACAGGCTTGACCGCGCACTGTCGCACTTTACCTCGAATGACTCGATCACGAACGATCGTCATTTAAAGTTAAGCGCTTGACCTTGAACGGTCCTCACTCGACCGCGCACTGTCGCACTTTACCTCGAATGACTCGATCCCGAACGATCGTCATTTGAAGTAAAGCGCTTGACCTTGAACGGTCACATTTCACCGCAGATGACTCGATCCCGAATGATCGACGCATGGATTTACGCGCTTGACCGCGCAGGGTCGCACTTCACCTCGAATGACTCGATCGCGAACGGTCGTCATTTGAAGTTAGGCGCTTGACCATGAATGGCCGCGCTTCATCCCGAATAGCTCGATCCCGAACGGTCGTCATTCGGGGCCATATAAACTATCAAATTCTCTACAGGTTGATGACAGGATATGAACATCCGGCTCATGGCATTACAAAACACGCCTTCCTACCGCAAGGCATATTTTGGGGGGCAAAGTGTTATCCCATTTTTTGGACAAAACTGGAATATCAAAGTTGAGCGCGTCTCTACCACGACCGAGCTAAGAAGAAGCAATTAGCAAGCGTATACAAGTCGATGATTTCGTTCATGACCCAAGTGCAAAAGCTCATTCGGCCTTAAGAGGTTTAAGATCCATTCGGCATTGATTCATTCGGCATTCATAACGCCAAGTTTCATCCGGCCTCTCCATGTCATGCCGAACCAAAGGACATCCGGTCGAGCCTCCTTCCCTCCAAACTCCATCACCGGATCAACTCCACCACCGGATCAATTACAAGCTCCATCTTTCACCAACCACTACCGGTCCAACATCACCGCCGAACCAGCTGCCCTACATCCCCATGCCGAACCAACCCACACCGAACCACACACAACTCAACCTAACACCGGACCAACCTTCCTCCCACTACCGAACCAAACTCCAACTTCTCCTTGTATGACCGAATGAAGCCTCGCCGAACCAGAATTGCCAGTCTAGATTGCTTCAGCCCAGGCCCACCAGCAGCTATATACGTCCAAGACCCCTGCCCCCTATCTCACTCTATAAATAGAGGGGCAGGGGTACAACAATGGCAGACAAGTTTGAGAGCTCAAGCCTGGAAGGAATTCTCAAACAACTTTAGATACTTGTAATCAAAGCTTTGTACTTGTAATCTGAAGGAAAAAAGGAGAATAACATATAAAGTGGACGTAGGCACGTTCTTGCCGAACCACTATAAATCTGTGTGTCTTTTACAGTTTAGTCCCTGTTTTTCATATATTTACATAAATCACCCAAATCACTAAGAACAACATAAAATCAACCAACTCATACGACTTTGGGTGTTTGCGGCCATTTTTCACGCAAACAATGTGTGTGTATATAGACATCAATCAGAGTATACTAAGCTATTTCAACCTGGACAGTTATAATAGCCCGTCCTTAAAATTTGCGGATAAATACAACAATAAAGACAGTGGAAAATAACCATGTACGTGAATACGACCCTGGACCTCCTACTCGTCTTCTAAAGTTTCAAGAAACCAATTAAAATATGTAAATATGTTCGGTCTGACTCGAGCATTATAATAAAATAACACCCAAGTCAGTTTGAAAAACCAACGTGAGAAAACACACCCAGCTAGATTTTAAAGTCATAAAAAACCTTCAAAATTAAAGGTATCTCGTAAGACCACATCGCACATATAAATGGATGGGTTTTTACCTTACGATAACCATTCATTTTCTATAGAGTGATATTATAATAATGTCCAATGGTGAAAATATAATAATCACGTAGCTGTGATGCTCGTGAGTGTACATCACAACAATACTAGGTATATAATTAAAAACCAATAAAGCTCGTTCGCTAATTGTGTAGGATTCCATGGAGGTGTCCTCGGTACTTCGAGAGCAGTCCTCCTGCACAAGGATGAAAGATATTCTTCTGAAGCAGCATACATCCCTAGCGACATACCATAGGAAAAACATAGTTGGTCTCGCTAAGACCGAATGCATTGCCCCATGCATAACAACTATAATAATGTCTAGGAGGAGCCGACTGTACCCTATAGGTTTTCCAACCCTAACGGTGATGCCTCCTATCTCTTTTTTTAGTCATTTCCGCTGATGAGGCTATGTCTGGTGCTCCAGCTCATGCACCATCACCAAAGTAGATCACGAAATCCCACATGGATTCTCATACCCAAGCGGTTGTGAAACCATACATGAATTCAAACATTTCAATATATGTCAAAAACTCCTCCATTGAACTGTATATGGTTTACGGGGTGGTCATGATTTTCAAGTGTTCTCTTATGGGTTCACTCTTTCGCTTCCCTAGCGCTCCAAAACCCAATCGCCAATTTTTTCGGAATGCTCAATACCGATTCTTTAGGAAATAATCAGAAAATACAATAAGAGCAGGGATCACTCCCTAGCCATTTAAGTGGACGGATTCCTTATCATTTGTCCTAGAAGAACAAAACAAGTTTCTACGTACAATATAGCACCCCCGATGGTAACTGTACCATATAATCTCCGTGTTTCTCCTAGATGTTTCCCAAATTAAAATCCTTCGGTGTTAAGTAGGGAATATTTCCGTACCACCAAAATTACGAAGGATTACATATTTAGGTCAGTATTTGATAGTCGGTTATATAACTATCAAATAAACAAGCATTCAAACAGAGATTTATTCCATAGGGAAAACCCAACATTGAATAAGCACATAGCAACCACTAGTCTATTTTAATAAATTTTTCATCCATTAAAATCACTTTGTAAATTACTTGTATAAAAATACTTTTATAAAGGTAAATCCACAAATTTCTATATTTCAATACTTAGGAAATATTTATATACTTATCTCAACGGTATAAATATATTCACACACATTACATTTTGCATCTTAGAAAATGCGCTTATATACTTATCTCTATGGTATAAGTATATTTACAAAATTGAGAAAGATTTTCTTTTTCCAAAACCATTTATAAACCACTTTATAAATCTTCGAAAACCATTTATAATTCCTGTATAAATTCAATCACTTACAAACTCTTTTTGGACATTTTCTATAATCATTTATAAATCCTTCATAAATCCATAAATCATTTATAAACTCCTTTCATAAGTCTATAAATCCATTTCTTAAACTCGTTTTAAATAACCCAATCATTTTCAAAACTCTCATATACATCGTAAACAATTTCCCTTTAAGTTTCCGAACCCTTTTTAAATATTCTTCTTATAAATCCAAATTGGTAATACAATTCTATTTATAAATCTCGAAACATTTACAAATTGATAATGGTAATTTACTTCAAAACACTATTATGATAATAATAATTATTTAACTTAAACA
This sequence comes from Allium cepa, assembly GCA_030765085.1. Taxonomy (NCBI): domain Eukaryota; kingdom Viridiplantae; phylum Streptophyta; class Magnoliopsida; order Asparagales; family Amaryllidaceae; genus Allium; species Allium cepa. The sequence continues at coordinate 258,027,640 of CM060929.1, forward strand.
TTATGAATAAATAAACAATAATAATTAACATTTACCCTTATTAAAAATACTACTAATAATTTATTTTCTAACCATAATTATTCTTAAAATAATTAACATTTCAAAATATTAGCATTCTGATAAATACTTATAAAACAATATTAACTATAAGAAAATAAATTTAAAATATTACTGAATATAAACAAGTAACTTTAAAACAATATTAAATAAAATTAAATTACTTGAAACAAAAATAAATATAATTAAATGACTTTAAAACAAAATTAAACATAATTAAATAACTTTTAAACAAAATATTTTTGAGACCCAATTTTCAGATTTAAAATCATTTCCTGTCTCGAAAATCCAATTCCAACTCAATTGGAAATTTATAGTATTTTTAAAATACTAATTTGAGGCCAATAGCCTCCCTACGCTTAACCAACATCGATGTTGATTTTCTATTACCGTTGGGTTCGGTTTTTAACATATAACGATGTCATAACCAATCTTTTCAAAAATCATGTTTATTATCCAATAATTCATATAACTAGAATATTATTAAAATCAATTCAACAATAACGAGGAATCCCGTTGGATCCCTCCAACCCGTTTCCCCCTACATCATAACTTATATATCAGCACATATGCATGTAATAAAATCAATAGTGGTGAGGGAATCCTGTTGGATCCCTTCAACCTGTTACCCTGCATCGCATATAGTATATAATCCAATAATATAAATCAACCACTTCGAGGCTGGATTCGTATACAAATGGTCTTCCGCTCTTATATGGAAACGTAACAAGGTCTTATCCGCTCCAAGGGGGGAATATATCCAAACCAATTAATATACATTGTTTCTCATCCAAATGATCATTCAATAATTTTTTAGCTATATATTATACTAGTTAACCAAAAAGGTGGGTTTAACTCACAATTATTTCAGTCGCCGCTTGCGCGTTCTGGTTTTGTCTGAATTCGAACAATGTTCAAATTCAACGTAAAATTCATCGAGCTCCATTCGTCGCCAAACTAACTCCATTACTAAGTAATTGTTGATACGATCCTAACGCAACTGACACATTTGATTTGGACCTAAAACAAACAAAATATTCAATTTCTGTAGTCATGAACTAAATAATATAAGTTTATTCCTTAATTAAAGTCATTAGCTTAAAAATAACCTTATTTAAATATATAAAACCCACCCTCCCCCTTTCCTTCTCATCCAGGCATGTATAAAAGGCAAACTATCCTCTAGTTCAAATGCACGTCGCATCACCCACCCTTGATGAGACGCCACGAGACCATTGCCAGGTCAAAGCCCCCTCAACCACGAATACACAGACTCCTCCGCCGCCTCCCTCGATCACCGTAGCGCCTCCACGACGCCAAAAACACGAAGGCCTTGTTTCTATTCAACTCACGATTGCCGCCGCCACAGGCGACCTCATGCCACCAAATTTTGGTCGAAGGTGCCCTCATCCTCCTCTACATTTCCTCTTCAGGGACCATTGGCCAATAACCATCCACGATGTCGGAAAAACACAATACCAATCTCGCCGTTCATGTCCAAACTTGGGCCACCTTGCCACGAGCTATGCCAATTCAACAGTTGATTTGCTTCATCTTGATGTCTTGCTATTTCTTTAGTTATGACCTTGGCCTAGATCAGCCTAGATGGGTTTCGATCATCCATAGCCGTAGGATGGTGCTAAATTTTGATTTGAAAATAACGAGCCAACCCATCTCTGGTTTGGACTTTATATAAATAAGGGAAGGACGGTATGGCTAAGTCATGGGGGTATGGACTAATAATGCAAGTATGGCTGATGGTTTGGCAAGATTATGTGTATAAAATAACACATACACACACACATATATAGATATATATTTCAATTAAAAATATCAAGTTGCATAATGTACGAAAATATCGAACCCTTACCGAGACGTGCCGCTTGATATTCTATATATAATACCCCTATTTTCGAACACAATGGAACTAGTCTCGAGACCTAATTCGATCATATGCAAAATATAGCTTTTCAAACCCAATTATATTATACAATTTCTGAAATTAATTTCTACTCGTTCCGAGCTCGCATGACTAAACGATACGTCTGATCGTCGTGAAATTCGTTATCATACAATAATACACAATTATAAATCTAATAGTGTCGGTTTCGTCGAAATCCGGGACGGTGCCTTGGAAGGCTATTTTTATATGTTAATTAAAATGAACTATTTCGAAAACAAAATTACCGACCTTTAATTCTAAATTAAAGGTCTACTATCTTCATTTTTTTAAAATGGAATTTAAATCAACTTCCAAACATCTTTTTTTATTCATATGAAATTTAAGATTAATTATTTAAACAATCTAAATATTAAATTCAACAATTTAATTACCAAATAAATTGTTATATTTGAAATTCAAGTTATTTAACTTGTAAAATTAACTTTTCAATATTTTAAAAATCAATTAAATATTTGAAAATCAATTTACTGAAATTCTGGATCGTTACATAAATTAATTTAATTCCTCTTGCATAACAATAATTCATGAATCATTATTTGATGCTTCCTTTAGGTTTTTAGGTTCAATAGTTGAAATAAAAACAATGTTACTCATTTTATTTTGTTGATTTCTAGTTTTAATAACAAATTCAATATTTCCAAGTATATTTTCTATCGGATGATCTGTTAAGTATTTTGTTCTTTTATTTGGATATAACTTTTCCAAATTATTATTAATATTGTTTTCGGTAATCTCGTTATTACTAACTTTTTTTGGGTTATTAATGTTTTCTTCTTTATAAATATTTAGATTATAATCTTTAAAATTTTCACCAAACGAGATATGTAATGCCTCTTCAATAGTATTAGTTTTGGTATTGAAAACTTTATAAGTTTTACTTCTATTTGAATATCCAATAAAGATTCCTTTATCCGATTTAGCGTCAAATTGATCCAAATTATCTTTAGTATATAGAATAAAACATAAACTATCAAAATTTATAAAGTGTGATACTATAGGCATTTTATTATAGAATAATTAATATGGTGTTTTCTTAGTTAACGGTCTTAATAAAATTCTTTTTAATATATAGCATGCAGTGTCAATTGCTTCAGCCCAAATTTTTTAGGTAAGTTACTATCCTTTAGCATAGTTCTAATGCACTCTCCAATCGTCCTATTTTTACGTTCTACAACTCCATATTGTTTTGGTGCTCTTGAAAATAATTTTTTTTGAGTTATACCTCACTTATTACAGAAATTCTCAAAATCTTCATTTTCGAATTCCCTACCGTGATCACTCTGAATAATTTTAATTTTACTAGTTATTTGATTTTGAATTTGTTTAACAATGATTTAAACATTTCAAAAGAATCACTTTTAAGTTTTAAGTAAATCATCTACGTAAACCTAGAGTAATCATCTACGATTACAAATACATATCAGCTGTGATTTATAGATTGTACCTATGAGGGACCAAAAAGGTCTATGTGAAAAAGTTCAACAGGTTGAGAGGTAGAAATCATATTTTTAGATTTAAAATAACTTTTTTTAAGTTTTCCTAATTGACATGCATCACATAAATTATTAACTTTAAAATTTATTTTGAGAAGATCTCTAACTAGGTCATTTTTGGCAATTTTAGATATATGTTTAAAATTCAAATGACCAAATCTTTACGCCAAATCCAACGGTCACTTGATTCTGCCAAAAGACATAAGTTATCATTTGAGATTCTCGTACTTAATATATAGATGTTTTGTTTTCTAATGCCTTCAAAGATAATGTTTGACTCATTACTTCAATATGAGATTTATCTTTTACGAATTTAAATTTGAAATCCTTATCACACAATTGACTAACACTTAACGGACTATGCTTAAAATTCTTAACAAACAAAACACCATAAATATTAGGAATTTTAGAATTACCGATGCTTCTAATGCCAATCGCATAACTTTAGAGTTGTTTCGAAAATTTACCAATCCGCTATCTTTGTAAACTATATCTTTCAAAATCTTTTTATTTTCAGTCATGTGTCTTGAGTATCCACCATCTGATATCCATTTTTCCTTTTTGATCTATAGAGTTTGATCATCAAGTGTTAGAGTTTGATCATCAAGCGTCATCAAAAGTCATGTAACACGTCTACACCTGCAATTCATACCTTTTGAAAAGATCACGAGAATTTTTATAATGAACAGATGCAAATTTATGAAACAACGTTATGATGATTTTGAAAATTATCTTTTCGAACATATTGTTAAAAATATAATCAAAATTTGGCATTAAAACTTTTCAAAAATTAGATTATGAATATTTTGAAAACCAATGCTCCGATACCAAACGTGAGTCAGTGGAACAGGGATCTTGGGCTAAATATATGAATATTTTTCAAATTCTTTAAGATTATACTTTGAATGATGTAATTAACAATCACAGAAACAATCATGGAATCAAAATAGATAAAAGTAAATGCAGTAAAAGTAAAACGAAAAGAACACACGAGGATTCCATTCTAGTTCGAAATTATCCTACATCCGGTCCCGCATAATTCCTTGTACGTATTTCTTGTCAACTAGTAAATGCAAATACAATTTCAATTTCAAGGCTACGAGACACACCCTTTAGAATCATGACCTTTGGGTAGGGTTACTTGATTTCCAGCTACAAGTTCACCCACTAAATTTAGGGCTACTAAGCACACACAATTGATTGTAACATGCTACAATCATACCTACTTGGATTTTAGGGATACCAAGCACACCATAAAGTACAAGAGTGTGATTTAATAGTGTTACAGACTCGAATCTTTGATTTTGATTATAGTTTATCCTATAACTTTTGAGTAGCACTTTGATCTTGGGAGAGATGAGAGAAATCAGAGAATATATGAAAGAATATCAAACTAGTAATGACTGAATTTGATTCTGCTTGAATTTCGATAGAAATTGCTTTAGAAATCAAGATAGTGAAAAGAGGAGGAAAAAAAACAAAGTAGTTAATAAAAATTCATTTGAAGTCTGATATATATAGAGAAACAGTGGTCATGTCCATTCGCAAAGAGATACGACAAAAAGACACTTCCTTTTAAAACTTGAATTTTGAAATTTACAGCTAGTATGTCGATGTATCCTTTACAAAATTGAAAAACATTTATAAAAATTATTTTCAAATCCGTTGCTTTGTAAAATAATTTGATACTCTGTTGAATCATTTAAATATAGTTTATACAAATTTTAATCAAAATATAACTTAATAAAACTTTATAAAATAATTTTGAAAGATTTAATAAGAATATTCAATATAATGTAAATAATGTATCTAAGATCAATATAGTTATAAACCATTAAAGTATAAACAAAAATTAAATATATATAAATTTAAAAATGCTAAAATAATAACTTTATAAATATATGATATTTGAAAATCATTTTGGGAAATATTTTGAGATGGTTATTTTAAAAATAGAATATTTGAAAAACAATTTTAAAACAAAATTAGAGAAGGTAAGTGAGATCAGGAAAGTGTTATCAAGGTTTTAACATAAATTTTATGACTCTATAACTTATCTGGAATATCTTGAAATCCTGAATTCTTCAACACTCACGAGTCTTCATTCTTGAACTCTTGAAAATTTATATCGGCATCTTGATTCTACTCTTGATACCAGCATCTTGATATTGTACTGTCTTCTTAATCAATACATGTCTAATATCCTACACTATATACTATATATATCTTGATAATAATTAATATCTATATTTTACATAATATTCTATAGTTGTTATCATCAAAACAATGCCTAAGTTACTAATAATCTTCCACTTTTGACAACTTTGTATATAAAATATATTATAACTCCCTCTGAGTTACAAAACTCCCCCTTAATCTATGTCAAGATTTTATATATTTCTCCCCATTTGTCATAAAAAAAAACTAACTAAAACTTTAGCTCCCTCTAACTAAGATACTATAATAATAATGATAATAATGATGTATAAGAAACGTTGAGAGATAACATAAATTTTTTAATAGTAACCATACCAAACTATATATCCATTCAATATCACAATACAGAAGAATCACGATCCAATCAAACCCATAAACTATACATATATAACTGAATCCAATCATACCATACTTCTCTGATGCATCGAACTTCATCATCTTCCTCCATGTGTTCTTCCTCTTTCTCTTCTTCTTCCTCATCATTGCTGCCTTGAATGAGGTTATGAGTAGCCAAATTTGTAAACTTATCTTCAATAACCATTGAATTCATAGGATTGTCTAATAGATAATTTTGCAAATTGCGAAGCATTCTGCTTTTCTTCTCTTGTTCTTTGCTCATAATGTAAATCATCCGACATGAAGAATAAGGCCCAAATGCCCGTTGAAAATATACAAACTTACATAAGTTATGAATTAGAATGGTCCATGGTCGTTGCAAAATATCAGTTGGCGACTGCCCAAAGCCATCGCTAAATTTTGACACTTCCCATTTCGCAATGGCCCGCTTTAGCAATGATCCATAGTCATTGCAAAATTGCAGTTTAGGTGTAGTGCCCACTCTAATAAGGCATCCCAATCTCTCTATGTCCCTACTTCGGGATCTCATGTGTAGGTCATACCCTCTCTATGATGTAATGAATTCTCTTAGCAACATCCTATCTTTTCAGTTGTCTACATAGATATGTCGAAACCATGTGTAAATGCTAAAACACCTTGCGCACATTCTCATATACATACCCAGCAACAATAATCTCAATGCTTTCTTATGAATCAACAAACATCTCCCCGACTTTATCTCAAACTCTATCAAATTCTTCGAGCCCCATCAACCTAAAATGTCCAATTTTCCTTGTCCCGGATCGAGTCTGGGGCTTGCTATGCTCTAACCTTGCCGAAGCAAGATTCAACCCGCATAGATAATTATGCGATTGTGCATGCCCTCACTGTTTCCTTGCAGTAGTGCATAACACTACTGCCTTTGCAATAGTGCACACGCTGATGCATTGGCAATAGTGCACACAATGTTGCATTTGCAGTAGTCCACACACTTTTGTAGGGTAGCAGTGCACAGTTTTGACTCAGTTCAAATTTAGGGCATCGTTATGCTTTGACCTTGTCGAAGCGGGGTTCTATTCGTACTTTCAAGTCCTTTGCTTCATTCTATGCTATGAAGGCTTCAACCCATGCCACTAAATCGCTTTTCATGTAATGACTTGTGTTTAAAATCCCCCTTTTTGATTACTACTCTAACGATGTCATTACATTACTTCTAAGTTCTCAAGGAGGGCCATTTTATACAATCAAAGTTCACATAATCAACATCAAGCGAGAAATTCTTTCAATTATTTATTAAACCAACATCTTATTTTTAACTTCAAATTAGTTATATGGTTCATATCAACTAAATATTGCCTGATGCACTTCATAAATCACATATCAGCTGCTGGCAATCAAACATTTAATGTATATTTTTTCGGTCACTTACTAATCCTCTCAAATGCCCGACTTTTATCGATATTACTTCATGTTAACTTCGTACATATACTATGAGTAATCAAATTAGTTAGGTGGTTTACCTCACCCATTGTGGCTTCATACCTCCCTACTTCCATTGACCATTATAAGTACTTCAATATCGAATATTTTGAATCAATTATTGGGTGGATATTGTCCCATTGGTTGCTAACTTTATTAGATGCTCAACTTTTATAAATATTACCACAACTTACTTTTCCTTTGCAAGCCACCATATAACAAATTCTTACACTTAGAAACCCTATCTTTAAATTCCCTAGATTTCGTAATTATTATCCATTTTCTTTTATACTATCTAGTCGAGTTTACAATTTTTTATTGGTTATTATTACCACTTATATCATGCACACATTTTAGTAGCAGTTTTAACTTCATATTACAAATCACTGCAATCCCCCTATGCTCACTACTTCATTTAAAAATCACATTTATAGCATTTCCACTAATATATTTTCGTGGGTGGTAACATAAACTATACCATATGTAACTAAGCAACCGTTATTACATGTTTGCTAACTCCAAAATATGCCATCTTTTCATCATTAATCAACCTTGTGATGCTTTCCAATTCTTTGCAAGACCAAGCAACCATTCATATTTCATGTATCAACTCTAAAATATGTCAACTTTTCATCATTAATCAACCATATAATGATTTTCTCTTCTTACTAAACACAAATCAAGCCTTAATTCAAGGAAACCAATGTAAATATTTTATAGCAAAACATACAAATTTATATAACTACAAGGCACAAAATTAGTATCCACTCCCCCAGTAACTATTGGTAACCCCAAAACAACATGAAGCCTATTCTTTTGCTCTCTTTCACTTCGTGAACGAAAATAAAATCACCTTTAAATGCTCTTATACTAATAGAGATTGTAAAGGAAGACAAGAATTTAATGATTTTAGTTTGATTTAAGGGAATTTAGTTCATGAATTTTGGTTGGATTTAGGCTTTAGGCTTTAGGTTTTTGGAAAGAGTGCAGAAGAGAAGAAGGCATCGTGAAGAACGAAATTAAAACAGAGGGTTGCAGTAGTTTATGTGCAAGTTAATGGGCCTTGGCTCCATCAGAACTCTCTTATGATATAAACAAGCACAACTCCTTTATGACTCAAAACCCATAACTGTGAATACCTCAATGTTTATAGTCAAAAGAATCAGAAACATCATTTGAGACATAATGGAAATGGTCCCAAGCTCCAATTACATTGGATGCAAAAGTTAGCTTTTCGATCACTCGAGTATCAAGTGCTAACTCTCGCCAAAAAACAGTATCTCCAAATATGTCGATGCTTACACTTAAATAATCAGGACAACATTCCAGATACAATAAAAACGGTCTTACGGCAAAATTCAAGCACATGTAAAAGGTTAGCTTTTTTGGATCATCTATCGATCGACTCCCCATACATAACTCAGAACCCACCGTCCCAAAAATTCGTGCTTATACTCAAAATGGATAGAAATGGCATTCTAGAACAATGGAAGTAGTCTCGGACAATTATTCCATATTCTCTAAAATCTAAATTTTTGAGCCATCGATTATATCAAATTATTAGTGTTTAAATAAATTATCTAAGTATCTATGCGTTCAAATATAGGTTGTTGTATGAATGATGAAGTGCGGTAAAAATAATGTACAACTCCCTAATTTAATATATGATTTATATTTTATCCTTTAATTTTCAAACAAGAGTAACTCTCACATATGAACTCAGTTTACAAAACTTGCGTCGATGAGTTTGTAATCAAATTCTATATAGACTGATATTATCTAACAATAAATTACACACTCATATATGATATTATAAACTAGACATTATAATATTAATACTATCATAATATTTACATATCAACACCATTAACCAAAATTTTAACACATCAAGACATCGGTTGTGTAATTCGAATATATGATATTTGAACTAAGGCAAATTATAATCATTTAAATTTATAAAATCAATTTGTTAAAGATCATATTTGAACATATTTTATTTGAATATACATTAAAACTATTTTATTATTTATCTCATTAGATATTATTTATTCGAAATTCAAAATTATATGTATGTATGATTATATATTAAAACTACTTTATTATCAAATTTTACCATTGAGTAAATACCATTTAATTTGATAATAAATTATCGACTAAATATTTTGCAAAATTGATGTCATTGTAAATCAAATTAACATTTTTATTAATGTAATAATAATATAATATATCTTAAAATTTAAATCAATCCATTCAATAAAACATTAAATCATGATATCGACACTGTTCATGATATCATTGTAATTGATCCGGTGCACAATAAAATAATTTTTTTATCAAAAAATTTATCAGTTTTACCCCGTCACCCAATGCACCATTCCAACACTATCGTTGCTTTGGATAAAAATAGTAAAATAAGAAAAATAATTATAACCAACATCCAAAAGTCAGTGTACAATTGAAATATTAATTAAATTGTCAAGACGATTTCACAAATGTTTCAATGCAACGTTCAATTTTTTCATAACAAAATGACTTCGCATTGTGAACCATCTTCTTAAAGTGTGTTCGTGAACCAATTGGTTTGAAAGTTAGACGTAGAGATTAAATATTAGAGATTGAAGACTGTGACGTCTATGGATAAAAATTTGATTAGATGTTGGGTAAAAAGTAACGTGTAACGTATGGTGTTTATTTTTTATTTGTGATAATTATTAATTAATTATTTTTGATCAAATTATTTTATTGAATGGGAGATACCATTAATTATTAAAATAGATTCAATTTTTATTTGTACAAAATAAAAAAAAACGTCCTCTTTGTTACATCTGATGTGACCGTTACATTTTGCCAAACCGTTACTCCTTTGAGAATCCAATTTATCCAACGTTAATCGGATGAACGAACGCATAATGTATAAATATTGACCGACTTGCTTTCACAAAATGTTGGCTGAACCCACCCCGCTAAAATAATATCCAACTGTTCATTAAGTCTCAAATCAACGATCCAGACGGCCGATCCGTGCACTGTGCTTTGATTGGTTGTCCGAAATCTAGCCTCCCCATATAAATTCCCACGATCCCAAGAATAGCCTCCCAAATCACGTCTTCTGCTCAGTACTCTCTCGATCACTATTTTCTAAAATCCCCAAATTAAACATCCCAATGGCAGGAAGAGGAAAGGCGATTGGATCAGCAGCAGCGAAGAAGGCCACTTCTAGAAGCAGCAAGGCTGGCCTTCAATTCCCAGTCGGTAGAATCGCGCGATTTTTGAAGGCCGGAAAGTACGCTGAGAGAGTCGGTGCTGGTGCTCCTGTCTATCTTGCCGCCGTTCTCGAGTATCTTGCTGCCGAGGTCCTGGAACTTGCTGGTAATGCAGCAAGAGACAACAAAAAGACGAGAATCGTGCCTAGACACATTCAGTTGGCTGTGAGGAACGATGAAGAGCTGTCGAAGCTTTTGGGTACAGTTACAATTGCTAATGGTGGAGTGATGCCTAACATTCACAATCTATTGCTTCCAAAGAAGACCGGCGCTTCCAAATCTGCTCCTGAAGAAGATTAGAGGGTTTGGTTCAGTTTTATATAAGTTGTGTTTAGGAGTACTTCTGTAACGTTGTTCCTTGGATTATTAATTTAATGAAATGATTTTATTCTTAGATAAAAATTGCTGTGATTTAAGTAAAAGCAGTATTCACTTATGTTTCTTTCAATCTAATGCACAAAGCTTGCAATATTGTCAGTTGTCTTGAAAATTAATACTTCGAAAGTATATTTTAGTGTTTGAAGCTTGCATGGAATCAGCATGCTAAAAGATGTTGAACCCATTTTAATTTCGCTTTAGTGGCAAATACAAGAGATTGCAATTCTTTGCCATAAAGTACTGCAACTTTTTTATTTTTAATCATTCCCTACTTAGGATATTGCTCTTTTTAACTTTTGTGCATACTTTGTTGGATATCTTAAACTATGTGGCCGCTGGCTACATAAGTTATGGAATCTTTAATATAAGCTAACATTTTTGTAAAAGCTATCAATTGTTTATCAAAGTGCTCCAATTATGTTGATCACACTTGTGCAATGTTTAGAAATACGGGGGCTCTATTCTTGAACACCCACTGCAAGAAAAGTTTGCTTTTGGCAACCATATAACACTGTTTTAATTTGAAGTGCTGTTCCACATGCAATATTAGTTTTATAAAATAAAAAATAAATAAACAAAACGCTCTAGAATCATAAAACTTGGCAATGGGCTCCCAATTGTTTTTGAGGCCGCCTTTCCCTCATTTTCTCCTGTGAATCCCTCATTTATCATATTACAAATCCCTTCAACCATCTCAACTCCCCTTGACTGCTGCAAATTCCTCTTTCTATTCCCTTCAAATATTGCAAATCCCTCTTTCATTTCATCCTATTGCTCCTAGATCGTCTTGCTAATGCAGTTCGCTCTCACCATTGTTTTGCTACTGCAGTCCGCTCTCACAATTGTCTTGCATTAGCGTACCTCGTCATTGTTGCTGTATCGCTGTTGTTGCTGTCTTGCTACCGTTGTCCACTCATTGTTCATCTCATTGTAAGGCAAACTTAATTTATAATTTCGATTTACCTTAGTTTGTTATACAATCTGAGACAAGCATAAGAAAATGTAAGCTTACCTGTCATAGTTAAGAATTAATTATGTAATTTATCTGTTTCATGTTTGATTTTGTAGAAAGATGGTTTTTTTCAATATTTGAAAATTTTGATTTTCTGTTTAAACTGGCTTTTTCTCTCTAATAGATAACATTTAATCAAACTATTGACATTTTGGGAGATATTTAAGCAAATATTTTTTGAATTTTAAAAATGTTATCATGGAAAATTCCGATAGGTGAATAGAAGAAAATGACATAAAATGAGAACACAAGAAATGATCCAAGAACTCCTTATTTGAAGCTCTGTTTAAAAAATTAAATTTTGGATGTATTTTTGTGAATTGATTGAAAGTGTGATTTAATTTTTGAGGGTTAAGATATACCTTTGGTTTCATAGTTTAAATTTTAAGAATTAATTTTGAAAAATAATCAAAATCCACAATTTTATTTTGGAATTTTCACTATACTGAATTTCCAAATTCGAGGTTTGAATTTTTAAATTTGAGTGTTCATGGTTTTGCATTTTGTGTATTTTGGATTCTCATATTACAAAGTTTTAATTTTTTGTTACAATAGCTGTAGATTGCATTCTTTTTTCAAAAAAGGTTACCGAGTTTCATGGTGATGAATTTAAACCCCATCCCCCCCCCCCCCCCCCCCCCCCCTTTTTTTTTTTAAAGATTTCAATGGTTTAAATTTTATCAGTTCTTTGAATTTTATATTTTGAATATTTGGTTGAGCTTTGAAATTTTGAACTCATATACAAAGATATATGAAACTAGGAAAATTTGACATTGGAAAACTCTGCAAATACAAGACTGCTGGCATCTTAAGATCTCATAGAATGATAAAGAAGTGAAGAAGACTTATGCCTTTGCAATGGAAAGTATAATGCAGCTGTGAGCATATCTTTTTACATGCTTTTGAATTTTAGTCCATAGTGAAATTCAATTTGGTTACTCATTTGTTAGCGATGAGTCTAAGGAGTGGTTGGAGAAAAAACGCGAGAAGATACAAGGTAGTTTATGGTTTCTAACTTGAATTCCCTTCCATTTCTGCACTATTTGCAAAACCCTTGTGCTCCTAATTTCACTACCAGTTCAAGCTCAGTTCCTTTGTTTGTCATTTGATTATTTTATTTCATTCATATTACTTGAAATGCAAGCAATGACAGGTTATGGACAGTAGGGCTGACACCATCCCAAGCTTGAGAAATGCTGTGTTCACATGCAACATGTTACACAGTTCTAAAACATGCTGCACACCAACTCTGGTGCACTAGTGTTAATACGGTGCACCAAGCCTGAAACATGAGTTGTCAATTGCTTTTCGATCGAAATAAAATCATCATAATGCAAAAACAGACAGTACGTTATAGTTCACATGGTGTAAAAGCATTCAGCATAATGAAAGAATCGTTTAATTTCAAAAATATTTAGATTACTTTTGTTATTAACATGCTTTGTTTTTGTTAGGGATTGAATCGCAAATGGTTATCTGAAATAGATGGAATCGTAGTAGACATTCTCGTTTAATCTACAAAACCGTGCTTACAGACTACACCATCCACTGCTAGAAGACCAAGTTATTTTGCTAGTATTGTTTTTATTTCTTATATAATTATTATATATCTGTGCTTCATTTTGTTTATATGACACAAAGAGTTGGGTTAATTCAGAAGAACAATTTTCATTATATTGAATGAATTTTTTGTTTAGTTGTTGAATCATGTGGAAGAGAACAGCGACTGCATTATGCAGGTTTTGGAAATTAGTTTGCATTATACAAATTTCGTAAATTGTTTACATTATAGAGTTCTATATCTAAACCGAGGCATTCACCGCCTCAGTTTATAACTGAGGCACTCATCGCCTAAGCTTATAATTAGAAACAAACTGAGGCATTATCTCAGTTTGTACTTAAATCAAGTTAAGGTCTGCCTCAGTTTGTACCTGAGACATTGCACATTGCCAGTTTGTATCTGACTGAAACAAACTCAGGCATGCTTCAGTTTGTATGTGAGGCAATGCCTTGGCTGAGCATGCTACTGTTTTGAAACCGACTATGCCTCAGTTTTGAAAAATGGAAAACTTAACAAAGACTTTCCTCGGTCTTTGAAAACTAAGTAGTAAAGAACAATAACAAGCTTTTGATATATTTTGAATTATTAGTTTCAAGTAATCTTCATTCAATACAACATAAACAAACGGTTGCTATAGTTATACAAAGTAAACAAATGGGCTGAAAGGCCCAGCCAAGAGACATAGTAATCCACGCTACAGCTGAGAATAAATATGTGCCGTTGATATGATTCAAAGGCTGTGATGCTTTCATCAAGCTGATCCGGATTAGAGAGAAAACACACGAAAGCGTTCTATGTTTTATTATGCCCCCTCAAACGAAACTAGGGTTTTATTCCCTCTTCTCTTCTATGGCGGCTGGACATACTCTAAGTTCATCTCTGAAGCGCGCGAAATTTTTGGATGAAATGGCTTTAGTCAAGACATCTGCGCGTTGATAGAGAGAGGGAACATGTTGAATCTGAAGCTTCCCACTTCCTGTTTGTTCTCGAACGAAATGTAGATCAACTTCCAAGTGCTTCGTTCTCGAGTGTTGGATGGGGTTCATAGATAAGGATATGGCGCTCATATTATCTACCCAGATTATCGGCTTCTGATTAAGTTCAAGGCCCAATTCTTTGAGCAGTGTGCTGATCCATATAACCTCGGCCGTGGTGCTTGCAATTGCGCGGTATTCGGCTTCCGTGCTTGATCTTGAAACGGTAGCCTGCTTTTTGGTGCACAATGAGACAAGATTTCTGCCGAGAAATCCACAGTACCTAGTGATGGATCTTCTGTCATCCAAGTCGTTGGCCCAGTCAGAATCACTGTAAGCTTGTAAATTTAAATTTCTGCAAGGTATAACTCTTAGCCCATAGTTGATTGTCCCCTTTATATACCGTAAAATACGCTTGCCTGCACACCAATGTTCACTTGTTGGGGCTTGCATGTATTGGCACACTTTGTTAACACTAAAATTGATGTCGGGTCTAGTGATAGTAGCGTACTGAAGAGCCCCAACAATGCTCCTATATTGTTTGATATTTTCAATAAGTTCGCCTTTGTTCTTTCTTAATTGAAGATTGCTGATCATAGGAGTGGGAAGTGCTTTTGCCTTACTCATGTTAGCTCTAATTAGTATGTCTGTCATGTACTGTTTCTGTGACAGAACGATGCTTGAATCTACTTGTCTTTGAATTCTTATGCCCAGAAAGTAGGTATCATCTCCCATGTCTTTTATGGCAAATTGTCTGTCCAGGTGTTTTATAACAACCTCAATCTCTTGTTGATTGTCCCCTGTGATAAGAATATCATCAATATAAACTAAAATGTAGATGTTACTTTCCTTCCTTTTTCTGGTATAAAGAGAGTTGTCAGACTTAGTTGCAGTAAAACCTAACATAACTAGTTTGCTCTTCAGTTTTTCATACCAAGCCCTTGATGCTTGCTTTAAACCGTAAATAGCCTTATGTAACTTGCACACTTTACTGCTGTTGGCTTCAATACTATAACCTTTAGGCTGTTGCATGTATACTTCTTCCACCAGGTCCCCATTTAAGAATGCATTGTGGACATCTAATTGTCTTACTCTCCATTGTTTATGCATAGCAATGGTTAATATGATTCTGATGGTGGCAGGTTTGATGACTGGGGAGAAGGTCTCCTTGAAATCAAACCCAAATTGTTGGGTATATCCCTTTGCCACAAGCCTGGCTTTATATTTGATGACACTACCATTAGCATCTCTTTTGATTTTATATGTCCATTTGCTTCCCACAACATTCTTATGCTTTGGTAGATCAACTAAAGTCCATGTTTGATTTCTAATAAGAGCATTGTATTCCTCATCCATAGCTCTTTTCCATTTTATATTTCTGACTGCCGAGTCATATGATGTTGGCTCTATCTCATCAAGTTGAGTGCTGTATATTTTGGGTTTAAAAATCCCACTTTTTGATCTGGTGGTCATAGGATGCTGACTAGTAGTTGACTGTGGTACATGATGATCTTCAGTATTAACATCATTGGTTCCATCTGTTGTGTCTTCATTGATGTGACTTTGTTGAGTATCTGCTTCATGTTGTTCATAATCTTGACACTGCTGTGTATCTATTTGATGTTGTTCCCTAAGTTGTAAATTGCTTGTAGCAGTTTGTATGGAATGATTATCAGCTCCACTGGTTGTTGTGCCTTTTTGTGTTTGAATTTCTGTACTGAACCATTCTGATATATCAGATATGTGACTTGTAGTGCCTTGTTTTATGTCAGTTCCTTGATTTTCTTTCTTTTTTCCTGCAAAAGGAAAAACATTTTCATTAAAAACAACATGTCTTGAAATATAAGTTCTGCCTTGATCATCTAGACATATATATCCTTTTTGATTATGTGCATACCCTAGAAAGGTACATTTGCTAGATCTTAGGCTTAACTTGTGTTTATTGTAGAGTCTAAGGTAGGGAAAACACAAGCAACCAAAAGTTCTTAAAAGTTTATAATTTGGTTTAGTGCCAAATAACTTTTCAAAAGGACAAATCTGGTCTAACACTCTTGTTGGCATTCTATTAATAAGATAGACTGCTGTGGCAAATGCCTCTCTCTAATATTTCATTGGCATGCCTGCTTGGGACAAGAGTGTTAATCCAGTTTCTACCACGTGCCTGTGTTTTCTTTCTACCAACCCATTTTGTTCTGATGTATAGGGACATGTCATTCTATGTATGATTCCTTTTGTATCAAAAAAATCCTTTAAGGGTTTGAATTCTCCCCCACCATCAGTTTGTATGATTTTTACACTGTTATTGAATTATTTTTCAACACAAGTAATGAAGTGTTTTATAGCAATACATGTGTCTGATTTGGCTTTTAAGAAGTAAATCCAAGTATATCTTGTATGTGCATCAACAAGAGATAGATAATACCTGTCTCCCTTGGTTGAGTTATGTGGTGATGGTCCCCACAAGTCTGCTGCAATCAGCTCTAGTGGCTTTTCATAGATTGTTTCAGAATTTTGAAAGGGTAATTTGTGACTTTTACCAATTTGACAATGTGTGCATATTGATACATTATTCAAGGATGTAAAAGAAATTTCATTATCATTCAACACTTGCTTAACTACATCATAACTAGGATGCCCTAGTTTGCAATGCCACAAAAAAATATCATCATGTTTGTTATGATTCAAGCTAGCACTATTGCACCATATAGCATTATTACAGCAGTTTTTGTTTCTCATATTGCAGAACTTGTACAGGCCTTGTTCCAGTTTACCCTGTAACAATATATTTTTGCTTAGCAAATCTCTAACAAGACAAAATTTGGGGTGAAACTCAAAATATACATTGTTTTCTCTAGCAAATTGGGAGACACTAATTAAATTCTTTTTGATACTTGACACTCTCATTAAATTATTAAGGTAGAGCAGCCTTGTACCTTTTATTGTGCCTGCCCCTATGTGAGATATATTTGCAGTTTCACCATTACCCATTAAAACAGTATGTTTACCTGTGTAGCTCCTGTTCCCCAAATTGAGATTCTGCAGATTGTTGGTGATATGATTCGTGGCTCCTGAGTCTGGGAACCACTCTGCAGTATTAATGTCATCAGTCTTGTCATCTCCATCTTGTGTGTTATCTGAATTGTTCCTTGCTTGACTACTAGTCTGTGCTACATTTGCTGATGGTTGCTTGCTTGACTGACTTTGTTGTGTTGTATTGTAGTCTTCTTTGAATCTAAAGTAACATTTGTTTGCCATATGACCAAATTTTTCACAAATTTGACACTTGACTCTGTTGTTATTTGAAAATCTTCCTCTTCCTCTGCCTCTTTGAATGCTGCCTCCCCTTGAGTTTTGACTGTTTGGGGTGTTTCTTTGACTTTTGTTCTTTGTACTAGAAACATAATTTGCAGAATAATCCTCTTGCATGAGTTTTCTTTGTTCAACTCTCCCTTCATGGGCAAGGAGGGCAGAGTGAACATAATCAAGGTCAGGTAGATTTTGTTGTGTGGCAATGAAAGTTACTAAAGATTCATAATCTTGATCTAGACCGTTGGTGATGATGAGGATCTGTTCACTAGTGGAGATTTCATGACCAACTGCCTTTAACTTGTCACAGAGATTCTTAATCTTGGTGAGATATTCCCTCATTCTCATGTCATTCTTTCTTGCATTTTGCAATTCTCTTCTATAGTGCATGATTCTTGCGGCAGATTGAGAGTTGAAAATTCTCTCGATTGATGACCATATCTCATATGACGTGTTGCATCCAACGAGTTGTGATAAAAGACTTTGGCTAATTGATGAAAGTAGCCATGATGCAAGCAAATTGTCTTGTTTCTGATATAAAGAATAGTCTGGGTTGCTAATGGTGTTACCTTTTTCATCTGTTGTATTGATGGGTGGTATCACCTTGGTTCCCTTGACGTAGTCCTGCAAATCATATCCTCTTAATGCTATTTCAACTTGATATTTCCATATGATGTAATTATCCTCATCTAATGATGTACTTATGGCTTGATTTTTAGGTCTGATCAGAATGCAATCGGGGTTTTGGTTATCCTTGGGTTTGTTGCCAGTGTTAGCTGATGTGACTTCGTCTTCTTCATGAACCATGATGAATCAAGAACCCTGATTTGCTTGTTTTCTTGATCAAGAAGTGAATCTTTGTTGATGCAAGTTGACTGGATCACATATTGGTGGTGAAAGGATACCGAAGCAATGCGTATTACTGTTTTATTACAAATCAGTAATGCGCATTATAAACAGAGGTCCCTGTAGTATTACAGCCTAGAGGAATGATGCAACCAGAGGGAGAGATGAGGATCTTGGATCTGATCTCCTTCTTGGATGGCACAGAGGGTAAGGTGAAACAGATAAGATAAAGATACTGCACATATCTTGAGAAGGTAAGCCTCCCCGATGATGACCTTTTTCTGAGGGGAGCCAAAATCGATTCGAACTTTTAATGAGATGATATTGCCGTTAGGCAGATGGCTCTGATACCATAAAGAACAGTAACAAGCTTTTGATATATTTTGAATTATTAGTTTCAAGTAATCTTCATTCAATACAACATAAACAAACGGTTGCTATATTTATACAAAGTAAACAAATGGGCTGAAAGGCCTAGCCAAGAGACATAGTAATCCACGCTACAGTTGAGAATAAATATGTGCCGTTGATATGATTCAAAGGCTGTGATGCTTTCATCAAGCTGATCCGGATTAGAGAGAAAACACACCAAAGCGTTCTATGTTTTATTAAGTAGGCTCAATATGTCCATTTTTTTTCCACTGTGTGGGTCACAAGCTCGATGAAGCAAAAAGTGCAATTGATGATTATGATTAATAATGGGTTCAGTCCAACAATAGAAATTTACCATGCTTTTAGCATAAATGGTCTAGTATGGATGAAATGATATACATGGGTTTGCTTGCTCCAATGAGTCCATTTTGACTGCAGTGGCAAGTGCATTCTTGCGTTGCAATTCGATCGTTAAAATGGTGGATATGTTTACCAAGGTAATATTTTTGTTATAAGTTACTCATGCGGTTATGCTGTATTACATCTTTTGCTTCTCTTTATAATACCTCTTACTAATCAAGATATAACTAGAAACATAAAGAAAATCAAATTCTACTCTCAAAGCTGCTCATATAAATTAATTAAGTTTTACAGTAAATGTTCCTGACCTATAGCAAACTAGGATATACATGACCATTTCAATGAAAAGGAGATTGAAAAGCTTATCTGATTAACTATATTACTGTTTAAGACTAATATGGAAAACAAGATAAGATTTTCAGTCTCTTCTAAATTAATAAATTCATGATAATATACTTATGCACGAATGCATCTTTGTGCTAGATAAATATGCGTCTCAGTACATTCTACAACGTTATTCTAAAACTTACTGAAAAATAATTGTTCAGACAAAAATGGATTCAGAATTATTTTGTAGGAGTTGTCAGCATTTTCTTCTTCTTTTTCTATTAAACGAGTTGATTAACAGTGAAGGTAGAGAATTAAAGAAGGAAGAAAGCTTGATGTACACCCCTTAGAGCATCTTCAATCTTTCTAATTCAGCACCGAATATTAAGAATTACTTCCTCAATAGTCAATTTAGTGTTGAATATTAAGGTTAAAATTCAGTTTTCAATTCAGAAAACTGAATTGGTCTTGGGCGCCCAAGCCCTGGCGTCCATTAAATGGACGCCAGAGCTTGGGCACCCAATAAATGAGCGTCCAAGCCCCCTTCATCAAATTTATTTAGCTGTGGAGGGGGGCCAGACGCCCATTTAATGGCCGTCCGAATCCCAGACGCCCATTAAATGGGCGTCTGACCACTGGAATTTTCAGTCCGATTAAGAGCTGAATATTCAGTGCTTAACCGACTGGAGATGCCCTTACAGGTACAATTCAATAGAATCAATATCATTAGCTAGCTTCTAGCTATGCTTTAATATATAACTACGTGAAGGCAACAATGAAAGTGGGAACAAGTTAATCATTAATACAAACGCAGGAGTTGCATTTTAATTATTCCTTCCGCTTTATTATACAAGTATATAAAATAAGCGTTTTGCTATATGGAAGGCTGCTTATGAGAATGCATATTCTGATATGTGAAGTGAAGTATAAGGAGATATCATAACTCATCTGAAGCCGTTGATAATAAATCCAAGGATCAGCATATTTAGTTATTGCAATACGGGCCTGGGCCTCAACATCTCAAGCCCACCTTATTATGTCTGAAAGTTGTATATAATGTAACAGCAATTGTATCAATTGTATTGATTTCATTTTTCTTCTATTTCATCAATCTCTGTACTATCAAATACTATCAACAAAATTACTCTTTATCTTTACATCGAAATCTCTTTCATGGTATCAGAGCTCAAGTGCTTAACATCATTAAAGATCCAACAGTAAGAAGAAAATTCATCTGCAAATCACCAGAAGGGACTTATATTGTTCCTCTCATCAGATTATATCATCATCACTTGAGAGGAAGACTCAAGACAACCACCTCTGCCTCGCCAGTACATTTTCTGGCTGCATAAGGGATTGTCATTGAGTCAAGAAAGATCACAAATCAAAATTCAAGAAGAAATCAGAATCAAGAAGAAATTCATCAAACACAAGAAATCAAGGAAAGTGCCTTTCAAGAAAAGAAATCATCAGATCTTAGTCATCATTTGAATCTCCTTTCTGATTGCACTTACCTGAGGGGGATCTTGATCCAAGTCTTGATTCTTCTTTATTTTCTATTGCTACATCTGTCCTAAGCAGTCATCATCATGGGGGATGAAGCAAACTCTGCAGCACCCACAAACAGCAGTGATCTACAACATACTGCATCAAATGTCGAGAAGTTGGTTAAAACCACACTTAGCCCACAAAGTCAGTTGGTTACAGTTCATCTCAGTGAAGATAACTATCTTCTATGGAGACTGCAAATTGAAACAGCTCTTCAGGGATATGGTCTTGAAGAATACATTCAAGAAACCATATCAGTACCGCCAATGTTCATTGCTGATCAACAAAACAAAATGATCAGTAATGAAGAATACATCAATCATCATAGGCAAGATAGGTTAATATGTTCTTGGCTATTGTCATCTATTAATGCAAATCTTCTTACTCATGTTATAGGATGCAAAACAGCATATGAGATTTGGTCTACTATAGAAAGAGTGTTTAATTCTCAATCTGCAGCAAAGGTACTGTTCTACAAAAGGAAACTCCACAATATCAAAAAGGAGAATAACAACATGAGAGAATACCTGTTCAAGATAAAATCAATCTGTGATGCATTAGAAGCTGCTAATCAAAAAGTGTCAGATTCAGAACAAATTATGACAATACTTAATGGTCTCAGTGATGAATATGAGGCAGTTGTAGCTGTCCTAACATCTCAGAGAAATCTGCCATCTATAGAAGATGTTCATTCCATTCTATTGTCACATGAAGCAAGAATTGACATCAAGAAACCTCGAGAACCTGACTTATCCATTAATCTTGCAGTAAATCATAAGGGAAAAGTTCAAAGCAATAACAGAGGTGAGCAATTTGTTCAAAGAGGTGGTTACTCTAATAGATCAAGAGGAAGAGGTCGATGGAATAATAACAACAGGCCAAAATGTCAGATATGTGAGAAACTTGGCCATACAGCAACAAAGTGTTATTTCAGGTTAAATCTCAACTATGGTCCAGGACAAAGCACACAAAGGAATGTAAATCACAGTGCAAACATGGCACATCTGCAACCTGAGTCAGTCAACCATTCTGAAGCAAAGAACTCACATACTGAAAGCACAAGACCAGATCATATTCAGGATGAAGATTGGTATCCTGACTCAGGTGCAACTAATCACATCACAAATAACTTGAACAACTTAAATCTTGGAAGCAAGGAGTACAAAGGTATGAATTCTATTCACATGGGCAATGGCAAATCTATTGCAATTACGCACACTGGTAAGTCATATATTATGGGAAGAAAACAATTATACTTAAACAATTTATTAAGAGTCCCATACATTAAAAAAAACTTACTAAGTGTGTCGCAATTTGCAAGAGACAATAATGTATATTTTGAATTTTATCCACACAACTGTGTAGTTAGGGACATTCTAACTAGGGAAATACTTTTGCAGGGTAATCAATGTAAAGGTCTGTACAAGTTCAAAGTGGATAATTCAAGAAACACAGTTACTAAAAGACAGTGGTGTAATAATTCTGAATACAAACAGCAAGGAATGAGTGAGATATTTGAGAAATGGCACTGTAAACTTGGGCATCCAAATGCCAATATTGTGAAGCATGTAATGAATAATAATAATATTCCTTTTAATGACATATCTTTACCATACATTTGTACTTACTGTCAAATGGGCAAGAGCCATAAACTGCCTTTTTTGGATTTTGAAACCTGTTATAATAGCCCTCTTGAATTAGTAGCTACTGATCTGTGGGGACCTGCCCCAATTCATACTGATTATGGGTATAAATATTATATATCTTTTGTTGATGCATTTTCTAGATATGTATGGATATATTTTTTGAAATCTAAAAGTGAAACTCATAATGCAGTCATGCAGTTTATAGCACAAGCAGAGAATCAAACAAATTGCAGAGTTAAAATCATACAATCAGATGGAGGAACTGAGTTTATGCCTCTAAAGGAGTACTTTCAAAAAAGAGGAATCAATCACAGAACAACGTGTCCATACACTTCAGAACAAAATGGGCTGGTAGAAAGAAGACATAGACAGATTAGTGAAACTGGGCTTACTCTTTTAGCTCAAGCATCCATGCCAAAGAAATTTTGGCTAGATGCTTTTAGTACAGCAGTCTACTTAATTAACAGACTGCCATCAAAGGTTCTAAAATTAAAAAGTCCTTTAGAAATTTTGACAAATATTAGCTCAGATTATCATATCCTTAAAGTATTTGGTTGTCTATGTTTTCCTTACACCAGACCCTATAACAATCATAAGTTAGACTTTAGATCATCTGCCTGCACCTTTATAGGTTATGCTAGCAACAAAAAGGGATATAAGTGTCTAGAAAATAATGGTAGAATATTCATTTCTAGACATGTGGTATTTAATGAAGCGGTATTTCCATTTAAAGATGTAAACATAAAGTTTAATAACAAATTACATAATGCAAAAGAATACATATCATCAGTATCTATTCCAACTGTTGAGATAATTCAGGGTCAGGCTAAGTCAGGTGAAGGAATCACTAATCATGAAAAAGTTTGGTCAGATTTTCAAAGTATAGACACTAATGATGAATCAGATTCAGCAAATGTTCAAACAAGTTCAATCAGTGCTTCAAATCAAAATTCTGAACAAACAACTACTGAGCAACCAACTTCAGATAACATGCAAAGTAATATGCAAGGCACAGAATTAAACTTGCAAGCTGAAAGTGAAAGGGATGGTCAACAGCAAGAAGTTGGGAGATCAAGTCATCACATGATAACTATATCCAAAAGTGGTATTTTTAAACCAAAAATTTATCATACCACTTTAGATGCAGAGGAACCAACCACATATGATCAGGCCATACAAAATGATCACTGGAAAAATGCTATGAATGAGGAGTATCAAGCACTAATGAGAAACAAGACATGGGATCTTGTTCTCAGGCCAAAAGATAAAAATATTATTGGGTGTAAATGGACCTACAAGTTAAAGAAAAATGTTGATGGTACAATTTCTAGGTATAAGGCAAGATTAGTAGCTAAGGGCTATTCACAACAGTGTGGTTTTGATTTCACAGAAACAATTTCACCTGTAGTGAAGCCTACTACTATAATAATTGTCATTAGCATAGCCTTACACAGAAATTGGACCATCAGACAACTCGATGTAAATAATGCTTTCTTAAATGGCATTTTGCAGGAGCAAGTATATATGGAACAGCCTCAAGGTTTTAAGCATACTGGAAAAGAGAATCATGTGTGCAAATTACACAAAGCAATTTATGGCTTGAAACAAGCTCCAAGAGTGTGGTTTGATAAACTAAAAGAGACGATGATCAGACTTGGTTATCATCTAACCAAGTCTGACAACTCTCTCTTTACAAAATTTGACAAAGACATAACAGTATTTGTATTGATATATGTTGATGACTTTATTATTACAGGTAACTGTGAAAAGGAAATCAACAATCTGATAAAGCATCTTAATATAGAGTTCAGCATCAAAGACCTTGGAAACCTAACTTACTTTCTGGGAATAGAGGTCAAAAGACTCATAAATGCAAAAATTCATTTAAGCCAAAGGAAATACATAACAGAGATTCTACACAAAGCAAGGATGCATGAAGCCAATTCAATCTCAACACCTATGGTCAGCAACTTGCAATTATCAAAGTACAAAGGAGAAGCACTACTTAATGACAGACAGTACAGAAGTATCGTTGGAGCACTTCAATATGTCACAATTACTAGACCAGATATTACATACAGTGTAAATAAAGCAAGTCAGTTCATGCAAAATCCAACTGATATTCACTGGAAAGCTGTCAAAAGGATATTAAGATATATCAAAGGAACGCCTAATTTTGGATTAATGCTTGAGGCAAGCAATTCAATCAACATAAATGGATATGCAGATGCTGACTGGGCCAATGACCCAGATGACAGAAAATCTACAACTGGGTACTGTATATATTTAGGTAACAACCCTATATTATGGTGTCCAAAAAAACAACCAACTGTCTCTAGATCGAGTACAGAAGCAGAATTTAGAAGTGTAGCAAATGCTACAGCAGAGGTTACGTGGATTGAGTCACTACTTGGAGAGTTACAGGTTAAAACAGAGAACAAAACAACTATCTGGTGTGACAATCAAAGTGCAGTGCATCTTACAGCCAACCCAATATTACACTCAAGAACAAAACATGTTGAACTGGATATCTATTTTGTTCGTGAGCAAGTAGCAAGAGGGAAATTACACGTAAATCACATACCGTCAACTTACCAGACAGCCGATATTTTGACCAAGCCTCTGTCTAAAGGCAACTTCAATCGCTTCAGAGAAAGACTGAAGGTAAAAGGCATGGAAGACATCAGCGCAGCTTCCTAATCATACTTCGTCTCTGTCAACATCATTGAAGAGCTCTCCTCAGTTAACATCATTGAAGAAGCAGCGCTATCATGTGAAACCTCCTGATTATTCTGCCTCTCTTCTGATTCTAAGAGCAATCAGTCGTCAAAGTTGCCAACTTTTGCTCAAATCCTCTAATTTCTATGGCTATTGTTGTGAAAATCGAATGCAAACTTCACTAAACTTCTAATCAATTGCCATTCTGTAATAACAATTGACTAGTTCTTTAGTCTGGCCTCAGATCATCTCAAGATCTCTCAATTTCTTTATTTGGTCGCACAGATTCAAAATCGCCGCAAACCCTAATCCCCTTAGGGTTTGAGGGGGCGTATGAGAATGCATATTCTGATATGTGAAGTGAAGTATAAGGAGATATCATAACTCATCTGAAGCCGTTGATAATAAATCCAAGGATCAACATATTTAGTTACTGCAATACGGGCCTGGGCCTCAACATCACAAGCCCACCTTATTATGTCTGAAAGTTGTATATAATGTAACGACAATTGTATCAATTGTATTGATTTCATTTTTCTTCTATTTCATCAATCTCTGTACTATCAAATACTATCAATAAAATTACTCTTTATCTTTACATCGAAATCTCTCTCACTGCTCAATAAAATTGCAAATAAAAGGTATGTTTTATGCTTTTAAATATATGCATGCTCGGTGACGTACTTGTAATATGTATAGGATGATACCATGGAGTATATCTTGTCATATATGACATGAATCTGAACACTAACCACAAAAAAAGGAGTTGTCAATTTTTTTTTCTTTTCAAAATTCGGTAATATTAAGATGGCAGTTAACATATAAAACTATTTTTTTTTAAAAACCATGTTAACTAACAAAAGTTGACTTAATCTAAGTTTACAAAACTAGCCAAGTTTTTTAAAAATTTGATTAAGTTTATAAAATTAATAGAGTTTTATAAAAATTTAACAAAGTTAACCGTGTTTATAAAATGAACTAGCAAAGTTGACTAAATTTTATCAAATTTAAACAAGTTAAACAAATTTTATAAAAAATAGATAAGTTTCTAAAAATTAACTAAGCTTTTTAAAAACTAATAAGTTAACCTAACCAATCAACGAGGTTTTGTAAAAATTAAATAACCAAGTTGGATTAAGTTTATGAAAATTAATGAAGTTTAATAGAAATTTGGGTAAGTTTGGCTCACATACCTGATAAGTTTCAAAATAGAGAAAACATCCTTCCCAAACTAAACTTAGATTTTTGGTCCTTATTTTCAAATTCGCGCACGCAAAAAGATCGAAATACCCTTTATGTTTTTAACATTTCAAACGCGTATAACTTTATGTAGAAAAATCAGATCAACATACCGTTTTCACCAAAAATACAAATTTTATGATTTTTAAAATGAGATCCATTGTTGATGCGAAAAATTCATATTTGTAGTAAATGTGCAATTATTTCATGTATTTGCAGACACTCAGCAAATTTTGAACATTTTTTGATTTTTTCAAATTTACAAATTTGCAAATAATTGCAGACATTTCTGCAACTATATGGTATAGTTGCAGAAATGTCCGCAACTATTGCATACAGTTGCAGAAATTTCTACAACTATTGCATTCAGTTGCATATTCTTACAGAAATGTCTGCAACTATTGCATATAGTTGTAGAAAATTCTGCAACTATTTTATATAGTTGCAGAAATATCTGCAACTATATGGTATAGTTGCAGAAATGTCTGCAACTATTGCATATAATTGCAGACATTTCTGCAACTATTGTGTATAATTGCAGTTTTTCATTGAAATCGAGAAAGCTGAGCTCGCCATTGAAAAAGAAAAAGAAATCAAGAAAGATAAGTTCGTCAATGTAGAATAAGATGAAATCAAGAAAGACAGCTCGTCATTAAAATCAATCGTGCAAGAAGCGGAGGGGTATTTTAGGGAAAAAATAGCCGAATTGAAAAATAAGGACATGCAAAATATGTTTTCTTACGGGAGGAGTTTCAGTGAATTAAGTTTGCTTGTAGGGATGCATGTCTAATATTCACTAAAAATTTAACAAAGTTGACCATGTTTATAAAAATGAACTAACAAAGTTGACTAAGTTTTATAAAATTTAATTAAGTTGAACAAATTTTATAAAAAATAAATAAGTTTCTAAAAATTAACTAAGCTTTTAAAAACTAGTAAGTTAACCAAGTTTTATAATAATGAACGAATTAACTAGGTTTTGTAAAAATTAAAACGTTTTTTGAAAATCAACTAAGTTTTATTAAAATTTAATCAAGTTAATTTAGTTTTATAAAAATTACTTAACTTTTATAAAAGTTAGCATAATTTTTATAAAAATTGTATAAGGTTATAAGAATAGCCAAGTTAGTTAATTAAGTTCATTTTAAAAATTGACTAATTTTGATAAAAGTTAACTAAGGGTTCTATACATTTAATTAAGTTTGTAGAACTTAAATGAGTTTTATAAAAATTAACCGTTATAACCAAGTCCTACAAAAATTAATTATGTTTTATAAAAATTTAAGAGTATTTTGTTTTAAGGACACATTTTTGGAGGAAAAAAAAAATCTATGTACAACGTACTTTAATAATTAGACTAAGGACAAAGCCCATTGGATTGTATAAAACTAAGGTTCATTTTAATTCACCATCTTCACCAAATAAAAATAAAAATACATACGACGTTTGAAATTGCAAGAAAAATATTATCTCAAAAATATTTTAATCCATTAATATTAGCATAAAAATGTAGACGTAAACAACTCGGAAAACTAAATGAATATAGTTTTATAACTTAAAAAATAGCGTAATATACATTTAAAATAGCGTTATATATGATTTAAAATATAGAACTAAGTTATATATCATTTAAAATATAGAACTAAGCAATTTGGAAAATCATTCTTAGCGTTTCAAAAATGTTAGTTGTAAATAATAAAGGTATATTAATTTAACTTTTCGTGCTGTTTTTTTCTATATTCTTTTTCTCATATTCGCATAAAAGAAATATTTCCATATTAAATTTATTATTTGTTATATTGTATTTTCCACATTCATAATAAAAACGTTTCCGTATTTAATGTTTTTTATCTGCTAAATGTCGATGTATGTCATTGATTTAAAATATTTTGACTTTATCCATTTAAAAGTTGAAAGTTGTCATTGATGTGAATATCGGAAGTTGGATGTCCTTTGACATGAAAAAGAAAACAAATTCGATCTTGAAACAAATTGTCCACAAAATATTTGAATAAGCTAACAAAATTTCTAAAAGTTCAACGTAACCAAGTTAATTGCATTTCTAAAAATTTTAATTTATGTCATACATTTCGTTGTTGTGTGGAGTGTTATTGCGAGTTTGCTACTACAATTTTTTATAGAACTATTCAAATTTTTTGTATATGTTTACCATGTACATGGATGTTGTCACATGCCCGACCAGTCTAGTAATTTATGCCAATGCGTTATAATTGTTCTAGGGTGCTTAATGTTTTATGAATTATTGAATATTTCTATCTCATCCAAATATAACCGCTCTTATTTCATTCCAACCTGTCATTATCATGTTTGTGACAGAAAATTCAAACTTAACAGGAAAAAGAGCGCTTTCATGGACTAGCCTTCAACGTTGGCATGAATAGTATAAATGTCGCTACATTTAAGGAAGAACCGTGCATTTTATTTATAGATCCTTGTCTTTGATAGTCTCTTCTTTGATAGGGTTAGGGGGTATGCTCTAGATTATGTAATTTGTTACATACATCTAACTCAACAATCAATCTTGTTCGAAATCAAAAATATTTTTTTATATTATATACTAGATATAGTGTGGTCATATTAATCAGTTAATTTAATTAAAGTGAATATTAGGCACGAATTCTTAAAACCAAACTTAATTCAAAGTGGATCCTTGTAAAAAAACACACTTTCTACGCCCCTGTTCTAGTTTTCCTTCTATTTTTTCCCTAAATTACCCCTGCGCTTCAAAGTGAAGCCAGGGTTCTTCTTCTTCAGTTTCTTCTGATCAAATTGAAAGTCGAGTTGAGTTTTCTTCAAACAAGCGTTTATTTCTCGATTTCAATGAAAAACCGCAACCATTTGAAGACGAATCAATCTTTTTTGCAAAAATATGAATAGTTTTTTTTATTTTTTATGCACTGTTGGTGTTGTTTTGATGTTGAAATTCATTAATGATAATGAGAAATGCTTGCAGTTTAATATTTGAAGTAATGTGTATAGATACTGCAAAAATCTAGAATAATATTCATATAGTTTATTCCTACAAATATTTTTAATAGTTGCTGCAAAATCAGTAATTTTTAAGATTATCTACAGGCATTGATATAATCATAATAATTGCAAAAAAGTCATAAAATATTGGGAATATTTGCATATAAATATGCATTTATTTAGAAATTTTCCTATGCAGTTATTCACTTAAAATTTAGCAAATATTCTTAATATATACTTGCTGAAAGATCAACAATTATTCCCTTAAAATCATTTGTATTCATCTTTGTATGCAATTATTCAAAATAATTGCAGAGATGTATGCAATTATCATGTATAATTGCATGTATGTCTGTAATTCTTCTGAATAATTTGCATATTTGTTTGAAAAATCTGCAATTATTCTCAATAGTTGCAGAAGTTGTTGCAAATATTATGAATAAATATAAAATAACTACTGAAAAATCTTCAATATTTAAGAATATTTGTAGATATTGGTACAAATATTCAGAACAATTGCAGATAAGTCAGCAAATATTGGAAATTTTTATATATAAATATGCATTTCTGTAGGGATTTTTCTCTGCAGTTGTTAATTTCAATATATTGCATTAGGAAGATGAATTTTATCTTCATAATTAAGAATACATGCATAAAAACTGCATTTACTGAGAATACTTACAAATATATTCATTAAAAACTGCAATTAGTGAAAATACATGAATAAAAATATTTAAATATTCCAATATTTGCAATATTTCTGCACATATTCTCAATATTTGCAGAAAAATATGCAAATATTGAGAATACTTGCATAAAAAACTTCAAATAGTATCAATTTTTGCATTAAAAAATCTAATGCAAATATTATGAATATTTTTACCTTTTTCTGCAAATATTATGAATAATTGCAGTTATGGCTGCAATTATTCTTAATAATTGCAAAAAATATGCAAAATTAGAGAATATTTGTTTATAATATTGCAAATATGTTTAGTATTTTCACAAAAATATATATAATAATATATGTTGAAGCTGCAAGTGTTTTTAAGCAAGTATTCATTATTTTTACTTTCTTATGCCATTATAATGAATATTTGCGGATATTGCTGCAATTATTCTGAATAACTACATAAAAATCAGCAGATATTATGAAATTTTGTTTACAATACTGCAAATATGTACAATTTCCGTAGTAAAACATGTAATAATATATGTTAGAGTTGTAAGAGTGTTTTATCAAATAATCAAAAAATTTAGTGCAAATTTTCTATGTATTTGCAACTAAAACTGCAAATATTAAGAATATTTGCAGAAAAAATTGCAAATATTATTAATATTTGCAGTTTTAGCTGCAAAAATTGTTGCTGATATGTCATAATTTTTTAATTTTGTGATGAATGAATTCGTTTTCATACAAATTATTGTTTTCTTTTGCTATTCACTGCTTGATTTTGATGTTCTAATTGATTACATTCCATTATTTGATTTTAGATTCTTATCGATTAGTTAAAATGAGTATTTGGCTTCGTTTTCTTTCTAAATTAATCTTCTAGTCACCTAGATTTTAGTTTATTCACTAGATTATGATTTGATTTTGTTTACCGACTTCGTTTTCGTAGGAACGAAGAAGTGCAGAAAGAAATTACAATGGAAGAGTACTTTTGTCTTTTGGATGTCCGATTTTAAAAAGAGGGATCAAAAATTTATCTACCAAACGGAGGGATGTTTTGTGTATTTGCAAACTATATGAGCGATGTATACCAAATGCACCCTTAATTAAAAGTATATTTAATAGAAAATTCATAAATGATATGTTTTGTGGTATTAGTTATAAAGTGTTGTGACCATGAGTAATTTATCACAATAAAATTAAATATATTATTTTAAATGTTTTTAGTCAATATACATCGAGACTGGATATTGATGTATCCGTTGAGATTAGAGTACGTAACGCTCTTAAAATATTGGGCATTGTATTACTCATGGCTGCTGGAGACATTTAGAGATTATGTACCGATGGCTATTAGATAACTATGTAACGACTCATTCAATAGTTTTCTGTTGGTTAATATAATTAAGGTCAAACAAAAATATCGATGCGATCGATTTACATAGTTCTCTTGACTTGAGAATACTATGGATCTTCAGTATGAAATCTCTGCTTTGATTATAGTCAAATCATTGCTTAACGTCCATCAAGTAACTATAGTTGGATCAAGTGGAAGTATTGGAGGTGAAACACTATTCAAGATAGGGTTCGTCTCCTTAGTTATGGGTTATCATGGTCAACTCAATTCAACTCAAAGTCAAAGTCTTTGGGCATAGGATTTTGATTAAGCTTTAATAATAGTTGTAATATCTTTGGTGTCACACTTTTTTGATGTCAGCATGAACTACCAAAAATGCCTTTCTGTGGATATTATTAAATCTCTTAAAATTAGGATCTAAAAATAAACCCACTTTATAAATTCAATATGTCTCTCTGCAAATACTAACAAACCTTAATATCACATAAAAATATGATCTAATAAATATATATTTTTACAAATTCTAAACATACTCTATAAATATTATCAAATCTTAATCACTATAAAATACATCTAACAAATAAACTTCTTTTACAATTCGTTATTTATTACTTAAAAGCAGAAATAAAAATTCAAACTAAAAAAATAGATATTGGAACTAAAACAAAAATTAGAAAAATTACACACGATTTCAATGTAAAATATGATTAAATATTTGTGTTTTTTTAATGTGTTGAAACATATACAATTTATAGAAAATAACTCACGCATGAAGCGCGTGCCGTAACGCTCGTAATAACTGTTATTATTGAATGAAGGACTTTGTGTTTGGACTATATAGTTGAATGTGGACGACATTGGAATTTCGATCATTATCAAATTCCATAAGTCCAAATTGATATAGTTTTGACGAAGAAAATTTATGTAAATAAATGTCGCAACCGGGTAACGCTTATTAAGCTAAAATGGAAATTTACCGAAATTGAGTAAGCGATAAGTTTGACCATAATGTTACACCACCTGCTAAGTGACGTGCAAACGTCAACATTTGAATAGTTCGATGTTAATCGCTCGTCGAATTTACCTCTAAGAGTCACACAACCGAAATGATGAATTCTTTTTAGACCGAGTGATTTAATTAGTTTATAATTATTATAATTTATCACATTACATTATTTATGAAATACTAATTATGAAATTTGAATATGATTTGAGAAACAAATAATGTGTGTATATATATTTATAATAGTAATAAATATGTTAATCAATATGAGATATTGATAAGAAATTAAACTAGATTTGATTACCGTATTTGTTTGGCCTTAAATGGGGTATTAATCCATAGATTTGGAAGAGATTTTTGGCTGCAATTATATGATAAGGACAACAAAAAATGGAGGCAATTAGGGTTTAAAAAAGATGGACGAAATAAGGAAAGATATGATCCACTTTTCTCTCTCTCAAACATTATAAAAGGCCTATCTAACTCTAACTTAAATGATAGATTTCATGTCGTTTCCATCTTCCAAATTATGGTCGCCATTATTACCTTCCTATTGCCGTCGAAACAAAACTATTCGATAGTGGAAGGCCGCTGATTCCAGACTAACAATCTAACGGATCAAAGAATAATTGGAGAAAGAGAATTCACTATTTCTACCTAGACTTGAGGACATCTTTAGTAGGTAACATTTATTTACATAGATATTAAACATATTATCATGTTTTGTAATATGTTAATTATATATGCCTGTAGATATTTACATATCATTGTTATTGCATTAGTTAGGTGAGATTTTTATAAGTAATTTTTTTTGTCACAGTGAAGATTTATCATGTGCATACATAAAATTTAATGTTTATACTCATAATTTTGTTTGCAATTTGGTATGATAAGTTGAACAAATTTTTTGTTTAATTTTGGACTAGTTTATATTCATATAAATATTAATTTGTGTATTATTACTCATGTACAATACATACTAAAGCATATATCTTTATATCTACTATAAAAAACTGATCTAAAATTTTTCTTATACATGTTTATGTTTATTATGAACTATAAGCATTGAAAATAATTTTTTATATTATTAATATATATTTATTAGCAATATTTATAGAATATTCGATTTAACAAATTTGTATAAAATAATTTTTTTTTGAAAATTCAATTTTATAATTTTTAAAATTAATTCGTGACGTTAGATGCTCATGGAATTTTTCAAACATTTTTTCAACTTTTTTTTTATTTTTAAAAATTATTTCAACTTTGGCCGTACAATAATCAATTAACTAAAAATATTATTTTAACCCCAAAAAATTCGAAAATTTTTCGTGATACCTAAAATATGATCCTAGATTTTTTTTTGGAAATTGAAATTTTGCATTTTTATTAAATAATTATTTTATATTAATTAATTAAGTGTCGAATTAATTATTAAATGATATATGCATAATAAAATATTGCAATCACATTAACTTGTAATTTATGATATTTTTAAGCGGAAAAATAAAATTTGTTTTATATATATATACGTGTGTGTATGTATATTTTATTGAAATTAATTTACCTTTAATTATTATATTGACTAGCTATGCATACACACACATAAACGTAAATAAATAGTTTATTTTAATTCATGCTAAATGTATCATTTCAATTCATATTAAAAATATTATTTAAGTGAAATAAATAGTTTATTTTAATTCACATTACAAATATTATTTTAATTCATATAAATATTATTATATATATATATATATATTAATTTTTATACATAATTATATTTTTCTATAATACTTTTAGAATGGAACATATTTATATATATTTACTTTTATATGTATAAATGTACACACACACGCACAGACACGGACACACACACACACGCATAATTATTTGGAACTTATGACTGTATGCATATGCACATATTTGACAATATACAATACATATATAATGAGCTAATGTGTCCGTCGCGATGTAAATTTTTTGAAATTGTAAGTTGATAACTTACAAATATTTTGAATTTGTAAGTGAAACAAAGCTTGTAAATTGTTGCATGTGAACGTTAGAGAATAGAACCATGGAATTGAACTTAACTTAAGTATAAAATGAATTATGGAAAGAAATTTAAGCTAAGTTAGGTTAAATAATATAATTGTTGGAAATGAATTAAGGAATGAAGTAATTGAATAAATTAGTGAGTTGATTTTGATTTGGAATATTGTTGAAATTTAAACTAATGGATTGAGTCAAACGAAACTGAAATTGGATTTGAGTTAAAATGAATATAGACTTTAGTTGTATAAAATGTTTTAAAATGAACTTAAGTAAAAAAATTCTATGGAATGATGTTTAATTGATAATATTGTTATGGAATATACTATGTAAAGAAGTGAATATACTAAGTAAATAAGGGATGTGAATAATTGATTGTAAATGAAATGAAGGTAAATAAAAGAATTTGGGATAGCTAGAATCAATGAAAATAAATACGTAAGTTGTATGCATATTATATTATTCGCATGACGGTTTGATCAAATTCGAGCACAGAATTTCAGAATAATTTATATCGATTCGAGTTGGAATTTTTTACTCGATTCTCGATGGCGAACAATGGATATTTTTGGTTGATTCTGCGATTCTTTATCATAGTATATGGTTATTCAAGGAGAATAAATGTTTGCAATCAAGGAACCGGATCTGAGTCCGCACTAGAGGGTCATGTGAACATTACTAGTTCGGAGGTGAAATTGTGTGATCGAGCGAGCGATCAGGTTTGATATTCCATAGGATGGTATATGTACATCATACGAGATTAAGTAAAGCAAATGTTGGAAACTGAAAATGTAGAATAATATAATTGTGAACTATATGATTAGACATCGTTGAGAAATAAGATGCAGGTATATAAAAGCAAGGGCTAACTTGATGCCTTGGTTTCTTAAGTAAAAATTGGGTTGCCCAACAAAAAAGTACATGTTTAGATCATTATTGATTTGATGGTTTTATGATTGAGCCACTTGGCTTTTGTTTTTTTGTTGGTTTGAGCTCGTAATGACGATTTGTAGTTGTTTCGATCTAGCCACGCAAAAGAGATGCTGGCGAAATTTTTCGAAAATTTAAAGAGTTAGAAATTTTGAAGAAATTTTTTATATTACAAAAAATTGATTTTTGAGTTATAATCTGAAATGGTTGAATGGACAATATTATTTGGAATTTATGAATGAATCTGGAAGCCTAGTATAGGTAATAACAAGGTTTCAATCAATTGTTTTTGGGAAGCTAAAGGCTTAAATGGATTTGGGAAGTTACTTCAACTGATTTGTTTAAGAAAAGAAATGGGTTCGGGCATTTTTTTTCAATCTTAGCAATTTCGAGGATGAATTCTTTTAAGTGGAGAAGAATATACTGATCCGGAATTTTGATTATTTGAAATTGGAATATTTAATTGATTTTAAATATTCAAAAGTTAATTTTTTAGATTTAATAACGTGAATTTCAAATATGACGATTTATTGGGTAATTTAATTATTGAATTTAATAATTGGAAATCGTTTAAATAATTTAAATCTTGGATTTTATTTGGATAAAAATTATTTAAAGGCTTATTAAATTTCTATTAACAAGAATGAAGACAACAAAAAATTTAAATTGAATTTAAAAGTGATTTGCTCGATTTTGAAAGTAACTCGTTTTAATTAACATATAAAAATAGCCTTTCGGGGCATAGTCTCGTATTTCGACGAAACCAATGTCATTAGATCCATAACGATGAATTATATTACGCCGTCAAATTTCGTAGCGATCAGATGCACTGTTTGGTCGTACGGGATAGAAACGCGTTGAAATTAATATCGAAAATTTAATATAATAATTGGATCCAAAAAACCATCTTCTCCCTATGATCGAATTGGGGCTCGAAACTTGTTCCATTCCATTCAAAATAGAGGCATAACACTAGGAACGCCAGACGGCATGTCTCGATTGGGAATCGAAATTTATAGCTGGATATTTAAATAATTTATTTTATATGGATTTTACTATAGCCACTTTCTTTCGCATCAACCACCCTAGAAGCCACCCTATGTTCCTACCTCTGCGTTATCTTCTATCGTTCCCTCTCGCATTTAAACAGTGAACAGAGAATAAAGAAAAAGAAATGGAAAGCTTCAAAAAATTATAATTCAAATTTTACCCAATGAAAAATTCTTAAACAAATTTTAAAAAGCATAGTTTGGCGAGAGCTTCGATCTGAGACGCTTTTTGAGAGGTGCGGTGCTTGTTCTTGGAATTCACAGTAAGTGAAAGTGGCAGTAAATGGCTAGGGTTGCGATTTGTGGCCAATAAAGGAAGAATTAGGGGAAACGAAGGTTATATTTGGATTTGGGAAGGTGAGTAGCACTCGCGGTTGATTTTTAGTGGTGTGCGTCGCCTTAGTGGCGATCGCATCATGGAAGGGGAGATTCGCAGATTATACAGGTCGCGATGGGGAAGGTTGGGCATCAAGCAAAGAAATTGGGTCTAGAGCGTGGAGATTTCGAAGAGAAGCTCTTCGGCGTGATCGGTTTTGATCTTCATCGCCTATAGCTCCGTGTCACTGGAAATACGTGCACGACAATGGATACTCGGCTATGCAGTACAGGCAGAATGTCAATTTGGGAAAGAAGAACGTGAGTGGTATGATGGTAATTAAAATAAGTATGTAAATAGTTTATATTATTAATAATTTAAATGTCGATAACTTACAAAATTTATAACTCTTGCATACGAGGTCCGATTGGAACTAAACTTTTTGCGTTGCGCTCGTATCGATAAGAACTTTGCAATGAGATAGGTTTGGTCAGATTTGAAGACTTTGAAAATTTACGCTAAAATTGGATGTCGTTCGGTTCTAGTTCCAAACCGAAACGCTTCGGCGACAGCAAAGGATAAATGTGAGTAAATCTCGCTCATTTAGGATAATTGGTTATTTTTTAAATTGTTAAAAAATATTTATTCGTTGATTGGATGACATGGTAAATCATTATTATCAATTGGATGTTATATTATATTATATATATCAGTAGTTGAGTATATTCCTCCCACCGATTGGAGCGGATGAGACATAATGCGCCCGCATAATAGCGGATGATCCTTTTTATTGCCATATCCCATCTCGAAGCGGGATTTAATATTTTATGTTATATAACATCTATGCTTGTAGTGATACAGGTTGGAGGGATCCAACTGGATTCTTCAAAAATATTGATTTTAATTTCATATATAATGATATATGATGTGTGTGAATATTCTGTTATAGATTATGATTTGATTTGTTGGATGCTATAGTAGCACTGGCCTTAATTTTGGTATTATAAATACCATAAATAATACTTTTGAATTTAAAAGGGATTCAAAGGAGATTTTGGAAATGAAAATATTTATATTGAGTTTTGGATTATTTAAAAAGGAATTGATCTCGATAACATAAACAATTTTGATTTTAGATATTTATTTAGCTATCTAGTAAAATGGTTTCAAATAGAGAATTTATTTTGAGTATTTTTATACAGTGGATTTAATTGGGATTTCTAGGAATACGAAATAGAAGTTTGAGATTTGAATGGTTTTGGAATATAGTTCGGATTTATTAAGAAATAGATTTTTAAATGAGATTTTAAATAGGAACCGATTTATAAATGGAGTTGTTTAATATGAATCTGTTATTTACAGAGAAATGAGAGTTGAGTTTATAAACTTATAAACGATGTAGACAAGTGGAATGATGATCATTTGATAAATTAGAAATACAAATTCACAGTGTGAATTTAAAATGAGATATCGAAATCGGTTTAGGAAGAAATAGTAAATTCTATTTTGGAAGTTTGGAATAGTTATGATATTGGAAATGTAAATCGATCGGTGATAAATCGAGAGAGATTCATAAGCATATAAATGGGTACGTTGAATTTTAAAAATGGGTTTTTATAAGAACTTTAGCTTTGTTTTTTGAGAAGGATCTTTATTTATTAAACTATATTGTTTTAAAAACTATTAATTGGATTAAAATATTTTAGAAAGTTAGTTATTTAAATATTTAAATTTGTTGAAATGAATTCTATGTTTTATAAACAAGTTTCGTAATCGATTAGAAATTTAATAAAAGAATTGGAATTAGTTATTAACGGTTATTTTAAAAGTGCTTTGATGTTTTAAACAAATATTTAACCGTGTTTCTGAAATTTATTATATATATATATATATAGTTTAAAAGTAAGTGATTGCAATTTATGTATAAATGCTCTCGAGATTTGTGGACCGAGTTTTATTTTATGGATGTGATTTTATAAGAGAAAATCTTATAATGGAATTCAAGTACTTAAGAAAATTTGAGAAAAAGGAAATTTCCAAATTGTTTAGATACAGGAACTTTGAAAATGAGTCTGAATTCATTAAATGAGTTATAAATTGTTAGTTGGATTATAAGTAAGTATAATTGATAATTCTTGGAAATTGTAAGGGAATTAATAAAAAATTCTAGGGATTTATGAGATAAGTACGGAATATTTCCTAAGCATGGATATTAGAAATGATTTTGGGAAAAAGACTTATAATATTTTCCAAAGTATTGGAATTAAAGGTCTTGGAGATATTTTAGTAACGAAATGATTTATAGAAAAATATTTTTTTTAAGTAATGAATTATAAGTTGGATTTGGAAATATTGCTATGTACTAATATGGGTTGAAATATCCTATTATAGATTTAAGTATTTGAAATCGTTTTCAAATATTGAAATATTGAAAGAGAATTGAAGATACATCTTTGTAAGATATTTTGAAATATGTTTTGAAAGATTTATATACGGTCTAGTGACTGCTTTTGTGTGTGCAACTTGATAGTAAAATAACCGACTGTCAAATATAGCCAAATTCGTTGATCGTTTCGAAGAGACAGAGATCACATTTGATTATTTGAAAACCACTTTGATCCGATTTGAGCGTTGCGAATTATAATATCATGAAGATAATGAAGATGGTGATTTCGAAAATTTGGTTTGTTCAGACCAGAAAAATTTGCATG
Organism: Allium cepa; assembly: GCA_030765085.1. Classification (NCBI taxonomy): domain Eukaryota; kingdom Viridiplantae; phylum Streptophyta; class Magnoliopsida; order Asparagales; family Amaryllidaceae; genus Allium; species Allium cepa. Next base: position 258,067,817 of record CM060929.1, read on the forward strand.
GATGAATGCTATCAGCACATTGTCATTGGAGGGCAATGAGCATTCTAAGTGTAAATTTCTTGAAAGGTAATCGTAGCCTCAAGCCTCATCAACCGGGAATGACTAAAAATCAGGGAGGATGCAGCAAAGCTAAGTGGGTCGCACCTATTAGGGTATGTTGTCACCCTACATCTACATATTTATTGATTGGTTGCGAATGAGATCTCAAAAGAGTTACAAAGCGACCGGGGTGATGACATTTTCGGTACTATCCGATAAGAGGTAGGCTGGTCGTGTGTTGGCAGTGATCGATAGTTCAATATCGGTACATTTTCTTGACGTGTACCGTAATATGTGGTACCCCAATGCCTAGTCATTGTATGAAATCTATTCTCCAATAAGCGACGTACGGTTTTAATTATGCCCAACTATGTTGAAATGTGAGATGTAAGCATTTCAGCTATTTTAATAAGCACTTATACTTAGACATTATTATAATATCACAAGATTTGTATTTAAAAGTGGTTTGGTTATTGTAAGATAAAAACCCGTCATGCTTATATGTGACGTGGTCTTACGAGATACCTTTGATTTTCAAAGATTTTCTGGTAACTTTAAATCCAGTTGGGTGTGTTTTCTCACGTTGATTTTCAGACTAACTCGGGTGTTATTTTATTATAATGCTCGGGTTAGACCGAGTATATTACAGATTAGTTTGGATGCTTAGAGCTTTAAAAGATAAGTTGGAGGCCCATATACGTATTCACATAGATGGTTATATTTTCTGCTGTATATTATGAAAATAGCAGTGCTTTGCGGATGCTTTTATCCACGGATCTTTGTCACCCAAATCATAAAAAGATAACTTGGATTGAAAACAAGACAGAATTGAAATTAAAAAGCAATAATACAAGATATTCCATCCAACCGCCCACTTTATTAATTCACCAAAGTTTTGTTTACAATTAATAGAACAAAGCTAAAATAAATAAAATACCATTGAATCAATAACCAAATTGAGAAAGGGAGCAAATATCTATATGGCTAAAATTGTTGGAGAGGAAGAACAAGGATGGAGAAGAGAGAATTTACCAGATAGATCTTCCACCGCACTTTTACCCTCTCTTCTAATCTCTATTTACATAATCAATTACTTAATGCCTAAGTTAACATTAGATGACAAAATAATAATTTGATTAGCCAATTAGAGAGAGAAATAAACATACTCAAATATGCCTATTAATTAGAGGAAACAAAATCTTCTCTTTCTTTCTTTTGCATAATTTCTCTCTATTTGTGATTTTGTATCACCAAAATTTAACACTGTATTCATTGGTGTGTTATCAGCAATTGTAAGGACAGACTATTATAATTATTTAGGCTGAAATATGTTAGTATACTCTGATTGATGTTTGTATATATACATATTACAATTTTGCTTCTGTGTAAGATTTGTGATTTATTATAGATTATTCGTTCCGCTGTGAGATTTATAATGTTTTGTTTTCTTTTTATCTTCTTTCTTCTTTTTTTCTCCGTAACAATCGGGTTTCCAACATTCAATTGCTCGGCATGTGATATAGTGGACGTATTAGTGTCGATTTTTGAGGGTTGAAAATCCCGGTTTGTTATAGATGGGAAGAGCAACTTATCTCTACTACTAATAATGTAAATTCAATACACATGCTTCAACCATGTCTTTCTTAAATTCCTAAAATGCTCTTGCATTTCCCCTTCACCCTCATGCTTCTAACGCATTTTCATCATCCATTCGTACAACCGTTTGTTTTCCCAAATTCAACTACGGTCTTGAATTCATTCGATCTCCAAAAATCGATTTCTCCCGCTTGCGAATCACTGATGCCAACATCCCCAGAGATATTGCATCCGCGTCGAGGGATTTGATGGTCGTCAGAGATAGCTCATCCATCTTATCACTGTCTGCTTTGAATTGAAGGTATATTTCTTTATTTTTGGTTTTGCTTGATCTAATCTGTGAACGGTGAACATACATTATTTTTGATTCTGCTCTTATTTATGAATCTACGACGTTGCTATAATTTTTTCACCCGATTGTTGATTCACGAAAACCCTTCCTCGTGCAACCTATTCCTCCATAAACTACGATTAGGGTTATTAAACCTATTTGCTTGCCTCATTGGCTTCATGAAAATCTAAATCATTACACTGCGATTAGGGTTAGTTTATTAAACTTCGATTCCATATCTGCTTCGATTTTCGATTATCAACTGAGATTAAACTACGATTACTAATCTGTTGTTATGTTAAAATTTGACCGTCGATTAAGCATAGAATTAACCTAGATTTACTGATTCAATGCTGATAAAAAATTAAGCTCGACCATCATATATAAGACATCTGTTAAACTTCAATCTCAGGTAAGCATTCGATGATTTTCATCAACTCCTCTAAATTTTTAGTATTATATGGTTTCCTTACAATTAAATTCGGCTTATTTTTATTTCCTAATATATTGATATTTACTGATGACTTTGGGATTTTATATTCTGTTTGATTTTATCTTGATGTATTCTTGCATTAATTTCCGAAGCAATTATTTATATACGAAAGTAGAAAACGAGGATAAATCTAACATTGTGGTAATATTCCAAATTGTTTTTGAGTTCGTACTTATTGTGAGCTGATTATGTTTAGGTATTTTTTTCCCTCCTCCCTTTTGTTTCTTAATAGAACGCGTCTATTCCAAGATTTTGTTTCCGTTCCTGATGTTCATGATTATTTCTCTTTCTGCTTTATAGAGTACTTTCCTTCTAAAAATTTTGTAACTCTACTGCGTATTTACATGTTCCAGTCCTTCACGATGTTTCTGATTAATTTTATAATGTAGATGTCCTGACTACTCTAAATTTATTTTGTTTTTGTTCTTATTAGAGCTTTTTTAAATATGCAACTTAGGATTCCGGTTTTCCCGTTGGCTATTATGATATCATGCTCCCTCTTGTTTTTTTTTTCATTTTCATTACAACTTTTTTTTTGAATTTTAGGCATAACGGTTAATGGAAAAATATGAAATTAATATTTCATCCTTTATATTTGATATTTTTTCCAAATACACAACATAATTATAAGGCTAACCAAAACTAGACAAATATGAAACTAGCCATGTACTGCCTTCGAAACTGATCAAAGCTTACTTGACTTATAAAGGTGTATATGGCATGAAATGACTTTCCTTCGAGAGTATGTTTTCCTTCTATTTTTTATACTACGTTTACTTTGAGGATGTTTCTTTTTCAATATGTCAATATGGGATTATGATCATTTAAATTCATGACCAAAAAAACAAGCTTTAATACTGATTTACATAAGCTATGTAATAACAGAGTGTTCTATTCAAAATTAAGAATCATTTTTTTCATTGATATTAAGTTAATTTAGTACGTTATCAAAGCAAAAATGAACTTAAATAAGATTAAGGGTAGTATAAAAGTTTTCATACACCACAATGTTATATTTTGCATGCTCAAATTCGAGCATAGGTTAAAAGTACAAACTTACGTAAATATTTAGAAATATAAGTACAACTATGGGCCAGTTATACCTGAATGTGTGCAGAACGTAGTTAAGCTGAAAATTCAACTTGCATATAACTGAGCGAGCCATTAAATGTATTGCTTGAATGAACTGCATATACTTTCTGAATAAATGGTGTGTGCTAAAGTGGTTGTTGACTTGCACAGAACTGAATATGTGACCTTTTGAACTTGAAAATGTAGTTGCCCTGCATTGCTGAGCTGAGGCATAAAATGAAACGGCGTAGTGGGAATAAATTAGGACCGGAATTAAGCAGTCGTAGAAGTAAAGTGTGAATGATGAATGCCATCAACATGTTCGCATATATTCAATGCAACAATGAAAGTTGAACATGAGATAGTACAGCAATAGTTATATATCATGATATATTTAAATGGTAAGCTTAAGCATAGTTTTTTTAATTGATAAAACCATTAATATCTTTACTTTCTTCTTCGTTGCCAAGCCAAATTGCTCCTAAGAAAGTTCAGCAAGCTAAATATATAAGAACGTAGAATGTAACATAATATCTTTAGTCATCGCCAACTATTTATAAATGAGTTGATATTTGAACAACATGACTTCCACCATGACAAGAAAATAAAAGAAAATTAAATATACCACTAACACAAAATTCTAGAGGTGGCCATTAGAAACGCCATGGGCACATGAAAAATCATCATAATTTTATGTAGCTGCAATATTAAAATGGAGTAAGACATAATAAATCATCATCATGTTATATAATACTCTAATAAAACGCAATAAGACATGATAATACATGAATTTGCACATAGTTCGTTGAAAAAATATGTCCTACGATATAATAAACCTATGACTAACAACTCAATCATATATTATAAATATAGGCTATCAAAATATACAAGACTACGCATAAGAAAGTACAACTTTTATTCATGAGAACTGCATGTAGAAAACAAGTTATTAATACTAAAACTTGGATTTTGTTTGGTGTATTAAACAAAAACAATGATAATACATACATAATTGATATATACAACAATAATTAAAAAAATCATTAGACTGATCACATCTGAATCGAACCATGTTTTCACAACCTTTTATACAAGACATCTTCTAGGATTCACATCATTGAAACATAGGTTGCGATAACTTTTACATCATAAGCTTATATTCAACACCTTTGGAAACTTCATTCATTTCTCCATGAAGTATTTTGATGAAGGTAAGAATTTCCTTGAATTCTCATGTAAAATGCTTGATATACGCAAACTAGGCTATATCTGCCAAATAAAATAATTCATATTGTTGAATTAATACATGCACAACAAGGTTAGATGCAGGTCCACTTGGACATGCATATATACTCATGGTTTCTTAAATGTTGAATGTAACAGCCTTGATATAATTATCATGATTGGCTTGCTTGCTCAAATAACATTATGTATATATATAGGTTTGGAACAACGAGTTGGTGTTATAGTCATTGCAGCTACAAATTGCCTAGACAAAATTGATCTTACTCTTTTAAGACCAGGTATCAATTTAAGTTTAGTTACTCTAGCCATTTTATTCTCTTTATTCTTTGTTGTACTTAATGTTAAAACATTACTAAGTTTAATGACCATTTTATATAGATAACGATGGAAAAGATGTTTGAGCAGGACGATTTGATAGGCTAATAGACGTTCAACCGCCAGATGAAACTAACAGATAAGATATATTTCGCATTCATACTAAGAATATTCCATATCATGGCGATGTCAAAAATAAAGAACTGGCTCAGCTTACTGAAGGCTATATTGGTGCAGATATCAAGTTACTATGCAATAAAGCAGCTTTATCAGCACTTGGAGTATGTCATTCTACTCTTTCCTCCAATATTAGTTTCATATCAATTATTTTCCCTTCTAAACATTTTCTTCAAGCATAGTTATCATTCTAGGAGTCATGAATTGTTTTGAATACACTATCCTAACAGAAACAAAATAAATTGCATAGTATTAGGGTAGCTATGAATAATTCATTGCCATTAGTTTTGAATTCAATTGATTCTTTTGATCAGATACCGGCTCAATTCTTCCGTCCCCAAAATTCGTGTTCCTCATCTTCACTCAATCTCCCTAATTTATTGTTGATTAATCAAAAGGGTTATAACAAAAAGGAGCACTATTTTAGAGAATTCTATTTAAATTGGCATTGACAGTAAGAATGAATACAAGTACGATGCCCTGAAAAATAAAAGGGAAATGAATTAAGATTACTAAACATAAAAAATGATATTATAATTATTATATTCTGTATATTTTACATGTGAATTTTTGAATAATTTGGCTGCATCATTTGCTGAATATTTTGACATGTACATCCTATTTTAGGAAAGGTTGGATATATCAGAATTATTCGTGAGGTAGTTCAAAATTGGGATAGGGAAGGTGAAGCCAAGGAATTTTCGATTTTACAAAGAACCGGTTTTGCACTTTGGAAATGTTGTGGATTTCTAATCGTAGTTGCACAACTGTGGTCCTTGAACATAGATTAATCAATACGAATTATTTTAAGCACTTAATTGAAAGTGTATTGTATTAGGTAATTTTGTGCGACAATGTTTAATATATTTGTGTTTTTGAGGCATAATGGATTTAAATTAGTGATTGATTTGTGGAATGTGAGCACTGTTGATTAATTCAAACAGAATAATATAAATGTTCAATATGAAATTAATTGTTCATTTTTTTCCGAAATTTGATGTTGCCTATAGTGTTAGCAGTGCATGTTTTCTTAAATAGTTGCTGAGCTTTTAATCCTTTTCCATATTGATCACCCTTATTTGAAAGAGTATCAAGATTTTAAAAAGTTTATTCATTAAATTGAATTTGTGATCACAAATGCGAATGCTGTAAAAATTGACTAATATGCATATGTTTTCAATGCATCTCTAAAATTTTGGGTATGTTTATATTCCGTAAATTTTCCAAAGTATGAGAATATGATATAATTGGGTTGCTGATGAAAAACACAAAGGTATTCTGATAGCTTGGATACATTACAATATATTTCTACTGTTAATAAAAAAACTCAATGAATAAAATTTCCATGGTGTCCTTTTGAAATTCTAAAAATACCTTCACCCACAACGGAATCCCACAATTGGTTTACAATCTTCACCACAATCCTTTTTCTAACCACTAATCAACAGATCCCAATGGATGGAAAACAACACTTTAAAAATTTAACTTCAATCTTCAAATTGGTTGTTTTTCAAAAAATACATATCATGTGCTTTTTCTTAGATGAAAACCCAAATTAAAATTGACAAACCAAACAGGACCTAACTATATCTAGATATTCTTTTATGTTTTAACCATAATTTTTTTGCTATCATTAGCGTTTATGTGAGTGTGTGTGATTGAGCCATGTAAGGGCCATCGATTTATGAACTTGATAAAGATAAGTTAACTGGAAATTGGTTCATTTTAGAAGATAACTGAGAATTTCACTAGCATGAGTAGTTAGAGATGTCTAAGTTCTCCATCATTTCTTATAACTTTGACTAATCAAAGCTCAAAAAAATATTGTAGTTCTAACATAATTTGTATTTTAATGCTACCGATTAATTCAAAAATTGATGTGAAATCTATTGGTTTATTATTTGGATTCAGTTGTTTTGTTTGAATATACTCTTTAATTATACAAAAAATGATGTTGATGTAGCAAGCTACACTGTTAAGGTCCTTAAGAATATTTGAAATAGTGAAAATGATCATTACAGTTATTGACAATAAATAAACTGTTTTTTCTAAAATGAACAAGGCATTGATGTTCTGATTGAGCATGCATTGTTTCTGATTTTGCCATAAGAACTTCATTTTAAGGTCCACGGTTTATTAGTTCATGATGGGAAATTAAAATCGAAAGACATATGCAACATATGAATTTTTTTTATGGGGTAATAACATGTAAACGGATACTTTTGGAGGTGGATAGTGTCATAACCGCATCCGAAATCATTTTCGGATATCAAATATTCATGGATACGAAAGGATTAGCATATTTGCTGAAAATCGATAAATAAAGAAACATAAATAAAAAAAATTGATTTAATATTTTTTCTTCTGATCGCATTGATTATCAAAGTATTCAAAATCAACACATACAATGATAATAATCAGTTTAAATAGTCAATATGCATTAAATGCATAATAATATATTTAATATAATTTTTGTTTGCATGCACAACTCGGTTGAACAGAGTTGCCTAGCGATCTTGGAATAAAGTTCCTTGAGGTCGCGGGTTCGAGTCCTAGAAACCTGTAATGTATACCCCTTAAAATGTGAAGCGGTTGTCCCCAAATACCTATCAATGGAATTTTGCTATCAATTTGTCACTGCACCGCTAACAAAATAACTTAAAATAAAAGTTTTGTGACTACTAAAACATTTACACTTGCAACACACATTTGTTCACTCTTTTTTAATTAAATGAAACGTAAATATTTCTAACTATTAGATGCACATATGTAAATTTATTTTAAATATTTCTAACTATTAAATAAAATAGTAATTTGTGAGTATAAAAAATAAAAATGTACAAAAAAGTGGTAAATGAACAATTAATCACTGATGTATTTAGATACATTTTTGCTCACAGACCCATTAACTAAAAATCATATGCATGTAAAAGTATAAGTATTATTTCCATTTCCAATAGAATAAAATAAACTAAAACAAAAGAAACGAACGATAAAACCATGAATGCTTTCAAGTTACTAGTTCCATGAATATTCTTCAATTATCTCCGTCTTTTCGGGTGTTGCTTCAGGTTTAGTCTATGCTTACAGTGTTACTGTCAAATCTACTTCCATGGGTGCAACTATAAATGCATGACATTGTGATTAAATGCAGGCCCACCTGGACGTGCATATATACTCATATCTTATAAAGTAAAGAAAATGCAAACCTAAACAACTAAACAAACAAATAATAAACATCAATAAAGTATCCAATACCGTTCTAAATAGAAGAATAAGAGGTGAAGTAAGTTAGTTTAACATGCTGATTTCACTGCATATCGTGATTTTTTTATTTTACACTACATACATGCTCTAGGTATATATGTTATTGTACCTAGTTTTCTAGAGTTATCTAGCAAAATAACAAAGCTATGTTGTCTATTTATAAATTTCTTATGCATTGTGTATTAATATCTCTTCAACTAGCTTTCATCATTCAAATCAATGAAATGTGTCAAAATTCACTTATATACATTGTAGAATTAGTGAATTATTAGACCAAAAGAAACATTAACGCCTATGTATTTTTAGCACACACAAACTCTATGTTTTAGTTAATCCCAAATAGCATTCAACCAAATTCTTGACCACCGCCCCTTCAGTTTTGTTGATCTTAGTATTTATGCAAAATTCATATTGTAAATTGCCCGATGTGTGACTAATCTCAACTTATCATCACAATGGTTTAACAACTAAAATATACACCCCATGTTTCAGAAAATAAAGTGCGTCTATAATAGAGGAGGCGAAGTAGATTTGTAAATTTGGATTTCCCTGCTTAACGATTCAGAGAAACATAGAGGTAAATACTGAAGATTCATCCCCAGAAAGAGCGTTGGATATAAAAAAACCCTAGTTTTTTGGTACTGAATATTCTATATTATTGTGTTCAACACACATAAGTATCACAATTTATAAATTTTATTGATAAGCATATCCAAAGCTGCTAAACTGATTTTTACTTCAGTGAACAGGTAAAGCATACCTATGTACAATCTTATGTTTATATGTGAACTTAAATTAGTGTGTGGTATAACTATTAATAATTTATTATTAAGAAAACATATAGTACATAGTTACAAGTATAATCACCTGACATGCAACGTCATTGGTTTCTACAAGTTTGTCATCGATAAATTTACATCTCTACAGGCACATAACTTGGAAACTAAATAACAGTTTCCCTCATTGCAAGATGATCTGTTTCGTAGATTAAAATTTTGGCATTTTACAACATGGAAAATTTTTTAAGCAACTTGATACTTTACAACATGATAGGTTTCTACAAGTATAGCATTGATAAGTACATTTTTAGAAAAGAGGAAATCATTTTCAGTGAAGTGGAAATCAATTTCTTTATGCGTCGGCCTTATTGCAATGTTACACGAAATTATTAAGCTCATTATGATCATTGAGAACCAAAACTAACTTTTCTATTATTCGTTAGAGTTCTCAAAATAGTGAATGAGACATATTTCACATCGTCAAAAATAAGTTCATTTTCTTGTTTATATAGTATACTCTCAATCTCTATATTGACCCTTAGAGTCAGGTAATTTCGTATGAGGAGGAGGACCTATATGGCCATGGACTAACACATGCGTGCGCGCCGCCGCTCGATCGATTGAACCGGACTAGTGCGGGTCCAGAAAGAGTGGACCATATTATATTTTTGTTGTGCAGAAGTGAACAGTTTTCTACCGTTTAAATTCAAATAGAAGCGACTAGTGGATTGGGCGACTGTTGCAAACCGCAACGGCCGTTACAAACGAAGAGACGTGACTGTTGCGAACAACAACAACTTTCAACCGTTGCAAACGAAGAGACATGACTGTTGCGAACCGCAACGGTTTTCGGCCATTGCAAACGAAGAAGCGCGACTGTTGCGAACCGCAATAGTTTTCGGCCGTTGCAAACAAAGAGGCGCGACTGTTGCGAATAGTAACACTTTTTGGCATTGCAAATGAAGGCATGCTACTTTTCTCAACGGGTGTCGCCATTGGAAATTCGGCTATAAATAAGAAGGAAACCTGATCACTTTCCTCACTCGATTTTAATTTCGAATTTTATCTTCTTCCTCTACGTTTCTTAATATCTACAATTCGTGTGCTTTGCATATCACACAGAAGATCATACATATCACAATCTCGAGCAAATCATCTCTGTTGTATCTTGGGAGACTTTGAATAAAGTCTTAAGGAAATTGTGACGACAAGCCTTGGGCGAAATTTCATTTTTCAACCAGTTAGATTTCTAGTTGATTATATATATATCGTTTTCATTTCTGCATTATACTATTTCTTTAAATAGTGTAACGTTTGATTTATCGCTATAGTTATTATTGCAATACTTGTTAGTTTGTTGTTGTAATTAATTACAACACACTTATTGTTAAAATAAATAATACAGAATTCCAAAGTAGTGGAAATCTGAATTATAAACTTGTGAGATAAGTTTATTATTGATGAGTCTCTATTTTGGTATACTAGACATATAACATCTTAAGACTTTCCTATTTTCGCTAAAACAGAGATGGTAACTGTTGAACTATCAACAAAGGCTACTACTCACAATAGGACTGATCCGTTCAAAGGAGATGGTGATGAGTTCATAACATGACAAAATCAAATGCTATTTTATATCACCATACACAATCTTCAGTGGTATCTCGAGGAAGAGGAACCGATTCCTGCACTAGGCAAGGAATCAAATGCTGATATGTGGAAGCATTCCGATTTTCTATGCAGAAATTATTTTCAGAATTGTCTCGACAAGGTGCTATACAAAGTATATCAGCATCTAAAGACAACAAAAGCACTCTATAATGCACTTGCCATGAAGTACAAGATGCAGAATATCAGTCTTAAGTAATTCATTGTAGACAAATTCATGGACTACAAGATGGTTGACTCCAAATCGGTGACTGTTCAACTGCATGAACTGGAAATCATCATTCATGAACTCAAAGTGGAAGGTCATAAGGTTGGAGAATCGTTTTTGGTTTAAGCCATCATGGATGTCATGGAGAGATTAGCGCAACTATCTAAAGCATAAGAAGAAGGAAATCTCTTTACAGGATCTCATAGTCCGGCTAAAAATTAAGACAGATAACCGTGGAGATACAAAACCAAGCGAGGAGACATTTGTGGATGAAGGGTCAAAGACCAAAAACAAAAAAAAGAATTTCCAAAAGAAAAGAAAAACTCGAGAAAACAAATCAAAAGACAACAAACGAACCAAAAAGTCTAATGGCGCGTGTTGGGTTTGTGGAAAGGTTGGACATACCGCTAGAGATTGTAGACACAAAAAGAAACATAACAAAGAGGAAAATATAGTAGACAACATGGAAGTAGACGAGTCCAACTTCTTGGCAGTTGTATCTGAATGCAATTTGGTTCAGAATCCTAAGCAATGGTGGGTAGACACAGGCGCCACTCATCATGTCTGCTCTGACAAATCCATGTTTTCTACATACCAGAAATTCGATCACAAAGAAAAACTCTATATGGGTAATTCTGCAGTATTCATGATCGAAGACAGTGGCATAGTAATTCTCAAGTTTACTTTTGGAAAAACTATCAATTTGAATGACGTTCTCCACGTTCCATACATGCGCAAGAATCTCATCTCTGGTGCAGTACTATCGAAGAAAGGATTCAAAATGATGTTCGAGTCAGACAAGATGGTTCTGTTCAAAGCTGGAATATATATATGAAGGGGATATTTATGTGATGGCCTATTTAAGGCAAATGTAGCCATTATGGGCAACAAAACTATGTATTCTTATTGTGCTATTAATAAAATTGAAGTTTCTTATTTTCTTAAGCACGAAATTTTACTATGACATGATAGACCGGGACACATAAATTTCTGAAAAATGAAAACATTATCAAACTTGGGATTAATTTCGAAATTCCAAGTAGATAAGAACTAGAAATGTGAGACATGTGTAGAAGCAAAAATGGTTAAAATACCATTACAATCTGTTGATAGAAGCACTGAACCACTAGGTTTGGTTCGTACAGATTTATGTGATTTTAAATCATTACCTACAAGAGGTGGGAAGAAGTACTTTATCATGTTTATTGATGATTATACGCGATATTGCTATGTATATATTTTGAATGGTAAAGATGAAGCAATTACATTATTTATAAAGTACAAGGCTGAGGTAGAAAATCAATTAAATAAAAGTTCAAGATATTGAGATCAGATCGAGGTAAAGAATATGAATCACCATTTGAACAGTTCTTTGCCGAAAATGGTATAATTCATCAAACAACAGCTCCATGTTCACCACAACAAAATGGTGTAGCCGAGAGGAAGAACAGAACATTAAAAGACATGATTAATGCCATGCTTTTAACCTCTAGTCTACAGACGGACTGGTGGGGTGAAGCCTTAAATACGTCTAATAAAATATTAAAAAAAGCCCCTCATAATAAAACAGAAACAATTCCATATAAGATTTGGAAAGGATACCAATCAAGCTTTAAATACGTCAAAGTATGGCGGTGCTTGGCAAAAGTTCCAGTTCCGCCTCCCAAGATAGTCAAATTTGGACCAAAAACAGTAGATTTTTACTATCTAGGGCCAGCCCAAAATAGTAATGCCTATATATTTTTGGTATTCAAATCTGATATAGCTGATATTCATGTAAATACAATCATGGAATTTAGAGATGCCTCATTCTTTAAAGACGTGTTTCCGCACAAAAGGAATGAAGGGAATAATGTCCCTAAAAGAACACGAGAAGAATTAAGCAATTCATATGAAGATGAAACTCATCATGAGATTGAGGAAGTTGAACCAAGAAGAAGCGGAAGGGCTAGGACTTCCAAGACATTTGGTTCGGATTTTTTCACATATGTGTTAGAACACGAACCTCAAATGTACAAGGAAGCAATGTCATCTTCTGAATCTTCATATTGGAAAGAAGCAATCCAAAGTGAGATTGATTCTATTCTAAGTAATAAAACTTGGGAAATTGTTGATATTCCACCTGGAATAAAACCAATTGGCTGTATTTCAAGAAGAAAATGAAAGCAGATGGCTCTATCGACAAGTATAAAGCCAGATTAGTAGCCAAAGGATATCATAAAAAAGAAGAAGTAGACTTCTTTGATACATATTCACCGGTAACACGAATAACCTCTATAAGAATGTTAATTGCAATTGCATCGATCTATAATCTATAAATTCATCAAATGGATGTAAAGACAACATTCTTAAATGGAGATCTCGATGAGGAGATCTACATGGAGCAACCTGAAGGTTTTGTTTTCAAAGGAAATGAAAACAAAGTCTGTATATTAGTAAAATCGTTGTACGGACTAAAACAAGCTCCAAAACAATGGCACGCAAAATTTGATAGTGTCATGATGAGAAATGATTTTCGTATAAATGAATGTGATAAGTTTGTTTATTATAAAATAGTTGGACAATCATATGTGATGATTTGTTTATATATAGACGATATGTTAATATTTGGTCCAAATACTCAGGTAATAGAGACCATAAAGAAGAAGTTAATTAACAATTTCAATATGAAAGACTTAGGAGTTGCAGATGTTATTTTGAGAATCAAAATAATAAGAAGAGCTAATGGAATTGAATTGTCTCAGTCACACTATGTAGACAAAGTGATTGAAAAATTTCAAATTTGGGAATTAAAGGAGTAAGAACACCTTTTAATCCATCAGAAGTACTGCATAAAAACATTAATGAGAGTGTAATGCAACTGGAATACTCTCGTGTAATAGGATATCTCATGTATCTTATGAATTGCACGAGACCAGATATAGCTTATGCAGTAAATCGACTGAGCAGGTATACAAGCAATCCAGGAAAGGGACATTGGAAATCACCAATGAGAGGGCTTAGAAATTCAAAAATTACCATTAATTATTCCTTACATTATGGAAATTATCCTAACGTCTTAGAAGGATATAGTGATGCAAACAGGATTGCTGATTCAGAGGAATCTAAATCAACGAGTGGTTATGTATTTACCTTAGCAGGGGCAGCAGTGTCATGGAAATCTACTAAACAAACATGCATAGCTCGATCCACTATGGAATCGGAGTTTATCGCTTTAGATAAAGCAGGCAAAGAAGCAGAATGGCTTCGTCGCTTTTCAGAAGATATTCCGTTTTGGCCTAAACCTGTACCGACCATATGCATAACCAAGCAGCATTAAGAACAACGCAAAACTTTGGGTATAATGGAAAGTCATGACACATTCGTCGGTGCCATAACAAAATTAGGCGGTTACTCTCAAATGGAACTATTTCCATAGATTATATGCGAATAAATGATAACCTAGCGGATCCATTTACTAAAGGTTTATCAAGAGGTAAAATTAACTGCGCATCGAGGGGAATGAGTTTACAAGCCTAAACCAACAAGAGTTATCTTATACGGAAACTTATCCTAGCGACTGAAGATCCCACAGACTAGGATAAATAGGTAAACCAGTTCTGAATAACTCAAGACCTAATGCATTTGTTTGGACTTAGTCCTACTCCATTCCTATGGTGCACAATATAAATGCATGCCTACATAAGTATTAAAAGGATAAACTATGTTTTTTAATGATGGTCATATCTTGAAAATAACAAGCGGGGTATATGTAAGATACTCTAATGGTTATGATCACCTATGTTAGTGTGAGCTGGATCGGCTCTATGAGAATATTAAAGGCTTTTATTCTCTAAAAACACTCTCAGAACCAAAAATTGTTCAGGACCAAAATGAACACAACCAAGAGATTGGATGTGAAGGGAAATAATGCTTTGTAAAGCTTATTGTCTGGTTACACAATAACGGCTGACGGTTCAAGATGAAATAATTTACCGATTAGCCAAGTATATCCGGTAAGTTTTAACTAGGGAAAGTTCAAAGTAAAATATCTACTTATCCTTGATATAACATTATTTTCATATGAACTGTGTGATATTACACTTTGTGTGGGGGAGACATATATCGTCATTCATATAGAGGATCGTTAGAGTTCTCAAAATAGTCAATGAGATATATCCCACATCGCCAAAAATAAGTCCATTTTCTGGTTTATATAGTATACTCTCAATCCCTATATTGGCCCTTAGGGTAAGTTAATTTTGTGCGAGGGGAAGGATCTACATTGCCATGGACTAACACACGCGTGCGCCGCCGTCCGTCCGCCCGTCCGACCTAAATGGGCCGCGTCGAGTGCGGGTGCGGGTCGAATAAGAGCGGACCGTGTTATATTTTTTCTGTACTAAGTGAATGGTTTTCTACTGTTTAAATCCAAATAGAGTGACTAGTGGATTTGACACGACTATCGTAAACCGCAACAGTTTTTGTAACAACCCAGTATTTTGTGATTATTTTAATTGTTTGTTTTAATTATTTTAATTAAAACTCCTGATTTAAAAACTTTACTTTATTTATTAAAATGAATAATTTTTTTTATTATAAAGTTATATTTCGATTTTGTGTGATTTATAGTTTCAAACTTGAATAAATAGGATATTTTCAGAAAATGTGGATTTTGGTCAAATTAGTCAAACTTTGACTTTTAAATTTTAAATTTAAATATTTGAAATTTGAAATTTTATCTTTTATTATGAAAATAAAATTAATTTTAAGAATACTGCTTTTTGTTTCGTTAAAATCCGATATATTTTGTGAAAGTTATGCTTTTTACAATATTGGGTGTAAATTTATTTAATAAAATTATCTATTTTAATTTACATAATAATATTTTATTTGTCAAATCATGTTATAATATGTGTTATATGACATGTTAGGTATATATTTTATTTTAAAACATTTTAAAGCGATGTTTTAATTTTTCCAAAGCTTAGTGCATTATTTTCTATTTTAAAGGCTAGTTTCTATTTTTCTTCTATTTTCTTCATTTAAATTATATTTAATTAAAATTTATTTATTTATTTTTTTGTGAATGCATTTTTATTTATGTTCTTATCTTTATTTATAAATATTTTTCAAGTCCATATAAATTTTTCAAAGTTTATTCTGTTTATTTTCAAATTTTCTAGACTAGTTTTCATTTTTGTGCTATTTTCTTATTTTTATCTTATATAATTAATATTTATTTATTTATATTTTATATATTTGTTACATTTTCGAATTTAAACTGAATTTATAATTATTTTTAGTTATTTAAACTTATATAAAGAAAATAAAAGAAATTTGAAATGGTTTGTGACTTTTGATTTTCCTAAGGCCTTTTATATTCCACCTTTTCACATTTTAACCTAACTTTTCATTCAATTGGACATAATTCCTCCTATCTTCAGCCGACCACCATCTTTCCTCATTCACATAAATTATTTTTCTCATTCCTGAAGAAAAAAGTCGGCCTCCCTTGCTTGAGAAAAATTTGGTAAAATTCACTTCTTTTTCCATTGTTTTATACTTGGATTCAAGGTTTTACACTTGTCTTTTCTTCTCTAGGTTCGGCCCATCCTCCACCACCAGCCCTGCCGCCTCCACCACCACCTGAGCACATCACCATCACCTCATCCTCTCTGGCCAAGCCCAAGCTGAGCCACCAAGGTGGTTGATTCTTCACCAAAATTCACCAAAAACTCCATCCACTTGTCATAGCCGAGCACTACCATGATTCCATCAACTTCATCACCTCTTAGCCGCCACCATCTCCACCTCCACCACCTCCAGCTCCACCTGAACCCTCTGCCACATCACCCTCTTGACTGCTCCAGAGAAGGCCGTGCCCCATGAGCCTTGGCCGAGCCTTGTTTTGGCTTGAAACCCATGTGATGTTGCTTGCATGTTGCCTTGTTGTGTTGTTTCATGCTCAACCACCTTTGCACCACCTTCAAACAAGTTTGGCCGACCCATATCCAACCCAAACCAGATCCAAACCCTTGCTTTAGACTTGTATTCCACTTAAGGCCGAACTTAAAGAGAGTTGGAAGCAAATGCAAAGCATTTCTGCTTAGATTTGTGCAGTTATTTCTAGCTTAATTTAGTTGTATTTGAATTGAAAGCTTATATTCGTTATATTATTTTGTTTGATTTGTTTTCATGGGAATTGATACTTTGGCTCTCTCACTCGTATCTTGTCGTGCTATCGTGCTTGTGCGGATCTCTTTTGTTCATTCGTTGTTTTGTCTCCAGCTCAAACCCGTGAGTTATTCTCACCACACAATGTGTACCAATATAACTAGTAAATTGATCACTCGTGAATCTGTATAACGCATAACCATATTATATCTGCTATGCTATGATTATATGATGTTCACCCATGCTTAAACACCGGTTATATCATATGTTACTATTATATTATGCTGTTATGCTGTTTATGCCAGTTTATCACTGCAAGTTCCGTTTAGATTAGAATCATTATGGGTAGAAATGATACATACCCGAACGGACTGTAAAATAGGCGAAAATCGTTATGGGCTGAAATGATAGGCCTGAGCGATTTTCAAATTATTTCATTTACTTGGGACTGCGGGTTTGAAATGATAAAACCCAGATTCTTTGTAAATTACGGGTTGAAGTGATATATTACCCGTATCACTTTACCTGGGCTAGAAAATTATATACAGACCCGTAGTTAAATTATATTTTTCTAAAAATTTAAAAATATGTTTGAAATGTAATTATTATAGTATTTTGATTTAAAAACTTAATTAAAAATGATTTTTATAAAGTATTATTGATTTTCTGAAAATTTATAAGTGAAATAAATTAATGGTAAAGTTAGAAAATTTGAAATATAAGTTGTTTTGGAAATTTTAAATTGGTGATAAATGGAATTTTACTTAAATATGAAAATATGATAAATTTATGTTATTTTGAATTTAAATGAATTTAAATGATTTTTATAATATGATAATGGATTTTGAATACGTTAAATGTGAAATAAATGAATATTGAGTTGAATTTTGAAATATTAACTTAAATTGGAAAATTGTGAATTTTGTTTAAAATTAAATTTTTGAAGTTAAGTAAATAAAATGTAAAATAAGTTATATTTTGAAATTTGAACTTAAGTGTTAAGTTAAAAATTTAATTATATGAATTGAAATTGAATGTTGAAATTTAATAAGTGTATTATTATTAAATATTGATTTTGAATGGAAATTTAACTTTATAAAATTATGAATTTAAGAAAAATTAATTGATAGTTATAAAGGTAAATTATATGATTTTATAAGTTTAAATGATTTAACTGAAAATTTAATTATTTGTGAAATTATATTGAATATTTGGAATTTAATTAACAACATTTTTGAAATGTTATTATTTCTAATGTAAAGTATATTACCGCATTGGTAAATGCTGTAGTTGATAGAAATGAACTAAATGGCTAAATTGAATTAAAAGGCTATTATAGCACTTTGTAAGTTCTATAATTGTTGAATTTAACTAAGGTTATTTGAATTATGTAACCCTATTACAGCATTTTTAAATGCTGTCTTTTGTTAAATTGAATTGTTTTAAAAGTAACTTTCCGTAGCATTTTCTAAATGCCGCGGAAGTTGAATTTTCATTGTTTTAATAAATTTTAGTGAATAAATGAACTTCCACAGATTTAAATTTTGGAAATTTAATAATTTAATTATTAAATATAATAACTTCATTTTAATGAATTTAAATGAAGTAATTTGTTTTGAAATATAAACTATTTTGAAATGTGTCTTAAATGGTATTTTAAATTAAATGGATGTGGTTTTGAAAAGATATGATATTTTGAAATGGATTTTTGAAATGATATTGAATTTTTAAAGATATTTGATTTAGAAGTATAAAATTACCATTTTGAAATTTTAACCACGGGATGTATTTAATTTATAGTTTAACTGATCCTTAAAGGATGGGAGACCCCAAGCATCCTTTAAGTTATTCTACACTACTACTACAGTTCACTTGAGTTGGTTTACATTATATAAGTATATATGTCCTGACTCGGGTGTTTTGTGTTTTACTTTACGCTTGGGTCAGCCTGAGTATTCACAGCTTTGGATTTTCTTTCTGGAGCTGGTCTTTGCTAGAGTTTCTGCTTATCTACGTTTATATCTACTTCTGTTTCAGCTATTCTTTTATCTCATGTATTTGCGAACTACAATGTATTTGGGATTTCTATTATGTTGTTTCATACTGTATTATGTATTTGGTAGAAATACCCTAGAATGAGCGAAATCAATCTTAGAATCCTTTCTTTGTGAGAGAACGTATTTTTGAAGTATAAAATGATTTCCAAATGATTTTTAAAGTATTTTCAAAGATTATTTTGGTATAAAAAATTTCTTATTTTGAAACCAAGATTTTCGAAACTTCATCCCTTCGGTATCCACGTTGTTAGAAATCTCTTGGTTAGGATTCTTATCGACTAGGATTCCTTGAACTTTGGAACGCTCCCAGCTGTTTTGAAATCCGTCTTGTTTTCCCTATTTTATCCTTTTGATTTTTGGAGCATTCCATAACTCCACTTTGGAACGACCTCTCTCAAGATTGGTGATTCCGCCAATCTTTGAATGATTTGTAAAGGGGGAAACTTCTTTACAATTGGCATTGATTCACCGAAGATTTTTATATCCTCGGTTTATGATGTTATCTAACTTCTGCTATATCAGGATTCTATCTCTGGCAATCAAATGTTGATTTGCCATAGACTTTCCACATTGATTATACTCCTAAAGTCTCGGTTGACCGATTAAGGTTGCCTGCGATTTATAAAGGCTTATCCATCTTCTATTTGGAAATTAAATTATCATATCTTCGTTCGAGATTATCTTTGAACCAGAATTCTATTAATTAGGGTTCCTCTAAATTTGGATCTCTGTATGTTTTGAAATCCATCCTTGAATCATTCTTTGGAAATTTATGTTTGGTTATATTTTGAATTTGTGCATACAATGAAATTATTATTTTGATAAGGATGACCATATTCTATATACAAAAGTGAAATGTTTTTGAAATGGATTATATATTTTTATTTCTTTGCAAATTTGAGGTTTTGAAAGGATTATATACCTTTTAAAAATGAAAATTTGAAAAGATATGAAATTTTAAAAAATTTATAAGAATTTGATTTATATAAAAATGATGTATAACTGAAGAGTTTTGAATTTGAATTTCAAGGAATCAAACTCCTGTGTTTTGAAATTAGTTTTAATATTTAGAAAATATATAATAATAATATGATTTAAAGATATTTTTTCGAATAAAAATGTTTCAAATGTATTCGAATGAATTCCAATAATTTCAAAAGAGATTTCAAAGAAGTTTCAAGAAAATAAAATTCTAGAACCCACTTATGTCGTTGGAAAATGATTTCGGTGATGAATGCATGCATCATCGACAATGATTTTCGAGTTTCTGAGTGGGGGAGAGGCCACTCTAGTAGCTTTTCTATGCGAGTGATTTTGTGAAACCAAATTTTGATTTCATATTTTTGAAGTATAGTTTGATATTCGAAAGATGTATGTGTGTGTGTGTATATATATATATATATATATATATATATATATATTCGAAATGGTTTATAGTAAGCTGGTGTTCAGTCCTCGAGATTCTGATTTGTTGGTGATTTCCAACTCATGAATTGAAAATACGATTTCTTTGACTATTTTGAAGGTTCGAGCACTTCCAAATCAAGGTTAACTTTTCAAAGCTAAGCAATTTTGAAAGGTAAAAGGTATTTGATAAAGAATATAAGTTTAGTTTGGAATGATTAAGTATAAAGTAATATGATTTATATAAGTTTGAAACTGTTTGTTGAGTGAAATTAATTGGACTATTTTGGGTTATACTGTATGAAATATAGATTTGAATATTTTTGAATAAAGTATATATATAGAATAAAAATCTTTCCAATGGTAAATTGGATTTCATGCAGAAATAAATAGTTTGAAGGTTTTCAAAGAAATGGTTTTAAACTCTATAACCATTTTGATATTTTGATGATTGAAATGGTTTGGAAATGATTTAATCTTTATTTTGATAAAGAATGTGAATTTTAAATGATAATTGATTTTGATAAATGAATATTTGAAGTTTATATTTGTATGAAAGGATATTGGGTTTACTTGTAATTTGAGTTTATTTAAAATGATGGATTTATGAAATGAATATTTCAATATATATATAGGTAATAATGAAGTAAAATTTGAGACATATGAAATTTTAAAATTTAGTTTTACAATATGGTATATTTAAGCTTTGAAATATATTAAGATTGAATAGTTTATTTTATGGATCAATCTTTATTTGAAATTGATAATATTTGAAATGGTTTTGTTGGAAAACTAGATTGAATTGAAACTGATGGTTTGAATTGAATTAAAATTGGAAATTTTAGATTTGGGTTTAATTGAATAAATTTGTGAAATGTAAAGAATTAAAGGAATGTTTTATGATTTCAAATGTATGATTTCGAAAGGTTACGATTTTCAAAGTGTATTGATTTCGTGTATTTTAGTTTCGAAAGATTTATAACTTTGAAAGTATTATGATTTTTGAAAGTGAGTATATGTTTGAAATGGAAATGAATTTGTTTGACATGAATTTTGTTGATTTGGAAATTTGGATTATTTTCTAAATCTATTGTTTTAAGAAACTTTGAAATTGAATATATGTAATTAGGAAGAAATGATTCCGCGAAATCATATATGATTTTGAAACTGAATTGATATTGAAAAGGAATTGAAATTTGAGAACCTTGTTTTACTAAATACTGTGATTTGGGAGTTATCGAACTTATATAAAATGGATTTGTAGAAGTATGAAGTTGATTTGAAAACAGTTGATTGAAAAGGTACTCAATTTGTAAAGTGAAATCTCATATAATTGAAGTCTATATAAGTATGATTTGATATACTATTGATTTGGAAATATTCGATTTGAAATGAAATCTTATATATAATGGACTTTATATAAGTATGATATTTGAAAGTGATTTTGAAAGGTATTATATGATACATATTTTCGAAGTAAAGATATGAAAAGTGCCTTCTACTTGATATCCGCTTTGTGGCCACACTGTGGATTCATTCTATCGATATTATCCTCTCTCTGATTTGGGTTTTCCGGATATGATACTCGAGTGTCCATCGAATTCCACGGCGATCTCCGTGGTCTTACGAGCGCAACTAAATAGCGTAATTCATAGGGGTTGCGAGAGCCTACTGGTATGGGTATTTCCTGGGAGATCCAGACGTAACCATTGTGTATCTGTGATCTATTGGGTCACTTGGTAGCGTAATCTACAGGGGCTGCAAGAGCCTAAGGGTACGGATGTTTCCTGGGGAATCCAGGCGTAACCATTGTGTATCTGCGGTACTACCAGTCTTCATGGCGTAATCGCAGGGCTGCGGTAGTCGGCCTACGGGTACGGATGTTTCTTGGGGGATCCAGGCGTAACCATTGTGTATCCGCGATCCATGATCGACATGTTTCGGTTTGGTTGTTTTGTTTGTATTGTACTTTCCCTATCTGTTTTAAAAAAAAGGTTTTCTAGTATTTTCACTAGGTGTTGAAATAAGTCTACTAAGTACTTGGAGAATTCTAGCTTTGCGCCAGATCAACGCATGGCCAGAGTCTGCAGGAACGAAAGTAAACTTGTTAAGACATCGAATTATAAAAGTATTTTCATAAAGTATTGCATAAAGGATATTTTGATCATTTATTTTACTTTTCTAAATAACGTAAAATGTTTTAAATATTTTTTACTTCGAACTATCAAATTTGAATCAAATGGCATTTATCATAATATAAAGTGTTTAAAATGTTTTAAATATAAAATCTTAAATTGAAATTTTTATGGTTTTAAAATAATGGTCCATCCTTGTGTTCCAACCTATTTTTCCTCCTAGCTCTACCTACCTTTTTACTCTTCTGGGGTTCTTTCTGCATTATGGGAAGAGTTGGATCTTTGGCTTATCGCTCAGATTTGCCCAAGAAGAATTCTGGAGTGCATGATGTATTCCACATCTCACATCTTCTCTGGTATCTTCTTAGCCTATCTCTTTTGTTCAGCCTTCTGCTCTTGATGGTTGGGATATTGAGCCTAATCTGACTGTCGAGAGAAATCCACTTTCGAGGGCAAGCCACTTCGTATTGTCGACCGAGGTACGAAGCAGCTAAGAAGGAAATCTGTTAGTTTGATCGAAGTACGATGGGGTACTGATGATCGAGATCGTACCCGAGAAACGGAGGAGAGCATTTGTGCTTCGAATCCAAATTTTTTTTTCCAGGTACTATTTGTTGTCTATCGTGCTTTTCCTTATTTTCCCTGTTCGTTCTTTTCAAGAACGAAAAGATTTGAGTGGGGGAGAGTGTAACAACCCAGTATTTTGTTATTATTTTAATTGTTTATTTTAATTATTTAAATTGAAACTCCTGATTTAAAAACTTTATTTTATTTATGAAAATTAATAAAAAGGTTTATTTTAAAAGTACATTTTGATTTTGTGTGAATTATAATTTCAAACCTGAATAAATAGGATATTTTCAGAAAATGTGGATTTTGGTCAAATTGGTCAAATTTTGACTTTTAAATTTAAAATTTAAATATTTGAAATTTTGAATTTTATCTTTTATTATGAAAATAAAATTAATTTCAAGAATATTGCTTTTCGTTTCGTTGAAATCCGATGTATATTGTGAAAGTTATGCTTTTTACAATATTGGGTGTAAATTGATTTATTTAATAAAATTATCTATTTTAATTTACATAATAATATTTTTATCTTTCAAGTCATGTTCTAATATTTTTTATATGACATGTTAGGTATATATTTTATTTTAAAACATTTTAAAGTGATGTTATAATTTTCCAAAGCTTAGTGCATTTATTTTCTATTTTAAAGGCTAGTTTCTATTTTTCTGCTATTTTCTTCATTTAAATTATATTTAATTAAAATTTATTTATTTATTTATTTTTGATGCATTTTTATTTGTGTTCTTATCTTTATTTATAAATATTTTCCAAGTCCATATAAATTTTCCAAAGTTTATTCCGTTTATTTTCACATTTTCTAGACTGGTTCACTACAACAAAAATACTCTATTACAACGTTATTTTTACAACGGTCCATTTTTGCCCGTTGTAATAGATATTTATTACAACGGTCCATTTTCGAACGTTGTAGTAGTTATTTTATATTGGGTATTTTTACAACGGTCACCTTTCTGACCGTTGTAATAGGTATATTTTACAACGGCCATTCTTTGCCCCTTGTAAAAGGTTTCATTTTTACAATGGGCCTAAATTGCCCGTTGTATAATGTCAAAGGGTTTTGCCACCCTTCTCATCTAAACACGTAAACATCCTTCAGCCTTTCCCTTTCACTGTCCTCCTTTCCCCAAATTTGAATTCCAAACCCCAAATCGACTAACCATATCCCTGTAATCATTCGCTTCGCTTGTTCTCAAAATCGAAGACTATCCAAATTCGAAAGGTATGGACATTCCAAAAATCGAAGACTATCATTCGCTTCTCTGCAATCGTTCGCTTTGATGTTGAGGTATTAGGTTCGCTTCGGATTCTCTTTGGATTTTTATTATAAAGTTTCATCAATCATAGCATAATAATGCGAGAAGCAGTAGCGTAGAGTAGTTGAAATCAAGGGTTTTAGTTATTTATATTTGACACTAGAGAGTTACGAGAAACTGTAACTGAGTTAATATTGCAGTATATGATTCAATGGTTTAGCTTTAAGGAATCGTAGTAATCTGGAAAACATCAACGGTCCAAACAACTGGCAACCGCATGTTTCACAGTAAAAAAGGGCTGATTTTTAATCATTTTGATCTCTTCCCATTTTTTGATTCTAGAGCATTTGTTTGGTAGTTTTTTACATGTTGTTTGAACCGTTGATGTTTGTGAAGTTTTCTAATTTATTGCTTGTCAATAAAATGTGTTTGCTTGATGAAATTCAGCATGTTATGTAATTTTGATGATTCCTTTTTCTAGTGGTGCAATGCTTAATTTTATTAATTATTTGTAAAATTAGTGAGGTTACGTATTCAGTGCCTGTTTTGGGGGTGCAGCATGTTATATATTTTTTGTTTTTTAATCTATATTATTTCCATTTATGCAGGCACATCTAAGTTTTGTTCTATTCAAGCTCTATCATTCCATAGGATTGACATATCCACCACTACTGGATCCTAAACTTGAAGCTTTGGCAACTGGTAAGTGCTATAAATAAAATAAAAAATCAAACCATAATTATCGTTCTTTTTTTATTGGATATCAGAGTTGTATGCTAATATTATTTATGGAAACCACTTGAATCCAAGTAGTTAACATTAGATATATAATAGTAGTATCGCATCTTGGACTTGACATGATAATTTCCAAAATGTAGCGTGCCAATGCCTGTGTATAAATTGCAAGTGTATTATACATTCTGTTATGATATGAGCAGAATTTAAATTTCATATCCTACTTTTTTGTAATCAACTATGGAGTTGGAAATATGTAATTTCTTTGCAGCTATAAAAATATCAATATACTATAATTATATCATCCATAATAAATACTAAAAATCCAGGTGCAAAAGAGCTAATATGCATATTGATGTGTATTTGAACATTGCTGCAAAAATCTAATATGCAGTGGACACGTGTGTAAAATGAGATGCATTTACTTTATTTCTGTGATCATGACATTTTTAAAGTTTGATATTAAGAGTAAATGGATTGAAAGGTATAAATGCTTGAGTATAATTTGGTCATTAAGTGACGTACTAATTGTTAACTGATACTAAATTATTATTCATGAGTACTGTATGCTTTTCTTTCTAATCTGTAATTAGAAAATTATGTTCGGATAAAAACTGACCAAGGGGCATTTTAGGCTATCCCAAAGATAATTATATAATTGTTGTGTTAATGTTATTTTATTTCAAGTTATATGTCTTGTTTAATTTAGATTGGTGAAAAAGGAGTCAAAAATATCAATACTTGATTATTATAATTATTTTATTTCTTTTTGGGTAGAAACATTTTGATATTTTGCTATGATATTCAAGGTGAATTTATGGAATGATTGATATTTACTCTTATGAAATTGTCAGGCTCAGATGAACCCATCCCCATCCTTAGCATTATAATACTATATTTGACATTTTAATCATGGAAGATCCTTACAAGCTCTCTTTGTTACAGTGATTATTTGTTCAAGCTTTTGCTTATTGGGGACTCTGGTGTTAGTAAATCTTGTCTTCTTTTAAGATTTGCGGTGAGTACCAAAGAATTTTATTATGGTTATTCTTGTTTTGTAAGTCTGCATATTAAATGATGCACACATACATACATGGGTTTCTGGTCTTGCATTTCTTCAGGGCTTAATTTATTAATTCAAACAATTGAAAATGCATGCGATGAAGATATTAAGCATAAAATGTATTAAATTAATGGATGTTATGTTATATATGTTATTAATTGAAAATGTATACCGTGCCAAATCTTCTAGTAATTATGTCAAAAGCATTATGAAGATCTACTTTGACACATAATGTAGAATTTCTTAATCCTTGTAGTTGTTGCAGATGACTTTTGAGATGATTTTATATAGCATATTGCAGACGACTGTGGAGTTGGGGGTAAATGTAGGGTTAATTATTTGGTGCTCTGAAATTCACAAGGGGTTTTGATGGAGTGCTAAAATTGAATTTGTTGATGGATTGGATGTTGGCGTTTTATCAATAGCAGTTGCAAAAAGGGATCGTGTGCTTTGTTGGTATGTTAAAAAAGAAACAGAGAGAGATGCAGAAATCGAGTATTTTGAAATATGGAGCACCAACGTGGACACGTAAGCAAGAAGTAGATCCTGCTTTAAGATATAAGTAATAGATACTGATTAACGACTGCATAATCAGATCAAAAGCCCATCAAAACGAATGCTTCAGTGGATCAGAATTGAAAATCAAAATTTGGCTTTTATTTTATGAAATGGTATGCACATGCACATGTGCACAACTATGGTGCATATGTATAAGAAAAATCACGCCAACTAAGCTGAACTAACTTCGTCTGCTTCATCAATCCAGTGTCTTTGGTTTGCTCTCACAGCCTTTGATCCATCGAACCTAGTGGTGCAACTATTTGCAATAACTAATGGCGACAATCTGTTTCTGTAAATGCTGCCAAGGTTAACATTCCCCACACCTTCATCTTGTCTCAAGGTTAGAGATTCGAAATCTCTTCGCTAAGCCACAGTAGTCTTCCCATATAGTTTTGTCAGCTGGTATCTGTTTCCATTTGACAAAAGCTTGAATTACTACCTTGTTGTTCTTAGGGGAAATTCTTCTCTCCAGAATACTTTCAGAGTTTCAGGTTCATCTCTACTGGTTCTTCAGTGAATGATGGGACATATTGCTAAATAACCACCCCAGTACCAACCCATTTCTTGAAATGAAAAACATGAAATACTGGGTGGATTCTTGCATTAGAAGGCTGCTCCAACTTTTATGCAACTTCACCAAATTTTTTGAACAACTTTTCATGGCCAAAAAAAGCAGGTCATAGTTTTGTTGTCTTAGGATTTTTTGTCGTTATTTTTCTCCAAGAATGTAATTTAAGGTTATACATCGAAATACTCAATTCTAACTGACTTTCTGTCTTCTTGTATCGGCAATTTTTTTCATTCTTTCCTGAAAGAGTTGAAGATTGACTTTCAGTAATTGCAGCACCGTATCTCTTGAACATAATTCATTTCCGACTTGAGGAACTTAGCTGTGTTAGGCAGATAAGAGAGTGAGTTGGGCGGTGGTATTCCATAAA
Organism: Allium cepa; assembly: GCA_030765085.1. NCBI lineage: Eukaryota > Viridiplantae > Streptophyta > Magnoliopsida > Asparagales > Amaryllidaceae > Allium > Allium cepa. Next base: position 258,095,899 of record CM060929.1, read on the forward strand.
CTGCAGGTTTAAAGTGTTGTGTGAATGGAACCTTCCAGTTTGGGTTATACCAATATTCAACCACTGTGAGCCATCTTGACCATTCTTGTGTTTTGTGGTACACAAAGCATTCTATCTTCCAGTTTGTGTTATACCAATGTTCAACCACTATGAGCCATCTTGACTATTCTTGTGCCAATATTCAACCACTGTGAGCCATCTTAACCATTCTTGTGGTTTGTGTTGCACAAAGCATTCTCGAAAATAACATTCTAGAATTTTGTTGATAGCCTCATTTGCCCATCTGTTTCGAGAGTGATATATGCTTAGCTGACTTTGAATGAACAACCTACGATTTGAAATATTCTTGTCCAGAAGATACTAGAACATAATGCATCTCAATCACTAACAATGCTTTTGGGCATGCTATTAAATTTAAAAAGGACAATTTCGATATAGGCATTCAATAAAACGTATTCTAGCTTTAGGCATCACTTAAAACCAATTGCAAATATATACCTACTTTTGCATAAGTTGCACAATTTTAAATTAGACAAACTTTAAACTGGTATTATAGTTTGCAAAATTTAGAATCGTGCATGCTACAATTTACTTCTAAAAATAAAAAAAAATGTACTTACGCTTTTTGAAATTGCGCAAGTTATAAAATGTTTTATATGTACTTGGGCAATTTTGAATTGCTCAAATACATTTTCAAAGATAAGAAAAACAACTGTATATTAACTTCTCCCATATTCTTTTGTCTTCTCTTTCATTTCATCTTTCCCAATTTTCAACCCATTTTACCTCCATTTTCAACCCATTTTACCTCCATTTTCAACCCATTTTACCTTCATTTTCAACCTTCTCTTCCTCAATTCCATATTCAAATTAATCTCAAATCTGAATTGACTTCAATTAATTTGTTATTTGTTCTAAAAATGAAAGGTCCTACTCCATCTTCACAAATTAAAGGTACAAAAATTTAATTTGAACTAATTGATTTTTCTTGCACCAAAAAACATATATCTTGCACCATTTGCATATTTCATGACTTTTAAGATAGGTGCTCAGTTTGCATAATTGAGCATGTGCTCAGCTTACAATAACCGAGCATAGCTCAGTTTACATAAACTGAGCTATGCATGTACCCAGTTTACACAAGTGAGCTATGTCTGTGCCTGTGCTTATTTGCTAAAAAGAGCATGCGCCCAGTTTTCTAAACTGAGCATGTGCCCAGTATGCATAAAACTAGGCTGTGCCCAGTTTGCATAACTGAGTTGTGCCCGGTTTCCTAAACTGAGTCGTGCCCGGTTCCTTAAACTGAGTCGTGTGCTCAGTTTCCTAAACTGCGATGTGCCCAATTTGCACAAAACTAAATTGTGCCCAATTTGCAAAGAACTAAGCTGTGCTTGGTTTATATAATTGAGCATATGCTAAGTTTAGATAAACATATTTGTTCATGCAACAAGTTTAGTTATGAGAATATAACCCATAACATATTGTTTGTGCACCAAGTTATCCTAATCACTTATTGGTTTAATTGTAATTTTTTCGACATCTCTTAGCTAAACTTTTAGCTTCACCACTGTCTATATGGTTTGGGTTCTTCCTATGCAAAAATACTTGTACATTATCACTTTTCTTATGCAACTAAATAAAGGGTGACCCTACATCCTATTTGTTTTATCACCGTCCCTCTTGTAAACATATGACTTTATTCTCTTATGGCCATGTTCACTACAACAAAAATACCATTTTTACAACGGATATACATCTTTTCATTAGATTCTAACATCAAAAGATTATCAAGATGGACAAAGCATGGATTCATCTACCAAGGTTTTGTCAATTTTATTTTATCAGTTTTATACTTGCAATTATTATGGTTGATTATTGATCCCTTTGTGTTATAGAATGACCGAAGAATACAGGCAAGCTGTTCGAAAATTTGTGTATGGGCATGCAGAAAGGAAGGGAAATCCAGAAAAGATTATTTGCCCTTGTTCAAAATGTAGGAATCTTATCCGCCATCCGTCAAGGGAAGTTGTATCACACTTGGTTTGTTTTGGAATTGACCCAACATATGATGTATGGATTTTTCACGGGGAAGCACGCCCTTTAGAAAATGAAGGCGATGAAGTGACAAATTCATATAGAATGTACTTAGACACACAAATATGTAATGACCAGATGGAAGATCATTCTAATGTAAGACAAGGGGTAGGGAATAAGGAGATGATAGAAAATTCTGAAATTCCTTTGTATCCTGGTTGTACAAGCCACACAAAGTTATCGGCTACAATACTTCTTTACAAGCACAAGGCTCAAAATGGTGTATCTGACACTGCATTTACGGAACTTCTTAAACTTCTTAAAGATATGCTGCCTGTGGAGAACACGCTTCCTGATTCGACGTATGCACCAAAGAAGCTGCTTAAATCATTTGGTTTAGGCTATAGACAAATACATGCATGTGTAAATGATTGTTGTCTTTTTAGGAAAGAGCTTGCACATAGTGATATTTGTCCAAAATGTGGAAATTCTCGTTGGAAAAAGAACAAGACAAATGAAGATGGAAAGCAAACCAAAGTACCTGCAAAGGTTTTGAGATACTTTCCAATAATACCAAGACTAAAAAGAATGTTTATGTCCGCAGAAACATCAGAGCAATTAAGGTGGCATAACAATCATAAGAGTGAAGATGGTAAAATACGTCATCCAGTAGATTCTTCTCAGTGGGCTACAATTGATAGGATGTACCCTTCCTTTGCATCAGATCCATGAAATTTAAGGCTTGGTCTTGCAAGTGATGGCTTTAATCCCTTTGGGGATTGGAACTGTGCGTATAGTTGTTGGCCAGTATTTCTTGTTGCGTACAATTTCGCTCCGTGGCTTTGTATGCATAAAGATAATACGATGTTATCATTATTAATTCCTGGACCACGACAACCAGGGAATGATATTGATGTGTATCTACAACCACTTATTGAAGATTTGAAAAAATTATGGGATAAAGGGGTGAAGGCGTATGATGCATACACTCGCAACGAATTTAGATTAAATGCAATTTTAATGTGGACGATAAATGATTTTCCAGCTTATGGAAATTTAGCAGGTTGCACCGTAAAGGGTAAAAGGGCATGTCCTGTTTGTGGCATTAATACATGCTCAATATGGTTACCATTTAGTAAGAAGTGTGCATATTTAGGCCATAGGCGATTCCTTGATCCTAATCATGAATATCGCCAAAGAAAAAACTTGTTTGATGGAACTATAGAGACTAGGCAAAGCCCTCAATACAAACCGGTGCTCAAGTCTTTGATATTGTTAAAGATATTTGCAATGATTGGGGGAAAAACCAAAGGAGGAAGAGAAAGAGAAAGAAAAAAGGAAAAGAAAATGGGGAGATAAGAAGAAAAAAGGAAGTCAAATGTGGAAGAAGAAGTCTATTTTCTTTGATTTGCCTTATTGGCAGGTAAAGTTTAATCAGAAACAAAATTGCTTCTTCTTTTCTATCTATGTAATCAATACTTTATTATTAATTAGTTATAGTCTATTTTTTGTTTTCGTAGGTACTTCCTTTGCGTCACAATCTAGATGTAATGCATGTTGAAAAAATATTGGTGAAAGTATTCTTGGTACGTTACTTGATATTAAAGGAAAATCAAAAGATGGCATTAATTCACGTAAAGATCTAGAAGTACTTGGTATTAGGAAAAAGTTACATCCTATAGACTTGGGAAGCAAAGCATTACTTCCAGCCGCCCCATGCACCTTAACTGATTCGGAAAAAGAGTTCTTTTACAATAGAATGAGGAATTTGAAAGTACCCGATGGCTATAGCTCAAATATTGGAAAATGTTTTGCAAAACAAAACAAAATTTCAAGTCTAAAGTCCCATGATTATCATGTTTTGATGCAACAACTATTGTCTGTATCACTGAGAGGACTTCTACCTAAAGGGACAAGGAATGCATTACTACGACTATGTTCTTTTTACAACGACATTTGCCAAAGAGTGCTTGATAAAGATAAATTAGAATCCATCGAGAATCAGGTCGCATTAACACTATGCGACCTTGAGAGATTTTTTCCTCCTTCTTTTTTTGACATCATGATTCATTTGACAATACATTTAGCGAAGGAAGCAAGAATTTGCGGACCAGTACAATATCGGTGGATGTATCCATTTGAGAGGTAAAATTTGGCATTAGTACCTTTAGTAGTTAATAATATATGTGCTTATGAAGATATTTTACTTATGCATCTTGATTATAGATACATGAGAACACTGAAGGGGTATGTTAAAAATCAAGCACGGCCTGAAGGATGCATAGTTGAGCGTTATTCTGCTGATGAATGCATGAAGTATTGTGCTGGATATATTAATGGTGCATTAGAAATTGGACAAAAGAAAAATAGAAATGGAGTGGAACAAAGTGATTCCATACTCGAGGGGCGTCCTATTTCCAAAGGAAAATCTATGGTAGTCACTAAGGAGGTGATTGATGCTGCTCATCGGTATGTGTTGTTTAATACCGAGGAAGTGGAGCCTTATATAAAGTAAGCATAAGTTCAATTCAATTAATGTGTGAAATAAATTAGATTTTGACATGAATGTCTAGGTATATAGGATGCACAATGAGGAACTAAAACTTTTGCATCCCCGGCTTTCACGAGATGATTTGAAACTTTCAAAGCTGCATTCAGAGACTTTTAGTCATTGGTTTAAAAAAAAGGTTGACATTGTTATATATTTTAAGATGGATAAGTTCAACATAGAAATATATTTTATTGTGATTAGTCTTTATATATAACATTATGCATTTTCAGGCTCAAGATGATAGAAACACATCTGATGTTAGTGAACTAATAAATTGGCTTTCATATGGACCTCGCCATCAAGTAATTTCTTATACCGGCCATATAATTAATGGTCGCTGTTTTCATACTAAAGACAATGATAAATCTACACAAAATAGTGGTGTTTCCATTGAGGCAAATACTGTTCGTATGGATGGATCCATTGAGAAAGTAATATATTATGGTGTTTTGCGTGAGATTTTGTTGCTCGACTATCGGCAGTTTCAAATTGCCTTGTTTAAGTGTGATTGGGCAAATATTGATCGTGGAGTTAAGGTCGAAGATGGATTTACGTTAGTCAATTTACATCAATTCCAAAATCAATTCGCAAGCGACCCTTTCATCTTGGCAACCCAAGCCGTACAAGTGTTTTTTTGTAGAGAAAGTAGTTTTTCAAATTGGTATGTTGTGCTAAGAGCACCCCCTAGAGGTTTTCATGAGTTGGAAAGCTATGATGAGGAGGATGAGTCAAGTAGCAAACCGGTAGATGAGTCACTACTTGATGATAGAGATGTCGATGATGGTGATGAAAGTTATATAAGGAAGGATTGTGATGGTATTTTGGTATGATATAAGCATCCTTTATTGATATTTGTGTTACATGTAGTTATATTCGTAAAGAGTGTAATTATACAGTTTTATGCATAACTATATTAATTATTCATGAATTATTAACCATGAATTGTTAATCATGAATTATATATGTTATGGTTTTTTTTCTAGGTTCCTCCCTTAACAGAAGATATTTGAACTTGAAGCATCAAGAGTAAAATGGAGCAACATCAAAGAGAGGTAAAATATTAAAATTTTAATATGCACTTCAATTTTTTTAAACTGACATTTCTTCAATTTTTTTAAACTGACACTTCAATTAAAATGGAGCAACATCAAAGAGAGGTAAAATATTAAAATTTTGTCTTCTTCTTCACAGTAAAAAAAAAAGACAGAGAAACTCAAAAAAAAAAACATTTTGTGTTTACGTTTGTATGCCACACAGTTTACATTTCATCTCTTGTTACAAATACACTGCATTTTGCTTCCAGGCTCTCTTAGAATCAATGGATTTACTTATGTACATATCCAGAAACATCAAATAAAAAGGAACATTTGTTTTGCTGGGTTTTATTCATATCCGTTAGCAGACAAATTTCAGTCCACATATCCGATAATACTAGCTGCCTTCTCTTTATTCTGTTGCGTTCTACCATTGTATTTGTCTTCACTTGCCCTTCTTTTGAGGTTTTATTCATCTCTGATTTTTGAAATGCAGTTTTGTTGTGGCAAAGGCGAGGAATGTTGAGTTGGTGATATGTGAGGAGGGTGGATACGCTTCATCATTTTACTGTACACGTAGCATAAAAACTAAGAGTTTATAAGTACAGAGCTTTGTTTACAATTTTATAGAAAGTATGAACAAAATTGGATTCTAAACAGGCAAGCGATAGAATAATGCATTTTAACCTTCACGAATAGAAATAATAAAGATAATTTCACTCAAGGGATGGATATACATCGTATTGAATCGTCTCCTTATAATTTTAAAAATAATAATGTCTGGTAAGAATTCATGCATCTCCCCTCTTCTTCTTCTTTTTTTGTTTCAGACATGAATGTGTGTCCTCTTCCAAAAGGAAGATGAATTTTGAAATATAAATGTGTGCATGTCTAGCTTGGAGCGAGAGAAAAGAAAATAAATGAACTCTCTATTCATTTCAATGTGCACAGAACTAAAAAAGAAAAGTAATTTTTTTTTTGTTTACATGTGCGTGTCTTCTTTCATGCATGCCTCCCTTATTTCTTATGAACAATAGCATCAAATCTGACTCCCAATCTCCTACATGCTTGCACATATGACTTCGCGGCATGCACACACGCGAGAATATATGCACCCACAATAAACATACACATGAATGCAATTGTTTAATACTCCGTCTGAGCATGAAACAGAGCAATTTCCAGAAACTGTGATAAAACAAAAACTGGATCATCAATTTGGAAATGTACATTAGAGCAATTTCCTGAAACTTTATTCTCGTTTTTTCTAAAAGTACATAATGTTCTGCCTTTTTTATAACAGAAGCATAACCTTCTTTTTCAAACTTTGCCTGTATGCTAATTTCAGATATCAAAGGTAGCAGCGAGATATGCAAAGAGGCAATCCTTAGCTGCAGTTGCAACTTTAAATGCAAAAGATAAGCCTGTTGGTGTGAAAATCAATGAAACAAGACATGTTGATGCAACTCATTCTCTTCAAAGTTTAAACAGCAATATTAGAAGATCCCCTCGGAAGCGTACTGAAATGCAGCCTCCACCCAATAAAATCAAGTCTCCAAAGCTCAATCCTGTCTGTACTGCAATGCAGCCTCCACCCGATAAAATCCAGCCTTCAAATCTCAATCCTGGCCCTAATTCAACTGGATCTCCAAATATCACTCCCGACGCCATGGATGCCTCGAACAACCTAGATTCTAATGATGATATTCAACAAAAGACGGCAAGGAAAAAAAGAGGGAAGACGATGATGACTTGTATGCGGAATGAAAAGGCTGAAATTGAATTCAACGAGCGAGGTCAACCAATAGGCTCCAACTCCAAGCACTTATCATCCTATCTTGGTACCTTAGCAAGAGAGATGATACCTTTGACGATTTCAGAGTGGAAAAAAGTCGATGCAAACTTAAAGAAAGATTTATGGACTTGTATTCAGGTATGAAAAATGTGCTGAGAACTTTTTTATGAATAACTGGCCAGATGGAATTCACTGGAGTTGAATTCTTGTCTTTCAGAAAAATATTACCTCCATAAACTACTTCCAATGCTTACAAACAACCATCATCACATTTTCTTGCCCACTTCTGCCTATATCACTACATATTACTGCCTTTAATTCATTCATGCATCACCACATTCATCTCCAAACTGCTCTGCCATTCATATCCACCCCATACTCCAGTGCACAGTGCCAACTGAACACATTCACTGACCCCAAACTTCACTCATCAACTTCCCCTACAACTCTTCCATCACTACTCAACACTTTCAACTGCTACCACAAATCCTCACATTCCATCTCAAACAGTCACCATTCCTCTGACCAATTGTTACCTTACACCCTCAACCACCCTCAACCTCTACAAATACTTCACTGTCTCTTCTCCCATACTTCTGCAAATAAACTGTTACACTCCATCCTTCACCCGCAATCACCATCCCACAGCATACATACATCTCATTACCCCTACCATTCATCTAACTGCATACACTGCCTATACCATATACACTGCCACCACATACACTACTGTCTCATCCCACAACATACATACACTACTGTCTCATCTCATTACCTATTTACCTCGAAGCATGTACACTGCCACCACCAGCATCATCCACAACAAACTCAACAACTCCTCTGTCAATACAAAACAGTGCCACAAACTTTAAATACAACCATCCCCATCACCCTTCCCTGTCAACCTGTCACACATACAAACCAAAACTCCTACCAATAGGATCATCTGTTGGCTGAAACTTCTCCGTTTGTCCACTGTCCACTAAAACAGATTCAGTAGCTTCAAAAAACTACTCTGATTTTAAAATGTGTGTGAATATACAGTGCAATTGCGGCTTATAGACTAAGAAGTGTGTGAATACAATGCTTTTGTCCACAATAGTGTGTTCTATTTTTAACTTATATCCTTGAAATATCTCATGTAATTTAGTCAAGCATTAAGAAATTTCAGTGCATCCCAATAATTTTACCAAGTAAAAAATACATGACATTAACATTAGTTTCTTTTAAACTTGACACACCCAGTCAACAGCTTCCTTAGATTGCTTGCATGACGTATATAGGTTTTGCTTATATTGTTAGCAATCTGTTCCAAACAAATGCTTAGCTAATAAGATTTCAAATTGTATTGTTTGATCTAGTCGAAAATCAAAGCAAGACTTCTCACCTTTACATTGTTAAAATGCAGTCCTCAAACTATTTATAGATCTACAGAATATATATACAACATACGAGTAGTATGTTGACACACGAGTCAGTAATAACTATGAAATGTAACAATATATGTTTATCTGGTCCATCAATTTTCTACACTCTCTGTTAGACTCTCTGTTTTTGGGTTTAATGTGTATGGAGCAGTACAAGTAGAAATTTGTGCATTGACATTGTAGACATCCATATCCAACAAATGCATGACTAATGAATATCAACGCTAATTACAAAATTGTATGAAATTTGAACATTAACATAAACATGTACCTTATTTGTTACCTTATTTTTGTTGTGCAGTCAAGATTCATGGTGGATGAAGCATACAAGGGTTTAATGTTTAAGATGTTGGGATTACGATGGAGAGAGGCAAAGTCGTGTTAGTTTCCGCTATTAAAGTAGCTTCTACTTGTCCCGACGCTTCCTCTAGGCTAGCGATGCTAAAACCGGATACTACAGAAAATGTTCAAGAGTGGAACGACTTTGTTAAAGAAAAATTGTCGGAGAATTTGGGGTAACAAGTTATATTTTATTCATTATAATTTTTTTAACTATACAGATTTAAATATAAATATGTTATACTTGCATATTTTGTTCCTCTAGGCTGAACAAGCATAATTTATTAATGAATTTCTCCTACGTAGGAAACTAGCAAAAAATTCAAAGTAATGAGAGATAAAAATAAAATTCCACATACAATGAGTAGAAAGGGATATGCGAGATTAGCGGAAGATATGGTAAGAAATGCATGTACGTTTACATCAATATTTTTTTTTCTTTGGTTCGTCTTCTTACTATTATTATTTGCAGAAAAAAGAAACTGGAATATCAAACATTAGCAGAGATGAGCTATGGTGCAAAGCCCATACAAAGAAAAATGGAGACCCACCAAATTCCGTTGTTGCCGATTGCATCGTAAGTTTTTTTATTCTTTTGAGATAGGACTGGAGATATTTATTCAATAGTTTATTCATATTTCTTTTTTCTTGAAATGGTCTATCTTAATTTGTAGGCTAAGATAAAAGAGCAGGGTAGTGCTCAGAATTTTCATGGAACAGCATCAGTAAGTGGAGATGGAATGTCACATGTTTTTGGAAATGAACATAAGGGAAGGGTGAGGGGATTGGGTTTTGGTGTAGCACCATCTCAAATAGGTGTTTATGCACATAATTCAAAAAAGGTGGCTGCATTGGAAAATCAAGTAATAGTTCAAAGGGATATGTTAACTAATTTGGAAGCAAGAGTAGACTATTTGACTAATTTGATCATGACAGTAAGTTTATAGTTAATTAGCTATTGTTAATAAATATGTGATATGTGCTTATGAATTACTAAGTATTCTCTTGTACTTTTACAGAGAAGAAATGATAATGTGGCAGATATGGAGATGCCTCAGACTCATACACCTCAGGTTAGAATATATAAATAATCATGATTACTTGCTTGACATGCTTGTCGTTTCCTTGAAACTGAATTACCAGAACATGATTGCTTGCAAGTTTTACGTGATTGATAATGTGTGTGTAATTATTAAAGTAAAATCTATAACTGCATGCTGTTATAGATTTTATATCCATCATTTACTTGTTGACAATTAGTTATACAATCTTTATCCTATGTTTTGTGAGGGGTAAAGGAATTTATATAGATAGAGAAGAAGACGAGGCTTGGCCTTTGGTAGATAGATTAGTTAGGACGGCTTGCTTTTGTAAGTGAGAGACGCAGACTGAGATGAGAATGCTCAACAGCCACTTTTTTTGAATGCTGGTGGACCTACTATTTCTTTTTCTGCTGGCTTCTTGAATTCGAACTCAATGGGAACTTGTACATCTTTTTATATTGATACTTGAAAAATGGAGATATTTGTAAGTGAGAACGTAAGGGATAAGATCCAAGGAAGGAATTGATAGACTAAAAAAGGATAACCGCAGATATGAAAGAAGCGTTCAACTTGAGGTATTGTTTAAGTATGCCAGATGTTATAAATGTAGAGGGTTAAAGGTAAGAATTGATGGTTACGAGTAATCCATGGTTGCGATTACATGATTACGTGGTAGTCGGTTACGGCAACTTGAGTGCACATCATATATGTATGATGCAACTAACTTCCATTGCCAACCTATTTGAAATTTTCATTTTACTGTGACTGAGTTTGCCAAACGTATTTTTGAAATGCTTTCAATGTTAGAAGTCTGCCTATGTTCAACTAATAAATTTTGAAATATGGTAGACTGCTGACTATGAAATTTCGTTGCCCCAAAGTACAGTCGAAAATTCAAGCTATTTCAACTACTTCAAAGTCCCAAGAACTGAATAAATCTGGAGCTGGATTGAGATACATTAAATGTGAATGCTCTGACTTCATCTTGTCTGATATTTTTATTTTATGGCTATGTTTTTTTTTTGCCCCCTTCCAATTTGAAAGGAGGAATTTAGGCCAAATATTTTGACAGTAACAATTAAATTTTCCAAGAGGGAAGAAAACTGGAAGGAAAGAACCAGTGGACGTGGCTAATAGATCTTACGCACGTTCAAATGCATGCTACAATTTCGTTTACATCGGTATTAAAAGTAACATCAACGGACCTCCTAACATCCACCAATTAAATTGGATGACCTAAACAATAAAACATGTGAAGTGAATGAAACCCGTCAATAAAATTTATAGTTACGTTGGCAACCTCAAAACAAGATATTCAAAAAATTGAATTGTAAAGGCATACTAGTATAACTATTTTTCTTGTTATGATTTCACTAAAACAATTTACTCCATGCTGTTTTATGAGTTTTGCCAGCCTAGAAAATGTCCACACATATTTTACGCTGTTTTATTGAAGTTATTTGGTAACATATCCAGTCAATTTAGAATGATAGAACATGTTGTAGCACCACCAATGTGATAGTTTTGTCTTGCAATTATGAAATTTGAAGAACAACACATGTCAGAATTGCATGCTGGTTTTGTTTGTACATTTCTCGCTGAGATTGAATCAAGCTGGGTAAGTCCATTGAAAACTAAATCTTGCTTCAATTAACATTCTATTTTCATCATTTCACCAGCATCAAGCACAATACTTAGTATACTTCCCTTATTTTCACTCTAGTGAGGTATTTATCATAGAACTATGTTATTTCAGGAGGCTTAATTTATACCATCGAAACCACTTCTAGAGTTCTACAGTGAGACTGGCACCAAAATATATAGACATCCACTTTGAGGCTTACTTGTGTGCATGTATTTCATACCAAGTTTTTTCTGTAAGTAAGAATGTTTTCTTGTACTCACATGTGGACGGAATAAAGTAGAAACTTATTATTGATAAAAGGTATTAGTACATATATCAATAGAAACAGCATAATTGATTATAACATACCTCTTTAGAGACTTTATAGTTATTAACCATTATTCTGGAAAATTATATGTCTCTTAACCAAAAATATTTGTTACACTGCAAATTTTGGTAGGATCAAAATATTCTTCTTATGTTATCTTATAAGTGACTATATGCAAGACTTTCACTGCCGGTGTCTATGCCTTCAGTATCCATAAATGGATAAACCTAACCCCAAATAACCTACTGTAGTAGCATGTTATTAGTTTATAATCTAAAGTATTTGATGGCTTATAACTCTTGGGATTAATGTGATAAATGTATGATCATGATTATCATATTCACTAAAGTCAATTTTTTTTCCTTGCAGTCACACCGCGATAGCAACAATACGCAGCAGGTTCAAGATCAGCAAGAACGAGTTATTGTGGATGGTTTAATGAAAAAAAAGTGCAGGCTATTAAGTTGGGAGAAGAACGTAGTTGCAGAGGGGACAATAGCAAGCACTGATCCTGATGCGTCGGTACATTTTGTAAAGCTTGGAGAAGAAGCTTGGAAAGTATGGGTGGATGTAGCGGTGGAACCAGAAGCTTTTTTATTTAGGCCAAATTCAGAGATGTCCACTATTAAAGAGGCCGTTGGATCAACCGTCGCGTGGCACAAAGACTTTATATCCTTAGTCTAGTATGATTGTACTTAGAACTTGATATTTGTGACTGTTATGTATTAATGCTTTATGAATTTGGGAGGTAAACTTATCTGACTTTTTGGAGTGTTGGAATTTTATGACTATCTTTTAGTCTTTTCGCATGTGATTTTGGTTGTTTGTGCGTAATATTTATTATTGTTAAATTATTCATTATTTGTATGGATGTGCTACCTATACGCTGCTGTAATTTTTTTTTTAATTTGCATTTTTTCTGCAAAGGTCAAAGCGCGTTGTATTACAATCTATTACAACGGTCAATGAACGTTGTAAAAATAAGTCTACAACAACGGTCGACAGCCGTTGTCAAAAGCTTTTTTACAACGGTCAGGGAATGTTGTGAAACATGCTATCCATCTTGTATGATAGTATTTTGCAACGGGCAAAGATGCTTGTATTAAAGTCTATTACAACGGCTGAAAACCGTTGTAAAAAGCTTGCTACAACGGTCTATGCCCATTGTAAAATATTGTTGAACCGTTGTCAAAAGCTTTTTTACAACGGTCGGGGAATGTTGTGAAACATGATATCCATCTTGTATGATAGTATATTGCAACGGTCAAAGAAGCTTGTATTAAAGTCTATTACAACGGCCATTGACCGTTGTAAAAAAGTTTAAACGGTCATTGCCCGTTGTAAAATATGGGTGACCTATTACAACATCGCATATTACAACGGTCGGCCGCCCGTTGTTGGACCCATATTACAACGGACTTTGCCCGTTGTAAAAAGCCTGTTTTGTTGTAGTGGTTTTCATTTTTGTGCTATTTTCTTATTTTTATCTTATATAATTAATATTTATTTATTTATTTTTCATATATTTGTTACATTTTCGAATTTAAACTGAATTATAATTATTTTCAGTTATATAAACTTATATAAATAAAATAAAATAAATTTGAAATGGTTTGTGACTTTTGATTTTCCTAAGGCCTTTTATATTCCACCTTTTCACATTTTTAACCTAACTTTTCATTCAATTGGACATAACTCCTCCTATCTTCAGCCGACCACCATCTTTCCTCATTCACGTAAATTATTTTTCTCATTCTTGAAGAAAAAAATTCGGCCTCCTTTGCTTGAGAAAAATTTGGTAAAATTCACTTCCTTTTCCATTGTTTTATACTTGAGTTCATGGTTTTACACTTGTCTCTTCTTCTCTAGGTTCGGCCCATCCTCCATCACCAGCCTTGCAGCCTCCACCACCACCTGAGCACATCACCCTCACCTCATCCTCTCTGGCCAACCCCAAGCCGAGCCACCAAGGTGGTTGATTCTTCACCAAAATTCACCAAAACCTCCATCCACTTGTCATAGCCGAGCACTACCATGATTCCATCAACTTCATCGCCTCTTAGCCGCCACCATCTCCACCACCTCCAGCTCCACCTAAACCCTCTGTCATGTCACCCCCTTGACTTCTCCAGAGAAGGTCGTGCCCCATGAGCCTTGGCCGAGCCTTGTTTTGGCTTGAAACCCATGTGATGTTGCTTGCATGTTGCCTTGTTGTGTTGTTTCATGCTCAACCACCTTTGCACCACCTTCAAACAAGTTTGGCCGACCCATATCCAACCCAAAACAGATCCAAACCCTTGCCTTAGACCTGTATTCTACTTAAGGCCGAACCCAAAGAGAGTTGGAAGCAAGTGCAAAGCATTTCTGCTCAGATTTGTGCAGTTATTTCTAACTTAATTTATTTGTATTTGAATTGAAAGCTTATATTCGTTATATTATTTTGTTTGATTTATTTTCAAGGGAATTGATACTTTGGCTCTCTCACTCGTATCTTGTCGTGCTATCGTGCTTGTGTGGATCTCTTTTGTGCATTCGTTGTTTTGTCTCCAGCTCAAACCAGCGAGTTATTCTCACTAGACAGTGTGTACCTATATAGTAGTAAATTGACCACTCGTGAATCTGTATAACGCATAACCATATTATATCTGCTATGCTATGATTATATGATGTTCACCCATGCTTAAACACCGGTTATATCATATGTTACTATTCTATTGTGCTGTTCTGCTGTTTATATCAGTTTATCACTGCAAGTTCCGTTTAGATTAGAATCATTATGGGTTGAAATGATACAAACCCGAAAGGACTTTAGAATAGAGGAAAATCGTTATGGGCTGAAATAATAGGCCTGAGCGATTTTCAAATTATTTCATTTACTTGGGACTGCGGGTTTGAAATGATAAAACCCGGGTTCTTTGTAAATTACAGGCTGAAATGATATATTACCTGTACCACTTTACGTAGGCTAGAAAATTATATACAGACCCGGAGTTAAATTATATTTTTCTAAATTTTTTAAAATATGTTTGAAACCTAATTATTATAATATTTTGATTTAAAAACTTAATTAAAATGATTTTTATAAAGTATTATTGATTTTCTGAAAATTTATAAGTGAAATAAATTAATGGTAAAGTTAGAAAATTTGAAATGTAAGTTATTTTGGAAATTTTAAATTGGTGATAAATGGAATTTAAATTAAATATGAAAATATGATAAATTTATGTTATTTTGAATTTAAATGAATTTAAACGATTTTTATATTATATTAATGGATTTTGAATAAGTTAAATGTGAAATTAATGAATATTGAGTTGAATTTTGAAATATTAACTTAAATTGGAAAATTGTGAATTTTGTTTAAAATTACATTTTTGAAGTTAAGTAAATAAAATGTAAAATAAGTTATATTTTGAAATTTGAACTTAAGTATTAAGTTAAAAATTTAGTTATATGAATTGAAATTGAATGTTGGAATTTAATAAGTGTATTATTATTAAATATTGATTTTGAACGGAAATTTAACTTCATAAAATCATGAATTTAAGGAAAATTAATTGATAGTTATAAAGGTAAATTACATGATTTTATAAGTTTAAATGATTTACATGAAAATTTAATTATTTTTGAAATTATATTGAATATTTGGAATTTAATTAACAGCAATTTTGAAATGTTATTATTTCTAATGTAAAGTATATTACCGCATTGGTAAATGCCGTAGTTGATAGAAATGAACTAAATGGCTAAATTGAATTAAAAGGCTATTATAGCACTTTGTAAGTGCTATAATTGTTGAAATTAACTAACGTTATTTGAATTAATGTAACCCTATTACAGCATTTTTAAATGTTGTCTTTTGTTAAATTGAATTGTTTTAAATGTAACTTTCCGTAGCATTCTCTAAATGCTGCGAAAGTTGAATTTTCATTGTTTTAATAAATTTAAGTGAATAAATGAACTTTGAAAGAATTAAATTTTGGAAATTTAATAATTTAATTTTTAAATATAACTTCATTTTAATGACTTAAATTGAAGTAATTTGTTTTGAAATATAAACTATTTTGAAATGTGTCTTGAAATGGTATTTTAAATTAAATGAATGTGGTTTTGAAAAGATATGATATTTTGATATTTTAAAATGGATTTTTGAAATGATATTGAATTTTTAAAGATATTTGATTTAGGAGTATAAAATTACCATTTTGACATTTTAACCACGGGATGTATTTAATTTATAGTTTAACTGATCCTTAAAGGATGGGCGACCCCAAGCATCCTTTAAGTTATTGTACATTACTGCTACAGTTCACTTGAGTTGGTTTACATTATATAAGTATATATGTTCTGACTCGAGTGTTTTGTATTTTGCTTTACGCTCGGGTCAGCTTGAGTATTCACATCTTTGGATTCTCTTTCTGGAGCTGGTCTTTGTTGGAGTTTCTGCTTATCTACATTTATATCTACTTCTGTTTCAGCTATTCTTTTATCTCATGTATTAGCGAAATACTATGTATTTGGGATTTCTATTATGTTGTTTCAGACTGTATTATGTATTTGGTTTGAGACTCTGTTATAGTAGCTTCATGAACTACTATGTTATTTTTATATTCCGCTGCGAGTTATTCTGGTTGTTTTGTGTTTGTGATTGTATTTTATTTGCTCCAAATTTATTTACAACGCAGTATTTTGAGCAATTCAAGTCCGGCAGGTGTGGATGTGAATGGCTGAAAATATCGGGTTGTTATAGTTTTTGACCGTTATAAACGAAGAGACGCGATTGTTGCGAACAACAACAGTTTTCGGCCGTTGCAAACGAAGAGGTGTGACTGTTGCGTACTTCAACAGTTTTCGTCCGTTGCAAACGAAGAGGCGTGACTGTTGCGAACCGCAACAATTTTCGGTCGTTACAAATGAAGAGGCGCGACCATTGCGAACCGCAACAGTTTTCAGCCGTTGCAAACGAAGAGGCGCGATTATTGCGAACATTAACACTTTATGGCATTGCAAATAAAGGGATGCTATTTTCTCAACGAATGTAGCCATTAGGAATTCGGCTATAAATAAGGAGGAAACCTGATCACTTTCCTCACTCAATTTTAATTCCAAATTTTATCTTCTTCCTCTTCGTTTTTTAATATCTACAATCCGTGCGCTTTTGCATATCACATAGAAGATCATATACATCGCAATCTCGAGTATATCACGTCTGTTGTATCTTGGGAGACTTTGAATAAAGTCTTAAGGAAATTGTTACTACAAGCCTCAGACGAAATTTCATTCTTCAACAGATTAGATTTCTAATTGATATATATATTGTTTTCGTTTTTGGATTGTACTATTTCTTTAAATAATATAATGTTTGATCTATCGTTATCGTTATTATTGCTATAGTTGTTAGTTTGTTATTGTAATTGATTACAACATATTTATTGTTAAAATAACCAATACAGAATTCCCAAGTAGTGGAAATCTGAGTTGTAAACTTGTGAGACAAGTTTATTATTGATTAGTCTTTGTTTCGGTATACTAGACGTATACCATCTTAAGACTTTCATGTTTTCGCTAAAACAGAGATGGCAACAGTTGAACTATCAACAAAGGCTACTACTCACAACTAGCCTGATCCGTTCAAAGGAGACGGTGATAACTTCATAACATGGCAAAATCAAATGCTATTTTATCTCACCACACTCGTTCTGCAATGGTATATCAAGGAGGGGGAACCGATTCTTGCACCAAGGCAAGGAATCAGATGTCGATACATGGAAGCATTCCGGTTTCCTATGCAGAAATTATATTCTGAATTGTCTCAACAAGGTGTTATACAAAGTATATCAGCCTCTAAAGACAGCAAAAGCACTTTGGAATGCACTTGCCACGAAGTACAAGGCGCAGAATATCAATGTTAAGAAATTTATTGTAGACAAATTCATGGACTACAAGATGGTTGACTCCAAACCGGTGACTGCTCAACTGCATGAACTGCAAATCATCATTCATGAACTCGAAGCGGAAGGTCATAAGGTTGGAAAATCGTTTTTGGTTGAAGCCATCATGGAAAAACTGCCGCCGTCATGGAGAGATTACCGCAACTATCTAAAGCATAAGAAGAAGGAAATCACTTTACAGGATCTCATAGTCTGACAAAAAATTGAGGCAGATAACCGTGGAATTACAAAACCAAGCGAGGAGGCATTTGTGGTTGAAGGATCAAAGATCATAAAAAAAGAATTTCCAGAAGAAAATAAAAGCTCTAGACAACAAACCAAAAGACAACAAACCAAAAGACAACAAACGAACCAAAAAGTTTAATGGCGAGTGTTGGATTTGTGGAAAGGTTGGACATGCCGCTAGAGATTGCAGACATAAAATGGAACGCAACAAAGAGGCAAATATAGTAGACAACATAGAAGTAAACGAGTCCAACTTCTCGACAGTTGTATCTGAATGCAATTTGGTTCAGAAACCTAACTAATGGTGGGTAGACGCAGGCGCTACTAGTCATGTTTGCTCCGACAAATCCATGTTTTCTACATACTAGAAATTCGATCACGAAGAAAAACTCTATATGGGTAATTCTGCAGTATCCATGATCCAAGGCAGTGGCACGGTAATTCTCAAGTTCACTTCTAGAAAAACTATCAAGTTGAATGACGTTCTCCACGTTCTAGACATATGCAAAAATCTCATCTCTGTTGCAGTACTATCGAATAAAGGATTCAAAATGGTGTTCGAATCAAACAAGATGGTTCTGTCCAATGCCGGAATGTATATCAGAAGGGGATATTTATGTGATGGCCTATTTAAGGCAAATGTAGTCGTTATCGGCAAAAAAACTATGTATTCTGATTGTGCTATCAATAAAATTGAAGTTTCTTACTTGCTTGAGCACAAAATTTTAGGACACATAAATTTCCAAAAAATGAAAACATTATCAAACTTGGGATTAATTCCAAAATTCCAAGTAGATAAGAAGTACAAATGTGAGACATGTGTAGAAACAAAAATGGTTAAAAAAACCATTTCAATATGTTGATAGAAGCATCAAACCACTAGGTTTGGTTCATATAGATTTATGTGATTTTAAATCATTGCCTACAAGAGGTGGGAAAAAGTACTTTATCACATTTATTGACGATTATACACGATATTGTTATGTATATCTTTTGAATAGTAAAAATGAAGCGATTACATCATTTATAAAATACAAGGCTAAGGTAGAAAATCAGTTAAATAAAAAGATCAAGATATTGAGATCTGATCGAGGTGGAGAATATGAATCACCATTTGAACAGTTCTATACCGAAAGTGGTATAATTCATTAAACAATAGCTCCATATTCACCACAATAACATGATGTAGCCGAGAGGAAGAACAGAACGTTAAAATACATTATTAATGCCATGCTTTTAACCTCTGGTCTACCGACGAACTTGTGGAGGATAGTAAATATGTCTAATCACGTATTAAACAAAGTTCCTTACAATAAAACAGGAACAATTCCATATGAGATTTGGAAAGTACGCATACTAAGCTTTAAACACGTCAATGTGTGGGGTGCTTGGCAAAAGTTTAAGTTCCGCCTCCCAAAAGAGTCAAATTTGGACCAAAAATAGTAGATTGTTACTATCTAGGGCCATCCCAAGATAGTTGTGCCTATAGATTTTTAGTATTCAAGTAAGATATAGCTGATAAATACAATCATGGAATCTAGAGATGCCTCATTCTTTGAAGATGTCTTTCCGCACAAAAGGAATGAAGGGAATAATGTCCCTAAAAGGACAAGAAAAGAATCAAGCAATTCACATGAAGATGAAACTCATCATGAAATTGAGGAAGTTGAACCAAGAAGAAGAGTAAGGGATAGGACTTGCAAGATATTTGGTTCGTATTTTTTCACATATGCGTTAGAACATGAACCTCAAACGTATAAGGAAGCAATGTCATCTTCTGAATCTTCATGTTGGAAAGAAGCAATCCAAAGTGAGATTGATTAAATTCTAAGTAATAAAACTTGGGAAATTGTTAATATTCCACCTGGAATAAAACCTATTGGTTGTAAATGGATTTTCAAGAAGAAAATGACAGCAGATGGCTCTATAGATAAGTAAGAAGCTAGATTAGTAGCCAAAGGATATCATCAAAAAAAGGAGTAGACTTCTTTGATACATATTCGCCAGTAACACGAATAACCTCTATAAGAATGCTAATAGCAATTTCATCGATCTATAATCTAGAAGTTCGTCAAATGGATGTAAAGACAGAATTCTTAAATAGAGATCTCGATGAGGAGATCTACATGGAGCAACCTAAAGGTTTTTTTTTCCAAAGGAAATGAAAACAAAGTCTATAGATTAGTAAAATCATTATAAGTACTAAAACAAGCTCCAAAACAATGGCACGCAAAATTCGATAGTGTCATGATGAGAAATGCTTTTCGTATAAATGAATGTGATAAGTGTGTTTATTATAAAATAATTAGACAATCATATGTGATGATTTGTTTATATGTACACGATATGTTAATATTTGGTCCAAATACTTAGGTAATAGAGACCATAAAGAAGGTGTTAATTAGCAATTTCGATATGAAACACTTAGGAGTTACAGATGTTATTTTGAAAATCAGAATAATAAGAATAGCTAATGGAATTGAATTGTCTTAATCATAATATGTAGACAAAGTGATTGAAAAATTTCAAAATTTTGGAATTAAAGGAGTAAGAACACCTTTTAATCCATCAGAAGTACCGCATAAAAACACTAACGAGAGTGTAATGCAACTGGAATACTCTCGTATAATAGGATGTCTCATGTATCTCATGAATTGCACAAGACCAGATATAGCTTATGCAGTAAGTCGACTGAGCAGGTATACAAGCAATCTAGGAAAGGAATACTGGAAAGCACTAATGAGAGTGCTTGGATATTTAAAAATTACCACAAATTATTCCTTACATTATGGAAAATATCCTACCGTCTTAAAAGGATATGGTGATGCAAACTGGATTGCCGATTCAGAGAAAACAAAATCATCGAGTGGTTATGTATTTACCTTAGCAGCGGCAGCAGTGTCATGGAAATCTACTAACAAACATGCATAGCTCGATCCACTATGAAATCAGAGTTCATCGCTTTAGATAAAGCAGGCGAAGAGTAGAATGGCTTCATCACTTTTTTGAAGATATTCCGTTTTGGCCTAAACCTGTGTCGGCCATATGCATACACTGTGATAACCAAGCAGCATTAAGAACAATGCAAAACTTTGTGTATAATGGAAAGTCATGACACATTTGTCGACGCCATAACACAATTAGGTAGTTACTCTTAAATGGAACTATTTCCATAGATTATGTGCGAACAAATGATAACCTAGCGGATCCATTTACTAAAGGTTTATCAAGAGAGAAAATTAACTGCGCATCGAGGTGATGGGTTTACAAGCCTAAACCAACAAGAGTTATCTTATAGGGAAACCTATCCTAACGACTGAAGATCCCACGGACTAGGATCAATAGGCAAACTAGTTCTCAATAACTCAAGACGTAATACATTTGTTTGGACTTAGTCCTACTCCATTCCTATGGTGCACAATATAAATGCATGTTTACAGAAGTATTGAAAGGATAAAACTATGTTTTTTAATGTTGACCATATCTTGAAAATAAGTGGGGTATATGTAGGATACTCTTAACGGTTGTGATCACCTATGTTAGTGTGAGCTGGGTCGGCTCTATGAGAATATTAAAGGCTTTTATTCTCTAAAAGCACTTGCAAAACCAAAAATTGTTCACGACCAAAATGAATACAACCAAGATATTGGATATGAAGGGGAAATAATGCTTTTTAAAGCTTATTGTACGGTAATATAATGGCGGCTGACAGTTCAAGATGAAATAATTCACCGATTAGCCAAGTATATTGATAATTTTTAACTAGGGAAAGTCCAAAGTGAAATATCTACTTATCCTAGATATGACATTATTTTCATATGAACTGTGTGATATTACACTTTGTATGGAGGAGACATACATCGTCATTCGTGTGGGGGATTGTGAGTTCATAAAATAGTGAATGAGATATATCCCGCATCGCCAAAAATAAGTCCATTTTCTATTTTATATAGTATACTCTCAATCCCTATATTGGCCCTTAGGGTCAGTTAATTTTGTGCGAGGGGGATGACCTATATGGCCATGGAATAATACACGCGCGTGCCGCCTCCCGCCCGTCCGACCGAACCGGGTCGGGTACGAGTGCGGGTGTGGGCCCAATAAGAGTGGACCATGTTATATTTTTGCTGTACAGAAGTGAACTGTTTTCTACTATTTAAATTCAAATTGAAGCGACTAGTGGATTGGATGTGACTGTTGCAAACCGCAATAGTTTTTGGCCGTTACAAACGAAGAGACGCGACTGTTGCGAACAGCAACAGTTATCGGCCGTTGCAAACGAAGAGGCATGACTGTTGCGAACCGCAGCAGTTTTCGACCGTTGCAAACGAAGAGACGTGACTCTTGTGAACCTAATAATTTCGGCCGTTGCAAATGAAGGGGCGTGGCTATTATGAACCGCAACAGTTTTTGGCCATTGCAAACGAAGAGGAACGCCTATTGCGTACAGTAACACTTTTTGGTATTACAAATGAAGAGATGCTACTTTTCTCAATGGGTGTGGCCATTGGGAATTCGGCTATAAATAAGGGGGAAACCTGATCACTTTCCTCACTCAATTTTATTTTCGAATTTTATATTCTTCCTCTTCTTTTCTTAACATCTACAATCCGTGCGCTTTTGCATATCACATAGAAGATCATACACATCACAATCTCGAGCAGATCACATTTGTTGTATCTTGGGAGACTTTGAATAAAATCTTAAGGAAATTGTTACGACAAGCCTCAAACGAAATTTCATTCTTCAACCGGTTAGATATCTAGTTGATATATATATATACATATATCTTATTTGTTTCTACGTTGGACTATTTCTTTAAATAGTATAACGTTTGATTTATCGCTATATTTATTATTGCAATAGTTGTTAGTTTATTGTTCTAATTAATTACAACATGTTTATTGTTAAAATAATTAATACAAAATTACAAAGTAGTGGAAATCTGAGTTGTAAACTTATGAGACAATTTTATTATTGATTAGTCTCTGTTTTGGTATACTAGACGTATAACATTATTATGTATACCTTGTTCTACTAATCAAAACCACATAAAAATGGTTATAGGATAAGGTTACAGAAACTGACATTGAAACCACACAGAAAACCGACATTGAAATCACATAGAAAATCAACACGATAGAAATAAACTTTATAAACAAAATTAATACTTACTGGAGTTTGATTCTCCAATGACATATGAGATTGGCCAAGCTATGGTAGTACCAAATGTATATTTCATGCATGTCAGCTCCGATGTAGGTCTCCTAGCGATGCATGTGGAACTATCACAAAGTCTACTTAAATTTTTACTGCACCATTTCTCAATGGACGACAATGGACCATTTTAGGCGACGGTTCCTTCAGCCGTTGCTTGTCTCATTTCACCAACATTAATCCACTTGCATTAATTCTTTGATACCAAATTTGCACTCTGCTAGTGTACAAAAGAGATATTACATGCAAGATCATACTAATAGAAATATATTTTTACACTCTAAAAATTTGGCTCTATTGGAACTGGAAAAAAGAGGAGAGAAATCATTGTAGAAAATAATAAAATATGGATCTTTGTTACTAACAGATTTCAGATCTTGCAAATTTATGATGTGTAGCTTGCATGGTAACCAAATTCAAACATATCAAAAATGTATGTGTACAAGTGACAAAGTCTGTGTGTATATCATAGAAGTAAATGTTCATCATTGATCTTGCTGGACATAAACAAATGCACTAAACAATATGCTTTAAACGTTACCCTAGGAGCTGATCCTGTCTTACAAGGAGAGGTTGCAATGCTAGCTTTCTCAACTTTAACTTTTGATTTTAGCTGGCCATTTTCCTACCAACAGCCTCTCTAACGCACGACATATTAGCCGTGGATCGCCATAAGTAAGCATATCATTTTTTTCATTGCCTACCAAAACCACAACAATAGACGTACGAAATGGAATATCATTCACAATGTGTTTTGGATCACTGGAGTAGAGTCTTCCTTCGACAACTAACTCTTCACTCTCAATCCAGTCATAAATCTTGTATTTGTTGCTTGTGCTGCTAGAATTACTCTAACAAAGGAAAAATATATCTATTTTGGAAAAGTATATATGCAATAGAAAAAAGTTAAATATGCACGTTTTATATTTTTCCAAAAAGTAACAATAATGCTTTACACACCATATTCATTTTTATGATTATTATTACTTCAAATCAAGATGATGGTTGCAAAGCTAAAGATTTTCTACTTTTACTACTGCAATAATTCACATTTTTTTCTGAAATATACATAGAAAAAATAGAGCATGAAAGTTCGTTTAGAAGGGAATTTGTTAAGATAAATATCCAATATTTCATCTTTTCTATATTACTAGCATTGCACTGTAGATTGCTAATTTAATCCCTTGCATTACATTGTAATTACTAGAATTATAGAACTTACCTAATTGCATTTCCTCTTATGTTCCTTGCAATGTAAGGGCAATATGACTAGCTGACCATGCTACTAATTTATCCTTGGCTTTTCTTAACAGTGACAAATTAGGTGTCGGCCTCCATAAATATGCATACATTTTCTCCATGTGTTCTATAACAACTTTCACAACAATTGATCCAATACGAATGTCACTGGAAATGTCGTTTTGATCGATGGACATCACTTCTTTTGGCAACAACTTTGCCAGTTCCATCCCAATTTAACAAATGACATATGTTGTCATTGCTATAATTAGTTGACCAAAAATAATGTTAATTACTAGATTAAAACCTAAAGTACATATGACGTTGCATCAATATTTTATCGTTGATCGTTGTGAAGTGGAAGTAAAAGATGTGAAAAATGACTAGTACCTAGAAAAATTTTCATGAAAATTTTAGGCAGGGTAAGGAAAAATTAACCCGAGCATTTCCCCTAGCGGTATCTTAGCACTTAGGTTACAAACGCTGGCAATATTTGCAACTAAAAGTAGGTTTTCTTGTTCTGTAAGATCTACTTATGGACTGAAATAAGTTTCAAGGAGTTGGAATAAGTGTTTTGATAAGGTAAACAAACAGTTTGATTTTTATCATAGCACAAAGGATGCGTGCGTACATTGGAAAGAACAAAGAAGTGCTATAGTGTACTTAGTATTATACATCGATGATTTGTTATTGATTAGCAATGAAATTGCATTATGGCAATCAGTGAAACTTGACCTTCCAAGAACTTCTCCATGAAGGATTTGAAAAAAACAACCTATAACTGGGTATAAAGACTTATGGAGATAGATCTAAGGGCCTCGTTGTCCCAATCTCTATACATAAATACCATGCTGAAAAAGTTCGGTATGGAGAATTCTAAGCGCATAAATATTCCAACAAAATCAAGAATCTTCCTTTATAAAAAGGACTCTTCTCCAAATTGATAAGGAGGAAGAGCGTAGGAAGAAGATAACGTATGCATCAACAATTAGTTCCATAATGTACACTATGTTATGTACTTGGCTAAATGTGGCCTATGCATTAGGAAGCGTAAGTCGATATTGGTATAATCTTGGAGAAAACATTGGACTGTTGTAAAATGTATACTTAAGTATTTAAGAAATACTAAAGATTTATTTCTTATATATGAGAATGAAGACCTCCTTATGAAGGGTTATGCAGACTGTAACTTTCAAAGTGATATCGAGCATAGTAAGTCAGTAATAGGTTAAGTCTTTATTTTAAATGGTAGGGCCATTAGTTGAAAAGTTCAAAACAAGAAATGGTGGTTGATTCCACGATAGAGTTCAAGTACATCATCTTCAACGAAGCAGCCGAGGAAGCAGTCTGGATGTGCAAATTTATGAGTAAGATAGGGATAGTTCCAGATGGAGAAGCCAATGACATTGTTTTATGACAACAATGCGGCGATGCGATCACAAAGCAGCCTATAGCACACAAGAAATTGAGACATATTATTTGAAAATTCCATCAAGAAAGAATTCATTATTCAAAGAGTAGATATAAAGAAAAACGCAGCAGATCCGTTCACGAAAAGACTAGATCGGTCAGTTCTTAGCAAACTGATCGAAGGGATGTGGTTGATATTCCATGGTTGGCCCCAAGTGAAAGTAGGAGGTCAATAGAGTAAAGAGTATGCCCTAGGGGCAATTCTATAATCTCTTCCTTGAGATGATCATTCATTTTACTCAAAAATTAACTCTATAATAAAATCTCTTTCTAAATAAAAGGTGGTTTACTTTCTATTATGTACTCGTTATATTAACTATTTATTTAATTTAGGTATATTTAAATGAAAATCAATAAATGATATGTTTTGTGATAACACTTACAATGTGTTATAATCAAATAAATTCATAATGAAAATAAAATTATCGTTTTAAATATTCCAAGTCAAGATTTATTGAAATTGGATATTGATACATTCGTAGAGACTGGTGTATGTAACGCTCTTCAAATATCAGACGGTGTATTACTCATGACTATTGAGGGCACCAAGAGGTTACGCACTAATAATTATTGGATAACTATGGAATGACTCAATCTATAGTTTTATGTTGGTTAATATAACTAAGGTCAAATAGAGAATATCAAAGTGATAATATTACATAGTTCTCTTGACTTGAGAACACTATTAACTTTAATATGAATACTTTACTTTGATTATAGTTAAATTGCGGTACGACATTCATGGTCTAAGTTGAAGCATTGAAAGTGAAACACTATCAAGAGAGAATTAGTCGCCTTGGTTATACGACGTTAGTATCATGGTCATTGTAGTTAACTCAAAGTTTAAGTCTCTAGTTGGAGCGGTTCAGTTAATAATAATTGTTAATATTAACCCAAGGACTTCGTATTTGGATTATACTAGTTGACCGTAGATGAAACTGGAATTTTAACCAAGACCAAATTCCATAAGTCCTAATGTGATATAGTTTGAATGAAGAGAATTAGTATAAATAATCATCATTCCCGGTGACTGCTTAAAATAGTAAAATTTGATTTTACAGAAATTATGGAAGTGATAAATTCGGCCAAACTGTCACACCACTAGCTAAGGTGGTATATGAATGTTAATATTTGAATTGTTCGATAATAATCGCTGATTAAATTTACACATATGATCCGCACAACTGCAATTTTGAACACTCCAAAATTCCGCACGATCTAAATAAACTATAATTGTTATAAATTAATTAATATTTATGAAGTATTAATTATTATTTTTTGATTTATTTGAATCGGTATTTAATAATGTGCATATACAATAGTTGTATATATACATACCGATATACGATATTGATAAACATTTAAATTGGATTTAAAATGTATTAGTATTGACTAAATTTAGAAATTCACTTGGGCCCATAAGCCGATAGGTATGGTTGGACATGATAAGTAGGGGAGAGGTGTAATATTTTTTTGAATTTGGAAACTCACGATCCCCGCATTTACTTTTTTAAATACCTTTTGTTTTCCTTCCTCCATTGTTTAGCCACAAGGAATTGGCCTTCCCCATCTCCAATGTTTGGCCATAAGGACTTGACCTCCCTCCTCTCTATTTCCAAAATAAAAACAAATCAAATCAAATATAATACAAAGGTGTGGCTATCTCTTCAGTTAGTTACATTTTTGGAAGATAATGAATTTGATTCAAGAAGTTTTCTGATCTAACATTCAAGGTGATACATCAAGGTTACAATATAGGTAATATCTAATTAATATTCTCATGTATACTTGTTCATTTGTGTCATTAAATATGTATAGATTAAAAAATACGCTTTACCATGAATTTATATATTTATTTATTGTCATATTTGTTTATTTGTGTGTGTCTGTATGTGTGTGTGTGTATATATATATATATGTTTATATATAAAAAATTAAAATATATACATATTTTATTTTCAAGACAGTTTTTAAATTAAAATTGTATTTTATAATTTGTACAGTTATATATATAAGTTAATTTAAAATCTTTATATACATATATTAACATATATATGTTTACATATATATATATATATATATATATGTATATATATTAAAACCCAACGTTAAAATATTAATTATATGTATTTAAAACCATTTCAAACTATTATGCATGTTTGAACCAAAAATGGTACAAACACCCAAAAGAGTTAGAGAGTAGAGATTAAATGAAGATAGTAAATAAAAACAAAAGAAAACCAACAGAAAAAAAAGCACAACAAATTTATTGTGTTTGGCAATCTTGGCCTATGTCTACTTGAATGATTTTATTACTTTTGCACTAGAATTCGTGACTACAAGTAGGAGGGATAAGTAGGGATCCTAAAGTACAATGGATTTATGCGTAGTAGCAGCGTAAAGATCCTAGGAATGAAGGATTTTCCATGTATTTATAGGGGCAAACGACCAAATCTCTCGCTGATATTTCGCCTACAGATCCTCATGATAAAGACAAAGTCCTCTAAAAAATCTCGGATCTGGATCCCCTAGGGTGGGATCAGTACCGATCCCTCTAGGGGGGAATGGACCGATCCCTATGTATCCATCATAGGGTCTTGCGACTGCTTATGTTGGCTCGTCTTGATGTTGGCTCGTGTTTCCAATGTTGTTTTGTATAGTCTCCTAGGTGTTTTTTGATCCAAGCAATGGATCTATAGAAGGTTGAATTGTTGCTTTAGGCCGCGTATGAAGATTGTCAATATAATACATATGAACTCCAGAACAACATTTAAGTCGGGCTCTATGTAGATAGAGAAGAGTGCAACAGGAGTGGGGGCTACTATGAGTGTACCCTTAGGGATCAGTAATGATTCCTTATGTAGGGTGAAGCACCAATCTTTACTCGGTGTATTCAAGGGTGCCTATGACTCTAGTGCTCTGGAGATCGAAAAAGAGTTGCATTGATTCAACAAAACGATTTTGGAAATATACGCTTAGCTTCATGTTAGGGATGTAGGAAGAAGATGAAGTCCATCCAAGGTGGAATTAGGAGTCGGTATCAATCCCTAGAGTGGGGTCAGTACCGATCCCCAACTTAGGTGATCCCCTTGTTGTTTCGATTTGGGTTGAATTTGCTTGGAGTCTGACCCGAGGATTTTGTGGGGTTTCTTCTAGTCGGCTCTTCAAAAACCTTGAACTTCCAAATTTTTCGCTATTTTTTTGATATTTCCTTTTTCTTGCCTTTTTATTAAATTTCCAATGTCCTTCGGTCATTTCTCCATCATACGCTCGTTCGATTCGATCGTTTAAGTCTGTTCGAGTACTGCATGGTCAAAATGCCGGATAACACTTGCACCCCAAAGTACATCTTGTTACAAACATGATGTGCTTTGAATCATGACAAGTTAGGATTGCTAGAATGGATTTTACTCAATACCTCGAATTGTCGTTATCCTTTCGTCAAATTGCTTTCACGAAGAACTACATATCTAGCTGTCCATTGTAACTCTTGGTCGATATCTAACATTGTAAAATCGGAACGTATTTTCTCAAAAAATTGTCTGTGCTCAGTTCCATTGAGTTAGTTGATTGAGTAAGTTTGCCTCGATTATCTGAATTGATTTTTTTTAAAAGTTTCAAGTAAGAATTCAATTCTCGTTGATTCAGAAAATTGCGTGTCGAGTATGCATACGCCCTCGTATGTTCATGCACATACTTTTGCTATTGGTTCCCAAGCATGTTCATATACCTATAGGCTGTTGTCAAGTTCTATGGAATTGTAATCACAAGTAAGAAATTAAATGCTAAGTTATAAACGAAATATACAGGGAATTTGACATTTGCAACTTGTAAATAAAAAGGATATAAAATGAGAAATGATAACTATTAAACATTTATTTACTAAAATGAAATAAGATAAACTTGTGTAACTTTCAATTACATTCTTAGAAACATATATATAACATACCAGAATATTAAAAGCTGTAACGTTAAATAAAGATATGTAATGGAATATTATACAAGAAAAACTTAAATAATAAAATTATTCAATGAAATTCACTTTTATAAATAAGAAATTTGATACGAAAATAGTTATAAACCCGAGTTATAGCTGTAGTGCTAATAAATAAAATGAAATAGAAAGTGGATATTGTAAGTAAAGGATTATGAATTTAGGATAATGTTTGAAGCTATTGATAATTAAAGTAAATAATAAAATGAATATTATATTAAATTTAATGACTACAACTTCAGAAATGTTTGATTACTTTGATCTCTTGTGAAGATTGTATGCTTGTTTGCAAAAGATTGTTGTTATGTTGTATTGATTTATTTTGATTTTATGTGATGATGGTATGCTTTTGGTTGAAAGTGATTGTTGTTATGTTATATTGATTGTTATTAATTTAAAACAATATAATCATTTCACTTCTATATAACTTTTAACCTCTTTGGATTATATAAGAGGAGTACATGTTATGGAAGCAATTGCTACTGCTTTTGGTTTCATAAAATAAGCGTTATTTGCCTGACAAATATATACGCTCTTAAATTATGGTTTTATAGCGATATTGTATTGTTTTTCCGCTATTGGGATATATTATTTTGTAAACATATGATATATTTTGTTATTTTGATATTATGATTTCTCCCGAGCCTCTCCGTACAAAGTAGACTCTGTCGAAATTTTCCGTAAATTTTGGACTTAGAAAATTTTGTGAAATTTTTTTCCAAACTTTTATTAACTTGAGTATAAAAGGATTAATTGTTATAAATTGATATATTTTATTTAAATTACTTAATTTTGTAAATTTATTTGTTGTAAATTTAATATTTTTAATAAGATGTATTGATTACTAAATTTCGTCTTTTCCCTTTTCGGAAACGAAGAGTTTGGAGTGGGGGAGAGTGTAACGACCCGTAAATTTCGATAATTAAAAATAGTAAATTTAATAAGATTTCTGTAATTAAACGATGGAAGAAATTAAATTTTAAGATTTATATCTGGAATAATAATAAAAAGGAAATATAATAAAGTTAATTTAAGTCAATTATTAACAAGGTTAACGAAATGTCAATTAACTAAAGTGATTGGAAGGTTACGCTTAGTTATAAAGTGCATATAAGAAAACAAATGTAAATATTTAATTAATTAAGGAATTAGGATATAATTAATTGAAATTGAATAAAATTAGTGTTAGGTAAGAAACGGTAACATTTGTTTGTAAATAATGAATTTATAAGTGTGATTAAAGGCCAATAGTAACAATTATCATATGTGACCTATTAATTTGGTCTATTAAATTTAAATAGAAATCAATTGAAATTAATTCACTTAATTAGTGCAGTTAATATAGGTTAAACTGATAATTCGAATGTTGATTTATTAGTGAAATAAGGTATGATAAATTGAAATTGGTGGTAGTAGTTATAACAATTAATTATAAATAATAAACTTCCAATTTTATAAAATGTAGTAAATGGTGACGATTGTTATTTGTTACCAATATATTTAAGCAATTGGAATTAAATGCAAATAGATATTACATTAATGTGAGTTAAGACGATAATTTTTTTTTTTGAATGTAATAAAATGAATAGGAATGTAAATTTATTCATAAGGTAACAATTGAAATAACAAAAGAATGAAACTGAGATAAATAATTAATTGGGACTTTAAATTGTAATTAATGTGAAAAGTTGACAAAATCCAATATAATTGAAATATAGCAATTGATACGAATAAAAAACAAAAATTGGAAGATATTAATGTAATGAAATATTAGATAATGTTAACCATGTTATTTGGGTAAAAAATGATTGAATATAAAGTCTGAAACCAAATCAAAACAATTTATTTGAATTATATTTTAATTAATTGGATTAATTGAAGTTGCAATTGAACACTGTAATTATTGAAATAATTAACACTGAAATTGATATATAAATTTATTTTAAATTATTATAAATGTCCAAGCAATCAAAAATGATATAAATTGTAAATTATTAAATTTTATTGAAAACGGTGATTTAATTAATTTAATATTAATTTATTTAATTAAAGTGTAAATAGCCATTTTGGCCAATGACTCGAATTTCGACGAAACAAGTTTCATCGGATCCATAATAGTGAATTATTATAGAATTTCGAGTCTCATAACGATCCGACTTGTCATTTGATCGTACGGACTCGAAACGCTTAGAAATCAATTTAATTAAAATCAACTGAAATCAATTCGAAATAAGCTGATTTTAACATAACTTCTTCATACGATGCAATTAGGATTTGAAACCTATCCCATTGAATTTAAAATTATTGAAAACATCTATTTTGATATATGGGTTGACCCATTTTTGTTCCGGAGGCAAAACGAGCTTTTCGAGTCGTTTATCGTTCTAATCCAAATCAATCTGGTCCATTCATTCTATTTTCCTTCTCAACTCCTCATTCCAATGGCAGACAAACAAATTCTCCGTTTAATTTCAAATCAAATTCTAAATTAAAAATTCAAACTCCTCAAACTATATCGAATTATATATCATTTCGAAGCTCTCGACGAGCGTAATACGCTGGTGTGATTCGTTTTTCAGTCCGATTCACTATTTGTCCAAAAATCATCGTCAAACATCAGCCGTTCGTTGGGCTGCGATCGACTTCGACCAATCGTCGAATCGAAAACATGGGTTTGTGGATATTCTCGAGCGTAATCCATCCATGCAAGTTTTACGGCGAGTTGACGGTTGGATCTATGGAAAAACTTTGATTAGGGTTCGAGTATAAAAGCGACGGTCGGGTTTTTTAATGCTCGATCGAGGTGGCGTTCGTGCCGTGGGGGTCATCGGTGTGTCGTGGAGGTAGAGACGAGCTCGCCAATGCCTTCGAAGCCGGGTCCTATCATCTTCAAGCGACGGCTCTCAGCGTTGTAGCGATGGCTAGGGTTTCGGCGGAATCTGGAGCAGGCTTATATATATGAGGGCGATGGGCTACATGGCGTGTTTCGGTTGGTTCCTCTTTTATTTTATTTTTTTTATTTTACATAACTTAAGATTTCGATCTTCTTATGCATGTAACTTTTACTTACGAGCTCATATTTGAGCGTGGTTTTTTTCTTTGGGATCGTATTAAAATTTCGAACATTTTGACGCTAATTTGGACGAATCTGAGACCGTTCAAATTTTGGATTTAAATTAGATTTAAATTCAATTTAAATTCAAAGGTGGGTGTTTTAACCCACTTACAACTTCTAAAATTTTTTGTGTTTGTTAAATTTAATTTACGATGTGATTGAAAATTTATTTAAGGCTATTTGGTGTATTTAAATAGTCATCTCAATTAATTTGAATTTATTTGAATTAAATTGTTATTTAATTTATTATTGAATTTAAATTACCAGTTAATTACCTGTTATTGATTTTCAATTATCTATTGATGTTTATTGATTGATTTGGATGATGATTGCGATGAATGATTGATTATTGATGTTCACTACACCAAATAGCCTATTTTGTAACACTTTTATACTTTCAATTTGTCGCGGTAATAACCGTTACAAATTATAGCAGTTATTTCTGTTACAAACGTTTGTCACGGTTATTACCGTTACAAAATCTGGTAATTCTGTAAATAGTTAAAAGTAATATGGATATGATTGTAATTTTATTTCTATTATATCTTATTCCATTTCTCACGGACAACAATTCATCATTCATTGTAATTGCTCTATCGTGCCTCCGATCTATTCTTCCACCACCTACGCCGATTCGACCGCCACCTCAGTCGTTCTGCCACCACCTTTTTCCACTATCTCCATCGTTCTACCACTGCCTCCGTTTGATTATTTTTCACCGATTTGACGAAGACAAGGGAAGATTAGGGCTTTTGATCTATTTCGACCATCGATTGCAACCAAAATTTTGATTTCAAATTTGGTAATAACTTTAACTTATTTTTGAAATTAGGAAAGATTAGGGCTTGTGTTTTGCTGATTCAAAATTTGTTCAAGTCATACTATCGTACTGTCCTTATTTTGTTAGCAGAAATGTGGGAGTATAAATTTGGCCTGGTCAATTAATGGCAGCGGATGTACTGCAAATGGTCACATTGAGAGAATTTTTGGATGGAGAAAATGGTCAATTAATCAATGTACTGCAAACTTTAACTTTATCGTTGTACTACAAATTTTTGGATGGAGAAAATGGTTAATTAATTAATGTACTACAAATGGTCAATTAATGGCAGCGGATATACTGCAAACTTTAACTTCAACTTTATCATTTTGTTTTGTTTGTGAAAAAACAAAGTCTTTATTGGGGAGAATATCATGTTTATTAGTCTAAACTACATATTATCTTGGTACAATAACGTATATGGATGTGCTGAATATGCTGACACTTAATTAAAATCAAAAATTTATTTTCTGAACATAGCCAAATAGTATCAAATTTAAGTTTAAAAACAAATCTAAATTGATGGAAGTAAGATGATGTGCGCCTTCAGAAATTAGTGCATACTTCTTCAAGCATTATGCATTTTTGCGTTTGTACTTCTTTTCACCATTCTTTCAGGTGGCTAGACAATTAAGTTCACATGTTCCGCTCATGGCAGATCCTACTAGCACCAGCCAGATCTCGCTTTGGTTCAGTGCATCTCAGTATGTAGTGCATTAAACATGCACTTCATTTTGTATGTCACTGCAGATACAACAAGGTTCAAGTCGCATTGACAAAATGGTTGCAGTTCACTCTCCGTAACACCCTGTAGCTGCTGACATGTCACTGCGACATGATTGCACAAATGCACCCCTGGTGCCTGCCACTACCACAGTAGACACTGCCTTGGA
This sequence comes from Allium cepa, assembly GCA_030765085.1. Taxonomy (NCBI): domain Eukaryota; kingdom Viridiplantae; phylum Streptophyta; class Magnoliopsida; order Asparagales; family Amaryllidaceae; genus Allium; species Allium cepa. The sequence goes on from CM060929.1 coordinate 258,130,998, forward strand.
GTTAGCCTCTATCCTACTGTCAGCCTTAAGACTTCAATCCTTCAATAATAAATGCATCTCTACCTCAAGAGCTTGTAAGCATGAAAGCATCAGAAGCAAAGAAGATAAGGAAAGGGAAATATTTTGGGTCAAGGTATGCTGGTACTTTATGTATTTAATTAACATAATAGAACTATATTGAAATACAACTGGTATTTGTAGTGCTTTTGGAAAATCACTACAGTTGCACAATAACAAATTTTGTTCCAGACATTGTTTTAGGAAAATCACTGCTTTCATTGCTTTGGTGTATACTTACTATTATTTCTAGATATTCATTGGTATTGGCAGAACTTGGTATGTTGTAGTGAGATAATTTGTTTTACTTGTTGCCATATTTGTGATGAGTATTCATGCAAAAAAAAATAAGTGAGATGAGCTTTCCTCTTCTTGTTACACAGTTTGCACACTGTTGTAGTATCAATTCCCCAGTTCTTCATTATGTCCATCATTTTTAATCTATTTATGTGCACTAGAAAAATAGTCGTAGACATTTTTGATGCAATATCTGATTTCCATACGTGATGATAGTGTGAATGAGCACTATTTTTTAATCTAGAATTGTCCCAGGATGACTTTTTGAATTGTAGCTAGGGCTCCACCACTAGAAATCTTCTTGTTCACTGTTGTGTATGCTTATATGCCCAATAGTTTTGATTACATTCAGAGGCAGGTTGGAGGTGTTGAGGTTCCATTCTAAATCTAGAACTATAGCAGACACTTTCTTATTTTCTTCACTTATACAACTCAATTATTGGCACCCTAGTATATTTATGAGAGATCTGCCATCAATCCACGGATCAAAACACATATTTGCGCTTGTGTTATTAGCAATTTTCTTTTTAATGAGACAATAACATGATGTCCTTGATTGTAGTACTTTCCATGTGACTTGCACCTCTGCATGGTTTTGCCTTTGAATTGCAGCAGTTCTTGTGCAGTTCCAACAATTTATTTCTGTATCATTTCGACATATCAATTTCGTGTACTTATTCCTCTGTCGCTTTAGTTTTCCTCTGTTTATGCCATTAGACCAGTAATTTATATTGACATAGGCCTAGCATTTAAAAATATTAGCATGACGTTGAACACCTATGGTTCCTTCATAAGCTATAGCTTAATCCCACTAGAATATATGCAAATCAAATATCATTGTTTACCTTTGTATTATTGTTATGTATGGTACCTACAGTAGCATGTTTCAATTCCAAAATTTCCCTATATGTTTACATTTACATTGTGATTGGTAGCTACTTTTGAATAATATTTAATACTTGTTATATTTTAACTTCTAGAAATGAAGTAGTCACTTCTTAATGTTATCAGATGTCAGTAGCGTTTTAGCCTATTGTGTGTTGCCCTAAACTACAAATGTTATTTTATTTTTTCTATTCTAGACTCTATTTTGATTTTCATTTCTCTGGCATAGGAATTATAATGAGTTGGAAAAAGAAAAAAGTTTAAAAACTTGTATATAAAAAAAGAGAAACTTCTTTTAATATTTTGAATACGGTTTTAATATTACCACCATTTTAGCTTTCTTTGTTACATTTAGTTTGCCTTCTTTAGCTAAAACTAATAACCGATCATAAGAAACTAAAAACCAAATGCACGATAGCTCTTTGTTTAAGTTTTATTTTATTGCCTTAGGTTGATTCATTCAATGGCAAAGGACAAAATAATATAAATAGTATTTACATGAATATAAAAGCTAGAGTTGTATGTACTGCACATAGAAATTTTCTTTCAACTTGAGGAATGGAAGAATCATATATCATAAAAATATGAATAAAATATTACCATATCTTGTTAAATAGATTGCTAGACATCGGTACTTGAATAAAAATATGCTTTTTTTACAGGGTTGAAGTGAAGTTATCAAATGCAAGTTGTTTGATTGGATGGGAAGTGAAGAATAAACGAGAGAGCACCCTAGTTGGTAAATGCTCTAAGCATATGATGCAATTTCACCTCCTTTATTCCTATGCAGAGTAGGGCAGTAGTTACAAGAATAATAATTGCTACAACAACATTGATTAAATCACGTGATAGGAAAATTGGTACACTGTTTGGATCATCGAATGCTAATTCCTGGACAGACCGTTATAGGAAAAAATATATTAATCTATGTAACATAAAATAAGCGTATTAGATTCAAAATATTTGCTACTGACTGGATAGTATTGTTTCACTGAACGATGATGTGATTAGCAATGAAGTGTATATTATATATAAGAAGTAAGAAGAGAACCAAATTTGTTTTTATAAATACGATGAGACATTCAAATAAATCCATAGGCCCTGATTAACACATTGCTCTGATCATGTCCACTGCTAACCGGCAGATAATGGATCGGATCAGGTCGACTACTGACCCAACCCACTTGTGAGGCCTAATCTATAAATACCTCAATTAATTTCCTTAATCAGGCTATCAGGATACCTTTTCTTTGGTTCTTTCTTGTCGCTACTAGATATATCCTTTTTTACTTAGAGTATTATTTAGTCTCATGATACATATAGATATCAGACAACAGAGATAAATAAATCCAGGCGCACAACATAATATTCATGAAGGAAAGGTCTTTACTATAGCTTTCATTCTTACTTAATTGCATGTTCTATCTATTTTACATATCAAAAAAGATTAAGTCCTCAAGTCAATGTTTTCTCAAATCTAGTCGAACATATATGTTGTGTGTGATGCATGCATAAATTAATCAAGAGATGAATTATCTGAAAGCTCATGCTTTAAACTAGTTACTAGAAATATATGCACTTTAAGTTTCTCTTTTCAGAAAGCAGTAGTCAACTGATCATGCTTTTTTCTGTAAAAATACAATGTTCTATTACTGAGTGAATTATAGAGTTATACAGCAATTACATGGTTCAAAACTGATCATCCTCGGTACAATATATGCTACAGAAACTTAGTACTTACTATAAGTTTTTTATTAATGATCACAATATAGGCACTATTCTGATAAGACATATCATTAAAGGTATGCCCTTTAATTGTTGTACTTCATAGTGGCATACTGCATATTTGACCACACCGTGCAAATATGAAATGAGTATACTGCTAACAAGTACCACTAGAATAGTCATTTTATACTTCTGAGCAACGTGTGAGTTTCATGAAATCTGTATTCTCGCAAAATATTTAATAACATGTTGTAGTAACACATAATTATTCAGACTGGATTTCTTCTAGTTTGCAGGAACAAACTGAAAATGTATACGTCATGAAACTAACTATGAGTGATTCATAACACAATCAACTTTATTTCGTTCGAAAATTTGCTTAGTGCGATCTGTTCAGTGTTCCTAGTTTATATGTTGCTCTGTTAATTTAATTACTAATATTCTTCCAGTAGGTAAGGGTAAAGAATTCAAGAACATAAGTGCATCATGGAGATTTTGCCCAAAAAAGAGGTAATTTATTTTTATAAACCCATAGAAATCCATATTCTTCTTCCAATTTCATTATGTGAAAATAAAAATATACTAAACATGCATTGAGCTACATATATGTTAGTATAGTTATCAACATTGAGAAGTTATACTTAGATAGATTCTATAAGACTACACCTAACATGGATCCTTCTGTAAGATGCAATATTAGCTGACTCAATATTTCATGCATATTTTAAGCGATTTTAGTTGAACTTTTACCATTTCTTACTGACTCAATAGGCCCTGATATTAGCTGACTCAATATTAGCCGACTCAATATTTTAAGCACTTTATTGAGTGCTTTTAGCATTACACTAAATGAATTAGAAATTGAAGGAGATATTATTATTTGTGCATACATCTTATATTATGTGATTAAATATCTTTATATTTGAATAAAAAATTAAATTAATTATTTTTTTCTCATGTATGTGGATATTGTATAAATGCCGAAATTTTCATATATTTAAGATTTGTTAGAAAAACCATGAATATTTGTTAATTTAATTTAATTAAATAGTTAAAATTTAAGATTACACAATTATCTGAATAAATAAACTTAAATATAAAATATTAGGGGAGAATTGTGAAATGTTTGTAAGTAATTAGAGAATTTTAAAATGCAGACAGTCGAAGTTAATAGTATTTTACAGTATATGTATGATAAATTAATTCGGCTAAATAAATTACGAAATAAATTGCAAATGTATATAATTTATGTTATATGGTTTTTATATATTTAGCAGGGGTTCTCAGCTCCACATCAGAGGGAGAAGATTCGAGACCTAATAGCTACATTTAGCAGCTTGTACTTTGCGGAGGCACGTAATAATTCCTTAGAATGAGTTGAAAATCTCAGGATCAAAAAGTACTTCTGCAAGAGCCGGGATCAGTTGAGGCGGGCCTACCGAATTTCCTAGCTCTACAATATGAAGTATGCTTTTTTTTTATAAAAAAAAAAAAATCAATTTTCCAATTTGTTAATGGGTCTATGTTATACATATTATAACATATTGGAAGTGAAATATTTTAGGATTTATACATGTGATGATATGATAATTAATAATATTTATTTGACTGAGTTTATTAATCAGTTTAAAATCTAGATTATGAAAATAATTTAACTATATGGGCATTAATATAAAATATTGGAAGAGAATCGAGAATAGATTTGCAAATGATCATAGAATTAAAAAAAAGTACTGAAATGTAAAATGATGAAAGAAGTTTAGTAAAATAATTGTAAAGTACTAAAACCACATGATTTTGAAAATAAAATATTTGGACTTGGAGAGAATCAAGGATGATGAACATAAAATTATTTAATAGATTTGTTAATGTCTTGTTATAATAAGATAATTACATCATATATGACATAATATTAATCAATTAATCCTTTCTTCAAATAACGTTGCCTAAGGATTAAGTATTAGAATTATTTGGCAATGATTTTATACTATATTAATATCAATATACTATATTAACTATGTCATATTATATTATTTCTGTATAAATTACAGCTATGAGCTACGTCCTTAGAAAAGGGAAAAAAATAACTGAAAATAAAAATAATAAATAATAATAGTCTAATTTAAGTAATTGAAAAATCTTCCTATCGTATCCGAACTTTTTTGCACGCATTGGCTATATAATGCAATCATAGACAGTTCCGTTTTACGTTGATACATAACTAGGATTCAATGGATTCTTCAAAAGCTTTATTACTCGTCAGTTTAATCATATTTCAATGTCTGCATGGTATGTCAAGAGCAACATATGTAAGCCATGACGGCCGTGCCATCAAAATCAATGGGCAAAGAAGGGTTTTAATTTCAGTATCTATCCAATATCCCCGGAGTACTGCTTCGGTAAATAATTTTACATATCACCTTTTTTTTTTAATTGCATTATGTAAAAAACTTTTTATTGTATACATATGCACGAATACATAATGAACCATGATATCATGATCTTTAGATGTGGCCTGATTTGATAGCAAAGGCGAAAGAAGGAGGCCTCGATGCGATAGAAACTTACGTGTTTTGGAATGCACATGAGCCTATACCTGGAAAAGTAATTAAGCTCTTTTTACCCCCAAATTATGAGTAGTAATATTTGTAGATTTGTACTAACAAATTGCTATATAATTTACATTACAATTTCAAAGGGAACCTGGATCTCGTCAGATTTATAATAGAAATTCAAAATGCAGGACTTTACTCTATTCTACGTGTAGGTCCTTACGTTTGTGCTGAATGGAATCTTGGGTAACTGATTATTAATGTAATTTCTTTTCACGATACCAATATGTTGTAAAAAGAATGAATCTTTTTTTTTCTCCTTCTTTTGTGTGTGTAGTGGACTTCCAACATGGTTAAGGCAAATTCTTGGAATGGAATTCAGAACAGATAATCAGCCCTTTAAGGTATATAACTACGTACTTTCTATTGATAATTTAAAAGTAGTGAACTAATATTGAAACAAAAAATTACTGGCAACAGTACATTTTGCCAAAAAAAATAGTTTTGGAAAGGAAAAATGTTGAATGCAAGTATGTATAGTATTGTGTCCCAATCCCAATGCAAGTAGTTGAGCATTACTCATGCTTAGTTTTAAAACTGAGCAGCGGTGCTGACGCTCAGTTTCAAAATTGAATATTGCTCATGCTCGGTTTTAAAAATGAGCATGATGCTCAGTTTTAAAATTTAATTGAACACTCTTTTTCATAATGCAGAGACTTGAGTCAATGTACAATTCAGATACTATGAAGTTCAACTTTTGTACACATTTGTTCTTGTAGAGGTAGAAAGTAGAATAGCCAAACCTTCCTCAAGTTGTACAACGGCACTTCTTTGGTTAACACGGTACTTAAATTCTTATTCTTCTCCTTCTTCTTTTTATTTATTTGTTGTTGTTGTTGAATATTGAGTATGTTACACTTAAATTTGATTCAGTACTTGGGTTTTATTTCAGGGCGATGGATTTCATAATTGAATTATTTCAAAATTTGATAGAACAACCAGATTGGACATTGAATCGAGCAATTAACGATTCATATAGCAAGACTTTGAAGAAATGGCATGGATGGCTAGCTAGTTCCAGTTTTGCAGTAAATATTTTCCTGGTTTATGTTATTTTCTCAAGTGGAGAAGTTAAACAAGTATTGAAACGTTGATACATGTTTCAACATTTTAGGTTGCCCAAAATTTTCTTCTTGATAGACAGAAGTTTCTGGATGTAATTGCAGGTGGGTCGACCAATGTAAATGAAGAGATCAAAAGCTTCTGTGCTAATTTGCAGCCAATTTTGCGAGCAAACCACAAATTTCTGATATAATTTTCTTTAATGTAGAATGACTGCATAAAAAATAAATCGTTTTCTCACTTTGTCAGTAAATATATAAACAAGAACACCGAGTATTGATTTTCATGCTTTGCTACTTGTTGATCTTAACATAATGACAGTGTTGCTCTTCAACATAATGATACATGGGTTTTCATGCTTTGCTACATGTGATGGCATAAATTTTTCAATATATACTAATACTTGCATGGACATGAATACTTTTTCTAAAATCTTGATTGATTGATTTTTATTTATTTTATTCTTGTTTTTTTAGTCTGGAGTTGGAATAGATAGCATGAGAGTTTCTTGATAAAAATACCAATGTTGTTAATGCTTTGTATCGCCATCGTATGCAGGAAGTATAGAAATGGACATTAGAATACTTGAGCTCTATCAAGAAAACAACGTTGCACATGTCATCATTCTGCACTTTGCACAGTTTTTGTTGTATTTTTTCCTTCTAGCAGCGTCCTAGCAGGCGAGTAACTTTTGTATTGCTATTATTTGATAATATATTAAACATGTAATGCAAATGGAACTTGCTACGGATGTCTATGTTGTACTTTGATGTATACTTCTTTGGACATTGGGTGCATGTTTCTGAAATCATGTAGATGATTTCGTACGTTTGATGTTTTTTTACTGATTTGATGATATGTTAGTTTTGAAATTTAGTCTTGTGTTTTCTATTGTTGTAAATTCGTATAGATATAGTTGAATGAAATACTATTAGATGTTGAATAAGATATGGTTCAGTTATACCAAATTTGTAACACTTATAAGTTTTAGTTATCATGGTTATAAGTGTTAGAAAATAACCTTTCGTAATGGTTATAACTGTGATATAATTTGTATCTGTCACGGTTATAAGTGTTAGAGTTTCCTTTTTGGTAATGGTTATAAACGTTAGAAACTATTGTTCTATCACGGTTATAAGTGTGATACCATCTAAATTTTCCACGGTTATAAGCGTTAGTATTAACCATTTTATCACAATTATAACCGTGAGTAAATACTGTTATGTAATGGTTATAAGTGTGATAATATCTAAATTTATAACAGTTATAAGCGTTAGAAATTACTATTTTTATCATGGTTATAACCGTGAGCAAAAGTGTGACTGAATTTGCTCACGATACCTATTTTCACGGTTATAACCGTAATAGATTAGTTTTGTCACGCTTATAGCCACGAGGAAATTGTCTTTCTGGTGTTGTGGTTGGATGAATGGATGTTGTATTTTATATCATTATAATACTATGAGTTCACTATGGGTTGAAATGGTACATACCCGAACGATCTTATGGATTAGGGGAAACTCGTTATAGGTTGAAATGATAAACTTGAACAGTTTCCATTAATTTGAAAATGTAGATTTTTGGTATTGGTTGAAATGACATACTGTATAATTTCTTGAATTTGGATTATTTATTGAAACTGAATTATATAAAAAGTTTAAGTTTTTAATTTAAACTTCGGATTTATTTTAATTATAGTGGTTAAATTTGATACCTCGAATTATTTGAAATCTTTTTATAATTATATTCCCGTTGCACACTTGATAGGAGACTGAAAATCCTGTAACATCTCTGAAGCCGTTGCACTCGCGTTTTATTTTAGATTAATTTGACTTACATAAGACCTTTTAGTTCTGACCTGAGTGTTTTTTTTCATTACGCTCGGGTCAGTCTGAGCTTTTCAGTGTATTGAAGACTATTTTCTGGAGGACGAAGACGAAGATTCAGTATATTATTACTATTATTATTTATGATATTTTTTCCACTGCATCCTATTGTTCCACTACACTTATGTATTTATTTCTACTTTATGTAACTCTGATTCTGTATTGTATTAGTATAATCAAATGTTTTATAAACAGATTCATGAACTGTTATTCGATTATTATATATTATCATTCCGCTACGAGATTCTGTTTTTCTTTCTTTCTGTTTTTTTCTTAATTACCTCATTAACAATTCTCTCATGTGAATGGTTTGAGTCTGACATGTGTGGTTTATTGTCGATTTGAACTGTCCAAAAAAGTGGAATGTTACATGACTTGTGTTTAAAATCCCCCTTTTGATTACTACTCTAAGAATGTCATTAATTTACTTTCAAGTTCTCAAGGAGGGCCATTTTATACAATCATAGTTCACGTAATCAACGTCATGCAAAAATTCTTTCAATTATTTATTAAACCAAACATCCTATTTTTAACTTCATATTAGTTATATGGCTCATATCAACTAAATATAGCCTGGTGCACTTCATAACTCACGTATCAACTGCTGGAAATCAAACATTTAATGTATAGTTTTTCAGTCGCTTACTAATCCTCTCAAATACCCAACTTTTATCCATATTACTTCATGCTAACTTCATACATGTACTATGAGTAATCAAATTAGTTAGGTGGTTTACCTCACCCATTCTGGCTTCATGCCTCCCTACTTCCTTTGTCCACTATAGGTACTTCAATATCAAATATTGCGAATCAATTATTGGGTGGATATTGTTCCATTGGTTGCTAACTTTATTAGATGCTCAACTTTTATAAATATTACTGCAACTCACTTTTCCTTTGAAAGTCACCATATAATAAATTCTTACACTTAGAAATCCTAGCTTTAAATTCCCTATATTTCATAATTATTACCCATTTTCTTTTATACTATCTAGTCGAGTTACAATTTTTTATTGGTTATTATAACCACTTATATCATGCACACGTTTTAGTAGCAGTTTTAACTTCATATTACAAATCACTGCAATTCCCTTGTGCTCGCTACTTCATTTAAAATCACATTTATAGCATTTTCACTACATATAAACTTCGTTTTTTCGTGGGTGATAACATGAACTATACCATATGTAACTAAGAAATCGTTTATTACATGTTTACTAACTCTAAAATATTCCAACTTTTCATCATTAATCAACCTTGTGATGCTTTCCTCTTCTTTACAAGACTAAGCAACCATTCCTATTTCATGTTCCAACTCTAAAATATGTCAACTTTTCATCATTGATCAACCATATAATGTTTTCTCTTCTTAGCAAACACCAATCAAGCCTTAATTCAAGGAAACCCATATAAATCTTTTATTTAATATTTTATAACAAAACATACAAATTTATAAAATTACAAGGCAAAAAATTAGTATCGACTCACCCAGTAACCATTGGTAACCCAAAACAACATGAAGCCTATTCTTTTGCTTTTGCTCTCTTTCGCTTCGTGAACGAAAATAAAATCACCTTTAAATGCTCTTATACTAATAGGGATTGTAAAGGAAGATAAGAATTTAATGATTTTAGTTTGATTTAAGGGAATTTAGTTCATGGATTTTGGTTGGATTTAGGCTTTAGGCTTTAGGTTTTTAGAAAGAGTGCATAAGAGAAGAAGGCATCGTGAAGAATGAAATTAAAAAAGAGGGTTGCAGCAGTTTATGTGCAAGTTAGTGGGCCTTGGCTCCATCAGAACTCTCCTATGATATAAACAAACACAACTCCTTTATGACTCAAAACCCATAACTGTGAATACCTCAATTTTTGTAGTCAAAAGAATCAAAAACATCATTTGGGGCATAATGGAAATGGTTCCAAGCTCCAACGTAGATGCAAAAGTTAGATTTTCGATCACTCGAGTATCAAGTGCCAACTCTCGGCAAAAAATAGTATCTCCAAATATATTGACGATTACACTTAAATAATCAAAACAGCATTCCAGATACAATAAAAACGGTCTTACGGCCAAATTCACGCACATGTAAAAGGTTAGCTTTTTTGGATCATCTATCAATCGAATCCCATATATAACTTAGAACTCAACGTCCCAAAAATTCGTGTTTATACTCAAAATAGATAGAAATGACATTTTAGAACAATGAAAGCAGTCTCGGACAATAATTCCATGTTCTCTAAAATCTAAATTTTTAAGCCATCGATTATATCAAATTTTTGGCGTTTAAATAAATTATCTAAGTATCTATGCGTTCAAAATACAGGTTGTTATAGAAATGATGAAGTGCAGTAAAAATAATATAAAACTCTATAATTTAATATATGATTTACATTTTATCCTTTACTTTTCAAACAAGAGTAACTCTCGTATATGAACTCCGTTTACAAAACTTGCATTGATGAGTTTGTAATCAAAATTCTAAATAGACTGATCCACTCATTTATGATATTGCAAACTAGACATTATAATATTAATACTGTCATTAACTATTTACATATCAACACCATTTAACCAAAATTTTAACACATTAAGACATCAATTGTTCAATTCGAATGTATGATAATTGAACTAAGGAAAATTATAATAATTTAAATTTATAAGATTAATTTGTTAAAGATTATGTTGAACAAATTTTATTTGAATGTATTTTAAAACTATTTTATTATTTATCTCATTAGATATTATTTATTCGAAATACAAAATTATACATATGTATGATTATATATGAAAACTACTTTATTATCAAAATTTACCATTGAGTAAATATCATTTAATTTGATAATAAATTATCCCACCAAATATTTTGAAAAATTGATGTCATTGTAAATCCATTACTATTAATGAAACAATAATATAATATATCTTAAAATTCAAATCAATCCATTCAATAAAACATTAAATCATGATATCGACACTGTTCATGATATCATTGTAATTGATCCAGTGCACAATAAAATAATTTTTTAACACTATCGTTACTTTGGATAAAAATAGTAAAGAAACATAACTATAACCAACATCCAAAAGTCAGTATACAGTTGAAATATTAATTAAATTGTCAAGACGATTTCACAAATATTTTAATGCAATGTTCAATTTTTTTCATAACAAAATGACTTCACAATGGGAATCATCTTCTTAAAGTGCGTTCGTGAACCAATTGGTTTGAAAGTTAGATGTAGAGATTAAATATTAAAGATTGAAGGTTGCGACGTCTATGGTTAAAAATTTGATTAGATGTTGGGTAAAAAGTAGTGTGCAATATACGGTGTTTATTTTTTATTTGTGATAACTATTAATCAATTATTTTTGATCAATTTATTTTATTGAATATGAGATACTATTAATTATTAAAAAAGATTCAATTTTTATTTGTAGAAAATAAAAAATGCATTCGTTACATCTGATGTGACCGTTACATTTTGCCAAACCGTTACTCTTTTTAGAATCCAATCGTAGCATATAGAAAATACGATGTGACATTTACGTCGGCTTTGCACCGAAGGTCGCTATTTTCGATATTGTTGTAAGAAAAGTCCCTATGATAATAAATATGTAAATTAAGTCCCTATTTTTTGTAAATTAGAAAGCGCAAACTATCTTGCGCTTTTCTTATAAAAGTGCAAGCTAACTTGCGCTTTTTAAAAATTAATTTTTTTTTTAAAATTTCAAATTTTTTTAAAAAAATTCAAAATGAAAAGCGCAAACTAGCTTGCGCTTTTCTGATAAAAGTTGCAAGTTAGCTTGCATTTTCTGTCAGAAAAGTACAAAGCACCTTGCATTTTTTATTTTTAAAAAAATAGGAACTAAATTTACATACTTATATATGTTGGGACTTTTTTTATAACAACGTCAAAAATAAGAACCTGTAACTCGTTTCTTGTTCAAAAAATGTTGGCTGAACCCAACCCGCTAAATAATATCCAACTGTTCATTAAGTCTCAAATCAACGATCCAGACGGCCGATCCGTGCACTGTACTTCGATTGGTTGTCCGAAATCTAGCCTCCCCGTATAAATTCCCACGATCCCAGGAATAGCCTCCCAAATCACGTCTTCTGCTCAGTACTCTCCCCATCGCTATTTTCTAAAATCCCCAAATTAAACATCCCAATGGCAGGAAGAGGAAAGGCGATTGGATCTGCAGCAGCGAAGAAGGCCACTTCTAGAAGCAGCAAGGCTGGCCTTCAGTTCCCAGTCGGTAGAATTGCACGATTTTTGAAGGCCGGAAAGTACGCTGAGAGAGTCGGTGCTGGCGCTCCTGTCTATCTTGCCGCCGTTCTCGAGTATCTTGCTGCCGAGGTCCTGGAGCTTGCTGGTAATGCAGCAAGAGACAACAAAAAGACGAGAATCGTGCCTAGACACATTCAGTTGGCTGTGAGGAACGATGAAGAGCTGTCGAAGCTTTTGGGTACAGTTACAATTGCTAATGGTGGAGTGATGCCTAACATTCACAATCTATTGCTTCCAAAGAAGACCGGCGCTTCCAAATCTGCTCCTGAAGAAGATTAGAGGGTTTGATTCAGTTTTATACAAGTCTGGTTTAGGTGTGTACTTTTGTAACGTTGATCCTTGGATTATCAGTTTTATGAAATGATTTGATTCTTAGATAAAAATAGCTGTGATTTAAACAGAAGCAGCATACCCTTACTTTTCTTTCAATATAATGCATAAAGCTTGCAATATTGTTAGTTGTCTTGAAGGTTATACCTCGGATACAAACGTATATTTTTGTCTAAGAGATGTTTGAAGCTTCTATGGTTGATTTTAATTATAAATCGGCTAGCTAAAATATGTTGAACCATTTTTAATTTTCCCTTCAATGGCAAATGCAAGAGCTAACAATTCTTTGTCATTAAAGGTATTGGGACTCTGTAAATGGATAAGATGTGGTTTAATGGTCTAGAGCTTCCTTAAAATGCAGTTAAAAAAATGCTGAATAATGTTAATGGAGGTCCAACATATGCCCCCATATTCAGTGTCCCTTTAACAATGATCGTCATACAGAGCTACAACTTTTTTCTTCTCATGTGAATAAAGAAGTGGGGAATATTTAATAATATAATTCAATATTTTGTCAAAAGTAGAATTTAAGGGAATTGGTAGGGAATATTTAAAGATATAATCCAATATCTCAATTCCCTTGGACTACTGCAATCTCTCTTTCTATTTACTTTAAACTAGTAGGTAACTCGTCTGTCGTACACGGTAATGTCGTTCAAATACTATATTTATATTTTAACCACTGTCAAAAGTTGAATTTTGGTATGCAATGTATAATAAATTTATTATGATAAATGAACAATAAATTAAAATGACATATGATGCTTCCATGTAAGGTTGAAGGTTAAATTCTCACCATATACATATTTTTGTGAGAATTAATGTCCTAACTCAAACAAAAATATAAATTAAGATTGTTAATGTTGTATATGTAAATAATTTATGTTATGTGATTTTTTTTTGTACGTATGAGTGAAATAACTTTACAAATTTAGCTAATATGAATGTCATATACATACCGAATTGTTATTTTTTAAGGATTTATAAATGAATTAATAAATATTAAATTATTGAATTTATTTAAATAATTTTCATTAATAATCAAATGAACAGTTTTTTTATAAGAAGTTATATGAAAAAAGTTGGAGAAAAATGAGAAAAGTTTTGTACATATTCGTAATTGAATAGAGCATCTTATAGCCAGCTTATCTACATGTGAATTTTTATCCATTATTTAGTTTTTTTATTTTAAATAATTTTATCTTTGCAATTAACTATATATTTCATGTTTTTGTAGGGGAATAATGTTAAAAGTTTGGTAATTGCAAACCAATGCCATGTAACATTTAGTTGAGTTATGAGTTGGGTAAGGTTTAAGTCATGCTGTAAATGAGAATGTTTATATAATCTAATTCTTATTGGTGTAATCTATGCATTCATATCGTAATGTTGTAAAATATATAAACTTATCCTTTAAAAATTGCCTTTGCTGCTGCCTCGCTACAGTCGTCCGCTCATTGTTCATCCTACTGTAAGGTAAACTTAATTTGCAATTTCGATTTACCTTGGTTTGTTATGCAAACGAGATAAGCATAAGAGAATATAAGTTTTCCGACACAGTAAAGAATTAATTATGTAATTTGTCTATTTCATGTTTGATTCTGTAGAGGGATATTTTTTTCAATGTTTGAAAATTTTGATCATCGGTCTAAACCGACTTTTTTCCTCAAAGAAGTAACATTTGACCGAGCTATTGTCATTTTAAGATATATTTAAGCAATTATTTTTTGAATTTGAAAAATAATATGGTGGAAAATTTTGATTGGTAGGAGTGCATGGAAGAAGCGATTGAGAAATAATCAAATGGAAGAAAATAAAATAAAATGAAAAGATGATAAATGGTCCGAGAACTCCTTATCTGAAGCTCTATTTGAACAACTAAATTCTCGATGTATTTTTGAGAATTGATTGAAAGTGAATGATTTAATTTTTGAGGGTTAAGATATAACTTTGGTTTCAAAATTTAAAATTCTAAAAATTAATTTTGAAAAATAATCAACATCCATACTTTTATTTTGGAAAGTTTTGAAACTTGGAATTTTACTATGCCAAAGATCAAAATTTGAGTTTTGTACTTTTTAAATTTTTTGAGTGTTCGTAATTTTGCATTATATATATTTTGGATTCTAATATTACAATTTTTTAATTTTTCATTACAAAAAAATTATTTAAAAAAAAATCGTAGATTGCATTCTTTTTGGAAAAACGATTACAAAATTTTATGGTGATGAATTCACAACTTTGAGGTTTTTTTCCCTCTAAAATAAAAAAATTCCAGCAGTTTAAATTTTATCATTTCTTTGAATTTTGTATATTCGAATATAATATATCAGGCTTATCCGAACTTTCTACAAAATTTGATGATTAATTTTTCAAAGTAGTAGGATGGATTAGAAGCATAGACCACTCCATCCCTACAGATCTCATTTTAATGTGAGAGATGATTGATGTACAGAGAAGAGATAGGAAGTAAAATTTGCAATTGCATTTTTTGGGGGAAACATCATCTAAGGAAGGTGGGAGCAAGGACGAGAACTGCTCCCACAGCTAGAAACATATTCATCTACAAAAATTAAATAATGGCAATTGAAATCTTAATTGTCACTTAACTATAATAAATTAAAAATGATAATAGTAGAAGACAAATACTTTAAAGGAATTTGTACCTGTTGAATATAGAATTTGCAACTGAAACAAAGCAATCTTCCTATATATACATGTTAAGCATTGCTACGGCAAAGCATTAGCTAACATGTGTTATATATTTGAAATATTACAAAATTACATGTGATATATATCAAAGTGGTGTTGACTCTTAATAAAATATTACATTACAGTGTATTTGAAGTATTTTGCGATATACACCATCTAACAGTTAACATAAATCTACGTGGAACATATTTTCCAGTATGCTTGAAATACTGGCATATTGCCACTCTTTATGTAAGAGATGAATATTCATTTTTTTATATCTTTAATATTACCAAATCAGGATGGGTCTTTGTTTATCATTTCCAAAATTATAGGGAAGTACACACATTTTCAAAATTCGTTAGTATCATCAAGTCACATAAGTTTGGATTTCATATGTTTAGAACATAACAGCATCATAGATTCATGGTGTCATCCTGCATTCAAAAAATAAACCCTATATATATATATATATATATATATATTATTATTATTATTTTTTTGAGAAAACAATAGTTAGGTCATCCGTATGATGATTTGGACGTGCAGGTTTGAGTTCGGAAACAGTCTCTTCGCAATGTGAATGAAAGACTACGTAAATTATCGACCTCTTTAGAGTCCGCTGTCATGCATGAGTCTCGTGCATTGGGTTACACCTTTTTTTATCGGCATATTTGCTTCGTATCTTGCATATGGCAAAGCAAAAACATACAATAAAATAGAGAGAATGCAACAAGAAACCGCAGTGCTAGAATATGCATCTCTTAATGCTGTGCTTGAGTCTTAAAGAGAAAATCCAAATTTCCTAGCCAGGGCCGTCTTAATGCCCAAGGCAAAACAACGAAGTGACTTCTGTAAATAGTTATAATGAATAATTATATAAAAAATTTATATTATTCGGGTTTGGTACGTCAATAGGAACATTGTCTAACATTACATTGTACAAACAGAAATTCTTTTTCTAAGTTTTTAATGAGCTTAAATATACTAGTTTGATATTTTTGTGAAGTAGTTATATAATTTTGGGATTGTTTTTGCTTTTTTAAAGATAAACCATATAATAAATCACCTTACTCTAATTTTCTATTTTCATTGTTTTTTTAAGACACCAAAATAGTTTGTTGTCATCTTTTGATGTATTCAATATCTTCAGTCATATTTTAATGTTGATAGTAGACAATGTAAACATGACAAATATTGTAGATAAATATGTTACTTAGGATGCGTTCATGGACAAATTGGGTTAGAGGTTAGAGGTTAGAGGTTAGTGGACAATTATTTTTATTAGAGGTTGTTAGGATGTAAAACATGTTTAGTAATTTGGAAATGGTGCAATAATAAAATAATAAATAATAATTACTAATTAATTATTTAAATTTTGTATTTGATAAAATAAATATTTCAGAACAAATAATGCAAATTCAAATTCAGTTTTAACTTTAAATTATAATACAAATGCTAAAAACTTACTACTAATTGTAATCGAAACACAAACACAAATGGGACACAAAGTAAATAAGCATACAAAATAATAGTATAGGGATTTGAGAGCCAACGAGAAAGTGTGACCATCGAGTTAGAGACGGATTAATTATTTATATGTTTTTTTTTGTTGATTTGTTTAGATTTCTTAAGTTGGTGAACTAAATAAATGTTACATTATGTGTTAAATATGTGTTTACTATTTTTCTATAATCCTACATCATAGGCAAAGTAAATAAATAAAAAAATCAATTAGCAATATAAATAGTCGTGGCATGCCTTGTTAGGAAGAGAAATTATTCGTTGTATTTGACTGCTAAATTTAATGATTAATTACACAAACATAATTTTGGCGAATATGTAAAATATACATTCATATTAGGACCGACAAATCTGTGGTCCAAAGCGTTTGACTAATTTGCCTGCTTATGGAGCGGATTCGATTCTTCTGTTCCCGTTTCATCCGTCCCCCTGTCCCAACTTCATCTCAGTCGTTAATTTTTGTATCAACTCATTATTTTAGTAGTATGGTGAGACTCAGTCAACAATTAAATCATTTGATGTAGTGTTGAGATTTAACTGGGTACATGAGAACAGTGAAATGAAGACAGAAGAATTGAGCAGTTATCAGTTAATAATAGTTTGTGTACTGCTAACTCAAACAACGTCAGTTCCTCTCAACCATCTAACCCATATGTCGAGGAATTCAGGAAACTGGAAGAATAAATACTAGTGTTTGCCTTATCCTGGGAAAGATCTAACACCGCTGGCATCATAACATCTCATAGAATGATAAAGAAGAGAAAAACTTAAAAAACTAAGAAAGATATTGCCTTTGCAATGGAATGTATTATGTTGTTGTGAGCATATCTATTTACATGCTTTTGAATTTTAGTCCATAGTGAAATTCAATTTGGTTACTTATTTGTTAGCGATGAGTCTAAGGAGTGGTTGGATAAAATCCATGAGAAGATACAAGGTAGTTTTATGGTTTCTAATTTGAATTCCCTTCCATTTCTGCACTATTTGCAAAACCCTTGTGCTCCTAATTCCACTACTAGTTCAAGCTCAGTTCCTTTGTTTGTCATTTGATTATTATAATTCATTCATATTACTTGAAATGCAAGCAATGACAGGTTATGGACAGTAGGGCTGACACCGTCCCAAGCTTGAGAATGCAGTGTTCGCATGCAATATGTTACCCAGCTCTAAAGCATGCTGCATACCAACTCTGGTACATGAGTGTTTATACTAAGGTTCGAGATCTCGGTCTTTTGTAATTTTAGAAATTTCAATCTAATTCGTAAATTTGTATATTTTCTAAGTTAAAATTTCATATTTTGAATATTCCTATATTTGAAAATTAAAATTAATTCTATTTTTTGGTTTTTTCTGTACAATTTGAAGTTCAATAAGTTTTTTGTTAAATCGGAATTTCGGTTCGGTTTCGTTTCAGCCCTTACTGAAGCTTAAATGGAATGACCGGAATCTCGGTGTTTCAGTCGAAATCTCAAACCATGGTTTACACGTTGTACCAAGCCCGAAGCTTTATGATCTAAACAAAATAATCATTAAGCAAAAACTGATAGTAAGCTATAGTTCACATGGTGTAAAAGCATTCATCATAATGAAAGAATTACGTAATTTCAAAAATATTTAGATTAATTTTGTTATTAACATGCTTCATTTTTGTTAGGGATTGAATTCCAAATGGTTATCTGAAGTAGACGCAATTGTTGTGGACATTCTTATTTAATCTACAAAACCGTGCTTACAGACTACTCCATCCGCTGTCGACCATGTTATTTTGTTTAGTACTATTTTTGTTTCTTATATAAGCAATACATATTTGTGCCTTTTTTTGTTTTATATGACACAAAGAATTGAGTTAATTCAGAAGAACAATATTGATTATATTGAATGAGTTGTCTATTTAGTAGTTGAATGAGCCTCTTTCTCAATCACGTGGAAGAGAACAGTGACTGCATTATACAAGCTTTCCATATAGTTTGCATTATATAGATTTTGTAAATAGTTTGCATTATACAGGTCTATATCTAAACCGAGGCATTCATCGATTAAGTTTGTACTCAGAAACGAACCGAGGCATTGCCTCGGTTTGTACTTATATTAAGGTAAGGTATACCTCAGTTTGTGCCTGAGGCATTGCGCATATACCTCAGTTTGTACCTGAGGCATTGCGCATCGCCTCAGTTTGTATCCGACAGAAACAAACTAAGGCATGCTTCAGTTTGTACATGAGGCAATGACTCGGTTTAGTATGCTACTGTTTTGAAACTGAGGCATGGCTCAGTTTTGGAAAATGAAAAACTTAAACAAAGGCTCACCTCAGTCTTTGAAAACTAAACAGGCTCGGTATGTTCAAAATTTCCACTGTGTGGGTCACAAGCTCCATGAAGCAAAAAGTGTGTTGTAACGATCCGGAGTTTTTATGGTCTTGAGTTTTGAATATTAATTTTTAGTATTCAATAATACGGTATTTTGATCAGGATAAATTCCTGTTAAATAACAATTAGTAATAATATATTGTTTTAAAACCAAGATTATATTTTAAATTTGTAGATTTTATTTTTAAAATATAAAACTGATTTGAATTTCTTATATATGTAATGTAAACTTCACTATTTTAAATTATGATAAAATATCTATATGAATATATACACACACACGCACGCACACACGCGTGCGGCGTGCACACACACATGTATGCAAAGCTTTGTGATGTTTATATATATATATATATATATAAACATATATATATATATATATGTTTATATAATGGTGTATGCAAAATATGTAGATGGGTAAATACATATATGGTGATACTAGTGTACATGTAAATCTATAAATATATGTGTGTAAGCATACATGAAAACAAATAAATATGGAAGCATGTAAATATGTATACAAGAATGTGTGTGTACACAGACACATCAAATCAAATCTAAACAAAATCAAATCAACCAATTTAGCCCAAACATAAGATCAAATCAGCCCCATGACGAAAAAAAGAAAAAAAATAAAAGGATGAAAACTATACATGTATATATCTCGGCCTCTTTCTTGCTTGCAGCATAAATGTAACGACCTGCCTTTTTGGACGTTTTAAGCACACATGTCAGACTCAAACCATTCAAAAGGGTAAATTGTTATGGGGTAAATAAGAAAAAGAGAAAGAAATAAAACAAATAAAAAATCTCGCAGCAGAATGACAAAATATAACAATCAAATAACAGTTCATGAAGCTGTTTTAAAAATACATTTGATTATTCTTTACAACACAAACATCAGAGTTACATGAACGTGAACAAGTAAATAAAGTGCAGTGGAACAACATGATGCAGTGAAATATAATAAATAATACTAGTACAAACCTTCGTCTTCGTCCTCTAGAAATACGATCTTCAACCTTGAAATGCTCAGGCTGATCCGAGCGAATTGAAAAGACAAAACACTTGAGTTGGAACTAAAAGATCTTATTTAAGTTAAATTAATGGTAAATATGCGTGTGACGGCGTCAGAGATATTTACGGGGTTTGACATCTCATATCCAGTGTCTAATGTGAGTGTAGTAACTTAAAAGATGTTCGGGATTTACATCTCCAAAGGATTTGTTAAACTATCTACTATCTAGTACAATATGCTATTATAATATGTCTACAGTAAAGTAAAAGTATTAAAATAACGTTAAGACATTACCCATATCCCCCTTAACACATTTTATATATTTCCATAGTCTATACAGTACCGTAAGCTCCTACGTGAGGTTTACCCAGAGGGCACTCCATAGGAATGGTACAAAACAAACTCGTAAAAGGCTCTGAGGAATGTGAACACGACACTCGGGGCAATGCCATGGTAGATTTACCAATTGCACTTTCGGACTGGTGGAAATACATAGCAGCTACTACCGTCCACCACAGACACACTCACGAATCAAAATCAAGGGTGTCCACCAAATCTATCACAAAGCAATAGTATGGTATCGAAGAAATGTGACCGATCGAAGGTGCGACCTCACTTGGCCCGATATAGCTTTTGTTTTTAGTCACATATAAGTTGACCCACCAGAGTCAGGGTAACGTCATGCCTTATACAGAATTTTTCGCCAAACCATTCTACTTCATTGCTGGAATCTTTACCACGTACACATTCGTTAAAGTGGTTTTTGGTATTGGTAGAGAGTGTGACAATATCCGATCTTGATCTCTTTAACAACCAAACGCTTATTACACATCGGATGGTTCTTTAAATTTTCAAAACCGTTTCATAATTGATATCAAAATGTCATATTCAATTCAAATCATATCACTTTTGAAATTTATTTTCACATTCAAAAATCATATTTTCAAAATAGTTTACAGCCCTCATTTCAAAACTCCGTATTCAAATCAAATATGTACTTTAAATCCCAACTTAAGTCATAATATCATTTAACCTTATTCACTTTGAAATCGAGGATTTAAATTATAGACACATCCACTTAATTTAATTTGAAATTTAGAAAGATAGTTTAGAAGGTTATAAATAGTTTTACATAATTGTAAATAGTTACAATAATCTAAAATAGTTTAATAATTTCAAAATCTTAATAATTAGAAATTTTAAAATAATATATTTGTAAATAGTTTATATTAAAATATGAATTCAGAATTAATATCAATTTAAACTATTTATTTTATTTCAATACATTGAACCATTTCAATTTCCACATCAACAAAATCTAATTTTGAATCTTTCAATTCAAATTTTAAATAAACTATTAAATTCTATATCGATTTCAATCCACGTTTGAAATATCAATTTAAATTATTCCAATTTCAATACATTTCAAAGTTATATTTCAAATAACTCAAATAACTCAATTCTAGTAAATTTCACTTATATTTCAAATTCAACCTTTAAAATTTCAATTTAATTCCTTTAACAATTCTTTTAAAACAATTCCAAATTTAACATAAAACTCAAAATCCGATAATAATTCAATTTATATAAATCAAATTTTATTTCAGAATATCATTTAACTAAATTCAAAAATTTAAGGTTTAAAATAACTTAATTTAACCAATCTGGCATCCGTATATAATTCTCTACCCTAAGGTCAAGTGATGCGGATATCTATTATTTCAATCCGCAATTTAAAATTTTACGGTTATATATCATTTCAAACTGCAATCTCAAATTAAATAAATCCATAAAATCACTCAAGTCTACCATTTCAACCCATAACGATTTTTTCCTAATTTATAGATCGTTTGGGTTTATATCATTTCAACCCATAGTGATTTTCCTAATATAACTAAGGGAACTTGCAGAGTCATAACAATATATAAATCAAACGTAACATCTAATCATCTAATATCAAAAATCAAACATCCATCAAAATCATCATTCAATTCAACAAATAAATATCGATAATTAACTAATTATCAATAACAGATTTTTAACTGGTAATTTAAATTCAATTATAAATTAAATAACAATTTAATTAAAAATAACACAAATTAATCGGGAATAGCAATTTACATATATCAAATTGCCATAAATAAATTCCTAGTCACATCATAAATTTAATTTAACTAACATAAGAAATTTTAGAAGTTGTGAGTGGGTTAAAACACCCACCTTTGAATTTAAATCGATTTAAAATTCAATTTCGGGTCCAAATTCAAACTGTCTCAGAATTCGTCCAAACCAGCGTCAAAATGTCCGGGATTTCGACACGATCCCAACAAAATAAACCGCGCGTGAAAGGACCTCGTATGCAAAAGTTATGATCATTAGAAGATTACACGATTTAAAATAATAACATAAAATAAATAAAGATATGCACGTAACCAGCCACGTCCCATCTCCAATTCGGCAGATCCATTCAACAATCGTCAAAACCCAAGCGCCACCACCATCTATTGTCTCCCCACGCCGCCGCCGGCCATCGCGGCCACCCAAACCCCTCCCCCGACACTCCACCAAGACCACGACCCCTTGCGACCTCAGTTGCCTCGTTCGAGGCCCAAAACAGACAGCAGCCGCCGATAATAGCTAAATCCTAATGAATTTTCACCGCCAATCCAACCGTCAATACGACAAGCAAGCCGGACCGATGGACAATACATGACGGTATCATCGATTTGATGATCCGTGCAAGATGATTAAGACGCGATGAATTACCGCGAATTAATCGTCGATTCCTGGCCACACCGAAATTCAAATCGAAAAAACGACTGCAGATTTGACTTGCGCTCATCGAGAGCTTCAAATCGATATATAATTTGATAGGGTTTGAGGAGTTTTAATTTTTGATTGAAATTTGATTTGAAATTGAATTGGGAATTTGTTTGTCTGCCATTGAGAAGGAGAAGTGGACGGATGAAATTGTAGGTATAGAAAAATGAAATAAGAAATAGCTAGGGTTTATAACATGCTATATATATGCAGATCAGAAAAAATGAATGGACTGGATTGATTTAGAAGTTGAACGATAAACGACCTGAAAAGCCCGTTCTGTCTCTAGCATGAAAATGGGTCATCCCATATATCAAAATAGATGTTTTCAATAATTTTAAACTCAATATAACATGTTTCAGGTCCTAATTCCATCTTATGAAGAATTTAACTCAGAATCAGCTTATTTCAAATTGATTTCAATTAAATTAATTTCTATGCGTTGCGAGTTCGTACGATCGAACGACAAGTCCGATCACTACAAAACGTGAAATCCTACAATAATTCACTGTTATGGATTTGATGTAACTGGTTTTGTCAAAATCCAAGATAATTGCCAAAATGTCTGTATTTCAAGTTAATTAAATAAATTAATATTAAATTAATTAAATCACTTTTTAATTCAATATTTATAAACCAACAAATTTCATCATTTTTGATTTCTTAAACATTTATAGTAACTTAAAGAAAATTTTCATATCAATCCAGTGTTGAATATTGCACTAATTACGGTGGTCTATTTCAATTGCAATAAATTCACTAACTATAATTCATATTCAATTAAACCCATTTATTTTGATTCCAATCTTTCCATTCAATCAATCTCGATTCTGTGGACATAGGTAATATTGATTTATATATTATTACATTAATATACTCCAATTTCTATCTTTTATTTATATTAACTATTATATTTCCATTATACTGAATTTTGTCAATTTTATTATAATTAAAAATCTCAACGAATTAATTTGTTTATCTTGATTCCTTTTTATTATTAAATTAATTTATTGTCATATGAATACAATTAACATTCCTGCACATTTTATTCCATCCCCAATTTGCAGTTATTGTCTTAACTCATGTAACCTTTTATTTACATGTAATTATAGTTGGTTAAATAAATTGGTAACAGACAACAATCGTCACCATTACTACATTTAATAACATTTGTAAGATTATTATTCACCACCAATTGTTATAACAACTTATACAATACTACTTTTATTAATTACAATTAATTACAATTAATTACACCTTATTTCATTAGTTTATTCAATATTTAAATTTGTTTTCTTATATTCAATTTATGACCAAGTATAATCTTTCGATCACTTCAGCTAATTGGAATTCCATTAAACTTGTTAATAATTAACTTAAATTAACATCATTATATTTCATTCTATTTATTATTTCATTACTATCACGCATTTTTATTTCTCCTAATATTAAATCACTAAAAATCTTATTAAATTAATTATATTTTTAATACTTGAAAATTATGGGTCGTTATATTCTCCCCCACTCAAAACTTTTGGTCCTCGAAAAGGAAAAAGAAGGAATATATCTTATTCAAAATATTAAATTTATAAACAATAACTTTACATAATTAAATAACTTTAATGAAATATATCAATTTGTAAACAATTAAATCCTTTCATATTTAAGTTAATAAAAGTTCGAAAAACATTTCACAAGATTTTCTAAGTCTAAAATTCACGAAAAATTTCGGCAGATTCTCCATTGTACGGAGAGGTCCGGAAGAAATAGTAACATAAAAGATAATCAATACATATCATATATTTCAAAATAATATATCCCAAACCATGGAAAAACAATATAATATCGCTATAATACTGTAATCCGAGAACGTACCTATTTGTCAGGCAAACGACGCTTATTTTATGAAATCAAAAGCAGTAGCTATTGATTCCATAACCTGTATTTCACTTATAAGGTCCATAGGAGTTAATAATTATATAAGAGAAAAATTTATATTGTTCTAATTTATAACAAACAAAACAACACAATATAATAATATTCACTATACAATCATCTCATGCAATCGGAGTAATCAACCATCCATCCATAGGAACCAAAAGAAATGGTTTGTTCGGGTTTAGACACTTTTAATCGCATAGAATGACAAATAAACTACTAAGTATACCTTCTACTCAACAGTCTTAGATAAAACTCAACAGATTATTCATACATCCAAACAATTAGAAGTATCTTTTCCTAATCAACCAAAAAGCCAAAACGAACAACAAATTCCACATATCATTTAAGTTTATTCTTATAAATTTCCTTTCACAACATTTATTGTTCATTTTTTCATAAAATGATTATTTCTTTAATTTACATTTATTTCTCACAAATTCAATTCCCATTCATTCATATGATACTTAATTCCATTTATTAACATTCATTTATTCACATATGTTATTTACATACTCTTACATATGTTACTCACACACAAACTTTTTAAATATATGTAAATCAATTCTTAAAGTACTCTATAGGTTTCTTTGTAAATAATTTCACATTCATTCGTTCAGTACTTATTTCATTTATTTACATTCATTACTAAAAAAATTCATTTTTTTTCATTTATTCATATATTGTCAATTTCTTTTCATTGTTTTACATTCATTTCTTCATAAGTTATATCCATTCAATTGTTTATAATGATTAATGAATTCATTATTTAATTTTTACGTACATTTTATTACAGTTTAATTCACACTTATTATTTTATATACTTGATTTCCATTAGATATTATATTCATTTGTGCATAAGTTCATATCGAAGTTTCTTACTTTTTATTTACATTCATTCCTTATATAGTGTCATTGAATATTAAATCTATTTTCTGAATCATTCCAACTTTTCCTAAGTTATAACCACTTAATTTAATATAATATTCATTTTTCTATTCATTTCAATTATAAATGGCTTCCATCATTAACTTAAGTTTATAATCGTCTACTTACAGTATTCATCCTTTCTACTTATTTTAATTATAAACAACTTCAAACATTTACTTAAGTTTATAATCATTTATTACAGTATTCATTTTTCTATTACATTTATTTAGCAGTATTTAAATTATAACTTTAAGTTTATAACTATTATAATATCAAAATTCTTTTTTATAAAAGTAATTCCATTGAACACTTTCATTTTTTGAAGTTTTACTTGTATAATATTCTATCACATATCCTGTTTAACATTACAACTTTTAATATTTTGGTAAATTATATATATGTCTTTTAGAATGCAATAAAAGGTTACACAAGTTTTTATCTTTATTTTAAATCAAAATGTTCAGTAATTACATTTTCTTATTTTCATTTCCATTCTATTTACAGTTTACAAATTTTCAATTTCTTATTTATTTCATAAATCATTTTAACATCAATTTCTTATTTCGTTTTAGAAGTTTCTAATTATTGATATAGTCAAAATTCCGTTCATTACCTTAATTTCAATTTCAAATTAACAGAAACTTAAGAATTAAATCACCGGGTTCCATTTTAGTCCCTTTTAAAATAACATATATACACACACACACACTCAAAACTCATATATATCCAATCATATTTAGGAAAATTTAGATTTGTTATCAAAACAAAAGTGTAGTAAAACTACTACAACATCTTTCCCACTTTGAAACTCAAAAATGAACGTCAATGATTCGTGCACTCATCACTTAAATTATTTTCCAACGACAGAGAGTGGAATACAAAACTTATTTCCTTTTAAAATTCTTTTAAAACATTTCCTCCGAATCACAATGAAATATTTATATCAAAAAATACTTCCAACTAATATTAGTATTGTATTTCAAAATCATTCGAAAGAAATTTTTAGAAATCCTGAAACTGAAGTTCTAAAATTTCCAATTTAAATACATTTTATTTACAATCTCATTTCTCAACCAATATTCATAAATTTCACTACCTAACAAGAAAATATATTGCAACCAAATATATCATTTATAAAATTATTAATTTATATATAAAAATATATATGAGGAAAAATTATTTCATTTACCTATATTTCAAAACGAATATTGTGTCGATTTTCCCTATTAAGTGTTTAGAAATCCCTATGGATAACATAACATCCTATGCACTAACCAGAATTTATAAAGACAGAATGAAACAAATTAACACAATATAAAAACATTTTGTAACACTTACAAATATGCTCTCTCATATATACACACTCGGTGACTCATCCTAGGGTATTGCTACCCTATTTTATATGAGTCAGACTCCACAAAGCTCAGGTTATTGCTAAACCGAAGCTCTGATACCAACTGTAACCACCTGCCTTTTTGGACATTTTAAGCAGACACACATGTCTGACTCAAACCATTCAAAAGGGCAAATTTTTATGTGATAAATAATAAAAAGAGAAAGAAATAAAATAAATACAGAATCTCGCAGCGGAATAATAAAATATAATAATCAAATAACAGTTCATGAAGCTATTTTAAAAATACATTTGATTATTCTTTACAACATAAACATCAAAATTACATGAACATGAATAAATAAATAAACGTAGCGGAACAACATGATGCAGTGGAATATAATTAATAATACTAGCACAAATCTTCGTCTTCTTCCTTCAGAAATAAGGTCTTCAACCCTGAGATGCTCAGGCTGACCCGAGCGAATTAAAAAGAAAAAACACTTAAGTTAGAACTAAAAGATCTTATGTAAGTCAAATCAACGTTAAATATGCATATGACGGCGTCAGAGATGTTTACGGGATTTGACATCTCCTATCTAGTGTCTAATGTGAGTGCATTAACTTAAGAGATACTCGGGATTCACATCTTCTATCTGGTGTCTAATGTAGTGCATTAACATAAGAGATACTTGAGATTCACATCTTCTAAGCATTCGTTAAAATATCTACTATGTAGTACAGTATGTTATTATAATATGTCTACACCAAAGTAAAAGTATTAAAATAGCATTAAGGCATTACCCATATCTCCCTTAATACATTTTATGTATTCCCATAGTCTATGTTGTACCGTACGCTCCTGCGTGAGGTTTACCTAGTGGGCACTCCATAGGTATGGTACAAAACAAACTCGTAGAAGGCGCTCTAGGGCATGTGAACATGGCACTCGAGGCATGTGTAGGGTAGATTTACCGATTGCACTTCCAGACTGGTAGTAACGCATAGCAGCTACCACCGCCCATCTCGGACACACTCTCAAATCAAAATCAAGGATGACCACCAAATCAATCACAAAGCAATAGTACGGTATCAAAGAAATGTTCCCGATCGGAGGTGCGACCTCACTTGGCCAAGTTTAGCTCATGTTTTAGTCACATCTAAGCTGACTCACGAGAGTCAGGGTCACGTTACACCTTATACAAAAATCATTCGCCAAACCATCCTACTTTATTGCTAGAATCTCCACTACGTACACAGTTGTTAAAGTGGTTTTCAGTATTGGCAGAGAGTATGACAATATCTGATCCCAGTCTCTTTAACAACCAAATGCTTATTACACACTGGATGGTTCTTTAAATTTTCAAAATCATTTCGTAATGGATATCAAAATATCATTTTCAGTTCAAACCAAATCACTTTTGAAATTTATTGTCACTTTCAAAAATCATATTTTCAAAATAGTTTACAACCCTTATTTCAAAACTTCGTATTCACATCAAATATGTAATTTAAATCCCAACTTAGGGTATAATATCATTTAATCTTGTTCTTTTTAAAATCGAGGATTTAAATTTTAAACACATCCACTTAATTTAGTTTGAAATTTAAATGATAGTTTAGATAGTTATAAATAGTTTTACATAGTTGTAAATAGTTAAAATACTCTAAAATAGTTTAGTAATTTGAAAATCTTAATAATTAGAAATTTTAAAATAATATATTTTTAAATAGTTTATATTAACATATGAATTTGGAATTAATATCAATTTAAACTATTTATTTTTTTCAACACATTTGAACCATTTCAATTTTTAAATCAACAAAATCCAATTTTGAATCTTTTAATTCAAATTTAAAATAAACTATTAAATTCTATATCAATTTCAATCCATGTTTGAAATATCAATTTAAATTATTCCAATTTCAATACATTTCAAAGTTATATTTTAAATAATTCAAATAACTCAATTCTAGTAAATTCACTTATATTTCAAATTCAACCTTTAAAATTTCAATTTAATTCCTTACCTGTTATTTCAGAACAATTCAAAATTTAACATAAAACTTGAAATCCGATAATAATTCAATTTATATCGATCAAATTTTATTTCAAATATCACTTAACTAAATTCCAAATTTTAGGGTTTAAAATCACTTAATTTAACCAATCTGGTGTTTGTATATAATTCTCTATCCTAGGGTCAAGTGATACGGATATCTATCATTTCAGTATGCAATTTAAAATTTTATAATTATATATCATTTCAAACTGCAAAACTGAATTAAATAAATCCATAAAATTGATCGAGTTAATCATTTCAACCCATATTGATTTTTCCCTAATCTATAGATCGTTCGGGTATATATCATTTCAACCCATAATGATTTTTGTAATAATAACTAAGGGAACTTGCAGAGTGATAACAATATACAAATCAAACATAACATCCAATCATACAATATCAAAAATCAAACATCCATCAAAATCATCATTCAATTCAACTAATAAATATCAACAATTAACTAATTATCAATGACAGGAATTTAATTGGCATCAATAATAAATTAAATAACAATTTAATTCAAAACAATACAAATTAACAGGAATAGAAATTTAAATATATCAAACAGCCATAAATAAATTCCTAATCACATCATAAATTTAATTTAACTAACATAATAACTTTTATAAGTTGTGAGTGGGTTAAAACACTCACCTTTGAATTTAAATCGATTTAAAATCCAAATTGGGGCCCAAATTCAAACGGTCTTATAATTCTTCCAAGCCAGCGTCCAAATGTCTGGGATTTCGACACAATCTCAATGAAATAAACTACGCATGAAACGAACCTCGTATGAAAATGTTATGATCATTATAAGATTACACGATTTAAGATAAAATAAAATAACATAAAATAAATAAAGATACATACGTGACCAGCCATGTCTCCTCTCTAACCTAGCAGACCCATTCAACAATTGCCGAAACCCTAGGGCCGCTACCATCTATCGTCTCCCCTCGGTGCGTCGGCCATCGCGGCCACCCAGACCCCGTCTCCGACATTCCCCCAAGACCAAGACCCCGTTGCATCCCTGGTTGCCTCGATCGAGGCCTAAAATAGGCAGCAGCTGCCGATAATAACTAAACCCTAATGAATTTTCACCGCCAATCCAACCGTCACTACTACGAGTGAGCCATACCGATGGACAACGCGTGACACTCTCCATACAACGGTATTATCGATTTGACAATCCGTGCAAGATGATCAAGACACGATGAATGACCACGAATAAATCATCGGTTCCTAGCCACACCGAAATTCAAATCAAAAAACCGACTACAGATTTGACTTGCGCTCATCGAGAGCTTCAAAACGGTATATAATTTGACAGGGTTTGAGGAGTTTTAATTTTCGATTGAAATTTGATTTGAAACTGAATTAGAAATTTGTTTGTCTACCATTGAGAAGGAAAAGTGGACAGATCAAATTGTACGTATAAACAATCGGAATAAGAAATAGCTAGGTTTATAGTAGGATATATATAGGTAGATCAGAAAAATTAAATGGACTGGATTGATTTGAAAGTTAAACGATAAAGGACCCGAAAAGCCCGTTCTGTCTCCAGCATGAAAATGGATCATTCCATATATCAAAATAGATGTTTTTGATAATTTTAAACTCAATGGAATATGTTTCAGGTTCTAATTCCATTGTATGAAGAAGTTAGCTCAGAATCTGCTTATTTAAAATTGATTTCAATTAAATTAATTTCAATGCGTTTCGAGTCCGTACGATCGAACGACAAGTCTGATCGCTACGAAACTTGAAATCCTACAATAATTCACCGTTACGGATCCGATGAAACTTATTTCGTTAAATCTAAGATGATTGCCAAAATGACCATATTTCAAGTTGATTAAATAAATTAATATTAAATTAATTAAATCACTTTTTAATTTAATATTTATAAACTAACAAATTTCATCAATTTTGATTTCTTAGACATTTGTAGTAACTTAAACAAATTTTCATATCAATTCAGCGTAGAATATTGCACTAATTACAATGGTCTATTTCAATTGCAATGAATTCATTAAGTATAATTTATATTCAATTAAAGCCATTTATTTTGATCCCAGTCTTTCCATTTAATCAATCTCGATTCCATGGACATAGTTAGTATTGATTTATATATTATTACTTTAATGTAATCCAATTTCTATCTTTTATTTGTGTTAACTATTATATTTCCATTATATTGAATTTTGTCAATTTTATTATAATTTAAAATCTCAACAAATTAATTTGTTTACGTTGGTTCCAATTTTATTATTAAATCAATTTATTGTCTTATAAGTACAACTAATATTCCTGTACATTTTATTCCATTTCTAATTTGCAGTTATTGTCTTAACTCACATTATGTAACCTTTTATTTACATGTAATTATAGTTGGTTAAATAAATTGGTAACAGACAACAATCGTCACCATTACTACATTTAATAACATTTGCAATATTATTATTCACCACTAATCGTTATAACAACTTATACAACGCTACTTTTATCACTTACAATTAATTACACCCTATTTCATTTTATCTAATACTTAAATTTGTTTTCTTATATTCAATTTATGAGCAGGTATAATCTTTCAATCACTTCGGTTAATTGGAATTCCATTAAACTTGTTACTAATTAACTTAAATTAACATTGACACATTTCATTCTATTTATTATTTCATCAATTTCACACATTTTTATTTATCCTAATATTAAATCACTAAAAATCTTATTAAATTAACTATTTTTAATTATCGAAAATTACGGATCGTTACAATACACTTCCTTCTCTTAAATATATGCTGCCATACTCGTTCATTCATATATATATTAAAAAAAAGATATGCCATTTAAAAACAAATATGGTGAAGTGGTTCAAAGCTTGGAAAGGATTAAAACTGAGTAGTGTTCATTCCTTCAAAAACCAGTGAGTAAACATTTATATGTTGTTTACAGGTTATTACTGTTATACGTATGTATATATAAATGTAGATCTGATCGATCCTTAGATTATGTTCATGTTTTATTTGATAAAACAGTTAAGTCGTATAGGTTTAGAAATCCATATCTAAATATATATTCAGTTTTAAAACATGATTTTAAAATAAAGTCATTTGGTTTTGAGTATGGAACATTTTAAAATTTATTTCAGTGAATTTCATCGAGTATAGGAAGGTAAACAACTTAAAACATTGAGGGGTTCAAGATGGTCAAAAATTTGACCATCGAAATTTGATCAATAGGTCATATGGTTGGAATCATTGTTCAAAAACTTGATTTTTAAGACAAGTTTGAGGATTTTTAGTGATATAAGGAAGGAAGAATGTTGAGATGACCGGGATTGGGCGTAACATCAAATTTAGGTGGCCGGACCAATTTCGTGGCATGGCGATTGTCGTGGAGGAGGTTTAGGTGATGGGGGACCTAGGAAAATGTCGTAATTCTTGTTTTTTGAGCGAGTGGATGAGGCGATTTGGATTTAGGGTTTAAGGTCAAAATTTGTGGTGCTTGGTAAATCGTTATTTGTGGGTGGTGGACGGCGTCGAGTGGGGCCACATCTTGCCTAGAGGTAGCACATGACTTGGCTGTCGCATTGGCATGGGTAGCAGCGTCTTTGGTCAATGGAGGTGAGGGCACGAGGGGATTGAACGAAGTCTTAGGCTTTGCGTGGTATGGGTTCCAGGTTCGATTTTGGGTCATCAGGACGAATTTCGATCAGGGAAGGGAGATGCCATAATGGTGGAGCAGTGTGGCGAGGTGGGTAAAGTGGACTTACGGGAGTTGTTGGTCGGTCGGTCGGTAATGGAAGTCGGACGTGCACATGCACGTGTATTCGTGCACAAACTGTTCGTTACTGGTAAAAAAAAGGGCGAACGAAGAAAGAGGAAGAAGGGTTTGATGGATTGAGTTGCTGGGCTGTGGGCCGAGTGTTTTTCCTTCATTTTAATACCCTTTGAAATCTAATCAAATCGATTTAATTAACATCCTTTGAAATTTTAAAGAAGTTTCTCCTTCATTTTAAAACCCATCGACATGAGGGTTTTTGCATTGAAATCCTATCGACCAGAACTTTCATATGAACCAATATCGCTAAGATTTCTGCAATGTGACATTAAGAGATTTATAACCATATAAAGAAATAAATAAGTAATATCTTAATTGATTTATTTTATGGTTTAATGATATGTTAAAATTTGAATTGATTAAGAATAAATCATTTATATAATTCTCTTTGGTTAACAAATAATCTGGATTTAAAATATAATTTAACCCAGTTAATTTAAAAACAGATCAGTTCTGAATTTATTTAATGTTAATTTTAGAATTGTTGACTGTAGTTGATGATCTCCGCTTGAATTTATTAGTCTGTGCCATTTAGTAGGAAATAATACTGTGAGGTTTAATTGAAGTGAATGTGGTTGATTGAACATCTTCTTAGAGGAATTAAACACCGTTCCGCAAATTTTGTTAATTGGACCCCTATGGCAGAATTAATCACCGTTCTGCCATTAATATTGAATATGTGCATTTTGGACATTGACTAGCAGAAATAAAACCCTATTATAGTTGTGCGGCCATCTATTTATTATTCTGATATTTACATTAGCAATATGTTGTTGAGTTAATTGTTAAAACAGATTGTTGTGAATATCTATATCTGTTATTCTGGACTGTTATGCAACGAACCGTAATGTGATTAAGTACCATTGAAAATTAATAAGCCTTTTTTAAATTTGGGAGCTGATTTTTGAACCAATGTTATTTTAATGGTAATTAATATTTATTAATGATATTTTAAAGACAGTTAATAAATATTTTATTAAGGATTTAAAGTAATTATTTTATTTTTCTTAGAAAGGTTATTTGATAAGGTATTAATTATTATTTCAAAACTATTTAATTATTTAAGTTGTTTAAAGTATATTAATTATCAATTAAAAGTTATTTTATAGTGATTTTCAAATTTAATTATTACTTAAGGATTAATTAGTATCAAAGTATATTAATTTTAAGGATGAATTTATTAAATATTAATAATGTTTTAAAAATAATATATTATATAGTAAACTTTTATAAAAGAGTATTTTACTTTGTTAGAACTTGGAAAATTTATACTGAAACTTTATAAGTATTATTGCGAAAATTATTAAATAAGTTTTCGGAAAGTAATGGTATACTTTCATGGCGTAATCGGAGGTAGAGATTGCCTACGGTTAAGTTTGGATTTCTCAATGATAGAGACGTCATCATCGAGCTGCAAATCCATGGCGCAGAGCACTTTCCATTTTTTTAAAAAGGGGTTTCAAATATTTTGAAATGAATGGTTTGTGAATATACTTTTTCGGTGAGATAAGCATATGCTGTTTTGATTAAGCAATTTAAATTTATTGAAATTCAAATTAAATAAGGCTTGATATTTTCAGTGGGAAATAAAATCTTTGATTAGATGATTGTATATTTGATAGTTAAATAACCGACTATCAAATTTGGACCCAAAAACACAATTTTGGAAATATCTAAAAGAAATACGGGAATTATGTCGTACAGTTACCAATCAAGGCATTGTACTACACATATAAACTCCTTTCTTTATTTCCTAAAGAACCGGGGTTGAGTTTACCGAAAATATCGAACGTTGTTACGAGGAGACCGAGATCGGATAAGTTATCCGAAAACCACTTCAATCCAACGAATACATTTTTGAAAATGAAGACAAAAGCCTAGAATCGAAGTTGGAGCAGTGAAATGCAAGGGCTAACACAACTAATCCCGAGGATTATTCCAGAATGGATGTAGTAGTAATAGTGCCTTCGGTTTTGTTCGGACCTAGAACGTACTTGTATGGATGAATGCTGTCAGTACATTGTCATTGGAGGACAGTGAGCATTTTAAGTGAAAATTCCTTTAAAAGGTAATCATAGACTCTTGTCTCGTCAACTGGAAACGACTGAAAAGCAGGGGAGACGCAGCAAGGCTAAGCGGGTCTCATCCAATAAGGGTATGTTTTTCACCTTTCAAGATACCCTCGGACATTATTTCTACGATACATGAAAAGAGCTCGGAAAGGGTGGGAACACCCGGGGTGATAGCATATTCGGTCTATCCAGGTTAGGGATTGTCCGGTCTTGTGTTGGAGGGGATCACGGCGTGGTCCTCGGTATGCTGTTTTGGGACGTGTACTGTGACAGGTGCTACCCCAGTGCCCAGTCATTCGTATGAAATTCATTCTCTAATACGTGCATTTACAGTTTTGGTTGTAGAGCCTACTATGGAATTTAATTAATGTAACAATTTCAACTATTTGAATAAATATTTGTACTTAAACATTATTATAATATCAGAGGATTTGATATAAAATATTTTGGTTATCGTAAGGTAAAAAGCTATTGTATTTATTCATGGCATGGTCTTAAGAGATACCTTTGTTTTCAAAGGATTTTGATAACTTTAATAATTCAAATTGAGCATGTTTTCTCACGTTGATTTTCCAGACTGATCCGGGCGTGGTTTTTCCTATATGCTCGGGTCAGACCGAGCATATTTCTAGATTTAGCTGGAAGATTGGAACTTAAAGGAAAGGAGCTGGAGCCCAAAAACGTATTCATGCAGATGATTATTTTCTATTGCGTTTCAGTTGCGTCTATCAGCAATTGTAAGGACATGTGTTATAACTGTCTGTACTGAATATGTTAGTATACTCTGATTAATGTCTGTATATATATATATATATAGATTTATTCTGTATTATAGATTAATGTCTGATTAATGTCTGTTTTATATAAAGATTTATTCTGTATTATAGATTATTCGTTTCCGCTGTGAGATCTTGTGTTGCTCTATTTTCTTTCTACTTTCTTCTCTTACCATCCGCCTTTCTGTTCAATTTGGACTGGACAAGTGTGGTAAAGTGTTCGTTTTAACTGTATGGAAAAGTGGGTTATGACGTGTGTAAACGATGACATGATTAATAATGGGTTCAGTCCAGCAATAGAAATTTACCATGCTTTTAACATAGATGGTCTAGTATGAATATATATATATATATATATGTATGTATGTATGTACGTATACACATACATGAATATATATGTCTGTGTGTGTGTATGTCCAAGCTATGACACTCCATCCCGAGACCCACATTAACAAAGAGTATTACTGAATAATACTATCCGCTAATGCGGAGAATAGGGCTAGTTAGGAGCGATCATCTATAGATTTGTCTTAAATATCTACTAAATACGTCGACCAATGCTCCAAAAATTTTCCCTGGCTCAAGTGGATCGACGTATTCAATAAATGCTTAATACAAAACTATAGTGGCTGACGGATCTATCAGAACAAAATACAACAACAGAACGTACATCATATATATATATATATATATATATATATATATATATATATATGCTAGTTTCAAAGAGTCCGTTTTGATTGCATCGGCTAGTGCATTCTTGTGTTGCAATTTGACCGTTAAAATGGCTGATATATTCACTATGGTAATATTTTTGTTATAGGTTACTAATTTGATTATGCTATATTACATCTTTTGCATCTCTTTATAACACCTCTTATTAATCAAGATATACAAGCAGAAACATAATAAAAACCAAATTTCACTCTCAAAGCAGCTCATATAAATTAATTAAGTTTTATAGTAAATGCTTAACTCTTATACAGAATTACATAACTCTCTTATAGAGTTGCATTCTAATCATTCCTTCTATATAAGTATATAACACAAGTGTTTTGCTATATGAAAGGTTGCTCGTCAAAATTGCTAATAAAAGGTATGTTTTTATGTTGTTAAATATGTATGGTAGGCGACATACTTGTAATACATAGTATGATACCATGGAGTATATGTTGCGATATATGATATAAATCTGACCAGTATGTGTGTGTAATTGGGGTGTGCGGGAAAGCGCTAACTACGCAAAAGAGACGTTGTCAAAAAATTTAGAAATTTGATAATTTTAAAATGATAGCAAACATCCATATATGACAAAGTATTCACAAAAAAATAACTATGTTAACCAGGTTTTATAAAAGTTAAACAAGTTTACAAAAGTAAGCTAACTTTTATAAAAAAAATAATTAAATTTATGAAATTAGTTAAGTTTTACAAAAATTTAACTAAGTTGACTAAGATAATTGTTAATCGATGGATTTTCTATCGGTTTAGAAAACCATCGAAAAATTTCGAAATAAAATTTTACCGTAAGCGCACGGCGTAGGAATGTAGCACGTATGCGAGTACGGGTCGATCCGTAGGGAATTGTAGATTTTAAAATTCTATTCAATCAAATTAAACCAAAGTCGAGTGAAAGTTAAGCTAGAGAATTAGAAAATTAGCAACTAACTAAAAGAAAAGAGATGCAAATATAAGAGCTAAATGACAATTTAGAGAATAAATCCACTCTTTAGATCACATAGTTCAACATATATGAAATCATGATCTCTCTTTTATGGTCATTAGTGCTTTAATTGATGTGCTTATCATAAGTCTGACATATTTGTGCTATTGATTAGCCAACATAAGCCATCAAACTATAACACATCACTTAAAACACTTACTGACTTTCATGAAACTTGACAAAGAAAATGAAAATGAAATCTATTTTAAGCATGACGTATTAACTATTGATTAGAAATATAGACCATCAAATTTGAATTTCAAATCACTTTCTTTTGCCATAATCATATTTTGATGAAGAGGCAATTAGTGTTAGTGATTGTTTAAGCAAGGTTTATTTGGTGTCAACAATATAGGCTATCAAATTCAAAGCAAAAACAACTAGTAAACCATTTCTATCATCATCATTAAGCACAAAAATAGAGCATGAATTAACAAATAGTTGAAGCTACATAATTAGAGAGCTTCATTACCCTCTAAATTGAAGGGGTTTAGTCTCTCATATTTGTCATCAAAACAACAAATGTAGCTTGCAACATGAGATAAAAAGAAAAGGAAAAAGAAAGCAAGATGAAGAAAAACTATTCTACTTGCATGAAAAAAAAATCTACACTACAACATGAAAATAAATAAGCATGAAAAGGAAAAGAACATGTATTGAAGTTGCATAAAAAAAATTACATAAAGATAAATGGCTAAGTAGCCATGGAAAAAGAAAAGAGAAGCTTTCTTTTATTTTCTAAACTAAAAACTAAGTAAGAGGGGCTAACTAGGAGGAGGGCTAAACATAAGGAGTATTATATAAGTTTGAAAGCCTAATGCATATTTTTGGGGAGTGCCCAAAATGCCCTTAGAGGAAGTGTGGTGGCCAAGTTATCATTAGTTTCAATAATCCCCCACTTAAATGTACATGAAGCTTTAAATGTCTTTTAGCATGTTCATTAGCTCCTACTTGAAAATCAAGGCAAGTGGGTGGGGTCCTCCATGTTCTTCACTTTGAATTATTTCCATCTTCATTCTTTTGTATCTTCTTTATGCATGCATATTCCTTCACGAAACCACTTGTAATTGAGTTTAAATTCCTACAAAATAATATAGAAATTTCCTATTAAATTTTCTCAATTTGATATATGCACAAAAGTGACTATTTTGCCCTTGGATGAAGATGAATATGTGACAATTTCAAATAATTTGAATTTTGGTTAGAACAAGTTAAAATTCCCAACATGATCATTTATTTAATTTAAATAGATTAAATATGGTGGTAAAAATATGCACATTTACGTGCACATCAAATACCCCACACTTATATTTTTATTCGTCCTCGAATAAAGAAAAACTAAGATAAATCCGTTTTCGTTGGAGCACGATTGCATTGAGCGTATGCAACAAGTCGTTAAGCCTCTGCGTGTCCCCAGTAGGACGAGTGTTGTCTCGTGAGGGTTTTCAGCGGATACTGCCCACAAAATCCAAATGCAAGATGAAAATATTTACAAAATGCAAGATTTATTCACAAAGAGATGAATGTGAGTTTTAGAAAATATTTACAAATAAAGGATTTATTTTTAAATTGACACGAATAAGTTAAATATAGGTTTTGGTCATTATCTTGAAATTTAAGTTATTTACTCGCCGATATTTCCAATAAAAACGAAGTTATCATAACGAATAGACTATAGCTTAACTTGTTGTTTTGGTTAATAACACAGTGTAACTACGAAATGGATCCTTAGTTGATTATCAAAGTTTATCAAAGTGGTATTTTTATTTCTTTTCAATAACAAATCAAAACAAATAAGTAAAAATAGTGCTAGGATTTCAATTGCTTGCTCTCTCATTATTTGCAAGAAAAATTACACACCCAGCTCAGGTAAACTGAGGCCAGGTATACCACCCATGCACTGCCTTTCAGGCTTATGTGAAGGGACTACAGAGCATGGCGAGTGCACACACTTTCGTACATACACCTATCGACCGTAGGTGGTTTTTATTAAGTCTGTTTTTTACATATGTTCCATGCATGTATAACCGTGAGGACTTTTAAACGAGTATGAAAGCACATAATCGAAGATTCCAAGTAATTCATCCATGCATAACGTGAGGAATTTTAAATGAGAATGAATACTTCGATGTTATTATTTTTATTTTTATATATTTTTTTAAGAGGGAGAGAGAGTTTTGCAAATCATCTTAGCACCATTTAACTTAGAAGACAAAAAAAGTTATATCCTTTACTTTAAATCAACCACTTTTTGAAACAAAGATTTTCAATTAGAATGTACTTCATAATTAACACATATGAATCTTCCTATATACTAGTTAAACCATTATTATTTGTAATCGAACTTCATTTTTATTTTTTTCAGACAAACAAATTTTTGAAAATTTCAATTTAATAAACCAAAACCATATATTTATCTTATAGTGTTTCTTTTAAAAATAAATCAAAAGAAAATTTGTTTGTGGGATTTTTTTTTAATTTTTAAAAGAAAAAGCAAAAATAAACCATGAAAAATTAAAAATGAAGACGAGTCTTCCCCCACACTTTGTTTTGACAGTGTCCCCATAGTCAACCCAAGTGGAAGGAGAAAAATAAAATAAAAATCCTATATTTACATGAAAGATTATTATTTACAAGAGATGAGAAAGTATACAGTCAAAAAGTAAATGAAACGGTCTTTTAAAGACCGATTCATTTGTCTTTCAAATGTGTGAGACACAACTTAAGCAAGAAAAACCAAATCGTAAAAGATTTCAAAGCTGAATGTGGATTTGGAAAAACTAAAGTCGTTTTATTGAAAATCGTACGAGTTGTTTTACTTTCGATGATTTTTGGGGTCGATAGAAAAATTAGTTGAAGTTCAATTTGTTCCAAAATATCGATTTCAAAATCAAAATGGTGATCGAAATTTCCCCTTCAGAATTCTACAACTAGTTTTCAAAAAGTCCATAAAACTCATGTTCGTTAAATTCGACTTCCTTTGTTGGATTATCAACAACTTCATCGTGTAAATTGAGTTTAAAATTCAAAGTTGTCATATTCAAATTTTCAAAAAAAGGAAGATCGAAGTTTAAATTGAGTTTCGCACCCTCAAAAGAATTAAAATCCATCTTAATTACCGTATTTCCAACAACTTGATTAAGATCGTCATTATCAAATTCAAAAGTTGTTATTTGAAACTCATCGATTTGGGTAAAAGATGGATTATCATTTGACTCGTCACACATTGAAATTTGATTTTGTTTCTCACGAAAATTTTCCAATGTTTTAATCAACAAATTCGTGTGATCATCGTAAATTTCATTCATTTGCTCAACAAAGTCAAATTTGCAATTATTAACTTGAAAATTTTCGATTTGGACTTGTTGAGAACAAGAATTGTCAATTTTGATAAACGATAGATTATTATTTGATTCTTCACAAGTTGAGATTTTATTATGATTTTCACGAATTTTTTTATATTTTTCAAGTAATAAATCAACAAAATCAAATTCATGATTATTAATTTGAAAATTTTCATTTTGAATTTGTTGATAACCAAAGTTTTCAACCGTATCCTTATTGAAACTATTCCCATTGCCAAAATTATTTGAAAAGTGGATCACATTATCCTTTTGATTTTGAAATTCATTTTGGAGGTAAAAATTGAATTGGCATGGGGTATCATCGAAACTGTTTGAATTTTGAATTGAATTCAAATTTTGAAATCCTTGACTCAAGTTATTACACAAATATGAATTATACAAATCACTTATCATTTGATTTTGTTGTGTAGAGATTTCAAGTAGAGATGAAATGTTATTTTCGGGATTCGTGGTTGTTCGTAATTTTGAAAATTTTATGGTTCGGAACTCGAATCGTTTAAACAATAGCTGTAGTTAAAATATCCATATTAATTTGGAGTGAAATTATATGGATTACATTGATTTTTCACAACCTTTGTAAAATTCATGTAAGTGAGGAATGTAATGATCCCGATTTTTGAGTTAAATTTAAATTGATAGTTTATATAAATTTTTGATTTAATTGTGGATTAATCAGAATTTTTCAAATTTGATAAGAAATATACTTATTTATTTTAAAATTTGAATTGGGGACTCAAAATAAATATTTTAAATAGAATTGGATTGTAAATAAAATTTTGATTTGGAAATTCAAAATGTATTGAAAATGAATTGGATTTAAAATAATATTTTAAATCGCATTCTTTAAAGTTATAGATATATAAATATTTATTAGATTCGATAAAAAGATTTAAAACACATTTTCTTTTGAAATAAATAAATATAGTTTGTATATTCATGAATTTAAAATGTAAAACATTTACATATGTTAAGATATATAAAAAATAATAATAATTAAAGGGTTTAAAATACAAATTGCAAATTAAATGTAATAAGGGTTTTACACAAAAAATGCAAGTTACATAAAGACATGCAAAAATACATTTATAATACATTAACATAAGCAAATGACAAGTGTTAGAAAAAATACAAGTGGCAACAAATAAAATTTTCTTTTGATTTGGAATTATCGGAAAATATGTAAAAGAAGAAAACCTGCTTACTTACTCAATTCAAAATTCCCTCATCTTCCATATTCAAATCTGGAAATCAAAATGAGAAACCAGAAAACAAAACTATAAGCCAGAACAAACCAAATTATCTCAACATCAAAACATCAAGCAAAGTAAATTCAAGATTCAACTACAAACCAGAAATCAAAATGTGATCAGAACCTGATCAATGCAACCAGATCTTCAACCTAGAAAGCATTCCAGATTTTTTTCTTCAACAAACCAGAAAGAAGTCAAAAGCAAAATCAAGAAGCAACTCAACATTCCAGAGTTCAAAAC
This sequence comes from Allium cepa, assembly GCA_030765085.1. Lineage (NCBI taxonomy): Eukaryota > Viridiplantae > Streptophyta > Magnoliopsida > Asparagales > Amaryllidaceae > Allium > Allium cepa. The sequence continues at coordinate 258,174,102 of CM060929.1, forward strand.
AAAGATCAGAATCAAAACATAAAAATAAAATGCCTGCAAAGCAAATCAAATGCAAATTCATCTGGATCAAGATCTCAGGTTCCAGGCTCAAAATCATTCTCTGTTCTTTCGGGAAATTGGTGAGCAAACTTCATTTTTAAAACCTATTCTCTTTATTCTAATTGCCTGTGATGATAATGACTTGAAATATTGTATGAATGTGTGCATATATCTGCAAGTTTACATGTGCTTCTATGAGTGAATTTAGGTGTGCATGTTTGTATATGCACCTCTGCTGTTCTTCAGGTAATCAATTTTCAAGAAGAAATTTATACATGGAATTATAAATAGATTTAGGTAATGATTTCTAAATGAAAGTTGATCATAATAGTATAATCCAAATTGAAAAAAAAAATTGTTTCAACTGTTTATATTTAGAAAAATTCTGGAAAATAAGAAATGACAGGAATGATCATATCTTAACACAAAAAATATCAAATGTCTAGGTTTTGGATTTTAATTATAGAAATGAAATCGTATTCCAAAACGATATTTTTGATAATCATATCAGAATTTTTAAGCTTGATTTTAATGAGAAAATTTGAGTTGATCGGAATTGACATTTTCGTTAAATTCCGACGATTGGCGATGAATTGGTCGACGCGGTTGTGGCCAGAGGTGGTCGGGGGCTAGGGATCACCGAAAAAATAATAGTAAAATTTATTAATGGCTGAAGTGATGGTACGACGAGGAATTAGGGTTTAATGTCTCGTTTTTGGTCGTTTGGTTATTGTGGCATTTTCGTCATTGGTGAAGCATCGGGTGGCACCGGACAGAGTGGAAATGAAGCAAGGGACTGTGGTGAAGTTCAGGTCGTGATAGCATGGATGCGGGTGGCCGGAATTGGTGGTGCGAGGTGATTTCTGGTGACTAATTTTTGTTCCAGGGTGATTGAATAGTCATCTTTCGATCTCAGGGGAAATTGAGGAAGCTGGGTTGTCGAGAACATTGGCGGGAATGTTTGCGATGTGTGGGTGATCGTGGTGGTGACCGGAGTTGAACGAGGTGGTGTGCACCATGCACGTACACGTTTGTTTTTTCTTCTTCTGGGTATTGAGCTTGAAGAAGAAGGAGATGCTCGGGTAAAAACTCGAAGTAACTAGCGTGATGAATCGAAGCAAAAGAGGTAGGGTGAAGACTCGAAGCCAGCTCGGGTAAAACGAGAAATGGCTCGGGACTGTTGATTTTACTATACAAACAGTTTTTAAACTTTTTAAAATAAATCAAGTTTTACTTAAAAAATTTCTTAAAACTACTTCTTTTCAAAATAGTAAACTTTTATTTAAGCTTGGAATTTATTAATGGTTTTAAAATAAAATTACTTTGAATTTAAGGTGTTTTGATATATACATGTAACCTTTATTTTTAAATAAATTTAATAATGTAATTAAGGATTTAATTAAGAAGAGATGTTTTTTGAAAGTTAATTAACTTAAAGGATTAAGATGATTGGTTAATGATAATTAATTATAAGGTTTATTAATAAAGGTTTACACAATAATTAAAGTAATTAATTTAGATAAATGATTTGTCTTTAATTAATAAAGGGTTAATTTAATTGATAAAAATGGTTATTTATAAATGAGAGTAATTACTTAAGATAATTATTTAATGGAAATAATTAAAGATAATTACTTAATTAAAATAATTAATTAATGATTTAAACTAATTAATCAAGTAATTAAAGGATAATTACTTAACGTAATTAATTTGTGATTTGTTAATGTCAGTGATTAGGATAATCACTTATTGTAATTACTTAAGGATAATTAATTAAATGGTAATTAATTAATTATTAATTAAATATTAATTAATTATTGTAATTAATTAAGGGTAATTAATTAAAAAATAATTAAATAATTAAAGGTTAATTATTTAATGATCAAGTTTAATTAATTTAATTAATGATTAAAGGATAATTAATCAAATGGTTTGAAATTAATTTATGTTAATTAACTAGGATTGATGATTTATCTGATTTACATTAATCATATAATTAATTGATCTCACTTATGGATGTTTGAATCCTATTAATTGTTGAATTGTTTGATATCCCTGATATGTTATGCTTTGTGCTATGAATTGTTTTGGTGTGGTCTGTGATGAATGTAATTTATTTTATCTGTGATGAATTAATATTATTTATCTGCGACTCTATGAATGAAGATAAGCGTTATAGATTATACCGCTTATCGATATTGATATGATTGAATCTGTGATGATTGATGTTGTTGCACTATTGTGTGAAACCCCTGGACTACACCAAACACACAAAAATATGGATTTCACGAGGAAATTGGTTAAGCTACAGATTTTTGAAATAGCTTTAAAAGTTGAATTTTGAATCCAAATAGTTTTGGAAATGGAATTGGGTTAAATATGAAAAGCTTTTGAAAAGGAATTTTATAGATAAAAGTTATTTTTAATAACTTGATAAAGTTTTGAAATTTAAATAGTTTCATTTGAAATTAAATTCAAAATTTGAAATTGAATTCTATGTCTTGAAATTATGGTTTAAAAAGGTATGTAAGTTATAAATGTGTTTATATGGGTTTTAAACCATTTTAAAAGTATTGTTTTGCGAATTTGAATTTAACCCAAGGGCTCACTACACCAAAACAGTCATTTGGCAACACCCTTTTTTCCATTTTGCGACACTTATATGGGTTGCATTTTAGTCTCGCTAATAAGTGTCGCTATCCAATATAAGTGTTACCGAAAATAAAAATTTACACTTTTAAATACGGCGACACTTATTTTCGTTGTAAGCCTTGGTTTAATTGGAGTTAATTGAAATATAGTAGGGCAAAATTGTAATTGAATAACATATCATGCTTAACCCTAGCCACGCTTATCCCTGGCCGCATTTCCCCTAATCGTTTCCCTCTCTGACGTTCATTCTCCAATTCGCACGCTCCACTTTTGACGACGGCAGGCTCTGACGTTCATTCTTCAATTTGCAGGCTCCACTTTTGGCGACGGCAGGCTCCAGTTCGCAATCGACTACGGCAAGGCTTCAGGTTAATACTTTTTTCGACTAGGGCAATTTGATTTGTTGTTGTTTTCCCTGTCATTTCATCATCTTCTGATCGGTTGTTAATTGTTTTGTACCTTTCTTAAAGATCAGAAGAGGATGAAAAATTGTTTTGTACTTTTTTCGACAACTGCAAATTGTTGTTAAGCTAGAGTAATTTTGTTTAATTTTATATGCTTGTGTTTATCATACTTGATATGTATTTTTAAAACCAATGACTATAGTTGGATACAATCTTATTATTTTGTAGTAAGATTAAATAATTATGCTCATACGAAAAACTGATGATAACAAAAAAAAATTATGTACAAATATCATGGTCAAATAATTTAAAGAGTAAGCAACAAGAAAATGTACGAATATGGTTAGTTAGAAAGGTAAATTATTATAATAACCATCGAAGTTAAGCCGAATGATTTTTGATATTGTAGGAAATTGGTGGTCAAATATTCAGATGTAAAATGACGGCAAATTGTTCGTCAAACACCTTTTTTTGTTCCCTAATTCAATGATTCTTTTAACTGTGAAGAGACTGTATTATAGAATGTTTACCCTATGTATTATGACTAATGAATATATAATCCAGTCGAGGCATGTTCCCTATGGCTATGGGACAGCCGTATGTCTTTGGATTGTATATCTAAAAGTTTACGGATTAATTCCACTGACATTAACTAACCGATAATATATATATATATATATATATATATATATATATATATATATATACACACATATAAAATCCAATCTATAGTTGTTAGTAAGCAGAAAACTATATAAATATTAACTTTTATTCTTGGCGTATCAGATTAATTATGTAATTATCGTTAAATTCCAAACCAAATTGTTTGTTGTATTATACTGTAAAAAGACATAGGAGCTGAAATCAAGATGTATTATTGATATGTATTTTAATCATCTTATTTTCTTCCAAATATATGTATATTCAAAAACGAGGTCTGTTCTATGACAATGGATGGCTGCCTTTTTTTAACGGAAATATAGGCATAACTTCTACAAATTATGGTTGTATTTGCATAGTATAACCAAAACTTTTATTATTGCAAATATTACTTTTGCATGTCAGAAGAAAGCAAATTTTCCATCTTAATTTGTTGTGCGCCCTTTGTTCCCGATTTATCAGTCATTTATTTATCTGTCTACTATATCAATTAATTTATTTAATTATTAAACGTAGAGTTATAATGAGGTGGGTTAGGGGATGACATGAAGATTTGAGGACATGTGACCTCAGCTATGCACAGACCTTCTTTGATTGTTCTTTGTCAAGTACAGTCGAAAAGCTATAGCTGATGCCTTATATTGTCAAATCATGATAGGTAGGCGTAATTAACATGTTAGTACAGAGCACATGATAACTATAAATACACACTGGAAAGCTTAAACTACCCAACAAGTCGGTGGCTGTATATATACATACGCACATAAACTCCCACATACAGAATAAAAGGTCAAACAATACTATTGGTTTGGAGCAATATTCAACGTATATAAACACACTGAAGCATCAGCTGAAATTGTTTACATCGTCTTTTAAAAATGAATAATAATAGATCCAATTGTGCAACCGGGAATCTTCAATCTGTTTTCAAAGGGTTGTTTTATTTGATTGGAAACATGTATCATGTAAATGGTGATGTGGATTTAAAAGCAATTGATTGTTATAAATATAGCATGAGGACATTTATCTGTCTACTATATTAATTAATTCATTTAATTAATCCATTGTTTCCAATTTGTTTAATGCCACTTTTGTTTCATTGTTTAAGATCACCTCCACCCTTTTATTTTATTTTACTTAGTACGTCCCTTATGTTTCATTGTTTAAGTTGCCTACTTTTGCTTCATTTGCCATGTTGCTTTAAATCTATACGTCCCTGCCTCCCTATTGTTTTGAAAAATGGACACACCTATGCATTTTTGTCTGTTCATAGATTAATTAGCACGTCCCATGTTGTCTGATTGCATAACTTATCTTCACTTTATTAGTTAATGCCAGTAGCCTTAGTTGTATTTCCATTTATGCTATTGTACATATTTAGTTAGACTTAATTGCAAAACTTTTTGTAAACAGTAGCAACTCTTATCGCTTTAACATTAATACATCCTTCATCCTTGCCTGTAGCTTAAAGTGGTCACATATGTTTGCTTATATTTGCTTTTGCATTATGACATACGTCCCTGACAATTCCTATGCGAATAGTAGCATCTTGTGTTGACATTGCAGTATTCTCTTTCTCTTTGTACGATAAGGGACACAACTTTTTTGCTTTGCTTTTATTAGCTTTAATGACACTAGTTGTATTTCTATGCTCGTTTTTGCACTTTCCTTATGCTGGAACGTGTTCTTTGGTTGATTCCTACTCCTTTATCTTCGGTTCCTATTGATGAATTTTTATTACTTTTACTTCCATGATCTCTGCTAACGTGAACAAAACTTGATCTGTATCATTAGTACATAGTTTGAATAGTTATGAGGTTTTAACTTGTGATTCTATCTGTCATATGCATACGCCCTTGCCAACTGTTTCTTGTGCTTTTATGTTTTAGCTAGTTTTATTTTCCATTTGTTCTTCTATTATAAGTTGCACAAAAATATTTGCTATGCTGCAATTGTATGCCTCTTTTTACCGTGTTATAGATGCTGTTATACTTTGGATTGATTTTTGAATTTGGTACCAATGTTTAATTTAGATAATTATTAGACTTTTTGGTAAATTCAAGTAAAATGAAATAATTGTACTCGAAAAACGTGTCTCGTTTGGCATAAGCACAGTTATTTGCAACTGATTACTGTAAGATTTTCTCAAGTTAGACATGCAAATTTCCAAAACTAACACAGCATAGCAATGGTACTTTGTATATTTTCATAATTACTTCAGTAACCGTGTTCATTGTAGAAACGGAGAAATCCACAAGGAGGATAAACACAAGCATATAAAATTCCTTTGGAAGATAGTAGAATAAACAATGTACCTGAAGAATACCTAAGACCAAAATAGATATCCCAAGTCCTCTGTGCGTTGAAACATTTGCATGTATTTTATCATTAAAACTGAGCCGAAAACTGAGCCGGACTCAGTTTCGAAACTGAGCCGGGGCGCAGTTTGAGCCCAATTACATTATTAATTATCAACTTAATCTAATGTCAATTTAATTTTTATAAAGGAACTACAAATTCAATTTAACGTGATATTAAATGCAGGCACTTCTAGAGGAAGCGGAAAAAAAGAGGAAGTTAGATGATAGTTCTAAGGGTGGAGTCGAAGATCTTGAAGATGACCCAATTGCGGAAGTTTTTGGCTCTGACACAAAGAAAAATTATTGTCGAGCAATTACTTCTACTTCTTCTATAAAACAAGTGAAGATGGTTCGAGCTGTAAAAGCTGTAACTGAAAAGAAGCAAGCCGTGGATTTGTCTATTTGGAAATTGGAGATAGAAAGGCAAGTAGCTAATCAAGTTAATAATGCCATCAATTCAATTACTTCAACTTTTATGAAATTTATGCCTAGTTTGCAAGAAAAATATGTTGCAAGTCCTACGACTCCACAAACGGAAGGTGCTTCTAATTTAGGAGATTCTCATACAAACAATAATGTAGTTGTTACTCCAACCGTGTCAAATAATGATATTCGGTCATCTAAAATGGAAAAGACATATGTAATGCTATTGTCACAAGATTTAGAGAAGAAAGTAGCTAAAGGTTATGTTGGAACACAAACTATTTGTCATTTTAGGAAGGTGATACCGAATGTAGAGAAAGTAATTTGGATGGTTGATGTTCTTGAACCGGATGCACCAATTTATGATGGTCCTCAAAATGGAATGTACAAGTTATGTGATTTTTCAGATGGAGGTTACGTTATATGGTCGGAGTTTCGTATTCGGTATTTGTAGAATTTCACTATGAAATTTACGTTGTCTTTTGTATTCCAATTTGACATTGGTAATACAACATATTTTGTATTCCAATTTGATTATGTATTGAATTAACCAACTTAATAATGTATTGTACTTGTTATGAAGTAGTTGACATTGTTATGAAGTAGTTGACTATGAAATTTATGTTGTTATTTGATCATGAATATTGTAAATTTTGGGTTCCTATTGATGTAGTATAATAATGCATATCATGTTAGTTATTAATTGTTTATTAATGTTAAAATAATTAACTATATTGAGAATGAAAATATTTCAGCGTTATAAGCGTTGGCAATTAAAATTTACCAATGCTTATAAGCGTCAGCATAGAAAATTAAACAATGTTGGATGGTTAATTTGCCAACGTTTATAAGCATTGCTAAATAATATACACCAACGTTTATAAGCGTTGGCGAATACAACCTTCCAACGCTTATTAGCGTTAGGAAACTAAACTCCCCAACGCTTATAACCGTTGGCAATAAATTGCGACGCCCCTACAACGACGCTAATAAGCGTTGCTGAAACTGTTTGCGACAGTCATACTCGTTGGGAATCACCTGTTTTGGTGTGGTGGCTTTAACTTGTATAAATGTATCGGATTTTTTTCGAAACGAAAACTATTTGTTTTCAAATAATAATAGCTTTCATATAAAGAAAGGATTTTCAATTTGGGTTGAAAGATTTCAAGTTTGAAATGGAATTGAAATATTTTTGAATACTATGAATGATCTTTCTGAAAGATGATTAAACCTCATTTGAAATTGAAGAGGATTTTAAATATTGTATCTTATAAAAGGTTGGAAATGGGAATTGTTTTGAAAATTATGAATGAATCTTTAGGGATGGTTTTGAAAGCTATAGATTGAGTTTTTGATTTAATGGTTGGATAAGTTAATCCAATTTGAAAAGGGAATGGTTTTGAAAGTTATAATTGAATCTTTGTGAAAGTATTGTGGACTTTGTTTCCAAATTGAAAAGAATCTTGAGGGTGTATCTTTTATATAAAAAGATATGGAATTGTAAATAGTTTTGAAAATTATGAATTAACCTTTGTGGAAGATTGGTGAACTTTGTGAAGTGAATCTTTTCGTTTAAAGATTAAAAATGGTAATTTGTTTAAACGATTTGTTTTGAGTAATAAGTTGTGACTTAACCTAAATCCCAATATCCATATGTTTTAAAATATTTCGCTCATTATTCGGTTTAGCCGGGAGACGACCTTGTGTCATATAACCCATTTAATGATACGGCATTATGGATTGCATTTGAAGACCGGTGGTGAAGACCGGGTATATTCGAGAGCGAAAGTATAACCCATCGAATGTCTATGCACCGAGTCGCGCCGGTATAGAGATCTCCATATGTGATGGGGAGTCCGATCGGGATTGTGAATACCCGGATTGCAAGGGCTTCTTTGGAAGTGCCTTCGGTTCTGTTCGAACTCGGAACAGACTTGTATGGATGTGTGTCTGACATTACACTTTGAGATTAAAGCTTGTTTCTATCAAATACATTTCTGTTTGGTGGCGGAGAATTTATTCTCTAGCTTAACACCCTTCTCTGAGACGTACGAGCTCAGAGGTTATGTGGTTGATGGTTACTAGTGATACATTTCCAATTTGGTAACGTGACATATGAAGTGCTGCTGATCATTTGTTGATCAAAGCATGACTTTGTGAAAAGCGTAGCTTTGTGGACGAGACTTCGTCGAGCCTCACAACCCGGAAATGGTCGAAACTGGAATTTTGCGGCAAGGTTGCAGGGGTCGTGCCCCTAGGGTATATCCACTTCTTCTGGATTAAAGGTTGTATCATGGTATGGAGCCCATATATTTACCTATGTGGTTGCTGCATACTTATTGTTGTGTGGTTCTTGGTTGAGGGACCCTTAGATAAAGGTCGCGAACGACCGGGGATGGCATATCTTAGGTGTTACTCCCGGGAAGGGGGTACACCGGCCTTGTGTTGGCAGAGAGCCGGGTAGGCTCTTGGGGGCGTCCCTCCAGAGGGTTCCATTTATTAAGGAAGTTCCTTAGCCTGACCATTTGTTGGAAATCCAAAGAATCAATACGTGCCCTATACGGTTTTAGTTGTATAACCTGTCATGGAATGTGGTGGTAACATGCTATTGAACATGGTAGCTATAGTAGGCATACAATAATGGTTGTATGCTGGTTAAAATTAGTATTATACTTTCGAAAGGTTTTTTTCTGCACTATGCACCAATAATAATATCAAATGGTTTTCACGCATCAAGCATTTTTTGACTATCATAAGGAGAAATCTCTTCCAATTCTGCGTTTGCGTGGTGTGTGCGGTGGGAGGCCTTATGGCAGTTTCATTTTCCACAAAGCATTGTGGATTTCAACTTTAAATCTTTTGCTGTTTGTTTTAAAGATAAACTGTTTTGTTTGCTCATACCAGTCCCATAATTGACCTGGAGTATATTGTTCCCTTCCTAAACTCTAGGTGTCCATAAATTTCCACACGGGCAGTCTAGAGTTGGGTTTTTCAGATAATCAAGTAGTAGGTATTGATTCGATAGCCTTCGAAGTCATTGGTTTGGTAGCATTCAGAAATCTTCTTCGGTCTTTGGTCTTTGAAGTTTTTGGTTTGACAATCTCAATGGGATGGAGTTGGTTCACTTCAGCATTGATGGTGGTTCGAGCTTATTGGATTGGAGTCCTTGGAGCTTTTGGGATGAGCTTTTGGTTTGGAGTTGCAGATTGTGGATTCACTCTTCATCGAAGATCATGTTTGAGTTATCTCTTCCATTGTTATCATATTCCGCTGTTGTATATTTGTCTCTAAATTGTTATATCACATTGTATCAGATATTGTATTCATTGTTGTATCAATGATATTATTCATTTTCTTCCGCTGTGTTGTTTTACTTAATGTGTTTCAAGCTCAGGCGAGCCAGATTCGACGTTTGAATCTGCGGCATTCGAGTACAAGTGAAGTACGGGTGCCGATTTTCCAAAGTCGAGTCAGGGTCGTTACAAGGAAACTCGGACATTTTCAAGAATGTTTTTTTTGGTTATTTTATAAAGAAAAATATTTACAAATAGAATTTATTTTTAAAATGGAAAATTAATTTTTGTTTTGTTTTGGGATTTTTAAATTTTTTGGCATTTTTAATAAAGGTTTTATATTTTTTTTGAATTTTTGTTTTTCTAATTTTTTTTTGGATTTTTGAAATTTCAAAGGAAAATGATTTAGAAATTTCAAAGAAAAATAAAAGGAATATTTACAATTTTTTTTTAGTTTTGGATTTTTGAATATTTTTTAAATATGCATTAACTAATGCAACTAAATGAATGCAAGGGTTAATTACAAATAATTTATCCTAAATTAACCCAAAATTGTATACTCACACATTGTTTTAGATAAACAAGATAATTCTCAGTCAGGTAACGGACAGGATTTATCGGTGCACCACGAATCACCGTAGCAATGGAGCCGAAGGTTTAAGTACCTTCAGAGGAACAACCATTATAATATTTATGAATCACCGTAATATTTATAAATGGTTATTACTCTGCCGTAGCCTAGACAACAAGAAATTAAATTGTTCAAAGAAGACAAACTGTCAATATACAATTAAAAGTTATTGATGTCTAACCGTTGTTATTCAAAATTCTAGGATGAAATGTAAAGCAGAAATTAACCGTGTATTAACAATGCAACTACGAATGGATTTCTGTTTTTGTTCTTGAATTTTTTTTTTCAAATTTTCGAATTTTTTTTGTATATCAATGCAAATGCAAACAACCAATAATGCAAAATGAATAAAAATAAGAGATAAGAGTGCAATTTTTTTTCTTTTCAAACAAGCAGTTTATTTGACAGGCAGAGCAGCAATTTTTAGCAAGCTAATTCCTTCTGCTTTGGCAACCTGAAACTAAAAGCACGATATATACAATCTTTTTTATTTAAAATTTTTATATGTTTATAAAAGAAAATAAAACAAGTGAAAGACCAAACAAATGAAAGCAAACCAACTGAAAACTAAAACAAGTGAAAATTGTTTTTTTTATGAAAACAAAACCTCCTAATAAAAGAAAACAAAGCTAAGCAAAAAAAATTTCTTTTTTTTTATAAAAACAAGTTATAACCAACCCGACCCAAATCAATGCACACGCTTCGCTACTTCGAAGTTCGAAACACAGCTAAAAATTATCTTCCTTCAGAAACAACCCAAAATGAATTCTCCAGTCAAGACAATAAAATTCGATTTTCAGATTCAAACTCAATTTTCTTAATTGTTGCTGAGTTGTTATGCTTCAGTTGCGGCAGTGAGATTCGAGTTCAAAGGGATTGGAATGGAGGCGACTTTGGTTCGTTCAGGTGGAGGCCACAGTGTTGCTGGAATTGGAGGAGGATGGTTCGTGTTCAGGCGACGTTACGGTTGATGTGGTTTCGAAGGCGATTCTGGGTCATCGTGAAGGTTGCGGAGTGTCGAATTTGAGTCAGTGGCTGTGACTTGGTCACGGAGGTGGTTCTGGCGATTTGGTTTTGGATGTGGCACTTGCGGAAGGTGAGTGATTGTTGTTGATTTTCGTATTGATGATTTTGTGGAGGTATTGCAAGGCGGAGATGAGTTGGCAGAGAGGTGAAGGCAGTGTTGCAAAGTTATGTGAAGGCAGTGCTGAGTTCAGTGAAGACTGCTCTGGAGATGGCACGGTTGTAACAGAGTGCCAGATGTAGATGGGTGGAAGAAGCAGGCAATAGAATTATTTGTTGATGTAGATTGATGCCGTAACTTCGTCTGTGGCAACAGTGGTGTGTTACTGAGCAGTAAGGATGTACAGGGTTGACGAACGGCACAGTGATGTTGAGGAGATGTCTGATATGATGATGGTTCAGCTGTAGTGTTTCTTTGATGGCACTGTGATGGTTGCAGACTTGCTGTTCAAGGCAGGAGTGAAAGTGGTCGAGGCCGGGATTAGTGTGGAGTTGTTTGGTTTGAAAATGTGGAGGAAAGGTGGAAGTAATGTGAATAGCAGAGGTAGGATGAAGCACTGTGGCAGGTATGGATTATGCAACAGTGGCCGTGTTGCAAATGTTTAATGTGAATGTTGTTGCACAGAGATGGCATGGGGATGTTGTACAGATCGTTGTACAGGGTAAGGGATAGTAGCAAGAATGTCGTGTGTTATTGAAGAATGGTGAATGGTCAGGTTGTATGGTTGGTAATGAATGTATATGCAGTTTACGGTTGAGGCAGTGATGACAGTTTGGTTTAGTGGATGATGGTAGGAGCAGAGATGGTTGGGGTAAGACAGTGGTTGAGGAGGCTGGTTGGAGTAGAGGTTGTATGGGGTGATGTAGTGAATGATGTGGGAGGGATTCGGTTGTCAGTGGTTGTAGCTTGATGGAGTTTGTGATGTACAAAGCAGTAGGCACAATGAATGGCAGAGTAACTGAAATGTTTGTGAATGTGGTTATGTATGCAATGGGCAGGGTGATTGATCAAGGGAGGTGAATGAGGGGCACTATAGCATGTGAATGGAATATAAACGGAATAGTGGAGGAAGAAGTGTTAGATGTTGATGTGGTTTGAGAAGACAGCAACAGTTTGAAGATGAAAAATATTTAACTGTTGTAAACAGAGAGTGGTTTTGTGCACTGTGCACAGTGAAAATGCAAATTTTTGTAACTTTTTTTTAAATGAAATGAATCGATGCAGAATGTAATGTAAAAGTAGTGAAATGGAATATGATTTTGAAAATGAAGTTGTGCACAATTTTTTTTTCTTTTCTAATATGCAATTGTAAAAATGAAACTAGAAACAAGAAATTGCACACAATTCACAATGCAATCAAAAATAACATAAACACACTTTTTTAAACGCAAAACACAAACAAATCAAACACACAAACAAATCAAACACACAATAAAATCAAACGAAAAATAATTCGAAGAATAGAAAATCAAAATCAAAGCAATTCCCCGGCAACGACGCCAAAAACTTGTTAATCGATGGATTTTCTATCGGTTTAGAAAACTATCGAAAAATTTCGAAATAAAATTTTAACGCAAGAACACGGCGTACGAATGTAGCACGTATGCGAGTATGGGTCGATCCGTAGGGAATTGTAGATTTTTAAATTCTATTCAATCAAATTAAACCAAAGTCAAGCGAAAGTTAAGCTAGAGAATTAGAAAATCAGCAACTAACTAAAAGAAAAGAGATGCAAATATAAGCGTCAATGACAATTTAGAGAATAAATCCACTCTCTAGATCACATAGTTCAACATATATGAAATCATGATCTCTCTTTTATAGTCATTAGTGCTTTAATTGATGTGCTTATCATAAGTATAACATATTTGTGCTATTGATTAGCCAACATAAGCCATCAAACTATAACACATCACTTAAAACACTTACTAACTTTCATGAAACTTGACAAAGAAAATGAAAATGAAATCTATTTTAAGCATCACCTATTAACTATTGATTAGAAATATAGACCATCAAATTTGGATTTCAAATCACTTTCTTTTTCCATAATCATATTTTATTGAAGAGTCAATTAGTATTAGTGATTGTTTAAGCATAGTTTATTTGGTGTCAACAATATAGGCTATCAAATTCAAAGCAAAAACAACCAGTAAACCATTTCTATCTATCATCATCATTAAGTACAAAAATAGAGCATCAATTAACAAATAGTTGAAGCTACATAATTAGAGAGCTTCATTACTTCCTAAATTAAAGGGGTTTAACCTCTCATATTTGTCATTAAAACAACAAATGCAGCTTGCAACATGAGAGAAAAAGAGAAGGAAAAGGAAAAAAGAAAGCAAGATAAAGAAAAACTATTCTACTTGCATGAAAAATAAATCTACACTACAACATGAAAGTAAATAAGCATGAAAATGAAAAGAACATGTATTGAAGTTGCATAAAAAAAATTACATAAAGAGAAATGGCTAAGTGGCCATGGAAAAAGAAAAGAAAAGCTTTCCTTTATTTTCTAAACTAAAAACTACGTAAGAGAAGCTAAATAAGAGGAGGGCTACATGAAACATAAGGGGTATCTATACAAGTTAGAAACCCTAATGCATATTTTTGAGGAGTGCCCAAAATGCCCTTGGAGGAAGTGTGGTGGCCAAGTTATCATTAGCTTCAATAATCACTCACTTAAACGTACATGAAGCTTTAAATGTATTTTAGCATGTACATTAGCCCCTAATTGAAAATTAAGGTAAATGGGTGGGGTCCTCCATGTTCTTTACTTTGAATTATTTCTATCTTCATTCTTTTGTATCTTCTTTGTGCATGCATAATCCTTCATGAAACCACTTGTATTTGAGTTTAAATTCCTACAAAATAATATAGAAATTTTCCATTAAATTTTCTCAATTTAATATATGCACAAAAGTGACCATTTTGCCCTTAGATGAAGATGAATATGTGACAATTATAAATAATTTGAATTTTGGTTAAAACAAGTTAAAAACCCAATATCATCATTTATTCAATTTAAATAGATTAAATATGGTGGTAAAAATATGCACATTTACGTGCACATCATTATTAAATATTAATTAAGTTTTATAGTAGTTTAACAAAGTTGATTGCGTTTATAAAAATAGACTAATTTTTATAAAGTTTAACTAAGTTGAGTTTTATAGAAATTAAATTAGTTTCTGAAAATTAAATCAGTTTTATTAAATTAATTAAGTTGATAAAAATTAACCAAGTTAATCAAGATTTGTAAAAATCGACTAATTAACTAAGTTTGTAAAAACTAAATTCATTTATTAAAATTAACTTAAGTTTTACAAAATTTAAGTAGTTGACTAAGTTTTATAAAAATTAACTAATTTTTATAGAAATTTAATGTAATTTTTATAAAAATGAAATAAGTTTTATAAAAGTTAAATAAGTATATAAAATCAACCCAAGTTAATTAATTAATTTTTTTTTAAATAACTAAGTTTAATAAAAGTTGGCTAAGTTTTATAAAAATTTAGAGTTCTATAAACATTTAACTAAGTTAACTAAGTTTGTAAAACTTGAATGTGTTTTATAAAAATTAACAATGATAACCGAGTTCTATAAGAATTAACCCTGTTTTATAAAAATTCAAGGAGCATTTATTTTTAAGGACACATTTTAGAATTAGATCCACGTACAAGGAGCTTTAATAATTAGATTAAGAATGAAGACTCCATTAGATTGTGTAAACCTTAAGTTCAATTTAATTACTCTTCGCTAAGTCAATGAAGAATGACGTTTGAAATTGCAAGAAAAAAGTGATTTCAAAAATATTTTAATCGATTAATATTAGTATAATAACATACAAGGAAGCATTTCGGAAAGCTTAATTAATGAATATAACTTTATGACATAAAAAAGCACGTTATATACATTTAAATTAGCATTATATATCACTTAAATATGGATCTTAACAATTTGGAAAGCTATTCTCATTTAACAATTGAAAAAATGTTAGCGGTAAATAATAGAGCTATGTACATTTAACTTTCCGTGCTGTTTTTCTCTGTATTCTTTTTCTCACACCCACATAAAAACGTTTCCATAATTAATTTTTAATATTTATAAAATGTTGATGTATGTCCGTGATTTTAAGTATTTGGATTTTATCCAATTAAAATTTGAAAGTTGTCCTTAAATGTTACTGACAGAAGTTGGTTGTCCTTTGAAAAGAAAAAAACAATTTCGTTTTTGAAATAAATATCCATAAATAAAAAAAAAATTCGTTTTTGAAATAAATATCCATAAATAAATAAAACAATTTCGTTTTTGAAATAAATATCCATAAAAAATGCAAGGTGCATTGCATTCATCTGACAGAAAATGCAAGATAACTTTCACTTTTTTGTTTTTGAAATCTTTTTCGAAATTTTTAAAATTTTAAAATTTTTGAAAAGCGTAAATTATTTTGCACTTTCTATCAGGAAAGCGCAAGCTAGTGTGCGCTTTCTGATTTTAATTTTTTTTTTGAAATTTTTGAAAAACATAAATTAACTTGCGCTTTCTATCAAGAGAGCGCAAGTTAGTTTGCGCTTCCGATTTTGAATTTTTTTTTAATTTTTGACATTTTTGAAATTTGTAAAAAGCACAAGCTAATTTGAACTTTCAAATTTAGAAAAAATAGGGACCTAATTTGCATACTTATTTCTATAAGGACTTCTTTGTAACAACATAAAAAAATGGGGACCTTTCATGCAAATCCCGAGAAATAAGGTATGTTTAATCATGCAGTGTACATAGTTTCATTATAGATATCTACACTACTTGTCTGCTACTTCTCAAGCAAATAGTCCATGTGTTATATTTAGTGTTTTGATGACCGGACCCGGCCGTGGTCAGACCGTGGTTAACCACGAGCTATCACCCACCGGAGGAGATTTGAGCCTCGCGTATGCTAGAGCAGAGATCCAACCTCTGAACAGCGGATTGAACCGCTCAGTCCGACCAGGTTTAATTCTTCTTCTAACTATGGCAACTCATTCTATCTCAAAATTATAAAACCTAGATGTTAATTCTTCAAATCGACAGCCATTAG
This sequence comes from Allium cepa, assembly GCA_030765085.1. Lineage (NCBI taxonomy): Eukaryota > Viridiplantae > Streptophyta > Magnoliopsida > Asparagales > Amaryllidaceae > Allium > Allium cepa. The sequence continues at coordinate 258,190,668 of CM060929.1, forward strand.
TCCTTTTTCAGGCGCCATCTTGAGCTCCAATTCCAGAAAACATTGCGCATCATTACCTAATGGTATCAAAATTCCATTTTTTGAATAATTGTGTGCGTAATTGGATTTTTAGTTTATGATTTGTGTTCTGATGCTAGGTGTCAAATATGGATTTGGTGCGCTCAGCATGCATTTAGTTGAGGGGTTGTAAGATAAGGGTTCAGTGAATTGTGACATAATTACCTTCATCAGTGCGTACTGTACCAACAAGGTTTAACTAAACAAGAGATGTTAGTCCTTTTTTTTGGAATAATACTATTTTCATCGTTTGATGGACTTGTTTCACTTGTTTTCATATTGTTTAGATGAATTTTTTGTTTAATCATGCCCGATTGCGTCATTGTATTTGGTATTACTAGTATAACCACACAACCGTAGAAAACTGACCGTTAACATTTTTTCTATAAAAATTGTTATTTTTATTAATTTCAATTGAACATTCAAGAACCAAACTTGCTACAGTAATCTTGTAACCATCCGAAGCTGCATTTTACGAAGTAGATGCAATGCTTCTTCATAATCGTTGTTCTCAGCATGTCCCTTGATCCTTATATTCCAACAAAACTCAAATTTCCATGTATATATTCCGCCCTTTATAGGAATGATGTGTTTGCAAATGCACATTATTTTTTTACTTATAATAAAATATATAAATTTGCTACATGAGGACCTAAAATTTTGGTGGGAACATCACTAGAGAGTTGTGAGGTTCTTATTTTATTTGTTCAGACATTAGATGGTTAATAAAGCGTGTTTAGACTACTTATGCTAATCATAGTTCATAAGCTAACCCGCTTTTGACTGTTGAATCCTTAATTATTGTCAAATGATTGAAGCTATTGGCAGTCTTTTAACACGTTTAATATGTTTAGTGGATGTTAATATCTAAAAAAAATTAGACCACGAAGTGTGTGTGTAAATAATCCAAGAAAGCAAAACAGGATCCAACATAAATGCCAAATAGTGCAATTGGATGTAGAAGTAAAGGACAGATAGAGAGCAGAATATACACTGATAACGAAGACAAAGAGCATGATCAATATGCAACCTCTCACAACAAGTGTTATGGTCGATATGGGCAATAGTTTAGATCTAAAGCTATAGGGACAAATAGTCCAAAATGTTATATTCCTTTTGAAGTTAACAACAGGGACCATGCAAATACAGACGATGTATGAGTAATATGTAGCCTTGAAAGATGATGGCTAAAATATAAAAAAGTCATATTCTATGGTAATTCGTCAGTTTAGGTTTTAACTAGGAAAAAAAATTCAATTCAACAAATTAATTTCAGAGATCATTATCTGGCAAATATCAGGGTAGAAAGTCACATTTCTTAAAAGACAAACCAGATGATATTGTTTAAATGTTTTATATCATAAGGAATACATATATATTTTTATAGCATGGACCCCCAAACGCTTCAATGAGTTTTGAATATGCACAATATTCTCATAATTATTTCCAAATCTCTAGCTCCAGCGAATGCAGTCAATGTGTTAACCAAAACAATCTCATTTGGCTCAACTCCTCTACTCGTTTCAAGGTAAACCTCTAAGGAACCAGATGGGTCATTTCATCTTGTATATGTTGCTATGAGAGTAACCCATGAAACCGCACTTCTCTCAGGCATACCATCAAAAACCCTGCGTGTGCAATCCAAGCTACCACAATCAGCATAAATATTAATAAATCTAAGAAAAAAATAAGTTACTTGCTTAGATTAAGGTAAAAAAAAATCCTAAATCCAATATCTAGGGTTTTGGTAAGTTTTACAATAGAGGGGAGTGTAGTGATGAGAAAATGAAATCACGATTGAAAGAAAACCTTATTTGTTCGATTGAGTTGGGTTTGGATTGTGGGAATTTGAAGTCAAAATAAACGAAACAAAGATCCGGATAACGATGAGAAAAAATAGGTTTGACTACATATAACGATAGTAATTTGAAATAGACCGAGATGAAACAGACAATATCGAAGGAAATTTTTTGGAAGAACAATACGGAAAATGTGGAGTGTGTTTTTTTGGGCTTCAGAGAAATAGATTTTGGCTAGTGACAATAAGCAAACCTCTCTAATGATCACTTTGATAATTTTTACTTTTCTAATAACCTTGTAGTTCTTTCTAGAAGTCTATAAAATAGACGAAGAAAAAATGCACAGATTTGACAGTTCGACCGATTGAACCCTCATAACTTTGAACCCTACATCTTCACGATTCGACTCACGGTTCGGTCTTCAAAACATTGGTTATATTTCCCTTTAATTTGTTATGTACCATATAGCATTACTTATTTTTCCTGTCATATGTTGTCAAAGCTCATAAAAAACTCACTATTATTGACATTGGAGGTAATCGTATATTGTAGTAAATATTGTAGGCAAAATTCTGCTTTGGTGACTTGCTGGTTTAGTCACTGATTTTTTCAATATCATAGTTACATCTACTGCATGTTACTAATATATGTCTCTACTATTAGTAATCAAAATTAAGTCAATAAAGTTTTCAGCGGTTCTTTTTAAATTTCCAAAATACCCTGGGTAGTGCACCATTACGACCATCCATCAACGTAATTTTAGCATCAGCACCTCTTTCCGATGATCCATCAATGGAATTTCACAACTGATTGTCCGATACCATCAACAATACTATTTAAAATAAAGTTTTTCTAACCATAGAAGATTTTGTACTTATAACACATATTCCAAATTATATTTTTATTAAGAAAAAGTGAACACATTTTGCTATTAGAAGAATATACAAGCAATTTATACTGGTTATTTATAGTATCAACGTTTTTATTGTTTTTTGTATGTTCGTGTGTAAATCACTTTATTTTATTTTATGCCCATCTAAACATGTAAATTATTAGTTTGGCAGTGCAAATTGCACCATCCTAGTGCAAACAGGGACAGTTAGTTCCAATTTTTAATGGACAAACAGTCCCTGTTTGCACTAGGATAGTTTGTTCCGAGTTTACAGCGGGAGAGTTTGCATTCATGTGTAAGTATTAGTGCAAACATAAGGTTTGCATCATCTGTACGAACATTGTACTAATGTGTAAATATGCCTTCAGCGGCTTCTTAAATTATTACTGAAGTTTGAACAGCTAATTGCATAGCTAATATAGCACCAGAAGTTCATATCGTTCTAATTGTCTTTTTTTTCTCTCCTTATATGACATTTCGCTCTTCAAGAAAGCGAGCTTGGATTTTCCACGATTCATATTTTGCTATTTTAACAAGCTCTATTTGAAAAACTTTATGTTGCTATCATCTATGCATAATACATTGTGAACTTTGATACATCTCTCAATGTTTAAAATGAGTAATGTGGCTTTGAATAGAACTTTTTTAGGGTTATTATAAATGCTTTATTAGTTAGAAAATTTATGCACAGTAAATAGCGTTTGCAAAACGCTGCAAAATTACTAACATGGTGTTTGAAAAAGGTCAACATATGCATGGTGATTCCAGTCTAACAACTACGTAAAAAATCGTTACAACATGTGATGTGATGAAATTAATAATGTTTTGGTAGCTATTCTAGACAACATGCAATTTGGTTGCTATAGGGCTACGTTGATCTATATTTGTTTTTGAATTTATTATTTTTTGCATTTTGATTGGTTTCCATGTAGTGTACATGAATTGAGTATTTCTTTGACGAGTGAAAAATGAAATATATTTGTTACTAAATATTTATTAGTTACTTAAAATTAAACAAACTGTAATAACGTTTGTAAGACAAGCGGGGTTGAATGATCCCCTACCATTTATTTATAAAATAATAAACATGTGCAAGGCAAACAACTACAACTCACACGAGCATTTCACACACACTAATTTCTATAACAAAACAACTAACACAAACACCACATAGGGTTCTTACATTTGATATCTAGCTTCACAAGGCAGTCCCGAACACCAAATAATAGCACACTAGCACACACAAAACAAAGAGCAAAAAGGAATGAACATGGAAAATTCAACAAAACAACATTAAAAATGAAGCAAAGCTTCATTGCCAACCAGTACAAAACCGATGAATAATTACAAAGCAACTGAGATTGCATATTCATACCACAAGCCAACACGCACCAACCATACTCCACTGGAAAACACCATCTTTCAACAAACACATCACATTAAAAAGCTCAACACCTAAACAAGGACCATGCAACAACTCCAATCTAAAACTAAACACAACACTGGAGCCTAAATACCAACTACCGCTCTAAGAACAACCCAAAAGGACCTCAAACAAACATTGTTGCTCACCAAGCACGATGGGAAGAGCTCATTCCAGAATCCAACACCAAACTTAAAATAATTTCAGCAAATCAAAGTGTATCATATGGAGTGGATTGACTTTGCTTTAAAGGATAATACATTATATACACATAATTTACTTTTAAACCAACCACTAGCCAATGTTTTTCCTGAAAATACTCCCCTTACCAACCTCCAGAGTTTTGAACTTTAACTCTCATGATGTTCGCTAATGCACCCGTAGATCAAAATTAAAGATCTTGAAAAAAAAGTCGAAATATCGCTCTAATGGAATCCTTTGATAGAGTTATGTGTGTCGTAGAGGCAATTATCCAATTATATAATTGTGACTCATAACTATCTCATTTGAAATAATAATAAAATACCTGGTTTTATCGTATCGATTTTTTTTTATACATTTTTATACAATAAACATTATAGACATCAATGGAAATCCATAGAGTTTGTACTATATTCATCATAAATATGAAGAATTCTAATTGTGAATATAGGATCAAACACTTAAAGCATAAACCCTTAAATGTTCTTTGTCATCGGTGTTAGATTAAACCCGTTTGGCAGTGGGTGAAATGAGGGTACATTAAAAGAAATCCACTAAGTGGATTTTAAAGAACCTTTGAAAATAAATAGTTAACATTTAGATCCTTTTTGCCTTTTAAAATAATGTTTTATTTTAATATTTATTTATATTGTTTGACATATACTATAAATGTGATATATATATATATACACATTATCTATAAATAATATAATATAATATAATATAACAGTATAATATGTGTGTAAAATACACGCACATACAAATTAATATTGGGATTTATATCTAATTTTTATTTAAAAATCTCTACTTCGGGGAGTAGAACTAGAGGATTCAGATGGTCCGTCACAACCGATCCTCCTTTTTAGCCAGCCCAACACAAAGTATCAATCGCACAAGCATTCTCGTTTTTTGAAGGATAACCGCTACACATCTTAAGGGTTACACAGCGTAGCTAGTTGGAACTCGAACTCCCGATCTTAAGGAACTTCGTTCTATGATCGCTAGACAGTTCTGACCTACTGAGCTATGCACGCGGATATGATTCATATCTATTGCACATACATATACATACATATATAACTACACATACACATATATAATATTTACATATGTATATGACAATTTCATATACATATGATAGGGTAATATACATACCTTAGTATGTGTGTGTGTGTGTGTGTATGTTTGAATATACCTAAGTTTTACTACCAAAAGGATATGTGTATATGGTTTTGTATACACATATTCTTAATATCAAAAGGAAAATTGTTATATATATATACACACACACAGACACACACACGAGTGTAATGGCACGCGCTTTGCGCGTGAATTGTTTTTCTTATAAATTGTATATGTTTAAATCAGTCAAAAAAAATTATTTTCAAATGATATTTTGTAAAGAAGTATTTTGAATCTGTAAATAAGATTTAATTTTAGATCCTATTTTTAGAAGCGTTTTGAATTTAAAAGCATGTTTAGTTATTAGATACTACTTTTATGGGCATTTAAATTTATAAACGAAATTTAGTATTAGATCCTATTTTTAAGTAATTAAGATTGGATAATATATAGGGGGCATTTTGGTTAGTTCACGTTGATACCAAAAAAGTGTGACACCAAAACTATTACAACTATTATTAAAGATATATGTGTGTGTGTGTGTGCTGTTAAAAAAATTCCTTGTTAACTCAAGATGTACAAGGCAAATTGATATATGCTTGGATAACCTAAAGTTAATTTGCGAGAGGTAAGCAAAAAGTATGCATTCCCATGATTTTAGTCATAGAGTATATGTCTAAAGTACAAAGATCATATGCAAGCCACAAGGTATGTCATTATTCAAAGTCTTTATTCGACAGCATGTTGTACAAGAGTTCATAGTCAAAAATCCAATATACGAAAAGTCACAAGTTCTTAATATGCTAATTAAATCCCCAAATTGATTTAGGGCTACAACTTTTAAAATGAAAGAAAATGGTGAGAAAAATTCTCTCTCTTTACGTTGCCATGGGGTCCGTATTTATAAGGGTGGAGTTGTATGGCATGACTGCCACGTGGCTCACAACTTCCTTGTTTTTCGACATCATTCATTGTGTTGGTGACATGCGGCATCCTCTTGGGAATTAATGGTTCATGGCATCTTGTTGAATGCCGATGATTTGCGACAGCCGTATGATGTTGTAGTCATTTGGCGCTTTGCTTCAGAGGAGACATCCCTACATATTGATGATTTGTGAAAACCTTCCCCATCCTGATTGAATACGACACCTTGATTTATATTGATGGAAGGCGACATCTATTATGACTTTAGATATTCGATATCTCAAACACATTGTTGAGTCTGGACATTGTTTGCTGTGTTGATAACATACGATATCCTCTGGCACACAGATGAATTCCAACATCTTTCTTTACATTGTTAACATTCGATATCCTCTCATATTTTGTGAAACTCAGGCCCTTCGACTTGCTAGTATTTGATATCTGCCATTATATTGATGAAGTATGACATTGTAACAAAATAGTATTTCGAACCGTTCAAATCGACAATCATCCACTCATGTCAGACTTGAATTGCTCAAAACAACAGATTGTTAATTTATATTTGGAAAAACTCGGCATATACAGTAAATAAATAAATCAAAGAATCACAGACATGGAGTAATATAAAAATAAGCAACGAAATAGATAAATAGTAGTTCATGAAGCTACTACATAAATATCAGAGTTTAAAGTAAAATACAACAGATATCCTAAACATAGAGCAGTCTCAAATACAAAAGTAACTAACAAGACTGAACACAAACAACTAAAAATAATTGAGATAGCTGCAAAGCTAAACAGATAAGAAACAGATCTTCAAGCAAAGCTCCAAACTCCAAAGTGAGCCTCAAATGCTCAGGCACTCAGTCTGATTCGAGCATAAAGCAAAACACAAAACACTCGAGTCAGGATTAACATTCGTATACCAGTAAATTCAACCCAAGTGAAATGTCAACCGAAATACAAGTGACTTAAAGATTGTTTGGGATTTCCATTCTCTAAGGATCCGTGGAACTATCGACTATGTGGTAATATACACTATTATAATATATATACCAGTAAAGTAAAGTATTAAAATAGCGTTAAGGAGTTACTCATACCCCCTTAACACATTTTATATATTCCTGTAGTCTATAAAGTACCATAAGCTCCACCGAACCGGTGATTTACCCAAGGGCATTCCATACGTACAGTACAAAACAAATTCGTAGAGGGCATGATAAGGCATGTAACAAGGCACGCGAGGCAATGCGCAGGGTAGGATACTACCGTTTTGCGGATCCGGACTGGTGGTAATGCATAGCAACTACCTCCACCTACCTCGAGACGCACTTCAAAAATCAAAAGTGCACCCAGTTAAATCACAAATTAATAGAATGATATCGAAGAAATGTGCCCAATCGGAGATGCGACATCACTTGGCCCGGCATGGCTCCTGTTTTAGCCACATCAAGCTAACACGCGGGAGTCGGGGCTGCGCTAATACCTTATATAGAATCGTCGCCAAACCATACTACTTCGTCCTGGAATCTCCACCACGTACGCAGTTGTTAAAGTGGTCTTCGGTATTGACAGATAGTATGACAATATTCGATCCCGGTCTCTTTAATAACCAAACACTTATTTCACACCATGGCCATTTTATATTTTCAAACAATTTATACTTCATATTAAAATATCATATCCATTTCAAAATCATATCACTTTCGAAAGCATATTCACTTTCGAAATCGGTATTTACTTTAAAATCATATTTATTTCCAAAATCTTAACAACAAAATAGGTTAAACCATCATATCAAAATATTCACATTTAAATCCATTAATTCTAAATCATAAAAATTCCAACTTTAACAGTTTAAATATTGAAAATAGTTTATACATTGAAGTAGTTATAAATTAAAAATAGTTTATATATTAAAAATAAGTTATAAATAAGTAAATAAATAGTTTATATATTAAAAGAGTTTATATACTAAAATAGTTTATATTAAAATAATTCAAATTAAAATTGTTTCCTCCAATTTCACAAATCAATTCAAATCAACTTTGGTTCCAAGATTCAATTTAAATTAATTTTAGTTCTAAAATTCAATCTCAGTTCAACAACTTCAATTCAAATTCTCATTAAAACCATTTTTAAATTTATATCGATTTCAAATGAAGGTTTGAACTACAATTTAAACCACTTCTAATTCAATATGTTTCAATATTCAAAATTTAAAATAACTCAATTTGATAAATTTCGTTGATATATCAAAATTCAACTTTAATCCTATTAAAATCTCAAAATATTCACCTAATCAGTTTAATAACATTTAAATGAAATCTCAAATTACGAATGTAAATAGAATCAATAATTAAATATCTAACTTCAATTATATTTATTTCTGAAAATATTCATTTAACACTTTTATAAGCATTTAAATAAAATTTCAAATTCAAATTTAAATCAAATCAATAATTAAATATCTAACTTCAATTATATTAATTTATGAAAATATTCATTTAATCACTTTTATAAACATTTAAATAAAATCTCAAATTCGAATTTAAATATTCAATTTCAATCTTAGTTAAATATGAAAATATTCATTTATTCGCCTTTAATCAAAATAAAGTTATCAAGTTATAAAATCATATCTTTAAAAATCTCAAACTAATAAGTTTCAAATTAAATCATGGATTATTATGTTACATATGCACACACATATGTATATGCATACGATAAATGTGTGTGTATGTATATAAATTAAATCATTCAAATTAACTTTACATTACAAAATATTTAAATATAAATAAAATACATAATTTTTTATTTTTTTTAAGAATTGTTCTAAATAAATTAGACTTCATTGGCCCAATAAAGATTCAATGGGATAAAATTTTTGAAATTCACCCATAACTTCCCCTACAGGCTGGTCCAGTTCCAACATGTATGTATATCAAAATTGCATTATACGAAGAGGAAACCATGGATCACTCACTAAAACTGCCTCTCACTGCTTAGATCTTCGACGTTTTGGCTGTTACACCTTCGTGCTTCGGGTTTCCACCTCCCAATTGATGTAGATGCGTAACCTTCCTTGCAAGCTTGACAATGACGTTGGATAAGTGATTTGAATGTTTGTCTGTAAAGATGAAGAAGGAGAAAGAGAATGGTCTGTTTTGAAAACTGAAATACGAGTATGTGAATTCCTATTTTACATGGAAGGAGGGAAATAACCATAGCTTTAAAATTCAAAAGCTAAGTTTTGACGCCCCATCAAATCGACATCGTTTCAATCATAATTCCTTCATGCAAACTCCAAACGAGTCTAATTGAAATACTGCACGAATCGAAAAATGAGATTGTCGCAATGACGTTGCTTTCATCCTCAAATTCCAAACTTGAAAAAAATAACCATTTTATCACTCTTTATTTTTAATTTATTTTATTAACACAATAAATTCAATTATTTTTACATTATTATATTATTAATATTTAATTATCGAATTTACGAGGTATTGCAGTCCATCACCTAACTTATGGTAAATGTCATATGCTTACTTTTAACACCATCTTAAATCTTATAGGTCCATTTATTAACACCATGTTAATTGCCTTACACCCTCCGGTTATAATATTAAAACTTCAATTCTCATTTTTACCTAGTGAACGATGTTGTCGTTGAAAAGAGATGAACAATGGTTTGTGCAAGCATAAGAAATACATAAAACCCGTTTGAACTAGGCATCATAGTTCTATGAATATCGCTAAGCGCCGACGATATTAGTTGGAAAACCACATTAACACTTAGCGTGCCAAGAGCAAAAATATTGTTGTTTTCAGTGAAATGGTTCAAACAGAGATATGTGGATTAGAGAAAATAAATACAAACGAGAGGGTGTTAAGAAATAAAAGGTAGTACATAGAAGCATATTTCAACAAAGACAATAACAACAAGTAGCAAGGGCAATTTTGGAAAAATGGAAATTTGGTTCTACCTCTTATTTTCAGATTTCGTATGTGAAAAACTCTTCTCCAAGACATACTTTAAATTACATTCATATTTTACACTATAAGATAATACGGCTATTCCAACGGCTCCTAGCCGTTGGCGGCCGTTGGAAGCCGTTGAAATAAATCCCACGTCTTCCAACGCTTTCCAACGGATCCAACGGACCATTTCCAACGGCCGCTAATGGCTTGTAGCCATTGGAATCCATTAGAAACCATTACAATAAAATGGCCAAAAAGCCGTTGGAAGCCGTTGGAAATACTGAGTTTATTTTGCTGTATAACAGCAAGCCTATTTACCTTCCACCACACCATTTCCAATCCATCAATTTCCATTCCGTTTCCAATCAATTCTACATATATATATCAATATCAATACAAACAACACACATAAATCAATAAAACACCAATATAAACAAACCAAACTGATCAAACATCACAAAATATACCATCAACGTACATACCATCAACAAATGTCCATAAACCATGTACATACCATCAAAATATTTCTCACCCACTCCGTACCAATATATACAACATCACCATCAACATCAAAACATCTCCAAGTCAATATATACATTGTTCAAACACAAATACTCAAAAACATACCTCCTCAAGAATCCTCGTCGCCTCTAGAAGCACCAGACGACGAAGGAAGGGTACCATGATTCTGCAAATACTGCGCAAGCTTTTGATCCAACTGCTCCACCTGGATGGCTCGTAGACGATTCTCCTCCCGTAACTGCTCAACCATAGCTCTAAGCTCCTTGATTTCTTCTTTGTCTCGGTCTTTTTGAGCTTGTCGAGCCTGTCGAGCCTGCAAATAAAATTAATAGCAAAAGGGTTGTCTCAGCATATAAAATATTATAACATTATATATCTAAACGCTGATTTTTTGTACATATGTAAAAGGATTAATTACCGTTAGGTTCCCGAAGCCAAAACGTCTACTCTGTTGCGTCGGATCCATAACAGCGGTAAAAATGTTATCCTGCTCCTCCTGTGTCAGCGCATCACGACCAGACTGCTCAAGCGCATAAGCCTGTTCCTCCTGCAACCTCGACTATAATGAAAAAAAACAATTTCAGTTGAAAAATAGTAGCATGTAATTATTCTGCATAGCTAGAAATTAATAAACTTATCGGTGTAAGTATTAGAAATTAAAAAATGCATACATATGACTCGGTCGCCCTATCTTGATCATCCCACTGATATATGATATTGTCAGCCTCATCTACTTGCCTAGACGCGTGGGTGTGAGCAAACACGTCCACTAAGCCAATAGAGCCTCCACGAGCTCGTTCCTGCAATTGATAATTTGGATAATTTAACTGTATATAACTAATTACTGAACTGATCAATATACAAATGTGATAATAGATAAATTTACCAAATCTTCGCGGTGATGCTGGAAAAATTTGGAGCCTCCACGGTGTGAAACAGGATTCCTGCTCCTGTTTGCCGAGTTCCTAGCTGACTCCTCCTGCAAATTTACAATGATTAATTATTTATTAAACGGTAAAAAGTTGTTGAGATTTATTGTAGATTTACCTTGAACTTCTCAGAGTTCCACCAATCAACCCATTTCTCCCATACAGTCGCGCTCATCCACTTGGGCTTCTTTCCTACTTTTTTAATCTCCGACATATCTCCCTATAGTTCTTCGCGATCCTGGAGTTCCAGTGTCGCTGAACTAAATTGACATCAGGCTCTTGCAAATCTACGACGCCATGTACAACGAGAAAATATTACTAATTATTTATTTGTATTTAATTAATCATCTTGTAAAGCGGTATAAACTTACCAGAAAATCTTGTCAAATCGTCTCTCTCACGTCGTCGGGGATCTTGCCCCACTTGGGCCAGCAATCGGTCATCCTAGCCATGTACGCCTGCTTCGAAATGCTCAGAACCACTTTGGATGGCTCCAACTCAAATCCACTGCGTTAAATATAAAATTGAACTTTAGACAATTGTAGATATATCATGTATAATTAAAAAATTAAAATGCTATGCTCGCTAATTATGATACTTACGTCTCATCAGCCTTAGGCTGCAAGTAAACAAGTGGCCGAGCTGGTGGCTCACCACTACTCTCTCCAATATGACGTGAAGAGCCACGTCGCCGAGACCCAGAACCAGAACCGGAACCGGACATAATATATATACCTGCCATATATACATACATATACACATTATAATAATCATGATATGATGAACCATTAAAAAATGTAATACAATATGCTACAAATGTGTCATGTTGTGTATGTGTTGAGTGTGTGAGTATACACTTATTGTCATTAAAATTGTATAAATTGGATAAATGCATTATTAATCAGAGATCAATGTAATGTGAATACTTTTAGAAATTACCGGATATTACTCAGTCGTCCTCATCGTTTTCTGATTCAGACTCGGTTTCGTGCTCTATGTCGTTTTCCTCTACACTCTCAAATGCTTCGACTAATACATTTGTCTCATCATTTAAAGGTCCAAAATCGGTTTGATCGTCTGTAATTGCTATTTCAGCATTTTTCTCCAGATCTGCTTGATAGTCTTGTTTGTCTGGAATATTTTGTCCATCGAACGTAAATCTTGCTTTGGTTTTAAAAACCACAGACCAATCTGCTTTATCCCTTTTTAGAGATGGATAAGGGGCATAATAAGATTGTAGGCTTGTTTGGTTAGTATAAATAGGTCGTACTTTTGATAACACGAGGTATGCTTAATTTCTATAAGATTATATTTTGGATGCACGTTAATACCAGAACCTGAAACATTGCTGAACCAGTTGCATCTAAACAAATAAACATCCTCCACGGGTCTTGTAAAATATGTCAACTGCAATATCTGAGTTAACACGCCATAAAAATCATTTATATGATTATTAGGGTCATCACTGCCTTTAACAAATACACCAGTATTGTTTGTTAATTTTTCAGCACCGTATTCTTTGGTGTTGAATTTATATCCATTAACAAAATATATCGGATACATGTTAACTTTTCTTTTCGGTCCAAACGCCAAATGTTTCAGTCCTTTATCGAGCACATTATTTGTGGGATTAGAAACGTATTTCGAAAACCAAGTACTGAAATCTTTGCTTAAATCGCCGCCTGGATTTTGTGATTCATAAATACTGCAAACACAAACATGATATATTACATTATTATTTATCCACACGTGTAGTATTAAATTTAACAAAACTTGGAATGTGCTAATTACCTAACAAATGGTGCAACTTCAGGACAATTAAGAAGAATATATGCGTGTGCTACATGGTATTCTTTATCATGTAGCCATACTTTCTCACATTTTCCAGCATGTCGGCCATGTTGTTTAAAAATAGATAATACTGATTCAGAAGAAGAATCATGTTCAATGGCCTGATCGTCATTACGCGAAACACTTACAAATGATACGTTCACATGGTCTTTAAAATAATGAGAGAAAAAGAAAGAAGCTTCTTCTTGGATATATGATTTGCAAATAGAACCTTCAACTCGAGCTTTTTGTCTCACTTTTTTCTTCAAATGATTTAAGTACCTAATAAAAAATATTTGGGTTAAGTATTAACTACTATATTTATACTTAAATCAACATTTACATACTCAATATAGTAACATGTCTTTCGAATGGATACATCCATCCATATTGCACAGGACCTCGAAGACGTGCTTCATATGGAAGATGAACAGGTAAATGCTCCATTACATTAAAGAAATCCGGAGGAAATATTTTCTTCAGTTTGCAGAGCAGTATAGGAATTTCTTCTTCAAGTTTAAGTAGACGGTCAACTTTTAACGTAGTTGAACAAAGCTCCTTGTAAAATAAACTAAGTTCTGTTATTACCGTCCAAACTTTTACCAGTAACAATTCTTTGAAAGCGATGGGTAACAAATTTTCCATCATTACATGACAATCATGGCTTTTCATTCCACTCAGTCTCCCATTTTTATAGTCGACACATCTACGAAGATTAGAGGAAATTCCATAAGGAAATCGTAATCCTTCCGCCCATTGTAACAGTACTTTAACTTGGTTGTTGTCTAGTTCATAGCATGCTTTGGATTTTTTATTGTCGGGAGTCATATGAAGCTCAGGACGATTGCATATTTGCTCTATATCACGTCTAGATTTCAAATCGTCCTCAGTCTTGCCCTTCACATTCAAAAATGTATAAAACACATTATCAAATATGTTTTTTTCGTTATGCATCACGTCAATGTTATGACGGATTAATAGATTTTTTCAATAAGGCAATTCACAGAATATACTTTGTTTGCACCAATTATGAAACGTCGATTTACCGTGAATTTCTTCTTGTTGTCCGGTCTCGTGTATCTTTGGATAATCTTTTACAAGTTCATATATATCCTCGCTTGACCAAACCGCTGGTGGTCGTAGAGTCTCATGCCTATTAGCTATGAAGTTTTTTTTGTCTCTTCTAAAAGGGTGATTAATATGAAGAAAACATCGATGACAATCAAACCATGAAATTTTCTTTCCATTTGGCAAAGAAAATGCTCGTGTTTCTTCCATGCAATAAGGACAAGCAAAACGACCAGCCGTACTCCAACCCGAAAGCATTGCATATGCAGGAAAATCGCTAATAGTCCATAACAAAGAAGCGAACATCCGAAATTTTTTCTTTTTTGATATGTCGTATGTTTCAACTCCTTCATACCATAATATTTTCAACTCTTCGATTAACGGTTGTAAGTAAACATCAATGCCCTGTGTCGGATCATCAGGACCAGGGACGACAATCGTGAGAAACATATATGGAGTTTTCATACACATCCACGGAGGTAGATTGTAAGGTGTGATTATTATAGGCCAAGATGAATATTTAGAACCAAACTGAGAAAACGGTGAGAAGCCGTCTGTACATAAACCTAGTCTAACATTTCGGCTCTCCGCTGCGAAATCGGGATATTTCTTGTCAAAATATTTCCATGCTTCTCCATCGGCTGGGTGTGTCAACGTACCTTCTTGAGGTATTCTCACACTATGCCATCTCATATGATGCGCTGTTACAGATGATGCATATAATCGTTGAAGTCTAGGGGTGAGGGGCAAATAATGCATACGCTTGTACGGAACTTCTTTTCCCTTCTTTTTCCTCGATCTGTATCATTCCTGATTACATATTTTACAATTTCTAAGATTGATGTCTTCTTTCCAATATAACATGCAACCCTTTAAACATGTATCTATTTTTTGATATGGCAAACCAAAAGATGACATAAGTTTTTTCACTTCATAATAATTTTCGCACATTCGGATGGCATATGACGTTTAGCAGCTTGCACAACAGCCGTAAATTCAGCTTCTGTAAGGTTGTATTTTGATTTCATTGCAATGTATTCTGCAGTTACCGATAATTGAGAGCCGCTTAAACATCCATTCCAAAGGGTTTTTTTAGCATGATCCAATAAATCATATATTTTTTTATCTCCAACATTTGGTTCCTCTTCGATGTTAACATCGTCGTTATCAATTACAACGGTAGGAAACATTGATCGTGCTGCATCTTCGGCCATATGTTCTATGAGATTCGTACTACCTTCTTCGCTGACGACCTCCACCGACTGTTCTTGATTATTAGGGGCTACAATTTCTCCATGACGATCCCACAGCAAATAATTGGGTACGAAACCGAATTGGTGCAAATGAACCTTAGCCATATTCGGTTCTAAATAGTTCAACAATTTGCATCTACTACACGGACAACGAATTTCTTCATCGTTTGCAATATTACTTATAGCAAATTCGATGAACACTTGTACCCCTTTTAGAAAATGTTCGCTTATTGCGCCACTAGTTTCCCTTCTTTGATACATCCAGCTCCGATCATTAAAGTAATTGACCATGTTTCCCTACTAGAAAACCTATGATAGAGTAAAAATGTTATAAATCATTCATTTTATATTTTGCAGGAAATTTCCAACGGCTTCCAACGGCCGCAAACTGCTAATTTCACATGCTTTATTTTAAATAAGCAACTATTGTTTCATTGCCACTTATGTGTCTTTCTTTGATGGTCGGTCATCCTACTTCCCATTACAAACACGATAGTAATTATATTCCGTAAATCATATCATTTTAAACGATTCACAAAATTTCGGCAGCATTTCCCCCGTGTTTCTTGTATCGTACACAAATACGTCTACACAAGGAACGTAAAGGAAATGCCGTCGAAATTTTGTGAACCGTTTAAAGTGATATGATTGACGGAATATAATTACTTTAAAGTGTTTGTAACTTGTCCAATACTGGGACAAATCCGACAAATGATGTATCAGATGAATAGAGTTTTTCGTTTTGTGGAAAAAACGAATATCCCTAAAACGATCATATACAACACTTGTCAGACGGGGCCGAATAATATCTAAGGATTTAAATATTTGTTTATATTAAATATGAGTATATAATTCTTTTAATTAATATTGGTTTATATTTTACAGTTTTATTACATAAGTACTAAATTCATTTTATACACTAAATTGGTACACAAAATTCATTTTTTACAAATTCACGTGTTCCTACAAATACAAAAATCGTATTCGCACAAATTCAATATCCGTTCTAACGGATTCCAAATGCAATAAACTCTATCACACACATATACGTTCAATACTAACCAAATCAACATATATAAACTATTAAAATATCCTAAATTACAAAATTTTAAATCGTTAATAACTTGTTTATTATGGGATAATAACTAAAATTAGGGGATAATATAATGTTATATGCATACACTAACAAGTAGGAATCAATCAACATTCGAATTAAAGCCTAAATCAAAAAAAAAAACCTAAATATTAGCTTTAGGAAAATTACCGATTTGGAGAGCTAGAAGGATGGAGATGGGCCGAAGTAGCTTCCAAATGGCGTCGGAGGTTGTTGGGTTGGTGTTTGGACCGACAGCTGAAGATTGGAGATGGTGGAATGGTAGAATTGGGGGTAAGATTTGGTGGGGAAGAAGAATAATGAGCTGAGATCGGTCTCTGGAAAATATGCAGGAAATTTTCCAACGGCTTCCAACGGCCGCAAACGGCTAATTTTCAGACGGCTTCGAACGGCTTCCAACGGCTATGTAAAAAATTAACGGACCGTTGGAAGCCGTTGGCGGCCGTTGAAAAAGGGGCGTTGGAATATACTGTTTTTCTAGTAGTGTTATATTTCAGTAAAAAGAAATTCATTTTTTGTTGGAAATTAAATTTGAAGAATAATCACATATTTTTATGATCAAAACCAACTTTTTTTTTGAATTTTTATGAAAAACTGAAAATATTTGTAGAAAACTACATAAATAGTTGCGGTTCATAAATTTTAAGAAATTGCATATTTCTCTATAAGTATCTACAATGAACTCCGCACTCCAAATATTTGTGGAGTTTTCTCCTAATATTTGTAGTACTTTCCATAAAGCAACTTAAAAAATATGAATTTTTTTATAATATGTTTTTTAGATGAAGCCCCTCCATAGTTAAGTTTTACTAACGTTTCCCTTCCCTTTTGTGCATATCGGTGAAGCGAACGTGGCATTTGAGCAGGGAAGTTGGTTGAAAGGAGATTGTGTTTGGCGATGCGAAATGGGTATTTGAGCGGAGTATTAAAAATGTGATTTTTAATATAATTAATTTATAGTTAATTACTTATTTATTTTTATGTGTAATATGCGTTTAATAAGTGTAAATAATAAAAAATAAATTGCTCGATTTCATTAAAACAAACTAATACATTTTAAATTCAAATACATTCAAAAAACAAACTAAAACTACTATCGATGACCACACAACACGTCCAACTCGTATATCATAAATCCTGCTACTTCTTCATCAGTCTATTTTCCCACAGTATTCAAGTTTGTGGATTCATTGCGAAACATTAACATAAGCTACCACCAGTAAACGGTTACAACATGAGATAGTAAAGCATAACGGCGTTGTGCGACATGGTTGAAATGGTCTGTATGAATGATCGACTTTCCAACGTCATGCCTGCTCGAGCTACCATGCTCGGTGTGTCTACTTTGTCTATGTAGTGGAGTAACTGGAGTGTCGCGGGCTACCCAATCGAAGTAATAATTCGTATCGACAACAGTAAAAGGCTGAGCGAGTAGGGTAGAAGGTATCAGTTTTCTACAAGTCTCTTTTCCTACGCAGTCTCCAAAATGCCAACCCTCTCTGAATTTGAAGGGGAACTCTTTTCTGAATCTTTTCAATCTTCGTCCAGTGGTATTCCACTACTCCTCGGTATTGTTCATATAATCGTTCTTTAGATTTCAAATTCCTCCTTCTAGCTGTAGCAATCTATCCCAGTCAACCCAAGAATACTTCAAGTTGTCTCATTTGTTCTTTATTCGTGTATGAAACTAGTTAGGGTTCAATCTGTTGTTAAATGCATTTGTCAATGACACATAAAACGAGTTGACAAAATTTCCTTTTTGGATAAAAATCCTAAACACAAGTCTATGAAAATTCGTTGCTTTTTCGGGCGTCTGCAAAGCAATAGGCTGAGAGGAAGCAGAAGATCCGTGCGACATGTTGAAAAGTAAAAATCGCAAAATATAGCAAAAAATTTGTAGAAAAATATACATTATAGATCGAAACAAAATCTTTAATAATAGTTGTAAAACCTTTGATGTCATACTTTTTAGTGTCAGCGTGAACTATCACAATTGTCTCTCTTTAGATGTTATTAAAATCTCATTACCACTTAAGTATAAAATCTAATAAATAAACTTATTTTACTAATTCAAAACGTCCATCTATACCTATTATCAAATCAAATCTTAATCACTTAAAAATAAGGTCTAACAAATAATATTTCTTCACCAATTTCAAATTTTTCTCTACAAATTAGGTTCTACCACTTAAAAATAGAATTTAACAAATAAATTTCTTTTTAAAATTCATTTTCTATTAATTAATAATAATAAAAAATTGAAAAAAAAAGTTAGATGTCGTACCTTAAAAATAAAAACTTAAACCAACTCTTGCTTATTTCAACAAAAAAATAATACGATTTAACATGTATAATTTGTAGCACACGCAATAACGCTGGTAAATATAAAAATGCTGAAAATGAAATCGAATTGCGTAGTAGAAAATGGAAAAGATTCGGATTTGGTGGCCTGTGAATCATATCCCCCTATAAAGCTTAGAAGGTTAGGGTTTATAATAGAAGAAGAAAAAACGCGGAAAAATAATCAACTTGCCTCTGGATTCTTCAATTCAGGTTTGCTGTTGCTGCGTCTTCCTAATCTCTTTTTTTTTCAATATTTTTTTTCTTCCTTCTATTGCTGAACCGAGATCGCGATGCTGAGCTAAATCTCATTTGATTTGGTTTCAATTCGATGTTTGAATTGAAATCGCGATTCAGTATTGAACTTCAATATTTTCGTTCCGAAATAGGATCGTGTTGCGATCCAACTTAACTCTTGGATCGGGAAGGCTGCGATCCCTTTCAAATCGCGTTTTGGAACGTACGATCTCGCGATTTTTGCAATAATTGCCCCATGTTCATCCTGCTCACAACTATATCCGTTGTAAAACCGATTTGTAATGACTATTTTTGTTCAGATGAACAAAATGTGGCGGTCTTAACAAGAATAAGAATAAGAAAGACAACCATTTGTTCATAACTTACCATCCGAACGTGCTCTTACGTAAACACCTTGCTTTTGATGGTAAATTTCACCCTCCTCAAATGACCTTCCAATCCCTTGCTCTTGCTTGGATTTGCGACCGCTATTACACCCACTTCTATGACCACGTGGCCATTATTGCATTTTCTCTTCCCATTAAATGGCATAGCACCTTAGTAATTAACCATAGTTTCATTAACCTGAATGCTAGAGAATCTTTCTTCGACGTGATGACCTAGAGATCTGTCGATGCTTGCCATGTTAGTGCCACATTAGCTGCTATGTCAGCGACGTTTGATTTTTGAATACGTGTAACACCTCCATATTTACTACATTACTTCTTGAAAACTTGGCATTCACACTCAATATAGCACTATAATCTGCCATTAAATAGTAACAAAACTCAACACCTCCATGGACCATGGACGTAGATCATTCTAATCAAACCACATAAATCACTATGTTCTCTCTTTTATGTATTTACTTAATATTTATAAGCTTTTACACACTTTCCTCACAAACAACTTCATTTAGCTTACACATTGTTACAATGCCAATAATAACACTGTAATTCAGAAGTTGAAGAATTCCGTCAACAATTGATCATTAATTTTAAGTTTCAACAGCCACTCTCATTTGTTTTTAGCTGACGGTTCAACTGTATTAATATGCCAATGTAGTTAATTTGAATTTATTTCATAGATATAAGACTAATCTTTTTTAGGTAGCTGTTTGCTTAAAACTGCACACAACGATTTAAAATATTTGTGACTCCATCAGAAACTTTCTGAAAATGGAAGATTTCTCCTTAATGAGGTAATGTGATGGCACTAACAAATTCAAAGTTGTGTGTAAGGGTTCACATCGAAAAGAATTAAAAATAATTTAATTATATCATTCTGGTGTATCAACTATGTAAAGCCCATTTACTGTATTTTATGTTCTCCATAAATCATTGCTTGCATTGTTGCATGCAAGCATATGAACATCTATTTCTATGTTGTAAATTGATTGAAATCACGAATAAATTTAGCAATATTTATTCCCCTTACATATTTCATTTGTATGCCTATTTGTGTTTGACATCATTCTCAGCTTTGTTATGTTTGGGTAACCTCAATTTTACCAGTACCGTTGATTGGTTTTATATATAATTGCATGCTTCAGTGAGTCGGTTTATGATTGATCAAAAATCATTGATGCGGTGTATGTTTTCAGGAGGCTACTTGATTTAGAGTTACAATGAGAATAGAAAAGTGCTGGTTTTGTTCATCTAGCATATATCCTGGACACGGCATTCAATTTGTGCGCAATGATGCAACGGTTCGATCTATTATTTTCCATCACTAAAATTGCTTTTCCTTTTTCAAATATAGATTTATATGTTTGTTTGTACCTATTCAACTGCATAAAACATGCTAATCAAACAACCGCTATATTAACTGCTATAGTAGCTGCTATATGTAATGTACTGTGTTCTAATTTTTGTAATTTGACATCTCTGTTCTAGTAACCCCTATAGTAAGTGCTATGATAACGATCAAGTACTCTTGTTTCTTGATCATTGCAATTCCTGACATTTAGGTTCAGAATATAAGTTTTACTGTAGTACTCTTTTTTAGTCGCTGCATTATGACAGTCAACTGTTTCTGCAGATTTTCAGGTTCTGCAGATCTAAATGCCACAAAAATTTCAAAATGAGGAGAAATCCTAAAAAGGTCAAATGGACAAAAGCATACAGGCGTGAGCATGGAAAGGATATGACGAAGGTATGATGAGAACACACACACACACATATATACATATATATACATATGTATATGTATGTGTATATATATATGTATGGGGACGGCTTTTTAAACACAAAATTAGACACAAATTGGGGACACAAAGCATCTCAGCCGTTAGATATTTTTGTCTTTACATGGAAGATGGAAATCAGGGAGCAATCTAATGGTGAAAACCAATTGTGTCTATATTTTGTGTCTAAATAGACTTTTCATATATATATATATATATATATATATATATATATATCACATTGCATTTGAATAATATAGTTTGCATGAATCACAACTTTAAACGCCACTGTTCTCCAGGACAAAACCTTTGAGTATGAGAAGAGGAGAAACAGGCCTATGAGATACGATAGGAATGTTACTCAGGAGACGCTCAAGGCCATCAAGAAGATTGATAAGATCAGAGTGGCTAGAGAGGTTAGCCACATTGAGAAGAGGTATGTTCTATTTTTCCCTCCCTCCCTCCCTTTCTCTGTAGGAAACTGTATTTGGACACATACTCAAAAAAAATCTTAACAATTAGACAGCCCTTGCATTTTCCACCTCCGTCACAAAGACAAATAAATCCAATAGTCCATACACTTTTTGCCAAGTTTTGTATTCCAATAGCGCCAACCCCCACCCCCCTTACAAAAATCCCTTTTAAACACACACACAACACTTGTATAGTTTTTTAAATGAGAATATATGGTTGAGATCAAGGGAATTTGAATTTGAGGTGTAGCTGATCTCGTGTGCGTGCACGCACAAACACTCCATGGCAACGTTACAGTATTGAATATGATAAATATCACCATTGTATCAACATGGTCATAATGTGCTCTGCAGGTGGGTGGGCAATGCAGGCAAAGAACTAAGAGAAGCTAAGCAGGAGTTGGATCAGAGCATCCACATGATTAAAGCGCCTTCAGTTCTTCGAGAAGAAGCATCAAAGATCAAAGTCCAAGTTTCTCAGTCACAAACTGAAGATGCAATGGAAGAATAATCCATCTTATTGCCATCCTTTAGCTAGTGTAGAAGCTTGATTACCTATTTATATATACTTCTTATTATGTTTCCAAGACTTGGTTTTGCTATTGTGCGTTTTTATTATTATTGCGAAGCGATTTTTGAGAGGAAAACATAACATTGTTAATGATTGTGGTGTTTTTGGCTTTTGAAGAAATGATCTTTGTAGAAGGAAATTAAAATCTAATCCTGTTCATGTTCTATGTAATGTCTAGGAGTGAACCAGTGGTTGCTTATGGAGCAGTAAATGGTCTATCATTCGATTTGTTGCAGGTCCTTTTTTCCCCTCGTATTTTGTAGGAGGAATTTTTTGCATGTGACGATTTTTATTTTGCTTTGCGGTATTGTTTTCATTACCTCACATCACACGTCTTTAATAATAGTTTAATATATTTGGCGTCACACTTTTTTGGTATCAACGTGAACTACCAAAAATGCCTCTCTACAGATGTTATTAAATGTTACTATTGCTTAAAAATATAATCTAATGGTTAATTTTTTTAACAATCAAAACGTACTTATCTTATTATCACTTAAAAAATAGGATCTTATGAATAAAAAAAATTCAAAGTCGTTTTTTACTAATTAATAAAAGAAATAAAAATTTAAATCAATATAAAATTAAATCCATTCTTTAGTAATATTTTCTTTATTTAATAATAGTTGTAATACCTTTAGTGTCGCACTTTTTTGGTATCAACGTGAACTATCAAAAATGTCCTCTACAAATATTATTAAATATTAACATTGCTTAAAAATAGGATCTAACGGTTTATATTTTTTAACAATTCAAAACGTACTTATCTTATTATCACTTAAAAATAGGATCTTATGAATAAACTTTTTTCAAAGTCGTTTTTGACTAATTAATAACAGAAATAAAAATTTAAACCAATATAAAATTAAATCCATTATTTAGTAATTAATAATAGAAATAAAAATCCAAACTAACAAAAAATTAGATGGTACGATTTAGAAAGAAAAATTAAAACTAGCTGCATATCATTTTAACGCAAAAAATTTATTTTTTTCAAACGAGTTAAGCATATACAATTTATATAAAAAAAACAATTCACGTACAAAGTGTGATTCATCATCACGCGCGAAGCGCGTGTCGTAACGCTCGTGATAAAGAAGCCATGAGTGAGTACTGTAAATGCCTATACTTGAATTTTCTAAATTCAAGGCTAACAATATTTTTACTTTGATTCTTATGATTAAGAAGATTAAAGGAAACTTAATATCACTAACTGAAAAAGTTAATATAGAAAAAAGTAATATAATCATTAAAAATATAAAAGTGATAGATGAAGAAGAATCATAAATTTTATGATGAAAGATGATGATGGATTGGTCTTATTTTGTAAATGTATATTAACAACCTCTTCATTTCCTATATGTGCATTGAAATTATATTGCAATTATTTCTTCTACAAAATTAGGGATGAAAAAAGGAGTACAATATTGAGAGTTAACTGAGATAAAAAAGAATGAAGAGTTGAGTGGAAATAAGAAGAGAATGATCAAGAAAAAATTAATTTTCGGTAGAAAAAAATGAATTATGACTATTAATTTATTTTTATATTAACCTTATATTTGACAAAAAAGATGCTTGATTTTCAATTATTTTGGAAGTTACAGTAAAAAGAAATGATATATAGCTAGTGTATATAATATATGGTGTTAGAATAATTTATTCAACTTAATATTTATTAATACTTGAGAGTTATAAATGGGGATTAAAACGCACAAGATAAATTGAGTGAGCCCACATTAATCTTATATGTTAAAAGACTGAGATAAGTGGTTAGAATTTTTTTGAGTAAAATGAACGATCATCTCTATGAGAAGAGCACCCATGTAATTTATTCCATGCTTGAAAAAAGGTACTATCAACAAGCCTAACATGTAGCAATTACCCCTCCCCTCCAAAGATAAAAAATAAAATCCCAACCTCAATGTCTAAGACTAGACTCAAAAGAACTCCGAATACAATCTAAAGGATCATGCATGCATCAATCATAGCAAAGGACCCGATTAGCTACCAAATTAATCAAAGCTGGTCGAATCAATACAAGACTAAAGAAGGGTCCGTAAATGCAATAAGGTCCCCATGTGTAGCAATCAAGGAGCCCAATCCGAAGCCTGCAAGTAGTAGAAAACAAGAAAAAATGGGTCCACTAGTCTAAAACTTACGAGGCGAGAACCTGCCTACAATCTACTATCCGTCTTATGACCCCCAACACTAATGCTGAAAATATTCCACTAAATGTTAGTCTAACACACTCGTATATGTATTGTTAACCATAAAAATTCACTTAACAACAAAGGTATGAAAGAATGCTTATAAAAGTGATAGACTTTACAAAAATTGAAGACATGGGTTTTGCCAAAGTTCAAAGAAGAGTGTTTCGAAAGTATTGAGATGGCTTTCGAATGAGTCGCAAGCGCCAGTAGCTATTACAAATGACAAGGAGGAAAAAGCTTTCGAAAGGATAGAAAAGAAGGCAAGGTTACTCTTTCGCCTCATCCAGACCTTTCGATGCAGATGGATTCACATATATAGAAAAGGCTAAATTCAAAGCACCTTTCGAAGGTGTTGGACGATAGACTCCCACAAAAGAATCGATTCCTTCAAAATAGATGGTTTCGTCGTTGTCGATCTATTACTTGAAGAAATGATTCCAATACACACCTTTCGAAAGCAGGAACAACCCTTTTGAAACAGTTGGAACCATGGAAGGCATGATGAAAACCCTACATGAAGACCCAGAGTCCTTTCGCTAAGATCCAGCTGTCACTCACCATTCCTTTCGACAAAGCTATGCGAAAACTCAACTCATCTCTCACTTGCAACGGTATAGCAACAAAAAGAGAAAAGCGCTCCTACCTCCCTTTCGAAAGAAGTCGAAAGCAGTGCAGGAAAGAAAATAAAAGTAAAAGAGACACTCAAACTTTAACGGCAGCGAAATGTTGTCAAGGCGACCCTTTCTACTAGGTCGAAAGAACTGAAATGAAAAAGTGGAGGCCTAAGAATGGATGAGAAAGGTCAAAAGAAAAGCCTTTCGACCGCATCGAAAGGAGGCACGCACAATGATGAGGGAATGTCTTTTGGCCATGTCGAAAGGATGCACATGGAAGGTTGAAGGAAGGCCTTTCGAATGAAGCGAATGGATAGGCGCGAAAAGGGGCCAACTTGCATCCGTAAATACGACCCTAGGGGTTAGGGTTTGGAGACGGAATTTTGGGAATCCTAAATATTTTCCTCTATTTCTTAGCAAATCAAATCTTTATAACTCTAAATCAATTAGGGGAAAAGCTCTCTTACTTGTAACCCAATTTGGATTAATGCTAAAAGTGGAAGCTCATGGATTCAATAAAGATTTTGATCACGAGAAAGATCATTTCGACCATTAACTTGACTAATGATCAATTCCACATGATGCCTGCTTATATTCTTAATTCTTATTTGACTTATGCGATGTAATGAGATCAACTTGAATAATACGTATACGAATCACATTATCATCATGTTTAATGACATCAAATAATATTAAACAAAGATGATAATAGTATTTCGTTATCAATAAGTTCGTGGAGCTTATATTGTCCGAGATGTTATTCGATTGCATATAAACCATAGAGATTATATAATGTACATTGAGTCCGCTTCGAAAAAGCAAGCACCCTTTCGACATGATCGAAAGGGATGTTTCGGAAGAGATTTGATGTGCAAATTCTAAGCAAGCTGAACGAATACCTTCGAAAGGTGTAAGCACATTACAATACATACAACCCTTTCGAAGGAGTTCTTTCCTAAAGAGCGTAAACAATATTATCGAAAGTGAATACTCCTTCTTACGGGTAGAATGACCCTTTCGATGCACTCGAAAGAGACAAGTGCTCTATGTAGATAACCTCTTTCGACACACTTAAAAAGAGGTTTCGAAGGGGGTGTTTTCTCCTTAACCTTCATTTCAATAGGGTTGATTAGACCTATTAATATTTCCATATGGCCACCCTCCGCAAGCAGTTTGTCCAAATCAACTCATTCAAAAGGGGTTTCAAAGAGAGTGATCACCTCTAAAAATCCTCTTTTGAAGTGTAAACAACACTTCTCGTTAACCACCTAGATTTGTGGGTGCTAACAAGTTTTTTGTTAACATTTTTGACGCTAAAAGGAGGGCCCGAACCTCCATTCCGGTGGCTACCTTATAGACTAATTATGAATTTTTTAACCTGGTGTAAGAAAATGAAATCTAAAAGGCTTAGCCGAATGGACGAGGAGGATGAGGAGGCCATACATACCACAACTTTAGAAGAGAACATAACACCAACTTTCAACTTGGAGGGAGTTATGCAAGGGCAATCGCTAACACAAACTCAACAAGATGAAAATGCAACGAAAATAAAACACTTGGAACAACAATTGCTGGAGATGCAAGAGCTTTTCAAACAGCACTGTCTCAAACGTCTTCCAAGACAGCAAAACCAACGACTAGAGATGAGATGATCTCTCCAAGAAGAAATTTAAAGGCTTATACCAAAGAAGACAAGAGCAAAATCGACTTTACATCTTCAAAGAAGAATGAGCGTCATCCAACTTAACTTGATCATTAAGGAAGGGTACTGGACAAATCTCTCGAGCAATTTGGAAGCTTGACATCAAAAAAATACAATCCAAACCGGAAAAGTTATCACGATACCGATGTTTATCTGAAAGACGTAGCAGAAAAGGCAATCAAGGACATGTTAAATGCAAGGGAAGAGACTTTGGATGAGAAAGAAAATGATAATGAACGACTGGCACCTTTCATAGACGAAATCATGTCAACGGTTATCCCATCTTATGTAAAGATCCCAACCTTGAAGCATCATGGAACTACTCACCCGATGATCATTTCATGGCTTTCGATAGTCAAATGGATCTGTATAATGCTTCAACAGCTGTTCGATGCAGACTGTTTCCAGTATTGCTTGAAGGGGCCGTCGCTAAATGCTATCGATAATATCATGAAAAGATGGTCTATTCATGGATACAATTTTCTTATGAGTTCTCTGTCCAATTCTGTATGTGTAAGAATCAAGCGTTCTATTACACTGTGCTAGTCAACATTAATAAGAGACAGGGAGAGTCACTGGGCGATTACCTCAAGAGGTTCAATATAGAAGCATTAAAAGCTAAAGATATGAATGACATGGATAAGCTTATTACAGTACATTCTAGATTGATAGAGAATACACCATTCTGGAAGAAACTCTTTATCCATAGGTGTAAGGATCTGCAGGACTTCCACTTTCAGGCTAATAAATTCATTCGAATGGATGAATTATATCATGCTAAAAAGAAAGCTAATCCTAAAAGGGAAAGTGGAAGGTTTGGTTTAGATCGAGGACATAAGAGAGCAAGATGAGAGGAGCCTAGCACTAATACAATCGCTTTAAACAAGCCATTGTCTTATATCTATGCTATGACAAAGGAGAAGGTTAATTTCTGACTTCATTTAAGGCCAAAAACAACCCTGAACAGAGGAAATGAGATGATTATTGCGCTTATCACAAAGCAAACAGTCATAAAATTAATGAATGTAGGGCGTTGGCTTGAATCATTCGGAATTAATTCATGAAGGGTATCTGAAGGAATTCACCTAAGACAAACAAAAGGCACCGAGGACTGGTGATGGTCCATAGAAGTTTCCTAACAATGTTGTGACTATCTTGGAGGAAGAACTTCCACTGAGCTTGAGTCCGCCCTTGAATAGGATTGGTGTAATCCATGAGGGACCACATCCAGCAAGGACTAGCAAGGAGGCCAGGAACAAATACATTAAAGAGGCCAGAGAAGTAGTGTTCTCCATTCAAGAAGAGCCCCCTTTGAAAAATCCGTGACTCAACATTTCGATGCCAAATCTTATCATTACTCCTCAGAAGTTGAAGAAAGGGATTCATCGCCCTCATAACGTTCCTTTTGTTTTCCATGGAATAATTTTAGTCCAAGTTAAACGGAGTTCATCCAAGACAAACAGAAGGAGTTCATACAAGACAAATAAAAAGAGTTAAGACAAACAAAAGGCACCATGGACTAGTGTTAGTCCCAAAAGCTTCCTAATAATGCTGTCAACATCTTGGAAGAAGAAGGCCCATTAAGCTAGAGTCCTCCATTGAATAGAATTGATGTAATCCATGGGGGCTACATTCGGAAGGGACTAGCAAGGGGGCTAAGAACAAATACATTAAAAAGGCTAGAGAGGGAGTGTTCTCCATTCAAGAAGATCCCCCACTTAAAAATCCACGACTCAGTCGTCTGATGTCAAATCTTGTTGTTACTCCCCAAGAGATGAAGAAAGGAATCCATCACCCTCATAACGACCCCGTTATGATCACGGCTAAAATTGGACTATCTATAATGTCCAAGATTCTTGTGGACACCAGTAGCACAGTCAGTATTATTTTCAAACATTCCTTGATCAAATGGGCATCGCAGAAGACAAGCTAGAACCCAGCCTTAAACCGGTCTTTGGGTTCAACAATAAGGAATCGAATCCTGTTGAACAAGTGAAGTTGCTATGCACATGGGAGTACCTCCATGATGCCGAACTTTTGAAACTCTCTTCGTAATCATCAACTAACCATCATGCTACAATGCTTTCTTTGGCCGACCCGCACTTGATGAGGTGGATGCTTTTATCTTGTCAAAATATATGATGGTAAAGTTCTTAACCAAGAGGGATTGGGGTAATGTCCGTGGAGAACAATTCAGTTCCCACGAAATGTATTTTGCAATGCTTGATCAATACAAGAGGGAGTATTCTATTTACTTTGATTATTCTACTTTTTTCCAGCCTTTGAATGATGGAATTTTACATCCAACATTCAAAGCAAAAGTTAAATCTAATAAAATTAATAAACATATGTATGAAAGGTACATTCACCCTGGAAGTGAGAGAAAAAGGGTCAATGCTAATTCTATGGAAGAAGGCGAAAGCATCACATAGTTTAATTTCCGTGGAGAAGTGGAAAGGATAAAACCTATAGAAGACCTTAAGAAGACATGTCTAGACCCAAATGATTCAACAAGATAGTCAAAGTGGGAAAGGAGTTGAAAAGAAGCTTGAAGAAAGACTTGATTTAGTTTCTTAAATCCAGCAAAAACGTGTTTGCATGGTCTCATTCAGATGTGGTTGGGATTGACCCATTGGTTATATGTCATGCACTAAACATCAATCCAGAAGCGACCCCATTAGATAGAAAAAGAGAAAATTGGGAAAAGTGCGGTCTGACGCCCTAAAAGAGGAAGTCAAAAGGCTCCTTGAAAATGAATTCATTTGGGAGATCGACTACTCAAAATGGCTAGCGAACCCTGTATTGGTAAAGATGTCAAACGGTAAGTGAAGGACTTGCGTCGACTATACCGACTTAAACAAGGCCTGTCCAAAAGATTGTTCTCCATTGCCCTAGATAGATCAGTTGGTTGATGCAACTAGTGGACATAGATTTTTATCTCTCATGGATGCTTACTCGGGATATAATCAGATACCTATGTTCAAATGATATGAAGAACATACAAGTTTCATTACTGATTGGAGAATTTTCTATTACAAAGCAATGCCTTTTGGATTAAAATTGCAGGGGCTACCTATCAAAGATTAGTCAATAGAATGTTCAAAGAACAAATCAGTCGAAATATGGAAGTTTATGTTGATGACATGCTAGTGAAATCTTATGAGGCTAAGAGTCACCTTGAAGACATAAAAGAAACGTTCGGAGTATACGGAAATATCAGATGAAACTGAATCCCCAGAAGTTCTCTTTTGGGGTTCATTCAGGGAAGTTTTGGACTATTGTGAGTGCTCAAGGGATTGAGGCTAGTCTAGACTAGATTCAACTCATCAAGGACATAGCTGAGCCTAAACTAGCAAAGATGTAATGAGTTTAGACAGTAGAGCAGTCATCCTAAGCAGGTTTATTTCTAAGACGACCGATAAGCGCATTCATTTTTTCAATGCGATCAAGAAGAAGAAAACTTTGAATGGAGGAAGACTATAGGAAAGCCTTTCAAGATTTGAAAAATAATTTGGAAAAACCACCAATACCATCTAGTCTTGATAACGGTGAAGTCTTGTACTTATACATGAAAGTCTCGGAACATGAAGTTAGTTCAGTTTTGATCATAGAGGAAAGTTAGATTCCACTTCCTATTTATTATGTGAGTAGGCGGTTAAACGATGTAGAGGCTCGGTACCCAATAATAGAAAATCTGGCTTATTGTTTGATACTTACAACATGAAAACTTAGGACATACTTTCAATCATATCCAATTAGAGCATTGACTGACTTTCCACTCAAAGAATCCTTCAGTAAATTGGAAATTTCAAGTAGGCTAGTAAAGTGAGGAATTGAACTTAACCTGTATGACACTGAGTTTCAACCACGGGCAGCTATCAAAAAACAGGCATTGGTGGTCTTTATTAATGAGTGTACAAACTTCATTAAAGAACAATCAGAAAAGGAAAAGGATCGAAAACCCATGTAGTAGTTATTTATGTATAGCGCATCGAATTAGTAAAGAGCTAGAGCGAGATATGTCATAATAACACCAGACGGACACCGCCTAATTACGCAATGAAGTTAGGGTTTCCCGTAACAAATAATGTAGCCGAATATGAATCAAATAGGGCAAGATTGACTTTGTCTTTAAAGCTCAAAATCCCAAGAATTCAAATCTTCAATGATTCGCAACTAATTGTAAACCAGGTAAATCAAGTATATCAGACTAAAGATGCCAAACTATCTTCGTATGTTAAGATAATATTGAAGATGCTCTCTTTATTTGAAGATTTTTCTAAAAATCAAGTGCTAAGTGGAGAAAATTTTCAGGCAGATTCGTTAGCAAAGTTGGTTGGTTCAAGGGGAGCCTTAGAAACACAAATCATGCCAGCTGTGTACCAAGGAAACCCAAGTATTGAAGAGGGAACACCCGAACAAGGAAAGGAATTGTTAGTCTTAACTAGATCCCAGGCTATGATACAAGGGAGAGAAGAAAGGGAAATAAATGAAGAAGTCCTACATAAGAGGATCAATCATTCAAGGATAGATGACTATTATAATGACACTTTGATGTCATATATTGTCAAATATCTTTCTAAAGGGATAATGCCGTCTGACAGAGTGGAAATTATAAAAATCAGGCGACAAGCTCCTACTTTCACAATAGTGGATTGAATCCTTTATAAGAAAGGATATGCATTACCTTACTTAAGATGTGTGAGTCCGGAAGATGGGATGAAATTATCGATGGAAGCGCATGAAGGATTCTGCTGAGCTCACTCTAATGGGGAAAAGTTGGTAAAGAAAATAATAAGACAAGGTTT
Source organism: Allium cepa (assembly GCA_030765085.1). Lineage (NCBI taxonomy): Eukaryota > Viridiplantae > Streptophyta > Magnoliopsida > Asparagales > Amaryllidaceae > Allium > Allium cepa. The sequence goes on from CM060929.1 coordinate 258,222,923, forward strand.
TTATTGACCTCGAATGGCAAGTCAAGCTATTGAATATGTAAGGAGATGTGAAAGATGCCAGAAATACTCAAAGGTCCCTCGGTTGCCACCAAATCAGTTAACTCCGATTTCAAATCTGTGACGACCCAGAATTTTGAACGTTTGAAATCGAAATATTTAATTGATTTTAAATATATGGAGGTTAGCTTAACTTGAATTTCAAATATAAATATGAATTTGACAATTAAATTATTGAATTTCATTTATTAATGATGGGTAAAAAATGTGAATTTTCAATTTTAAGCTTGTTAAAAATAATTTGATGGCTTAGAAAATTCATATTGATAATACTGAAGATAATAGAAGCTTCAGAATTAAATTTGAAAGTGATTTTTTAGGTTTTAAAATTTTATCGTTTGAATCGATATTTAAAAATAGGCTTCCGAGGCACTGTCCCGGAATTCGACTAAACCAGTTCCATTGGATCCGTAATATCATATTATTATCGGGTTTCAATTTTCGTAATGTTTGGAGTTGTCGGTTAGCCGTACGATAGGAAAACGCGTTGAAAATTAAATCGAAATTTAATTTAATAACTGGTTCAAAAAAAATCTATCTTCTTCATACGACCAAAATAGTGCTCGAGATCTTTTCCATTGCATTCAAAATAGGGGTATAACATTATAAATGGCCTCGATAGGATGTTATGATTTTGAGCTGCGAATTCTTGACAAAATTTAAATTTAAATTTAAAACTTGAATAATATATTCTATTCACTAGTCAAAATTCTTTCCCATCAGCCGTATTATTTCTTCTCAGCTTCTCCAACACGCGATCCTTTGTCCCCCCTTTTCAAAGCAATGTCGATCGAAAAGAAAAGAAAAAATAAAACGAATGAAACATTATTCTCGTTCAAAGTAGAAAATAAATGGCAGCAAAATCAAATCGAGGCGAGCATCTCCTATTATCTTGAACGAAATCGATTCGCCGAAGCCTATTCTAAATAAATAATGGCGTCTCCTCCTCTTTCTATTTCATTCCACCTCGGTTGATACAAATCATAGCATGCTGATCGAGTTGATTCGTTCGAGAACCCTAGGCTCCATCATGTCGCGAAGTCGAGCTCAAGTTCAAGCAAATCTAGGGAAGCAATGGCTCGTGCGCGCATTGTAATCGAGCATATGAGCGAGGGTGGCGGCGAGCGACACCACGTGGTAGCGACATCGGCGAGATCAATTTCGAGATGTTTGGGTGGATTCGAGGGGCATGCTCACGAATGCAACTGACGTTGGCGGCTAGGGCATGGGGGTGGCGACTGCGATTTGGGATTCTTCGAGGCCGTGTAGCTCGAGCTAGCATTGAGGTATTGTTTTATTATTATTATATATATATATATATCCCAGTATTTAATTTTTACAGTAAGGAAATTTTGTTTTGTCATTTACAGAAAGATGTATATATACATGTATAGATAAAGAAAAAATAAATGTATATGTGTGTTATAACATATGACTTTGAAACATAAAATAATTACAGTAGTTGAAGGAAAATAAATGTGTAGTGGTTAATTTATTTTATTAATCTATTCCGTCATTTTAACTACTAAAAATAATTTATTAAAAAGGAATTTGTTTAAAATTAAAAGTATTAGCTTAAAGTCAAAATTGTTAGTTGATTAAATTTATTAAAAGGAAATGGGTTTAAGAAATTTAATTTTTAGTTTAAATGTATTAAATGAAAATTTATTATGCGATTTATTTCGAATATTAATCAATCGTACAATTTTTTTTATATACAAGGTCAAAAGACATGAAAGCGAGTCCAGATGGATTGGAAATGGATTGCAAAATAAAAGTAAAGGTGAGATCTTCTCACTCAAAGAAATTCAATTGAAAATTCAGTTATTGATTGACTGTTTGATTGTGATATTAGATATAGTAGGATATCTATATATAATATATATTGGAGTTATTGATTTTCCGCATTATATAGCGGATGAGACCTTATTGCGCCGCATAATAGCGGATAATATTTTATAAATCGCATATACCGCGATATTCCACCTCGAAGTGGAATTGGTATTTACTTGTTGTGCTAACATCTGTGGATGCAGGAAAACAGGTTGGAGGGATCCAACTGGATTCCTCAAATATTGAATTTGTTTCATATGCTGTGTGTTGATTATTTATAATCCTTGTGTGATTTTATTTGTGGTTAAAATCGTTAAAGGATATAATTTAACCGAATATATTCTTGGTATCGTTGTATACCGAAAATAAAAAAAATTAGATTTTTGAAAATTCAAGTTGAAAGTTTGTAATAAACTTTATTTTTGAGAATTGGATAAATTTAAAAGAAGGAAATTTTAAAAGGATAATGTTTTATTTTTAATCCTGTTGAATAAAATTCCAAAATATAAGGAAAAGGCTTAATAAATGGATTTCGGGTAATATTATTCAATGGTTGAAGAATTTATTTAAAATACAGATTTTAATTATGTGAAAGAGATAAAGGAATTTATTTCAAAAAGGAAATAAATTTAGGAATTAATTTAGGGATTTAATTTGGGGTTGAAATAAATTTTGAAATCGATTTGGAAAATTGACTTGGTATTTGAAAATAAATCCTTGGGAAACCAACTTATAATTAATTTGGTATTTGAAGCAATTTTCAAAATCAAATTGGAATTGATTTTATAATTGAAATAAATTTTGGAAATCAATATGAAAATTGATTTGGTGTTCAAAGGGAAATTGATTTCGTGTTTTGAAAATAAATCTAGAAATCAATTTGGAATTTGATTTGGTGTTTGAAAGTGAATGTTGGAAAAATCGATTTAAAATCGTATATCAGTTGATATTTAGAAACTTGAATCCACAATGGAAATTTATAAGGGAAAGGGAAATTGGTTTTAAAATAAACATTGGTTTATTTTTAAAGCATTGAAAAGATTTGAAACTTGTTTCAAAGGATGGAAAATTGATTTGAAATTTGATTTTCAAAGTGATGAAGTGTTAAAAATATATCCTGCAAAGATATTTTGAAAATAAATAGTTTGGGAAATTATTTAAATCTGGTAATTGTTGTGAATGTTGATTGATAGTTAAATAACCGACTATCAATATTTTCCTTTAAATGGCGTTTGAATTTCGATGCGACCGGGGGTCGGATTCCAAGTGGATATCTGAAATCCACATCAAACCTTTGTGATTCGTGATAGATCTTTTATTTAAAAGATCAAAGTGAAAATTGTTGTGATTTGTTTGAAATCCGATTGAACACTTATTTTTAAAAATAAGCGCTCGTTATTCGGATTAGCCGGGAGAGGACCTTGTGTCATAAAATCCATTCCGAATAATAATACGACGAAATGGGATTGCATTTGAAGACGGTGTTGAAGACTGGGTATTTTCGAAAGCGAAAGGATTACCTGTGGAATGTCTCTGCACCGGGTTGCTCCGGTATAGAGATTTTATCACCCTTGTGATGGGGATTCCGGACGTGATTTGTGAATATCCGTATTTGCAAGGGTTTCCTTGGAAGTGCCTTCGGTTCCGTTCGATCCCGGAACGGACTTGTATGGATGTGTGGCTGGCGTTACACTTTGGGATTTAAAGCTGGTTTCTATCGAATACATTTCTGTTGGTGGAGGAGAATTTATTCTCTCATCTTAACACCCTTCTCTGAGACGTACGAGCTCAGAGGTTATGTAGGTGATAGGTACTAGCAATGTGGCACACGAAGTGCTGCTGATCATTTGTTGATCAAAGCATGACTTTGTGAAAAGTGTAGCTTTATGGACGAGACCTCATCGGACCTCACACCCTGGAAATGGTCAAAACAGGAAAGATGCGGCAAGGTTATGAGAGTCGCGCCCTTTAAGGTATGTCATTTCCTTATGGAAAGGGATGGTGTCAGGTATGGAGCCCTGATATTTAACCTTTGTGGTTACTACAAATACTTTTCTTTGTGGTTGTTGCTTTGTGGTTGAGGATCCTCGGATAAAGGTCTCAAAGGACCGGGGGATGGCATACTCGAGTAGTAGTTACCTAGTTACAGAGGTAAACCGGCCTTGTGTTGGTAGAGATCCGGGTAGGTTCTCGAGCCGTCCCTCCAGAGGCGTACCCATGTGGCATTAGGAAGTTCCTTAGCCTGACCATTTGTTGGAAATCCAAAGAAACAATACGAGCCATTTGCGATTGCAATTGTATAACCTGCCTCCTTAGGAGGTAGCTATAACAGGCATAATATAATGGTACCTATGCTGGCTAACATTAATATTATACTTTCGAAATGTTTTCCACTATGTACTAATAATAGTATAAAAGAAGAATTTTGCGTAGTAAGCATATTTGACTATCATAAGGAGAAATCTCCTCCAATTCTGCGTTTGTATTGTGTGTGTGGTGGGAGGCCTTATGGTAGTTTCATTTTCCAAAAGCATAGCGGATTTCTTTTTATTTTCTTTGTAAAAATAACCGTTTTTAAGATCTCACACCAGTCCCATGACTGACCTGGAGTTTATTGTTTCTTTTCTAAACTCTGAGTGCCCACCAATTTCCACACGGGCAGCCTAGAGTCAGGTTATCAGGTCATTCTGGAATTCAGAAGTTGCCGTGGAGATCATGAGCAAGATGGATGGCGAAGTGTATTACTAGTATATGTTATATTTTCTTCTGCTGTTTGTTGTTGTACACTCTGATAAGGTAATGTGATGTAATGTAATAACAGATATGATTCTTTGTTTTAAAGATTATTCATTGATATATTATATGTTGTTCCGCTACGAATTGTGAGATTCTGTTATTGTTTCTATCTTCTTCTTCTACCTTCTTCTTCTTAAACCCTAATGGTTCGGTTTTCCGGCGTTCGATGGTTCGGCAACTGATACAGTGGACGTATTAATGTCAACTTCGGAAGTCGAAAAAATCAGGCCGTTACAAAATCCATAGCCTTTTGATATATGAGAAATCGATTTAATCGAATAATTACCAATTTGCAAAAGAGGAATAAAATATGATGTAGTTGCCATAGACTATTTTACTAAGTGGGTAGAAGTAGGACCACTCCCCAAAATCACTTCTGGAAAAGTGCTTAAATTCGTCATTAAAAATATTATTACCAATTTCAGAATCCCCTATAAGATTATATCAGATATTGGAACACAACTTGAAAGTGAGGATTTTTCTTGGTTTTTCCATAAAAACTGGATCATTAAAAGCTTTTCTTTCATGGCACATCCAAAGGCCAATGGGGCCGTTGAATCAACAAATAAGACTATTAAGACAATCTTGAAAAAGCAATTAAATAAAGCCAAAGGGAATTGGGTAGAAGAATTGCCACTTGTACTCTGAGCTTATCGAACATCCACTAGAACTGCAACGGGACATACCCTCTACTCTCTAACATATATGCGTGAAGCAATGTTGCTAATTGAAATTGAGATACCCATGCATTGAAGAATCGCATATGCCTTTGATCCAAGTCAAGAACTGAAAAAGGAGTTGTTAGATTTAATACACAAATTAAATGATGAAGCAGCTGTCTGAACTGCAGAATATTAGAGAAGAATTTCAAAATATTACAGTTCGAAAGTGAAGACAAGATCATTTCAAGAAGGAAACTTAGAACTCCAAAGGGTGATGGAAAACACAAAAAATCCTGCAACTGGACCGCTTGGACCAAATTGGGAACGTTCGCTAATTATATGCAAAGTGATTCCTCCTAAAGCTTACAAGGTATGTTAAAAAGATGGCAATAGGGTTCCTAGAACGTGGAATGCGGAACACTTGCGACCATATTTTCTTACAACCAATTAATAAAGCATCTCTTCCTTAAAATGAAAAATCTACATGGTTGGGAGAGAAATTCTTCTTGCACTTGGACATTACCTTAAACAGTCAATACCTTTGTTTGCGGTGAGTTGGCCTGGTCAAAGCGTCTTCTGGAGAGAGGTTAGAACAAGCCTTTATCCGCGCCATGCTATTGCCAGGTTAAATCATCAACAAAGCCTTGATCGTGCCACATTATGGTTAGGTTAGGGCACCTTCTGGAGGAAGGATAGAGTAAGCCTTTAGTCCATCCACGCTATGGCCTGGCCAAGGCACCGAACAAGCCCTTGATCGTGCTATGATATGGCCAGATTAAGGCACCTCTTGGAGGGAGGACGGAGTAAGTGTTTGGTCCCGCCACACTATGGCATGGCCAAGGCACCGAATAAGCCCTTGATCGTGCTATGCTATGGCCAGGGCAAGGCGCCTCCTAGAGGGAGGTTGGGTAAGTCATTGGGTCCTGCTTGTGGATAAGCTAATTAAGCGCATCAGATGACAATGGAGTAAGAAGTCCGAGCCTGAGAAACGACATATCAAACAACAAACTAAGACGTCCGAGCCCGAGAAGGGGCATATCAAACAACGGACTAAGACATCCAAGCCCAAGAAGCAGCATATTAAATAGCAGACTAAATCCGAGCCAGAGAAGTGGTGCATCAAACAATGAACTAAGATGTCCAAGCTCGAGAAGCAGTAAATCAAACAACATCAACATACAAAGCCTAAAGGGTAACACATATCAAAAGAGTCAAAACCCAAGGGGCGGTACAGAACATAAGGCATAAATAAGAATCTACAGCCTTTAACTAATTATGAAATAAGGATTTCTGAACTTCGCTCATTAATACCCGAATATGTGTTTTGGGTCTTTTCATTATTAAGTTGGGGACTTCACTTATTAATACCCGAATCAGGGTTTCGTATCTTTACTAATAATTTATGGACTTCATCATACCCGAATCTGGGTTTCGGACTATTACTATTGATTACTGGACTTCAATCATTAATGCCCGAACCTAGGTTTAAATCTATTATGAAGGTTATTCTTATGGATTTCTGGTTATCATCCACTAATACCCGAATCTAGGCTTAAGATTTCTATTATGAAGGTTATTTCTGGTTATCATCTACTAAACCTGAATCTGGGTTTCGAATCTAATAATTTATGGACTTCATCATAGCCGAATCAAGGTTTCATATATTTTTATTTTCCTAACACCTCAATTTTGGTTTCAGGTCGTTTACAATTAATTTTTGGATTCCATTTGCTAATTCCCAAGTTTGGGTCCCATGGCAATTGGCAATGAGATCTCAACTGCTATCTTGTCTTCAATCAAAACTTTGAGTTTGTCTTCCTATCACCCATATATGGGTCATTGGTTTACTACTATTAACTTTTGAACAACATTTATCAACATATGAATCTCGGTACCTAGATCATTATTATTTCCAATAAAAGATTCTAAATACCTAATATTTATCTCGAACAAGGATTCATGGTATTCAATGATTTCTTTCCAAATGATGGCTTATAGCCTTTTATTACAAACATTTGATGTAACTAGTGGAGAGTTCCTGGGTTTCAATTATTATACTCCTGGTTTTCTTTTAATTTCATGGGAGTTCAATTTATGAACTTCATCTGTGACTACAAAAGTTGGATGTTGGGACTTCTAATATTGTCAGACAAAAGTTCTTGATTCCCAATCGTTTACAACTACACATTTCTTTTCATTTATTAAATCTAGATGATGTCCAACTAATTTTTATTACTTATGAGCTTAAGTTCCAAAAGCTCTATTATACTAATATCATTTTCAAATCACTCAGCGTATTTTTATACAAGTAACGATCTAACGGTAGAAAATGTTATTTATTTTGAATTTTGCAGGGATATGATGTTATTAAAAATGGATTAGTTGTTAAATTTTTATCCTCAAGAACAAAAGCTTCTTTCATGGAGGGAGGGGGCAAAATGTTAATCATAAAAATTCACTTAAGAACAAAGGTATGAAAGAAGAGCGTTTCGAAAGTATTGAGACAGATTACGAAGGAGCCATAAGCGCCAAGTGCCATTACAAATGACAAGCAAGACAAAAGCTTTCGAAAGGATAGAAAAGAAAGCCAAGTTACTTTTCTGCCTCATTCAGAACTTTCGACATGGATGGATTCACATATATAGGAAAAGCAAGTATGGGTTCGAAGCACCTTTCGAAGGTGTTGAACTTTAGACTCCCACACAAGAATTAGTTCCTTCGACATAGAAGGTTTAGCGGTTGTCAATCTACTACTGGAAGAAATGATTCCAACACACAACTTTCGAAAGCAGGAACAAACCTTTCGAAACAGATGGAACCTTTTGAAGGCATGATGAAAACCCTACATGAAGGCCCAATCCTTTCGTAAGACCCAACTGTCGCTCACCATTTCTTTCGACGAAGATATGCAAAAATTCAACTCATCTCTCACTTGCAACAATATAGCAACACAAAACGAAGAGCGCTCCTACCTCCCTTTAACGACAACGAAAGGTTGTCAAGTCGATCCTTTCAACTGGGTTGAAAGGTCTGAAGTGAATAGGTGGAGACCTAAGAATGGATGAGGAAGGTCCAAAGAAACGCCTTTTGACCGCATCGAAAGGAGGCACGCACAATGATGAAGGAAGGCCTTTCGACCATGTCGAAAGGTTGCACATGTAATGAAGGAAGGCCTTTTGGCTGAAGCGAATGGATGGGCGTGAAAGAGGACCAACCTGCATCCATAAATATGACCCTAGGGTTTCGAGTTTGGGGACCGAATTTTGGGAATCCTAAATTCCTTTTCTTATTTCTTAGCAAATCAAATCTTTGTAATCCTAAATCGATTTGGAGAAGATCTCTCTTACTTGTAACTCAATTTAGATTAACGCTAAAAGTGGAAGCGATGGATTCAATAAAGATTTTGATCATGAGAAAGATCATTTCGATCATTAGCTAGACTAATGATCAATTGGACATGACGCTTGCTTATCATCTTAATTTCTATTTGACTTATGCTATGTAATGGGATCAACTTGAATAATACGTATAAGAATCACATTATTATCTTGTTTAATGATATCAAATATTAAATGAAGATGATAATAGTATTTCGTTATTAGTAATTTCGTGGAACTTAAATTGTCCGAGATGTTATTCCATTACATATAGACCACAGAGCTTATACAATGTATATTGAGTCCACTTCAAAAGAGCAAACACCTTTTCGACCCGATCGAAACGAATGTTTCGGAAGGGATTTGATATGAAAATACTAAGCTACGTTAGCTGAACGAATACCTTCGAAAGGTGCGTGCACATTACAATACATACAACCTTTTGGAAGCAATTCTTTCCAAAAGAGCATAAACAATGTTATCGAAAGAAAATACTCCTTATTAGTGGTGGAATGGCCCTTTCAAAATGGTCGAAAGGGACAAATGTTCTATGTAGATAACCTCTTTCGACACACTCAAAAAGGGGTTTTGAAGGAGTTGCTTTCTCCTTAATCTTCATTTCAATAGGGTTGATTGGATCTATTAGCTATAATTAATATTTTCATAAGACCATTCTCGCAAGAAGTTTGTCCAAATCAACTCATTCAGAAGGGGTTTCAAAGAGAGTGGTCACCCTAAAAATCTCCTTTTGAAGTGTATACAACACTTCACCTTAACCACTTAGTTGGGGATGTTGACAAGTTTCCTTATTAACATTAGAAGTTTATATCATATATGTGTGGTAATATATAAATGACAACAGTAAGAGCTAATATATCTAAGTATCAAACAGAAGTAATAAGGTCAAGTTGTTGTTCATATTAGAGGTGTACTAATTCGGTGCTCAAGGACATACTTCATCCCCATTGTTATAGTCAATTTTGGTTTTTAAAGTGTTGATGTTTCGTTTAATCCATGAATTTTCAAAATGAAGTCCATTTAGCCAATTTTTAACTAGGTTTAACAATCCAATTATATGTAAAATATGAGATATAATAAATCAAGTTATCAAAAGGAACATTACATTGTTAAACATTCTTTGGTTCCTTTCGATCCGTATGTACCAACAGGAAATGGTGTTTACGATATCTAATAAGGTCCTTTGATTTTTGTTTTAGTGGAATCTCAGGATGTTCCAATATTTATCCGAATTAAAATCGATGTTGGTCCTGTTAAAACTATAAAATTTGAGAGAATCCAAGATGATAAAATAGGTATGGAGACATTCGAAGAACACATGAGATATGCTTTCAAGATTAATAGAGCAAAACATGCAAATTTTACCTATGTGACCAGTCTTTATCTTTAGACGTTCAATTGTATTTAAATTTTTATAAATTATTAACCACATATGCAGTTTAGCTTTAGTGGGGTGTCAACTTTCTAGATATATTTGAAAACACCCTGTTTAGTCTTTGAGAAATTCAAGAACTTATATATCGAGTTTAAGAAGTAGAATTTACTCTTATCTCAGCACCAGATTTTAGTATCTCTTTCGTTATCTTAGCTGTAGAACTAGAGTTTGGCACAAAGCAAGCCTAATTGGGTTAAGGAGGTTCCTTCACAAGCTCGATTAAAAGTGAAGATAATGAAAATTGAGATGAGGGTCAAAGACCTCAAGATTAATGTATTTTTGAAGGTAAAAATGTCAAAAATCTCTTTGAAATCTACTCTAGGTTGGGTCAGTGATAACCAATTATTGCGGAAAAAAGAATTATTATTGCCCGAGTGGACAATGTTGTTAATTGCTAGGTTGAGAAGATTTATATTTTTCAGAAAGAATTCCCAAAAATAATATAAGTTGTTTGGATTAGAAATACTACGATGAAATTTAAAGATTCTATCATAGAACTGATAAGAAATCATTTCCTTCTAAATTAGCTTTTCATTGCTATTACTACTAAAATTTTAAAGTCGTTTACCTAGTAAAGACATAATTAGGTTATGGAGATTTACAACTCCTAAACTCTTTCATCTTTGGACTTATAGACCACATCCCAATTAACAAGATGTTTAGAGCCGCTACATGTATTCTCTCCAATCCAAAGAAATTTCTTCTAATTCTATCTATTTGGTCAATGCCTATTTAGGAAAGACATAAATGGACATCCAATATATACGTAAAGTTGATAGGACAGAGTTGGGTATGATGGTTCCACTGACTCTAGAGAGGAATTTAGAGTTCTAGTTAGACAATTTCCTAATAATTTTATATTATTTGCCAATCTTCCTTTTTAATTTTAGAAGACCTAATTATGAACCCTAAATATTCCATTGGAAATTTCGTAGTTTTACAATTAAGAGTATTAGCAACAAGGTTCTCCACATTGTTTACATCGTTAAGATCTATAATGGACCTCTTTTAAGCCTTGAGAGAATTTGAAAACAATATAAAATTAATTTACGATCTATCTAGGAAGATGGAGGGTTGATAGCATGGTGTTGTCCACAAAGTGCAGGATCGAAAGGCCATCGCTAGTGATCTTGTTACCTACACTACATAGAAGTTCATTATAAGTAGAAAGTTTGATAATCTTAGTAAAACAATTGCCGCTAAGTTGAAAGGCAGGGGAAACAAAAGATCACATTGCCTTAACCTGCATTTAGATTGTAATTTTTTTACTTAAAAAGCCATTAACCATTACACTAGAGTTTTTGGTTTTTAGCAAGGACATAATCCAGCCTATCCATCTAGGACTGAAACCTCTAGCCTAATGTAAATCATGTAGAAACAACTGGTCAACTGAATCAAAAGTTTTAGCAAAATTGAGTTTTAAAAGGGCACAAATGATATTATTTTTACAATAATTGTTTATGAATTCCTGGACTACCTCTACCCTATTCGTAATAAATCTACCTTTAATGAAAGCAAATTAAGTTGTATCGATTATGTTATTCATTTTAGTGATAAGCCTATTAGCTAGCACCTTAGAAATAATTTTAAGCAAACAGTTGATTAGAGAGATGGGTCTAAAATATTTAAGGTCATTCACCCTTACTTATGGAGGAGAATAACATTTGTTAAGCTAAATATTTTGAGTTGAAGGTGATAGTTATAAAATCCATTACACATTTAAAGGATCTCTATTTTTAGAATTTGCCGAAATTCCTTATAAAAAACAGCATTGTATGTGGTTGAATTGGATCCTTTTATGAATATACAGTGACTTAAGAAAAGAGTTATGCAAGCTACAGTTTTCAAACAAAATAGATAAAGATTTTCTTGGTCATTATATTTTGACGTTGATATTTAATTATGTTATAGCTTAATTACTAAAATTTATTTCTTACACTGTAATCGATCTTCTTATAGTATTAAAAATATGTTATTTTTTTATCAGCGAAATTTTAATTTCCATAATTAAAGAGAGAAAATTCATCACGACGATCAACACTAATTTCGTCAATTACAAAATATAAGGCTGTGTTAATAGTTGAATCCGAATAAAATGAGTGATTTCACTATATCATATATATTACAACAACTGCTGAATTTGAATCATTGTTGAAAATATAGGGAACTACGAAAAGAGATTAATCCAAAAATATAGCTTTCAAACAATATATATATGTATGTGTGCATGCATGTATACATTCTTTTGAAATTGGTTTGTAAGTATATGTATATGTATATGTATGTACCTACGTATGTACATATTGAACAATTTATTTTAGTATGATTAATTGTTGTTACTCATTTTCAAATTTATTCGTTAGGTCTAACCTTTTCATTATTATTGAAATCTACATAAATCTCTAAAAATACCTTCTTCTTTTCATATGTAATGTTTTAATTTCAAAAACTAAAACTAATGAAAATAAGATAAAAATAATGCTTTCTTGTTTTAAAAACTACCAAAATAAGGTTATAGGATTTGAACTTGGCTTTCGATAGAGTTTCTAAAGTAAGAGAAGATTAAAAGAAAAGGTAAAGTTTTCAAAATGAACTAAGTAAATTTAAAATACGATAGACAAACGTGATTTATCTGATTTGAATATAGGTGCTTGAAAAGAGTAAATCGAGGGAAATCAATTTGTTCTAAAACACATTAGTTAGTGAGATTACTAAAAATTGAACTTGAATCTGCTAAAAAATGGTCCCAATCAAGAAGATTCGAGTAATTTACTTATAAAGTGAGGAGAAAAATGAAAACCGAGAGATCCAACATTAATATATACAATGCAATATTATCTATTGGTCAAGCAAACGTAATAAAAATGCAATCATAAGGATATGGAATATCAACAATTTAAGAAAAGAGATAAAGAATTACAAAAGATTTATTCTAACAAATAGCCCCCGGACTGAATGCGATATGTTTGACTTAACTCCTAACCTGACGAAGTTAGTGACATTTGTAAGGCAGAAGCACACCTTATACCTAGAAGAGGACAATTTAGCTTTTGGTCTCGCTGTCAGGCCTGTCCAAAACATCAATCCAAGGAGACGGACGAGAAGCCTTGGTCCCGCCACATGGTCTGACCGGGGCACCCATCTAAAGACTGATGGTCAAATAAGCCTTTGGTCCCGTCGCTAGGCTCGGCCAAAGCACCCATCTAAAGAAGATGGACAAAAAGCCTTTAGTCCTGCTGCAAGGCCTGACCGAAACACCCGTCTAAAAGTGATGGTTAATTAAGCCTTTGGTTTTGCTGCCAGGCTTGGCCAAAGCTCCATCCAAGGGAAACTGACGAGAAGCTTTTGTTCTTGCTACAAGGTATGGCTGAAGCACTAATCTAAAGTGTGATAAGAAATTAAGCCTTTGGTCCTACGACTAGGCCTGGTCAAAGTGCCATCTAAGGGAGGTGGTAAATAGAAATTTCGGTGACTAAATAAGGTCATTAAAGCAGCCATGCAAAGAAGGATGATCAACTAAACTTCTAATTTAGTGACCAACCTAACTCAAAAGAGAGAAAAATAAGGAGTATTCCTCAAGATTAAGGGAAATTTCCACCTTGCGGTAATGTCATATAATTTTGACAAAAACTATATTCAAACGTTTTCAAGAGGATTCCCAAACACTACAAGAAAAACCATTTATAGTTGCAAAAATCGGTGGCGTTTTATTGTAAATGCAACAAAAAATAGATTACCAAATAATATAAACGTGGCAAAAAATAATTCACGTTTCCCGCTTCTAAAAAAAAGAGTTCGCGCGAACTAAATAAACGTAACCTATCATTTTACTCTCGTACTTAACAAAATTCTCGTCCCTAATTTGCTTTCTTCTTCAGAAAAAAATTTCCCCTTTCAATCGTGTTAAATTTTCATCGCACTCAAGTATCATCGTCAACTCCGTCGTTTCCCCCTTACTCAACATCGAGTCGCGGCAGCCAGCAGATCTAGGTATAATTAGGTATGAATCTTTTAAATCGATTAGGTATATTTAGGTATGAATCTGTTAAATCGACTTTGTGATTCTATTTGGCTTTTATATGAATTTGAATGCATCTTATTTTCGTGTTTTTTCCTAAACTATTACTAAAATGGTTGATTTAACCCTAATTGCAATGATCTGTTGGGATATCTGCTTTGATTTCTTTGAGTATATGAATGTTCTGTTGAAGTGGTTCAGTGAATCAATGGTTGCTTGCTGAGAGGAGGTTGAGGTTGCGTGTTTCGAGAATTTGGTGGGTTCAAGTAGCATTGATAGAGGTCGCGGTTTTGTTTGCGATTGGGTATTGGCTGGCTGGATGGTTGAGAGTGGTAAATGTTGGAGCATAAATAGTCTTTTGTGGAGTGGCAGACACTGGAAATATGTCAGTTGTGTGGATGTGAGGTAGTGAAGAGGAGGCGGTGAAGTTGACGGTTGGTTTGGTAAGAGGGGGCGAGGCTGGGGGAAGGATGTGAGTATGTGTTCGTAAGGAGTGGTAGAATGTCAGAGGGAAAGTTGATGAATGTTGCGTGAGTCTCTGGTAGTTTGCTGCGGAGGCTGGGTTGTTGATGTTTTGTTGAGTTGTAGTATGAAGTGCGGTTGCGAACAGGTTGTAGGTTGGAGAAATGGGAAGGAGGATGGTCTGTGGTTGCTTGGGGTTTGTAGTTGGAGTGGTCACTGTTGTAGCGTGTGAATATGGTGCAGTTGGTTGTATCAGTGCAGTAGTCAGTAGGTTGTAGAATGGTTATTGAAGCAGGCTACAGGAATGTAGGCAAGTGGATATTGTCTTTGGTGATATGAATGAATGTGGTGTGTGTGAGATGAAAGTGGGTATTGTTATAGGCTGGTATGAAACTGTGTTGTTGTGAGGAGTGAATGAATTGTTTAACAGTGGAGTGGGGGAGTGATTGCAGTGTTGAAGTATATTTATGGAAGTGGTTGAATTAAACAATGTTGTGAGAAGTGGTAAAATAGGAGGATTGAGTAGTATGGTGATGAGAGGTTGCTGCGTTTTTTGAAAGTTGCAGCAATGTGTGGCAGCGGAAATGCACCGGCGTTTGTTGGTGATAGGTGGGAGGAAGTTTGGTCAGTGGTCTGTGTGTAATGGTGAAGTGCAGAGATTTGCAAAAGTTTTGTTGAAGTGGAGTGACTAGAATGTTGTTTGTTGAAGTGGAGCGTTTGTGGATGGATTGACAAAGGAGGGGCAGATAGCTGTAACTGTTATGCAGCAGTTTGGAGGGTTGTGACTTGGTCAGTTATGTGTGGGTAGGAGTGTGGTATTATGCATGGATTAATTATAAATACATGTAAATCTGAGGTTAAATGCAAAATATAAGTGTAAAATTTATATTTTTGGAAAAGTATTCTTTTCCTTTGTCTACTAAACCACCATGGTCATATGCAGTAGTGCTACAAGTATTTGTACTTCAACGTCTAGTTATTTTTTTGATTACAACAGATAACCAATTTATACGTCAAAGATTGGAAACTTATTTGCCTTCAAATGTCGATAATGGAAAAAGGCTGGGTTTTTTTAAACAGGTGATAAAACCATGATTAACTTAATATGTATTTTGAGAATTAGAACATATAATCTAATACTAAAGATCACTTTTTTTTACTTTTTTCATAGAACTAGTATAGAATACCGACAATGAGCAATGAATTTCGTGCATGCTGCAAAGAGGAATGTAAGAAGTGTAGAAAAAAATTTATGCCCTTGCAAGGATTATTGGAATCTTAGTCGTCATGTTGACCAAATCATCGTTGAACATTTAATTATAAAAGGAATGGATCCTAAATACATTGACAGTGTATGGTTTAACCATGGTGAAGAGATAAATATAGAGAATAAAACAAATACGTTTGACGTATATGAACTATTCAAGATGATTCACTATGAAGATGAAGATTTTTTGAATCAATATTTTTTTGATGATGATAAAGACGATGTTGATTCTCGAAGAAAAGAGGATAAGTTAGTCAAGAACTTGGAAGATGCAGAAACTCCATTATATCCTGGTTGCACAGATCACACAAAATTATCTGCCATCACCGTCTTGTATGATCTTAAATGCGAGACTGGCTTGTCCGATAGTGGTTTTGATAAGCTTTTAGCTATGCAACATCTATTTCTGCCGAAGGATAACGTGCTTCCCAAAACCTTATATGAGGTCAAGAAATTTCTTAAAGCATTCGACATGGGTTTTGAAAAGATACATGCTTGTGAGAATGATTGTTGCCTTTTCAGAAAAGAATACAAAATTTTAGAAAGTTGTCCAAAATGTGGTTCCTCGAGATGGAAGAAAAATCAAGATATTGAAGAGGTTATACAAGGTGTTCCAGTTAAAGTATTGAGATATTTCCCAATTATTCCGAGGTTTAGACGAATGTATAGATCTCAAAAGATGGCTGAAGAATTAAAATGGCATTTTAATAATAAAAGTAACGATGGAAAAATGCGTCATCCCGTGGATTCTATGACATGAAAAATGGTGGATGAAAAGTATAAATCTTTTTCATCCGATCCACGCAATCTTAGGCTTGGTCGTGCTACAGATGGATTCAATCCATTTTCCATGTTGAGTTCGAAATATAGTTGCTGGCCGGTAATGCTTGTGACATACAATCTCTCGCCTATGTTGTGTATTAAGAAAGAAAATATTATGTTAACTTTACTTATTCCAGGCCCGAAGCAACCCGGGAATGATATTGATGTATATTTGGCTCCTTTGGTGGAAGACTTGCATCACTTGTGGTCTAATGGAGTTACTGCTTATGATGCATTTAGTAAAACTTTATTTAAACTGAATGCAATTTTGTTATGGATGATTAATGATTTTCCGGCTTATGAAAATCTTGCTGGATGTCGTGTGAAAGGGTAAAAAGCTTGCCCATTATGTGGTGTCAATACCCATTCTCGTTGGTTGAAACATAGTCGAAAGTTCGCCTACATGGGTCATAGAATATTTCTACCTCCTTCAGATTCACGGAGGAAACAAAAGGCATTGTTTGATAATACCGTAGAGACAGATGGTGCTCCTAGAATGCTTTCTGGGAGAAACATCTATGCATTATTGAAGGATTATCCAAATGATTTTGGAAAAGGAATAGAGGAGAAAAGTAAGAAGAGAAAGCATGTCTATGATAAAGAAGATGAATATGATGATACTAACAGTTCTACAGAAGTAGAGCTATCAAGGTGGAAAAAATGATCAATTTTCTTTGATTTGCCTTATTGGGAGGTTAGTGGTTAATTTATTTATTTTTCATTGTTTTAATACAAGAAAAACCCAATAATGCATTATTGTTTTGGTTTTCATATGAACTTCCATTACGTCACAATTTAGATGTGATGCATGTGGAGAAGAACATTGGTGAAAGCCTATTGGACACAATGTTGCATGGAAATAAATCCAAAGATGGAACCAACTGTAGAAAGGATTTAGAGGATTGGGAAATTAGAAGTGAGCTTCATACACAACCTCGTGGGAATAAAACATATCTTCCACCTGCTCCATATATGTTGTCAAAATCCGAGAGAAAAATATTTTGCAAAGGACTGTATGATTTCAAAGGACCAGATGGCTACTGTTCAAATTTGAAAAATAGGATTTCGTTGTCGGATTGCAAAATTAGTGGATTGAAGTCACATGATTACCATGTATTAATGCAACATTTATTGCCAGTAGCATCGAGAGGGTTCATGGCAAAGAAGGCAAGAAAAGCGATAATTCGCTTATGTTCTTTTTTCAACAAATTATGTCAACGTGTTCTTGATAGAGAGAAGGTAGAACAAATCAATGTTGAAATTATTGACATATTATGTGAGCTTGAAATTTTTTTTCCACCATCTTTCTTTGATATAATGATACACTTATCCATTCATCTTGGAAAAGAAGCACAAATGTGTGGACCAATTCATTTTCGATGGATGTACCCATTCGAAAGATATATGAAGACACTCAAAGATTATGTCAGAAACTATGCACGACCAGAGGGACGTATTGCAGAATCGTATCTTGCAACAGAATGCATGTTGTTTTTCAATGAATTTTTGAAGAAATCGGGACATATAGAGGAGAAAGGAGCTCGAAATGAAGATTATGAAAGTAGTAGAATATTAGAGGGACGTCCAATTTCACAAAGTGCTCATTTAGCTGTGTTAATGAATATGGTAGTGATGGTTGAACTTATATATTAAATCCGGGCTATTTGGAAATTTCATTGAACTTGTATTGATTTTCTTTAGTGATTATTGTTCATTTGCTGCACTAATGCTTTGTTTTTTTAATGTTGCGAATGGCTGTTAGTTTGCACCATTTAATTTTCTAATCCATTGCAAATGCATGTACCATTCAATTTTTGTTCTTTGTGTTTTGATCTTTGTATACTTCCAGAGATAAAGCATTATAAGTTTTATCAATTCTGTTTGCATATATTGCTTGATAATGAGTAGTGTTCTTATCAATTTTGTTTGCATTACATGTACATTTTCTCATAAAATTACAAATCTGTTCATCATCTCAAGGCTTTTAGGCCTGCTTGTTTGGTTTGCAAACTGCCACATCTCTTTTCAGCTACATGTTGATGATATTTAAGTGTTGTTTGTTAATATTTATCGCTGCTTATTGTTTACATGTGCTTATTGGTTTATACTGTGTTTTCTGTCACTTGCAGAAAAATACGTCTACAACATCTGTACGTACCCGCTTGCAGAGAAAGGCTGAAGAACAAGCAGTCAAAGGTAAGAACAAACAGTCAAAGCGAAAACGTAAAGTTCCAGCTAGTATAAATGAAATAAAAGAACAACTAGACAATGCTAAGAAGCAAGCCACTGTTCACAATGAAGAAGACGAACTGCTGATGCCGAGCTGGAAATTGGGAAACAAAGTGAAGCTGAAATCGGAAGTACATCTCAGAAAAGAGGCGGTAGAGGTCCAGCAAAAGCAAAAAGACTCCCGTCATGCAGTCAGGATCGAACCGAAGTTGAGTTCAATGATCTAGGTATACCAGTAGGGCAAGGGTCGGTGTATTTATCCTCTTTTCTTGGACCGCTTGTGCGGGAGCAGGTTCCATACACCATTGATGATTGGAGGAATATTAGTGATGACTTAAAAGAAGTTTTGTGGCAGACGGTTCTGGCATGAAGCAGGCATCTATTATTTAACATTCTGACTCTAATATGTTTTGAAAATGACTTCTAATATTGCATGGTCTTGCCAATTATAAATTGAAATTGCCATCTAATAACTTATGGATAAATTGAAAAATAGTTCTTGCCAATTATAAATTGAAATTGCCCTCTAATAACTTCAGAAAACCTTTCGGATTTAATTAAATCTGTCGTGTTTAAATTAAATAAATTTTACTAATATCATGTTTTGATGTATTGTTGCAGATTAGATTTAAATTGGAAGAGGAATGGCAAAGAAAAGCTATATTTCAACAAATGGGAGTACTTTAGAGATCGTCAAAAAGCAAATTGGTTCGAAATTTGCAAAAAGCGGAGAACGATGAGGAAAGACTTAAAATGAAACCTACGAACATAAAAAGCATAACCCATTGGAGGAAGTTTGTGAAGGCGAAAACAAGTCCGGAGTTTAAGGTAGATCATTCCTACTGAACTCGTCTGGCATGTTTCTGCAAATCCATATACATAGTTAGCAACCGATAAATTTCTTTAGAAGTGAAGTCCAAGTGTTGGTGGATGCTGAGGGTTCCTGTTTAGGTATTAGCTGCAGGAACCTATGACAGTACAAAATACAAATGCGTTATGACAAGCACAGGAACATTTTAAATGAAGTAAAAAAAACACTTTGCAAGTTAGTTCAATCTATAAATATTATTAGTAGATATGGAATGCTGTATATGTCACTGAGTTATCCAGCATTAATAATACCAAATAAGTATATGACCATGATGAATTGATTTTCAAATAAATTGCAATCCTCACCATACATATTTACCCTGCATTATAAATATTAGATAGTTCTTTTTTTATGATTTTGGTTGTTAAATTCTAGCATCTTTCAACATTTTCAGCAAAAAAGTGAGAAATATTCAGCCTTTAGGTACACACAAATTCCGCATACAACCGGTCGTAGGGGAATGGCTAGAAAGACAGAAGACATGGTAAGTTAATTAACTATAGCATTATTTAACATTATTTTATACCTGTCAGTTTATTAATTTAATGTTATTCTATTTTTAGAAAAAAGAAAGTGTAGATCCATCGTCCATAAGTAGAGCTGATGTGTGGATTAGATCTCACATTAAAAAAACTGGTGAACCAGTGAACATGGAAGCTAGGAATACTATTGTAAAATTGTTTTTAATTTTATTGGTATATTTTTTTTTGAAACTATGATATTTTTACCATTGTACATTATCTATGTGTATTTATTTATATAGGTGGAGATCAAAAAATATGGTGGCCTATCCCAATCCGGCTCGTTACAGACTGATATTGGAAAAGATGCTCTTGTACATGTAGTGGGATAAGATAAACCGAGGCGGTTAAGGGCATTGGGTAGGGGTTGCACTTTAACCAAGCTAGCTTTGCCCCAGTCTAAAGATAAACAAGTGTCTCGGTGTCGAGAGGAAATAGCAGAATTGAAGGGAATGATACAGACTCTGATGGACCAGAAGGTAAATTTTTGGAAATTAATTTATATTCGTAAAATATTAATTTATATTCGTGCTTCGCTGCAGGGTAAAGAAAGTTCGAGAAGGAACTCACCTGATTCGGTAAGAATAATATTTATATTACTCAATAAATGAAATTTATAATTTAATTTTTTAATCCAGTAATTGATTTAATTTTTGGTTCATTAATTGTAGAGCGACGACGAAGTATGTTTGCTGTTGAATTGGGATGGAACCTCTGGAGTTGTTGCCCATGGGAGGCTGTTGTCCATGGACCCAGATGACGTTGTCAATGGCATTCGTCTGGGACCAAATGCCGGGAGCGTTGTTATAGATTCAGTGGATAAAGTAGATACTTATTTATGGAGGCCTACACCTGAAATGGCAGTCTTAGCAGACGCTCAGAATAAGGTAGTTGCTTGGCCATCAGTTTGCATCAAGGTCCCGCTGCGAACACGGTTGAACTGTAGTGCAGCCAGTACGGTAATTTTTTTCACGTTAAGTATATTAGTGTAATATGCTGCGAGCTTATTCATGTCTAAAATGCAGCGAGCACACCCCCCATCTGAATAAAAATTTAACACATATTCGTTGTTTTTGTATAGCATACTAATGTCTTGAATTTCACTTCTCATTTTTAGAGTACCAGCATCATCGAAGACACTTGCAATATTTACGGTTGGACTGAGGGTGAAGGTGTAATCGCCGAAGGAAGAATCCATGCCACTGATCCAAAATATACTGTTAATGGTATTCCACTCGGTCCATCTGCCGTTGTGATTTGGGTGGACAAAGTAGTAAATAAAGATGCTTATTTGTGGCGACCCACATCTGATATGTCGTGCATTGGAGATGCAGTTGGTATGAAAATAGCATGGCCAAGATCAAAAGTAGAAGCTGATCAAGAAAAACTAGATGAGAGTCGTGATGATACTGAAAATATTGTGAATTCTCCCATGAAATCTACACATATGCTCATGAATAAATCGCAAAATGTAAGTATTAATTTTTAAATGTGAAGAAGTTAACTGTGTATGAAAGTTTATTTAATGTGCATGTATACATTGTGCATAATAATATCTTTTCTTTCAGCCAATTGCAACCATGCAAAAGGATGCCAAATGCCAGTTGATCGATTTGGGTGGAGCAGACGTAGTGACGGAAGGAAGTATTGCATCAATTGATCCGATAACGATGGTCCATTGTCGTCCACTGGGACGTAATGCCATAAAAGTTTGGATTGAACTGGTGATAGTTTCAGATGCAGAGATATGGAGACCAACATCGGGTCTGACGTGCATGGATGATTGCTTTGGCGTTCCCATAGCTTGGCCAATGGAAAAAATCATTATTGAGTCAAAATGAAAGGTATATAATTTTTTTTATATATACATTAGGAATGCTAGCAGCTAAAGTGCAAATAGATTTTTGGTAAACTGATAAAAGTACATAAGTAGGGGTGTTATATTCGAATTGTGATTGAATGATTGTGATTGGTGAGGAGTTATGTATGGATTGTGGTGGAATGTTAGTGATGCAATATCATATCTACTTAAGAACTTTCTCTATCATATAAAATATCTCACGCATATTCACTTTAACAGGATTCACTCATTCTTCTTCTGGAATTAATTAAAACCTATTATTGTCATTTTCTAAATTAAAAATAAAATCCAAGAAATTATTATAAATTCTGATATTCGAGCATGTTCATTAAGACACTCTTAGGCTTTTCTGGCACAAGTCCATCTATCGCATTACTAGGTTTTGGGCCCTGTGTCGCGTGCGTAATCTAAGATAAGAAAAATAGTGGAAGGAGACAGAGTGGAACGTAATTTACAGGTGAGGGTTACCACTCACAAACCTATGGCAAGCTGCTTTTGTTTTGTGTTTTCCCAAGTACTATGGTGTTTGAGAGTTTGTGCATGCTAGCCTGCTAGGTATATGTGTTGCTATTGCCTTGAATTTCTATGTGCATAAAGAGAGAGAGTGTGTGTGTTTTAGTGTTTTGTATTGGTGTGCATATAGGTGTGTGTTGCCTGGAGTATATGTGTTCTTACGTACGATTTGTGTTTTTGTGTGTACATATGAGCGTGTGTGTTGATTAATTTGTATGTGTGTAACCTGTAGGTGCGTGCGCGATTTTGTATATATGCGCTAGTGTGTTTATGAGGATGTGTGCTTACCCAACTGTGTGTGTGTGAGTGTGATTGTGTTAAAATTATCATCTGTTTACTCAATTTCATACTACCGAGTAAACAAATGATAATTTTAACACAGTATCTAGCACGAATAATTTTATTACGGTACATTAGCATAAAGTAGCGAGAAACTTATAGCAAGTAAATTCCTAGTTATAACTAGAAGTGTTGGATGTGCCATATTATTCACTAATTAATTTTTTATATATATAAACCTTGTCTTAAGCGGTTAACTATCATCCAAGGCCATGTAACCATGATTAAGCAATGTGTGTTCTGCATTGTGTTGTGTGTGTGCATTCAAATGCTATATGTTTATGCGTGAGTGCATTTGTGTCTGTGTGTCTATATATATAGTGTTATGTATTGTAAGAACTGTTGTGTTTATATTGAATGGATGTTGTGTGTGTTTGTGTGTTGTCTTCATATATTTGAGTTTCAGTTTTGTTGTTGTGTATCTCACGTGCATGGGGTGTATTGTTGTGCTTTTTGGTGTTTTAGACTTGTTTAATTGACCGTTACACTGTTACAATACTCTTACTATATCATATCTTGTCCATTTTGTAGAATTGATTTCATTTCTTTTATGCGTAGGTACATCCCTATTTATCTATGCAAGTTTTAGTAATTTATATTTTTAAAATACATATGTCTGTATATTTATTCAGATATTACTTTAGTATAATTGATGGTGAGGAGTTATGTATGGATTGTGGTGGAACGTTAGTGATGTAGTTTTAAGTTTAGGTTTTGTTTTCTCACTCTTTTGTTTTGTTCTTTGTTTGCAGGTAGTTCAGGTTTTGAAGACATCAGCAATGACAGGTAGTTCAGGTTTTTATGGTGGTTCGGGTTTTGCTCGGTACTTTGGTTATTTCAGACGTTTATTTCAGATGTATATGTACGGTTATGACACTTATGGTAGTTTGGTTATAACACTTACGGTAGTTTGGTTGTGTATGTGTACGGGTAGCTTTTTGTCGACACCTATGTATGTGGATGTATGAATGTCTATGTATCTTGTGGATCTTCAATGTGTATACGTATTTTGTAGTTGTTTAATATATTGTGTTCAAAATTGTATGTGCTTGCGTATTCTATTATTATATAATTGCATGCTAGATCAATGGAAAATCTGGAGTAGCAGGTGGAGGGAAACAAACGCTACTGGATATTATTTATTTTGGTAGCGTTAAAATGTCGCTATAAAAGAGTGATTAAAAACTCAAGTACACTTATGCTGGCGTTTATTAAGCGCTACAAAATAGTGATTAAAAACTCAAGCACACTTATGCTGACGTTTATTAAGCGCTACAAAAAATGTATATAACGCCATGAAAAGGTAACGTGGAGGAGAAAACCCTTTCGGTGGCGTTAAACAGGCGCTACAAAAAAATTAGATAACGCCATAAAAAAGTATCATGGAGGAGAAAATCTTTTCGGTGGCGGCAAATAGGCGCTACAAAAAAGGAATTCTATGGCGCTATAAAAACGCTATCAAAAAAAAATGGTAGCGTTTAAAAAAGTGCAACTGATACTCGAGGATTTTTAGTGGCATGTTTTTTCGTAACGATTATCGAAACGCCACTAAAAATACTTAGTGGCGGTTTTTGGGCGCTACAAAAAATCAGTTTTCTTGTAGTGAAACTTTCAAAAATCTATTTTTAATAGATATATATTCGATCTTTGTATCAAATGATTTCTGCATGAAGGTATGGAAGTCTTTCATATTTCAAAAAGTATCTTCGAACAATTTACGGAGAATCTTCCCCAAAAAAACATTTTCAATGAAAACGATCATGGCTAATAAAAATATATTCAAAAGGTTACAAAAAACCTATGTGTTTACGAAAATGTTTTCAATAAAACAATTTATAGGAAAATCATGGTTTTTAAGATCAAAAGTTATCGTAAGTCAAGAAAAAAATTCTTAAGCTAAAGCATAAGAAAACTTCGTATTGAGAGGACAAGTATTACGTCCAAAATTTCCAAAAATGGATAAGGTGTGAAACTATCTAAAGTTAACGGTATAGAGCTATCGCACTTTGAAGACTATTGCACTACGAAGGTATCACACTTTGAGGATTTAAGGCTATCCAAAGTTAAGAACAAGCCATCACATATTATAAGGTAGAGTTATCACAGACCGATGTGATAAGTCTTCGTAAATTGATGGTCTAAGCCATTGCAATAGATCTATTTCATGTTGATAATATGAACACTTTAACTAGCCGAGAATAAAGGAGCCATTGATAGATGAACTATCATAAGTTAAGAATAGAGGGGCCATTGTAAGTTTAGCTATCGCAGGTTGAAGGAACAAGCTTTCGCAAGTTGAAGAAATAAGCTGTCACAAGTTAAAGGAATGAGCTATCGCAAGTTGATAGCCATGAGCTATCGCAAGTTAAAGCAATGGTTTATCGCAAGTTAATAGGGTCAAAGCCATAGCAAATTAATACCATAAATAGCTGTCGCAAGTTGGCTATACATGGCTATCACAAGTTGATAAAAAGAAACCATAACAAGAGGATGAAGAGTTACCGCATGATGATATCCACAGGATGTTGAGATCTATATAGTTATCGCAGATTAGAAAATGAAATTGACAACAATGTAAAAAAGTCATTGGAAAATATAAAAGGAAATGCCATTGAATTAGAATAAAGTATATAAAAAATGGGAAAATCAAGGATGCCAAAGAAAGATGCACTCACTAAAGTATATTGGTGGTTCCATGTCAAAGAGGTCAATTCGAGAATATGTCTAAAGAAGATATAGGTGACATTCAATATAATAGAATGAAAATAAACCATGTAAAGAGGAAGTGTATCAACGTGAAGGGGAACCTATATAGTAAAGCTTCAGGGCATCCCCATATGACCATGCCACAATTGCCACCTTTGTCAATGCAAAAGCTAAAATGATGATCTATGTTAACAACTCTAATCCGAAGATTGTGACATATGGCACCATCTGGGTCATCCATCTTACCTAACCATCAATCTACATCAACTTCAATCAACCATACAAACAAGTCATGCCACTCTCCATTGTTAGGAAATCAAATCTACAGTTTTGATGACAACAACTATACAATGGAAATTGAATATGCATATATATTTCTATTTATAGGAAATTGCTAGAATAACATCACTAGAAAGGCAAGAATGAAGCTCAAAGAACATTACAAGAGATGACAAGTAGATAGGATCAGTAGAGCAATAACACAGATTCACAAAAGCAACATGCACAAGATCAGATGTCTGGGTGCACTAGCCAGACGTCTGAATAAATTCTCTGCATTATAAACCAGACATAATCAAACATCTGTTTAATGTACTCAGGCGTCTAAAAAGCTACTATATATAAATAATATATTGAGCCAGACGTCTGAGACATATTCCAGACATCTGATACTGAACTTGGATTTTAAAATTCAAATAACAACCGCCACATTTGAAAAGACATCTTCGCTCCTCTTTGCTTCAAATCTTCATCACCATCAGAAGCGACCATAGAACACTTGTTAATGGATGCAACTACTCAAGGAATCTCTCTACCCCCATAAATAACATCAAGAATCAAAGAGAAGATCTTACCTTACTTATTTGTGCTCTTTACTCTTATACTCTAATATATTCTTGATCTCTAGCAATCATATATTTGTATTCCACTCTTCCATATATACAGAACTCTTCAATTAATATTCTCCAGATATATATCGGAAGCATTTGTACTTAATAGTCAACATTCGTGTTATAGAAAGCATATTTGACAAGAACAAGCTATTGTAACCAAGCCTAATCCTCCGGACGAAGTGAGGGTGTTTGATAGTCGAACTCCTAAGAGGAGCTTCGGAATTGGACGTAGGAAAGGAGGTCCGAACCAATATAAAATCCCGGTGTGCTTAATTTATAATTTACTAGATTAATATTATAATTAGTTACATCATATAGTTAGTCAATATACCTGCATATACACTACATGACCCATCCTATACACTTTCAATTGATATCAGAGCAAGGTTTGATCAGAGTACAGTAACACGTTTTTGAATCATTTTAATATGGCAAGTATTTTTCAAGAAGGACAATCCAAAGCACGACCCCCACTTTTTAATGGCTCTAACTATGCATATTGGTCAACATGTATGAGAATTTTTATGAAAGCTAATGGTCTAGAAATTTGGTCAGCCACTCAAGATATATATGAAGCACCTACTACTGCTATGAACACATGGACCGATGCACAAAAAACAGCAGCTTCTAATAATGCCAAAGCTATGAATGTTTTATTTTGCTCACTAGATAAAAATGAATTTTCGCGCGTCATGCTATGTAACACTGCATTTGATATTTGGTGCACTTTACAAGTCACACACGAAGGCACAAATAAAGTTAAACAAACCAAGGTTTCAATTTTACAAAATCAATTCTCATCATTTAAGATGAAACAAAATGAATCTATGGTAGATATGTACTCTAGATTTCAAACCATCCAACATGATTTAATGACACTTGGAGTCAAATTTACAAATTTTGATTTAGTTTCTAGAATACTCAATTCTTTAACTCTAGAGTGGGAAAGAAAAGTATTAGCTATCGAAGAAGCTAATGATCTTTTAGCACTCTTAGTTGAAGAATTGATCGGGAATTTAATGTCCTATGAAGCTAATTTGCAGGCACGAAAAGAACTAAATTCGAAAAAGAAGAACATAGCATTTCCAGCAACAAATGAAGACTTCGACTGAGATGAAGAAGAATTGTATTTATTGCCAAAAATTACAACAAATTCAAGAAGTTTAGAAAAATGACTAAATGTCAGAATGAAGGAAAATCAAGCTCAACGAATCAAACATCAATCAAATGCTATGAACGTGACCAATTTGGACATATGAAGAAAGACTGCCCCAAGCTCAATAATGATAAAAAGGACAAAAAATTTGAAAAGCTCAAAAAGAAGAAGGCTTTCAAGTAACATGGGATGACTCGGATTCTTCATCATCTGAAAGTGATAGCGATAGTGACGGAGAACAAGCTAATGTGTGTTTTATGGCACAAACTGATGAGGTATGTCCCGAACTTAGTTATGAGGAATTATTAGAACTTAGCATGTAATTGGATGATAAATTTAGATAAATTTAAAAAATTAACAAAGAATATATAGTCAAAATAAATAGATTAGAACTTGAAGTAGGAATGTTAAAAGAAAAAAAAATTATCTTAGAAGAAGAACTAGAATTATCTCAAGAAAATTTAAAATTAATTTGATAGAAAGTGAGGCTATTGTTATTAATTTTGAAAACACTAAGATAGTAAAGGATAATTTGTTAAAAGAAAATGTCAACTTGAAAAGCAATATTGAAATATTGAAAATTGAAAATGTAGAATTAAAAGAAAAATTAGATAAAATTACAAATAATGTGTCAAAATTTAGTAAAGGAAAACAAGATTTGGAAAATCTTATCAAGACTTCAAAACCATCAGGTAGTAGAAATGGAATAGGATTTAAAAATACTTCTAAACAAAAGGGAAATGATGCTAAGAATTATAGTTATAAAATGACTAAAAATTTACCTACGTCTAATATGAATACCAAAAATATGAAAATTTGGATTCCTAAGACAAATAACAATTTGATTAGACTAAAACATATTAATAACTTCTTAAAGAATGTAGTCTATTTATAAAAGTACCAAACCATTTTGGGTATGGCTATCTTCTTCTAACATCTAGGACCCTTACAAGTATACGGGTACCAATCAAAACATCTTTTATTTTGCAGGTATCCAAAATAAAAAATAAGAACAAATGGATACTAGATAGCGGATGCTCCAAGCATGTGACCAAAAATTCAAAATTGTTATCAAATATAACATACATCGATAGTGGAACGTAACCTTTGGAGATAATTTAAAAGGATATGCCGTGGGCATCGGAGAAGTCACCAACTCTAGTATTTCTAACTCACCTATTATTAAAAATGTTTTATTAATTGAAAATCTAAAACACAACCTACTAAGTATTAGTCAATTATGCGTTAAAGGTTTTCAAATAAATTTCAAAAAAAGATAAATGTAATATTGTCGATAATAATAAACAAATTGTATTTGAAGATTTTAAAAATATTTATGTATTAAACATGAATATAAATAAAAATTCAAATTTATGTTTAACTGCCAAACATGATGATCCATGGTTATGGCATAAACGATTTTGTCATATCAATTTTAAGTATATTGATAAATTGGAAAAATATGAGCTAGTTAGAGGCTTACCTAAAATAAATTAGAAAGTGGAAAATTTATGTGACGATTGTCAAATTGGAAAATTAAGAAAAAGCTCTTTTAAATCTAAAAATAATATTTCTACAACACAACCATTAGAATTATTACATTTACATTTATTTGGTCCAACACAAATACGATCTATAAATCACAACAAATATGTTTTCGTAATAGTTGACGATTTTTCGAGGTATACATGGACTTTGTTTTTAAAACATAAAAGCGATACTTTTGGTATGTTTAAAATATTTTCTAAAAGAACTAAATCACAAATGGACTTGAAAACTAAAAATATTCGAAGTGATCACGGAGGAGAATTCGAAAATGATCTTTTAACTAATTTTTGCAATAAGAAATGAATAAGTCAAAAAAATTCGTTTCCTTGCACACCTCAACAGAATGGTGCAGTAGAAAGAAAAAAATCCTATGTTACAAGAATGTGCACGAACACTACTAAATAGTAGTGGTCTACCAAAACATTTTTGGGCTGAAGCTATTGCCACAGCTTGTTAGTGTTAAATCGAGTAACCATGCGCCCTATGACTAAACAAACTTGTTTTGAAATATTTTTTGAAAGAAAACCTAAAGTATCTTATTTGAAAACTTTTGAATCAAAATGTTTTATATTAAATACAAAAGATAACTTAGAAAAATTTGACTCGAAGACCGATGAAGGTATCCTTGTTGGATATTCGGATCGTAACAAAGCATATAGAATTTTCAATAAACGAAATAATAACATCGAAAAAAGTTTATACAATTCGTTCGACGAAAATCTTTTCAACCATCATACTAATGAAGAAGAAGAAATAATTCCAATAAAAAATACAACAAATTCTATTAATAATGAGATAAATATGCAAAATAATACTTTGACATCATCTCCTAGAATTCTTAAGGATCATCCAAAAGATAATATTGTTGGAGATTTCAATTCTAGAGTAACTAGAAATCAACTTAATCAAATAAGCCATATAGCATTTGTGTCAAATTTTTAACCAAAAAATTATAAAGAAGCTTCAAATGATAATTTTTGGACAATAGCTATGCAAGAAGAATAAAATCAATTTGAACGTAATAAAGTTTGGGAATAAGTACCAAGACCAGAAGATCAATCGATTATAGGAACAAAATGGGTATTTAAAAACAAAGCAGACGAGAATGAAAATATTGTTAGAAATAAAGCACGTTTAGTTAATTAAGGCTATAATCAAGAAGAAGGTATCGATTATTACGAAACTGTTGCTCCAGTAGCTAGATTAGAAGCCATTCGTACATTATTCACTTCTGAAAATCATCACAATTTTAAACTATTTCAAATGGATGTCAAAAATGCTTTTTTAAATGGTTTTATTAAAGAAAATGTATATGTAGAACAACCCCCATTATTTTTCACGAAAAATATCCCGATCATATTTTTAAATTAGATAAAGCATTATATGGATTAAAACAAGCTACTCGAGCATGGTACGAACGTCTTAAAAATCACTTAATTACATCTGGTTTTCAAATAGGCAAAATAGATACAACTTTATTTATTAAAAGAGAAAAAAATGATATTTTAGTTGTACAAATTTATGTTGACGATATTATTTTTGGTTCAACCAACGAAAATCTATGTAATTAATTTTAAAATATTATGAAAAATGAATTTGAAATGTCACATATGGGAGAATTAAATTTTTTCTTAGGTTTACAAATAAAACAACTTGAAAATGGAATTTTTATTCATCAGGAAAAATATTGCAACGATCTATTACGTCATTTTGAAATGGATAAAACTTCGAGCAAACCAACACGAATGAGTACTATTGTTCACTTAGAAAAGGATGATAACAGAAAAGATTTTGAAGAAAAATTATATCGTAGCACGATTGGTTCTTTACTCTTTTTATTTGACGGCTAATCGACCCGATACTATGATGAGTGTATGTCTTTGTGCTTGATTTCAAGCAAAACCAAAAGAATCTTACTAAGAGCTGTTAAACGTATTTTACGATAACTATGTAGTACTAGAGATTATGGTTTGTTTTACCCCAAATGATCATCGTTTGAACTAGTTTCATACAGCGATGTGGATTTCGGTGGATGTAGAACAGATCGTAAGAGTACCTGTGGAACATGTCACTTTATTCGACAATCATTAGTTTTATGGTTTAGCAAAAAGCAAAATTGTGTTTTTTTATCTACTTGCGAAGCCGAATATACCTCAGCAGCTCTAGTATGTGCACAAGTGATATACATGCAACAAACACTTACGGATTTTAGCAAAATTATCAATTAATCTCCAATATATTGCGATAACACGAGTGCAATAAATTTATCAAAAAACCTTATCAATCACTGGCGAACTAAACATATAGATATACAACAGCATATCTTTCGAGACAATGTTGAAAAAGGTATTATTTCATTAGAATACGTAAACACCGAAAATCAAATAGCAGACATCTTTACAAAACCACTAAATGAACAAATTTTTATTAAACTTCGACGTGATTTAGGGATTTTCTCTCTTCATGATCTGCTCACTTAATATACTCATTCCTTCTTTTAGACTATGATTAGCCATTAGTTTTTTCATCCACAAATTATAATTAAATTCTGTACCTTTATTTCTTTTAAGTTAGTTAGTTTTTTCAAATTTTCTATAAATTACCTTTAAAACTTCTATATAAACAGTTATACAATAAAAAATGTATACAAAAATTCATATTTTTCTCAAGATACAAAATATAGCCATATCTTCAGAAAATTCCTATATATCCATCTCAATACCTACGACGGATATCTCGGCCGATACACCACAACGACTTCCTATACCCACACCAAATCAGGAACCAACGTATAGGTGGTCATCATATCACACATACGATAGGTGGTCTAACCCATAAACCAGACGTCTGAACTTATCTACTGTATTGAATTTAGGGCAAACCAAACGTCTGATTTAGCGTCCAGACGTCTGAAATTCAATCGACACTACGTCATTTTTTCACTTTCATCTCAAAAAAATTTCATTTACGATTTCTCCAACGATTTTTCTCTCAAAGTCATCCTTTTACGCTAGCTCAATTCACAATGCCTCCTAGAACCAAAGATCCCAAGATATCCAAAAGAAAACAAGACCAACCAACATCATCCTCAAATCCTCAAGTTTGCTCAGATGATCAAATCGAAAGATGGATGAATAGAGCACCTCATTCAATCGAGAAATATGAGGATATACAAAAAAAGGCTTCAAACAGGTCCATTCTATAATCTACTTAAATTTTCAATGTATGATTTGGATGAAATGTGTGAAAATGCCGGACTAGAAACATTGATTTCATTCACTCCTAATGACATCCAAATCGATCAATTGGCAATATTTATTTTCTATGCAAATTTGGATAGCACTTCAGTATGGAACACTGAAGATGAAGATAATTGGCTATGGTCTAGCGTGTATGGAAACACGATTAGACTTACCCCTGGCATAATTGGTAGAACACTTGGATGTTCCGACACGGACGAAGATATATACAACATTCTCGCTATACGCTTCAAGCCAAGGAATAGTATAACCCATCAAATTTGGAAGGATGACATGCCAAAATTTGCTTCCAAATATCTATGTCCAAAAGCACGACTCCTTACTCGAATGATAATAAATACCATCGTTCCACATATGGGAATCCATAAGCAAATAACCGAGTTAGAGCACAAAGCCTCAAATGCTCTATTTAGTGGAACAAGGGTAAATTGGGCCAAATTCATCTTCGACGAGCTCAAACATTTTTGGACTCGATCGCGACCATCAATTATCTACCCTTACGTATATTATGAGACTTCTTCATGCACACGACATCCCTTCCTACCTATTGACTTTTGAAGAAATCTCTCCAAAATATGCTTCCACCAAATTCTTCTCACTTATGCACTTACCCGAGATTCCCCCAGAGTTTATATCCTTCGAAGATTGGACACACAATCGTCAAACTAGACAAGTTGAGCCTCCACCTCAACCACACAATGAACCATCTCAAGAGAAGGAACAATATTGATAAGCAACTCCACATCCACCTGCACCATTTGATTATCTAGATCGGGATGAGACTATGGAGACTCGAGCAGATACAAATCCAAATGAAAGGGTTCGAGACCTCACCGTTCAAAATCAACATATATTATCTCAAAATCAAAAACTTTTGGCTAAGCGTATTGACAACTTTGAAACATCGTCTGCTACACGCCTAGCAACAGTTGAAGAATCACTTTCAACTGTCCTACCGGTTCTTAAAGAAGTATTCCAACGGGTTCGTGGTCTAACACCGCCTTTCGAAGATTGGCCAACCCCAGTACCTTCTCCTCCCGCAAAACATTCCAAACTTTCTGAGGACGAACCTCTCAAACAAGCTTTGACATCTCTTACAAAACCTAGCACTTCTCAAAACACTACAAGAAAATTGATTTTTTGTAGCGCCCAAAAACCGCCACTAAGTATTTTTAGTGGCGTTTCGATAATCGTTACGAAAAAACATGCCACTAAAAATCCTTGAGTATTAGTTGCACTTTTTTAAACGCTACCATTTTTTTTGATAGAGTTTTTATAACGCCATAGAATTCCTTTTTGTAGCGCCTATTTGCCGCCACCGAAAAGGTTTTCTCCTCCATGATACTTTTTTATAGCGTTATCTAAATTTTTTGTAGCGCCTGTTTAACGCCACCGAAAGGGTTTTCTCCTCCACGTTACCTTTTCATGGCGTTATATACATTTTTTGTAGCGCTTAATAAACGCCAGCATAAGTGTGCTTGATTTTTTAATCACTATTTTGTAGCGCTTAATAAACGCCAGCATAAGTGTACTTGAGTTTTTAATCACTCTTTTGTTGCGACATTTTAACGCTACCAAAATAAATAATATCCAGTAGCGTTTGTTTCCCTCTACCTGCTACTCCAGATTTACCATTGATCTAGCATGCAATTATATAATAACAGAATACGCAAGCACATACACTTTTGAACACAATATATTAAACAACTACAAAATACGTATACACATTGAGGATCCACAAGATACATAGACATTCATACATCCACATACATAGGTGTCGACAAAAAGCTACCCGTACAAATTCACAACCAAACTACCATAAGTGTTATAACCAAACTACCATAAGTGTCATAACCGTACACATACATCTGAAATAAACGTCTGAAATAACCAAAGTACCGAGCAAAACCTGAACCACCATAAAAACCTGAACTACCTGTCATTGCTGATGTCTTCAAAACCTGAACTACCTGTAAACAAAGAACAGAACAAAAGAGTGAGAAAACAAAACCTAAACTTAAAACTGCATCACTAACGTTCCACCACAATCCATACATAACTCCTCACCATCAATTATACTAAAGTAATATCTGAATAAATATACAGACATATGTATTTTAAAAATATAAATTATTAAAACTTGCATAGATAAATAGGGATGTACCTACGCATAAAAGAAATGAAATCAATTCTACCAAATGGACAAGATATGATATAGTAGGAGTATTGTAACAGTGTAACGGTCAATTAAACAAGTCTAAAACACCAAAAAGCACAACAATACACCCCATGCACGTGAGATACACAACAACAAAACTGAAACTCAAATATATGAAGACAACACACAAACACACACAACATCCATTCAATATAAACACAACAGTTCTTACAATACATAACACTATATATATAGACACACAGACACAAATGCACTTACGCATAAACATATAGCATTTGAATGCACACACACAACACAATGCAGAACACACATTGCTTAATCATGGTTACATGGCCTTAAATGATAGTTAACCGCTTAAGACAAGGTTTATATATAAAAAAAAATTAATTAGTGAATAATATGGCACATCCAACACTTCTAGTTATAACTAGGAATTTACTTGCTATAAGTTTCTCGCTACTTTATGCTAATGTAACGTAATAAAATTATTCGTGCTAGATACTGTGTTAAAAATTATCATCTGTTTACTCGGTAGTATGATATTGAGTAAACGGATGATAATTTTAACACAATCACACGCACACACACACAGTTGGGTAAGCACACATCCTCATAAATACACAAGCGCATATATACAAAATTGCGCAAGCACCTACAGTTTACACACATACAAATTAATCAACACACACGCTCATATGTACACACAAAAACACAGATCGTACGTAAGAACACATATACTCCAGGCAACACACACCTATATGCACACCAATACAAAACACTAGAACACACACACACTCTCTTCATGCACATAGAAATTCAAGGCAGTAGCAACACATATACCTAGCAGGCTAGCATGCACACACTCTCAAACACCATAGTACTTGGGAAAACACAAAACAAAAGCAGCTTGCCATAGGTTTGTGAGTGGTAACACTCACCTGTAAATCACGTTTCACTCTGTCTCCTTCCACTGTTTTTCTTATCTTAGATTACGCACACGACACAGGGCCCAAAACCTAGTAATGCGATAGATGGACTTGTGCCAGAAAAGCCTAAGAGTGTCTTAATGAACATGCTCGAATATCAGAATTTATAATAATTTCTTGGATTTTATTTTTAATTTAGAAAATGACAATAATAGGTTTTAATTAATTCTAGAAGAAGAATGAGTGAATCCTGTTAAAGTGAATATGCGTGAGATATTTTATATGATAGAGAAAGTTCTTAAGTAGATATGATATTGCATCACTAACATTCCACCACAATCCATACATAACTCCTCACCAATCACAATCATTCAATCACAATTCGAATATAACACCCCTACTTATGTACTTTTATCAGTTTACCAAAAATCTATCTGCACTTTAGCTGCTAGCATTCCTAATGTATATATATAAAAAAATTATATACCTTTCATTTTGACTTAATAATGATTTTTTCGATTGGCCAAGCTATGGGAACGCCAAAGCAATCATCCATGCACGTCGGACCCGATGTTGGTCTCCATATCTCTGCATCTGGAACTATCACCAGTTCAATCCAAACTTTTACAGCATTACGTCCCAGTGGACGACAATGGACCATGGTTATCGGATCAGTTGATGCAATACTTCCTTCCGCCACTACGTCTGCTCCATCCAAATCGATCAACTGGCATTTGGCATCCTTTTGCATGGTTGCAATTGGCTGAAAGAAAAGAGATTATCATGCACAATGTATACATGCACATTAAATAAACTTTCATACACAGTTAACTTCTTCAAATTTGAAAATTAATACTTACATTTTGCGATTTATTCATGACCATATGTGCGGATTTCATGGGAGAATTCACAACATTTTCAGTATCATCACGACTCTCATCTAGTTTTTCCTTATCAGCTTCTACTTTTGATCTTGGCCATGCTATTTTCATACCAACTGCATCTCCAATGCACGACATATCAGATGTGGGTCGCCACAACTAAGCATCTTTATTTACTACTTTGTCCACCCAAATCACAACAGCAGACGGACCGAGTGGAATACCACTAACAGTGTATTTTGGATCAGTGGCATGGATTCTTCCTTCGGCAATTACACCTTCACCCTCAGTCCAACCGTAAATCTTGCAAGTGTCTTCGATAATGCAGGTACTCTAAAAATGAGAAGTGAAATTCAAGACTTTAGTATGCTATACAAAAACAACGAATATGTGTTAAATTTTTATTCAGATGGGGGGTGTGCTCGCTGCATTTTAGACATCAATAAGCTCGCAGCATATTACACTAATATACTTAACGTAAAAAAATTACCGTACTGGCTACACTACAGTTCAACCGTGTTCGCAGCGGGACCTTGATGCAAACTGATGGCCAAGCAACTACCTTATTCTTAGCGTCTGCTAAGACTGCCATTTCAGGTGTAGGCCTCCATAAATAAGTATCTGCTTTATCCACTGAATCTATAACAACGCTCCCGGCATTTGGTCCCAGACGAATGCCATTGACAACGTCATCTGGGTCCATGGACAACAGCCTCCCATGGGCAACAACTCTAGAGGTTCCATCCCAATTCAACAACAAACATACTTCGTCGTCGCTCTACAATTAATCAACCGAAAATTAAATCAATTACTGCATTAAAAAATTAAAATATAAATTTCATTTATTGAGTAATATAAATATTATTTTTACCGAATCAGGTGAGTTCCTTCTCGAACTTTCTTTACCCTGCAGCGAAGCACGAATATAAATTAATATTTTACGAATATAAATTAATTTCCAAAAATTTACCTTCTGGTCCATCAGAGTCTGTATCATTCCCTTTAATTCTGCTATTTCCTCTCGACACCGAGACACTTGTTTATCTTTGGACTGGGCCAAAGCTAGATTGGTTAAAGTGCAGCACCTACCCAATGCCATTAACCGTCCCGGTTTACCTTGTCCCAGTACATGTACAAGAGCATCTTTTCCAATATCAGTCTGTGATGAGCCGGATTGGGATAGGCTACCATATTTTTTGATCTCCTCCTATATAAATAAATACACATAGATAATGTACAATGGTAAAAATATCATAGTTTCAAAAAAATTATACCAATAAAATTAAAAAAAAATTACAACAGTATTCCTAGCTTCCATGTTCACTGGTTCACCTGTTTTTTTAATGTGAGATCTAATCCACACATCAGCTCTACTTATGGACGATGGATCTACACTTTCTTTTTTCTAAAAATAGAATAACATTAAATTAATAAACTGACAGGTATAAAATAATGTTAAATAATGCTATAGTTAATTAACTTACCATGTCTTCGGTCTTTCTAGCCATTCCCCTACGACCGGTTGTATGCGGAATTTGTGTGTACCTAAAGGCTGAATATTTCTCACTTTTTTGCTGAAAATGTTGAAAGATGCTAGAATTTAACAACCAAAATCATAAAAAAAGAACTATCTAATATTTATAATGCAGGGTAAATATGTATGGTGAGGATTGCAATTTATTTGAAAATCAATTCATCATGGTCATATACTTATTTGGTATTATTAATGCTGGATAACTCAGTGACACATACAACATTCCATATCTACTAATAATATTTATAGATTGAACTAACTTGCAAAGTGTTTTTTTTACTTCATTTAAAATGTTCTTGTGCTTGTCATAACGCATTTGTATTTTGTACTGTCATAGGTTCCTGCAGCTAATACCTAAACAGGAACCCTCAGCATCCACCAACACTTGGACTTCACTTCTAAAGAAATTTATCGGTTGCTAACTATGTAGATGGATTTGCAGAAACATGCCAGACGAGTTCAGTAGGAATGATTTACCTTAAACTCCGGACTTGTTTTCGCCTTCACAAACTTCCTCCAATCGGTTATGCTTTTTATGTTCGTAGGTTTCATTTTAAGTCTTTCCTCATCGTTCTCCGCTTTTTGCAAATTTCGAACCAATTTGCTTTTTGACGATCTCCAAAGTACTCCCATTTGTTGAAATATAGCTTTTCATTGCCATTACTCTTCCAATTTAAATCTAATCTGCAACAATACATCAAAACATGATATTAGTAAAACTTATTTAATTTAAATACGACAGATTTAATTAAATCGGAAAGGTTTTCTAAAGTTATTAGAGGGCAATTTCAATTTATAATTGGCAAGAACTATTTTTCAATTTATCCATAAGTTATTAGATGGCAATTTCAATTTATAATTGGCAAGACCATGCAATATTAGAAGTCATTTTCAAAACATATTAGAGTCAGAATGTTAAATAATAGATGCCTGCTTCATACCAGAACCGACTGCCACAAAACTTCTTTTAAGTCATCACTAATATTCCTCCAATCATCAATGGTGTATGGAACCTGCTCCCGCACAAGCGGTCCAAGAAAAGAGGATAAATATACCGACCCTTGCCCTACTGGTATACCTAGATCATTGAACTCAACTTTAATTCAATCCTGACTGCATGACGGGAGTCTTTTTGCTTTTGCTGGACCTCTACCGCCTCTTTTTCGAGATGTTCTTCCGATTTCAGCTTCACTTTGTTTCCCAATTTCCAGCTCGGCATCAGCAGTTTGTTCAGGACGGGTTTCATTTTCTGAGCGGAGTCCTTCATTTGGGTCAGAGGGGATATCATCTAGTGGTTGTTTGTCTTCTTCATTGTGAACAGTGGCTTGCTTCTTAGCATTGTCTGGTTGTTCTTTTATTTCATTTATACTAGCTGGAACTTTACGTTTTCGCTTTGACTGTTTGTTCTTACCTTTGACTGCTTGTTCTTCAGCCTTTCTCTGCAAGCGGGTATGTACAGGTGTTGTAGACGTATTTTTCTGCCAGTGACAGAAAACACAGTATAAACCAATAAGCACATGTAAACAATAAGCAGCGATAAATATTAACAAACAACACTTAAATATCATCAACATGTAGCTGAAAAGAGATGTGGCAGTTTGCAAACCAAACAAGCAGGCCGAAAAGCCTTGAGATGATGAATAGATTTGTAATTTTATGAGAAAATGTACATGTAATGCAAACAGAATTGATAAGAACACTACTCATTATCAAGCAATATATGCAAACAGAATTGATAAGAACATATAATGCTTTGTCTGTGGAAGTATACAAAGATCAAAACACAAAGAACAAAAATTGAATGGTACATGCATTTGCAATGCATTAGAAAATTAAATGGTGCAAACTAACAGCCATTCGCAACATTAAAAAAAAACAAAGCTTTAGTGCAGCAAATGAACAACAATCACTAAAGAAAATCAATACAAATTCAATGAAATTTGCAAATATCCCGGATTTAATATATAAGTTCAACCATCACTGCCATATTCATTAACACAGCTAAATGAGCACTTTCTTTCTCATTAACTGGCAATTTAATTGTCTTCGATACTGAAATTGGACGTCCCTCTAATATTCTACTACTTTCATAATCTTCATTTCAAGCTCCTTTCTCCTCTATATGTCCCGATTTCTTCAAAAATTCATTGAAAAACAACATGCATTCTGTTGCAAGATACGATTCTACAATACATCCCTCTAGTCGTGCATAGTTTCTGACATAATATTTGAGTGTCTTCATATATCTTTCGAATGGGTACATCCATCGAAAATGAATAGGTCCACACATTTGTGCTTCTTTTTCAAGATGAATGGATAAGTGTATCATTATATCAAAGAAAGATGGTGGGAAAAAAAAATCAAGCTCACATAAAACGTCAATAATTTCAACATTGATTTGTTCTACCTTCTCTCTATTCAGAACACGTTGACATAATTTGTTGAAAAAAGAACATAAGCGAATTATCGCTTTTCTTGCCTTCTTTGCCATGAACCCTCTCGATGCTACTGGCAATAAATGCTGCATTAATACATGGTAATCATGTGACTTCCATCCACTAATTTTGCAATCCGACAACGAAATTCGATTTTTTAAATTTGAACAGTAGCCATCCGGTCCTTTGAAATCATACAGTCTTTTGCAAAATATTTTTCTCTCGAATTTTGACAACATATATGGAGCCGGTGGAAGATATGTTTTATTCCCACGAGATTGTGTATGAAGCTCACTTCGAATTCCCCAATCCTCTAAATCCTTTCTACAGTTGGTTCCATCTTTGGATTTATTTCCATGCAACATTGTGCCCAATAGGCTTTCACCGATGTTCTTCTCCACATGCATCACATCTAAATTGTGACGTAATGGAAGTTCCTTTGAAAACCAAAACAATAATGCATTATTGGGTTTTTCTTGTATTAAAACAATGAAAAATAAATTAATTAACCATTAACCTCCCAATAAGGCAAATCAAAGAAAATTGATCGTTTTTTCCACCTTGATAGCTCTACTTCTGTAGAACTGTTAGTATCATTATATTCATCTTCTTTATCGTAGACATGCTTTCTCTTCTTAATTTTCTCCTCTATTACTTTTCCAAAATCATTTGGATAATCCTTCAATAATGCATAGATGTTTCTCCCAGAAAGCATTCTAGGAGCACCATCTGTCTCTACGGTATTATCAAACAATGCCTTTTGTTTCCTCTGTGAATCTGAAGGAGGTAGAAATCTTCTATGACCCATGTAGGCGAACTTTCAACTATGTTTCAACCAACGAGAATGGGTATTGACACCACATAATGGGCAAGCTTTTTGCCCTTTCACACGACATCCAGCAAGATTTTCATAAGCCGGAAAATCATTAATCGTCCATAACAAAATTGCATTCAGTTTAAATAAAGTTTTACTAAATGCATCATAAGCAGTAACTCCATTAGACCACAAGTGATGCAAGTCTTCCACCAAAGGAGCCAAATATACATCAATATCATTCCCGGGTTGCTTCGGGCCTGGAATAAGTAAAGTTAACATAATATTTTCTTTCTTCATACACAACATAGGCGAGAGATTGTATGTCACAAGCATTACCGACCAGCAACAATATTTCGAACTCAACATGGAAAATGGATTGAATCCATCTGTAGCAAGACCAAGCCTAAGATTGCGTGGATCAGATGAAAAAGATTTATACTTTTCATCCACCATTTTCCATGTCATAGAATCCACGGGATGACGCATTTTTCCATCGTTACTTTTATTATTAAAATGTCATCTTAATTCTTCAGCCATCTTTTGAGATCTATACATTCGTCTAAACCTCGGAATAATTGGGAAATATCTCAATACTTTAACTGGAACACCTTGTATAACCTCTTCAATATCTTGATTTTTCTTCCATCTCGAGGAACCACATTTTGGACAACTTTCTAAATTTTTGTATTCTTTTCTGAAAAGGCAACAATCATTCTCACAAGCATGTATCTTTTCAAAACCCATGTCGAATGCTTTAAGAAATTTCTTGACTTCATATAAGGTTTTGGGAAGCACATTATCCTTCGGCAGAAATAGATGTTGCATAGCTAAAAGCTTATCAAAACCACTATCGGACAAGCCAGTCTCGCATTTAAGATTATACAAGACGGTGATGGCAGATAATTTTGTGTAATCTGTGCAACCAGGATATAATGGAGTTTCTGCATCTTCCAAGTTCTTGACTAACTCATCCTCTTTTCTTCGAGAATCAACATCGTCTTTATCATCATCAAAAAAATCTTGATTCAAAAAATCTTCATCTTCATAGTGAATCATCTTGAATAGTTCGTATACGTCAAACGTATTTGTTTTATTCTCTACATTTATCTCTTCACCATGGTTAAACCATACACCATCAATGTATTTAGGATCCATTCCTTTTATAATTAAATGTTCAACGATGATTTGGTCATCATGACGACTAAGATTCCGACAATCCTTGCAAGGGCATAAAATTTTTTCTACACTTCTTACATTCCTCTTTGCAGCATGCACGAAATTCATTGCTCCTTGTCGGTGTTCTATACTAGTTCTATGAAAAAAGTAAAAAAAAAGTGAGCTTTAGTATTAGATTATATGTTCTAATTCTCAAAATACATATTAAGTTAATCATGGTTTTATCTCCTGTTTAAAAAAAACCGAGCTTTTTTCCATTATCGACATTTGAAGGCTAATAAGTTTCCAATCTTTGACGTATGAATTGGTTATCTGTTGTAATCAAAAAAATAACTAGATGTTGAAGTACAAATTCTTGTAGCACTACTACATATAACCATGGTGGTTTAGTAGACAAAGGCAAAGAATACTTTTCCAAAAATATAAAGTTTACACTTATATTTTGCATTTAACCTCAGATTTACATGTATTTATAATTAATCCATGCATAACACCACACTCCTACCCACACATAACTGACCAAGTCACAACCCTCCAAACTGCTGCATAACAGTTACAGCTATCTGCCCCTCCTTTGTCAATCCATCCACAAACGCTCCACTTCAACAAACAACATTCCAGTCACTCCACTTCAACAAAACTTTTGCAAATCTCTGCACTTCACCATTACACACAGACCACTGACCAAACTTCCTCCCACCTATCACCAACAAACGTCGGTGCATTTCCGTTGCCACACATTGCTGCAACTTTCAAAAAACGCAGCAACCTCTCATCACCATACTACTCAATCCTCCTATTTTACCACTTCTCACAACATTTTTTAATTCAACCACTTCCATAAATATACTTCAACACTCCCCCACTCCATTGTTAAACAATTCATTCACTCCTCACAACAACACAGTTTCATACCAGCCTATAACAATACCCACTTTAATCTCATACACACCACATTCATTCATATCACCAAAGACAATA
The DNA here is from genome assembly GCA_030765085.1 of Allium cepa. NCBI lineage: Eukaryota > Viridiplantae > Streptophyta > Magnoliopsida > Asparagales > Amaryllidaceae > Allium > Allium cepa. The sequence goes on from CM060929.1 coordinate 258,266,496, forward strand.
TCCACTTGCCTACATTCCTGTAGCCTGCTTCAATAACCATTCTACAACCTACTGACTACTGCACTGATACAACCAACTGCACCATATTCACACACTACAACAGTGACCACTCCAACTACAAACCCCAAGTTTACCACAGACCATCCTCCTTCCCATTTCTCCAACCTGCAACCTGTTCGCAACCGCACTTCATACTAAAACTCAACAAAACATCAACAACCCAGCCTCCGTAGCAAACTACCAGAGACTCACGCAACATTCATCAACTTGCCCTCTGACATTCTACCACTCCTTACGAACACATACTCACATCCTTCCCCCAGCCTCGCCCCCTCTTACCAAACCAACCGTCCACTTCACCGCCTCCTCTTCACTACCTCACATCCACACAACTGACATATTTCCAGTGCCTGCCACTCCACAAAAGACTATTTATGCTCCAACATTTACCACTCTCAACCATCCAGCCAGCCAATACCCAATCGCAAACAAAACCGCGACCTCTATCAATGCTACTTGAACCCACCAAATTCCCGAAACACGCAACCTCAACCTCCTCTCAGCAAGCAACCATTGATTCACTGAACCACTTCAACAGAACATTCGTATACTCAAAGAAATCAAAGCAGATATCCCAACAGATCATTGCAATTAGGGTTAAATCAACCATTTCAGTAATAGTTTAGGAAAAAATACGAAAATAAGATGCATTCAAATTCATATAAAAGCCAAATAGAATCACAAAGTCGATTTAACAGATTCATACCTAAATATACCTAATCGATTTAAAAGATTCATACCTAATTATACCTAGATCTGCTGGCTGTCGCGACTCGATGTTGAGTAAGGGGGAAACGATGGAGTTGACGATGATACTTGAGTGCGATGAAAATTTAACACGATTAAAAGGGGAAATTTTTTTCTGAAGAAGAAAGCAAATTAGGGACGAGAATTTTGTTAAGTACGAGAGTAAAATGATAGGTTACGTTTATTTAGTTTGCGCGAACTCTTTTTTTTAGAAGCAGGAAACGTGAATTATTTTTTGCCACGTTTATATTATTTGGTAATCTATTTTTTGTTGCATTTACAATAAAACGCCATCGATTTTTGCAACTATAAATGGTTTTTCTTGTAGTGAAAAGAAGAAACATGGGATGATCAAGAAAAAGATTCTCTGAAGGAATCATAGATTTTAGGATTTTGGATTTCAAATCTTGTACGTTAGCTAAAATCTATGAATGTAATCAATTTCTAATTATTAATGAAAATTTTCTTTTGTGTGTTATCTTTGATGATTCGTCAAATTTTTTATAATAATTCTTTTTGATAATGCTAAGGGGGAGAAATATAAGTATAATTATAAAACATTAAAAATAAGCACATATTCAGGAGGAAATTTATAAATTATATATAAGTACATTGTATAGTTGTCATCATCAAAAATGGGGAGATTGTTAGGAAATCAAATCTATAGTTTCGATGACAACAACTATATAATGGAAATCGAATATGCATATATTTTTATTTACAGGAAATTACTAGAGTAACATCATTAGATAGACAAGAACGAAGCACAAAGAACATTACAAGAGATGACAAGTCGATAGGATCAGTAGAGCAATAACACAGATGCACAAAAAGCAACATGCACAAGATCAGACGTCTAGGTGCACTAGCCAGACGTCTGAATAAATTCTATGGATTAAAAACTAGATAGAATCAGATGTTTGGTTAATGTACTCAGACGTCTGAAAGGCTACTATATACAAAAAATATATAGAGCCAGACGTCTGAGACATATTCCAGACGTCTGATACTGTACTCGTATTTTAAAATTCAAATAACAACTACCACATTTTAAAAGACATCTTCGTTCTTCTTTGCTACAACTCTTCATCACCATTAGAAGCGACCATAGAACACTTGTTAATGGATGCAACTACTCAAGGAATCTCCCTACCCCTATAAATAATATCAAGAATCAAAGAGAAGATCTTACCATACTTGTGCACTTTGCTCTTATACTCTAATATATTCTCGATCTCTAGCAATCATATATTTGTATTCCACTCTTGCATATATATAGAATTAATATTCTCTAGATATATATCGGAAGCATTTGTTCATAATATCCATCATTCGTGTTATAGAACATATATTTGACAAGAACAAGCTATTATAACCAAGCCTATTCCTCCGGACGAAGTGAGGGTGTTTGATAGTCGTCGAATTCCAAAGGGGAGCTTCGAAACTGGACGTAGAACAGGAGGTCCGAACCAGTATTAAATCCTGGTTTACTTAGTTTATAATTTACTAGATTAATATTATAATTAGTTACATCATATAGTTAGTCACATATACTTGCATATACACTACACGATCCATCATATAGACTTTCATCCAACTGCTATAAACAGAGAGTCACCCCCAAAGAAGGGGCTCTCTTTTCTTTCTCTGTAATGACCCGCCTTTTCGACCTCCGAAATTCGGCACTCAATACATCTATGTTATTCGAAAGCTAAGCATTCGAGTGCTGGAAAGGCATGGTAAAATAAAGAAAAAGAACAAGGGAAATAGAATTTCACAATGGAATGGCAACATATAATATATCAAAGACAATAAAAGTTTCCACTCTAAAATACATGGTATATTAGAGTTAAAAAACAAACCTCATTAGCTCCGACGGTTATAACTTACTAACAGTACAATTGCTAATGGATATTCATAATAATACCGCGGAAAAATAAAAATACAATGACAGGCGAACATCCAACTATACTCCATAAGCTCCATGTTCCACCAACAATAATTTGGAAAAATACTTGGTCCGATGTGGGCATTATGATAAAATAACACTTGGATCGGTCTAGAAAACCAGTGTGAGAAAGCTCAAGTAATATGGTGAACATATAACATTTCTGTGAGAACACATCGCTAAACACGGAATGGGTTTTTACCTTACAAGAACAATATCCATAGATGAAAGAATGGAAATAAGTCGGAACATAATCGGACTTGAAAGAATGGAAACAAATAATTAAATGGTGAGAAGAGCTCCAGGCACTTCTTTATGCAACTAAGAAAATGATTCAAGATCTGAATCGACTAAGGAAAAAGAATTTTTCGGTAATGACCAGGAGGGTGTGCCCCCTTACTGAAAGTATACCTTTAGAAATATACTTAAGAACTACGACGGCTCTCGGAAACCTCCAAACCCGGTCCCACCAACCTTACCGAGAATCCGAGTATTTCACATCTTAATGCGCATATAATTGAAACTAATCTAGAATAGATGTGAAAATACCCTAATGGGAGCAACCCTACATAGCTTGATCCCTATTCTCTCTTTTGTTTTAGTCATTTCTGGTAAAAGGTATCAACGCTCAAAAGAGCACTGAATAGACGAAACACAAAATAGATAGCAGAATCGAAATCGATAGTCAATAAATCAACTATTGGGAATGGAAAAATGATTGTATATAGAAATTTAATCGCATACACTTACCACCAATAAATGGATTAACTTTTTAAATCATTTGACTCATAATTGTGCTTGATTTTCACATAACAAATATTTGTTAATCACTTTAAATACACCCTTTAAAAATATTCTTTTTCAAAGAGCTAATTTTATTTCTAAGTTTATTAAAAAGAAGGGTCAAAAATAAATGTCATTAAAACATTGTTTACTATAAACCAGAGATAATTTACGCTTAGACTTATTTTCAAACAATTCATTTTAAAAGATTTTCTCATTTATAAACTATCTTTTAAATTTTTAACAACATTTATTATCTTGGAAGAAAATAGAACAATTAAAATGCTTTTATAAATTTTAAACAATACTAATCATCTTGAAAGATAATGAATATAATTCTTTATAAATTTAAAACCACAGTAATTGTCCCAAAAGAAATTAATCAAATTTGCAACTCCTTTAATAAATCAATAAGTTAACTTTAATCACCATTATTAAATTAACTAATTAACTTAAATCACTTTTATTAAATCGGTTAATTAAACTTTAATTTTTTTTATTAGATCGGTTAATTCACTTTAAACTTCAGAAATAAATTTATCAATTAACTTCATTATATTTAAATAATAATTAAGAATATATTTAAACATCCAATTCTTTTCAAACACTTATACTATCCTTACAACCCATTTTAAAAGAACTTACAAATTTTTTAAGATAAATAACCTTTATAAATTTAAACAACATTAGTTATCCCAAAAGACAATTAAATCCAATTTATAATCTTATAAATTTAAAACAATATTAATTATCTCGAAAGATACACTACACCAAAACAGTTATTTCTAACATTTTGTATCTCATCCGTAACCCTATTTTCCCGGTATAATATAACAATCGTCCGAGCCCGTTAGTAAACTAAAAAAAGGGTTAGTAAAAAAAATTAATTTCTCCAGCACAATTGTAACGCACGAAATGGGTTAGGTAAGCCTATACAAGTGAAATTAAGAGAAATAAACGAGGACAAGATGGTAATTAGATATTCCAGATCAGTTTTAACCTAATTCCAACGCTTTTCAATTTTCGGTCGTGTAAAATTTCATTGCATCAACTCTATAGTGAAAGCTATTTTAATTCCAAATTTAAGATTTCCTCGATTGGCCGTAAGTATACCAATTTTATATTAAGGGGATTTGATTGATTTCTGTTCTAGTTGTTTCTACATCGCTTATTTTGGATATGTTTTTTTCTTCCATTTTTTCTTCGGTTTCTAATTTTACTGTAGTTGTTCTTTCCAATTTGTACTCTGTATTATGTTAATTAATTGATTTGTTCAACATAGTAGCAAATAATTTGATTAACTCACCAATTTGGCATCTTGGACAATAATACTTCACAATATGCTGTAGGTTTAGTTTTTTATATTGCATGAAAATGTGACTGCTCAAACTGATTTTATAAATTTTCGTACAATTATATAAAGTAATACTGTGCTCGAGGAAAGTTGTAGCACTAATGTAAATAATCTTTGATATTAGCTGAGGAAAAAAACCACAGTTTGATAAGCATGCTGACATAGATGTATTTACGTAAAGAAAATAAAATCCTGAATTATACGAAATTTAGATCTGGTACTTGAATACAAGGATAAGATTCAAAGATCTTGTACATAGTTCAATTAGAGAAACTGACTATCCTGACAATGATGAATGTACCAAGGTTAGAGAAATGCGTCGAATTGATTGGAGAAACTGACTATCAGTTTATTTTATAAATTGTTTAAGTTATTACTTAGTTGACTGGTGATTAATTTTGGTTGATGAATTGATTGTTTTCTTTTTAAACCATTGTTACTTTGTGGTAACTTTTTTCTTATATTGTTACATTATACACTGCTAAAAAGGCTTCAGAAAGCAACATAGCCCAGCGACGGCTAGCAATGGCAAAAATAAGCGGTCGTTACTAGCCGTCGATATCCGTCGCTTATCGCATTATACAAACCTGCTACCCGAGACAAAAAAATTCATTTTCTTTCTCCCCAAATCCACTCAGATCCGCCACCCCCGCAACGAGCTGTCACCCTCCTCCACCGGGAGCCGTCGCAACCTTCCGTCGCTAATTTCAACCTCTTCAAACTTGCCGATATCTCTTATTTTCCATTATCTTTGTTTAATTTGGGTTTAAATTAAATTAGTTGATGATTTAGGGATTTGGAATTGGATGATTTAGGGGTTTGAAATTGATGAATATATGTTATTAGTTTATGATATATAGATTATTATTTGAATTGGGTATATAATGGTAAACCTAATTTAGAAAATTAGTTGATTATGTGTATGAAAATGGTGATTATTGCGTATTAGGTGATGATAATTAGTGTTGATTTGGTGGTATTAATTAGTGAATTTATTGTTTACTATGTTGTTAAAAATTATGGCTGATTTAAAATCCAAAAAATAGTCCATGATTATTGAATAATATGTTTATTGATAAGTTTACGAGAATGTTATACTGTTGTAAGTGCTAACTATTTATTTAGTTCATAAAATTGTTAATTAAAATTTATGTAGTTAAATAAAAGTTAAAATACGTTTTAAAATTTTAGATTTAATTAATAAATATTTAAATAGTTAAATGAATTATAACATAGTTTTTGTAGTTGTTAAAATAGTAACTCATAGTTCCCATTTATGAGATAAGGCATATTTTTCGAGTTACTGATAGTTCCCATTTATGAGATAAGGCATATTTTTCGAGTTACTGATAGTTCCCATGGATTTTGATTCATAATTAAACGAATTCTATTTGGCTACATTACCAAAAAAATTTAAGATCATTATTTCACTGCAGACCACTAATACTTCATTATTAATATTTTTTTAATTTGTGCTTTATTTATATGAACCCCTTAGAGAATTTTTGGCCCCGTCTGACAAGTGTTGTATATGATCGTTATACAGATATTCGTTTTTCCACAAAACAGAATCTATATTCATCTGATACAACATTTGTTGTATTTTTCCTAGTATTTGGACAAGTTACAAACACAATAAAGTAATCATATTTTATAAATCATTTTAGTTTAAACGGTTCAGAAAATTTCGATGGCACTTCCTTTTTTCCCTGTGTACACGCATTTGTGTACGATACAAGGAATAAAGGGAAGTGCTGCCGAAATTTTTTTAGAATTGTTTAACCTGAAATAATTTATAAAATATGATTACATTATTATGTTTGTAATGGGAAGTAGGATAACCGGCCGTCAAAGTAAAAAAACAATAAACTTAAGAATTGAAAATTTGAATGCAGTATTTATTTATTAAAATAGTAAAGGGTTATATATGAATTTTTACAAGACTTTAATATGAAGTGTGTTATTCAATCTTCTAACCTACATTTTACAAATCAGGAAATATGTTCGATTATTTTCTCGATCGTAGTTGGATGTATGAATCTCGAAAAGGTATGAAAGGATCAATAAAAGAATGTTTCTATAACGGTGTACACGTATTTGTTAGATTTGCTCAATCTAATAATCGAAATAGCGTAGACATTCGTTGTCCGTGTAGTAAGTGCAAACATCTGAAGCATTAGAAACCAGATGTAGTAGAAGTACATTTGTACAAATTTGGTTTTGTGTCGAATTATTACTTATGGGATCGTCATGGAGAACTTGTTCAACCTATACATAATCCTGTAGTGTCAGAGGACGATAATACTATGACCAATCCTATAGAAAACATGGTGCAAGATGCTGCACGATCAATGTTTTCTACCTTTGACCAAGGTGATGATGGGAACGAAAATGTTGATGAAGAGCCAACCACGGATCTAAAAAATTTATGATTTATTAGATTCTGCTAAGAGGTCATTGTGGGATGGATGTACAAGCGGAACCGAATTATCTATAACCGTCGAATACATCACTATGAAATCGAAATTTAATCTTACAGAAGCTGCATTTCCAGCAGTTGTACAAACTGCAAAACGAAACATGCCACCTAATAATTTGATGTGTGATAGTCATTATAAAGTTAAAAAAACTTATGTCTGCTTTTGGATTGCTGTACCAGAAGATAGATACATGTGTAAAAGGTTGCATGCTGTATTGAAAAGAAGACACTCATCTTACTAAATGCAGAATATGTAACGAGGAAGATCCAAGAAAAAAGAAAGGAAAAGAAGTTCCATATAAGAGGATGCATAATTTACCATCACTCCCAGACTTCAACGGTTATAGGCATCTTCTGCTACAACATGTCATATGCGATGGCATAGTGTGAGAACACCAGAAGAAAGAACTTTAATACATCCATCTAATGGAGAAGCATGAAAAATTTTGATAAGACTTACCCTGAATTTACGACAGAGAGTCGTAATGTTAGGCTTGGCTTATGTACAGATGAATTTTCGTCATTTTCTCAGTTTGGTAGTAAATATTCATCATGGCCTATTATTATTATTTTTTTGGCAAGGCCGACGGGGTTGGATGGTCCCCGACCATTTTATTGCAACACCAGAGAACAACAAATACAACAGAGAGCAAAAAGCTCGTAGAATACTGAGGAGACTAAGGTGTTACAAGCCACAAGGAATAACAAAAAGGAAAAAACATGAAAACAGACAAAATATAACAAAGTTAGCAAAGAGAGGCCACTGATATTCCTGGATCAAATGCAAAAAGCATCTTAACCACAGAAACTATCTCCTGCATAACACATATCTTCAAACCATCATCAGATTTGGCATTAGTAGGATCAAAAACCCTACTATTTCGTTCCCTCCACACCACAGCAACAAAGCACTTTAGAGCAACACCAAAGATTCTTTTTGTTTCATGCTTGTTACCAGTTCCGGAATAAATTCTTTCCCATTCCTGCACGTTGACATTTAAAGGTCCTCTTCTACAATATTTGTTCATGACCTCAGTCCATATCTTCTTCGTAACCGAACATTCAAAATAAATATGATCGATAGTCTCAGGAAAATTACTGCAAAAGGTGCATGAAGAGTTAACATTCATGCCATACCTTACAAGTCTTGATTTAGTCAGTAGAGCTCCATTAAGAACCTTCCATAACAATAAATTGTGCCTGTTGCTACTGTCAGTATTCCAAGTTCTCCTCCACCATCTCCAGTTCTGGTTCGAGTTGTTTTGCATCAAGTATTCGTATGCCAAACCAGTTTTATACTTCCCTTTCTTCTTACCCCAGACAAGATTATTGTATGAAGAAGGCAGAGCAGTAAATGACTTAATTTTATCCCATATAATTTGCACTCTTTGGTTCGAAGTGAATATGTGCCTTGATTGAAAGTTATGTATCACATCTCTGACAAGTGTTCGTTCATGTATTCCAGTATGTAGAATCTCACTATAAGTGAGCTGTCTCCTAAGAATAAGGCCTTGTTCAAGCCATGGGTCATCCCAGAAATAAACATTGTTCACACTGTTAGTCTTCATCTGTATCATAGGGAGAAACAGCTCTTTAAACTTGTGGATATTACGCCAAGTCCAGCTAACATTTTGCTGGTTTGACATATTCCATAACCCTCTACAGTTCATATACTTCTTCATCGACCAAGCAGCCCATAGACTGTCAGGGCAATTGAACAAAGTATCAATATGTCTAGCAAAAGCAGCCTTATTCCACTGTTTTAGATTAATCAAACCAAGGCCTCCTTTGTTTAGTGGCTTCTCGACCGTAGCATACTTTATAGGAGCAATGAATCTACCAGTAGTCTTGCCACTCCACAGGTACTTCATCATAGCACATCTTATCATTTTAATAAGTTTTGTAGGGAGAACAAAAGTTCTAGCCCAGTACACTTGCATAGAGAAGATAACAGACTTAATTAATGTGAGTCTACCAGCTTGACTTAACCTCCTCGCAGTCCAGCAGCTTAATCTAGCTGTGATTCTTTCATACATAGGTAAGCAGTGGTTAGTTGTAATTCTGGAAGTAGTCAGAGGAAGACCAAGGTAGGAGACCGTGGATAGATTCCTATTCAATCCAGTGACATGATAGATCATGTTGGCATGAGCAGGGCTTACACCAGCAAGAACAATATCGGATTTTTGGATATTGATTTTTAACCCAGTCATAGCGTGAAACTGCTCAAGAGTAAGCATAATGTTTTCAATAGTGGCGAGATCAGGAGAACAAAACATGATTAAATCATCAGCGAACATTAGTGTGGTGATTTGAGGGTCTTTACAAGCAGGATGAAGCTTGATTTTCCCCATACAAGCAGATTTATTGATCATTCTTGTGAGCAATTCCATTACAAGAATGAAGATGTAGGCTGACATGGGGTCTCCCTGCCTTATTCCTTGCCTGCTATTGAAAAAACCAGTAGGAGAACCGTTGACAACAATGGAGTAAGTAGGAGAGGAGATGCATTCATATATCCACGCAATAAAGTGAGGAGGAAAGTTCATATACCCCATAATTCGTACAATACTATCCCATTGTAGCATATCAAAAGCTTTCATAATATCAAGTTTAAGCATAGCTTTGGGGGGAGTATTACTTCTGTGGTTTCCTTTAATAATCTCATGCGCAAGAAGGATATGATCAAGAATATTTCTACCAGGCAGAAAGGCAGTTTGGTTGTTTGAAACAAGAGAGGGAAGAACTTTCTTTAACCGAGTAGCAATTACTTTGGAAATACATTTGTAAATAGTGTTGCAACATGATATGGGCCTAAAGTCTTTAACATGGTGTGCATTTTTGATTTTAGGGACAAGTGCTATATTTGTGTAGTTGTAGGACCTGTAGAGCTTGCTTTTAGTGAAGAAGTATGAAATAGCTTTACAGACATCCGAAGACACAATATTCCAGCATTTAGTGTAAAAGTGAGTGTTCAGACCATCAGGGCCACCGCAAGAATTTGAGTTGAGAGAAAACATAGCATTGACAATTTCATCTTTGGTGACCTCTCCACAGAGCATTTTGTAGTTCTCATCATCCAGCATTGGCATTATGTCCAAGGGAATATCATCAATAGCAGGGATGAAGTTGTTAGCATTGGAATATATAGAAGAAAAATATTGCTCAAAAGCTAAATTGATATTACCAGCAGCATTTTGAACATCCTCATTCATGTCAATTATAGATGCAATGTTCTCCCTTCTATGTTTGTCTTTTAGACTATCATGAAAGAATGCACTATTCTTGTCTCCTTCTTTCCACCATTTCATTCTCGATTTTTGACGTATCATATCACATTCTTGAGCAAGGTCTACAGAGTATTGTTGAGTTAAAACAGCTTCAGAGGCAGAAAAACTAGCATCATTATAATTATCCATCATAGCCTTTTGTACTTCAGCAAGTTTCCTCATAATATTGGAGCTCAACTTATCACCATTGCCATATTTGTTATGTGCCCAATTTTTAAGTTTGCTTTTGGTTTCTCTGATTTTCTCCTGCAAGACAAAGAGAGGGTTACCAAGTTTATTAGAATTCCACACATTTAAAACAGTAGGTTTAAAGTCAGCTTCAGTTGTCCATGAATTAAAAAATTTAAAATTAGTTTTTCTTCTCATGTCCACTCCATGAAGATGAATGATCTGGGGAGAGTGGTCAGATAGAAGAGGGGGAGGAAGGTAGTTGAAAAGAAGAGGCCATTTAGAAAGAGCTGCATGATTGGAGAAGGAGTGATCAATTCTAGAGAATGTTCTGATGCCATGCTTTCTTTTATTGTTCCATGAGAATTGCATTCCAACTGATTTGATGTTAATCAGGTCTGCATCAAATATCACATTATTGAGGGGAAGAATCTCATTAGAAGACAGAGGGTTACCACCCACTCTATCAGAGATAGCTTGGCAACAGTTGAAATCACCAAAAATGATCCATGGATGAGTGGATTGTCTCAGAGAAGGAATGACAGATAACAAAGATATTCTGGCAGCAGAAGAGTTGAAAGCATATATAAAAGATACGTAGAAAGAGGTTTGTTCAGCTATATCAATAGCATGACAGTGGATTAGTTGAGAGGTGGAGAGAATGGTAGACATTTCAACAACTTGGGGATTGAAGATTATCAAAATTCTACCATAAGGAGATTCATTAAGGTTATGAATAATTTTCCATCCCAATCTGATATACTCCGCAGCCTTAATAGTTAAATTAAGATTTAGTTTAGTCTCAAGAATCGCCAGCACAGATAAATTTTGAGAGGAGATAAGTTGTTTGCACTGATCTTGTTTTGTAATGTGGTGAGCCCCCCTGATGTTCCATGCTCCAAAGCGTAACATCATTGGGGAATTCTAGCATTAAGAAACTCTATCTTCATTTTCCTAGTTACTGCCTGAGTTGAAGACAAGTAGTTTGGAATAGTAGCTGATAATGGGGTCAGTTCATTATTTTCAGTAACATTAGGAATTTGTGTAGTGGATGACTGGTTATGAGCATGGTCAGGAGATGGGAGATGTTTGAGGTTGGTTGAAAGAGGAGAAGCATTGGGATTAGATTTGAAAGCTATTGGGGGAAGAATTTTGGAGTAAATGTTAAGAGGAGATACTGCTGTGGAGTTTGGAATTTCAGTTGGACATGTTAATGTATCAGTGTTTTCTTTTTCATTCTTGTGCATGTCAGTGCTTTTCCATGCTTTCCTTTTTTTCTTCAATTTCCCACTTTTACTTTGTTTGTTTTTACCTTCATCAGGACTCTTTCCTTTATTATTTATATACTCACATTCTGTAGCATTCACAATTATGCCTACATTTCTTGTGGATATGTCTGAGGTGATGTTTTCAGGTAGTTGCATATGTGATAAGTGAGTTGTTCCATCTTCATGTGTGGTTATTTTCATTTGTTCCTTTTGCAATGCAAAATCAACATTTGTGTTAACATCAGACACACTGTTTTCTAATTGTTTACCTCTGTCAATTCTTTTATCACTATCACTTGCACTATTTACCATATCAGTAAAGACATCATTTTCCATACCCATTAAGACTTCAAACTTATTAGACATGCTAAGTTCGGCAGATGTTTCCTTATCCTCATTACTGTCATTCCCATACTTTCCCTTATCAGCACACACATCAATATCTTGATTGTTGTCTTCATCAAGCAATGTAGTTTTATCACTAGACTTTATTAGCATACTACTTCTCTCACTTTCCTTATCATTTCTTTTACTATCAGCATCATGTATTTCAACCACATCCATTCCACTGGTTTTGTCACAGTCCACCACTTCAATGCTTCCTTCTTTATTATCTTTGTTATTCTTAGTCACAGTCAATTCTTTTTCGTTTCTACTCACACGCTGCCATCTTCTCGCTACTTTCACCTGAAAGGGGATACCCTTCTTTATATCATGCACAGTCTCAATTTTATTGCCTATACTGTTTCCTTTCTCTCCATTATTTTGTTCTTCAGCTCCTCTAGTAACTGTTACCTCTTCTTTATACTCACATTGATCAGTTGAGTGACCAAATTTGTTGCAAATCACACAAACATCCGGCCTCCACTGATATTCAACATATATCTTCTGATAGCCACCTTCCACCAGTTTCACTTTAAATTCATTAACTAACTCCTTATTTGGTTTCACTTCAATGAGACACTTAGCATAAGCTAACCTGTTTTGTTGCTCAGTTAATTCGTCCATACATAGTAATCTACCCAAACGACTACACAACCAATTGATTCCTAATGGTGACCATGCAAACAGAGGAAGATTGTAGAGATGCACCCATACTGGAACAGAGGTTATAGATCCAGATATGTTACTAACAGACACATCGTATGGCTTAATTATGAACATCTTATTGTTCATAAAGATTGGGTCCTTCTGTAAGACATTTCTTCTATCATCAGCAGAAGAAAAATTAAATAAAAACACAATACCATCAGATTTAACTTTGACCATGCCTTTAAGTTTCCATATTCCTTTCAACTTCTGCACCACAGCAGTATACGACAAAGGCTTGTCTAGGAAAAAACCCACAACTGTGTCTGACCAATTCTTCGCACCAGCGTCAAGCACACTAGTTGGAGGCACCATCACATCATCTTCATACAAAGGGGTAAGATCAACGGGAATGTACTTCCCAGCGTTACTTGGCTTATGCTTGAATAAGGAAGTCCATTTACGTTCATCATGATATGGGGTAGATGGGTCAGAGAGAAGAGGCAAAGCAGAATCAGGTGGCTTTGAAAGATGAGGGTCAGGAAGAGGAAGAGGAGGGGGAACAGAACGAGTGGGTTCAGGATTGATGGCAGAGGAGGGCGGGAGGAGTTTGTCAGAAAGAGTGACTGGTAAGCTGGAGAGATTTGCGGGAGAAGAAGGTACATTATGGCAGGGAGGTACAGGTATGGTTGTGGACGTGATGGGTAGAACAGGAGAGGCATGGACGTGGGAAGAAGCGGACATGGGAAGATTTTTTTTTGTTTTGGTGGCCTATTATTATTACTCCTTATAATTTACCTCCATGGATGTGTATGAAAACTCCATATATCTTTCTAACGATTGTCGTCCCCGGTCCCGATGATCCGACACAGGGAATTGATGTTTATCTGCAACTACTAATCGATGAGTTGAAAACACTGTGGCATGAAGGAGTTGAAACGTACGACATTTCGAGAAAAAGGAATTTTCGTTTGTTTGCTTCTTTATTATGGACTATAAGTGATTTTTCGGCGTATAGCATGCTTTCAGGTTGGAGCACATCTGGACGTCTAGCTTGTCCTTATTGTATTGATGAAACACGAGCATTTTCATTAAAGTATGGAAAGAAAATTTCTTGGTTTGACTGTCATCGGTGTTTTCTACATATCAATCATAAATTTAGAACGGATAAAAAGAAGTTAAAAGCTAACAGAATAGAGAGTATGCTACCACCTAAGGTTTGGACAAGTGAAGAGGTATATGAATTTGTAAAAGACTACCCAAAGATACATGAAACTGGGGTATAGGTTGAAATTCCAGGTAAATCGGACATTCATAACTGGTGCAAGCAAAGTCTATTCTGGGAGTTACCGTGCTGGAAAGATCTCCTACTCCGACATAACATTGACGTCATGCATAATGACAAAAACATGTTTGACAAGGTGTTAATACAATTTTCAATGTGAAGGGGAAAACCAAGGACGATGTGAATTCAAAGCGTGATATATTACACTTCTATAAGCGGCCCAAACTTCAATTATACGACGATAATAAGAAACCAAAAGCATGCTATGAACTAGACAACAAGCAAATAAAACTTGTTCTAAAGTGAGTGGAAGGACTTATATGTCCTGATGGGATTTCTTCTAACGTCCGTAGATGTGTTGAATTTAAAAGCAGCAAATTGAGTGGGATGAAAAGTCACGATTGCCACATTATGATGGAGTATTTTTTTTCCCGTGATTTTCAAAGAACTGCTACCTGCAAAAATATGGAGTGTTATAACAGAATTAAGTATGTTTTATAAACAGCTTTGTTCTAGACCTTAAAGGTAGATCGTATACGTAAACTTGAAGCAGAAAAACTTCTATGCAAACTGGAGAAAATATTTCCGTCTGGTTTTTTTAATGTAATGGAGCATTTACTTGTTCATCTTCCATCTGAAGCACTCATTCGTGGTCCTGTGCAATATGGATGGATGTATCCATTTGAGAGGTAATGTAATTAATTTCGGTTTTTGTGCCACCGTATAAATTTAATTAATTTTGTTATAGATACCTGAATCATTTGAATAAAACAATCAAACAAAATGCACGAGTAGAAGGTTCAATTTGCAAATCGTACCTTGAAGAAGAAGCTTCATTTTTTTCTCACATTACTTTAGCAATGATGTGAACTTATCGTTCATAAGTGTTCCCCGTAATGAAGAAACTACTGAGCAGGATTCTTCTCAAATAATGTTATCTATTTTTAGATAACATGGAAGACCTACTAGAAAATGTGTGGGAATATGGTTAGATGATAGAGATTACCATGTGGCGCACACATATGTTCTTCTAAATTGTTTTGAAGTTTCACCATTTGTCAGGTAATTATGAATTCATACATAATTCAATTATACATGTATATATTAATTATAAAGGAATATAATACATATTTGCTGCATATACAAATCACAACGTCCATCTGGCGATCTCAGTAAACAATTTCCTGGATGGTTTTCAAACAACATTCATGATACAAAAAACTGTGTTGCTGACGAAGGATTACGACATCTTGCTATCGGACCAAAACGAAATGTCAAGACTTATCCAATATTCTTCGTCAATGGATTTAAATTCAACACCAAAGATTACGGGGCTAAAAAATTAACATATAACAGTGGTGTATTTGTCAAAGGAAGTGATGATCCAGATGAGCATATAAAAGATTTTTACGGCGTCTTAACACAAGTTTTAGAGTTGACATACTATATACAACCTGCAGAGAAAGTTGTTTTATTCAAATGCAACTGGTTTAGCAATGTTCCTAGCTCTGGAATTAACGTGCACAATGATTATAGGCTAATTGAAATAAGGCATACGTCGCATTACTATAAGTATGATCCTTTTTTATTTGCTAAGCAAGCTTTACAAGTTTATTTTGCTCCATATCCGTCCTTAAAAAAGATAAAGCAGACTGGTTGGCTGTTTTTAAAACGAAGGCAAGATATACATTTGACGGAAATAATATTCCAGATGAAGCAGCGTATCAAGCGGATCTCGAGCCAATACTGAAATAATGATAACTGATGACATTGATGTAGGGTCGTTGACTGATGAATCGAATGTTTCAATAGATGCATTTCTAAGTACCCAAGAAAATGATATAGAGTACGAGATCGAGTCTAAATCAGAATATGACAAAGACTGATCACAGATGGCATCGCTTGTTGTATAATTCTGAGATATGTATTAACAATATGACTATGTTTTGTAATATTCTGAGCTATGTAATAATAATGATGACTATATATGATTTATATCATTCTGAGTTATGCATTATTCTTTTTATGTATGCTTTTTTTGATGATTATGTGTAGAGTATGCTAATGTGATGATTATCACTTGATTTATAATTATGTGATGATTAATGATTATGTGATATTGATTGATGATTATGTGATGATTATGTTATCAGTACTCTTTTCTATGCAGTGTATGATATTATATTTATGTTTGTGCCAAATATGTATGATAGGCGACGTAATCGACGTAGTACATCTCAGTCACCTTCACTTGGAGCAGGTCTGAGTAGCTCTGAGCTAGATCTCCATCGAATTATGGAGATAGTTCCGAAAAGTGCTGGGTATGTATCAAACTTATTTGAATTATATTATATGAAATATATTGAATATATACATCAACATTTCTATAGAGGGTTCGAGGTGGAGCCGTCCGAGTTCATTTTACAAGTATCGAACGAAGCATACAAGAGTAGGATGTCCGGGTGCTGGCCTCAATAGGATAACTTCCCAACACATATAAAAAAACGCAATATGGGCTGATCTTCTAGTAAGTACAACTTTGTACTATATAATTATGCCTTATATGAAACCAAAAACAATACGCCATCATGCCTTATGATATCAGTTTTACGTATTCTGTTCCGCTGATTGTTTTTTAATTATATAATCTCTTTTATATAACACACATGATAATTCAATATGCAGGCAGCTGTACATGTGGATCCGCAGGATATGGATGTTTTTATAAATCATTGGAATAAAAAATGCAGAAAAATTATAAAGAGACTCTGTCAAGGGCTAATAGTTCAGGGAAACAGCCAAGTTGGATGGGGGATGATATTTGGGCTGGATTCCAACAATATTAGGAATCTGAAGCATTTAAAGTAAGTTATATTGTCACTATATTTTTACATTTAAATGTGTCGAATTATTTTACTTAATAGTGTATATAAATTAATAGGAATTATCGGCAAGAAACAAGGCTAATAGGAACAAAAACCTCGCTTTACATCGTGGTGGCTCGAAATCCTTCCAATAACATATGAGAGAATTGATAAATAAATTAACCAATATTTATGTTATTTATGTATATATTTACTAGTGTCTCTTTACCATATATTTTATTCTTATATATAATCTATTCTTGTATATACTCATGCAAATTATCAATATAATCTATTCTTGTATATATTCAGTGGGCAAAGTATGATAGGGAGCCTATAGCAGCTGAGGTTTTCAGAGTCACACATGCAGTGGAGCATACAGATGAGGATGGGAACGTTTCAAATGATTGGTTAGATGCCAAGGCTGCTTCTGTAATGGTAAATATGTTTATTTTTGTAATGAAAATATTTCATATTCATTTATTTCACAGTAAATAAGTAAATCGTATAGCAATTGTGTCAAATATATATTCGTAATTGTAGGAGAGATATAAAGCAGAGCATGCACGAGTGATACGAGCGAGTGGATGGGAGTCGCTTATGGTTGATGAGTCTAATCGGATATGGGATTCAATCATTGAACCGGCAAGTCGAAACAGGCGTTACAGTTTCGACAATATGGTATGTACTCAACGTTTACACGGTAGAAACCTGTATGCCATGAACTTCTTATTCACTTGAGTTTATTATCAATAACTTGAGATTTCTTATTGTTATTGTATGCCATGAACTTCTTATTCACTTGAATTATTTCATAAGCTCTTAATTTCCAAAGGGCATATAGGAGATCCATAGACGAGGAAGAGATTACTCGGATGCAAACACAATTGGATGAGCCCAATGATTGGCGGAAGAGTCAGTTGGCGACGCAGATAGATGAGCATATTGCTGCCTTCTATCAGGAGCATGGGTCAATGCTCAGGGAAAGAGGTGCAGATGATGATGATGATGATGCTTAGTCGGTTTGTTTCGATGGTTACGCTTTATACATACATACATACATACATACATACATAGATATATATATATATATATATACACATATTATGATGGGTTTGACATTTGGTACTTTGGATGTTGTGATTGATACTTAGTGTTTTGGTGGATTTGGTATTTTGGTTGTTGTGATTGATACTTTGGCACTTGATATTTACTGGTCATTTAATTTAGTTATGTGGTTTGGTTTGGTGGATTTCATATTTGGTTATGTTGATTTTCTTACATGATTTTGTGAATATATGTTGAAATATGCAATATTAGATGATTTAGTTGTATTGATATTTATTATATGGTATGATGGAATGGTATTATATGTGTGGAATGATGGAATTATATTATTTGTATTGATTGGGATTGTGGGTTGAAGGTGCTGCAACGTGGCCGCAAATATATTTCAGTTTTGCAACGGCTAGCGACGACCATATGGTCAAATATAGCAACGGCTAGCAACGACAATATTGCAACGCTTTGCAACGGTTTGCATCAACAACTAGGGAAACCAACAACCTTAACGATTGTTTCCATGTGGACACTTAGCTGTTACAAGCCGTTGCAAAAAGAACAACGGAGCCGTCGCTAAGGCCATCGTTTTCTTTAGTTGAAACGAGATATTTTGCAACGGCTTTTAGCGACGGCTAGCAATGGCCGCCAACGGCTATTAGTCGTCGCTAAACAGTGCTTCTTTTGTAGTGATAGATAAATTCAATGCCCAAAGAATACATAAATACAACTAGCTTAAAATTGTCTTTTATTATGTTTACCTATGCAAATATAATTACTAGTTCCATCATTGCTTAGAAATTCTAATATTATGTAATAATTTGTATTTTCTCAAACTCTTTTTTTCTTTGTAAATCCAAAAAAAAATTCAATATACATAATTTGATAAATGGTTGCTCAATTATTGCTTATTATGATTAATTTGTTAATATCATTAATTTGTTCCTTATAAATAATTTGTTTCCAACGTTTATTTACTAATTTAAATGGAAAACATACAAATTAATTCATTCCTTAACTGCAAAGATGGATATTGAAATTAATTTATATAACTATCTTGATAAATATATACTGCATATTTTATTAGTACCATTTACTGAGCAACCATCAAACCTGTAATTATTTTAGGTTAAAGGACTTGGGAGAACTGTTAAGTGATTTTGTAATAGATGTTTAGCTTAAATTAGTTAATAACCATTTTGCTCATTCAAATAAATGTTTTTATTGTTGTAAATTAGATCGATGGGAAATGCACAAAATTGATTTTAACTTAAGATATTTAGGAAATTAATCCCTTTAATATTGAATTGGGGTTAAGGAAATGCATTGAACTGGTTGGTGAAATTATTTGTTCGTTATTATATATTGAATTGGGAAAATTTTGTCTTGAATTGATTATTTTAACTTTCAAGTGATTACCATCTTCTTGGTGATCATTTATATTAATAAATTGATTGTTAGACAAATATTACTTAGTTGTGATTTTTTCCTTATAATGTTACATGCTAAAGGTTTCATAAGTTTGACATGCATACAAGTTTTTTTATCTATGGAAAATTATGTATTTCTTAAATTCGTTCTTGCTTTGCAAAATCAAAAACAAAGTGGATGTGCATAATTTGGGTAATACATGTTTCTCAAATTCATTCTTTCTTTGCCTACATAAATGCTTCATCTGGGAACTAGAGACGTCTTTAGTGCTCTGCTCTGTCCTGGATAGCTTAGAGCATTACTAAGTAGATTAGTGTGAACGTTTACATTAGACGACGTAGGAGATACATACTAGTTTTATTATTTTATTTGCTAACATCATAACATAATAACTATAATAATTGTAACCAACTCTTGTGTTGTTAGTTCATTGACAATTTCTTTTAATATCAAGTAGATGTCATGTTTCTATTGCTACTGATCATAATTGATTAAGAAGTACCGAAGTAGTTTAATACTAGCTTAGATGTTCAGTTAGAGCGACAAGTTAAAACTGAAAAAATGCCATTTGAAATATACCGTATACGTTATTATTAGGTACATGCCCCTACACTCTAAATTTCTGCAAAAAAATGCAGTAACACTGTGCGATTGCATAGCAGCAGCGCTAAGCTACTGCTACATGCTGAAGCAACACATAACAGATTGAAAAAAAAAATTAATAGCAGCAGAGCAGCAACATTCAGACTGCTGCAAAAAAAATCAAAAGAAAAGGAAAAAAAATCATTGAACAACAAGACTGGATTAATAATTGTATTAATATGGATATACCCTTTCTTATGCATTCATGTGTATGTTGAATTCCATATGTGATCTGTAGTTTATCCGACAGAGTCTAGTTAAATAAAAAGCCGTTTTTATATATTAGTAACTTGCACATTTTGAACTTTAATTTAATCTGACTCTAACTAAGTATTTTATTTTGGCCAATTTTTAGGAGATCAAATTGATTTATGTCAGAACCAAGTTAAAGAGAGTGGATTAGAAACCTACACAGAAATGAAGAAGAATATAAGGAAGGTGTTCTAAACTTCATTACTTTTGTGAAAAATCGCTCACCACATGATATTAGTTTATGTGCTTGCCCTTGTTTAAAGTGCATAAACTCTAAAGTTCACGTTAGAAATTATGGAGAAGCACTTGATAATTTTTGGTATGAATCCATCATACAATGAATGTACTTTCATGGAGAAAGAAATGATACTACTATACGGATGAATCCTACATTAAAACAACACAAGAATCTTATTCTCTATATAAAATCCAAGTTGAAGACTCTGTAGACGGTCCTCTTGAAAATCTTATTAATGATGCTTTTACAATGAATAATATATCACAAGCTAGCAATAAGGAGAATCTTGAAGAGCCGCATGTAAGTAATGGTGATAATTTTTCTTCACATTCTGATCATAGGAAAAAGTATAATGAATTTAAAAGTAAAGCAAATGAGAAATTATATGCTTTTTGTGAAGATAATCTTACAGCATTAAGTGTAATCATAGAGCTTCATAATTTGAAGAAATAGTTTAATTGGTCAGAATAGTATGACGGAATTATTAAAGTGAATGAAACGCTGGCTTCCAAAAGATAATACACTACCTTACAAGTATCCCACAATGAAGAAAATGTTGAAAGATTTAGGTATGAAGGTAAATTGCATACATGCATGTGAGAATGATTGCACATTATTTTGGAAGGAGGATGCAAATGCAGTTGAATGTCCTTATTGCCATACATCAAGGTTTAAAGTTAAGAACGTTGCATCAGGGGAAGTTAAATTGACAACCCAACCACGAAAAGTTTTAAGACTCTTTCCTCTAATTCCAAGGTTAACTAGATTATATACTATACCATGGATAGCTCGTAAAATGCAGTGGAATAAAGAAACCAAACCTTCATGGGAGTCCATGCACCATCCTATAGATTCAGCTGAATGGAGGTCAATCAAAAGCAAGTGGCCAGAATTTTCTACCGTGGGACGTAATGTTTGACTTGGTATTGCTACCGATGGATTTAATCCAAATGGAGTTCTCTCGAATAGTCATAGTTGTTGGCCTGTGTACATAATTCCATATAACCTACCTTCTTCATTATGCATGAAGTCACAATATCAAATACTAAGTTTGTTGATATCTGGGCCAAGAGTGCCAAGCCAGGACATTGATTTATATTTACAACCTCTTGTAGATGAGTTGAGACAACTTTAGGAAGGAGTATCTGCTTTTGATATGGATAAGGGGGAGATTTTCACTATGAAAGCAATGTTGTTATGGGGAATCCATGATTTACCAGCATTTGGTAATTTATCAGGTTGTGTGACACATGGTTATAAAGCATGTCCAGTTTGTGCTATCGGAACCGACTCAGAGTACATTGGTAACAAGGTTGTTTATCCAAATTATAGAAGATTTCTAAAGGATGGTCATCCATATAGAGCACTAAAACATGGCTGGTACAAAGACATTAAAAACAAAGAATCTCCAGTAAGGTTATGGGGTTCTTCTCTTTTAGAAAATATTGATCGTATCAAGTATTGACCTAGAAAAGATTGATCGTATCAAGTACATGGTCATCCATATGTGATGTTTATGGCAATGCATATTTCTCCATGGAAGAGGATGACAATGAAGAAAGGTCAGCATGGTATAAGAAGTCAATTTTATACAACTTAAGTTATTGGAGTACCCACAAAGTAAGACATGCGATTGATGTGACGCATACAGAGAAGAATGTTGCAGAACATATTATCAACTTATAATTTGATAAGGGAAACCAACATTCTAAGTTTTCATGGGACAAGGTTCATAAGGTATAATGTTGTCGAGTTCTAAAAGATGCAAAACTCCCATCTTCCCTTGCAATCAAGTTAGGTAACCTTGTAAGTATTCAACCATCCTGTTTGCATTCCAAGAATCATCTTATTATGCAATACTTTCTCCCTATAATGGTTCAACATGCATATCCAAAGTTCCGTGAGCCGAGACGAGCTATTTTACAAGTAATCATGTATTTCAACATAATTTGTTCGAAAGTTTTAGTTCGAGAACATGTCCAAACTGCCAAAGATATGATTCCCAATGCATTATGTGTGATGGCGTATTATTTTCTCATAGACTTTTTTGACATAAGTATTCATCTTATGGTACATCTAGCTGATCAAGCTCTACTTTGTGGACCTACGAACTATATATGGATGTATCCATTTGAAAGGTATGAAATGTTCAGTTAATTTAGTTAGGTTATGAATATTATTAGTTACATAATTTAACTGTAATAATATATGTATTAGGGCCATGAAAGAATGCAAGAATATACCTAGCAATAAGCGTTATATAGAAGGATCAATTTTTGAAGCATATCTTGTTTCAAAATCAGTTAGATATGCAATGGAATAAATGCCCAACCCGCGTGATGGAAATCATAGTTCTACACAAGCGTCCATTTTTAGACGAGAATGAAGATGACACGTATGAGCGTGCTATTATTGAGGGTAAATCCCTTAAGTTATCTAGGGTGAAACACATACAGATTCGAAGATGTATACTTTTTAGAATTGATATTCCAGATAGAGATGAAAATTATAGGTTTGATATTTTTTTCTTAGTATTTTTGATATAAAGTATAGAATTATACACATCCTTATATATATATATATATTCATGTATTTACACTAGATTTTTAATTTGTAATGCATATCGCTTATCTTTAGAAGGTGCTCATCGTGGTAAACGAAAAGGTATCACAAAGGCAGAAGTGATAGCACAATCGGAATTTATTGATTGGTTACACAAAAAGGTGTGCTACTTTTATTCGAAACTATAGTTTACATTTTCTTTATGTTATTTATAGAATTTGTTAATCGTAACCGCTAATAGATGAAAAATGCATGGGCATAATGTTATGGCACTATGTCAGTGGTCCAAAATGGGAAGCTAAAACATATCTCAAGTATAGGGTGAACGGCTATGTATTCTCTCCTCAATATTATGACGATACTCTTTCAACACAAGACAGTGGTGTATGTATGGATGCAATTACTACATTCATTGCAAGTGTGAGGATATAAATCCCACTGATGATGATACTACTTGGTATGGAATTATTAAAGAGATCATAGAGGTTAATTACTACGACTTTCAACATGTGGTATTTTATTGTGGTTGGGTGAATATTGAAGATAAGACAAATGGTTGTAAGATCTGCCCAGATTCTAATTTATTAATAGTGAACATGAAAAGGCTCAAAAATTCTAATGGTGAATATGATGAGCCAATTATACTCACAACCAAAGCAAGTCAGGTGTTCTACATAAATGATACACAAAATGCTGATTGGTCCATTATTCGACGCTCTCCAAAGCATATGACAGATATCATAGATGATTACGTTGTGCCAATAAATTTTCAGTCTATTATGAATGAACAGCCTAACCTTGCATCGTTGTTGAAATGTGCTGAACTGAAATAAATAAAATGTATAAACAATTAGTTTTGTCGATTTTCTTTTATATCAAAATGCTTGACTTTTTATGGAGTTGCTGTTTTGATTCATATATTACATGTATGTATATGTACATGCTTGAGACTTAACCTATATATTATATGCTTATATGCAGGTTCAACTTTCATGCCTCTAACTTATATTCATGATGTCCAATTTCTTAATTTTACAGGTTTGAAACTTAAGCATATGTTGTGGAGTACTCTAAATTGCAAACATCTCATCAATTTTGAATGCGATTTCAAACTCTATGCTAAGTTCCAAGGTACTTTGAATTCATATGCTATATCTAAATGCAATTTTGTTTAGTGTATAGATTTTAAATTTAAGCATAACGTCACGGATCTCTTTTAAGTACCAAGTACCTCTTTGCTGCTTAAATGCAATTTTAAATTCTCCGCAAAGTTCCAAGGTACTTTCAATTCATATATCATTTTATGAGCATGCTCGTCTGATCTTTCTAATGTTGAATCATGTAAAAATGATTATAATGAAATGTGATAAAATAAGGCATATTGTTTGGCTGATAGTATATAATTATAATCCAATTTCTGTTTTATATTTGATATCAGAATAAACATGTTTAAT
The DNA here is from genome assembly GCA_030765085.1 of Allium cepa. NCBI lineage: Eukaryota > Viridiplantae > Streptophyta > Magnoliopsida > Asparagales > Amaryllidaceae > Allium > Allium cepa. The sequence continues at coordinate 258,291,406 of CM060929.1, forward strand.
GTGCAGTAAACAGTGTACTTTTAGGGATGTACAATTTCTAAGTGTTTTTATTTAATGCAACCATCCTACATGAGCTAAAACTTTATCTTTTTGTGGATTCAAATACTTCATTTCCTTCCATATATAATTCATGAAGCAAAACTTTAGGCTGTTGTGGATTTTGAGTAAATCAAGGAAATCTATGTATGATGGAAAAGAGATTCAATAACAAACATTCTAAAAATACCAGTGCAAAGTGGTGTGAAGGAAGGCATATTAATATCTTCCCTGCGTGATTACCAATACTAAAAACTCAATACAACATGTACAAAGAAGTTTAACGAATAAACTTGCATGCTTACTTTTTCTAAAAAGTGGATAAAAAATACTTGGGTTACAAAATAACCATAAACTAAAAGACCCCCTAAAGGTTTGAATTTATTCTGTACCAGCTTGCGTTTCCAAGAACACCAAAAAATTTACATTGAAAATTCAAAATGCACCATGGAAGCAATGTGAACTTAAACCCATGCCTTGGCAATGTGGATTAAACATGGACCATGGAAGCAATGCTTGGATTAAACTTTCTTTGCTTGCTCTACCGCATTACCTATAGCTACTTCCACTTTCTATTAATTTAAACCTGCCACTAACTATTTATGGAATGGACATCATTTACATCTGAATACCAGTTTTGAAGAACTGTGCACGCTTGCCAGATTTCCAGCGAATGCAATCTCAGTAGTGCGATGTACGATTCTCTCAACACGTATGTTTTCTAGATTGTAGAAGTATAGTTTTATGCCTTCCTTCACACCACATGCAAGGGTGCCATATTTCATATCCAAGCAGCTATGATTTTTTCTCTCTTTGATGATGATTCTCCAACTAGTTCTATGAACTTCTTTGCTGTATTTAAATTGACAGTTTTTTTTCTCGTTATATTTTTGTATTTGTAATGAGGTGGGATAGCAAGCCCACCCCATTTACCAAATGCAGCAGCTCTTTGGGCTGTAGGAAAATAACAGGCTGCTACAATTAGGCTGCTGTTTGGCAGCAACCAACATGAGCTGCTGCATTTATCAAATAAATTAAGCCTGCAAGCCAACCAAATTTAAAAACATAAATATTAAAGAATAATTATCATAAGCACACACACACACACATATATATATATATAAAAACTTGTTTTTTAAATACAATTTAAAATGTTGATTATGATTTTTCTTTCATGTCTTACGTTTTAAGATTTAACTTTTTTAAATACAGGATTGATTTAGTCCTCTAGCATTTATATGTACAAAAAATATATCCGATCATCCTCCACCACGTGGTAAGAAGTACTTAATAATGGTTGGTCTGGAAGGAGCTACAGGTAAAGATGAAGCTAAATGGAGTTCCCGATGTGGTGCTTTGATCCATTGTCACATACCTATTGGTAATGATGAATGGAGGTATGTAGATGACTACTACAAGGAAAATATATGGAAAGAGCTATATGTATTTATCTATTTTGATCCTTTTATACTCAATAATACTGATAATATTACCTAAATTATCCATTCGAAAAGACTTATGAAATTAATTTTGTTAAAAGGTTTGCTACATTACATTGAAAACTCATGCAAGCATCAAGATTGGAAACATATAGTAAGCAGTTCAACAAACCTTTATATTAACTGATTCTTTTCATATAAGAAGGAGTTAAATTGGAAACATATAAGAAGTAGCTACCAGAAACATTTATAAAAGAATATGCATACCTTTCATATTCATTTTTTTTGGACTTTTAAGAAGATAGAAAATAATTAAACAAATTCTCATTGTATTGCTTTGTTATTGTTTTATTTGATTTAACAGACTGAATTTGAACTGGATATGGATCCCGAGCTAGCTCGACCAATAATGGAAAAAGGTTTCCTCGATATTTTCGTACAGTTATGTCTAATTTGCGAAATAAATACCTAAGACCCGATCGACGACAGACCATACCTAAGAGTGTTGCACTAATTCATGTCCTGATAACATTGATAAAACATGGTGGTAGAAGTTTGTTGACAATGAATACATTGATAAAAAGAGAAAACAATGTATGCAGAATGCTCAAAATAAAGCTAAAAATATAATTACTCATACCTTGGGAAGAAAATCATACCACGGAGTATATGAAGAAAAGGTATGCAACTTGTTTTTTAACAAATAGCAATTAATAATTAAGATTATTATGCTTTGTTAACTATGACTATCTTGTAGGCTATTGCAAATCCAAAAGTACAAGTATGGCATGGAAGGCGGCACATAAAAGTAAAAAAATGGAGAAGTGCTTCCATGTGCTGCTAAAACATATGTAAGTTTTACATATGCTTCGTAATTATTTTGACTAGTTTATGTACTATATATGATAACACATTGAAGATAGAGTATGTATACCTAGTTTTTGCTTCGGTGTGAATGTTAGCTATACCCTTTCCTCAATCAGTCATCAATATATAATGAAACAAATTTCTACATAATTTTATCACATATAAAATGTTGACAAACGGAAAATAACTTATGTAACTTAATGCTAAGCAAGTTTAATTTTTAACAATGCTTCCTACTTTAAAATATATCATTTTCAATATATGACATTTAACGCCGCTAAATATTCCAGCAAACTTAGGTAGATTTCTAGCATTTAAACATTTAGAGAAAAAGTAGCCATCCATTAAAATGGTGCAGTATCATTCGACGATTTCTGCTCTTTACATCCATCAAAAAAGATTTTCCAAAAATTAGGAAAAACAAAATCCGAATAGTGTAATAATAATATTATTTTTGAAAATCGTGAGAACTAAAATAAAATAATGGTAAATCAAGTTTGATGATTTTTATATTTAATTTAATAAAATCATGAAATAAGTTTGATGATTTCTGTTGAATTGATATATCATAAATAAGATGATGAAGTTTATAGGAGACAATGCTAAAAGAAAATCAGACCTCTTCAATATTTATTTAGAGAAAATGCAGCCATGTAGTTGCACAATCTTGCAGATTAGGCATCAAAAATAATATTATGTAAGAGACATAAATTCGTGGAATGAGATTTATATCAACTTATTTTATGCTGTTTCTGGTATAATATTGGCACCTCTATACACATGCAATATGGGTTTGGTACAATTATTTGAAGTTGCCTTCAAATATTACACTTTCAATTTGTAAATTATTTGGTCTTTCAATCGAAAGTTATTTTGTATCCTGAAAATTTCAAACGCTTACGATTTTGATCTTCTTCCAAATATAATTTGAATTTTGTTTGATCCAATTTGAAAAACAACATAATTATTGTAAAGACTGCCTATGATGGTAAAATTAGGAGTGAAGGCAAGCAAGAGATTATTATTGCTCCAAATCGGCAATCTGTATAGAGTAATATGAGTTTGCACTTCCACAGGACTTGGTTTGGTTCCTTGTTTAATTTTCAATTCCTTTTTTCCACTTGATTTTTGAGCTACATAGGGCAATCTAAGCACTTAATGCAGGCCCTAAACTTACATTATACACAACCATTTATATTTCACATAATTTTATGTCAAGATACTCTTAGATTAAAATTTAATTCAAAGGTAATAGGGTCAATGTTATTCAATCAAAATAAAGTTTAAACGGGACAAAAGAAAGAATGGCGGAACAATGCTAAATCTGTAGATTGCTGTTGTAAATGTTCTATTATCAAATCAATTAACATTAACTTTTTCATGTCAATTTTCCTTCATTTTTTTTCCAGGTTAAGGATAATCAAATTAAGTGTTATAATGCTCTGTACTGAGTTTCTAAAGTTTTTGTAGTTGAGTTTTCAAGACGTTAAAATAATGTTCTACTTGAATTAAATTTTGTTTTTAATTTAAAAAAACATTAATATTTCCATAATTATTCAGCAAATGCTCAAGAAAGAGTGACTTTTTCATATATCCCTATCACCATTGGTCCAGATATATAGTTTAAGCTGTTCTCAAAAATCTTGCAAAAATGCTACTCTACCCAATTTTGGTTTTGTCAATGACACACCAAAAACTATAAATTTCAAGGCAATAGTGTAACCATTACTGGTCTCACACTCGAAATTCAAATAAAATTCGTAACTGAAGAAAAAGGAAGGTGATTTAAATAAAAAGATGCTACTGAAACTGTGCATCCAATAATAAATGGTAGAGCATAAGATAAAAAATAGTGGGGACATATTCTTGCTGTTTATATTCCACTACAACATTATCAAGGTTTCTACAAACCTATTTGATGTTCTAATATATTCAAACGTATATAGATTAGTGACAACTTTAAATTCTCACATGGAAAACTACCTTGTTTTTCTTTTTAAATTCTTTTCCCACAATGGCATAAATAAACGTAAATTTAAAAATGATATGTACATACTTGATTTATTTTGTTTTTTATACTTCAGATATCTGTACAAATTAAATATAAAAAATAAACAAAATGAATAACACTTTTCGCGATTTTGTTAAGACTTTTTAAAGTTTGATTATTTTTGAAGTATAATAATAATATTTCATGGTCAGTGGTGTCTGAATGCCATTATGCTAAGATTTTTTAAAGTTCGATGATGTCTATACATTGACATTTTTATCTCAACAAAATTTTGTTTTGGACTTCTACTTCTGTTTTACTATGTTTATGCTCCATATTTACATTTAGGCACTATTTTTTTGAATGCTTTATGTACTGTAGGCGCTAATAGAGGAGGCAGAAGAAAAACAAAAGATGGAGGTTGGTCTTAACGGCGATGGCGCAACAAGTTTACATGATGTTGCGATCCTGTTGCTGAAGTTTTTGGGCCTGATAAAAAGAAAAATTATTGTCGTGCGGTTAGTTCCACTTTTACTGTAAAACAAGTAAAAACAATACAAGCTTCAAAAGCAATTGCTGAGAAAAATGAAAAACATAACTTTCAACTTTGGTCATTGGAATTGCAAAATCAAGTAGCTAAACAAGTAGAAAATCAAGTCGATGATACTCTTAAATCATTTGCTTCATCTTTTCCAGATAAGATATCTGGGATGCAACAAATTCAAAGTATCAGTAATGTTACTCCGAGAACAGATGATGCTTCCAAATTAGAGGGTTCTCCTCCTATGAATAATGCTCAACCCTCTAATAACGGTTCATCTTCGAAAGAAAGACAATTTGTAACGCTATTATCACAAGACTTGAAGAAGGATGTAGCCAAAGGTTACCCTGGATCACAAACTACTTGTCATTTCAGAAATGTTGTACCAAATGTTGAAAAAGTTGTTTGGGTTGTTGAAGTAATAGATCCAAAAGCACCTATTTATGATGGTCCACAAAACGGTAATTATAAGCTTTGTGAATTGGTGGATGGAGGTTTTGTGATATGGCCAGCGTTTCGCATCCGGAATATGTAGTCTTCTTTTAGCAAACCTTTTGTTTTAGACACAATATTTTGTCTTTTGTTGTATTATAATGCTACTGCAGTGTTTTGGTTGTCTAAGTACTAAAGTTGTATTTCAAATTCTATTGTTGAAGCTATGTGTTTACATTTTATCTTAAACATAATATGTTTGATGATGCTATGACTTAAATAGGTTCTGTTTTTTGATAATATTTTTATGTGAATTGTTTATTGCATATACAGTGTCATTTTTACGTTAATTGTTTACTGCATATACAGCGTCAAATTGTAGTGGTTGTAAATAGAATTTTTGCAATGCTTATAGGCGTTACTAAACAAAATTAAGCACCATAAAGAAAAAATGTAGCAACACTTATAAGCGTTACAAAATCATGTTCGGTAATGGGTTGTTGGCGTTATAAACTCAAAAGTTGCAACTGTTATAAGCATTACAATGTAAAATTTAATAACGCTAATAAGCGTTACTGTTGAATATGCGCTTATATGTTTTGTTTGATGATAATAAACATATATATTCATTTAAATGTATTTGGTAATGTACTATTTTGTTTTTCATAGATTAAATAAATATTTGTTGAATAAAATAAATCACACGGAATTTGAATTTGAATTCAAACAGAACAAGTTACAAAGATTTTGAATTCAAACAGAAATTTTATTCAAACAAATATTTATTACAATCTTGAATAGTACAAATTCATGCTCTCACTATACATATACATTTCTGATTACATCACGATTACATCACAAATATTTTTTACATTGATAACCTCACTACATATCACTCACACTCGTATTTTGTCTTCAACTGCATTCCAGTTTGAATCCAGCATCTGAGAAATCTGCAAAAATATTCACTAACGCAGTAAAATAGAAAAAGAAATATTTTTGCAATATAAAATAAAATACGATTTTTGAAAATATGGTTTGCCTCAGTTATTTGGGTTGTTCGTCATCATTCACACTTGATTTCATCACAAAGTCGTGCATATAGATATTACAGGGACATGTAACCATAAGTGGCTGCAATACACACGTGTACATTCATACACGTGTGCACTGCCTCGCCAACTCGTGTGCGCAGCCAACAAGAGCAAGTTTACAACAGTGTCAAGTTGCAAACAGTTCAAAGCTTCGACAAATCACAACAGACCAATTCCAAATGACTCAGTGAAGTCAAAGTATGCAACTACGTGACATAAATGCAACTACAACGATGCAAGCGAAGAACCAAAGTCAGTGGAAAGCTTCAAACTACATCAATGCAAAATGGAATGAATGCAACATGGACTGCGCAAAATCAAGACAGCATCAAACAGCAACAGTGAAGACTGCATAAGTAATACAAGATCAAGTGACAACATAGAGCAGTCATAATGAAACTGCAGTGCAACTACAATGAACAACACCGCACCAGAATGCATCAAAAGCAAAGTTCAGATCCACAGAATGGGGATGGACTCGACCGAGTACAGTATGCAGCAGAGATGATCGAAGTAAAATACAAGCCGAAGTCAGAATTCAATGAATATAAAATTCATATCATTATTTTTTGAAATGGTCAGAGATGTTAAAAAGAGGAAAGTTTCTGTTTTTTATACAAGAAGAATCGAACGCAACACAATCAAAGCCGTGCATATCAAGGTGTAATTAAAATCAGGAAAGCATAATTTAGGAAAGTATCGAATCGATACAAGAAAAATCAAGTGTCCAGAATTCATATAAATACAATCCCAAAATCATCATCGGCTGTGGAGAAAAATCGAATCAAATCCAAACACAAACCCAAGTTCATCATCGGCAATCGAGTTTGAGTTCTAAAATCACAAAAGCACAAACAAGCAAAGAATTTACATACCGCAGCAGTAAAATCAATCATAAGAAGCAACTGCTAACAATTTGCAACCTCGAAGTCGACGCAAATCAATCGTCAGAGAACGAGCAAGCCGAGCAACGCAATCTCATAGTCAACTAGATCATCAGAACGAAGCCCTAATTCGAGAAAGAAGCTGAAGCCCTAATTCGACAAAGAAAGGTCGACATTTTTACAAGCAAAAGAAGGAACGGGTCAAAGCCAAAGTGGATCGGGTTAATAAAAAACAAGGGGTCGGCCTTGTTAATTATAAAGGACTTAAGTTTTCTTTTGAGTTCAATTATAAAGGGGTTTTTTTTGGTTATTTTATTTTGAGCAAAAATTACGCATTCAAGTTGTAGTTTACTTTTTGCTCCGGTTTTAATTTTGAAGTTTTTTTTTCTTTTCGAGTCGAAGAATTTGTAAATCACCACCTAGGGATTAGGTAGTGTCAGATTGTCTATTTAGAATTAGTTCAGTGAGCAGGGTGTGCGAGTTTGCAAAGCTCTATAGGCGGGAGCAGTGTTTGCGAGTGAGCGAAACTCTATAGGCGGGAGCAGGGTGTGCGAGTCTAGTAGAGTGTTTGTGAGCGGGAGCAAAAGGGTCTGCGAGTCTAGTAGAGTGTTTGTAAGCGTGATACTGTTTAATTCTAATAGAAATCTGGGAATGCAGCAGTAGGCAGGGGTTGCCGAAGCTGGGTAAATTTTGTGTGTGATTTACTTTTCAGCATATTTATTTCTGCAATTATATTTCTGTGTTTAATTCGAGAAAATTTGCTATAACCCTATTCACCCCCCCCCCCTCTAGGGTTAATCTAGATCCTACAGTTACGACATGTACCAAGAATTTCTTCATGCCCTTTTCCTAACGGGTTGAATGCGTTACCAAATTAATAGTATCGCTTATAGACGTGAAGAAATGCCTTTTCTGGTGTTGTGATAATTATTCAAATTTATAATTTCTTTATAAATTTAAAACAGCGTTAATTGTCCCGTAAGATAATTAATTAAATTTATAACTTCTTTTACAAATTTTATTCAACGCTTATCCTTTATTTTCAAAATTTTCAAATTACTTGAAAATATAGTTTAAACAACTTTTAAAGTACAAACAAGCGATCAAACATTTATTTTGTAAAAATACAAGCACAAGTTCAACATACACAAAGGTTTAAGGGAATGATATTTCATACAGCATGTCATAATTATTTTAACCAAATGTCGCTATAAGCAATATAATAATATAAGTAAGATGAATATAACTGTAAATTAGTAATAGCGAGAAATCCCCTAAGGTCTCTCTAAAAAGTCCCCTGTAAAACAATAGTTATTTGTACAATCCGCTCTTCAAGCGAGAATTCAAATCCAAACAAACAATCAAACAATAATAACAAACATATCATTACCAACAATTAGCAGTCGACAGTCGACATATCATTTATTAATTAATCCATATATTAATTGACTTCAAAAATAATTTTTTACTTTGCTCACACAGAATGGTGATTTATTCTACTCGATAGATATCTGAAATAATATGTTCAATTTAATTATAGCAGAACGGTGTTTTATTCTACTAAATAGATATCACAATGTAGTATAACTAATTTAACTATGTTAAAAGTAATTAAACTAAATCACTTTAAATTTATCATTCATTTATACTTTATTAAAACCTATCAACTATTATCCAAGCATTCAACAATAATATATAGCAGCATGGATAATATATAATTTATTTAGACGTGAGTAAACTCACTAAAATTCCAGTTGATACTTTCAAATTCTGATTTGATTTAAAATCGAACGAAATCAGCTCTAGTGTGTAGATAACGTTGATATAAGTCCAATGCAAAATATCGCGGCCAAATTCCACCTCATATGCAATAGTTATTGAGATTATAAGAATTGGATTAATTAAAATAATTAAATAACAAATTTATAAATTAATTAACTTATCACCTAATCCACTTCTTAATTAACTTCCCCAACAAAACCCTGTACATGTTCATTTACACACCCAAAACCGTGCACGCTCAAGCCATGATACAAATCATCGCTCGACCATTTGACGAACAGAATTTGCCAACAACTATCTCTTTGTGATCTCCACCTGACTAACCCCTTGACTTCGCATTCGATCGCCCTAAGGTGAACACAACCCGGGCAAACTTGAGCCTTATAGCACAACATCGCTCCTCCCAATACGCCACCGCTCCACTACAAATTGACACCATCGACCCCCCTTAGCTCCACAAACTCGAATCTATCAATGTCTCGGCCTAATTCGCTACCAATCACCAAATAAACAAAACTCTAGTTTACTGCCTTAATTCGACTTCGACCAAATACATGTCGCACACTACAATGAGTATGTATATTTTTAGATCTAGCTCATACAAGTTCATAGATCCTTGTTTTACAATTTCGCATGAAGCACAAGTTTGGATTTTCAAATGTTGCTTCCATTTTTTTTCTTTGTTTGAGCACACTGTAAAAAAGAAAATGTAAAAGAGACAAAAAGAGGAGAATTCGGAATTGTTAAATTAATTGAAGTGTTGAGTTTGTGTTTATTTTGTCATTCATGGCATCTCGCTGCATAGAAATTTGTTCGCGTACGAACTGCAAATGCCAAAACAAAAATATAATTGTGCTAGAAAAAGTGATATGATCACAAAACAATAATAAATACACTGGTTAACTTATTATGTGAAATTTCAAAAACACTGCATTTGTCGTAAAATATGTTAAATGAAAATTTAGTTATTTTTCAAATTAAAAATAATGGAATAATCCTACAAATTCATTTAGAAATATGTCATTAAAATCAAGTCGTTTTATTAACAACTGATTTTCTTGTTAGTTATTCAAACTATTTAATACGTTAAATAAATTTACAAAATGAATTCAGCATTATTATTTATTAATTAAAAGGAGTTAAATAAGGTTATTAAATCCATTTAATTAGTATTTAATTCATGATTTAAATATATCAATAATCCCTATATTTGAATGTAAGTTATTTATACTTTTAAACACCAATTATTTAAATATTTAAAATTAATTAAATAAAAATTAAAATGATAAAATTCTAGGATGTTACATTTTCTATCTTAGCACAATTCATTTATCTACATTTCTAAGCTTCTTTAAGAGCACGAGAACTCCTTTAATGGTCGATGAAAAAAGAGATGACTTGCACTTTTGGGTATAAGGACCTTTAGAAATAGGAAATTACATATTGACTTCATCTTTGGCTTCTTTTGACTATAAAAAAGGAGTTTTGTACTTTTTGCATATTGACCACTAGACAGTGAAAACTGTATATATATACACATACTCAAATTTCTTATTCTTTGCATATGAAAGAAGAACGACTTTAACTTTGAATTTTTTAGACATTTTGGATAAATATAATAGGCATGTTTGGAATTTTATTTAAATTATATATCTTTTGAAATATTTTGATGTTAGACCAAAAACTAATTTTACAAGTATAATATATATGTACATAAAACAGATATAAATCCTAACATCCATGTATGTGTAGTTATACACTTGCTCATATATTATTATGTTATCATGTTAATGTATGAACATATTTGATATATTCAAAATAAACATTAAATAAATTTTATTAATACGATTAATATGAAAATAATAAATATTTTAAAATATAACAAGATTTTATTTTAATAAATAGATTAGATTTAATGCTGGTTAATAGATTTTATAGGTCCATTAAGTTCCAAATAGGATTTATCTTAAATTTACCAATTTCGCCTGTTGCCAAACAGACTAGTTCCAACACATTCAACCATTTACTATAAGACACTTATTTTTATTTTCATTACTGTAACCAATTTAAAATTGAGAGTTTTTGAATCAAATATCTTGAACTCAAATAAATATATCTTATGGAAAATAATTTCCTATAAGAAAAATATATTTGGAATAGTAGTAATATTTCTTATTCGTTATTAAGCGTCTACAAATATTATAAACAATTTTTTTTGATACCTCTTCATAAAGAAACGTTACCATTTACCCTTTATATCTCAACATGTCCATTTTATAATCATTCTCAAATTTTATGCTTTCACATTTAAAGGTCGGACCATTCAAAAGAAAAATCTTTCACTGCAAGACTGCGGCCATACAAAAAATGTATTCAGCCATCCTTAACATTGTAAGGATATCGAATGAGTTACACCTAAGTAACTAGATCAAAACCAATATTTTAGTAATCGAATTCCTAGGTCGTTCTATAGTCCTTGGTCTAGTGTTGTTTCTAATACAACAAGAACCATGTTGTATTTAATTGTATTGAATACTGTTGGAAACTGGGGTGGCTATAACACAATGTTGGATCTTAAGGCTATTCAGACACTAGAAGTGGTGAACTGTGTATTAACTACTTACTTATGAATATAAAACTGTATTTACTCAAATTGCAAATAAAAAGAATTAATCAGAGAATAAGTAAGTAATAAAGTAAAATGCAGTAATGTAAATAACACCCGGATTTTTATACTGGTTCGGATTAACCAATCCTACATCCAGTCCTGCACTCTATCGTGCAGAATTCCACTATAATTGCTTGTTTTCCACGGGTAGCAACAACACCTTTACAACCTTGGTTTCACGGGCTACAAGACGCACCCTCTTGATTTTACAGGCTACAAGAACACCTTTTCCTTTTCACCAACAACAAACTATGGTAAGTAGTTGTATATTCAATACAGATTCTTGCAGATTCGGTACAATGATCCTATAGACCTCCAATGGCAATATATCTTTGAATTCTTTGAGTAATAGGATGAAATCAGAGAGAGAATGACGTAAATTAAAGTACAACTCTCTGATATTGTGAGGCTTGCAAATCAGTGAAGAATTGGAGTGAAATAGTATCGATTTGCAAGGAGATTTGAAGAATATGCAATGGATTTCTTTTGCAAATGTTTGAAGAAGAAGGAGTAAGAGAAAATATGAATTCTTGATATGAAAATTCGTTTCAAAGGCCTTTATATAGTGGTTGAAGAGACGTGTCTTTTGGTGAAGAGGTGGAGGGAAATGTCTCTTCATTTAAAATTTGAAATTCTAAAAACTGCTAGTATGTCGACATGCCCAAGTACCCCATGTCGACATTGGGTGTGTTGCAAAATGAACAGCAACACTAATAAGTGTTGCAAATTTTCAACATTTCAAATTACCTTATATCTTTGGATTTTTGTGATTCGGTTGGGGTCAATGATTGATGATCTTCAAGTATAATTGCCATGTCTTTAACAAAATATTTTAAGGTTCAACCAACTCCTCATCACTTCAAACACCTTTATGCTTCAGCGTTCTTCTCTATTGGGTTTTGTTCTTCAATTGCTTTGATAAACCTTTTTCTATAATTCATTTGCTTCCACTGTATTCTTGTTTATCTCTGTAAATGTCTCCATAATATATCTAATATGACTGCATAACTCGAAGATACGTTAGCAGTAATATTTATATGGTTGTTGTCATCAAAATCAATACCTAGGATATTAACAGTCTCCCCATTTTTGATGATGACAGCCATATAAATATTTGAGAGATAAAATATAATACTTCTATATTTGACTCCCCCTAACTCTATGCACTCCTCCTATCATTTTGCCTAGTATATTTATACTTTTTCTCCCCTTTGTCATCAACAAAAAGGGCGGAAAAGAGTCACTTAAATCACTGCTAGATAATATGTAGGGTTTGTATATAGAGATAAATGCTTGTAAATAAAACACTTGAGGGGAAACCAAATCAATTCAAAACATGAAATAAACTAATCAAATAATAAGATGAGTTTTAGAGTTACCGACTTTGCTGATGCCAATAACAAATCCTTTTCATATTTATCCAATGTACAATAGATTTCTTGTCATATGCTTTGAGCATCTGCTATCTGATATACATTGTTAGATACCTGAAAAATAATAAAATATGCATACTGGTACCCTTTTTATTTTGGGGCCAATGGGGTTAAGTTTGGGATGTCAAACCCATAAAGAGTTTGAATGTCCCTTCAAAATATAATCATTAGATGAATGAACCTTATTAATAAAATTATCAATATATTTTTCCTTTTCAATATCATCCAACCTTTTTGGAACCCATAAGTTAATGAACCTATTTGGAGGTTTTAACTTTAATTTTCTAGGTTTTGGTTTGAACTTGGTAGCTTTAACAAACTTAGTACTTTGAGTACTATTTTTCATTGATTTAGCCTTAGGGGTGTATTCAAGTCCATGTTTATTCCTAGTGTGTTTAGATGCAGATAATAATTTTTCTAGATTATCCTTCCCTTTGTTAAATTTATCAATATCAGTTTTCATTTTGTCAAAATCCTTATTATGGTTAAGAATAACATTGTCCAGAGATATTTTGTCATTCAGATCAGTGATCTGTGACTTCATTAAAAGATTTTCTAATTTTAAGGATTCATTTTCACTTTTTAGTTTTTCAAAACTTCCAAGTGTCAAATCCTTTTCATCATTATACCTGTTAACTCTTTCAATTTCATCTTTTAGGCATTGTTTTTCTTTAGTTAACCTTTCATTAAATATTTTTAACCTATCTATCTCTGCCAAACTATTGTCGTACTCTTTCCTAAGTATTTTATATCCCTGATTCATATCATTCAAAACATTAGTAATTTCTTTATTAAAATTCCATACCCCGTCGTCCTTTGCCATGAAGCACATGTTGGCGTTTTCTGTTCTGAATCACTATCACTTGATGATGTATCTGAATCATCCCATTTTGCATTGAATACCTGTTTCCTCTCCTTATTGAAAGTGTTTGACTTTGATTTCATCAGTTTGGGACGGTCTCTTTTCAAATGATCGGGTTTATCACATTCGAAACACTTAACGACATTTCCATTTAGAATTTTTGTTGTTAGTTTTTCGAAGTTTGTTTGTTATCCAATACTTCAAGAATTTCTTGAACTTCTTGGTCATAAACTCGATATCATCATCAATAGCATCATCATCTGGTTCATCTTTGTTGATCATAGCATTAGGTGCTAGTGATTTCTTCTCATTTTCCTGATTCTCTTTTATAGTCTGCAACTTTACTTCATAAGAAATTAGGTTACTAATTAAATCTTCTATTTTCATAATACTAATATCATTGGCTTCTTCAATTGCCAGAGTCTTCTGATCCCATTCACTAAGAAGTGAATTTAGGATCTTTCCGACTTGGTCTTCTTCGGTAATTTTCTTTCCTAATGATATTAAGGCATGTACTATATCTTGAAATCTAGAATACATATCAGAAATAGACTCATTTGGTTTCATTTGAAAGAGTTGAAACTGGTTAGTTAGCATAGATATCTTTGTTTGTTTTACTTTGTTGGTGCCTTCATTTGTGACTTGCAGAGTTCTCCAAATTTCATATGCAGAATTACAAATAGACACTCGATTAAATTCATTTCTATTTAAGGAGCAAAATAAAATGTTCATGGCCTTAGAGTTATTAAGTGCTTCTGTCTTTTGGTCTAGTGTCCATTTTGAATATTCAGTTTGAGGCTCTATATACTCTATTTGGGTAATGTTTCAAATATCCAAACCATTAGACTGCAAATAACATTTCATTCTATAAGCCCAATATGCATAACTACTGCCACCAAATAGAGGGGGTCTAGTGGTAGATTGCCCTTCTACAAAGGTGTTAAAAAATGTGTTACTAGTGTCATTATCCATTTATACTTTTCAAAAACCAAGTTATGAATTTTTGAAAACCAACGCTCTGATACCAACTGTTGGAAGCTGGGGTGGCTATAACACAATGTTGGATCTTAAGGCTATTCAGACACTAGAAGTGATGAACTGTGTATTAACTACTTACTTATGAATATAAAACTGTATTTACTCAAATTGCAAATAGAAAGAAGTAATCAGAGAATAATTAAGTAATAAAGTAAAATGCAGTAATGTAAATAACACCCGGATTTTTATACTGGTTCGGATTAACCAATCCTGCATCCAGTCCTGCACTCTATCGTGCAGAATTCCACGGGCTACAAGACGCACCCTCTTGATTTTACTGGCTACAAGAACACATTTTCCTTATCACCAACAAAAAACTATGGCAAGTAGTTGTATCTTTAATACAGATTCTTGCAGATTCGTACAATGATCCTATATACCTCCAATGGAAATATATCTTTGAATTCTTTGAGGAATAGGATGAAATCAGAGAGAGAATGACGTGAATTAAACTACAACTCTATGATATTGTGTGGCTTGCAAATCAGTGAAGAATTAGAGTGAAATAGTATCGATTTGCAAAGAGATTTGAAGAGTATGAAATGGATTTCTTTTGCAAATGTTTGGAGAAGAAGGAGTAAGAGAAAATATGAATTCTTGATATGAGAATTCGTTTTCAGAGGCCTTTATATAGTGGTTGAAGAGACGTGTCTTTTGGTGAAGAGGTGGAGGGAAATGTCTCTTCATTTAAAATTTGAAATTCTAAAAGCTGCTAGTATGTCGACATGCCCAAGTACCCCATGTCGACATGGGTGTGTTGCAAAATGAACAGCAACACTAATAAGTGTTGCAAATTTTCAGCATTTCAAATTACCTTATATTTGTGAATTTTTGTGATTCGGTTGAGGTCAATGGTTGATGATCTTCAAGTATAATTGCCATGAGATCTTTGACAAGATATTCTAAGGTTCAACCAACTCCTCATCACTTCGAACACCTTTATGCTTCAGCATTCTTCTCTATTGGGTTTTGTTCTTCAATATCTCTAATCAACCTTCTTCTATAATTCATTTGCTTCCACTGTATTCTTGTTTATCTCTGTAAATGTCTCCATAATATATCTAATATGACTGCATAACTCAAAGATACGTTAGAAGTAATATTTATATGGTTGTTGTCATCAAAATCAATACATATGGTATTAACAAATACATGATCTCGAACTATGGTCACTTTCACATTTCGAATGAAATAATTTCATCCAAATTCCATGTATCACAATGGTGATTATTCACCATACAACTTTTGGATGTCATTGAATATTGATCTTATCAATGCTCTTAAGAGTTCATAACTCACCGAAGATAATACACGGTCTCAGGCAAGTCATTTTTAAGTGACCAAGACACAAATGCTTTTGGTTTTATTATTTGATCTTGCATGGGTTGAAGTGACAACATGCCAAAAGATTTATTAGTAAGTAGATTCCTTTTCAATTCATTCCATTCAATATATTTTAATCAGTAAAAATTATTAAATTCATTAAAGCAAATTTTATAATATCACATATGTTCTTATATTTGTCATATATCTAATTAGACTACCACTAGCTTTTACATATTTATTCAAACTCAAAAGGTATACGTAAATCTTTCAATTTCGCCACTATGTGTTAGGATCCATTTATCACTAGGTTCGATATGAGGGAGTAGCGACAAGTTGTAGCCCTATAAATGCAGGTACGTGTAACCAATTGTACCATATGTAACTCCTAATTGTTATCTTTTCCCTCGACCCTACTAGACATTATGGAGTACAAACAAGACGTGTAATACATCGTTCATTCCAACATATTATTTCACGATGGTCTAAGTATGAAGTACATTTCCATGAGGAGTACCAATAAAAGCACATAACATACTTACCGGTCTAGTTAACATTATAAGTCATCACAACACATATTATATAGTTTGGGGAGTGCTTACAACTATACATATGCAACTATTCTAAAAAGGTAAATAACCAACTAATATTTTGAAATTCATACTTCAAGAATAACTTATAATTGATATTGATTCGAAAATAATATACTTATTAAATGTTCAAACGATATGAACTTCATTCAAACATTATATTAAATGCCTATATGATATCTAGTATCAAAAATATATATACACATATATTTATTTTTAAATCATTACTTGGGATTTAAGTTTATTTACATATATACATCACATATATAAGTTTTAATTTCTTAATAGCTTTTATAGTTGAACTATTTTATATATATATGTATATATGTATATATGTATATGTATATATATATATATATTCAAATTAATTAGCTTTTAACTAATTATTAACATTTTAATTATTATTCAAATAATTTTAAGTAATTTTAAAATATAACATTTATAATTATTTTAATTAAAAATATTTAGATTATTATTATTATTATTTATGACTCTTATAAATATTCAATTTAAACTATTATTATTTATAACTCTTATAATTATTCGATTTGAGTTCATAAACCTTTTGAATTCAAATTTCTAGTCTCAAATTCAAATATAAAAATTCAAATTTTGAATTAAAATTTCAAAATCAAAACGTTTTTAAATTCAAATTTAAATATTCCAAATTTAAAACCTTCTTAAACTTAAAAAATATTATATAATTTCAAATATGTATATTTGAACCAAGCCCGAGGCCAAAAACTAATTTTGGGCCCCACATAGGGCATATGTCAAACTCAAACCACCCAATGAGACAAGCGAGACTGGATGACTAAACAATCAATGCGACATTATACCTTATTTTAAGCACCCTTTCTAGACAACCATATTTTGTAATCCTTTCTTTAATTAGGCCCTGATGTTGGTTAGTTTTACATTAACACAATGCACACTTGAATATCATTGTTGGTTCGAGTGCATTGTGCAGCGAACGATCATGGGAAAAATTCAAAAATAATCTCTAATTTAATTAAATCACATAATCATAATATGTGTAGATGTAAATAAAGCATTATACTAAATAATATTTAACATATTTTGATTAAATTATGTCAAATTTTGATTTTGAAATAATTATAAATAACCGAAAATTTATTTACTTATTACACACACACATATACAGATATACTTTATTTAATATATATGAATACCTTACAACAAACATTTTATTTTATAACATTACATA
The DNA here is from genome assembly GCA_030765085.1 of Allium cepa. Taxonomy (NCBI): domain Eukaryota; kingdom Viridiplantae; phylum Streptophyta; class Magnoliopsida; order Asparagales; family Amaryllidaceae; genus Allium; species Allium cepa. The sequence goes on from CM060929.1 coordinate 258,309,613, forward strand.
TATATATACATTATTCAAAACATATCTAACTTTTACATATGTATATTTATATATGTTTAAATTGAAATATTAATTATAAATATGTTTTGGTGGCTGGAAAAAACATATTGTTTGTTTCATGTACACCAGGATAGTTTATACTAAATACTACATACACACATACATACTTACATACATATGTGCATGCACACGTGGGCGTCCATGTGTGCACGTGTATGTATATTTATGTATGTATCATACTTAGACACCATATTGACTGTAGGATAAAAGAGTCAATTTTCCCCATGAACCCATACAATAAGTTATATGTATATTGTTGTGATGTTAATATTCTGCATATGAATATCATAACTTATCAAAATATAACTTAAAATAAATTAATTTTAAATTAAATTATTAATAAATTGATTTTAAACATTAATAGTAAATAAATAAATATAGTCAAATTAAGTTAAATTAAAATATTTCAAAACTCTTTCATTGATTAAATGCTAAATTTGATTTAATACAAACAAAATATTTTTTACACAAACACAAAATAATGATCTTATGCAATTTAATTATAGATGTATTTTTTGAAATTCATCCTTTTATCAATGTCGTCCATACACGTGATCCAAGATATTAGTGTGCACAAAAATTGTAAATATGTGCAATTTTTGATTAGGAACCATAGAAACCATTTAATTTTGATCGATTCAATTCTAAACTTAATTTGATTTACAAAATAATTTAATCAGGTTATCGATCTAAATTTAATATTGTCTGCATCCAGTTTTATTTTTCGTAAACAAGTCTAAGATTATTTGTATTGCCTAACGTCTTGTTTACGCAATTCTTCAAAGTTTCGATACTACAAAACAAAAGTAGCGTTTGTTTAAAATAAGCCTTGTGTTTTCAACATGCGGTTTAGAATTTATAGAAGATGATGAGACGAAAAAAGATCAATTTGAAAAATGAGTTTAACATATAGATTTGAAATATCAAAATTTATATTCTCTTTCCTTTCTCCCATTTGTTGAAATGACCAGATTCTCCAACATCTGCTCTTCTGTGCCATTTGACATAATTGTTGAAAACCTAAAACACAACCCTTGTTTTTAAACCAAACACTATCTAAGTTTTCAATTATCCTATTAATCAATTAATTAAAGTATATTATCTTACCATTAATTTCACAACTTAAAAATTAACTATTATTGAAATCATTAAGTTGCAATAATTTTATATCAAAGTTTAGCAATCAAAATAACTCATAAAATCATAGTACTAGAGATCGAACCGTGGATGAAAACGTAATGATTAGCGATTAAACGTTCTATTGGCTCAACCGGTTAGACCGTCTGAACCGCATTGATCATTTATTTTAATTTATTTGATTTAAATATAACTTTATTTTAAAATTTATGAAGTTAAACTAAAATATGGACTTAGTTAAGAGTCACTAGTTCAAACGGCAAGTGGTAAGGCAATCTAAACTGAACTTTTAGCGGTTCTAGATTTAAACTCTCAAGACAACAAAAAATTTACTCTTCTTGAATAAAATACCCCTTATTCTAAAAGAATATTAACATAAAGGTTCATTTTTCAAGATTTAAATAACATGTAAGATATATTTTTATAACTTTTAATTAGTAGAAGAGCATACAATTCTTAATTTTCTAAGCTAAAAAATGTTTGAATCGATCAATTGTCCCTTCAATCGATGCTAATATTGTCTACATCTTCCAAAGATGATCCAATAGTTCAATTTGATAGTCGAGGTTGACTTTTCCTTTTCGTCTTATTTATCCTTCTATTTTTATTTTACGCATTTATTGATTTATTTGATTTTCTGATAAAAGGAGGGAAGAAGCCAATCTCAAAGAGCAAACTGATAAGGATTTTGCTTCTACAGAGGTTGGACCTTCCGTTCACGCTGCATAAAACGCATAAAAACATTAAATAAAAACACTGATCATAAATTTAAAATTTACTTTCATGGTCGCCGAACATTCCAATCATTATACACAAAATAGATTTTAAATTCGATTTAACCATAAAACCAATCGACCGACTGAAAATTTCAGATTGATTAAGCTCTATTTTCAGTCTTTCTCATTTTTATCCATTTTAACATTTTCCTATAAAACCAGCCAAAACAAAATAAATCACACTTCTCTACGAAACGGCCCCTTGGTAATCAAAATAAAAACCTTGCGTATGGCCAAAACGTTTTTTTTAAAATTTAAGGAACCAAAATAAAAACCAAATACTAAACCGATAACGTACGCCAAACATAATGCGTATAACCAAAACAACAGTTCACATACTTGAGCTTAAAAAATAATTACTTCATACTCCCAGGAAAAGATATTCGAACAAAGATTCAACCAACAAAACACAGCTAGTACCCTCAAAAACTACATCCAAAGCATAACATTTTCTAAAATCAAGAGTTTTAACAGGGGAAAAAAGGGGAAACTGAAAAGGAGGATAATTAGAAGCAATTTTTCATAAAGACTGATCGAAAACTATGCTTCTCTTGTGGCTCTCGTGTAAATTTGTTGGCTGGAATGTGCGGCAACCACCTTGATCGATCCTCTTTCTATCAAATCCTTGATAGCCCTCCTGGCTAATGATCCATTAATCTAAAATTTAAATACCAAATTAGATGCAAATTTAGATGTAATCAATGTACATGTGTATGTGTGTGTGTATGCAAACATTTACAGGAATAGGCTGTGAGTGATGCAACAATCCCCCCAAATCAGGTTCTTCTCTATTCGATTTCAATATAACACCTAATTATGTCACAAGATTCATAATATTTGCACAGCTATAGAGCTCAATGGAGCAATCACAGTTGTGACATTAGCCACCATTCAGAAGGTGGAAAATGTGGACACGTATCAAAGCTACATGTAGCATTCACTACGATGAGGCAAAACTAGGATGCTAAACTGCATTCACAGCCATTAGGATAAAACTAAAGTTTACTTTGTGCGCTAAATTGTTGATTGATTTTACTTGTACTAGTATAGTGAAATTATTTAGCTACACCAATCACCAATGAAGCTGAATATTTTCCATTAAGTTTTCATTTTTGTCACTTTGATTGCATCCTTAGCATTAACTAATTTTCAGCAACATTTGCTAAACATATACAAACATTCCAATGATGCACCTCCATTTCAAGTTTAACCTTCAAGAGAAGCCCAATAATTTCATCAATCGTGTAAGAAATTAAGATAGATGTAAAAAAAATAAAGATAAGATAAGATCATTTGCAGTAAGCAATGCATATTTTTTTTCAAATAGAGCTTGCTGATTACGCAAAATAATGTTCCAATCCAGCAAGGTTAAGTAACAATACAGCTTCTATATACTGACATTCAAGTTCAGTTTTCCTTTGAATCCAAACAATCTAAATTGTAATATTTACCATTTGAGACTGGGATAGCATATCCTCTCTAACATGCACTGAATTGAACTTCATCAATATACTAGCTATGCTAATTAACAGACTATCATCCAAACTAGTGCTAGACGCCTATTTATATATCTAGAACAGAAGCTCGCATTTCTCGGATTAAAACTTAAACTAAATTATACCTACGTTTATATCTAACTGCAAGAAACATGGTCTGTAAAAATTGAAAATAAAATAAGTACCCTGAGCCTTTCAGAAAGTACGGAAGGAGTAATCTGTTTAAACTTGGGGACTTCAGTCAACATCTTGTCATAGCTCGCTTGATCAAATAGCACCGCATTGTTCACCTTCTCCTTTTGCTTTCCCTTGCTCCACTTCTACTTATTTTTTAAGAAGGCACGAAATTAATCCAGTTCAATAGAAAGATCTACGTAATAATCGGACAAAATCCGTTGTTATATTCTAAAAATTAAATCATTACCTTCTTCTTCTGCTTTCCACCTCCAGATTTCGCGGGTTTTGATGGAGGAGGAGCCTTCGAGTCTTTTTTGGGTGCCTGTTTAAATAATAACAACAAAAGGATGAGAATTTGATATCAGTTAGACGACAAATTAGGTTTGCGTGGATAATTAGGATTACCATGGCTAGGAATGCGAGAAGAAAAGGTTGAACAAGTGCGGCGATGCAAGCAAAAGAAGTGCTACAATTTATATCGCTAGGGTTTAGTTCAAGTTTGTAATGGGCCGGTTTGAAAAGTTGAAAAGCTAGGCTTTAAAAGGCTGGGCTATATTTTTCTATTTAAGCAGATAATGTTTTTGTTTCTTATGTACTACCTGTAAGCATGTTATTTCAACAAAAATATTAAAAAGGAAAACCAAATTCTGTCAAACTGATTTTGCGACATGCGTCTATATGAACCGAGCTTTCCAAAAAAAAAAAATCGAAGTTGCTTATGCAATGCTTGGATTTTGTATACAATTTAACGTAAGCTTGCTATTTATTGAAGAAATTGGAATCCATATAGAGATTTTGAGATGAAATCGTATTGGAATCAATTGATCATGTTCGAAAAAAAAAGGAAAAAAAAAACAGAGTTGCATTTTCAATAAAACCAACGACTTCTAAATATAATCCACGTTAAAATTTGTATGTGTGAATTCATTGCTCTCACGCATAATTACATCAACATAGGTCAAACACTGAGTGATCGATCACTCTAAATGATTTAATTTAGACCACCATTTCAATTGGTCAACTTTGAGTAGATGCATGTAACATGCCTATCTCAGTATGACAATACTATCTGCATAGCAGAAATTATAGTAGGTAGAAACCATGTAAATTATGCTAAATAGACAAAACATTACAGAGTACTTGAGAAGTAGTTAACAACTGACAACATATATTTGTAAACAGCGACCTGAGTCCATGTCATAAAGAAGAGATTACCTATATTATAACACATACTTGCGATTTACCCAACTTTCAAGCTGTTATTCAGAGGTGTTTATTTATATTTTGGCACTTTTCCATTTAAGTTCTTATGCTATACAGTGAATTCTTGTTTCTTTTTGATTGTGTAACCTTGTAAAGTGACAGTTTGGAAATGAGCCATGAGATCGTTCTTGTTATTTTTTTACATAAGTTGGACACAGTACCATCCACACTCCAAAAGATGCAATGCCTCAAGCTATTTCTAATGCTGGAATGTGGAATCTAAAAGTACATTCAGACATACAAAAATAAAACATCCACTTCGGCATAATTTAAGATACACGTGCTTTGGTCCATTTCCACTAAAGATCCTTTATTCAAATGCCATAACTAAAATTAGTAATGAAGAGCTTTATAAAATATTCATTATCCATACTTGTTGTAATAACTAATTAATAATGCATGCTCCGATCAGGAAATTGATTTTAGTTTGTGCAACTTTGACATAGGCATCTATAAAGTAGTCACCCTCAAATGAGCCTGATATTTCACCACAACATCCCTCTTCCTCACATTTTATTATTTATCAAGTAGTTTACTGGAAAGAATATATATACCAGCCAACCTTTTTCTCCCATATATGTCGTTTTTGTTATTCTAGCAAATAGCTTTAAATGGAAAGCATAAATATACCAACTGACCTTTTTTCACATATATGTCAAGCATGAGTTCACCACGTTAGTTTTGAAGCTTAAAATGTATAAATCTTCCTTTCTTATCAACATGAATATGGGGTACCAAGCTTCCATCATACTTTACATAGATGCCATGCAAAGGTCCTTGAACAAAAACAATAAATTTATCCACTTCCTTCTCAACTTCAAAAGGACCTGCAATTTTGTACAATCTTTCTTATCCGTTAATTCATGAATGAGCGACAATGCAAGGAATTGTCAATTGCAGAATTAAGTTGGCTTATTTTTGCATCAAGAGTCTGGAAATTTTTCTGAAAACCTTCATTTTAGTAGATTGGATGCTTTGCCCTACCAACTCCATATTCATCTTCTTTTTAATATCAGTTAACTTATCTAGGGAGCAAAAACATGTTATACTGTACCAAAAACTGCTCCTACTAAAACAAAACAGCAATTGCCAAGTGCATAACTTTACTACGTAATACAACACTCCTAACATATACAAATTACAGAAATGCATTCTATTTAGATAACTAATAAATAAAATGTTAGGTGGTTAGCCACATGTACTTACAAACTGTTTGCACCAAAATTGGGCAAACACCCTTCGGAAGTTTTTGAAGAGATAGTAAATGAAGAACTTGAATTGGAAATAGGGACTATCTAACAAAAACTCCAAGTCACAGAAAAGTAAATTGCGCAGAAGACAAGGATTTAGAGTGGTTCGGCCATGCGCCTACGTCCACTATGAAGTTTTATCACTTTATTTCTTAATACTTGAAGATTACAAGTGCTTTTCAGCAAATTACAACAGCAAATGGACTTAAATTCGAAATTAACAGCAATTGAGATAGTATGGAGTGATTCTGGCAGCGTTTAGGCTTGTTCTTCTTCTCCAAATTCTCCGACCCCTTCTCTGAATGACCAGGGGCTCTATTTATAGGTGTGGAAGGCCAAAATCCCGCCTAAATCATGGAGAGGCTGCTTGGCACGTGACGGGGGGCCCACAGGCCCGCGTTCTTGAAGTGCGTGCCCAGTTTGGGATCGATTCGAAGTGAACTTCGAATCGATCAAAAAATTGTCCAATTGCGATGAAACTTGGCGTGGACGTTCTTCATCATGTAGACAAACTTCTGTAAAAATTTCATGGGATTTGGATCAGTAGATTGGGAGTTATGATCGGTTCGAAATTGGGTGTTCGGCATGCTGTTTGGTTCGAATCGATGGAATCGATTCGTTCGAATCGATGCATGGCCGAAGCGAATACTTCGAATCGATTGGGGCGCGCCTGTCTTCGAGCCGATCCATGTTCGTGCTAGCTTAGCCGCCTTGTTGGATTCGAAGGTCGTCTTCGAATCGATGGAGTGGATTCGAAGTTGTCGAAGTCGATGGAGTCGAAGGTGAGTGATGGAGTCGAAGATGATGGATGGATTCGAAGGTGAGCGATGGAGTCGAGGCTGTGATGGGTTCGAAGCTATTAATGGATTCGAAGCTGTGGTGGATTCGAAGCATAGGAAGGACTCGAATTTGTGATGGATTCGAAGTAGGGAGTTCCTTAGATGGATTCGAATGTCGCCTCTTCCTATGGGTTCGAATATGATGGGTTCGAAATAGATGGTTTCGAACACGATGGTTTCGAACACGATGGGTTCGAATATGATGGGTTCGAACATGATGGGTTCGAACCGAGCAATGTGCACCTTCTTAACTTGAATCCATCATAACTTGAGCGTATGACCTCGGATTGACTTGAAATTTGAAATGCTGGCTTCTATGGTCTTTCTTGTCATGCCTTATCAATTGCGGCCTGATCCGGGCTCGGACAGAATTCATCGATATCCATAGTGAAGTGAAATACGACCAATCTCTGAGGTGAACTGTTTTCTGTTTTGACCAATCCTTTGGTATCACGGCTTTTGCCCAAAAAGCGGGATAACATTTTGCCCCCCAAAGTACGTCTTGTGGGAACATGACGTGCTTTGAATAGTCGCCATTTTATTCCAAAGATTATTGCTCCCTTTTCGTTGAGACTCATATACCGTATTGCCGTAACCTTGCCTTGATATGATTGATTACTGTGTGAATGTGCTTAATCGTTGGCTGTCGTTGCTATAACAGGGTGAATATTTGATCCCTGTGAATGTTCAAAATCGAACGTTAGTTCGTTATGTGTGCACATACATTAGCTCCGCCCTTATTAACGTCGTGTGTCCATGGGTCATGTCGGTCTTTGTTTGCTGCCGAACTCCGTCTCGATTTTCTCCTGAATCGATTTTAGATTCAAGCCAAAGTGTTGTTAATCAGTGGTTTTTGATGGGTTCGAAGTTATGCTTGTATGAGTTGATGGCTTTCGAATCGATGGCCCGATGGGCCTCGCGCTTCGAATCGATCGGACCTTCGATCCATCCTTTGCCCATGTGCTTCTTCGAATCAATGTTGCCTCGTATCGATGCCGTTTTGCTGGATTCGAAGCTTAGAAGGGATTCGGAGCTGTGATGGATTCGAAACTTGGATGGATTCGAAACTCCTGATGGATTCGAAACTTGGATGGATTCGAAACTCCTGATGGATTCGAAGCTTAGAAGGGATTCGGAACTTGGATGGATTCGAAGCTTCCAATGGATTCGAAACTTGGATGGATTCGAAACTCCTGATGGATTCGAAACTTGGATGGATTCGAAACTTAGAAGGGATTCGGAAGTGGTCCTTCGAATCGATGGGAGTCGAAGTGACACTTATCCCTTTTGGAATCCGTATAAATACATGAGGCAGACTTCATTTTCACTTTTTTACCTTTTACCATTGCTTTAGCTGCCTCTCCGAATCGATTTCCCAGAGCCAAATCAAACGTGCTTTTTCACGAATCGACCAAATTCCTTCAAGCTTCCATTTGTAATCAAACTAAATCAGGTAACCAAGGGGTCGATTCGATTTGAGAATGATAGAAACCGTAATCTTTTTTGGCATTGGTTCAACCCCTTCTTCTGGAAATTTTTGGAGAGTGATGAGGTTTGAACGAAGTAGGCCGACTCCATGGAACTGAGGAATGCAAACTTTTGAGCCGTATCGATCAGGGGTGCGCGCTTTGAGTTGGTTTCGAATGTGCAGCTTCGAATCGATGATTGCAGGAGAACACAACAAAAAAGGCGTGCGGTGATGGATTCGAAACAGTGGCATTCTGATCGAGTCGAAGGAGCTCACTACTGATCGGTTCGAAGCAATGATACGTTCATCGGTTCGAAGGAGTTCAACTCCGATGGATCCGAAGCTAGGTGGGACTCTGTGGATTCGAACCGCTCTTGATGGATTCGAAGGAGCTCGACTTCGATGGATTCGAAGTCAGGTGGGGCTCCGTGGATTCGAACCGCTCTTGATGGATTCGAAGGAGTCTGACTTCGATGGATTCGAAGTCAGGTGGGGCTCCATGGGTTCGAACTGCGCCGATTCGAGGTTCATCGATCTGACTCGTGTCGAATCGAGTCGATCGATTCGAACGTTCTTGCTTCTGGAACTTCCACCTCATCGATTCGTTCCAATATCTGAACTACGACCACCTTTAAATCGAACTCTAACGAACTCACTAAATTTTTAGCATATTTGATTCCGACGAGCTTCGTCCTTCGCATGATCAAAGTTGACCTGACCTGTCTTTTGGAGCTCGTCGATGGCACCATGACTTAAACACATATAAGGAATTCATACTTGAATTGGTCAGTAGTATCCGAGGGACGCGAAAGTGATGGTCAGCGATGACGGTCGTTTTCGTTCTCTGATTCAAAAGCCTAGTCGTTCAGACACCGTGTTCTACTCTTGTAAATTTTTTTTTAGTTATGTATTTGCACTGCACGGCATATCCATATGCTTCACACCGGGGAATATACGGGCTTTCTTCGTTTTTAACGCTGCTTTCTCGTGAGTTAGTTAATTATGGAGTCTTCGGGTTCTGAACAACAAGAGTTACAAAGCTTGCCTCCTCCAATGCTAGAAATTCCAGAGATCCTTCCTGAAGTAATAGATCCTGCTCCGGACGAATTGCCGGAGGCCTTACTTATCGAGGATCCCATAGACTCCGTCCGATCTAATATTTCTGGAGCATTATTGGGTCGGATATGTTCGAAACATAACTTATCCCCGGATGATGTTTTGCTACCGGGAGTTGATGATAGGCCTCACAATCCACCCGAGGGCTATACTGCTTTTTATCGCCACGCTTGTGCGGCTGGAACTCTCCCTCCGTTTAACCAATATATCAGGGAGATGCTATCGTTCATTGGAATCGCTCCCGCACAACTTCACCCCAACGGGCATGCGTTACTGAACAGTGTTTTCATCTTATTCATGGACCGCCTTTTTCGTCCGCCTAGGCCAGCTGAGATTAGACATATATTCAACTTCAAGAGAAGGGGTGATAGTCCATCGTTCACCTTTCTGGAGGCAGTTAGAAACTGCCAGATTGTGACGGGAGCCTGGACCAGACTCAGTTACTTTAAGAATGAATGGTTCTTTGTCCGATGCCCCCCAGGATTCGCTAGGCGATGGTTGTCCAGACGTAAGTGTCTAAATCGTGTTAGCCTTCTTTAATGGTCATTGTCAACACTCGAACTGACATCAGGTGTTTTTTCTTGCAGCTATCATATCAAGGCCAGACGGTGGTCGATACAGAAACGTCATCCGAAGTCTATAAGAGGTTCCGAGTGATCTGCGGCACATTGACTTGGTCTTAACCGATGATAACTTAAGGATGCTGGGTTTAATTGAGACGAACCAGAGTATTGTCGTTGAAGGGTTTGTGAAATCGGCTCCGAAGGCAAAGAAGAAGACCGGTGTAGCGATAAGAGGAATGGGCGATGATGAGAGGACGCCTACTGACACCGGGCTAGCGGCTGATTTTCCCCAAGCAGGAAAAAAGCGGAAAGGCAAGGCTGTTGTTCCTAAATTTGCGAGGCGGAAGTCTGTAATCGTGTCTCGCTTGATTCCTGGAATTATTTCTTCTGACTCCGCTCTTTGTCAATCAGGAAACATTTTCGCAGGACTGGATGACGTTCCCATCCCGGAATGCGTTTCTCTTTATCACGAGTCCGGGTTGGTTGAGCTCCGGGAAGCGTTAGACATAAGCGGGCTTTTACCCATTAGTGCAGTCGATACTTCTGGTTGGTCGGGGGCTTTGCACATTTGCATACACTTTCATGACACTACATGACTGCTTCACTCGCCCTATTGATTTTTCCTGGTACTTAACTGAACTGTATCTCTTTTCCAGGTAATATGGCTGGTCGTCAGACTACATTGGACAAACTCCGGAGAGTGCATCACCCCTCAACCTATTATGAATCTCGTCGTGGAGGCCCCGATCGTGATCGTGACCGGAGGCAATATGGCCAGGAGTATTATGCAAAGGATCATCACCGTGGTAACTCCAGCCAGGAACGATCAGACAGAGATCGTAGGCATCGCTCCCCATCTCGATCTCCTCCGCAATCCCGAAGTCATGTCCAGGCATCCGAGCCTCTGCGACATCAGTCATCTTCGCAGGTTTCGAGGCTTGAGCCACATCGTTCTCGAACCGGGGTCGCAACGTCTATGTCTGGGGAGGAGACCCTTATTGAGTCTTCTGGCGAAGGGGCCATCAGGCTTGCTCAACTGAGGAAAGATTTTCCAGAGATTTGCTTTGATGCTTGTATTTTTCCTCCCAATCTTAAAAGAATTCCCGATGATGCCGCGACTACGGCGCTCAGCTACACCCGTGACTTTTTTGCTCAGTACAAAGAATGGTACAAAGCGGCTGTTAAGGCTTCCAAAGCTGCCTTCGACCGGGCCCAAATCATCGAGAAGCTAGAGGCCGACTTGGCTCAAAAGAGTCGTATTGTCGACATACTCCAATCTGAGGTGGAATCTTCCCGCAAGGCCGAGGTCGAGTCGTTACAGAAGGTTGATGAGACATTAGCTGAAATGGCAAAAATGCAACAGGCACATTGTACTTTAGTTGAAGACTTAGGCCATCGATACAAGAATGTTGAATCTGAGCGGGATGCGGCAGTGAAGGAACTAGAGGAGCTAAAGGCTAGGTTCGCTGACATGAATAAAGTGCGCAAGAGGCGTGTGAGCAGGCTGTATCTTTTCGGGCTGAGCGCGATGCGGCAATTGCAAGGGTTAAGGAGGTTGAATCGGAGTTGGAGGAGAGAGTCCAAGCAGAGAGGTTCAAGATGGAGGCCGAATTCGACGATCTTTTGGACACATATAATGCCAATGTATTGGAGCATAGAAATCTCTCCTGGCTAGGGGATTACTCGATGCCTCTCTACAATGCTTGGAAGAAATTAGTGGAAAACAAGAGGATGTCTTGTCCGGATTCGGTATTAGATGAGTTTGAGCTTGAGTCACGTCTGCTCAGCGAGGATGAGAGGAGGACCCTTCATGAAGCAATCATTTCTGTTGAAAAAGAAAGACTTGTCGTCCATCAAACGGAGGTTGGCAAAGGTTCGGGTATCGTGCACCATAGCGAGAATACTGAAGTCCCCGTTTCGACTTCATCCGAAGTTGTTGCCGTGGTTGATCCACAAGCTATTCCAGCCTACAATCCAGACCAACCGGAACTGTCTTCGGGCAAGACGCTCGTCCCCGAGCTTGTTCAAGCTCCAAGGCAAGGTAAAGTAGGTATTTTGATTACTCCCTTTACGTCTTAAAACATTGATTTTCGAAGGAATTTCTTGGTCTGATAGCTCTAATTTTGGTTGTTTAGTGACCGAGAGTGTCGCACCCGTGCTCCCTGTTCCTTCGGCTTTATATCCTACACGTGGAGTTATTGTCACCGAGGCGATTTCAACTGCCGCCATGGTTGGTGATATGGGAGAGGGAGGCTCAATGTCATTCGATGTTCAAATGTTTGAAGAGCTATTTGGTCATCCTCTTGATCCCATGCCCGACCTCTCTTTTGTGACGAGCGGAGCTGCTCCAGTTTCTAGTTCGATCGTGACGACCACTGGCGTACCTAGCGCAGCTCAACTGTCTCGAGAGGAGGAGATTTTAGCAGAGATAAGTGCCGAGATGGCCAAGACAGTGACAGTTGGTCCCGGTGGTGACGCCGTTCCTTCAAGCTTATCTTCTCTAATGATGATTTCTCCTGGTGGCACAGTAACCGTCTCGAGTGTTGCTGAACAAGTATCTGTTACTGCTCCCATGCCCTCGGTTCGTCCTCATAAAAGGATCTCCATCCCTTCCAGTTCTGAGGAAGATGTTGATATCATGCCGGAACCGGAGGATGTTCCAAAGAAAGGCAAAAAGTCTTGTAGGAAGCCAGGCAGTGGGTCTAGCGGCTCGACTCCGAGGAAGAAACACCGGAGGAAGAAAGAGTGAGCCCCTCGCTTTGTCGTGAGATTTACGGATAACAATTCTTTTGCCTCTTCTTTTGTTCTTTCTTGGGCCATGCGTATGTATGGATGCGGCCTCCACTTAATTGAAACATCTTTACTTGCCATGTAATCAAACTTTTTTTTGTTGGTTGATGAAATGGGAAATTACACTTTTCTTCTTACCTGAATGCCTTGCAGTATTTGTTTTGTATCCGCTCAGTATTTATATAGCTTCGTGTCGTGATTTAATGAATGAGTCGGATTCTGAGTATATTATCACTTAAGCCAGCGATTAGCACCTAGCTTTTTGCCCCTTAGTTGCGGGGAATAATACTCATATTCTGGCGGCTGATTGCGTTTATTGCAATCCCTGAGCACATGCCCCCCCTTCTGGGGATTCATGACAATTTGAGATTGATAATCTGTCCTGCATTCCAGGAATCTGAGGGTTATCGATGTTTACACTCCATTCCACGCTATGGGAATTGGGAGTTGATGTTGATATCTCGACCCGTATTTCGGCAACTTCGAATTGTTACTTGTACTTTGATTCGCGCTTCGGGAATCTGGATTAGATGTTTATACTCCAATTTGCACTCTGGGAAGTTGGAGTCCGTTCGCGCTCTGGGAACGACTTATTGGATGTTTATACTCCAATTCGTACTCTGGGAAGTTGGAGTCCGTTCGCGTTCTGGGAACGATTTATTGGATGTTTATACTCCAATTCACACTCTGGGGAGTTGGAGTCCGTTCGCACTCTGGAAACGACTTATTGGATGTTTTATACTCCAATTCACGCTCTGGGAAGTTGGAGTCCGTTCGCACTCTGGGAACGATTTATTGGATGTTTTATACTCCAATTCACGCTCTGGGAAGTTGGAGTCCGTTCGCACTCTGGGAACGATTTATTGGATGTTTTATACTCCAATTCGCACTCTGGGAAGTTGGAGTTAGTAAAAGGATTGTCGTGTATCAATCCCTGTGAATGCTGGTATTGTGTTTTGCCCCCGAGCTCGGGTCTCATTTAGTGAGTGACTGGTCGTATCACAGTTACTCCCTATTTGGATAAATCCCACCGTGTGATGGAATTTAGCTCTTCGTGCAATGTGATAGTATGTGTTATTTTCAGTGAATCACAACTTTTGGCTCGAAGAGATGGCGTTTTATTGCTGAAACAAAAGAAGCATGGCAACATCAGTTGCCTTATTACAAGTTCAAATTTCAAAATGCGAAAAAACAAAATGATAAGGAAGAAATTGATAGAAAGATAAATAAAGCCTGTCAGGTGTAGTAGTGACGGAGGCTTCCGCTATTCCAGGCTCTTGGTAAAGTGAGACCATCAACGGTCGATAACTTGAATGTGCCATCTCTGAGTTTTTGTGAAATCATATACGGCCCTTCCCAATTTGGGTTCATGTGCGAAGGAAACGGGTAAATTCTTTTGAGTACCAGGTCGCCGGGTTCAAAAGTTCGTGGGCGGACCTTGGCGTTGTATATTCGAGCGACTCGACTTCGATATGCAGCTGCCCTCACGTCAGCTTCTTCATGTTTCTCATCAAGCAGATCTAGGGATTCAGCAAGTAATATAGCATTCGTTTTCGGGTCGTAGTATGTCACACGGTGAGAGTGAACTTCCATTTCGACCGGGATAACTGCTTCGGAGCCATAGGATAGAGAAAAAGGGGTGTGCCCGGTTGCAGTTTTGTGAGTCGTTCTGTATGCCCACAGGGCCATTGGTAGCTCATCAACCCACTTGCCCCCGGCTTTCTCCAGTCTTTTCTTCAATATAGACTTGATAACCTTGTTGACGGCCTCGACCTGACCATTCGCTTGCGGGTGCGCTACTGCTGAGAATCTCTTATGGATGTGAAATCGCTGACAGAAGTCCCTGAATTCGGCACTGTCGAATTGGGTTCCATTGTCGGTGATTATAGTATGCGGGAGACCGTACCGGCAGATGATGTTGCGTACCACGAAGTTGATTACCTTTTTTGTTGTTATCGTTGTAAGAGGCTCGGCCTCAGCCCACTTGGTGAAGTAATCAACCGCCACTATGGCGTACCTTGCACCCCCTTTAGCTAAAGGCAATGCACCGATTATATCCATCCCCCACATCGCAAATGGCCACGGGCTGACCTTTTGGGTTATTTCAGAAGGCGGGGCTCTAGGGACCCGAGCGTGTCTCTGGCATTTATCACATCTTTTGGCATAATCCATAGCATCGCGGTTAACGGTAGGCCAATAGTATCCGTATCGAAGTATTTTCTTGGCAAGCGCTTGCCCCCCAGTGTGATCGCCACATTCTCCTTCGTGCACCTCACGCAACACTCGCTTGATTTCGTCATGCGCGATACATCGGAGAAGAGGAACAGAGTATCCTCTCCGATACATAACTCC
This sequence comes from Allium cepa, assembly GCA_030765085.1. NCBI lineage: Eukaryota > Viridiplantae > Streptophyta > Magnoliopsida > Asparagales > Amaryllidaceae > Allium > Allium cepa. Next base: position 258,324,900 of record CM060929.1, read on the forward strand.
GTTTTGAATGACAAATCGTGACACCTTTCGAAGAACCTGTCTTCTTTCACTTCGTCGTTCAGGCAGGGTGCCATGCTCAATGTAATCTTGGTATGGAGTCATCCACGATTCCTTCTCGGAGGTAGCTTCTAATGTGAAATCATTCTCCGTTCGATCAACGCTCGGAGAGGATAATGTCTCGACGGGGACGAGCCCCAAGTGTTGAGCTTCGCCTGTACTTTCCAACTTTGCCAATGAATCGGCTTTCTGATTGTGCTCTCGGGGTATGTAAAAAATGGTATAATAATCAAACTGATCCAGTATTTCTCGGACCTGGGCTAGATAAGCGGCTAGCCTTCGATCCTTGGCCTGATATTCACCCCGAACTTGGCATACCACCAACTGGGAATCGCAGTAGATCTCCACAGCGATAATTCTCAGGTCTCGGGCTAACTTCAACCCGGTGAGCAAGGCTTCGTATTCAGCTTCGTTGTTGGTTGCCCGAAAATTAAACTTTAAGGCGTAGCAGATGGATCAGCCCTCGGGAGTCTCAAGCACAATCCCTGCGCCCGAGCACCGATCGTTGGATGCGCCATCAGTGTATAGCTTCCATATATATTCGGGGGAGTTACTAGTTTCAGGTAAGTCTTCAGGAACAGTGAATTCAGCAATGAAATCTGCTAAGACTTGACCGTGTATGGCTCTCCTTGGAACATATGTGATGTCGAATTGACTCAGCTCAATGTTCCACTTTAGTAACCTGCCAGACGTCTCAGGTCGTGTGAGGACCTGTCGTAACGGTTGGTCGGTGTACACAATGATAGGGTGAGCCTGAAAATATGGACGGAGCTTCCTCGAGGCGATGACTAGGCAGTATGCCAACTTTTCTAGCCTTAGGTAATTTCTCTCGGCCCCGGTCAATCGTTTACTGACATAATAGACTGGTTTCCGTGTTCGGTCTTCCTCTCGAACCAATGCAGCACTAATGGCGTTTTCAGATACAGCCAGATAAAGGTATAATTGTTCGTGATCAACAGGTTTTGAAAGAATCGGTGGTGTGGAAAGATGCTGGATTAGCGATTGAAACGCGCCCTCACATTCCGTAGTCCATTCGAAGTTTCGTTTCCCCTTTCGGATCAGATCGAAAAAGGGTATGCATTTATCCGTTGATTTCGAGATGAACCTGCTCAGCGCTGCAACCTTTCCATTGAGACTTTGAACCTGTTTTATGGTCCTCGGGGTTTGAAGATTCCTGATTGCCCAGATCTTCTCGAGGTTGGCCTCTATTCCCCGGGCGTTGACGATGAACCCAAGGAATTTTCCGGAAGCAACCCCAAAATGACATTTTAACGGATTTAGCTTCATCCCATATCTCCGGAGGACATTGAACATTGACTCCAAGTCCTTGACATGATCAGTGGAGTATCGTGATTTTACCAACATGTCGTCCACGTAGACCTCCATGGTTTTCCCGATCTGGTCGGCAAACATTCGGTTGACTAAGCGTTGGTAAGTTGCTCCGGCATTCTTTAAGCCAAAAGGCATGACCATGTAGCAGTATAGTCCTAGGTCAGTTACGAAGCTTGTATGTTCTTGATCGGGCACATGCATGGGTATCTGATTGTACCCAGAGTAAGCATCCATGAAAGACAATAATTCATGTCCGGCCGTCGAATCCACAAGTTGATCGATTTGAGGAAGTGGAAAACTGTCTTTTGGACAAGCCTTATTTAAGTCAGAGTAGTCGATGCACGTTCTCCATTTTCCATTCGGTTTGCGGACAAGTACAGGATTGGATACCCACTCCAGGTACAAAGCATCTCGGATAAACCCATTCGTTTTCAACTTGTCGACTTCTTCTTTGAGGGCGGCAGATCTCTCTGGATCCATACCGCGTCTCTTTTGCTTGACCGGGATGTACCGTGGGTCAATATTTAAGGTGTGGCTCGCGATGTCCGACGAGATTCCACACATATCGGAGTGCGTCCAGGCAAATACGTCTAGATTCGCTTGGAGAAATTCGACCAATTCCTGTTGTGCTTGCAGGTTTAGCTGAGACCCAATTTTCAATATTTTCGAATCGTTATTGTCATCAATTGGAACATCGATCGTCAGCTCGGCTGGGGAAGCTTGGCTTTCTTTGGATCCATCATTATCTTCAGTGTCTCGAGGGTCAAGATCCTTCTGGAATTGGCCGTGGTGCCCGGGCCGAGGCCCAGGCGCTAATTGTCAATCATCGGTAAAGCGGACGCGGAGAGATTCCCCCACGCCCTTTCCTTTCTCCCTCCTTTGTGCTTCTCGTAGTTCAGCAACATAACAGGCTCTCCCGGCAGCCTGGTCCCCTTGAATGACCCCAATCCCGTGGTCAGTAGGGAACTTTAGAGTCAAACACCACGGGGCAATTGCTGCCCTAAATTCTGCAAGGGCTGGTCGGCCCAAAAAGGCATTATAGGGTGAATGGATATCCAGGACAACAAACTGTAACATTCGGACTCTACGGCGTTCTCCGTTTCCCAATTCTACTGGCAATTCCACCATCCCGGTGGGTATATTAGCACTTCCATCGAAGCCGTGAATCCTACATTGACAAGGCTTTAGATCCTTAGCTTCCATCTTCATCTGATCATATGCCCTTTTAAACAAGATGTTTACTGAGCTTCCACTGTCTACCAGGATCCTCTTCATCCAAGCAGGACCAACCTGGGCGGATATGACTAGTGGGTCTATGGTCGGGGCTTCGACTTTGTCAGCATCTCGGTTTCTAAATACGATATCATCCGCCATCGTCTTCTGTTGCTTAGCCGGAGCCCCTTCATCAAGTGTACTGCAGCTTTCAAAACTTACGTGCCTGATCGAATTGGCGTATGATTCCATTTCCCTCCAACTTCGATCCGCTGGATGAGGGCCACCACTGACTGTATTTATGACCAACCTTCCGCTTGTACGAGCGGGCTCCTCCTGTCTTTCCTGGTTCTGCGCACGATTTTGGTTTGACGGGCCCACACCACCGGCTTGCGGTGCCCGCACAAATTGATCCAACTTCCTCTCTCTGATCAGTTTTTCAATAAGGTCTTGCAGATGCCTGCAGTCATTGGTGTTGTGCCCATAGCTTTCGTGAAATCTACAAAACTTCCCCGTTTGGATCTGTTTCTCTGATGATGGCTTCGGAGTCGGCTTCTTATATTGCATCGCATTACAGGTTTGTAGATATACGTTTTCCAATGTCGTATTCAGTGGTGTATAGCTTTCAAACATTTGCGCCCTACGTCGCGGGCCACGGTTCTGATCCTGCTTCTTACTCCTATTATCGCCGTGCCTTGGCTGGGGTTGCTTGTTCTGAATATTCAACTGCGCTCTTCCTGAGCCCTCTCCTGACTGTTTAACCGCCACATTGCTTTGAACCCCTTCATTGCTGGGCCTCGCATCGTCCTGCTTCCTAGATTGTTTCGCATCCTCACGCCTCAGGAATTGGGCGGCTTTGGAATAGAAACGATCCAACGATGCGGGAGGTTTTCCAGCTAGCCAGTTTCCAAAATCAGAGTCGGAGTCAATCCCCTTAGTCAGAGCCATCAAGATTGAATTATCATTGGGGTTAGTAATTTCTGCGCAGGCGGCGTTGAATCTTTCCAGGTATCGCCTGAGTGTCTCCCCAGGGGCTTGAGTGACACTAGATAAAGTGTTTACATCTTTAGGCCTGGCGATGTGCATACGGAATTGTTCGATAAATTTGGTTGCCAATTGGTCAAACGAGGAGATAGACCGTGGTGGTAATCGTGTAAACCACATTGTCGCAATCCCCCCCAAGGAAATAGGAAAACTACGGCACTTTACTGCATCATCAGCTCTTGCAGCAGTCATTGACCATTCGTATTTTAGAATATGCTGGCTAGGGTCGGAGTTTCCTTCATACATGGGCAAAGGCGGCATTCTGAATCGCCGGGGAGGCTCAGCATACAATATGTCATCAGTGAACGGGGTGTGACTTCGAGAGATCCCCCAATCGTCATTTGTCAAACCTTGACTTTCGCGAACCATTTGGCGGACCATAGCTGAGAGATCAGGTGTTGCTGTATTCGAAGGGTGTCGAGCCAAAGTGCGGTCTGGTTCCACAGTGCGAGGTGGGATCGGGCGCTGTCGACGATCCGAATCTCGCCTCCTTGGCTCGACATCTTCTGGGATGTTCGGTCCTGGGACACGTTCCTGTGGGTGGTAGTTTGGACTGGAGTGATTTCGGGCGTCAACTCCTGTGTCAACTGCGGTGGCTTGGTTATCTGCAGTGTGCTGTGGGACAGTGCCTCCTCGAGAGAAGGGTCCCGTATGAAAACTGGCAGAGGGGCCAACTCTTATTTGCCCAACAGTCAACGTTTGCCGGAGACCAGAAGCATGCGCATGACTTCCGTCTAGCCTGGGGCGCGTAGATCTGCCGTTATAGTCGGATGAGGCAGAGCTTTCCGTGGAAGAATGCGGAGCGTGGTCCCTCTTTGATCTCCTTCGCCCTTGGTGGTTTAGTTGGTTAGCCAATTCAGCATTGACACGTAGCTGCTCAGTTAGCTGTTGTCGGCTTTTAGTTAATTCCTGCAGTAATGTTTGGAACTCCTGTCTTGTAACCGGACCCGACTGATCCGTTTGCCCAACGGCATCCTGATTGGCTGACTGTAGCTGTGCGGGATTCTGCCTATCCTGACCTTCTTGGTTACCAATGTTGGAAGTGGTTCTCGTACTAACCATCCTGAAGGTTGGATTCCTGTCCTAGATTTTGAGCAAACCTGAAAAGAATGGATGGAATCTGAATTTGAAGTCTGGATCTCCCTCTTAGATTTGTGCAATCCAGTATCGAAGATAGATCCACGGAGCGGGAGAAAGAACTGGTTCTTTTTCTTTCTCAGTGAAAGCACCAAAATGTTTGCACCAAAATTGGGCAAACACCCTTCGGAAGTTTTTGAAGAGATAGTAAATGAAGAACTTGAATTGGAAATAGGGACTATCTAACAAAAACTCCAAGTCACAGAAAAGTAAATTGCGCAGAAGACAAGGATTTAGAGTGGTTCGGCCATGCGCCTACGTCCACTATGAAGTTTTATCACTTTATTTCTTAATACTTGAAGATTACAAGTGCTTTTCAGCAAATTACAACAGCAAATGGACTTAAATTCGAAATTAACAGCAATTGAGATAGTATGGAGTGATTCTGGCAGCGTTTAGGCTTGTTCTTCTTCTCCAAATTCTCCGACCCCTTCTCTGAATGACCAGGGGCTCTATTTATAGGTGTGGAAGGCCAAAATCCCGCCTAAATCATGGAGAGGCTGCTTGGCACGTGACGGGGGGCCCACAGGCCCGCGTTCTTGAAGTGCGTGCCCAGTTTGGGATCGATTCGAAGTGAACTTCGAATCGATCAAAAAATTGTCCAATTGCGATGAAACTTGGCGTGGACGTTCTTCATCATGTAGACAAACTTCTGTAAAAATTTCATGGGATTTGGATCAGTAGATTGGGAGTTATGATCGGTTCGAAATTGGGTGTTCGGCATGCTGTTTGGTTCGAATCGATGCATGGCCGAAGCGAATACTTCGAATCGATTGGGGCGCGCCTGTCTTCGAGCCGATCCATGTTCGTGCTAGCTTAGCCGCTTTGTTGGATTCGAAGGTCGTCTTCGAATCGATGGAGTGGATTCGAAGTTGTCAAAGTCGATGGAGTCGAAGGTGAGTGATGGAGTCGAAGATGATGGATGGATTCGAAGGTGAGCGATGGAGTCGAGGCTGTGATGGGTTCGAAGCTATTAATGGATTCGAAGCTGTGGTGGATTCGAAGCATAGGAAGGACTCGAATTTGTGATGGATTCGAAGTAGGGAGTTCCTTAGATGGATTCGAATGTCGCCTCTTCCTATGGGTTCGAATATGATGGGTTCGAAATAGATGGTTTCGAACACGATGGTTTCGAACACGATGGGTTCGAATATGATGGGTTCGAACATGATGGGTTCGAACCGAGCAATGTGCACCTTCTTAACTTGAATCCATCATAACTTGAGCGTATGACCTCGGATTGACTTGAAATTTGAAATGCTGGCTTCTATGGTCTTTCTTGTCATGCCTTATCAATTGCGGCCCGATCCGGGCTCGGACAGAATTCATCGATATCCATAGTGAAGTGAAATACGACCAATCTCTGAGGTGAACTGTTTTCTGTTTTTGACCAATCCTTTGGTATCACGGCTTTTGCCCAAAAAGCGGGATAACACAAACATTCCAAAATATTCACAATAACCATTCAAAAAATACCAGCAAGAATCAATAATACATTAATACTATGACTGAACGCCATTTCTACAATATATTGAAGTTATATATTGAAGTTTTCCTCCTTGAAGTCTACAAAGTTCATTATTTGTTTACTTATTTTATATATTTATAAGAGTATCGATGTAGAAGCGGTAGCGACACTTGCAAATCATGCAATCTAATTTCATTTTTAAATTCTTTATCAAATACCATTAAGAAATTCAATTTTTATGTGTCCAACCCAGCAATTCAAAATATCCAATTTTTATCCAAGTGTCAATTGGCCAAAATAATGGAAGAATATTACTGAAATTATTCGAAAAATTGTTAAGAAATTCATCGAACGCATAATAATATATGTTGCAAATTTTGCAAACAAAACAGTTGGAGAAAGACTAAGAGCCTTGGACATAGCAACATATTTTACACTTATACACCAGTGTTTAAATAGCATTGTTGGTCGATAAAATCAATGCCAATCTGTAGTTAATTGATATCAATATGTTTGATAAAATCAAATTTTGGCCTCTTCAAAATCCGCACCTTCTATAAACCAGGTTCTATTGCTAACGGGTTTTGTATATTCGTATATTTTCAAAATTTGTTTTACTTCCTAATTTAAGATTAGTTGTAATGTTTGCAGAAACGAGTTACTTTGATTTCACTATTTGATTCAACGGTAGAAATAGATTATTATAGAAGAATATGATTGAGATAAACTAAATCCGTCATAATCATATGTAAAAGAGCAATAAAAAAATAAAATATCTTTTCTTTAGAGACTATACCATTTTGTCTTCAAATCATGCAATTAAAAAATTAGCAAATTTGAAAGCAGGAGTAATACTGGAAACTTATTATCATCCGGCAAGCATACAGAGTTTAGAATAGTAAAATTATATTACAGTAATTTCAACAAAAAAATTATTAATAATAAATACAATAGTATTCTTAGTAATAACAGTGTTAAAAGTTTCTATTGAAAATTGAGCTAGATAAACTATTAGATTACGCAGACCACATTAAATATTCCACTCCAGGTTATTCAAAAAACAGAGTATTCATAATAGTTAAATGTATGATTAACAGTTTAGTGTAACTTGTGAACCCTTAAATTATAATTTCACAAATTTTTTGTCTCATATTAGCACATAAACTGATGGTCTTCAATGTAGATATTTATTTGCTATAGATATTTTTTCAATACTCTTTACATCGCAATATTATATTTTTTTACATACAAAAGGTAGTATGAACACAACTTAGTCCATTTTGATAGTCAGAGCATTACTGTCTATTAAGAAGATATCGATATGCACATAGTGAAGATATAACGCAAAGAGCTCACTAATAATGATAGGTAACAGTAACTTCGTTTAAATAAATAAACTGTACTGGAAGAAACACATGAGTTGAACTGATGAAACAATAATACAATTAAATGAAAGTGTATTATTGTCATCTTATAAAAGGATATAGTGAAACTAAATATGCAAATGATAAGAACATAACACTAATAACATGAATGATAATCAAAATAACATACATTCTCAAAATTTTGGACAACGTATAACATTTCAATTCAAACAAATGCTTATCCTTGTTTTAACAGGGACAAGAAATACATGAATTTTGCTTAGATTTTGACAATTAGTTGCATTTGAAGAAATTGAAATGCATATGAATCATAACTAAATGATTGAAACTGAATGATTGTAACTACAGAAAAAAAATGCAACAATTACCGAGGAATAAAAAATACTGTTGTCAGTTTACCTTCAATATCTGGAATGAATCAAATCCAACGACTATTGAGTAATAACATCAAAAACGGTGCAGTCAACGTCAAAGAAATTTAAGTGTAAACCCATAATAACATATTCCTAAATTCAGAAGAAATAAGTAAATCGAACAACTGGAAGAAAAATAGAGAAAATCGGTACCTTAAAAGGAGGGTAAGTGATCTTCCTTTCTGAGATGAGATGGATTGAAGGCTGCAATAGATTTTACCCATCAAAGTGATTGTCGGTTTCGCATCGAAGGAGGCGTCCCCATCAAAGTGATTGTTGGTTTCGCATGGATAAGAGAGAGCACTAATAGGAACAATTATAAACGTGATGACATTTTGTAAAATATAAAGTGTGCAACAGAAGGAAATATGGAAAAAAAAATAGTTGTGAATCATATGAGCGAGGGATCTATAATATGACACATGTCAGTCTATTAAAGTGCTGGATTCTGCTTTAGTAATAGATAGATTTGTTCATCTACTAAAACATTACCAAACGATCAATCTCTTAACATTTTAAGATTGGCATTCTATGTCCAATAGAATATCTCAATCTAAGTATGAAGGTAAGAATAAATACAATAATGATGAAGGAAAAAAAGAAAATCCTTTAGTTAGATATGGGACGGGGTAGATTGATAATCCACTGCAAAAGGCATTCTTCCTAATAAGGCAGATACTTCTGATCCCGCTTGAACGAAACGAAAGATATTGTCGATGAATAAAAGTACATCTTGTTCATTAATATCCCGAAAATATTATGCCCCGCAGGGGCATAGAACCCATCGCTGTCTCGGCTGTGCTACCAGAGGCTCTGGGGAAGTCGGAATAGGAGAGCACTCATCTTGGGATGGGCTTACTACTTAGATGCTTTTAGCAGTTATCCGCTCCGCATTTGGCTAACCAGCGTTTACCGTGGGCACGATAACTGGTACATTTTTTTCAACTATCTTCAAAAGTTACGTGAATTCTCTTTTAGTTTGTATATTATATCCCATCTTTAAATTGCTTGCATTCATGCACATATCCAATTCGCATGGCAGATTTTTATCACTTGCTTTGAAGAAAAACAAAGCACGATGTAATGAATCAATCTTCAAATTTTCTTTAAACAATATAAACCGATTAATTTCTAATCTTTTCATGTTAGTTTGAACTTCCATCCACCTTAGTCTTTTTCTCAAAAAGAACATTCCAAGATAAAAAATTACACCACTCTTCTTCTTTTTACTTCAGTTTAGTTTCTAGAAAGTAGGTTAAGTTTTGATCTTTTATGTTTCCACCATAAGCTTTTTTTTAGAATAAAAGTGGCACTTTATTAAAGCAAAGCATTATTTGACGTCTCGGAGGTTCGAACTACAGGACTATTAGAACCACAATCTGGAACACTCATCTATGTTTCCACTATGAGTTTTTAAGATGTCGTTTAAATTTAAATTTCAAAATACATGATTTTCTACGTTTGTTGAAAATCATGGTCTTTTAGGTCAACAACAACCAATTAAAATAAGAATTTAAATCACACAATCATCGGATTTGTCAAACACTGACAATTTCTTATTATAGCAAAATACAATAGAAACTACCTTAAGCATAGGTGACTGATAGGATCTATGTGAAAAGTTACTACTCTCAAAGTGAACCACCAATCAAACCTAAACCTAGATCTACCATTTTTCTTCTTTGATTTGCTTAATTCTTACACTCACTCGATTTAACCATCTTTGAATTTGAATTTTCTCAAATTCCTATAAAGTTATGGATGTTTGGTTTTTATAGGCCAGCTCACTAGGCTCTTAATTGAGATTTCATTTTCCTCACCTTAAATTTCATTTTCACTCCAACTGGCAGACAGAAACATAATTATGTGTCTCTTCAAATCAAACGAATCTACATCAACCTATGTTTACAACTCAAATTCACCCTTCCAATTTTGGTAAGCACTTGTCAAAATGACTTTTGAGCTTTTTTAGCTCAAACTAACCATCAAGATGTCTTTAAATGTTAATAAAACCCAAACTTCAACTACTCGTAATCTTTATAAATTATTTTTAATTATATAATACATCGTCTTTCCTTGTTCACATTTTGAGTCCTTATATCTTCCTCTCAAAAAAAAATTATGCCCTTACAATTTACTGATTCTTAAGTTGCTCGCCTTATCTTGTGATGATCAAGATAATGTACACTAACGTGCATGCGTGTGTGCATAAACAAAATATTCCACATATAATAGGAAATATGTATGAAATATACATTCATAAATGCATATAACTAGTGAAAATATGGCCTCATTCAACTAAATACAACAAAATATGCTCTCTCTCTCTCTCTCAACTAAAAACCAATCACTTCTACCTAAACCTGACTTGACCAAAGTAATCATCTACCTTAAACCGACCGTTTATAAGCAAATAACTCATTGTACAATTGCCTAACATGGTCCTCGGATTTCCCAAGTACAGTCCAAAGCATAATCACTTCACTGCACCTTTATCGAATGTACTTGCCTTGTTCATAACTTCTTTATATCTAGTTTGTGGTGTTTTTGACCACATACATTGGTGTTTTCTCTAGGAGATCCTTAGTTATGAATTATGAAGCAAAATATATTTTCAAGAGATTTTATATGATATTTAGAGCTAAATAATAAGAAGTTCAAAATAAATAGGTCAAAGATGTTAAACTATAATCATCATATCATAGAAAGAATTAGAAAATGTATAAAGAAAAGGATATAAAAAAAATTTAGCAGTTGACAATGTGCATACATGTAATTTGTTTCTTTTTTATTATAGATTTCCATTATAAACAATTTATCATGATCTTAACTAAATAATTACATGCTATAAAAAACTTGACACAATATTTGTGTTTATCTTTTTACCATTTATTTATAATTATTATAAATTGTTTTGAACTATTTGAACTTGGAAAATAGCTAACAACGTTGTTATGTCAACTCATTGGTGTGAACTTAGTCTTTGCTACTATTTAAATGACTAAATATTAAAGTGTGTATGAACTTTGCTAAAGTACATATTGGAATCAAGTTCAATTGCTTATAAATCATTTGGACAAAATCCAATTTCTAATCTTCATTAAGCTACACCTTTGCAACGATAGTTTTTCGTCATCATTACGTCACTAAGGTATTTAAAGTTTAGTCACGGTCAATAACTCTAAAAATATTCGTAGTTTATTACATAGTACCACTCTGATGCCCTTGATTTAATTCGTTAACATTTATTGATTACTATTTTACTCTAGATAAAGATTTTTGACATTAAGTTAACTACCAATCATGCTGGTATTCACCATCTACAACGATGAAGATGAATCACTTCTTGAGCAGGTTTCACTTTAGGTAGTTCAATTATACCAATTATTGTCGTATATGATCGTGATTGAAGAAGTTAAGGACCTGTTACAGGGGCAATTATAAAATTTGTTTGTATAGCTTAACTCTTATAGCTAGTCTTGTTCAAAATAGAGTTATCCATTGGTTTTATTTTCTGATCTGTACAATTTTATATTTAGATAAAATTAATGTTTTAAATGATGGACTTAGATCAGCACGAAGTGGGATAAACGAGTGAATTTCAAAAAAAAAATACCATTTGTAGATCTTATTGGGCATATTAGGTCTAAAATAATTTGGATTCAATCTAAATAAATTCAAATAAAATATCTAATTTATTTAATTAATAGATACAGTGGTTTTAAATTTGTATGTATAATATGTATACATGTAATATATTTCCCTGATTAAACCATTTTCAAGGAGCCTGTCTACTTCCTCTTTCAGAGCATTTGTTTGAACTTTATCTAATTATCTTTTTCTCTGCCTTATGGGGGTTGCACCTGGGTCGATGTTAAGGGTGTGACACATGACAGTCGGGTCAATCCCCACTATATCGGAATGTTACCAAACAAACACATCCTTGTTGTCTTTGAGAAACCGAATCTGATCTTTCTTTAACTCGCTCTTAAGATCTTTTCCTACTTTGACCACTTTAGAAACATCTTCAGAATCTATATGGGTTTCCTCTAGGTCCTCAACGGGCTTTATTCTCTCTATCTCACCTCGATAATCAAACTCTGTGACTATTGGACCTTCTTCTACTAAATTAGTGTCAGCCCTCTTTGTTTCTTTTTCCTGCAAAAATGTACTTTTGATACATACGTTTATTAGACTTCTTATCATTAACGTTTGCTTCGAATGTTGGATGTAAAAATCCGTCATCCAATGGTCGTAAAGTAGTAAAAGAATCAAAATAAGCAGAATGCTCCCTTTTATATTGATCAAGTATGGAGAAATACATTTCATGGGAGCTGAATTGCTCTCCTACACAGTCCCCCAACCTCGCTTTGTCAAGAATTCACCATGAGATACTTCGGCGAAACGAAAGCATTAACCTCATCCAAGGCTAGTCTGCCGAAGAAAGCGTTGTAATGGGAGGGTTCGTCAATTATCACAAAGATGGTTTTAAATGTTTGGCATGTAGGAGGCACCCTCATTTGTGCTAGTAGCTTTATTTTCCCAATCGGAGTTGATCCCTTGTTGTTGAACCTAAATATCGGTTCGGAGCTCAGCTCTAGCTTGTGCTCTAGGATATTCATTTGATCAAAAGCATGCTTGTAGATGACTTTAACTGTGCTTCCTGTATCGACCATAATTTTAGAGACATTTGACAGCCTAATTTGAGCAGTGATCATAAGGGGGTCGTTGTGTGGATGATGAACTCTTTTGCGCAACTCCTGCGGTGTGATCACTAGATTTGGCACTTGAATACTAAGTCGGGGGCTTTTCATTGGAGGCTCTTCTTGAATAGAATAAATTCCCTCCTTAGCTTCTTTAATATATCTACTCCGACCTCCCTTACTATTTTCTGCTGGATGTGGCCCGCCGTGGATCACATCAATTCTGTTAATTGGCGGACTTAAGCTGAGGAGGTCTTCATCTTCTAAAACATTTGCAGCATTAACCGGATGCTTCTGGGGAGCACTTTCAGTTCTTTGGGCTTTGTGCTAATCTTGGATAAATTCTTCGAGATAGCCTTCTTGGATCAGCTTCTGAATTATGCTGACCAGCACTCTACATTCATCTATTTTGTGGCCATTAGCTTTATGGTAGGCATAGTAATCTCCTCCCTTCTTCTGCTTTGGATTATTCTTAGCTTTATAGGAGGTTGGAAAGTTGACTCTTTCCTTTGTTGTAGCATGTATGTAAGACAGTGGCCTATTAAAAGCGATTGTATTAGCGATTGGCTCTTCCCACTTGACCCTTTTATGGCTATGGTCCAAGTCAATTTGTGTAGTTAATGCCCCGCTATTACCCCGCTGCAACCCCTCTATATCTCATAGAAGATTTCTACCGCTACGATGTTTCCAAATAGCCCCAAAATATAGCCTTTCCGCTTTAATCCCCGCTATTTGCGCTATATCCCGTTATTTCCGCTATATCCGCTTTTCCCGCTATATCTTTTTTAATAAAATGAATTGAAAAATTGCATTTATGCATTATAAAATTGCGAAACTAATTTATTTGATTTAATTTTCAATATATTTTTAGAAATGAAAATACTCTAATATTCTACCAATTCAATTATGTTATATAACAGTTTTCGTTTATTTATAGTATATTCGCACATGTTTTTATTTAAAATTATTTAGGTATTATTTATAATTCAGTTGAATGATAATTTTTCATTTAATTACCATTTATATATTTGTAAAAACATTAAGTACGAGTTTTATATGCTATTTTAGAGTCATCCGCTATATCCCGTTATATCCTCACCGTGTCCCTGCTTTGACTTTTTGCACCTCCACCACTTTGAATCTACCGAGCGCATTAACTGCGCAGAGCCAAATCTTCTTCCCTCCTTTCTGGGAAGTGTTTTTCTCTTGGAATAGTAAAGCTCATCCATCTGGATGAATTTATCTACCTGAAAGTAGAGGTTTTGGAGATATTTGCAGCCGTTGATAAATAGCTGCTTCCAAAAAGGAGTATTTTCGATTAACCCAAAGTGGACGGCTATGAGTTTGTCTCGACCATTCATGTCCTTAGCCTTCAAAGCTTCTACATTGAATCTCCTCAAATAATCTCCCAAAGATTCACGTTGTCTTTGCTTGATGTTTGCCAAGACCGTATAATCAATGGTTGGATCCTTGCAAATGTAGAACTGTGTCAAGAATTCATTAGAAAACCATTTCCAAGAGTAGACAGTTTTTTTCTTTGTACTATCTATACCACTTGGCCGCCACCCCTTGGAGAGTAACAGGGAACAGTCGACATCTGACTTCCATAGAAGCATTGTATAGGTCCATCTAGCTGTTAAAAGCCATAAGGTGATCATCGGGATCGGTAATCCCATGATATTTCATAGACGGGATCTTGACATAAGGAGGAATTACCGTCGTCATAATCTCATCAATGAATGGTGGAATCCTCTCGTTATCATTTGCATTCACGTCCATGGTTCTTTTTCCTTTTAAATTCATGGCGTCCTTGATAGCCTTCTCAGCAGCATCTTTAAGGTAAGCTTCAACATTGTCATAATTTTTCTGACTCGGGCAATACTCTTTAGAAGTTGAGCTACCAAACTACTCTAATGACTTGTCGAGAATTCTCCCTTAATGATCAGCTCTTTCTTAAGGAAGCCCTTTCTTATTTATGGAGGTCAAGTCCACCTTATCTTTGCATTTCTTGGAACTGGTCTTCAGATTTCTTCTAGGAGAAACTACTTCTTCTCCTTGAGTCTGCCTTGGAGTTTCTGATGATCATTGAGACAAAGCCATCTTCAACAGATCCTGCATTTCTTATAGTTGTTTCTCTAAGCGCTTGATGTTCTCCGTATTTTCATCTTGCTGTGCTGGAGACGAAGTTTTCCCTGGAATGACCCTATCCAGGTTGAAAGTTGGAGCTATATTTTCCTCTAGGTTGGAAGTGTGCACTACTCCCTTATCGAGTCCACTTAAACGCTTTGACCTCATTTTTCCTATAAGATCGAAGGTTTAAGCCCTCCTTCTAGCATCAAAAATAGTCTATATAAAGTAACAAGATCGGAGGTTTAAGCCCCCTTCTAGCATCAAAAATGTTAACAAGAAATCTTGTCAACATCCCCTATGGTGTTATAAGATAATTTTATTGAACGTAACCATGTGATTGAGATGATTGTCACATTTGAAAGTGTATGACTTAGTCAAATTGATCTGGGTGAAAGGAATAATGAACTACGATACTTTTGACTTTGTCGAGAGGTATAATGAGGCTGCTTCAACCTTCCGACCAGGTTTATATTATATTAGATTACCAGTCCTTTCAAATTTTTCGAAAGGTTGTTATGAAAATTGCTCCAACCTTTCGACTAAGTTGGAGTAGAAGTAAATAGAAAAACTTTTCAACCTTGTCGAAAGGTTGTTAACAAGATCACTCCAACCTTTCGACTAGCTTGGAATAGAAGTAAATTGCCAAACCATTCGACCTTGTCGAAAGGTGTGACAAGGCCATTCCAACCTTTCGATTATGTTGAAGTAATTCACAATCATTTAGCTCTTTAAATCATCACTTTATCGAGTTCCATCTCCACTGGGAGTTCAAAGCAGTTATCGATGATGACTTCCACTTCCTTTTTTTGATCGTGTCGAAAGGTGCCATTTGAAACCTTTCGACTTTGCCGAAAATAAATGCATATCCTGTTTGTAAATTTCAATCGCTTTCAACCCCTTGGGATAATGCTCCTTTCTTGGAACCCCTTCGAAAAGATCACTGGTGCCAAAAAGAGTGGATTCCCCTCGAAAGAATTCCATGTTGAGTGGTTATAGATACATAAACTAGGACTCCTTTCGAAAGTACACCTTTCGACTAAGTCGAAAGGTGTTCTACCCTTCGAAGCAGTCCCAATTAGTAGTCCTTAACCCATTTTATTTTCCTTTTACAAGATCAACTTAAATATTTCCATAACACATGCATCACGCACATTCGACAACTCATCATCATTTGTATTTAAACATAGGTTTTGATGATGAAGTGTTTCGATTGGAAATGTCTAAATCGATCTCATATATAGCATAGTTCAAAAGAGATTATGAGAAAAAGGTTGAAATCATGTGTAACTTATCATCAGTCTAGCTAATGATCTTAATGATCTTCCTCATTGCCAATATCCATCATGAACAAGCCATTTCCATTTTATTCTCGATCCAAAGTAAGTTATAAGAAATTAAGCTCTCTCCCTTATTCAATTTTGGGTTTTGTCTCAATACAATTATAGCTATGAAATTAGAGAAAAGAAAATGAATTCAATTTTCAGAATTCGGTCCCTAAAACAGGATACCTGGGTCTTATTTATGGATGCAGATTAGCCCATTGCCGCGCCTTACCTGAGTTGAAAGGTCTTCCTTTTATATGCCGCCTTAATCCTTTCTACTTCATCCAAAGGTTATGAACCCTTCAACTGTATTGAAAGGTTTGAATCTCTTTTGCTCCTTGGTTCATCCCTTTTGTTTCCTCACTTTCGACCTTGTCGAAAGGCCTCCTTTTTGTATGATGTTGTGAACCTTTCGACCTTGTCAAAAGATTTGCCTTCCATATGCTGTTTTGAACCTTATGACTTCATCGAAAGGTTTGTACCTATTATGAACCTTTCATCCTTATCGAAAGGTTTGTCCTTCATGTGTTATTATGAACCTTTCGACCTTGTCAAAAGGTTTGCCATTATTATGCCTTCATGAACCTTCCGTCTTTGTCAAAAGGTTTTCCTTTTACACTCTTTTGTAAATCCTTTAACCTTGATGAAGGGTTTGTCTTCACTTGTTGTTACGAACCTTCCGACCTTATCGGAAGGTTTGTACTCTAGTTGAACGTAGTCCAGAGCTGTATTTCCCTTCAATGTTGTCGAAAAGTTTTCTTTTATTCCTTTGCCTTTGATGACTTCTAAATGTTGCTTTCTTCATAGCACCTTTCGACGCTATCGAAAGGTATCCTAGATGTGTCTTAACCAGTTCGAAAGGCTTGCTATGCTTTCAAAAATGTCACTTCGGGGCAAAACCTTTGACTTCGAAAGGTTTGATTGTGTAGTTGAGGGAACACTATTGATTGCTTTCGAAAGGGGCTTTGAAGTCATTATTGCTTTCCCATCCGTGTCGAAAGGTTGGTTATGGTAGAAGGTCCTATTTGTTTCTATTTGGGTCGAAGGCCTTTACACTGTTTAACCAGTTGGCCCTTCGAAACATTCTTTATAAATATTTCATGATGACTTGGCCTGTCTCTTCATCAAAATTTCAATTTTATTATCCTTCTTTCATACTTCTGCTTTCAAGTAGATTTTATGGTTAATAGAAAGAACTGAAGAAGCTGTTAGTAGAAAGTGAGGGTAAAAGTCTCATTAGGTAGCTTTATTTACCGTTGGGAGCATATGCAGTATTCGTAAAGAAGTCGGATAGAACTTTATGAATGTTTATTGATTAATGGACTTTGAATGAACTGACAATAAAGAATCCTTATCCATTTCCTAGGACAGATGACTTATTTGATCAGTTGAGTAGAGCTCGAGTGGTCTTGCAGCTAGAGTTGGCAACAACATTCCATGAACCAAGGATAACATAAGATAGCACACCATTGACCATATTCTGAACAAGTTATAGTTCATACAATTGGTTAATGATGTCGTTTAGACTGATCAACGCCCCAACATTCTTTGTTGATTTTATGAACTGAATCTTTCGTGATAAGTTGGATAGATTTGTGTTGGTCATTATTGATGATATTTTGATATATTCTAAGATTCTAAGAATGAGAGAGACCAAAAGTCCATCTTAGATTGGTATTGGAGACGTTGAGACAACACAAGTTAAAGTTTTTGAAATGCCATTTTTTGAAACGGGAAGTTTAGTTTCTTAGGGACATTGTTTTAGAGAACGGATAATAGTGGATCCATCGAAGATATATGCCATTAATGGTTGGAAAAGACCGAATATGGTCATAGAGATGAGAAGTTTCTTAGGTTTGGCTGGCTATTATCACATATTTATCAAGGATTTCTTGCGTATAGCATCACCCTTGACTATATTGACCAGGAAGAATGAGAAATTTGTGTGGAATTATAAGTGTGAATAGTCATTTCAGGAGTGGAAGAAGTTATTGACGAATGCTCCTATCTTGATCATGTGGGAAGGAATAAGGATATGATAGTGTATGAAGATGTCTATGGAGTAGGTTTGGGAGCAGTGTTGATGCTAAGAGGGCAAGTGATAGCTTACGCGTCAAGGCAATTGAGCCCGCATCAAGTTAGATATCTGATTCATGACTTAGAATTAATAGCGGTAGTGTTTGCACTGAAAATTTGAAGGCATTATCTTTTGGGAGAGCAGCTCGAGTTGTATACATACCATAAGTCCCTTAAGTATTTATTCTCTCAGAAAAAGTTGAGTATCAAACAACAGAGATGGTAAGAACTCTTAGCGACAAATGATTTTGGGATAGAATATACATTGAGAAAGGGGAACAAGGTTACCAATGCTTCGAGTAGGAAGTAACGGAACGAAGTGTTAGCCATGATCGAAGAATAGAAGACGTTAGAGACATTAGCCACTTGTGAAGTGTATTATAGAAAGAATACTAGATCAAGTAAAGATCCGGGCATGTTAGCAAGTTTGGAGGTACCTCCAGACTTATGGATAGAATTGTTGTAAGGTAGAAGGAGGACCTATTAATAGTCGAAAGGATTAGGCGATTAGAGATGGGAGTGGATGTGGAAGACCCGAAAGGATTTAAGATAGGCCCGAATGTATGGCTTAGGAAGGAAGTAAGACAGTGTATTGAAAATCTTCGGAAGGAGGTCTCAGAATAAAGTAATAGATCTAAGTTTACAATTCATCCTGGGGGTTATGAAGATGTATCGTGACATAAAGAGAGTATTATTTTGGAAATGGATGAAGAGAGACATTGGATAATGTGTGAAGAAGTGCTTCACTTGTCAGACTGAACATTTGAAGTTGTGCAGATTACTTCAACCTTTGAAATTATCGACTTAGAAGTGGGATTCAGTGTCCTTGGGTTTTACTGATGGGTTGCAAGGTCAAGGATAGGAAATGATAATATTTGGGTAATAGTCGATAGATTGACTAAGAGTGCCTATTTTATCCCTGTGAAATCGACAAGAATAGCAGCTACCTTAAGGAATCTATATATGAAGAATGTGATGAGAGTGCATGGGATTCCAAGCAATATTGTTGGCGACAAAGACTTCTTGTTTACCAGTGAGTTCTGGAGAGGTCTGCAAAGTGCATTGGGTACAGAATTGAGCATGAGTACTGCTTACCACATATAGACCAATGGTCGAATAGAGAGGGTGAACTGGTAGGTCGAGTATTTGCTAAGGGCATGGGTCTTTAGATTTCGGAGGATCTTGGGAAGATTATATGCGTTTGGTAGTGTAATGACCATACTTTCTACATCATTGAAATAAAAAATTTCAATTAAAATAAAAAAAATTAGTTTGATTTCTAGATAACTTTGTTTTTTGAAATATACTTTATTTAATTGAAGATTATTTGATAAGGAATTTTGTTATAATAAATTGAGTTATTAATAAAATTCTTTTCAAAAAAATATCGAACTTCAATGAAATATTTATGAAGAATATAAAATAATTTATATTGTAAATAATATTTGTATGGTTAAAATAAATTGAAGAAATTTTATTTGGTATTAATAAAAATTAATGAAGATACATGATTAATGAATTAAATATTTTTTATAGTTTATCTAAATATATTTTGTAAATTTATCAAATTGAGTTGAGAATGCATTCATTGATATATTTTTTAGAAGAACAGATGTGTAGTGCAGGATTACACAGCTAAATGCCTAACTAAAGTAAAGAAATAAGTTATCCAATCAACATGCCTGATCGGTGGTAGCAAAAAGGAGTTGCTACGGTGACATAAAACAAAAACATTACACTCCTCAAGGCTAAAAATAAAATATGGATAAACTAGTAAAAATAATAGAAATCCATCACCAACCTACTAATCATCATTGTGAAATCCATGTCATCAACGTTGACAGTGTGAATGGCCTGATAAATGTTTACTAATTCAGAATCGTACGCATCGTCCACAAACATCAATGAGAGAGGCCAGAATATAACTCCTGTCCAGGTATAAAAAAGATGTAAAATGTTATGACATAGGTTAGGAGTATTACTACTTTTATTATTGAAACATCTAGAGTTCCTTTCAGCCTAGGCCGCCCAACTAATAGCAGAGAGGAGGGTGTCAGTATGCATGGATGTGTTCATGTTATACAGCCAGCGATTATAGAAAAAGGTAATGGCGGGTATTGGTTGGAGGATTGAGCTGCATAGGTAGTCCAAGTATAATGAGTGAAGCTGGATTCGAAGAAGAGATGGCTAATGCTTTCCTGTTCAGCGTGACACATCAGGAACGTAGGGGAGATGTTCATGCCTTTGCGAATTAGTCTTATTAAACCAAAAATTGGCTCTAAACCCAAGATATTTTGGATAATATTATTCAGAATGGCCCTATAATGCCTATGGACTTTTAGTATGGTCATGCAGTTGTTTGAAAGTTTGAGTCATATGTCCAAGGGTAAAATAGGCAAGTCACATAAACGTGCAATAACCATTAATTGTTTGTTAATGGACAAAAATGGCAATTCCCACAAGTCACGGTCCTTTGTTCATATGTCAATAGGCATGATAGTCATTATGCAAAGTAATCTTTAATTTAGACAGGGGATTAAATGGCCTTGTCTTATGTTTAAGTTCAAGTCCGAGTCAAAAATTAGTCATATGCACGTCCATAATTCGATAATAGTCAAATATGCACAACTCGGGAGAAATGGGCTATGTAAAATTGTCCAAGTCCTTTATTCGCATAAGTTTCAAAGATTACAATCGATTCTTGATTTTCCCCAAATCAATTTAGGGTTTACAATTCTTTAATTTGAGAGAGAGAAGTATGTTTGTCGTTATGCACATGATCAAAGATGGCCAACAATTCTAAACAATGTAAAAGCAGCGGAAATAAAATAATAGCTAACATAGTCGATTTTATACTACTTCGGACTTCCCGTCCTACGTCCAGTCCCAAAGCACCTCTTATTAATTTCACTATCAACACCCTCATTTCACTCAGAGGAACATGTTTACAGACTTCGTCTGAACAACCAAACAAGACTTCAATGTTTTATTTTACAAAGAAATTACTTGATTAGATATTGTGTCTTCAATACACTGAATAGTCACACTGGAGTACAACTTTTATAATCTTTGAAAAATGTCGCAGAATGAGTGTGCTGAGGCTAGAAAGTGAATTAGGACCAGATTCAAATATGGTGGAGTGAAAGAGCGCTGGTCTAATTTTGCTTTTGGAGTGAATATGGAGTTTATGGCTTTTAGAAGCAATATAAGAGTAGATTAGAGCATAAGATTGAATATTTTCTTTTTACGATGGTGGAAGGCTTATATGGAAGTGATAAGATGCCATTGAACAAGAGCAACCTTTAAGCAATTCAGTTTGGAAGAGATGCATTCATTGGAACTTCGCAACACTTGATGAATAAGCTTGAATAGTCGCTTTAACAATTCTTTTATAACGACGGTCTATGTAACCGTTTGCAACTTTGATTCAAAAAAGAGTGTAGCATGTTGGTAAGAGCATGCATTGCCACAATTTAGGCTCGCTTTTGCTTCCTAATAATAGCACATCTAAGCACATTGTGATAAGATGGTTGTAGTGTGGTTGGTAGAGTGATTTGTTATCTGTGTTGCCACATTGGTTCAATTCCTGCCTTGTCATGTTTTTCACTTTCTTTTTCTGAACTAGCAACTAAGCTTTGAAGCGTATGTGGTGTAGTTGGTTACTTGAAGTCTTCTATGTTGTTGATCTTGGTTCAAATCCTTGCTTTGTTTATTTTTTTTCCAACATTTATTTTTCTTTGCTTTGTGTACTTTTGTTTTCAATATTTTTTTTTCCACTCTTTCATCCATATTTGAATTACACCGCATGAATCATTTTTCTCTTTTGTATTCTTCAGTATATCTTGTACAAACTTATCACCCGTCGTGTAACTATTTGACCTAAAATAATTCGGCAGTTATATTAGTAACATCGTCATACAATTGTTATCATCAAAATACTAAAATCGTGTTTTCAGCATTTCCCCCTTTTTGATGATGATAACTACATGATTGGCTAAAAACAATATTCTATTGCTCTCTCTTATTATTTGATCCCCCTAAATTTATACACTTCCCCCATCAATATGCTCAGATTTCTCCCTCTTTGTCATCGACAACAAGGTTGAAAATCGTAGGTTATGGGTCGCATATAAATTTAGTTAAAAATAATTTTCTTAAATTTTTTTAAATATTTGGTACAAGGAAAGAATAATTTTAAATGTGCTATTATATATTTTAGCATTATCTTATGTTGGATTTATTTTAACATAAATTCTACCTTTTAAGTTTTGCTTTTTTTAAAAAAAAATCTATGGTTATTAGCCAATTCAAAAATATTTTAACAAAATGGACACACTGTTGGCTGATGTTAGGTATATAGAAAAAATGATCTATGCAATATTAAATAAATTTATACCTTTTTCAAAATACCCGTTGCTTTAAAAAAATAATTTTATTTTCCTCAAAATATTTTTTTGCAATGGAAAATGCTTTAAATATTTCTTGCACTCCTAAAAGTAGCGTCTTATAAAAGGAATATTAAATTTCTTTTTTTTCCAAAAATATTACTTAATAATACCGACCCAAAACTATTTATATATATAAAAAATGAGTTAGATATATCAAATTTGTTGCAGTTCCATTATGCATAAATGCTTGTTCTCCATCATATGTATGAAACATTTGTTATTCAAAATCATCTCATCCTTTTGTCTTTATTGGGTGCCTCCAAAAAATAAATTCTATATTTAAATTCTATATTTTGGTACGCACTTCCTATGTTATGGTCTAATGGATTAGATCGAAGGCAACTATACCCAAAAGGGTTTGGTTGAACCTTTGAGAATAAAATTTTCATTATCAACTAGTATGTAAAAATAATCATCAATGTATTTTTCTCCGTTCTTCCAATTAATGGGAACACAAATACTTAGATAACTTTTATTTGTACTTCCTGTTAAGGATTTTGTACATCTAAAGATATTATAAACATTATTGGTCAAAGAAGTACTTGAATTTCTACAAAAATTAGATTTAGATTTTACTCGAAATCTATTACTAGTATTAACATTTCTACTATACATAAAAGCGTACCTAGTACTATCTCTACAATTAGTTTTATTATATCCTTCCCCACTTTTATCGTGTAAAAATTTAGAACTAGATAAAATCATGTTCAAATTGTTTCGACCTTTATTAATTTTTACGACATCATTTTTAAGTTTTTCGAATTTTGCTTTAAAGTCACAATTATTATTTTCAAAACAAATATTACTATTTTTCAAAATATCTATCTTTTTACTTAATTTAGAATTCTCATTTTTAATGCACAGTTCTCATTTTTAAGAAGAAAATTTCGAGATTCTGAATTATCTAAAGAGGATCGTAATAAACCATTTTGTCTTTTCAAATCAATAATTTCTTTTGAAAAAATTTCTCTCTCTTTTTCAAATAAGGTTGATTGTTCATCTAGAAAATCTTTAAGTGCTATAAAATTATTTTTCAAAACACCATGTTGATTTTCTAAATTTAATTTCTCATTTTTCAATTTCACATTTTCAAGTCCGATAGATTTCATCTTTTCTAAAATAATAAAATTAAGCTTTGAGACTTATCGCTTGTACTAACTAATTCATTGTTATCTTTTACTACAATTTGTAAATCAAAAAGTACATTTTTATAGTCCTCATTTATCGTAGCTCTGATAGTTTCGGGCTTTTTGCTCAACCTATTTCGACGAAATCTTTTTTAGCCATTATTCTACGATGTTGTGAAGATCGATAGAATTTCAGGCTCTGATACTACTTGTTAGTCACTATGCACATGATCAAAGATGGCGAATAGTTGTAAATAATGTAAATGCAGCGGAAATAAAATAGTAAATAACATAGTCGATTTTATACTAGTTCGGACTTCCCATCCTACGTTCAGTTCCTAAGCACCTCTTAGGAATTTCACTATCAACATCTTCACTTCACTCAGAGGAATAGGTTTATAGACTCCGCCTAAACAACCAAACAAGACTCCAATCTTTTCTTTTACAAAGAAATAACTTGATTATATATTTTATCTTCAATACATTGAATAGTCACACCGAAGCACAACTTCTATAATCTTTGAAAAATGATGCAGAATGAGTGTGCAGAGGCTAGAAAGTGAATTATGACCGAATTCAAATATTGTGGAGTGAAAGAGCGTTGGTCTAATTTATTTTTGGAGTTATTATGGAGTTTAGGACTTTTGGAAGAAATATGAGAGTATATTTGGAGCAGAAGTTTGAATATTTTCTTTTGGGATGGTGGAAGGCTTATATAGAAGTGATAAGATGCCATTGAACAAGAGCAACCTTTAAGTAATTCAGTTTTGAAAAGATGCATTCATTGGAACTTCACAACACTTGAAGAGTAGGCTTGAATAGTCACTTTAATAATTCTTTTATAACGATGATCTATATAACAGTTAGCGACTTTGATTCAAAAATGTGCATAGCATGTTGGTAAGATCATGTGTTGTCTCCTATGCCAGCTGGGTTTGAATCCCAGCACATGTTATTTTTGAGCAATTTAGGTATGCTTTTGCTTCCTAATAATAGCACGTGCTGAGCACATTGTAATAAGAGAGGTTTTAGTGTGGTTGGTAGAGTGGTTTGTTGTTTGTGCTGCCACCTTGGTTCAATTCTTGCCTTGTCATGTTTTTCACTTTCTTTTTATGGGCTTAATATATAAAACTAGTAACTAAGCTTTGAAGAATATGTGGTGTGGTTGGTTACTTGAAGTCTTCTATGTTGTTGATCTAGGTTCAAATCCTTGATTTATGTATATATATTTTTCAACATTTATTTTTGTTTGCTTTGTATACTTTTTATAGTGACAGCAGTAGGCAAGATGGCTGCTACGTATCCACCTAGCTAGATATTCGTTATCCTTAGTGTGTTGGCAATACTCATCATCCCCTTTGTATTATCGATACTTGACATCCCTTTTGTATTATCAATGCTCAACATCTTGCATCTAGGTATTTACTCGATGTCTTCATGGTGCTCGGTATCCTTTGTTAATGTCGATGCCCATCATTCTTATTGACACTCGACATTACTTGCTGCTTAAGGACGCTTCAAAATAGCCACTATTGTAAAGGCTTGATGATAATTACTGCATTTGAGGCTTGTTTTCCCAAAGATACTCAATGTCCTCCACTTGTGTTAAGTGCTCAAAACTCCTTAATAATGTGACATCCTTTAGAGATTCGACATCTTTTGGTAATTAGATGTTTGATACCTTCCTTCGGATACATGCTTAACATCTTCATGCTTGGCACACTCGTTGCTTACATGCTCGACATGCTTGCTCATTTACAAGTTCTACATCTTTTAGAAACTCGATATCCTTCTTTAATGTTAGATGTTTGGTATTCCCATATTTGGTGATATTCTTCGTTGTATCATCTCGACATCCTCTCTTTCATAAGCTTGAGTTGTCTTGTATTTACAAGTTCGACAACATTATCATTTTATAGACTTTATATCACTTCTTTGAAACTACTTCTACATTTATAGGGTTGATACCATTTCTTTAGATTATAAGTTTCAATATCCTTCTTGCCTTTGAATTTGACATCCCTTACGGCTTAGACATCTTTATGATAGATGCTTAATACTTTATTACTTGGAAGCTCGATGTATAATCAAAGATTTGTTAACTCATCATGCATTTATAAGCTCGATATGCTTTCTTTAGATGCTCGATATATGTATTGTAGTAACAGTGTCTTCCATTGCTTCCATATCCTCTTGTTCATGCTCTTAACACGGTAGTTAGAAAATATGCAGAAAACATTTGCCCTTCCTTGTATAAAAGAAGCTTTTTACACTTTAGTGTAAAACCAAGTATCTTCTCACCTTTACACATTTCTGTGAGATTCCCTTTTCAACTATGTTCTCCTGAAAAACATAAAGTAAACGATGATGACTTTCATTATTTATTTTAAATTGAATTTTAGCCAAACCCTTTCAGATTTGGTAATGACATGGTTTAATTTGTCTTCTTCTTCATATAAAGGAGCATTTATATTTAAATGTAAAGCCAAGTTTAATTAAGAAGACTAGAAATCGACTCGATAAGAAGACCGTAAATTCAAGTAGCAAGAAGACCAGAAATTCATCTGGTAAGAAGTATATAAATTCACTTGATAAGAAACGCAGAAATCCATCTTAAATTCAATTGGTAAGAAGAACATAAAACTATCCAGTTAGAAGTCCAGAAATCTGCCTAGGAAAAAGTCATAAATTCTTTTAATAAGAAGGCCAGAAATCCATCTAGTAAGAAGATCATGAATTCATTAGTTAAGAAGACCAAAAACCCATCTGGTACGAATAGAAAAATTTCATTTAAATAGAAGTTTAGAAATCCATCTGGTAATAAAACCATAATTTAAATTGAATATATGACCAAAATTCCATCTGTTAATAATATCATAATTTCATTTGAATAGAAGATCATAAATCCATCTGATAATAATATCAAGTTTCATTGAAACTTAGAAATCCATCTGGCAATAATACCATCATTTTATAGATGTTTAGAAATCCATATGGCAATAATACCATAATTTTATTTGAAAAGAAGACCAAAAATCCATTTAGCAATAATACCATAGTTTTATAGAAGTCCAGAAATCCATCTGGCAATAATACCATAATTTTATTTGAACATAGAATAAGAAATACATTTGTCTCAACTAATAGAGACTAGAAATTTGAGTAATAACGGAGATTCCCATTATTTACTAGAATATTTCTGACCGATTGATTCTCAACTTCTCAGATATCCACATTTGACACTGGGATCCTTAGTTCCAAGTAACAGATAGTTCACGTCCCTTTCTTTGAAAGTTGCCTTATTCTTAGCTCAGTGTCATATTGGTCGTGCTTAATTACACTGCCTTTTAGAAGATTACTTTGATCCATTCTTAGGACAAAGTTACACTTGTTTGATTGATTTCCTTTACGCCTCTACCTTTTAGGTAATGATTTAGACTTTGATTGGTCTCTTTTGCCCCTTATCGCCTTATAATTGATGATTTAGACTTCGATTGATCTCTTTCACCTTTATAAGTGATAATTTAGTCTTTGATTGGGTCCCTTATTACCTTATAGGTAATGATTTAGGTTGGTCAGTGCGTTTGGTTAGCCATCTTAGGTAGAACCAAAGTCTTATCCGTCCTCCCTCTAGGTGGAGCTTCGGTTGGGCCATATAGGTGAAACTGAAGTCTAGTCGGTGCTTTGGCCAGGTCATCATAGATAGGACCAAAAGCTTACTCCATCCTTCCACTGTAAGATGCTCTGGCCGAGCCATGTAGGCGGGATCAAAGATTTAAAGTGCTTTGGCCATGCCATCTTAAGATAAACCAAAGGCTTACTCTAACCTCTCTCTCTGAGGTTTTTGAGCAGGCCCTTGTAGCAAGATCAAAGGCTTTTCCTTCACCCCTTGTTACATTATAGATAATGATTTAGGCTTTGATTTCCTTATAGTTCCTTTCTTTCATTTGATTATCGATTCCGTAGATATACTTATCTTGATTTCTTTATTCATCCATTGTAGGAAAGTAAGGCCTTAGATGCTCAGTATTCCAAATTCTTGCCATTACATTGTCATCAGGTCGGCATAGTCGTTAAGTCCCTGGTGGATAACATTGTGGATAATGAGAGGTCCTTCCCAATTTTGTCCGAGTGTCCATCTATTGGGGTTTTGGTATTCACCATGACTTTTCAGAGTATTAAATCTCCTAATTGGAATGATTTTTCCTTAACTTTGGAGTTATAGTATTTTGATATCTTTCGTTGACATTTGACCATTCGTATGGCCATTTCATCCCTTAAATCATTGATCAAATCTAGGGATTCTTTTTTCAACTCTTGATTGGGATTGAAAGCATATGCAATCGTTCGATAGGATGGTATTTCAACTTTGATTGGTAGCATTTCTTATCATCCATATGTTTGGAGTACGCCTTGTTGCAATCTTAGTAGAAGTCCGATAAACCCAAAGCACGAGCAGTTGTTCTTCAACTCAATTTCCTTTTGCTTTGCCCAATCATTTCTTAAGGATAGTCTTAATGGTTTTGTTAGCAGCTTCAAAGCTCCATTAGTCTTGGGATGAGCTACGGATGAAAACTTTTGATTATTTCATTCTTGTTGCAAAATCTAGTGAATTCCTTACTTTCAAATTGAGTTACATTGTCGGATATTATTTTATGCGGTATTCCAAACCGAGTGTAATCACAAACTTTAGTGCTTTTCTTGATATTAAATTTGGTAATGATTCTACCTTTACCATATTTGGTAAAGTAGTCGATAGCTACGACTGCAAACTTGGCTCCGCCCTTAGATATAGGCAATGGTCCAATTAAGTCGAATCCCTACGCATCAAAGGCATACAAACCTGAGATTGGACTTAACTCACTTAGGGGCATATGTGGAATTATTGCAATTCTTTGACATTTCTCAATCTCTTTATGTAATTCATTGCATCTTTATTCATATAGGGCCAATAGAAATCTTGCCTCATGACATTTTTGGCCAGTTTTATGCCATTATAATGATCTCCATAGAAACCTTCGTAGGCTTTTCTCAACAATATCGTGCCACTTTCTGGACTAACATATATTAAGTATGGGAGTAAATATCCTCTTTTATAGAGTGTTCCATCCATCATAATAAAAGTTGGAGCCTGGTGTCTTTTATTTTCTAGTAGTTTCCCTTCCACTAAGTATTTAACAAGGGTCGTCATCCAATTGTTCTCATATTGATTATTCATTTCCATATAGACGGCTCCTTCTTGGATTTCATTGTTTCCTCTTTCCTGCCCCTTTTCTTTTTCCATGTGTGTAAGAGCTTGTGGCCTAGTTAATACCATAACCTCATTTTTCATTTCAGGGGCTTTTCCCTTTATGCTGACATTCTATTGGAAGCCTACTAGCATAATTCGAGTTTCTAGTACCCCTCGTGAGCTAGCAAGCTTCGCCAAAGAATTGGATTGAGATTTTTTTAGGTACTTGGTGTATTGAAAAATCTTTAAACCGGGTTAACATTTTTAGCACCTTTCTTACATAAAGGATCAATTTTGCATCTTTCATTTGATATGTCTAATTCATATGGTTTACCATTAATTGAGAATCGCTAAAAATTTCTGTTCTTGGGATCTTCAACTGAAAGGCTAAGGTAAATCCTACTACCATTGATTCATACTCTGCCATATTATTGGTAGTGGGAAGCCTAACTTCATTGTATAGTGTAATCGATGTCCATTAGGAGTAATGATTACATATCCTACACCAGTTCCTTGATCATTCGAGGCTTCATCAGCAAATAATTTCCTTTTAGGCTTCAAATCCCTTTCTCTTTCTGATTGTTCTTTGATAAATCATGTGCATTCGTTAACGAAATCAGCTAAAGCCCGCCCCTTAATTGGTACTTGGGGTTGGAATTCAATCTCATATTGGCTCAGCTCTATTCCCCATTTTACTAACCTTCACGATGCTTCAAGCTTACTGAAAACTTGCTTAAGCGGCAAATTAGTTAACACCTTGATTGATTGTGCTTGAAAATAAGCTCTTAACTTTTGGGTGGTGAGAATTAGACAGTATGCCAACTTCTCCATAACTGGATTTCCAGATTTTTCCTTCTTAAGCCTTTTACTAGCATAGTATGTCGAAAGTTGGGTTTTATTTTCTTCTCTTACTAGAATCTAACTACCACATGTTCGGAGACTGCCAAGTAAAGGTATAAATTCTCTCCTTCTATGGGATTAGATAAGATCGGAGTTTCTTCAGATGGTCCTTTAATTCTTTGAAGGCTTTTGTATAATCTTCCTCCCCCACTCAAAGTTCTTCCTTTTCTTAATCATGTCAAAGAAAGGAATGCACTTATCAGTAGATTTGGAGACCAATCTATTTAGAGCTTCCACCCTACCATTTAAGCTCATCGCATCGTTACTTGTTTTTCGCTCTGCCATATCCTTAATTGCTTTGATTTGGTCAGGGTTGGCCTCAATTCCCCAAGCACTGGCAATATATCCTAGAAATTTCCCAGATTGTATTGCAAAAGAACATTTCTGTGGATTGAGCTTCAATCGGTACTTTCTTTGTACTCCAAACATCTCCTTAAGATCTTTTAGATGATTAATTTTCTCCTGAGACTTGGCCAGTATATCGTCCACGTACACTTCCATGTTCCACCCAATTTGTTCTATTAACATTTTGTTTACTAACCTTTAATACGTAGCCCTTGCATTATTTAGTCCAAAAGGCATAACTTTGTAGCAATAAGTCCCCCAATCCATTGTGAAACTTGTGTTTTCTTCATCTAGTTTGAACATGGGAATATGATTATAACTCGAGTATGCATCCATGAAAGGTAACAACTTATATCCACTTGTAGCGTTAACTAGCTAGTCTATTCGGGGCAAGGATAACAATCCTTAGTGTAACGACCCAGAATTTTGAACAATTTAAATTGAAAATATTTAATTAATTTTAAATATTTGAATAATTGTTTAGCTTTAATTCTCAATATAACTATGAACGTGGCGATTAAATTATAAAATTTAATCTATTGAAAGTTGAATAAAAATTTGAATCTTCAGTTTTAAGCTGATTAAAAATATTTTAAAGGCTTGTAAAATTCATATTGATAATACTGAAGATAATAGAAGCTTCGGAATTTAATTTGAAAGTGATTTGTTCAGTTTTGGAATTTTATCGTTTGAATCGATATTTAAAAATAGCCTTCCGAGGCACAGTCTCGGAATTCGACGAAACTAGTTCCATTGGGTCCGTAATATTGAATTATTATCGGATTTCAAATTTCGTAGCGTTCGGAGTTGTTATGTGAGCATACGATGTATAAACGCATTGAAAATTTACATCGGAAATTTCTATTTAAAATTATAATTATATACTCACGTACTAGTCACCATTAGCTACTTTCCCTTCCTTAAATCACGCCAAAAATCATGAAAAGAAATCGTGTAAACCATGCCTCTTCCAATTTTAAATAACCCCCTCCCTCACTTTCTAAATCAAATCTCAGTAAAAAAGGAATGGCCGAACTAAAAAATTCACAAACGTAAACAAATAAAATTTATGGCCGCACTTCTTTCATTTCAAAAACCAAAATTAAATAACCAATTTCCTCTTTCCCTCAATAGATCGCAATCTCTCTCTTCAGTTTTCGAATCGGGAAAATAAATAAATCAAATGGCCGAAGCCACCAGTTCGAAATCGTGAGACTTGTCTCACTCGCAGGTGAATTCGCAAACTGCATCGCCTATAGAGATCGCGAGCAAATTGTGAGGTGCTACGGTGAGGATGTCGGCTTGCTTGAAGATGGATTCGTGAGAGCTAGGGCTTCATGATGGCGATCGGCATGGTGGGCGTTGTGAGGGTCAGTGCTCGAGGCCGAGGGCAGCGGTCGCGTGGGAGCTAGGGTTTCGTTCAAGCGGGTGGTAGGTGTGCGTGTGTTGGGCTAGGGATCGATGGCCACGTAATGCTCGTGGTGATGATTTCTACAGAAAATAGATTTTTAATCTGCAGTAACGTATAATTACAAGTTATTTTGATTTCAGTTAATACTAATATATAGGTATAAAATAATAAATGTTTACAGTAAGGAAATTTATTAAATTGATTTTTTAGTCTGAATCAATAGAAAAAAAAATAAAAAAAGTAAAACCTGTATTTGATTATTTACAGTAAGGTATAACCATTTGTTCTTTAATTTATATATATATATATATATATGTATATATATATATGTATATATATATGTATACATACCCAGTAAACAGAACTCTTTTCTTTTCTGTTTAGTTTAAAAAAAATGTGTATTTGAATATATAGGATTTTTAGACAGTAAATATACGCAGGACAGGTTTTTAAAAGAAAATCAATTATCTTGGTGAGATAATTTGTTAATGTAAATCAGTGTTAAACCAAATCATTAGTTAATTAAAAAAATAGATTTTTTTATCTATATAGATTATCTTATAAGTCATTGAAATTATTTCATAAAAAGAAAATTTGTTTAATTTACTTGTTTTAGAAATGGTTAAAGAATATTAGTCTAAAATATAATTTTTTGGTTAATGAAATTTATTAAAAAAGGGAAATTTAATAATTAGTTAGATAAATTTATTAAAGAAGAAAATTGGTTTAAAAAGAATTATCAGCTAATCAAAAACTATTAAACGGAAGTTAATTGTTCAGTTGATTCGAATATTAATAAATTGTGTAAATATTTATACAAGGTATAAATCAAGAAAATCGAGTCAAGATGGAAATGGATTGCAAAATAAATAGCTAAGGTGAGAACTTCACACTCAAAAGGGTTTTATTTAAATTTTAAATAGTTAGATTTAAAATTGTTGATTGTGTTGATTGTTTGATTGGATAATATAGTATTATCTATTGTATTGAAATAGACCCTATACGCTGCCTATTAAGCGGATGTTATTTATTAAACCTATATAACGCGATATTCCACCTTGAAGTGGAATAGGTAATATATATGTACTTGGAGTTGATTTCCAGCATTATATAGCGGATGAGACCCTATTGCGCCGCATAATAGCGGATAATATTTTTGAAATCCCATATACCGCGATATCCCGTCTTGAAACGGGATTGGTACTGTGCTAATGTCTGTGGATGCAGGGAAACATGGAGGGATCCAACGGGATTTCTCAAATAATTGAATTTATTTCGATGTTGTGTGTTTATAATCCCTGTGTGATTATTTTTATGATTGAAATCATTGAAGGCTAAAATTTAGCCGAATAAAACTCTGGTATCATTAGATACCGGAAATAAATAAAATTTGATTTTTGAAATAAGTAATAGATAAATTTGTAAAATGGTTTGAATTGGGATATTTGAATTATTATAAATGGTTTATATAAAAAGATTTATAAAATGGATATTCATAAATAAAAATACTGGAATTATAAAACGAGTTTTTATAAGCGTTAAAATGAATTATAAATGAATTCATAAGCGAATGAAATTTATAAAATGTGAAGTTATAAAAGGAAATTATTTTTGTAAAATAAGAGAACTATAAATAATTTACTTATAAATTGGGTTTTAGCATTTAAATAAGATATAAATAGAATTTGTTAATTAAGGGATTTTATAAGTTGAAGTTTTTATAAAATATATAGATGTGAATTTATAAACGTTACTTTATAAATCCGAAATCAATTGAATTCAATAGATTAAACATAGAAGTTTATTAAAGGAGATGTATCCATGATTTTGGACAGGGGATAACCTTTTAAATAAAATGTGTAGAAAATGTTGAATTTGGATTAACGAAGTATATTCACGATTTTGGATAGTGAATAATATATTAAAGAAATGTTCTGAGAAAATGATATTTTAAATAGAATTAAAACAATTGGAGATGTTTTAAAATATATTAAATATCGAAACCATAGATTTCAACATTCACTGTTGAAATAGACGTTTTCGAGAAAGAAGGAAATGGTGGACTATAACACTATTGTTATAGTAAATGATTTATTAAAGGAATTGCTTTATTTAGTATTGGGATTTATATATCTATCTTAAATTCGAATCCCTATACTTGTGATTTTGGGTTGTCGTAACGATGTTTTACGTAACATTCATTTTGACCCAAATAATGAGTTTAATAGAATGTTTTCCTTAAGAAATGAAATATATATTTAATATTAATTTAAGTATATCGAATATTTTTCAAATGTTGAAAATAAATAGATTTATGAAATACTTATTATTAAATAAGTAGGGGAATGTTTTTCCAATATGAAATGAACGTTTTGAGAATTATCTTTTCAAAGATAAATTGAAAATGAATATTTGAAATCGATTTGAAAATCGTATATTCACATATATTTTGGAAATGTAAATTCAATATGGAATTTATAAATGGAATTGGGAAAATTGGTTTAAAAATAAATATCGATTTATTTTTGAAGTATGGAAATTATATATATATATATCTTGTAAAGATATTTTTGGAAAATAAATAATTTGGAAAATTATTTGGAATTTGGTGATGTTGTGCATACCTATTGATAGTTAAATAACCGACTATCAATATTTGCCTTTAAATTGGTATTTGTTGTGATTGCTTGAATTTAAATGCTACATTTATTTTTAAAAATAAGCGCTCACTATTCGGGTTAGTCGGGAAAGGACCTTGAGGTCGTATAACCCATTCCGAATAGGTGACACGTCGTAATGGATAGCATTGATAGTCGGTGTTGAAGACCGGATTTTTATAAAAATGGAAGGATTACCATCGAATGTTTCTGCATCGGCTGATCCCTGATATAGAAATTTATTACCCTTTGTGATGGGAAGTCCGGTCGTGATTAGTGAATATCCGGATTGCATGGACTTCTTTGTAAGTGCCTTCGGTTCCATTCGATCCCGAAACGGACTTGTATGGAGGTGTGTCTGACGTTACAATTTGAGATGTAAAGCTGGTTTCTATCAAATATGTTCCCATTGGTGGCGGAGAATTTATTCTCTTAGCTTAACACCCTTATAGGTTATGGAATTGATGGTTACTAGTGATACATTTCCAAATTGGTAATGTGGCATACGAAGTGCCGTTGAGCATTTGTTGATCGAAGCATGGCTTTGTATAAAGCATAGCTTTGTGGACGAGACTTCGCCGGACCTCGCACCCCGTAAATAGTGAAAACAGGAAGGATGCGGCAAGGTTATTAGGGGGTAGCGCCCTTTTAGTGTATGTCATTCTTTCTGGATAGAGGTGGTATCATGGTATGGAGCCCAGATACTTAACCTATGTTATTGCAGCAAATTTATTACTTTGTGGTTTTTGGAATCGAGATATAGATCGGTTACGATCGGGGAATGACATATTCGTGTCAGTAGTTACCCTGTTTGAAGGGTAACCCAGCCTTGTGTCAGCAGAGATCCGGTTAGTTTCTCGGGTCGTCTTTCCAGAGGTGTACCCATGTGGCAATGGGAAGTCCTTGGCCTGACCATTTGTTGGAAATCCAAAGAAATAATACGATCTTGTACGGTTTTAGTTGTAGAACCTATCATTCACTTATGGTGGTCACCACTGTTTGGATGGTAGCTATAGTAGGCATAAATGCGGAATGCCTATGCTGGCTAAGATTTATATCTTTACTTTCGAAATGATTTTTCCTACACTATGTACTAGTAATAATATCAAATGTTTATTTTTAATGCGTATCAAGCATCTTTGACTATCATAAGGAGAAATCTCCTCCGATTCTGCGTTTGCATTGTGTGTGTGTGCGGGAGGCCTTATAGTAGTCTCATTTTCTAAAAAGCATTGCGAATCTATTTTAAAATTATCCTGTTCTTTGTTTTAAAGATAAGTAACTGTTTTAAGTTCTCACACCAGTCACATGACTGACCTGGAGTTAATTGTTTCCCTTCCTAAACTCTGGGTGCCCACCAATTTCCACACGGGCAGTCTAGAGTTATGTTATCAGGATATTCTGGATTTATGAGTTGCTGCAGAAATCTGAAGGCAAGCTAGATGGCTTAGCATATTATTAGTGTATAGTATTCCTTTTTCGCTGTTTGTTTGTTGTACACTCTGATAATGTAATGTAATATGATGTAATATAATAATTGATATAGTTCTTTATTTTAAATGATTATTCATTTATCTATTATATGTTGTTCCACTGCGATTGTGAGATTATGATATTGTTCTGTTGCTTCTTCTTTCTCTCTTCTTCTACTTCTTTCTTCTTCTTAAACCCTAAGAATTCGGTTTTCCGGCATTCGATTTCTCGGCAGTTGATACAATGGACGTATTGATGTCGGTTTTCGAAAGTCGAAGAATCGGGTCCTTACACTTAGGGCATGCTTTGTTTAGATAGGTGTAATCGACACATGTTCTCCATATTCCATTGGACATTTTTAATAACACAGGATTGACTAGCCATTTGGGGTCAAACATTTCCCTGGTAAACCCGTTCTCAGGTAATCTTTTAATTTCTTCTTTCAATGCATTTGCGCAAACATTATTGAACTACCTTTTCTTTTGTCGAATGTGTAACGTTAGCGATTTTTCGTCCACGAATGCCGACATCAATACGTCCACTGTATCAACTGTCGAGCAACCCAAGGCCGGAAAACCGTACCGTTGTGGTTAAAGAAGAAGAAAAAGATAGAAGAAGAGAGAAAAAGAAATAGAACAGAAAGAAAACAACAGAACAATATCAGAATCTCACAATCGCAGCGGAACAACATATAATAAATAAATGAATAATCTTTAAACAAAGAACTATATCAGTTATTACATTACATCACATTACATTACATCATCATCAGAGTGTACCACAACAAACAACAACAAACAGCGGAAAAGAAATACTATATACAAGTAATACGCCATGCCATCCAGCTTGCCTCCAGCAACTCCTGAATTCCAGAATATCCTGATAAACCTGTCTCTTGACTGCCCGTTTGGAAATTGGTGGGCACCCAGAGTTTAGGAAGGAAAACAATAAACTCCGAGTCAATCATCTGACTGGTGTGAGAACTAAAAACAGTTTATTTTTATCTTATTTTTAAAACAAAATAGAGGAATATTTTTAAAGTCAGTTCGCAATGCTTTTAAAAATGAGACTACCATAAGACCTCCCTCCACACACACAATGCAAACGCAGACTTGGAGGAGATTTCTCCTTATGATAGTCAAAGATGCTTACTACGCAAAATCAAATCAGTTTTGATATTATTATTAGTGCATAGTGTAGAAAATATTTCGA
The DNA here is from genome assembly GCA_030765085.1 of Allium cepa. Classification (NCBI taxonomy): domain Eukaryota; kingdom Viridiplantae; phylum Streptophyta; class Magnoliopsida; order Asparagales; family Amaryllidaceae; genus Allium; species Allium cepa. The sequence continues at coordinate 258,361,982 of CM060929.1, forward strand.
AAGTAGAATATAAATCTTAGCCAGCATAGGTACCATTATAGTATGCTTACTATAGCTACCATATTAGATGGCAGATTCTACAACTAAAACCGTACAAGTCTCGTATTGTTTCTTTGGATTTCCAACAAATGGTCAGGCCAAGGAACTTCCCATTGCCACATGAGAACGCCTCTGGAAGGACGTCCTCGAGAACCTAACCGGATCTCTGCTAACACAAGGCCGGGTTACCTTTCAAACTAGGTAACAACTGACACGAATATGCCATCCCCCGGTCCTTTGGGACCTTTATCCGAGCGCTCGTAACCAACATCACACAATGATAAATAAAGTGTTTCAACATGAGTAAGTATCTGGGCTCCATACCATGATACCACCCTTTTCCATAAGGAAATGCACATACCCTAAAGGGAGCTACCCCTCATAACCTTGCTGCATCTTTCCTGTTTTGATCATTCCGGGGTGTGAGGCTCGACGAAGTCTTGTCCACAAAGCCACGCTTTATACAAAAGCTGTGCTTTGGGTCAACAAATGATCAAAGAAATGATCACAGAGATAAGTGATCAAACAAATGATCATATCACAAATGATCAAACAATGATCATTTCACAGCAACACTCAGCATGTCACATTACCGAATTGGGAATATATCGCTGATAACCTTCAACTACATAACCTCTGAGCTCGTACGTCTCAGCGAAGGGTGTTAAGCTAAAAGAATAAATTCTCTGCCACCAAAAGAAATATATTTGAAAGAAATCAGCTTTATATCTCAATTTGTAATGTCAGACATACTATCCATACAAGTCTGTTCCGGGCTCGAACAGAACCGAAGGCACTTATAAAGAAGTCCTTGCAATCCGGATATTCACTAATCACGTTCGGACTTCCCATCACATATGGAGTCTCTATACCGTAGCTACTCGGTGCAAAGACAATTGACGAGTTGTCCTTTCGCTTTTGAAAATATCCGGTCTTCAACACCGGTCTTTAAATGCAATTCATAACGACGTATCACATATTCGGAATGGGTTATACGACCCCATGGTCCTTTCCCGGCTAACCCGAATAGTGAGCGCTTATTCAAAAATAAGTGTGGCATTCAAATTCAAACGAATCACAACAAATACCCATTCAAAGGTAAATACTGATAGTCGGTTATTGAACTATCAATGGATATGCACAACATCACCAGATTCCAAATAATTTTCCAAATTATTTATTTCCCAAAAATATCTTTACAAGATGTAAAATTTCAATACCTCAAAAATAAATCAATATTTATTTTTAAACAAATTCCCCTTTCTTTTATAAATTCCATAGTGAATTTACATTCCAAAATATCTACGAATATACGACTTCAATTATTCATTTTCAATTTATCTTCAAAAAGATAAATTCTCAAAATATTCACTTTATATTGGAAAACATTTCCATACTTATTTAATAAGTAATTCACAAATCTTTTTATTTTCTACACTTGGAAAATATTCAATGTACTTAATTCTAAATTAAGTATATATTTCATTCTTTAAGGAAATCATTCTCTTAAACATATTTATTTGGGTCTAAAAGAATGTTACGTAAAACATCGTTACGACAACCCAAAATCACTAGTATAGGGATTCGAAATTAAAATAGATATATAGATCCCAATACTATACTAAACATTTCCTTTCGGAAATCATTTACTATAACAACAGTGTTATAGTCCACCATTTCCTTCTATTTCTCGAAAACATCTATTTCAACAATAAATGTTGAAATCTATGGTTTCGAATCTTAACACATTTAAAACATCGGTAGATCGTTTTAATTCTATATAAAACATCACATCCAAACATTTTCTTTAACATATTATTCGCTTTTCAAAAACGTGAATATACCTTGTTAACCAATTTCATCCTTTCTATTCATTTTATTTTAAAGGATTATTCACTGTATAAAACGTGAATATAACTCCATTAATAAGTTACAACAATTTACTTATCAAAATAAGTCGTTTGCGAATTTATAAAACAACATCCATTTCTATTTATTTTTTAACAACTTCCTTTTATAAATCTCCTTTATTAACCTATCCGATTTATAACTCAATTATATACCGAAAGTCCATATTATAAGTTAAATACTTATAATTTATTTGTTTGTAAAATCGTTCTTTTTAAACTTCCAAATTATAAATCTTATAACTTATAAGATTCATTTATTTACCCAAATCTATTCCTTTAATAACTTTACAAATTTTATAAACCTACTGCTTATAAAATTCCATTTATAACTTTACCGTTTATAATTCTATAAATTTCATTCATTTATGAAATTCATTCACAATTCATTCTAACACTTATAAAAACTCGTTTTATAATTCAAATATTTTAATTTATAAATTATCAATTTATAAATCTTTTATATTAATCAATTTATATTATTATTTTAAAACGCCTTTAAACTCCTTTATAATTTCATCATTTTGATTTATAAAATAATCGAATTTCATAAATCCTATTTTTAAACTTTTCACAATAAATTCAAAAATCCCGATTTAAACCATTTTATAAAATCATTAACCCCATATTTTCAAAAGTCAACTTTTAGCTATTTTTCTCAAAAATCATAATTTTTATAACATTAAAATTATAACGTTTATTTATTTAAAATGAATCAATTCCAAAAATATTCTATAAACGTATACTCTTCAAAAATCACTTTAAAAATCCTTTTAAAATTCCAAAATTTGGCCCAATGATGCAACATACCAATAGTCAATCATGACAACAACGACATCATATATCGATATGATAATCAACGAATATCAAAATATCCATAATCAAATAAATATTGTTGAGGAATCCAGTTGGATCCCTCCAACCTGTTTTCCTGCATCCAAAGATGTTAGCACAATACCAATTCCGTTCTAGTACGAAATTATCGCGGTATATGGGATTTAAAATATTATCCGCTTAATAGACGACGCAATAGGGTCTCATCCACATATACTGCGGGAAATCAACTCCAAGTACATAAATAATACCAATTTCACTGTTTATGAAATATTCGCGGTATATGTTTTTAATAAATAACATCCGCTTACTAACGGCGCATAATGTCTATTTTAACAATCACTAGATAACAATCATCATTCAAACATACTATCAAGAATTTTAAATCTAACCATTTAAAATTAAAATCGAAACCGATTCGATTGAGTGAGAAGTTCTCACCTTGATTTCAATTTCGTTTTAGTGATTTATTTCGAATAAAATTAAACGCGCGTTTAATTTTACCCGAAATTCTCACTAACTCCAAATGACTTCAATCCAATCCAAAATTAAACGCGCATAATGCAACTGGTTTCGCGCGTTTTCGACCTCGTATGAAAAAAATACGAATTTTCAAAGTTACACGAATTTATATAAACTAAATTTTACAAATTTCTTTTTAATTTTTAACCTACAACTAATCACAGCCGTTGATTTCTTCATGGAAGCATCAGGGCTGCCTGCTTCTCCATCTTCCACGCGCGTATCATCCTACAGAAAATCACGAACCCATCAACACGCGTGAAACCCTAACGGCCGCACCTCCCAAACGACGACGAAACCCCATCTTAACCACACCACATCGAAGCTCGCATCTTGCTCCCCCTTCGGCCAGAACCCCATAGAGCTCGGCCCTACATCTAGCACGAACTTCGAGGCCGACCGTGATGACTTTGAGCGACGATTGTCGCCAATCTACTGCCCTAATTACGATCATGACCGTTGGATATCAAGATCTCATTGTCGTCTACAACTTTCATGTAGAAAGTTTCTTGAATCGTTGCACGGATTTGAAGAAAAGAGGAGGAGAAGATGATTGTTTTTCGGCCATTGGTGTTGTAGGTGGCGGCTACTGAAGAAATTAGGGTTAGGTTTTAGTTTGGTTGAAATTTGTGAAAATGGAGGGGCTTATATTGAAAATTTTGCAAACACTATTCATCCCGGAATTTACGAACTCCAAATGAAGCGTGCCGGTTGGCGTTTCTAAGGTTTACCCCACATTCCGAACACAATGGAACGTGTTTCGGGAGCCAATTAGGTCATCTGTGTGAGTTATGGCAATAAACCTTCGATTTAAAATTAAACCGATTAAACGATTTTCTAGGCGTTTTAGCTTGCACCGGACAAACGGTAAATCCAATTGACACGAAATTTGAAACCATACAATAATATCATATTACGGATCAAATGAAACTGGTTTTGTCAAAATCCGAGACAGTTTGAAAAATGACTATTTTAACTCGCCAAATTAATATTAAAAACAATTTTGATGCGTTTCGAGCTGCCACGATCAAACGATAACTCCGATTGCTACGAAAATTGAAATCCGATAATAACAAACTATTATGGATCCAATAGAACTAGTTTCGTCCAATTCTGAGACTGTTCAAAAATTGGCTATTTTTCAGTGGTCGATTAAATATTAAAATATTCAATTTTCACAAATAAACTTTAAATTCGATTTTAAAAGTTCTAAAATATCGTTCTAACTTCAATATGTTAAAATAAAATTTTACAAATCATTGTCAATCATATTTAACCATATTTTCAATTATTTCTGTATTTCCAACTATTAAATTATCGATTTAAATATTCAATTAAATCCAATTATTCGAAATAAAATTTATTCGACTTATAAATTTCACTTATTTATATTTTAAATTAATTAAATATTCAAATTTCAATTAATAAAAATTCTGGGTCGTTACAGAATGGGTACAATACTTAGATCTATATTTAGAGCATGGTTCATAACTACTGGATCTATCCTAATCATGTCCGAGTGGGTCTAGGCAAACACATATTTGCTAGATTAGAGAATTCAGATAAGCTCGCATCTAAGTTCATCGCCTAATTCTTTTCCAGTCTTTACCCTTCTTGTTGCATGTAATGGATCCAAGCTTACTTCTTCCAAGTCTTCGACAGATTTTATTCTTTCTTGCTCTCCTATACAGTCTAATTCAGTAGTGATTTCTTTATCCTCTATTTTGCTGACAATTTGGTTTGCTTCTTTTCATTTTATTTTCCTTTCAGAGAAGTTTATCTTCTTAACACATTCTTGGGGTTTTCAACTACTTTTATCTTTTTGTTTGCCTCGGATAGTAGGCATAAAAAACTATTATCCAAGAGCTTCTCGATTTCAGTTTTGCCTAATTTACTTTTGTCTGAATCATAACAGGAAATACCATCTCTTTTATGTTGCTCGAGTGTGGAAATACAGTTTTCGGAAGCTAAATTGCTCCCACTTATAATTCCCCAACTATTCTTAGTCAAGAACTTAACTGCTAGATATTTTGGTGAGGCGAATGCATCCACTTCATCTAGAATTGGCCTCCTAGAGAAAGCGTTATAATAGGAGGGTTGGTCCATTATTACAAATAAAGTTTCAAAAGTTCTGGAGCGTGGCAGAATTCCTATCTGTACCAAGAGCTTGATCTGCCTTAGTGGAGTAGACCTTTTATTACTGAACCTAAAGATGGGTTCAAAACTTGGTTTTAACTTCTCTAGAATATTCAATTGATCAAAAGAATGTTTGAAAATGACGTTTACTGCTCTCCCAATGCCTATTAAGATCTTTACTACCACAGAGAGCCCAATTTGTGAAGTTATCATCAGCAGATCATTACGCAGGTGACGAACTCTCCTCAACTCTTGTGGGGTTATTGTTAAGTTGGGAATTTGAAGTTGGTAATTACGATTTTTGAATGGTGGCTCCTTTTGAATAGAGAAGACTCCATCTCTCGCTTCCCTTATGTACCTACTCTTGGATCTTTTGCTACTCCCAGCGAGATAGGGACCTTCATGGATGACATCTATGCGGTTAATTGGAGGAATAAAGTCCTGCTGAGCACCACTCTCTATGAAATTTGCATTATTGCTTGGGGGCCTCTAACTCCTTGTCGAATTCCTTTAAAGATCCAGATCTAGTCATGTTCTGGATTATTCCGGCCAAGACACAACATTCGTCAGTTTTGTGTCCATTTGCCTTATGGTAAGTGCAATAATCTCCCCTTCTTTGGTTCTGGATTGTTCCTCGCTTTATAGAAGCAGGAAAGTTTCCTCCATCTTTAGCCATGGAAAAAATATAGGAAATATGTTTATTCAAAGCCATACAGTTGTATTTGGAGATCTGTTCCCATCTTCCTTTTTTATTTTCGTCCCATCTCGGCTTTTTTTGGAGTGATCATAGCTAAATTTTCCTTCTTCCTCCTTTCGCTAAGAATTCTTCTTAGCGTGGTATATTTCATCCGTACGGATAAATTTATTAGCATGGAAATGAAAATCTTATAGATCCTTACACCAATGGATGTAAAGTTCCTTCCAAAGGGGCCTGTTCAATTAACCTGAGCGTACTACCATCGATTTTTCTCTATTAGTCATGTTTTTTGCCTTCAATGCCTCAATGTTGAATCTTTACAGATATTCGCCAAGCAACTCTCCTAGTCTTTGTTTAACATTTTCTAGTACACTAGAGTCATTGGTAGGATCCTTGAATAGGCAAATTATGCTGAATACTCATAATAAACTTGTTCCCAATAGTAAATAGTTTTCTCTTTATAACACCTATTCCATTTGGCAATTACTTCTTGAAAAGTTGTGGGAAAGAATCTGCAACATACTACTCCAGAAGCATTGTGCAAATCCATTTAGGTCTCAAAAGCCAAAAGATGGTCGTCGAGATAAGTGTTTTATTATACTTCAATGATGGGATTTGATGTGCAATGAAATTCTAAGTGTCAAGGGTCCTTTTCCTTTTAAAATCAAGCATGTCTTTCACCATTTTGTTAGCTATGTCCTTTAAGTGGGTTTCATCATCACAGTAATCCCTTCTATTAGGCTTGCTGTGTTCCTTGTGTGATACTGAACTGCATGATTGTTCGATAAATTTTTTCTGCTAGCTTTCCTTAGTTTTCCTTTCGACGATCCTCCGTAGCCTCATTATCTGTTCTTAAATTTGGAGATTATACTACCGGTCCCTCCTCTTGGGTTCCTCTTTTTCTTTGTGGGCCTATGGTGGTTTCGCCCTTATACTTGCTTTTGAATAATAAGGTATCTTAAATTTTCCTTGGAGATTCAACCTATCCTCCTTCTACGGTAAGCTTTGTTGTTTTAGAGGATTTTTTAGAAAGAACTTTTTCCAGTAGCTCTTGCATTCCCATGAGCTTTTACGTTAAATTTTTAATTTTAGCTTCGCTATTCTCTAGCTTTGCTGGTAGTGAAGGCTGATCGCCTTCGGTATTTTTTAGATTGAATTTCGGAGTAGCGTTATCCTCCACAATTGTTGTTGTACTATTTCTTCATTAAAAACATTGAATTTTTTAGCTCTTACCATTATCCTACAATAAAATTTTACATAATTAGTTTCAAAATAAGGAAATGATGGGACAGATGTTCAAGCCCTCCTTCTAGCACCAAAATGTTGAACCACAAATTGGCTTAACACTCAAGACGTTTGCACAAGATAGTTGTTTGAAAGTTTGAGTCATATGTCCAAGAATAAAGTAGGCAAGTCATGCAAACATGCAATAGTCCATTAATTGTTTGTTAATGGACCAAATTTGCGATTCGCGTAAGTCGCAGTCATTTGTTCATATGTCAATAACATTGATAGTCATTATGCAAAGAAATCTTTAATTTAGACAAGGGCTTAAATAGCCTGTCTTATATGTAAGTCCAAGTCGGAGTCAAACATTAGTTATATGCATGTCCATAATTCGATAATAGTAAAATATGCACAACTCAATGGAAATAGGCTATGCAAAATTGTTCAACTCATTTGCTCTACAATCGATTTTTAATTTTCCCCAAATCAATTTTGTAACCACCCTATTTTTAATTTAAAATTGTTTAGGTCATTTCATTGGATAGATTAAATAAAATAATGTAAATGATTAAGGAGAATTGGATTTGAGAATATTAAAGTCGCACCTTAATGAACTAAGTAATAAGATTGTTTTAAAACTTAAAACACATTAGAGGATATATGAGAGGGGCAAAATAAGTAGATCCACCTTTCCCTTAAAACCTTCTCCCCCTCACATCATTCTCATTTTTCATAAACTAAAAATAATCAAAAGCAAAAAATCAAGGCTGGCCATAACTCAAGCAAAGGAGAATGGAATCTTGGGATTTAAGGGAGAAGAAGCTTAAGGATACTAAAGCAACAACTAATCTCAACTCTAACAATTAATCTAGGGTGGATAATAAATGTTCCATCTCTATATTTTTTCTTTAATAAGGTTATGTATAATACCCAAACGATTGATTTTTTTGCCAAGAAATGGTTGCTCAATCATTGTTTTGGATAGAATAATGGTGATTGGAATTTTTATGAAATTATGTTTTAAGGGTAAAACCTAAGATTGTAATCTCCAAATGCTTTGATTTTCTGATATATTGATAAAACATTATTTTGAAGATGTGCTTTTAATTTCATATTTTTTCAAATTTAATTGAAAATTTCATGAATTTCCTAAGGAGAAAATAACTTAATTTTGGGTTTTGATTAATTAAAATAATCAAATACGGTTTTTGGCTCCGAAATTTTTCTATGGTAAAGTAAATGATATTCTATAATTTGTATGAATTTTTTGGATTTTTCCTAAGTAATTTCGATTTACTATGAAATTATTATGCTAGATAAGATCTAAACGAATAACTAATTAAGGATATTAATTACTTAATTTGATGTGTATTTGGGACTTTAAAATCTGAGTGCGGAGGTAATTTTTAAAAAGATTTGTAAAAAGATTGTTTTATCTAATAGAAATTGGACAAATACTAAAATTTGGTGAAACTTTTATGCTTTCAGTAGTAATAAAACAGTTTTTGCATGAATTACGATAACGCCATGCCACCTTAATGTCGCCATGCCTAATATAACGTCTCCCCTATGAGCGTCAACGATGATGAGAAGCAGCATAGGCTAACTACTTAGTTAGTTATGGAGTATTTTCAACCTCATCGACATCAATCTAGACAGAAAATCATTGTAGATGGCAAGGCACTCCTGTGATTCATTTAAACGTTAAAACCTTTAGTGTCGACATTGACGATGTCACATGTCTTCATCGCTATTTTAAATGATGCCACGTCACTTTGTTTGTTTTACAAATCAAGGCAATGACGCCGCTATGATATCTTCGACTCTGTATAAAATGCAGCATAATAGCCGAAGTAACTTACGTGTAATAGTTTTGTGACAACGTCAAGGGTCTTGGGGATCGATGTGCATCAAGGTTGATGACCTTGTGCTTTATAGTCTATGCCTCATGTCCATGATGTCACACTTCATCTTTTGTATGTTTAAGAGGCTTGCTTTTATGTCAACTAAAACTATTTTATAAGGGGCGAAGAGGTCTATGTTTTAGAGGGTCGACGACCCTATGTCTTTGGCAGTTAGCCAAATAACGTATAAAGGTTTTAAGCTTTGTTTTAATAGGTGGATAACCTATAGTTTTTGAAGGTTGACAACATCAATTTCGATATGAATTTTCTTAAGCTAAAAGAATTTAAGTTTTGTCCTCGACCTTGGATAGAGGTCGACGATGATTTAATAACGCATTTGTTATTTTTTTATTTTATTAAAGGCGAAGAGCCTTATGCTTCTACTTCGATGTAGTCATTGGTAGTACCAATGCTACTTTAAATAGTGAGCTTCGACACCATCGTTGGAGACACCAGTGTGGATGAATCTCGACATTGATCTATTTTCAAATATTTAATGGTGGCGAGCCGTATGGCTTATGATTTGGGTTTTTAAAACCTTAGGGATACCAAAGTATAATTTAATGAGTTCAACATAGATAACTTGAGGCTACCAATGTATGTCACTTTGAGATGTTATAACTTTAAGGGGGGATAACCTAATTGGGGACACCAACAGACATAGGTTAATCACATGTGCAACATGGATTACGACTGAAACGTGTGGGTAACATGAATGAAATGATGGGTTCATAGTCATCCAAGAAAAACTATGGGATGTGAGATGGATAATCCACATCATGTTGGAGATGGATAGTCTCTATAAGGATAATGAAGGGATCATAGCCGTCCTAGGAAAATTATGGAATGTGGGATGGATAGTCCACATCATTTTAATTTAAATGAAACATGTGATGGATAATCCACATAATTTTAAATACGCTTATATGTGAGATGAGTAGTCCACATAATTGTAAGATAGTTAATCAATTTAAATTGTGATGGGTAGCCATTTGCAATTAAGATGGATAATCTAATGAATTGGGATGGGTAATCTAATACATGTTGCATGATTATATATGCCATTTTATATGTTCTAACCATTATGGTTGTAGGAGCACAGTATATGGTTGTTATGTTTTGGTTAAGATGCCAGTGAGGGAAAAACCCATTCCGCTCAACGATGTGACCTCACTAGATATTTATTATGGTATTTATGTATTATTCACACTAGGCTATTCTCTGATCCAAAATTTTTGTTTTCCCTCTTAAACTTCTTGTATTCATTTGAGTAGGTCAGAAGTAAGGACTTTGAGGTTCCATTTAGACGAATAAGCTTCCCAAGACATGCAAGAGGTAATCTAGCTATCTTTATATATTATCGATGTGTACTTTGGTTTTATCTATTTTGATGTAATGGCAAAGTTATATAATTGCCAAGTATTTGACTCTGATCAACTAAGAGGGCGTCTTTATATGTCACTCTTGGAGTAATTTGTAATAACTATAATTTCTCTGAATGTGGGATTAGAATGGGAATATGTAATGAATACGCAATATCAATTATGAAATGAGATGTGAAAATTTGTAATTAAACCGTGTTTGAAATTTTTTCATATTTACATGCTTCTAATTATTGATATGATTAACATAGCCACATTGTATCGCCAAGAATTAATAACTATGGATGACTGCAACATCCATAGCAGTTAGTTTTGGATCTCAGCATGGGGGATGTTACAAGTTATATCAGAGTATTGATTTATGATTAAAAGAATTTTGAACCGAAAGAGTTATGGAAAGCATAATTCTAATGAATTAGATAATAAGATAGGGGTATGGGATAACGCTATAGTAACGTACTTGTATTTGTCATATATAAGTATGTATTCTCCCCCCGCTCTTAGACCTTTTGTATGTGTCTTACTAAGGCTCATATGAAGATTTACAAGAAGGAAAGATATGTTGGCAGGAAACGGAAGAGTGAATCTAGGTGAAGTGTAACATCCCGGATTTTTAAGCCATTGAATTTTGAACATTTAATTCATTTTAAATGTTCACTGAGGATTTTTAATTAATTTGGGAACAAAGAGAATCGGGTTCAATTTATAAAATAAGTTAAAGGTTTTAAAATATGATAATTTAATTCAATTTTGAATAGTAATTAAATATTGGATTGAAAATTTTTGGAAATTTAGATGAAAATAGTGATAAAAATGTTTTTAAAATTTATTTTTAGTCCGTTTGGATTTTTAAAAGTGTTTTTGAATTTTTAGGAGAATTTAAAAGTTAATAAGTTATTATTTGGAATTTTATATTAATTTAATAATGGAATTTAATAATATAATAATGCAAATATTTAGATTTCGATTTAAAACTGAAAGGGAATGATTTCTAATGTGAATATAAATTTTATACGAGTTATAATAGAGTTAACAAAGTTTTAAAGGTGAAGTTTCAAGTGATTTCGATGATTTTGAAAATCGCTCGAATTTATCGACGAGTTAAAATAGCCTTCCGGGGAACAGTCTCGGAATTCGACGAAACTAGTTCCATTGGATCCATAATAGTTAGTTATTATCGGATTTCAGTTTTCGTAGCAATCGGGGTTGTCGTTTGACCCCGGCAGCTTAAAACGCTTAGAAAATACTTTAATCGATTTAACTTAAAATTGATCGTTTAATTCCGTAACTCGCGTATATGACCAAATTAGCTTCCGAAACACGTTCCATTGTGTCCGGAACGTGGGTAAAACCTTAGGAACGCCTGTCGGCACGTACGATTTGGAGAACGTTTGGAAAAGTTGCTTTAAATGGATTTAATATTAAAATAATACGTTATATGTATATATTCACGTTTAAGGAACCCTAACCCTATTTCGATCCCAGCCGCCATCCTCTTTCATTAATGGCCGAAAATACTCATGCTCTCCCTCTCTTTTTCTCTCGATCCAGGCCCTATTTGCGAAAACTTCCTAAATGAAAATCGTAGATGTCAGCGTAGGCTTCGCATCCAACGGTAGATCTGGCGAATCGTCGTCGATTGGAGGTGGAAGTCGGCCCCGTTCGTTGGAAGTTTGAGCACGCTTTCCCATGGCAGATGAGGACCGAGCTTCTCCTAGCTTGGGCCGAGGGTAGCACTGCAGATGGGTTCGATTTCGTGGCCTTGGATCAACTTACCAGCGAGCGTGAAGGAGGCGATTCCTAACCCTAATTGGTGATGTTGGGTTCGACCTTACTGGGTATTCGCGTGCGTGAAGTTGGTGGGGGAAGAAGAAGTGTCGGCCGTGTTGGTTTGGTAATAAAATAAAAAAAAATAAAAGAGAATTTGTTTTAAATTTATATTCGAATCTTTAAAATTGAATAACTCTTTCATACGATATCAGAATCGTACGAAATTTGTGGCACTGGAAACGCGGAGATGCGTACTATGCAATGGTACAGTTCTGGATTCATTCCGAGCAAGTAAAAAATTAGGTTAAATCGAACATCGCTCGGTTTAATTTAAAATTTCAAACGCTCATCAAAACTCAAGGTGAGTTATTCTCACTCACATCTGGATGTTAGCTAATTTAAGTAGTAAATATTTAAATATCTATGTGATTGGTTGAATATAATTGTTGTTATCAGTCTGGATTGATATTTATATACATGATGTGCTAATATTTGTAGATGCAGGGAAACAGGTTGGAGGGATCCAATTGATTCCTCACAATATAGGAATTATTTTTATATAATTGATGATGTATCTCATTCATATTCTGTGTTAGCTAAATTTAGAATTCAGTATGTCGTGAGATAGGTTAATAAACAACAATCTCGAATATTCAATAGAAATAAAATAAATTGGGTTTTTAAAGAAATTATTGAATAAAGAATTTAAGGGATAAAATTTGGAATTTGGTTTGAATGAAGAATGAAAACTTGTAAATTTGGAATTATAAATGAAGTGGAAAATTTATCAGTTGAAAAACAGAAACTATGGATTTCTAGTGATAAATTCTATAAGAAGTTATAAATTGTTGTAAAATAACAATGGGGTTATTTGATAATGTATAATGTTTTTCCTAGAAATTTAAAAAAATGTTTTAAAGAAGCTTTTCAAAATATAAATTAGCAAAAATATAAATTAGCAGTGTAAATGTATATTAGAATATTTTAGAAATACTATTTTAAACCATTGGAATTTAAGTAGGTGTTTATTTAAGGATTTCTTAAGTATGATTTTCATTAACTAAATTTATAATAGTTTTATTTAAAAATATTTTAAGCCTATACTTTGGAAGTGAATTTCCGGAAATGGAAAGTGTGTTTAAAACTTCAAAGGGAGTTTATTTTATGCATGGCAACAAATTTACAATAATTAAACATAAATCTGAATTGAAATAAATCGACAGAATTTATAAGAAGGATTTTTCTGGGTTGTTGAGTGGAAATGAGTTTCCCTGGAAAACCAAGTTCGAGTTTTAAACAGATTTTATTAAAAGAAAGTTTAAAGTTCAAACTTGTTTAAAAGAGTGTTTTGAATTTTTTTATTTAAAGTAACTAATTAATAAATTAGCAATAGTGATTATTTGCGATTACATTAGTAATTATTTTTATAAATGGTTTTATTTAAAGGCTAGTTTAGACCAAAGTTATTTGAAATTAGTATTAGTCCTTTTACAACTCTACTTTTAAATTTAGTTTAACAAAACCCTTATTTACAATCAAAGTTTATATCATAATATATGGTTTTGCTTTACATATTGAAATTATATTTTTGAGTAATAACTAGTAGCAAATTTCCATATTTTAAAGTATATTTCAGTATAAAATGTTTTAACTGTTTTAAATCTAAATGTTTTGAACCTGGTTATTTTCCATAGAAATAAATGGTAAAGGATTTACCTTGTGAAAGAAGAATTTTGGGAAATTGTTTTCAAATGAGCTTTGAAAATTTGGAAATATATCTTGTAAAAATATTAGAGGCAAATAAATAATGTGAGATTATTTATTGTGTGATGGATGTTTGTGAATATAAATTGATAGTTAAATCACCGACTATCAATATTGGACAAATGCATTGATCGTTTCGAAGAGATCGGGATCGAGATTTATTTCTCGAAAACCACTTCGATCCGGTTTGTACGTTTCGTGGAAAAACGTGTTCGGAGCCGAAGATGGAGCAGTGAAGTGCAAGGGCTAGTCGCTACTAATCCTGAGGATATTTCCAAAATGGATGTAGTAGGAGTAGTGCCTTCGGTTCCGTTCGAACCCGGGACGGACTTGTATGGACGAATGCTTTCAGAACATCGTCATGTGGGCGATGGGCATTCTAAGTGAAACATTCTAAAAGGTAACGCTTAGCCTCAAGCCTCATCAAATGGGAATGACTGAAAATCAAGGGATATGCAGCAAGGCTTCGTGGGTAGCCCCCACTTGAGAGTAAGGTCATCCCTGTCTAGATGTCCCTTTTTATTTCGGCTTAGAGGTGCGGTTGCTGATCCCAACCACGGGGTGATCTTATTCGAAACTGTCCAGTAAGGGATGGGTCCGGCCTTGTGTTACAGGGGATCGGGAGTGGTCCTCGGTACAGTGATCTAGGCCGCGTACTGTGACAGGTGGTACCCCAGTGCCCAGTCATTGTTGGAAATCCATTCTCCCTACGAGCCTTGTACGAGTTTGGTTTGTATTACCCACTCTGTGGCTAGTAGTTGGAATTTAATAGATGTAACAATTTTGGCTATTTTATAAGTATTTGTATATAGACCCTATTATAATATCAGAGGATTTCTATAAAAAGTGTTTTAGCTATCGTAAGGTAAAAACCCGACATGTTTATTTGTGGCATGGTCTTACGAGATGCTTTTGTTTTCAAAGGATCTTTGAAACTTTAATAATCAATTTGGGTGCATTATTATCAGCTGGTATTCCAGACTGACTCGGGTGTTACTTCATTATAATGCTCGGGTCAGACCGAGTATTATTTGTTCAGGACAGGATGCTATGGAGCAGGAGAGGGGTTGGAGTCCGAGACGTATTATCAGTATCTATATATATTCCGCTACTGTGATTGTATGCATTTGTCTGACTGGTAAATATTGTGTGTATGAGATACTCTGATGATATGATGTATAAAACAGTTATAGATTTCATTTTGTGTAAAGTTCTATATTTACTATTATATTTTATTCCGCTGCGACTGTGAGATTCTGATATTGTTTAGTTCCTTCTTCTTCTATCTCTTCTTCTTTAATCCATAATGGTTCGTATTTCTGTTCCGTTTGAGTTAATTGATGAAGAATAGTGTTGACTCAAGGGGTACGGATTTGCGAGCTGTTACAGTGGTATCAGGGCTTTGGTTGGCGACAACCTAGGCTTTGGTGGGGGAAATTACTCATTAGATATAGAGTCAATAGTACTCTACAATGAGTTGAGTGTAATAATAGATATGAGAGCGTATTTGTTAGTGCATATAAAAATGTTTTTATACTGTGTTGACTTATCGGTTGAGTGTTTATGAATTCTGGTCCGTATGGGAAGTACAACCGTATCGATAGGGGTTTCTAAACTCTTAAACAAGATAAACCGACATAGTATTGTTTTAAAGTGGGTAAATGAAATAATTTTACCCAAAATTTTATTTTGATATAAAAGAAATAATTTTCTGAAATTATTATATATTTGGATGATTGGTTGTTAATACTATAATCAAATAACAATCTAAAATTTAATCTAAAATTCCAAATGGTCATAATCAAATAGATTCTATAAGCATAAATTATGCAAAAGAAGAATAACTAAATTTAAACTAAACCAGAATTTAAATCCCGGAAGTTTTGGAAAGGATTTTAAATGTAATGAAAACAAAAGTTTGGAAATTTAAAATCCTGGGAAAGATTGAAATGTTTGCTAAGATGTTTGAAGGCAATATTGGAATATTATTTTGGGTAATATTTTTGAATGAGAATTGTTTTGAAAAGAATTTGGGAAAGTAAGAAAGCATTGAACTCACTTCAGTCGCTGGAAAATAATCCTGATGATGCTGGCCACATCATTAGAATTCATTTTCGAGTTTCTAAAGTGATGGATTGCTACCAAAGTGATTGGTTATGATATTGTTTGGGACTTGTCGGGTATAACAAGTGTTTTGGAAAATTCAAAATAGGGAAATTTTTTTGGTACAACCAAATTGTTTTAGAAATCTAGGGATTTGATTGATATACCAAATGGGTATATATTAGATATATTTCAAAATGGTTTTGCAATAAAATCGGGTAATTGAATTCTGGGAAATTCCGTTTAAATAACGTGTAAAGTAAAATGAATTAGCTATTGAACTTATTAAGTGAAGTTGATATTAATATGAAGGAAGAAATGAAAATTTAATCTTGGAATTAAAATTTAACCTGAGTAAATGGAAGTGAATAAAATATATTGGAGTGAATAAAAAATTTGAATTTAACTTCGGATAAGTTAAACAAATTGAACTTAAATTAAATAGATTTGGATTAAATTGAAATGTAAAATGACTTTGTATTTGTGAGTCATTGTGTAATAAATTGTACACATGAGCTATTAAGTGCTATGCTTATAATTTGAAATTGTGGATTTAAAATTTGCAAAGAATCAAATTGGAAGAAATTTGTATCCTTAAGAATACAGTGATATATATATATATAAAATTTGGAATTGTAATTGTAAGATGTAAATGGATTAAGATGAGCTATATAAGCTTTTAAATAAATAAGTTGGTAAACTTATAAATAGAAAATGGAATTATGATCAAAAATAGGACATAGTTGAATAATATGGTGAATTCGAACTTAATCTCAAAAGAAATGTGAACTGAAATAAGATGAAGAAAATATAAAATATAAAGGATGTGAATGAACTTAAATCAGTAAATAAATTTAGAACTTGTATATGAAAAATTAAAATTGAATTTAACTTCGATTAAATAGAATTAAGCTGAATTTGGAATAAATTAAAATTAAAATTCAGTTGTGTTATGAATAAAAATGGATGTAATTAAATTCTTATTTAAGACAGTAAAGGTAGTGGTATAAATTCAGGATGGCTAAGTAAATTTGGTTAAACTCGAATTTAAGTTGGAAAAGAGTCGAGTTGAAGGAAAGTGGAATTTAGTTGAAATGATATTGAATAATTAAAATCCTCACTCAACTAAATCCAAAGGAATTATTTGAGAATGAATTTAGCATAAGCTAAATTAAATAAAGAGAAGCTTGAAGATGAATTTAGTGTAAACTGAATTAAATGGAATTTGTATTGACATGAATGAAATCTTGATAGTTTGGTTAAAATTTGGAAAGTAAATAAAAAAATCCAGTTGTGGCATGGGAGTTAAATTTATGGTAATAAATATTGGAAGTGTGAGTGAATAATGGAATTAGATTATAATAGTGATGGCTTGAATTATAAATAAATTCAAAAGAGTGAAATAATTTAAAGTGGTTTCTTTGCTAATAAAATAAATCTGAAATGGACTAAATGAATAAGCAAAGTGCATTAAAATTTGTAGATGGATTGGAATTGATTTAGATGAGAATCAAATGAAAATAAAATTGATACAGGAAGATAATGAAAATGTTGTGAAAGAACTTCAGCAAATTGAATAATGTTGTCTTGGATAAATTTTGTTTATATGATGGAATTGAATTGCAAGTGAAATGGTTTTAATTATTGTGATGGAATAAGAAAGAATGAATTAAAGATGTTTGGGCTGTAAATAATATAGAATGGGATGTCATTAATATAAACTTAAGCTAAATAATAAATTTGAAGTGAAAATAAGAAAATGAGTTAAAAATTGCAATGGAATGAGAATGCTTGGATTGTGAACCATGAAAAATTGAATAAAATTAATATAAATTTAAACTAGAATTAATTTTAATGGTTATGAGCTTAAGCGGTGATTATTTTTGCTTGAATGACATGTGTATTTGCATGTATTCAGAATTGAGTTGTTTAAACAGCAACTGAATTAATTGGAATGGATTGAAATGTTATTAAGTGATTTTGCATATGAATGAAAATGGATCATAAAAGAAATGCAAATGTTTCAAGTTTAAAATAAAATTTGATTGTTAATCAAATTGGAAATGTAAGTTAAAATAAAGAAATGTAAGTAAGGCATATGTTAATCATATTGAAATAGAAATGAATTAATTGTAATAAATATGAATGGTATATAGTAAACTTGAATGTAAATCATTAAAGTGAAATAAAATGAAGTTTGTTTTTGGATAAATTGGAATGGGTTAAAATCTTGGTAAGTGGATTTGTGTATAAAAGTAAGTGAGTTATCATAGAAATGCAAATGTAACAAATTAAAATGAAATTTGCTTGGTGAATCAATTCGAAAATGGGGTAGAATATGAATGGAACATAGCAAAACTTGTATATAAAATCCTTTGTGTAAAATAGCTTGGAGTTTGGCATTAGAAAAGGAACTTTGTA
The DNA here is from genome assembly GCA_030765085.1 of Allium cepa. Classification (NCBI taxonomy): domain Eukaryota; kingdom Viridiplantae; phylum Streptophyta; class Magnoliopsida; order Asparagales; family Amaryllidaceae; genus Allium; species Allium cepa. The sequence goes on from CM060929.1 coordinate 258,380,688, forward strand.
TATGCTTTAAAATATGATTTACTTATGAAATTATGCAAAGTGTTGTTTGGGATGTAAATAGATATTTTTGGCCTACATTTATATTGGAAATGTTGTTAAAATGTTCATATCTTTAAAAAACTGATGAGTTTGCTGAGTAAGTACAGGTACAGAAGGCGATAGATAGAGTTGGAGCGCGTTTATGCATTATATATTAGCCGCTTGCTTTAAAAATTTGCTAAAAAGGTATGCCTACGCAAATATAATTGGGAAATGATATATATATTGTGATATATTTTGGTTTTCGACTGTATGGGTCGATGTATATATATTTATCTGTATCGCGATATCGCGAAAGCTCCTCCGTGCAGGGAAGACTGGAGTATTATTTGTTCAGGACAGGATGCTATGGAGCAGGAGAGGAGCTGGAGTCCAAGACGTATTATCAGTACCTATATATATTCCGCTGCTGTGATTTTATGGATTTGTCTGACTGGTAAATATTGTGTGTATGAGATACTCTGATGATATGATGTATAAAACAGTTATAGATTTCATTTTGTGTAAAGTTCTATATTTACTATTATATTTTATTCCGCTGCGACTGTGAGATTCTGATATTGTTTAGTTCCTTCTTCTTCTATCTCTTTTTCTTTAATCCATAATGCTTCGTATTTCTGTTCCGTTTGAATTAATTGATGAAGAATAGTGTTGAGTCAAGGGGTACGGATTTACGAGCTGTTACATGAAGGAAGCACCACAACCAATAGAAATGCTCTCCCCTACACCAAGAGAAACCAGGGTCGACAGGCAAATGTTAATCAAACGCAAATCCCAATATAGGTGCCCGAACCCCACCACTGGATATGGAGATTATGTTTCAGCTCTTCGTCAATCTAATGCAAGGTGGAGCATCTGTAGGGGTAGATGGAGGAAATGTTGCTAATAGCAGCGCTAGTTTGTAATAACTATGCTAAGCTGAGTCGAGATTACACCCCTGAGTAGGAAGGCTTTTCTGGGAACCAAGGATGTAATAGAAATGGAGAACTGGCTATTACACAGTCAAAGGAATTTGGCTAAATTGGATCTGAATAATGAGGAAGAAAGGAGATTGGCTTCGAGTTAGTTGCAAGGAGCAACTTTGTTCTGGTGGAACGAGGTGAACATAGGGGTACTAGAAGAGGAGTGACTTGGGCAGAATTTTAAAGGAGATTTGAGGAAAGGTTTTTGTTTGAAGTAGCCCAGTCAGCCTTGCTTAGGATGTTTATGGAATTAGAGAAGGGGGAAATGTCAGTGTTGAGTACTTTGCTAAATTCGATGAGCTATTTAGGTATGTATATACCACAATTAACACTGTTATCAAGAGGAATGAGAAGATTTCCAAGGGGGTTGAGGCTAGAGTTTGCTAGGGCAACTATGTCACATCTCAGAGATCCATCAAATGTAGTGGTCGAAATGGCTATCAGGAATGAGGAAATACTTTTGACTTTTGGGAAAGAGAAGTCGATGAGAACCAGAATTCTCATAATAAGAAGAGGAAATTCTTTAAGAAGAAGAAAGCTCAAAAAGTTGGGGCTACCAAAAAGGGGAAAGCTGATACAGTTTGTTACAAGTATGACAAGAAGGGGCACTAAGCTAATGAGAGTCGATCTGGTGATTGCAAGTTGGTTGTAGGGAAGTAGAATGTGAAGTGCTTTAATTGCATCCAGGTGGGGTATTATAAGAACAAATTCCAAAAGCAGCCAAGGCTAACAAAGGAAAGGTGTCTGCTTTGGAGCTATTTGTATCAAGACCAACAACAGTTGAGAAGGGAAAATTTATGATGAAAGGTATGCTTTTGATTCATAGCATACTACTTAGGGTACTGTTTGATACTCGTGCATCGCATTTATTATATCTCAGTGTTTGTGGATAAGATATGTTTAGAACCATCATACCTTGTTACTTCCTTAAGGATAGCTAATCCAATAGGAGGGTACGCAGCTCTGGGATGAGATGTGACCATCTAGAGTTTGAGTTGTTAGGTTATACTTTTGCCTCCAGTTTGTATGTATTTGATTTCATGGGTTTTGGGATTATTTTGAGTATGGATGGTTAAGCAGATATAATGCTACGATATTTTGCTAAGATAGGAAAATATCACCGAGACATCCTAATAGTAGTGACTGAATAGTATACTCAGTTGAGAATTCGAGTCTAGGAATTTGTGCTTGATTACGTGCCACAGAAGTGGAAGATGAATTGAATTGATTTTAATTGTAAGAGAATTTGTAGATTTTTTTTAGCCTGTTATAGCACTACCAGCGAAACGAGATACCGAGTTTCGAATAAATCTTGTACCATGAGATGAACCCATAAGTAGACCACCTAGTAAGATGATACTTATCGAGATGGGGCTAAAGGTGCGGCTAGTGGACTTAGAAGGAAAGAGTTTTATTAGACCAAGCAGTATGCCTTCGGGAGTGGCCATGGTGTTCATGAAGAAACCAGATGAATCGTTAAGATTGTGGATCAATTATCGTAAGTTGAATCAAAAGATGATAAAGAATCGATATCCTTTGCCGAGAATTGATGATTTAATTGATCAGTTAAGTAGAGAAAAGTATTTTCCTAGTTAGATTTGGTGATAGGGTTCCATTAATTGAGAGTGGAGGAGTACAGTATTCCTTTGACATCATTTCGAACGAGGTACGGTTCGTACGAGTGGCTAGTGATGCCATTCAGATTAACTAATGCGCCATCTTTCTTTGTGGATTTGGTAAACTGGATTTTACGAGAGCACTTTGATAGGTTCATGTTGGTGTTCATTGATGATATTTTGGTATATTCTAAGGATGAAATAGATCATGAGATTCATCTTAGAATAGTGCTTGAGATGCAGAGGCAGCATCTGCTGAAAGCGAAGTTTTTGAAGTGTCATTTCTAGAAGAAGTGAAGTTTCTTGGCCATGTAGTTTCAGAGAAAGAGTTTTCAGTCAATCGAGCTGAGATCGAAGTTGTTAACAGTTGGAAAAGACCCAAAACGGTGATCGAGATAAGAATTTTTCTTGGATTTGCTGGCCATCACTAGAGATTTATCAAGGATTTATCGCAGATAGTAGCGGATTTCACTAAGGTAACCAGAAAGGACGTGAAGTTTTGGTCTGACAAATGCGAGGAAGCATTCCTGGAGTTGAAGCATTTATTGAACAACGCGCTCGTGTTAGTAGTTTCGGATGGAAATCAGGATTTAGTGATGTGTTCAGATGCATGTGGAACAAGATTAGGAGTTGTGTTAATGTAGAGAGGTAAAGTTATTAGCTATGCTTCTTGGCAACTCAGGCTACATGAAGTTAGATATCCGAATCATGATAGTGATTTTCGCATTGAAATTATGGAGACACTACCTCTTAGGAGAACAATTCGAGTTGTATACGGATCATAAGTCTTTGAGGTATTTATTCTCTGATAAAGAGTTGAATATGAGATAGCAGAGATGGCTGGAGTTTTTAACAGCTTATGATTTTGGTATTGAGTATACACTAGGAAGGAAATAAAGTTGCAGATGCACTTAACAGGAAACATCAGAATATTGTGTTAGCTATATTGGCAGAAAGGAAGGATGTAGAGGCATTGACTACTTGTAGTGTGCAGTTAAGATCAATTGCTAGTTCCACTCAAAGTGTTTCCATGTTTTTTTGTTTATACTTCCGACCAGTATTGATTGAAAGAATTGCTTCTAAACAAAAGGATGATCCTGTGTTAGCTGAACGGATTAGAAGATTGGAAAATGGAAATGAGATCGACGATCTAAAGGATTTTAGTCTTGACCAGAAGAGATGGTTAAGAAAGAAGGGACAGTTATGTTTTTTGGATATGGGAAGCCTAAGGACAGAAGTTCCTTTAGGAAGGTATGAAAAGGGATGTAGGCTTATGGGTGAAGCAATGTGCAAACTGTTAGCAAGTAAAAGCCAAACATCAGAAGCTAAGTGGATTGCTTCAGCCTTTTAGATATACCGGTTTGGAGGATTCGATATCCATGGATTTTGTTGATGAGTTGCCAAGGTTGAATAGAGGAAATGAGAGTATATGGGTTGTGGTAGATAGATTGCCCAAGAGTGCCCATTTTATTCCCACTAAGTCTACCAGGACGACGCTTGTATTAGCTAAGTTGTTTATGAAGAACATAGACTGCATGAGATTCTTAGTAGTATAGTCAGTGACAGAGATGCCATGTTCACTAGTGAATTCTGAAAGAGTCTACAAGAAGTGTTAGGTACAAAGCTTAAGATGAGTACCGCTTATCACTCTCAAACAGACGGGCCGACAGAGAAAGTCAATAAGGTTCTCAAGAATTTGTTAAGATCTTTTGTACTAGATTTTGGTGGGTCATGAGGAGACCATTTGCACTTGGATGAGTTTTCCTAATAATAGTTATCAAACTAGTACAAGAATGATGCCTTTCGATGCTTTGTATGGAAGGCCGTGCAATTCAGCAACATGTTGGTTAAAGACGGAGACAGATTGGTCCTTGGTCCAGATATGGTAAGAGAAGCTAAAACGAAGATTGAGTTAATTCAGATAGGATGAGAGAAGCTCAGTCTACATAGAAAAGTTAGCAGATAAGAGACATAAGGATCTTGAGTTCTCGGTTGGGCGCCAAGTTTTCATTAAAGTATCACTGATGAAGGGAGTGGTACGTTTTGGAAAGTCGGAAAAACTGGCACCGAGATATATTAGACCATTCCCTATTGTAGAGAGGATCAGAAAACTCGCATACCGAGTAGTTTGGTAGGTGTCCATAATTTATTTCATGTTTATCATCTTCGAAAGTATAAGCATGATCCAGGGACGACTTTTGCTCCCACTGCATTGGAAAATTTAATAGTAGAACCAGATCTGATATCCGTGAGACAACCAGTTCGAGTTATAGCAAGAGATAAGAAGAAGTTAAGGAACAAGACAGTCAGATTGGTGAAAGTCCAGTGGAGTGACAATGAGAAAGACTGTACTTAGGAGATGGAGGACATGATTAGGGATACTTATCCTGAGCTGTTATGATGGTATGTTCTATATTTTTTGTATATATATTAGATAGCTGGTAGGATATATTAGGATTGGTTGCATGTTTGATATGCTTGTTTTGTAGTCCTTACCGAATTTCGAGGATGAAATTCTTTAAGGAGGAGAGCCTGTAACACCCCAATTTTTAGTTTAATATTATTTAGGACATTTAATTGGGTAGATTAAATAGAATATTGTAAATAATTAGGAGAACGAGATTTGAAAATATTAAGGTCGTGCCTTAATGAACTAAGTAATAAGATTGTTTTAAAACTTAAAACACATTAGAGGATATATGAAAGGGGCAAAATAGGTAGATCCACCATTCCCTTAAATCCTCTCACCTTCATATCATTCTTATTTTTCACAAACTAAAAACAATCAAAAGAAACAACATCAAGGCTGGCTGTAACGTAAGTAAAGGAGAATGAAATCTAGGGACATAAGGGAGAAGAAGCTTAGAGATACTAAAGCAACAACAAATCTCAACTCCAACAATTAGTCTAAGGTGAATAATATGTGTTCCATCTCCATATTTTTGTTTTGAATTCGGTTATAGATAATATCTATATGATTGATTTTTGTTTTGCCAAGACATGGTTGTGTAATCATTGTTTGGACAAAATAATGGTTATTGGAATTTTTATGAAATTGTTTAAATCGGTTTTAAGAGTAAGATTTTGATCTCCAAATGCTTTGATTTTCTGATATGTTGTATAAAACATTATTTTGAAGTTGGTTCCAAATTTAGTAAAATATTCTATGAATTTCCTATGAAGGAAATAGCTTAATTTCGGTTTTAATTATTTAAAATAATTAAATATGGTTTCTAGCTTCAAAATTTTTATATGGTAAAGAGAAGGATATTTTCTAATTTTTATGAATTTTTGGGATTTTTCCCAATAATTTCGATTTACTATGAAATTATTATGCTAGGTAAGCATTTAAAAGAATAATTAATTGAGGATATTAAATAATTTGAAGTGTATTTTGGACTTTAAAATTCGAGTGTGGCAGTAATTTCTAAAAACGATTTGTAAAAAAAATTGTTCTATCCAATATAAATTGGTCAAGAACTAATATTTGGTGAAAAGTTTATGCTTTTAGCGGTAATAAAATAGTTTTTGCATGAATTATGATAACACCATGCCACCTTAATATCATCGTGCCTAATATAGTGCCGCCTCTATGAGTGTCGATGACGACGAGAAGAAGCACATGATAACCACTTAGTTAGTTATGGATTGTTTTCAACCTCGTCGACGTCAATCAAGATGACATACCATTCTTGACAGCAAGCCACTCTCATGATTCTCTTAACATTTAAAAGCTTTAGTGTTGATGTTGATGATGTCGCATCTCTTCTTCACTATTTTAAATGATGTCGCATCCCTTCATTTGTTTTCCAAATTAAGGCAAAGGCGCTGCTATTATATCTTTGACTCTATATGAAAAGTGGCATGGTAGCCAAAGTAACTTAAATGTAATAGTTTTATGAGGACGTCGAGGGTCTTGGGGGTCGACGTGCATTAGGTCGATTATGTTTTAGAGTCTATGCTTCACGTCCACGACGTCGCACTTTATCTTTTATATGCCTAAGAGGCTTGCTTTTATGTTAACTAAAACTGTTTTATAAGGGGCGAAGAGGCCTATGTTTTAGAGGATCAAGGACCCTATGCCTTCGACAGTAAGCCAAATAACGTATAAAGGTTTAAGTTTTGTTTTAGTAGGTGGATAGCCTGTGTTTATTAAAGGTCGACAATATCAATTTTAATATGAATTTTTTTAAGCTTAGAAGAATTTAAGTTTTGTCCTTAACCTTGGATAGAGGTCGACGATGATTTAATAACGCATGTGTTATGTTTTATTTATTAAACGCGAAGAGCCTTATGCTTCTACTTCGACATAGTCATTGGGGATACCAAGCTCCTTTAAATTATGAGCTTTAACGCCAACATTGGGGACACCAATGTGGATGAATCTCGACATTGATCTATTTTCAACTACTTTATGGCGGCAAGCTATACGACTTATGATTTTGTGTTTTAAAACCTTGGGGATACCAAAGTATAATTTAATGAGTTCAACATAGATAACTTGGGGCTGCCCATGTATGTCACTTTGAAATGTTATAACTTTAAGAGGAGATAACCTAATTGGGGATACCAATAAACATAGGATAATCATATGGGTAACATGTATTAAGACTGAAACATGTCGGTGATACAAATGAAATGATGGGTTCATAATCATCCTAAGGAAAACTATGAGATGCGAGATGGATAGTCCACATCATGTTGGAGATGGGTAGTCACTATAAGGATAATTAATGGTTCATAGTCCTCATAGGAAAACTATGTGATGTGGGATGGATAGTCCACATCATTTTAAGTTATGTGTGATGGATAGTCTATATAATTTTAAATATGCTTATATGTAAAATGAGTAGTCAACATAATTATAAGACGGGTAGTCAGTTTAAATTATGATATGTAGTCATTTGAAATTAAAATGGATAATCTAATGAATTAGAATGGGTAATCCAATATATGTTGCATGATTATATATGTCATTTTATATGTTCTAAGCATTGTGGTTGCAGGAGCACAGTATATGGTTGTTATGTTTTGGTTAAGATACCAGTGAGGGGAAAACACGTTCCGCTCGGCGGCATGATCTCACTAGATATCTATTTGGTTCGGGATGGTAGGTCATTATTCACACCAAACTTTTGTCTGGTCCAAAGTCTTTTTTTTCCCCTTAAACTCTTGGGTACTCATTTGAGTCGATTGGAAGTAAGGGCTTTCATGTTCTAGTTAGATGAATAAGCCTCTGGAGACATGTAAGAGGCAATCAACTATTAGGAACTTTATCCATTTCCATTGTGTAGTTTGGTTTTACTATTTGAATGTAATGGCAAATTTGTATAATTGCAAAGTAATTGACTCTAATCATCTTAGGGGTTTCTTCATATGTTGCTCTTGGAGTAGTTTGTAGTAATTATAATTTCTCCGAACATAGGATTACAAATGAGATTATGTAATGAATATGAAATATCAATTGTGAAATAAGATGTGAAAATTTGTTATTAAACTATGTTTGAAATTTTTTCATATTCATCTTGTCATGACGTGAAATTCAGTGTTCGAAAATTGACATCAAATACCTTACTTGTATTCGACTGCCGAAGATTGAAACATCGAACTCCGGTTCGGATGGAACTTATAACAACATTAGATGAAAATAAATAGTGGAAACAGAATGAATATCATTGATCACAGATGCAACATCATCATAATATCCATTACAACATTTAACATCAATATCAGAGTATTTTATACATATAACACAACTTCAAAATAGAAACATCACAACGGAACAACAAGGTATCATACTTCAAGAAAATCTCCAAAGGAAGAGAGCGATAGCAAGCTTCCAAACTAAGCGCCTTGAGATCCAAAAAAAGCTTCCAAAAGATCACCAAGACAAAAGCCTTCAAAAACCGATAGCTTCCAAACCAAAAGACTTCAAAAAAAATTCCAAGCTAGCTTCAAACACGGAAAACTTGCTTCTAGGCTGCCCGTGCGGAAATTATGGGCATCCACAGTTTAGAAAGGGAATAGTAAACTCCGGGTCAGTCATGAGACTGGTATGTGTAAACAAAAATAGTTGTTTTTAAATAAAAACGAATTTTTAAAAGAAAACCGTTCATGCTTTTGGAAAATGAAACTACCATAAGGCCTCCCCGCACACACACAATGCCATCGCACAATTGGAGGAGATTTCTCCTTATGGTAGTCAAATATGCTTGATACGAGAAAATTCTTTGATATTATTATCAATAGTGCATAGTGTAAAAAACCATTTAGAAAGTACAATATTAATCTTAGCCAGCATACGTACCATTATAGCCTACTATAGCTGCCATATTAGATTGCAGGTTCTACAACTAAAACCTTACTGGGTTCTTATTGGGAATTGGATTTCCAACAAATAGTCGGGCTAAGGAACTTTCTATGCCACATGGGTACGCCTCTAGAGGGACGTCCTGAGAACCTACCTGGATCTCTACCAACACAAGGCCGGGTTACCTCTGTAACTAGGTAACTACTACTCGAGTATGCCATCCCCTGGTCGTTTTCACCTTTATCCGAGGGCCATTAACCACAAAGCAACAACCACACAGTAATGAGATTGTAGCAACCACATAGGTTAAATATCTGGGCTCCATACCATGACACCACCTTTTTCTAGAAGGAAATGACATACCTTAAAAGGCGCGACCCTCATAACCTTGCCGCATCTTTCTTGTTTCGACCATTTCCGGGGTGTGAGGTCCGATGAGGTCTCATCCACAAAGATACGCTTTACAAAAGCCATGATTTGATCAACAAATGATCAGCAACACACAGGAGCACTCAACATGCCACACTACCAAATTGGAAGTATATCACCGATAACCTTCAACTACATAACCTCTGAGCTCGTATGTTTCAGAGAAGAGTGTTAAGCTAAGAGAATAAATTCTCCACCACCAACGGAAACGTATTTGAAAGAAATCTGCTTTATATCTCAAAGTGTAGTGTCAGACATACAACTATACAAGTCTGTTCCGGGTTTGAACAGAACCGAAGGCACTTCGTCCAATACAGGAAGAAGCGCTTGTAATTTGGGTATCCACAATTCCAATCGAACTCCCCAACACATGTGGAGATCTCTATACCGGAGGAACTCAGTGCAGAGACATTCGATAGGTCATCCTATCATTCTCGAAGACATCCGGTCTTCACCACCGTCTTCAAATGCTATCTGTTTCATCGTATCACTATTCATAATGGGTTATATGACACAAATGTCCTCTCCCGGCTAAACCGAATAGTGAGCGCTCAGTTTAAAAAAACAGGTGGATACATCATTCACAAAGATTTACTATCAAGGTTCGATGTGGGTTTCGGATAACCAATTGGAATCCGACTCCCCGTCGCATCGAAATTTAAGTGCCGTTTTACGGGCCAATGGTTTTTTTCTCATTCACAGAACAAATCATAGATATCACAGCTCAGCATAAAGTAATCTATATCACAAAGCATCATATCATGTAACAGGGTATCAATCAGCTCAAGACATTCAATAATAACCAATCATCTACGATTAAGGTGAATTAATCGTGTGATTAAAGATTAGTTAATCACATAATTACTTTTATTAATCATTCTTAATTAGTGATAAATTATCTTTAATTATCGATTAATTATTCTTAGTTACAAATTAATTAATCCTTAATTGTTAATTAATTTAATCTTAATTACCTTTATTAATTAATTATTCCTTAATTAATTAATTATTAATTTATCCTTAATTATTAATTAATTTAATCTTAATTTCCTTTATAATTAATTATTCCTTAATTAATTAATTATTAATTACAAATCAATTAACCTTAATGATTTACTTAATTAATCTTTGATATTAAGTAATTATTAAATAGTTATTCTTTAAGTAATTATATTAACAATCATTAATTACTTAATAAATTAAAGGTAACACTTTTAACCTTTATAAATCACTTTGATTTTCTTATAACCCTTGTTTAATGAATCATTCTTATCACACAATTTAACTTAAAGGATTAAGATTAGTTTTAAATAACGTTTTATTTTAATTACCTTCTTAAATTACATTATTTAATTAATATTAATTTTTTGTAAAATAATGTAACAAAATTTGAATTAAATTTAATTACTTTTAAAATATCTTATTTAAAACCTTAATCGGTTTAAACTCAAATTAAAAACATCATTTGAAAAGATACATTTAAAATTGTTTAAAAATTTGAATTTTTATTTTAAGTTAAAATTGTTTTGTGCATCAACCCTGGAGCCACTTCGAGTCTTCCCCGATCCATTTTGCTACTTGCTTCGAGTCATTTACCAAATCCACCCGTATGCCCCAAAAAATTTAAACTATAATTTTTTGTTAAGTACAAACTCGCACAACCAAGAAAGCACTTCGAGTTCAACATCGAGCCATCACCTAACTTTCCCAAGAGCAGCTCCAAGACGCATACCTCTCCTCCCAAACCATCTGTACTAATACAACTCCGGCCTCGTGCACATGCACAGTTGAAGCAACCACCTCCGGTCGAAGCTTCGGCCATCAACACGCCAATGGCAACCCTCCAAAACCATTCAGCCACCCAGAAAACCAAATCAACGACGAAATCAAAATTTCGGCACCGAACCCAAACTGGAACAAAGCACTGATCACTGAAACGCCACGTCCTCCCTCCTCCAACCATCAGAGGTCGCGCGATCGTGCCTGAAGCTTCAATGATGACCAATGCTTCGATTGGCGCACACGCGATCGATTTCGGTTCTCTGATGAACTCGCTGCAATCAATTTTGTCATCCTCGTTCAAGTATGGGTTTAAACCCTAAATCATTGCCGTGCGATCGCCACAACGAATAAAAAAATATTTGAGCATTTTTCTGACAAACCTCGACCACCCAGCAAGCCATGAACACGATCTCGAGAATCCAAACTCCATTGATCACTAGAATTTGGTTAAAAAAAGCAACGCCGTTCGTCCTCGATATTCTCAGAGGATTCTTTGTTGAAAATTATGATTTTGCCGTTAAAAATCATGAATTTCAGAAACATTTTGATTTATAAGCTTGAATTCAGGAATCATGATAGTTTTTACACATTTTGGATTGTTGCCTGTAATTTTAATTTCCAACAGAAGTCTGTAATTTGTTTTGCTTGAATTCATTTTTAAAATTTAAAACAGGTTTGCACAAACAAATTTTTTTGAATCCTAAGATCTAACAGGCATTGGGGTGAAAGATTTTTGAATTCTATAAAGGCTTTTGAAACCTGTTTCCAGGAAGAAACAAAAATGCCTGATACTCAGCATGCATACACATTTACACACATATGCTTGCATGTAAGCCTTTTACAATCTTATCTCAAGCATCATCACAAAACACAAGTGCCATTCCAAGTTTCTTTTAAAAGAAATTTACTCACCCGTAGCTTTAAAACAGAGGCTTGACAGTTGATTTTATTTTTCTGTTTTTGACCTGGTTGTGTTCCTTTGTTTGTTTCTTAATTGTATGGAGTCTTTTGATCTTGTACTTTTTTATCTGCAGCTAGTTAATATAAATTTTGCTTAGTTTTATAATGGATTCACATGCTTAATTTCACAACAACAAACTAAAATTCAAACTTACTTACAGTTTTGTTTTTAATGAAACAGAGAAAACTTTGGTTTGCTACTTGAAATCTTGAGCCTCGAAATTGGAATCTAGTTGTTTGAATTGATCTGTGATGATGAATCTTTGATTTTTATTTGGTTGCTGAATTGTTCTTCACTTGTTTGAAATCTTCCCTCTACAAACATGAGCTTTGAACACTGCAGGTTTGAGATGAATTTCAGACTCTCATTTTTGAATTTTGTTTGTTGATCCTTTTTTTCTTCTGATTTGTTTGATTGTTTTTAAAATTTTCTTTGATTTTTTCCCGATTTGTTTTCTCTCAGATTTTCTTAAGTTTTGAAAGTGAACAAAAGAGATGAGAAAGAGGGTTTAGGATATTATATAATTTCTATTTTCTTTTTTTATGAGTTTTCTTAAAATGAAGACAATATGATGACACTTGTTCATTTTCTCCCTACATGGATTACACTTGTTAATCCCCTCTTTATATTTTTAACACTTGTTCACTATAGTTATCACTTACTTAACATTTGTAATTTTTTATTAGAATAATATTTTACATTATTTAAATTGTATTTTAAATTTACATTTCCCATTAAAGATATTTGCTTGATATTAATACATATTGTATAAAAGAGAATGTTTTGGAATTAAATAAATTACATATATGTATATTTTATTTTAAATCTTAATTTATTTTACTACAACATTTATTAAAATTTAATTAAAATTCAAAATCAAATTCAATCTACTTAGACACACGCACACACATATATATGTATATGTATAATTTAAATTCAAATGATTTTTAAAAACATTTGTTATTTTAAATTTTAAACTCAAATGAAATTGAAATCTTATTTATACAATTCAACATCTATTCTATTTGATTTGAAAATTTTCAAATTATTTTTAAATTAAATTCCAAAAGTTCAAATAAGTTACCAATTTAAATTGATGAAATTTGGGATGTTACACATGTGCTTCTGATTATTGATATGATTAACATAACTCCATTTTGTCGCCGAGAATTAATAACTATGGATGACCGATACATCCATAGAAGTTAGTTTTGGGTTTCAGAATGGGGGATGTTACAAATGTAAGGTTTACAATTCTTTAATTTGAGAGAGAGAGGGAAAGAAAATTTTTGCCCCTATCCAAGTGGCAGTGGGGATCTATTTATACTGATAGCGGCAGGCGAGATGGCTGACATATATCCACCCAACTAGATATTCTTTATCCTTTGTGCATTATCAATACTCATCATCCCTTTTATATTACCAATACTCGACATCCCTTTTGTCAATGCTCGACAACCAACATGTTGGTATTTATTCAATAGTCTACATAATGCTCGGTATCCTTTGTAAATATTGAAGCCCATCATTATTGTTGAAGCTCGACATTACTTGCTCCTTAAGGATGCTTTACAATAGTCACTGTTATAAGGGCTCGATAATAGTTACTACATTTGAGGCTTGTTTCCCTAGAGAGAATCGATATCCTCCACTTGTAGTCAAGTGCTTGATACTCCTTAATAATGTGGCATCCTATACGCCATCTTTGGGTAATTAGATATTCAATACCCTCCTTTAAATACAGGCTCAACATCTTCATGCTGGACACACTCCATGTAAAGACCCAAAATTTTTAGTCAATTGATGTTGAAATATTTAATTGATTTAAATATTAAAATAAGGTTTTAAAGGGTTAAATAACTCGAAAATCCAAATATAGGGATTAAATTTAAGTTAATATCTAAAATTCAAAATACCGAAATTATTTAAATTATTTGAATTAGAAAATTTATGTTTGAATAACATTTCAAATAACTGGATTTTAAATTGAATATTAAGTTAGATTTAATAGCTTTATTTAACTCTTTTTGGTTAAATAAATAATAACGGTGAATTCATTTGTAAATTCATTTGCATAGTCCAAGTGGCCAAAGCGGAGGTGGTGCAGCTGCTCATGAGCGAATGTGACATGTACGGTCGATATGGAGACATGGCGGTGTCGTGATTTGAATTGGAGGCTCGGGTGCAGGGTTGTTATAATGGAAAGGTTGGGCTCGAGAAGAGAGAAAGAGAGAGTGGTGGTGACCATTCGTCGAAGGTGGAGTGTAGAGGTGGTGAGGAGCAGAGAGGAGGTCGGGTTGATGGGTATGGCTCACAATTATGAGCGGGATGGAGGTTTGGCAAAGAAGAGTTTAAATTTTTTAAGGGTAATTAAAATTAAATAGCGTAATTAGTAATTTAAGTAGTTATTTAGAAATCATTAACTTATTAATTTAATAACTTGTCCATATGAGGTCCAATCGAGATGCAGATTTTTTAATTGCACTCGTAATGATGAAGGGCTTTGCAACAGAACTAACTTGGTCGAATTTGGGGACTGTGGAAATTTGGACTAAAGTCGAACATCGTTTGATTTTAGTTCCAAGTCAGAATGCTTCGACAACAACTAGAATTTTGGCTAATATAACTCACCATTCTGTTCAATCAGTTTATATAGTAGTTAAATTTTACTATTTATGTTTGGTTGAAATTATGGGTTGTTTGGTTGTAATATCTGTTTATAAAATAATTGAGAAGTTAAATGGGAAAACAGTAGAAATTGCTAAGAAACCCGGATTTCCTAAAGGAGTAATTTAAAATTGCCAGTATATTTCTATGTAGTTTACAGTCATATTCCTGTCAAATAAATGGTAAATTGCTGAATTTGACCGTTTGACCATTTTGGATGTTGATATTGACATAGGTGATAATTGAATCGTTTTTAATTAAATAGGGTAGTTATAGCATTTGTTAAGTGTAGTAGTGACTATGGGCCTATATATGCTGTTTGAAATACTATAAATGGTTGATTTGGTTTAGTAATGAATTCCGTTTGGAAAATGAATTTAAATTTGACCGTATTGGAATTTCTATGGTATTAATTTAAATAAGTTCTAAAATTTCTTCTTGTCCTATTTCCAAATTTCCTTTGTCTTTCTCATTCTAACCTATATATATACTGAAGTAAATGTTTTAAATTATTATTTTGAAGTATTGTTCTTATAAAGAATAATTATTTTAATAATTATATATATATATATATACATGTTTTTGAAAAGGAAAATATTAAAAGGGTTATCTTTACTTTAAAAAGGGATTTGGTGGATTAAAGGGAAGTTGAAATACTTTGAAACAATATTTTGTATAAAATGTTGTCAATTAATAAATATTATGTTAAAAAGTAAAGAATTGATTTATAAAAAGCGTATTATGCAAATAAAATTTTTCTTAAGTAATATCTTAGAAAAAGGAAATCAATATTATTGGGTAAAAGGAGTAAATAAATTCATATGGAAATTTATAAAAAAGTTATGAAATATCCATGTTATGGAAACTATGCAGATTTTATAATTATACTTTTGTAAATTTTATATTTGGAGTTTGCGTTCATATTTGGAACTTTGTTTAAAATGGAATTTTGAAATTTTATTTAGTAAATTTATAGAAAGAATCTTATAAATGAACCTAGTGTTTTATAAAGAGATGCAAGAAGTAGGGAATTTATAAAATGAATTTATAAATGATATTTTGTAAAATAAGTTTAGGAAAGAGGGTATAAATAACATAAAAGGATTTATAAAAGAGTTATTTAGAATAGAGGTGTGGTTTTTCAAATTGACCTTTTAATTATGGTGGTAGGGAATATTCTTTTCCTACTTAACACTGAAGGAATATTGTTTGGGATGTTATTACCTCTGTTTAAAGTGGATCTTTTTTAACCTAAGTTTAAGTACGATTTGAAATAAAAAATTTCCTTAAGATTTTTAAAGTGGTTTAAATTAACGAATGATTAATTTAAGAGGCCCGGAGTTGTGTTGTGCTAAACAAATGTTATTTTCTCCTAGAGAATTAAATCATTTATGATTGAGTTATTTGTTATTTGATATTAAATAACCGACCATCAACTATGGCAAAATCATAACTTTGGAAATATCTAGGAGAAACACGTGAATTATACGGTACATTTACTGTCAGAGGTGCTATATTGTACGTCCAAACTTGTTTTGTTCTTCTAGGAC
The DNA here is from genome assembly GCA_030765085.1 of Allium cepa. Taxonomy (NCBI): domain Eukaryota; kingdom Viridiplantae; phylum Streptophyta; class Magnoliopsida; order Asparagales; family Amaryllidaceae; genus Allium; species Allium cepa. Next base: position 258,397,004 of record CM060929.1, read on the forward strand.
AAATGATAATATCTACACCAATGGCTAGGATGCAATCTTAGATTTTATCTTTATCTATTTATTTCCTAAAGAACCGAAATTGAGTTTATCGGAATTTATTGAAGTTGTTTCAAAGAAACTGGGATAAGATATATTATCCGAAAACCACTTCGATCCAACTCAAGCGTTTTGAATTGAAAAATCTTGAAGATGATGGAATTGAAGATGGAGCTCTTTGAAGTGCAAGGGCCCCTTGCTACTAATTTCGAGGGTGATTCCAAAATGGATGTAGTAGAAGTAGTGCATCATGTTTGTCCATTTTCTGGACAACTTATATGGATGAATGCTGGTATTGTATTGTTGCATGAAGGGTAGTGTTTGCATTCCAAGTAGGAAGTGCTATATGAAAGGTAAAACGTAACCTCAAGCCTCTTCAACTGGGAAATGATAAAAATCAGGTATGCAACAGGGCCATGTGGGTCGCTTCCATCAGGGTATGGTCATTCCAAATATAGATCTATTACTATCTACTCATGTATGCTTCGGTGCCCAAAGTGAGGTGATCATATTCGATACTGCTAGTCAAGTGGTAGGCCAGTCCTATGTGGCAGGGGTATAAGATGTTATTGTCAGACCCCAGTGCATTTTATCTAGAGATGTACCATCGAAAGGTAGTTCCTTGCCTTGTCATAGTTGGAATCCATTCTCCAATATGCGCCTTTACGGTTTTGATTCTAAAGCCTAGTATGCTGGAATTTAATAATGTAACAATTTCGGCTATGATAAATAAGTATTTGTATTTTAGACATTATTATAATATCAAAGGATTTTCTAAAAATGTTTTTAGGTATCTAAGGTAAAAACCCTTCTGTGTTTACGCGAGGTGTGGTCTTACTAGATACCTTTGTTTGAAAGGTTTTATGATATTAAAAATCCATTTGGGTGAGTTTTCTTACGTTGGTTTTCTAGACTGATTCGGGTGTGATTTCGTTATAATGCTTGGGTCAGACCGAGCATATTTGTAGATTTAGTTTGGATGCTTTGGAACTTAGAAGACGAACTAGAGGTCCAGAGACGTATTTACATACATGGTTATTTTTCTGCTACATACATTGTTGTGTCCATCAGCAAGTGTGAGGGCAAGTTGTTATAACTTTCCAGGCTGACTGTTAGTAGTGTACTCTGATTAATGTCTGTATCTATATTGAAGTTCAGTTTTTCTTTTGCAAAGATCAGTTTCATTTTATATATTAATCATTCCTCTATGAGATTCTGTGTTATTTACTTTCTTCTCCTCTTCTTTCTTTTACCTAACAATATGCATTTTCATTCAATTCGAGTTGCACATGTGCAGTTTACTGTCAACTTAAACAATACAGAAAAGTGGGTCGTTACACTCCTTGTCTACATGCTTGACATGCTTGCTCATTTATAAGTTCGGCATCTCCTAGAAACTCGATATCCTTCTTTAAAGTTAGATGTTCCGTATTCCCATATTTGGTCGTTCTTTGTTGTAGCAGCTCAGCATCCTCTCTTTCATAAGCTTGAGATGTCTTGTATTTACAAGTTCGACAACACTATCATTTTATAGACTCGATATCACCTCTTTTAACTACTTATATATCTATAGGCCCGATAGCATTTCTTTAGGTTATAAAGTCTTGACATCCTTCTTGCCTTTGAATTTGACATCCCTTATGGCTTGATATCTTCACGTTAAATGCCTACTATGTTATTAACTTGGAAGCTCAATGTATAACCACAGATTTATTAACTCATCATGCATTTATAAGCTCGATATGCTTTCTTTAGATGCTCGATATATGTATTTGTAGTAACACTATGTTCCATTGCTTCCATATCCTATAGTTCATTCCTTAACATAGTCGCCAGAAAATATATGGATAACAGGTCTGTCCTTAATATTAATTTTTCCTTGAATTAGCGGTCACATAAGCATCTTAACTTTGGGCGGCATCTTACATTTCCATAACCTTCGATAAATAAAGTGTCTTGCAGAATTATTTAGGCGGAAGTAGAGGGATTTGGCCGAGAACGGACCATCGCGTTCAAGACCCTAGTGGAAGCTATAAGTGATAGAGGGTTGTGGCAGGGAGTGAAGCCAAGAGAGAAGGCAATGCATTTGGGTTAGGGCAGGTCCAGAGATTGCCTGGTTATATTGGAAGCAATTGATTCCCTATCTAAGAGCATCACCTATAGTGATCAACGAATTGCTAACGATGTTGAAGAGGTCAGGTAGGAGGGATCACAAAGGTATTCGAGAAAGCCAAGTATCCCACCTGATGCTACAATTATCAGCATTTCCCATCTTCATCGAAACATAGGAATTGACCCAACTAGATGAGGGGAGAGTGCCTGACCAGAATGGGGATGGTTTACAGGTGGTGGCATCATGAAGGATAAGTTTGGAATGAGGAGTGTATTGTTTGCTTAAGATCCAGCTTTTCCAAAAGTAAGTATCATCGGATAGGCATCTCCAAATCCACATGATTAGAAGTTCAAGTAGAAGTGGTGGAGGTTAATAACCCCCAAGCCACCCTAATAACGACTTATAAACAACATCCTAGTTCATAAGGAAGTTCACAGGAGAGTTGGGAGACGAGCCATGCCAGAGGAAGTTTCTCTTGATCTGATCATTTTTGGAGATGACCCACCTAGGAAATTTATGAAATGAGTGCCAATAGGTTTGAATAGTTTAGAACAGAGTTAAGAAGCACAAATCTGCCATTTAGAGAGCGAGGAGGCCTTCCATGTAGCAAGATGGTTGGAAATTTTGGTGATTAATGGGTACTAGTCATCTTTTTAAAGCTTATTGGGACGGACGGTACATTCATAAATACTTGATTGATTATTTAAATATATGAATATAGAAATTTTGATTGCAATTAAAAGAGACTAAATGAAATTTGTGTTCTTGCTTAAGGACATAATTGGAAAGTGAAGAAGTAACAACAACCAAATAATAGTAGCATCTCTCTATTGTTTTAGAGAGATCTCCTTTTATTTTATATTCAACCTAGAAACTCATTCCTCATTCAAGCCTTAAAGCTCTAGTTCCTTGCCTCCCCTAAAATCATTTTTGCAAAAAAATAATCGACAGGCGAAAAACAGAAAAAGAAATGAAAACGAGTACAATAAAATAAATGTAGGCATGCGCAACTACGGTCGACACCAAGCATCGATGCTCGATGTAAAGGCGATGATGCCTTGTGGGTGCGACCTGACACCTAAAGAGATGGAAAGTGGGATGCATGTTTGGGTACACATATTAATGATGGGAGGAAGCTGGATTTGGGGAGATGTGTAACGACCCAGAATTTTATTTAATTTAAATTTGAATATTTAATTAATTTTAAATATTTATAAGTGAGTTTTTAAGTCAAATAAATTTTATTTTGATTTATTGGATTTAATTGGATAATTAAATCGATAATTTAATATGTTAAATTATGGAAATAATTAAAAATAGAGTTAAAAATGATTGAAAATAATTTGGAAAATTTTATTTAATCATACTGGAGTTATAGAAATATTTTAGAACTTTTAAAATCGAATTAAAAGTTAATTTGTGAAAATTGAATATTTTAATATTTAATAATCGACTGTAAAATAGCCAATTTTTGAACAGTCTCAGAATTGAACGAAACCAGTTCCATTGGATCCGTAATAGTTAGTTATTACCGGATTTCAATTTTCGTGTCAATCGGAGCTATCGTTTGATCGTGGCAGCTCGAAACGCATCGATTTATTTTTAATTTAAATTTGGCGAGTCAAAATAGCCATTTTTCAAAAAGTCTCGGAATTCGACGAAACCAGTTTCATCGGATCCGTAATGTGATATTATTGTAAGGTTTCAAATTTCAAGTCAATTGGATTTACCGTTTGTCCGGTACAAATTAAAACGCCTAGAAATCGACTTAAATCGGTTTAATTTAAATTGAACGTTTTCAGCCATAACTCGCACATACTTCCGAATTAGCTTCCGAAACCTGTTCCATTGTGTCCGGAACGCGGGATAAACCCTAAGTACGCTGGTTACGGCGTCTAAATCGGAGTTCGGAATTCCCGGGATGAATAGTGTTTACGCTTGCCTTTTTCTATAAATAGAAGTTAAAATCTCAAAATTTTATAAAAATTAAAAACCCTAATTTCCTATTGCTAGCCGCCAGTTGCAATGGATGGCCAGAAATCTCTAAGCTTCTCCTCCAATTATCTTCCCATCCGTGAGTCGATTCAACAAACATTCAACACGAAGGTTGTAGAGGGTGGTGAGATCTCCACATCCAACGGTGGAGATGGGATATGGTGAAGCGTGGTGGCCTCAAATAGCTTGCGTTTGTCATAAGTTGCGCACGAAATTGCGGTTGAAGGGGGGCCGAGCTTCTCAAGCTTGGGGCCGAAGTTGGAGGGGGTGAAGGCCTTCGATGTGGAGATGTCAGATCGAAATTCTATCGAGCAAGCAAAGAGCAAAATCAAAACCCTAAATACGTGTACATGGGTTCGGTTTTTGACCTGAAGGTCGCGCGTGAAAGAGGGAGAGGGGGAAGAGAGTGTGCGGCCAAGATTTGGTGAGGATGGATCTAAAGGCTGTAGTGATTTTGGGTATAAAATAGAATTAAAGTTATTGTTGAAATTTAGTTATAAAATCGTGTACGAACTTCATAAAATCATAACTTTTTCATACGAGGTCGAAACTGCACGAAATCAGTTGCGTTGGAATCGTATGGACGAGCACTACGCGATGGAGTTGGTTTGGAGTCGTTTGGAGTTAGTGAGAATTTCGGGTAAAATTAAACGCGCGTTTAATTTTATTCGAAATAAAAGCTTAAACGGAAATTAAAACCAAGGTGAGAACTTCTCACTCAATCGAATAGGTTTCGATTTTATTTTAAATAGTTAGATTTAAAATATTTGAATGCATGTTTGAATGATGATTGTATATATTGATTGTTAAAATAGACATTATGCGCCGTTATTAAGCGGATGTTATTTAATACAAACATATACCGCGAATATTTCATAAACAGTGAAATTGGTATTATATATAATATCAATATATATATATTGGCATATGTATATATTGCAGTTGTTGATTTCCCGCATTTTTTGTTTAGCGGATGAGACCCTATTGCGCCGTTATTAAGCGGATAATATTTGATAAGAACATATACCGCGATAATTTCGTACTGGAGCGAAATTGGTATTGTGCTAATGTTTGTGGATGCAGGAAAACAGGTTGGAGGGATCCAACTGGATTCCTCAACAGTTTTTATTTGATTTCAGATATTTTGATATTTGATGGATTATCATATTCGATATATGATATCGTTGTTGTCGTGATTGACTATTTGGTATGTAGCATCATTGGACCCAGATTTTGGGATTTTAAAATGGTTTTAAAGTGATTTTTTGAAAATATACTATATTTTTGGAATTGATCCATTATAAATAAATAAACGTTATAATTTTTAAAGTTATAAAAATTATGGTTTTTGTGAAATATAGTTAAAAAGCTGATTTTTAGAAATACGATTAAAAGTCGATTTTTGAGAAATATGAACTAATGATTTTATAAAATAATTTAGATTGGATTTTTGAATATATGATAAAAGTTTAAATATAGGATTTATAAAATTTGATTATTTTATAAATTGAAATGATGAAATTATAAAGGAATTTAAAGACGTTTTAGAATAATAATATAAACTGATTTATATTTAGAGATTTATAAATGGATATTTATAAATTGAAATATAGACATTATAAAACGAGTTTTTATAAGTGTTTGAATGTAGTGAAAGTGAATTTCATAAATGAATGAAATTTATAGAATTATAAACTGTGAAGTTATAAATGAAATTTATAAATAGTAAGATTTATAAATTTGTGAAGTTAATTGAAGAATAGATTTGGTTAAATAAATGAATCTTATAAGTTATAAGATTTATAATTATGAAGTTTAAAGAACGATTTTATAAAATAATCGTTTTATAAGTATTTAACTTATAATATAAACATTTAGTTTATAATTGAGTTATAAACTGAAATATGTTAATAAAGGAATTTATAAAAAAAGAAGTTTTTATAAATAAATAGAAATGGAATTTATAAACGTTGTTTTATAAATCCGCAAACGACTTATTTTGATAAGTTAATTGTTATAACTTATAAATGGAGTTATATTCACGTTTTAGACAGTGAATAATCCTTTAAGTTAAAGTGAATAGAAATAATGGAATTTGTGAACATAGTATATTCACGTTTTTGAATAGTGAATAACATGTTAAAGAAAATGTTTTAGAATGTGATATTTTAAACAGAATTAAAACGATCTAACGATGTTTTAAAGGTGTTGAGATTCGAAACCATAGATTTCAACATTTATTGTTGAAATAGACGTTTTCGAGAAATAAAAGGAAATAGTGGACTATAACACTGTTGTTATAGTAAATGATTTCCGAAAGGAAATGTTTTGTATAGTATTGGGATTTATATATCTATTTTAATTTCGAATCCCTATACTAGTGATTTTGGGTTGTCGTAACGATGTTTTACGTAACATTCGTTTTGGCCCAAATAAATATGTTAAGTGAATGATTTCCTTAAAAAAATGAAATATATACTTAATTCGATTTAAGTATATTGAATATTTTCTAAGTGTTGAAAATAAAAGGAATTTGTGAATTACTTATGAATAAATAAGTATGGAAATGTTTTCCAATATGAAGTGAATAATTAGAATTTATCTTTTTCTGAAGATAAATTGAAATGAATTATTGAAATCGAATATGCATGGATATCTTGAAATATAAATTCATTATGGAATTTATATGTGAAAGTGAAACTTGTTAAAAATAAATATTGATTTATTTTTGAAGTGTTGAAATTATATATATCTTGTAAAGATATTTTGGAAAATAAATAATTTGGAAAATTATTTGGAATCTGGTGATGTGTGCATATCCAGTGATAGTTCAATAACCGACTATCAGTATTTCCCTTTGAATGGGTATTTGATGTGAATTGATTGAATTTGAATGCACACTTATTTTTGAATAAGCGCTCACTATTCGGGTTAACCGGGAAAGGACCATGGGGTCGTATAACCCACTCCGAATATGTGATACGTCGTTGTGAATCGCATTTGAAGATCGGTGTTGAAGACCGGTATTTGCGAGAGTGATAGGATGAACTATCGATTGACTCTGCACCGAGTAGCTACGGTATTGAGTTCTCCATATGTGATGGTGAATCCGATCAGGATTGTGAATATCCGGATTTGCAAGGACTTCTTTGTAAGTGCCTTCGGTTCTGTTCGATCCCGGAACAGACTTGTATGGATTGTATGCCTGACATTACAATTTGAGATATAAAGCCGATTTCATTCAAATATATTTCTGTTGGTGGCGGAGAATTTATTCTTTGCTTAACACCCTTCTTTGAGACGTACGAGCTCAAAGGTTATATAGTTGAAGTTATCAGCAATATATCCCATTTTGGTAATGTGACATGCTGAGTGATGCTGAAATGATCATTGTGTTGATTATTTGTGATAGGATCATTTATTTGATCGTCTATCTTAGTGATCATTGTGTTGATCATTTATTGACCCAAAGCATGGCTTTTGTATAAAGTATGTTTTTGTGGACGTGAATTCGTCGAGCCTCACATCCCGGAAATGGTCAAAACAGGAAAGATGCGGCAAGGTTATTAGGGGTTGCTGTAGCTCCCCTTAGGGTATGTGCATTTCCTTCTGGAAAGGGGTGGTACCATGGTATGGAGCCCAGGTACTTACTCATGTTGAAAACACTCTATTTATTATGGTGTGATGTTGGATATCGAGCGCTCGGTTGAAAAGGTCCTAAAGGACCGGGGAATGGCGTGCTCGTGTCAGTAGTTACCCAGTTAAGGGGTAACCCGGCCTTGTGTTGGCAGAGATCCGGTTTGGTTCTCGGGGATGTCTTTCCAGAGGCATTCTCAGTGGCAATGGGAAGTTCCTTGGCCTGACCATTTGTTGGAAATCCAATTCCCAATACGAAACTTGTACGGTATTAGTTGTAGAATCTGCCATTCACTTATGGTGGTCACCACTGTTTGGATGGTAGCTATAGTAGGCATAGCTCGAAATGTCTATGCTGGCTAAGATTTATATTCTACTTTCGAAATGAATTTTTTCTACACTATACACTAATAATAATATCAAATGTTATTTTAAATGCGTATCAAGCATCTTTGACTATCATAAGGAGAAATCTCCTCCGATTCTGCGTTTGCATGTGTGTGTGTGCGGGAGGCCTTATGGTAGTCTCATTTTTTAAAAGCATTGCGAATTGAGTTTAAAAATATTCCTCTATTTTGATTTTAAAGTTAAATAAACTGTTTTGAGTTCTCACACCAGTCACATGACTGACTTGGAGTTTATTGTTTTCCTTCCTAAACTCTGGGTGCCCACCAATTTCCACACGGGCAGTTAAGAGTTAGGTTTATCAGGATATTCTGGATATTCTGGAATTGCTGGAGGCAAGCTGGATGGCATGGCGTATTACTAGTTTATATAGTATTTCTTTTTCCGCTGCACTGTTTGTTGTTGTATGATGTTGTACACTCTGATGTGATGATATGATGTAATGTAATGTATAAAATGTAATAACTGATATAGTTCTTTGTTTAAAGATTATTCATTTATTATTATATGTTGTTCCGCTGCGAATTGTGAGATTCTGTTGTTGTTCTGTTGTTCCCTTTCTGTCCCGTTCTATTTTTAAAATTTTCTATCTTCTGTTTTTCTAATTCTCTGTTTTCTAAAAATTGTCTATCTTCTTTTCCCTCTATTTTTCTTTTTCTTTCTTCTTTTTCTCTCTTCTTTCTTTTCTTTTCTTTTTAAAACCCATAACATCTCGGTTTTCGGCCTTCGATATTCGGCAGTCGATAAAGTGAGTGTCGATGTCGAATTTTCGAAAGTCGAAAATTCTCGGGGCGTTACAAGATGCGACACTGGTTCGCGCGCACTGGTGAGGGGATGGTGAACGTGGATTTTGTATGGAGCCCAGCAGCTTAATTTTAGGTGGCTCAATGATGTTCTGGGTGGTTATTTTTTGTGACGCCATGGCTAATAGATGGAGCAAAATGGTGGGTTGGACTTGAGTATATTGCATCTAGGTTGAGATGTAAAAAGCTGATGGCCGATGGCAAATATGGGATTGGAGCGGCGTTGATTTTGGTGAGTTATATTTATACTCACGAATTTTGTTTAGATCCCATTCTATAATTTTATCTGATTTTTGTATGATGATTGATGGTTGATATGGATTGGAATTGTGTGTAAACTACTATTTTACTTGTTGTTGGGAAGAAAATTGGTTAATTGCTGAACATATATATACATTATGTGTTTTGCACAATAAACGAATACTAGAAATAGCCTGATGCGACACTAGAGATTGATCGAAAGGAAATGAATAAATTAAAATTAGAAGCTTTAAATAATGTAAAATATATTAAGTATAAATAACGATTTTAGAATGAGTTATTTTATTTAATCGTGAAAATGTTATTTTTAACGGAAAATATAAATGGAATAATGTTGAGCATTGTGTGAATAGAAATTATTTACAAAGTAATGATTTTTCGGATATGATTAAATAAGAGAATTATAATTTTATTTTTATTATTTACCAATCATTACAAAAGTATTTGAACGATGTTCATAAAATGACATTCAAATTTATATTTTAAAATGATAAATTAATTTTTTTAGGTTTAATAAATTAGAAGTTTATAAAATAATATTTTGAAGTAAAAGTAACTTAAAGCAATTTATTTATTGAATGTAAATTATCATTTTTGGGATTTAATATATACTGTCAAGTGAATTTTAGAAAGCGATATATTATTATGTTTGATTATTTTATACAATAGGAATTAAGTTATTTTGGGAAGGTATTATATAAGATAGAATTTTGGTTTAATGAATTACTCTTAAATAATAATAGTTTGAAAAGGATTTGAAATGTAAAATCGGGGTTTAGACATATTGTTATAAAATTTCATACTATGGCTTTGGAAAATTATGTTAATTGAAAATCCTTAATAGGAATATAGAATTATTGAATTTGTGTTTAAAGGAAATTATAAATAATAAAAATTCTTCGGTATTATTATTTTTAATTATTAAAGAAAAATTTCAAAGTTGTAAATTATTATTTTTAGAAGGAATTTAAGTCCACCAAATTGCGGATCGTTGGTTTGGTATCCAGCAAATAAATAAATGCATATCAGAGCACTATCGATATGAACTCACAACGGAATAGTAAAGTATAATAAAAATATATAATTACTGATCAAGTTTGACATTTCTAAGAAAAAGTATTCTTGTCAGTGCAGAGCATGCATAAGGGAACCCATCCATCCACTGTTCCTATCTTGTACCAGTACCAATCCCTCTAAAGCTATTTTGAAGGTTGTAATGAGGAGGGGGTCAGAACAACATTCTGGTGGCTGGTAAATTATACATCTTATACATAACACTAGTTTATGTCGATTGACTTCCATCACATGTTTTGTAGTTTTAGTTTACTTAGTCGTCTTGAGTCCATATACTCATACGATACGCTCCATCTACCCACAGTAGAATATGACTACATACGTGTATATGTACACACACACATACATACATACATACATACATACATACATACATACATATATATATATATATATATATGTATATATATAAGCAGTACAGTCTCCCTTTGGACCAAGATATTATACCTACAAGTATATGTAACCCTAAGTCTCGTCAGCATCCATCATCATTGCAGTATCACGTCTGTATGGAACTACATCCCATATTACGACTACTCGTACTCCAATTACGCATTGGGGAGGGGAACCTAAAATGTCGACTCTTTGTGTGCTCATCTTCTTCATTCGTGTCCACCTCTATGGTAGTTTCCGCCTCATCGTGCATCTCGTAGTGCTTAACAACGACGTCACAATAGCTTAGTCGTAACATATCTCGTCCTAGGGATTTACTATCTATCTGCTTCCTATTATGGACTTAGCTCCACGCACTATAGAGGTGTAAGCTCCTCGAACTACCCCATTAGCTTTGAAAGATATCTTTTATGGGTTAGGTAGCCTTGCCTCTAACAAAGAAACTATCAAACAACTATGGCAGTACATGACCTAACGTGACCAACCCTAGCAGGAGGTGTACCCCGTTAGGTGTAACCTTGTCTTTCCCATTGACTGTGCATGACCGATGATGTACTCAACCTGTAGAGCTCCTACTCCTGGTATGGTACCAACACACACTGGCATAGCGTCAAGCTGCTCGCCATCCTATTTAGATTTCCTAACTCAATCAAGGAAATACCCTTTAATTTATTGAAGCAGACTCTACCGAGCGTATTCCGTCAACTACGCAAGCATGTATAACTCCAAGGGTCCTACGGTTGCATATGTCCCACATTAGTACAATGTATACACGACTGTTGGTGGCCCCTTGCAGTGGGTGGACTTCTATTATGTAACATTACTGACCTCTCATTCCAACCCATACTAATGACTGTGTCATTCTTACTTATTAAGTTAATTACCGGCTTTTAATAATTCATGCCCGTCATAAATGCATACTTGAGGCTATATATATGTGTGTGTGTTTATATATGTCTTCATCTATTCCTGTTTAATTATTGTGCCTCTACTGTTTACTATTAACTATATTCTCTATTTCTTATGTGTTTACATCTTATTTAGTTTAAGGTCATTTACCACTTTCTTTTTAAAGATTTAATACCATTTCTCATTTACTTCCCCTTTTTCCCAACTATTTTACTTTCTATTTCAATTTCTATTTCTTTTAATCTTTAATTTCCTACCTTGTTTTATGGGACTATTATACCCTTTTTATAATTTATTATGACTTGTCTTTTTTCATTTCTTTTAATTCACTTCCCTTTTACTTATATTTTGCATATTCTTTTCTTAACCATTTTTATCATATTATAATTCTCTGGTTTATCCTTTGGGATTTATGTATTTTAATGCATTAGAATTACATTTCCCCTAAACGAAAAGGTCAACATTGTAAATTTCTATATCTTATCCAAAAGGGGAATTTGTGTTACATTTGGAATTATAAGGAATTATCTTTTTATAGTTATTGAAATAGACTGTGAAATGCGGTAAATATCCTTATTTTATGCATATCTTTCTTTTTAACTGTATTCCTTATTATTTCAACCGTTGCACTTTTATCTATAATCTGATCATCTATAGGAATTCACATTACAACACGCTTAATAATTCAATAAATTAAAATGCTACTTAAATCCCTACAATTTACTTTGATACTCAGTTCACATTTTTACTTACATAAGTCATTCTAAATTTTTCAAATCTAGAATCATATATATATTATAAGTTTTAGGAACTACTACTACTATATACTAAATTCAAGGACTATTAATACCAATATTTTGCAGATTTACTATCATGCAATATACAATTCAAGTTATCAATAATAAAATATGTATGCAATGTTTATAATTTTATTTCATGGATACAAATTTAGCCTACAACTCCAATTTATATTTCAGGCATACATGAATAAATTTACAATGATATAATTATGATATGACGTAAAAGTATATAATTTTCATTCATCTTTTTAGCTTTTAAAATATCCAGATCTAATCCCTATTATTCCAGTTTGAGTTCCTTTTCTCCCTATTAAATATATATATTTATCACAAGCATACACAAACTTATCGGTGATCAAGATTTCAAAAGATATTTGGCTTTGGTTTACAATTTATCTTGCCTTTGGTGATTTGATTTGACCCTATTCCCTTCCTCAATCATCTTGTAATATTCTTCAGTTGTATTTACTCATAAACTATAACTATTTTTAAGAATTTAGAATTTTGTGGAGAAGAGAAAATAGCAGAGCTCTGGCATCGCTTCAAAAGTATGAGTTAGAAGTGAGGTTTTAGGTCTGCATTTATAGAGGTTCAACTCAGCGCCAGTCGTCCGATCAAATTATATTAAATCCGTCCCGATAGGCCACGTATTACTGTCAATTTTACACAACCAACGGTCGACTGCCCTAGGCCTTAGGTTGACCGCTACCGATTGACCAAATGGAACCAAGGGTGGACTAATCGTGTGCTTTAGCCTATAATTACTTAACGTGCTGAGATTATTTTTAATTTTGTTCCTTCTTTGACAGATCGATATAATTTGTCTCCTTTAACATTTTCTTAACATTTAAGCAACATTAACTATCTGTTAAATATTAATGATGCTAATTAACCTTAGTTAATTATTTTTATTTCCTTAATTATATATAGAATTATTTTTGACATGAAAACTTCAAAAGTTGATAACTTCTTCTTTCAAACTCCGATAGGAAAACTTTATTTATAAAAATGGATCAGAAAATCACTACAAACTCAATGGTGTGCGTTTTTTTAGCCAAATTCTAACATTTGTAAAATTTCTTTTTTCCAGCATTATGATTTATTAATTAATTATCGCAAAATTATGGGGTGTTACATTAAGGGATTTGAAATTGAATGAATTTTAAAATATGGTAATTATATAAGAGGTTTTTAAATTAAGATTTTAGAAAAGAATAAGATTTTATTATTTAGACCTCCTTGGAAATTAATATTGTTCTTTTCAAAATTAAATTGAAGGTTTTGAAAAAGGAGATTTTATTATAAAATCCTTTTGAAGGAAAAAATAATTGAAGTGTGTGATTGGTGTGGAATTTTATATCTTGAGAATTTTTAGTAAATGGATTAGTAATGTTGAATATGCTAGTATATGATTTTTTTTGTTTAATGAAAAAAATAATATATATATATATTCATTTAAATGTATTTGCCATTGTACTATTTTATTTTCACATAATTAAATAAATATTTGCCCAATAAAATAAATAACATGGAATTTAAATTCAAACGGATATTTTATTCAAACAAATATTTTATTATAATTTTGAATAGTACAAATTTGAGCTCTCACTATATATATACAATTTGCAATTACAATACAATTTAGATGACATCACAATTTTTCACTATACAATTATCATTTACATTTGCATCTCACTACATATCCCTCATTCACTCGTATTTAGTTTTCCAATCTATTCCAGACTGAAACCAGCATCTGAATTATCTGCAAAATAAACACCGACGTAGTAATATTGAAAAATAAATATTTATGTAGTGTAAAATAAAATATGTATTTTGAAAATTTTATTTTCCTCAGTTATTTGGGTTGTTCATCCTCATTTGTTTTGAATTCATCTACATGAACAACTTGTGACATGCATAGTGTATCACAATACATGCCACAAGGCCATGCACACCAATATACACTTCATAAAACTATAGGGACAGGTGAACACAAGGTCAAACTCGAGCCGATGCTAGATTCAAAACACTGGTGCAAATACACACTTGAACAAATCGAGTATAAATGGGATACGACACATGTATTGCATAATTACACATATATACATGCATACGAATGCATGTATATACATGAGTATGTATGCAACCCGATGCAAGAAGGTCAAAGGCACAAATAATGACATCAGCTTCAATCAGAAACAGTTCAAGATCAAACCACACAAGCATTTAATCAGAGACCAGATCAAGTGCGACAACAGAGGGATGAAGAAGTTAACATATATGGTCAGAGGAAAGCATATATGCATCAGTTCAAAATTCAAGTATGAATGACCAGGCAAAAGATTAAACTCAAATGTGCAACAATAAATTGCATGAACATCAACACAGAGGCCAGGCTCAACACCAAAGAACAACAAATATGAGCATGCACATCACAAGTAAAGACTTCACAGTGAACCTAGTCCAACAAACAAGCTCTAGACTCGACCAAAACAACAAATCAGTTTAGATTACATGATGATGCCAAGAGTGGAAAGTGCAACCAAGTAACATATGTATGCAACCAGACCAGATACATGAAAACAGAGGCCAGACAGTCCAACCAAACTGCAAACAAATGTATACATGACTCAAGACTGCAAATACCAACACAATGCATATATGTATATGTTAGGAGTAATGTATACATAAAGTCCAGTTACAACATGAACTGGCTCGAACATCAGATTCAAAAAAATTCATAAAGGCACTCAAAAGCAACCAAGTATGAACACAAGGAATGCAACATCAATTTACATGAAACCAAACCACAATGCATCAGAGTAATGAAATGTCCAGACCAGACTTCAAGATGACACAAGCTATAGACTTCAAGTACAAAGCAACAACCAGAGTCAATATCAAACCAATGCTATTTCAACACAGCAGCGAACAACTTAAACTTGAGCAACTCACAACACATATACACACACATACATATGTATGTATACACATGGTGACATAAATAAATCATTTCAAGAATGGAATATGAGTTCGAACAAGTCAAGTCTAAATGCCAGATAATAACAAGTTCGAAGCAAATTTTCATTTCAAAATATTATCACAATGAAAAGTGTCGAAATCTAAGATGTCAACGGCATAAAGAACGCAATCAAAATCCAAAGTCCAGAATATCACAATATGAAAGTCAGAGCCATGACAACCAAGCAAGTATAACTTAAAAAATATACGTATTGAAAAGGTCAGGATCAATCATAAGCAATCAACTGAAAATCAGTGGCCAAAGCATAACAAGTGAAGAATTCAAACAAAATAAATTCGAAAGATAATTAAGGGAATCGATCCTTATTCAAACCGTTAACATCATTGATATATGAATCATTCGAGTTCAAGCAAAACAGAGAAGTAATAAATCATTAAAACTCAAATCAAGTCGAGCATAAGCAAATTAGAAAAGCAAAATCACATACCATTTTAAACCAAGTATACACGCTCAACAATTTGAAGCAGCCGTGAACAATTTAATTGATCAAAGAAAGCAATCGAAGTATTATTCGAAGTCAGCATGCTCAATTTCCCACGAAGATCTAATTTTGAATGAGAGGAACTAGGCAACCATTTTTCAACGCAAAAGATTCAAGGCCAAAGAAATAATAAATGAAGAGAAGGGAATACTTTTTTATCACTTTAATTGTTTTTGGGCCCGCATCTTTAATTGTTTTTGGGCCTTTATTTTTAAACTAGGGTTTTATTGTTTTATTTGTTTTTTAATTTGTATTTTTCTTTCAATTGTAAATTCTGGTCGTGTGACTAAGGTACGGACTCTGGTGGTGTAGTTCTAGAATTCGCAATTCAGTGGTTGAGTTATGGCACGGTTTTGAACGTATAGAGTTAGGTTTGTTGATAGCAGGTGTCGCAAGTTTATTTGTGTAAGCATTTGACTACTTAATTTCTAGTAGAAATCTTAGGGGCAACACATAGGCAGGGTCTTGCCGAGGCTGGGTAATTCTGTGTTGTTCTATTTCTAATATTTTGCTATTATCTATGCTGCTACTATTCTTCTATTATCTATGTTGAAATTATTTTATATATTTCTGTGTTAAATTTTTATAATTGATAGTATCACCATATCCACCCACCCTCTAGAGTGAAATCGATCCTACAAGTAATACCGGGAGGTATGGGTGTTCAATAATATTTTTTCGATTGCTCTTTTGACTCATAGTATAGAATAATTTTCTGACAAGGAGTGTAATTTACAAGGATTAAGTAAACAGGAGAGTAACACCAGGTGGTGTAGGATGTCTAAGCTAATTTTTGTTCAATTACTTTTTATGAGTAAATGTCACTTATATATGGAAATATAGGATTTTATATGAAATTATTGCATTGATGTAGTTAGTTGAAAGTTGGCAGCGAAAGTCGCCAGCATCGATTAATAGTCGCTATGTACTGGATCGATGAAGGCCAAATATATAGATACATAATTGAAGCGCGGTAATCACAACAGCAGAAATATAAATAATATAGCAACGAGAATAAATGGTAAAGAAAAGCAAGAAGCAATCACACCAGAGCTTTTGTACTGGTTCAAACTTCTCGTTTTACGTCCAATCCAAGACTCCTTTTGGACTTGCGACTATACCCTCACTTAACCAGGAGAAATAGGTTTTACAAACAGCCAGAGCTGTCGAATAGTACTTCTACATTACAAACCGCCTAAGATTTCGAATAGGACTTCATGCCTGAAAAACTCCAACATGACTTCGACTACAAATGGTAGTAAGTTTCTTGATTGATTATGTTACGCCCCGCCCCGAGACCCATATTAATAGAGAGTAATACTGGTTAATACTGTTTGCTAATGTGGAGAATAGGATTGGTTAAGAGCGACCATTTATAGCCTTGTCTTAATTTTCTATTGAATACGTCGATAAATGCTCTATATTTTTTCTTCTAATTCAAGTAGATCGACATATCCAATAAATACTTAATACAAAGTCATAAGTGACTATATGATCTATTAGAAAAAAATATAACAACTCAAATGCATAACAAATCAATGAACAACAAATAGATAGATATACATATATACTGATACATCCCAATACAATACAAATAATACATCATAAGTGGTATGACGACCACTATATACACATGAGTCAAAACAATATACATATCAGAGTCATACAGAACGACTATAAAACTACAAAAAGAGATAAGCTGATATTCAAGGCGGAAGCATCAAGTAAAGTCCAAAAGCAGTTATCTAACCTAAAACAACTCGGTCTGACCCCGAGTATAAAATACACTGGTCATTCTAGCTAAACATATCAGTTTATAAGGATAAGCAGTAATAGATGCATTAGGATAAGGGTAATTTTCTTCTTAAACAAGAAGGAACAATACTAAGTATAAGCATGACTATAAGTATGGTATAGTTACTTTAAGTGACGGGATGATATCACTTACACCAATACATAATCTCAAAAGAGATAAGACAATCCATAAAACGCTAAATATAGCAAGCCTCATATCATCGGCATATCATAAATTATCAATAGCGGTTTAGGTAAAATATAACTCCTAAAAAGGAGAAATTCCAAACCCACCATATCGGCAAACTCAAAGAAATCTCAAAAAAATCCCCATCTTAAAATAGGCCATAAGGAAATCAAATACAACTCTCCAACATAGGAGAATGTAATCCCAAATAAACACTAAAAGGAAAATCTCATGTAATAACACCAATAGGCAAATCTCAATAATAACGTCAAAAAGAAAATCTCAAATAACGCCAGTGTAGGCAACTCAAATCTCAAAAATAGAAATCCCAAGAGTTTAAATTTCCTAAAGGTAATCGCCATAAATATATATCGAATGGTTCAAAGGACCAATTCTGAAAAGGGCGCCACATTAGGGAAAATAGTCGAAGAAATCATCTCAAAAGTGTTTGCACATGCATATGGCCGAAGCTTTGCTAAGTACCGTTATCTTAAATAGGTATCTCACCCGAAGGCAAAACGCCATAATGACAAATATCCCATAATGGTAAATACACCACAACGGCAAACGTCTCGAAGACAAATATGCCGCAATGGCAATGACCCGAAGGTCCAGTATTGGCACGCCGCAATGGCAAATGTGTCACAAACTCTCGGATAAGAACCCGAATAGTGTTAACATGCGTCTCATACCAAACGTTGCACTAAACGGTTTACTAACCGCTAGTAAATTTCACATTCAAAGCAGTAAAAAGTTTACCTCTTCTCATCGGTAAATTCGATCCTAAGGTCAAAATGATCAAACGGACAAGTCGGGAATTAACCGATAAGATAAAAACATGTGTTCCATACCACATTTTTTTACCAAACCGTTTAATTCTCCAACTCATTTGCTCGAATGGTGCAAAAAAGTGTATTATATATATATAAAATAATTTACTTGAGAAAACAAGGTTTGAAAACCAATTTTCAAAATTAATTCGAAAATCCTATTTGAAAATTTCCTTTATTATAGAGAATAAATAGATTTTTCACTTGAAAATACTTGAAAATATTATATAATAATTATTCCATTAATTTTAAAAATCATTTCAAAAAGATTCGGAGTAAACCATGCTCGAAAACGAATAAAGACAAGGTAACCGATATTCAGATTCAATTCAAATTCAATTCAAATTTCAATTCAAAATCAATACAAATTTGAATTTCAAATTCTCAAAATTTAGTTAGCCCATTGATAGGCATCATAGCAGTTCAAAACATCACATAACCATCATCAGAATCAAGCAAGATAGGAAGGAGAATAAGCTAAAAAACAGTTGCAAACCAAAAGAACAAAAGTCAAACTACTCGTGCTTAGACCAAGTGCTGGGTCGACCTGCCTGTTAGACCCAGGCTACGGACTCTTCTCCAAGTTGTTTTCCAACCTTGTAATGATTTTCCAGGGTCAATCTAACATGTCAAACGATGGAAATTTTGGATGAAAATTGACACACACACAATTTAACATATAAATAACACTCTGAAAAAGATCCTGCATCAATTTGAGTGAAAATCAAAGAGTTATGGCCATTCAAAGTGCAACCAGAAACAAAAAATTCAATAAAACAACGGATAGAAAGATATACGTATACAAAAGCTATTTTCTTTCAAATTTTTGCGTTCGCAGGCTAGTTTCATCTAGAAATATGAGATGACAAACTCACCTTTGCTAATAGAGAACAAACTCGGAGAATTGGAGGAAAGTTGCTTGCTTTTGGGAAGAAGGTGCTTCTCTTAACCTGTTGGATTTCAAGGCAAACACATGCAACAGAAAACGAAGAAATTTACAACCAACTCTTCAAAAAATAAGATTTTGATAGGATAATAAGATTTTGGAATGAGATTAACTTTTAGTTTAACTCTAAATTGATAAAACAGCAAGTTGTTTGAAAAAGATATGAATTTGAAAGCTTTGGAGTTGAGAAAATGGTGCTTTCTTCTTACGGACAAATGGAGGAGAAGAGATAGTTGTTTTTTTGACTGTACTTGCATCTTTTTACTTCTTTTTCTCAATTTGGTTAGGACTAAATGGGCTTGTAGACCCATTAATTAAAAGAAAATATGGCGCCCTTAGTTAATTAATCAACATTAAATCAAATGCACACATATATTACGCTATATTATAAACAAAGTCATTTTTCTTTCAATTTTCAACCAAACAAAATTTGTAAATTTATATACACATGAAATAAATTATTTTACACTATAGAAAGGATTAATTTTTATTTTTAAAACATTATTAATATTAAAAAATCCTTAATTTACAAAAATGCACTATTTACGCAATAAATGAATAAAACTTTATTTTTAACTTCTAAAATTCAACAAAAATACTTTTCTCGCTTAGAAAAATATTTCAAACCATTTCCAAACATAATTTATAGCCAAAATATATTTTAAAACCAATTTTCACCATTTTATTTAAGTAAACATCTTAAAAAATCTCATACTTCTTTTAAAAATTATTAAAAGAAGTAGTTGGCAATAATTAACACAATTATTGCATTTTCTCCAAATAAAACCCATTTTCCAATCATTATTAACCCAAATAAATAAAATAAAGTTCCAAACTTCATTTTTCTCATTTTATTTTAAAATTCATTGTTTATTCCAAATAAACAATTAAAATTTCTAATTTTATTTTAATTTACAGTATTAAATTATAACTACCAATATAATTTAATATTACCAAGTAATCTCCAAAACAGGGTTGTTACAGACTCCTCGCCTTAACAAAATTGTGTCCTCGCAATTTCTAGAGAAGAGTTTGTATTCAACATAATTGTTTCATCAATCAAAAGAAGACAGATAAGCTCAAGTTTAAAATTTCTCACCCTTAACACAAGATGATAGAAAACTAAGATAAGATTGTTCAATTAATTCTATGGTTTCCCAATTGGAATTACTGGGATTTATGGACCACTGAATTTCTACGAGCAATACATCCCTATTTCGAAGGCATTTCACCTTCAAAGCAAAACACGGATAGCACGTTACGCAATAGATAAATTGGGTGAGATCGTTTCCAAAGAAGCTTAATGTATAAGGTCGGGATTTAGTCACGACTTTATCCCAGACTCCAATCCATAAGATGATAATCGATACGACTTTCCGTATAACGCTATGTAGGGAGTCATACCGATATTAGGTTGACAATTATTACAGAAAGAAAAACTCAACATGAGGTAGATGGCTTTTCCCCAATACCCAAACTCATACGACTGCATAAATGTAAGTCGAAAAATAATTGCTCAAAGGCAAGTTAAGACTCAAGGAATAGATTTTTATATTCTCTCCTACTAATCAAACATTCTTAAAATTTTCCAACCCATTATCTTCAAGATTTAAAATTCTTAATTTTCAACACTTGAAAATTTCCAAAGCTTTTTACTTAGATTTTAAATTTAAATTCATTACTCTTCATTAGAGTAAATAAAGTTTAAGTTTTTATCCTCTAATTCTTCCATAAGTATTCTCTAGTTTACAGCATATTTTTTTTTTTCAATTTGTTTCTCAAATTTTCTAAATGTTAGAAATTCTCGAAAAAATCAACGGAGTCTTCTTTGTACGGAGGGTCGTATGCAATATTACAAAAATGTTTTATATAATATACATCGACCATTAGGTCGGAAACACAATATATACCATCATTTAACACTTTAAAATTAATCCGAAAACATACCATCCTTTTTAGCATTTTAAACCAAATTTGCACAAACTTATATATATATTCTTTTTTCTCAAAATATATTTCAACTATCCTCTTTCACCTGTACTTGACTCAAATAGATGATAATTGTTCATATTCATAAATAAGAAGTGTTACATTTAATTATTAAGGGGGAATAGATTAATTTCATTTCAGACCTACAGTAAAGAAGATGAGTTTTGACATAGCAAACTACAAAATCAGAAAACCTTTATTGAATAAAAGTTGTTCTACTAAGTCTACCCTTTCCATAAATATAAAGACCATCAAAATCGGATTCATGATTTGAAAATTATGCTAGATTTACTTCCAGCTTAAATCTTAGAGAATTTTGTAATAGGGCAGAACTTCCTATCCAATTCCAAACCAATTTTAGACTCAGTAAAAAACAAAATCTTTTAAAGTGGTAAAAACAAACTTTATGGCTTACTGAAAGCCCTTTAATTTGCAAAAAGATTGAACTCGTTTGGAGTTACAAATCACAAATTATCACTGTTTTAGTTAGCACTTTTCCAAACAAAATTTCAGCTTTTAAATCAATTTGAAATTTGAAATTTTCCCAAACCATTTTAATTTCTAACTACATTTTCAAACAAGAGTTTTACTAAATCATTTATTAAATGATTTTCATTTTCCCCAGAAAACTAAGACGTACAAAATTATGATCAATTTTATGCCATCTGAAAGTGTTTAGGACCGTATAATATGGACAAACAGTAATACAGAAGTATAGATAGCAAATAACGCGGAATATGAATGCAGTAAGTAAAATTACACCAGAGATTTTATGCTGGTTCGGAGCACCGTCCTACGTCCAATCCCAGACTCCTTCTAGAATTTCACTACAACAACCCTCACTTAACCCGGAGGAACAGGTCTATACAACCCTGAGCAGCAGAAAAGAGACCTGAGCAGCAGAACAGGATTTCGCCTCAGCAGCCGAAGAGGACTTCACGCCTGAGCAGCAGAACAGGACTTCAACAAATACAAAAGTATATTTGACACTGTGTGTTCTTGATAACACTGATTTGTCTCTGATAGTACAAACTTCCTATAATCAAATCCTCAAGTGTATGAAGTGTATGCGAAGATATGAAAGGAAGGTAATGCTAAGAATCAAAGATTATGAAAGTTAATTTGGAGATTCCAAGCAATAAAAATGTATGCTCACTGTTTGAATGTAAATATTAAAGCACAAGAAGAGTATTAGAGAGTTAGAATGAAAATCGATGAATATGAAGTGTTTGGGAGTATCTATATATAGTAGTTGAAGAGTTACTGCCATTGGTGAAGGGTTCTGACGAAGAGGAGCGTCCATTTTCGTTTAGAGAAGAGTTGCTTCCCTTCGCAGAAGAAGATGTCCTTTCAGAAATGTGACAGTTAGGTTCAGTTCAGTCGACTGGTCGTTTTTGGTCAGTTGACTGATTACAGAGTGTAAAAAACTCTCGGGATCAGGTTCAGTCGACTGACTTAGATCATCTAGTCGACTGAATTTAAAAACATGCACATTTATGTTAAAATGCACAGATTCAGTCGACTGGTTGATTGTATTCAGTCGACTGAATTCTGTTGTTAAGCAAAAACTGCAGTAGCTTGTTTGGTTAGAGTTCTTGCCTTCCAATTTAGTGACCTGGGTTCGAGCCCCACTCCATGCATTTTTTGAAAACTTGATTTTGATTAAAATATGCATGCAAGTTTATGTGAATGATGATTCTTGAGGAAAGATTTTAAAAAAGCACTAACTAGACTCTATATACATATTTCATGACTCTTGTTAAAATATATAACTATATGAACCATACTTTGAGTCGTTGAGTCAGGATGATGTCGTAGTCGCAGATTCGTGAATTTTTGTCAGCAATCAAAACCTATGATCCAACATTCTCCCCCTTTTTGATGATGACAACTCCATTTTCCACGAACGAATCTTTGACAAGCTTTGTTGATCTTATCTCTCTCACTGAATATCTTCCTGTAATTGTGCTATAGATTTCTCCCCCTAAATCTATGCTATATATTCCTATTTAATCTTTTTTCCCCTTAATCTGTGCTTGCATGGTTTATTCCTGCAAATAGTGTTAGAGAGCAATATCTTTCTCCCCCTTTGTCATCGACAAAAATGAGAGTTTATATGATGATATAAAATATATTTTACATAAGTGTTAACATAGAGCAATATAAAATAAAATAACTACTACTTATAATGTAAGGTATCAGAAAAAATTAACATTTAAAGCATGGGATACCCAAGGTTCTTATAATTTCCTACTTTTTAGGAAACCATACCCATTTGGGTGTAGTTGAACCTTTATAAATATAATTTTCATTATTAACTACCATATCAAAATAATCATCAATGTATTATTCTCTATTTTTCCAATTAACAGGAACCCATATACTTAGATAATTTTTATTCATATTTCCTGTTAATGATTTTGCACTTCTAAAGAAATTATCAACATTATAGGTCATAGTAGTATTTGAATTTCTATACAAATTGGATTTAGGCTTTACTCGAAGTTTAGTACTAGCACTATCATTTTTACTATACATGAAAGCATATCTAGTGCTATTTCTACGATCAGTTTTATTATATCCTAAACCCATTTTATTTGAAGTAGACAGAGAATTTTCTATTATTTTAGAAAGATTTTCTCGTCCTTTATTAAAATTAGAAATATTTTTATTAATATCTTCTAGCTTAGTTTTAAGACTAGATTTTTCTAACTCTAATACTTTGGTGTTAGATTTTAAATCATTAATTTCAACTGATAAATCATCATTTTTATTCTTCTGAATTTCTAATTCTTGAGTTATCATAGAAAGTTGTGAAGCTAAATTAGAATTAGATTCTTGAGATTTTTCAAGTTCTTCTTCAAGAATTTTCTTTTCATCTCTAAGCATACTAATTTCCAATTCAGATCTATTTAGTTTTCCTTGTAACTCCTTATTATATTTCTTAGTCTGTTTTACAAAATCTACTAGTTCAGAATTAAGTTCAACTAAATCTTCAAAACTTAGTTCACTTACATCATCATTTGAAGCCATGAAGCATACATTTGCTTGCTCTGTGTCACTGTCACTGTCGCTTTCTGATGATGAAGAATCTGAATCATCCCATGTTACAGAAAATGCTTTCTTCTTGAATTTGTTCTTCTTGAATTTGTTTTTCTGTTTTTCTGGACAATCTTTTTTCATATGACCCTTCTTATGACATTCATAACATTCCATGACAGATGATGATGGTTTATTGTTATTATTGTTGCTAGAATTATTTTTGTAGCTTTTGCCTTTGTTATTCTTTTTGAATTTCAAAAAAATTTTGAAATTCTTAGCAATAAATGCCATATCCTCTTCATCTGAGTCAGAGTCATCTTGTTCTGCTTGAAATGCTAGATTCTTCTTGTCTTGTGCTTGAACTTTCTTTGCCTGCAAATTCACTTCATATGACATTAGATTTCCTATTAACTCTTCTGGTTTCATAGTTGAAAGATCGTTTGCTTCCTCAATAGCTAGGACCTTTCTTTCCCATTCATCCGTTAAAGAGTTTAGGATTTTTGATACTATATCAAAATCAGAAATTTTTTCTCCTAATCCTAATAGAGAATGATAGATATCTTGAAATCTGGAATACATATCATTAATGGATTCATCTTGTTTCATTCTAAAGTTTTGAAACTGATTTTTGAGCATGGAGATTTTGCTTTGTTTGACTTTGTTAGTTCCTTCGTGAGTAATTTTAAGCGTTCTCCATATTTCATAAGCAGTTTGACACATGCTAACACGATCAGATTCATTTCTATCTAGTGCACAAAATAACATGTTCATAGCTTTAGCATTGGCAGTAGCATCTAATTTTTGTGAGTTTGACCAAGTGGAATATTCTCCAGTAGGAAGAGTGTATTCATTCTGTGTGATATTCCATGATTCAAAACAATTAGATTGCATATAGATTCGCATACGAGTAGACCAATAATTATAGTTTAAACCATTAAAGAATGGAGGTCGTGCAGTGGATTGACCTTCAATAAAACTAGTATTATGGCGTTGCTTTCCATATTAGCAAGATATCAGATAACTTCGTAACGGTTATAAGATGCCTGGCTCTGATACCAAATGAAAGTGTTTAGGACCGTATAATATGGATAAACAGTAATACAGAAGTATAGATAGCAAATAACGCGGAATATGAATGCAGTAAGTAAAATGACACCAGAGATTTTATACTGGTTCGGAGCACCGTCCTACATCCAGTCCCAGATTCCTTCTGGAATTTCACTACAACAACCCTCACTTAACCCGGAGGAACAGGTCTATACAACCCTGAGCAGCAGAACAGGGACCTGAGCAGCAGAACAGGATTTTGCCTCAGCAGCCGAAGAGGACTTCACGCCTGAGCAGCAGAACAGGACTTCAACAAATACAAAAGTATATTTGACACTGTGTGTTCTTGATAACACTGATTTGTCTCTGATAGTACAAACTTCCTATAATCAAATCCTCAAGTGTATGAAGTATTTGCGAAGATACGAAAGGAAGGTAATGCTAAGAATCGAAGATTATGAAAGTTAATTTGGAGATTCCAAGCAATAAAAATGTATGCTCACCGTTTGAATGTAAATATTAAAGCACAAGAAGAGTATTAGAGAGTTAGAATGAAAATTGATGAATATGAAGTGTTTGGGAGTATCTATATATAGTAGTTGAAGAGTTACTGCCATTGGTGAAGGGTTCTGACGAAGATGAGCGTCCATTTCCGTTTAGAGAAGAGTTGCTTCCCTTCGCAAAAGAAGATGTCCTTTCAGAAATATGACAGTTAGGTTCAGGTCAGTCGACTGGTCGTTTTTGGTCAGTTGACTGATTACAGAGTGTAAAAAACTCTCGGAATCAGGTTCAGTCGACTGACTTAGATCATCCAATCGACTGAATTTAAAAACATGCACATTTATGTTAAAATGCACAGATTCAGTCGACTGGTTGATTGTATTCAGTCGACTGAATTCTGTTGTTAAGCAAAAACTATAGTAGCTCGTTTGGTTAGAATACTTGCCTTCCAATCTAGTGACCTGGGTTTGAGCCCCGCTCCATGCATTTTTTGAAAACTTGATTTTGATTAAAATATGCATGCAAGTTTATGTGAATGATGATTCTTGAGGAAATATTTTAACAAAGCACTAACTAGACTCTATATACATATTTCATGACTCTTGTTAAAATATATAACTATATGAACCATACTTTGAGTCGTTGATTCAGGATGATGTCGTAGTCGTAGATTCGTGAATTTTTGTCAGCAATCAAAACCTACGATCCAACACTATCATCATAAAACATTTTATTAACTGGAAATATTTTCATTACTTTCCAAAATCTACTTTAAAACAATTAGTTCGAAAATTCATTTCGGAAGAGATGACTAATTCTTTCATTATCAAGACTTGATTATTGATTATCCACCAAAATAAATTTTTAGGGTATATATAGTTTAAAATTACTCTCACAATTTAAAAAGATTATACTAAATAAATTGTTCATTTATCAAAACAATCCAAATTCACAATTCCACTTGTCACAAAAATTAAATTTCCTTCTAATTATCAACATAAAACTAGTAAAAGTTGATAATTAATTCAAAGTTGTTGTCAAAAGAATTTTGCAATTTCAAACCCATAGGTTTTAATACCATTTAAGTTTGAACAAAAACTGGCTCACAAGTTTATACTAAATGTTCTAAAGTAACACTTCTTTATTGTCTCTTAAGATAGAGTTTTCTATCTATCATCTACTATTACTCAAATAAATAAGTATAAAAATAATTTTTGTAGTTTGTAGTCATCATTAATAACTTGTTCTAAAATATTCAATTTGTATTTTAATTTTCAAACCAAAGTGTTCTTTCGAATACATCAATTTATCAATCAAAGCATCAAAGATATTTTCTTCTAATTAAGACATACCCTTAATTAGAATTATTCACTTTTACTTACCCAAATTACCATACTTAATTTCTTAAATTTCAAATAATTTAAGGGTATTGCCCCGCCATTGATTTATAGTGAATTTCTCCATTGATTGGCTGCAAAGTTGATCAAACGATCAAAACCGCCTCGCCACTCCTCCAAAACTCACTATGGTTCAATGGTTTCATTAAATATCTAAAAAATAAGTTAATAATCCACCATATTAACTAATTTCAAACTTTACTTATTAAAACTCAATTTACTGTGTCTGACTGTCTCAGTATAGCATTTAGAAAATTTCTTTCGATAATGTTGGCCAAACGCATCGACCGGAATTCTTAAAGCACTAGACGAACAGCCCAACACAAAAATTCATTTTCTTTAAAAATAAATAACTTATAAATAACACTCAAATATTCTTTGTTTTTCCCAAAAACAAAATCCAACTTCTCTTAGAAACATATCTTTAATGTTCTTTTTAAATTTTTTGAAAACACAATTTATTATTATTCTCAAAATCAAGGAACACAAATAGAGCTCATCGAGATATTTCTAGAATACTCGATCCTCAAGATTGATGGAATATACTGGAGCATTCATTATTCAAAACGGTATAACGAACCACTCACAAGACTCATAACGAGTGTGGAATGCGGTAAGGGTAACGGTTTCCTCCGACTTGTAGCTCATGAAAATTGGTGTAGGGTAAAGCTGAAGAATGACCCAAGCGCCACACAATAGATTAAAAGGAGAGAAATGAGATATAAAAGCAAGAGTAAATATCTTCTCACATGAGGAGAAGTAATATTAACAACAAATCATTACTTCGAGTGAAGTAATACCACAAAGTATATCAACAATTGAGTATCCAAAGAGGATATCTCAAATGGGGGTGAAAATGGAAATATCAAATAAATTCAATGAATCGCCTCATTTCCCTAGTGGATATCCTCGTGAGAGGATGACCGAAAGGCTAAGAACCGGAAATGAAGTCAATACAATATTCAATAGCCCGATTGGGTGTAGTACTCGAACGAACTCACAGAAATCAACAGAATCACAATGACTGGAATTCGAGATGTATCATTAACATATCGAAATTTAAGAGTGAATACAGAGACTTTAGAATCATCATTAATATTCCGAAGAACAAGAAGAAACAAATCAGCCGAGTAAGGATACCTAATATAGGATTCTTCGAATCACTGAATGTGGCTTGATAATAAGCAAGCCACTTCATCTTAAACACTCCAAATTCTTGATAGAAAATGGCGTGCTAATTCACACGAAAAGATAAGCTATAAGCAACAATCCCAAATCCTCATACATCATGTCAAATATTGCGGATCTAGTCAATAGGATTCACAATCCTCACAAAAGAACGAGACATGAACATCCAAAAGCATCAACAAACTTCTCCAATACAGATGGGTGTCAAGCACCCATATTGAAGAGGACTCGAATAAAACAGTCACGATTAGGATTACTCTTAAGATAAGATATATCAATTCAATTATGAAATACTATGGAATAAAATATATTCCTAGACATATCCCAAACTTCTATCTCAAAGGACTGATAAGATAAAGGACACGATGATTAAGGATTTGTAACACTTGTATTATACTTGGATGTATCATAATATATGCTTCTGTTCAATGTTTACCCTATTTTGTTCTGAACTCGGCTCTGATACCAAGCTATGATGCCCCACCTCGAGACCCATATTAACAGAGAGTACTACTGGGTAATACCGTCTGCTAATGTGGAGAATATGGTTGGTTAAGAGCGACCATCTATAACCTTATTTTAATTTTCTACTGAATACGTCGAAAATGTTCTATATATTTTTTTCTAATTCAAGTGGATCGACATATCCAATAAATACTTAATACAAAGCCATAGGTGGCTATATGATCTATCAGAAAAAATACAACTCAAATGCATAACACATCATAGAACAACAAATAGATCGATATACATATACATACATACATACATACATACATACATACATACATACATACATACATACATACATACATAGATATATATATTGGTACATCCTAATAACATACAAATAATACATTATAAGTGGTATGACGACCACAATATACACACGAGTTAAAACAATATACATATCAGAGTCATATAGAATGACTATAAAACTACAAAAAGAGATAAGCTGATATCCAAGGTGGAAGCATCAAGTAAAGTCCAAAAGCGGGTATCTAACCTGAAACAACTTGGTTTGACCCGAGTAAAAAATGCATGGGTCAGTCCAACAAGAAGGAACAGTACCGAGTATAAGATGAGTATAAGTATGGTATAGTTACTTTAAGTGATGAGATGATATCACTTATATCAACATATAATCTCAAAAGAGATAAGACAATCAATAAAACGCTAAATATAGGAAGCCTCATACCATCGGCATATCACAAATCATAAATAGTGGTTTAGGGAAAATATAACTCCTAAAAAGGAGAAATCCCAAACCTGCCATATCGACAAACTCAAAGAAATCTCAAAGAAATCACCATCTTAAAATACGCTATAAGGAAATCAAATATAACTCTCCAACGTTGGAGAATATAATCCAAAATAAACGGCAAAGGGAAAATCTCATGTAATAATGCCAACAGGAAAATATCAATAATAACGCCAAAAGGCAAATCTCAAATAACGCCAGTGTAGGCAACTCAAATCTCAAAAATAGAACTCCTAAGAGTTCAAATTCCTAAAAGGTAATCGCCACAAATATATATTGAATGATTCAAAGTACCAATTCCAAAAAGGGTGATACACTAGGAAAAATAGTCAAAGAAATCATCTCAAAAGTGTTTGCATATGCATGTGGCCAAAGCTTTGCCAAGTATGGTTATCTCAAATAGGTACCTCGCTTGAAGGCAAAACATCACAATGAAAGATATGCCGCAATAGCAAATACCCTTCAATGGAAAACGCTGCAATGGCAAACATGTTGAAGACAAATACGCCGCAATAGCAAACACGGCAATGGAAATGACCCGAATGTCCAGTACTTGTACGCCGCAATGGCTAATGTGTCATAAACTCTCGGATAGGACCCCAATAGTGTTAACCTGCGTCCCATACCATATGTTTGCCTAAATGGTTTACTGACCGCTAGTAAATTTCACACTCAAAGCAGTAAAAAGATTACCTCATCTCATCGGTAAACTCGACACAAAGGTCAAAACGATCAAACAGACAAGTTGTGAATTAACCGATAAGATAAACGCACATGTCCATGTCACTGTTTTACCAAATTGTTTAATTCTCCTTCTTATTTG
The DNA here is from genome assembly GCA_030765085.1 of Allium cepa. Taxonomy (NCBI): domain Eukaryota; kingdom Viridiplantae; phylum Streptophyta; class Magnoliopsida; order Asparagales; family Amaryllidaceae; genus Allium; species Allium cepa. The sequence continues at coordinate 258,427,961 of CM060929.1, forward strand.
GTCGAAGGGAGCAAAAACATGTGTTGTACATATAAAATAACTTACTTTAGAAAACAGGCTTTGAAAACCAATTTTCGAAATCAATTTAAAATCCTATTTGAAAATTTCCCTTATTATAGAGAATAAATAGATTTTTCACTTGAAAATACTTGAAATTATTATATAATAATTATTTTGAAATGCCCATTAATTTTAAAAATCATTTCGAAAAGATTTGGAGAAAACCGTGTTTGAAAACGTATAAAAAAGGAAAATCACTCAAACCGATATTCGAATTTAATTCGAATTCAATTCAAATTTAAATTCAAAATCAATACAATTTAATTTAAAATTCTTAAAATTTAGATAGCCTATTGATAGGCATCATAACACTTCAAAACATCACATAACCATCATCAAAATCAAGCAAGATAGGAAGGAGAACAAGCTAAAAATAAGTCACAAATCAAAAGAACAAAAGCCAAACTACTTGTGCTTGGGCCAAGTTCTGGGTCGACCTGCCTGTCGACCCAGGCTACGGACTCTTCTCCACGTTGTTTTCCAGCCTTGTATTGATTTTCCAGGGTCAATCTGACATATCTAATGATGGAATTTTTGGATGAAAATTGACATGCACACAATTGAACATATAATCAACACTCCAGAAAAGATCCTACAACAATTTGAGTGAAAATCAAAGAGTTATGGCTATTCAAAGTGCCAAGCAGAAACAAGAAATTCAATAAAACAAATGACAGAAAGATATACGTATACAAAAGCTATTTTCTTTTAGATCTTTGCATTCGCAGGCTAGTTTCAGCTAGAAATGTGAGATGACAAACTCACCTTTTCTATTAGAGAGCAAACTCCAAGAACCGTATGAAACTTTCTTGCTTTTGGAAAGAAGGAGCTTCTCTTATCTTACTAGAACTCAAGGCAAACACATGCAACAAGAAAGGAAGAAATTAACAGCCAATTCTTCTAAAAACAAGATTTTGATGGAATAATAAGGTTTTGGAATGAGATTACTTTTTAGTTTAACTCTAAATTGATAAAAATAGCAACTCGATTGAAAAAGATTTGCATTTGAAAGCTTTAGAGTTGAGAAAATGGTGCTTTCTTCTTACAGACAATTAGAGGAGAAGCGATAATTGTTTTTTGAACGTATAGGCATCTCTTTACTTCTTTTTATCAATTCTGGTTAGGATAAAAGGGCTTATGGACCCATTAATTAAAAGAAAGTATGGTGGCCTTAGTTAATTAATCCATATTTAAATCAAATGCACACACATATTACACTATATTATAAATAAGGTCATTTTTCTTTCAATTTTCTACCAAACAAAATTTGTAAATTTACATACACATGAAATAAATTATTTTACACTGTAGAAAGGATTAATTTTTATTTTTAAAACATTATTATTATTAAAAATCCTCAATTTACAAAAATGCACTATTTACTCAATAAATGAATGAAACTTTATTTTTAACTTCTAAAATTCAACAAAAATACATTTCTCACTTAGAAAAATATTTCAAACCATTTCCAAACATAATTTATAGCCAAAACATACTTTAAAATCAATTTCCAACTTTTTATTTAAATAAAACACCTTAAAAAATCTCATACTTCATTTAGAAATTATTAAAAGAAGTAATTGGCAATAATTAATATAATTATTGCATTTTCTCCAAATAAAACCCATTTTCCAATCATTATTAACCCAAATAAATAAAATAAAGTACCGAACTTTATTTTTCTCATTTTATTTTCAAATTTATTATTTATTCCAAATAAACAATTAAAATTTTCAATTTTAATTTAATTTTCATTATTAAATTATAGCTAAAAAGATAATCTTCAAAACCAGGGTTGTTACAGATTGTGTTCTAGATAACACAGATAAGTCTATTATGTACATCCTTCCTATAATCTTCTTGGGATGATGATTTGAGCGTGAAATTGTAGGAAGTAAATTGTTGATAAATTTGTAATTCATAAGTACATATAGATTAGAAAGATAGAAAGAATTAATTCTTGATAGCTTTGTTAAAAATTGAATTCTCAACTCTATTTATTGGTTTGAAAAGTTCTAAATCAACAGTAGTAACCATTGAAGAGAACTATTCAAAGAAGGCAATGCAATTGTTAAAGAAGAGAGGATATGCCTTTACAGAAATTCAAATAAAAAACCCATTACAGCATCCAGACGTCTAGATTCAATATAGATGTCTGTTATGAAAATCCAAATGTCTGGATTTGGACTAAAAAGTTCTTTTGATATTTAAATGTACATAGACGTCTAGGATAAAAATTCCAGACGTCTGCTGTTGAATTATTTGGTTCCTCAAACATCTATGATGAAATATCATACATCAAATGTTGAACTAAAGGTTCCTTAGGCGTCTATGATGAAAGTTAGACTTCTGGTTTTGAGCTAAAATGTTCTACTTTCTTTTAAATGTTATGTTTTGTTTATAAAATAATATTTTAACTATTTTCTTCTGAATACATATATTATAAAATAATAATATTTTAAAATAGTTTTCAAAATATATTTTTGTGTCTGTATGATCATCAAATAAGTGATTGTACATATAATCTAGACTGATGAAAATAATATACAAACTCCATTTGTTTTCTTTAGTTTCAGCCTGATTTTGATGTCGATCGTCATATCTCCTTGTATATATTCCTTCGCCTTATCTCCGTTATGCATATCTCTTCTTGTATTTCCATTCATATACTTTGGCATATACCTACAAGTTAGCTTAGAGGTTTTTTGGCTTAATTGTATAGTTATTGTTATTAAAATCCAATAAGAGAGGTTTTAATAGGTAGGCTGAGAGCCTTTAGTGAATTTACTGGTTGAGTAGTATACCTCTAACCTTTAGCGAGGAGTAAATCCAGATTAGGCTAGTATCCATCCTAGCGGCCTGATTGTAGGATCGCTCCCCGAATCCGTGACATACCTTTTTAATGCGTATGGCTGAGAGTCAATGCCCCCATGTCACATAACCTAGCAGTCAGTTACCAATGGGGCACTTACACCATCACGACCATTGCATAGCGTAGACTTACACTTAATGGATATTAGGCCACGATGGACGTCGAGGTAACTAAATACATAGGAGTAGCATGGAGAGCATGTGAAGAAGGCTTCTGGTGTAGGCTGAAAGTTGCTACTCTCTCATTTGGTTATGATGGACATATGGTACTATGATTATACCTCCATTGTGCTATTATTATGATGCATGGTTAAGAGCCAGTGCATGGATTGACGGGACTGAGTTATATGGTTAACTATGTGGTTGGAAGTCAAGATGATTACTTACGGATTGCGGATATTCTTGAGACTGAGAGTTCACTGATTAGTGTGAGCTTATACCTACCTATTAAATAGTTATCCGAAAGATAACTAGGTTGTTGAGGGCATGCCTTACCTATGTTTGACCTTGATGCTTGATTATTAGTTGCTTTATATGTCCAGTATGATAGATCCTGGGTATATATACTACATGATTATCCGAGAGATAACCTAGGTCATGCCAAGTGTTGGCCATATCTGAGTTTGTTACATGAAGTGATGAATGTAACGACCCGTAATTTCGCTACTTCGAAAATAAGAGATTTCGTTTGTTTTAAATTTAAAAAATTTAAAACATAAATAAATAAGTTATATATAATAAATAATAAGAGAGAAATTATTTATTCTTATAGTTAATAATTTGAGAAGTATAGATTTGGATTTTTGAAAAAACCAACAAAAGTTAAGTTTTGTAAAAAATTAGGTTTAAATAGATAGGTTTAAATATTTATTTGATAAGTTAAATCTTTTTTAAAACACATAATAAAGATAATAAAAGTATGTTAAAAGATTTAAAAGTATATTGATAATCGTTTTACAAAAATAACCAAATTTTATCGCATTTTTGACAGTTTTACGTACACTGTAAAACTTGAAATTTTGATATTAATTAAATATGATTTTAAAATATAAAGAGACATGTTTTAATTTATTTAAAGAAGAAAAAAGTTCATTTTAAAGTTTGGTTTACTTCAATATATAGCTTAACAAAAAGTCAAATTTTATTAGTAAAATTTGTCGAAAGAAACTCCACTTCCAACCAAAACAAATTGTCGTCAAGTTGTTGCAACTTAATCTATTTTCTAACAACACATATGCATAAATACAACCTTACAAACTTTTGAACACTTTACAATTAGCATATAAGACAAAATATTTATATTAGGAAAGTATAAAATAAATATATAAAAGGTAAAAAGTATGATTTGACTAATTCTATTTTATTTTAAATCTTTTTAAAACAACATCATTACTTATATCTTATCTCAGTAATGAGATGTTATGCATATACATAGAAAAGGAGCAAATTTATATGTTTAAAAAATTACAAACCATAAGAAAGTGACACTTCTTCATCTCTTAACCCACTCTTCCATAACCATCATTCCACACATTAAATGCAACTCAAATCAAGGCTAACCAAGTCCAAAAGTAAACAATGTTATTTATGTCATTTACCATTAAAATCTCCACTTATAAATACAACCTCAAATCCCTTCATTTTTCACTTTACTTTTATTCTACAAAATTCCTAAACTCCCTCTCTACTTCTTCATTTCCTTCCACCACCTTCACTAAATATCATCACACCTCTACATCACCAAAACCAAGCTTTACTCACCTCTACTTGACCATACCCTCAACTAAACCTCTTTACCCAAGCCTACACGCTTCTTGACCCTCCCTATAGCTCATGCACCCTACATCCACCCCAACCCGAGCCTTCAAACCTCACGGTCGTTCCCTACCCACCAAACTCGAGCTCAATATCCCCACATACCCCACCTACCTAAGCCTTTACACCCCTACCCCTAGGCCGTGCCCTCCATTCAAACCCACAGCCACATCAAAATTAAAAAGAAAAGAAATAAAAAAAGAGAGAAGAAAAAGAAAAGAAAGAAAGGAAAAATCCGAGATGTTTGGAAATAGCACGAGAGGCGCTTATCTCACGAAAAAGTTTAACGCAGTGGATATGAAGGTGAGAAATCCTCGTCGCTTTTGAAATTATATTTTGGTTATGTTAAAACAATCATACTTATACCCTTAGTGTTTATTCCAACTGATTCTTAATATGGATGATTGGATAGTTTGGTTAGGTAATTGAATTATGATAATATATCCCGTTATGATATTAATAGTGAATGTTGGATTTGAAATCATATATTATGTGATTGGTTGAATGGATGTTATGTTAGTGATAAATATGGATATTGATTATGTTCATTTTTGATTAAGTGATCCCTTTGTTAATAAGACCATATTTTTGTGATATGAGATACCTTGGAAAAATAAGCCTCTTTTCAATTAGAATTGAAATTAAAGTAAAAATAAAAGAGAATTTGATATTTGAAGTGAAACGGGATTAAAAGGGACATTTAAGGTGAAATTGAAAGTGAGATGAATAGTGAAATTGGAATCGATTTTGGAAATTGAAGTTGAGATTATGGTTGAATTGAAATTAGATTTGAAATCAAAGTTTTAATTGAGTTTAATTTGAAGTTAGAATTTAAATTGAATTTAAATTGAAATTTAAAATTTAATATTAAAATAATATGAATATAATAATATTATCATATAGGAATATTGAAAATACATTTTAAATACTTTAAAAAATGAAAATATTGATTTAAAATGATTTGTAATAACTTTATAAGTAATAAAATTCAATTCGAATATATTATTTCAAATATCGAAAAATAAGTTAAAAATAGGTGCGTCGCGCAATGGTAGTTCGCGATTTCACGTCGAAAAGTTCAAATGAATGTGTAGAGTGGAATATAGCTCGGAATTCTTGAAGATAAAAAATTTTAGGACTATTATATCCATATCTTCTAAATGAAGAAATAAAAAATTAAGTTTTCATCCTGTAGATTTTAAATAAGTCCAAATAATTTTTTTTAGAAAAATCGCGCTAGTGCAGTTAAGTGATCATAATATGAAATCTGTTTAAATGAATTTTTTAATGATGGAAAAATATGGAATAAATTTGACAAATTTTTTAAACAGTTTAAAAGAGATTTGGAATGGATAATATGAATTTTCAAATATTAGAAAGTTATTTAAACCAAATAAGCTTATGTAGCATTTTTCGTAGCACTTTTATACTGCGAATTGTATAACTTTTTGAATATGAGTTTAAACGCAACGTTTTTCCCCAGAATCAATTATGAATGTTTTTAAAAGGAAAACTAAGTGTTTAAGGGATAATTTGAAATCTTTATGATCAATCCATAATATAGTTGATAACTGAGTATGCGGAAACGACTAGTACATTTGTCCCGCTTGTGAGATCTGAGAAGATAAAACAAGGTGTTTAACTAAGGTTAGGGATGGAGCAACTAGTGCCCTGAACTTACGTGGCCTATGTTTTCTTTTCTTAGGTAAGGGGTGGAACAGATCGAAAGGAAAGCTCGGATGCTCTAAAAAGATTCTTTTAAATTTTCCAAAATAAAAGAAGTTTGGTATTATCCAAAATTTAAGCAATCTCCAAAATGAATAAATTACAACTTGGATTGCATAGAGATAATCTTCTCATACTTGGTATTAAAATCCGAAGAAGGAACACGTCCTATCCATGGAATTTAAAAGGTGATTTCACCGTTATTCCGCCCATAGCACTTGTTGAATACGGAAACTGATGTTGAGTAAAATTAGAATGATTTCTATGATCCTATTTACTCAATAATGTTTGCTAAGAATGATTTTAGGGTTTATCGTAAGTGATGTCTTAAATAACATTGTTTTTGACCTGCCTAAAGGTTAAGGAATTTGGATCAAGAGTTAAGTGAGGAAATTTGAGATATTATCCAAAGCAAAAGAATGAATTACTTAGAATTATTCTAAGTCAAAAGAAAGAGATTTCAAAATCATCCGAAAAGAATTAAAGTGAAAAGAGACTTAATAAATCCTGTACACTCATATTGATTTTTTATCGATGATTGGCTTCAAAGGAACTGTGGTCGGATTTGGGTGATTCCTATCCGAAAAACCCCTTCGAACTAATGTATACGTTCGAATGTGAAGACATGTTGATGATGATGATTATTGAAGACCGTGGATCTTCATAGCGTGAGGACTGCTTGTTGAACATGCTTTGGGTTGCTCCCATTATAGAGTTATTTATAGTAGCGGTCCCCTCATGGTGGGGATTTTTTGAATTACAAGGACTACTCGCTACTAGCAGTGGTAGGAGAGTGTCTCCGGTTTATCCTGTACTTGGATAACTTGTGTGGACGTTTGTCTGACATTGCATTTCTAAAGGTTACGTACATTGGTTTTTACAAATATACGTTAGTGGTGGCGGAGAAGGCAACTTCTCTTAGCTTAACACCCTCCTTGATACGTACGATCTCAGGGGTTGTATTTTTTTGGAAGGCAATTAGTAGTCAACGGTAATGGCAGTGTGACATTCAGTGATGTAATATGTGCTATGTGAAAACGTAATCGTTGCCTTAAGCCTCATCAACCGAAAATGACCGAAACAAGGTTAGATGCAGTAAGGCTAATTGGATCATTCCCAATTAGGGTATGATCACCCCTTCTAGATATATTTCTTCCCGCTATGAGGTTCGGGATGTAAATTAATGTGGTTTGTATGCTACATTATGCCATAAATGGCCTACTGCAATGAAAATACAAGATGTTGCTAGCTACAATGTAATGATAGCTATGCTGATTTTTGTCTATTACAACATTAACTTCAGGATATTAGCATAGATATCAACACTATGCTGCAGTAGCTATGGACTCGTAAAAATATTACAAAAAATGAGCGCAGGCTAAAAAAAAGCGGGCTGAAATAATTTTTAACGCGGGAAGCAAAAACAAAGCGGCAAAAGTTAACAAAATATTGAAGGGTTTCACTCAAACGTACGTTTATGTTGTGCACAACTAAAAATCATGAAACAAATTTGGTTCAACTTGTTATTGAAAAATCTAATGGTCCTTGTAAGTTTATGTCGTTCGATCTTGGTTTGGGAAGCAATCGGGTTTGTACAGTAAATGGAGTTTTGCCTGAGGTTTAGAATATTCGTCGAGGGTGGTAGTTTTAGGTTTTCCAAAGGGTTGATCCTTGTTTGTCAAGGCAAGGCATGGTTGTCGTGTAATTTTGAGGAGCTCCGATCACTGGAAGCAAAACGCGGCAGTAGCAGGTCCAAGGAAAGGAGGCACGGTTGCTTTTCGATTGGGGCTATCGAGCTTTGCATGGAGATTTTGACTCGGAGTTGCTGCTATTCAACAGAACGCTTTTGCTTCCTACGACACAAGAAGCCCACTTATTTGCCCCAAGCCTAGACGTCCTGTTAACTCCCTTCAGTGGCAGATCTGGTATTTTTTTATTCTTTCTATCTTATTATCTGAATATTTAATGTCCTTATAGTATTTTTCTGACTATAATTAATTGTCATGCAGTCAATTAGAAGTGGACTATTCAGATCTGAAAGCCGGTGTTGAGTTCATTGATATTTATCTAAGCAAGGTAAAATTTGATTTTGATTTATGCCTAATTCTTGGTTTATGTATAACGTGACAAGATTTAAGTACTAATTTTAGTTTACTATTTACAGAACGGAGAAAATCAAGCAGATTCAACTCCGAGTATTATGCAGATGGTTTGGTATGTAATTATGAATTGGATGGTGGTGGTTGTTCGATAGTGGATGGTTGGTTGATGCAGTGTTGAAGTTGAAGGAGACTTGGGTGAAGTTTTGTGATAGTGAGTATGTAATAGATTTCAGTGGGGTTTGGTGGTGGTGGTTTCTGGTGTTGTATGGCAATGGAGATGGTTGTGATGATGATACGCGAAGGAGCAGTTGATGTAGTTGTAAGAGGAGGCAATGGAAGTATGCGGTTACCTTAATAAACAGGTTGAACTATTTGGCCAGCCTCATATATTCCCCCTGCAAATGAGAATTCACAATTTATTCTGCCTGGAGGACGTTTATGCCAATAGGAGTCAGGTAAAATGTAATTTTGAACTTAAAAAAAGAAGGAAAAAGAACTTGAATGATTAATTGCATGAATTAAGCAGCTTATCTGAATGAAATTTTACTCAATCACACAGAAATTGAAGGACTGAAGTGCAAACTGTTGAGAAGGCTTTATGGAGATGGGTATCAAGATGATTGGGAGGTATATCCAATATCTTACATCTTACATCTCTCACTACTTCTCATGATATGGGGGAAATTTTGCTCCTTCATTTGAAGGACCTGATACCCTACTCCAATATAAATTTCTACATCCATTTAGTTTAGAATTAAATTTCTTTATCGTAAGAAAAAGGAAGAATAAAAAATTGTTTTGAACCAGCTTAACTCTTCAAAATGTGGAATATCATCATGAACCGCTGAATGTGAGTTATATAATAACCATTGATGGAATTGAAATTTTGAGGGGCTTATATAGTTCGAGTCACACCAGGATGATTTATATGATAAATAACATACTTACAAGATTTTGTGAATTTGAGGGGCTTATACAATGGAGTCGATATCAAAGATTACAAACAGCATCTTGTTCATTGAAGTATTAACACATATACATAAATAGGCAGTAATACTTACTCATGTTTCTGATTAGATAGGAGAATGCATAAGGAAATGGTGGAGATCCAATTTCGAAACCTTGCCATACCCTGACATGCATCGTAAGCAAAGGAGTGCATAAAGGTTTACTTGGTAAAGTCGCCCATGACAATGCATTTTGTTGTACCAGGAAACATGAAAATCCTTGCAGTTCCATTGTGCCAGCTTCACGACAATGTTGAGGTATCACACATTCAGGTTTGCATATCATCTTTCATTTGCAGATTATTTGTTTTAGTTTCCTAATGCTTGCATTGCATATATGTTGCAGACATATGGTGAAATAATTGCCAGGCTACCTCAGCTGTTGTCCAAATACTCCTTTAACTTCGTTGAGGATTGGTGTTTCCATTAGAAAGTTATATTACTCTCTCCTGTTTTGTTAGCGCTTGTATTTGGAATTCATTTTCAATTTCTGTTATGTTGCTTTGAACTTTGAACAATAGTCAAAATTGTTAAACAATATAGTGGTTGGTCTTTTATCAGATATAAATAGCTCACTATTTCTTCTGATATGGTGATCAACATTCGAAATGTTTGGGTAGAACACTCGAAATATTTGGGTGATATGTAGCAGCTGATGTGTTGATCATCAGTAAATAGTGATGATTTTATGTGCAACACCTAGTATTTTTATGACTAATTAATCCACTGCATGAGTCTGTGTAGTCGTGCATACATGTTTACAAGGTCATACGACTATTTAACTTGTATGTAAACATTGTTCTACACATAACAGTGTGATTGGAGCTAAAGTATGGTCCTATGGATTCAGTCGGATAGGGTTTGCGTGGTGAACGACATATGAGATCAACAGGAGTTTTGATAGGTAACTAACTTTCCATTTTCTTCTTTATTTTCATTTTATTTCCTCGTTTATTGTAATATATAGAGAATTAATTGCAGTAATGATGATCTATCTAAACTTTAACATGGTGAGATAAGAAGAACTTTGTTGAGATATTAGCATTAAATGCAAGTGAAGTTGTGAAAGGTCAATTCTTTTTGCATCCTAGCTTTTGCGATTACACTCAAATTTGATCCATGTTCATATTTGATCCGGACGTGATTATCTAAAACACTACATCTGAGTGTGACGTGACGTGAGTTACTAATACACTCCTAAAGTTAATTGAGGTTTCTTCTTATTCATGGCATTCATGAGGATATCATGAACTATGTTTTAGACTTTAGATTTCTAAATCTGTGTTTGTTTATCGGCAAAGTTATATAGAAAACTTGTTGATTTAAGCATAAAATTGTTGTGTTGCTCTTGGGATGCCTACATTAGTTACCGGACTGATAAATGAATTTGAAAAAAATAAAGGAAAATCAAAGATGCCAGCTGAAAGCGAAGATTATTCTCCAGAACAAGAGGAACCTAGTGAAGATGACACTTCAAAAATCCAGTAAAGGTGCGTTATAGCTGAAGATTTAATTTTATGTTGGTAATTATAGACTAGCTTCCTTATTTGAACCGAGATTTGTTTTTGTGTAAAGGCGATCATATTTACCTTAGTTTTGCTTTGACTTTGAGTATAATTTCTGAATTGATTAGTGATATATGTTCTGGAAAAATTGGTTTGATATCCTTTTGCTGTCTAACTTTTTTCATTTAATTTGTATCAGTCCAATGAATCAGATGGAGAACTTTTTGTTAAAACTCGCAAGAAGAAATAAGGAAAGGTGTACAAGACTGATACTTCAGTAATGAAGTACAGAATTGTAAGAATTTTATTTTCTCTTCAATCAGATGTCAAAAAAATGCTTCATTTTGCGCATCGACATTTTTGTAGAATTAGATCCTGTTTTGTTGAAACCTATAGCAGATATTTTCTGAATCCGTTTTAAAACTGTTGATAGATATTGCAAAACAATTCTTGTTTAAGAAACTTGTTTCAGAATTGTTAATTTTATTTAATGTCACATTTTGAAACTGCTTTATTTTGCAGGATAAGATTGAAAAAGCAATAAGTGAAGGAGGAAGTGATGGAATTGTTCAAGAAATGATTTCTGATGGAAAGTCACTGGGTCCATCTTGGCTTATAGGATGACACACAAAGTCTGCAGAAGGTTCAAAATATGCCCCAACAACAAGCACATACATAGAGGAGCTGGCAACAAAGATAAGGGAAAATATAGCTGACAAAGTCGAAGCAAAGGTGAATAAGAAGGTCCAAAATGAATTTGATGCAAATGTGAACCAAAAAGTTCGGGAGAACTTGACATGAGTGCTTAAGAAATTAGGCGAAGCAAACCCTGACGTGCAAATTGATGTTGGGGACCTTTGTGCGACCGTCTGTAGTGATGGCATTGGAGGCACTGGAGGCACTGATGGCACTGGAGGCTCGCAAATATGAATGTACTGTTAATAAGTAGAATTTGTATGTACTTTTAATAATGTTGCCATAGATATGATATAATGTTGCAGTAGTATAATGTTGCAGTACATTTTCAATTTAAATTGCAAAACGTGTTGCTATAGATATGATATAATGTTGTAGTATGTGATGTTAAATGTGGTAATAAACTGGCAAAGTGTTGCTATTGGATGGTAAAAGTGTTACCATAGATTAATGAATATGGACCCCACAATAGGATTCCGTAAAGGTGGGCCACAGAATTAGGGGTCCCCATAATATTGGCCCACATGTTGGGGCCCAGATTGTGGGGCCCACTTTTTAGTAAATTTGGTACCTGTGGCAACAACGGAATCGATGTTGCCCTAGGTCCACAAAGATGTTGCCTTTGACTCTAAGGCAACGCGGCAAAATGCATCATCGAGAAAGTGTTGCCTTTGCCCTTTATTAGCCTACAACAACATTTTTTGGCACTTTCTGCATCACTTCTTGGTGTTGTAGTATGCAATCTATGACGTAGTGCTAGAGCGCACTTGGATAAAGGTCGATAATGACCGAGGGATGACATATTCGGTACTATCTAGTTAGAGAGGTAGGCCGGTCTTGTGTTGGTGGAGGGCAAATGTTCTGTGCCTCAGGACATCCAACTAGAGGTGTGCCCATCGAAGGTAATCTCTTCACTTGGTCATTTATATAGAAATCCATTCTCTAATAACAACCTTTGGACTTGATTGTAAACCTATTATATTGGAATTTAATCAATGTAACAATTTCGGCTAAGATTAATAAGTTTATTTGCAAATGTTGTCAAAGAGATGTAATTAAAATAATATCAAATGTTTTGATATAAAAGTATTTTAGTTATCATAAGGTAAAACCCATCCATGTTTATGTATGGACGTGGTCTCATGAGATACTCTTTCTTTTCAAAGGATTTTATTAAAAGGATGATATATGACACTGTCATATATTATTGAGTTTTTCTCATGTTGGTTTATCAAGCCTGATCCGAGTATTTTAAATACTCGGGTCAGATTCGAGTAGTTTCAGGTTTAGTCGAACACGATTTCCAGAGGAGAGCTGGAGATATTAATCTGTATATGGACATATTTTATTATTCGCTGTGCTTAATTAGTTGTTTTAGTTTGATGTTTGTCAGTAATTGTAAGGACAGATGTTTATAACTGTCCAAGCTGAATTAGGTTAAAACTCTTATATATGTACTTGAATATTTTCCGCTTAAAGATGTTTGTTCTATAATATATGTTATTCCATTCGTGTGAGATTCTATTCTGTCTTATTTTCTTTTATACCCTTGATCATCCATACTTCTATGTAACTTGGTTCAGACATGTGTGGTTTAATGTCGGCACAAATGGTACGGAATTATGGGTCGTCACATTTGATATCAGAGCTGAAGGTTAAGAGAGAACCTTGGCTTTGTTATTGGTAAAGTTTCATTAAAAATAGGATTAGCAGTATCCTAGGACGAGTTACTCATTAGAGATAGAGTTAGTAACACCCTAGAATGAATTGAGAGTATTATATATACGAGTGCATATTCGTTAATTTTATAAAAATGGTTTTGTTTTAAAAAGTTGGTAAATGAAATAATTTTACCTTGGGTTTAAATTTTAAATATCAAAAAGGGATATTATTATTTTTTGGGTTAGAAATTAAGGATTGTTTGTGATTTTACTTAGTAAAACTAAAGTATGACTATCTTGTGATTAGAATTGCATGATTTGACTACAAGATATTCCACATAGAATCCATTATTTGAAAGCTAGAATTTAGAACTTTAATCATATACCCATAGATATTTAGTATTAAGAAATAATAACGATTAAGTGATTATCATAATGGATGGATTTAAAATTAAGTGATTATCATAATGGATGGATTTAAAAGCTAAGTACAAATATCTTGTGAAGTAAAATTCACAATTTGACTATAAGATGTTTTATGATAATATTGAAGCTAGAAGTTGTAATCAGAGAAAGTAAAAAAAGAAGTGCACACTTAGAAAAAATTCTTATCAATAAGATAGAAAAAGATAAGCCTAAATTGGGACTTTGGGTAAATTTAATATAAAAAGGATAAGTTCTATAACTTATAAAGGAGATAAGGTAATTTGAAATTTAGACACTTTGATTAGGTTAAAAATTAAAGTGAAATTTAGGAATAAGAGATATAAAAAATATCATTCTAATACAAAACTTGAATTGGTGACATATTTAGGGTAACATTTGTAATTCAAAATGAAGTAAGATTAGAAGTGGATATTTTTTAATAATATGGATAGGAGTTTGATTATTGGATGAAAAAGGTAAATAACAAATAATATATGAATTAAGTTTCACAATTTGACTATAAGGTATTTGATGGATTTAAGGTTAAGAAATTTGATTTAGAAAACAGATAGGTAAATAAGTGAAGTTGATAATTATAAGATTAGTAAGAAAATGATGTACACTTAGTAAAGTTGTCTTATTAATATATGGATAAGATAAATAATATTAGCTAAATTAAGACCTTAGATAAATAAAACTAAGGATTAAGTCTTATAACTTATTAATTTGAGATAATAGTAGAATTCCACATTTGTTAAACCCCTAATTGAAGTAATGACAATTTGAAGTTGGGGATATGTATATACACTCTTAGGAAGTAAAGGTATTTTATAGAAGTTTAAGTCATATTTGTATGCTTAATCAATAATGGATTTAGTAAAAAGAAATGGTTGTGAAATAAACTTGGATTAATAGGAATTTTGAAAAAATATATTAGGTAAAAATGAATGTGTATAAATACATAAGTTATACGTAGATCATTTCGGCACATAAATTTTTGATCTAAGATTTGAGTATAGAACTTTGAGGTGTTTACACCAATCCGAAAAACTATTTATCACTCAATTCTTGACGGCAAACATTAATAAGGGTTTGTGATTATGTACTCAAGTTTTTTATTATAGTTGAGACCTATGCAAGGAAAGTAAGGGTTAGTAATCAGGAAGTCTAATCAAAGTTTGCACTAGAAAATCGAGGGATCAATACTACTTCGAAAGTAAAGTTGTGGATTCGAATAATAGATCGAATGAAATATCACATATAGTATGATGTTTTGGATCTGTCTACATAGTCGTTGGATATTTATCTTAAATAGTACGCACTAAGATATAGTGGTTGGACTGATGTTTTGATATGCGTATATATATAAACCTCAGATGTAGTACATGCTCAGGTCAGGGGATGAATTATGTTGGATGTATTTGTTTATATTGATATAGTATCAGTGTGGTTGTTCTTGGATGCATAGTCTTGTTTGGTTGTTGTATATATTATTTTAAGCGTGCAGTATGCACTAGGATGAGTATGATAGAAGTCTGACTTGATGTATATATATATATATATATAACCTTAAGTACTTGATAGGTACTTAGGTTAGTATGGGGAATCTCTGCTCCATGTATGTATGTTTGGTATCATTTGTTTTAATATTGTTATGGTATTTGCCTCCTTTTTATATATGCATCATTTCTATCATCAATATAAATAAGCAAAGATGTTTGATGATATGAGTATGAGATAGATTCCTTTATCTAACTTTCATTTCGAGGACGAAATGCTTTTAAGTAGGGGAGAATGTAACGACCTATAATTTCGCTATTTCGAAAATGAGAGATTTCGTTTGTTTTAAATTTAAAAAGGTTTAAAACTTAAATAAATAAGTTATGTATACTATATAATGATAGAGAAATTATTTATTCTCATAGTTAATAATTTAAAAAGTATAGATTTGGATTTCTGAACAAATCAGCAAAAGTTAAGTTCTGTTAAAAATAAATAAAGGCTTAAATAAATAGGTTTAAATATTTATTTGATAAGTTAAATCTTATTTGAAGCACATAATAAAGATAATAAAAGTATGTTAAAAGATTTAAAAGTATATCGATAATCGTTTTACAAAATAACCAAATTTTGTCGCATTTTGTCAGTTTTACAAACACTATAAAATTAGATATTAATTAAATATGATTTTAAAATATAAAGAGACATGTTTTAATTTATTTAAAGAAGAAAAAAGTTCGTTTTAAAGTTTGGTTTACTTTAATTTGTAACTTAGCAGAAACATCAAATTTTGACTGTAAAATTTGTCGACAAAAGCACCGTTTTCAACCAAAACAGGTTGTCGTCAAGTTGTTGAAACTTGATATATTTTCTAACATACACATATGCATAAATACAACTTTACAAACTTTTAAACACTTTACATTTAGCATATAAGACAAAATATTTATATTAGGAAAGTTTGAAATAAATATATAAAAAGTGTGATTTGACTAATTCTATTTTATTTTAAATCTTTTTAAAACAACATCATTTCTTATATCTTATGTCATTAATAAGATGTTAAGCATATACATAGAAAAGGAGCAAATTTTATGTTTAAGCAATTACAAACCATAAGAAAGTGACATCTCTTCATCTCTTAACACACTCTTCCATAACCATCATTCCACACATTAAATGCAACTCAAATCAAGGCTAATCAAGTCCAAAAGTAAACAAGGCTATTTATGCCATTTACCACTAAAATCTCCACTATAAATACAACCTCAAATTCATTCATTTTTCACTTCACTTTCATTTTACAAAATTACTAAACTCCTTCTCTATTTCTTCATTTCTTTCCACCACCATCACCAAACATCACCACACCTCCACCTTACCAAAACCAAGCTCTACTCATCCGTATTTAACCATACCCTCCACCTAAACCTCTCTGCTCAAGCCTACACGCCTCTAACCCCTTCCCTATAGCTCACGCACTCTACATCCACCCCAACTCGAGGCTTCAAACCCCACGTACGAGCCCTACCCACCAAACCGGAGCCCAATACCCCACACAACCCACCTACCCAAGCCTTCACACCCCTACGCCATACCTTCCATTCAAACCCACTGCCACACTAAAATAAAAAAAATAAAAAAATAAAAAAGGAGAATAAAAAGAAATGAAAGAAAAGAAAAATCCGAGACGTTTGGGAATAACACGAGTGTAACATCCTGGTATTTTCAACCATTCGCATCCGCACTGTTGGACTTGAATTGCTCAAAATATCAGTTTGTTAATTTATATTTGACAAAACTTAACATATACAGTAAATAAATAAAATACAGAATCACAGACATAGAGTAATATAATAATAAGCAGCGGAAAGAAAAAAGTAGTTCATGAAGTTACTATATATAACAGAGTTAAATAAGATACAAAAGAAGTCACAATAGTCAAATACAAGATCAGAATGCATCACTGGAATCAACTGAATAACTGCAAGCTGAGTAGATAGACTGATCTCTAAGTGAAGCTCTAACTCCAAAGGTGAGTCTCAAATGCTATATCACTCAGTCTGACCCGAGCGTAAAGCAATACACAAAATAATCGAGTCAGGATTAACATTCTTATATCAATAAATCCAACTCAAGTGAAATAACAACTAAAATACAAGTAACTCAAAGGATGCTTGGGATAACCATCCTCCATGGATCCATTAAACTATCTACTATGTAGTAATATACGCTATTATAATAATGTCTAAAGTAAAGTAAACTATTAAAATAGAATTATGGCATTATCCATTTCCCCCTTAACACATTTTATAGTGCCAATAGTCTATACAGTACCGTAATACCTCCTGATCGGGAGGCTACTAGAGGATACTCCATTGGTACGATACAAAAAAACTCGTAGTGGTCTCAATAGGGTAGGTGACATGGCATAACTAGGCAATGCCAGGATAGATATACCAATTACGCTCCCGGGTTGGTGGTAACATATAGCCGCAGCTACCGTCCACCTCGGGCCACACTCCCAAATCAAAGGTGCACACCAAATCAATTGCAAAGTAATAGAATGGCATACGAAGAAGTGTGTCCGATTGGGAGATACCTCACTTGGCCCATCGATCTCTCCTGTTTTAGCCACCTTATGCCAACTCAAGGGAGTCGGGTCCGCGTATATACCTCAATAGGACGTCGCCACCATCCTACCTCATTCTGGAATCTCCACAACATACATGGTTGTTAAAGTAGTTTTTGGTATTGGCATAGAGTATGACAATATCTGATTCCGGTCTCTTTAACAACCAATCGTTATCATAACACCGCGGTCCTTTCAAAATAGTTTATACTTCAAAACCAAAATATCATTGCCATTTCAAAACCATATCAATTCGATATCATTTCCATTTCAAAACCAAATACGATATCATTTCCATTTTGAATATATCCATTTCCAAAAATCATTGCACTTCAAAGTTATAACAATTTCGAAATTATAAAGCTTCTAAAACCATAACGCTTTAGAAATCATAACTTAAAAATATTAATATTTTGGAAATCATGATTTAGAAATCATAATACTTTGAAAATCATAACACTTTGAAATCATAACATTTTTTGAAATCATAACACTTTAGAAATCATAATACTTCCCACTTAGATATTAAAATAGTGTATAAAATAAAATAATTATAAAATAAAATAGTTTATACAAAGTAGATATAGGTTAAAATATTTTATAATAAAATAGTTAGTATATTAACATAGTTTATATAAAATAATTTATATAAAATATAAATAGTTTATATTAAAAATAGCTTATACTAAAATGATTTGTATTAAAATAGTTTATATGAAAATAATTTACACAGTAAAATATATAAATAGTTTTAAATATAATTTAAAAATACTTTATATAATAAAATCGCTTCCTCAAATTTCACAAATCAATTCCAAATCAACTCAATTTTAAAAATTCAAATTTAATCCATTCTCAAATCATCAATTTCAAATCAATTCAATTTCTTAATAAACCATTTCAAATTATTTCGATTTCAAAAATAGATTTGAACCACAAAATAAACTATTTCAATTTCAGTATATTTCAAAGCTTTAAATATTCAACATTTCAAAACTAAATCTGATAATTTCATATATATATATATATATATATCTAATTCACTTTACTATTACTTATTTTGAAATATTTACTTAATCATTCAAATATTATTTAAATAAAACTTCAAATTTCAAATAATTGAATATTTCCTTCAATTTATTTAGACATGAAATATCCATTTAATCATGTTAAATCAAAATCAAGTTATACAATCATATCCTTTCAAAAATCTTAAATTCAATAAGTTTTAAATTGATTTTAATTAAATATAATTCTTAATTAAATACAATTTCAAATAATTCAAATTTATCAGTTCAGTCTTAACTTATAAAACCCATTATAAAAATTTATTTAAAATATAATTTTATATAAATACTTAAACATATTATATATTAATTAAATCAAACTTTATTAAATTAAATCTTACTATTAAACTTATTAATTTTCAATCTTAATTTATATATTTTTAAACAGTAAAATTATAAGTAAAATCTTAAAACTTACAGTTTCAAAACTAACTTATAACTTTTAAATTTTCCAAACATATAAATTTAAAAATCTAAATTTTTAACCTTTATAAAATAATATATATACATAATGCTTAAAATCAATATTTATAAAACCAAAATATTCTTTTCGAAACCTTGAAAATTATTTTCAATATATATATATATATATATATATATATATATAGACCAATGGTGTCTATATATAGTTTTCTATCATATGGTCAAGTGATACAGATATTTATCATTTCAATCCATAATTTAAATATATACGGGTATACATCATTTTAACCTGCAATTCCAAATTCAATTCAAATGAAAATCGCTTAGGTTCATCATTTCAACCTGTAACGATTTTTTCCTATTCTACAAGATCGTTCGGGTATGTATCATTTCAACCCGTAGGGAATTCTATACTAATAGGGAACTTACAGAATGATAACAGATATGATAATAATTTAATAGGCATTTATCATCAATATAAATAACAGATAATAGTGTCAGATTTCACTGGTGAAAAGATACAGAGATCAACATATATATAGCAAATGTAAATAACTAACAGCAGCATATTCCAATTGTCGTTTTAATTGAAATCAAATTTCATAAATATAAGAACGTTAATCGTGAGTGATTTCTCACCTTTTAAGGGTAAAGATGATAGACAATGAAATGGGTTATGGATCCAGGCACGAATCCCAAAACAAAGCTAGATTAGCACAAATTCGACGAATAGATCTAATAACAGGAATCGATGAAAACAAATCAAAATCAGTTGGATATAACTGAAACCGAGATGTATAGTATATTATTTTCCTTAAACCAATATTAAATTTAAGAATACATATACATTTTTAAATCAATATTAAGTTTAACACATATATATCGAAACCGAAATCTATATATATATATCCCAAGATCATTATAAATTTAACATACGTGCTAAAATATATATACACATACATATATTTTATACACAATATATGAAATCATTCCTTAAAACAAATATCCTATACGATTTTGTACACGTACCCTTCAATTATTAACCCAATATCACTATATAATATATATATATATATATATATTTAAAGGCAATGAAAAGAGATATCAAAACCTGTAAATATATCTGCAAACAGTACATTTGCTACAGTATACATATATCTTTGTAACAAAACTAAATTACACTACATATAACTATATATACACACATATAACTGGGTATAACTTACATATGTATAAGGCAAACAAAACATATTATAACTCTATCAAACTAATATAAAATCAGGTTATCTAAACTATATATATATATATATATATAATATAAACTTCTCTGAACAAACACATGATAAAATATGATACCGAAATCTCAATATATACTTTTAAATTGTACTAATATATATATATATATATATATATATATATATATATATATATATATAAACTTGAGCTGCAACATAGAACCACAAACAAAATATTTAAACCATATATATTTTAAGATCAAAGTAACGGTATATAAAACTTAGCAACTGATTATACTTAAACCAGTAAAACTTATATATGAAAACTAATACATAAACAATTATGTAACTTCTTTAAACTAACATATATAGACACACACACACACACATTTATATAACTTTTACAATCAAAACTAATATATATATATATATATATATATATATATATATAAAACTTAAAATATGCTACAGTTTGATACATATAAACTATATAACTAGTATATGCATATCTCCTCTAAACACAAGCAGTACTTATAAACAATATGTTATAAAACAAGCTCTGTATAAACATAAACTTACCCAGGAAAAAAATTATATATGAACTAACATATATACATCTATATATACGCAGAATAAAAATCTTGTACATATTTATTTATATACAACAGTAAAATATATATTAAACAACTTTATATGTACATAATATATACGGCATTGAAAACTGGCAAGAAAAATATATAAATAACTTTATAACTTATAAATAAAAAATTAACTTATACGATATCAATAGGAATTACCACAGAGGAGGAATAGACCTATAAAATATGTAACAGGAATAAATAACTTTATAAACTTATATACATAAACCAATATATATATATATAAACATTACACATATACGTTAAAAAAATCAAGTATATATAGTTATATACAGTACTGCTTATTTACATATTATATAAAGTTTTATATATATATATATATATATATATATATATAAACTTACTTAGGTAATATACGAACTATATATATTACTAACATTTCCAATACAGCAGATTATATATGTATTAACAAATAATATATATACCTTATAGAAGAGAGGAGAGATGCACGCGAAGAAGGAAGATAGTGAACTCGAGAAGAGAGAGAGGAGTTGAGGCCGACGCTTGCATGGTCGAGCATGGGAACATGAGAGACTGCCGAGGTGAAGCGGTTCCGACATGAGGAGCAGATGGGATACACGCGACTGAGAAGTAGCCTTTTACAGGTGAGGCTGAGGTGGGGGTAGAGGGAAGCTTGGCGTTGGTTGTGGGACGAGGCCGGAGAGCGGTGAGCGAGGCGATGGTGGAACCGATAGGGAAGACGAGCAGGATGCATGGTTGATGTCGAGGCTTGAGTTTGTTTACTGCTTAGTGGAGAGACACGTGAATGTGAAGGGAAAAATGGGGAAAGCGGGCTATCTCAAACGCAAAGTTAGGAGAAGATGAGGTGGCGACAATTAAATATAATCGTTTTGGTGGAACAGTTTTTTCTTTTATTAAGCAATGAATAAACACAGTAAGAGAACGACATCAGATATATCAATCAGAGGGAATGGAAAGTAACGCACGACTTTAGGGGATTATTAAAAGAAAGGCTATCGATATTACAGTGGTGGAAAATGAAAGGGTTGGCAAACAAAGGCTCGATTGTGGAACCGATACGCTGGACGTTTCGCGAATTGCTCCGCACACCGGATTTCGAAATACACAATTGAATCGACTACGGAGATCAACACGACTAGACAATCAAAACGATATATAGATACCAATGGCACAACTATTTATCAAAAGTCGATAATCGGTACCGAAATGCTAATAATTTTCCAGGAATAATACAAACGGAGCAACAACAGTCAAAATTTGAAGAAACGAAATATGACATCCCACTCAGAAGATGATTAACAAATTTATTGCATAAAAATATTCAGGGTTTGAAAATATTTTATTATCATCTAATAATAACTAATTTAAATTTAAATAAAATTACTTAGGAAAATAAACTTCCATATTATCAGATGAAAATTTACCTTTTGCTAGTTTAAATAGACTGTTATTTAAATTTACCTTTCATATAAATTTTCAATTCAAAATTTTATTATTTAAATTTTCACAAAAATTTAATTAATTAAATAAATAAAACCACTAAAACTTATGGGTCGTTAAAACGAGAGATGTGTATCTCATGAAAAGTTTGACGGAGTGGATATGAAGGTGAGAAATCCTCATCGCTTTTGAAATTATATTTTGGTTATGTTAAAACAATCACATTTATACCCTTATAACATATGAATGTTAATGCCAATTGAATGTTAATATGGATGGTTGGATAGTTTGGTTAGGTAATTGAATTATGATAATATATCCCATTATGATATTAATAGTGAATGTTGGATTTGGAATCATATGTTATATGATTGGTTGAATGGATATTATGTTAGTGATAAATATGGATATTGGCTATGTTCATTTTTGATTAAGTGATCCCTTTGTTAATATGACCATATTTTGGTGATATGAGATACGATGGAAAAATAAGCCTCTTTTCAATTAGAATTGAAATTAAAGTAAAAATAAAAGAGGATTTGAAATTTGAAGTGAAATGGGATTAAAAAGGGATAGTTAAAGTGAAATTGAGATGAATAGTGAAATTGAAATCGATTTTGAAAATTAAAGTTGAGATTAAGATTAAATTGAAGTTTAAATTGAAATTATATTTGAAATCTAAGTTTAATTGAGTTTAATTTGAAGTTAGTATTGAAATTGAATTGAAATTGGAATATAATATTAAAATAATAGGAATACAATTATATTATCATATGGGAATATTGTAAATACATTTTAAATAGTTTAAAACGTGAAAATATTGATTTAAAATGATTTGTAATGATTTTATAAGTGATAAAATTCAATTCGAATATATTATTTCAAATATCGAAAAATAAGTTTAAACTAGGTGCATCGCGCAACGGTAGTTCGCGATTTCGCGTCGAAAAGTACAAACGAATATGTAGAGTGGAAATAGCTCGGAATTCTTTGAGATAAGAAAATTCTAGACTATTATATCCATACCCTCCAAACTAAGAAAGAAAATCAAGATTTCATCTTGTAAATTTTAAATTAAGTCCAGATCTATTTTCTAGAAAAATCGCGCTAGTGTAGTTAAGTGACCGTAACAGAAAATCTATTTAAATGAATGTTTTTAATTATGGAAAAATGTGGAACAAATTTGATAAATCTTTTAAATAGTTTAAAAGAGATTTGGAATGGAAAATATGAATTTTCAAATATGAAAAAGTTGTTTAAATCAAATAAGCTTATATAGCACTTTCCGCAGCATTTTTACACTGCGAATTGTATAACTTTTTGAATATAAGTTTAAACATAACGATTTTTCACAAAATCAACTGTGAATGTTTTTTTAAAGGAAAACTACAATTTTTAAAAGATGATTTGAAATATTTATGATCAATTCCATTGTACAGTTGATAATTGAGTATGCGGAAACGAATAATATATTTGTCCCGCTCGTGATACTTACGAAGATAAAAGAAGGTGTTTAACTAAGGTTGGGGATGGAGAAACCGGTTCTCTGAACTTACATGGCCTATGTTTTCTTCTCTTAGGTGTGTTGGAGCAGATCGAAAGGAAAGCTTGGATGCTCTAAAAAGATTTTATTAAATTTTCCAAATTTGAGCAATCTCAAAAATAAATAAATTACGACTTAGACTACATAGAGATAATCTTCTTATACTTGGTATCAAAATCCAAAGAGGAAACTCGTCCTGTTCGTGGAATTCAAAAGGTGATTTCGTCGTTATTCCGACCATAGCACTTGTTGAATACGAAGATTGATATTGATTTAAAATTAGAATGACTTCTATGATCCTATTTACTCTTGTTTGCACCAAAATTGGTCACAAGTACCCAATTGCCGATGAAAGCACCCGTTCACAACCACAGATCTCAGATAATAAGTATGCAGAGAATTGAAATGAAGAACACTCATAAAATCTAGATGAAAGCAGTAAGGAACACAGTTTATAATGGTTCGGCAATCCGGCCTACTTCCACTTTGAAGTTGATAGCTTTATTGATATTCACTTGCTAGTTACAACTGACTACAGCAGATAACTACGGATTATAGTGTCGAAATTCAAGTACAATAGCAGCCATGGAGTACAAAAGTTGTTTCGGCAGAATCTGGATGTCAATCAGCCAAAAGATCCCTTTTTTGTAGGCTTTGAGGCGCTATTTATCGGTGTAGGAGGCAAATATCTCATTCAGATCTCGAAAGACTTCTTCTAGCATGTGGGTGGGCCCAAGCGATCGATCCCAAGCGATTACGACTCGATCCATGATCCATACGAACGAATTTCGTATCGATCAAGATTTGATCCAATCTAGTCGATACTTGGCAAGAACATTCTTTAGGTTGTACGTAAGCTCTTATAAAAATTTCATAGCATTTGGACTTATGGATTGCGAGTTACGATCGATGCAATTTAGAGTTTTCGGTTGGCTGTGCGATTCGTATTGATCCTCTTCGCGTCACTCTTGTTCATATCGATCATTACATGTGCCGCTGTGTTGACGTGGCACTGGTTTTTAGGGTTGATCCATTCTTGACGCCGAATCAACCGAGTCCTTCCAATGTTCATACCTCATTTGTATCGCCATTCTTCATATCGATCTCCAGGTACTCACTTCGTCTTGATGATTCAATGGCCCTTCGTATCAATCGAAAAGGGGTGGCATTCATATCGATCCACTATATGCTCTTTTCATCAATCAATGGCCGATCGATACGAAGTATGTGGTTGGGTGGATCGATACGAAGTACATGGAATGATCGACACGAAATGAAAATTGCCTACAGATACAAATTAGCCGGTGGCGATGGATGCAAGGTGGGATGAGCTCGGACCGATACGAAGTAGGGCATATTTGATGGATACGAACAATGCATGTTTTATGGACACAAACAAGGCATATGAATCAATGGATATGAAATGCACTAACCCGATGGATATGAACAAGAACAATATTCAATTTTGCATCGATCATATCTTGAGCATATGAACTCAGATTGACTTAAAATTTGGAACCTGGCTTCTATGGCTTTGCTCGTCGTGTCATATCAATTGTAGCTCGATCGGGACTTGGAGAAAATTTACCGACATCCATAGCTAATCTGTACGTAATTGGCAATCGAAGGGAACTGTCTTTGATTTTCAACTAACCTTTTGGTATCAGGGTCTTGCTAAAAGGCGGGATAATAATTATGTTTCTAAGATTAATTTTAGGGTAAACGACGTCATAAATAACATTGTTTTTGACCCGCCTAAAATTAAGGAATTTGGATCGAGAGTTAGTGAGAAAATTTGAGATATTATACAAAGAAAAAGAATGAATTACTTAGAATTAATCTAAGCCAAAACAAAGAGATTTTGAAATCATCCGAAAAGAATTAAAGTAAAAAGAGACTTAATAAATCCTGTATACTCATATTCGCTTTTTATCGATGATTGGCTTCGTAGGAACCGGGGTCGTATTTGGGTGATTTCTATCAAAAAAAACCACTTCGAAGCAATGTATATGTTCAAATGTGAAGACATGTTGAAGATGATGATTGAAGACCGTGGATCTTTATAGCGCGGGAACTGCTTGTTGAACATGCTCTGGGTAGCTTCCATTATAGAATTATTTATAGCAATGGTCTCCTCGTGGACTACTCACTACTAGTGGTATTAGGAGAGTGCCTTCAGTTTGTCCTGTTCCTGGACAACTTGTATGGACATTTGTCTGACATTACATTTCTAAAGATCAAGTATATTGGTTTTTACAAATGTACATCAGTGGTGGCGGAGAAGGCAACTTCTCTTAGCTTAACACCCTCCTTGAGACGCATAAGCTCAAGGGTTGTATTTTTGTGGAAGGCAATTAGTAGTTAATAGAAATGGTAGTGTGGCTTCAAAGATGTGATATGTGCTATGTGAAAAGGTAATCGTTGCCTCGAGCCTCATCAACCGAAAATGACCAAAATAGGGTTAGATGCAGCAAGGCAAGTGGGTCATTCCCAATTAGGGTGTGATCATCCCCTACTAGATATATTTCTTCCCGCTATGATGTTCGGGATGTAAATTAATGTGGTTTGTATGCTAGAGCGTGTTTGGATAAAGGTCGGTAACGACCGGGGGATGACATATTCGGTACTATCTAGTTACAGAGGTAGGTTGGTCTTGTGTTGGTAGAGGGCAGATGTTCTGTGCCTTGGTACATCCATCTAAAGGTGTGCCCATCGGAAGATAGTCCCTTCATCTGATCATTTATAGAAAAATTCATTCTCCAATAAGAACATTCAGACTTGATTGTAAACCTATTATGCTGGAATTTAATCAATGTAATAATTTCGGCTATGATTAATAAGCTTATTTGCAAAAAAATTCAAAGAGACGTCATTAAAATAATATCAAATGCTTTGATATATAAGTATTTTAGTTAGCATAAGGTAAAAACCCATCCATGTTTATGTGTGGGCGTGGTCTTATGAGACACTCTTTCTTTTCAAACGATTTTATTCAAAGGCTGATGTAGGACACTGTCATCTATTATTGAGTTTTTCTCATGTTGGTTTATCAAGCCTGATCCGGGTATTTTCAATACTCGGCTCAGATCCGAGTAGTTTCAGGTTTAGTCGAAGAAGGTTGTAATTTTTAGAGGAGAGCGGGAGATATTCATCTACGTGTAGACATATTCTATTATTTGCTGTGCTTAATTAGTTGTTTTAGTTCGATATTTGTTAGCAATTGTAAGGACAGATGTTTATAACTGTCCAAGCTGAATTAGGTTAAACTCTGATATATGTATTTGAAAGTTTTCTGTTGTAAAGATATTTGTTCAATAATATATATTATTCCACTCGTGTGAGATTCTGTTCTGTCTTATTTTCTCTTTTACCCTTGATCGTCCACACTTCCGTGCAACATGGGTCGGACATGTGTAGTTTATTATCAGCACAAAGTGTATGAAATTGTGGGTCGTCATAGTTTGGATGTATAGAGTTTCATCCATTTTGATTATGAGTAGTATTAGGAGATGACGGTCTTGTTTATTTATTTTGGTAATTTATCATGTGCATGTTTTTGAGATATGTTGATACCCTTGGGATGTTTATATGCGACACTGAGATAAACAAATTTATACCATGCCAGTTATTGTATATTGACATCCATATTCTAGACATAGTCTGAACCATGTGTTATTTATATAATACCCTAGTTAGTACGAGACCTTTCAGTGTTCAGGGACAATGAGAATAGCTTGTGTTTGATGGGCTAGTTTGGAAGCTAGTTTATAAGTTGAACTAGATATTGAGTATGTATTTTGTAGGATCAATTTCACCCTAGAGGGGGGGGTTTGAATAGGGTGATGCTATAAATTATGAAAATTTATTGCGGAAGTTCAAAAAATATTTTCAACACAGATATATCAGAATACCAGCACAGATAATAGCAGAATAATGAACGCAGAAATATAACAACATAGAATTTACCCGGCTTCGGCAAAACCCTGCCTACGTGCTGCCCCAAGGTTTCTACTAGAAATTAAGCTGTCAAACGCTTACACACGTAAACTCGCGACAGCTGCTATCGACTAGCCTTAACTCTACGCTCAAAACCCTACCAGAACTCAGCCACTGAGTTGTGAATTCTCGAATTACACCACTGTAGCTCGTCCTTAGTCACACGACTAGAATTTACACAATTTTAAAAGAGAAAATAAAAAATTAAAACGATTAAAACCAAAACCCTAATTTTAAAACATTAAAGCCCAATAAAAACAAGGCCGTCCCAAAACGTTTAAGTGATAAAATTGATTGTCCATTTTCCTTTTATTCCTTTGGCCTGGCTTCTTTCCGGTGCTCGTTCTCATTCCTCATTGTTCTGAAATTAGGGTTTTGTGGCGCCGCTTCAATTTGTCGATGATGCTTCGAATATTTTCCTCTTTCATTGATTGCCTGCGGCTGCTTCAATTGGGTCGAGTTCGATTGTCAAAAGCGATATGCGATTTTTTCCCTTTTTCATTATTGATTCTGCTCGACCTTTGATTCGAGTTACTGAATTGATTCTTCTCTGTTGCTTTTCGACTCGAATAATTTGCCGCCAATGATGACTATGGGTTTTATAGGATTTGAATTCCTATATTTCCGTTCGTTTTAATTTAGTTGAATTCGTCGATTATTTTGTTTTGGCCATTGATCTTCATTTGAATGCTTGAGATGATTACTGACTTGTTCAATTCATATATTTTTGTTTCTCGATTGACACGGTGTTGATTTTTTTCGTGGCCACCATGGTTTCAATTTCTTACCTGTTAGACTTTGGCACTGACTTGTTCAATATCGGCTATGACACTGCTGTTGACATTATTTGATTCTTGTTGCCTTGGTCGTCACGACACTGTAATTGCTTTGATTTTGCTGGTGACTTCGGCCTTTGTTCGCAGTTGATTTTGTGATGATATTTTGACTATGTTTAAAAAAAATTGTTACATGACTTCTGTCTTTGGCACTGTCACTGCTAGTATGACTTCGACATTGTTTCTCTGACTTAGTTCATGTTGACTCTAGTCATTTGAATTTATCTATTGCCAGTTTCCATTTCACTGACATGTGTTCGTGTTGCTGTAGCCACGAGCTACAGTCTTCACTGCACCCATATTGTCCTTGTATGTGCATGCTGTATTCATGTGTGACCTAGTTGCAATGTTGTTTCATTTGTTATGTTGAGGTCTGATCTTTGTGTTCCGGTGATGCATCGCATTTTTGTCTACTGCTGTGTAGCTTTCATGACTTCACTTGATTTTGGTTGCATTTGTTGGTTCTTTGGTTCAAGTTGCTCGGCCTATAGTCATGTTTCAATGTGTATGCACGCATCTCTTTTAAACTGCTTGTTCTTGTTTCATGTTGACTTCATGTGTATATATGTATAGTTGCTTTCATGTGGTAGCTGGACTTGCTTGAGTTCATATTTCTTATATTATCTGACTTCGGTTACTTTAAATATATGATTTTTATCACATGGCTTTATCATGTCTGCATGTGGACTTGTACATGCTTTGGTGCCTTTGTGACTTCATGAGTCTGGTTCAAATGCTTTGTTGTATTAAGTCAGATGTATTATTCAAGCATGTATATTGGTATGGTCATTATTGAGTTCCTGGTTTTTGCTGTTTTGTTTTGTGTTGTGTTGCATCTGAAACCTTGAACTGCTACATTGCTGTTGAACTTCATATTGAGCCCGGTGAACTGTTTTGATACAAGTCTGTTCGTTGTTTCATTTGGAGTGAGTTGGTCAAGTTCATTTGAAAGCATTTGACTTTGATTTCTTGTTTCTCTGACCAGCCTGGGTTCAAGTGTACATCCAAATTTTTGGTCGAGGTTGTCTTGTATGTTTCTTAACCCATAGTTTTGTATTGCACCTGAGATGAATCCAGCTTAAAGCTCGGGTTTGACCTTGTGTTCGTAACGTGATTTTATTTGCATTTCACTTGAGTTGAACCCGGCTTTTGATTTGGTTTGACCTTGTGCTCACCTGTCCCTGTAGATTTATCAAGGGTATATCGGTGTGTACGACCTTGTGGCATGTACAGTGATGCACTATGCATGTCACAGGTTATTCGTGTATAATGAATTCAAATTTAAATGACGATGAACAACCTAAATAACTGAGGCAAATATTATTTCCAAAATCCACATTTTATTTTATACTGCAAAAATATTTCCTTTTCAATTTTACTGCATCAATATTTATTTTTGCAGATTGCTTAGATGCTGGATTCAATCTAGAATAAAGTTGAAGATACATACGAGTGAATGAGTGATATATAGTGAGATGTATTTGTAAATTAGAAATTGTGGTGTAATCAAAATTGTATTGTCATTGAATTTTTATATATATAGGAGAGCTCAAATTTGTACTATCCAAAATTGTAATAAATATTTGTTTAAATAAAATATCTATTTGTCTGTGATATTTATTTTATTCAGCAAATATTTATTTAATCTATGAAAATAAAATAGTACATTAATAAATGCATTTAAATGAATATATATATATATATATATATGTTTATTATCATCAAACAAAAATCATTTATTGGCATATTCAACAATCTCCCCCTTTTGGTGATAACAAAAATATATTTAAGAATTTTAATTTATTAAATGTATTTGATTATTTAATTTTCTCCCCCTATTTAAATGCTCCCTTTCTACACAAAGCTCTTCCTTCATATATGCATGTAAATAAAAATATGCAAATGAGCCTAGATGCAAATAGAAAATATTTGACCTTTATTTGTCAAAATCTTAACTTTTCTCTTCCCTTTTTGTTATCAGCAAAAGAATAATAGTGTTAGAAAAATTGAGATAAAGTGATAGACATTAATACAAAATTAAAACTCAATCGAATATAAATATTAAATTCCAATAAAAAATCAAACAAAAATCATAAATACTCTTGTAGGCGCATATTCCACTTTAGAATGATAGGGATGATGTCATCATGTAAAAACCATATAGTTGTGTCTATTTTTGGTATATTTATATCAGGAATTTGAATATCTACTAACCATGCATAACCGTTAGGACTATTAAATGAGTTTAGTAGTATTCCAATTTTTTTATGTAAAAAAAAGGAATTCAAGTATCTTCTAACCACACATAACCGTGAGGACTTTTAAATGGGATTAGAATCAACTTGTCTATTTAATAAATAAATTTTGATATGCATTCCATACATGCATAACCGTGAGGACTTTTAAATGAGCATGGAAGCACATAGTCAAAAATTCCAAGTACTTAACCCATGCATAACCGTGAGGACTTTTAAATTAGAGTGAATACTTTGGATCTTTTAAAAAAAATGAAAAACAAATGATTCCTGTTTAAAGTACCATATATTGACAAACCATATTGAATTTTGATGAGTGATGATCGATAGAAATATGATAGAAATAGAGATGGTCATGGAATTTTTAACCAACAAAAAGCGTTTATAACTCTTGTTTAAATTTCTAAATAAATTTACTAAATATATCGTCTCAAGTTATAATATATGATTAATATCAACACTCATCACTTTTTCAATCACTATTTATCTTTTCGATAATTAGTAAGTAGTCATATTAGTCAATGTAATCATTTAAGATCAAATCCAAAAATTATAAAATCAAAATTTCTAAAATGACTAATCTGAAAACAAGGTTAAAAATGATTTTCTAGAAGTGGTTTTATAAGAAAATTTTCTGCTATTTGAAAAATTATATGATATGAAAAATATGCAGATATTTTCTTTGAAAAAAATGATGCCATTACTGAATGTCTCAACATAAATCACGTTCCAGTTAGAAAATTTTCTATCAACTAGATTACCAGTGTAATTTGTATCTGAATTTTTCTTTCGCTCAAGATTAATTAAAGGTTATAGACCAGACCATGATGTTGCAACAAATTCTTGAAGACCTTTTTGAATGAAACTCGTTTCAGTTTTAATTGAAGTCGTGCCAATAAAAAAAACCGAGAATATAAAGTCGGCCGGAAAATAACTAAATGTATTATCATCAACCAATACAACACTATCATTAATTCAAACTAATCTATATGAAGCAGTTCAAAGACTCTATAATTTTTTATAGTGTCCTTGGTAATAAGAATATAATTGGCCAACAATTTAAAAAAGTCAGAATCATTATCAACATTCATTACATTACTGGCTGATTTAATTCAGATTACGGTGCAGATTATCACATTTAATATATTGTTCAAAATATACCGTTACCCGTTTTACCTTTATGGTAATTTTTCGTCGTCGCCCATTGTGATTCTGCCACCTTTGTATTAGGCGAAGGAATCTTTGCTTTGTCGCTCCTTGTGTCCCTGGAACAACCAAAATCTAGTAGTTCCTTAGCCTGCCACAACACCTACACGATGAAAGAGTTTTTTGACCTATTTGTTTTTATAGGTCCATGGTTGTTAGTGGCAAAATATTTTGAAAAATAATTTTGTGGAGACCCATAACAATTTATATATGTTCCTTTTGGCACCAAATTTGTTTAACTTTGAGGTATTTTATACCTGTGCCTTTTGGAACCCAAATTGGTATAGTTTTCATGTGTTTGGGTCTATACAAACAATTATTTTGATTGTGTCCAAATTTTCTACAGATTATGCACATGGAATTGACTTGTTTAATTTTACCTCTATCACATTTTGATTGATTATATCCAAGCCCTTGTCTATCTGTATTAACAGTTTGTTTCCCTAAGAGCATTTTCAACGATCTTTCTCCTTTTGAATATTTTCCCAAAGTCGTGGATAGTTGTTGGACTTGTGTTTTTAGTGATTCATTTTCGTTCAATAATTGTGTGCACTTTTTAATAGAATTTTCTCTTCTAGTATTTTCACTCTCTTTCAAAATCAGAATTTCATTTTCAGCGATTTAATTTTAATTTCTAAATTTTTAATCTCTTTTTGGAGTGATGGACACTTATCACACTTAGGGATCTTACTTTGATAGTTTTTAACCAATTGATCAAGCTGCTTATTTAAATCTATCAAAGTATCTCTTTGTGATTCAAGTTTGGCGTACTTCTCCCTAAGTCGTTCCAAAACAACCATTTACTTTATGGAAATATATAAGTAATTCTGAGTGACTGAGTTTTAATACCTCGCTTGGCTCATCATCGTCGCTATCAATTATATCACCTCGAAGGCACAGATCTACTCTCACTCTTACTGCTAGTGCTTTTATTATCATCATCACTTTTATTCCACGTGGCTGCAAAATTTCTCCTTTTTAATTTCTTTTCTTCGTTTCGATTTCGAGGACAACTGGGCTTGATGTGTCCGGGTTTATTGCACTTATGACAGATGATCTTCCGTTCTTCAGGGTTGTCTAGTGCTTTGACTATTTCGCTTTTCAATTTTTGATTTAGTGCTGGATTTCTATATTTGCGATTCCATTTTTTGAATCTCTTCATCAGTAATGTCAGCTCAGCTGCTCCATCTTCATCATCGTCATCACTTTGCTTTTTATCGATCCTGTTAAGCTGTTTCTGTGTCGATTGAGGAGGATTTCTCATTGTTGTTTACTTTTGTAGCATATATTGTATCATAAATATTCCAGATTTCCTGTGCACTTTCACAATGAGAGATAAAGTTAAAATTATCTTGATCAATTTGAGAATATAATATATGCATAGCAAGAGCATTAATCGAGATAATTTCCTCGTCTGTTATGTTACACCCATTTTCAATAATATCCCAACATTTAACACTAACAGATTTTAAATAAAATTTCATTTTCAATTTTCAATTTGAAAATCTGCTCCATCAAAAATATGAGGGATAATACTTGACCGACCCTTAGTAAAAGTAGCCATTTTCAAAATTTTAAATTTGTAAAAAATTGGTCTTTGAAAAAATCAAACTTTTTAAAAAATGACTTTTGTTCCTAGCCTTGATACCACTTGTAGAATCGATTTCACCCTAGGGGGTGTATAGGGTGATACTATTAATTATAAAAATTTACTGCGGAAGTTTATAAAAAAATTTCAATACAGATACATCAGAATAGTAGCACAGATAATAGCAGAATAACAAATGTAGAAATAGAACAACATAGAATTTACCTAGCTTCGACAAAACCCTACCTACGTGCTGCCTCCAAGGTTTCTACTAGAAATTAAGCAGTCAGACGCTTACACACGTAAACTCGCGACGCCCGCTATCGACTAGCCTTAACTCTACGCACAAAACCCAGCCATAACTCAGCCACTGAGTTGTGAATTCTCGAACTACACCGCCGTAGCTCGTCCCTAGTCACACGACTAGAATTTACATAATTTTAAAAGAGAAAATACAAACTAAAAACATATAAAACCAAAACCCTACTTTTAAAATATTAAAGCCCAATAAAAACAAGGACGGCCCAAAATGTTTAAGTGATAAAATAGATTGTCCCTTTTCCTTTTATTCCTTCGGCCCGGCTTCTTTCTGGTGCTCGTTCTTGTTCCTCTTTGCTCTGAAATTAGGGCTTTGCGGCGCTGCTTCAATTTGTCGATGATGCTTCGAATATTTTCCTCTTTCAGTGATTGCCTGCGACTGCCTCAATTGGGTCGAGTTCGATTGTCAAAAACAGTATGCGGTTTTTCCCTTTTTCGATATTGATTTTGCTCGACCTTTGAGTCAAGTTACTAAATTGATTCTTCTTTTTTGCTCTTAGACTCGAATAATTTTGCTGCCAATGATGGTTACAGGTTTTATAGTATTTGAATTACTATATTTTCGTTCGTTTGAATTTAGTTGAATTCGTCGATTATTTTGTTTTGGCCTTGATCTTCGATTGAATGCTTGAGATGATTATTGACATGTTCAATTGAGATATTTTCGTTTCATGATTGACAATGGTGTTGATTTTTTTTTCGTGGCCACCACGGCTTCGATTTATAACCTGTTCGACTTCGGCATTGACCTGTTCAATATCGGCTATGACACTGCTGTTGACATTATTTGATTCTTGTTGCCTTGGTCATCACGGCACTGTAATTGCTTTGATTTTGCTAGTGAATTTGGCCTTTGTTCACAGTTGATTTTGTGATGATATTTTGACTTTGTTTAAAAAAACTGTTACATGACTTTTGTCTTCGGCACTGTCACTGCTAATATGACTTCGACGTTGTTTCTCTGACTTGGTTCATGTTGAATCTGGTCATTTGAATTTATTTGTTGCCAGTTTCCATTTCATTGACATATGTTCATGTTGCTGTAGCCACGAGCTACAGTCTTCACTGCACCTATATTGTCCTTGTATATGCATGCTGTATTCATCTGTGACCCGTTTGCAATGTTGTTTCATTTGTTACGGTTAGGTCTGATCTTTTTGTTTCAGTGATGCATTGCATTTTTGTCTACTACCGTACAGCCTTCATGACTTCACTTGATCTCGGTTGCATTTGTTAGTTCTTTGGTTTAGGTTGCTCAGCCTATAGTCATCTTTCAATGTGTATGCACACATCTCTTTTAAACTTCTTGTTCATGTTTCATGTTGGCTTCATGTGTATATATGTATGGTTGCTTTTAAATGGTATATGGACTTTCTCGAGTTCATATTTCTTATATTATCCGACTTTGGTTACTTTAAATATGTGATTTTTATCACTTGGCTTTATCATGTCTGCATGTGGACTTGTGCATGCTTTGGTGCCTCTGTGCCTTCATGAGTCTGGTTCCAATGCTTTGTTGTATTAAGTCAGATGTATCATTCAAGCATGTATATTGGTATGGCCATTATTGAGTTCCTAGTTTTTGGTGTTTTGTTTTGTGTTTTGTTGCATCTGAAACCTTGAACTGCTACATTGTCGTTGAACTTTATATTGAGCCCAGTGAAATGTTTTGATACAAGTCTATTCTTTGTTTCATTTTGAGTGATTTGGTCAAGTTCATTTGCAAGCATTTGACTTTGATTTCTTGTTTCTCTGACCAGTCTGGGTTCAAGTGTACATTCGAATTTTTGGTCGAGGTTGTGTTGTATGTATCTTGACCCATAGTTTTGTATTGCACCTAAGTTGAATCCAGCTTAAAGCTAAGGTTTGACCTTGTGTTCGTGTCATGATTTTATTTGTATTTCACTTGAGTTGAATCTAGCTTTTGATTTGGATTTGACCTTGTGCTCACCCGTCCCTGTAGATTTATCAAGTGTATATCGGTTTGCACGGCCTTTTGACATGTACAGTGATGCACTGTACATGCCACAAATTGTTCGTGTATAATGAGTTCAAATTTAAATGATGACGAACAACCCAAATAACTGAGGCAAATATTATTTTCAAAATCCACATTTTATTTTATACTGAAAATTATTTCCTTTTCGATTTTGCTGCGGCAATATTTAGTTTTGCAGATTGCTTAGATGCCGGATTCAATCTGGAATGAAGTTGAAGATAAATAGGAGTGAATGAGCGATATGTAGTGATGTGTATTTGTAAATTATAAATTGTGATGTAATCGAAATTGTATTGTCATTGAATTTGTAAATATATATGGTGAGAGCTCAAATTTGTACTATTTAAAATTATAATAAATATTTGTTTAAATAAAATATCTATTTGAATTTAAAGTCTGTGTTATTTATTTTATTCATAAAATATTTATTTAATCTGTGAAAATAAAATAGTACATTAACAAATACATTTAAATGAATACATACATATATATATATATGTATGTTTATTATCATCAAACAAAAATCATATATTCACATATTCAACGTATTATGTAGTTCTTATGTACATATGGATGTTGAATATTAGAATGTATTCATTGACTTATACTTTATGTATTTGGAGAAAGTGGTATTTACTTATTTTGCTAACTCACTTGGACATGCGTATATTCTATATTATATATTATCACCGCGTTGACGACTGTGTGTTCTTTATTATTATATTTATATTATGTATTGTTCTATCTTAGAAACAAACATGTTTATTGCCTCGTTTCGATACCGAGCACGTCTAGATAAGTGGTATATGATTTTGAAATACATACTGGTGTTGCCCAAGGGAAAATTCACATATAGTAGCTCAATATCCTCTCATTCTCTATATTATTAGATAATATTAACCACTAGTACTCTTTGGTAGTATGTGTTGAAACTGGGCCAGCCCGTAGTTGAAGTAATGGGTGAATTTCAAAATTTATTCCCTTATTGGATCTATACTGGGCCTATGAAGTCTAATTCATTTAAAAAAATTCTAAATATTTTTTATATAATTTTTTTATTTTATTTAAATTTATAAATTATACATAATTTTATTTAATTTACATATTAATGTATATGTACGTATGTATGTATCATATACACATATATGTGTGTGTGCATGTGTAACATTTCAACCCGTGCAAGATATAACATGACTGAAACAACCTAGAATTTAAACCGTAATAATTAATCTGTTAATTAATAAAATAACTTTGTGAGATTATCAGAATTAAATCATGGAAGTTGCACCATTGTGTCCGTGGTAATTTTCTGGTCGGTTTCCATATATAAACGTCAGAATCCGAGTTAATTTGAGCAAAGAATGAAATAATCAAACAAACTAAATATATATATATAGGCAGATCGGCCGGCCGGTCGACCTAGGCACCAAGGCAGTCGACCGCTCAGTCGGCCCTTCTCCACTAATTTCAAACGAATGAATTTTCTTTTGTTTGAACATTCCAGAACCCTTGGTCGACGTGTTTTGAATCATTTAAACCGATCTGGTACCTCGTTTCTACATCCGATGGCCCTTATTCAGCCTATGGCGTGGTTGCATCCTATTCAATCTCCAAATCCAACAATCTAAGATCCACTTCCACACCTATAAATAGACCCCAAAACCAAACACTTTTTCTCATTCTAGGTTTTCTCCAATTGGGTTCACCTTTCTAGGAAGGACCCTAAATAGAATAATTTTTCTAAAGGAGAAAATCGTTATAAATTAAATAATTTTACAACACCAAGCGGATCCAGGAAGACCAAAGGAAAAGCTTAGGATCGAAGGTGAGTGATTGTAATTATTTTAAGATTTCTTTAAGTAATTTAAAATAATTGGGTTTCTGATATTTGTAGTTTTACTATGATTTTTGGAATAGCCTTTTTAGTAGTTTATTTTAAAGTTTTTAGAATTATTTTCAGTTTATTTTCTTCCAGCTATTCTTTTCAGTAATTTTGGTTTATTTCTATCAAGCATAGTTTTTTTATTAATTACAGTTTATTTACATTATTTAAGTTTATTTACTGTTATTTACATCTTTTTCCACGTTTTGAATTTTATGCAAGCGTTTATTCTCTTCATCCCCCTTTTCTTCGTGTATGGATTAGAATAAATTAAACGTGAATATGGATTGTATAAGTAAGGATATTGAATAAAGAAAATAAGATATAAATTATAAAGACTACAATAAATAATGGAATTGGATTGAAATTATACCTAATTATAATTAGAATTAGACTAATTTAAGATAATTGGCATAATTATAACTTAGAATTATAATTAAATTGAGTAAAAGATGAAAGAAGCTTATTTTCACACTTAGACCTTAGGTTAAGTAATAAGCATGATTATAATGTAGATTATAATAAGAAATGGAACAGAATGAGGCTTATTTTAAGACTTTGGATAAATTAATAAGCAAATATAGTAGGGATAATTGTAAAGGCTTATTTAAAATAATTTATCTAAATTAATAAGCAAAGATGAAAGTAAGATCTGTACCAAATAGCATTCCCTTTTAGACAAAAAGGTGAGCCTAGGACACGCTTATGCTAAGAATGGTATTAATTGGTCAAATAGATGTCCAAATCATGGGGGATTTGGATAAGGGGCGCAATTAGATATTGTTTGATGAAGGGCTTGTACCAAAAACATTTCCTCCCTAGATTCTATGGACACACAGTGATCTCACGTTAACCTGAAGTGGAGTGATGGGAAAGCTTATGCTGGACATTGAGGTTATATGAAGACCTAAGGGGTGGAGCAAAAGGTAGCATGAGCATGGTGGTAGTTACGCGTGCGACTTCTATTTGGGTGCTCGGTAATAGCTATGAGTTCCAAGCGCTTAGTATGAGTGTCTTTCGTAGACATCATTGCCTTCTGTGTAGGGAGCTATATATGGCGTCCTGATCCATAGTAGTTGCTCCGTGCATCTTTCGTAGATACCATTGGCTGCTGTGTAGGGAGTTACATAGTGGCTGGTCCGTAGTTAGGTTTATGGAATAGCAGGCGGATCACAAAGGGTAAAATTAGGGTCACGTCCTAATTATAGGATTAGGAATTCATCCTAATTAAAGCAGACATCAAGGACAAGTGCAAGCAATCAAAGTTAACCTACCTTATAAATTGAGCAATATTTAATCACACTTATTTTCAATTTATCACTTTCCTATTTCCTTTATTATCCTTATTTATGCTAGAACTGCTATAGAGTCTATTACTATATTTTTCTTAAAGACTCTAGTAATTACTATCATTCACCAGACTTTTAGTCTGACCCACTTCTCCATTTTTCCCTTTCCCTTTTTAGGCAATCAAGGAAGAACTCGGTAGATTGCTAAAGCTTGGAATTTTCTTGGAGGAGATTTCTTCTATGTATTTCTTTTATTTCAGCTTTTGATCTTTCTGTATACTGGCTTATTTTGTGGGATATTATGTACTCTGATTTTGAGACTATGAGTTATTATTTCATAAGACATATTGGAATTTTAGATATGTATGTGGTATTTTGTATTTGACTTATTTATGTAGCAATTATGATGCTTTGTTTAAATTAAGTTACTACTTTAAGTTTCTACTGTTTTTATCTATATTTGTCTTGTAAATCTTAGTCTCTTTTAGTTTCAGTTATACCTACCACGTACCATGCCTTTTAATGTGTCCTTTTGGGTATATTAAGGGTATTGAGGTGTTTCACTTAGTATCAGAGCCTAAGGTTACATGATTCCAATTTTTTTTTATAAAAGTAAAGTGTTTTCTTCAAAATAACTTGTTTTAAAGGTATTTTTCAAAAAAGAACTTTTAGGAATGATTTTTTAGTATAAAAGATTTTTGATAAAAATCCCCTCATAAGTCCAGTTCAACTTTCCTTTAACTCTTTCCTACAATACCTTTTTCTTTTCGTAGAATGGCTGATGCCTCGAAACTTCCCAAGGGAATTTCAGTCCCAACCTAGTTTCATAGGTACTTACAAGCCACTTCTCCAGAGGTGCATGGGCCTGGGCCCAATCCTGCACCAGTGGGTGGGAATCCTATCAACCCACCTTTCGCCATCAATTTCTCTAAGCTTTGTAAAGATTTTACGAGTTTGGGCTAGAAGACTTTATCCGACAAGGATATTTTTGTGGAGGCGAGAGCATGGCTTAGGGATACAGATAGGATTTTTGGATGAACGACGGCGAGTTCAACTGGCCACTTGGCGGCTAAAGGAGGAGACATCTTATTGGTGGGAGGTGATCGAGTTGGAGGGAAGGAATATTACTTGGGATGGATTCCGGGAGCGATTCGATAGGAAGTTTCTATCTCAAGCAGAAGAGAGTGTTCAGTTGAAGAGGTTTATTAATTTGAAGCAAGGGAGTTTGTTTGTTAAGGAATACATCAATCAATTCAATGATCTATCGCGGTTTGGTATGGATTTCTTGAACACATAGAATAAGAAAGCTATGAAGTTTGCGAAGGGATTGAATCAAACCCTTCATGAATTATTGCAGACTCACGTACCGATGAGAGTTACTTATGAGTCTTTGGTCGATACACTACACCACAAAGGCTAATTAGGCAGTACTTAGGGCCGTATCAAAAACCATTAGGCATGGCCATAAGCCGTATCAAAAATAAGCGTGTTTAATCATTAGATACGGCCCAAGTCTGTATCTATTTCTCCAATTAGATACGGCTACCAACCGTATCTAATTTGTGAAATACATACGGCCATGAACCGTATCTAATTTGTGAAATAGATACGGCCATGAACCGTATATATCTGTCCAGTTAGATACGGCCATGGACCGTATCTAATTGGTGAATTAGATACTGTTCATGACCGTATCTATTTCACAAATTAGATACGGTTCATGGCCGTATCTATTTCACAAATTAGATACGGCCTTGGGCCGTATCTAATTTGTGAAATAGATACGGCCATGAACCGTATCTAATTGGATTCTTCTACTAATAGATACGGCCATGAAAGGGTATCTAATTTGTGAAATAGATACGGCCATGTAAGGGTATTTTTGAAATATAAAAAAGACACTGCGTTCTCTACTAATTGAATTCTTCTATTAGTAGTAAAGATGGAATCTACCTTTAAAGCAGCAATTTTTGTTTTATCTCTGCAAAAAATTTAATGAAGAGAGCTTAGTTTTCCGCATTTTGTAATTTTTTTCATTGAATTCAGTAAGCATAAAATCAATACTAGACATAAGCAAATAAATATAATCAAATTGTACAAATTTCAGATGAAAAAGTAATAATGACCAACATGTAAAGAGCTTGAAAAAGAGTCCAAAATAAAACTGAGCATACACTTAGGTTGGCTATGTTGTAAATCAATCATGAGCACGTGAGTATTAACTAAGTAGATTTTCTAAGTTACTTCCAGAAAACTCAGGGAAAAAACTAAATGTTAACCAATAAAAGCTATTGAATTGATTCAAATATAAGTGCATGTAAAATATAGAAAAAAGCTCACCCTACTATAAGTGCATGATTATATTTTGGACCAGTAGACTGTAAAAATATGTACTCACCGTCATTAAATCTCCCAAGATCAACCTAAAAAAATACGGTTTTCAAAACTTAAAATTCCAAATATTCGTCAAGTATAGCAATACAAAACTAGTGTTCAGCCTCAGGCGAAGAAAATAAGATGAAATTATTGTTCTGCAAATATCAATAGCTTATGATGCAATAGGACTATAATCCACATTGGAAATTTAAGTTTTAAGTACGAAAAAAACGTTAAATTTTGGTGATACAAAATCACAAATAAAAGAAAATAAATATATAAAGAAAAATAAAGAATATTTTGTTTTCTCTAATTAATAGGCATATTTGATTATGTTTATTTCTCTTTCTAATTAACTAATCAATTTATTTTTTACCATCTAATATTAACTTGAGCATTGAGTAATTGATGTTATAAATAGAGACTTGAAGAGAAAGCGTAAAATGTGTGGAAACATATTTGCTAATTCTCACCTCTTCCATGTTTGTTCTTTTCCATTAACAATTTTAGTCATAGAAATTAAGACATCATGTCTTAATTTGGTTATTGGTTCAATTTATGTTTCGTTTACTTTTACTTTGTTCGATTAGTTGTAAACAAAATTTGATGAATCAATAAAGTAGATGGTTGGGTGTAATCTCTTGTGTATTGATTTTTCACCGCAAAAAAACTACCAGCATTTTAACACACTGCAAACCATGAAGGATTGCATTGCTTCAGCCGCATTTCGCACAAGGACCTTCATGAAGCTGTGACACACATTCAGATCAAATACTTAACATAATCTATTACTTAAAAGGCAGCATTGCCTTCATTCTACTTTTCTACAACAAGACTACACTATTAAGTATTAACAAAATAGAAGACCTTGTTTAAAAAGCATTTTTGGGTTAAAATATCACAAAAGAAAAAATATTGTTTAAAAATGTAAATCATATGCACATGGTTATAAAGTAATTTTTATGAATATATGTTCCAAAATCATCACTATTAGCGGTAATATAAAGTTTACAGAATATATGTTATATTATTTTATTTATATCTTGAGTGTCATATTAATTTAAACTTTGTTCTAGTCAAATAATACACATTCCACTCAACTTTGGGCCTGTTTGAAAATGAGGTTAGGAGCCTCATTTCAGACCCGTCTTAGTTAACGATTGATACTAGTATTTTGATATCCATCAGTGTATGAAATTGCCTGAATTTGAACTTTAATTTTATGAAATAAACATTGATTCAGGGCTTGGGAATCATGGTTCTGCAATTGCCCAAAATGCTAGCCTACATAAAAATGTTCCATTTTCCATCATGTTTTCTCTGACAAATTACTAACATAATTTCTGATTCTTTTTTTTTAAATATTAAAAAAGGGTCATCCTGTCTGCAATTTTTACACTATGTATGGGACATGCAAGTATGGACCAGCTTGCAAATACGACCACCCATTTATGGGATATTACAATTATGCCATGCCTACAGTCTCAACTCCAGAACCATCTCCCCAACCTCAGCACCAGAAAAGTTACCATAGCTGAAGACCAGTCTTTTGGGTATCTCATCCAAACACATACAACACAGTTAGCAAAATCAGACTCTCTAACGACAACAACGAGAATAGCAAAAGATTCAAGCACAAGCTAAAATTACTCAGATTACATTTTAATTTCATCATACTTATTCTTCGGTCATTCCAATTGGAATACTTTGTACTCACTTATGTCTGCGGCCAAATTTTGCTGTTTGAGTTGTGTCGATACTTTTACCACTGCGTTGAACCTATATGTTGTATGTTTTAATTTCCTTTTTAAATTATACAACAGATTTGTTTCTATTTTTTGTCAAAAGGATTGTAATAATAATGCTGAAATTAAATTTACATAAAGGTTTTCAGATAAGCCATCAATGTCATGTAATTAATATTTGAATCACGTCCTTGTGTTTCACAGCAGGAATGCAAAGAACTTCTTGGTTTATTTTTTTACAGCACCGATAGCGTCTCAGTTCATTTGAACTGTTATGGATTTAGATTTTTATGGACAAAAACGTGCTGGTTGCTTTTTGCATTTGTGCTTTAGTACGTGATGTGCATGCATTAACAGACATGACATGTATAAGCATGTTTTCCATGTTTCCTTGCTTAGATGC
Source organism: Allium cepa (assembly GCA_030765085.1). NCBI lineage: Eukaryota > Viridiplantae > Streptophyta > Magnoliopsida > Asparagales > Amaryllidaceae > Allium > Allium cepa. The sequence continues at coordinate 258,472,203 of CM060929.1, forward strand.
ATTAGAAGCAGCCAGATGCTAAATGTTCATGATTTCTATTGTGTTCTTTATCCAACGTTATCCTGCACGTTATGTGCTGTTTGCTTACAAATGGCATCGTACAAATGCAAATCAACAAATCTGGATATTAACGCAACGAATTTTATTTCGTAATATTTCGATAGGTTTGTTTTATCAACTCTTTAGTTGTCGTTGTTTCCGTTTATCATGTGAATTGAACCGAAAGTTCAATAGAATAGAATGAGATTGATCTAAGATCCAATGTCTATTTTACACGTGTCATTTTCGTTTCGACAAATGGACGCTTTGTGAGTAAAACGCACATCTTGTTGGTTGATAAACTAAAATTAAAAGATCATCATAAGAGCAACTTACAGATATTAGTTCAAGTTAAAAGAATTTTCTAAAATAATCTTATAAACTTGTATACGTGTGTGTTGGGTGTATGTGAAAAAGTCTATTCAGACATAAAACATAAACACAATTTGGGACACATTGAAAATTTTTCACCATTGAGCTGCCTTCTGAATTCTATTTTTTCCACACAAAACACATATATGGAATGTTACGGAAAACTTCAATGACTAACTGAGACGGAGGTTGATATAATATTGAAAATATGCGGTGAAAATGAACATAAAACATGCAGTGACATGTAATGTTTTTCTTCAATGCATGAATGACGATGTACAGGATAAGATCGGCGGAGAAATCCTTGTATTTCACCAAACTGTTTACAAAAAATTTGCCATTACAATGACGCTATTTTATAGCACCGGAGTAATGTCTATGCATTATCCCTCTCCTGATACTTGGCTTGCGCCATTAACAATAATTTTATCCACTTATACAACAATATCAAAACCATATACAATGTCAGAACCATATACAATATTAGCACCAAGCTGTAAATTATGCAAGGATAAAAAATTCCAATCATATTGAACCTCTACCAAGTTACATGGTTAATCTACGACTTTATTGAAGAAGCCACTTGGTTTTGTTATAATGAATACACCAACGAATTTTTACTTCAAGAACGACTGGGACAGTTCATTTGATTGTAAATTCATCTTTTCAAGATATTAAACACTTAAAGAAAGATCAATCATTGCAAGAAGAACTAATTTTACTGCACAAATATTATTAGGAGTCGCACATCTATTCCCATTAAGTTCGTACTTTAACATCCATGTTCATCTAAAATAAAATCATTGAACTCTCATATGAAACCATTTCTGTCTACAAATAATATCTCCGTCATTCAATAAGATAAAATTAGTCTACAATATATCTCCGACGTTCAATAAGATAGAATTAGACTATGATATAATGCTGAAATTTGCTGTTTTTATACATGTGCAGTAATATGTGGAACAGTTTTTATTCATTTAGTTTACTCTCGAAACTTTAATTTTAATCAAAGCTCTTGGTTTCAGTAAGGCTACAAGCCCCAAGTTGAATTTGATTATTCCCCAAAACACAAACATAACACATGAATCACATCATTCAGCCCCAAGTTTATGCGTCTTAGGCAGCAACATAAAGCTAACAAATGAAGCAGACCCATTATTTGGAGCAGGACTTACTCAAGTATATCAGCAATAACATTATAAATTATAGTTGTTCAACATTACAATGGAGTAAAAAAACTTTAAAACCAAGGCATTAAAGTTTTGTAACCGAACCTAAACTAGGGTAAGAAAAAACTTACCGAGTTTACCCACTATGTAGAAGCTCTCCTCAACTGGGCTAGCGAATTGAAGAAATGAAACACTTAATTGTATTCGGCTGAACTTGCAATCAGAATATTCGACTCAGCTTAATCGAACCTGCGATTCATTCACTAGGTTAAAATATGAACTAAGAACCTAGAACAAAATCAAATTAGGGCATCATTTTAATGGCATAGGTGATAACCTGAAGACAAAATGATGAAGTCGACTGAAATAAAAAAAAGGGAGGGAGAGTGTGCGTTTTGGGGAAAATTTTCCCACGAAAAGAGGCACGAAATTTGATACAGCTACAAGCCGTATCAAATATTAATACGGCTTAAAGCCGTATTAAATAATTTAGAACGGTTATAAGCCGTATTAATATTTGATACGGTTTGTAGCCGTATCAAATGCGCCGCCTACGGCAGCGCCAAAATCCGCTCTATGGTGTAGTGAGACGACACTTATGTCTGATACGGTCAAGGAGAGAGAGTCTAAAGAGTAGGTTAAGTCAGAAGGTCCAAAGAAGAAGTGGTGGGAAAAGAAAACGAAAAAGAAAGGTGATGGTCCTCAGAAGCAGATTAGGAAATGAATAAAGTGCCATGATTGTGGGAAGGTTGGACATATGGCCAAGGATTGCTAAATGGAGAGGATGAAGGGTAAGTGTTGTACTTGTGGGCATCCTAGTCATATAATTAGTTATCCCTAGGGAGCGAGTGCACCAGCTACGCAGATTCAAGCATTAGACACAACACCTTCTGGTAGCATTCAAGATAGAGGTAGGAAAGTACAAGTTGAAGGATTGATTTCTATATCCGATTTTCCCATTCAAACTTTATTTGATTTTGGAGCATCACACCCTTTTATCTCTAGCTCTCCGGTAGATTTATTACACTTGGACATATCATTATTAGTAGACCCCATTATTGTTTCAAACCCTATAGGAGGATCGACACACTTATCTGTAGGGTTTGGAAATCTTTATCCTAAGCATTGAGTTTGACTGCGACGCCTATGTTTTAGGATTCTCGAGGTATGGGATGATCTTAGGTATGGATTGGTTATCCACTTACGATGTTTTCTTAGACTGTAAGAGGAGAGTCATTAGACTTGAGACTTGTAGTGGTAGGACTCTAAAGGTATCTTGTGACCCCCAAGGGTCGGTCATATTGATTTTTCTCTATTCCCTCGATTCATGATCATCAGAGTTGCATTCCGTTCCCATCGTAAGGGATTTTGCATACGTCTTTGAGGAGGTTAGGGGACTACCCCCTAAGAGAGAGATTGACTTAAGGATTTATTTGATTGAGAATGCTAAGCCAGTAGCATTACCTGTGAGGCACATGACCCCTAAGGAGAGGAAAGAATTGAGCAAGCAGATTTGTGGGCTTTTAGAGAAGGGATTCATAAGAAGGAACATATCGGAGTGGGGAGCACCAGTCATCTTCGCCACTAAGGTGGATGGTTCTCTCCGACTTTGCGTGGACTGTAGGAATTAAATAAGCTCGCCAAGAAGAACCGATATCCACTCCCAAGGATTGATAATCTTTTTGACCAGTTGGTAGGTTCTTTAGTTTTCTCTCGGCTTGATTTAACCACGGGATTCCATCAGCTTAGAGTTGCTAATGATAGTATAGATAACACAGCCTTTAGGACACCAGATGGATTCTTCGAGTGGTTGGTTATGCCTTTTGGGCTAACTAATGCCCCAGCCTATTTCATTGATTTGATGAGCCGCGTCTTTAGGGATGTCCTAAATAATTTTGTGGTGGTATTCATGGATGATATCTTAGTATTTCCAAAGAATATGGAGGAGCATGTTGTTCATTTGGAAGAAGTTCTTCGCACACTTCGTAGTCATCATTTGAGAGCTTAGATTTCGAAGTGTCATTTTGGAGAGAGGAAGTTCGTTTCTTGGGGCATGTAGTCTCCAAGGAAGGTTTGGTTGTTGACCCTACCAAGGTTATTGCAGTGCAAGATTGGAAGGCCCCTAAGAACATTACCTAGGTTAGGAGCTTCCTAGGGTTGGCGGGCTACTATAGGAAGTTCATTAGAGACTTTGCCAAGATATCGGTACCACTCACGCGCCTTACTAAGAAGAATAAAGCTTTCGTGTAGGACGTGGGTTGTGAGGATTCCTTCATGAAGCTTAATAGAGCCCTTACTAGTGCACCAGTGTTAGTTTTACTCTACAGAACTAAGCCTTTCACTGTATACACCGAGGCATGCGGAACGGGTCTAGGAGCGGTGTTGATGTAAGAAGGGAGGGTAATGTGTTATGGTAGTAGGCAGTTGAGGACACATGAGAAGAACTACCCTACCCACGATTTGGAGTTGGCGGCCATAGTTTTTGCACTTATGGCTTGGAGGCACTATATGCTTGGAGAGAGGTTTGAGATTTTTACCGACCATAATTCTTTGAAGTGCCTGTTATCGTAGAAGGACTTGAACTTGAGGCAACATATATAGATGGAGTTTTTAGCCTTGTATGATTTTGAGAAAGCTTATACCCCTGGCAGGGGTAATATAGTTGCAGATGCATTGAGTAGAAAGAAAGGAACCCTTAGTCCTTTGTTAATAGAGTAGAGGAACTTGGAGTTTATTTCTATCTTTGATTTTAAGCCCTCTACGGACATTACTCCCGCATTGTTAGCGACACTATATGTGAGGCCTACCTTTATGGATCAGATTGGCTCGAGGCAGCGGGAGGATTCAAAGCTCATGGACATTATGGATAGGATTAGCTGAGAAGAGGTCTCGAGACATCTCCAACTCTGTTCTATTGATAGCAGAGGGTGGCTTAGGAGAGATGGGAGGCTTTGTGTCCCACATGCCAATGACTTGGTGAGAGCATTTTTGGAGGAAGCGCACCATTCCCATATGACTATTCATCCGACTGGTGACAAAATGTATTGGGATATGAAGAGGATGTTCTATTGGGGTGATTTGAAGAAGGACATGGCGGAATTCGTAGCAAAGTGCCTCATATGCCAAAGGGTAAAAGCATAACAACAGAAGCCCAGTGGATTGCTTCCGCCCTTAAATATGCTGGAGTGGAAGTGGGATAGTATTTCTATGCATTTCATTGATGGTGAACCCTGTTCTAGGAAAGGGAACACTAGGATTTGGGTGATTGCTGGTAGATTGACCAAGAGTGCTCGCTTCATCCCAGTTAAGAGTAAGCGTACGGCTTCATATTTGGCATCCTTGTATATTCAACAGATAGTCCATCTACACGGAGTTCTTTCTAGCGTTGTTAGTGATAGAGATCCCATTTTCACTAGTGAGTTTTGGAGAAGCTTATAGGAGGCGCTAGGGACGCAACTTAGGTTGAGTACGGCCTGTCAGCCCTAAATAAATGGCCAAATAGAGAAGGTAAATGGGTTGCTTGAGGATTTGCTACGGATGTGCATTTGGACTTCGGAGGAACTTGAGAGGAGCATCTTCTGTTGGTCGAGTTTGCATATAATAATAGTTACCAAACAAGTATAGGAATGGCACCATCTAAGGCTTTATATGAGAGACCTTGCAAGTCCCTATCATGTTGGGTAGAGTCTACTGAGAAGTTATTACTTGGAACTGATATGGTTAGGGAGAACTATGAGAGGATGTATTTGATTTGTCGAAGGATGAAGATGGCCCAAGATAGATAGAAGTTGCATGCGGATAAGCGGAGGAGAGACTTAGAGTTTGAGGTTGGAGACTTAGTTTTTATCAAAGTATCCCCGCTTAGGAAGGCGGTAAGATTCAGATCAATTGGAAAGTTAGCCCCTAGATTTTTTAAACCATTTCCTATCACAGAGAGAGTTGGGAGGATGGCTTATCGAGTAAGGCTACCTGATAGGCTTGCAGGAGTAAATGACGTTTTTTATGTTTCGCACTTGCGAAAGTGCTTACATGAATCGACCGAGGTTGTGGATCCTAGTCAGTTGGAGGAGGTGGAGGTAGAAAGGGAAGCTTTTGTTCGGCGTATCCCCAAGAAGATAGTTGGAAGAGACATCAAGTGACTAAGGAATAAGGAGGTTCCACTGGTGAAGGTGCAATGGGGAGATGATGTTGCAGACACCACTTGGGAAGTAGAAGAGAAGATTTGTATGTCTATCCTCATCTTTTTGATGGTATGTTTTAGAATTTTTTCCCCATATTTAGATTTGAATAGGTTCTTTCTTTTATTATCCTTTACGAGGGTAGAACTTAGGATTTAATCTATGGATGGTAGGATTTGATATAAACATGTTATGAATGATGTATGCTAGTGGTCTCAAGTGTTTGCCAGTGGATTCTATGGACACATATAGGTACGCTAGGCACTATTATTCCTTAGGAATCAGCCTAACTAGGACACTAGAGCATATACATATGGATGTGTGTGCATTTTTATTTTATTTCCATGGTTGCTATAAATGGATGTTTATCACTTGATTGCCGCATTTGGGTGATGTTTGTTGCACGCATATAGAACTATCACTTATCATTAGGAAATTTTTGCATTCATTTGGATACATGGCACAGATATGATTGCATAAAAGGAGGTCAATTGAATCAGTGGACCGCCTAATCTTTTGCGTTAGTTAGGGACATTTGCACTGCACTAATTGCATAAATTGCATTAGAAAAACTTATGGACAATGGATGAATAGTTGATGATTGAGTAGTTGGTTGTAGAATTAGATAAAAATGTTTAGTACATCCTTTTATCCTTAGAGATTTCAAGGATGAAATCCCTTAATGAAGGGAGAATGTAACAACCCAAAATTTAACCCGTAATAATTTATTTATTAAATAAATAATAAAATAACTTTGTGAGATTATCAGAATCAAGCTGTAAAAGTTACACCATTGTGTCCATGGTAATTTTTTGGTCAATTTCCATATATAGAATGTCAGAATCCGAGTTAATTTGAGCAAACAACGAAAGAATCAAAATATATACATATACATATATATATATATATATATATATATATATATATATAGGCATATCGACTGACCGATCGACCTGGGCACCAAGGCGGTCGATCGGCCGGTCGACCCCCCTCTACGAATTTCGATCGAGCAAATTCGAATGTTACAGAGCGCTTAGACGACGTGTTTTTCATCGTTTAAATCAATCCAGTCCCTCTGTTTCTGCATCCGATAGCCCCTATTCAGCCTATGATGTGGTTGCATCCTATTCAATCTTCAAATCTAATGGTTCGAGATCCACTTCCATACCTACAAATAGACCCCTATACCTAATACTTTTTCTCATTCTAGGTTTTCTCCAATTGGGTTCACCTTTTTAGGAAGGACCCTAAACGGAATAATTTTTTCAAAGGAGAAAATCGTTATGAATTAAATTATTTTACAACTCCAAGTGGATTTGTGAAGACGAAAGAAAAGCTTAGGACCGAAGGGGAGTGATTATAAATATTTTAAGATTTCTTTAAGTAATTTAAAATAATAGGGTTTCCAATAGTTGTTGTTTTATACGATTTTTGGAATAACCTTTTAAGTAGGTTATTTACAGTTTTTAGAATTATTTTCAGTCTATTTCCTTTCAGCTATTCTTTTCAGTAATTTTGGTTTATTTCTATCAAGCATAGTTTTTTTTATCGATTTACGGTTTATTTATAGTTTATTTACGGTATTTAAGTTTATTTACTGTTATTTACATCTTTTCGACATTTTGGATTTTATGCAAGCGTCTACTCTCTTCTTCCCCCTTTACTTCGCGTATGGATTGGAATAAATTAAACGCGAATATGGATTATATAAGTAAGAATATTGAACGAAGAAAATATGATGTAAATTATAAAGTCTGCAATGGAACTGGAATGTAATAAATAATGGAATTGGACTGAAATTACACCTAATTATAACTAGAATTAGACTAATAAAATATAATTGGCTTAGTTATAACTTAGAATTATAACTAAATAGAGTAAAAGATGAAAGAAGTTAATTTTCACATTTAGACCTTATGTTAAGTAATAAGCATGGTTATAACGTAGGTTATAATAAGAAATGTAATAGAATGAGGCTTATTTTAAGACTTAGGATAAATTAATAAGTAAAGATCGTAGGGGTAAATTGTAAAGGCTTATTTAAAATAATTTATCTAAGTTAATAAGCAAAAATAAAAGTAGGACATGTACCAAATAGCATTCACTATTAGAGAAAAAAGGTGCGCCTAGGGCGTGCTTATGCTAAGAATGGTAGTAATTGGTTAAATAGAAGTCCAAATCACGGGGGATTTGGATAAGGGGCACAACTAGATATTATTTGGATGAAGGGCCAGTACCAACAACATTTTCCCTATAGATTCTATGGGCACACGGTGATCTCACGTTAGCCTAAAGTGGGATGAGGGGCATTCTTATGTTAGATGTTGAGGTAAAAAGAAGACCCAATAGGTGAAGCAAAAGGTAGCATGGGCATGGTGGCAGTTACGGTGCGACTTCCATTCGGGTGCTCAGTAATAGGTATGAGTTCCAAGCGCTTAGTATGAGTGCCTTTGGTTGACATCATTGCCTTCTGTGTAGGGAGCTATATATGTCGTCCGGATCCACAGTAGTTGCTCTGTCCATCTTTCATAGATACCATTGGCTGTTGTGTAGGAAGTTATATAGTAGAAGGTCCGTGGTAAGGTCTATGGAGTAGCAGGCCGATCAAAAGGGTAGAACTAGAGTCACATCCTAATTATAGGATTAGGAATTCAGGACAAGTGCAAGCAATCAAAGTTAACCTATCTTAAAATTTGGGCAATATTTAATCGTACCTATTTCCAATTTATCTCTTTCCTGTTTCATTTATTATCCTTATTTATGCTAGAACTGTTGTAGAGTTTATTACTTTCTTACTTAAAAACTCTAGTAATTACTATCATTCACCAGACTTTTACTCTGACCCACTCCTCTATTTTTCCCTTTCCCCCATAGGAAATCAAGGGAGAAGTCAGTAGATTGTTGTAGCTTGGAGTTTTCTTAGAGGAGATTTCTTCAATGTATTTCTTTTATTTCAGCTTTTGTTCTTTCTTTGTATTGGCTTTTTTGTGGGATATTATGTATTTTGATTTTGAGACTATGAATTTTTGCTTCATGAGACATTGGATTTTTAGACATGTATGTGGTATTTGGTATATGACTTATTTATGAAGCAATTATAAAGCTTTTTTTTAATTAAGTTATTACTTTAAGTTTCTGCTGTTTTTATCTATACTTTTATTGTGAATCTCAGTCTCTGTTAGTTTCAGTTATACCTGCAACGCACGATGCCTTTTAATGAGTCCTTTTGGATATATTAAGGGGAATGGGGGTGTTTCAATGACCGCTTATAGACGTTTGGATTTACGTCACAACGGACATGTTAGTTCATCCGATATGCAAATATATGTTATCCGAATATATATATGTGTGTGTGTGTGTGTGTGTGTGTATAAACTATTACTTATATACAAATGTTGAAAATATGTGTGTGTGTGTGTGTGTGTGTGTGTAAATATACATATTAAGTTTGCTTAAATAATTTTATGTAAATGTAATATATATATATATATATATGTATGTATGTATGTATGTATGTATATGTATAAAATTTTATAAATAAAATAATAATATTATATATATACAAATGTATATTAATATAACATATCTATTTAAATGTAAATAAGTTATTTAAATATTGAATAAATAATAAATTTCTTATAAAACCATGAATAAAACATGTATTAGTATGTACATAATAATAATATAATATTTTATATTTATTTTAATATATATACGTAAATATATACATACTAATTAATAAAATAATTATTTTAAATTCCAGATCATGTGTACAACACAAAAAATTTCTACTTTTTAAAAATATATTTTAATTCAATATCCATTCGAAATTAAGTAAAATTAATAAAAATTATTTTCGAAACCTATTTTCTAATTTTAAATTTCCAGTAAATCAAAAATGATATTTTGAAGTTCAAAAAAAATATTCCCAATTTTTTTCGGTTAAATTTTATATTGAATTAATTTATTAATTTTCATTTGATTTTAATAATAATTTTAAAATAACAAGAAATGTTTTTAATTTTTATTTTCTGGTTGACAACTTATCTGATATTAAAATAATTTTACAAAATTAATAAAAATACTTTTCATAATATATTTGATTTTATATGATTTATTTATGTAGTATATTGATTTAAATAATATTAAATAGGGGTTTTTAGGCTCAGGGAAAAAGTTGGGGAAAAATTTAGTTTTAGTGACAAGAAGTTAGCTTTTTACACTGAAGCACACTTTTTAGTGTAAATCATAGAATGATGGTTGTAACTATCATTTTTAGTTTACACTAAAAAGTGTCATTCAGGCTAAAAAGCAAACTTGCTGTCAGTGAAACTAATTTTTTTTGCAACTTCTTCCTTGTGCTTATTTTCCCGTATTAAATAATTATAAAAATTGTCGAAAATTACTATTATTACAAATTTACATATATTAAATCGTATGATCAATTTTACCATAGTATAATGTTGTAATTAAATATAAATCATATATATGTAATTAAATAATATATACATTATTTAATAAAATATTAATTAATATGTATATTATGCTGTTTTACTGATCTGATATATAAACATATGATTTTTTTTATTTTTATATAACCAAACCAATTTGTGACAGTATTAATTCATAAGAATCATCGTCTATCTAAATTTTTAATAATATAATAATATATACACACAAACATAATAAAATATTATTCAGAGAATTATAAATTATAATTTAATAAAACATACCTAAGAGCCAAAGCCTGAAAATACCTTGAAAGGATGAGCTCTCCCCTTTGATTGAGCCATTGACCTTTGACTATCGGATAGTGATCGACTTTGAGTTGATTCTAACTCGATATGATGGAGTACTAATGGAGTAATTTCGGCCAGCAAGATATGATGGAGATGGCAGCCAAAAAATTCCTTAACAAATTAGTTTAGGTTTGCTTATATAATGGATAGAAAGGAGGAAAAGGTGGATCTCATCCCATAATAATTCTTCCATGATCGAAGCCATTCCAAAATCTAGCATCTTAACCCGATTTTGAGCCGCCCCCATGTCTTGTTGCTACCAAAAATTTCCACCATGATGTGCCAAAACCCATTCAAGCCTAAAGCAAATATTGTTTAATTAAATCCAATTGAATCACTTATCGATATCGTGTATCGAGTAATATATTTATAACTATTATAAATATATTTAATAATATTTATTCCTTGAATCATTATCAAAATTTTATAATAATATTTCATAAATACTAATTGATTTAATTAATTTATAAAAAATAACAAACTAATTAAATCTTTGATCAAAGGAGAATTCATCATTTCGGTTGTGTGACTTGTATGGTGTAAATTTTGTAAGCGGTTAATATCGAACTATTCGAATAATAACGTTCATACGTCACTTACAGGTGGTGTGAAATGTTGGCCAAAATTTATCGCTTTCTTGGTTTCGGTAAAATCCAATTTACCTTTGTTAAATGTTACCCAGTTGTCACTTTTATTTACACCAATTTTCTTCGTCAAAACTATATCACTTTTGAGTTACGCAATTTGGTAATGATCAAAATTCCAATATCATCCATATTCAATACAATAGTTCAAACACAAAGTCCTTGTTTTAATAATAATAATTATTTTTACCGAACTGCTCTGGCTAAAGATTTTGACTTTAAGTTGACCGTGATACTAACCCCATATAACCGAGGAGACGAATACTCTCTTGAATAGTGCTTCACTTCCAATACTTCCACCCGACCAAACTATGGTCACTCGGTGGACTCCGTGCCATGATTTGACTATAATCAAAGTGAAGCTTTCGTATTGAAGATCCACACTATTTTCGAGTCGAAAGGATTGTGTAAATTAATCACATCGATATTTTCTATTTGACCTTAGCTATATAACCAACAGAAACTATCGAGCGAATCATTCTATAATTATCTGATTCCTATCAGTATGTAACCCCTCGGTGCCCCCAGCAGTCACGAGTAATACACTTCCTAACATCTAGAGAGCGTTATGTACTCGAGTCTCAATGGATACATAAATATCCAGTTTCGATTAGTCTTGACTAGGAACATTTGAAATGGTATATTTGTTATTATTATGCTAAATTACGCACGTTACAACACTTTGTAACTACTATCAGAAAACTTACCATTTATGAATTTTCAATTAAATATAATTTTAATTAAATTAATATAACGCATTATATCATGTATATAATAAGAAGAAAACACCTTTTATTTCAAATTAGACTGGTTACCGAGTTGGATATATGTAACAAATTACATAATTTCCTCTAGCGTATACCCCTAACTCTATCGATCTCCCACTTACACTTGGGTCAATTATGGAATCTTATTCCAACTTCTCCAATCGGTTTCCTCAAAACCAATTGAGCCAGTCCCTTATTAAATGTATATGCTATCATGTTTCAGTTATCTACTTTGTCAATCAACTCTCTTTGACACTGATAAACTACCTTTATCATGTGGAACTATTTCGATGTATGTCTCTCGATTTATAGCGAGCTCTAAGTTCTATTACAACTATATCATGACATTGTTATCATATAACAATGCTATGAGATTCTCAACATTTAGAATTACGGTTAGCTTAGTTATAAATTTACACATTTATGTTTATATACATTGTTTTTATTGCATCTCTATTCAAGGCGATGTACTTAGCCTTTTTTTATTGAATCGGCCATAATCTTTCATTTGGAATATTTCTAACTTAAAAATTTATAACTTGAATCTATTATTAACACATTATACTCAATATCACTTATGAATTTTGATCCAAACACTCTTTCATAAGGAGTTCATTGTTTCTGTAAACAATTCTCTAGTATTTCATAAATACATGAGAACATCTCAAACAACCATTTAGTGATATCTATTTGAATTTGATATTTGCGTCATGTATCAAATACGTAAAAAATCATGATATCACAAACAACATAACACGTATGACAATCCAATTGCCAATGCATCATGAATCCATCTTACATATTCTGTATTAAACATTTTAATAAGGTATCGTTGCATACCGGTTGGGCTCCTAATATCTTTTATATTTACTGTAAAAGTCATCATTTACAAATACAATGTCTAGTAACAAAATAATTAAGGCTGATTTTAACGCAAGCACATCGTTAATAATCAGCAGTGTTTTGTTTACTTATGGTTTAAAAATATCTATATATCTTTTAACATTCTTTCTTATGAGCACACGCTTCCTCTGCATTTTGATCGATGGATCAAACTATTTGCTATTTCAATCATAGTATTATTTCAATTTTGATGCTTGCTTAATGACATTTTTGTATCTATTCTTGGATCGCATCCAAAAACCCATAAACTCAATTCGCACCCACTGACTTCGAGATACTATGATTATTATGCATTAATAGTTTACTCTAAATCATTATGTAGAAATTTCTATTTCAACACATAAGTACCAAAATATAAAGTCATACTGTGCGACAATTTTGTGATTAAAACCTGAACCTACTTGAGCACATCGAATGGTGAAACTGTTGCATGAATTTCAACAATTTAAATCAAAGATAATATTCTTATAAATATGGCTTATTATGTTCCAACTGAATTTTTATTTCTCATAAAGACATGTTTGTGGCCTATGGATCATACCCCTTCGGATACAGCTATCAAAATCATATTTTGATAATATGCTTGGAATCTACTTTGGATTAGTGCATCGTACCATAACGTAGAGTCAGTACTCATGGTTTAATTAAACAACAGAGGATTATTTATTCTTGACATTGCTAAAAATACACACAGTTTCTCTTTAAGATACAGAAATACCCATTAGACGTTTTAATGTATTGCGTTTATTAGATTCAGACAATTTTATTTCATTCCTTTTAATCAGTTTTATCATCGGGTCGTATTCAAATTCATTATATACCAATAATTTCTCAAAGAGATTACTTCGATACGAAGTTAATATTTCTTGAAACAATAGTTTTTTCTCAGTGCAATGGAACGGGCATTCATAAGAATTTTATGACTTTCCTTATACAAAATCGATTTTGCATTAGTTCACAATATATTTATGTTCACAACATAAATTAATTATCCAATGACCATCATTGCCAAAATTCTCTTGGGACGATTCATACAAGATCCCTTATGTATAATTATTATGTGCAGTCTTTTGACTTTCCCATCTGTCAACTCCTTGACCTAGGATATGTAGACGTTTCTTATAAGCCCTTATCTCGTATGGCTTTATAAACAATTCTTTGAATGCTACTAATTTTAACCTTTTATACTACTCTTAAGTACACGCCTTATAGAAAGAGTTTTACTCAACTTGAACCATCATTAATCGTGCCGTGTCCAATAAAGTTCGGTTACTCCTTATCGATACATCATTATGTATTATAGGAATGTGTGATTGAAACTGAGTTTTTATTCATATTAGGTACATAGAGAATTCTAATATACTCACCCATTCGATCATATCAGATTATTTATGTTGCATGCTATATTATTTACTTTTATTTTATATTCTATGAGTTTTCCATAGACATACTATATGTGTATCAAATACACATATCCATGTTGGTGATAACTCATCGGTGAATATAACGAAGTATGTGGAACTGTTTTGGTATCAATAGACTTGCAACTGCATACGTCAATACATATCAATCCGAAAAGTTCATCTACTCTTACGATTGTCCCACTGAATGGGTGCGTAGCCCTTAATTGTTTGAGATATAATTATATGAATCATAATTATGTAATAAAAATTATTTCTCAAAACTACGGCTTAGTCTATAATTCCAAAATAATTGTAAACAACTTTAGATACTTCAGTATTTTCTAATGCATCACTTTTGCTATGGAAAAAAATACCATGTTATAGTTTTACTTCATAACAAATATTCATAACATTCACATTGAAATACAAATATATCTATTTTTCAGTCGACGCCGAAAAATAGTCATTATTTCATAAATAATGTTCGCTATGTTTTATGAAAATAATTTTCGTAACTTGATGCAATCGATAAGTGTCGTATGGCATGCTCCCACTATTTCCACCGTCATTATAGTAACATACTAAATTTGGAGGTACATTATCTACTTAATATAGATTATTTATTTCATATACTGCAACTAGTTTACAGCCGAGATTTTTTAAATCAAATATCTTAAACTCAAAGAAATAAATCTCATAGAAAATAATTTTATATTTGAAAATAAATTTTGGAGTAGAAATCATATTTTTTTATTCCAATATTAAGTATCAACTATTATTTTACTATTCTCATTTTCGAAGTTTCTTTATGAAGCAGAAGTGAGTATTCACTCTCTTTATCCCAACTGTAACTTAAATCACATCTACTGTTGTACGTTCATTTTTCTTCCTAAACGGTCTAACCATTCAAAAAAATACCCTTACTATAACATCATAATGAACTCTTTACAAAAGTGCACTTAATATCCTTAACATTTAAGGACATCGTATATGTTGCACTTTGCGTAAGCGGATCAAATCGACATTTTAACGAACAAGTTCTTAGATCTATCTTGTAGTTTCGGTCTAGTATTACATTTAACACAATGCAAACCTTTTGTAACCAATCAAATTGAATACTTGATCGCACAGTAATGTTTATTGGCTTATTTCGAATGAAATAAGTTCACTGAAGTATCATACATTATGAACTATGATCGCTCCCCATATAACACTTATATGCGATATTATATTGATCAAATATCAATAGCCTTTTATTGCTTTTGAGTTTGGAACTAATAGAATGCAAAACACAGGCTTGACCAAAAAAACACGTAAATGACCAAATTACCAATGTATTTAGTAAAATCAGGCACTTGCATGGGTATTGAAATATGTAAGATTGGTAAGTATATATTATATTTCTATTTGTCAACCTTCAATAATGTTCATTTGTATATCTTAATTGATAAATGCTTTATCAATCGCATTAAATGTAAAAATTTATCAGTGTAGATTATTATAACAATATATAGCATATATTCTTATAATATTAGAAAGATTAAATGTTATCATTTTATTTTTCTAATAACGCTCCCACTAGTCTTTTATGTTTCACCAAACCTTAAGTTGAAACATAGAAGTCTTTCAACTTCACTACTGGGTGTTAGGACTCGTATGCCTTAGTATTCTGACCTTGAGGAAGGCTCAACAAATCATAGGTCCACACACGCGGGATAACTCCTTATCGGTTGTATCACATACAACTTCTAACCTATGGCACCTTGTCCTATTCCCACCTTTACCTTGAGGAAACCTAAACAAGTAAAGTGAGATTATTCACTCGGACCTATCATTTCTCGACGGCCTAAGTATAATACACATAACTTGAGGAAAGCTCAACAAATACATGCAGTTATCTTACCTCATCCATTCAATATATACATATAACATCCCTAGCTTTAGGACAGCTCAACAACTAAAGAGTATGAAAATAATCTACTAATATATAAATAATAGAGGACAATTTTATATTAAATATTCATAATCTTTAATATATTATATCGAGTGATGCAACTTGTGAAATAATGTATTTCTTATGAAATACCCTCGTAATTCAAGTGTCGGACACATCAGAAATCACGGTATACGTACTATTGTCTATTTATTCCTTAAGACTAATTAGGATTTCTTAATGTTCCATCTTTAATTTATACATTCATATTATATAACTTTTATATTTATATTACTTATATGATAGTCTTATGTATAATATTATATTAATTAAATTTTATTCAATTAATTTTAACATTTTAATTGATTTTGTATTATCTTAATATAACAATTATACTAAATATTTATTATATACTATAAACTTTATAGCATAACACATATATCATGTATATATGTATCGTTTTATTAATTAACATTTAATTAATTTATTTAACTAAACAATTTTAATTAAATTTATTAATTTCAAAATTCATTATATACATATGTATACTTATGTTATTTTAACATATTAAAATGACATAACTTATATCATGATATATAATATATGCACATATTTATTAATTAATTAACTCATTTAGTTAATATATTTTATTAATCTTATCAATAAATTTAGATTTTCGAAATTAATTTGTATTATTTTTCAAACAATTTGAAATTTGTTTATTATATTATAAAATGTATAACACGTACATTTATTACATTTTAAATTTAATTTTTATATTTAAAAATCTTATATTTTCAGTTTTCAAAACAATTTGAAAATTTATATTATAACATTTATAATGTTTTTCTTATTTTAAATTTAACTTTTAGATTTAAAACTTTTATTTTTAATTTCAAAATTAACCCAAAACCCAATTCAAATTGGGCTTTTACTATTAGAGATAACCTTTAGGGCTTACCTCATCATTTCGGGCCAGGCTAGTAGTCAATTAGGGCAAAGTACTTAATTACCCAAACCTGACCTTGAACATTACTTTTCTAGACACCCTACTATATGGGCAAGCTTTAATTAGTTAACTCTAACATGACTAATTTAGACCACATATGCTATTGTGCTCTAATACCATTGTTGGAACTAGATCAGCCCGTAGTGGAAGTAATGAGTGAATTTCAAAAAAAATCCTTATTGGATCTATATTGGGCCTATGAAGTCTAATTTATGTAGAACATTTCATAATATTATTTAAATAAAATAAAATATTTTATTTAAATTTATAAGTTATATATTATTTTGTTTAGTTTGTGTATATATATATATATGTATATGTATGTATGTATGTATGTATGTATGTATGTACGTACGTGTATGTATCATATGCACATAAATATAGGTGTGTGCATGTGTAACAGGTCTGCCCACGTAAGGCATAACATGCCCAATGTATAGATGTTGGGACTTACATTGCAGCGGACATATTAGCTCATCCAGTATGTAAATATATGTTGTCCAAATATATATATGTGTATAAACTATTACTTATATATAAATGTTGTAAATATGTATGTGTATCTTTATATATAAATGTACATACTAAGTTTGTCTAGATAATTTTGATGTAAATGTATATATATGCAAATGTATGTATGTATAAATTTTATAAATAAAATAATAATGATATATATACACATCAAATGTATATTATTATAATATATATATTTAAATGTACATAAGTTATTAAAATATAAAATAAATAATAAATTTTTATCAAGTGAATAAAACATGTGCTAGTATATACACAATAACAAAATATACATATTTATATATACATAAATATATTTATAATATATAAATATATATTTTAATTAATAAAATTAATATTTTTAAATTCCAGATCGTATGTACAACATAGAATTTTTTTATTATTACTTTAAAATATATTTTAAGTGGATATTCATTCGAAATTACATAAACTATTAATAAAAATTTATTTTGAAACCTTTTTTAAAATTCAAATTTCCAATAAATCACAAATGATATTTTGTATTTTTAGTTAATTTATTAATTTTCGGTCTACTTAAATGATAATTTTAAAATAACAAAAGAATTTTGATTTTGATTTTTTGGCCTAGAGCTTATCAGACAGTAAAATAAATTTACAAATTAAGAAAATAATTTTTGTAACATATTTGATTTTATATGATTTATTTATGTAGTATATACATTTAAATAATTATAAAATTACTATTTTTTCCATCGAAAATTACTATTACCATGAATTTACATGTATAAAATTATATGATCAGTTTTAACCATGGTATAATGTTGTAATTAAATATAAACTATATATATGTAATTAATATATATACATATATACATAATTAAATAAAATATTAATTAATATGTATATTATGCTAGTGTACCAATCTGATATGTTAAAAATGATTTTATTTTATAAGTACATACATACATATAACCAAACCAATTTGTAATAACATTAATTCATATCAAAATCATCACCTAATTAACAATATAATTTTATATATGTATGTATGTATGTATACATAATAAATTATTATTCAAAGAATTGAAATTATAATTTGATAAAACATACCTAAAAACCGAAGCCTTGAAGTTCACCTTGAAACTCTTCCTTTTGAAACCTTTTCCAGTTCGACAGGTTGCTAGTCCTTGATCCGTTGACCTTTGACTATTGGATAGTGATCGACTTTAAGTTGATTTGAAATTGATATGATGGAGCACTAATGGAGTAATTTCGACCAGTAAGATATGATAGAGATAGTGGCCAAAAAAGTACTAATCACATTAGTTTAGGTTAGCTTATATAGTGGATCGAAAGGAGGAAAAGGTGGATCTCATCCCATACTAATCTCTCTTGGTCCGAGCCATTTAAAATCAAGCATTTAAAACCTATTTTGATCTGGCCCCCATGACATGCTTCTGCCAAATTTTCAACCATAATGATGGGCCAAAAACCCATTTAATCCTAAAGAAAATATTATTTAATTAAATCCAATTTAATCGCTTGTCACTATCATATATCGATTAATATACTATAACTATTATAAATATATTTAATAATATTTATTCCTAAAATTTTAAGCCAAATTTTAAAATCAATATTTCATATATATTAGTTAAATTAATTAATTTATAACAATTTTAAACTAATTAAATCATTTTGTCGAAGGAGAATTCATCATTTTGGTTGTATGACTTGTCTAGTGTAAATTTCGTCAGCGATTGATATCGAACTATTCAAATATTAATTTTCACATGTCACTTAACATATAGTGTGATATTTTGGCTAAATTTATTGCTTACTTGGTTTTGGTAAAAATCTAATTTCATTTTGTTAAGCATTACCTAGTTGTGACATTTATTTACACCAATTCTCATCGTCAAAACTATATCACTTTGAACTCATGGAATTTCGGTAATGGTCAAAGTTCCAATATCATTCATATTCAACTCTATGGTCCATATACAAAGTCCTTGATTCAAGAATAACAATTATTATTAACCGAACAGTTCTAGCCAGAGACTTTGACTTTGAGTTGACCATGATACTAACCCTATATAACTAAGGAGACGAATACTCTCTTGAATAGTGCTTCATTTTCAATACTTCCACTCGACCCAATTGTAGTCACTCGATGGAGACCATGCCATGATTTGACTATAATCATAGCGGAGCTTTCATATTGAAGTTCCACAGTATTCTCAAGTCGAGAGAGCTATGTAAATTAGTGACATCGATATTTTATGTTTGACCTCGTTATATTCGATAGAAAACTATCAAGTGCGTCATTCTATAGTTATCCAATAACTATCAGTATGTAACCTTTATGTGCCCCCAGCAGTCATGAGTAGTAGGCTATCCAAAAATTGGAGAGTGTGACGTACTCTAGTTTCAATGGGTACATCGATATCCACTCTCGATGCATCTTGATTAAGAACGTTTAAAATGATATATTTATTTTCATTATGATAAATTACTCACAGTTACAATATTTTGTAACTACTATCACAAAACATACCATTTATGGATTTTCTGTTAAATAATTTTAATTTAATTAATTAATTAATATAACACATTGTATTAAGTATATAATAAAAAGAGAACACATTTTATTTCAAACAAGATCGGCTATCGAATTGGATGTATGTAATAAATTACATAATTTCTCCTAGGGGATACCCCCAACTCTATCATTATGGGTATAGAGGTTGGGTGCTATTATTGGTATCATAACAAGTTTAGAACAATAGAGAGTATAAGAGACACGAGTCATAGTTGTAGATGAAACTTGAAGTCCTTATCCCCGTTGGTGCGTGGTGGATTATGTATATACTTAAGTGATAGTAGGAGAATACGACTAATCATTTGGAGGCGTAATTGTTTTTTTTCTTACTATGTAATATATTTCTTCTTCTTCTTTCTAAATGTAAGCTTCTGTATGATATACAGAGAAATTGATGGAGGCTGTAGTAACTTATCCGACTAATAATGTCGGCGTAGATTATGAATATTAGACCTCTATGTGGCTTTGAAGTAAGAATGAAGTTTTTTGGTTAGGAAAGCTTTAGAAGGCCTTAATTCAAATCTTGCTTTGGGTACATCACATAAATAAGTTGTGATGAAACGAGTTGAGAAGAAGGATATAGTAGCGATTAGAGTGGCACATCGAAAGTGCATAGATTGTTTTTCATTGAGCATATGTGTTTGTTTTGGTTGATGTGTGTTATGTTGTGCTAATAATTAAATAAATAAATCAATATGTTAGTTGGAATTTGTCTAGAACATGGGCTTGAGTAGGAATATGTGCTCAAAGCTATGATCTTACAAAAATCTAGATGAAGCCAAAATTATCAAAGCAAGTTATATTTCAAAATTATAAAGTAAGGAAAAACTCTTTTAAAAGAAAATAACAACAACAACAACAATAATAATATATAACTAATATCAAATAATAACAACATTAGTAAATGCTTGCTTGTTATTGTGATTGGATGATCAACGTATGTTTGCTTGTACTGTTATTGATGAGTGATTCACTGGTCATATTTATCACAATTTTTTTAGGCAAGACTAGCCGGCTTTAGAGTGGGCCGTCCACTTTTACTAATAACTTTGAAGAATAGATGTCCGGCACATGCACCAGAACGGCTAAGGAAAAAAAAGAAAGAATAAGAGATAGGCATAAGCACATAAACTACTAATCGACAAGGAACTGGTCCTCGACACCACTACAAGTAATATTAATAGGCCCTATTACATTAGAAAACCTAGAAAAAAGAAAATCCAAGTTAGGCACGAAGTTCCCAAAAGCAGGAGAGTATAAATATTTCCTTTCCTAAATTTAATGATCCAAAACATTCTTGTTATTTTCACCATCTACACCATCAGTAGATAAGATCAAACCTTCCCCCTTAACACGATATATCAAGATATGCTTTTCACCTTCCTTTCCAACATACATATGACAACTATCACTCTTCGGCTTGAATCTCATTTCAGAGGGCACATGAATCCATGAACGCTCACCAGATTCCAAAAAATAACACGATTAATAGGAGATATCGAACATTGGGCATTCGTAGTAGAAGGTATAGAAGGTGCAGAAGGAGGCGGATCTATGGGAGCACGATCTGTGACAAGGACATTATTAACTGGAGCTACAACAATCAGAGTAGTGGGCCTAGACTTAGGAACCCACTTCCTGGGAATATGTCGCGGTAAAGGAATCTTAGCAGGAATAGAAGGAGACAAATCAACAACTCTAAATCTACAAACCTCAAAAGTGTGGCCAAAAGACTGACAAGTCGTGCGTATATCAAGCTTCCAACTATACCAGACATTAACCTCGACATCATGACCCTCGGCAATTCTAACTTTAAGCTTTGATAGAAAAAGTTTCATAGGAGCGATTTCAATCAAAGCAAATTCATACACTAATCGTTTCTTGGCCATAGTATTAGTATGAAAACAAATCACTTTGCTAACAAGCCGGGCAAGCCAGTCAAGCCATATCATGGGTTACAAAATAGAAGGGATATGTGAAAAGTGCGTCGAGGGAGGAACATATAATACATTTTTCTTGTTCACCGATGAACTTCAGGTAGTGATAATGAAAGTCTTCCTCTCTATAAGGATCGGATCAGCTTCTAGTACACACTATCTTTCATCACTTCTCGAGAATTTGAAGTAGAATATTATGTTATCAAAATGCTCACTTCGACCTTTTTGGGTTTCCATACTTGACTAAAATACTCTTTAATTAGATAATGGGATGGTTTAGAGTCTGGGAAAAAACCATCCAAACAATGAAACTAATAATCAACTCCCGCTTGCAAAACTTCAACAGGAGGAACCATCACTCCATCGATATCAACGGTATCAAAAGTACAAGGAGAATAGACCCCCGCATTTTTCGACAATTTATTAAATAAAGATGACCACTTGGCAGGCTCAACTAGACCAGAGGCATGAAAACCAGGGACGACAGGAGAAACCTGCACAATAGGGACATGAGGTAATTTATCGGTATCAGCATTATCACAAACATCACGTATGCATACATCATATCACCCTTACAACTATTAGTATCATTTCCTTTAACAACATCAAACCCATCAACCGAAACAACACCAACATCACACTCAACTTCAGAATTCTCTGCACCAAAGTTGGACATATTTTTTTCAGACCACTGACCGACTTCACTAGAAGCGGAAGCCAGAAACAGAGGAGATGGAGGGATGGCATACCCTGAATATGGCTGTTAGCAATGCCAGGGATCGAAGAAGCATTAGACTTGGACTTTGATTAATCTAACACCGACACCAGAGATTCTAATTGAGCTGCAGGACTAGAGGGACACACAAGAGGGATAGCCTTGATGGCGAAGTTCCCAAGGGCGGATAAACGAATGCAGAACCAGCTGATTGAAGACCAGAGGCGGCTAAAGATGGGGTACTCAAAGAACACCATGATTGGTCGGTGATGCTACAAAATTAGGCAGCACAAGCTGTAGCATCAGGCAGCACAGGCACTTCGTGAAAACGCGACATGGTAGGAAGAAAAAGCGAGCAAGAGCGAAGAAGTCATAGGAATCAAACGAAGGAGATAAAAAAAGAGAGTGGAGTTGGAGGAGATCGCCAAAAAATTATCAGGACTGGAATCCGTTATAATTAGATATCA
Source organism: Allium cepa (assembly GCA_030765085.1). NCBI lineage: Eukaryota > Viridiplantae > Streptophyta > Magnoliopsida > Asparagales > Amaryllidaceae > Allium > Allium cepa. The sequence continues at coordinate 258,495,638 of CM060929.1, forward strand.
AAAGGAGAGTAATCATATTCTCACATCTTGAGCATATGTTATAATAAAAGCAAGCATATTATTTATTTTAATAAAATAATAAGATTTTAATAAAATATTTGGAAAAAATTAAATAAACGAATATGTTTATTTAGTGTTTAATTCGTATTAATTTGTTCGTTGAGTGCTTGAAGAATTCTGATCAATGTGTCTGGCCAATGTACTAGCAGGGAACCCTAAACAGTAGCACAAGACGTTTCGACAAAATGTTTTGAAAGAGAATACAATATTTTGAAATGAAACCATGTTTGAAAAAAAGTGCAATGTTTTGGAAGCAAAATAATGCTTTGAGAAATATTATAAGCAACATATTGAAAAGTTAAATGTTTTAAGATGAGGTAAACAATATTTTGAAAAGAGTATAATATTTTGAAAGTTTTATAGTTGTATCTTGATATAGAAAGAGTAAATTATTTTTAGTGTGAAAATAAAATATAATAATAGTAGATGGAGACAAATATATAGAGACAAGCGAACTGAGATTATTTGATGTGATTTGAAAAATGATATGGGTATTTACATTTATAATGAAAAGAATACACATATTAAGATACGAAATGAAAATATGAGTTTCCAATTAAGGTAACTTTGAAATAAATAAATTATTTAAATGTAAGAAATTTATTTTTAGAAGGAAAAAAAGTGGATCTCGACTTAAAATGAACTTATAACTAATGATTGAGAAGTGTGGTTTTAGTGTAGATAAAATAAGATAATAATGATTGAGATAACATTTATAAGAATGTGTTTAAACCTGAACCCAAATTCGAACATGCACTTAAAATTTCTACGCTGAAATACCATGGTGATTTGAACATTACTTTTGACCCTCTTATCCATTTTTGACGATCTTGTACTTGTTTTGAAGCTAAAATAATAAGAACGAGATTAATTTTGGAAGTTTTACGAAAGTTTATGAAAACTGGGTTTTAAAAGAGTGGGCCGGCATTTCGATTCTCGTTTCAAAATTCGTATTGTTTAGTCAAATCGCTTTAACTTTTGACAAACCATATTTTCAAGATTCGAAATATATTTTGAAAGGCTATTTAATTATGCTACAATTTTGCCTTTTTAATTGTTAAATAATTTTGAGTTTTCAACACTTAAATCTTAGTCGCAAAGTTGCCAAAATGAAAGTGAAACTGTAACGACCCGTAAATTTTGATAAATAAATTAGTTGAATTAATAAGATTTTTGTAATTAAATTTAGAAAGAAATAAATTTTTTATAATTTATATTGAAGTAAATGTTAAGAATGAATTGTAGCCATGGTTATTAAGAACTAATTGTTGACAATTTAAGTAAAACCATAATGAAAATGAAATTGTGTATATTGTTGCACTTGGGTATAAAAAAATATAAAATAAGTAAATAAGTGTAAGTGCTGTATAACTTAAGGAATTTATATATTATTGATAGTAATTGAATGAATTCGGTAATATATATGTAATTATAAAAATTTGGTTGAAGTATGATAAACCTAAGTGTAACCTTGGCTTGTAAACAATTATTATAAGTTACATGTTTAATTTGTTGATTGAATTGGAATGGAAAATAAAATTCTAATAAAAATATAATTAAAGGTTACATAAATGGGAATGAGAATGTGTTAAGTAAATGAAAGGTAAACAATACTAGTCAAGGTTGATAAATTTATGTATTGAAGGGAATATCAATTAATGAACAAAAATCTAAATGTTATGTTTGGCTATAGATTGAGCATAAGTAAATGAAATTTAGCGTTTTGAACTTTGATTTTTAAGTAATAAAAGCCTATTTATGAGACTAAAGGTTAACGGTAATGATTTTGTATGTTACCTATTTATTAGCTTGTTAATGGAAATTGAAAATAAATTTTAATAAATGTAAATAAATGTTATGTTAATGTGAAATGAAATCCCAATAAAGGAAGTAATGCAAATGTTATATTTGGTAAAATTTCAATATAAGTGGAAATTATAGTTAATGCACAATTGCAAGATTTTAATTGATTTTATTTAGTAAATTGAGAAATAAATTTTAGTAAATATAATTAAATATTTTGTTAATGTAAATTATGATAATATTTGAAAGTAATGTCCATTCCATTAAATTTTAAATTTAGTAATAAATAATGTTGTAAAAAGGCAATAAATTATACGTTTAAATTGGTATGTTTATATCCGTTCTTATTTAATTTATTTGGCGCTATAAATGGTACGTTATTTCCTGATATATTCTTTAGCATATTTATTAAATAAATAAGAAACGAATAAATTTAAATTACGTCACTTTGTTAATTATTTTGGGTATACGTTTGATTTATCTCTTACCTTTAGAATACACACTCTTTTGAATTACTTACCAAATTTATCAGCCGTGCATTTCAAAAGAGGGAAGAAATAAGACACTAGCCGTTCAAATATGATTTCTTGCATTGCAATTCACTTGTAAAATTTTCCACTTTCATTTGCAATCTCCGTATTTAATAGGAATATAATCTTTGAATTCCACTAACCGTTCAATTTCATTTTTCTTACTTTTCCCTTCACGTGTAATTCTCTCCATCTTATTACACTTCCCTTTTTGCTTCTTTGTTTTAATAGGAATAAAACCCATTAATTTCCCTAACGATCAAATCAAACTATTTCTTGCCTTGTAATTCGCGTGTCATAATTTACATTCTTTCCACTTTCCATTTGACTCTTTTTAATTAATTGGAATAAAATCCTACAATTTCCTCTTGCTGTTACTTTCTTTATTTCTTGCATTCTTTTTCTACTCAATCAATGCAAATATTTCTCTTATAAATACAAAACTCATGTACACCATACCTACCCCATATTATTTGGTTCTTCTTCCTCGCGTGTGAAACTACATCAGGTAATGACCACCTGTCCTTTCTTTTATTTTCTTTTTATTTTCTTCTTGTATTTTCTTTTGTTTCCATTGTTTCACTCCATCAAGTGCTCGACTCTTCTCCTCCCAGCACTGTTTCACTTGCATCTAATCACCTTCTTCGCTGCTAGAAGCCATACCTCTTTCATCACCTTAGCCGCAGCATCTGTATGTAGGTAATATATATATAAGCTGCCTTATCGTCTTCTTCTTCTTTTCTTTTTTATGTAACAAACATATGTTTTGAGGAAAGAAGACCATGTGGTTGAAATATTTATTCAACGCGTTTAAAGTATAGTTATATATAAGTTGATTTTTAATGTGTACGTGTGTTTTAAAAATAAAAAATAAAATATAGGTAGGTATAAGTTTTATATGAGCCTGCAAATCTATTAGTTACATTGTTTTTATAAGTTTACTTAAGCTATATAAATTGTATTAGCAGCATGTAGTTATATAATGCATGCATATATAGGCTTACAGCATAATATAAAAAGCTTACAGTATATTTTGTTATGCATATAGAATCAAGTATGTAAATCATATAACCTATTATTTGTATAATAATATAAGTTAAGTGCTAAGTAAAGTTGTTAACATGGGTTCAACCTGTTGTGTATATTTTAGCTTATTTAGAAATATATTTGTTTAAAGTTTCTGTTTGTGTTAGGCAATATATCTGTAAGTATTGTATAAAGTATATTATGTAGATATGTTATTTTTTTTAAACGATGATTTTAGATATATATATTTAATTTAATATGTGTTTAAAATTTTAAATTTATATACAAATTATTTTAATATATAAACTATTTAAAGTATTTTAATATATGTACTATTTTCAACATCGAAACTGTTTAGGCGTTTTAAATGTAAACAAGGATTTTTATTTTAACATTCATCTTAAAATTTTAATATTGATTTCATGGGAAGACAATGTATATATCGTTGCATATGGATTTGTACTTGTCTGCATATATGTTGGGTCAGTTTCAAACTTATATTAGTGTTAGCGTTTAAAATAGATTTAAAGAAATTTTAAGGAAATGTATGAATTGTATAAACATTGTATATTGAGTTTTGTTTAACTTAAAAAAAAATTGGGACATGATATAGATTTGAAAATATATGTTTTGAACTTATTTAGAAACAAGTAATATTATATAAAATGAAATAGTTCCGTTATATCAAAACTAGTTCAATCGTTCTCATCGATTTTCCATTATCAGCCTTGTCCGTCATGCCTGTTTTCTACATCAAATCATATCCATCTAGCGTTGCTTTGGATTTAGTAGCTCATTTCTACGTCGAATCTCTCCAGCCTCGAAAGGTGAGCAATCATTCACGATTAACGTTCTTTTATTTATTAAGTTTGATTTTAATTGGAACGACAATTGAAATATGTTGCTAAAATTTAACTGTTAATTGTTTAAATCGTTATATATATGATATGCATTTATATGTAATTGTTCACCTGTGGGATATGACACCATATCCTGTTGTTTATATTATATTGTTATTGGTGATATATGCTGGTTATTATTATTGTCATATCTGTTATTACTCTGCAAGTTCCCTGTTAGTATATAATTCACTATGGGTTGAAATCATACATACCCGAACGTACTTTAGAATAGGAGAATTTCGTTATAGGTTGAAATGATAGACCCAAGCGATTTTCATTGAATTGAAATTAGGATTACGGGTAGAAAGGATATCTACCCGGTATATATATTTTAAATTATGGATTGAAATGATAAATATCCGTTTTACTTGACCATAGGATAAGAAATTATATACAGACACCGTTGGTCCATAATTTTTTTTTTGAAAATAATTTCTATGGTTTTGGAAAGAAATATAAGGTTTTAATAAATTTGATTCTTAAATATCATATATAAATGTAAATATTATATATAGATTTAATAATAATATTTAATTAAATGGAGATTGATTTAATACATATAATATGCTCAAGTCTTGTTTAAATTTATAGATTTTGGTAATAATTTGAATAAGTTAATGCTGGGAAGATAAATTTAAATGTATTTGAAATTGTATGTAATTAAGAATTTTAGTAAATAAACATTGATTTGGAACTATCGAAATTGAAATTTAAAGATATGATTTTAACTGGATTTTTGAATTTAAGTGTCTTAATGAATATTCCATGTTAAACTAAATTAAAGGAGATACTTAGTAAGATGTAATTTAAGGTTACTTAAATGATATTGAATTTTAATGAGGGAATATTTCAAGACTAAACAATAATGCAGTTAAATCAGGATATATGAAACTATTAAATTTAGCATTAAAAATGTGAATATTAAAGCTTTGAAATATATTGGAATTTAAATGATTTATTTTGTGATTTATATCTGCATTGGAAATCGATATAATTTGCAATTGTTTATTAGAAACTGAATTGAATTGAAATTTGTTGAATTGAGATTTAGTTAAATTTGAATATGAAAATTGAGTTGATTTGAATCGTAACTTTGAAAATGATAAAATTTGGAAATATATATATATATATATAATGGAAATGATACTCTGGTTTTGAAGTATAAATTAATTTGAAATGACCACGGTGTATAGTGTATATTTCTACATTGTCGATAGTTCCATGGATCCTTAGAGGATGGTTATCCCAAACATCCTTTGAGTTGTCTGTATTTCAGTTGTTATTTCACTTGAGTTGGATTTATTGATATAAGAATGTTAATCCTGACTCGAGTGTTTTGTGTTTCGCTTTACGCTCGGGTCAGACAGAGTGATACAACTTTTGAGACTCACCTTTGGAGTTTGGAGCTTCGCTTGGAGATCCAATTACTGTTTTAGCTTTCAGCTCTTCTAGTTGATTTGTTCAGAGAAGTCATCTTTTGCATTGGAGACTTCACTGTATTTGAGATATTCTGCTGTATTTTATTTCTAACTCTGATGATTATATAGTAGCTTCATGAACTACTATTTATTGATTCCGCTGCGTATTATTGTATTACTCTGTGTCTGTGATTCTTTGATTGATTTATTTACTGTATATGTTAAGTTTTGCCAAATTTAAATTAACAATCTGATATTTTGAGCAATTCAAGTCCGACTTATACGGATGCGAATGGTCTAAAATACCGGGTCGTTACAGAAACTTTGTTCTTTTATTATATGAATGCCATACTACTTTACGTTATAAAACATGATTTGTGGTTTCTGTGAGCCAAGCATAGTTAAATGAAGCCATTATGGATTAGATTTTGTGCACGATCTCTTTTTCTTGCACTAAATGAAATAAACTTTCTTAAAATGCAAAGCTAAGGTATGTGTTTACGCATATAGTTATATATATAAATATATTGTTGTGTTGTTTTCCCATGTTTGGAATGCACCATTATTAGGATGCCTCTTCAGAGATGTATATTTTATAATTATTTGTATTGTGAATTTTTGAAACATCCTCTGTACATAGGAGACTCTGTCGAAATTTTCAACACTTAGAATTTTTTTTACATAATTATATCGTATGCAAAAAATAGATAGTCAGTAAATGATTCTATATAAATTCTTAGCATACCTAAGACAATGAAGAGGAAGTATGGTCTTGTTTGATGGAATGTGACATAGAGTATTAAGTTAATTCTAAGTAAAAGAAAGGAAGAAGCTTAAGTTAATAGTAGACGATGGAATGATGTAGAAAGTTAGGGTATGAGTTGAGAACGATGTTCTTCCCTGTAAGAAATTACAGGGACGTAATTTCTCAAGGGAGGGGTCTATAACGATTCTACTTTCTACGTCGTTAAAGTAAATAATTTTAATTAAAGCAAAACATTTGAGTTTGATTTCTGGATAACTTTATTTTTTAAAAACTATATTTTATTGAATTGAGGATTATTGAATAAAGGATTTTATTATTAAAAATTCTTTTTGGAAAATATATTGAACTTAAGTAAAATATTTACGATGAATATAAAATAATTATATATTAAAAATAAAATTTATATGGTTGAAATAAATAGAAGAAATTATATTTGATATTAATAAAAATTAATGAAGTTAAATGATTAATGTATTAAATATTTTGTATAGTTTATCGAAATATATTTTATAAATATATCAACTTGAATTAAGAATACATTCATAAATATTGGATAGGTTATTTAAATAAGTGAATGCTGATATTTTAATCGCAACTAAAAGAGATAAAATGAAATTTGTATTCTTACTTAAGGACATAATTGAAAAATGAAGGAAGAAGAAATAACAACCGAATATTAGTAGCATTTTCTTTCTCTCCATTATTCCAGAAAGATCTCAATTTATTTTATATTCATCCCATAAACATTTCCCTCACTCAAGCCTTCAAGCCCTAGTTCCTTGCTTCCCCAAAAATCAATTTTGCATATAAATAATCGATAGGGAAAAAAAGGAAAACGAGAAGAAAAAAATAAATGCAACCATGTGCAACTTCGATCGACACCAGACATCGAGGCTCGATGTGAAGGCGCCTTGTGCATGAAACCTGACACCTAAAGCAATGGAAATTGAGACGCACATTTGGGTTCGTGCATTGATGGGGGAGGCAGCAGGATCTGGGACACCTAAAGCCCTGGTTCTAGGTGGTGGTTTTTGGGTGTGTCGTGGCTATAGATGGAGCAATAAGGCAGGTTAGAGCTAGAGTTTACTGTGTTTAAGGTCGAGGTGAAGAAAACCGGTGATTGATGGTAAACAAGGGATTAGAGCAGCATTGATTTTGATGGGTTATCTCTACAACTCACAACTTTTATCTAGATCCCATTCTATGATTTTATTCGACTGTTGTTTGATAATTGATGTTTGATATAGATTGGAATTGTGTGCAAACTATTATTTTACTTGTTATTGGGATGAAAATTGGAATTGTACATTATGCATTTTGTACAATAAATGGATACTAATAATATCTGGACACAACTTTAGAAATTGATTAGATGGGAATACATAATTTAAAGTTAAAAGCTTTAAATAATATAAAATATTTTAAATATAAATAGTGATTTTTGAATGAGTTATTTTGTTTAATGTTGAAAACGTTATTATTGACGGAAAATATAAGTGGAATAATGTTAAGAACTGTGTGAATAAAAATTATTTGGAAAGTAATGATGTTCAAGATATGATTAAATAAGTGAATGTTGAATATTTTTATTTTTATTTATTTAGCGATGATAATAAAAGCATTTAAATGATATTTATGAAATACTAGTTAAAATTTATATTTTAAAATGATAAGTTAACTTTATTTGGATTTAATAGATTAGAAATTTATAAAATAATATTTTAAAGTAATTATAAGTTGAGTGCAATTTATTTATTGAATGGAAATTATCATTTATGGAATTTAATATATATTGTTAAGTGAATTTTTCAAAATAATATATTTTTATGTTTGATTATTTTTATACGAAAGGAATTGAATTATTTTGGAAAGGTATTATATAAGATATAATTTTAGTTTGATGAATTACTCTTTAATAATAATAGTTTTTAAAAGGATTTGAAATGTATTTGGGAAACTAATTTAATCAAAATCCTTAATGAGAATATAGAATTATTTAAATTGGTGTTCAAAGGAAATTATAAATGATCAAACTTCTTTGGTATTATTGTCATTTTAGTCATTAAAGTAGAGTTTCAAAGTTATGAACTATTATTTTTAAAAGGAGTTTAAGGGATTTGAAATTGAAAGATCGTTTAAAATATATTAATCATATAATAGGTTTTTAAATTAAGATTTTATTATTCAAACCTCGTTGGAAATTAATATTGTTCTTTTCAAAATTAAATTGAAGGTTATGAAAAAGGAGATTTTATTACAAAACCCTTCTATACCAACAAATAATTGAAGTGTGTGAGTAAACGGATCAGTAATATCGAGCAGTATGGAACTTACAGCAGTATTTTTTTGATTACTCTTTTAACTCATAGTATAGAATAATTGTGTAATAAGGAGTGTAATTTACGGACATTGAGTAAACAAGAGAGTAACAATAGGTGGTATGAGACGCTTGAGTTGATATTTGTTCAATTACTTTTTGTGAGTAAATGTCACTTATATGAGGAAATACAGGGTTTTATATGAAATTGTTGCATAGAGGTAGCCAATTTAAATTCGGTAGGATGCAAGCCTTTTGTGTACCTATTGGTTAAGTAGTACTCCTATTATTTGGTGAGGAGTAAAATCAGATTAGGCTGGTATCCATCCTAGCAGCCTGATTGCTAGGTCGCTCCCCAAACCATTATGTACCCTTTTGATGCGTATGGCCAAGAGCCACTGCCCCTATGTCACATAGGCCAACAGTCTATTACTAATGAGGCACTTGCGCCTGATGGATATTGGGTCACGATTGTCGTTGCAATAATTAAAGACTATAGGAGTAGCATTGAGAGCGTGTGAGGAAGGCTCCTGGAGTAGCCTGAGAGTTGTCCGTCTCTCGTTTGGTTATGGTAGACATATGATACTATGATTATACGACTATTGTACTATTATTATGATATGTGGATGAGAGCCAGTGTGGATTCATGGGACTTAGAGTCTCGTGGCTAACTATGTGGTCGAAAGTCAAGATGATTACTTATGTGATTGAGGATATTCTTGAGATCGAGAGTTCACAAATTAGTGTGACCCAATACCTACCTATTAAATGGTCTGAGAGGTAACTAGACTGTCGATGGCATGCTTTACTTATGTCCGACCTGAATGCTTGATTGTCAGGTGCTTTATATGTTGAGATGACGGATCCCGGGTATGCAACTACATGATTATCTGAGAGATAATCTAAGCTATGTTGAATGCTAGCCATATCCGAGTTTGTTATATGAAGTTATGTTTCAATACATAAGGTTTCACCGACTTTGATCATGAGCTATATTAAGAGATGATGATCTTGTTTATTTATTTGGGTGATTTATCATATGCATGATTTTGAGATATCTTGATATCTTTAGGATGTTTATTTTCCACTATTAGATATACAAATTTATACCGTGCCAGTTATTGTATATTGACATTCATATTTTAGATATAGTCTGACCCGTGTGTTCCTCTTGTCAGTCCGGGACCTTTAGGATTTTGGGACAACATGACCAACTTGTGCTTGATGGGCTAGTTTATTAGTTGAATTGGATATTTTTATGTATTTATGTAGTCTCCTACTGTACATATGGATGTTGTATGTCAGAATGTATGAATTGACTTATACTTCGTATGTATTTGGAGAAAGTGGGTAATTGACTTGTTTTGCGGACTCGCTTGGACTTGTGTATGTTCTATATTATATATTATCGCGTTAGTGACTCTATTTTCCTATTATTTGTTTTATATAGTATACTGTTATATCCTAGAAACACACATGATATAGCTTTGTGTTGATACCGATTATGTCTACATGAGTAATATTTGAAATACATATCGATGTTAGCCCCAAAAGGAATATTCATGTGTGATGGCCTAATATTGCATCATTCCCCATATTGTCAGACAGTATTACCTGGTACTACTCTTTGGTATTAAGGGTGTAGAGGTGGATTTTACTAGTAGAGTTTGCATATAACAACTATTACCAATCAAGTATCGGGATTGCCTCATTTGAGGTGCTTTTTGTTAGACTATACAAGTCAGCTATTTGTTAGTTAGACACAGGGGATATGCTTGTTGTAGGAACAAGGCCAATTGGAAGCAGGTTAAATGGGTGAATTTCAAAAAAAATTCCATTTTGATTTTAGTCAAACCTACGAAGTCTAAATTGATTTTAGATGTAATCTAATTTTTTTTGAATAAAATCTTCATTTTATTGCAATTTTTTAAAATTAGTTGAAGTTTATTTTAAATTGTTTATATGTTATAATGAGCGCATCAAATGCACCCATGTGTAAAACTGCAAGTGCAACATATGAGAAGTGTGCATAATTAATGTGAATGTTGTTTAGATGCTAGGATTGACACTGCAACAGACACATTTCCCCTTTATATATGCCTTTGTCATCCGAAACAGGAAAGTTTCTTTATTATTAATAAGATTAATTTTATTATGATTGTATATGTGTGTGTACGCATGGTTGTTTGTATTAGAATAGACATTATTTGTATAACTTGTAATAAATTGAACTATATAATATGAAGTTAATATTAGCTAAAAGATAGTTCAAACATTACAATTATATTTTACATGAAAACCTTTCGAAAACATTGAGTTAAAGGTGCGCACACACATAAATATACATATATATATATATGTGTATGTATATTACACATATACATATAAGAAAATCAATGTTTTGAAATAAAACAAAATTAAAACTATATTCAAATAGTTTTAAATTAGAATACATATCTTACAAACAATGATCTTATTCTAGCCTTGATCCAATTGTTAAAATAAGAAACAAATCAAAAGTTTAAAGTTTCCTCTTTTGGCAACAACCAAAATTTGATTCAAAATAATTTAGAAGTAAGATATTTGAATCTCAATCTCATATTATGATACTTGATTTACTAATGAAATACTTTCAAAGATTCATTCATACAATAATTTATATAAAAACTATAATGATCCGCCTTTCTTACTTTTAAAGGCGATACTTAATACATCCACGGTATTTATGTGCCAGTCATATATAGTAGAATATATAAGATAATATATATGGTCACTTCCAAAATGAAACATCAGAGTTACAACAAGCACTAACCTTAGCCAGAGACAGTTATAACTGCCTACAGCATACAATGCTGATACATAATGTACATGCACAGTGGAAATAAAACCAATAACCAAGTAACGACAAAGCCTCCTTCTCTATGCTCCTCCAAAATGCGTCTGTAAGAACCTAGACTACTTATCTACTCATACAAATTTGAGTACCCAAGAGTTTGAGGGAAAGAAAGAAAAACTCTGGGTCAGACATTGGTCTGGTGTGAATAAAAACCAAATAATCGAATTACTATACTTATTTAAACCCTTTAAAAATAATGGTATCTTGTAAGACCACGCCACACATAAAGAAAGACGGTTTTTTACCTTACGATGATCAAAATAGTTACCTAGGAAATCCGATGATATTATAATAATGTATAGGGTTTAAAATAAATATTTGATTATAGTCGAAATGGTTACATTAATTACATTCCAACGGAATTGAAACACCCACAACCCTTAATACACCCAAAAAGACACATTAAAAGGCATGGTGCGTTGTAAATATAATTAAAACGAACAGAGACTAAGATTCACAGGACAAATATAGATAAAACCAGCGGAAACTTAAAATAATAACTTAACAAAACAAAAATTCATAATTGCTTCATAAATAAGTCAAATACCAAATACCACATACATATCTAAAAATCCAATATGCCTCATGAAACAAAATATCATAGCCTTAAAAATTAACGTGCATAATATCCCTCATAATAAGCCAGTACACAAAAGGAACTAAAGCTGAAATAAAAGAAATACATAGAAGAGAGCTCCTCCAAGAAACCCGCCAAGTGACTGCAATCTACTGACTTCTCCCTTGATTGCCTATGGGGGGAAGGGGAAAATAGAGGAGCGGGTTAGACTAAAAGTCTGTTGAATGATAGTAATTACTAGAGTCTTTAAGCAAGATAAAAGTAATAGACTCTGCAACATTTCTAGCATAAATAAGGATAATAATGGAAATAGGAAAGAAATAAATTGGAAATAAGTACGATTAAATATTGCTCAATTTATAACATAGGTTAACTTTGATTGCTTGCACTTGTTCTTCATTTCTGCTTTGACTAGGCTTAATTCCTAATCCTGTAATTAGGATGTGACCATAATTCTACCCTTTTTGATCGACCTGCTACTCCATAGACCTTACTGCGGACCGGGCGCTATATAACTCTGTATAAAGCAGCCAATGGTATCTACGAAAGATGCATAAAGCAACCACTGTGGATCCGGACGACATATATAGCTCCATACATAGAAGGCAATGGTGTCTACGAAAAACACCCATACTAAGCGCTTGGAACTCATGGCTATTACCAAGCACCCGAATGGAAGTCGCACGCGTAACTGCCACCATGCCTATGCTACCTTTTGCTCCACTATTGGGTCTTCTTATTACCTCCAACTTCCAACATAGCGTGCTCCTCATCTCATTTTAGGCTAATGTGAGATCACTTTGTGTCCATAGAAAATAGGGGAATTGATGTTGGTACTAACCCTTCATCCTAACAATATCTAGTTGCGCCCTTATCCAAATCTCCCATGATTTAGACTTCTATTTGACGAATTACTACCATTCTTAGCATAAGCGTGCCCTCATCGCACTTCAGACTAATGTGAGACACCATTTTGTATAATAGGGAATGCTATTTGGAATAGATCCTACTTTCATCTTTGCTTATTAACTTAGATAAATTATTTAAATAAGTCTCTATTATCATTTTTACTTTCTACACTTATTATTTTATCCCTAGTCTTAACATAAGCTCCATTTTATCCTTTTTCTTATTATAACCTACGTTATAATCATGCTTATTACTTAACCCAATGTCTCAGTATGAAAATAAGCTCTATCATCTTTTACTCTTTTTTTAGTTATAATTCTACGTTATAACTAAGCCAATTAATTAGCCCAATTCTAATCATAATTAGGCATAATTTCAGTCCAATTCCATTTATATTATGGTCTTTATAATTTACATCTCATAATTATGAATAGGCCAATCTTTTTAATTCAGTCCAATTAATATCATAATTAGGCATAATTTCAATCCAATTCCATTTATATTACAGTCTTTGAAATTTACATCTTATATTCCATAATTTCAGTTTTCTTATAACTTAATCCGTATTCGCGTTAATCCTATTCTAATCCATATGCGAAGAAGAAGGAGGAATAAAACAAAATTGAAGAAAAATCCAAATCGTGGAAAGAAGATGTAAATAACGTATAAATAAAAGTAAATAAACTAAAATACTGTAAATAACGAAAAAGCTATAATTAATAGAAATAAATTAAAATTACTGATAGGAATAGCTAAAAGGAAATAGATTAAAAATAATTCTAGAACTGTAAATAAACTACTGAAAAGGTTATTCCAAAAATCGTAGTAAATTACAACTACTGGAAACCCTATTATTTTAAATTACTTAAAGAATTTTTAAAATAACTCACCTCCGGTCCTAAGCTTAGAGTTGTAAAAATAAGTTAATTTATAACGATTTTCTCCTTTGAAAAAATTATTCCATTTAGGGTCCTTCCTAGAAAGGTGAACCCAATTGAAGAAAACCTAGAATGAGAAAAAGTGTTAGGTCTAGGGGTCTATTTATAGGTGTAAAAGTGCATATTGGACCGTTGGATTTGGAGATTGAACATGATGCAACCACATCATAGGCTGAATAGGTGCCATCAGATGCAGAAATGGAGGGATCAGATCAATTAAAACGACGCAAAATGAATGTTCAATCGCTGCTGATTCGTTCGAACGAACAAACGTTCGTTCGCTTGCCAAAAGGCAAGGCGGGTCGCTGGGCGGTCGACTACTCCCTTCCCTGGGTGAACCGGCCGGTCGACCTATATATATGTATATACATACATACATACATACATACATACATATATATATATATATATATATATATATATATATTTCGTTTTGTTGATTATTTCGTTCTTAGCTCATATTAACTCGGATTCTGACGTTCAATATATGGAAATTGACCAGAAAATTACCACGGATACAATGGTGCAACTTCTGTGGCTTAATTAATTTATTTTATTAATGAATTAATTATTATGGGTTAAATTTTGGGTTGTTACATTCTCCCCTCCTTAAGGGATTTCGTCCCAAAATCTCTAAGGATAAAAGAATGTACTAAATGTTTTCATCCAATTCTACAACCAACTACTCAATCATCAATCATTCATCCATTGTCCTTAAGTTTTTATAATGCGATTTATGATACTTATGCAATTAGTGTAGTGTAAAAGTCCCTAACTAATGCAAAAGATTAGGTGGTCCATCGATTAAGTTGACCTTCTTCTATGCAATCTTGTCTGTGCTATGTATCCAAACGGATGCAAAATTTTCCTAATGATAACTGATAATTTTATATGCGTGCTACAAACATCATCCAAATGCAATAATTATGTAATAAACATCCATTTATAAAAACCACGGAAATAAAATAAAAATGCACACACATCCATATGCATATGCTCTAGTGTCATAACTAGGCTGATCCCTAAAGAATAATAGTGCATAGTGTACCTATATGCGCCCATAGCATCCACTGGCTAACACTTGCAATCATTAGCATACATCATTCATAACATGTTCTATTAACATGTTTACATCAAATACTACCATCCATACGTTAAATCCTAAGTTCTACCCTCCCAAACGGTAATAAAGGAAAGAACCTATTAAAATCCAAAGATGGAAAAGTAAATTTTAAAACCTATTATCAAATAGACATGGATATGAGATACAAATTTTCTCCTAATCAAATTAGTTTTCTCCGAAATCTCTCTAACCATGTCGGAACCAAGAAGCAACCTTTCCATAGATTCCAACCAACATTAAGATGTCTTACAAGGCCTTCCTAAAAAAAGCTTCAAAAGGTGTCATTCCAATGCTAGCTTGAAAACAACTACTATATGAATTCCACTGAAGATAGATGCTTTTTCCAAGTTCCTCCAAAATCAAGAGTGCTCATTCTTAACCATGCTTATCTTACTATCCTATTAATTTCATTTTACTGTTCTTCATGAATCAACATTCCTAGGTTCTTACTAGCGTCCTATAAACTTTACAGAAATTTTCATTATTACTTCTATAAGTAATTACTGCTATCTCCTTACACCTTTTCCGTTACTCCTAGGAAATGATTCTTATCTATTCCATATTTAAGAGTTTGGTTTGATATTTATCACTTTGTTTTAAAAAATAATATTTCTATAAAAAAAATTAAAACATCAAATCCCAAAATCTTTGTCTTTAAAAGTGTTATCTTTTTAGTTTCTATTAATTTCAAAAACCTTGGTCACTTAATATTATTTCCTAAAGCTAGAGGGAAAAACTTTCAAATCTTTAAGTCTAAAACTTATATCTCTCTTTCTTTTAAAGATTTTTTTCTATAAAATTTTGAATTTTAAAAATTTACTTTTATTAAGATTTTCATTTCAAAAACTTATTTACTTTTTTGCCCAACCATTTTCTTTTAAAATACCTTTAAAATATCCTTTACGTGTTTTCAAAATAGCTTCTTATTACACTTAACAGTCTCATATCTTAATGTATTGGAACTACTTTCTCTTATGAGAAATTATTAATGTTAAAATCTTCTATGAAACTTTTAAAAGAGAATTTGAAGTTTATGTGAAATTAAAAGGAATTTATTTTATATTTTTTGATACAAAATATGATGCTTTTCATACCTTTTATATCTCTTTCATGTATTCCTTGTAACTTGCATAAAACATTTTTATTAGTTTCATAGAAAATCATACCATTATTCTTTTCATTCCAATAGATTAAAATATGTTTAAATTATATTCTTTTATGATAAATATTTTCTAATATCTGACTTACACACCTATCTTCAAAATCTATTTTAATATTTCCATAACTGCAAAACACTTTCTTATACTTATTAATAATAAGTGTACATAACGAACCATTTTGTTTCTATGCTTAGAAATTACCTTTCAAAATACATTATTTGGATTAAAATAGATGTTGCGTAAAACACCGTTACCATACCCTAAAAAAATACTAGTGTATGGATTTAAATAAATACCGATAAATCTCATATACCTATGTAAAAATATTTCTCTTGAGAGTCACTTACTATAACAATAGTGTTATAGCCTACGCTCCACTTATTTTCGACGAAAACATTTATTACAACAATGAAAGTTGTAATCTATGTTTACGATCCTTGATACACTCTAAGTTTTTATGTTTAAAATCTTTGTTTACCTATAATGAAATTAGTGAGTTACATACACACACACACCCCATAATTCTTCAAAAAGAATTCCTGTTTTTGATTATATAAAAACCAACTTAAATTTCATACCATTCTTTAAAAACCCCATGTTTATTTTTTGAAGAAATATTAATAATGAAAATTTTCCATTCTAACAATTACAATTTTTTTTTCAACTTTTTAAATTTTGAAAATTTTATTTTATTGGGCTTAGCATAAAGTGGGTCTTCCTACTTACTACTCTTGGAGTACTTTCCTAAACTAAAGGCTTTTACTCCTATTCCTCTTGTATACTCATATTTATTCTAAGGTATCACCGTCAAATCCACTTGTTTGAGACAATTATAATTTCTGCAATTACCTACACGTGGATTTTCTTCTTTGCTTATCTACTGAATTTTATTGTACATCTTTAACCTTTGCCTACCTCTCTTTGGATTTCCATAATCCCAATCCTAAATGTACAAAACCGTCTCTTTCATCCCTATCATGTGTAGACATTCTCTATGCCCCAAAAACACACTTTCTCTCTCCAAAAATGATACTTCGAATACTTAGCTCTCAAATGATGACTACATAGTGCGCTAAGAACCACTTCCAAATGAACAATATGCTCCTCCCTATTCTTGGAAAACACCAAAATGTCGACCACAAATACCACCATGAACTTTTGGAACATCTCTAAAAACATGGTTCATCAAATCTATAGAATAGGATGAGACATTAGCTAGCCCAAAATTCATGACTAACTACTCAAAGAATCTGTCTGGTGTCCTAAGTGCGGTCATATCAATGTTACCATCAACGACCCCAAGCTGATGAAATCCAGTGGCTAAATCAAGCTGGGATCATACTAAAGAGATAAGTAACTGGTTGAAAAGATCACCTATCCTAGAGAGTGGATAATGGTTCTTGTTTGTGAGATTATTCAATTCACTACAGTCAATGCAAAGTTGAAGAGAACCACCTGCTTTGGTAGCGAAGATGACTGGCGCTCCCTATTTTGATATATATCTTCATATGAAACCTTTCTCCAAAGCTCATGGATCTGCTTGTCCAATCCCTTCCTTTCCCTAGGCGCTATATGCCCTACGGGCGATGCCACTAGCTAGCCAAATAAATCCTGAAGTCATTCTCTCTCTTAGGGCCTAGTTCCCTAACCTTCTCAAAGATGTTTGAAAAAATCTCCGATTATAGGAGCCGAATCCAACTCTGATGATGATGAATCGATGAATAAAGGAAACTCAACGTAACTGACCCTTGTAGGTCGCAAGGAATCTCGAGAGTCCTACTAATGCATGTATCTAGTCTAATGACTCTCCTCTGGCAATCTAATATAGCTCCATATGTGGATAGCCAATCTATTCCAAAATCATCGCATACCCCAGAAATCCCAAAATATAGGCGTCATAGTCAAATTCTATGCCTAGGATATAAATTTTCAAACCCCTACAAACCGTAGACAAGAGTGTTGATCCTTCCACGGGGTTTGAAACAATAATGAGGTCTACTACTAAAGAGGTGTCTAAGTGCAAACAATCTACCAAAGAAATAGAGATGAAAGTGTGTGATGCTCTAGGATCGAAAGGAGCCCGAATGGGAAAATCAAAAACAAAAACCAAATTTCCCTACCTCGATCCAGTCCATTGCTGGAGGGTGTTGCATCCAATGCCTGTATCTATGTTACAGGGGCACTCGCACCCTGCCTTATCTTCTAAGGACAAAACTTACTAAGATGACCAGGTTGTTCATAGCTGTAACACTTCTTCGCCTTCTCTCTCTTGCAGTCTCTTGCATAATGACTAGTCATTCTACAATGGTTACATCTCCTACTTTTCTTAATTCCTTTCTAAGGGCCTTCCCTTTTTCTCTTATCCTTCTTACCCTTACACCATGGCTTCTTAGAGCTTTTAGGAACCACCTTAAGCTCTTCTTCCAGCTACCAAGATATAGGTTGACCACTCTGTCGGTCCTCCAAACCCAATCGCCTAAAATTTCGCTCCACATCTTTAAACCTAGCTTTTGTCTCCTTCAAAATCCTTCGTGCTTGTAAATATTCCACGCTATATGATAGTAAAGTCCTTACGTATCTTAGAAAAATCGGCTAGTGTCAGTGGATTAAAGGGATTTCCACCTACCGGTGTTGTATTGGGCGCTTGCCCTTACACCTCTGGAACCATAGCTCTACGGAACCAGTCAGCCATACTGTGCAAAGAAAAGAAAACTTAGGCTCAAAAAAATTGAAAGGAGGTTGAATTGGACTTTGAGGAGATTTTTATAAAAACTCTTTTATACTTAAAAACTATTTCTGAATTTCTTTTTTGAAAGTTATTTTAAAACAAGTTATTTTGGAAAATACTTTACTTCTAAAATAATTTTTTAAGAATCCTATAAACTTAGGCTCTGATACTAAGTGAAACACCCCATACCCCTTAAAATACCCAAAAGGAGACATTAAAAGGCGTGGTACATTGTAGGCACAACTAAAGCTAACTGAGACTAAGATTCACAATACAAATATAGATAAAACCGGCGAAAACTTAAAATAATAACTTAATTAAAAAAACTTCATAATTGCTTCATAAATAAGTCAAATACCAAATACCACATACATATCTAAAAATCCAACGTGTCTCATGAAACAAAAGCTCATTGTCTCAAAAATTAGAGTACATAATATCCCTCATAATAATCCAATACAAAAAAAGAACTAAAGCTGAAATAAAAGAAATACATAGAAGAGAGCTCCTCCAAGAAATCCGCCAAGCGACTGCATTCTACTGACTTCTCTCTTGATTTCCTATGGAGGAAAAAGGAAAAGTAGAGGAGTATGTCAGACTAAAAGTCTTGTGAATGATAGTAATTACTAGAGTCTTTAAGCAAGATAAAAGTAATAGACTCTACAACAGCTCTAGCATAAATAAGGATAATAAAGGAAATAGGAAGGAGATAAATTGGAAATAAGTACGATTAAATATTGCTCAATTTATAAGATAGGTTAACTTTGATTGCTTGCACTTATTCTAGATTTCTGCTTTGATTAGGCTGAATTCCTAATCCTGTAATTAGGATGTAATGCTAATTCTACCCTTTTTGATCTACCTGCTACTCCATAGACCTTACTGCGGACCGGCCGCTATATAACTCCGTATAAAGCAGCCAATGGTATCTACGAAAGATGCACAGAGCAACTACTATGGATCTAGACGATATATATAACTCGCTACACAGAAGGCAATGGTGTCTACGAAAGAGACTCATACTATGCGCTTGGAACTCATAACTATTATTGAGCACCCGAATGGAAGTCGCACGCGTAACTGCCATCATGCCTATGCTACCTTTTGCTTCACCTATTGGGTCTTCTTATTACCTCCAGCTTGCAGCATAGCGTGCCCCTCAAATCATTTCAGGCTAATTCGAGATAACCATGTGTTCATAGAAAATAGGGGAAATGCTGTTGGTACTAGCCCTTCATCCAAATAATATCTAGTTGCACCCTTTATCCAAATCCCCGTGATTTGGAATTCTATTTGACTAATTACTACCATTCTTAGCATAAGCGTGCCCTCATCTCACTTCAGACTAATGTGAGACACCATTTAGTCAAATAAGGAATGCTATTTGGTATATGTCCTACTTTCATCTTTGCTTATTAACTTAGATAAATTATTTAAATAAGCCTTTATTATCATTTTTCCTTTCTACACCTATTAATTTATCCCTAGTCTTAAAATAAGCCATATCCTATCCTTTTTCTTATTATAATCTACGTTTTATAATCATGCTTACTACTTAACCCAAGGTCTAAGTTTGAAAATGAGCTCTTTCATCAATTACTCTTTTTTAGCTATAATTCTACGTTATAATTAAGCCAACTAATTAGTCCAATTATAATCATGATTAGGCATAATTTCATTCCAATTCAATTCACATTACAGCCTTTATAATTTACATCTCATAATTATAAATAGGCCAATCATTTTAATTTAGTCCGATTAATATCATAATTAATCATAATTTCAGTCTAATTCCATTTATATTTCAGTCCAATTCCATTTCATAATTAAGCATAATTTGGCCAATCTAATATTCCATTATTTCAGTTTTTAAAAAATTTGATCCATATTTACGTTAATCCTCTTCTAATCCATACGCAAAGAAGAAGAAGGAATAAAAGAAAACTGAAGAAAAATCCAAAGCATGGAAAGAAGATGTAAATAACGTATAAATAACAGTAAATAAACTAAAATACTGTAAATAAACCGTAAATAAACGAAAAAGCTATAATTAACAGAAATAAATTAAAATTACTGAAAGGAATATCTGAAAGGAAATAGACTGAAAATAATTCTAAAAACTGTAAATAAACTGCTGAAAAGGTTATTCCAAAAATCGTGGTAACATTATGTAACGTCCCGCCTTTTCGCACGCTTCAAATCGACACACATGCCGATTCAAACCATACGGAAGGCGGATTGTTATGGGGTAAATAAGAAAAACAGAGAAGAAATAAACAAAATAGAATCTCACAGCGGAAGGATAAAATATAATAATAAAATATACAGTTTATAAAACTGTTTACAAACATTTATATAATACGTATCAGAGTTACACATACCAATAACAATGCAGCGGAAAAATATGAGTGTAGTGGAATAATAGTAGATAATAGTAATACAAATCTTCGTCTTCTTCCTCCAGAGCTAAAACTTCAAATCCTGAAACGCTCGGACTGACCCGAGCGAATTGAAAAGACAAAACACTCGAGTCAGAACTAAAAGATCTTATGTGAGTTAAATTAACAGAAATAAATATGATTGCAGTAACTCCAGAGATGCTCGGGATTTACATCTCCTAAGGATCCGTTAAACTATTTACTATGTAGTATATTGCGCTATTATAATAGTGTCTATTTTTAAAATAAACTTACTTTTAAATAGCGTTAAGGGGTTACCCATATAGCCCTTAACACAAAATATATTCCCATAGTCTATACAGTACCGTAATCACCCCCGTACTGGGCGTCGTCAGAGGGCACTCCATAGTTATGGTACAAAACCAAAATCGTATAAGGCGCGCTAGGGTAGGTGACACGACACAACTAGGCAATGCCAGGGTAGATATACCAATTGCTATCCAGGCATATGGAAACGCATAGCCGCAGCTACCGCCCACCTCGAACAAACTCCCCCAAAAATCGAAGTAAAAGTGGCCACTGAAACAATCCAAAGTCAAAGTATAGTATCGAAGAGGAGTGTCCGATCAGAGGAATGACCTCATTGGCCCAAGAATCGCTCCTGTTTTAGCCACCTTATGCCAACTCACGGGAGTCGGGTCCACGTATTTACCTTGCAGGAAACGCCGCCACCAACCTACTTCATTCTGGAATCTCCACCGCGTACACGGTTGTTAAAGTGGTTTTCGGAGTTGGCAGATAGTATGACAACTTTCGATCCCGGTCTCTTCAACAACCAAACGTTATTATAACACCGTGGTCATTTAAAATAATTATACTTTAAAACTAGAACAAAAATCCAATTTAAACCCATATAAATTCGATATCGTTTATATTTTTAAAACCCCAAATCAATACGATTTCATTTAGACCCAAAATCATATAATGTCATTTTATTTTCCAATATATATTCTTTTCCAAAATCATAGGTTTTCCAAAGTGAAATATTTAGAAATCACAACTCTTGTATATAATAATTCCAAATCATACTACCTTGAAAATCATAACTTCGAAACAAATTTCCATCTCTTAAATGGTTAAATATTAAATTACTTTATAAAACACAATAGCTTCTTTAGATTTCACAAATCAATTTCAAATATCGATTTAAACTTCCAAATAACATTTCAATTCTTATGTTTCAAAGCTTTAAATATTTCACCATTTCAAAACAAACTCATTTGACAATCCCATATATATTAAATTCAATTACTTCTTATTTAGACTTGAAATGTTTACTTAATGAATTCAATATAATTTAAGTAAAACCTTTAACTTCACATAACTGGATAATCTTTCAGTTTTATTAAACTTGATATATTCATTTAAATCACTCTACACAAAAAATCAAGTTATAAAAATCATACCCTTTAAAAATTAATAACCTTTTTATTTAATTCCAAATTTTACTCAATATTCATCTTCCGACCTTATTCTCATTTAAGTCAATAAAACTCCAGAACTTAAATTTTAATAAATGCTTAATTGTATTTGATCTTAAAAATCAAACTTTATTTTATACTTTAAACAATTTATACAAAGCTTAAAACCGGAAATTACTATATATAAAAACCTTTATTAATAACCAAATCAAAAACCCATAAACCATATATATATATAGCTTTGCAAAAACCATAGAAAAACATTTCAAAAATAATTTTATATATTTACCACGGTGCCTGTATATAATTTTCTATCCTATGGTCAAGTGATACAGATGTTTATCATTTCAATCCGCAATTTAAAAGATATAAAATTTTGCGGTTGTATATCATTTCAAACCACAATCCCGAATGAAATGATAAATACATGATAACTTGCAGTTTAATGATATGAAACAAAACATCCATTCATCCATCATCAATCATCAACCAAATTATCTCAAACATCATCAGTTTAAACAAACATCAATATATGGCATATACAATATAACAGGAAATAATTAGCAGTTATTAATTAACATTTCGTATTCAATTAAATTTATAACTGTTTGACTAGCAGTTTATATGCACATAAATAAATTCTAACTGCCAATTTATATGCAATACATAAAAGAAATTAACAGTTAATTTAATAAATGCGATTTAACAGATATGCTGAATAAAACATGCCAACAGTCATAAATAAATTTCTACTCATATCTAAAATAAATTTAACAAACATAAAAACTTTTTAGAAGTTGTGAGTGGGTTAAAACACTCACCTTCTGAATTTAAATCGAATTTAAATCCCAAAATTTGACGGTCTCCAAATCTGTCCAAACCTGCGTCATCAGATCCGGAATTTAAATACGATCCTAACAAAAGAAATTTCACGCGAAACGGATAACGTACGAGCAAATTATTCGAGTTAAACGATAAAAAAAATTGAATTATAAACAAACAAACCTAATTATAATAAAGCCACGTCAACATAACTGGAGACTCACATGAAACCATTTTGCAAATAGTCGCTCCAACTCAAAACGCCCAAATTGACTTAGGTTTCGAATTTCCTGATTTTGACCGCGATTTGCCGCTGACTCGAGTATCGATTTCGAAAACAGAGACTGCGCGTAGATTCGTATGGATGAAATCTACAACATATATTTTTTTGGAATTTTTCTGAGATGTTTGAATTTTCATTTGAAATTTGAATAGAAATAGATCTAGGTTTGCATCCATTTGAGGAGGAGAAGGAGTTGAAGAAAAGAACGTACAGACAAATGATAGAAGATGGAGGCTAGGGTTTTTGATCGTCTATTTATAGATAGATCGCAAAAGAATAGGTGTGCACGAATTTTAACGTGCAAACGGAAGTGGTCCCAAAAGATAAATAATATTAATTACACATGTTACAGATTTAGGAAATAAATAAATTCCTTATCATTTACATTTTATTTTAAACGTATTTACAAATGTAAATCTAGACGTTTCGTTTACGTTTCAAAATATATCCACAATTTTATTAATTTCCAAATTGATCTAAACAAATTTAGATGTAAATTAAAAGTTGATAAGTCTACCCATTGCAGTGTTAATTTCTCCCCTTCCTTATATTTAGAAATTATAAATTAAGTTTTCAAAAACCTATCTTTGATTTTCAAACTTTTATATACTCATCTTTTACCAGTAATAAGGATGCATTAACATTTGTTCATGGTTTCACCTTATTATCCTCAAATTCCATTTTAAATTTCAATAATTACAATTGTTGAATGTTGATACTTTAATTAAATTTATACATCTTGCTTTCTATAACCTATATCAACAAATGGTCCAATTATAAATAGAATTAGCATTAACTTCATCTTATAGGATTAACTACTCCAATTACAAATCTATGCTAACTGCCCGATTTAAGTCAATTAATTGTAATTGAGTCTACATTAAATGTTATAAATTATAAATTGGAACCTCAATAAATTCGCTTATTGATTTAAAAATCTTTCTATTCAGTAATTAGACATTTTATGGGTATAAATAACATTTGAATTATAACACATGTCATTAGTGCATGCTTCATTTCTTATAAACTCCCCTTTATTAACTAGAACACATTAACCAAAACAAAATAATTAATTTAGATTTATTTCAGTCGATTGCCATTCTTAACTTAACATACTCAAAATGGTTAACCTAAATAATTGTTACCCTTTTACATTCAAATTCACTTACAACCATCATTACAACAATGTTGCCATAGATTTAGATTTAATTAAATAAATTAGATAAATGGGTAAAGTTTTGTAATTATCACTAATGCCAAATATATATGCTTAATTACTACTTATTATTACGAATTCATTTATAAATTTACTAGTTGCCTTTGTCTTCTTATATCCTATTTACTACCAAACTTTCTATTCTTAAATCTATACTCCCATTGATTTATTAAATTTGCACTTATTATGCATACTTTTAGCAACTCATATATACTTTGCATCTATTCCCCAAATTTCACATTCTATTGTTACATAAATTTGCATTGATTACTATTTATTATTACTTTACTGATAAATTAGATATTTGCATTGGTTTTGCTTATGCTAAATTAATTTCCCATAATAAATAAGGTTTCAAAACAATTAATAACATTTCCTTAGCCCAAACCCCGTTTACCAATTATTTTCCTTCAATAATTCATGTTGCTATAAATACGTACATTTACACTTTATAGTTATTCTAGTATACCTATTCCCACTCTTCCCTTATCTTTACGTTCACCCACTTGTAATATTAATTATATTTATTACAATTCAATGTTGGCATTTATTACTATTAATTTATACAATGTTTATTGCCCTTATTTCAATTTCTTCCTTTTCAGTTGCTACTCTACTATTCACAGTTTCTTTTGTATACTCCTTTCCTATATAATCCAACATACACAAATTCCAATTAAATCCAATTATTACCTTTAAATAAAACATAACATTCGAATACCTCTTATTAAATTGGAATGTTTCATTTAAGTTTATAATTGATCCACTTGTATTAACATAAATTTTTATTTTCAAATTTATTCCCATTTACGGTTAATCAATGTTATTTTACATTAACCAATTTTAATATTCACCTTTAATTTCACATCTCCAAAGTATATCTAGGGAAAAATCTTTCCACCGCTTAATTTACTGAATCTTATGCAGTCTTACTATAAATAAGTTTTAAATTACCATTACTGTACATTCAATTACTATCCAAAGTATTTATTCATAAATCAATTCGATATATACGTTTGTTTCCTTCTATTTGATTTATACCTAGTATACATTTTCCTAAATCCTGTTTCATTACCTTCATTAAATGGTTATCGCATTGAGATCAAATTTATTGGCTTATATCGCATTATTACCATTAATTAAAATTGGCTTACAAATTTTTTTAATTCAATACTCTAAATAAATAACATATTATTCCATAATTACTCTTGTTTTCACATATTCCATTCAAAAATTAAACCACAATAATTACATTATTTTATTGAATTGGAAATCTCATTTTAAATTGTTAACTTTTAATAAGAACAAATGGCAACACCAAATTCCTAACATTCATTTTATTAAAAATTATGGAAAATATGACAAATTTAGTTAACGAAATATTCGGGTCGTTACACTCTCCCCCACTCAAAACTTTTCGTCCCCGAAAAGGAAAAGAAGGGAGAAGAAAGAATTAAATAACAATACATCTTATTCAAAATATTTAACTTATAAACAGTAATTTACTAAATTTATTACCTTAAATAAAATATACCCGTTTTATAATCATTATATCCTTTTATACTTAAATAATTAAAGTTTGAAAAACATTTTCCACATAGTTCTAAGTCCAAAATTTACGGAAATTTTTGGCAGAGTCTCCTTTGCACGGAGAGGCTCAGGAAAATATAATACCAAAATATAACAAAGTATCATATAGAATATTCAAAATAGTATATCCCAACACGGAAAATATATAAAAATATCGCTACAAAACGTAATCCGGAAACGTACCTATTTGTCGGGCAAATTACGCTTAATTTATGGAACCAAAATCAGTAGCAATTGCTTCCATACCTGCATTTCCCTTATATAATCTAAAAGGTTAACTATTTATATTAAAGTGAAATATTTTCGTAGTTTCAACTACTAACAATAATCAATACACAATCATCGATTTCAACAAACAGCATACACACAAACAAAACAACCATTCATTCAAACAAGCAAATAGTTGTTCGGGTTCAAAACTTGAAATGGTACGGAATGAAAAATAACCATCCAGTGCATCATTTACTCAACAGTCTTAGATGAGACAGAATTAGATTATTTATTTATCCAACAACTTCAAATTTCCTTATCCAGCCAACCATAAAGCGAACAATATCGATTTAAACCAACAAATCAATTTAACTTATTATAAATTTATATTTCATACATTAACAGTTTGATCTTTTCATTCATATAACAGTTTATCATTTATTTTCATTTATTTTTTTTAAATTATCCTTTTATAATTTACATTTATTTCCAACAACCTTTAATTTTATTCACTCCTCCAATTATCCATTTTCATTTATTTAGGTCATGTAAGTTTCTTCTATTTTATTACATTTAATGCACTTCTCACTTTCAATCATTTATTTAATGCTTCCATTTCTATTACATTTAATTATAGTAACCCTTTTTAATTTCACTTAAATTCTTAATCTTATAACATCCATTCTTATAAATAAAGGATTTTATTAACTCATTAACAAGGGTTTGCAGTCATCTATTTATATTACCTACTTTTATTATATTAAACTAGTAGCATTTATCATACTTAGGTTTATAACCCTACACATCAATCCTTATTATTAAAGAATTTCATTTTATTTACTTAAGTTTAAAATCACCTATTTATAATACTTACCTTTAATTTTGGTAAAATTTCAATTTATAACTTATGTTTATAACATTAAATTCTCATTTATAACAGAAATTCATTTAATACTTTATTATTTCCAAATTTCTACTTGTATAATATTCTATTCCAATCTCTTATTTAACAATTCAACTTTTCATATTTGGTAAGTTATTTATGTTAAAGAAAATGCAAATGAATTTATACAAGTTTTATCTCTTCTTTTAATTAATTTAATGTTCAATAAATCTTAAATTTTCCCTTATAAGTTAAAAATTTAACTTCCTTTATAGCTTAGTATTTTAGTCTCTTATTTTATTTAGGGTTTCAATTATTAATTTTTTTCTGTTTCACTACCATAATTGAAACAATTAATTAATGGAAATTAAGAATTAAATACCGGGTTAAATTTCAATAGATAAGTATATTCTTATAACTTATATACCTCTAATTATATTTAAACAATTAAAATTTAGATATTTCAAAATAAATCTGCAGTAGAATTTACTACAGTGGCCTTTCCCTTCGAAACTCGAAAATGAAAGTCGATGATGCGGCCGCCATCACCGAAATTATTTTCCAGCGACAGAGAGGAAAGTACGAAACTTATTTTCTCCAAAATCTTCTTTAATACAATTCTTCCAAATTATACTAAACATTTATGTAAGAAAATACTTATAAACAAAATTATTATAATTCATAAATCCTTTGAAAGCAAATTTCCAAAATCCCGGACTTAAGTTCTAAAATTTCCAAATTTCATTGATTTTAATTTCAATCTCATTTTACCTATTATTTAAAATTTTATTACTAACAACCAATCTATTGCAACCAACAATATATATATAATACCTTAATAAAATATTTTATATATAGAAAATATAATAGGCGAAGTTATTTCATTCACCTATATTAAAAACAAATATTATGTCGGTATGTCCTATTAAGTGTTTAGAAATCCCTATTGATGTCATAGCGTCTCATGCACCAACCAGAATTTATAAATACAAAACGGAACAGATTAACACAATATCAAAATCTTTTTATAACACTAACAAATACGTTCTCTCGTATATACACTCAGTGACTCCCATAGGGTATTACTACCCTACTAATAAAGAGTCAAACCCCACAAAGCCAAGGTTTATCGCTAAACCAAAGCTCTGATACCAACTGTAACGTCCCGCCTTTTCGCACGCTTCAAATCGACACACATGACGATTCAAACCATACGGAAGGCGGGTTGTTATGGGGTAAATAAGAAAAACAGAGAAGAAATAAACAAAATAGAATCCCACAGCGGAAGGATAAAATATAATAATAAAATATACAGTTTATAAAACTGTTTACAAACATTTATATAATACGTATCAGAGTTACACATACTAATAACAATGCAGCGGAAAAATATGAGTGTAGTAGAATAATAGTAGATAATAGTAATACAAATCTTCGTCTTCGTCCTCTAGAGCTAAAACTTCAAATCCTGAAACGCTCGGACTGACCCGAGCGAATTGAAAAGACAAAATACTCGAGTCAGAACTAAAAGATCTTATGTGAGTTAAATTAACAGAAATAAATATGAGTGCAGTAACTCCAGAGATGCTCGGGATTTACATCTCCTAAGGATCCGTTAAACTATTTACTATGTAGTATATTGCGCTATTATAATAGTGTCTATTTTTAAAATAAACTTACTTTTAAATAGCGTTAAGGGGTTACCTATATAGCCCTTAACACAAAATATATTCCCATAGTCTATACAGTACCATAATCTCCCCCGTACTGGGCGTCGTCAGAGGGCACTCCATAGGTATGGTACAAAACCAAAATCGTATAAGGCGCGCTAGGGTAGGTGGCACGGCACAACTAGGCAATGCCAGGGTAGATATACCAATTGCTATCCGGGCTGATGGAAGCGCATAGTCGCAGCTACCGCCCACCTCGAACAAACTCCCCTAAAAATCAAAGTAAAAGTGGCCACTGAAACAATCCAAAGTCAAAGTATAATATCGAAGATGAGTGTCCGATCAGAGGAATGACCTCATTGGCCCGAAAATCGCTCCTGTTTTAGCCACCTTATGCCAACTCACGGGAGTCGGGTCCACGTATCTACCTTGCAGGAAACGCCGCCACCAACCTACTTCATTCTGGAATCTCCACCGCGTACACGGTTGTTAAAGTGGTTTTCGGAGTTGGCAGAGAGTATGACAACTTCCGATCCCGGTCTCTTCAACAACCAAACGTTATTATAACACCGCGGTCATTTAAAATAATTATACTTTAAAACCAGAACAAAAATCCAATTTAAACCCATATAAATACGATATCGTTTATATTTTTAAAACCCCAAATCGATACGATATCATTTAGACCCAAAATCATATAAAGTCATTTTATTTTCCAATATATATTCTTTTCCAAAATCATAGGGTTTCCAAAGTGAAATATTTAGAAATCACAACTCTTGTATATAATAATTCCAAATCATACTACCTTGAAAATCATAACTTCGAAACAAATTTCCATCTCTTAAATGGTTAAATATTAAATTACTTTATAAAACACAATAGCTTCTTTAGATTTCACAAATCAATTTCAAATATCGATTTAAACTTCCAAATACCATTTCAATTCTTATGTTTCAAAGCTTTAAATATTTCACCATATCAAAACAAACTCATTTGACAATCCCATATATATTAAATTCAATTACTTCTTATTTAGACTTGAAATGTTTACTTAATGAATTCAATATAATTTAAGTAAAACCTTTAACTTCACATAACTGGATAATCTTTCAATTTTATTAAACTTGATATATTCATTTAAATCACTCTACACAAAAAAACAAGTTATAAAAATCATACCCTTTAAAAATTAATAACCATTTTATTTAATTCCAAATTTTACTCAATATTCATCTTCCGACCTTATTCTCATTTAAGTCAATAAAACTCCAGAACTTAAATTTTAAATAAATGCTTAATTGTATTTGATCTTAAAAATCAAACTTTATTTTATACTTCAAACAATTTATACAAAGCTTAAAACCGGAAATTACTATATATAAAAACCTTTATTAATAACCAAATCAAAAACCCATAAACCATATATATAGCTTTGCAAAAACCATAGAAAAACATTTCAAAAATAATTTTATATATTTACCGCGGTGCCTGTATATAATTTTCTATCCTATGGTCAAGTGATACGGATGTTTATCATTTCAATCCGCAATTTAAAAGATATAAAATTTTGCGGTTGTATATCATTTCAAACCACAATCCCGAATGAAATGAAAAATACATGATAACTTGCAGTTTAATGATATGAAACAAAACATCCATTCATCCATCATCAATCATCAACCAAATTATCTCAAACATCATCAGTTTAAACAAACATCAATATATGGCATATACAATATAACAGGAAATAATTGGCAGTTATTAATTAACATTTCATATTCAATTAAATTTATAACTGTTTGACTAGCAGTTTATATGCACATAAATAAATTCTAACTGCCAATTTATATGCAATACATAAAAGAAATTAACAGTTAATTTAATAAATGTGATTTAACAGATATGCTGAATAAAACATGCCAACAGTCATAAATAAATTTCTACTCATATCTAAAATAAATTTAACAAACATAAAAACTTTTTAGAAGTTGTGAGTGGGTTAAAACACTCACCTTTTGAATTTAAATCGAATTTAAATCCGATTTAAACCCAAAATTTGACGGTCTCCAAATCTGTCCAAACCTACGTCATCAGATCCGGAATTTAAATACGATCCTAACAAAAGAAATTTCACGCGAAACGGATAACGTATGAGCAAGTTATTCGAGTTAAATGATAAAATAAAATTGAATTATAAACAAACAAACCTAATTATAATAAAGCCACGTCAACATAACTGGAGACTCACGTGAAACAATTTTGCAAATAGTCGCTCCAAATTAAAACGCCCAAATTGACTTAGGTTTCAAATTTCCTGATTTTGACCGCGATTTGCCGCTGACTCGAGTATCGATTTCGAAAACAGAGACTGCGCGTAGATTCGTGTGGATGAAATCTACAACATATATTTTTTTGGAATTTTTCTGAGATGTTTGAATTTTCATTTGAAATTTGAATAGAAATAGATCTAGGTTTGCATCCATTTGAGGAGGAGGAGTTGAAGAAAAGAACGTACAGACAAATGATAGAAGATGGAGGTTAGGGTTTTTGATCGTCTATTTATAGATAGATCGCAAAAGAATAGGTGTGCACGAATTTTAACGTGCAAACGGAAGTGGTCCCAAAAGATAAATAATATTAATTGCACACGTTACGGATTTAGGAAATAAATAAATTCCTTATCATTTACATTTTATTTTAAACGTATTTACAAATGTAAATCTAGACGTTTCGTTTACGTTTCAAAATATATCCACAATTTTATTAATTTCCAAATTGATCTAAACAAATTTAGATGTAAATTAAAAGCTGATAAGTCTACCCATTGCAGTGTTAATTTCTCCCCTTCCTTATATTTAGAAATTATAAATTAAGTTTTCAAAAACCTATCTTTGATTTTCAAACTTTTATATACTCATCTTTTACCAGTAATAAGGATGCATTAACATTTGTTCATGGTTTCACCTT
Organism: Allium cepa; assembly: GCA_030765085.1. Taxonomy (NCBI): domain Eukaryota; kingdom Viridiplantae; phylum Streptophyta; class Magnoliopsida; order Asparagales; family Amaryllidaceae; genus Allium; species Allium cepa. The sequence goes on from CM060929.1 coordinate 258,528,315, forward strand.
ATTATCCTCAAATTCCATTTTAAATTTCAATAATTACAATTGTTGAATGTTGATACTTTAATTAAATTTATACATCTTGCTTTCTATAACCTATATCAACAAATGGTCCAATTATAAATAGAATTAGTATTAACTTCATCTTATAGGATTAACTACTCCAATTACAAATCTATGCTAACTGCCCGATTTAAGTCAATTAATTGTAATTGAGTCTACATTAAATGTTATAAATTATAAATTGGAACCTCAATAAATTCGCTTATTGATTTAAAAATCTTTCTATTCAGTAAATAGACATTTTATGGGTATAAATAACATTTGAATTATAACACATGTCATTAGTGCATGCTTCATTTCTTATAAACTCCCCTTTATTAACTAGAACACATTAACCAAAACAAAATAATTAATTTAGATTTATTTCAATCGATTGCCATTCTTAACTTAACATACTCAAAATGGTTAACCTAAATAATTGCTACCCTTTTACATTCAAATTCACTTACAACCATCATTACAACAATGTTGCCATAGATTTAGATTTAATTAAATAAATTAGATAAATGGGTAAAGTTTTGTAATTATCACTAATGCCAAATATATATGCTTAATTACTACTTATTATTACGAATTCATTTATAAATTTACTAGTTGCCTTTGTCTTCTTATATCCTATTTACTACCAAACTTTCTATTCTTAAATCTATACTCCCATTGATTTATTAAATTTGCACTTATTATGCATACTTTTAGCAACTCATATATACTTTGCATCTATTCCCCAAATTTCACATTCTATTGTTACATAAATTTGCATTGATTACTATTTATTATTACTTTACTGATAAATTAGATATTTGCATTGGTTTTGCTTATGCTAAATTAATTTCCCATAATAAATAAGGTTTCAAAACAATTAATAACATTTCCTTAGCCCAAACCCCGTTTACCAATTATTTTCCTTCAATAATTCATGTTGCTATAAATACGTACATTTACACTTTATAGTTATTCTAGTATACCTATTCCCACTCTTCCCTTATCTTTACGTTCACCCACTTGTAATATTAATTATATTTATTACAATTCAATGTTGGCATTTATTACTATTAATTTATACAATGTTTATTGCCCTTATTTCAATTTCTTCCTTTTCAGTTGCTACTCTACTATTCACAGTTTCTTTTGTATACTCCTTTCCTATATAATCCAACATACACAAATTCCAATTAAATCCAATTATTACCTTTAAATAAAACATAACATTCGAATACCTCTTATTAAATTGGAATGTTTCATTTAAGTTTATAATTGATCCACTTGTATTAACATAAATTTTTATTTTCAAATTTATTCCCATTTACGGTTAATCAATGTTATTTTACATTAACCAATTTTAATATTCACCTTTAATTTCACATCTCCAAAGTATATCTAGGGAAAAATCTTTCCACCGCTTAATTTACTGAATCTTATGCAGTCTTACTATAAATAAGTTTTAAATTACCATTACTGTACATTCAATTACTATCCAAAGTATTTATTCATAAATCAATTCGATATATACGTTTGTTTCCTTCTATTTGATTTATACCTAGTATACATTTTCCTAAATCCTGTTTCATTACCTTCATTAAATGGTTATCGCATTGAGATCAAATTTATTAGCTTATATCGCATTATTGCCATTAATTAAAATTGGCTTACAAATTTTTTTAATTCAATACTCTAAATAAATAACATATTATTCCATAATTACTCTTGTTTTCACATATTCCATTCAAAAATTAAACCACAATAATTACATTATTTTATTGAATTGGAAATCTCATTTTAAATTGTTAACTTTTAATAAGAACAAATGGCAACACCAAATTCCTAACATTCATTTTATTAAAAATTATGGAAAATATGACAAATTTAGTTAACGAAATTTTCGGGTCGTTACACATTATAACTACTGGAAACCTTATTATTTTAGATTACTTAAATAAATCTTAAAGTAATTACAATCGCTCACCTTTGGTCCTAAGCTCTTCCATTAGCCTTCCCGGATCCGCTTGGAGTTGTAAATTTTTTTAATTTATACTGATTTTCTCCTTTGGAAAAGTTATTCTGTTTAGGGTCCTTCCTAAAAAAGTGAACTCGATTGGAGAAAACCTAGAATGGGAATATTTGTTAGGTCTAGGAGTCTATTTATAGGTGTAGAAGTGGATCAGGGACCGTTGGATTTGGAGATTGAATAGGATGCAACCATGTCATAGGCTGAATAGGGGCCATCAGATGCAGTAACAGAGGGACCAGATCAGTTAAAACGATGCAGAATACTTGTTCAATCGCTGTTGATTCGTTCAAATAAATGGACGTTCGTTCTTTTGACTAAAGGAAATGCGAATCGACCGGGCGGTCAACCGCCCCTTTACCCAGGTCGACCGGTCGGTCTATGTGTATTCATTTCGTTGACTATTTCGTTTTTAGCTCATATTAACTCGGATTCTGACGTTCTATATATGGAAATTGACCAGAAAATTACCACGGACACAGTGGGCCAACTTCCATGGCTTAATTTTAATAATTTTACAAAGTTATTTTATTATTTATTCAATTAACGAATTAATTATTACGTATTAAATTTCAAGTTGTTACAATAATATGTATACAACTAAGTCCGTAAAGGCACTTATTGGAAAATGAATTCCATTAATGACAGGGCTATTGGGGTACCGCCCATCAAATTAGACCTCTAGATAAATTGTACAAGGGTCGAAAACCTTTCGATCCCCGCATGGCAAGACCGGCCTACCCCTTACTAGGTAATATTGAATATAATTATCCCTTATTTGCGATCAACAACTGTACTACGCCCCGAAGCAGACATCTAAAGAAATAATATCGATCTAGATCAGGAACGAATGATTACACCATAATGGCAGCGAACCACATAGCCTTGCGGCACATCTTCTGTCTTAGTCATTCCCGATTGTGAGGCTTGAGGCTACGTATTACCTTTTTATATATCAATCCATTTGGAATGTTAACACTGCTCTCCAGACGACAATGCAATGCCTGCATTCGTCCATACAAGTTGTGTAGGATATGAACAAACCGAAGGCACTACTTCTACTACATCCATTTTGGAATCACCCTCATGATTAGTAGCAAGTAGTCATTGCACTTCAAAGAACTCCATCTTCGATTTCATTATCTTTATAATGTTTTCCAATTCAAACGCTTATATTGGTTCAAAGTGGTTTTCGGATAACTCATGTTATCTGACTCCGGTCTCTTCGAACCAACATTCGGTAATTTTAAAACCGGTCAAGTTATCGACAGTGGATAAATCCACTAACTAGGGTGAGTATAGATTTTCATATGAAAAATAAGTCATTCCATACTTATCTCCACTCTCTGATTTTAAACAGTACTATTGTAATGACCCATAATTTTACCACTTTCGAAAATGAAATATTTAATTTATTTTAAATTTTCAAATATTAAATTTTCAAAACTTATTAACCATATTTTATGAAATAAATAAAAATGATAAACTTTTTTAGAATTTAATAAAAAAATCAAGGAGTTTGGATTTTCATCGAAATGTGACAAAAGTCGATTTTCGATAAATTTTAATACACATTCGAATAATTATATAAATGGTAAATAACTCCTTTTAATGGTTATATAGTGATATGGTAATAATATAAATTTGACTTATAATGATTTTTTTGAACATATAAACTTGTTTTATAAAACTTGACAAATTTTGTTGCACGTTGACAAATCAACGTCGCATTTTTACAATTAGATTTTAATACTATTTAACATGGTTTTATAACAAAAATAAACTTGTTTTAATTATTTAAAGATGATAAGAAACTTATTTTCAAATTTTTCTTACATAAATAAATATATTAACAAAAACATCAAAATGTGACCATAAAACATTTTGTCGAAAATCAACATTTTGTTCAGTATAAGTTGTCGCAATATCGTTGCACCTTTATTTACTTGTACATGTACACATATTTAAATAGGGTAAGTATTAATAAAGTCACTAAACGAGATTAATTTTTCTAAACAAGTTTAGAAATTTCTAGAAAATCATTAACAAAAAGTAAACACAAAGGGACAAAACATGTCAAATCAAATTCAACAAAAATCTTATTTTATTTTACTTAATACTTAAGTGGTTAATACATAAAGTTATGAAGTGAAAGGTGATGGTAAGTATTGAAAAAGTAAGTCTACGTAAAGGTTAAGTAATGGAATTTTTGTCATTTCAACTTATAATATTTTATTCCAAAACTTTTCCTATAAATACCACCTTCCATTCTCTTATTTCTTCACACCGTCTCTTCTCTCTTTTCTAAAGCTTTCTCTTTCTTCTTCCTTAGAATTTTAATGGCTTCTTCTCTTCTCTTCCCTTACTAACTTCTTAAAAACATATTAAAACCATTTCAAACTCTACCAAACTTTGTCAAAAACCTTAGAATACCATTAAAATATGTTTTAGCCTTTAAAAAGTAGAAAAATGATAGAGGAAGGGGTGAAGTAGAAGGAGGTCGAACCTAGCGGAAGGTGGAGAATGGCTATGGCCGAGATCAAGCAAGGAGGAAGGTGACCATGAGTAAAGATAGGTAAGGAGATCATAGGCATGTAGTTTAAGATGAAGAAAGGATGGTTTTAGTAATGTTTGGTTGAAGTCAAAAATGATAAAGAAGTGTTGTTATAATGAATTTTGGTAGGAAGTAAAACGATTTGGTTAATGGTGAATAAACTTTTATCTCTTTTAAAAATCATATTATGGATATGCTATGATAATCATGTTTACACCCTTACGATGATTATGATAATTAACTCCATTTAGTGTTGATGTGAATGTTTGGATGAATTTGTTATGTGAATGAATTTGGTTGAATGGATGATTGCTGATAATAATTTGACATCTTGTCTAATTTGGTTATGTTACTAATGTGAAATGATTAACCATTCCCTTTGTTAAGTAAAGACCATTTAAATGGTATATTTATAAAAGTGAGCCTCTTTTCAAAAATCAATTTTGGAAAAGAAATTCAATTTGGACAACATAGAAATTGATTTGAAAAATCAAAGAAAAAAAATAGAAGTTTGAAATTATTTTGGAAATGGAAGTTTATATTTTATATTTTAAAAGGTAATAAATTATAAAAGTTTAAAGTTTCAAAAATAAATAGTATATAGTTTAGAAAAGTTTAAAGGACGGTATTCTAATATTATAATAGTATAATATGAGATATTTTGAAATAAATGAAAAATAGATATTAAATAATGAAAAATAATAAATTATTGATTTTAAATAGTTTGTAAATAGTTAATAAGCAAGAAAAGATGATTTGGAATTGTTACGACAAATATTGAAAAACAATCAAAATTAGACTCGTCGCGTAATGGTAGTTCGCCATTTCACGTCAAAGGATTTAAATGTGTATACGAAGTGGAATATAGCTCGGAATTCTTCGAGATAAGAATTTTCTGGACTCTTATATCCATAGTTTGTAAATGAAGAAAGAAAATCAAGATTTCATCTTGTAAATTTTAAGTTATGACCAAATCAAGTTTCTAGAAAAATCACGCTTTTGTAGTATAAAGACCAAAGTATAAAATCATTTAAAATGAATATTTTTAATGGTCTAAAAATATGAAATAAATTTGATAAATACGTTAAAATGTTTTAAAAGATATTTTAATTGAAAACTATAGATTTTCAAATATTAGAAAAGTTGTTTTAAATCGAATCAGCCTTTAAGCACTTTCCGCAGCACTTTTCTGCCGCCGTTTCAATAACTTTAGAATGAAGTTTTTAACTTAGTGATTTTTTCCTAAATCATTTATAAATGCTTTTAAATAAATAATTAAGTGTTAAATGATGATTTTTAAGTTTTTATATGAGTTTAAATAAATAGTTAAGTGGAATTGTTTATAACACTTAAACAATATAATTAAAATCAATTCCTTGAATATTATTAGTATACGGAAACGACTAGTACATTTGTACCACTTTTGAGATCTGGAAAGATAAAACATGGTGTGTAACTAATGTTAGAAATGGAGCAATCGATGCCCTAAATTTACCTGGTCTCTGTTTTCTCTTTCTAGGCTAGGGGTAGAACAGATCAAAGGGAAATCCTGGATGCTTTCAATGAAATGATCATATTCAAGTTTTTCTAAAATAAAAACGGTTGATCAAAGTTTTACAATAATATAAAGAATGTCTAGTCAAACTCTGTATTTAAGTTATGAGAAGATAAATTTGTAATACTCGCGTAAATTTAAAAGAAGTGATTTTCCACTGTTATTCCACCAATCATGCAAGTTGGATACAGAAATTAATCTGAGTAAAATAATTTAATCTTTTACTCAATATAACCGGTTTGGGTTTATAGTAAACGATATCTTAAATAACATTGTTTTTGACCCAGGTAGGACATGTTTTCTAAAGATAAAATTTTATTTGAAAGTAAATGACGCGAAGATTTACGAAGTTAAAAATATTTGATTTATCGGTAAAGAGTTGAAATGAAAGAGGCTTAACAAATCCTATATACACATATTCATATTTTTATCGATGATTGAATTTCGAAGAGACCGGGATAAGATTTGGGTAATTCCTATCCGAAAACTACTTCGAACCAATTTACCTTTCGAAGTAAAACATGTTGAAGATAAGATCATTGAAGATGTAGATATTCATGATGTAGTGCTGCTTGCCATTGTCCCTCGAGGTGAAATTTACCATATCATATATTTATGGTGACAAGTAGTGCTCCGTTATGAAATCTTTGATTTGCAAGGACTAATCGCTATTGATCCTAGGGGTGATTTTGAAAATAGGATGTGGTAGGAGGAGTGCCTTCTGTTTTGTTCAGTTCTAAAATGAACTTGTATGGACGAACGTCTGACGTTGCTTTTTAAATCACATTAGTTGATTTCTATGAACGTATCATCTGCTTGGTGGCAGAGAAGGAAACATCTCTTAGCTTAACACCCTATCCAGGGACGTACGAGCTCAGGAGTTATACGTTTGTAGAAATCATTTGTGTGATTGCGGAACGGCAATGTAGCATTCAAAACAAGAAAGATGATGTGCTATGTGAAAGGTAATCGTTACCTCAAACCTCACACTCGAAAATGACCAAAACATGGTCGATGTGGCAAGGCAATATGGCTCGCAACCATTAAGGTATGATCATCCCCTTCTAGATATATTTCTGCGTGCTATGACGTTTGAGTTTAAATAAATGTGGCGTATGCTAGAGCGTGCTCAAATAGGTCGGTAACGCCGGGGTGATGACATATTCAGTAATATCTAGGAAAAGGAAGGCCGGTCTTGTGTTAGTAGAAGACCATCTGTTGGGCCTCGGTACATTCCTCTAGAGATGTACTCCCGAAAGGTGGTTCCTTCACCTGATCATTTGTATGGAAATCCATTCTCCAATAAGTGCCTACCGTTTTGTTTGTAGAACCCTTTTTGTGGCTAGTAAGCTGGAATTTAATCAATATAATAATTTCGGCTAAGATTAACAAGTTTACTTGCAATTGTTTTCAAAGGATGTCATTAAAAATAATATCAAATATTCTGATAAAATTGTTTTAGTTATCATAAGGTGAAAACCGCCATCCATGTTTATGTGCGGCGGGTCTTATGAGATACTCTTTCTTTTCAAAAAGGCGTTTATCACCTATCACTGATTTATGACACTGTCATGTGTGAATTGAGTCTCTCACGCTGGTTTTCCATACTGATTTGGGTATTTTTATACTCGGGTTAGATCCGAGTAGTTTCAGGTTTAGCTGAAGACGCTTGAAGTTTCCAAAGGAGAGATGGAGAACTTCATCATGTACGAACGTATTGTATTTCCGTTACATTTGTTTGATGTTTTTCAACAACACAAGGACAGGTATTATAACTGTCCAAGCTAAATTTAGGTTAGACTCTTATATTAATATTTTTAAAATTTTCACTGTAAAGATTATTGCTCAATAATATATGTTATTCTATTCGAGTGAAATTCTGTTCTGTCTTTATTTTTCTTTCTTACCTTTATTAATCCATCTTTTCATTCAATTTGGGTTGGACATACACGGTTTATTGTCAATTCAAAGGGTATGGAAAGTTGGGTTGTTACTACTATTCCTTGATTAACAATGAAGTAAAAAAAGTTAGAAAACTATCCTTACTTCAATGTACATTCTTACTAATCAGGATAGAGACGAGTTTTCATATCTTAGAATTTAGTGTTAAGCATGCTATGAAGTATCTTTAATGTACTTAATTAATTATGAACCATTTATCAAACTTAACTCTGTCATATTTAGCATGTTTCCGACATTTCGATTTCTCCATCCCTCACCTAGAAAATCTAGTTCTAGATCTCACAAATAGAGGAAAGTCCACTCATTGGCTTTTCGTGCGAATTACAAGATGATTTACATTCTATAAAACGTATCAACTTTTTAGCATAACTTATCATATTTGTTTGGTTACTTAATGGCACAGATAAAAAAATCCCTTGTATTTATAAACATCCTTTGTAAAAAAAAGTTGCTTATAAACAAAACCGATCTTTAAAAATAAAGTGATTTAAAATTAAAAACTTTTAATTAATTAATAATAAATTTAAACCTTTTATTCAAATAATAGTTATCCTTACTTAATTAATAATAATCAAACCTTACTTAATAATAATAATTAAATAATAACTAAACCTTACGTAATTATAATTAGATAATAATTAAACCTTACCTAATTAATAATAATTAAATAATAATTATTTAAATATTTAAAATATTTTAAAATTGCTTTTTAATACCTGTAATATATTTTAAAAGACCTTTCAAAAATATTCAAAGTAGAAACCTTTTTAGTTGTCAATTTACGAACTACATCCTAGGGACTATTGCTATATGGACCATGACTTTTAAACTTGTTTTATACATCAAAATAGCCTTTAATTCTTTTCCTTCCATATTCAAATCACTTAAACAACTTTGCATAAGAGTTGAAAACAAAAAGGAAAGTTTGGAAAACTTTCTAGAAATATTTCTTGAAAACAAGGAAATAAATAAGTTTTAAAACACACAGGTATTGATGTCGAACATAAATAAATTCAAGTGTTTACTTTCCAACTTATATACAACCAACCATATAAATAAGCACACATATACACATGTAAATGTCATTTATAACAAGGAAAGATTATTACTTATATATCATACATAAGCACTTTGACTATATTCCAAGTCACTAACCAAACATCACATCTACCTTCCGCTTTAAGCGGAAAACAAACCAAACAACATCACTTTCAAACACTTATAGACATAAGAAATAAATGAAGATTATTATAATCAATAATAAAGTTTAAAACTTGATTTTTAAAGTGAGCTTTACTCACTTAAACAAGCAAAAACGTCAACCAAACTTGTAAATGAAACTCGGACGGAGCTTCCTTTCGCAAAAACTTGCTTTCAATACCAAAATGAGGTGGATTAGGCTTAGCCTTGGGTCATTGGGCTCAACCTTAGGCTTTTTGTGGGGTTTTGGGACTTGTTTTGGTGAATAAGTGAAGCAGAGAATAGTGAAAGTGGTTCCAGAAGCTAGATTAAGTGTTTTAAGAGGAAAAGGAGAAACTTTTAATTAAAATTCTTTTTGGAAATCATTAATAGAGTGGAGAAGAAGGTTTTAAGAAAGTGGAAAAGAAATGAGAAAAGAAGTAAAATGAGGTAGAGGAAGAAAGGAAAGAGTTAGGTTACTTTTATAGAAAATGGAGATGAGAATTTACTAAAATAAAACAATACATACCCTTCACCAAAATGATGACAGATCACCTCTTCCATCCTTACTACACACGTTTACCCCCCTTGCACACTTTCATCACTTTGTCTCGTTTGAAAAGTACTTGATGTGTTGTCCTTTGTAACAATTTCATTTTAAAATTTTAAAAAGAAAAGTCAAATTTCTTTTCAATAAATCAAGTGCAAATTTAACATATATAACTCTAATCATTTCCTTAACCAAATCATATGTTATTTACGTATTTGCATGTATATATATATACCCTAGTGTATACAACATGTTCCGATAACTTTTAGACGAGGAAAAGTCAAAAATACGAAAAACAGTTTTCGGTCACATTTTCGATTTTTCTCTGAACAAACTATTTTTGTAAACTAAATTTTAAATCAACTTCACCATTATTAGTTATTATTTAAAAGGGGTTTATTTAAGTTATAAAATCAATTAATTAATTCTTTAAAAATACATCGATATTTCTATGTAAAGTGATTAAATTTTGGTCGTTACTGAAGCATATAAATCTCAATCCTATATTATGAAATCTAACTTATTAATAAGATTGTTTCAAAGTTTTATTCAAATAATATTTTAAAAAAGGTTAGATGACATAAGTATATATAAATTCAAGATAATAATACCTAGGTCTAAGTTAAATACACAAAATAAACAAACATACAAAGCAATGATGAATCAAAAATTAATATTATTGACATCATATAAATAACATGAAAATAACATGGAGATTTTCAAATATATCAACATGATAAGAATATAGCCGATTCAAAGGGAATAAACAAGATATTCAAATCATAATCCAAATTCACATAAATGAATAGAAAGGAGAGGTAGATAATCAAAGGCATGTAAACATAATGAATTAATATATAAGTAAAATAGGGATTACCTTTAAGATGTAGCCATGAGAAACACCGTGAATGATAGAATAATTCCTAAATCTAGTAAATCATTCTCTAGATCTGCAGCAATCAAGAGATAATCACCACTTTTTATTTAATTTTGTTTGAATGTATTAGAAATTTGGAGCGCCTTCTACTATGAAAGTTCAGCTACGATATCTTCTGTAAAGAAAAGAAAAATGACAGAGCAAAATATAATCGAAGGAGAAATTAAATGTGTAATTAAGATATGGTGATTCCTCTCCTTTTAATTAAGATTCTTTCAGAATCAAAAAACCACTCCACTTCTCCACATAATAACCGACCGATACATGCGGGCTTGGGTCCAAATATTTTCCAAAATCCGACTACTATTAATTCTATTTAGATCGAATTTAAATTTTTTACATGCGTTTGTAACTATTATGTGTGCACGTTATTAAATACTAATGATAATCAAACGAATCAAATAATTTTTTCTAACAACTAATATTTCAAAGGTATTAGTTAACTTAATTTATTTTATGCCTTTTTTTAGTATTTATTCTATTTAAATCAAATTTAAATATTCTACCAACATCATATATCAATACGCACATTTATAACTTTTATATACGCACTTTATTAAATACTAATGACATTTAAACTAGTTAAATAAAATTAAATAATTAATATTTCATAAATGTAATTAATTTGGTTAATTTTCAACTATTAAAAATTAATTAAATCCTGTGGTTTATTCGAAATATTCATCATTTCGGTTGTGTAATTCAAAGGTGTAAATATAGTGTTGTGACATTTTGGTTGAATTTATCATTCACACATATTTTGGTAAAATCCAATTTTACTTATTATAAGCTGTCTGTAGTAGTAACGATTATTTATACTAATTCTCTTCATCAAAACTATATCACATTAGGAGTTATGGAAATTGGTTTTGGTCAAAATTCCAATATCATCTACATTCAATTTTGTAAGTCCAAAAACAACGTCCTTTGTTCAATAATAACTTTTATTATTAACCGTACTACTCTGGCCAGAAACTTTGACTTTGAGTTGACTATAGTTGACGTCGGTACAAACCCCATATAATTAGGAAGACGAATCTTCTATTGAATAATGATTTACTTCCGATGCTTCAACTCAGGCCCAGCTACAGCCATTTAATGGAAGTCATGCCATGGTATAACTATAATCAAAGTAGAGTGTCCACATTTAAGTCCAATGGTATTCTCAAATCGGGAGAACCGTGTAATTGTCAGTTTAAGATTCTCTGTTTGAACTTAGTTATATTAACCAACATAAAATTCTTGAGTGGGTTATTCCATTGTGACGACCCGGAATTTCTAACAATTTAAATTGGAATAAGTAATTGATTTTAAATATTTAAAAGTTAATTTCAACTTGAAATTCAAGATATTAATATTTACTTGATAATTAAATCATCGAATTATATAGTTTACATATTGAATCATATAATTTGAAATTGGGTAAAATGCTGAATCTGGAATTTTAAGCCTGTTAAAAATAATTTGAAGGCTTATAGAATTTATATTGGTAACACTGAAGGTAGTAAAGGTGTTGAAATTGAGTTTGGAAGTGTTTTGTTCAATTTTAATAATATATCGTTTAAATTGACATTTTCAAATAGCCTTCCAAGGCACTGTCTCGAAATTCGACGAAACCAATGCCATTGAATCCATAATAGTTAGTTATTATCAGATTTCAAGTTTCGTAGAAATCGGAGTGGTCGTTTGACACTGGCAGCTCAAAACGCTTGGAACTATTTTAATTAATTTAATTTAAAATTGATCGTTTATTTCCGTAACTCGCGCATATGAATTGAATTAGCTTCCGAAGCACGTTCCATCGTGTTCGAAACGCAGGTAAAACTTTATAATTGCCTAACGGCATTCTTTAAGTGGAGTTTGAAATTTTAGATGGCGATTAACGAGATGTTTGAAGCTTTATAATATAATAAATTTTAGAGTCAAATAGTAAAGATATTTTTATTAACAGGAAGGCGTACTCGAGAAGCTCCTCGAATCTCTATATTTTTTCCGTCTCCCTCTCAAATCAAAGGGCAGAATCGAACCCAGAAAAAATAAGATTCATCAATGGCCACCTCGTTATCTATTCACGTTCTAATTAAAACGTGACTTTCTTTTCTCCACTATCGAGCAATCTTACACGAAGGCAGATATCGATCGAGCATGGGTGTGCTCGATTCAAGTTTGTTGTTGTCGAGAGATCAGAAGAGGGGCGCGCGCGCTCGTGAGTGGGTGGTGGTAGTCGTCGTCGGGTTTGGTGAGGAGACAACAAGCGCGAGGAGGAGGGCTCGTTCCTGGAAGTGATTCGTGTCATCGGCTAGGGTTTTTGGTGTTTGAGTGAAGGTAGCGTCTTGAAAGAAGATACTGCAAGGCGCAGCATCGAACGGCGGAGGGGTATGGAGACTGAGCAAGGTTTCTATTGGCATCGTTCTGGGTTCCAAAGCCGCGATGATGAGGGTTGCGTTCGAGAGTTAGGAGCCTGGTTCGTTGTTTCCTGTGAGGTATAATTCCTGTTTTCTTCAATTATCATGGTACCATCGGCCCTATGCACAAATATTTGTAGTCTACCGTTTAGATTTTTTTAAAGTGGTATATGTATTGAAACATATTTGAAAATGATATGCACAAATATATAAATTGCAATACAATAGGAAATTATTTTGAGCACTTTTAAAATTGATAGTACTTTAGTCTAAAATCTAATGGTTTTTAGAATTTTTTTTTAAAAGATAAAATTTAGAAATAAATTATTTAGTTAAAATTGAATTGTTAATTAATTGATTTAATTAAAGAATTTTAGTTTAAAATTAAATGATTGATTAAATCTATGAGAATTATCCAAGTGTTAATAAACCATATAAATATTTATTCAAGGTTGGAAATCGTGGAATCAAATCGAGAATGAAGTGGATTGCAAATTTAAGGAGCAAAGGTGAGTAAATCTCACTTGTCTGGTATTATTTAAATTTAAATGGTTAAATTTAAATAATTGGTTGATTGATTGAGTTGTTTTGAATGTGTGCTGATAATCTGTGACTTTGGTTTTGTTTGATTCTCGAGTTTATAAGGGTTTAATGATTGGTGATTCATTAAATAGGCAGAATAATTTGAATGGATAATGAATTAATTCAATTAATTAATGATTGTGCTAATTAATTTAGTAATTAAGGGTTTGAATTAATTAAGGATTAAGTTAAATTAATTTAGAACAATCAATTGATGGCTGATGTGTAATTACTTCATGAAATAAATAAATAAATATATATATATAATTACTTTGTGAAATTTATCAAGAGATTAATTAAAATAGTTAATTGAGGAATAATTTATTTATTTAATGAAGTAAATAAAAAGGTAGATAATTACAGATTGAGATTGATCGAGAAAAAATTATATTGTGGTTGAATTTAAGTAATTGATTTGGATTAGAACAAATTAAAATATGATTGGAAATTATTAATTTATATAATAATTGTTGTAATTAAAAATTGATTAATTAAATCAATTCAATAAATAATGACTTATGAGAAATTAATTACTATAAGTAACTAAGAATTAATGTAATTAATTCTATTAATTAATTTATGAAATAATTGGTTAATTTATAAAGTGATTAAGATTTCTTATTCATTTTTGGGTAAGAACAATTAATATCGAGGAACCAACTAAAGATAATTACATAAATTTAATTGAAAAATAATTAATCCTGGGGATTAATTAAGATGAATAATGATGGGTTGACTAATTAATTGATTTGGAATTAATTAATGTTAATAAAGTAATCTAAGTAATTGAGGTTTGAAATTCAATGAGAATCAATCGAATTGATTTGTATGTGATTAAGCTTTGTTTATGGATGATTGAATGGCATTGAATGCTTGAATGTGTGATATCTCTGATATGATATGTCGTGTATTTCATTGTATAACTTGGGTTAGGATAACATGAGTTTCGAAGAGTCCGGGGTTGGGTATTAGAAGATACCCGAAACCACTTCGAATTTTTTTATAAATTGATTTGTGGAATCAATAGGCAGGAATGAAATGATTTAAGTGAACTGGATTATCTAAGTTTGGTACTTAGAAATTTATATGTGAAGTAAGTGTTGTCTATAGTAAATTGAGAATTGGTTAAATTGATATAAGTTACCCGGGTTTATTTAAGCTATATACTGTTGTATTTCATGTTAGTTGGGTTTACTCACGCTGGTTTCCAGCCTGACCCGGGTATTACTTTGGTGTAATGCTCGGGTCAGACCGAGTATTACAGATTTCCAGGTTAGGACGTTCTGGAGCACAGGAGGCAAGCTGGATGACAGGAACGTGTAAAGTATTTCCGCTGTATTATAATATTTTTAATCTAAGACATGATAATTGTATATATTCAGTGATTGAATGTATGTGAAACTCTGATGTATATTAAATGCAATCGACAGAAATAGTATTCTTTTGTAAACATTTATTATTTATTATTATATTTTATCCGCTGCGAATGCGAGATGTTGTTGATTTTGTTCTTCTTCTTCTATCTCTTTCTTCTTTTTCATACTATCTGGAATTTTCGGGACCGAAAATTTCGGGTCGTTACATCCATGGTTATCTAATAACCGCGAGAACATAACCCTTGGTGCTCCCAGTAGTCACGAATAATGCATTGCTGTGATGCCCCACCTCTATACCCACTCTAGCCAAGGACACTACGGTGTAATGCCGTCAACTAGAGCGGAGAATAAGGCTGTTGAGGAGCGACCATCCATGTAATTGCTTTGCGCGAGCACCGATATGTCAGATAGTACAACATGCATTTGTTTTCAGGAGGAAATCCGATATACCGATACAAACTCAAAGCTACTACACAGTGGCTATGTATTCTTCGTAAACAAATATAGAAATAAACATAACATAAATTAGTCACAGACATCCATATCACAAAGGCGGAAATAGATATGAATATAACACTTAAAAGTGTGTATCAGAGTAGTGGTCAAACAAGATCCACAATATCACAAAATAATAGCTACAAGTGCTAGACAAAAGAATATGGATACATCAATGAGTCTATATCTCAAATGTATACAACAAAAACTACTAATCTAAGTAGTTAGCCAAAAGTCAGGGTGATAATCCCAGATGTAAAGTCAAGCAGAAGCACCTGTAACATCTCGGTCTGACCCGAGTATTATTTAATAAGAAAATAATAAACGGATCAGTCTAACTATAAATATCAGATGAAATGATATAGAATAAGAGATATGAAAAAACGTATGATAACCATAAAACCATACTGTGATAAGTATGCAATTGAAAATCAACAAGAGATTAATCAATACCACAAGAATCTTCTCAAAGATCAAAAAGAATGCCATGCTCTTTATTTTTATTCATTAAAACCATAAGTATTGATCATTATATCAATGCCAATCACAAAAGTTAATGACACACAAATTCACCAATGCACAAATATTGATAAGACTTATCAACGTAAATCACGACAATTGGTGAAACACAAATTCTAGAAATCATCAATGGAAATCCAGAAATCACAAAAAGGGGGAGGCCAATCACAAAACGGGAGCATGAAAACTCACCAACATGTGTATCACAAAATGGAACGCTATTCCATGGTTGCTAACCATTAATTTTGAGCCAAAGCTCCACAAAACGACCCGAAGACCATGGGTCGCTACCCACCAAATTGAGCCGATGCTCCACGGAAATGGGGTTTACTGTCCCTCGTAGACAAAGAGACATCGCACATTTGCTAGTCTAAATCATAAAAATGATCATCAACGATCATCAAGAAGTGTCAATCACAGTAAGCTAGTAAATATATAAGCTTAGCTTCATGTCCCATAACCACTAGCTTAACTTAAATATTTACGAACAAATTGTAGATCTCCACTCGAAAATTATCACAAGAGATTCAATCGAACAAGTCCAAGAATTAATCGGCGAAGTAAGCACAAGCGTTTCATACCACTTGTTTTACTAAGCCGTTTAATTAGATTTCTCATACGAGTGAGGTAAAGGTTTGTATATACTAGTAGATTGGAAAACGGTTTAAGAAACAAGCTTTGTAATAAATTAGGGTTGAAATCGTTTTGATGAAAGAGTTTTGATATTTACTACT
This sequence comes from Allium cepa, assembly GCA_030765085.1. Taxonomy (NCBI): domain Eukaryota; kingdom Viridiplantae; phylum Streptophyta; class Magnoliopsida; order Asparagales; family Amaryllidaceae; genus Allium; species Allium cepa. The sequence goes on from CM060929.1 coordinate 258,545,225, forward strand.
AGTATTGAAACCTTTATAATTTTTAAAGTGACAAATCACAAAAATGATTGTATAAACAACAAATCACAGAAATTCACATTCGAAGACGTGAATAAAATCCAAAGAATTCTATTCCAAATCCATCAAAGTGGAAATACCCTTATGACTTAACACAATTCAACACAAGAAATCAGCGGCTCAACATATGCGACTCCACGGCATACGACCTAAGAGACCAGCGACTTAAGAAATAGCATGCGACCTAACAGAGCAACTTAACATGGCGCGACCTATAGCATGGCGCGACCTATAGCATGGCGTGACCTAAGTTGGTGCGACTTAAAGCAGGGCGAGCGACCTAAGTGGTCAGCGACCTAAAGCAAGCCGACTTATAGCAAGGCGAGCGACCTAAGTGGTCAGCGACCTAAGGGGGTCAGAGTGACTTAAGGAGGTGAGGCTGAGCGACCTAACATAGCCGACCTATGTTGACGCAAGCCGAGCGACCTAACATAGCCGACCTATAACATGGCGTGACTTAAAGCATGGGGCGACCTATGTTGGTGCGATCTATATGAAGGCCGAATGACCCAACAGGTAGAAGATCAAAGCGAGCGACCTATGTGGTCAGCGACCTAAAGGGGGCAGAGTGACTTAAGGAGGTGAGGCTGAGCCACCTAAGAGGTTGCGACCTAACTTGGCGCGACCTAATTGGTTGCGAGATATAGCAGGTGCGACTTAACATGGCCGAGCGACCTAAGGTACTGGGGCAAGCCGAGCGACCTAAGCAACAGAAATGCAAAAAAAACTCTCTCAATTTGCAACCGGTCGAGCACGGACGTTAGGGGATTACGCCCATCGGCTACCCAGTCCTATTGGCTCCTCGATGCATCACCAAAAACATGTTCAAACTTCAAAGTTAGGATTTTTAAAGATTTGAACCCAAAACACTAAAAATTGGGATATTCACCAATTCAATCCAAACCAAAAGAAAATGCACATGAATAAGTGTTAGGAATTCATACCCAACAATCAAAGATAGTTATAGACAAAGATGTGAGATAAAAATCTCACCTTTTCACAAAATCAATGAAGAAGAAGCTTAAAAGCAAAGGAAGAATCAACCACACTTCAATCTCAATCACAAGAAGCTTGAACCAATGGCTTCACTTTGGATTTGGAGTTAGATGTTGGATTTGCAAATGAGCTAGGGCTTGGAGTTTTAATTTCCCATTTCTCTCTCCATTTTTGATGAAGCTTGAGTGTTAGGAAGTGAAGTAATGAAGGGAAGAGGGGGTTAAGCTAGAGTTAATAGTTTAGGCTAATGGGCTAAACCAAACCCAAAGCCCAAAGTGAATAAGTGGCAAACTTCCACTAACTCCAAACATATCAAATTTATACTCAAAAAGATCGCAAACGACGTTTTGGACCCAATGGAAGTGCTCCCGAGTCCTAATTCGACCGTATGCAAAAGTAACCTTTTGAACTGAAATCTGACTAACAATAAAATATTTGAATAAAATATTTAAATATTCAATCGTATAGTATGCGGGTTGTTACAGACTCCTTAAAGAAATTGCGTCCACGCAATATTTAAGAAGAAATTATAAGGTAACAACCACGAAAGCATATTAACACAAAAGAAATTTGAAATAAGAAATTCACCTCAAAGAGCACGGGAAAGTAAGCCCAGATGTGTTCGCCCGATGAACACTCTAGATTCCCAAGAGCAATTCTTAGGATTTGAGGACCATTGAACTTTAACAAGCGGAGCATCTTATTTCGAAGGCGTTTGGCCTCCAAAGCAATAATACGAACAAGATGTTGCTCATAAGTTAAATTAGGCGAAACTTCAATTTCTTTCACAACACCAGGCTCAAGAATAGAATCGGAATCTCGAAGACATTTCCGTAATTGAGAAACGTGAAACACGTCATGAATAGCAGAAAACTGAGCCGGCAATAAAAGGCGATAAGCCATGGAACCAATACATTTGGTGATGGGAAATGGACCAATAAATCAAGGTGCTAACTTTCCCGATCGACTGAAACGTACAACATCCTTCATAGGTGAAACACGAATAAACACAAGATCTCCCACAGAAAATTCTAATTTCCTTCTTCGGTTATCGGCATAGGATTTTTGTCTACTCTGGGCTTCTTTCATCCTATGACGAATAAGGTCAATCTTCGCTGCGGAATCACGAATAAAATCTGGACCTAAAACCAGCTTCTCACCGGCCTCAAGTCAACAAGAAGGAGATCGGCATGGTCTTCCATAGAGTGCCTCGAAAGGTACCATACCAATATTAGATTGGAAGCTATTATTATAGGAAAACTCAACAAGAGAAATATGATCTTCCCAACTTCCACCAAAATTAAGAACACATGCACGAAGAAGATCTTCAAGAGTTTGATTCACACGCTCGGTTTGTCCATTAGACTGAGGATGATAAGCGGTGCTAAAATTAAGTTTTGTTCTCAAAGCTTTTTGAAGACTCTTTCAAAATCCACTAGTAAACAATGGATCACGATCACTAACAATAGAAGAAGGAACTCCATGCAATTTTACAATTTCTTTAATAAAGAGTTTGGCCAAGAGAGGAACGGTTTGGCCAAGAGAGGAACGATTCGATTGGTCCGAATGGGAATAAAATGGACGGATTTAGTAAGTCTATCGACTATCACCTATAAGCTTTCATGACGCGAACGAGAACGGGGAAGGCCGTCTATAAAATCCATGGAAATTTAGTCCCACTTCCAAATTGGAATTTCTAAAGGTTGCAATAACCCACCGGGCCTTTGATGCTCGGCCTTAATGAGTTGGCAAGTCACGTAACACTTAACAAAGTTAGCAATATCAAATTTCATTCCCTTCCAATAATAAAGTCGCTTCATGTCCGCGCATATTTTACTACTACCGGGATGAATGGTAAATTTAGAACGATGAGAATCTTCCAAAATGTTTTTATGAAAATTACTAATATTTGGCATGATAAGTCTACCAAATTTTCGAATACCACCACGAGAATCAATATCAAAGTCTTTCAAACCTTCAATATTAATTTTATCCCTAAAATTTTGGCCAAGAAGAGCCAATTTGGGATCTAGCTTTTGAGCTTCAAGAATGCGGTCTATAAGAGAAGGATGAGCCTCAAGGCTACATAAAATAAGAGATAAACATAAATCGGAAACAAGATCTCAAATCTCACAAGTGGATAAAATCTCGAGATCGCTCCATTCGGATATCATCATAGAAACAACCACTTGTTGCTTACGACTAAGTGCGTCTGCAACACGATTTCCCTTTCCACGAGTATAAAGAATATTAAGATCATAAGCTGCAAGAAATTCGAGCCAACGTTGTTGACGCAAATTAAGTTCCTTTTGAGAAAATGGATACTTTAAAGGTTTATGATCGGTGTAAAGAATAAATTTTTCTCCCATAAGATAATGACGCCAAATACGAAAGGCGAAAACAATAGCCGCGAGCTCTAAATCATGAGTGGCATATCTAGTCTCGGCTGGCTTCAACTGCCTAGAAGCATAAGCAATTACACGTTCTCTTTGCATAAGAAAGACACCCAAACCAACGCGACTAGCATCGGTATAAATAATGAAATCTTGGTTTTCCTCGGGAATCACAAGAATAGGAGCATCGGAAAGGAGTTCTTTTAATTTCTGAAAAGAAGCTTCACATTTGACCGACCAAATGTATTTAACACCTTTCTTTGTTAAGCTAGTAAGAGGCACGGAAATTTTCGAAAAGTCTTTTATAAAACGACGGTAATAGCCCTCCAATCCAAGGAAGCTACGGATTTCCGTCACACTCTCCGGTCTCTTCCAATTTTGAATCGCTTCAATCTTTGAAGGATCCATGGAAATTCCGAGTTCGGAAATAATATGACCAAGAAACTTCACACGAGATTGCCAAAAGTGGCATTTAGAAAATTTTGCTTTTACCGAATAAGATGATCATGAAATAAAATAATTCCATCAAGGATAGAATGAGAAATACCTTGACCACGAGAAGTGTTGCCAAAGGCTTGAGCAACATTAAGCTTTCCCTCCTTCTTGCTCTGAAGTTTGGGACAAGAAGATAAATAATGATCCAGGCTTTTGCAATAGCGACAAGAACCGGGCTTTGAACATTTATTCGCATAATGGTCCTTAGAACCACAATTGTAGCATTGCCCACTACTAGAGGTAGAAGTCTTTGCCACCGAAGTTGCTTGCTTCCCTTTCTTATTGGGATAAGGACCTTTGAACTTATTGGGCCTTTGCTTGTTGTTGAAGTTTGGTTTGGCACCCATAACTTCAACATCACTCTCCTTATCTGCCTCTTCAAGTCGAAGAGCGATATCAATGAGTTGATCAAAAGAAACTTCTAATTTTAGAAGTAATGGCTTCTTGAGATTTTTATTCAAGCCATAGACAAATCTTTAGTTCTTCTTCAATGGGGTGTTTATGTATTCGACCCCGTATTTAGAAAGTGACTCGAAGGATGAGACATAATCTTCCACAGAGGATTCACCTTGAACAAGGTCAATGAAACAACGAGCCAACGTCACTTTCTCAGTTTCTGGCACAAACTTTAATTCGAATCGTTCTCGGAATTTCTCCTAAGTAAGATCCGCTTCATTTATTTCAGAAATCAGAAGCTCGTACCAGTCTAATGCTCTTTCTTGGAGCATACTAGAGGCCACCTGAACACGGTGAAGATCAATAAGATTCATGCGAGAAAAGATTCTATCGCACGTTCTCAGCCAAGCCTGGACTTCAATAATAGTTTCAGAACATTTGAATGGTTTCCCACCCAAATTGGTATAATCGTTGCACAAATGTGCAAATCCAGACTTAGGGTGAGTAGACTCCGGATTTGAACCGGTTGCCTGAGCATTCTTTACGAGATCAAGAAGCTGTTGGGTAGACATAAATACTCCATCTTGGGGAGTAACACCAGATTGACCAGCGCTAGGACGGCCTGGTCTAATCATTTCTCTTCCTTTAGAAAGAAAGAAAGAAGAAGGAAAAGGTTATTCACCAAATTAATATCAAGCAATCTTGATAGATAAAACAAGGAATCATAAAGAAAATAGGATGAATCGGTACGAAGACTCGAATTAAACCCTAAAGTACGAGTCCTAAGATGGACTTAGGACGATGATCCTTGTTAAATTATTCTACATTGTTTCGAAGTTTTGCTTTGATACCAAGCTGTGACGTCCCACCTCTATACCCACTCTAGCCAAGGACACTACGGTGTAATGCCGTCAACTAGAGCGGAGAATAAGGTTGTTGAGGAGCGACCATCCATGTAATTGCTTTGCGCGAGCATCGATATGTCAGATAGTACAACATGCATTTGTTTTCAGGAGGAAATCCGACATACCGATACAAACTCAAAGCTACTACACAGTGGCTATATATATTCTTCGAAAACAAATATAGAAATAAACATAACATAAATTTGTCATAGACATCCATAACACAAAGGCGGAAATAGATATGAATATAACACTTAAAAGTGTGTATCAGAGTAGTGGTCAAACAAGATCCACAATATCATAAAAGAATAGCTACAAGTGCTAGATAAAAGAATATGGATACATCAATGAGTCTATATCTCAAATGTCTACAACAAAAACTACTAATCTAAGTAGTTAGCCAAAAGTCAGGGTGATAATCCCAGATGTGAAGTCAAGCAGAAGCACCTGTAACATCTCGGTCTGACCCGAGTATTATTTAATAAGAAAATAAGAAACGGATCAGTCTAGCTATAAATATCAGATGAAATGATATAGAATAAGAGATATGACAAAAACGTATGATAACCATAAAACCATACTGTGATAAGTATGTAATTGAAAATCAACAAGAGATTAATCAATATCACAAGAATCTTCTCAAAGATCAAAAAGAATGTCATACTCTTTATTTTTATTCATTAAAACCATAAGTATTGATCATTATATCAATGCCAATCACAAAAGTTAATGACACAAAAATTCACCAATGCACAAATATTGATAAGAATTATCAATGTAAATCACGAAAATTGGTGAAACACAAATTCTAGAAATCATCAATGGAAATTCAGAAATCACAAAAGAGGGGAGGCCTATCACAAAACGGGAGCATGAAGACTCACCAAGACGTGTATCACAAAATGAAATGCTATTCCATGGTTGCTAACCATTAATTTTGAGCCGAAGCTCCACAAAACGGCCCAAAGACCATGGGTCGCTACCCCCACCAAATTGAGCCGAAGCTCCACAGAAACAGGGTTTAGTCTCCCGCGTAGACAAAGAGACATCACACGTTTGCTAGTCTAAATCACAAAAATGATCATCAACGATCATCAAGAAGTGTCAATTACAGTAAGCTAGTAAATATATAAGCTTAGCTTCATGTCCCATAATCACTAGCTTAACTTAAATATTTATGAACAAATTGTAGATCTCCACTCAAAAATTGTCACAAGAGATTCAATCGAACAAGTCCAAGAATTAACCGGCGAAGTAAACACAAGCGTTTCATACTACTTGTTTTACTAAGCCGTTTAATTAGATTTCTCATACGAGTGAGGTAAAGGTTTGTATATACTAGTAGATTGGAAAACGGTTTAAGAAATAAACTTTGTAATAAAATAGGGTTGAAATCGTTTTGATGAAAGAGTTTTGATATTTACTACTAGTATTGAAACCTTTATAATTTTTAAAGTGACAAATCACAAAAATGATTGTAGAAACAATCAATCACAAAAATTCACATTCGAAGACGTGAATAAAATCCAAAGAATTCGATTCCAAATCCATCAAAGTGGAAATACCCTTGCGACTTAACACAATTCAACACAAGAAATCAGCGGCTCAACATATGCGACTCCACGGCATACGACCTAAGAGATCTGCGACTTAAGAAATAGCATGCGACCTAACAGAGCAACTTAACATGGCGCGACCTATAGCATGGCACGACCTAAGTTGGTGCGACTTAAAGCAGGGCAAGCGACCTATGTGGTCAGCGACCTAAAGCAGGCCGACTCATAGCAAGGCGAGCGATCTAAGTGGTCAGCGACCTAAAGGGGTCAGAGTGACTTAAGGAGGTGACGCTGAGCGACCTAACACAGCCGACCTATGTTGATGCAAGCCGAGCGACCTAACATAGCCGACCGATAACATGGTGTGACTTAAAGCATGGGGCGACCTATGTTTGTGCGACCTATATGTAGGCCGAATGACCCAACAGGTAGAAGAGCAAACCGAGCGACCTATGTGGTCAGCGACCTAAAGGGGGTATAGTGACTTAAGGAGGTTAGGCTGAGCGACCTAAGAGGTTGCGACCTAACTTGGCGCGACCTAAGTTGATTGCGAGATATAGCAGATGCGACTTAACATGGCCGAGCGACCTAAGGTACTGGGGCAAGCCGAGCGACCTAAGCAACAGAAATGCAAAAAAACTCTCTCAATTTGCAACCGGTCGAGCAAAATGAAAGTGAAGTAATGAAGCGAAGAGGAGGTTGAGCTAGAGTTAATAGTTTAGGCTAATGGGCTAAACCAAACTCAAAGCCCAAAGTGAATAAGTGGCAAAATTCCACTAACTCCAAACATATCAAAGTTTATACTCAAAAAGATCGCAAACGGCGTTTTGGACCCAATGGAAGTGGTCCCGAGTCCTAATTCGACCGTATGCAAAAAGTAACTTTTCGGACTAAAATCCGACTAACGATAAAATATTTAAATATTCAATCGTAAAATATGCGGGTTGTTACAACTGCCCAACCATTGGAGAGTGTCACACACTTTAGAATCAACAAATGCGTCGATATCCAGTCTCGATATATCTTGACTAGGAATATTTAAAACGATGTGTATATTCAAACTGTGATAAAGACTCATGATTACAACATCTTGTATTTACTATAAAAAATACATCATTTGTGGATTTTCTATTTAATATATTTAAATTCAATAACTAATTAATTATAACGCATTATAACGAATATAAAAAAGAAATAAAACACCTTTTATTATGAAGAGAATCGATTATAGGGTTAATAATCTACAACAAATTACAGAATTCCCCTTAGGGTTTACTCCCAACTCTATCAATCTTCAACTTGTAATTAGGGCCAATTATGGAATCTTAATCCCATTCCTTCAATTAGCCTAATGAGAACCAACCAAGCTACTCCTTTCATGAATGGATCTGCTATGTTCTCATGAATGGATCTGCTATGTTGCCCTTTGTGTATACCTTTTGTATCATGATCGATTTCTTCTCAACGAATTCTATGATTAGGCGGAATTTTCGAAGAACGTGACATGATTTATTTTGAACTCTAAGCTCCTTTGCGATATGCATTGCTGCATGGTTATCATAGAATAATGCCATTATATTCTCCGTACTAGGAATCACTCCCAGCTTACCTAAAAATTTGCATATCCGGACCACTTCTTTAACTGCTTCATTGAGGGTGATGTATCCAGCCTTTATCGTGGGATCAACTACTATTTTCTATTTTGAACTTTTCCAACTGATGACCTTACCATTTGACTTATTATCATTGATATCACTCCAAAAGCTAGAGTTAGTATACCTATTCATAAGAAGGTCTTCATTCCTATATATTAGGAATAAGTCCTGAGCATTTCCTAAATACTTCAGTATACATTTTACAGTCGTCCAATGCTTTTCTCCAGGATTAGATTGGCATCTAGTTATGAATCCTATTGTGTATTCCACATCCGGTCCGATATATAGCATAGTATATATTATGGATCCTATGGTTGAAGCATGTGGAATCCTCTTTATATACTCTCTCCCCTCATCAGTATGAGGAGTGTCCTTCTTAAAAAGGATGATTTGAGATTGTGTTGTAACATTTCCATGCTTGGAATTTTCCATATTGAACCTCTTCAGTATGGTACCTATGTACAGTATCTTAGATCTATCCCTACAGATCTTTATACCTAGTATATAGGCTGCTTCTCCCAAATCCTTTATAGAGATGTTCTTGAACAACCAAGCATTCACTGATTGTAATAACACGCCAATCAATAGAAGATCATCGGTGTACAACACTAAGAATACAATATCATTGCCCCGTTCCTTTCGGTATATGCACACTTCCTTTATGTTTTGATAAAAACCACTCTGCTTAATTACTTTATCCAAACACTTGTTCCAACTCGTTAAAGCTTATTTATGTCCATAAATGGACTTATAAAAATTGCAAGCCTTGCCCTCACTACCACTGACTATAAAACCCTCGAACTGTGATATATAGACGATCTCTTCTAAATTAACATTTAGAAACACCGCCTTTACATCCATTTGCCATATTTCTTAGTCATAGAATGTAGACAGCATATTCTGAATGGACTTAAGCATGGCTATGGGGTAGAAGGTCTCATCATAGTCAACACCTTGAATTTGTCAAAATCCTTTCACAACTAGCCTCGCTTTATTAGTCTCTATTAGTCCATCTGCATTTGGCTTTTACTTAAAATCCATTTGAAGCGGATAGGTTTTATCCCTTCGGGTATATCAGACAAAGTCCACAGTTTATTTTCGTACATGGAATCCATCTTGGATTTCATCACTCGAAGCCAAAGTGTAGAGCCTTTACTCTATAGTGCTTGTTGGAATGATAGAGGACTGTTTTCATCTAAAGCATAGTTCTCCTTCTCACCATCCATAAGAAAACTGAAGTATCTCTCTGCTCCCGAGATTCCCTATTATACATTCTAATAGATTGTGTGTTTTCATATATGAGTGAACCTGGTTCTTTTACTGGTTCGGCCTTAGTGTTAACTTCTTAGATCTCATCTAGGTTTAAATTCTCGCTGTTAAATTCTTTTGACAGAATTTTTCTTTCCAAAAAGATAGCATGCCGAGAAACAATGACCTTTTGTTCCTTAATATTGTAGAATATACATCCCATTGAGTTTTTGGGATATCCTATAAATTTACACAATACTGATCTTGCCTCGAGCTTATTTGGATCAACATTCTTAACGTAGGCTGGATAACCCCACACCTTCAAATACTTGAGTTGGGATTTATTCCCACACTACATCTCATATGGTGTTTTTGGCATAGAATTAGCAGGTAATAAGTTCAACATAGGAGCTGTGGTTTCCAACACATAACCCTAATAGGACAGAGGTAACTCAGGCTTACTCATCATGGAACAACCATATAATTGGGTTTGGTTCCTTCGCTCTGACACATCATTGTGTTGCAGAGTATAGGGTGGAGTAATCTAAAAGATAATCCCATTATATTTAAAGTACTATTGGAGTTCATGTCTAACTTACTCACCTCCTTGATCGGATCAAAGAACCTTAGTCTTACGGTTTGTCTGGTTTTCTACGTCATCCTTATATTCATTATATTTCTCATAGACATTGGATTTGTTTTTCATAAGATACACATATCCTAGTCTCTAGAAATCACAAGTGAAGGTTTCAAAGTAAGAACTATTATCATTAGTGGTTATAGGCATCAGTCCATATACATCACTATACATAAGAGCCAAGAGTTCATCAACTCTTTCGTTGCTCCCACTGAAGGGGTGCTGGTCATCTTTCCTTGGAGACATGACTCATATATGTCGAATGATTCCAAATCAAGTGACGGGAGAAAACTTTCAGTTTTCAATTTGTGAAGTCATTTCTCACTTATATGACCAAGGCTATAAATAATATACATAATTTGTATTGAGCACATAAATGCCATTTTATAAAATACCATCACAAACTTTGTTACCATCTAAAATAATGTTCATAACATTATTAACACGGTGAAAACACAACAGTTCTCAGACAATATAGACACAAAATAATTTCACCAATAAAGTCTTTAACAAAACAACAATTATTTAAAATCAACACAAATCCACTTGGCAAATCAAATGAAAGTCTCCAAACGTTGTTGCATCTACAATTGATCCATCAACATGTTGAAGCTCATTTCTCCTTTTGCCATGCAACGCCAGTTCCTAAGCCCCTATAATGAATTACAAATATGAGTTCCAGATCCAGTATCTAAAATCTAAGAGAATTGATCGATTGTAAAATAAATTTGAATCATAAATGACCCTGATGGAGCTATAGAACTATTTTGCTTATTTTTTTAGCAATCTTCAAGTGATCCATATAATTCCGTTAATAATGACCTTTCCAGTGACAATGGTGGCACTCACCCATGTCAGCAACAGTAGTCTTCTACTTTTCTTGTAACCCTCTTCCACTTCAAACCTTTCGAAGATGATGCACCACACTTTACAACAAACATAGTCCCTTGATCTTGGATGTAGACTCGGCCAACCTCAACCTATTGAGGAGCTCTACGAGATTAACATTCAACTAGTTCATATTATAATTCAGTATGAGCGGTTCATACTGAGGTGTAAGAGAACCAAGGATCAAATTAACATGTAACTCATTACTTATTGTTATGTCCAATTGGGAAAGCCTATCAATACCGCCCTTCATCATCCGTGCATAATCATCCACTTTCTATTCTTTAGTCATCTTAGTATTGAACTGCTTCTTCATAAGCTCACACCTTGTGAAATGTGACGTTCACCGAATAGGGCCTTGAAACCATCAAATATCTCATGCACAGACATGTTTTCGTGCTACCTCCACAATGGCTTGTCTATCGTAGAGAGCACAATAACTTGGGTGATCTCTAGGTTTGAAACCCATTCCTCGTAAGCAAGTCTAAGTTCCGAGGCTGCACCATCAGTGGGTTGTTCTTTAGGATCGTAGGTAATAGATAATCAAAGACGCTTGTAAGTCAACACTATTTTAATTGCTTTAAGCCAACCGATATAGTTGGGTTCGGTAAGCTTGTCACTTTTAGAAAGCAGTTTTGGTATAGACCTTTTCTGCAAGTTTTGGTAGATTAGGATATTTCATGGTAGATGTTCTTATAATATCGGTAAGTTTAAACTTTATGTTTCATTTCACTAATAAGATCCCACTAGTTTTTTATGTTTCTCCAAAATCTAAGATGAAACATATAAGCCTTTCGACTTCACTAGTGGCTGTTAGGACTCGTCTGTCTTGAGATTCTGACCTTGAGTTTGATAGCCCCACGGACGATGGATTATTTCTTGTCATTTGTACCATATACAACTCCTAACCCATGGTTCCTTGTCCTAATTTCATTTTGACCTTGAGTTTGCTCAACAAATCGGAAGAGGTTATTCACTCGTACCTACTATATCGTGACATGCTAAGTATAGTATATGTACCTCGAGTTTTCTCAACAAATACATATCTGTATTTGCCTCGTTTATTCTATATACCAATAATACTACACATAACATGTCTAGCTCGAGTTTTCTCAATGACTAAATAGTATGCACGTAATTCATTAGTATATAAAAGGTACAGGACTACTTTGTATTAAAGATTCTTAATCTTTAATCTATTACATTAAGTGATATTAACTTATGGAGCAATGTATTTCCTATAAAATACCATCGTAATTCAGGTATCAGACATATTGGAAATCACGGTATACGTACAATATATATGTATTTATCCTTTATGTCTATTTTGGGTTTCTAAATGTTCCACCTTTAACTTATACATCCATATTATATAAGTTTTATTATATATGACTTTTAGAATTTAATTTACTTATATAATAGTCATATGTATAATTTTGTATTAATTAAATCTTATTTAGTTAATTAATTAATTTATTTAACCTTTTAATTCATTTTGCATTATTCAATTATAATACTTTGTATTGAATATGTATACTATAACATTTATAGCTATATACATATATCTTTATATATATATATATATGTAATAACTTATTTATTAGTTAACCATTAATTATTTTATTCAATTGAACAATTTTAATTATTTATTTTTAATTTTAAAATTTCATATATACTTATATCATCTTAAACAATTCAAGATATTGTAACATATACCATTGTATATACGTTATATCTATGATTTCATTAATTAATTAATTTATCAATCTAATTAATAATTTAATTAATTTTCAAAATTAATTTATAAATTTTCAAAATAATTTTCAAAACCTTATTACAACATTTATAATAACATTACATTTTAAACTTAACTTAAAAATTTAAAATTTCATTCTGATTTCAAAACAAATTTTGAAGATTAGCCCAAGGCCCAAATTCAAATTGGGCCCTTTTTATTAGGGATAACCTTTGGGCTCACTTTATATTTTTGCCCAGGCCAGTTGCCAGGCAGAACATAGTGCTTGACTACCCAAACCTAGCTTAGACACTACTTTTCAAGACACCCTACTAAATAGGTAAGCTCAATTAATTGGTTCTAACATGAATAATTTAGACTACATAGACTATTGTGCTCTAATACCATTGTAGGAACCAGACCGATCAGAAGCCGTTTAACGGGCGAATTTAAAAAAATCCATTTTAATCTTAGTCAAACTTGTGAAGCCTAAATTGATTTTAGATCTAATCTAAATTTTTTGAATAAAATCTTCATTTTATTACAATTGTTTAAAATTTGTATAAGTTAATTTTAAATTCTTTGTTTGTTATAATGAGTGCATCAAATGCATCCATGTGTAAAAGTGCACATATGAGAAGTATAAATAATTAATGTGAACATTATTAGGTGTTGAGCTTTAAGCCGCAATAGACACATTTCTCCTTTGTATACACTTTTTTGTCCAAAATAAGAAAGTTCTTTTTATTAATAAGACTAATTTTTGTATGATTTTATATGTGTATGAGTATATATTCATATTTGTTTAAATTAATACGTAATAAATCAGAGTATATAATATGAAGTTAATTTTAACTAAAAGATAGTTCATAACATTACAATTATATTTTACATGAAAACCTTTTGAAAATCTCAAGTTAAACACATGCGCACATAAACATGCATACATACATATTACATATATACGTATATATACATAAACTAAATCAATGTTTTGAAATAAAACAAAATTAAAACTACATTCAAATAGTTTATAAATTAGAATACATATCTTTTAAACAACGATCTTATTCTAGCCTAAATCTAATTTTTAAAATAAGAAACAAATCATAAGTTTAAAGTTTCCTTTTTTGGCAACAACCAAAATTTGTTTCAAAATATTTTTGCAGTAAGATATTTGAATCTCAATCTTATATTATGAACTTTGATATATCAATGAAATTGTTTCAAAGTTCCATTCATACAATAATTTATATAGAAACATACAAATCTCAATCTTATATTATGAAATCTAACTTATGATTGTTTCATTTTTGTTTAAACAATAATTTAAAATAAGGTTAGATTATATAGGTATATATAAATTCATGATAATAAGATATAGATCTGAGTTATATACACAAAATGAACAAACATACAAAATGATGATGAACAAAACTAATATTATTAATAACATATAAATAATTGAGAACATGACATAGAGATTTTCAAATATATCAACATGATAAGAATGTAGCTGATTCAAAGGGAAGAAATAAGATATTCAAGTCATATTCCAAAATCACACAGATGAATAGAAGGGATAGGTAGAGAATCAAAGGCATGTAAAAAATGTATTAATATACAAGTAAAACAATGGATTGTCTTTAAGATGTAGCTAAGAGTAACACCGAATGGTAGAATAATTCGAAGATCCAATAAATCAATCTCTAGATTTGCAGCAATAAAGAGAAAACCACTTATTTTCAATTTTTGAATAAGTTTTGGAATTTTGGAGCTGCTCCCAACATGCAAATTCAGCTATGATATTATCTGTAGAGAAGAGAAAAACAGCATAGCAAAATATAATTAAAGGAGGAAATAAATGTGTAATTAAAATATGGTGATTCTTCTCTTTTAAATAAGATTTCCCTTTCATTTCCAAATCAAAAACACCTATGATGAATTGATGATTATGTTTGGCCATGATGCGATACTATTATGAAGTATACTGCGATTGATGATGATTGGAATAGTAAGGGGAAAACCCGTTCTATGCTTTAGCGATGTGGTTCACTATATATTTGTTTGTTGTTTAGGGTAAAACATTATTCATACCAGACTTTATGTTTGGCCTGTGTTTTTATTATTTTCCATAAACTCACGGGTACTCATTCGAGTAGGTAATGTTTAAGGTTTAGATAGATATCTTTAGAAAGACGAATAAGACTCCGAAGATGAAGAAGGAGGCTTATCTAGCAAATAATAGTTATTTTGCATATTCCGCTATGTAAAACCAGGAATTGAAGCTGGTTATGTGTCATGTCGACATCTTCATATGCCAAGTACGACATCATATTTATCTCTTATTACATTTACCACTACATTGTATCGAGATGGGTTATTGATGATGTAATGAATTATGTAAAAACAAAACGAAGTAATTGAAATTTATTTTATTGATTTGTAACTTAATGTTGTGCAAAACAAATGCTATACTTAGTTTGTCACTTGAAAATAATTCTGGTGACAACAGAAGCATCACTGACATTCACTTTCAGGTCTTGGGGTAGGAGATGTTACACACATTATCTTTCCTTAGTTCACATTTTGGGTCATCATATCCTCCCTTCAAGAAAAATTACATTCTTAAAATTTGCTATCACTTAAGTTGCTTGCCTTGTCATGTGATGATCAAAAAAATGTACACTATCGAGCGTACATGTGTGTGTATATAAAAATAAACAAAATATGTGATATATAATAGGAAATATGTATAAAATGTACATTCATAAATGCATAAAGCTAGTGATATACGATATCACTCAACTAAATGCAGCAAATTATACTCTCTCGCTCTCACACAACTAAAAACTAATCACTTCTAGCTAAAACTGACTTGACCAAACGCAATCAACTTCCTTAAACTGACTATCTATAAGCAAATAACTCATGGTGTAACTGCTTAATATGACCCTCAGGTTTCCCAAATATACTCCAAAACATAATCACTCTACTGCAACTTCACCGAATGTACTTCCTTCAGAAAATAGCTAACAACATTGTTATGAAGACTCCCTAGTGCGAACTTGGCCTTTGGTACTATTTAAACAACAAATAGCTAAAGTGTGTATGGACTTTGCTTAAGTATATACTAGAATCGAGTTCAGTTCCTTGTAAATCATTAGGATGAAATCCAACTTCTAATCTTTATTAAGCTATACCTTTGTAACGGTATTTTTCATCATCATCACTATGTCATTATGATATTTAAAATTTGGTCAATGGTCAATAAGTCTAATAATATAAGTAGTTTATTACATAGTACCACTCTAAAGCCCTTGGCTCAATCCGTTAACATTTATCAATTGTTGTTTTATTGTAGATAAAGATTTTTGACATTAAGTTGACTACCACATATGATAGAACTAACCATCTACGATGACGGAGATAAATTCTTTCTTGAGTAATGTTTCACTTCAAATAGTTAAATTTGTACCCAATTATTGTCGTACATGATCATGGTTGACTAAGTTAAGGGTCCGCCCTAGGGGTAATTATGAAATTTGACTATATAATTTAACTCTTGAAGTGAATCTTGTTCGAAATAAAGTTAGCCTTTGATTTTATTTTCTATTGTATATAATTTCATATTGAGATAGAATTAATTCTTTAAATGATGAAACCGGGCCAGCACATAGCGTGATAAATGAGGAAATTAAAAAAACAATACCATTTTTAGATCATATATGGCCTATGAAGTCTAATCTAATTTAGTCCAATCTAATTTTTTTTAAATAAAATCTTTATTTTATTTAAATAATAATACAAAGGTTTTAAATTAGTATATATAATATATATAATGTATATGTGTATCAACCACACATATACGTGTAAAGTGCACGTGCAATATTTAAATGTGTAAATGGTTTAATAGGCCCCTGTATTAGTGCTATGATACTGCAAACAGACACATTTTCCCTTTTATATATATATTTTCTATCCATACATAATTTATTATATACACACACAAATACATATGTGGACACACATAGACACATATATATGTATATATAAAAAAAAACACACACACACACACAGAGATACATACATACATACATACATACATATGCTTATTTTGGATATGCTAACTAATTCAAAACAATTTGAACTAATAACTATATTTGAAGATAGTTTAAGTTTAAAAATCCAGATCTAGATCTGGGAGTAAAATACATTTAAAATTTAAATTCAAATTTCCAGATGTAGGTATGTTTAAATATATACATATATGTATACACATACATATTGTGTGTGTGTATAATTAATCATATTTTATTATTTCAATAATCATTCAAAATATTTATATTTAGTTTTAAATTTTATTTATAAATAAATAATATATATTATGCAATTAAATAAATATATTTATGTACTTAAAATTTTTATTTCTCACTGAACAATATATATATAATGCTTATGTTTAAAAAATCAAATTTTTAGTTCATTTCAACTGAAACCTTTTATTTTTTTTCATTTATGAAAACCCATACAGATTTTTATGAATTATACACATACATACATATATATATACACATACCACCATATGGATTTATATAAAAAGTAAAAACATTTAAAAAATATACACTATAATTTAAAAGAATTAAAATATTTATTAATAAATAATTTATATTTTGCAAATATATATATATATATATATAAACATAAAAAATTTGTTTCTTTCAAGAAAATATATATGTATGAATGTACATATTAATAGATTGATTTATACGAATTACATACATGTATATTATTTACAGAATTTAAATTTAGTTCAATAATTGTTTTAAAAATCAATGTTTAATTTAATTTTTTTGTCATATATATATATAGTGAAAGTTGGTGCACTTTATTGCAAGACCAATCATATACTTTCTTTATATGTCTCATCAAAACTTTGTAATCCCCATAACCTAGCAGGTGCGTTGTAAGGGAAAGGATCAAATATAAATTCCATATATTAACATATACATCCTCTATGAAAATCACAGTAAGAAAAAAAAGGAAAAGTTGCAAAGCATAATAGCAAACATAATAACCGACTCTATTATTCTACCCCCTTTCTCCTCTTTACCTCCTCTTCGTAAAGTTATAAAGCATTATTCCAAGTGCAACAACCAGCTCAAATCTTTTACCCGCTTTCTCCTCTTCAGTTAAATCTAAAGAACAATGGCCTCCTCGATCAACCGACATCTTTTAACTCAGTCCTCCATTGCCGTAGCAGTTGTAGATTTCGTTTGTTATTCTCCATTGTACTTCCATTATTTCTAACAAGGTTCTGTATTTCCCTTTGAATCTCTCCATTCTTTGTTACTTTGTCAACCATTTTTTCTCTAAATATCTTATTACTTCGCTCTTGCCAGACATAGTAGATGGTAATAGTTAGTTAGAGTAAATCAAGTCTCTCAATCGATCCTTTTTTATAAATGTGGAAATCAGGTGCTATATCTCCTCTTCCAAAGATGGCAGGATTACAAGTGAAAGGTTCAACTTTGACTTTATTGCACACCAAATGTAATTAGTATAAGAGCAGTTAAAAAATAGATGTAGCTTGCTTTGTAGTTTACTACCCTAAAGAACACATATGCCATCGTTATCCATTCCAATAACCTATCTTTAGTACTCAATCGATTTAGTATTGCTAGATAAGTTATGAAAAACATTTTCCTATTATTTTTGTGATGCCACACTAGTTTTGTGCAGTTTTACGCATGATCTCTTTGTCTGATCTTGTTCCAAGCCGTATGAAAATTAAATTCTTTACCCTCACACCATTCATAAAAGTCTCTGTCATGATCTAGGTTAATTTGTACTTCTTGAGTCCGATTTAAAACTTCTTGTGTAGCACAATTTAGACATGGATCTGGAGCACCATTATATATAATACGGGCAAATGTTAAATGAGGTGAACCAATTAGTTAGTTGAAACCATTATATATGTGTGTGTGTGCACGTACATGTATATGTATGTAATTAATATGTATATGTATTTTAAAACATATACAATTTCTTTTTTATTGAATTGTACATGCATGTAAAAATTTATTAAATTAGACAACAAACATATACATTGATGCATTATAATGAAATACAGGTAATATGACTGAGATGAATAACGCACACACACATGCACACACACACACAAAGATATATATGGATAGTACTAAAATTTGATCATTACTTAATGTAGCCAATGATGAGAGCCTTGAATGCTGAACGTAGCTCCTTAAGATCCAATCCAGACCCCTCTTGAATTTGCAGCAGACAAGAAGAGAATACCACTAACGAGAATTATAGTATTTTTTTTATTAGGAATTGAAGTGGAGATCCCTTGTTTATGTTGATAAAGAAGGGTAGAGATTGGAGGCTAAGAAACATCCACTCAAAATAAGGGAGGATGAGTGGTTTATATAGGCAACATGAAGGAGTAAAAGGAGGAAATTTAGATCTCCCTATTTACCTCTTCCCTTTGCCAATTCAAAATCATATATTTCCAACAAATATCTCCTCCCCCTTCAAGTATGGCCGACCATTTATGGACTTTATAAGACTCTAGAAATTCTCAACTCCATTTAATAT
Organism: Allium cepa; assembly: GCA_030765085.1. NCBI lineage: Eukaryota > Viridiplantae > Streptophyta > Magnoliopsida > Asparagales > Amaryllidaceae > Allium > Allium cepa. The sequence goes on from CM060929.1 coordinate 258,564,804, forward strand.
TTTTCATTTTAAATCCAATTTAAATGTTTATTGATATCATATATCGACACTTACATGTATAACTTTTATATATGCACTTTATCAAATGTCCATTCGGTTAAATAGAATAAAATTCAATGATAAATATTTCATAAATATTAATTAATTAATTTAATTTATAAAAATTATAATTAATTAAACCATGTATTATTTCGAGTTATTCAACATTGCGTTTGTGTGACTCATGAGTGTAGATTCAGTCAGCGATTAATACTAAAGAACTTGAATATTAAATTTCACACATCACCTTAGCTAGTAGTGTAACAGTTGGCCAAATTATATCGCTTACACATTTTTGGTAAAATCTAATTTTACCAATTTAAGTGTTCCATGGTAGTAATAATTATTTACATCAATTCTCTTCGTCAAAACTATATTACATTAGGACTTATGGAATTCGATTTTTAACGTAATTCCAATATCATCCACATTCAACTTGTATAATCCAAACACAAAGTTCTTGGTTCCATAATAACAATTATTATAACTGAACTACCATGGTGGGAGACTTTGACTTTGAGTTTACTATAGTTGACCAAGATACTAACCTCATATAACTGAGGAGATGAATTCTCTATTGAATAGTGTTTCACGTCCAACGCTTCAACTAAAGCTTAACTATAGTCATTTGATGGACGTCATGCTATGATTTAACTATAATCAAAGTGTAGTATCCATATTGAAGTTTAACATCATTCTTAACTCGAGAAAATTGTGTAGTATTGTCACTTCGAGATTATCTGTTTGACCTTAATTATATTAACCAAAAGAAAACTCTCAGATGAGTCATTCTATAGTTAACTAATAACTTATCAGTAAATAATCCTTTGGTGCCCCATAAGTAATACACTACCCAACATTCGAAGAGCGTTACATATTCTAGTCTCAAAGGATGTATCAATACCATGTCTCGAAATATCTTTACTGGGAATATTTATAACAATATGTAATTTTCATCGTGATAACTTTCTCATGATTACAAAATACTGTAATTTCTATCACAAACATACTATTTATATTAAATATACTTAAATTAAATAAATAATTAACATAACACATTATGAAAAGTGTATAATAGAAAAAATCTTTTATTTCAAATGAGATTTTATTACGGAATTACTAATTTACTATAAACTACAGATTTACCCCTAAAGCATACCCTTTGCTCTATCAATCTTCCACGTGCACTTGAGGATAATTATAGAATCTCAATCCCATCCCTATGATCATTTTGTTGAGAACTAATCAATTCGTACTTTTGTGAATAGATATGTTATGTCGTTTTAATTATCTACTTAGTCAATCAATACCCTTCAATACTGATAAACTTCATTATGTTGCGGAATTGTTCGGAGTATGTTTCTCGACTTCTAATGGTCATATAACAATGATATTGTATTCTCAATACTTGGAATCACCCCTGATCAATTATACATTTGCGCATTTATATTTATACATTATTTTATAATGGCACTATTTAAGGTGATGTACTTAGCATTTTAGTTGAATTAACCATAACCTCTCATTTGGAACAGCATAAAGTTCCTCCACCATGGTTTTAAAATTTAATTTTGACATATTATGCTTAATATCACTTATGAAGTTCAAATGCAAATACTTCTCCATTAGAAGCTCACTGTTTTCTATATACATGTCTCTAGTATTTTGCAAATACCCGGGAACACTCTTAACTACCATTTACTGGTCTTAAATCAGATTTAATACTTGCCTCATGTATCAAAGACATAAGTGAAATACGATATTGTAGACAACATGACATGTATGATAATTCTTATTGTGCATAAGGAATCCATCTTACATGCTCTATATTAAACATTCTAATATAACGTTTGTGCACGTCATTTTGGGACGTTCCTAACATCCTTTTATACTAATTACAAAAGATGTTTTTCAAATCCTATATGAAGAACTAAACAACCAAACTATTGTGAATTTAACTTGGGTACATCATTAAAAATCAACAGCATGGTGTTTGCTTATATTTAGAATTATATAAGTACCTTTTAATGTTTTTTCTTATAGACAAAGCTTTCTCTACATTTTGATTGAACATCAAACTATTTGATATTTATATAAAAGTACTTGTTTAACTCTGATGCTTATCGAATGATACTTTCATATTTGTTCTTAGATCATATCCAAAATCCACAAACTCAGTCCACTGACAATCGACACATTTTGGTTGTTATGCGCAAACAGTCTATTCTAAATCATTATTTATAATTTTCTATTTTAACATATATATACCAAAATTAAAAATCACATTGGTGATAATTTTGCAAGTAAAATCTAAATTAACTTATTCACTTTGAACAATGAATCTATTATGTTAACTTCATTCATTAAAATTTGCGATGTTAATCTTATCAATGTTGCTTGCTATATTTCCAATCGCATGGGTCTTCTTCTTGTAGACAGATTTGTGGTCAACATATCATATTCCTTCAGGTAAAACTATCAAAATGATATTTTATAATGTACATGAAATCCGTTCTGGATTTGCACATCATGCCATATGGCAGAGTAAATACTGTAACGACCCGAAATTTTCGAACCCGAAAATCCCAGATAGTTATGAAAAGAAGAAAAAGATAGAAGAACAAGAACAGAAACACCAAACATCTCACATTCGCCGCGGATAAAATATAATAATAAATAATAACAGTTTACAAAAGAATACTATATCTGTCGATTACATTTTAATTTACATCAGAGTTTCACATATATATACAGTCACTGAACATATACAAACAAGCATGTCTCAGAATATATAAATACAGCGGAAATATCTATACGCTCTTGCCATCCAGCTCGCCTCCTCGGCTCCAGAACATACCTGAAAATCTGTAATACTCGGTCTGACCCGAGCATTACATCAAAATAACACCCGGGTCAGGCTGGAAACCAGCATGAGTAAACTCAACTAACATGGAATACCAATGCGATCAACTCATATAAACCCGGGGTAACTTATCAATGCAACAAATTTACATTTTGTTATAGACAACACTTAATTCACGCATCAATTTCTAAGTACCAAACTTAGATAAATTATCCAATTCACTTAAATCATTTCATTCCAGACTATTAATCTCATATAACAGTTTATAAAATTTTGAAGTGGTTTCGGGTATTTCCCAATACCCGATTTCGGCCTCTTCGCGTCACATGTCATCCTAACCCAAGTTATACAAATGGAACACGCGACATTTCATATCAGAAGTATCAACTCGATCAACGCATCCAATACCATTCAACCACCCATAAGCAAAGCTTAATCACATACAAAGCAATTCAAATGATTCTAATTGAATTTCTAACCTCAATCACTTAGATTCTTTCATTAATTAATTTCCAAATCAATTAACTAATCAACCCTTTCTTATTCATCTTAATTAACCATCCTGGATTAATTATCCTCAAATTTCTTTCAAGTAATTATCTTTAATTAATTCACAATATTAATTATTCTTACCAAATCAATGGGTATTCTTTAATTACTTCACAAATTTATTAACTAAAATAAATTGCACTAATTCTTATTGATTAATTCTCAAGAGTCCTATGATTAATTCAACTTAATTCATCAATCTTTAATTACATCGTTGATTATAAGACTAATGATTTCCAATTATGTTTGATTTGTTCTAATCTAAATTAATTACTTTAATCTAACCCCAAGATTTATCATTCTCGATTAATCTCAATATGAAAGTAACTATTCTTTTATTTACTTTATTAATCAATTACCTCTTAATTAATTATCTTCATTATCTCTTGATAAATTTCACAAAGTAACTATATTTATAAATTACGTTAAGTAATTAATTATCCATTTTAATGTATCACAAATCATTAAGTCGTTAGTAACTATTAAACGGAACATTTTCTTATTTATTGTTTTAAATTTAAAACAACCTAAAATTTCCAATACTTCGAGTTAAGCCATCCACTAACTCGATAACCATCCAATACCAATCATCATAGCATCAATTGCCAGTACAAATCGAATCAATTAAATCATTTAATCAAATATTTTTATTTGACCATTTAACTCAAATAGAAATCTAATAGAGTGAGATTTACTCACCTTTAATTTATTAGATCCATCCCCAACTCCAGCTTGTTTCTTTTCAAGATTTGACCTTGTATAAAAATCATATGATTTTATTAATATTTGGAATAAATCGACCAATCAATTCCGTCGTAAAAAAAATGATTTAAATTTAAACTAGAAATATTTCCCTTTTGAGACTCATATACACTTAATAAATTATAAACTTCAAAATCCAAACTTTGGTAAAGGCTTTAACATTTTAAAATCCCTATATAAATGAATTTTAAAACTACCTACTCATCTGTATATGATTATATAGATGTACTCATATTTATATATTTTTCTTTTACTGTTTATAAACATATGTGTAAGTAAATTAAATTAAATAACAAAATCTGAAAAGTTATACCTTACTGCTCACACGATACCGAGCCCTAGGTTCACGACCCCGCCCCCTCTTCGTCACTCAACCAAGCACCACCATTACACAGCCGATACCCCCGAAGCCACTGCTCCACTTCTACAAGCAATCCCCGAACAAGTCGACAGCAATAGCCACCACCACCATTCACGAATCCACCTCAAAACGCGACTTCTTCCAAATTGCAGTGAACCCTAGCTTGCGCGCGACCGCATCCCCTCACCTTCGACGTCTTCAACAACACGACAGTCGCGAGCCCTAGCTCCACTCCACTGTACTCGAGTCGAACTCGAGTTGCCTCTCATCGCGTCGCCAATCCCAAAACACAACCGAAATCCACCTCCTCGATTTCATGTTGCCTCCGTCGTCGACGCACCATCCCATCACAATCGCGACCCCGCTCCGCCCCTGTCAAGAGTGACCTCCATCATCACGCACGAGCGCGCGCGAGCCATCACGCTCGAGAATAGCTGAGGCCAGCTTCGGCCTCTCCCCCCTTTTTTTTAGATTTGATTTCTGTTTCGAAATGAAGATTTAAGAGAAAAGGGAATTAAGATATAGGTTGGAGGAAGGCGTTTTGAGTACGCGTGATTAAAGGAAGACAGAGGCGTATTGAGGAAGTTAAAGCCTTGATTTATCAGATTAAAATATTATTAAATTATAAATATCTCACTTTACTTATCTCAAAACCCCGAACTACCATCGAGGCGTGCCACTAGGTGATTATAAGGTTTTACCCGCATTCCGAACACAATGAAACGTGTCTCGGAAGCTGATTTGAACGTATATGCGAGTTACGGAATTAAACGATCGATATTAAATTAAATCGATCAAAATAAATCTAAGCGTTTCGAGCTGCCAAAGTCAAACGACAACTCTGATTGCTATGAAAATTGAAATCTGATAATAACTAACTATTACGGATCCAATGGAACTGGTTTCGTCGAATTCCGAGACTGTGTCTTGTAAGGCTATTTTTAAATTCCAATTTAAACGATATATTATTAAAATTGAACAAATCACCTTTAGTTTAAATTTTAGCCATTCAATTATCTTCAGAATGATCCTTATAAATTTTATAAGCCTTCAAATTATTTTAAACAGGCTTCAAAATCCCAGATTCAACAATTTACCCAGTTTCAATTATTAAATTCAATATTTAAACTATATAATTTAATGATTTAATTATCAAGTAAATATTGATATTTGGAATTCAAGTTAAAATTAGCTTTCAAATAATTTTAAAACCAATTAATTATTTCATTTAAAAGTGTTAAAAATTCTGGGTCGTCACATTCCTCCCCCCTTAAAAGAATTTCGTCCCCGAAATTACTAGTTAGGAAGAATGGTTCAATACCCGTTTATCTTTCCCAAAATTCCCAATTCAACATCCTACCAACTATCCTTTATTTAAGAACTACTATCCTTAACCAACTTCTCAAAACCTTCTATAGTTTTCATACAGCATCCCTTGTTCAAATATGTAAATTTCAAGTTAAAACCAAATTTTGTATTATCAAAATTTTCTCAAAATTTTTCTAACTCCCTAAATTTCTGAAATTTTTTGCCAGCGTTCCCTTTGCGCGGCTAGCTCGGTACTACTACAAAAGGCCTCCACAGGCTCCCAAATACCAAAAGAAAACAAAATCCAAGTGGCTACATCAAAAACCCAATCCAATATCATACAAAATCAAGATACATACCTTTTTGTCGACCAATACAAATTTATCCTTTGGAATCAAATCCAATTTTCTTTTCCCCTTTTAATACCTGCATATCTTACCAAGCCATAATATCCAATTGTAACCTTTAATAATTTTATACATTTCCTCACATATGTTTCATACCTATTTCAAATTAGTCTTTTCCATTTTCATATGAATTCAATTCATCTTTAATTTGAGCCCTGAATTTTAACTTTCATTTATAACTAGTTCATAGTAGTTTCATCTTCGTTAACAAAATTTTCCCAAAAAATTTCAAAAAATTTCTAACTCCCAAAATTTTCGGAAAATTTTGGCAGTCTCCTTTGTACGGAGGAGCTTTTACAATTTGACAAGAGATATAAATATGTATACATCGACCCACCCGGTCGAAAAAAGCAAAAACAGTTCATATTTCCTATTTTTATTCCATAGGCGTACCTTATTTAGCATTTTAAGCAAGCAATGTATTAATTTTAGCAAAAAGCACCACCAAATCCAGCCAAACGGCTTCCCGGTACCTGTACTTACTCAATTTAAACATATAAGCACTATATACATGAAGTTTATAACATTTCTCTTACTTAAACAACTATAACACTTCAATTCTAAAGGAAATGCATTTGAAATAACTTGCATGAACAATTTTATATGTTTTCAAATCTAATTCAATTGCTTCCAACCAATTCATAAGCCATTTCATCCGATTTTAATGGTTCACAACTCAATTTCTTATATCCAATTGATTTTTAAATCCAAACAAGCTCGTATACAATTTATTTAATCTCCATCAGCCCAAAGTATTTTAATTACTTTTATTTACGTCATACGACGATTCATTCTATAGCAGTTCGTCAATATACGCTTAATAGAATATTTATTTAGTTTATAACTACTTCAAATTACTTTTCAACTCATTCTGTAATTAATTCCACTTCATTCTCTAATTTATTCACCAACCATTCATTGCATTTCATTTTATTTCCACATTAGATTCATGCAAACAAATTTATTAGACCTGGCACATTCAAACTTATACATTAATAACCATTTTCCAAATTAATTTAATCCAAGTTTTATTTAATCGGCTTTCACTCTTATTCGAAGCCAAGCTTTCATAAATTTTAAACTTAAGTTAATTTATTTTAACTTATTCCAACATCAAACTTAAGTTTACCTCTATTCGATCCTCATTTAATCAAATTCCATTAAATTCAGTTAGCCCATCCATTAAATTTTAATTTTAATTCACCTTCTCCACTTATCAAAATGATATCCAAGCACATATGCCACCGAACTTAAATTCAGACTGATATCCCAATTCCAATTACAACTTTGATTTAGTTTTTATTCAATCGGACTTCATTCATTTATTATTTAATCCAATTAACCCATTGTAAAATTTTAATTTACTTACTTGATTCATTTCCGAATTTATTTTATTTCTACAAGGCCATTCTCAATTTATTTCTATTCACTTGGGGAAATTTGTTTTGCAACTCAAACCATTTCTATTATAATCACTTCTCTTGCATCCAATTTACATGCAATTTTTTTTAAATATTATTCAAATCACCCTTGAATTTTATTTGTATTTCGAACCATCACATTTTCCAATCCAATTCTATTTGTTTTTATTTTACAACATCTCTTCTTATTTAATTCATTATCAATCTAAGTCGAATTCTATTTAAAATTCGAATTCATTTTCAAACCCATTATCACTTACAACCCATTTATTTTCCCAGGTTAAATTTTATTAATATACTCAATCATATAATTATTTAGCCAATTAGCTTACTTTTAACTTCTAAATCAATATTCGATTATACTTACAAAATTACTTCATTAAAATTCCAAATTTGGATTTCCTTTTTATTTTCTTTATTTTAAAAAAAAAATTAGAAATGCTTTTAAATTCACATCATATTAATAAAATAGCTTTTTATAAACATACTTTTTATAGCTCGATGTCTCAACCAGTCCATCCTTGTTCTCACAGAAATTCAGTCATACGTTGATCAGGCGTAGAACTGAAAATCTGTACTTGGTAAACCCGTTTTCAACACCTAGTGAAAATACTTAAAAAAATAATTTTACTGAAAATATAGAAAACAATTTTTGAAAATAGAGGAAATATCTTTGGTGGGAATGCTCTGGAAATCATCACCCCCATTCCATAGTCACAGTTACATACCAGGGTTACGTTGCAGTCGCAACAAAAGTCCATGTAACTGCAGGCTCTCCGCGGCCTCTCGATTACGCCATGGAACCCACACAACAGATCACAGTTACATATAGGGTTACGTTGCAGTTGCAACAAAAGTCCATGTAACTACAGACTCTCCGCGGCCTCTGATCTCGCTATCAAAATGAAACTTCTCCACTCCTACATAGGTCGCAGTCTACCGAGATAAACTCAAACGCAGACTGTTGGCTCTCAGCGGCACACACGACTTCCGCTATGTTATACACTACTCATAATCCCCAGGAACTAGTTTTGTCCGGACTCCTCACAGGATCAACTTTAGAACCCCCTTGGGCTCAAGGCAGCACCACCCAGTGGCACTCCTGAGAAGTTCATTTCAAGGGAGCGCCTTTTTCCCCAGAGCCATCATCAAAATATTTTATACTATACACATATAGTATTTTCAAATCATACACCTAGTATGATATCATACAAAGCTCCTTTACACAAAATCGATTATTTCCAAAATCGATAATTCTCAAACTAGGCTTTCCAAATTCAATATTGATTTTACCCAAAAATAAAAAACCTTTCCAAATCCAAAGGTTCCCAAAACTTTTTCCAAAATCCTCATAAGATCCTTTATATATATTCAGATATATATATATATATATATATATATATATATATATATAAATTTTTAAAACTTTGGATCCTTACTTTCTTGTATAAAACCCTTTTATACTCCAAACACTCTCAAAAACCATAGAAATATCCAATTTCCATCTTTATTCATTTCATATTTCTCAAAATATTCTTTCAGTTCAAAAGAACCATTTCACATTCCTTATTCACCTTTACATTAATCCCCATTTGGATTATTACTTCAATCCTTATCTCAGTTGGGTACTTAATCAATAACAGTTTGAACTCCGACCAATTTAGAAAAATAGCTTGAAAATTTTAAAAATACGTAAGTAGTTGAAAAATAATTATTAGTTTGCAAAATAATTGTAAAATAGTTAACTAATTATAAAATAGTTGGAAAATAGTTAAATAGTTATAGAAATCTTAAATAATTGCGAAATAGTTGTAAATTAGTAATTAATTTGTAACAAAGTTAAAATATAGTAATAACTTTAGAAAATAGTTGAAAAAAATGTTAAATTGTTCAAAAATAATTGTTAAATAAGTATAAAATAACTTGGCTTTAAGAAAGAAAGGTTGTATATATTTAATAGCTTAGAAAAATAAGTTCATATTAAGACAATTTATATTGAAAATAGCCCAGAGTCAAAACTGTTCACTTTCCCAACAATTCAATTTAAATAATCTTCAATTTCCATCGAAATTGATTTAACTCCAATTCAAGTTGAATCAATCGTGATTTCTTTTCCAATTCAAATTAAATTCTATTTGATCTTTAAACTTGTATAACTTTAATTATAATTTTCAATTTTACAATTACTATTTAAAATCAATTACGTTCATATTTTGCTTTTAACTCGGAATTATACATTTTATTTAGTCAATATATTTTTATTATTCCATAAACATTTAATCAAGGTTCCAGAGTTTAAACACATTTCCAAAATTTCAATATTACTTTAGAATTCAACTATATCCAAAATTCTTTGGCAAATCCAATTATCCCTCTGAATTTCAAAATCATATCCAATTCTCAAACAATCCCAACTTAAAACAATTTTGGTTGCAATTTCTCTTTTAGACACTCGAAAATGAACATCGATGATGCTGCAGTCATCACCGACGTTATTTTCCAGTGACTGAAAGAGTTCAATGCTTTTATCTCTCTAAAAACACTTCCAAATATTTTGATTTCAAACCTCCAAGATTTCAAACACAAAAATATTTTTGAAATAATACTATTCTTTCTTCAAAACCTTTGGAAACCACGTTCAAACCCAAAGGAAATTTAAATTTTCTCAAAAATTCCAAATTCCCAATCCATCCAATTCATATTTAAACATTTCCCTGGAATTTTCATCTTACTTTATTCTCAAATATTCTCTGGAATTCTATTTCAAATTATAATCTCATTTATTTATGAAGTTTATTTCAATTTATAAATTACATTTACAATCTATATTTCAAATTCCTTTTTGATTTTAAACCAATTCCACTTAAATTACAGTTCCAAAATTATTCCAATTACTTTGGACTAATATCCATTCAATTGAACCCACTTCAATTTTAATCATTTCAATTCAACCCAATTCAAATCTTCCATTTAAAATTTGAACTTATACATCTTCAATCCCAAATCCAATTAATTCAAATCGGATTCAATTTGAATGAGTTCAATTCCAACTTCAAATTTATAACCATCTCAAATTATATAATTCGAGCTAAATTCTCAAAGATTGGTGTAACCTTTTTAAACCAAATTTACTTTGTTCATTTAAAGTTTCAAACAAGTCTAATTTCTGAGTTCTAATTCTAGAATTTCATTTTTAATTAATTTAGTTTTAAATTTGGTTGTATTATATTCCTTCTTAATTTTAATACCAATAATTCACAACCAATCACCTTAATATTTATTAGAAAAAAATATTGCTTTATATATCAAAATATACTTTATACAAAATCATTTAAAACCTTTATATAAGAAAATAACAAGTACGCTCTCCTATAATATATACACTCAACTCATTCTAGAGTACTTCGGGCTCTAGTTAATGAGAAATCCTCACCAGAGCCAAGGTTTTCGCTTAACCTTCTGCTCTGATACCAAATATAACGACCCGAAATTTTCGAACCCGAAAATCCCAGATAGTTATGAAAAGAAAAAAAGGATAGAAGAAGAAGAACAGAAACACCAAACATCTCACATTCGCCGCGGATAAAATATAATAATAAATAATAACAGTTTACAAAAGAATACTATATCTGTCGATTACATTTTAATTTACATCAGAGTTTCACATATATATACAGTCACTGAACATATACAAACAAGCATGTCTCAGAATATATAAATACAGCGGAAATATCTATACGCTCTTGCCATCCAGCTCGCCTCCTGGGCTCCAGAACATACCTACCTGAAAATCTGTAATACTCGGTCTGACCCGAGCATTACATCAAAGTAACACCCGGGTCAGGCTGGAAACCAGCGTGAGTAAACTCAACTAACATGGAATACCAATGCGATCAACTCATATAAACCCGGGGTAACTTATCAATGCAACAAATTTACATTTTGTTATAGACAACACTTAATTCACGCATCAATTTCTAAGTACCAAACTTAGATAAATTTTTCAATTCACTTAAATCATTTCATTCCAGACTATTAATCTCATATAATAGTTTATAAAATTTTGAAGTGGTTTCGGGTATTTCCCAATACCCGATTTCGGCCTCTTCGCGTCACATGTCATCCTAACCCAAGTTATACAAATGGAATACGCGACATTTCATAGCAGAAGTATCAACTCGATCAACGCATCCAATACCATTAAACCACCCATAAGCAAAGCTTAATCACATACAAAGCAATTCAAATGATTCTAATTGAATTTCTAACCTCAATCACTTAGATTCTTTCATTAACTAATTTCCAAATCAATTAACTAATCAACCCTTTCTTATTCATCTTAATTAACCATCCTGGATTAATTATCTTCAAATTTCTTTCAAGTAATTATCTTTAATTAGTTCACAATATTAATTATTCTTACCAAATCAATGGGTATTCTTTAATTACTTCACAAATTTATTAACTAAAATAAATTGCATTAATTTTTATTAATTAATTCTCAAGAGTCCTATGATTAATTCAACTTAATTCATCAATCTTTAATTACATCGTTGATTATAAGACTAATGATTTCCAATTATGTTTGATTTGTTCTAATCTAAATTAATTACTTTAATCTAACCCCAAGATTTATCATTCTCGATTAATCTCAATATGAAAGTAACTATTCTTTTATTTACTTTATTAATCAATTACCTCTTAATTAATTATCTTCATTATCTCTTGATAAATTTCACAAAGTAACTATATTTATAAATTACGTTAAGTAATTAATTATCCATTTTAATGTATCACAAATCTTTAAGTCGTTAGTAACTTTTAAACGGAACATTTTCTTATTTATTGTTTTAAATTTAAAACAACCTAAAATTTCCAATACTTCGAGTTAAGCCATCCACTAACTCGAGAACCATCCAATACCAATCACCATAGCATCAATTCCCAGTACAAATCGAATCAATTAAATCATTTAATCAAATATTTTTATTTAACCATTTAACTCAAATAGAAATCTAATAGAGTGAGATTTACTCACCTTTAATTTATTAGCATCCATTCCCAACTCCAGCTTGTTTCTTTTCAAGATTTGACCTTGTATAAAAATCATATGATTTTATTAATATTTGGAATAAATCGACCAATCAATTCCGTCATAAAAAAAATGGTTTAAATTTAAACTAGAAATATTTCCCTTTTGAGACTCATATACACTTAATAAATTATAAACTTCAAAATCCAAACTTTGGTAAAGGCTTTAACATTTTAAAATCCCTATATAAATGAACTTTAAAACTACCTACTCATCTGTATATGATTATATAGATGTACTCATATTTATATATTTTTCTTTTACTGTTTATAAACATATGTGTAAGTAAATTAAATTAAATAACAAAATCTGAAAAGTTATACCTTACTGCTCACACGATACCGAGCCCTAGGTTCACGACCCCGCCCCCTCTTCGTCACTCAACCAAGCACCACCATTACACAGCCGATACCCCCGAAGCCACTGCTCCACTTCTACAAGCAATCCCCGAACAAGTCGACAGCAATAGCCACCACCACCATTCACGAATCCACCTCAAAACGCGACTTCTTCCAAATTGCGGTGAACCCTAGCTTGCGCGCGACTGCATCCCCTCACCTTCGACGTCTTCAACAACGCGACAGTCGCGAGCCCTAGCTCCACTCCACTGTACTCGAGTCGAACTCGAGTTGCCTCTCATCGCGTCGCCAATCCCAAAACACAACCGAAACCCACCTCCTCGATTTCATGTTGCCTCCGTCGTCGATGCACCATCCCATCACAATCGCGACCCCGCTCCGCCCCTGTCAAGAGCGGCCTCCATCATCACGCACGAGCGCGCGCGAGCCATCGCGCTCGAGAATAGCTGAGGCCGGCTTCGGCCTCTCCCCCCCTTTTTTGAGATTTGATTTCTGTTTCGAAATGAAGATTTAAGAGAAAAGGGAATTAAGATATAGGTTGGAGGAAGTCGTTTTGAGTACGCATGATTAAAGGAAGAAAGAAGCATATTGGGGAAGTTAAAGCCTTGATTTATCAGATTAAAATATTATTAAACTATAAATATCTCACTTTACTTATCTCAAAACCCCGAACTACCATCGAGGCGTGCCACTAGGAGATTATAAGGTTTTACCCGCATTCCAAACACAATGAAACGTGTCTCGGAAGCTGATTTGAACGTATGTGCGAGTTACGGAATTAAACGATCGATATTAAATTAAATCGATCAAAATAAATCTAAGCGTTTCGAGCTGCCAAAGTCAAACGACAACTCTGATTGCTATGAAATTTGAAATATGATAATAACTAACTATTACGGATCCAATGGAACTGGTTTTGTCGAATTCCGAGACTGTGTCTCGTAAGCCTATTTTTAAATTCCAATTTAAACGATATATTATTAAAATTGAACAAATCACCTTTAATTTAAATTTTAGCCATTCAATTATCTTCAGAATCATCCTTATAAATTTTATAAGCCTTCAAATTATTTTAAACAGGCTTCAAAATCCCAGATTCAACAATTTACCCAGTTTCAATTATTAAATTCAATATTTAAACTATATAATTTAATGATTTAATTATCAAGTAAATATTGATATTTGGAATTCATGTTAAAATTAGCTTTCAAATAATTTTAAAACTAATTAATTATTTCATTAAAAAGTGTTAAAAATTCTGGGTCGTCACAAATACTCTTAATGGCTTACTAATAACTTACGAAGTTTTTATCTCGACATTGATATAAAAATCATAGTTTTTCTAAAGTATGCAAGAATATTTATTAGACATTCTATTGTGTGGAGCTTGATTAGATTTTATTATTTTCATTTTATTCCTCGTAATCAGTTTTATCTTTGGATCATATTAAAATCCATATTACTGCCAATACTTTCTAAAAGAAATCCCTTCATCACTAAATTAGTGTTTCTTGAAACAATAATTGTTTCTCAGTACACCGTAATAGGTATTCATAAATATTTTATGAATTGCCTTATATATACATAAAAACTGATTAGGTTTTAGTTTATGTAACTTATGTTCAAAACATAAGTTGGTCGATCAATATTGATCATTCCCAAATTCCTTTTAGGTGGCCCACATAAGATCCTTTACAAACTATTGTTGAGTCAAGATTTTTATAGAGTTTTGATTTCTGACAAAGGGATAAGCCGTGATCGACAAAAAGAAGTTATTTAGACACAAAGAGATCCATATGATTAGAGGTTGATTATTTTGTATGTTAGTAATTATTATTTATGTTAAAATCTATCCTCAAATAATCTTATGCCTTTAATCTTCGAATATATATATAAATATATATGAGTGCACATTCACTGTGCAGTCTGGACAAAACCGGTCGACCGGTCAAAAACCAGGTGGTCGACCGTTTTTGCCCAGAATGCACAGATAATGTGCACAAGTGAACATAACGTGTATATATATATTCAAATTCCTGTCTACCGGTCATTTTTTGACCTGTCGACCGTTTTTAAACAGAGAGCAACCTTTTCCAAAAGACACTTCTTTCTCCAATGGTTGCATCTCTTACCTTTCATCAAATAATCATATCTATTAATGGCAACTGTTCACAAAGAGTTACAACTATTTTTCTCTATATATACTCATCTAAATCATTGATTCGACATACATGAAAATAACGATTTTATATTCTTTTAATCTAATCTCTGATCTTACTTCTGCATTATAAAAGCTCTAAATTATTTATTGAATCTTTGAAACTATTTCATATCCTTTGATTCAATAATATACTTTCCTTAATCTTTTCAAAACATCATATCGCATACTTTGAGGATAAGATTATAGGAAGGGTGTACTGCTAGTGACAAATCCGTGTTTTCAAGAGCACAAGTTGTCAACAACAATTGTATTTGTTCTTTTGTTGAAGTCCTCTGTGTTGTAAGAGGCAAGTGTTGAAGTCCTCAGTGTATTAGAGGCGTGAAATCCCGTTCGGTTGCTCGGGTGTTGTAAACCTGTTCCTCCGGGTGAAGCGAGGTTGTTAATAGTGAAAATCCAGATAGAAGTCTGGGACTGGACGTAGGACGGTGCTCCGAACCAGTATAAAAATCTCTGGTGTGATTTTTCTATTTTTTATTTACTATGCTATTATCATCTATTTCCGCATTTATATTGCAGTCCATATTACACGATCCATGTGTACTATATTAGCACATATAATCTATACACACCGCACTTTCAACTATTATTATGTATAGTCATTTGACTCACAGAACCTATCAACTCCTTGATCTAGGATATGTTGGGGTTTCTTATAAACCCTTATCTTATAGGATTTTGTAAACTATTCTTTAGAGTGAATTAATTTTAATTTTATGTGCTACTCTTAAGTACTTGACCTTACAGAAAGAGGTTAACTCAACTTCACTCATTATCAACCGTACCTTGTTCAACAAAATCTGGTTACTCCTTATCGATACATTATTATGTATCACAGGGAGGGGTTACTCTTGAAATTGAATATTTTGTCATTTTTAGTTACATTTGGAACTCTTTTCAATATACTCACATATCTGATCAAATAGAATCATTTTAATTACTTTTGCACACCAAGTTACTTATTTCTGCTTTATATTCTATGAACTTATTATGGACATAATACATATGCATCAAACACACATGTTCATTTCTACGATAATTCATCGGTGAATAATGAAGTAAGTAGAACCTTTTGGTATTATAAGAGTTACAATTTCATACATTTATATGTATCAATTTGGAGAGTTCACCAACTCTTATGCCGCTCCCACTGAATGGGCGTTATTCCCTTAGTCATTTGAGATAGAATTCACCAGTACCATATGATTCATAATCATATGATTAAAGAATTATTTCTATGAACTGCGGCTTAGTCCATAGTTCCAGAATAATTGTACAATTTCAGATACTTTGGTATTTTCTAATGCATCATTTTGTTATAAAACAAATACCATTACTGTAGTTTTAGCTTATAACAAATATTTATAATATTCATGTTGAAATTAAACCATGTCTATTTTTAATCAATACTAAAAATAGTTATTATTTCAAAGATAATATATGGTAAGTTTATGAAAATAATTTTTGTAGTTTTTTGCGTCTACTAAGAAGTATTATATGTTATTCTTCCACTATTTCCGCCATTACTATAATAGCATATGAAATACGAAGCTCCATTCAACCACCTATTATGGCATTTTATCTCATACATTATAAATAGTTCATAGTCGAGAGATCTAGATCAAATATCTTGAACTCAATAAATAATTTTCATAAACAATTTTCTATAACGAAAATACATTTAGGGTAGAAATCATATTTCTCACTTCATATTAAGTATTTTTTTAGTATTTTATACAATTCTTGATTCCAAAGTTTCTTCATGAAGTAGTAGAGACCGTTCATTATCTCATCCTAACCGTGTCTTAAGTTACATCTACTTTTTTACATTTTCTTTCTTTTTCAAATGGTAAGACCATTCAACATAAAACCCTTACTACAATACCATAACAAACTCTTTACAAAAATATATTTGGTCATCCTTAATATTTACAGAGTCAAATAAGTTGCACTTTATGTAAATTTATCAAAATGACATTTCAATAATCGAATTCTTAGATCCATTTTGTAGCTCTTGGTTCAATGTTACATCTAACACAACAAGATCCTTATTGCAATCAGTCATACTGTATACTTTATTGCATTATGGCTTGCTTGATTATTTTGAATGAACCAATTTCATCTAGGTTTCATACATTACGAATCATGGCTATTCATTATATAACATTTATATGTGATCGAATATGGATCAAATATCCATATCCTCCATATCCTTGTGTTGCATTTTGAGTTTGAAACTCATAGAGGGCAATGCATAATCTTGGGCAAATACACACATAAGTGACCAAGTTACGAATATATTTAGTAGTTGTATAATTAGGCACTTGCATGGGAATTGAAACGGTTACATAGAAAATAATTATTGGTAAGTATATTTCATATTTCTACGCCAACTTTAATTCAGTTCATTTGTATATTCTAATTAATAAATATTTCGACAATCACATTACCTGCACAAATTTATTGAAGTAGATTGGTTTAATTTACAAATAACAAATGTCAAGGCCCTTAACTTAAGTGGTTAGAGGTATTACTTCTTAGACAAAGGTTCTAGAGTTATGAGATCGATCCCTTGAGACATCATAACGAGTGTTATGCTTGATTATAATATCACTCTTGTTATTAAATATTATTATACACAACATATCTTCTTATATTATTAGATATGTGAAATGCTTCCATTTCATTTGTCTGATAAGTTCCCATTAGACTTGTATGTTTCTCAAAATTCTAAGAGGAAACATAGAAATCCTTCGATTTGTCTAATGGGTGTTAAGTCTTGCATGCCTTGGGATTCTGACCTTAAGGAAAGCTCAACAAATCATACATCTGCATGTGATGGATATTGGTTGTATCATATAAAACTTCTAACCCATGAACTTTGTCCTAATCTCAACTTGACCTTAAGAAAGCTCAATAAATCAAGAGAGATTATTCACTCGTACCTGCAGTTTTGCCACACCCTACGTATAATGCACGTACTTTGAGGAAAACTCAATAAATATGTGCATGTATCTTATCTTGTCTAGTTAAATATTGATAGTATTATACATAACAACTCCAGCATGAGGAAAGCTTAACAACTAAAGAGTATGCAAGTAATATATTAATAAATAAATGGTAGAGGACAACAATTATATTAAAGATTCATTATATTCAATATATTTATTTCAGTGATATCGTTTTACGAAATAACATATTTCTTATGAAATACATCGTGATTCAGGTGTCAAGCACATCTAAAATCATAATACACGTACTATATATATGTATTTACCCTTAAATCTTATTTGGGTTTATTACAGTTCCACATTTTATCATACATTCATATTATATAAGTTCTTGTAAAATAGTTTATGATTTTAGTTAACTATATAATTATATTATATTAATTTTATTAACTAAATCTTATTTAATTACTTAAATCAATCAACCAATCAACATTTTAATTAATTTAATTTTATTCATTTTAAACATTTTAAAATTAAAACATATACTATAGCAATTATAGTAACACATATATCATAATACAAGTATATAAGTTTATTTATTAATTAAACCTTAATTAATTAATCTAATTAGATCAATTTCAATTAAATACAATTTTTTTCGAAAAGTATTTATTAATTACTTAGACATTTTAGGTTAAGTATACATATGTCATTATATATGTTTTTATTTGATTAACCAACTGTTGATTAATTTTATTTTTAAATAATCCAATTAATTATTATTATAATTTTCGAAATTCATTAATTATTTTAAAATATTTTTAAAATTAATTTATAACATTTATAAAATCCCTTACTTATTTTAAATTTAAAATGTTATTATTAATTTTAGAACAGGGATTGAAAATTAGCCTAAGGCTTAAATTCAATTTAGACCTTTATATTAAGGATAACCTTTGGACTTACTTCATCTTTCAGGTAAGGTTGGTAGCCAGATAGGGGCAAATTTCTTGATTACCTAACAACCAAACCTTTGATACTAACTTTCTAGGCGCTCTACTAAATGTGTAAACTTTAGTATGTTAACACTAATACTTCTAATTCATACTGCACATGTTATTGGAATTGATACCATTGATAGAACTAGGCCAACATCAGCAAGATGAATATGTTTATTTTTAGATCTTATTGAGCCTATGAAGTTTAAATTAATTTAGATCCAATCTGAAGAAATTTAAATAAACTATTTATTTTATTTATTAATTAATAAATATAAAGGTTTTAAATTTGTATATATAATATATATAATTTATATGTGTATTAAATATATATTATATGTGTATAGTGCATGTGCAACATATAAATATGTATATGGTTTAATGTGCCTGTGTATAAGTGTTTGGATTTAAACTAGAGCAGACACATTTGCTCCTTTATATACATGTTTGTTTTCCAAAATTAATTTATTATTTATATATAAGCATATGTGTGCACACATGTGCACATGCACAAACACATATGTACATATATCGATATATATATATATATATATAACATTATAATATGTATTTATATATATTTGTGTGTGTGTGTGTGTATTCGAAATGGTGGACAAGGTGTCTGGTACAGAAATGGTTACTCCTCATGAGATCCCTCCCAAACCACCACATCCACCACCTAGTTCTGAAAACCGATCATCAACTATAGGGACTTAGTCCTGGGCAGAGGCGGTTAAGGGCTCCTTGAAAGAGGAAATGAACGACATTTGGATTTTATCCAATGCTATAAGAATATGGCAACACACGTTTCTTCATAGCAAAGAGTAATAATAAAATAGCATCTGGCAAATAGAAGAATTCTTTAGTGCTTTATGTACTCGGCAGTCGTCCTATGTACAAGTAGTTTGTGGAATACGTGAAAAAGAAATGGAATCCTATATGTTCTTTAATTTTTATTACAAACCCAGTGGTTTTATTGTGATTAGATTTGAAAAAGACGATGATAGTATCTGTATTATCAAATCCAGGCCTTATACTTATAATTCGAAAATAATTATTATCAAGCAATGGATGCCATGTATGAAATTCACTATGGACTACTACTCTACGATTCCTATTTGGATTAAATTACTCGATTTAATTTAGAGTTGTGAAATAGAGATGCCATAAGTAGAATTGCATTTACCCTTGGCAAGCATATTCAATGGGCTCAAATACAGTAAATGAAACCCATTTAAACTGTGTTATAATCCTATTGGAAGTTGATGTCAACTTCTCATATGCCCATTCAGTAAGTGATTTGAATTTTTATGGTGAGGAACTTAGCATTCAAGTTTCGTTATAAGTACAAACCTATTCCATGTGAAAATCGCAAAGTGCTTGGGCATAATACTAGAAACTGTTCTATCACTACTTGTAAAATTTGGCAAAAGAGAAAGAACTCATCAACAAATATTCAACAGATAGATCAAAATAAAGAAAACACAAGTACTACACAACATACTCCTAGGGACTCTATAGTTAACCACATGTAGAGAAGCAATAAGATGAAATAAAGACACAACAAACTAATATAGAAACTGAAAGTACAGAAGGGAAAGAAAATAAGACTACTGTTTGCGCCAAAATTGGTCACAAACACCCAACTGCAGATGAAAGCACCAATTCACAATCTCAAATCATAGATAGACAATATGTAGAGGATATAAATATGATGAACACTCAAAACGTAAAAGGAAAGCAGTAAAAAGACAGGGTTTATAGTGGTTCGGCGTTGTAGCCTACGTACTTTGTAGATTTTGCTGTTTATTGATGATTCACAACTCGTTTACAATAATATAATTGGTAGTATTTGAGTTACAACGGAGTTCCAGCAGAGTAACAACATATAAGAGCTAAAAAATCCCTTTTCTGTTGGCATTGGAGTGCTATTTATAGGTGCAGTCTGAAGATATCTGGCTTAGATCTCGGGATACCTCTTCTAACATGCAGGTGGGCCTACTTGATGATCGGAGGTCATTTGGGATCGATCCCTAATTGATTACTACCTTGTTTGTATCGATCAAGATGGTGTCCATTTGGGCTGAAATTGATCATGAACGTTCTTCTGGTAGTATGCAAGCTACAGTGAAAATTTAGAGGCATTTGGACTTATGGTTCTTAAGTTATGGTCGATCAAAAGTGGGATTTATTGGTTGGCTAACAGCTTTTGTAATGGTCATGACTCGGCCTTTGAAAATCGGCACCGAATATGTCACCTATATTCAAATGTCGTAGATTCAAACGCCGAATCAGGCTCGTCGGAGATTATAACACATTAAGTAAAACAACATAGCGGAAGAAAAAGAATATATATCAATATACAACATTGATACAATATCTGATACAACTGAATAGCAAATAAAAATAACTATCAATATGTCTGAGATAGATACCAGACAATAATAGAGACAACAGCAGCGGAAAGTAAATGTCTTCAATGCCAACTCCAAAACTCCATCTCCAATCCAAAGCTAGCTCGAACCAACATCACGTTGCACAAAGCTAAGCAAGGTCAGTCGTCCAAGACTGAAAAAGATTCCCAAGGACTAAAAGCTATCGAATCTACACCTACTATTCGATTATCTGAAAAACCCAACTCTAGACCGCCCGTGTGGAAAATTGTGGGCAACCAGAGTTTAGGAAGGGAACAATAAAATCCAGGTCAGTCATGAGACTGGTATGAGCAAACAAAAAAGGTTTATCTTTAAAACAACAACAAAGAATTTAAAAGTTGAAAACCGCAATGCTTTTTAGAAAATGAAACTACCATAAGGCCTCCCGCCACACACACAATGCAACCGCAGAATTGGAGGAGATTTCTCCTTATGATAGTCAAACATGCTTAATATGCAAAATCCTTTGATATTATTAATATTAGTGCATAGTAGGAAAATTTTCGAAAGTACAATATTAATCTTAGCCAGCATAGGCATTTCACACTTATGCCCACTATAGCTACCATGTTCAATAGCAGGTTACCGCCACGTTCCATGGCAGGTTATACAACTAAAATCGTACAGGGCACGTATTGTTTCTTTGGATTTTTCCAACAAATGGTAAGGCTAAGGAACTTCCTATTGCCACATGGGAACGCCTCTGGAGGGACGTCCTGAGAACCTACCCGGCTCTCTGCCAACACAAGGCCGGCTACCCCCTTCTCGGGAAGTAAAACCTAAGATATGCCACCCACGGTCGTTCGCGACCTTTATCTGAGGATCCTCTATACCAACAACATCACACAGTAATAAATATACTACAGTGCCCACATGAGCAAGTGTCTGGGCTCCATACCATGATACCACCCTTTTCCAGAAGGAATGGTCATACCCTAGGGGAGCTACCCCCGAAACCTTGCCGTATCTTTCCTGTTTCGACCATTACCGATTTGTGAGGCTCGATGACATCTCATCCACAAAGCTACGCTTTTTCATAAAGCCATGCTTTGATCAACAAATAATCAGCAGCACTTCGTACCACATTACCAAATTGGGAGTATATCCCTGATAACTTTCAACTAATACCCTCTGAGCTCGTACATCTCAGAGAAGGGTGTTAAGCTAAGAGAATAAATTCTCCGCCACCAACAGATATGTATTTGAAAGAAATCTGCATTATATCTCAACGTATAGTGTCAGACATACAATCATACAAGTCTGTTCTGGGTTCCAACAGAACCGAAGGCACTTCCGAAGAAGCCCTTGCAAATCCGGAAAATTCCTAATCTCGTATGGACTTCCCATCACATATGGAATATCTATACCGGGTCCAGTCGGTGCAAAGACAATCGACAAGTTATCCTTTCATTTTCGAAAATATCCGGTCTTCAGCACCGGTCTTCGAATGCTATCATATCGTCATATCATTATTCGGAATGGGTTATATGACACAAGGTCTTCTCCTGGTTAAACGAATAATGAGCGCAATATTTAAAAAAATATGGATATTGGATTTCAGTTAATTCACAACCCAAAACCTTTCTTCAAATGGTTTAAACAAATTACCATTTCAAATCTTTAAACAAAAAGATTCACTTCACAAAGTTCACCCATCTTCCACAAAGATTCATTTCCAATATTTAAACCAAAGATCTATCTTTAAGATCTTCTTATGTTTGAAAATAACGTTCACCAAATATTTCACAAAGGTTCCTTCATAGCTTTTGATACAATTCCATTTCAAACCCTTTATATAAAAGATATACTTTTAAGATCCTTTTCAATTTCAAAACAGGGTTCAACGATTTTTCACAAGATTAATTCATAACCTTCAAACCCATTTCCAAAGATTCATAGCTTTCAAAAACAATTTTCATTTCTAATTAAAATACACACCTTTTAGATCAAAACAAGATTCAGTTATCTTTCACAAAGATTTAATTATAGCTTCCAAAACGATTCTATTTCAAACTTGAAATCTTTTCAACATAAATTGGAAATCCTTTCATTATATGAAAGCTATTATTATTTGAAAACAAATATTTTTCGTTTCAGCAAACTCCAGTTTCATTTGCATGAATTAAAACCCTTGAACTAAATTCAAATCCCCAAATCAATACCTTTAAAAAGGTTTAACCCATATATAACTTGTATAACATCCGTAATCCCTAGTTTCCAAACATAGAATTCAATTTCAAATTTTGAATTTAAATTTAAATCAAATTATTTAAGATTCAAGGCTTAATCAAGTTATTCAAAAATAAAAAAAATTCTTTGAAATTCCTTTTCAGAAACTTTTTACTTTAATCCCAATTTTTTTCCAAAACCATTTGGATTTAAAAATTCAATTTTAAAAACTATTTCAAAAATCTGTAACTTAACCATTTTCCACTTGCAATCCATATTTGTGTGTATATAAGTGTGGTCCAGGGGTTTTACACAATAAAAGTGCAACATCATCAATCAGTACATATTCCGATACAACAATATATTTGATAAGCGGTATAAACTATAACGCTTATTTTTCATTCACAGATCACAGATATATCACAAATAATTACATTACGTTACACAACTCAATCACAAATCATAATATCACAGATCAAATAGGACAATAAATTCAAGGCATCTCATACAATCATTCATAAGCAATTCAAGCATTCAATGGTCATTTATAAACATGATTAATTAATTGTTTAATCCTTAATTAATTCAATTAATTCCCAATAATTAATTACTTATCCAATACAAATGATTTGATATAAATTAATCAATCAATCACCTTAATCAATTATTCTTAATTAATTAATTATTCTTGATTAATCACATTATTTAAATTAACCTTTAAGTTAATTACAAAATTAATTAACTTTAATTAACTACCATTTAATTAATAAATCTTAATTAATTAATATATGTGATTATCCCTAATCACTTATATTAATAATTCCAAATTAATTTTAATCACTTCATTAATCAATTCTAATCATCAATTAATTACTTTTGATTAAGTAATTTTCTTTAAGTAATTCACCATCCTTAATAATTTAACCTTAATTAATTAATCATCCTTAATTGTAATCACACATGGTAATTAGCTTAAATTTAATTTCACGAAGTAACTATACTTACTACATCCTTTAAATAAAATAAATTATCATTAACAAATAGTTAAATTTCAAAACCCTTAAGTTAATCAAACATTATTTAAGACAAACATTTATCTTTTAATTACTCATTTATACCTTAAAAATAAACTTAAGGATGCTTTTGGAAACTTGAACTTAACTAATTCAAAAATAATTATTTTAAAACTTAATTAAAACTTAATCAAGAAAATTTAATCAAGAAGGTATTTCAAACTTAATTAAAAATGAACTTTGAAAACTTGTTTATATTTTAGAAATTTGAAAACTGTTTTCAAGCCAAACTTCCCAGACCCGAGAAAAAATCATCAAAACCCCGAGATAATCTTGACCCAGACCCGAGCCTTACTTCGAGCTAACCCACATACTTCCCTTGCTTCGAGACAAACCCGTTCGATCTCGAGTTCAACTTCGAGTCCAACTTCTTCATCCCAAACCAACACCATTTCCCAAATACAAGAAATCACGTGCACGTGCACAGCTGCCTGACCGTCCTCCGACCATCGCCCCTCCCTTCGATAAGTCAACGATGACTTCCATAAAACTTTCCGACCACCCACTTCCATCAAGTTCAACTGGAATTCGAAACAACCCATTATATCACCCAGGCATTTAAACCCAGTCAACCCAAAACGCCTCGCCGACGACCCTACCGTCCATCAGAGACCATGCGAGCCTACCCAGATCAGCGCCACCAACTTGAGCTTTGATTCCCCTGGGTCCGGATAACTCCGATCAACGTATGACGGTGCAGCGACCGTCTTCTCGACCCCAATCAAAAACTGAGCTTAAACCCTAAAAAGCTATCGCGCCACTGCCTCAACCATCTACAAATATCCCAAACATTTTTCCTGTAATCCTCAGACACCCAGCCTCCTTCACATTGATCACGTCATTCAATTCGTCGTGGGTCAACGAGAATTAATGAAAACCCATTTTCTGTTCAACACGTGAGTGCTCGTAATTTTCCCACTAAAAAATCAAGATTCAATTATCAAAATTCACCAATTTCAACTACAAATCAGATTGTAGAATCAATGCGCGATTTCCAGATGGTTGGTTTTCTACCCTAAATTGTTTTTCTTCTGTAAATTCATATTTTTGAAATGATCACTTGATAGAAATACTTAAAAATATTTTTAAAATTAATATCTTGTTGTTTTATACTCTTTTTGTTTTAACATTACTAGCTAAAATTATTTGGAAGCAGAGATTTTGGTTTTAGAACAGATTTTAAAATCTGGATATGGTGAACAGAGAATTATATTTTCCTGTATGCTGATATGTACCCTCAACCCTTATGTATATATATGTCTATAGATATATTTCATCCAATACAACATTTTTTCTTAACAACCACAAATAAAAACATCCAGACATATTACAGTTTTAAGTTAAATTGGGTTAGTTTACTCACCTCATATTGATGATGACAGAGGAACAGAGAAGAACATTGAATTTGCTTCTTGAATTTACTGCATGCTTTTGTTTCCAAGTTGTAAACTATGAATAGATTTTGTTTTTTCTTGAGTTTGATTTGCTACTAATATTGATCTGAATCTACTTGAGTTGAAACTGAACTTAATCTTGATTCACTTGAGTTACTCTTATCTTTGAACTGAAGTTGAGTGGATCCTAGCTTTGATTTTTTTATTTTAGTTTTTTACTTTTTTTTGGTTTTGCTTAGTTATGAACGAGCAGAAACTAGCCTAGATGTATATATATATAAGAAACGCTTTTTTATAGGGTAGGCATTAAGTGGTGTATTGTTTTTCCTTTGGATCATTTTTTTCTTGCCTCTTTTGTTGACTAAACAAGATTTTTGTCTCAGCTGAAATGATTCCAGTACATTTCGACCCGACCTGGTTTTTGTGCTGAAATGATATATTTACTGCAAATGTTTCATCTATGTTTACATCCTATCCTATTTCTTATATGTACCTAGATTTTTTTGTTTGTAGATATTTGCTTTGTCTTGCATGCACATATGAGTTTACGGCAAACATATTTGTCTTATCTTCTTGCTTAATGAAAATTGTTATGGGTATTTTTTATTTTACTTTACATGTAGATATTTTTGTTTTTTCCTCTTGCCTACACTTGCATGTATTTGCTTTAATCTGAACCTTTGCCTTAGACTTTGCTTGGATATTTTCAGATTTTACTTGCTGTTTAAATCAATTTGAATTGCATGCTTGATCCTTTGCATTCATTTGATTTTGCTTGAGCTTTGATCTTTTTCTTTTTTCCTTTTCTTTTGAACTACTTGTTGTTGAGCTTGATATTGTATTGATTATTTTCAGCTTGCAAATGAATGAAAGAGGATAACCTGATTTTTTCTCTTTTACATTTTTTTTTCTAATTCAAATTGAAAGATCAATGCCACTTGGACATTAAATTAACACTTGTTAATTCCATTCATCGAAATACTTACAAATGTTCAAATGTGTGTTAAAAGGTTTAGACTTATATTTAATATTAATAGGATAAATTTTATTTTAAACATTATTATCTATATTACATTCATTTGCATATATTATATCAAATGTTAATAATGTAGAGCCTTTAATTAAATTGAATAAGATAGATTTCCTTCCAAAATACACATATATATGATCTTTTCCAAAGTATAACCTTTAAATCCAATTCATTTTGAATTTCCAAATCAAATTTTTTATTTATAATCCAATTCAATCGAAAATATTTATTTTGAGTTTCAAATCCAAATTTTTAAAAATAAGTAAGTATATATATATATATATATCCTATTAAATTTGCAAAAATTCGAATAAATCCACAATTTAACCCAAAAATTAAATTTAATTACAAATTTAAATTCGTCTTTAAACCGGGATTGTTACAGATTCCCCCCTTAAGAAATTTCATCCCCGAAATTTTCCAGGGAGACGAGAAAGAATAGATGATAGATAGAGAAATGTCTTTTCAGATCAAACTGAATATCAATTCTGCATTTGGCTTACCAAATCAGAATATCAACAACAAATATGCATGAAAACTAGCTTATTTAATATTGCACAAGATATTCGGGTCACCAGATCTACGAATATGCAGGGGCACTGATTAGTTCGAAGGGCAACTAAGCATTCGTAGAATATATCTGGACCCAATCAGAAGAATAGATAGATGGATTCGATCTACCACAATTCTCAAACATTAGATATGTACTTCAACTTAGGTCGGAGCACCCCAAAGTATATACCAACTTGTCCCTCTTCGGACTTCAGTCTACACAAGAAATTACAATAGAATTTCAAATTTGTTTTTATTGGAAATCGTTTTATCGATACAATTCAAATTTAGCTTCATATTTTATTAACCAATTTAAAATTTTCAATTTCAAATTTCAAACTCATTAAAGTTTAAATGGAAAGACTGATAAGAAACCGATGTAGATATGAAGTAAGGATTTTCTACAACGACTCGTAGGGCCACCATCGCACAGAAATTTCTTTTCTGGAGCTGCCACGAAGCAATCAAAGGAATTGAAATCAAATCAAAGGAGATTGATAGAGAAAGTTATTTCCACTTCTTTTTCCTTGTCCCCTTTCTCGTCCCCGTCTTGCACTCATACTCAATATCAGTGGATAGTAAGAGAATTTACTGAGGCATTCAGACGGATACCTTAGGGATATACTCATTCTAGGGTATACTTCACCCTAGCTCTAATGAGTTACCTAATGTGTTATACTTCTGAGAAAAAGTTTCAACCTTCAGCTCTGATACCACTTGTAACTGTCCTGACTCGGCCTTCGAAAATGGCACCGAATACGTCACCTATATCCAAATGCAGCAGATTCAAACGTCGAATCTGGTTCGCCGGAGCTTATAACACATTAAGTAAAACAACACAGTGGAAGAAAAAGAATATATATCAATATACAACATTGATACAATATCTGATACAACTGAATATCAAATACAAATGACTATCAATATGTCTGAGATAGATACCAGACAATAACAGAGACAACAGCAGCAGAAAGTAAATGTCTTCAATGCCAACTCCAAAACTCCATCTCGAATCCAAAGCTAGCTCGAACCAACTTCACGTTGCACAAAGCTAAGCAAGGTCAGTCGTCCAAGACTGAAGAAGATTCCCAAGGACTGAAAGCTATCGAATCTACACCTACTATTCGATTATCTGAACAACCCAACTCTAGACCGTCCGTGTGGAAAATTGTGGGCACCTAGAGTTTCGGAAGGGAACAATAAACTCCAGGTCAGTCATGGGACTGGTATGAGCAAAAAAGATGGTTTATCTTTAAAACAACAACAAAGAATTTAAAAGTTGAAAACCGCAGTGCTTTTTAGAAAATGAAACTACCATAAGGCCTCCCGCCACACACACAATACAACCGCAGAATTGGAGGAGATTTCTCCTTATGATAGTCAAACATGCTTAATACACAAAATCCTTTGATATTATTATTATTAATGCATAGTGGGAAAACATTTCGAAAGTATAATATTAATTTTGACCAGCATAGGCATTTCGCACTTATGCCTACTATAGCTACCATGTTCAATAGCAGGTTACCGCCACGTTCCATGGCAGGTTATACAACCAAAACCATACAGGACACGTATTGTTTCTTTAGATTTTTCCAACAAATGGTCAGGCTAAGGAACTTCCTATTGCCACATGGGAACGCCTCTGGAGGGACGTTCCCAGAACCTACCCGGCTCTCTACCAACACAAGGCCGGCTAACCCCTTCTCAGGAAGTAAAACCTAAGATATGCCATCCCCGGTCGTTTGCGACCTTTATCCGAGGGTGCTCTATACCAACAACATCACACAGTAATAAATATACCACAGTGCCCACGTGAGTAAGCATCTGGTCTCCATACCATGATACCACCCTTTTCCAGAAGGAATGGTCATACCCTAGGGGAGCTACCCCTGAAACCTTGCCACATCTTTCCTGTTTCGACCATTACTGGTTTGTAACGCTCGATGAGGTCTCGTCTACAAAGCTACACTTTTTCATAAAGCCATGCTTTGATCAACAAATAATCAGCAGCACTTCGTATGCCACATTACCAAATTGGGAGTATATCCCTGATAACTTTCAACTAATAACCTCTGAGCTCGTACGTCTCAGAGAAGGGTGTTAAGCTAAGATAATAAATTCTCCGCCACCAACAGATATGTATTTGAAAGAAATCTGCATTATATCTCAACGTATAGTGTAAGACATACAACCATACAAGTCTGTTCTGGGTTCGAACAGAACCGAAGGCACGTCCGAAGAAGCCCTTGCAAATCCATAAAATTCCTAATCACGTCCAGATTTCCCCTCACATATGGAATCTCTATATCGGGGCCACTCGGTGCAGAGATAATCGAAAAGTTATCCTTTCGTTTTCAGAAATATCCGGTCTTCACCACCGGTCTTCGAGTGCTATCATATCGTTGTATCATTATTCGGAGTGGGTTATATGACACAAGGTCTTCTCCTAGTTAAACCAAATAATGAGCGCAATATTTAAAAACATATGGATATTGAATTTCAGTTAAGTCACAACCCAAAACCTTTCTTCAAATGGTTTAAACAAATTACCATTTCAAATCTTTAAACAAAAAGATTCACTTCACAAAGTTCACCCATCTTTCATAAAGATTCATTTCCAATATTTAAACCAAAGATCTATCTTTAAGATCTTCTTATGTTTGAAAACAACGTTCACCAAATATTTCACAAAGGTTCCTTCATAGCTTTTGAAACAATTCCATTTCAAACCCTTTATATAAAAGATATACTTTTAAGAACCTTTTCAATTTCAAAACAGGGTTCAACGATTTTTCACAAAGATTAATTCATAGCTTTCAAACCCATTTCCAAAGATTCATAGCTTTTAAAAACAATTTTCATTTCTAATTAAAAGATACACCTTTTAGATCAAAACAAGATTCAATTATCTTTCACATAGATTTAATTATAGCTTCCAAAACAATTCTATTTCAAACTTGAAATCTTTTCGACATAAATTGGAAATCCTTTCATAATATGAAAGCTATTATTATTTGAAAACAAATAGTTTTCGTTTCAGGAAACTCCAATTTCATTTGCACGAATTAAAGCCCTTGAATTAAATCCAAATTCCCAAATCAATACCTTTAAAAAGGTTTAACCCATATATAACTTGTATAACATCCTTAATCCCCAGTTTTCAAACGTAGAATTCAATTTCAAAATTTGAATTTAAATTTAAATCAAATTATTTAAGCTTCAAGGCTTAATCAAGTTATTCAAAAATAAAAAAATTCTTTGAAATTTCTTTTCAAAAACTTTTTACTTTAATCCCAATTTATTTCCAAAACCATTTGGATTTAAAAATAAATTTTAAATACTATTTCAAAAAATCTATAACTTGACCAATTTCCACCTGCAATCCATATTGGTGTGTATATAAGTGTGGCCCAGGGGTTTTACACAGTAAAAGTGCAGCATCATCAATCAGTACATATTCCAATACAGCAATATATTTGATAAGCGGTATAAACTATAATGCTTATTTTTCATTCACAGATCACTGATATATCACAGATAATTACATTACATTACACAGCTCAATCACAAATCAGAATATCACAGATCAAATAGGATAATCAATTCAAGGCATCTCATACAATACAATCATTCATAAGCAATTCAAGCATTCAATGGTCATTTATAAACAAGATTAATTAATTGTTTAATCCTTAATTAACTCAGTTAATTTCCAATTTAATTAATTACTTATCCAATACAAATCATTTGATATAAATTAATTAATCAATCACCTTAATTAATTATTCATAATTAATTAAGTATTCTTTATTAATAACATTAATTAAGTTAACCTTTAAGTTAATTACAAAATTAATTAACTTTTAATTAATTACCATTTAATTAATAAATCTTAATTAATTACAATAGGTGATTATTCCTAATCACTTATATCAATAAATCCCAAATTAATTTTAATCACTTGATTAATCAATTTTAATCATCGATTAATTACTTTTGATTAAGTAATTTTCTTTAAGTAATTCACTATCCTTAATAATTTAACCTTAATTAATTAATCATCCTTAATTGTAATCACACAAGGTAATTAGCTTATATTTAATTTCACGAAGTAACTATACTTACTACATCCCTTAACTACATCCTTTAAATAAAATAAATTATCATTAACAAACAGTTAAATTTCAAAACCCTTAAGTTAATCAAACATTATTTAAGATAAACATTTATCTTTTAATTACTCATTTGTATCTTAAAAAAAACTTAAGGATGCTTTTGGAAACTTGAACTTAACTAATTCAAAAATAATTATTTTAAAACTTGATTAAAACTTAATCAATAAAATTTAATCAAGAAGGCATTTCAAACTTAAATAAAACTGAACTTTGAAAACTTGTTTATATTTTAGAATTTTGAAAACTGTTTTCAACCCAAACTTCCCAGACCCGAGAAAAAATCACCAAAATCCCAAGATATTCTCGACCCAGACCCGAGCCTTACTTCGAGCTAACATATACTTCCCTTGCTTCGAGACAAATCCGATCGATCTCGAGTTCAACTTCAAATCCAACTTCGTCGTCCCAAACCAACACCATTTCCTAGATACACGTACACAGCTGCCTGACCATCGCCCCTCCCTTCGATAATTCAACGATGACTTCCGCAAAACCATCCGACCACCCACTTCTATCAAGTTCAACTGGAATTCGAAACAACCCAATATATCGCCTAGGCATTTAAACCCAGTCAACCCAAAACGCCTCGCCGACGACCCTACCATCCCTTAGAGACCATGCGAGCCTACCCAGATCAGCGCCACCAACTTGAACTTTGGTTCCCTTGGGTCCGGATAACTCCGATCAACCTACGACGGTGCAGCGACCTTCTTCTCGACCCTAATCAAAAACTGAGCTTAAACCCTAAAAACCTACCGTGTCACCGCCTCAACCATCTACAAATATCCCAAACATTTTTCTGTAATCCCCAGACACCCAGCCTCCTTCACCATTGATCACGTCATTCAATTCGTCGTGGGTCGAAGAGAATTGATGAAAACCCATTTTCTGTTTAACACGCGAGTGCTCGTAATTTACCCACTAAAAAATCAAGTTTCAATTATCAAAATTCACCAATTTCAACTACAAATCAGATTGTAGAATCAAAGCGCGATTTCCAAATGATTGATTTTCTACCCTAAATTATTTTTCTTCTGTTAATTCATATTTTTGAAATGATCACTTGATAGAAATACTTAAAACTATTTTTAAAATTTATATCTTGTTGTTTTATACCCTTTTTGTTTTAACATTACTGCCTATAATTATTTGGAAGCAGAGATTTTGGTTTTAGAACAGATTTTAAAATCTGGAAATGGTGAACAGAGAATTATATTTTCCTGTATGCTGATATGTACCCTCAACCCTTATGTATATATATGTCTACAGATATATTTCATCCAATACAGCATTTTTTCTTAACAATAACATCCAGACATATCACAGTTTTAAGTTAAATTGGGTTAGTTTACTCACCTAGTATTGATGAAGACAGGGGAATAGAGAAGAATATTGAATTTGCTTCTTGAATTTACTGCATGCTTTTGTTTCCAAGTTGTAAACTATGAACAGATTTTGATTTTTCTTGAGTTTGATTTGCTACTGATATTGATTTGAATCTACTTGAGTTGAAACTGAACTTGATCTTGATTCACTTAAGTTACTCTTATCTTTGAACTGAAGTTGAGTGGATCCTGGCTTTGACTTTTTTATTTTATTTTTTACTTTTTTTTCTGGTTTTGCTTAGTTATGAACGAGCGGAAACTAGCCTAGATGTATATATAAAGAAGAAAAGCTTTTGGCATTAACTGCTGTATTGTTTTTCCTTTGGATCAGTTTTTTTTCTTGCCTCTTTTGCTGACTAAACAAGATTTTTGTCTCAGTGAAATGATTCCAATACATTTCGAACTGACCTGGCTTTTGTGCTGAAATGATATATTTACTGCAAATGTCTCCATTTATGTTTGCATCCTATCCTATTTCTTATATGTACCAAGATTTTTTTGTTTGTAGATATTTTCTTTGTCTTGCATACACATATGAGTTCATAGCAAACATATTTGTCTTATCTTCTTGCTTAATGAAAATTGTTATGGGTACTTTTTATTTTTTTATTTTATATGTAGATATTTTTGTTTTCTCCTCTTGCCTACACTTGCATGTATTTGCTTTGATCTGAACCTTTGCCTTAGACTTTGCTTGGATATTTTCAGATTTTATTTGCTATTTAAATCAATTTGAATTGAATGCTTGATCCTTTGCATTCATTTCATTTTGCTTGAGCTTTGATTTTTTTTCTTTTTTTCTTTTTCTACTTGTTGTTGAGCTTGATCTTGTATTGATTATTTTCAGCTTGCAAATGAATGAAAGAGGATAACCTGATTTTTTCTCTTTTACATTTTTTTTCTAATTCAAATTGAAAGATAAATGCCCCTTGGACATTAAATTAACACTTGTTAATTCCATTCATCGAAATGCTTACAAATGTTAAAATGTGTGTTTAAAGGTTTACATTTATATTTAATATTAATAGGATAAATTTTATTTTAAACATTATTATCAATATTACATTCATTTGCATATATTATATCAAATGTTAATAATGCAGAGCCTTTAATTAAATTGAATAAGATAGATTTCCTTCCAAAATACACATATATATTATCTTTTCCAAACTATAACCTTTAAATCCAATTCATTTTGAATTTTCAAATCAAAATTTTTATTTATAATCCAATTCAATCGAAAATATTTATTTTGAGTTTCAAATCCAATTTTTTTAAAATAAGTAAGTATGTATGTATATATATATATATATATATATATATCTTATTAAATTTGAAAAAATTCGAATAAATCCACAACTTAACCCAAAATTTAAATTTAATTACAAATTTAAATTGTCTTTGTACCGGGATCGTTACAGCTTTATATCGATCTTAGTTCGTGCTGATACCTCTTCGTATCGATCAAACGTGTACCGATGACATGGAGTGATGACTTAGGGGAGATCCGCTTTTCATGCCGCATGACCGTTTCCCTTGGTTGAATTTGCTTTATTCGTATCGACCATTTGCCACTACCTTTGTATCGATGCTGGCATGTACTCTTCGTATCGATCATTTGGTGTTGTCTTCATATCCATCGATCGCCAAGCTCTTCGTATCGATCGATCGTCTAGTTCTTTGTATCGATCCATGGTTATTGGTTCGTATCAATCGTTTGACTGATCGATATGAAGTACACAAAGATGGGATCGATATGAAGCAAGCGGTTTATGGACAAAACGAACATAGATTGACCCATGTGTACTTCGAACTGATGCCTGGTGTGTGGCTTCATATCGATCCATGGCTCATTGCTTCATATTGATCGCTTGACTAACTGATGCAAAACATGTTGGAGATGAATCGATACAAAGTGGGTGAAAATAGGGTGGATCGGTACGAAGCACATGGATACAAAGGGAATGGGTTCAAAACAGATAGATACGAACTTAGACAAATACAAGACTGATCCATGATCTTAACTCGAAGTGATCCTATCAGTGACTCGAAGCAAGTGTTGTGATGGCTCGAAGTAGCTTGTTCCTTAAAGACCTAAAGCGAACACTTCTCTGACCCGAAGCAACCCTTCTGAAAACCCAAAGTAAACCTAGGGACGACCCGAAGCAAACACCAAGCAACTTGAAGCGACTCGATTTTTGTTGAAACCATATTTTAAACATCTTGCTTTGTTTGTCCATCGACTACGTTGTTTCCTGGCCTCATGATCTTATTCATTATCCATGATTGATTGTTTATTCAAATAGAACCAAGTCCATGATGATCCAGCTTCGATAACTGTGTAGTCGATTAGGTTAAATCC
Organism: Allium cepa; assembly: GCA_030765085.1. Taxonomy (NCBI): domain Eukaryota; kingdom Viridiplantae; phylum Streptophyta; class Magnoliopsida; order Asparagales; family Amaryllidaceae; genus Allium; species Allium cepa. Next base: position 258,600,710 of record CM060929.1, read on the forward strand.
GCTTGTGTGTTGCCTTGACAAAAGGCGAGTTAATAACTATAATTGATAAGGATAAAAGAAAAGTGAATTCACCAAATAGATCAGAGACTAATGTTCATATAAATGTGGCTATTCTTCAACAGAAAACATCTATGAATAATGGGAAGGGACGTGCACAATAACATACTAAAATTCCATTGCACAATCCTTTTGATTGGCTGCAGAATGATGACATTCCTTCAACTTCCACTGCATCATTGCTAAAGAACAGTTCAGCGTCGGTTTGGCACTCTCCTATAGTATCTGCACATGAAATCCCAGAACAAGATTGAGTGACTATTGAAGATGTAAATGAAAGTTCTAGTTCAGAAGATTTCTGTTCAGCAAATGACTATTTTAGTGAGTCCTACCAGCAGTTTATAGAAAATGTAGCAGTAAATATACAAGAAGTTCCATATACAACATAAAATATAGATTTCTCAACTATGATAACTACTAATCCTGCATATGTTCAGAAGCGAGGCAAAAAAATTCCAAAATCAACTACAGCTTCGCCTAAAAGACGAACAAGGAGCTCTGCGAATATCACATGAATCTTATGGGTGCATCATAAGAGGTACGAATGCAGAAAATTGTGCATTCAAACTCCTTATCCCCCACAGAATCTCTTTTTTGAGTTTGATGAGAAATAACTTAGTCTATCTACTAACTACAAAATGATCTGAATTAAGGGGTATTATGAATGATTTGTACTGGGCCTTGTGTAAGAAATAGAAGAGAATCCACTTACATGATATTTATGGAAAGACGGTTGTTGACTACTTAAGGTGCAGCCAGTGGTTGATCATCTCCATCTGCATCGATCTTCCCACCATGAAAGATGATGTTGAGATCTAGTTTGGATGGCAGCATTACCCATGATTCACTACTTCATGTAGACAGGAAGTTACATATCCTTGATTTGACATCCTGGAAGGATAGGCAATAACCAAGAATCATCCACTACGAGCATGAGATGGAAGACACATACTAGCTGCCACTACAGACACTCTTCAATCCAGGATAACGGTGATATTTTTTAGCTTTCTATAGTTTAGGTTTTAAGCAATTAGGCACGACTGGTTAGATTTAGTGGATAAGGTATGTGTTTACATGGGTAGTGTATTTGTGCATTGTTGCATTGTATGAAAGTGTGTACTATATTTGTTAGTTATTAATAAATGAACCCATTTTCAATAAAAAGCATATACATATATTTAGAAATGTTTGTTTTGTAGATGTTAACCAATTCAAAATAATTTTAATTAATATCTAAAATATCTGCAGATATTTAAGTTTAGAAATCTACATCTAGATCAAGGAGAAAAATCCATTTCAAATTTCCAACTACTATGTTTAAATACATATACACTTATGTATGTGTGTGTATATGTGTGTGTAATTAATTTTAATTTTAATTTTTAATAATCATTCAAAATATTTATGTTTAATTTTAAAATTTATTTGTAAAACATTAAATAGTAAATATATATTGCTTATGCTTAAAAAATAAATAAAAAATAAATTTTTTTAATTTCATTTCGGTTGAAACTTTTTATTAAAAATTAATTTTTTTATCTATACAAATTTGTTTGAATTTTTTTAATATGGATTATATAAGAAATTATTTAAAAAGAACATATATTATAATCTAAAAGGTTAAAATATTTATAAATAAATAATTTATATTTTGCAAATAAATAAATATGTGTACCTAAATTTTTTTTAGGACAGATATAAATATATATGAATGTATGTATTTACGATCAATTTATATGAATTACATTTATATACTATTTACAAAATTCAGATTAACTTCGATAATTGTTTTAAAAATCATTGTTTAATCTTTGAAAAGGTTTTTTTTATTGACAGAACATATACACGCACACACACGTATGTGTGTATGTATATGTATTAAATCATATACATGGTTATTTTAATTGAAATGCATATGTATGTATAAATTTATTAATTAGACAATGAACACATACATAAATTCATAATAATGAAATATAAGTAATATGATTGTGATGATATATAGATGTGAAATAGTAATAAAGTTAGATCATTACCTAGTGTAGCAAATGATTAGCACCTTGAATGTTAAACATAGCTCCTCAAAATCTGATCAAGACTTCTCTTTAATTGGCAACATATAAGAAGAGAATACCGTTAACTAGAATTATATTATTTCTTTTTTTATTTGGAACTGAAGTGGAGACCTTTGTTATGTGACTGGAGATGGATAGAGGATGCAGGCTAAAAAGCATCCACTCAAAATGAGAGAGGATAAGTGGTTTATATAGGAAACAAGAAGGAAGAAAAGGAGGAGATCTAGATCTCCATGTTTACCTCTTCTCTTTGCCAATTCAAAACCAGATATTTCCAACAAATATTCCGTCCCCCTTCTAGTATGGCTGGCCATATATGAGCTTTATAGGACCTATAGAAATTTCCAAATCCAATCAATATTTATTTTGAATGTTTGTCGATATCGTATATCGATATTTCCAAATCAATAGTTATAGGAACTATAGAAATTTCCAAATCCGATTTAAATGTTTATCGATATCGTATATCGGTACATCCATATCCATACGCTTTATTAAGTACTAATTCAATAAAATAAAATAAAATCTAATAATTAATATCTCATAAATATTAATTAAATTATTTAATTTATAATAACTATAATTTAACTAAATCGTGTGGTATCTCGAAGTATTCAACATTGCAGTTGTGCGACTCATATGTGTAAATTTAATTAGTGATTAATATCGAACAATTCGAATATCAACATTCACATGTCGCATTAGCTAATTGTGTGGTAGTTTGGCTAAATTGTCCACTTATACATTTTGGTAAAATCAAATTTTACTATTTTAAGCAGTCCTTGGTAGTAATGATTATTTACACCAATTCTCTTCGTCAAAACCATACTATATTAGTTAAAGTCTAGTGGATCGTATTTAATATGGCAAGTGTATTAGAATGTGAGTGTATACTAATATATGAGCTAAATGTAGCAATTTAAAAAAGTAAAAATTAAAGTATAAAAACGAGCATACCAAATTTTTATACTGGTTCAGATCTCCCGTTCCTACGTCCAGTCCCAAAGCTTCACTTTGATATTTCACTAAACAATAACCCTCGCTTCTCCCGTGGTGATAGGCTGATACAAACAGTTTTTCTTTAACATTCTTGTGTTTGATATAACACAAATATTGACTTCTAGTACAATTCTTCCTATTATCTCCTTTGAATGTAATGAGTGTAAGTTGCTTGGATTTGTAGGAAATAGTTTTAACCAAAATATATAGATTTGGATAGGAGTGATTGAGAATATTTAATGATAGCACAAAAGAGTCTAAATATAGAAGTAGAGAATAGTAAAGCAAGTTAAATTAAAATCTCAATCAATCGAAGTATATATGGAATCAAAGAGTTGTTTTTGAAAAGTTATAACTTCTTGAAAGATTACTCTTTGATGCATGATTGCAACTGTTGAAGTAGGAGCATGTTTGCTCAAAGCAGAAAGAAGTGTCTATTCGAAAGTGACGGTTGCAGTTTTTATATACAGGCAAAACATACATTAGATGTCTATCATTATATGTTAGACGTCTATAGTATTCTTGAAAACCGAATCAAGTGACAAACGTCTGTGGCATATTAACAGATGTCTGTCACTATTAAATTTGAAAATCTTGGACAGTTTGTTATAGAAATTAAATCGTGTATGTTATGATCACTAAAGGAGATTGTACAACATTTACCTATAACTATAATATAATAATATGACCTTACTTTTGAATAGTAGGATCCTTCTTTCGTCAATTATCTTTGAGCCATAATCTTGTTGTGCACCATAATTTTCATCTAATACACACACACCTGCAATATAATATATATCCTATATATGTGATTGTATAGTTGTTGTCATTGAAATCTCATAATAGAGGTTCTAACATTCTCCCCCTTGTTGATGATGACAACCATACTATGGTTAGTAATAAGTAATGAAAAGATAACTCCCCTTGAACGTTATCTCCCCTTATGTATATGCATAATTATCTCCCCCTTTGGCATTATCAAAAATAAGAATTGCATAAATGAACTAAACATAAGGTCATAAAAATCATTAAAAATAAAAATGGAAAATAGTTCAAAGAAATAATAGCAGTTCTAGTACGAATGAACAATAATAAAAATAGAATATACATAATCCTAAAATTGCATGGAACAGCTATTGATGTTATGATAATTGAAATTAAAGAAATCACCATAATTACCAGAATACATGGTGGGTGGATGAAGTAGATTGATACTTTTCTGGCCATTGCATATATTCTTTATTTTCTTGAATAGACAATCCTTGAAATGTGGAAACACTCATTTTTGGTGGTGCTGAAGGATCAGGCCAACACATATCATCGTTATCCTCTTGTTCTTCCTCTGGTTGTTCCCGCATTATAGTCTTTCCTCGATCTTGTTGAGATCTACCTTCATAAGGCGATGATCAATGAGGATGATAGACTAGAGTTTGTGCTGAAGGAGGTGGTGTTGGAGAAGGAGAAGAGGATGTTCAAGAAGATGACATGCCATATACTTTTCTCATTACTTTGCCTAAAGTTGACACAACCTTTCCATTTTCGCCGTTCTTATAGAAAAAGATCGTTCCAAACCGGCCATTTTAGTATGCAAAGCTCTATGATCGACCGTGATTAATTTTTGATTTTGAAGCATTAAATCATGGATGGATTCATTTTGAGTTGGTTCAGTGTGAGCTTCATGAATCTCAAAATCCGAATAGTATTAGGTAGTATGATGAGAGGAACCAGTTTGTTGTGGAGGACAAGGTGAATGAGTTTTTTGTGGATAAGGAGTTTGAGCTTGTTGAGTAGGAACCAGATACATTTGTTATTGTTGCTGGGTAGTCCATTAAGCCAGGAACATGATTGGAGGTGGTCTGCTGGGAAGATGCATTAAGGATAAAAACCTTATACCACTTTCTTTGATAGGAATTCCTTCGAAATGAGAAATATAAGAAGCTACCCCGAAACCTTGTAAGAGGCACATGATGTATGGAGCATATATAATTGTGCATCAGTGGTGAGACCAAAAGATTTTAATTTCATCATGAATAAATTTAGCCAAATTTACATGAATTCCACCAAATATAGCATAGAGGGCTTTGTGGTCATTTTCATATATTTGTTCATGACTTCCTAAATTGGGAATTATCACACTGATCAATATACGATTTAATAGCATAGCTTGGGGTTGAAAATAAATGGATTTCTACTATGAAATTCTATCTTCCCAAATTTGATGTGTCACATCGTAACGTGGAAGATTTCTTTGGTCGAGATTTCCTCTAAATCAAGTCCGGTAGAGGAACAATCTAGTAAATGACCAATTATGTTTATGCTAATTTTCAGTACGCAACCATAAACACTAGTCCGTAACTAACAATCTTCATTTTTCAGGTGTCCAAATATCATTACTACATAAGTTTGCATTCAAAAGAAAGATGGCCAATTCATCAATTTGTACCTCATTTTCATAAAAATTGATTAATTCTCGACAACCAGAGGCGATGGTGAGTTCTTGAATATCATATTCCCCAAATTTGCATAATCAGTAGAACGGATCGAAATAAAGTCTCTTTTGCTTCAGTTCTTCAAATCTTTTGTTTGTAATTGGGCTATTTCGAAGCCATTCTTGAATATGGGCATCGGCGACAAGATAGGTTTGAGAAGAAGAAGATTGACCTCTCTTTGATCTCTTGTTAACGGGATTTTTTCGCTTTGGGAGCCATTTTTGATGAATTTGATTTTTGAGAAGTTAGGGTTTAGAGTTGGAGTTTCAGATTTGTAAATAATTGAAGAGTTGAATAAAAGAAATATATATGAAGTGTCGTTTGGTAGCGTCCGAAACTTGGCTTAAACGTCTGAGAACACTCAGTATTGTTTTCCCAAATAATCTAACATACGTCTGTCTCTTGTTCACATATGTCTATATGAGGCATAAATGAATATTTAATTTTTTTTTTTGAATTTCTTTATTTTAACTGAATATTTTCATAGATTCATCATAATAAACGATTATTATAACCAATAAACATATAAAAATTATATATTGCATGGTTTACATATTTATTTCTATATATAAGTGTGTGTGTTTATATATAGGTACATAAACTAATCATCTTCGAAAGAATTTTTGATTTTAGATTGATCCCAAGAGTTTGTGCTATTTTAGTTATCATAAGGCTTAAGTGGAGACCAACTTAGGCGAGATGGAATATACAATCTTGGTTTGATGGTCTTGCCTTGCATAAATTTCTTAGAGTAATATTTCATGTTTTCACAGGAGTTTCTATTAAATGAGGAGATTTTTGATGAATGTAATTTTTTGTTGGTGAATGACCACAAATTGCTAGAATGCATTTTTCGAGAAAGTTAAGATGAGATCCTTGATTTTTTTGTTCGTAATAAATTTCTCGTTGAACTCCCATCATTTCTTGTTAGTAGTGATATATTGCTTCAACTTTGGTGTTGAGAGATGTTGATTCTAGATTAATCGCTTGTTTGGCTTTCTTTTCCTGAGGAGAGGAGCCGGTGAGATATGTAGGTGTTGCCATAATGTTTAGCGAGGCTAATCAGATTGATGAAGGTGTAGTTGCAGTTGGTGATACGTAGGTGCTATTCGATGAGGGTGAGCTAAAGTCGTTAGCTAAATAAGTGGAGTCGTGTTCAGAAGACATGATTAGTTTTTTTAAACTTATAAATAATATTTCTATTTTTATTTTTTTTAACCATGTATGAATAAATTGTATTGTCTATTTATAGTTAGAACTTTGTATGGATAGAGTTGTTTTAACCATTAATTCGTTAACTATTTTGTTTTTATGGTTGTCAAAAGATTGATTGAATTAAATTTAAGTTAAAATTTTATGTAGAAAAATAATGTTTATAATGTTGAATAAATGTGGCATACATTAATTAATTAATTAATTCATCAATTGAACATATTCCAAGGTCTTGTCATAACTTTATAAAGTTGATTCACATAACAGTTTGGTGAAGATATCGGCAATTTGATTTTCAGTGTCAACAAATTAAAGAGAGATAATTCTTTTTTCTACATTTTCTCTTAAAAATGTGATGAATGTCGATATATTTTGTATGATAATGGTTAATTGGATTTTTGATTAATTTATAGCACTAGTATTATCATAATATATAGGAGAGTTGGTCATAATTTTATCGAAATCTTGAAGAGTTTGTTGCATATAAATTATTTGTGCATAGGCTAAGACAGCTGATATGTACTCGGCCTCATATGTTGAGAGAGACACAATTTTTCTTTTTACCAAACGAAAAAACCAGAGATTGACCAATGAAATGATATGTGACACTCGTACTTTTTCTATACGTCTTGCAATCACCAAAATTTGCATCGCTGTATGTACGAGTTCGAGAGGCTGCCTTTAGGATAGAAAAGTCCGCAATCTTTCGTGTGTGTTAAGTATCGTAGAATTCTTTTAACCGCTTGATGATGTGACTCTTTAGGTTGTGCTTGAAATCTTGCATGTAGACACATGCTCATCGTAATATCCGGTCTACTTGTCGTTAAGTATAACAGAGATCCTACATACTTTAGTATAATTTTTTATCAAAATATTTTCCATTTTCATCTTTATTAAATGTAAACTCGTGCTTATTGGATTTCGTTTACTTAAAGTACTATCAATTCCATATCTTTTTAGTAATTCTATCCAATATTTTTCTAGATTTATAAAAATTTCAATTTCTAGTTGTTTTATTTGTAGACCTAAAAAGAAATTTAATTCTCCCATATGTGATATTTTGAATACATTTTTCATTATATTAGAGAAATCATTACATAGTTTTTCATCAGTGGATCCAAATATGATTTCATCAACATATATTTGTACAACTAGTATATTATTGCCTTCTCTTTTTATAAATAATGTAGAATCAATTTTCCTAATTTGAAAACCATAATTTAGTAAATGTGTTTTTAGTCTCTCATACCAAGCACAGGGTGCTTGTTTTAAGCCGTATAACACATTTTTAAGTTTGAAAACATGATTTGGATATTTCTCATAAAAAATTAAGGGTGGTTGTTCAACATAAATCTTTTCTTTTATGAAATCGTTTAAAAATGCACTCTTAACATCCATTTGAAATATTTTAAAATTATGATGACATGAAAAAGCATGTAATGTTTGTAAAGTTTCTTCATAGTCAATTCCTTCTTCTTGGTTGTATCCCTAGCAACTAATCTTGCTTTACTACCAAAAATGTTTCCATTTTCATCTGCTCTATTTTTAAAAACCCGTTTTGTTCCTATTATGGAATGAACATTTAGTCTTGGCAGAAGTTCCCATACATCATTTGTTTCAAATTGACTAAGTTCTTCTTGCCTTGCATAATCTTAAAATCATCTTTCGATGTTTCTTTAAAAATTTTAGGTTCAAAATTATATATAAATGCAACATGACTTATTTGATTTATTTGGATTCTTGTTGAAACTCTTCTGTTTAAATCACCAATTGTATTGTTAATTGGATGTTTTTTTTTTAAGATTCGAGATGGTGATCTTAAAAGATTATCATTAGTATTTATGGTATTATTATTTTCAGTTACAGAAGTATTATTAATACTTTTGTTATTATAGACTTCATCATCATTGTCATTTTTGGTATTCTAAAAATTTTCATCAAATGAAACATGAAGACTATCTTCAACAATGTTAGTTCGTTTATTAAAGATTCTATTTGCTTTGCTACGATCCGAATTTCCAACAAAAATTCTTTCCTCGGTTTTTGGATCGAAATTTTCCAAGATTATCTTTAGTATCCAAACTAAAGCATTTAGAACCAAAAATATGAAAATATGATATGTTAGGTTTCTTTTCGAAAAGCATTTTGTAATATGTATGCTTAGTCATAGGTCGAATTGTTACACAATTTAATACATAACATGCGATAGTAACAGCTTCGGTCAAGAAATTTTTGGTAAACCACTACTACTAAGTAGTGTTCATGTACATTCTTCTAGTATTCGATTTTTCCTTTCTACTACGCCATTTTGTTGTGGTGTTCGGGAAAACGAAATGACTAATTCTCTTTTTATTGCAAAATTTTCAAAGATATCATTTTTAAATTCACCACCATGATCGCTTCCTATGCTTTTAATTTTTAAGTTCATTTAATTTTTAATTCTCTTAGCAAAAATTATAAACATTTCAAACGTATCACTTTTATGTTTTAAAAATAGTGTCCAATGACATGGGATAAACTATCTTTTTTCATGAGGTACTTTTTAGAGTATGTTTCTCGACTTCTAGCGAGCCTTGGGTTTTTTTGTGATCTCTATCATGACATTATTATCATATGATAATGACACGTGAGAATCACCCCTAACTCAATTGTAAATTGTGCATTTGTTTATAATTATAATACAGCAGTGTTATTCAAGGAAATTTACTTGGCCTTTGGTTGGATAAATCACCACTTATTGTTTGGAACATTTTTAAGTTAAGGTTCTAAACTTAATATTAAACATGAACTTAGGATTGACACACTATACTCGATATTAGTTATGAAGTTTGAGTTTGCGCAATTTTTCATAAAGAGTTTATTATTTCTTTAAACAGTTCTCTGGTATTTTATAAATACTCGAGAACACTATACACCATCATATAGTAATATTAATTCAGATTTAATAATTGTTCCATGTATCAAATACATAAGGAAAAATGCAATACCATTGACAATAATAGGATTGTGAACCCACCAAAAGACATAGTTGGTTTTCCATTATTTTATAAATTAGGTCGTCATTTTGACATAGTTGGATCTAGGGTAATATATGTGTTTGAATTATGTTTAGATTTCTTATATATCAAGTTGGATGATATGTGATGCTTACATATGATAATTTGATGTGATTTAAGTTGTTTGTAACTAGAACTCGGTCGTGCAAATCGATGGAATTTTTTTCAAAATGTGATTCGATCGGAATATGTCGTTCTTAGTAGTCTACAGGGGCTACAAAGTAGGTCGCATGATATTTGGATGAAGTTTGACTGGTTAAAATAATGTCTGTGGTGTGGAACCAATCATATCGGCAAGTAGCTAGAACCAAGTTGAGGATGCGCTTCAGGATGAGAGACATGGCTTCGAGGTTTTGAAGGGGAAGTTTTGGGACAAAACGAGTAGAGGACTTAGACTTTGGGTATTCAACTAAGGTCAACATCAACCTAATTAGCTTCGAGGATTTGACATGATGACTTTGAGAAGGGAGAAGTAAAAATTTAGGCTTGGTTGGACATGAGAGATTAGTCAATAATTGACTAAGCAATCATGTCGATCCTGATATGATTGGAGGTTGGAAAATTGAGGCCAAACTTTGTCGATGTGACAATGGTGCTTTAGGGAGCGTGTTATGTATGTTTATTTGGTCGTTCAACGTTTGATTTTGACGCTATGGAACAAGGAAGAACGACTTCGACGATGAAATAGTGATGTGATGCTTTGAGATGGTGACTTTAGAACTTTGACAACATGACTTTGTGACATGTGATTGCTGTATAGAGATGTTCCAAACTTCAACGACTGGAACGACCCATAGATTTGCCACATTAATTGCTAATTTAAAATAATTGTTTAAAATTAATTGATAGTGAAAGGTAAATTTGTGTATGATTGTCTTTTTGGGGATTTTAATTATTCCGTTAGGTTTAGAAATATCAAAAATGTATATTTCGATATATAATGCGATATACTTTGTTCGGGGTGCAAAAGCAGGTTTTCTACGCCATTGTGACCGCTTTGGCTCAACATATCTCTTTTTTGCCTATAAGTAGACCACTATAGAGATAGCAGCCATCAGTCAGTGTTCTTCTTCATTTTTGGTCTCTTCTTCTTTTTATGTATAATCTCTCTTTTCTAATGGAGATTAGACTCCTCAATCTCAAAATTTACATCAAATAAATCACAAAGCTAGACCCCTACATATCAAATACATCAGATCAAACATCTCGACAAGATAAAGAGACATCTTGGATTCATTTTTTAGTTTAGTGCAATATTTGACTAGAAATTGGCGAACAAATCTTGACTATTCATTTTAGGATTTCGCATACGACGGTGATTCAATGATCCAAAGGTACAATAAGGGAGTGGACAATTAGGGGAGTTCATCCACGTCGGACGATCAACCTAGATCGTGATGATCTAGATGAAATTGACGTTTAAAAAGGCAAAAAATGGGATCATCGGTAGTGATTTGAGGCGTAGTCTGGTGTATTGCGGCTTCATCGTGGTTCAGGGTTTGGCACAAGTGGCGGTGATCGATCTGAGGTGGTCGGCGGTGGTTCTGCTGTTTGGAATGAGATTGACATGAAGGTTGCGGCTTTGATCGGGACTCACAGTTTACTAAAACATGGTAAGAATTTTTACATTTTAGTCCCTCTGAAATTTATAAGTGCAAAATGAACCCTATAAATTATAATCTTCCTGTCCTTAACATATGAACTCAGATTCACGTGCAGTTTCTTCTGTTGGATTCATAGCAGAATTCATGATGATTTAACAGTGGGTTTGTCAAGTTTGAACAAAGTTAACAGAGCGCATTGGTAAGAAATATTTAATCTAATTAATTTAATTTTAAATTATGAAACACCTCTATTAAGGAAAAAGCATATATATATATATATATATATATATATATATATATCATTGTATTTTATAGGCGGTTGTTTTGTTGTTATGATATATTGTACGTGTTGTGCCTTGGTTAGAAAATTATAGGTGATTGCTGTATTATAGGGTGATTAATTAAAATAAATATTTAAATCGAATTGGGAAATAAATAATTGAAATAAAATGGATAGTGATGGAAAAATTAAATAAATAAATGATATACAAGGTTATTTACGATTTTAGATGGTTTTGTAAATAACGAGGATTTAACAAACGTTGCTAAAATTAAAGTATGAAAATAAATAAGGTTATTATTTATGAATTTCTTGAAAAATTAATAAATAATAATTGAAATTATATTTTAATTTAATATTTGAATGGTTTATTATTTATTAGATAGAATGAATTATAAATAATAATAATATTTTTATGTCAATGGAAAAATTATTGATTTTATGGTATTTATGGTAGAAAATATTATTATTATTATTATTTCAGAATCAAAATAAAAAGGTATTTTCTAAATAATAATAATAAAGAAATGCTTACTAAAAGTGTTTTTGGATAAATTAAATGCTATTTTGTGATAAATAGACATAAAAAGAGTTTCAGTAATTCAAAAATAAATTATTTTGGAATAAATAGCAATAAATTGGTTTTGGAAAGCATTAAAGAGGTTTTGATGTAGATTATTATTGTAATAATATCATTTTAAAGAGCGATTTGATGAAGATTACTATTTTTGACTTAAATTGCGATGTTTATAAGTATTTAGAGAATTGGAATACAATAAAGGATTTAAAGAATATATTATCATTTAAAAAAATTATTATTATTTTTGGATGAATAAATAAATGTTACTATATAATAAATAATAATAGCCAATTTTACTTAAGAGAATAATGATGAAAATATATTATTTGGATGGTTTTTGAATGTGTGATTAATAGTTGTTTGTAATTAGCACATATTTTTTATATGTGATGACGATATCACATTTCGACGACTGTACGATATTTTACCATTATTTCTACTAGATGATGGGTAGTTAATTATAGTTATTTGATGATGAGTTTTTTCTATTAATACTGATTCGATTAGCACACATTTGGTGATATTGATGGTGTGTTACTATTGTGGAATGATTAGTATACACTGGATGATTTATACTTACACTAATAGTGTATTATTATAGTTGATAATTAATAGCAAGCATATTTATGTTGTTGGTTCCTTATTTGACAATTGGGGTTATCATCAAAAATTGTTGATGTTGATGGCTATGTATTATTATTGTTGTCACCATATATGATGATTTGTTATGAAATAATATTTTATACTAGTATTGTTTGCATTGGTAGTAATGGTTGCATAGATGTTATGTTGTTATGTACTAATAAGTATTTGGATGCAGAAGAGAGTAGGAAACATAACTATGCGAGCTTGATCCTCCAAAAGGGGTATAATTGGCAGCTTCTCCCTATGTAATAGCTATCGAGCCCATGGACGTAGTGTATAGGATGTGATATGGTCCAAAAATAATAAACACCTTTTCCATTTTATTCTATGTGTATTTGTAAGTTTGCGGGTGAAAGCAAAGAAGAGAGCGAAGGGTCTAGAAGGAGTCGTATCCACTGGGTAGATCGGTATATCTCTTGCATCATAGTTATATAGTTGTCGTTTTAATAATTAATCTAATGAAATGTACAAATTAGGTGATGTATTCTATTTGAGAAATATTTAATTACTGAAGTATGTATATATTCATTGATCTTTAAAATATGTTGTGAGGTTTTCTTTTTTATTCATTGTTTTAGAATTTTATTATATATACCTATGAAATTAGTGCTAAGCGTATTTTGATGGCGTTTATATTATTTGTAGATGTTAAAAATGTTTATATTTTTTTAGATGTTAAAAATAGTGGGTCGTTACATGATATGAGGCATTCGATGGAGTTCTACTAGTGGAAAGTGAGTGTATGGGACTAGAGTAGCCTGAGGAGGAACATCCGTCAACGTGAAGTGATGTGATGGGACATGGGATGTTCCAAATCAAGTCGTTTGCTAAAGGGACCGTAGTTAACTCTAGATTTGATGTGTTTCGTAAGGGGCAAGGCTATGTGAGGACACTACTTGTGTACCCTGGCTTGAGATGGTTTGGCTTGCCCTTAGACGGCAGTACCTATGAGGTAGGTGTATCATCGAATGATGAGTGCAATTGCGACATGAGATGTCACCGACCTGAAAGGTCATTGTATGAGTTATCATGTATTCGAGAGACCTTGGTGGTTGTCATGGCAAAGCGAGGGTTTGGTAATGATCATTATGTGACTGTTGTCTTTGCATGTTTACTTTGCACTTGTTATGATCGGTGTGATTGATATGTGGTATTGACGGATGTCTTACGATGTAGGTATTCTTGAGTTAGGTACCCTGCACCTATATTATATGTAGTGAAGTATACCCATATGATGATGATGATCATAGTGTAACATATATAGGTGTTAACCTGCCTTTTTGAAAGCAGTGCACAGGCGAATTTAACTTAATAGACTTCATGATTATCAAGGCCGATAAGTACAGAGCGGCATTGGAGGACCCAGAAATCAAGTACAGATGGTTACATGAAGTCAGAATTGAACGGAGTTGGAAGATAGACGATGCAAGATGTTAGAAATATAGAAAATATTTTGGATGGTCAAGGGATCGGCATAGAAAGGTGAATCATTAGGGGTTGGCATGACTATTTGAGTGGATAGTCAACATAGATGATATAATGGAGGAATTGACATTGTTAATAGAGGGGTCGTTGTTAATGATAGATGGATCGACACTGATAGCTATCTAACAGATCGGCATAGGTGGTGATGCTTGGATATACATGGTTAGTTAGTAGTCAAGGGGTTGGCATATCATTTAGGATGACGAGGGATCAGTATAAAACGATAGAGGGTGATGGATCGATATAGTTCTATGAAGCAAGAAAGGTCGGCATAACTTGGATCGACAAGGGATGGAAGTATAAAAGGGCTTGGCATAGATGAAGGAAGAGGGGTTGATATGGTTTTTTGGTTTGGGAAGCAATGAAGTATGGATCAGAATGGTAGAGGTGATATATGGATCAACATGGTTGGATCTAGAGGGGTCGGCACACTTCAATAACCAAGCAAGATAAGGGGATCGGCATGTTAGGTGGATTGGTATACTTCTACTCATAAAGAGGAGGTCGGCATGGTTGGTGGATACGGGTCGGCGTTCATCAATGCCGAAGTACTTTCTTGCATTCAACAATCAATAACTCGAGCTCTTTTATTTCAAATGACATGAAACTTGGATATTAGATGTATTTTATCATAGGGAATCCATCATAGGAGTCGTGG
Source organism: Allium cepa (assembly GCA_030765085.1). Taxonomy (NCBI): domain Eukaryota; kingdom Viridiplantae; phylum Streptophyta; class Magnoliopsida; order Asparagales; family Amaryllidaceae; genus Allium; species Allium cepa. Next base: position 258,615,850 of record CM060929.1, read on the forward strand.
CCCAACAATCAACCAAGGAAGGGATCAATACTGATCTCTCTCCATGTGGATTTGGGCCTAGCGACCCCTATGATAGGCCTATACAGATAAGGAGGTCACGTGTCCGAAGTTGCACCTATAAATACATCATGCATGGCTTCAGAAAGGGGGGCCTTTATTGTATTTCTTTTCATCTTCTACTTAGGCGTTACTCTGCCATTTTCATTCTTGGACTTTGGATTGTAACTGTAATTAAACTATAGTATAAATAAAAGGATTATTCTGGAGTGGACATAGGCCGGAGTTAGCCGAACCACTATAAATCTTGTTTCTTTTACTTGCTTTCATTTTTAATTTGTTTACTCTTCATATTACATTCTCCACATTAGGTACTACCGGTGATATGTGATTGGATATTGGTGCTTTCATGCTGCTGGGTGTTAGTGGCCAATTTTGACCCCAATAATAGTGTTATGTGTTAACTTGTTAGATGCAGGGACAGATTAGGTATGGTTCTCCATACTTAATATCTCTATTTTACTATATCAATTTTTATAGTATCTTGAAATTATTTGTCGCTCATGCTAGACTATTATATGACTCGAGGTTTTATGCTTTGCTTCTTATTATCTCGAGTACTCTTAAAAGAATAAACTAAATAGCAGGTTTGAGATCAATGCATGGATTTGTTCAGAGGACGAGCAGGAGACTGGCACTATTATATATTTATTACTAGAGTTAGTTGCTTATTTCGCTATGCAGCATCGTGGAGCTTTATCGGTGCTTTACTTTATTTAGAGACATATTTCCTTTGAGTTTGTTTTGATGGTGTATGAACTCTACTTTATTTTCTTTGTATGACTACTGTGAACCTTGCATTATGATATCTCTTTTGGTTCATTTTATTTTAATTGCTTTTTTTAGAGAAGACATGTTTTCCCATTTTATGGAGAGGAGATAGATTTGTTTAGGAATTTATTGGGTATGATTTTTTAAAGAAAAGAAAACAAGCTAGGTAGTTCACAGCACATGAAGACGAAAAGGAGAGTAATTTTTTTATTTTAGCCCTTCATTGCTTAAAGTTTACATTGAGCATTTTTATTTATTTCAAGGGAATTTTTTTGTTTTGTAATTTTTTGTTTAAATTTGAACTCTAATTTTTACCTAGGATTGACCTCTCAAGGATTCTTAACTTAGGGATTAAATCGAGGCAGAGCTACTAGGCATAGGATTAGTAAATTTAGACTAGAAGGAAATGCTAGGCATTGTAATTGTTCGAATATATAATTCTAGCAGTAAGTTTGGAGGAAGCAGTAAGAAATAGCAGTATGGTGGCCGAAGCTAGGTTTATCTGTGTGTCATCTACTTCCCTTATTTACATTTCTGCTTTATTTATCTGTTTACCTACGAAATTATTTAAATACCCTATTCCCCCCTCTAAGGTATATTGCACGATTTTAACAGGGCAGATGAAGCTTAGTGGGTTATCGCAACTACTAGGGTTTCCCAAATGGAAAATGAGGATAGACATTAACGAATTGCCGAAGGCTACAGAAGGATGACCTATGAGTCATAGTCGGTATATTTACGAAAAGCGCTCATAAAGCCAAGCGAAATGGTAGTGAAACTGGATGAGTTCCACGTGAAGTGGATTATGTGAACTAAGGTTGTGCCAAAGAACATTATAAGCGATAAACACCAATTGTCTATGAGTGGATACTGGAAAGGCTAACAAGAGTAAATGGAAGGGATGACATCGGATCGACTAGATGATATCATAATTTAATTAGGAAATTCAAGACCTCGTAGGCTTATTCGTAAAATAGTGTAACGACCCGTAATTTCGCTACTTCGAAAATAAGAGATTTCGCTCGTTTTAAATTTAAAAAGGAGTTTAAATCTTAAATAATTTTTTTATATATAATAAAGAAATTATTTATTCTTATAGATAATAAATTAAAAAGTATAAATTTGGATTTTTGAACAAATCGACAAAAGTTAAGTTTTGTAAATAATAAATAAAGGCTTAAATAAATGAATTTAAATATTTATTTAAAAAGATAAATCTTATTTAAAACATCTAATAAAGATAATAAAAGTAAATTTATATATTTAAAAGTATGTTGATAATCTTTTTACTAAAATAACCAAAATTTGTCGCCCTTTGTCAGTTTTACATACACTGTAAAATTAGAGATTTTGATATTAATTAAAGATAATTTAAAATATAAAGAAACTTGTTTTAATTTATTTAAAGAAGTAAAAAGTTCATTTTAAAGTTTGGTTTACTTCAGTATATAGCTTAATAAAAACGTCAAATTTTGACTGTAAAATTTGTCGTCAAAAACGCCGTTTTTAAATAAAACAAGTTGTTGCAAGTTGATACATTTTCTAACTTATAAGTACAAGTTTACAAACTATTTAAACACTTTACATTTAGCACTAAAAGACAAAAGGAGTTTACTTTTGAAAAGTTTAAATAAATGTATAAAAAGTGAAAAGTATGATTTGACATATTTAAAAATAATTAAAGCTTTTATAAAACAACATCATTACCTTACTTCTCATCTCATTAATGAGATGTTATGCTTATGCATAGAAAAGGAGCAAATGAAAAAGCGAAAAGAAAGTCAACTTAAGAAATTAATGACACATACATCCATGCATTTAATGCAAATCAAATCAATACAAAGTCTTCTCTTTAAAATGCCAAATTTAAGAAAGTAATCATTTCTATCTTTAACATCACCATTAATGCTTAAGTCACATCACTTGTGGATAAGGAGCAAATGTTATTTTAACATTTTAAAGTGTAAGAAAAAGAGGTAAACATCATTTCTTATGTACAAATTCAAATCAAATCATTTCTTCTCCATTAAGCAGAGGTCAAATCAAGGGTAGAAAGGTAAATTAAAAAGTCAAAAAGTAGAGAATGGTATTTTAGTCATTTGCCATCCAAAGCTCAAGTATAAATATGCATCCATACCTTTCATTTTTCACACTTCATTCTCTACCTTCTTCTTCATTTTCTCCTTCCTCTTCACCTCCATTTCCATGGTTTCCCACCTCTATTTTCCTTCTATCTCTAAGTCATTCACCTTCTACCACTTATACTCCTCCTCCAAAATACCAAAACCCTCTCCACCCTCGGCCAAAATCACCATACACACCAAAATCGAGCCTAGGTTCCACCTAGCCACCCCCTACATCCCAAGGCCGAGCCTGCACACCACCAACCCAAGCCACCCTAGCCAAGCCGAGCCCACACACCACCAACCCGAGCACCACGCACCAAAAACCCGACCCATACACTCTTACATGCCATATTCAAGGCCACACCCTCCTCCACACCAAGACCGTACTTCCTCTCTTCCATATAAAAAAACAAAAGAAAAGAAAAGGAAAAGAGAAGAAAAGGAAAAGAAAAGCGTTCAGAAAGGAAACAGTAAAAAGCGAGACGTTGGAAATAGCACGTTAGCGAGAGACGAAAATCTTACATTAAAGTTTGACGGAGTGGATATGAAGGTGAGAAATTCTCATCGCTTTTTGAATTACATTGATTATCATGCTTAATTGTTATGTTAGATAATCACTATTTGGTGATATGGATGTTTGATTGATTGTTTGATTATGTTGGATAATCCGTAGTAATGTTATGACATTTACCGTATTGAATATGTTAGTATATACGATTGTTGTATGGTTGTGATGATAATTTGGACATCAAATTTCTATTAATTAAGTAATCCCTTTGTTTAATAAGACCCTATTTTAGTAACATGAGATATTGTGGAAAAATAAGTCCCTTTTCATTTAGAAGTGAAATTAAAGTTAAAATAAAAGAAAAATTTTAAATTTTAAGTAAAACGGATTTGAAAAGGGTAGTTAATTAGGAATTGAAATTGAAATGGATTTTGAAAAAGTAAAGTTTAGTTTGAGATTGAATTGAAGTTTAAATTGAAATTAGATTTGAAATCTAAGTTTTAAATGTGTTTAATTCAAGATTAGAATTGAAATTGAATTGAAATTGGAATTTAAAATTTAATATTAAAATAATGGGAATATAATATTATAATATGATAATAGTGAAAGTATATTTTAAATACTTTAAAAGGTGAAATTATTGATTTAAAATGATTTGTAATGATTTTATAAGTGTTGAAATCCAATACGGATAAATTATTTCAAGTATTGAAAAATAAGTTAAAACTAGACGCGTCGCGCAATGGTATTTCGCGATTTCGCGTCAAAAAGTTCAAATGAATGTGTAGAGTGGAATATGGCTTCGAATTCTTCGAGATAAGAAAATTCCAGACTATTATATCCATATCTTCTAAACGAAGAAAGAAAATCAAAGTTTCGATAAGTAGATTTTGAATTAAGATCAAATCAATTTTTTAGAAAAATCGCGCTAGTGCAGTTTAGCGACCATAACAAGAAATTTGTTTAAATGAACGATTTTAATTACGGAAAAATATGGAATAAATTTGATAAATCTATTTAAATAATTCAAAAGAGATTTGGATCGAAAAATATGAATTTTCAAATATTTAAAAGTTGTTTAAATTCAAATAAGCTTATATGGCACTTTACATGGCACTTTTCTGCTGCAAATTCTATAACTTTTGGAATATGAGTTAAATATAACGACGTTTCTTAGAATAAACTGTGAATGTTTTAAAAAGGATAATTAAGTGTTTGAAAGATAATTTAGGATATTTGTAAGCAATTCCAAAATAAAGTTGAAAATCTTAGTATGCGGAAACGACTAGTACATTTGTCCCGCCTGTGAGATCTGGAAAGATAAAACAAGGTGTTTAACTAAGGTTAGGCATAGAGCAACCAGTGCCCTGAACTTACCTGGCCTATGTTTTCTTTTCTTAGGCGAGGGGTGGAACAGATCGAAAAGAAAGCCCGGATGCTCTTAAATAAAAAGACTGTATTAAGTTTTTCAATTAAAAGAAGATTGGTATTATCCAAATGTTAAGCAATCTCCTAAATGAATGATTTCTATGATCCTATTTACTCAAAAACATTTTGTTAAGATTGATTTAGGGTTTATCGTAAACGATGTCTTAAATAACATTGTTTTTGACCCGCCTAAAAGTAAAGAAATTTGGATCAAGAATTAAGTAAGGAAATCTGAGATATTTTCCAAAGTAAAAGAATGAATTACTTAGAATTATCCTAAATTAAAAGAAAGAGAAATCATCCGAAAAGAATTAAAGTGAAAAGAGACTTAATAAATCCTATATACTTACATTAACTTTTTATCGATAATCGGATTTCGAAGGAACCGAGGTCGGATTTGGGTAATTCCTATCCGAAAACCACTTCGAACCAATGTATACGTTTGAATGTGAAGACATGTTGGAGATGATTGAAGATCGTGGATCTTTATAGCGTGAAGACTGCTTGTTGAACATGCTTTGGGTAGCTCCTAATTATAGAGTTATTTATAGCGGTGGTCTCCTCGTGATGGAGATTTTTCGGATTTCAAGGACTACTCGCTACTAGTGGTAGTAGGAGAGTGCCTTCGGTTTGTCCTGTTCCTGTACAACTTGTATGGACGTTTATCTGACATTGCATTTCTAACGATTACGTACATTGGTTTCTACAAACGTACATCGGTGGTGGCGGAGAAGGCAACTTCTCTTAGCTTAACACCCTCCTTGAGACGTACGAGCTCAATGGTTGTATTTTTGTGGAAGGCAATTAGTAGTTAAAAGGAAATGGCAATGTGGAATTCAAAGATGTGATATGTGCTATGTGAAAAGGTAATTGTTGCCTCAAGCCTCATCAAACAGGAAATGACCGAAATAGGATTAGATGCTGCAAGGCTAAGTGGGTCATTCTAATTAGGGTATGATCATCCCCTTCTAGATATATTTCTTCCCACTATGACGTCCGGGATGTTAATTTATGTGGTGTATGAAAAGAGAGCTCTCGAATAAAGGTTGGTAACGACCGGGAAATGACATATTCGGTACTATCTAGTTACAGAGGTAGGCCGGTCTTGTGTTGGTAGAGGACAGATGTTCTGTGCCTCAGGACATCCATCTAGAGGTGTACCCATTTAGGAAGGTACATCCTGTGCCTGGTCATTTGTATGGAAATCCATTCTCCAATAAGAACCTACGGACTTGATTGTAAACCTATTATGCTGGAATTTAATCAATGTGACAATTTCGGCTAAGATTAATAAGTTTATTTGCAAATGTTTTCAAAGAGATGTCATTAGAAATAATATCAAATGTTTTGATATAAAAGTGTTTTAGTTATCATAAGGTAAAAACCGGTCTGTGTTTATGTGTGGGCATGGTCTTATGAGATACTCTTTATTTCAAAGGATTTTATCCAAAAGCTGATACATGACACTGTCATTTATTACTGAGTTTTTCTCACGCTGGTTCATCGAGCCTGATCCGAGTATTTTCAATACTCGGGTCAGATCCGAGCAGTTTCAGGATAGTCGAAGACGGTTGGAGTTTCTAGAGGAGAGCTGGAGATATTCATCGACGTATGAGCATATTCTACTATCTTCTTTACTTAGCGTATTTTGTTTGATGTTTGTCAGCAATTGTAAGGGCAGATTTTATAACTGTTCAAGCTGAATTTATGTTAGACTCTGATATATGTATTTAAAAGTTTTCCGCTATAAAAATATTTGTTCAATATTATATGTTATTCCATTCGTGTGAGATTCTGTTCTGTCTACTTTTCTTTATCACCCTTAACGATCCGTCTTTGCATACAATTTGAGTTAGACATGTGTGGTTTATTTTCGATTCAAAGGGTACGGGAAAACGGGTCTTTACAAATAGGATGTAATACGAAGCATGTTAAGAGAAAGATAAGGAAGTTAGTAGGAATTATTTTGAGTGAAATAAAGGGCAATAGTATTGAGGAAACCAAGAGGAGAGTGTAGATTTATTATACGAAGCTCTTTAGTAGGTGAGATTTTCTGTTATTGTATTCACTTTCACTTGAGATATCATATAGAGTTGTTTAGTACCTTAAATGCAAGGGTAAGCATATATTCTACTTAATTATATATGAATGTAACGACCCGCCTTCTCAAACCTCGAAAGTTGATACTTAATACATCCACGGTATTCAAATGCCGAGCATCCAAGTGCCGAAAAGGCATATTGTTTGGGTAAAAAGAAAAAGAAGAGGAAAAATAGAATCTCATAGTAGAACAATCACATAGAATATAACAAAGACAGTAAAAGTTGTCACTCAAAGATACATGGTATATTGGAGTTAAAAACAAACTTCATCAGCTTGGACAATTATAACTTCCTTACGTTACAGTTGTTGATGGGTATACATAGTAATATAGTAGAGATAAAAATACTACAATAGGTGAACATCCAGCTTTACTCCATAAGCTCCAAGTCCTACCAACGACAACCTGGAAAAGCTCGGTCTGACCCTAGCATTATAATAAAAGAACACCCGAATTGGTCTGGAAAACCAGCGTGAGAAAACTCAAGAATTATGGTGAACATATAATAATTCTGTGATACCACACCACTAAGCATGGAATGGGTTTTGCCTCAAAATAATAACATCCATAGATGAAAGAATGGAAACAAGTCGAAAAAAAATCAGACTTGAAAGAATTGACACGAATAATTAAACATCGAGAAGAGCTCCAGGCACTTCTCCATACAATTAAGAAGACGATTCGAAGATTTGTATCAAATAAGGAAAAGGAATTTTTCCAACAATGACTAGAATGGTGCGTCCCCCTTACTGAAGGCATGCCCCTAGATAATAAACTTGAGAGGGTCATTTACTCCATGACTCTCTCGAAAAATGCACAAGCCGGACCCTGCCAACCTTACCGAGTATTTCACATCTCTGCACGTATACAACTGAATCCAACCTAGAGTAGATGTGAAGATGCCTTAATGGAAGGAACCCCACATAGCTTGACGTCCACTCACTTTCAAGTTTTAGTCATTTTCAGCAAAGGATATTAAAATTGATAGTCGATGAATCAACTATCAAAAATAAACAAGTATTACCCTAAGGAAAACAATGAAGTCGAAAAAGTTAGGGCAGTGTTGCTTCCTATCTTGACTCGACAACATTCTTAACATTGAGAATAGCAAGAGTTTAAATGCCCCAAATATGCAACAAAATCATCTTGAATCGATGAACATAAAGATGATAGCAAGATCGATAGTTAATAAATCAACTACTAGAATAACAAAATGGTCGTATATGAAAATTAAATCTCTTAAAATATTCGACTCACACTTGTGCTTGACTGTCACATCACAAATATTTGTAAAAACACTTAAAACCATCTTTAAAATATTCTTTTTAAGAAGAAAATTGTGTTGCTAAATGAACAAAAAAGAAGGACAAAAAACAAATGTTATTAATACATTGTTTACTATAAATCCAAAACAATTTATTCTTAGCTTGTTTTTTATACATTCCCTTTCAAAGATTTTCTTATTTATAAACTATCATTTATAACTTTAAAACAACGTTTATTATCCCGGAAGATAATAAATCAATTTAAAATATCTTTATAAATTTAAAGCAATGTTAATTATTCTGAAAGATAATTGATATAACCTATTTTTTTACAAATTTAAAATAACATTAATTATCTCGAAAGAAAGTAAATCACATTTATAATCATTTTATAAATTTAAAATAACATTTATTGTCCCAAAAGATAATTAATCAAAATTTTAATCTTTTTATAACTTTAAAACAACGTTAATCATCCCGAAAGATAATTCATCAAATTTATAATCTTTTTATAAATTTAAAACAATATTAACTATCCCAAAGGAAAATAAATCACATTTATAATATGTTTCTAAATTTAAAACAAAATTATTTATCCCTAAAGATAATTAATCAAATCTATAATCTTTCTACAAATTAAATCAACATTGATTATCCTAAAAGATAATTAATCAAATTTATAATCTTTTATAAATTTAAAACAACATTAACTATCCCGAAAGATAATTGATAAAATTTGTTATCATTTATAAATTTAAAACAATATTAATTATCCCAAAAGATAATTAACCAAATTCATAACCTTTTTATAAATTAAAAACAACATTAATCATCTCGAAAAATAATTCATCAAATTTATAACCCTTTTTATAATTTAAACGACATTAATTATCCTGAAAGATAATTAATCAAATTTATAACTCCTTTCTATAAATTTGAACGACACTTATCCTTTATTTCAAAATTCTCAAAATACTTGAAAATACAATTTAAACAACTTTCAAGGTGCAAAAACGCGACCAAACATTTATTTTATAAAAATATAGCACAAGTTCAACACACGCAAAGGTTTAAGGAGATGATATTTCATAAGTGTTGGTATAACAAACAATTGCTATAACGATACTTACAGAAACCAAACTATATGTCATAAATATTTCAACCAAACGTCAATATAAGCAACATAAGACATGCTTTGAATCAAGATTAGCTAGGATCGCCGGAAAGGATTTTACTCGGTACCTCGAATTGTCGTTATCCTTTCGTCTAGTTTCTTTCGTGAAGAGTCATATCTCTAACCATTCATTGCATTGCTTGGTTGATATCTGACATTGTAAAATCGGAATGTGTTTTCTCAACAATTGTCAATGTTCGGTTCCATTGAGCTAGTTGATTGAGTTAGTAGATCTCGATTATCCTAAGCCTTCCTTTCGGTCGTAGCCTTAAATCGTATCAAACACTATGACTGGGCCATAGTGTTAATCTATCGTATCCAGCTTTTAGGTAATTATACTTATGCACCCAGACTTGGGTTAATGAGGTTAGTGCATAAACGGTCGAGTCACGTCCTTATGAAGTTATATTTTTTCCGTTGGGTCTAAGGTCTGAGTTAGCAAAGGGTAGTCAGGTCACACCCATCTTGAGCTTGCACTCCCCCTGTCAAATCAAAGGCAAGAGTTGGCAAATGTCCAAATTGTAGATAGTGTCAGCCGATGAATGGTCAAATCACATCCATCTTGGGTTATGCTTCTGCACCTGTGTCAAGAGCTGAAGCTAGTGACTGAATAGTCAAGTCACGTCCACTTTTGTTTGGATGGTCAAAGTTGGTGAATGGACAGTCATGTCACATCCATTCTAATTTAATACTCCTCCCATCAGATCAAGGGAGAAAGTGGGCCGATGGATGGTCAGATCGTATCCATCTAGGGTCAGGTGGTCGAGCTACACCTGCTTTATGATTTGTGCTCTTCCTGTCGAGTCAAGGAAATGAGCTAGGAGCCAGATGGTTGGGTCACATCCACTATAAGTTAGGGGATGGACGGTCGGAGCATGTATTTTTGGGTTTAAACTCCATCTATCGGGTCAAGAGAAAGAGTTAGGTTGATGGATGGTCAGTCATATCTATTTTGGTTTGAACTCCCCCGTTGGGTCAAGGATAGAGTTAAGTTGATGGATGGTTAGTCACATCCATTTTGGTTTGAACTCCCCCTGTCGGGTCAAGAGATAGAGTTAAGTTCATGGACGGTCAGTCACATCCATTTTGTTTTGAACTCCTCATGTCGGGTCAACGGATAGAGTTAAGTTGATGGGTGGCTAGTCACATCTATTTTGGTTTGAACTCCACCTGTCGGGTTGAAAGGACAGAGTTAAGTTGATGGGTGGCCAGTCACATCTACTTTGGTTTGAACTCCCCCTGTCGGGTGAAGGGATAGAATTAAGTTGATGGATGGTCAGTCACATCCATTTTGGTTTGAACTCCCCTTATCGCATCAAGGGATAGAGTTAAATTGATGAATGGTCAGTCACATCCATTTTGGTTTGAACCTCCTATCAGGTCAAGGGAAAGAGTTAAGTTGATGGATATTCGGTCACATCCATTTTTGGATCACGGTTTTGCTCCCGATTCAAGGGCAAGAGTTAGCTGATGAGCGATCAAGTCACACTCACCTCGATAGACCTCCACAGGCTGATCATGGGCCATGGACATTTGGTGGGCACCTAACTCTGGGTAACTGTACACCTGCATTATCCATATGCAGTTTCATTCAAGTTGGTCATGGTTCACAATAAAATTTCATAAAGGTAAAGGTGCATGGTTGGAAAGCCATTTTATTGAAAAATAACAGAGTCTATCTTATGCAATAATTCAAAGAAAATAGAAATAAGTTTTATTCTCAAGAAAAATAGTATCGTAGATGCTCGCTATTCCATTTCGCTCTAGCCCTTCATAGTTGGAAGATGACCGTCGACGGTCTAGTTTATAATCAATCTCCTTTCAAGCTACCGAGGTACGTCAGCACTAGGAGTGGTGTGTCCTCTTTCAGGATCAGATGTTCCTTGCTTGCCATCCTACGGGTTTCTCATAAATTATTGGAGATTTTTCTTTCGGATCAATTCTTTGATCATATCACGAAGGTGTCTATGCTCATTCGTGTCATGACCATACGTTTCGTGAAATCTACAGAATTTTCCAAACTTCCTTTTCTCTTCAGTTGACTCTCTCGGGGCTGGTTTTCTATACTGCTCCAAGTCTCTAGTAGCTATATTAATATTTTCAGTTGAGTCATTCAGTGGAGTGTAGGTGCCAAATCTCAGGATTCTCGATCGTACCCTAGAATCCGAGTTTTTATATGTGGCCCTGCTATGGCCTTTGCTCTGACCACTACTCTCATTTTATACATTCACGGCTATGTTCCCTGAACTCGCCGCAGACAATCTCATAGCAACGTTGCTTCGCACTGCTTCGGCCTGATGGCCTGTATCATTGCCTCTCCTAGTCAGTGTAACCTTATATTTGCACAAGTCCTAGGCTGCCTTATTGTAAAAACAGTCCAGAGCAGCAGGAGGCTTTCTCGGTAATCATTCACCAAAATCCATAATGGGGTGGATCCCTTTGATCAGTGCCATCAAGATTATGATATCCTGAGGGTTGCTCACCTCAGTTACAGCGGTATTGGATCTTGCAAAATGTCCTTGAGCTATTCCCTATGTCCTTGGAATAAGTTAACCAATGACATGACATCCTTGGGGCAAGTCGCATGCATTCTGAATTGCTCGATGAATCTCCTTGTCAACTGATCAAAAGAAGAGATGGACCTTGGTGGCAATCGAGTACACCACATGGTTGCCACTCCTTCTAGGAAGATTGGAAAACACTTGCAATTGATTGTATTTGATGCTCTAGCAAAGTCCATATGCCACTCATATTTCATGAGATTTTATCTAGGATCAGTTTTTCTCGAGTATAAGGGTACCGTTGCCATATTGAATCTCCATAGGTACTCTTCGCGTAAGAATACTTCAGTGAAGAGATTTTGACTAGAGAAGGTGCCCTAGTCTTTGTTAGTTTGGCTTTGACTTTCTCTCACAAGTTGTTTTACCATCTCAACCAAGTTTGGCTCTTGGGTACCTGTTAGGTTGTGGTAATTGTAACTTATTCCTCGTGCTTGGCATGGTAATCGATCCCGGTTCATGCCTCATCTCCTAAGTTCTCCTAGGTTTAGAAGGACCATTTGCTTGGCACCTCTGCGTTCTTTCCTTTTGGGCAATTTAGTAGCAAACTTTTGATTTCCAGTTCCTTGGTCAGTGACAGTGCATCTCCAGCTCGAAGTCCTACTCCTAGGTGGTGAGTTCGGTACCGAACTCTATAGGGGGGATCGGTACTGATCCCTATGCCTAGGTGGGAGATAGCCGCATATTCTCCAGGTAGGTTCCTTGATGCTCCAGCTCCATGTGCATCTGTCCTTTGCCTCTTGTTCCTCCAGAGATGCTCAAATGATGGGGAACTTCAAGATTCTAAGTATGGAGGAGATGTCTCTCTCCAATTCTTCCTACGGTGGGTATTCAATTGGGTCATCAAGTTTCTATTCTCTTGGATTTTCCAGTTCAACTCCATGCGGTAATCTAGTAGCTCTTTCATCATATGCTCAAAATCAAACCTAGTACATCATCTGAAGGATTCTGGACATTAACAGCTTCATGTTGCGCATCTTCATCCAGGGTGTGCTGGTTAGCATTCTCTATTTCATCAATTACTCTTGAGGAGGCAACAAATTTGTCTTTCCTAGAAGCCATTGAAGATATCTTCCTGTAGACTTTGTTAAAATCTAAGTAATGGGAAAACTAGCTGAGAAGAAACTGGATCACTTCCATGGATTTTAGGTAATCCAATAGTAGCCAAGGATTCAAATAGCCTAAAATTCAAGGTTCTCAGTAAAACCACCAAAATGTTTGAACCAAAAATGGCACAAACACCCAAAAGAGTAAGAGAGTGAGATTAAATGAAGAAAGTAAATGAAAAAAAAAGAAGAAATCAAATAGAAAACAAGCACAAACAAATTTATAGTTGTTCGGCAATCTTGGCCTACATCCACTTGAATGATTTTATAGCTTTTGCACTAGATTTCATGACTACAAGTAGGAGGGATCGTCATCGATCCCAGAGTACAATGGAGTGTGTGTGTAGCAGAGCGTCAAGATCCTTAGAATGAAGCATTATCCATTTATGTATAGGGGTTAACGACAAAATATCTCACCAACATTTCGCCTACAGAACCCCTCATATAGAGGAAGTCCTCTAAAAATCTCGACCCCAAATGCCCTATGGTTGAGAATCAGTTCTGATTCCTATATGGGGGATCAGTACCGATCCTCATATATTGAGATAGGGGAACGGCGATTCTTTATGATGGTTCTTCTTGGTATTGGCATCATGTTTTCAAAGTTGTTTTACATAGTTTCCTAGATTTTGGTCCAAACAATGGATCTGTATAAGGTTGAATTGCTACTTTAGGCTATATATGGAGATTGTTAATATGATATTTAGAAATTATAGAATAACACTTGAATCAGGCTACATAGATAGAGAAGAGTGCCTTAGGAGTGGGGGCCACTCTAGATGTACCCTTAGGGATCGGTACCGATCCCCTATGTAGGTTGAAGAACTCAGTAATTCTAGCATGTTGTTTTGCTTAATTCGTTCGACATTACCTCATGGTCTTGTCTATCTTTGGTTTTTGGACCCTAGGATCATCTCTTTGGACTGCTTTCTTAGGTAATCATTGAGTCTAACGTATGGGGTCAGTCTGAATATAGCCGGATCAAAAGGCCGCATGATTCTTGCCTCTAAAGTACGTCTTGTTTCGAACATGACATGCTTTGAATAAAGACAATTTAGGATCATTGAAAAGGATTTCACTCAGTATCTCAAATTGTTGTTATCCTTTCGTCGAGTTTCTTTCACAAAGAGTCGTATCTCTAACCGTTCGTTGTGATGCTTGGTTGATATCTGACATTGTAAAATTGAAATTTATTTCTCAGCAATTATTTGTGCTTAGTTCCATTGAGCTAGTTGATTGAGTTAGTAGGCCTCGATTCTCTAAATTGGTTTCTTTTTGAAAAGACCCAGGTAAGAACTCAATTTCCTTCAATCCATGAAATTGCACATAGAGTATGCATACGCGCTCATACGTCCATGCATATACTTTTATCATTAGCTCCCAAGCACGTTCGTGTGCCTGTAGGTTATTGCCAAGTTCCATGGAATTGTAATCACAAGTTGTTTTTTTTGTTTTTCATCCTAAGGCATCCTTTCAGTTGTAGCCTTAGTCATATCAAACACTGGGAACGGGCCATAGTGTTAATCTGTCGTATCCAGCTTTCAGGTGATTATACTCCTGCCCCATTCTTGGGTTAACAAGGTTAGCGCACAAATGGTCGAGTCTCATCCTTATGAAGTTATATTTTTCCCATCAGGTCTATGGTCTGAGTTATCGAATTGGCGGTCAGGTCACACCCATCTTGAGCTTGCACTCCTCCTGTCGAATCAAAGGTAAGAGTTGGCAAATGTCTAGATCGTAGATAGTGTCAGCTGATGAATGGTCGAATCACATCCAATTCGGGTTGTGCTTCTACTCTCGTGTTAAGGGCTGAAGCTGGTGAGTGAACGGTTAAGTCATGTCATGAAAGATAATTCATCAAATTTATAATCCTTTTATAAATTTTAAACAACATTAATTATCTCGAAGGAAAATAAATCATATTTATAATCTTTTAGTAAACTTAAAACAACATTGATTATCCTGAAAGATAATTAATCAAATTATTTATTCTCAAAGATAATTAATCAAATTTAAAATCTTTTTATAAATTTAAAACAAAATTAATTATCTGAGAACATAATTAATCAAATTATAATCTTCTTATAAATTTAAAACAACATTAATTATCCCGAAAGATAATTAATCAAATTTATAATCGTTTTATAAATTTAAAACTACATTAATTATCCCGAAACATAATTAATCAAATTTATAATTGTTTTATAAATTTAAAACTACATTTATTATTTCGAAAGATAATTCATCAAATTTATTACTCTATTTTTTAAATTTAAACAACGTCAATTATCTCGAAAGACATTTAATCAAATTTATAACCCCTTTTTATAAATTTAAAAAACACTTATCATTTATTTCAAAATTCTCAAAAATAGTTAAAAATATAGTTTAAAAAACTTTCAAAGTGCAAAAACGTGACCAAACATTTATTTTGTAAAATTACAGCATAAGTTCAACACATGCAAAGGTTCAAGGAGATGATATTTCATAAGTATTGGTATAACGATAATTGCTATAATGATATTTATAGAAAGAGCCTCTCTACAAAAGGCCCATGTAAATCACACATATGTGTGCACATTCCAAAGTGCTCCATATTGACCAATTCGCTAAGCATACACTTAGACTTTGCTCTTGTTTTATTTCCTGCAACACAATGGTTATTTATGCCATCTGCTTCCAATCGGAAATCAAATCCAAACTAATAATCAAACAACAATATATAAACTATCGTCTAAATTCCAACTGAAGCTTTCGCATTCTGGTTTGATCTCAAATCATGCGGCATTTGATTTTAGCTCAAAACTTAATGAATCCAACTCCAATTCATATATATCATTTATACGAGTTCAACGCAAAAGACCGCATCCAAATCCGACATGATGTGAGATAAATATTGATTTTATAAGAAATAGAATTAATTTACATTAATTAAAAGTATCACTTTAATTACTTATCTAACCTTCTTCCCTAAATTTACAAATTCGTGCACATGTGCATGCCTACACACCAAACCCAAATGTTGATACTTCCATCCAAGTTTTCTCCTCCGACACTCGATGAAATCGGCCAAGAACAATTCCAACAAACTCCCCTTCACTTCCCGAGTGCAATGCCCCAAACGCCATCCTTTCTAAATCCCTAGGCCGAAAAGCAACCTACTTTCCTTCATCATAAGACCCTACAATCGCGATTCACCCAAGATGGTCGGACCCCCAAACTTCGATGCATCCATGTGCTCCTTGCCAAGAGAAATGCAACCATACCTTTTTCCTCCACCCCAGCCTATGTCGAACCCTAGTTCGGCCTCCCTATGGTCGTTCATGACCAAGTACACTCGCATAAGACAATGACCACATGGATTCAATGCAAACACCTATATGAAGATAATGGATCAAACGATTTTGGTTTTCGTTGATTAAAACTCCGGGAACAATTAAATGATGGCGGCGGCTCTCATTTGTGGCCATAGGAAAAGAATAAGGAAGAGATGGAGAGGAAAAATGAAAATAGGTTAAGTTACGAGGTAAAAATATTTTTAAAATTCTGTTATCTTACTACACAGCATTTCGTTCGCGTACGAACCGCGAATGATAGAAACAAAAATACGACCGTGCACAAAAATGCGACAGATCCCAAAACAATAATAAAACACACGATCTGTATTCTACGTATCGGAGGATCGTAAATATTATTTTAAACTCCAAATCGGGACATATAAGGTTATAATTTTGAGTAATGTTTGGTAGTGACATTTTTAACCATTAGACTTCCATTATTCCCCTGCATCCACCTGAGAATCCGATCCATCTTGCACAGTAGCATGCACATAATACCAGGAACCCGAAGAGCTAGCACAAGCAATGAGTACACGAGGTTTGTTGAATCCTGTCTATGCTCAGCCTTCAAGCGAATAGGGCGCTAACGAAGAGGCACTCAGTCTTATATACTTTTATCAGACAGTTTTTACTTTGAGAATTCTCGCAAGGCCTACAAATTTTGATAGGAGATGAATTAGGGTCCAAAGCCACATCTACCAAAGAGGTATGATGGTTTTCCATTCCTTAGAGTGGTTATAATAGGGTTTCGGAGTTACCGTTTAGAGGTTATGTCCTTTTTAAGTTTAGACAACATTTAGTTAGCTTAGTGAGTAATTAAGAGAGGATTAGTATGGCCTATTAACTCATTTTTGGATTAGGTTAATACCAGCTTCTTGCAGCAGTTATTAGTCATATTTTATCTTCTCTGAATACTTCCTAACCTCCATCAATCATAACTAGACCAAAATCCATCGTTTTCTTCACTTTAATTGGCCAAATTAAGTGATTAGTAAGTAATTAGCAAAAGAGATTAAGGTGATTTCGGGATTCGCAGATTTAGGTTGTATTGGGATCCATGAATTGTTGTCAACATCATATTTGCATTAGTGTTCGTGTTATTTTGGATCTAGGTGAGTGGTTTATCCTTTTTACTATACTATTTTTTCCTACATAATTAAAGATAATATTTTAAGATGACTCCTGACATTATTATTTTTTTAAATCTTGATCTAACCTTAATAACACCTTTA
Organism: Allium cepa; assembly: GCA_030765085.1. Lineage (NCBI taxonomy): Eukaryota > Viridiplantae > Streptophyta > Magnoliopsida > Asparagales > Amaryllidaceae > Allium > Allium cepa. The sequence goes on from CM060929.1 coordinate 258,633,514, forward strand.
AATCTAGTTTAGAAAGATAAAAACATATTTTAATTAGTTTTACATTATTTTATAAATCAAGTCATCGTTTTGTACATAGTAAGACCGACGACAATATATGTGCTTGATCTATGTTTGGATTTCTTGTATGTGATGCTTGGATGATATGTGATGCTTGCATATGAAAGATTATGCATTTTTAAGTTGTCTTAGTGTATAGTTAGAATCAGGTCGTCATTTTGTGCAAATAGATGGAAAAAATGTTCAAAATGTGATGTTCCTGGAGTATCTTGTTCTTAGGAGTTTAGAATGGCTACAAAATAGGTAGCATGATATTTGGGTAAAGTTTGATTGGTTAAAATTATATTGGTGGTAGGGAACCAATCAGGTCTGCAAGTAGCTGGAATTAGGTTGGAGGGAAGTGTGCTTTGGGTTGAGAGTGACAAGGCTTTGAGGATTTGAAGGGGAAGCTTCAGGTCATAAGAAGTGGAGGACTTGGACTTCAAAAATTTAGCTAAGTAAGAGAGCGACAACAACCTAATGAGCTTTGAGGATTTGATGCGATGACCTCAGGACGAGGGAAGTAAAACTTTGTGATTAGCTTGGACATGAAAACTTAGTCAACAATTAATTAAGTTATCGTGTTGGTGTTGACATTATGAATCAAATCATTACCAACATGGTTGGGGGTTGGAAAATTGAAGGTCAAACTTTATGGTGGTGATGATGGTGCCTTGGGAGTGTGATGTGTTTGTTTATTTGACATTGGATTTCAATGTTATGGCATAAGGAAGAATAACTTCAATGACTAAGCGATGATGTGACGCCTTGAGATGGTAACTTCGGAACTTTGACGTGGTGATTCTACAATTTGTGATGGATGTATAGAGGACAACCTAAGGCATTCGATCGAATACTTCTAGTGGGAAGTTTATGTATAGTACTAGAGTAGTCCAAGGAGGCACTTTCGACAAGGTAAAGTGATGTGACATGAGATGTTCTAAATTGAGTCATGTGATGAAAGATTGTTGATAACTCTGGTTGTGATGCATTTTGTGGGGAAAGGATACGCTGGATACTCACTTGTGTACCCTGGAGCATAAGATGGTTTGGTCTGCCTTTAGAGGGAAGTACCTACAGGATAGGAATGTGATCGAACATCGAGTCCAATTATGACATAAGATGTCGTCAGCCTTAGAGCTTTTTGTTTGGATTGTCATTTATCCATGAGATTTTGGTGATGGTCATGAAAAAGTAGGGTTTGGCGATGATCATGGTGATGCAAGACCTTAGGAATGGTCGTAGTGGGATGAGATCTTCGTGATGGTTGTGCTTAGCATAGTGACACAAAACCCCAGTGGTAATAGTGGTAATATGAGACCTTGATGATGATTATCGTTGCATGTTTACTTTGTGCTTGTTATGATTGTTGTGATTAATGCGATTGTTGCATAGTCTGGATGGAAGGCTTATGATGTAGGTATTCCTGAGTTAGGTACCCCGATAACCATATTAAGCATAGTGCAGTATACCCATATGGTGATGATGATAGTGTAACATATATAGTATTATGTGCTAACTTATTGGATGCAGGGACATGTTAGGTACGGTTCCCCATACTCAATGTCTCTGTTTTACTATATCAACTTTTATAGTACGTTCAGATTATTTTTCATTTACACCAAATTGTAGTCTGAATTGAGATTTTATGCTTTGCTTCTTATTATCTCGGATAAACTATAGAACAGTGCAATCAACGATTTTTGTTAGGTGTTAATAAACATATGCTTTATTCAATTTGTTTGTCCAGCGTTATGTATTTACAGAGTTCTTAAAAAAGGGTTTGTGGTAAAGTTTTCTTTTTGTTGGTACAAAACAAAAGCCTATATATATGTATATAGAAGAATTTTTAAAGAAAATAAAAAAAATTGAAATCTGAAGCAAAGGAAATATATCATTGTGCAATAAAAGCCTTTATACACAGAAGAATTTTTGAAGAAAAGGAAAAATTGAAATGTGAAGTAAAGGAAATATATCAGTACACAATCAAGGATAACGGAAGTAATATATTTCGGAAGAAAAATCAAAACCAATTTCCCACTATACTTTTTTTTATATTTTCCACAAGAGGAAAAAATCATTCACAATCCATATCAAACAAGGAAAAGATTCTCTCCATCCCTTATATAAACAACATTTCAACATACATAAAAACCATCAACAGCCAATACATCACCATTACCATCCACAAAATATATTCAATCCACTTTTTCAAACAACTAACCAGCCATACCCTACCAATACATCAATAAACTACCACTATTATCCATACACATCACTAATATAGTTCAACATCTACGTACAAATCATGACAAGCATCTCATGACATACTTACAATCCAAACTGTGTTCATACCATCCAATACAAAATATCACCGTCATTCAGTCATATAACTACAATTAAGGTTTTAGGAAACTCACCAAACAAGGGCGGCCAATTTTTTCAAATGTAGCACACATCTCGAGCATCGGAACTTTCAGGTGGCATGAGTGAAACATCCATTAGAAACTGCATCCACTAGCAACCCCCTAACAATCACAGGTGTATCAACCGATAATTCCATGCCTATCACGACTACATTCATCGATGATGGTGACATTTACTATCAACCACGACTGCATCAACTTTGGCTAACCACCCAAATCTAAAGAAAAATATCATTTAGTGACACAACTTGCACAAGACTACGGAAGTAGCGACTCTATCTTCTAAGCGGCGTAGATCTTGCAGTGGTAAAATAGGTGGGGATGACACATTTTGTTTGGCCGTGGAATAATTTTTCGGTGAAGTTGTTTTTGCCGATGAGGTCGATAGTTTATTGAGGATGAAATAAAAATGGCTAAAGTGAAGAATTTAAAAGGGATAATAAGGTCACATGAGGTGAGTTCTCTCTTTTTGTTTTGAAATAATTTTTTATTTTTTTATTCGTTTAGTTGAACTCTAGTTTTTGATTTATAAGCTAGGTTATATAGTTTAGGAATTCTGATCTTAGGGTACCGAGTTCAGGCAGATTTTTCAGGCATAGAGTTAAAATATTTGTTAGCAACGTTTGCGAGTTTATCAATTGTAAGAATTTTAATATTTAGTTCTAATTATAACTTTGGGGGCAGCAGTAGGCATTTGGTCGAAGCCTGGTATATTTTTCTTTCCCAAACCATAGAAATTGTTTTCAAAACATTTATATATATATATGGACCAACAATGTCTGTATATAATTCCTACGCTATGGTCAAGGGATACGGATATTTATCATTTCAATCCGAAATTTAAATATACGGGTAGATATCACTTCGACCCACAATCCCAAATTCAATTTAATTGAAAATCGCTTGGGTTTATCATTTCAACCCATAACGAAATTCTCCTATCCAAAAGTTCGTTCGGGTATGTATCATTTTCAACCCATAGTGAATTCTAAACTACAGGGAACTTGCAGAGTGATAACAGATAATACAATAAAATAACAGGCATATATCATCAATAAAAATATAATATAAACAATAGGATATGGTGTCATGTCCCACAGGTGAACAGTTACAGAAAATAGCGTATATATAAAAATTTAAATGACTATAACGTCATATTTCAATTGTCATTTCAATTAAAATCAAATTTAATAAAATACAAGAACGTTTATCGTGAGTGATTGCTCACCTTTCGAGGCAAGAGAAGAACGATAACGAGGTCACTTATGGATCCCAATACGAACTTTGAAACAAAGCAAAATTGGCACGAATTTGATGACAAAGCTGGTAGATAGAAATCGATGAAAAAAATCAATCGGTTTGATATAAACAGAGTATATATTATATGTGTTATTTAAATTTTCTTAAAATCTCAATAAATTTAATTTAAGACGGATATTCAAATAAAATATTCACATTGTTTGAAACTGATATTAAATTTAAAATACATATTAAAACAAAACATCATCATATTATTGAAAAATCAATACTTAAATTTAAACACATAAAATTTTTCCTCTTAAATCAATATTACATTTAAACACACACAAAATAAAATATAGGCATAACATATATAAAAATCATAACTTATTAAAAACACGCATTTTAAAATAACATATTTATATATAGTTTACGCAAAATTCAAAGCATATACTGAGAAAATCAATACATGCATACATACATATATATACCATACATTATGAAAGCACTACAGATAAGAGAAAAAAACAAAACATACTTTATATATACACACTAGAATCGAGATGAAAATTATACATTTAAATTTTTAGTTTTACAAAATAAATCACTAATGCTTTTGCAACACTCAGCTGCCATACTAATATATGTTATATTCGAACATGAATAAAATCTAATTATATTTTCAAAATATGTATAGTACTAATATTTTATAATAACAAATAAGATATAAGACTAACGTATACATACGTCTCTGAAAAGCTTGGCTTAAAATTCACATAAGCATTAAACATATAAAATATGTAGATATAGTTTATGCTAAAATATCAATTAAATGGAGACTGTTATAATGTGAAAATTTGCGAACGCGGGTTGAAATATAAAGATGGATTTGTCAAATATATTGGAAGCAGAGGACAGGGAGGGGAGAAGCAAAGCATGGAAAACAAAAATATAAAATAAAAAGAAGAAAATGGAGGCCATACCTTCAGAGCTCACGCACGTAAGAAGAAATGAAGAAAATGTTGAGATGCAATTGAAAACTATTTGTGTACGAGGCTTATATTTATACACGATTGCATTAATTGAAGTTAGAGAATATAGGCAAGAAATAAATTTAAATCAATTATACACGATTGCATTGATTGAGGTGAGAGAATATAGGCAAGAAAGATTTGAGCGAATATTTACAGTGGTATTGATTGCGTGAATTTAGCAAAAGGAAACTGCAAGAAATCTTTGGCAAACATTTTGTACACGTTTAAAATTTATTAGGAAGTAAATGCATTAATTAAAACGCAAGAAATATTTATAAAATGGGAAGGTGGTGAAAATTATTCGCGTACAAGGTTGAGTATTTAAATGAACTAGTATTGATTGCTTGGAGAAACGGCAGAAAATAATTCCTGTTAGGAGGAATTTGCACGTGATATTTGATTTAGGAAATAATTGCGTTGGATAGATTAAATAAAGAAACGTACTAATTAATGGTATAGGAACATTAAGGAAATAAAAAAAATCGTTTAAACGGTAAGGAAAATCAAAGATTTTGTTCCTATTAATTGCAAAGGAGTAAATGGAAAGGAAGAGACACTTATACACGTGAATTTCAAACAATCTTGAAACGGATTTTGAACTTCTAAAGAGAAATAAATTTGCTTGAAACTACTACGCGAATTTTCATTCCTATTATAAAAATGAGGAAAAAGGGAAGCGTAGAAATTTACACGTAACTTATCAAAACTAGATTTAAAAAAATTGAACGTCTAGGGAAATGATTTCTTTCCCACTTGGAATGCAAGGCTACAGATAAATTTATTATTTAACGTCAAAATAAATATTATTCCCAATTGAAACCATATTAACTTTTAAATCATTAAATTAACATATAAAACAATAACAACTATCTACTGCTTTATAGTAAATACAATAAATTGTAAATTCACAGAATACAACCTGTTACTTTTATTTCAAAATATCTTTCTTATAATAATTAATATGTTTGGAAAACATTTTGAAATAATTTTCTCTTTTAAAACTTATAAGTAAAATATTATTATGTTAACTACCAAATTAAATGTTCATTTTAATACATTCTCTTTCCTTAATGGAAAGACTTCAACAAATACAAATATTAATTTCGTATTAAAATTAAATAAAAATCTAATTCAGCTACTTCTTTTTATTAACAATAAATCAAACATTATTTAATAATTTCACATAACTCAACATATTCATTAGTTACCAATTTTAGTCCATTTTTTAGAGGTTAACTTATTTGAATTACAACAATACAATTAAACTATTGTTTCCTCTTTAATTTTATTCAATATATCAATATTTACAATTAACAGTTATTATTAAATTATTAACATTTGTTGTTTTTAATTCAAATTGTTAATATCATATAAAATATTATTATTCCCATCATTTTTGTTTCTACCAAATTTTATTCAATATTAAAAACAATTAGAATTTTAAATTGGTCTAAAATTTCGAATCGTTACCCAGTACCCTTTTTTTTCTAGATCTGAACCGCGTTGCAAAAAAATGAAGATGGGAAGAGATTTTGAAACGGTCAGGAAATCAAAGATTTTTATTCCTATTAAATACGGAGACGCAAATGAAAGTGGAAAGTTTTACATGTGAATTAGAGGCAGGGTTTTAATTCTTTTTTTTTAAAATGCACGTGCTGATTTGATTTTTAACAGCTAAGATATGAAATCAAAGAGTGCGTATAATAGATGCAATAATTAAAATGAACGTATGCCCAAATTAATTAACAAGTAACGTGCTCTAAATTTATATGTTTTCTTATTCATTCACTACTTATATTTAATTATACGTAATCCAAACATTAAATTTTTATTTCAAAATATTATTATTTAAAATTTCTCAAAACTTCAATTAAATACGTTATTAAAAACCGTTTAAAAATTTATGGGTTGTTACACTCTCCCCCACTCAAAACTTTTCGTCCCCGAAAAGGAAGGAGGTAGGGGAATAGCAACAAACAGAAAGAAAAAATAGATTGAAGTACAAGATAAATAATTAATTTAAAACTATACAAATTTTACTTGAAATATTCATATAAGAACTTCATTTGAAATTTAATTTTCTTTAGTACTTTAATACCTTTCAAACTCCTTTGAAAACAATTATTTACATTATTACTTATATTTACAAAGAAGCTATTGAAAATATTAAATCCAAAATTTATAAATTTTTTTATCTCAAGATACTTCCAACATTATAGATAAATTAATAATCATTCTCTTTAAATATGTTATAATTAATTAATAACTTCTGAAACACTAAAAATTTTCTATTATACCACGTCGTATATAAATAAACAATGTTTAAAAAGGATATATCCAACAAGGAAAGCAGGTAGATTCGAAAAATAGAATCAAGGTGAATAATTAAAGCTGAGCAGATAAGGTAGATTAAAAAAATAGTATCGGGCACAAATGGTTAATTTCAAACCAAAAGAATTTCAATTTCAAAGATTAATACAAAATTTCTTGTTGGAAATACTTTTATAATAAAATACCTTTTCAAAAAAATACTTTTATGTCAAAACCAATTTTCCTTTCGAAAATACTTCTATAACTCGATGTTTCAACAAGTTTATCCTCGTTCTTGCAGACTTAGGCCATGAGTTGATCAGGCGCAAAGCTAGAATTCTTCAAGTACTTAGTAGACCTGTTTCAACAAATAGTGAAAATACTTGAAAACCCTTTAAAAACAGATATGGAAAGTACAATCCAAACAAAATAACCAAACCAAAACCTTTGTCTAACCATGGTTCGTAGATACACAATGGTTACGCCTGGATTCCCCAGGAAACAATCCGTATCCGTAAGCTTTCTCAGCCCTGCGAGATACGCCATGATGACTAGTAGGGTGCAGGATACACAATAGTTACGCCTGGATCCCCCAGGAAACAATCCGTACCCCTAGGCTGTCTCAGCCAGGCAGTTTCGCTACTAATGCGACCTATGTAGATTGCAGGATACACAATGGTTACGCTTGGATCCACCAGGAAACAATCGTACACCTAAGTCATCTCAGCCAGGCAGTTGCGCTATGCAGTTGCGAGAAAAAAACCATGGGTTACGCCACAATGGGACACTCGAGTATCACATCCTGAAAACCAAAAATCAGAGAGAATAATATCGATAGAATGAAGCCACAATGTGGCCACAAAGCGGATATCAAGCAGAAGGCACTTTTCATATCTTTACTTCGAAAATATGTATCATATAGTACATTTTCAAACCACTTTCAAATATCATACTTATATAAATTCCATTATATATAGGATTCCATTTTCAATCAAATACTTTCCTAATCAATAGTATATCAAATCACACTTATATAGACTTCGATTATATAAAATCTCTTTCCAAATTGAGTACCTTTCAAATTAATAGGTTTCAAATCAATTTCGTACTATACAAATCAGTTTTATATAAGTTCGATAACTCCCAAATCAAGTATTTAGTAAATCAAGGTTCTCAAATTTTTTCTTATTTCAATAATATTTCAGTTTCAAGATCATATATGATTTCACCAAATGTTTTTCCAAATTAAATATATTTAGTTTCAAAGTTTCTTAAACAATAGGTTTAGAAAATAATCCAATTTTCCAAATCAACAAAATTTAGGTCAAACAAATTCATTTCGAAAATCACCATATAAGTACTGGTTTTAATTCCAGTCTAATTTCAAAACCAAATATTCTTCTCAAAATCAATTATACTCAAAATGGTTTCTAAGTTTATAATTATCCCTTTAAAACCTTTAAACTATTTGTTTCTATATGAAAAATCCAATTTTCCTTTTTCAAATTATTTATTTAACAAAAGTTTCAAATTTACTTAAGTCATACTCTTCATACTTTAAACATACAAAACTAAACTTATATTCTTCATCAAATATTTTATACTCATCGAAATTTCTTAGTTTAAAAATTTTAAACCTTGATTTGGAAGTGCTCGAACCTTCAAAATAGTCGGTGAAGTCAAATTTTAAATCCAAGAGTTGGAAATCAGAAACAAATTAGTAAATCAAATTTTTATTTTTATTTTTTATAAATAGAGTTATACTAAATCAAATTGAAAACTCGAGGATTGAACACCGGCTTACTTTAAATTATTTCAAATATATATACCTATATCTATCGAATATCAAATCATACTTCGGAATTTGAAATCAAAATTGGTTTCACAAAGTCACTCGCACAGCAAAGCTATTAAAGTGTCCTCTCCCCAATTTGAAACTCGAAAATCAATTTCGATGATGCGTGCACTCATCACCAAAATTATTTTCCAGCGTCATAAGTGAGTTCTGGACTTCTATTTTCTTGAAAACTTCTTTGAATTTTTTTTCGAAATCTTTGGAACTCATTTGAAGTCATTTGAAATATTTCTTATTCAGAAAATACTTTCAAATCTTATTATTATATATTTCAAAATCTTATACCAATTTTCAAAAATACTGGAGTCCAATCTCTCGAATTTCAAATTCAAGACCTTTCAGTTATAAATCTTTTTTGTATAAATAAATTTTCTTATAATATTTTCAAAATTTCAAATCTTTTCGAAACTTCAAATTCTCGTTTTTTTAAAGGTATATAATCCTTATCGAAAACATTTTCTCTTTTATATATAGAATAAAATCATAGTTACCCAAATAAAAATTTCGGCATATAAAACAATTTTAAAATACAAACAAAACCTGATTTTCAAAGGATGATTTAAGAATGGATTTTAAAACAAAGATAGAGATTTAATTTAGAGGAACTCCAATCAATAGAATCCTGATTCGAAGATAGACTCAATCGAAGATGAGATAATTAAATTACAAAATAGAAGATGGATATACTTCTATAAATCGCTGGCGACCTTTCCCGATCAACCGTGATTCCAAAATTAGATCGATGCAGAATTCTGAGGCAATTCGACATTCGATCGCTAGAGATATGATTCGGAATAACAAGAGATAGTAGCATCTAAACCGAGGGATACATAAATCTCCGGTGAATCAATGCCAATTGTAAAAGAGTTTCACCCCTTTACAAATCATTCAGTGGAGTCATTGGATAATCCAGAATCAAAAGAATATAAATAGAGAGAGACAAGAATGAATTTTTGAACCACAGGGAACATTCCAAAGTTCAAAGGAAATCGAGTCAAAAGGAAGAGATTCAACTCTAACGAAAGTGATTCTGTAAATAAATTTACCATATATGCTAAGTTTTGCCTAGAGCCAAAGCTTTGATACCAACTGTAACGACCCGCTATTTTGGACCATTCAAATTGACAATAAAACCATACATGTCCGACTTGAATAATTCAAAATACCAAATTGTCAGCATATACAGCAAATAAATCAACCACAGAATCACAGACACAGAGTAATATAAAATAATGCAGCAGAATAGATAAATAGTAGTTCATGAAGCTACTATATAAATACTAGAGTTAGAAATAAAAATACAACAGAATATCTCAAATACAGTGAAGTCTCCAGTACAAACAGATGACCTCTCCAAACGAATCAACTGAAAGAGCTGAAAGATGAATCAATAGTTGGATCCCCAAACGAAGCTCCAAACTCCAAAGGCGAGTCTCAAATGCTGTATCGCATAGTTTGACCCAAGCGTAAAGCAAAAACACAAAACACTCGAGTCAGGATTAACATTCTTATATCAATAAATCCAACTCAAGTGAAATATCAACTGAAATACAAATAACTTAAGGATGTTTGGGATAACCATCCTCTAAGGGTCCATGGAACTATCTACAAGGTAGAAATATACACTATAACACTGTGGTCATTCAATTTTACTTAGACTTCAAAATCAAAACGTCATTTCCCTTTCAAATATATCTATTTTCCAAGATAATATATATATATATATTAGATAATTATAAAGTAAAGTATTTGAAATTTCCTCAACTGCACAAATTGATTCTAATCAACTCAAGTTCTAAATCCCCATTTATTCAAAGCTCAATTCATTAATTCAATTCAGCTCCCAATAACCATTTAAACTTTCGTTATATTCAAAGCTTTAATATTCAATATTTTAAAGTTAAATCTAGCAGTTTCATATAGATCTTGATTTAGCTTCATCATTATTATTTAGTAAGGAAATATCCACTTAACAAGTTCAATATCATTTAAATAGCCTTAAATTTCATTTTACAGAATATTTCCTTAAATTTATTTAAACTTAAAATATCCATTTAATCCCTTTTTCCAAAACCAAGTTATAAAAAATCATATCTTAAATCCCGAATTCAATAGTTTCAAATCGATTTAATTGAATATAATTCTTAATTAAATACCATTTCCAATTAATTCAACTTTATCTTCTCAACTCTAGCTTATTCAAAAATTTTCCAAATCTAATTTAAAATATAAATTTAAACGAATCCTTAAACATATTATATGTATTAAATCAATCTCAATTAGATTAAATATTATTATTAGGTCTATACATAAAATTTTCGTTTTTATACATATAATATTCTAAGAATCAGTCTTTATTAAAACTATATTTTTCTTTCCCAAACCATAGAAATTATTTTTAAAACATTTATATATATATAGACCAACGATGTCTGTATATAATTTCCTACGCTATGGTCAAGGGAAACAGATGTTTATCATTTCAATCCGAAATTTAAATATACGGGTAGATATCACTACGACCCGCAATCCCAAATTCAATTTAATTGAAAAATCGCTTGGGTTTATCATTTCAACCCATAACGAAATTCTTCTATCCAAAAGTCCGTTCGGGTATGTATCATTTCAACCCATAGTGAATTCTAAACTACAAGGAACTTGCAGAGTGATAACAGATAATACAATAAAATAACAGACATATATCATCAAAAAAATAATAATATAAACAACAGGATATGGTGTCATGTCCCACAGGTGAACAGTTATAGAAAATAGCATATATATAAAAATTTAAATGACTACAGCATCATATTTCAATTGTCATTTCAATTGAAATCAAATTTAATAAAATACAAAAACGTTAATTGTGAGTGATTGCTCACCTTTCGAGGCTAGAGAAGAACAATAATGAGGTCGGTTATGGATCCTAATAAGAACTTTAAAGCAAAGCAAAATTGGCACGAATTTGATGACAAAGCTGATAGATAGAAATCGATGAAAAAAATCAATCGGTTTGATATAAACAGAATATATATTATATGTGTTATTTAAATTTCCTTAAAGTCTCAATAAATTTAATTTAAGACGGATATTCAAATAAAATAGTCACATTGTTTGAAAATAATATTAAATTTAAAATACATACTAAAACAAAACATCATCATATTATTGAAAAATCATTACTTAAATTTAAACACATAAACTTTTTTCCTCTTAAATCAATATTACATTTAAACACACACACAAAATAAAATATAGGCATAATATATATAAAAATCATCACTTATTTAAAACACGCATTTTAAAATAACATATTTATATATAGTTTACTCAAAATTCAAAGCATATACTGAGAAAATCAATATATATACATACATACATACATACATACATACATACATACATATATATATATATATATATAGACCATACATTATGAAAGCACTGCAGAAAAGAGAAAAAAAAAACAAAACATACTTTATATACACACACTAGAATCGAGATGAAAATTATACATTTAAATTTTTAGTTTTACAACATAAATCAATAATGCTTTTACAACACTCAGCTGCCATACTAATATATGTTATATTCGAACAGGAATAAAAATCTAATTATATTTTCAAAATATGTATATTACTAATATTTTATTACAACAAATAAGATATAAGACTAACGTATATATACGTCTCTGAAAAGCTTGGCTTAAAATTCACATAAGCATTAAACATAAAAAATATGTAGATATAGTTTTATGCTAAAATACCAATTAAATGGAGACTGTTATAATGTGAAAATTTGTGAACGCGAGTTGAAATATAAAGATGGATTTGTCAAATATATTGGAAGCAGAGGACAGGGAGGGGAGAAGCAAAGCATGGAAAAAATATAAAATAAAAGGAAGAAAATGGAGGCCATACCTTCAAAGCTCACGCACGCAAGAAGAAATGAAGAAAATGTTGAGATGCAATTGAAAACTATTTGTGTACGAGGCTTATATTTATACACGATTGCATTGATTGAAGTGAGACAATATAGGCAAGAAATAAATTTAAATCAATTATACACGATTGCATTGATTGAGGTGAGAGAATATAGGCAAGAAAGATTTAAGCGAATATTTACAGTGGTATTGATTGTGTGGATTTAGCAAAAGGAAACTGGAAGAAATCTTTGGAAAACATTTCGTACACGTTTAAAATTTATCAGGAAGTAAATGCGTTGATTAAAACGCAAGAAATATTTATAAAATGGGAAGATGGTGAAAATTATTTGCATACAAGGTTGAGTATTTAAATGAACTAGTATTGATTGCTTGGAGAAATGGCAGGAAATAATTCCTGTCACGAGGAATTTGCGCGTGATATTTGATTTAGGAGATAATTGCGTTGGATATGTTAAATAAAGAAACGTACTAATTAATGGTATAGGAACATTAAGGAAATAAACGAATTTCATTTGAATGGTAAGGAAAATCAAAGATTTTGTTCCTATTAATTGCAAAGGAGTAAATGGAAAAGAAGAGACACTTATACACGTGAATTTCAAACAATCTTGAAACGGATTTTGAACTTCTAAAGAGAAATAAATTTGCTTGAAACTGCTACGCGAATTTTCATTCCTATTATAAAAATGAGGAAAAAGGGAAGCGTAGAAATTTACACGTAACTTATCAAAATTAGATTTAAAAAAAATGAACGTCTAGGGAAATGATTTCTTTCCCACTTGGAATGCAAGACTACAGATAAATTTATTATTTAACGTCAAAATAAATATTATTCCTAATTGAAACCATATTAACTTTTAAATCATTAAATTAACATATAAAATAATAACAACTATCTACTGCTTTATAGTAAATAAAAAAAATTGTAAATTCACATAATACAACCTGTTACTTTTATTTCAAAATATCTTTCTTATAATAATTATTATATTTGGAAAACATTTTGAAATAATTTTCTCTTTTAAAACTTATAAATAAAATATTATTATGTTAACTACCATATTAAATGTTCATTTTAATACATTCTCTTTCCTTAATGGAAAGATTTCAAAAAATACAAATATTAATTTCGTATTAAAATTAGATAAAAATCTAATTCAACTACTTCTTTTTATTAACAATAAATGAAACATTATTTTAATTTCACATAACTCAACATATCCATTAGTTACCAATTTTATTCCATTTGTTAGAGGTTAACTTATTTGAATTATAATAATACAATTAAACTATTGTTTCCTCTTTAATTTTATTCAATGGATCAATATTTACAATTAACAATTATTATTAAATTCTTAACATTTGTTGTTTTTAATTCAAATTGTAAATCTCATATAAACTATTATTATTCCCATCATTTTTTTTCTACCAAATTTTATTCAATATTTTAAAAAATTAGAATTTTAAATTGGTCTAAAATTTTGGATCGTTACCCATTACCCTTTTTTTTCCAGATCTGAACTGTGTTGCAAAAAAATGAAGATGGAAAGAGATTTTGAAACGGTCAGCAAATCAAAGATTTTTATTCCTATTAAATACGGAGACGCAAATGAAAGTGGAAAGTTTTACACGTGAATTGGAGGCAGGGTTTTACTTCTTTTTTTTTAAAATGCACGCGCTGATTTGATTTTTAACAGCTAAGATATGAAATCAAAGAGTGCGTACAATACATGCAATAATTAAAACGAACGTACGCCCAAATTAATTAACAAGTAACGTACTCTAAATTTATATGTTTCTTATTTATTCACTACTTATATTTAATTATACGTAATCCAAACATTAAATTTTTATTTCAAAATATTATTATTTAAAATTTCTCAAAATTCAATTAAATACGTTATTAAAAACCGTTTAAAAATTTATGGGTTGTTACATTCACCTCCCTCTAAGATATATTGCACGATCCTACAAGTGGTATTAGAGCATAGGTGCTAGGTTTAATCTAGCGACTTGTCTTGACCAAATGATACTTTTTCTAAGGGTCAGTCAACAGCTAGGCCACCCATGTTCACTGCAACTGATTATGCTTGCTGGAAGGCTAGAATGAAAATATATCAGAATTTTGTTGACTATGGTGTTTGGAATATAGTAGAAACATGGCACACTCCACCGACGATGACAATCAATGATGTAGATTTTCCTAAGCCTAAGGACAAATTGGATGCAACTCATAAGAAACTACTTTTAGTAAATGCTAAAGCTATGAATGCTCATATTTGTGTTCTTGGTATAATTGGATCTAATCAAATTTCTCATTGTTTGACTGGGATGGAAATTTTGCATACTTTGGAGGTTATGCGTGAGGCTACATCTCAAGCCAAGGAATCACATCTTGCTATTCTTAGCAATGAATATGAAAAAATTTGTGATGCTAAAGGATAGAAGCATAAAAGAGATGTACGAATGCTTTTCGGTGTTGGTATACAATTCCAGAGCTTTAGGAAAGGTATACCCTAAAGTTGAGATGGTTCAAAAAATACTAAGTGTTCTTTCAAAGAATTTGGAGGCAAAGGTAATAGTTGTACAAGAATCCAAAGATCTAAGTGAACAAGGCATGAAGAAATTGATTGGAAATTTTGTGACCTATGAAATGGAACTGAAAGATAAGGAAGTTTGTGATAACTCAGACTCTAAGAAAAAATCAATTGCGCTTAGCAGCACAGTTTACAGCGACCGTGAAGATTATCCTACCATAAAGCTAGCAATGTTAATGAATGGTCTGAAGAAATGATCCCAAAGGAAGTTCAAATCTTAAATCAAAATGAAAGAGGCCAAGTCAAAGTCATCTAAGAACTTAGATAATTCGGACAAAGAAATTACATGCTACAGATGTAGAAAGATGGTCATATCCAAACTGACTTTCTGCAAATATAAAGAGGGAATGAAAAGAGAAAGACAAGAAGGGCATTCGTTGCAACATGGGATAATGAAGAAGAAAGAGTGCATCGATAGTGAAGACGTAGAAGCGAATCTGTATCTGATAGGCATTTAACCTATGATGATAGTGATGATGACTCAAGCGAGGTATCAAAATTTACTTTTTAAAACTTTTCTCTTAATGAGTCATGAACTTATCGGAATAGTTAATAGTCTTAATCTTAAGAATAGAACATTGAAATCTGAAAAAGCTGAGCTACTTGCATAAATTAAGGTTAGAAACCAAACTTAAAAAATCGAAGAAGCTTGAAACCTTGAATGTGAATGTTGTTAACCGTTAAATAAAGAATTCAATGGATGTAAGACAAACCTTGAGATTTGGAGATTTTGATTTTAAAGAAAAATGATGACACAAAGAGAGAATATTTTACCAACAGTTGTACCATGCTACTGAAAGAAAACACATCACTTATATCCAAAGTCCAAACCCTTGAGTTGATTGTTAATAAATTTTCTAGAGGCAAAAGTTCACTGAATATTGTTTTGTGAAATCAATTATATGCAAACAATAAAAAATGACTTGGTTTTGAAAACTCATAACACAATAGAGAAAATATAACCGATAATGCACGTGGTAGAAGTGTATTTCGGATATGTTTAGGTTGTGGTAAAATTGGACATGGTTTCAGTAAATGTTGGTATAGGAACAAATGAAAAATGTTAGAAATGTTTTCCTAAAGGCTCTATTGATAATCTTGGATTATTAAACTCTTCAATCGCAAATACTAATGGCCCATGAAGTTTTCTAGGTCATCATTTTCTTCCTATGTGTAGGTATGTTGGCAGGCTAAGTAGGAATTATATTTGGACTCGGCCTGTTCCAAACACATGACGGGTGATAAATCAAAGTTCCTTAGCCTAGAAAACTATAGAGATAGAAGTGTTACCATAGGCAATAATGGTAACTGTGACATTATTGGAAAAGATAAAGTTGGTAACAACACTTTCTTTTTGGTTGACATTCTTTAGGTTAAAAACTCACATCATAATCTCGTCTCTATAGGAGAACTCTGTGATAAAGGTATGATCATTGTCTTTGATGTTAATATCTGTAAAATCATGGATGAGTCTTCATGTGAGGTCGTGTTTATAGGTCAGAGAAAAGGAATGTCTACACTTTATCTTTTGATGATCTAACCCTTTCTAGGTGCTTAGTAGGTAAAGATGAGGAAACTACCATGTGGCATAGAAGGCTTGGACATGCTAGTATAGGATTATCAGAGAAGCTTGCAAGAAACGAGTTAGTCATAGGGTTTCCACATTAGACATTTAAGAACTATAAAGTGTGTAAAGCTTGTACAAAGGGTAAATTTAATAGATTATCTTTCATGAGAAAACACCATGAGTACCTCTAGAGTTCTTGAAATGATTCATATGGATTTATTTGGGCCTAATAATATTGTTAGTTTAAGTGGTAAGAAGTACTGTTAAATGTTGGTTGATGATGAATCTAGGTATATTTGGTTCACTTTCTAGCCAAATATTCTGAAACTTTTAATTATTTATCAACATTTGTAAAACTTGTTCAAAATGAAAAGGTTTTTCAATAATAACTATAAGGAGTGATCATGGCGGAGAATTTGAAAATTGGGATATTGAAAATTTCTATAAAGAAAATGGTTTTAAACATGAATTCTCCATACTATAAACACCTTAATAAATGGGATAGTCGAAAGGAAGAATTGTACATTGCAAGAATTAGCTAGATCAATGTTGAATGAATATAACCTTCCTTTGTCCTTTTAGGCAGAGGCGGTTAATACTTCATGCCATGCAATGAATAAATTAATGATAAAACCAATACTTAATAAAACTTCTTATGAGTTATGGTTCAATTAGAAACCTAATATTGCATAATTTAGGTTATTCGACTACCCATGCTTTATTCTAAATACACGCGATCATCTAGGAAAACTTGAGTCCAAAACAGATGATGGGATATTTATAGGATACTCATCAAGGAGCAAAGCTTATAGAATTTTCAACAATCACTTGAAAACAATTGTTGAGTTAATCAATGTAAAGTCTGATGAGTCAAATGTCGATGTAACTATGGAGAATGACAAAAGTGATGACGAAGACAACGATGCAAATGAAAGATATGGTATAAACAACACTAATGGTGATCCATGCACTGTAAGCCTTCAAAATCAAGTTTGAAAATTGAAATTCTGAAGTTCAAAGAAAATCATCCACCCAAGTTGGTTATAGGTAATCCAATGGCAGATATACAAACAAGCACTTTATTAAATAGTAATCTTTGTGCACTGTGTATTCATAGTGGTTTTATTTTTGAAATTGAACTAAAAAATATTTATGTTGCACTTAGTGATGAATGTTGGATAATTATCATGCAAGATGTACTTAACAAATTTATGAGAAACAATGTTTGAAAATTAGTTTCTAGACCAAATGATTATCCAGTTGTAGGAACTAAAGGGGTGTTGAAATATAAACTTAATGAAACCGAAAATGCAATTAGAAAAAAAGCTATATTGGTTGAAAGGGATAAAACCAAATAAAAATCATTGATTTTCAGGAAACATTTGCCCCAGTTGCTACATTAGAGGCCACTAAAATTTTGCTTGCTTTTGTTTGTTTTAAATGTTTTAGCCTTAATCAAATGTATGTAAAAAGTGTCTTCTATATGGTTACTTGAAAGAAAATGTTTATGCAGAACAACCCATGATTTTGAAATCCATGAGTTTCCAAATTATGTGTGCAAACTTGAAAAAGCATTATATGGTCTCAAACAGGCTCCTAGGGCTTGGTATGAATGTCTTAGTTCATATATTTTTGAAAATGGATTTAAACAGGGAAGTGTTGACACTACTTTGTACCTACTACATGAGCATGATGACTTTTTTATTGTATAAATTTATGTTGATGACATCATTTACGGTACTACTAATGAAAAAATGTATCAAAACTTTGAAAAAATCATGTAGGATAAGTTTGAAATGGGCTTGGTAGGAGAATTGAACTATTTTCTAGAATTTCAAGGCAAGTAAAGCGATAAAGCAATTTTTATCTTGCAAACCAAATATGTGAAGGAGCTATTGAAAAGATTTAGTGTCGAGAATGCAATGCCACTTAGAACACCCATGAGCCCTTTAACCAAGCTTGACAAAGACGAAGAGGGAATTACAGTTAATCAAAAGAAATATCGAGGTATAATTGGTTCTCTTCTTTATCTTACTGCTTCTAAACTCGATATCATGTTTTCAGTCTGCCTTTATGCATATTTTCAAGCCAACCAAAAGAATCTAATTTAAAAGCCACAAAAAGAATTTTGAGATATTTTTTGCCGACACAAAAATTTGGAATATGGTATCCCTCATGTGATAATTTTGACTTAACTGGTTATTCTAGTGCAGATTACACCGATTGTCTTGTGGATAGGAAAACCATTAGTGGAACATGTTTCTTATTAGGTCACTCATTAGTTTCATGGTCAAGTCGAAAATGAAACTGTATTGTAGTGTCTAATGTGAAGTAGAATATATCATCTTAGGAAGTTGTGCTCAAATTCTATGGATGAGGAAAATTTTATTAGATTTTGACTTAATATTTCAAATGTTCCCTTAAAATGTGACAGTAAAAGTGCAATTGACTTGTTAAACAATCATGTTCACTACTCATATACTAAACATATAAATGTAAAACATCACGTCATTCAAGATCATATTCCAAAAGAGGACATCAACATTGAATTCGTCTCTACTGATTTACAACTTGCTGATGTCTTTACAAAATCTCTTTTGGAAGATAGATTTTCATGATTATGTCCAGATTTAAGGATTATGGATATGGACTAGTACGATTTTTGTTTGTTTGAGTGTTTGTCTTTTTCTTCTTTTTGTTTTTTTATTTAAGTTTTTATTTTTATTTTTTGTTTGAGTATTTGTTTTCCATTCTTTAAAAATAAAATTAGGATTTCCTCGTTTGTCAACTTATTTTTCTCTTAAATTATTTTCTTTTCAGAAGCATCAAAGCAGAGAGAAATATTCTTAGATTTCTTGAAAAAAATTCTTTTGGAAAATGTAGCTATGACCAAGTTGAACTTTTTATGCTTATCGAATCCATAAGTAGTGATTACATAAATGAATTGTTATGCTCTTGAGAAGAATACTAGTATTATGTATTATGGTCTAAATTAAGCATGAGTTAGTAGCATCCTATTTTTCATTATTACATATCCCACAACATCTTCTTATCCATCATGTTCCATCGATCCATATTTTTTATTCTTTGTATATGTGGGTAAGATTAACATAAACTAGAATGTAATAAAATTTGATTGGAAAAATAGTGGTTATTCAGGACAAGTCATGTACACACACCATAGGAAAAGTAAAACACACATCAAATAATTTTATAAAAATTTGATGGTTAAAGACCTATGCATGATAAATGGATGCGATATGGACATAGAGTTACATTACCTATGGGTATCTGACCTATAATGAAAATTCTTTAGCGTTGGCGTATATTAACCCATCAAGCAATGCTTTTTTTCCTCATCTAAAAGACCTTGCAGAAATATATGGGTATAAGTATGTTGATCTCATTTGTAATGACATAAGGATAAAACATTCTTCACATAAATACTTCACTCGAAAAACAATTTTTTTTATTGTATGGTTTGGAGACCGAGTTTACTGTTGATTGAAACACATGATATAGAATTAACATTTTTTTAAAACTGTCATCCATTTTCCTTTTATGATATGATTTTGATGAATATTAGGTGCTATAATTTATGTTTGATATCAAATTAAAACTATTAATTTTGATATTTTTACACTTAAGTTATGACTATTTGTTTCCTCTCTGACTTCTTTGACAGTTACCTCATACTTTTGATGAAAACAAAAAGGGGAGAGAGAGGTTAAGATTTGATGGTTGTAATTTATTTGACAATATCTAAGCTGCTTTTTCTTCTCTCTATGTCACCCTTAAATCATGTTTTTATCTATCTTTCTTTCCTCTCTAATTTAATCATCTCATATTTTTGACGCATGCTTGAAAAGAGAATATTTGTGTAGGGAGAGCATGTGTAAGTGGAGCATCTTGGTAAAGGGAGCTTAATTAGAACTCATCATTTTCTCACATGTCAAACATTTCTGTATTTTACTTATAAGCTTTAACATATGTTTGTTATCATCAAAAGTGGGAGATTGTGGAACAGTGGAATCAATGATTTTTATTTGATGTTAATAAACATACCTTTTATTTAATGTATTTATCTAGTCTGCTGTATTTACAAGGTTCTTACAAAAAAAGTTATGGTAAAGTTTTTTGTTTGTCGTACAAAGAAGGCATATATATATGTAAAAGAATCTTCAAAGAAAAGGAAATAAACTAAAATTTGAAGGAAAGAAAATATATCAGTACACAATCAAAGCCTATATATATAGAAGAATGTTCAAATAAAAGGAAACAAATTGATAACTGAAGCAAAGAAAATATATTAGTACAGAATCAAGGACAATGGAAGCAATATATCTTGGAAGATACATCAAAATATATTTTCTATTGTACGGATTTTTTATTTTCTACCAGAGGAAATAAATCATTCACAGTCCATATCAAAAAGGTAAAGATTCTCTCCATCCACTGTATAAACAACACTTCAACATACATTTTAAACCATCAGCAGCCAATGCAACAACGTTACCATCAAAAAATCAAATTCAATCCACTTTTTCAATCTGCTGATCAGCCATAGCCTACACATATTGTGATGACCCACCAATTAGTATAATTCAAGTTGACAATAAAACGCACATGTCCAACCCAAATCGAATGGAAAGATCGATTGTTAGGGAAAAGAAGGAAGGAAGAAGATAAGAAGAAAACTAAACAACACAGAATCTCACAGTGGAACGAATAATCTATAATATACATCAAATCTTTACACAAACATACTATAATATATATATATTCAAAACATCAATTAGAGTATACTAACCTATTTCAGCCTGGAGTTATAATAGCATGTCCTCACAATTCCTGATAAATACAATGACGAATACATTGGAAAAATAACCATCTACGTAAATACGTCTCTGGGCCTCCAACTCGTCTCCTGATGCTCCAAAGCATCCAAACTAATCTGTAGTATGCTCGGTCTGACCCGAGCATTACAATAAAATAACACCCAAGTCAGTCTGGAAAACTAGCGTGAGAAAATACACCCAGTTGGATTTTAAAGTTACAGAAAAACCTTTGAAATCAAAAGTATCTCGTAAGACCATGCCCACATAAACACATATGGGTTTTTACCTTACAATAACCAAAACCATTTCATATGAAATTCTCTGATGTTATAATAGGGTCTAGATACGAATACTTATTAATCTTAGCCAAAATTGTCACATTAGTTAAATTCCAGCATAATAGGTATACAACTAAATCCGTAAAGGGTTCGTATTGGAAAATGGATTTCATATAATGACTGGGTTACTAGGGTACCACCCGTCACAGTGCATCTCTAAATAAAATAACATTGAGGACCTTGCTTGGATCCCCTGCTAACATACGACTAGCCTACCACTTAACTGGTAGCATCGAATATGATCACTCCCCCGTTAATGGGCCTCGAAGCATACAGATGAGAGATGCGACTCTAGATTGGAATGATCATACCCTACTTAGGAGCGACCCACTTAGCCCTGTTGCATCTCCTGTATTTTAGTAATTCCCGATTGATGAGGCTTGAGGCTACATTTTACCTTTTATATAGCACTTCCCACTTGGAATACTAATACTTCCTTCCAGGCAACAATGCAATATCAGCATTCATCCATACAAGTTCGTTCTGGGACTAAGCGAAACCCTTGAGAGCTCCGTCTCCAGTTCCATCATCCTCAAGAGGTCTTCGATTCGAAATGCATTCATTGGATCGAAGTGAATTTCAAATAACATACCCGATCCCGGTCTCTTCGAAACAACTTTTGATAATTTTTGGTAAACCCAACCCGGTTCTTTAGGAAATAAACAATCAAAGATAAGATTAGAGATCACCTCCTAACAGTTAGTGGATGGATTTCTTTATCACTGTCCTAGGAGAACGAAATGAGATTTATATGCATAGTATAACATCATCGAAGATGACTGTGCCATGTAACTCATGTGTTTCTCCTAGATATTTTCAACGTTACGTTTGGGTCCAATTCCGATAATCGATTATTTAACTATCGAATAACAACATTCAATCAGGGATTTATTTCATGGGCAAAACTAACATTGGTTAAGCATATAAGCAATCACTGGCCTCTTTTTATAAATCTTTAATAAATAAAAACATTTGTAAATTACTTGTATAAGAATACTTTTACAAATATATATCCATCAATTCCAATATTTTCAATACATAGAAAATGTCCATATACTTAATTCAACGGTATAAGTATATTTATACATTGAGAAAGATTCCCATTTTATTTGATTCAAAAATCATTTATAAAACTCCTTATACTTCTCTAAAAGCATTTATAATCGTTTTATAAATCTTCTGGACCATTTATAAAGTTCTTTTATACATTTCAATCGCTCAAAAATTCTTTTTGTGCATTTCTAAAATCATTTATAAAGCCTTTATAAATTCGTAAACCCATTTATAAAACTCCTTTTATAAATTTATAAACCTGTTTCTAAAATTCGTCTATAAATATCTAGCTATTTATAAATCCTTTCACTTTGTAAATAATCTTGCTTACGTCTCCCAACCATTTTATAAGCTCCTTTATAAAGTCCAAGTCTTTCAACTTTATTCATGGTTCTCAGAAACATTTATAAATATTTAAAAGTCTTTTACTACAAAACAGTTTCATATAAAATAATATTTTAAATAAATAATAATTATCTGTCTTCAAACATCCTAAAATAATTATTAATCATTTCAAAAGTAATAATAATAATTCTTTATTCTTATTATAAATAATTATAATTTATTTTTAGAATCTTATTACTAAACCCTTAATATTGATTTCAGACCATAATTATTCTTGAAATAATTAACCTTTCAAATTAATAATATTTTGATAAATTCTTTAAAACAATATTTACTATAAATAAATAAATTTAAAACAATTCTAATATAACTAAATGACCTTAAAATAATATTACTATAATTAAATACTTTTAAAACAAGATTAATATTATTAAATAATTTAAAACAATATTAATATAGCTAAATAACTTTAAAACAATATTAATGTAATTCAGAGAAATATGTGATCCTCTGAAGTAGAGGAGAGCATACATGTGTGTGTGTATCCCCGATAATAAAGGAGCTACCAACATGCCTGGCAGGTAACATATTATAATACAGAAAAAACAAAGAAAACAAACTTTGCGAACTTCTAGAATGAGCTCCGACAAAGCCACCGCCCATTAACCTCGATATCAAACTCCGACAAGGCCATCGCCTGATAATGAAGTGTTATAAGTACCCAAATGAGATCAACAAAACTCTACAAACAGTTTTGCTATAGAAAGGACGCCTCACTACAAACGCGGATGAATAAGAAAGAAGGCCACACTACATATGCGGATGATCCATAATGATCGTATCACACACGGAATATCCCTGGTGTAACCAAGTGCACATATGAGATCAACAACCAGCTCTACCAGAGAAAGAATGCCTCACTACAAACGCATATGATCAAGAAAGAATGCCTCACTGCTAACGCAGAAGATCCAAAATGAACGCCTCACTTCAATCCTGGCGATAGCAACCTTGAAAATATGCAAATAGCAATCTAGCACCATATCCGGCCTAAACCTATATCTGAAGATGGAACTATACAAAAATATAAGTATTATACACATATATGTGGTAATAAAGTAAAAGTAACAAATTTAACAGGAAATTATTGTCAAGGACAAAATTTCTCAGCATTTTAGCCTCAAGGACAGACCTTCAGTATTTTTGCCAGAAGGACAACTTTCTTTAGGTATCAGTTTTTAGTTATTGATAGCAGTTTTTAGATATCAGTTTTTAGGTATCGGTAGCAGTTTTTAGTTAGGTAGCAGTTTTGAAAATATGCTTGTCCTTTTGAATAATTTTGAAAGAATGTTTGTCCTTATGAATATTGTTAGGAGAATATTTGTCCTTATGGTAAAAATGTTGAGGTCGTGTCTTTGAGGTTAAAAATATACTAATTTTTGTCCTTTAAATTAATTCCCCCTAAATTTAAAGCTAAAATAAAAAGACAAAAAGAAACCAATAAACTAAAAAAGGGTCAAAGCTCATTACGAAACATCTTAACTAACTTTAAAGACGAGAAAAGGAGATTACAAAATCAGAAAAGCAAAAAATTAACAAAATAAGAAGTTAAAAACCTATAAACTATAAAAACAAAAAAAATCCTTATGCTCCTTTAATCAAAAGAACAGTATGACAATCGGTAAAATCATCATTCAAATTCGAGAAAATAGTAATGCTATAATTATTAATGTTAAAAATATTGCTTTTTGATTAAAAGCTTAATGCTATTTCTAACCTTACTAAGATATTTTTTTGAAATAATTATTTTTTGCTAATCTATACTTCAGATTTGAGATCCAATTGAAACAAATGATGATATTATAAATATCAATCTATTAATATGATTATTATTATTATCATTAAAAATTCTCTGATTTCTCTTAAACCAAATATACCAACATAATATAATGAATAAAGTATCTAGTAAAAATCTATTATCCTTTTTTAACTTAAATCTTAAATTATTCTAGCAAAAATCACAATTAGTAACTTTAGTTGTAAGCATAAAGTTAAGGATTTTGAAAGCATTGTTAAGAGTGTAGCAAGTATCCATACAATCATAATATACATGATTAATATCTTCAAAATATAGTTTACAAAAAATACACTTATTATCAATTTGCATATTCTTTCTTTTTAAAAATTCAATGGTATTAAGTTTTTCATGCATGAGTGACCACATACGAATCTTAGCTTTAGGCGGAGCGTTTTCTATCCAAATAAATTTAAAAGAGTTATTTGTAATGCCCGAGAACTTAAGAAATTTATACAAAGAATTAGAAGTGAATTTCTTATTTTTATCCCATTCCAAGTTAATTATATCATTTTCATTATCAATATTATATAATTTCAATCTGCATATAATAAAGTTGTACCTTCTAAAATTCTATTAAACTAAAGTTCCAAGGGGGATCATTAACCGAAGAAAAAACATTTAAAATTAACAGGAAATTATTGTCAAGGACAAAATTTCACAGCTTTTTAGCCTCAAGGACAGACCTTCAATATTTTATCTTGAAGGACAACTTTCTGTAGGTATCAGTTTTTAGTTATTGATAGCAGTTTTTAGGTATCAGTTTCTAGTTATCGGTAGCAGTTTTTAGGTATCAGTTTTTAGCTCGGTATCAGTTTTGTTGTCCTTATGAATAATTTTGGAAAATGTTTGTCCTTGTGAATAATTTTTAGAAGAATGTTTGTCCTTGTGGTAAAAATATTGAGGTCGTGTCCTTGAGGCAAAAAATATAGAAATTTTTGTCCTTTAAATTAATTCCCCCTAAAATTAAAGCATTCTTAAAGTTACAAATATCATAAATTTCTTTAAATTCTACCCTAAAAGGGGTGACAGATATCCAACGATCATGCCAAAAAGAAGTACTATTTCCCGAGTGAACAATCGTATTAGTACTAAGATTAAAAATCTCAAGGCATTCTAAAATAGATTTACAAAAATTAGACAATTTATTGGTAATAGAAGGTGTAATTTGGTATAAATAATTACTATCATTATAATAGTGCTTAGAAATAATTTCTTTCCAAATAGAATTATCATTGATATCATTAAATTTTCATAATCACTTCCCTAATAAAGAAAAATTCATGTTATGTAAATTAATAACTCCTAAACCACCTTCTTTTTTCGATTTACAAACTGTTTTCCAATTAACTAAACATTTAAGACTACTGTTAGAATTACCACCACTCCATAAGAAATCCCTTCTTATTTTATCAATTTTATTAATCACCCAATTTGGGAAAAGATACATAAACATCCAAAGATCGGAAGAGAAGCTCTTAACAGAATTGATGATAATTAATCTACCCTGCTCTCGATAAAAACTTCTCATTCCAATTAGAAGTTCTATTTTTAATTATATATATGATAATTAGCCAGTCATCATGCTTAAGTTTAGTTGGTCTAATCAAAAAACCAAGATATTCAAAAGAAAAATCCATAGTTTTACAATTAAACGTATTAGCAACTAAACCTTCAACCTTATCAACATTATTTAATACTAAAACCAAACTTTTATCAAAATTAATTTTAAGCCCTGAAAGAAGTTCAAAGTTGTATAAAATAAACTTAATGGTAGTGACATGATTAGGCAAATTAGAAGTAAAAAATAAGGTATCATCTGCAAATTAAAGAACAAAGAGACCATTGCGCGAGATTTCACTGCCAACGCACTCTAAAGAGCCATTACCGACCGCTTTTTAATAATCGTAGCAAAAGCATCAGCAGCTAAGTTAAACAAAAGAGATGATAAAGGATCATCATACATTAAGCCTCGTTGAGATTGAATTTTATTACCTAAAATAACATTAATCATTATACTAGAATTACCAGTTTTAAGCAAAGTCATAATCCAACCAATCCATTTGCGACTAAAACCTCTAACCAGTAACATATCAATTAGAAATCCCAATCAACCGAGTCAAAAGCTTTTGCAAAGTCCATTTTTAGAAGAGCACGTGTAATGTTATTTTTACAACAATGATTAATGTATTCTTGAACATCAGCCACTCCATCTGTGATATTTCTACCCTTGATGAAAGCGATTTGTGAACAATCAATTAGATCATTCATTCTTGTGCTAAGTCTATTAGCTAAGAATTTTGAGATAATTTTAACAGAACGATTAATTAGAGAAATTGGTTTAAAATCTTCTAAATTATTAGCACCGATTTTTTAATGTAATAGAATGACTTAGCAAAACTAAATCTACCTAATTGCAGTTTCCCATTATAAAATTCATTAAACATATTAATTAAATCAAACTTTAAAACATCCTAAAATAGTTTGTAAAATAAAGTAGGAAACCCATCGGGACTCGAAGCTTTATCACTGGGCATATCATTAATAGCCTTCAAAATCTCCTCATCAAAAAAAGGTTTACCAAAGTCAGTAAGGTCAATTCCAGATTCAATAGGATAAAGTTCATTCCATCTAATGTTAATTCTATGCTTATTCTTATTGCCATAAAATATCCATATAATAATCAGTAAAAGCCTTATTTAGATTTCTTTGATCAACCAATTCAACATTATTCACGAAAATAGAATTTATTGTGTTACTACGTTTTCTACTATTAGCCATATTAGGAAGAAAAATAATTATATTATTATCACCTTCATTAATCCATTGAATTCTAAATCTCTATTTCCACAGAACCTCTTCTTTTTATAAAATTGAATTAAGCCCATCTTTTAACTTAGCGAGAACATTACGCTCTATGGGATTTAGTTGTCTAATTTCTTCTATCTTGTTAATATTAAGCATTTCAGAAAGTAAATTTTCTTATTTAATTTTGATACCGCCAAAAACATTCTTACTCTAAATTTTAACAAAAAATCCTAAGACCCATAATTTTTAAAACAAAAATTTTAGCAAAATTAAGCATAGTTCTGATATCATAAATAAATTCATTGAAATCCATTCATTTTTAATTAGATTAGAGAAATTGGACTTTAATAACCACAATTTTTCAAATTTAAAAGTTTTATTGACAATTTTACGATGATCATGCATAAGAATGATAGGGCAATGATTAAAATAAGTACAATGCAAACCAGAGGCCCTATAAATAGAAAATTTATCCTCAATTTCATCACCGACAAAAAATCTATCTAGAAGGGTCATAGAAGGGGACTCTCTAGTATTATTCCAAGTGAATTCTCTATTAAAAAGTGGTAATTCAACCAAATTAGTATTAATAATGAATTGATCAAATTCTTCCATAAAAGAGAAATCCTCTTTCCGAGGTGAATGTTCCCTAAAATCGCATAAAATTGAAGTCACCACCCATAATCTAAGATCCTGGAGCGAATGATCTAAATTCCAGACATTCATTCCATAGAACTTGACGATCAATTTTAGAGTTTGGTCCACAAATATTAGAAATATTTAATAAAGAGTTATCATTAAGGTTAATGAGAATAATATGTAAAGAGTGTTGCTTAGCCACAGTTTGAAGAAGTTTAAGTGAATTATCACGCCATCCCGTAAGTAAACCTCCAGAAGCTCCAATAGAAGGTAAACATGTCCAGTGTCTAAAATGATCGCCATCTAATCTTCTATAAAAACGAATATCGAGACAATCTATTTTTGTTTCCTGTAAAAGGGAAATATTAATAAAATAATCTTTAAAAAAGCTCTAATTTTATCACATTTATTTAAGGGGAAATTAATTTAAAGGACAAAGATTTGTATATTTTTTGCCTCAAGGACACAGCCTCAATATTTTTATTTCAAGGACAAACATTCTTCTAAAAATTATTCATAAGAACAAAGATTTTTCAAAATTATTCATAAGGACAACAAAACTGCTACCGAGCTAAAACTGATACCTAAAATCTTCTACCGATAACTACAAACTGATACATAAAAACTGTTATCAATAACTAAAAACTGATACCTACAGAAAGTTGTCCTTCGGGATAAAATATTGAAGGTCCGTCCTTAAGGCTAAAAAGCTGTGAAATTTTGTCCTTGACAATAATTTCCTGTATATTTAAATCGTGTAGACCCCTAATATTCCAACTAATAATCCTCATAATCTAGATGATCCGACCCTCTCTATTTCCTTATTCCTAATAAATGCAGTATCTAGCTCAACATCAGTAAAAACAAATGTAGTATCCCTAGCTAACTGACATAACTCACTGATGAATAGATTACCCAAAGCATAAGAAGAACAAGTACTACCTAAAACGGAAACTATACCCGAGCCTGAATTCGTAGTGCCACTCATAGCACTCGAATCAGGAGACTCGCCCATAGATGAAGAAAGACATCTACGGACCCTAACGCTACGACGAACGTTGACATCAACAGATTTCCAACGCCTACCACTCTTAGTCGACGAAGAAAAAGAAGAAGATTTGCATCCAATAATACAATCACTGGTACCAGCAGATGATGTGCATAATGCATGCTAAATCATATCATCTACAACATCTCCACTCTCTAAATAAGCCATGCAAGGATAAACAAAATTTGTAGTATCCTCAGTTACATTAAAAACTTTCTTAACTCTGAAATCATCCACACCAGCACTGACATTCATGCTACTCTTGACAGCAGCCATGATATGTCTGTCATCCTCTATCTGAGTCTCCTCCACCTCCGATCGAGACTCCCTAACACTTGAAATAGTACAACTTCTCACATCCCCATTATCAAGCATACCAGAACCTGCATTTGAATATAAACATATGCCTTCCTGATATCAACATCCCCAAATTTTACTAATTTACCATCCATTGAATGAAGGATATCAAAGACCACATCGTGATTATCAACATCATTCAGTAACCCCACAGCCTCTGACTGTATCTCCACACCACCTGAGACAAACAGACTTATCCCAACCAATTCATCAAGAACCCCAACCTCCTCACATTAACGATCACCACAAATATGCATATCGTTACTTTCAAGCAATCCGACCCCATCCTTGCGCATAACAATCTCCAAAGAATTACTAGTGTTATGATAATCAACACCATGCACACTGGTATCACTAGACTTATGTGCATCATCAAGAGTATCACTGGCCTATGTGTGTCACATAGTATATCACTGGCCTTATGTGTGTCACATGGTAAACTGAAATCACCATGCACTCTATCATTATCTACACATCCATATGAAACAGTCCAGTCATTAGAGACATGAGCATCCATTTTCTGTTTACCATCTACAACTACAACTATATTCTCAAACCCCTTGTTAACTATCTCTACCCTTAAGTTTCTCAAACTGACCGACAGAAGTATCAGAAAAATTCCGAGTTTGATTATCAATCCTACTATCAAATGCAAAAGATTCAATATATGAAGGTTCAACACAATCTATAACTTTACTCTGAGAAATCACAACCGCACCTCCCATCTAATAAGAATTCATACCAAAATCATCCATAGATTTAAGACAGTCAAAGCTATTAGCAATGGATATCTCGAAACACCCCCCTCACCAGATCTTGATACGGATTTTTTATTATGAACCAAAACAAATTCCTTGTTCGATTCACTCAGAGGAACATCAAAACTAGAATCTCCCATAGAACAATCTGCATACTTGCAATCAAATGCGGCATTATTTATTATCAGAGAATGAGAATCCACACTATAATGCAATAAAGCAGGGCCTAAAAGAAAAGGATCAAAAAAATTATGTTCCTCCCTCTGGACTGAAATAGTGATAACAGAAGCATCAAAAACGTCATCAAAACTGTTCCAAATACAATTATCCACACTAGAAACTGCCCTCAAATCAACAGCCTTAACATCACCCTTTTAAGAATACTCAGATTTTCCAAAATAATCCTTTGGATCCCCAAATTTCTTTCTATAACCCTTACCAATGTTAACCACATTGATCGCATCAAAGTGATCAAACAATTCCTCCATAAAACCAACACCCTCTATTCTCTGCATCCATAAATAACTGAGCAAAATTTTCCTGAGTTTCATACATTTTAGGACAAAAAGAAAGCCATGATTCGAAGAAGAAGGATTACTGTTTTTGACAGAGAAAGTAATGAAATTCGCCGAATATTCCATTTTCTCGTGACTAAAAAGGCCGCACCTAAAGCACCTAATAGGGTCGTAACGTACCTTAGCTAAGTGATTAAAGTCTCCATAACGATAGCAAAATTTCCTTCCTTTTTTGATTTCGATCCAGTTCTTGAATTTGGATTTTTGATCTAAAGATTGCGGGGGAGAAAACTTAAAATCCTTAACCATCTGAGCATAGGATCGATTAAAGGAAGAATCACAATCGAGATAAGAGAAAGAAATGGGTGATTTTGAAATAAGGGAAGGCAATATCGGGGAAGAAGAAAGCAGATACGAAGGAGGAGAAGACACCATTTAAACAAGGCAGGCAATACTAATATAATTAAATTACTTAAAAAAATATAACTATAATTAATTAACTTTAAAACAATATTACTATCATTTAATACTTTTAAAACAATACTAATAAAATTATATAACTTAAAAATATATTAATATAATTAATTAGCTTCAAAATAATATTAATATAAATAGAAAATCTTTAAAACAAAATATTTTTGAAACCCAATTTCGGAATTAAAAACCGTTTCTTGCTCAAAAACCCATTCCAACTTAAACGCCAATTTATAGTATTTATTTTCTTAAAAAAATACTAATTTGAGACCAATAGCTACCCAACATTTAACCAATATCGATATTGAGTTTCTATCACTACAAGTTTTTAGTTTCAAACATATAACAATGTTGTAACCATAATGTCTACAATCAGGTTCATTTTTCAATAATCCATACACAAGAAATATTATCGAAATAATTCAACAATAGAAAGGAATCTCATTGGATCCCACCAACCTGTTTCCCCCCGCATCTCAACGTTATATAACAACAAAATATAAATCAACCGCTTTGAGACGGGATTCGTATACAAAAGGGTCATCCGCTCTTACATGTGAACGTAATAGGGTCTTATCTGCTCTAATAGGCGGGAATATATCCAATCCAACTAATAAATATAATAATTCATCCAAATAATCATTCAACAATTTTTATCAACTATATATCATAATAGTTAACCAAAAAGGTGAGTTTAACTCACCGAAATTTTCTGTTGTCGTCGAGGCGTTCCAGTTTGGAACTAAAATCAAACGACGTCCATTTTTTGATCAAATTTCAACTGTCTCTAAATTATCCAAACTAGTTCCATATCAAAGATAATGCCCAAACGAGTGCAACACAACTTGCTTTGTTCGAATCCAATCTCATATGAAAAATTCATAGCATTAATCAGTTTTACAAATTTAAATAATATAAAATCCTTAATTACATCACGAAAAATAATAATTAACCTTATCAAATTTTAAAACCCACCTCCCCCTTCTCTCATTTGAAACTTCCAAGCGTGCGCGCATGTTTTCAAATTGATGCTACCGCTACAACATCGCCTGAGCTGCCGCCGCGTCGCTACAAACGGCTAGCCCTCATTCCGCTATGCCTTCCTACCTCGCCCTTGCTTCCTCCGCCGCCACTTGGCTCCCATACGAACCCAAAAACCAAAATAACCCATTTCCGTTTGAACCCAAAACTCCACTTCCACGCTCGATCGTTTGCCACCATACTTCGATCAAAGGTGGCCCTCATCACCCTCTACAACCCTATTTAACAACTCATCACCCCAAAGTCGATAGAAACGCTGCAATCGGCCAAAACACACTCTCACCGTTCATCTCAAAATCTGTGCTTCCACACCATGAAGTAGGCCAATCCAACCGTCCATTTGCTTTGTCTTGATGTTACCCATAAGTTTCTAGTTAAGGCCGAACCCTAACGACGTAGGAAATGGTCCCAATCATCCTCAGCCATAGGATGAGACCATGATTTTAAATTTTAAAAATTAGAATTTTCGCCAAATTTTTTCTGGTTTGGAGCATGCTATAAGTAGAGAAGAGAAAGTATGGTTGAGGCATGGCTGAATAGTGTGGGTATGCTTGCATAGGAAAGAGCATGTGCGTATTTCAATTTAAAATATTGATTTACAGAATGTTCGAAAATTCAGAACTCTAGTCGAGACGTGCCTCCGGCATTCTATATGTTATACCCCTATTCCGAACGCAAAGGAACTTGTCTTGAGGCATAATTCGATCATATGCCGAAGATAGCCTTTTGAACCAAATTAATATATTAAATTTTCAATATTAAATTCTATGTGTTTCGACCTCGCAAAACCAAACGATTCATCCAATCGCCATGAAATTTGATGGCGTTTTATAATTCATTATTATGGATTCAATGAAACTGGTTTCGTCGAAATTCAAGACAGTGCCCCGAAAGGCTATTTTTATATGTTAATTAAAACGAATTATTCCAAAATCAAGTAAATCACTTCTAAATACAATTTAATTTTTTTTTATTAAATCTAAATAAGCTTTGAAATCAAATTTATCCACATTAAAATTCAAGATTCAATTATTTGAACAATTTCAACTATTAAATTCAACAATTAAATTATCTAATAAATCCCTATATTTGAAATTCAAGTTATTCAACCTATAAATTAATTTTTCTATATTTAAAATAAACTAAATATTCCAATTCCAAATTATTGAAAATTCTAGGTCTTTACAGATACATCAACAAACTACCACCATTATCCGGGCACATCAATGATATGATAACATCCACGTGGAAATCACTACCAGCATCAAATGACAGACTTACAATCCAAACTGCATTCATACTAGCGAATACAAAATATCACCATCATTTAACCATATAACGACCGTCAAGGTTTTAGGCAACTCATCTATCAACGACGGCCAATTCTGTCAACCGCGCCACACATCTTGTGCATTGAAACTTGTAGGTGATGTGAGATAAATATTTGTAGGCGACTGCACCCATTAGCAACTCCTTGAAAATCGAGAATATATCCATCAGCATCCTCATGTCATCGCGATTGCATCCATCGACGACAGTGACTTTTACTATCAACCGTGACTACATCAAATTTGAAGAATCACCCAAATCCAAAGAAAAATATTAGTCAACGACACAACCTTCATAAAGCTACGACAACATCTACTCTATCTACAAGGCGGCGTAGGTCTAGCAGCAACAAAATAGATGGTGGTGAGGATGTTTTGTACGCTGCAAATAATTTTCTACCGAAGTCATTTTTCCTGGCAAAGTCAATTTTCTGTTGAGGAAGAAATAAAAAAAGTAGAAGTGAAGGATTTAGAAGGGATAGGTCATGTCAGGAGGGTTCTTATTTTTTAGTTTCTAATTAGTTTTTTTATTGCTTTTGTTTTGTTTTTTTGTTCATGTTAATTGAATTCTAGTTTTTTTATTGCTAAGCAGATAGTTCAGGAATTCTGATCTTATGTGATTGAGTTTAGGGAGAGTTATTAGACATACAGTTAGAATTTATTAGCAGGGTTTGTGAGTTTACCGACGTTAAGCGTTTGAATATTAACTCTAGCAAAAACTTTGAAGGTAGTGTAGGAATTAAGTCAAAGCTGGAATATATCTCTATGTTCTTTATTTTTCGTATTTACTTTTCCACACTTTATATTATGTTTTACTAGTAATTTTATGAAATATTTTAAATACCTTATTCATCCCACCACTTAGGTGTATTGCATGATCCTATATACTATTAAGTGAGTTGACTATATAACAGGTTTGAGATTAGTGCATGGAGATGTTCAGAGAACGAGCAGAAGGCTGGTGTTATTATATATTTATTGCTAGAGTTTGTAGCTTAGTCTGATGTGCAACGCTTTGAAGCTTTATCTGTAAACTGTATTTTGAGATGGATTTCCTTTAAATTTATTTTGATGGTGTATGAACTCTACTCTATTTGCTTTATATGACTTTGGCGAACCTTGCACTCTAATATCTGTTTTGGTTCATTTAATTATACTCGTCTGTTTTGCCTGTTTTATGCATATATTGATATTATTTTTTCTCTATGCGCTGTAAGATATACAATGTGTTATGCGTGGAGTTTACTGGAAAATAATTTCGGTGATGACGGCCGCATCATCGATATTCATTTTCGGGTTTCGAAGTGGAGGGACTATTCTGTAGTTTTGCTACGATTTGTTTTGAAAAATAAATTGATTTGAATTTCTAAACATGACTTGATTTATAATATATATTGAAGATTTTAAAATTGATTTGATATATTATATATATATATATTTATTTTATCTATAAATTGTTTGAAGATAATCGAAAATTAATGCTTAAATTTTCTTAAAGGTTGTTTCAATTATAATTGAAGCCAAAATTCTGAATAAACATTTTAACTAAAGATAATTGAACTGGAGAATTTTATTTGTATAATAATCGATTTCATTCTAATACAACTTACCTAAATTATTCAGTAATTGAATATGTAATTGGATATTATACAATATAAATAATATCAAAGGAATTTATAAATAAATTGTGTGGTTATAATAAATGTAAATATACTTAATATAAATGTGATAAGATATATTAAGAGAATAAATTTAATATTAATTTTGAAGAAAGAAGAATTAAATGTGTCGAATAAAATATGATTATAATAAATGACTATTCAAATTTATGATCTTTGAAATTGTTAATTTAAGAAAATTGGATAATATACAATATAAAATGTCTTTATAAATAAAATGTGAGTGCGTATAATAAATGTTATTCACTTAAATTTTAATTATAAAATGTTTATGGAGATAAATAGAATAATAAGTTAATTGAATAATAGATGTGATTAATAAAATAGAAAATTTGTTTTGAAAGTTAATAAATTGAACTAAATCAACTTAAGGGAATATGTTGAATTAATTGAATTTAAATTGAATTTTATTTGAAAGGAATCTTTTGTACCTAACATTAATAAATGTGAAATCAAATCAATTTCATGAAAATCTTGAATTTAAAAAAAAACAAATTATTGAATATAAGTTTATTTAAATTGAAATTTATATGGCTTGAATTAGTTGTTTATTTGACTTTAAATCTATATTTCTTTCTGGTTATTTCTATTCTCCTACTTTCTTCCTTTTCGAGAACGAAAAGTTTTGAGTGGGGGAGGGTGTAACGACCCGTGAATTTAACCGGTTTTAGTAACGTTATTAACTGAAATTTTGTGTAAGTTTAAACAGTAAAATTTTGAAATAAAAATTTGATATTTGGAATGCGTCTAATTAAACATAGCAACTGGTAAATTTTCGTCCGAAAATATGAAGTTTATTTCGTGCGTAAATTTACTTCAATTTAATCAGTCAAAAAGCGATGAAAATAAAACGTTTTCAAAACCAAAATATTTTTATAAAAATTCTAAAACATCTTTTGAGCAAGTTGTCAGTTTGTCGTTGTTTCAAATTCGGACATCTTTGGCTCCGTCGATCTTATTTTTCTACGTTTTTCATGCATTTTCCGCTATTATAAAATTCGAATTTTTATAATTCAATCATACCACCGACATTTGTATACCGTTTTAATCGTCTCGTAGTGCTGATCTCTGTGGTGTATTTATTTCGGATTTTTTTTTGTCCTGTACGTGGCGGAAACGATAAAACTATACGTCGTACCGGTACCGAAACTCATGACTTTTAACTTCTTGCTTTGCAAAATTCGAACCGGGGCCACGTAATAAATTGCTTTTATTAAGTGTTACAGCTGTATCAGTGTGTGACCATCCTTACCTCAAACCCAATGTAATTCAAAAGCCTATTCCTATTCTAGCTACTGTTTATAGTAAAAGCATTGTTGATACTATTGGCTGTGATTTCGTTTTTTTGTTCGTTAGATGAGATGATAAAAAAAAACTTACAGCCGTTGCCTAGTGTCATTCATTAACTTCAATTTATTATCCGTGATTGACGGTTCACATTTTTTGTATACTTGGTGAACAGTTAAAGCTTATATCTTCCAATTCTTTTCATATACCCACCACTTCACTTCAAATTCCTTCTTCCCACCCCATTTATCGTTTTTTTTTCTTTCTCTCTTCTCTGTACTGAGGAGCAAAATTGCCAAACCCCTTCCCATCTCAGGTCCCCTCCCTCCTCACTCACGAACCTTCTTCCCACCGCTCTCTCTCTTCTACCAACCCATGCAAGCGCCATACGTACCGCCACCTCCTCTAAAAAAAAAAAAACGCACGCAACCAAGGCCGGAGCTGCCCCTCCCCTCCTGCGCCTAACAACAATCACCTTCACCGACCATACACAGCTACCCATCACCACCCAACAGAGCCTCGTCCGCAACCCACTGTCGTACCTGCCATTCGCCATCACCTTCCTCCTCCAGCGCCTTATTTCTGCAAACCACGTTGCTCCACCTTTCACCGCCTCCTGCCTATTGAATCCGCCACCTTCCTTCCTTTCCCGCTCGAAGCTAGCCGAGCTCTCCAATCCTCTTCTTGGTTAATAGGTATATACATTGATATCGGTTATATTTTTTTAACGTATACATATGTATGTATAGAATTGCATGTGTAATATATTATTATTATTATATATTAGGCTTAAATATTGATAGTTTCTACTATTCCGTTTTAAGATTTATATACACATATGAGTTATAAAGTAACAGATTTGTAATCATACTGTTGAGTCGAGGTAATGCGTGTTGGATTTCTGTAATATATATTTTCAGGGTGTACTTACATATATAACTCTATGATGGAAATCCGTGTTGAACATATGTATAGAGTATTGGATGGTTAAGTTATATCGAGATTTGACTTTTATAAAAATGCGGTTAAACTAGATGCTGGATTTCGAAACAAAGATATTGAGATAAACTGTTATATTGGGACTTTTATAAAGTGATAAATAGTTCAAATATATTATCTTTGAAGAATATATTGCTTTTGTTTTGATAACTGTAATACAGTTTGTAATTTATAAATATAGACAGATGTTCGAAAATGTGTATATTGTGTTAATATAGTCATATGAGTATACAACTCTAATATATATAACCTGGTTGTTTACTGAGTTTTCTACTATATATAAAAAGGGTCACCTACATTTATTTGCAAACAAGGAATAATACAGCTTGTGTTTTACCTGCTATAGTTTTTTTCAGTTTTCTTCCGTATTCTATTGGTATTAAACTCTATAGACATGTTATAATTATATGTTATACATATTAGTTCGAGACATGCTTATGCGTGCGCAGTATATTAATGTTATTTTGTATTGTAAATTTTGTGTATTGTAAGTTATTACATTATATAATTAGTTGTGCGCGTGTGCAGTATATTATACACGCGCGTGTGTAAGATTATTAAAATATGCGTATTGTAAGTTTTGTATATCCTATTTTGAGTATATTATATTTCACTGTAAGGATATATATAAATGTGTTGCTTAGTATATATAGTTGTAGTCGAATGCAATTTCGAGTTAAGTCTGTTTCACATGCATTTTTTTAGTATATAGTGGGTGTCGAAACCATTTGCATGTATAAACAGCATCTTGCAAAAAATTCATTTAGAATATAACATTTACACGTAGTGTTCTAAGTATAATACTATTTAAATTCTGGTATATTTATATTTTGTTTGCATGTGAGTTCTGGGGTTTGCATATTTGTTTACATACTATTTTAGATTTAAGTGATTTTATAAATATTAATAAATGTTGTTTTGAATTTATTATATAGTGTTGATATTTTATCAGTTTAAAACTTTTGATGTTGGTCGAATATATGAGGCATTGAAAATAAAATATTTATTTTGATTTATATATATGTGCTTTAAATGGATATTAATTTTTAGCAAATTCGGTTATACCAATTATCTTCATCGACCCAAATCTGATTTGATTTCATCTATTCCTGAATTATTCAGCTTTGATCGTTGAATTCATGCCGATTTGCTTAGTTTGGATTCGTAATTCAATTTCTATGTCTGTATCAGTGTGCGTATCCGTGTCATCCTCTCGTGCATCTCTAGCCTCGAAAGGTGAGCAATCACTCACGATTAATATTCTTTTATTTATTAAATTTGATTTCAATTAAAACGACAATTGAAATATGCTGCTGTTATTTATTGCACTGTTATTTATGTATCAGTTCACCTTTGACATCTGACACCGTTATCTGTAAATTATACGATGATAATCCCGTTTGGCTGATAATTGATTGATTGTTTGTTGTTTATATTGAATGTTAAATTTGTAAAGTGATGAATATTATGAAATTGAATTTGACGTAGGATAATTAAAACTCGAATCGACATATATGTTGAATTTGATTAGTTAAATATGACCCTTTTTAATTGTTAAATTAATGGCATGTAGAATAGTGATGATTACACTTTAAACCACTGTACGTATATTGGATTAATTGTGTAGTATAGAATTGAAATTGATACCAAGTGAAAAACCGTATAAATAATTAGTGGAATAATCTTTAATCTGCATGAAATGATAGTGTAGATTCTAGAAATAATTATATTAATTCGCACAAATAACAATGCGAATTAATACGATTATATCGGGATTATTTGAATTAATTGTATTGTTATTGATTGTTGTTGTTGATTGTTTATTTACTTTGACACCATCCCAGTTATCACCCTGCAAGTTTCCTTTATTATGCTTGATCTTGAATTGAAATTGAAATCGGGTTGAAATGATATATACCCAAAAGAATTTGACCTAGGATAGAGAATTAAATAAAATTTGGTTGGTCAATAATTTGAGTTAAAAATAAAATAATGATTTTATTCGAACAAAGAATAAGTTTTGAAATGAAGTTGGAATTTGAATTTTTGAAAGGAAAATGTAAAGATTGAAATCTGAAAACAAATAATAACGTATAATTGATGAAAGAACGCTGTTTGAAATTTAATTATTTAATAAATAAATTTGGAATTATTAATAAATAATTTAGAATTAGTAATAATTGAGTTTGAAATTATTAAGTTTGAAATCATTTAATAATTAAATTTGAATTATAATTAAGTTTGTAATTAGTAAGTTGAATTTATAATTAAGTTGAAATGATTTGATAATTAAGTTCGAATTCATAATTAAGTGGAAATGATTTAATAATTAAGTTTGGATTTATAATCAAGTTTGTAACTATTAAGTTTTGAAATTATTAATAATTAAGATTGAAATTATTTTATAATTGAATAAGATTTAAGTATTTGATAATTGAATAAAATTTAAATTCGTTGATAAGAGAAGTTGAACTTTTGAATAAGTGGATTTGAACTTCGTTAATAAATGAAATTGAGTTCTTTATTTGTTAAAGTTTGGAAAAATTATTTAAGTAAGTTAATAAGTGGAATTGAAACTTCTTGATTATGTGAAATTTAGTTCTTTATTAATTGAGTTTGAAATGTGTAACGAAGATGATAAATAAGTGAAAATTTAATTCCTTTAACAAGAAATAAAGTGTGATTTATTGAAATGAATGCGTTTTATTGAAATAAATATAAGACTGGAATTTAAAGAATTTGATTTGACAAATCTAATTTAATTCAATATGAAGTTTTGATATAATAAAGTTGAACTTAAGTAATCGATTTAATGAATTAGAAATTTAAATGAAATTTGTTTAAATGATAAATTAGCTTAGCGAATATTGAATGAAATCGATAAATGAATTTAAATTGGTTTGAACGAAATTAAAAAATTTAAATGATTTCGGAATGAAACTTATATACGAACCTGAATCAATATTTGAATTGTTTAAATAAAAGTAGAAATTGAATTGTAAGACTTTGAAATGGTTATTTGGAAGTTTTGAAACGTAAATTATGGAAATCGACTTCGAAAGACGAATGAAATGTTGATTATAAATTTTAATTGAAATTGAAATTGAAATTGATTTGGTTTTGAAATTTATTAAACGACCAATCGCGTAATAATTACGAAAGTTATTAAAGAGACCGGAATCGGTTATGGACATACTCTCTGTCTAAACCGAAAACCACTTTAATAACTATACGCGGAGTGGTGATCCAGAATGAAGTGGTTCGAATGATGTACGTGATGACTGAAGAAAGAGAACGATAATGGATAGCCTTGGCACTTGTGTCAAATTGGAAATGACTAAAATCAGGAGCCGTGCCAGGCCAAATGAGGTTAGCCACCTCGAGCGGACACACTTCTTCGTAACTACTACTCATTACTTGTGATTGATTCGTTCACCCTCGGAATTTCAGGAGTGTTGTTTCGTGGTGTTGCGATCGCTGCGGCGATGCGTTCTCACCAGTCCGGATCAGGCGAACGGTAGTTTCACTACCTTGGGTATTGCCTCATGTGCCTTGTCATACTTGTATCCCTATATACGCGACCACTACGAATTTGTTTTGTGATATACCTATGGAGTACTCCCTGATATCCCACCAGTTTATGGTGGAGTTTACAGTGCTGTATAGACTATGATGCTTATAAAATGTGTTAAGGGGGATAATGGTAACGCCTTAACACTATTTTAATACTTTATATTACTGATAGACATTATCTATTTAGCGTACACTACTACATAGTAGATAGTTTAACGGATCCTTAGAGGATGGTGATTCCAACATCCTTTGAGTTACTTGTATTTCGATTGCTATTTCACTTGAGTTGGATTTATTGATATGAGAATATTAATCCTGACTCGAGTGTTTTGTGTTTTGCTTTACGCTCGGGTCAGACTGAGTGTACCAGTATTCGAGGCTCACCTTTGAAGTTTGAGCTTTGCTTGAAGATCCAGCCATCATTCTGATTTCAGTGTTCGATGATTCCAGTGATGTATTCTGATTTGTACTTGATGTATCGTATTTCTCTTTGTTGTAAACTCTGATGTATCTTATATATTTATATAGTAGCTTCATGAACTACTATCTCTTTTACTTCCGCTGCATATTATTACTCTGTGTCTGTGATTCTGTGATTATTTATTTACTGTATATCTGAGTTTTGCCAAATTTAAATTAACAGTTCGGTATTTTGAATTATTCAAGTCCGACATGTGCGGATGCGAATAGTCCAAAATAGCGGGTCGTTACATCAGCCAGGTACCATTACAGTGCAATCTGTAGGTTATATGGGGTACCGAGAGTGTAGGGCAATCATCACACCAAAATCCTTTTATATTGATTATAGAAGATATCCTTTCAAATTTAATATGGAGAAGTAAATAACTAAATTAAACCGATTTTAACATGAGTACATCGTCAACAATCATAAGTTTGTGGTTTAGTTATAGTTTTGAAATATTTTAGTACCTTTGTTGTGTTTTCTTATAGACACACACTTGCTATGGATATTGACTGAAATTTAAATTATTTGATTACTTCGTCAAAATACTTGTTTAAATCTGATGCTTATCGAATAATAATTTCATATCATTTCTTAGATCATATCTAATACTCACGGACTCTACTATCTCTCTCACTGACTTGTACTCATTTTGGTTATTGGGTGCAAATAGTCCATTCTAAATCATTATTTAAAATTTATGTTTCTACATATATGTACCAAAACTCAAAGTCATATCGTGTAATAAATTTTGTAAGAAAAATCTAAATTAACTTAAATATATTGAATGGTGAATTATTATGTTAATTTTATCTATTTAAATTTACGATGTTAATCCTCAGCATAGCTTATATTCCAGCTACATTGGTCTTCTTCTCAAAGACACATTTTCGCTCGATGGAACGTATCCCATTAGGTTCAACTATCAAAATCATATTTCGCTAATGCACTTGGAATCCATTTCGGATTTACGCATCATGTCATATGGTAGAATTAATACTCTTAGTGGCTTATTTAAAATTGAGGAATTTTTTTTCTCTACATCAATAAGGAAATCATAGTTTCTCTTTAATGTGCGAGAGTTTTTATTAGACATTCTAATTAGTTGTGTCCATTTAGTTTTGGCCAATTTAATTTCATCCTTCATAATCAGTTTAATCTTTGGATCGTATTCCAATTTATCTTGCTATAATAATTTATAAAAGAAACTCCTTCGTCATAAAGTTGGTGTTTCTTGAAACAACTAATGTTTCTGGATGCAATGGAATAGACATTCATCAGCATTTTATGAATTTCCTACATATATGTATAAACTAATTCATTGCTAAGTTTATAAAACTTATGTTCATAACATAAATTGGTTAATTAATATTGATCGATCCCAAACTCAGTGGGGGTGGTTGTAACGACCCACAAATCCGTACCTCTTGAGTCAATACTATTCTACATAAATCAACTCAAGTTGAATAGAAATACGAACAAATTTGGGTTAAAGAAGAAGAGGTAGAAGAAGAGAAAACAGAAAATAACAACAGAATCTTACTATCGCGGCGGAATAAAATATAATAACTATTCAATGACCTTTACACAAAACAAAACTATATCTGTTTATACATACATTATCAGAGTATAATTCGAAACGATCAGCGCATTTGGCCAATATTGATAGTCGGTTATTTAACTATCAATTAATATTCACAAACATCCATCAACCATAAATAATTTCTCCAAATTATTTATTATTTTCACAATATCTTCGCAAGATATATTTCTATTTTCAACCCTTTTGAAAACAGTTTCAAACTACCTTCCTTTTACAGAATAAACTTTCCCAAATATTTTCTATTTCCACTGAAATCACCAAGCACAAAACTTTAGATTTTTAAAATAATTTAAAAACACTTTATTGTAAAATATGCTTTAACATTTAAATTTAGAAAACTACTTTAATACTTAATTAAAAATAATACTTTAGGAATATTTAAAATAAGGTTATTTCATAACATATAAACTAGATTTTCTCCTTTGAAACAAAATACTAAGTCACCTTTAAATAATTACTACGATAATAGATTTGAAAAATACT
Organism: Allium cepa; assembly: GCA_030765085.1. Lineage (NCBI taxonomy): Eukaryota > Viridiplantae > Streptophyta > Magnoliopsida > Asparagales > Amaryllidaceae > Allium > Allium cepa. The sequence goes on from CM060929.1 coordinate 258,678,011, forward strand.
TATTTTGGAATTTAAACATTTAGAAATAATAAATTTCCTAATACATTCTTTTTTAAAACAACATTAGAACTTTTATCTTATATTTAAAAATTTACTTTGAAACCATACTTGGCTATTCAGGGGATATATATTCTCTTCACATTCTTTAGAAATGGATCACTATTTATTTTAAACAAATTTCTCATTCCTTTAATAAATTCATATTGTGAATTTATTTTTCCCCAAATATCCAGTGATATATTACTTTGCTTTTATAAATCCAATTTATAAATTCCATAGCCACATTCTCCTTTAAAAAAATCCAAATTTGCCAACACTTGAATCAATTTCCAAATTGATTTCCAATTTACTCCATTTATTCCAAAATCCATTCACATTCTTTTCACATTCTTTAGAAATGGATCACTATTTATTTTAAACAAATTTCTCATTCCTTTAATAAATGCCCATCGTGAATTTATTTTTCCCCAAATATCCACTGATATATTACTTTGCTTTTATAAATCCAATTTATAAATTCCATAGCCACATTCTCCTTTAAAAAAATCCAAATTTGCAAACACTTGAATCAATTTCCAAATTGATTTCCAATTTACTTCATTTATTCCAAAATCCATTCATTCAGATTTTATTCCTTAATTATGACTTAATATACTTTTAACTGAAAATACCAATTTTAGATTTCTCAAATTACTTTTTATCCCTTTAAATAAATTTAAATTTTGAATTTTAAAATAATTCTTTATTCCTTTAATTGATATCACTTAAGTTTACAATTCATTAAATTCTGTTTATTCAAAATCCTTTTTTTCTCCATACTCGAAATTATTTATTAGTTAGTATTTTAATATCACTTCCATTCCTTTTCAATTCGTTCTTAATTTATTCAAGTTTGCTAAAATTATTTTACTTAAAACTCCACTCTTTTATTTTCTTTCCAAAATTCAATTTATATATTTTGATAACTTAGTGTACCGAAATATATGCAAGCAAACCATAGCATTCAATATTCCAATATAATTCATCATAGAATATCAAATAATCACAATAGAGAATATTAAATAATTTAAATAAATGTTGTGGAATCCAGTTGGATCCCTCCAACCTGTTTTTTCTGCATCCACGGACGTCGGCACAATATAAAATACCAATTCCACTTCGAGGTGGAATATCGCGGTATATAAGATTAAATATAATATCATCCACTATTATGCGGCGCATAGAGTCTCATCCGCTATATAATGCGGGAAATCAATCATTCCAAGATGTATTATATACTATAATATAGCATATCCAATCAGTTCAACCATTCAACTAATTATTTAAATTCAACCATTTAAATTTAAATTAAACCAGATGAGTGAGATTAACTCACCTTTGATTTTGTATGCAATCCAATCCAAACCAGTTTGTTCTTCATTATTTTTGACCTTGTATAAACATTATACAATTCATAAATATTTGAAATAATTGAACCATAAATATTCATTTTAATAAATTTGATTAACTACTTATTTTAAAAATTAAACTAGTAGGCTTAGAATGGATATAGGTGTATATATATACTTTATTTCTCATTTAGAAGTTATATACTATATTTATAATGATAACCCATATAGATTTTAAAAATCAAATCTTTCTATAAATTTCTATGTATGTATATATATATATATATATATATATATATATATATATATGTATGTATCGTTCTCTCAAAACTTCATATATATAATAATATCTTTATTTCAGAAAACAATTAAATAGATCTGCATATGAATATATTTCAATATATATATTTATTTTTATTTTTATTATTATTATTGTTAGATATGGTTATGATATATAAATCGGAACAAATACCTAACCACCATCGCGGAGTCGCTCACGAGCTCGAGATGCTCTCTCCGACCCGCTGCTGTAGCTACTCAATCACCAGGCACAAACTCGAGTCCTCCCACTTCGGTACTGCCATGCTTCGAACAACCCGCCGCTATCACCATCCCAAACAACTCCCCTAGCATCACCACGTCGCACAGCTTCCCTGCCTTCTATCTCCGCACGCGAGATCGAACATGCTAATGCTCCCCTTCGGCCGTGGTAATCGCAAATTCCACCCTACGCGAGCGCCGAGTCAAAGCCAGTCGCGAAGCCCAAATCGCGACTTCGATTGCGGTGCCGACCACGAGACCATCACGCGACTCTTCTTCAATTTGGGAATAATTCGATTATTTTGATTTGAGGGTAGCTGAAAGGAGGGAGATGAGAAGGGGCGTTCGACCATTCTTCTAAGTTTGAACGAGAAAAGAAGGGTTTGAAACTGAAATAGGAGATAAGGGAGCGGCTCGATTTGAAGTGAGGGGATGGGTTGCATGTGGAGAAAGGCTGCAGTGATTTGACTAGGATATAAATATATATTTTTAAATTTTGAATTCAAATTTTCTTGATTTACATAGCTTAAAATCGTGGACCCCTATCGGGGCATGCCGCTAGGCGTTTATAACGTTATACCCTATTCTTAACGCAATGGAATATGTTTCGGAGCCTAATTCAGTCATTTGGAGAAAATAGCGTTTAGCACCCAGTTATAACATTAAATTTTCAATATAAATTTTAGTGCATTTATATATCGTACGCTCACACAACTCCAAACACTTAGAAAATTGAAACCCGGTAATAATATAATATTATGGATCTAATGGAACTGGTTTCGTCAAATTCCGAGACTGTGCCTCGGAAGGCTATTTTTAAATATCAATTTGAACGGTATAATTTCAAAACTAAACTAATCACTGTTAGATTCAATTTTAACACCCCTATTATCTTCAGTATTATCAATATAAATTTTATGAGCCTTCAAATTAATTTTAACAGGCTTAGAATTCCAGATTCAACATTTTACCCAACTTCAAATTATTTAATTCAATAATTTAATTATCAAATAAATAGTGATATTTGAATTTAAGTTAAAAATTAACTTTTAAATATTTAAAATCAATTAAATATTCTAAGTTCAAATGCTCAAAAATTCCGGGTCGTCACAGTGGTCCACACAAAATCCCATACATACGAGCATCACGTGTAGTCTCTCGACTTAGACAACCTCTCAACTTGTTGACCTATGATATGTAGGGATTTCTTATAAATTGTTATCTAGCGTTATCTTGTAAACTTTTTCTTAGATTATTAATTTTAACTTTGTGTTCTTACTCTTCAGTACATGACCTTATAGAAAGAAGTGAACTCAACTTCACTCACCATTAATCGTACTTTATCCAACAAAATCTTATTACTCCTCGCCAATACAACATTATGTATCATAGGGAGGAGTGACTTTTGAGATGTAATCCTATTTGGTATAGATGCATTTGGAACTCCTTTCCAATACACTCACATATTCGATCAAGTCAAATCGCATTATTTTGCATATTAAGTTATTTACTTTCTTTTTATATCCCATGAGCTTATCATAGGCATACTACATGTGTATCAAGTACACATATTCATGTCTACGATAATTAATCAGTGAATTTATTGAAGTATGTGAGACCATTTTTGTATCATTGGACTTATCTATTAGACACATATATGTACACACACACACATATATATGTATATATGTATGTATGTATGTATCAATCCTACGAGTTCACCAACTCTTCTCCTAGTGAATGGATGCTTTGCCCGTTCGAGAAATAATTCACCAGTTGTTGGAACTTTATGTGAACTAATTAAAAAATAAATAAAAATAGGTTAATGGTAATACATAGTTATGAGTAATTATTATAATTTAGCCATTGCAAATGTATATGGTAATATATATTTATAAGTCATTATTATAATTGAGCCGTTGCAAACGCACAATGGTCACATATCCATGAGCCATTATTATTGAGCCGTTTGCAAAAGTTAATGGTATTAAAAATTCATTTTAAATGACAATAAATTCAAATCCATTAATATTCCCTCACTTTAGTAACACGCACAATTTCCATTCTGTCTATTTAAATGATAGTTAAGCAGAAAAGAAAAAAATACAGATAATTTTTTCTTTCATCTTCTTTGTCCTCTGCATTTTTTCTCTCGACAAGAAACTTTAAAAGTAATTAAATTAGAAAGTGCTATATTCAGAATGATTTGTTGCATTACAAACAGCAAATTGGTCAAATTTCAAAGGCTGTTTTTATCTTGAGGATGAAGCGGTTGATAGAAAGCTTTGCACCTTGAGGCAAAGCCATGAATCGTCTTAAAGAGGGCGACCTAGGAATCGACCAAAACACGCTGCAAATGCCGATTGAGGTTCAACCATTTTAAGACGATTATGGCTTCGATCGCTGACAACTTTGCCTCCTCGATATCAATGTTTGAGGTTCCAACTATATCTGTTGTGTCATTCAGATTCAAAGGCATGCATTTCAAACAATGGAGCCAAAAGATGGAGTTCTTTCGAACTATGTGAAAGGTAGCGCATGTGCTGACGATCGAAAAACTAACGATGCCTAGAGAAGCAACAGACGTCGAAAAAAGGCTTTAAAGGACTGGATTGAACATGACTACCTCTGTAAAAAATTATGTTCTTATTGGCTTGAGCGGTTACCTGTACAATTACTACAACTCAAACAAGCCAGCAAAAGAGATCTGGGATGTGTTGCAAAAGAAATATGATACCGAGAAAGCTGGAGCGAAAAAAGCCGCTAATCGCTACTTGACGTTTCAGACGATGGATGACAAATCCGTGGAGACACAGTCGCACGAGCTCCAGAAAATTACGCATAAGATCATCTCTGAAGGTATGAATTTAGATGAATAGTTTCAGGTTGTTGTGTTAATTGATAAATTATCCCTTAGTTAGAAAGATTTTAAAAATAATCTCAGGCATAAGACTAAGGAGCTTTCCTTAGAAGTTTGATTACTTGTCTTTGTATTGAAGAGGAGGCCAGAAAACATGACCAGAAAGAAGAGGTGCTTGTATTATTTACCATTAATACTAAGAAATCCACAAATTAGAGTCTGAAACCAAAAGCGAAAAATTTAAAAAAAAATTGCAAACTGAATCAGAACCACATAATCAGCATCAGAAGAATCATCACAATACCTCCTTAAAGAATGGCACTAGACAGTTGTTCTTATGTTACAACTGTGGCAAACCAGGCCATATGGCATGAAAGTGTCAGAATAGGCCAAATCCTGCACCGCCGGCTAACCTGACTAAAGAAGCCCTTGTGGCTATGCTTACTGATATCAACCTAGTTAATGGATCAAAAGGGTGGTGGGTGGACACTGGTGCTTCTCGCTATATCTGATATGATCGTGAAATGTTTAAAACATATAATACTGCCAATGAAATGAAAGTGATGTTGAGAGATTCTTACACCACTATTATTGTTGGAATTAAGAATGTGGAGTTAAAGTTTACCTCTGGAAAGAATTTATTGGTAAAAGACGTGATGCATACTCCAGAGATGAGGAAAAATTTAGTATCTGGTTTCTTGTTAAATAAAGCTGGTGTTACTCAAACTATTGGAGCTAACTTTTACATCATCGCAAAAAATGGTGTTTTTGTTGGTAAATGATATGCTGTAGATGGGATGTTTGATTTAAATGTTGAAGCTAATGGTTCTTTTTGTATGTTGTGTGATTTTAATATTTGGCATGCTAGAATTTGTCATGTTAATAAGGGACTAATTCATAACATGAGTAACTTAGGCTCAATCCTTAGAGTTTCTATAATGATTCAGAATAATGTGAATATTGTAGCCAAGCTAAAATTACTAGGACCATACATAAATATGTGTTTAGAGAGTCAAAACCTTTAGATTTAATACACTCGGAGATATGTGAATTTGACGGCACTCTAACTAGGGATGGAAAATATTACTTCATTACTTTTATTGATGATTGTTCTGATTTTACTTATGCTCATCTCACGAAGAATAAAAATGATGTGTTAGATATGTCTCAATTATTTTTCACTAAAAGTGAAAATCAATATAATAAGAAAATTAAATGATTTTGAAGTGATAGAGGAACAGAGTATGAATCTAACTTATTCATTGAATTTTATAAACATCGTGGCATAATTCATGAGAGCACTGCACTCTATTCGCCTGAAATGAACAGTAAAACGAAGAAAATAGGATCCTACCGAAATTAATAGTAGCTATTTTATTAAATTCGGATGCAGCATTTCACTGGTGGGTGATCTTTTATTAAATATTTGCTATGTCTTAAACAGAATTCCTAAATCTAAGAGCAAAATTTCACCTTCTGAGATTTTTAAAAATAAAAAACCCTACTTGTCTTATTTTAAAACTTGGGGTCGCTCAGCTTATGTTCGTATTCCTGACCCTTAACGAATTAAATTAGCAAGTCGAGTATTTGAATATGCTTTTCATTGATTATTCCATTAACAGTCAAGCATATAGATTTTATGGTTTGAACGCTCGAGTTATTATTAAGTCAAATGATGTTGATTTTTGTGAAAATAAATTTCCGTTTAAACTTAGGAATAGCGGGGGATTTTCTGCCACTAATAATCCAATAATCAGAAATAATGAACATAATGCAGAAAGTGAATCTGAACTTAGAAGAAGTAAAAGAGCTAGGATAGCTAAAGATTTTGGTTTAGAATATTATGCTTATGCACTAGAAGAGGACACTATTAATCTAAAAGATGCTATGTCTTATTTGGATTCGGATCTCTGAAAAGAAGCTATAAATGATGAAACCGAATCTCTAAAATCTAATAAAACTTGGCATCTTATGGATTTCCTCCAGGTTGTAAATCGGTACTTAAAAAGCAGTTCAAACCTGATGGCACAATCAATAGATATAAGGCTCGCCTTATAGCTAAAGGATTTAGACAAAAAGAAAACATTGACTTCTTTGATAATTTTTCACCTGTTATAAGAATAACATCAATTCGAGTATTAATTTCTCTTGCTTTACTATATGATATACTATACTAATTCACCAAATGGACGTAAAAAACGTTTTTCTTATTAGTGAATTTGAAGAAGAAATTTATATGGACCAACCTGAATGTTCTGTTATACCTGGTCAAGAGCATAAAGTTTGTAAATTAGATAAACCTTATATGGTCTTAAACATGCACCGAAATAATGCCATGCAAAATTTGACAATCTAATTATTTCATATGGTTTTAAACTAAATGAAAGTGAAAAGCGTACTTACTATAAATCCGAGAATAATATTTGCACTATCATATGCTTAGTTGATGATTTACTTATATTTGGTTTAATATTCATGCTGTAAATCACTTTAAGTCCATACTATGTGCCAATTTTGATATGAAAGACCTTGGTGAAGCAAGTGTGATTCTTGGTATTAAGATTATCAATTATGAAAAGGGAATTTCTTTGGATCAATCTCATTATATTGAGAAGATGTCAAAGAAAAATAATTACTTTGAATGTAAACCTGCTAGTACACAATAAGATCTAAGTGTAAAACTATTTAAGAACACTGGTGAATGTGTAAGACAGTCCGAATATGCAAGCATCATTGGCAGTCTTCGGTATACCACTGATTGTACTAGACCCGACATTGCATATGTTATAGGATTATTGTGAAGGTTTACTAGCAGACCTAGTATAAAGAATTGGCATACTATTGAAAAGGTCATGATAAAGGTCATGATATACCTTAAAATAACTATCAACCATGGATTACACTATCAGAAGTTCCTCGCTGTCCTTGAAAGATAAAGTGATGTAGATTGGAATACTTTATCAAATGATTCCAAAGCTACTAGTGGATATATTTTTAGTATTACAAGAGGAGCTATTTCTTGGAAATCTAATAAATCTTGGCTCAATCCACTACGGAGTTAGAAATGATAGCACTAGCTAATGCTAATAAAGATGAAGATTACTTAAGAAATTTGCTAGCTGAGATCCCTTTATGGGAAAAACCGATACCAGCTAAGTTGATCTATTGTGATAGTACTATGGCTATTGCAAAAGTTGAGAAACGTTATTACAACAGTAAGAGATGATAAATTCATCGTAAGCATAGTGTTGTAAGAGAGTATATTTCTTCATAATCTGTAAGAGTGGATCATGTATGCACTGATGAGAATCTGGTGGATCCTTTGACAAAAGGACTGACTAGGGAGAAAGTCCTTTCTACATCTAAAAGAATAGGACTTGCCCTTAGATTGTTGAGTCGCACACAATGGTAGCCCGACCTAATGATTGGAGATCCTAAGAACTAGGTTCAATGGGTAATAACAAGTTGTAAAGTGATATGAGTTGAATATACTATTTTTATATACTAAGAAGCATGTATTCCTGAAGAATTAGAGGACAAGTTAATAGAAACCCTTAATGAGATCTATACTCTAAATGGAGTGGAGTACTACTTTCAGGAGTACTCTTCATAAACTCACCTATGTGGATGTGGAAATGTGACCATTTCCTATGGAATTTTGGGCAAGATTCCTATAGCATTCACTAAACTGGGATAGACGTGCATGACATAAATGCACGGGCCTAGTTGATCGCACTTTAAAAAGTTTATTTGTGGTTTGATGTTATGAATAGAGTTTAAGACTACGTGTCACTCTAGTAAACTGAATCTTACTCACCATGCAAAGGTTCAAATCGAAAGATACTTTTTGTTTATGCACAATCCTATATTTTTGAAAATTGCTTGGAAGTTTTTTTAATAATTCAAGTGGGGGATTATTGGAACTTTAAGTGAATTAATTAAAAAATAAATGAAATAGGTTAATGGTAATATATATATTTATGACACATTATTATAATTGAGCCGTTACAAATGTATAATGGTAATATATATTTATGAGTCATTATTATAATCGAGCCATTGCAAATGTATAATGGTCATATATTCATGAGCCATTATTATTGAGTTGTTGCAAAGTTAATGGTATTAAAAATTTATTTTAGATGAAAATAAGTCAAATACATTAACGTTCCCTCACTTCAGTAATGCATACAATTCTATTTTGTCTATTTAAATGATTGATAGGTAGAAGGGAAAAAATATAGACAGTTTTTTCATTTTGCTACTTTGTCCTCTGCTTTTTTCACTCCTTAAGAAACTTTACATGCTTTTAAATTAGAGAGTGCTATATTTATAATAATTTGATGTAGCAAAAACAGCAAATTGATCAAAATTTCAAAGGTTGTTTTATCCTTAGGACGGAGCAGTTGGTAGAACACTATACACCTTGAGGCAAAGCCGCAAATCGTCTTAAGGAGAGCGACCTAGTCCGCGATTCAGCCACTATATATGCAGATTGAGGTACAACACTCGTACTATGTGATTCATATTCATGTGATTAAATAATTGTTTCTCAAAACTATGGCTTAGTCTATAATTTCAAAATAACTGATTTTTTTAGAAATTATGTGTTATTTGGCAACTGCAACAAATGCCGTTACTCTAATAGACTTATATTTCATAATGAATATTCAGATATTCATTAAAAAATAAAACTATATTTATTTTCAGTCAATTCTGAAAACAATTATTATTTCGAAATAATATTTTATATATTTACGAGAATAATATTCATAACTTGCTAAATCCACTAGGAAGTGTTATATGATATGCTTCCACTACTTCTACCATTACTATAATAGTGTGCAAAACACAAAGCTCCATTCAACCACTTATTATAGAGTTTTATTTCATTCACTCTAGTTTATAATTATGAGTTTCATGTCAATTATCCTCAACTCGAAGACATAACTTTATATAAACCAATTCCCTATATGAAAATACAGTTGGAATGGAAATCATATTTCTTATTCTATATTAAGTATCCATTTAAAATTTTACATAATTCTCATTTCTGATCTCTCTTCATGGAGCAAAATTGGTCATTCACTCTCTTTATCCCAACCGCACCTAAGTTACATCCACTCATGTATATTCGCTTTCTTTTCTAAATGGTCGAACCATTCAAAGGAGATCCTTATTGTAATCAATCTTATTGAATACAGTATTACACATTATGGTTTATTTCTTATTTCCAATGAACTAATTTCATTAAAGTTTCATACATTACAAACTGTGAGCTTTCACCGTATAACATTTATATGTGATTGAATATGAATCAAATATCCATATTCTCACATTACTATTGGAGTTGGACACTCATAGAAGACAATATATGGTCTCATACAAATAAATAGTTAAGTGACTGTGGTGCAAATGTGTAGTGGTTGTTTAAATTGGTTCTTGCACGAGTCTTCAAATAACAACATGTAAAAAGATTTATTGGTAAATATATTTTATATTTCTATATCTATCTTCATTCAGGTCAATTGTCTAATTTAACTGATAAACATTTTATTAATTATGTTAGTTACACAAATCTATTAAAGTGGATTATTTTAGCTTATATTGCATGTATTCTTACAATGTTAGAAAGGTTAAATGTTACCATTTTATTTTTATAATAAAGCTCCTAGTAAATTTTTATGCTTTTCAAAAGCCTAAGAAAAATATAGAAATCATTTGATTTCTCTAGAGGACGTTAGGACTCGCTTTCCTTGGGATTCTGACATGAAGGAATATCAACAAATCGTTGACCTCCGTGAGATGGATAACACATTATCGGTTGTATAATATACAATTCTGACCCATGGTCTTTGTCCAAATCTCATCATGACCTTATGGAATATTAAAAAATCGAAAGAGATTATTCATTCGTACCCACCATTTCATGACAGCTTAAGTATAATGCATATACCTTAAGAAATATCAACAAATACATGCATGCATCTTACCTCGTCTAGTCGGTATATTAATAATACTACACGTAACATATCTAGCTTGAGGAATATTAATGACTAAAGGGTATACAAGGAATATCTAATAATCTATTAATATATAAATGGTAGAGGACAACTTATATTAAAGTTTCATAATCTTTAATATATATTTTGAGTGATATCAATTAAGGGAACAATGTATCTCTTATGAAAGACATTTTGATCTAAGTTTACACTTCTGAAATCATGGTTACGTACTATACATATATATTTATTTCTTAAATCTAATTTGAGTTTCTTTCCAATTCTACTTAATTTTATATATACATTGTAATATAAGCATTAACTTATTTACTACTATATAGTTTAATATACTTATATAACATATACATGTATCTTATTAATTTAATCACATTTAAATAATTTAATTTTTTTATATATGATTTCTAAAATTTTATATTACTCGTCTTAAACTATTTAATATAGTTAATAAACTATAACATTTATAGTTTGTTTATGTGTACATGTCAATACATGTATACATCTTAATTAAATAATATTTAATAAATTTTGTTTGATAACTTTTACTTAATTAAATATTTAAATCAGTTAGAAATTTTAATTTAATTTATTATAAATAATTTTAAGATAAATAAATAGCTACAATAATTATAGTTACATACATATATCAATATATATGTTTTTACCAATTAACTTTCAATTAATTATCTTTTTTAATCTATCTAATCATATTAATTAAATTTCAATCTTCAAATTTTCAAAATTAATTATTTAATTTCTCAAAACAATTTTGAAAAATTTGAACGCATTTAATAACTTTTATGAATTCCCTTTTATATTTTAAACTTAACTTTTAAATTTAAAATATAATTTCAAATTTCAAACAAATTTTGAAAATCAGGCCAAACCCAAAACAATTTTGATCTTTATATTGGGGATAACTTTTGGGCTTACTTCATCCTTCGAGGCCAGGCCTGTAGCCAGGTAGGTACCTAAACCCAACCTTAGACACTACCATTTTAGACACCCTCCTAAATGAGTAGGCTTTAATTGTAGCCCTAAAATTGCTAATTTAGACCACATAGTCCATTAAGGTTTTGATACCATTGAAGGAACTAGGCCGGTCTGAAGTGGGTGAAATAGTTAGATTCCGAAGAAAAAAAATTCTATTTTGGGTCTGTTGGGCCTATGAAATCTAAAGAGTTTTTTAGATCCAACCTAATATAGTTATAAGTAAAATCTTATTCTATTTATTTTGCTTGAAAAGAGTCTTAATTTTATTTAAATTTTAATCAATATGAGATTTATATAAGGAAGAGCATATCAAATGTACACTTGTGTGTATGTGTGTAGCAGTTACTTGTTAAAGTGAACATAGAGAAGGAAACCATTCGTTTCTCTCTCTCTTAGACTTATTTAGTTAATTAGGAGAAGATTTTATTTATTTAAAGACAGAAATATTTCGCTTCTCTCCCTTTAATTATATTTATTGATTTAATTAAATGATATGTATGACCAAATTTAAACTTGCCATGTATAGCAAATATACCCATATATAGTCTAGTGTAAATGTGTACATGGCTGATGTGACCGCATATAGGTGCTGGGATTTCCACTGCAACAGACATATTTGTCCCTACATATATGCCCTCGTTTTCCATAATTTTGATACACACACAAACATATATACACACATACATATATTTATATGTTAAAATTAAGTTTGATTATTTTATAAGTTTTAGAATCTAAAATTAACAATTATAAGTCTACTATAATTAAGAAGGAGATTAAAATTGGAATTTATAATTTTATATAAAAATCCATTTTATGAACTTTGAGTTAAAAAACAGACATGCACATATAATAATTGCAAACTAAGTTTTAAATTTTTAAATCTCACACACACAAAATCCACACACAAACACATAAATACATACACACACAAATACATACATACATACATACATACATACATATATTTGTATGTGTGTGTGTAAAGTTTTGTAATCTAATATATGTTTTGAAATTGAAGTAACAAATTGAAATCTAACTTTAACTTAAGAGGGACTCAAAAGGTTTATGATGTTTTACTCAATATTCCAATTATGTTTTTTAAATTAAAACAACTTTTAAACAGAAGTAAATAATAACTAGATGAATTAAGTTCAAAATATGTTAAAGCATGTATTCAGTTTCCAAAGTGTTTTAAAATAAACAACATATGTGATTACCCATGTTTGTATATATAATAATTAGTAAAATTATATCGGTTAATCAAAAATTAGTTTCAAACATTTTATTATATTGAACAATAATTTATAAAATAATAGCAAAATAAATAGGGAAACTTTGGTGCATATAAATTCATTGAAAAGGTGCATATCTAAATTGTATAAAAGTATGGACACATAATTAAATGAGAAGTGACAAAATGGGATCTAAACTATATAGCTAGATAATCATATAAATAGATGAGATGTATAAGTATAAGTATAAGATCTAAACCATGTAAACATGATAAACATTTAAAGAATAAGATTAGAATGTTACCTTAAGATGTAGCTAAAAAATGCACCATGAATGATGAATAAAGCTCCAAGATTCAATTGAATTAATCTCCAGATTTTGAAATGATCTGAAACACCGCCTTTTATTTGTTTTATTTTGATATGTACTAATTTATTTTATGGAAATTTTTATGTCTAGGAAGACGTTATTCCGCCATGGGGAGAGGAAGATAGAAAGAAAATGAACTATCAAGAGAGTCAATGAATGAGTGAAGGAGAATTTGTAAAACATCAAAACCTTTCCAATTTCCTTCTTTAAAACCTTCCTTCTTTATTTCCTTTGAAAGATCAATCAAATTATGTCCCCCTTATCATGCATGGTCCACCATTGATGGAGGCTAATTAGGCCCATAAAATTTCCAAAAACACTTAGTAATTAATTAATTTAAATCAAAATTAAATGTTTATCGATATGATATATCGATACGTACATATATAACTTTTATATATGCACTTAATTAAATACTAATGGCATTCAAGAAAATCAAATAAAATTTAATAATTAATATTTCATAAATATTAATTAATTTAATAAATTTATAGTGATCACAAATTAATTAAATTATGTCGTTTTTAGAGTACTCGTTATTATAGTTGTATGACTCGAAGGTGTAAATTCAACCAACGATTAATATCAAACAATTCGAATATTTACGTTCACACCTTAATTAGTGGTGTGGCATTCTGGCTTAATTTATCGCTTACGCATCTTTTTAGTAAAATCCAATTTTATTATTATAAGCAGTACCCTATATCAAAGATTATTTACACCAAATTTCTTTATCAAAACTATATCACATTGGGACATATGAAATTTTGTTTTGGTCAAAATCCTAACATCGTCCACATTCAACTTGGTTATTCCAAAAAGAATCTTTGGTTTAATAATAACAATTATTATAATTATACTGCCTTGTAAGAGACTTTAGCTTTGAGTTGACTATAGTTGATTATGATACTAACCTCATATAATAAAGGAGACGAATTCTCTATTGAATAGTTTTTTACTTCCGGTGCCTCAACTCGTACCTAATTATAGTTGTTCAATGGACGTGATGCCATGATTTAACTATAATCAAAGTGGAGTGTCAACATTTAAGTTCCACGGTATTCTAAAATCGAGGAAACTATGTAACATTGTCACTTCGAGCTTATATATTTGACCCTAGTTATATTAACCAATAAAAATTAATCGAATAAGTCATTCCATAGTTATGTAATAACCATCGGTACGTAACCCATTGATGCCCCTAATAGCTATAAGTATTATAGTGCCCAACATTTGGAGAGCATTACATACTCTAGTTTCAATGAATGTATCATATCATATCTCAAAACATCTTGACTAGGAATATTTATAATAATATATCAACTTAACGTGATAAATTTCTCATGGTTACAACACATTTATAATTATTATCACATAACATATCATTTAAGGATTTTTTATTTAACACACATTAAATTAATCACTTGACTAATTATACCACAGTATAACAAGTATATAACAGAAAGAAAACACCTTTCGTTTTGAACAAGATTGCTTATCGAGTTTTATGTAACAAATTACATAATTATCCCTAGGGCATACCCCTTATTATATCACTTAAAACATTTATACATCGTTTGAAATAACTTTTTAGCCTTTAAATGGATAAGTAAATGCCATTAAAATTTTAATATAACATTTGTATATAATTTTGTTGTTAATTTATATGTTTATAAATTAATTTACCATTGGTTGAATTCGTAAATAATTAACAACATGGTTGTATTGACTTTCTAATGTGAACTTAATCCAAAGTCAATAATTAGAGAATTTAAATACCAAAGCCTTGTATGAAATTTTCTAAAGCACAATATAGGTCAAGTTTGTTGCTTATATACCATTTAGGTGAAATCATATATTTTCTCCCTTAAAATAAGCTCACCTATTAACAATAGTTTGTACACGTATTTATTTTGTCATCACTATATCAATTAAGGTTCAAGTTTAAAAATTTATTTATATATATTAATTGTGTAGAACACTTTAAAGTCCTAGGTTCAATTCGATAACATTTACTGACTAATTGATTTTTCTCTTGCTGGTGATTTTGACTTTAATTTGACTTATCAACTACGGTGGTACCAACCTTTTATAAATAAAGGAGATGAACCATCTATTGAATAGTGGTTTATTTCAAGTATCTCAACATGTACCCACCAAAGGTCACAACTTGATCACCATGTCATGTGGTTAACCATAATCAAAGTAAAATTTATGAACCTAAGTCTACCAGTACTCCTAAGTCAGAAGACTACGTCGTTACCCTGAGATATTCTGTTTTGACTTAGTTATATCAACATATAGAAGATTTTCATTGAGTTATTCTTTGATTTTTCCAAATAACGACAAATACATAACCCCTTGTTGTCCCCCAACGATCATGAGTCAACCACCATCCATTGTATGGAGAGTATTTCGCACACTAGTCTCAACAAACATATCGATATCCTTTTTTCAACACATTTTTACTATTAAGGACCAGTGATTTTGCTTTTAGGTTGCAAACTCATTCGCAACTGCAATCAATAAAACACCACTCCCAAGTATTTTCTACTTACAAATGTTTAATGCAATTAATTCATTATTTACACGCAATATAATAATACACATAAAAGAAAACGAAACCAAAAGCATACTTCATATAACATGATTGATTACAGAGTTAAGATTACGTAATAGATTGTAAACTCCCCTAGGGCACACCCTTATGTCTAGCAGACACACCTGATTCAACAGCAATGCCATGTGATTAACCATAATCAATATACCGTTTAGCTAGATCAACGGTACTCCTAGTTCTGAAGAATACTACATGTCATTACATGAGATCTTCTATTTGACTTAGTTGTATTATTTAATAAAAGACCCTCATTGAGTTTTTCTGTGATTGTTCCAATAACTATAAGTATGTAATCCATTAGTGCCCCCAATGACCATGAGTAATTCAATGTCCATCGCATGGAGAGAATTATGTACACTAGTTTTAACGGATGTATCATTATCCTTTTCTCGATACATCTCAACTAGGAACAAATTAAAGATAAGTATTTTGAGTGTTTGGTTCAAAAATCTTGGTTACGAACACATTCACAACTGCAATCAATAATATACTTCTCTTATGGAATATCTACTTATACATGTTTAATGTATGTATATAATTACTTATATCACAATATAACAACACATACATAAAGAAAATAAAAATACATAACAAGATTCTTATGCAAGAGTTGATCATATAATAAAATTACATGATTTCACCTAAGGAATACAATTAACTCCTCAATCTCCCACTTGCACTTAGGCTCATCTATGGAGCTTAATGTGTATACCTTCAATAAATCTACCAAAATTAATCTAAGAAAGAGTCTTAGTAAATGGTCTTTGATGTTATTTTTAGTATCTACTCTCTCGGTTACTATCTCCCTTTTGCTGATAAACTGTTTTATAATGTAGAAATTATGGAGGATATGTTTTAACTTGCTTTAAGCTTTCAACTCCTTGCCAATTTGTATTGCAGCATTACTGTCACAATACATCAACATCGGCCCTTCAATGCTTGAGATTACTCCTATCTCTTTAATGAATTCATACATCCACACCACTTCTTTTGTAGTATCATTTAAGGTCATGTATTGAGCTTTCGTGGTCAAATTTGCAACAACTTCTTATTTGGAACATTTCCAACTAAAGGTAAATATGAATCCCAAGACTGATTTTCTATCCTCGATATCGGTTTGAAATCTCGAGTCTGGTTAGTGCTACATAAGGAGTTCATTATTTCCATATATAAGAAGCAAATATTTAGTATTTTTTAATTACTTTAGGATGACCTTCATAGTTGTTCAATGATTTTCGCCAAGCTTTGATTAATATCGACTAACTACCCCAATGCAAAAGTAACATCTTCCCTAGTAGATAACATAGTGTACATTATGGATCCTATTGTCAAAATGTTGCGAGCTTTTCTTGCAAGTGTAAAACTGTCCTGGTCATATGGTTCCTATAGCCCACAAGCCCGTATCCAACTCGGATGACTTAGTTCCTATAATAAAGCGACCAATCGAACACCATTGCTCAAGCGAGCCATAAAAGCCAATTGGGTCATCAACAAATGATGATGATAGATAGCGGACCCACATACAAAGTAGTCAAAAATCGAGCGCCCAAACAATAGCCTTACCTGTACTTCAAGTGGCCCGTACAATGTCCTTGCGCGCTCCTTGACTAGATCCACCTCTCACCTTTCATCTTGACCGCATGCATCTTCTAAAGCCCCTCTATTTTAACTCTATAAGATTTGGACCAAGCTCTGACTGCCCTCTACAAAGAGGCACACCTTTGCATAGTTTCCCTAAAATGATTGGCACGTACGGTATTGTTCATCTGACAAAAGCGGCATTGTGATAAATACTCCTAGTTTGTCACTACCATACCACCAAAGCATCCTTGCACTACCACTAACTGATACCATATTGCATGTCCCTAACCAAGGCATTCTCAAGTATGGACGACCAACTATCGATCATTTGAACCAACATATCAGCCAAACGTCTACATCAAAAGCCAAGAATGATTTTTGAACTTTGGTAGCACGATCTTCGACATCCATCTCAATTTCCAGCAGTTATAAATACGACATAACATGAATTTGTAAAAGGATCGAAAGAACTAATTTTCTTATCATTCTCTTTTTATATCAGCCATTGTAAGCAAAGAGAAACAGTAAGAAAACTACTCATAGTGAACGTAGATCAACTTAGACTGAACCACTCTAAATCTTGTGTCTCTTTAATTATTGCACTTTTGTTTCCTCGTTTTCATTTGTAAATCAAGATATTAGTGAGTAGCCTTCATTGATATCAATTTTTACTATAATTCTGAGGCTGGACAAATTTTTTAGTCAACATTTTGATACTAGAAGGAGGGCCTCCTCTCAAAGCTCCCATTTTATTCACTTTTCTTCTATATAAACTTCTCTTACATTCATGCCATGCTAAACAACGATGAAACTAAAGCTGAAAACTCCAATGGTCACAACACCAATAGAGCCACCAAGGCTGGTTCTTATATGTACCATCCTTGGATTGAGTAATGATTTGTGGCTCAGCATGATTAATGAGTTGACCAATATTAGGCAAATTGCTCGTTACATGAACAAACTCAGGGCTAGGATGGATGCCTAGACACCGTGAACTCTAGCCTAGTAGCCCACCTACGACTAACAAAAACCCCATCTAGCCTACCATTTCTAATACATAAAACCAATACATGACGTCCACGAGAGAGTTGTGCTAGATACCCCATCGAAGGCACTCCTGCCTGTAATAAGGATATGGGAGCTGCATAAAAGCAAGGGAATGCCTACAATGTCTTAGAATGTGAACCATCAATGTATCAAGAAGCCCAAGTAGATCATCATTCGCCTTTATTGTGAGACTATTCGCCTTTAATCGCCTTTGGGATGAATATGGGGCATGCAACCTACGTCTTGACAGCCTAAGATGCTATGGTCTAGCAAATCCTGAACATAGGAGTCCATCGGTACACTCTTGGTCCCAAAGGGAGGTACCCGACCTAGACCAACAAGAGACACGTCAGTCTGTCTAGATCACCATTAGTCAATTGAAACAGAGCCCTTACACCGACCCATTATCATCGTTCCACCTTGCTTTACCTTCACCGTAGATCCCCATCATCATCCATACATTGTGGGTCCATTCCCAACTAGGTGCTAGCACACACTCGGTACATGGAGGCGGGCCTCCAAGGAGAAATGGCATCCTTTCATCAGCAGATGCATAGGATCCAAGCCAAAAATACTAATAACAATGGTATAGCAGATGATGAAATCAAAGATCCCTTACCCATATCCACCGGAGGTATGCTTTCCCTTCCATTGAGCAGTATTACAGGAGTGAAGACCCATTCGACATATTACAACCTTGAACTCGATAACCCATGTCGCCAAGCTTTTTGGCAATGCCAAGTGTCTTCCATTTCCTTCTAGCCTAACCGGAGCAACTTCCCACTTGCTACATCATCACTAGGCCGGCATTGTACTAATAGGTTCATTTATGCACCGACTTCAAAACTCGCTTCTTCGAATTGAAAATCAGGATCATGATAGTGAGTGAGCTAGGCAACATCGGACAAGTCCTAAATAAGTCCCTCCACTCATATGTGAAACACTTCAACAAAGGGTTAACCCACGTAATAGGAGCATACAACAGCAGCTTGGTAGTCACCCTCAGGGGTGAGACAAATGTCCAGGATATGGAAAGAACCATAGAAACAACCAACCTCATAATTAATTGACTTCCTTCAGAGAGCAAACAACATTATGAGGTAGAAGAAGCTGATCTCTCCGATATCAATGAGGAGAATAGGCGAAAAAAAGTGATGTACGAGAAGAGAGTAATTGCCTGAGGAATAGCTGGTAGGAAATTGGCAAGTCGTGCTCTGAAGATAGCTCACACTTAAAACTCAAGTACACAAACTACACCACTTTGAATCATGACTTAGAAACTATTTATCTTACCAAACGATATAGCACTCTGTATTTATGTCCTCTCGTCCTTCTGATTTGGGCAGAGGGAGTAGCCCAAAGGTAATGGGAAGCATTTCGAGTTCCCTTAGTTCAATATCACACCGCTGATGAATGTCAGCATCTGTAGAACAAAATAGAGCGGTTGATCCATGAGGGCACACTATTGCAATATTGTAACACCCCTAATTTTTGATAACATTATTTAGGAGATTTTATTAGATAAATTAAATAGAATAATGTAAATTTTAAATGATAAGGGGATTGAGACTTGAATTAATTTAATTAAAGCCGAGCCTAATACAGAATTAATAGGCTAAAGAATGGTTTTGGGATAATCAAATTACATAAGGGTATATTAGAAAATTCATCGCCCATAACCCTTACCCTTATATATTTTTGTTCCCACCATTTTACTTCTCATTCACGTCATTTTGAAAACTAAACGCAAGAGAGAAGCCGACCATTAATAAGAAAAATTCAAATTAAAAGCTAGAGAATCAAGCTTAGGGGAAATCAATCTCAATCCAATCTCCTTATGAAAGCAAGGTGAATAATAATTCCATCTCTATTTTGGTTTTATAACCATATGATTTTGGATTTAAGGGTAAATTTGTTTTATGATATATTGGATGATGATATGCTTGATTTGTAATTTATATGGATTGTTCAAAAGATGTTATGCACGTTTTTAAGGCAAAATTGAGAATTAGTGATGTTTAAATGCCATGGGAGGATTTTATGTAACGAGAAACAAGATTTTTGAGTTGGGTTTCAATTTTTATAATTTTTCCAGCCATGGAAAGATTATTATGAATTTTTTAAGGAAATATATTTATTTGGGTTTATAAATTTATTTTGGAAAATATATTGAAAATTTGGTTCTGGAATTTTGATATGTTAGTAAACATGATTAAAGTGAATTTTCGGAATTTTCGGGGATTTTTCCAAAGTAATTGACTATGCAAAATAAATTATTTTAGAAGAGGGAATTCTTTGCAAAATTGATTTTTCTTAATGGAAGGGCTTAGTCGATTAACTTAACCATGGCTTAGTTCTGAAATTAGCGACAGTTATTTGGTAAAGAATTTGAAAAGTTAAGGCAACCAATATGGTGTTGAAACGTGGCAGGTTAATTAGAGAAAAGTTTTCTTTAAGAAGAACTAAACCAGGTTTACTCAGAAAAATTGGTTCCACATACTTCGAGAACTACCTTTCGACATAGAAGCTTCTGCCTTCAACCTAGTGGAAACCTTCTTAGTCGAAACCAATAACCAATACACATCGTATCACTCAGTTGGTACGCAGTGGATTAGAAAAAGACGAAAGGTAAGGAGTCGAAAGCATGGCTTCCATAGGAGACGAAACTTTGGTTTGTTTTTAAAAGAGAAGCGCCTGCCTTTTTTATTTTAGCCTTCGAAGGAGTCGAAGCATATGGTTTCAAAAGACTTTTAAAAGGGTTTTGAAAGGGTTGCCTATAACATAAGTTTTCTTTCAAATAGGTTCCTTTAGTTATGAAAGAATGTTTTGAAAGAAGCGATTCCGACCCAGTTGAAACCCTGTTGTTGTTCTTTAACCTTTCGATAGTATTGAAGATATCAACGATGTCGAAAAGTACTTTGTTTTATAAGTTTAAGCCGCTTCCAATATCTTTTGAAAAGGGTTAGGGGTTTCGAAGGTAATGGTTTAGAAAGGAATTTCAACGCCAACCTTCTACTGTTTTACCTATATGTTTCAATTCTTTTGAAAGGATGGTGCCGATGCCATCATGTTTTTCCTAATATTTTTATATGATAAAGGATTGTTTCAAAAGAGATGCTTTTGCCTATATTCACTTTGACCCAAATAATGTTTTAAGTATAAACCCAATGCTTTCGAAAGGAGGACTTTCAATGATCTCAGAAGGGTTATTTCCAATAGAGTCGAAAGGGGTACTTTCAACTGGTTTCGAAGTTATGCGTCTAAAGTTTAATGCTAATACTTTAACATAATCGAAAGGTTTCGAAAGGAAGATTTTAAAGTATTAAAAGGCAGGAGCCTAATGTTTTGAAGATATAATTTAATGCTTTCGAAGGAGGTCATCCTATGAAGTCAAAAGCTAAGTTTCGAAGGTGCTGAATGGTTTTATAATCCAAACTCACTTTTAAAAGGTAAACCCATGGCTAAATAAAAGGAGTTTTATAATGATTTTGAGAAGAATCTTTCCTTGATAAATAACAGGTTAAAGGGATTAACCATGTTTTATATTAAACCCACAGGAGTGGTATAGCTATATTATTATATTTGCTTCTTCAAATATAAGTATATTCATATTGTTTTGAATCGCATAATTGTATTTTGGGGGAAATGGTAAAAAACCAGCTAGGTTGACCTAATAGTGAACATAATTTAAGTTAACTCCTGAATGAATAGAATTGCATCCAAGAGGTCAAGAAAACTAGAATATAGGATGCTAAAATATAAAAGAAAGATATTGGCAAGGGCCAATATGTTCTTAGCATGCCCGAAAACTATGTATAAGAAAAGATATTGGCAAGGGCCAATAGGTTCATAGTTAGCCCATGAAAACTATGTATAAAGGAAGATGTTTGAAAGACAGGTTCATAGTAAGCCTGTGAAAACTATGATTTGATATTGGCAGGGGCCAGTAGGTTTGTAGTTAGCCCATTAAAACTATATCCAGATTAAGATATTGACAGATGTCAATAGGTTCCTAGTCAGCTCGTGAAAACTAGGATAAGAAGAGACGATATTGGAGTTACCAACCTATTTCTAGTCAACCCATGAAAACTAGGATAAAAGTAAAGATATTGGAGTTACCAATAAGTTCACAGCGATCCCAATGAAAAACTATGTGATTGACATGGAGTCCTTAATATTTTACTAGTTATTAGCTAGCCCATGAAGACTAATAGGTTAATAGTAAACCTAGAACTATAATTGAGACAGATAGTCAAAAATGAATGGGGATGGGTATTCCAGAATTGATTCATTTGTTTTGCATATCATCATGTTATACTATTTCAAATTGTTTTAACTATTATGGATGCAGGAGCATAGTATATGGTTTATAAAGGTTTTAAGATACCAGTAAAGGGAAAACCTGTTCCGCTAAGCGGCGTCTCACTAGGTATCTAAATGATTTAAGATGGAAGATTATTATTCATACCAGGCTTTATCTCTAACTCAAAGTTTATGTTTTCCCTTTAAAGTCTCGGGTACTCAATTAGTTTTGAGTAGTTTGAGAGTTGAGGTTTTTAGGTACCTTTTAAGACGAATAAGCTTCCGAAGACGTGCAGGAGGCATGATAGCTATTTAGAGTTTTCTTTTCTTTTGGATTCCATTGTATAGTTCGTAATGGCAAAGTCGTTATATTGCTTGTATATACTCTTATCATTCAAGAGGGCATCTTCACATGTCACTCTTGGCGTATATTGTAATAAATATATTTTCTCTGAATGTGATTTGCGATTGTGTGATTATGTAATGAATTGAAAATGTTTTGATATGGAATGAGATCTTGTTTGAAGTTTTAAAATTTTCCATATTCATGTTTTTTGTGTATCAATGAATCTAACATCACCGTATTTGGTCACCGAGGATTAATAACTATGGATGACTGTAGCATCTGTAGCCGTTAGTTTTGGGCCTTCAAATAGGGGGATATTACAAATATACAAGTCAATAGATTGAACAAAGAGAAACCCGAGCTAATCTGCCCACTCAACCATAGCGGGTAAACGACAACAATGTAGCTAATCAAGATAAGAGAGGAAACTGGTTCTCACATCATGACCCCATGATCATTTCAATTAACATAGTTAATAGAAAAGTACGTTAGGCCCTCATTGATAGGAGGAGCTTGGTCAACAAAATGTTTAAATGCATGTTCGGCAAAATGAAGCTCCCTACGTGTACGCTCTCTCCTTATACATTATTCATTTATGTATTCAGGGGTATTGGTACAGAGCCCATGAGGACGACCTCACATGTAGTAACATTCGGACAAGAACACCACTCAGTCAAGATTTAGGTAACTATTGTGATAGTGGACTACCTATGTGCTTATAATATTCTAATAGGTAGACCGATGATGTTGGATTTAGATGCTATCATAGCCTATCAATGGCTTATGAGGAAGTTTTCAGTCAAAGAGGGAATAAGTACAACCGCATCGATCGGTAGATTGTGAAAGTTTGTTATAGCATATCATTATAGCAAGAAAAAATGGCGTTCCCTAGCTACAATAAAAGTTAGCCATGCTCAATTGTGACAAACCAAAGAGAATACAACAGTCTTGCGATGCTCTCATTCATGCTAGGGCCATCTGCCCCTTAAAATCCCCAAATGAAGCATCCATGACAACCATTATCTCTATGAGAGCACACAAGGTGCTCAATTCTCCTATTCATGCCCAAGGCCAAGACATAATCGTTGGGGATTATCTTCTCCTGGATAGCCAAAACAAGACAAACGAGCTCAATACCAGCCAAAACAAACAAAACAAGACAAAGATGCAACGAGAAAGTTCACCCTTATTGGAAATTAGGAAGACCATAGCTTCTAGGTTCGAGCATGGATGTCTTCTCTGAATGCGGAAGTCATAGAGTGCATGATACATGTGCTAGACCAATGTGATCTAGAAACAAGCACGGAAGAAAACGATGACGACCCACTTGACCCTCTTATTAGACACTCAAACCCATGAATCTATGAATATGGTCGAAGCAATATGAATTGACAATGATGACCTTAGCAAGGTTGTCCAAATTAGCATGGAAGTGAGCTTAGAATTAAGGGATGAACTAATATGATACTTGAAGAAAAGCATAAAACCGAGATGTATAGTATTATCTACACTAGGTTTTATGTCTGAATTGAAGTTTATGTTTTTCCCCTTAAACTCTCGGGTGCTCAAAATTGATTTGAGTAAGCTGAGAGTTGAGGTTTATAGGTTTTAGTAGGTTAGGGAATAAAGCTTCCGAGGATGAGCATGTGGCAGATAGATAGCTATTTAGGAGTTGCTGTTTTGTTTTGTTAGATTCCACTATACTGTATTAAGTCTGTTATGACTATACAGTACTTTGGTTATCCAAGAAGGCATTACCATATGTCGCTTTTGGCGTATTTATGTAATAATCATATTTGATCTTTAACCTGGAAAACGATATGGGATTATGTAACTTGGATATGAAACGTTGTTTTGAAATGTAATAAGAAAAATGTTATTTCTTAAAATCTGTGATTTTGTTTCATATTAAGTGCTTATGATATTATGGATACCATTAATATAGCCACATTTAGTCGCTAGAAGTTAATACTATAGATGATTGCAGCATCTGTAGAGCTTAGCATTAGACATCTAGATAGGGAATCCTATAACTTGCTATTAGAGCATAGATTTTTGAAAAAGAATTAAACTAAAAATGATTTTTGAAAACATAATCCTAAGAAATTAAATATAAGATCGAGGTATGAGATAACTATAGTAACATGCTTGTATTTTCTATATATAAGTATACGCTACATCTTTATTCTCCTACTTCTCATAGGCTATTCTTCTATATCTCACGAGGCTTGAATACAGATATGGATGCTAGAAGTTGAAGAATGAATCTTGGAGGAAGCACCCCACAAATGGAAACGACAGTGAATACTAGAAGGAACAAAGGTCAGGCACA
This sequence comes from Allium cepa, assembly GCA_030765085.1. Taxonomy (NCBI): domain Eukaryota; kingdom Viridiplantae; phylum Streptophyta; class Magnoliopsida; order Asparagales; family Amaryllidaceae; genus Allium; species Allium cepa. The sequence goes on from CM060929.1 coordinate 258,703,645, forward strand.
AGCTAGGAATGTTGGTGCTAGAGTCCCACAATTGGATATGGGAGCTATATATATGTTTCGTGAATACGATGCAAGCTAGAATTGCTACTGGTTTGGTTGGAGGAAATGCTAGAGTAGGAGTTCAAGAAGCTCCGATGGTGAACAATTATGCTATGTTGAGTAGGAACTATGTTAAGCTTGAGGGAAGTCATTTATTGAAACTGAGGATGCTACTAAGGTGGAGAACTGGTCGCTGCACTGTGAGCTAATCATTGCAGACTTGGGGCTCAATGATGCGTAGAAGAGATGGTCTGCTTCAAGACAGCTCCAAGGAGCAGCTTTATTCTAGTGGAATAGTGTGACGGTTGGAGTGGATGAAGAGAAATTGGTGTGGTCTGAGTTTAGGAGGAGGTTCTAGGAGAGGTTCATGTATGTGATGGCGCAGACTGCTTTTCTAAAAAAGTTTGCCGAGATGGAGCAGGGAGAGATGTCTGTTTTGGAGTATGCTAGAAGGTTTGAGGAATTGGCTAAGTACGGGCATGCCACATTGGATACTATGATGAAGAGAAATGAGAAGTTGATTAAAGCGTTGAAGCCTGAGTTGGCCAGGGCTACATTACCTCATACTAGAGATCCTTATGATATGATAGTTGAGATGTCTTTAAGACATGAGGAGATGCTTTCTTCTCTAGAGAAGAGTAAGGAAAAGGAGGTCCACGTGGGGAAGAGTTAGAAGAGAAAGTTCTTTTATAAGAAGGGTACTCAGAAAGGTGGAACCGCGAAGAAAGGAAAGTCTGAGGTTGTCTGTTATAAGTGCGATAAGAAAGGGCATCTTGCTGATGAGCATCGTAATGGGAAGGTGAAGGAAGTGATCGAGTAGAAGAATATCAGATGCTTCAACTACGATTAAACTGGTCATTATAAGAATCAATGCAAAGATCCGGCTAAGGATGGAAGGGGCAATATTTTCATTGGAGTCTACTGCATTAGGACCAACAGTACGGGAGAAAGTGAATACAGTGTTGGGAGGTACGCTTTAGATTCATGGTACGACAGTTAGAATTCTATTTGATAGTAGTGCATCACACTCTTTTATATCTTGTTGTTTGGTAGATAAGCTTAAACAAGAACCCTCATACTTAGGTACTCCCTTAAGAGTTACAAATCCAATAGGAGGGTATGCGACACTTGGAATGGAGTGTGACCACTTAGAGTTTGGTATGTTAGGTCATACATTTGTTTGCAGTGTGCATGTGTTTGATTTTTTAGGGTTCGGAATTATATTGGGTATGGATTGGTTAAGTAAGTATGATGCTAGGATATTTTACCACGATAGGAAAATATCACTTAGACACCCTAATTGTAGTGATCGGGTTGTATATACCATAGAAAATTCTAGCTGTGAGGTAAATGCTTTGTTGGGTGTTTTGGAGGTAGAAGATGAGTTGAGCCGAGTTTTCATGGTTAGAGAATTCACAGATGTCTTCGAACTGGTAGTATGATTGTCACCGAAATGAGCCACTGAGTTTCAGATAAATTTAGTGCCTAGAGCAGAACTAGTGAGTAGGCCGCCAAGCAGGATGACACCTACAGAGGTAAGGGAGTTGAAGGTGAGTTGGTGGAATTGGAAGGCAAGAATTTTATTAGACCTAGTAGCTCACCTTGGATATCATCCATAGTGTTTGCTAAGAATCCAGATGGATCGTAAAGGTTACGCATCGATTATCACAAGTTGAATGGGAAGACAATAAAGAATCGATATCCATTGCTAAGAATTGATGGTTTGTTCGATGAGTTGAGTAGAGCCAAGGTATTTTCTCAGTTGGATTTGGTAACGGGTTTCATCAGCTTAGAGTAGTAGAGGATAGTATTACTCTAAGGGCATTTAGAACGATATATGGATCGTACAAATGGTTAGTGATGTCGTTCGAACTAACTAATGCACCGGAATTCTTTGTGGATTTGATGAACCAAATTTTCCAAGTGCATTTGGATAGGTTCACGTTGGTTTTTATAGATGATATCTTGATATACTCAAGAGATGAAAGGGAATATGAAGTTCATAGTAGAGTAGTGCTTGAGATGCTAAGGGAGCAACAACTAAAGGTAAAAATTTTGAAGTGCCATTTCTGGAAGAAGGAAGTGAAGTTTCTTAGTCATTTAGTCTCATAGAAAGGGTTATATGTAGATCCGACTAAGATTGAAGCAGTGAATAATTAAAAGATAGCTGATAGTGATTGAGATAGTGTTTTCTTGGATTAGCTGGATGTTACCGGAGGTTCATAAAGGATTTTTCACGAATAACAGCAAAGATGACCAAGCTAACGCGAAAGGATGTGAAGTTTGTGTGGACTGATAAGTGTGAGGAAGCATTCCAGAGGTTGAAACACTTATTGACCCATGCACCTATGTTGGTTGTTCTGGATGGGAATCATGATTTGTTAGTTTATACAAATGCATGTGGAACTGGATTAAAAGCTGTGCTGATGCAGAGAGGTAAAGTGATTGCCTATGCTTCTCGACAACTTAGACCGCATGAGGTTAGATATCCAATGAGCAGTGATTTTTGCATTGAAGGTGGAGACATTACCTTTTGGAGGGAGGTTTGAGTTATATACGGATCATAAGTCGTTGAAGTATTCGTTCTCTCAGAAGGAGTTGAACATTAGACAGTAGAGATGGTTAGAGATTTTAGCTGCATATGATTTCGGTGTTGAGTACACACTAGGAAAGGGTAATAAGGTTGCTGATGCGCTTAGTAGAAAGCATTAGAATGCAGTGTTGGCTATGATAGCTGAGTGGAAAGATTTTGAAGCATTGTCGATTTGTAGAGTGTAGTAGAGCTCTGAGGCCGGATCTAGTGGAGATTCTGTTGTGTTGTCTTGTTTAGAAGTTTGATCGGTGATGATCGAAAAGATTGCTTCTAAACTGGAGGAGGATTTAGGATTAGTTGACCCGGTTAGGAAGTTAAAGGATAGAACGAAGTGTGTTGACTTGTAGGATTTTAGTCTTGACCAGAATGGGTGGCTGAGAAAGAAAAGGAAATTGTGTGTTCCGAATGTGGGAAGCATTAGGAAAGAGGTTTTGGAGGAATACCATCGTTCGAAGTTCACTATTCATCCAGGAGGATCTAAGATTTATCAGGACATGAAAAGAGGTTTCTTTCGGGAAGGTATGAAGAGGGATGTAGGCTTATGGGTGAAGCAATGTTTTAACTATCAACGGGTAAAAGCCAAACATCAGAAGCCAAATGGGTTGCTACAGCCATTGGATACTTCGGTATGGAAGTGTAATTCTATTTCTGTGGATTTTATAGATGGGTTTCCAAGATCTAGCAGAGGAAATGAAAGAATATGGATCACAGTGGACAGGTTGACCGAGAGTGCTCATTTCATTCCAGTTAAGTCAACTAGGATGACACCTGTTTTGGCTAAGTTATTTATGAAGAATGTGGTTAGACTGCACGGAATTCCTAGTAGTATAGTAAGTGATGGAGATTCTTTGTTCACTACTGAGTTTTGGAATAGTCTACTAGATATTTTAGGAACCAAGCTCAAGATGAGTACCACTTACCATCCACAGACCAATGGGAAAATGGAAAGAGTTAACAAAGTCTTAGAAGATTTGTTACGAGCTTGTGTGTTAGATTTAGGGGATCATGGAAAGACCATCTACACTTGGTCGAGTTTTCGTATAACATCAGTTAACAAGCTAGTATAGGGATGACACCGTTTGAAACTTTGTATGGAAGGCCATGCAAATCTCTCGTTTGCTGGTTAGAGGTCGGGGATAGGCTGATTCTTGGTCCAGATTTAGTTAGAGAAGCTGCAAAAGAGATCGGGTTGATTCGAGATAGGATGAAGGAGGCTCGGTCTAGGCAGAAGAATTATGCAGATAGAAGAAGGAAAGACTTAGACTTCTCTGTTGGAGATCGAGTTTTCATTAAAGTGTCACTAATGAAAAGGTGATTAGATTCGGGAAATCAAGGAAATTAGCACCGAGATTCGTATGACCATTTCCTATTGTAGAGAGGATCAGGAAACTCGCATATAGAGTAGAGTTACCAAGCAGTTTGGTAGGAATCCATGATGTTTTTCATGTTTCTCGTCTAAGGAAGTGTGTTAGAGACTCGGAGACTACTATAGCACCAACTGTGTTAGATGACTTAGTAGTAGAGCCAGACTTGACTATAGTTAGAAAGGCAATTCGTATAGTCACGAGAGATAAGAAGAGGCTTAAGAACGAGAAGCCAGATTAGTGAAAGTTCATTGGAGCGACAATGAGAGAGACTGTACTTGGAAGATTAGAAGCAGGATTAGTGACACTTATCCTAATTTGTTTGATGGTATGTTCTACCTTTTTGATTGATTTGTTGTGTACCTTATCGTAATTTCGAGGATGAAATTTTTTAAGGAGAGGAGTCTATAACACCTCATATTTTTAGTAACATTATTTAGGATATGTAGTTAGCTAAATTAAATAAAATAATCTGTTGATTAAGGGATTGAGATTTGTAATTAATATAGGGATAACCGTGCTATATAAATAAATGAACTAAGATAAAATGAGTTAGGGAAACGTGTGAGGGAAAAATAGGAAGTAGGATATTCTTATACCCTAAACCCTTAGGAATTCAATTCACACGTTCATTTCATTTGCCAAAATTATCGACGTAGAGGCCGACCACCATTTAAAGAACTAGAGGAAGAAAGCTAAAGGAAGAAGCTAAATCAAAATCAAAACCATTCAAATCACAAATCTTTAATCTCAAAAGCTAAGGTGAATTATGAATACATCTCATTTTTTCTATTATTTTTGGTTTTAAGATGAATATGAAGTATTTTGCTTGATTATGTCATTTTTTGAATAATTAAATATTTATATACGCTTATTAATGATATATGCGTATGCATATAGGTTTTACGATATGTTTTAATAAGAAAATCCTATTAAATGACATCCAAATGCCTTACAATTATAGATTTAGACCAGAAATGATATTTTAGAGATGAGTTTCAATTTTCATAATTTTTTGAATTAATTTGAATTTTGTATTAATTTTCTAGTGAAAAAATGATTATTTGGGTTATAAATTATTTACGGTTAAATAATAATATTTTGGGACTGAAATTAAAATATGTTAGAAAATATATTAAAAATGAATTTCTGAAATTTTTGTAGAATTTTCCTAAGTGTTTTGATAAATAAATAAAGTTATTTAAGATATGAGACTTAAATGTTTTATATATTATAAAAGGAGAAGGGGTACTTTGTAAATTAGATAAATTGTTTACTTCTGAAATTATGGCAGCACTTTTGGAAAAAAATTAGCAGCAAATAAGAATTTGAAAAACATAGCGGGTTAGTTGAAAAGTATTACGTTTTAAAGTTAAAAAAAAAAGATTTTACATGCTTTAGCATGTTTCACCTCTTCCGGCACAGGGGATCCGACATAGATGTTTCGCTACCATCACCATCGAAACCAATGTGCATGGTTCTAATACACTTAGTACATACCAAAATTGGACTTAAGCGGAAGATACTGGGTTAAAACGTTGAGTTCTGATAGGGTCAAAGCATGACTTTGTTTTCAAACAAAAACACGCTTGCTTTGCTTTCTAAGGAAGAGCTTTCGACTTGGTTGGCTTTCGACTGAGTCAAATATTTTAAAGGAAGGGTTTTGAATGGGTTGCGCCTTTTGTTTTAAGTAAATGCTTTCGAATGGGGTCGAAACCCCTAGCTGTCGTTTTTCTTATCTTTCGGGATAGAGGTTTCGAAGGGAATACTTTACTTTTAAAACTTAACCGCTTCTCCAATGCTTTCAGGAAGTTGGTTTCGAAACCATCACTTCTTTACTTAGGAATGTTTTCGAAAGAGTGCTTTTGACTTAAATAGTTTTATTGGCCATTTTGCTTTGTTGAAGGTATAACCCAAAGGTTTCAAAGAAGATGGCTTTAAATGGTTTTGAAAGGTGTTTCCACATTTTTTAAATTGAACCCAAATGCTTTCGAAAGGTTTAAAGTTATAAAGGGGTTTACGTTTTCGAAAGGTTAAAAGAATGGTTCCAAAGGGGTTTCGAATGGTCAGAAAGGAATGATTCTTCAATTTTTTCGAAAGGCAGTTTAAAGTGTTTTAAAGATAGAATGTCTAAGGTTTTAAAGCTTTCGAAGGAAGGGGTATTCAAGTGTTTTCAAAAGGAAGATTGAATGGTTTGAAAAGATATGTTTTGGCTTTTGACCTAGTTTATAAAAAGGGTTTTACTTAGTTTTCGAAGGGGTACTTTTAATGGTTTCAAAAGGGGTACTTTCAACGGTTTTAAAAAGAGGTACTTTCAATAGTTTCAAAAGGGGTACTTTTAATGGTTTTGAAAGGGGTACTTTCAAATGTTTAAATGTTTTCATCAACAAGGATTTGAATAAAGCGAGTGTGTGTGTGTGTGTGTAACATGGCAAGGTGGTTTTGAGCAAAGCATAGAGTATATGTATTTTCCTTGTTTAAGTTTGATTTAAAGGTTTTAAATAAATTTCAGATGAAAAGGTTTTCAATAAAAATTTAAGGGAAGGTTTTCCTAAGTAAAATGACTCAGATATTAGCATACCAGATGGAAATGGTATAGGGTTGCGTCCTATACATTAGCTATTAGCCCCAGCTAATTTAGTTCAAAATTCCAATGTGTAGGGCTTTGTCACAGGTAAGACTAAAATGATGATTGCGCATAGAAGGGAATATATATTTGTATACAGATAGGTTATTGTTGAGCCCGTAAAACCATTAGGATCAGGTGACCCTGGAGAAAATAAGTTAGGGATAGACCATCCAGAAGAGGAGTATCTAACAAATAATTTAGGGACATACCATCTAGAAGAGGAGTGTCTAACATGTGTTAGATTATATTTTTTTATATTGTCTGGTAGGCACGAGTCAGCCAAAGGTTAGTAGTTAGTCAAACAAAACTATAGTGTTCGGACAGATATTCCATTTGTTATCGGATATTTATGTTTACATGATAATGCTTTACAGTTTTGACCACTTTTATTTGTAGGAAATGGATTTGCAAAAGGTATGTTTTAAAAGGATATCAGTGAGGTGAAACTCGTTCCGCTAAGCGGTGTGGTCTCACATAATATCATATAACCGAGATGTACAGTATTATTTACACCAGGCTTTATGTCTGACTCGAAGTTTACGTTTTTCCCCTTAAACTCTCGGGTGCTCAAAATTTATTTGAGTAGGCTGAGAGTTGAGGTTTACAAATTATAGTAGGTTGGCGAATAAAGCTTCCAGAGACGGGCAGGTGACAGACGGATAGCTATTTAGGAGTTGATGTTTTATTTTTTTGATTCCGCTGTGTTGTATTAAGTCTGTTATGATTACATAGTACTCTGATCATCCAAGGGGCATCCTCATATGTCACTCTTAGTGTATTTACGTAATAATTATATTTGATCTTTAACCTGGGAAATGATATGGGATTATGTAACTTGGATATGAAATGTTGTTTTGAAATGTAATCATGAAAATTTTGTTTTTTGAAATCTATGATTTTGTTTCATATTCAAGTGCTTCTGATATTATGGATACCGATAACATAGCTGTATTTAGTCGCCATAAGTTCAAACTATAGATGACTATAGCTCTGTAGCGCTTAGCTTTGGGCCTCTAGATAGGGGATGTTACACGGTCATAGACTCCTCTATCATCTGCCACACCTACAACGTCGACCCAAAAGCTCATCTCATCCAACAAAAAAGGAGACCTCTTAACCCAAAAAGGAACAAAGCTCTCAAGGAAGAGGTTGAGAAACTCATTGCTAATGGTTTCTTTCATGATGTTGAATACCCGTTCTGGGTAGCCAATCTAGTGTTGTTTCGCAGATTTAGTGTGTGGAGAACATGAACTAATTTCTTAGACTTCAACTATCTTGCCTGAAAGATAGTTTATCACTGCCACACATCAATGAACTTTTGGAAGCGACCAACGGGCATGAGCTCCTCACATTTATGAATGCCCATTTCCATATATAACCAAATAGCGATGCATGGTCCACACAAATAACATACTTCTTTTATTATAAATATATGGCTCTACTACTATAAAGGAATGCAATTTGGGCTCTATAACGCGAGTGTAACCCACCAATAGCTCATCAATAGAACGTTGTAGAAAAGACCGGTCGGTCCGTACTGTACGCAGACGACATGCTAGTGCAATCCAAAAGGGTCAGGGGCACGTAACGGACCTGGTCAAGAATTTTGATATCTTCCTTTGGTATAATGTAAGTCAACCCTAAGAAGTGTTCCTTCGAGATATGCAAATCCCATGCACAGTCAAACAAAGCTAACCCCATAAAGATTCAGGCAATTCAAGATATGTGAATCCACGCACAGTCAAACAAGTGTAAAGCTTGAATTTGGTGGCAATGGTACACAACTGCTTTGTATCTAAAGCAAAAAATAGGTGTGTTACTTCAAGTCTTCAAATTCCTTGGTGCAACAGATAGGTGTGCTCCTTTTTCAACCTTTCAAGATGGGGAAGTCATTCGCTTAGAGCGATAAGTGCAACATGGAGTTTGAAGATTGAAAGTGGGCACTTGGCCACACCTCCAATATATTCTAAGCCAGTAGATGATAAAAATATATAATTATACCTCACAATCACTTACCACATGATTAGTGCTGCCCTGGTCCAAAATGAAGAGCAAATTCAGCGGCCAATATATTATGTCAGTTAGGGATTATCAAGACCAAAAGTGAGATATACTAGGTTAGAGAAGATAGCTTTCTACCTTCTAATGGTGGCCTAATGGATTCAACCATACTTCCAAGCTCGCTTGAAAAAGTCCTTACCAAGAAGCTGCTAAAGCAATTGTTGAGCCGACCTGATATAGTAGGCTAACTACTAAGTGGTCCGGGGAACTCGGGAATCAACACATCATCCTCCATCCACGCACTTCCATTAAATTTCATCCCATGGCCGACATCATAGAGGGGTGCTAAAGCCTGGAAAATGGCGAGGAAGAAGCAACAATCGGCTAGTAAGCATGGCAACTGCATGTGGTCGGTGCATCCAATAAGAAAGGGGCTGGCGCCGACATAGTCCTAGTCACACCCGAAGGAAAAGAATCTGCTTTTCCATCGCCTTAGTTTGAAGGCTGTTAATAATGAAGTAGAATATGAATCCATCCTGACTAGTCATGGGATGGCTAAAGAACTGCAAATAGAGTCTCTACACAAGTTCAGTGACTTGCTACTGGTTGTTAACCAGATCGACGAACTTTTCTAGATTAAGGGCATGACTTAGTCCTATATGTTGCGGATTCCAAGAAACTCATTGACACGTGTTGCTCCATAAATTGACACAATACCCCAATTCAAATAAAAGTGAGATAAATCAATCAAAAATGAAATGGGGAAAGAAGAAAGAAAAGATTTTTGAAGTTATTCAGTCTCAATTCGGTTGCCAATGTCCACTATCAACTTTATTTCGATAAAATCTTACAACATCCACCGAATGCACAAGGGTTTCTAAGAGGAAATAGTTAAGGAAGAGAAATGGTAGAACTTAATTTCTAAAATAGAATAGGAATCAAAAGTTCCCTTTTCATTGCTAAATCATGTGTAGTTATAGTTGAATCCTTCCTTCAAAGTCGCTAGCTCGCTTAGGAGTAAGTAAAGTCATATTCAAACATTTAGGCATGAAGAACATGCAGAAACCATCAATCAAAACATCTCGATACCGACATGATCATGTCTATATCGACGTATTTTTCCATCTTGTCTCTTTGATTCTTCTTTGTATTCGCTCGGGTCTTCGGGCTATGGACCTTGATTGACAAAATTGCCCCATCAAATCATGTCAGTACCGACATGATTTGTCCTATTTGATTCTTTGTCCTTTTATTTGAAGTACAAGGAAACTTCACCTACAGTTCAAAGTAGGTCTCCCATCTTCGAAAAAATCGATAGTGACAAGATCAATCATGTCAGTACCGACGTGTTTTGCCCTATTCTAAACATAGCTAAACTTCATCTGATTAATCTATCCATCATTCCTGACGCTTCCTAAGTTTCTTGATCCATTTCTTTATCATCTTAAAGTTCAAATCCTTTGGGATGTTGCTTGGTTCAAATGTAGGATAACGCTTGTCCCCTAAAGTATGCTTTCATGACAATGAAGCATGCTTTGGATCGAGACAAGAGATCGAATGTTATTTGCAAAGAAGTCTTCAATCCTTCAATTTTTTTGTGAAGAACCATATCTATTCCAATGACATTAGTTCATCGCCTCACACATAGTTGCTGAACTACTCCTTTCCACAAAAAAGCTAAAGAATTTTCTAAAAGCTACACCATCTTTCGGTTAGGTAGATTCCCTTTTTTCTTATTTCTTTTTATATAAGGTTCGAAACCTCTCGGTACCGACATAGATCACGTTAGTACCGATGTGCTTTCTCAAGTAGGTATAAAAGAAATACTTAGAGCATTTTCTTAGTTTCCAGTTTTACTTATTTAGCCTATCTTCATTCTCTGCCTTGCGAATTAATACCTGCAAGCACCACTGCTTTCTTTACACCATCGCTACACCTAAAGCGACACGCCATCATATGAATCACTGCAACCAATTATCGCTACACCAAAGTTTTATCACCCTCGGCAGCCTCAAGAATATCCCTCGAAGGAAAGAAGAATTCATGAGGATAGGTGGCAAGAATATCGTCAAAACTTATTTTCCCTGGAACCAAAAGCAGATAGGTTCCTTGTATTTCCTAGGGAGCCAAAGATGTTATCAGAATAGCCTATAGGAGGAGTTGATTATCCGATTAGTTAAAGGCTTAGTCCAGGTGCAACTTAATGGGTAGTTTTCTCGGTCGGAGAGGCACTATGATTATGGTACTATAAGGAGATGTCTCCTCTAATTTATCTCCACCGTCATCATCATTTTCATCATCACATTCCTCATCACCTCTTTCCTCTCCTCCTCCCTCTCTACCTTCGTCTCCTTATTTGACTGTATCTTCCTCCTCTCTTCTTCTACAAGGTTTGTCTTGCCTTCTTAACCTTCTTCATCCTTCTGGTGTTCGTCATCGGAGTTATGACTGGAGTAGAAGGGCTGGCGGTAGCTCAAGTTCTTTTAGTGGGGTGTGGATTGAGAAAAATGCTCCTACCATTATATAAAAGGTGGTACTGATGCATCCGAGAATTTATGATAATATATGAAATTTTACCAAGATTAAACTCAATCCCCTTCAAGAAATCCATGATGCCCGCTTAAACATCGAAAACATCTTGTTTGAGGAGATCTGTGGAGGATATTAAAAGAGTATTAGATGTTAGAGTGAAGGAACCATGAGTGCAAGAGATGTGCTTAATAAGAGATTATGACCAGACAACTTGAGACAGTTGAAGCCTACGGGACAGCGAAGAAAATATATATTCACTTTTGAAATATATGTGCTTGTTATGGAGCACCTCGATAACTTTGCAGCTATTGTATGCTTCAATAATCAATAATGAAGGTGTTTCTTTTCTCTTTTTAAAGCTTAAGAGGTAAGTGAGCTCTTTGAATGTTTGAGGATGAGGTAGTTGCATTACAAAAAAAATGCATAGAGAGCCAAGCAGACCATAGCCTTTAAAATGAACATGGGTATGAGCCAGCCTTAGCTCTTGAAGGAAGAATTTAAGAATTTTTTTTGAATAGTAGCACAAATTGAGACATTCACATATACCTATCGCATTCCACATAGCCAGGAGGCAAAAGATGAGCATGTTGGTCAAGTGTTACTATGAGGTCCTCATCCTTGGGAATCCCATGCTTAAAACAAATTGATTGGAGTCCCTCTACAGTCAATTTGGGGGTATTTGATCATAAGGATTGTCCATGACATAAATAATAGGAAAATCCACCCTTGGAGGGCTAGGACCATGAGGCTAACTGCTGGAACAACCTAAAGTTGAAGTTCTCGTGTGATGGAACGTCTTGCTCAAGATGGAGTGAAAGTGGACGCTTGAGTGATAGAGGAGCCTGCTTCTTCCAAATTAGTGGAAGGTCTATTGTTCGGTCTAAGATGAGGAGATCATTTAGTATCGATCATTTTAAACTAGAAAACTTGACGACGAACACTGTCGGTTACATTTTATTTTACTAAATTACTTAAACCAAAACCGCGTCGCCGATTTACAGAATCCAACAGATGTCGATGTATGTTGACCAATTATATTTTACACATTAACTGGGGCAATGTGGAGTGCTAGTCTATACAATGTGTGTCATGTATCTAGAGCACGGTGTACATAAACACTTTGTGTTGATAGCCCGCTCATGCTGGCAATTGAGCTCCATCACACTACAGAACCGTATGTTGGATTTTACCCATTATCATAGAATATTTGACAACGAAACCATTATTTAGAGTGACACCGGCTTTCTTTGTAGCAATGCACAATTATGATCTCTGATCTGAAGTGTCGACATGTGTTCTAGTTCAAGGACATAGAGTGTTTAATGTGATCGTTTCTTAAAATCGTCTATCGAAATCGAGCCCTCAATTGACATTTTTCAATTGACATTTTACCAAAGTTCACTGAGAATTAGTTGCAACACTATTAGTTGTGAAAGTTTATCAAATATGAAAATCAAGAACCAACCATGGGGAGAACTCGGAGTAGAGGTATTGGGAACACAAAGCTGACACCAAGCAAGGAAGTTAAGGAAACTTGAAAGCAAATCCACGCAAGAATGAATCAGCTTCATGTAAAATGGATTATACCCAAGCCAACACCTCAAATCCACTATGAATAGTAGAGCATCATCCTTAAATTAACCGTGAACTGTTGGTTCTAGGGTGGAATCAACGAAGATCATGACATGATGCCAATGGGGTAGGGTAACTATCATCAGTTGGTAGAGGAACCCACTGAAGTTATAGTCAAGATCTGGAAGAAGTTAAGTTGAATAGTTCAGTGCCGAACTAATATCGATGGTAGTAAAATTGGTTTTGGTAATGGTGAAGTTGATGCCGACGGTCAAGCTGGTAGTTGCAGCATTGACGATGAAAGCTAAGAAGCAACGGTGAGTAGAAGTTGGGTTTATAGGAGAAAATAGAATGCTCGAAAATTATTTGAAGGAAAGTTTTTTCTAAGTATTAGAGTATATAGCACATTCTAGGAATCATGTTGGCACTGACATGAGTACGATTGATACCGACTTGATTTTGTCATCAATTTAAAAAAAAACGAAAGATAAAGAAAAGGAAGGCCTATCTGATTGACATACAACGTAGCTTCTAGAAAGCTAAAAGTTCCAATTTTGCTATAGAAAAAGAATGGTACACCGATTGTTTAAAGTGATGAATGGATACTCTTGGAATAGACATGATGCTTCAACGATGATGGTTGGTCGACTAATGAACCTTGTGCAGCTGATACTGTATTTCTTGTCTTGATCCAAAGAATGCTTTATTTCCATGAAAGCATACTTTAGGGGGCAAGTGTTATCCAGCATTTGAACCAAGAGACTTCTTAGTGAATCTGGACTTCGAGACGAAAATGAAATGGACCAAGAACTTGAGAGGTTGCTTGGGATGATGGAATGATAATAAATTTAAGCAAGTTCAGAGAACATTGATTATGGTCAGTACTGACCATGTTTGATCAGTACCAAGATGATTTTAAGGGGAACCACTTCTGAACAAGTAGATGAATTACTTCAGTACTTTATAGAAAAGACAAGTCTCACATAGGAATAATTATGTCAGCATCAACACGATTTGATGGAGCAATTTTCAGAAAAAATCTTGGAAACTTGAAGATATGAACAAGTATGAGAGAAAAGTGTTCTACCACCAAGCAAAGTGTGGTTGGTACCGACCTGATTTCGGTCATGGAAAATATCACTCTTCCTTCATAACCATGTGGATCTAAGGTCTTACCTGGTCTTCCATAATCCAGCTACTCTGATGGATGATTTCGCCTATAAATATGAGAGTTAGAACAAAAAAGAGAGGACTTTTAAAATCTTGAATCCTATATTCTCCCCTAATCTGACTTGGCCACAAATTGTTATCAAACTTGGATTTACATAATTTTCCAAATCTGAAAGTGTGTACCTTGTTTAAAACCGAGTCAAATCTCTTGAAATAAAATTAAAGTAGACATAGGTATTGATTTGAGGCTGTACGACTACAAAAATTCATGTGTTCTTAATGTTCATTTTTTATTTTGATCTGTTTGCACTCGTTTTTTTTTATTAATCTGGGGTCTTATATCACTTTCTGACTCAATGGTCTCAACTCCCAATTCTTTTGCTATCTTGAGTCTGGCAATCAACACTTCTTATTCAATTTCATTATTTATTTCTCAAGACTCTAGCCTTAAAATGTAGCATATCCTCTATCCTTCTGGGGTTATCATAATTAGTCCTGCATTGGAATCATGCTCGTTGGAGGCTCTATCTACTTATAACTTCCGTTGGGATAGTTGGACCAAATCTTCTTCCATTACATCATCCCAGATGGTCAATTAGGCAATGAACTCCACCAATTCTTGTCCTGGAATCACCTTCCTAGGATGGTAAGGTATATAATACAATCTCAACTTGATTTTCCATTTTATTAATTTTCCCGAGGTCTCTAGTCAATGTAGCATTTGCCTCAAAAGCTGATTAGTTAACACCTTTATTGGATGAGCCTAGAAGTATGGCCCTAACTTCCTCACGGCAATACACAGACAATACGTCGTTTTCTCCAGCTTTGGATAATTCTTTTTAGCTTCGGTAAACTATTTGCTAACATAACACATCGACCTTTGGATTCCACACTCCTCATGTATGAAGGCTGCACTGGATGAGCAGACACTACTAAGTAAATGAACATATCTTCTCCTTCCAAAGGCTTTCGAAATCATTGATCTATTTATATACTTTGAAAAGTTCTAGAAAGTGTCTTGACATTTATTCGTCCAAAAAACTTTCCTTTCTCTTGCTTGAGGGCATCAAAGAATGGTATGCATTTATCCGACGCTTTCAAAACGAATCGACTAAGTGTAGCGACCTTTCCGTTCAAGCCTTGAATCTCCCTCCTTGTCTTTGAGTCAGTAACCTCTCTTAATGGTTTAATCTGTTCCATGTTAGTTTAAATTTCCCTTGATTTTACAACAAAACCCAAATACTTTCCCGCTGCAACTCCAAAAGAACACTTGAGTGCATTGGGCTTCATTAGATAATCTAAAGTACATCGAACATAGTTGAGAGATCTCCCATGTGATCCATTCATTATTTTAACTTCATACGCATATTTACACATAGAATTCTATAATTTATCCATTTTGATCTTTAAACACTAGGTTCACCAATCATCGGTAACTAGCTCCATCGTTCTTCAGACCGAAAGATGTCACTTGATAATAATACATCCCTAAATTTGCGATGAAACTTGTATGCTCTTGATTCGGGACATACATCACTATCTATTAATAGCTAGATTATCCATCCATAAAGGATAACAATTCATGTCAGGTTGTTCCATCTACAAGTTGGTTGATCCTCAACAACCAACATATAATCTCAAGGTCGAGTATAACTAATATTCTTATTGGAGTATTGTTTGTTACCACTAGCACTTGGTTCTTCCTTTTACTGTTACTATTATTCCCAACATGCACTGCAATGTTTCCACCACTGTCACCATTCTTTTGATAGCGATGTTGCTTTGTGCCACACAACTCGGTCCCTCCTAACCATCATTAGTTAATCCAGCAGCTAAATACGTCTCTTTGAAATGCAGAAATTGAGAAGCTTTACATTAAAACTCTTCCATAGTAGATGGTTGCTTTCATTTAAGCCATCTGCCGAAATCTATCCTCGAGTGAACCTCATTTAATAGTGCCACCAATATATTTTCCTTATTTGGGTTTCCTACCTCCATGGCTACAACATTGATTCTCTTTAAAAAGTTTGTCAGAGTCTCTCCCCAACTGTGATGCACATTAGATAATGGCAACATCTTTTGGTCGCACTGTGTGGGCATGGAACTAATCCATAAGCTTCTTTGCCAGTTGATCAAATGATGATATGTATCTTGATTTGAGTCAAGTGAACCACGTCGTAGCTGCTCCATCTAGGAATATCCGAAAGCACCTAAATATGATAGCTACAATCGCACGAGCACTGTCTATATGTCATCCGTACTTCAACAGATGATGTCTTGGATTAGTCGTTCCATTATGGGTTGACCTTGTTGGCATCACAAACATTTTTGGATGTCTCTCTTCAAGGATGTTTTCAGTGAATGGCGCCTGGCTTGGTGATGAACCCCACTTCATCCAATATATGCCGACCTTTCACTCAAAAACCTTTTCACCATATTAGCAATATTGTTCTCGTTAGTGTCGGTGGTTGGACAACAATGGCTGGGAATGCCCCCCAAGTGTTTGACTCTATAAACGCTCCCGGTTAGTTGCATGATGACTAGGTTCCCCTGTCTCTGGAGAAACCATTCATCCATACCCATGTCATTCTCTATAGTCGATTCTCCAACATTGGCCTAAACTCCATTAGCATATGTATCAGTAGCTCATATATTTCCACCAGCACAACCATCCTGCAAGTCCTCCTTGCTATCGGATAGATTAAGCATATCTAAAAAAAATCTCGGTATCGACTTAATTGGACCTCTTGTTACTGAGTTGTTTTGATATTGGAAAAGTGACATCATCTTTAGCAACCTTCTTCTACGTTGGCCCAGCCCCTGTTTATGTCGGTTGTTTGCATGGTCTCCTATAACATTCAATTGAAGACGATCTTTCTTTGTTGGAATCAGGAGATGACGAACCTCTCATACTTTACCTTTGCCTTTGAGATTCAAGTTTGTTGTTGGGGATGGGCTAATGTCACTAGTTGTTCCTACATATTCCTCATCAATTTTATCTAAGACTTTTGCTATACTAGCATCTTTGCATCAATTTTAGTATCATCTTCTCTACTTCAAATTTCATCAAAACTTCAGTTGGCTGAGATGATCATCCTGGTAGAGTAGTTGGTTAGTTAATCTCCTATTCATGATGAGATCCTTCATTGTCTCCATCAATAATCGGTCCAGATCTAGTACTCTACTCTTTTCTGGATCCATCTCTCTTCAGATCTAATAGTATAATCTTTCCAAATCCAAGTAACAACAGATCTACAACTAAGAAACTCTAATATTATTTTAGACCCTTTAAATCCAAAGTAAATGAAATATCTACTCCCGAGATTGACCTTTCTCTATGCCAAAAGCTAACACTACACCCCAATTCAAATAAAAAAGAGATAAATCAACTAAAAATGAAGTGGAAAAAGAGGAAAGACAAGATTTTTAAAAATGTTTCGATCTCAATTTGATTGCCTACATCCACTATCAACTTCTTTTCAATTCTATCTTTCAACTTCCACTAAATACACAAGTAATTCAAAGAGGAAATAGTTTAGGAAGAGAAATGATAGAACTTAGTTGCTAAAATTGGAATAAGAATCAGAAGACCTCTTTTCATTATTGAATCATATGTATTTATAGTCAAATCCTTCCTCCAAAATCACTAGCTCGTGCAAGATGTCAGATTTGAACATTCAGGCACAAAGAACATGCATAAATTGTCAATCGAAACCTCTTGGTACCGACATGATCATGTTGATACCAACATGTTTTTGTCATCTTGCCTCTTTGATTCTTCTTCGAATTTGCTTATGTCTGTATGATTTGGACCTCGATTGACAAATTTTCCTTTTTAAATCATGGTGGTACCTACATGATTTATCATATGCAGATCTTTCTCTTTTCTTTAAAGTATAAGGAAACTTCATTTACAGTTCAAAGTGGGCCCTCATCTTCAAAAAAATCAATACCGACTTGATCAATCATGTTGTACTGACGTGTTTGGTGATGTTCAAAACTTGGGAAAATTTCATGTGCTCCATTTCTCCATCATTCCTGACACCTCCTAAGTTTCTTGATCCATTTCTTCATTGTTGTGAAGCTTAGACCCATCGGGATGTCGCTTGGTTCAAATGCCTGATAACATCGCATTCACAGATTTCAAGCTATAACGGATACACACGAAATGAATGCTAAGGTCAAAAAGCTAGAAAAGGCAGCAAGAAACCCGAAGTGAGTATCTCTTGGATTTCGATAGAGCTGTGTACTACTCCATGCTTTGAGTTGGGTAAAACCACCATGGAAACTGATGAAGGCCAGAACAATACCTGAATGACCCTACTGGTAAATTTTATTATAGATAGAGACTTACCCATAGACAAAAGGAGGCTCAAAAAGTTCTTTATTGGGCGCTCCACTAAATGAACATGGATGGAAAACTGTATCATAAGGGGTACTCTGTTTGCCTTCAACAATGCGTAACGAATGAAGAAGCCAGCCATATACTGGAAGAGCTTCGTGAGGACTTTTGTGGGGGCACGTTGGGTGACAAAGTCTAGCCAAAAAGGTTGTCTGGCAAGGTTATTATTGGCCAACCATGAACAAGGATGCAATAGACTACATCAAGAACATGATCGATGTCGGCGTTCACTAAGATTTCTGGAGCCTCCCTGAACCTGCTAACTATCATGATGTTCCCTTATTCATTCAATAGTTGGGGGATTGACCTGATCAAGAAGCTCTCTAATGTTAAAGGAGGATATAATATTGCCATTGCCTCCATCGACTATTTCTTGAAACGGGTTGAGGCGAAGCTCCTCATTGGAGGTCACCGAGCCCAAAATTATGAATTTTATAATAAAAAATATCATTCGCTAGTTCGGACTCCTAAAGAAGATCATTATTGACAATGACACACGGATCGAAAGAAACCTTTTTCAGGGTTCTACAAGAGGAATAAGATCGAGAAATGTATTTCCTCAAATACCAATTCAAGGAATAAGACCATCAAGTCAACATTGAAGAAGTGCCTCACCAAGGAAAATGGAAACTGGGCCTGATTCCTTCTTCCCATGCTTTGGTCATACTGGACCTCGAGCTAAACTCCACTAGACACTCCCTTCTCTCCTTAGACTATGGAACGAAGCCATGCTGCCCATTGAGACAGATATCCCATCCCCTTAATGCCTCATTCATGACCCTAAGAAAATAGAAGAACTATTGAAGCTTGGGCTCGAGCCTTAGAAGTAAGAAGAGAGGAGGTAGAACTCCATACTGAGGCCTGCTAGAAAAATAGCCAAGGACTACAATGCAAGGGTAAAACTAAGCCAATTTATCATAGGCGAACAAGTCCTACATCGGGTCTTAGAAAATACAAAGGACCCAACTGAAGGGTATTAGGGCCAAACTAGGAAGGCCCATATATAATCGGTGTCATGTAAGCTAGTGGAGCATACCACCTCTTGCACCAAGACAACACCCACGTACCGTATATTTGGAATTGGAAGACTTTTGATCCTACTATATCTAAGAAATCTTATAAGATGTGATTACACAGAGATAAGATATTTTGTAGTATTTTTTACATTTGAAGTAGAAATAGAACATTCCCAAACGATCATAGCACAATGTCAACAGTTGTAGCAAGGCTATTCGGCAAGGTCCAGCCACACAATGCTCTCCTCCAGGCCGGGGAATTCCATCTATCAAGGCTATCCTATAGGGCCAAGCCAAGCAACGTTACTTACCCCACCGATAAATGCTAGGCTATCTAGCAAAAACAACCAATCAAGGCTCTCTTCTATCGAGGAATGCCGAAACTACCCTGTAAGGATGCATGATCCAATCAAAGCACTCTTCCATGCCGGGAAAACAATCGCATGGATGGAGCGACCACCTACAATGTAATCCTAAATTTGGCAACAGTTGTGATCTCTGTGAGGATGCATAGGCTAAAAAATGCCCTCTTTCGTGTTAGAGGCATCGACAAATAGATGGCGCAAAAATCTACGATGTGGTCCCGATTCTTTTTCCTATGATATTATTCGTCCTCCAATGACTCAGGGAACTGGTACCAAGATGAGCATGATTACGCATGATGTAATGCTAAATCTAGCATCTATAGTGCTTCTTCATAAGTTTGTATGAGCCAAACAATGCTCCCTTTTATGCTAGAGGCATCGATAAAAAGGTGGAGCGACCACCCACGTCACGAACCCGATTCATTCACTCATGGTTTCCCATCCCTTTAGCAAGACAAGACATTGGTGCCAAGATAAGCACGATTACCAATGATGTAATCCCAAATTTGGCATCTATAGTGCTACTCCGTAAGGATGCATGACCAAACAATGTTGCCTTCTATATTGGAGGCATCGATGAAAAGATGGCCTGACCACCTATGTTTTGGTCCTAATTCGTCCACCTATGATGCTACTTATCCCTCCAACGGGCAGCATTGGTGCTAAGATGAGCGCTATAACCCTTTATGTAATCCTAAATCCAGTATCTATAGTGCAACTCCATGAAAAACCATGAGCCAAACAATACCCCTTCAGTGTAGGAGGCATCAATGAACAGGTGGGATGACCACCTACACAAAACATCGTAGCAAAACGGTCATGTAAAATCATAATTTTTTTATTTATTATGAAAATTGGGGACCTCGATCGACTTACAAACTTACAGGAAAAGAAGGAAAAAGCTAGCCATGTACTCCATTACTCAAAGGGGAGGAAGGTGCCCGATGATTTGACAATCATCATCGTGTGTCATTTTCTTATCCACCTCCAAGACAACATCTACAGGTGGTCCACTGGCATTCTGATCAAGGAAGCAATCTGCTTTGGGGCTAAAATCTATAGGGGAGTCTGACCAGCAACTGCCATCTCTGCCATTACCTCACAACGTATCTCAATATAGCTAGTAAGGGGAAGAAACTGACGACTAAGGGAAGGTGGTTGTTGGCATTAAATATCATCTTAAGCATGATCATCAACTTATCATTTCCTAACCTTGTATTGAGCAACGCTCACCACTGCCTTCTCTTCTCGAGTCACTTGGTTCAGATGTCACTGAAATGACCCCTTCAACTTGTCGGTCTCCTTGTTACTAGCCTCCAAATCCACCCGTAAACGATTGAGCTCCTCCTCAAGCCTCTCCTTCTCCTTGCATGCTCCTTGAGAGTAATGTCCATGGCCGCCTCCGCTGCATTCCTTGCCCCTTCAACCTTAACAAAACGCCTCTCAAGCTACGCCATTCTTCTATCTACCTATCAGCAAGCCACGGGATCATCCTAAACTTATATCCTTAAAGATTGTAGGCCCATGTAAATGAAGAAGGTATGGGGTCCGGCCTACATCATAGGCCAAAGTTAAAGAAAGTGTAAGGAAATGAAAAGGCTGCTAAAGTAAAGTGAGAAACTATTACCAAGTAGGCCTCCTTTAGCTCGGCATCCACTATCACCTCCAAAGATGGATGACCCAGCCAAATTTAAGCCATGGCCTTCAAGGCCACCCCAGCTAGTGATTGCAGGAGCATCAATGTGTTGGCCTCATCCCTATCTTAACCACCCTTGGAGCGGTGTGAAAGTGCGGTGTGTATACAATTATATGTGCTAATATAGTACACACGGATCGTGTAATATGGACAATAATATAAATGCGGAAAATAGATGATAGTAGCAAAGTAAAAATAAAAATAGAAAAATCACACCAGAGATTTTTATACTGGTTCGGAGCACCGTCCTACGTCCAGTCCCAGACTCCTATCTGGATTTTCACTATTAACTACCTCGCTTCACCCGGAGGAACAGGTTTACAATACCCGAACAGTCGAACGGGATTTCACGCCTCTAATACACTGAGGACTTCAACACTTGCCTCTTACAACATGAGGACTTCAACAAAAACAAATACAATTGTTGTTGACAACTTGTGTTCTTGAAAACACGGATTTGTCACTAGTAGTACACCCTTCCTATAATCTTATCCTCAAAGAATATGAATGATGTTTTGTAAAGATTAAAGAAGGTATTTACTTATTGAATCAAAAGATATGAAATAATTTCAATGATTCAATAAGCTAAATTAATTTTTAGAATGCAGGAGTGTTAGAGATTAGATTAGAGAGCATATATGATCGTGTAAAAACTTGTGTTTGAATCAATGATTTAGATGAGTATATATAGAGAAAAATAGTTGTTACTCTTTGTGAACAGTTGCCATTAAGAGTTATGATCATTGATGAAAGATAGGAGATGCAACCTTTGGAGAAGAGAAGTGTCTTTTGGAAAAGTTGCTTTCTGTTTAAAAACGGTCGACGGGTCAAAAATGGACCGGTAGACAGGAATTCAAATATATATACGTTATGTGCATGTGTGCATGTTATCTGTGCATTCTGGGCAAAAACGGTCGACCACCTTATTTTCAACCGGTCGACCGGTTTAGTCCAATTTGCACAGTTAATGTGCATATGTATATATATTGAAAGATTGAAGTTATATGATTATTTGAGGATAGATTTTAACATAAATTACTAACATACCAAATAATCAACCTCTAATATATGGAGCTCTTTGTGTTTCTTAAATGAATAACTTCTTTTTGTCGATCACGGCTTATTCCTTTGTCAGAAATCAAAACTCTATAAAAATCTTGACTCAACATTCTCCCCCTTTTTGATTGATGACAATATATAGCTAAAGTATTGAATCTCCCCCTGAATATGTGATTTCCTGCAGACAATTATTAGCACCTTTCTCCCTGCAAACAATTATTAGCACCTTTCTCCCCCTTTGTCATCGACAAAAAGGAGTAATAGATAATTGGTATAATATAGGAGTTTAATTACCATAATATGCATGGCAAAATAAAACATAACAATGAATTTCAATGATAAAAGAGCCACATAAAAACTGAATATACGGGAACCGGTCGACCGCTCTATTATGGCCGGTCGACCGTTTTCAACCAGAGAGCATTTTGGTCGACCGGTCATAATCTAGGTGGTCGACCGGTTTTTATGCCTGGTGAAAACTGTATATTTTGCAAAATTTTGAGAATGTATCGACCTTATATAATATATATTTCATTCTTTTCTTAAGTGGGACCTAAAAAATAGAATTAAGTCCATGGTACCCACTTTTTATAGGGTCCTAAGAGTTAGGTCTTAGGAGTCCAAACCCATATGGGTCCGGTATCCCCTTTATATATATAATTATTATTAAAATGCACAGTATTCATGAATTGCTGAATGTATTTGTTCCTAATCAAATTATTATTTGTTTTAGGAACCCATATTTTGATAGTCTTGACATTTCTCTTTTGAAATTTCACAACTGGTTTTGGTTTGAAATATAATAAACTAAGATTTTTCTTAGCTTCAGTTTTTTGTACTTTCTTCTTCCTTTTATTTCTAAGATGTTTCTTAGTTTCATGTTTGTTATATCCCAAACCTTGTTTATCTGAAATAGATTGTGAACTTTCAATGATTTTTGTCAAATTTTCTCGACCTTTGTTAAAGTTAGAAACATTTTGAGTAATGTCATCAAACTTTGTTTGTAAACTAGCTTTTTCTAGGTCTAGAATTTTGACTTTTGCTTTAAGTTCATGATTTTCAGTAGTGAGAGCATTATTTTTCTCTTTTTGAGCTTCTATTTCTTGACTCAAAAGAGATATTTGAGAGTCAACATTAGATGATGATTCTTGAAATTTTTCAAGTTCTTCTTCTAATATTTTCTTCTCATCTTTTAACATATCTCGTTCAAACTCTGCTCTACTTAAGTCTGCTTTGACTACTTTTAATTGACGTTGTATGTCTTTATATTTGACTATCAATTCAGCATTAATATCAAGTAATTCATCAAATGTAGGAATTTGTACCTCATCTTCTGTTGCCATAAAACAAACATTAGCTTGTTCATTCTCCGAATCACTTTCACTTTCTGATGAAGATGACTCTGAGTCATCCCATGTTACTGAGAAGGCTCGTTTCTTTGATTTGTCCTTCTTATATTTGAATTTGTCATTTTCTGACTTCTTCTTTTGTTCTGGACAATCCTTCTGCATGTGTCCCTTTTTATGGCAGTTGAAACATTCTATAGTAGATGAAGATGGTTTATTTGATCCAGGTTTCCTTTTATTGTAGCGACTGGCTTTTCGATATTTTAGGAATTTTTTGAATCCTTTTGCAATGAATGCCAAATCTTCGTCTTCAGAATCCGATTCATTTTCATCTTTCTCAACATGAAATGCTACATTTTTCTTTTCTTCTTTCTGTTCTTTTTTAGCCTGCACATTTGCTTCATATGACATTAAATTTCCTATCAATTCATCTGGCTTCATGACGGAAAGGTCATTAGCTTCTTCAATTGCCAATACTTTTCCTTCCCATTCACTAGTCAGAGAATGTAGGACTGTTGAAACAACATCAAAATCAGAATATTTTTGTCCTAAGCCAATAAGTGCATGGTGAATAGTTTGAAACCGTGAATACATTTCATTGATTGTCTCATTTGGTTTCATTTTGAAATTTTGAAATTGACTTTTCAGCATTGCTATTTTGGCTTGTTTAACCTTGTTAGTACCTTCATGAGTGATTTTTAGCGTTTGCCAAATTTGATATGCAGTAGTGCAGATGCTAACACGGTTATATTCATTTTGGTCTAATGCACAGAACAACATATTTATTGCTCTTGCATTTACGGCTGCTGCCATTTTCTCAGCAGCAGTCCATTCTGAATAATCAGTTGTTGGATTCACTATTTCTCTTTGAGTAGCATTCCAAGCATCATAGCTACTTGATTGCATAAAAAATGACATACGTGTTGCCCAATAACTATAGTTAAGACCATTGAAAAATGGAGGTCTTTGTGTCGATTGACCTTCCGTGTAAGTGGTGTTTTGAGTGCTAGTACTTGCGTTATTTGCCATATTACAAGAATATATCAAATAACTGTGTTACGGTTATATGATAACCTTGCTCTGATACCAAATGAAAGTGGGGGTGAGTATACTAATGCACGTACTAATATAGTACACACGGATCGTGTAATATGGACAATAATATAAATGCGGAAAATAGATGATAGTAGCAAAGTAAAAATAAAAATAGAAAAATCACACCAGAGATTTTTATACTGGTTCGGAGCACCGTCCTACGTCCAGTCCCAGACTCCTATCTGGATTTTCACTATTAACTACCTCGCTTCACCCGGAGGAACAGGTTTACAATACCCGAACAGCCGAACGGGATTTCACGCCTCTAATACACTGAGGACTTCAACACTTGCCTCTTACAACACGAGGACTTCAACAAAAACAAATACAATTGTTGTTGACAACTTGTGTTCTTGAAAACACGGATTTGTCACTAGTAGTACACCCTTCCTATAATCTTATCCTCAAAGAATATGAATGATGTTTTGTAAAGATTAAAGAAGGTATTTACTTATTGAATCAAAAGATATGAAATAATTTCAATGATTCAATAAGCTAAATTAATTTTTAGAATGCAGGAGTGTTAGAGATTAGATTAGAGAGCATATATGATCGTGTAAAAACTTGTGTTTGAATCAATGATTTAGATGAGTATATATAGAGAAAAATAGTTGTAACTCTTTGTGAACAGTTGCCATTAAGAGTTATGATCATTGATGAAAGATAGGAGATGCAACCTTTGGAGAAGAGAAGTGTCTTTTGGAAAAGTTGCTTTCTGTTTAAAAACGGTCGACGGGTCAAAAATGGACCGGTAGACAGGAATTCAAATATATATACGTTATGTGCATGTGTGCATGTTATCTGTGCATTCTGGGCAAAAACGGTCGACCACCTTATTTTCAACCGGTCGACCGGTTTAGTCCAATTTGCACAGTTAATGTGCATATGTATATATATTGAAAGATTGAAGTTATATGATTATTTGAGGATAGATTTTAACATAAATTACTAACATACCAAATAATCAACCTCTAATATGTGGAGCTCTTTGTGTTTCTTAAATGAATAACTTCTTTTTGTCGATCACGGCTTATTCCTTTGTCAGAAATCAAAACTCTATAAAAATCTTGACTCAACACGGTGGAGGCCACTGCCCCAAACTATTTTCCCCTAAAAATGGCCCAATCACATCTTCCTCTCTTGAGAATCTAAATAAATGACCGCCATTAGAGCTTTGACTCTTCTACTCAGGCCCTCTCAAACTATGCCCTCTCTAAGTTGGTGGTAGTCGAATGTAGGCAGATAATGTGTCATAAGGGTTGGTGTTATGATGAAAGATTAATCGGATGAACAATTTGGCCTTGAATGGAAAACTCGAGGTAACTTGCTAATGAGCGATGATAACGCCTTGGTGTTGTCACAGTGGTGTTTGTTGATATGCCTCCTAGAGCCGGCTGGTCCACCAGTTGTGCAAATTTCAGGCAAATGAGTACAAAACACAATAATAAACCGTTAGCATGACATCAAGGAAGATAACTAAGACAACTCGACTAAAGTTAAAACTGTTATCATCAGACTAGTCCCCTTACTACCCCCTAATCAAAGGTTGGTAAGGGGACCCCGCATTGCTACTACTAAATCATGCCTTATCGGAGGTTTGTATCTAGGGCAAACAGTGTGTGCTAATTGATTTGGAGACCTAAAGGCAAGAAGGTCTCAGAGGAGGAGCATACGTTGGTTGGCTTATCTGGCTCATTTGCCTACCTGTCCAACCTCTATGCATTGGGTGTCTCAAATGTGCTAGAAAACTTAAAGATCATGTGATATGGCAGTCAACAACCATGGCATCCTTTTAAAGTAGTGGGTCATAAGCCTCTTTCTCACCCTCGTCTTTATGATAACTTGGGCTCGCATAATGACCTGGGTCATTCCTCGTGGCCTCCTCTTCCTCGGTATCTATAATAATTTCTCGGAGTATGTATTGTATGACCACCCAGTTGGCACTTTTCGTCTGCTCTTAGGGATGCGAGCAACCTCCTCCCCCATCATCGTAGAATATTCGGTCCCCAACAATCCTACTCGATGGAGGTTCTAATCCATCAATGAAAGGGCCAAATTCTCGGTCATATTGTCAGTCTCCTTAAGTCGTCGGTAATAATATTCATAAAGAGCCAAGCCTACGCCAGATCTAGTGTAGTTCTCTACATTAACAAAATAAGTCATAAATCAATAGGAAACAAGTTTAATTTTATTTGAGGCAAGCAAAAGGTAAAGCATACCTAGAACTTGGTAGGCCCACGTCTAATGGGTGGGGTTTGCAGTCCCCAACATAAGGAGGAAATGATCCTAATAACCTGATACCTTGTGTAGGAGGTCGTAAAAGAGGAGAAAAGTGTTACCCCTGTAGGTAGTAATAGTAGCCTAGTAGGGTGTTCGCCTGCCTTGATAGTTTAAAAACTATCCTGATGAAGTTTGGTTCGAGTTCTGAGACGCCGAGATAGTGGAAGACTATGTACAGCTTGGCCCTGAGGCTATAGCCATTTGGAGATAGTTGCATCGAAGCCAACTCATAGGCATTCAAGAACCGAATAAAGAAGTGATGTAAGAGAAGCATAAGATATGTGAGGTAACTTGTCGGGGGTTGGTTGGCTTTATCAACAACTAAGGGGTATAGAGGCTCTATCCCCTCATACACATCATGGGCCAGAGAGCTAGCAAGGTTGACTCAATTCTCTCAGACTTTTGACAATCCCACACAAAAAATTTTCCCCTATAGACGCAACTCCAAACATCTATAATTAGTAAACAACCTAATTACCAAAACTATCTCGGCTAACTAAGGAATGAAATAAGCCCTAGGGCAAGCTTTATCATGACTCAACATGAGTGAACTCAAATCCTAGGCAGATAGCATGACCTGCACTCTATCAAGTCATTAGTCAATTATATTAGCAGGTAAGGCCCAATTCAATCATTAATGGCGACAGTGATAGATAACGACTGACATATAAAATAGTCAACAATCGAGCGGCTCTGACAATGGTCTTGCCTATACTTTGAACAGCTTAGATAATATCCTCGCTCCCTCCTTGACAAGATCCCATGCTAGCCTTCTACCTCGACCATCCCTACCTTCTAAAGCCTCTTGTCTTGAATCAGTAGGCTTTGTCCATAGGCACCTAATCGCCTCTATAAATACAAGCAACCACTATGCACAGTTTCCCTGAAAAGATTAGCACATATGACACTGTTCATCTGATAAAAGCGAACTATGTGATAACCACCTCTAGTCTTTCAATTGCAACACTGGCAAAGCATCCCTACACAACTGATCCCTAATCCAATGCTGCATGTCCCTAACCAAGACATGCTCCAGTATGGACCGCCAGTTGGCAATCATTTAGGCCATACAATTCAGTTGGCATTCTAGTTGGCATACGTATCAACCAAATGACATAATCAATAGCCAAGAACAATTTCTGGACTTTGACATCATGATCTCGACCGTCCATTTGAATTTCGAAGAGTATAAATAAATACAACCTATCATACATTTGTACAAGGATCAAGCATTTTAGCTTTAAAGCACTTATTTTCTTATCATTTTCTTGTAGTGTCAGCCATTGAAGAAGTGAAATGGTAAGAAAATTTCTCATAGTGGATGTAGTTCAACTTAGTTCGAACCACGTTAAATCTTATATCTCTTTACTTATTGTCCTTTTGTTTCCTCATTTTTCATTTGCAAATCAAGGTATTAGTTGGTAGCTTTCGCTAATATGAACTCTCAACTATAATTTCGAGGTTGGCTAAATTTTTGTTCAACACAAAGCAAACAAAATCCTACACATATTTTTTCTCACCTCATCCTTAGATGGAGAGTCTTTCTTAGAAAGAATAAATCCATGTGGCATTTGAACATTTATACACTTAGATACAGTACTAAACATTCTTAGTATGATACCTATGTACATTGATTAGGAAAATTCCAATAACCTTCTTGATCTATCTCTATAGATCTTTATACCTAGTATAAAGGATACCTCTCCTAAATTTTTTATCAAAAATTTATTGGACTACCAAGATTTTATTGATTGTAATATCAGTATATCATTACCAATTAGTGTAGATCATCATTGTATAGAACTAAAAATATAACAACACCATTTTGTTCTTTTATGTATATGCATGCTTTCTTTATTTTCTGACTAAAACCAAACTGTTTGATTACCTTGTCAAAACATTTATTCTATCTTTTAAATTCTTGCTTAAGATTATAAACTGATCTCAGGGGTCTACATTCCTTGTCGCAACTCCTACTGGCTGTGATATAAATAGTCTCTTCTAAATCACAACTTAGAAATGTTGTTTTAACATCCATCTGCCATATTTCGTAGTCATAATTAGAAGAAGTTGCAAGTAGAATCCAAACTGATTTTAGCATGGCAATTGGAAAAACATTTCATCATAATGAAGATCTTGAATTTAAATTAATTTAACTAGAATCCGAATTGATTTAAGTAGAAACCAAATTTTTATCTACACCAACCTTTTGCTTGAAGATCCATTTGCATCCAGTGGGTTTACTCCCTCGGGTACATTTTTCAAAGTCCAAAATTTGTTTTTATATACAGAATCCATTTTAGATTTCATCACATTAAGCTACAAGGCATGGTTTTTACTCCTCAAGGCTTGTCGGTATGTAAGGGGATTATCGTTATGGATGAAGCAATCCTCTTTTTCATTGTTAATGAGAAACTCAGAGGATCACTTTAGTACATGAGATTATCTACTAGACTTTCTAATAGGTTCATATCTTCTACGGGTGTTGAATTACTATTTAAATATTTAGTTTCTATGGGAGTTTTTTGTATCTCGGCCAAGACTATCTTGCTATCACTAGTTTATCGAGATAGAAATTCCTTTTCCAAATGGTGGCATATCTTGGAAGAAACAGTTTTTGTTCCTTGGCACGATAGGATGCATATCTGTGAGAATTTTAGGATACCCTTAGACTTGCATAAAATTGATCTAGCTTAAAGTTTACTAGGGTTTGCATTCTTAATGTAAACTGGAAAACCTAATACTTTAAGATAATTAAGGTGGGAGTTCTTACTAATCTGTAACTCGTATAGGGTCTCAGGCATAGATTTAGATGGTACCGAATACAACATAAATCTCGTGGTTTCAAGCGCATATCGCTAGAAAGAAAGAGGAAACTCGGTCACTCGTCATTGATCGAACCATGTCAAACTATTGTATTGAAGATAATAAGGAGTGTCTTAAGAGAGAATCTCATTCTCTTTTAGATACTCTTAGAGCTCATATCCAATGTACTTGTCTCCTCGATCAAATCGAAGTATTTTTTACATGCTAAGTTTTTAACTATGTTCTTATATTCTACGAATTATCATAGGCCTCTGATTTGTGTTTCATATACACATGTCCATATCTAGATAAGTCGTCAGTGAACATAACATAATACAAGGATCCACCTTTGGTGTCTATAGACATAGGACCATATACATCTATGGGCACTAGTCCTAAGAGTTCGGTAACTCTTTCTTTGCTCTTACTAATAGGGTGCTTGCTATGTTATCTTTAAGACACGATGTGCGAGTATCAAATGATCCAAAACCAAAAGATGCTGAAAACCCTTGGTTTCTTAACTTTTACAATCTTTCCTTGCTTACATGGCATAGATTGCAATACCAAAGGTAGTTGTCATATATTTTAGATCCGTTGTTATTTTCAATAGCTTATACATGGTTATAGTTAAGTATATAAATATCATATTTCTAAGTACCAAAGAAATAGTTTTATTATCATAATAAATATTTATAACATTGTCATTACAAATAAAATGATAACCATTTTCCATCTAATGGGAAAAGCGATTATTTTACTTATAAATTTTGGTACAAAATAACAATTATATAAAACTAAACCATGTCCACTAGTAAGCTTCACATGGTAATATCCTACTGCTACGGCAACTATGATAGTTCCATTTGCAACTTGGAATTCCATGATCCCCCTTGTTATGTGACTCTTGCTCATAAGCCTTTATAATGAATTATAGATATGAGTTCTGGATTCAGTATATAAAACCTAAGACGAAGCACTTATAGGTAAACAATTTCATATAAGGAAAATACATTTAGGAGCGAAATTGTATTCCATCCCTTTAATTATCATAAAATAATATTTATAGTTCCACTTCCAGTGTACCCTTTTTAGAGCAATGGTGACATTCACTTTCTCTTCCTTGACCTTAGCTTTACCATTGCCACCCTTCTACCCATGCTTTCTCTTCTTCAAACTATTAGAATAAGGTGTTCCCTTGATTTCGAGTACCACATTCGGTACTTTCATGAATGGACTCTTGACCACCCTTAACATATTAAGGAGACATAAGACAATATACTTCAAAGAGTTCATATTGAAATTCAATACGATGAATTAAATTGCAGAGTCAATGATCCAAGAATCAAGTTAGTTTGTAACCCTATGTAAAGATTCATTCCTAACCCAACCAAACTTTATATACCCAATTATATTGAGTACGTGATCTTGGACAGGAGTTCCTTTCCTTATTTTTGTGTGAAACAATTTCCATGTGATCTCATGCTTTGCAGTATGAGACTCTTCACCATAAAACTTTGGTAGATATTGAAATGTGGATCACACATCATGCTATCTTCGGAGCTAGGCGCTCATGGTTGACAATATGTGATGTTGAGCAAGTTTATAGTCTATTAAACATGACTCGTATAAGGATATTTGCTTGAGTGTAGCAACTTTATTAGGTTAGCTTTAGGCTTAATAGCAACTACATACTAGAGTCTTTCGTAGGTGAGTACAATCTTTATATTTCTTAACCAATGCTTAAAATTCGTGCCAATTAGTGTGGTTTTTTTAGAAATAACTTCATTATTTCCACTTAATTTATGCAAATTTATTAGAGTAAATTAGATAACATCACATATGTTCGTATACTTATTAGTTGAATAAGGCTCTATTAGATTTTGCATCTCTTAAAAACCCAAAAGGAGATAAAAGAATTTCTCAAATTCCTCTAATGGCTATTAGAATCTATTTATCTTAGTACTACAACCTTAAGGGTGCTTAATAGATCCTAGGCCTCATAAATGATAAATATCATTCTATTAGTTATATCTCATATTAATTCCTAACCATGTATTTATTTGCTTGTAGTCATTTTTTCGAACTTAGGGTGCTTAACAAATAATAAATAGATACTTTGTACCAATCATTTTACGATATCCTAAGGGTGATTTTATAACATTGAGGATGCTTAACAAAGCTACAAATATTCTTTGCAATCTAGGGAAATTATAAACATCACTTTAAATATTTATGGCTTGAGGGCACTCAACAACCATAAGTACGTATAGTACTCTATTTATATTGTATTGTAAGTGAAGGAGAGTAATATTACTATAAATTCATTATTAAAGTAAAAATAATAAAGTACTATCAATATTTTAAGGGACATGAGTATAATATCTCATGACATCATATATATACTTTCTTAAGTCTATATGGGTTTTAACTCATTTAACCTCCCTTTTCTTATACATATGTTACACACACACACACTAACAATATATATATATATATATGTGTGTGTGTGTGTGTGTGTGTGTGTGTTATAACATTTATAATTCATTAAGTTATATATGCAATCTTTATTAATCAAACCTTTTAACTAATTTAAATATAACATTTATATTTACATAAAAATAAAATAATTTTAAAGTTTCATTTTATAACCCTTTATAACATTTCATTATATTTATTTAAATACAAAATAATTTTAAACTTAAATTTGTAATATTTACATGCACATATTTGAATCAACCTAAGGCATAATATTTTTAAGCCTTCCACTAAGGTCATAACTTTGAAATGGAACACTTGATGAGTCAGGTACTGGATAGGAGATGAGATGTTTTTTCGTTTATAAGAACGTTCCTTTATTTGGAATAACATTCTCTTTAGTTAAACACCCTGCCTTAAAGACCTATCTAATTGAATTTTTCAAGTGTCTGCCTACGCATCGGTTAATTATCCATGTTAATACAATGCAATCTATAATACCATTATTGAATCAGGTGTATCGGCGGTAGGGTAAAAGGGGTACATTTCTACTAAAGAAAATCATTTTACTGATTTTGCACTAGATCTTTTTTTGTGTTTATATATAATTTTTTACACTAAATCATATTAGTGAGTATCAATAATGAAGAGTTTATTATTCAAATTTAATTTATTTAATTTTACTTTTAGTATTTTAGTTAAATGTTATAGTTTAATTTTTTTTTTATATATGTTATAATTCTTAACTTAACTTTGATTTACTTTGTTATGTTTTATTTGATGGAAATTCATATTCACAATGTGAACATCGAAAGTGGTATAAGCCAACCTAAGAAATTTATTTGAATGACAATATATATAGTGTGTGTGTGTGTATAACCATTGTGATTTATGGTCATAAAATGGGCATGCAGTATCTAAGATATCTCCTTAATATATTTAAGTGGGTATATAAAGATACATGATAAATGTATATGTTTCTCATATATATGTGTGCGCGCATGCGCACGTATGCATGAGCGTGCACGTGTGTTTATGTATGCATGTATGTATGTATGCATGTATAACCATTGTGATTCATGGTTATAAAATGAACATCAAAAGTGTTATAAGCCAACCTAAGACATTTATCTGAATGATAATATAGAGTGTGTGTGTGTAATCATTGTGGTTTATGGTTATAAAATGGGTGCGGTATCCAGGATATCTCCTTAATATATTTAAGTTGGTTAATGAAGATACATGATAAATGTATATGTTGCTTATATATGTATGTATGTATACGTATGTGTGTGTATATATGTATATATGTATGCATGCATTCATGTATAACCATTGTGATTCATGATTATAAAATAGGCATGCAATATCCAGAATATCTCCATAGTATATTTAAGTGGGTTTGTAAAGATACATGAATAAATGTATATATATTAGCATTTATTTTTGGCCATACTAATATAATCATTAAAAAAATATTTAATTTTTCGGCTATATATAACAATTTTTTACATAAACTATCAACTATGGATATTTTATTAAATAACTAAATATGTATTTATATACCTCTATAATTAAATAGTTATATTTTTTATATTTTAGTTGAAAAATATTTGTGTATATATTTACATTTTTGAATATATATGTGTGTGTATGTGTGTGTATTCATATATTTTAAAATTTGAAATTCAAATTTTAAACTTAAATAATTCAAATATATTTATATATACATACACACACATGAAAAATATCCAAAATTTAATTATTATTGTTATTGTTATCATTGTAAACCGAGAGAAATTTTTTGTAAAATGCTCAAAAAGAATTATATATATGCATATGTGTGTGTGTAAGGTTAAAGTATATACATGTACTATATTTAGATAGGCTAAGGGAAAATTTCTTTTTATGTATATCAAAAAATATTAATATTTATGTGTATAATCATTAACATGTGTGTTTATTTTTTAGAAATAACTTTTTAATTAGCCTAGAATAAAATTCAAAATAAACATATATGCATAATATTTGAACTGTAAAAAATACTTTCGATCTGTCGGTTGTTGAAACGTTGCGGGTTAGCTCTTCCTCCCTGAACCGTAGTTCCTTTGTCCTTCAAGTTGTGCAAATCTCAGCTTCAAGGCTTCAATTTGTTTTCAAGAGAGGCCAAGGTTATATTTTTTATGTGTTTTAAGTAAGGATATTTACAACCGCCAGAAATGTAAAATATCTCCACATTCACTTCTCTTTTAAATCTTGATCTAATCTAGATCAAGAGACTCATTCGAACTCTCCCCCTCTCTCTATTCCCCCATGTTCGGTCAGCCCCCTTACCATGGACATTCCATGATGTTAGGCCTAATTAATACACTACATATTAATTAATTAATTAAGCCCCTATACTTAATTAAATTAATATACAACAATTATATATTGAACCAATTAATTTTAAGGCCCTAAATAAATAATTGATGCCATAAAAAAGTTAACATGACATTTGTATTGATTCTTTTAATTATTAGTTTATAACAATTATAAGTTAGTTTAAACTAGTTGAACTCTGAAAATAGCTAAAAATGCTTTTATCTTGACTCCCTAATGTGAACTCGGACCTCGATAATATTTAAATAATTTAAATACTAAAGCTTGTATAAACTTTGCTGAAGTATAGTAGCAGGCTTGAGTTCAGTTGCTTATAGTTCATTTAGGCGAAAACCAATTTTAAATCTTTATTAAGCTATACTTTTATGACAATATTTTATGCATGTTTTCTTTTTTCCTTCACTATATCACTAAAATATTTAGAGTTTGGTCAATGGTCGAAAAATCCAATGATATATGTATTGCATAATGCCACTTTAGAGCCCTTGGTTCAATCCGATAGCATCTATCGATTAACTGTTTACTCCGATCAGATGTTTTTGACTTTAAGTTCACTACCAATAACAGTAATATTAACCTTCTATAACAAAGGAGACGAATACTCTTTTGATAAATGTTTCACTTCAAGTAGTTCAACTTGCACCTAACTTGGTCTAACATGATCGTGATGTCATGTGATTGACCATAATCAAAGAATAGTTTAGCTATTTAAGATCAACAGTACTATAACAACCTGCTTTTTCGAACCTCAGAAGTCGATACTAATACATCTACAGTATTCATATGCCATACAACTAAGTCCCAGAAAGACAGATTGTTAGGGGGAAAAAGATAGAAGATAAGAAGAAACTAAACAATCATCGAATCTCACAACGCAATGGAATAACATATATTAATCAACATAATACTTTACAAAGTCATTTCAAAAATGTTACATCATAGTCGTACTAATACAATTCTACCCTTAGACAGTTATAACAGCCTGTCCCTACCTAACAGAAATAAGATACATATAATACAACGTAAACAAGATAATAACTAGCTATCGATGAAGCTTCCTGCTCCAAGCTCCTCCAAAATGCATCCGTGGAAAACCTGAACAACTTGCTTGTCCATAAAAATTTGAGCACCCAAGAGTTTTGTGAAAGAAAATAGAAATCCGGGGAAGACATGGGTCTGGTGTGAGTAAACTCAAACAACTGAATTATTATGTTTAAAACACTTTTAAAATCAAAGGTATCTCGTAAGACCACGCCACACATAAAAACGGATAAGTATTTACCTTACGATAACCAAACCATTTCATATGAAATTCTTTGATATTATAATAATGTCTAAGATATAAATACTGATTAATCATAGCAAAAATTGTTACATTTATTAAATTCCAACATACTAGGTATACAACTAAAACTGTAAAGGCATGTATTAGAGAATGGATTTCATACAATGACTGGGCTATTGGGATACCTACCGCCACAGTGTATCTCTAGATAAACACACCGAGAACGTCGCTTGGATTCCCTGCCAGCATGGATTGGCCTATCCTTGCTGGATAATACCGAATACATCACCACCACGGTTGGGATCAGCAACCGTACCGAAGCATACAAAAATGGGTCAAATGTCGATTCTAGATTTAGTGATGACATACCCTAACTGGTGTAACCCACGTGGCCCTACAACATCTCCCATTTTTTAGTCATTCACAGTTGATAAGGCTTGAGGCTACGATTACCTTTTATATAGCAACTATCTTGAAATGCCAACACTGCCCTCCAAGCAACAATGCAGTGCCAACATTCATCCATACAAGTTCGTTCTGGGTCTAAATGAAACTGAAGGCACTACCTCCACTACACTCATTTTAGAATCATCTTCAAGGTTAGTAGCAAATAGCCCTTGCATTTCAAAATCCATCCTCGATTCCATACTCTTCAAGATGTCTTCAGTTCAAAATGCTTGATTTGGTTCGACGTGGTTTTCGAATAACATATCTGATTCTGGTCTCTTCGAAACAACTTTCGATAATGTCCGATATACCCAACCCTAGTTATTTAGGAAATAAGCAGACAAAATATAAAAGCGGAGTTTACCTCCTAACCATTCGTGGAAGGATTTCCTTATCATTTATCCTAAAAGAACGAAACGAGATTTATACGCACTGTACAACTTCATTGGGGATAACTATGTCTATAACTCACGTGTCTCTCCTAGATATTTAAAAAGTTACGTTTTGGTCCAGGTTTTATGGTCGGTTATTTAACTGTTAAATAAACAATCATTCAACATTGGCTTAATTCCATAGGGATCCACTAAGCTTTTATTAATTAATCTTTAATTAATAAAATCATTTTATTAAACTTGATCAAAAGATCTTTACACAACACTATTTCCCAAAACCCTTACTTCACCTTTATACTTGGAAAACATTTATCTTAGCAGATTAAGTATATTATCAAAACATTTGGAAAATTCTCTCTTTTCAAATTCCTTTTGAACACATTACTTACTATAAACCAATCCACTTATCCTTTAAAAATTCTTTTAAAAGCTCAGTTCATATTTAAATACCTTTATAAATTTCCAAAATCAATTTTTAAAACACTTTTATAAGTCTGCAAGTCAATTTACAAACCTCTAAAATCATTTATAAAATATATTCCCATTTAAAACTCCTTCTTTAAGAAAAATCATTTACGAAATATATTTTGCAACTCATCCTTTTAAATCATTTTAAATAAACCTTTTTACTTAGTAAAACCCATTTTATAAACAAATTATTATTTATAAATACCTTTACAAAATAATAATATAACTTGAAAATCATTTATAAAACTTAACCCCAAATTGATTAAAGAATTGAAATTAATTAAAAACCATACTTTATAATTTCAAAAAGAGGATAGTAAATCCAATGGTACTAAATTAAGTTACTATTTAATATTATTTTCACTTTCAAGTCATTCAAAAATTTATTTACATAAGTCAACATATATGTAAATGCAATTCATATCCAAATCAGGGAATAACATGTTAACACAACTCAACCAGCATATCCATGTCTAAATAACATAATAGTAGGATGGTGATTTGTCCTGCCCAATAGGTGTCCAATAATCAAACAATTAACTTATACCAGAGTGAGGATTTATTCTGCTATACATATGTCCATATAATCAAACAACCAATCTATAGCAGAACAAGGATTTATTCTGCTAACCTATGTCCATAACAATCAAATCAACTACATTATAGCAGAGCAACAATTTATTATGTTATTAGATGTCCTGTAACGACCCGGAATTTTTATAAATTAAAATTTGAATATTTAATTAATTTTTAAATATTTATAAGTGAATTTATAAGTCAAATAAATTTTATTTTGAATTATTGGATTTAATTGGATAATTATATCGATAAATTTAATACGTTAAATTATGGAAATAATTGAAAATTGAGTTAAATATGATTGAAAATGATTTGTAAAATTTTATTTTATCATATTGAAGTTAGAATGATATTTTAGAACTTTTAAAATTAAATTAAAAGTTAATTTGTGAAAATTGAATATTTTAATATTAAAATCGACTAGTGAAAATAGCCAATTTTTGAACAGTCTCAGAATTGAACGAAACCAGTTTCATTGGATCCGTAATAGTTAGTTATTACCGGATTTCAATTTTCGTGTCAATCGGAGCTATCGTTTGATCGTGGCAGCTCGAAACGCATCGAATTATTTTTAATTTAAATTTGGCGAGTCAAAATAGCCATTTTTCAAAAAGTCTCGGATTTCGACGAAACCAGTTTCATCGGATCCGTACTGTGATATTATTGTAAGGTTTCAAATTTCAAGTCGTTTGGATTTACCGTTTGTCCGGTACGAATTAAAACGCCTAGAAATCGGTTTAAATCGGTTTAATTCAAATTGAGCGTTTTCAGCCATAACTCGCACATACTTCCGAATTAGCTTTCGAAACCTGTTCCATTGTGTCCGGAACGCGGGATAAACCCTAGGTACGCTGGTTACGGCGTCTAAATCGGAGTTTGAAATTTCCGGGATGAATAGTGTCGCTCGTTCCTTATAAATAGACCCCTTGCCTTCATAATTTGATAAAAATATCATTCCAAACCCTAATTTTAACCTAGCCGCCACCTCCTAGTTGAATGGCCAGAAATGCTCCAACTTCATCCCTCTAGATCTTCCAATCCGTCAACAATTAGAGGAGGTTGTCAACATGAAAGTTGGAAAGGGGAGTGAGAGCTACGATGTGAACGGTGGTGATCGGAAACGGAGCAACGTGGTGGCGTCAGGGGGGGGGGGCGTTCGTGGGCTGTTAGGGGACGTGCGCACGCATGTAGATGAGGCCGAGCTTCAGGCCAAGGATGGTGAGGGTAGCTTGCGTCGTGCTCTACGCGATGGTGGTTGTGTGATCGAGTTTCGTCGTGCGATTGAAGAGTATTATTAAACCCTAATTGGGCATAGGTGGGTTCGGTTGCGTTTTGATGTTTCTGGGCATTTGCGTGAGAGATGGAAGAAGGGGGGAATGGCTATGATGGAGAGGGATGCAGATCACACGGCCCAAAAATTGATTAGGTTTATAAATTTTATAAATTATGTTGTAAATGTTGAATATAAAATCGTGTATCTTGTAAAATCAATAACTTTTTCATACGAGGTCGAAAAAATGCAAACTCGGTTGCGTTGGAATCGTATGGACGAGCACTACGCGATGGAGTTGGTTTGGAGTCGTTTGGAGTTAGTGAGAATTTTGGGTAAAATTAAACGCGCGTTTAATTTTATTCGAAATAAAAGCTAAAACGGAAATTAAAACCAAGGTGAGAACTTCTCACTCAATCGAATCAGTTTCGATTTTATTTTAAATAGTTAGATTTAAAATATTTGAATGCATGTCTGAAAGATGAATTGTATCTATTGATTGTTAAAATAGACATTATACGCCGTTAGTAAGCGGATGTTATTTAATAAAAACATATACCGCGAATATTTCATAAACAGTGAAATTGGTATTATAAATAATATCAATATATATATATTGGCATATGTATATATTGCAGTTGTTGATTTCCCGCATTTTATTTTTAGCGGATGAGACCCTATTACGCCGTTATTAAGCGGATAATATTTAATAAGAACATGTACCGCGATAATTTCGTACTGGAGCGAAATTGGTATTGTGCTAATGTTTTTGGATGCAGGAAAACAGGTTGGAGGGATCCAACTGGATTCCTCAACAGTTTTTATTTGATTTCAGATATTTGGATATTTGATGGATTTTCATATTGATATATGATATCGTTGTAGTCGTGATTGACTATTTGGTGTGTAGCATCATTGAACCAAATTTTGGGATTTTAAAATGATTTTAAAGTGATTTTTTGAGAATATATTATATTTTTGGAATTGATCCATTTTAAATAAATGAACGTTATAATTTTTAAAGTTATAAAAATTATAATTTTTGAGAAATACAGTTAAAAGCTGATTTTTGAGAAATATGAACTAAAGATTTTATAAAATAGTTTAGATTGGATTTTTGAATATATTATAAAAGTTTAAATATAGGATTTATAAAATTTGATTATTTTATAAATCGAAGTGGTGAAATTTTAAAGGAATTTAAAGACGTTTTAAAGAATAATATAAATTGATTTATATTAAGAGATTTATAAATGGATATTTATAAATTGAAATATTGACATTATAAAACGAGTTTTTTTTATAAGTGTTTGAATGATTTGTAAATGAATTTCATTAATAAATGAAATTTATAGAATTATATAACGGTGAAGTTATAAATGAAATTTTATAAACAATAGGTTTATAAAATTTGTAAAGTTCAAAGGAACGATTTTTGCAAATAAATAAATTATAAGTGTTTGACTTATAATTTGGACTTTTGGTTTATAATTAAGATTATAAATCGAATAGGTAAATAAAGAAGATTTATAAAGGAAGTTGTTATGAAATAAATAGAAATGGAATTTATAGACGTTGTTTTATAAATTCGCAAACGACTTATTTTGATAAGTTAATTGTTATAACTTAGGAATAGAGTTATATTCACATTTTGAATAGTGAATAATCCTTTGAATTAAAATGAATAAAAGGATGGATTTGTTAAAGAAGTATATTCACGTTTTTAAATAGTGAATAATACGTTAAAGAAAATGTTTAGAATGTGATGTTTTAAACAGAATTAAAACGATCTAACGATGTTTTAAAGGTGTTGAGATTCGAAAACATAGATTTCAACATTTATTGTTGAAATAGATGTTTCGAGAAATAAAAGGAAATGGTGGACTATAACACTGTTGTTATAGTAAATGATTTCCGAAAGGAAATGGTTTGTGTAGTATTAGGATTTATATATCTATTTTAAATTCGAATCCCTATACTAGTGATTTTGGGTTGTCGTAACGATGTTTTACGCAACATTCGTTTTGACCCAAATAAATATGTTAAGAGAATGTTTTCCTTAATAGAATGAAATATATACTTAATTCGATTTAAGTATATTGAATATTTTCCAAGGTTGAAAATAAAAAAAGATTTGTGAATTACTTATAATTGAATAAGTATGGAATTGTTTTTCCAATATGAAGTGAATAAATTCGAATTTATCTTTTTGAAGATAAATTGAAATGAATAAATTGAAATCATATGCATGAATATTTTGAAATATAAATTCATTATGGAATTTATATGTGAAGTGGAATTTGTTTGAAAATAAATATTGATTTATTTTTGAAGTGTTGAAATTGTATATCTTGTAAAGATATTTTGGAAAATAAATAATTTGGAAAATTATTTGGAATCTGGTGATGTATGCATATCCATTGATAGTTCAATAGCCGACTATCAATATTTCCCTTTGAATGGGTATTTGATGTGATTTGATTGAATTTGAATGCACACTTATTTTTGAATAAGCGCTCACTATTCGGGTTAACCGGGAAAGGACCATGGGGTCGTATAACCCATTCCGAATATGTGATACGTCGTTGTGAATTGCATTTGAAGATCGGTGTTGAAGACCGGATATTTGCAAGAGCGATAGGATGACCTATCGATTGTTTCTGCACCGAGTCGCGCCGGTATAGAAACTCCCTAAGTGATGGGAAATCCGATCAGGATTGTGAATATCCGGATTGCAAGGACTTCTTTGTAAGTGCCTTCGGTTCTGTTCGAGCCCGGAACAGACTTGTATGGATTGTATGTCTGACATTACAAGTTGAGATATAAAGCCGATTTCTTTCAAATATATTTCTGTTGGTGGCGGAGAATTTATTCTTTGCTTAACACCCTTCTTTGAGACGTACGAGCTCAAAGGTTATATAGTTGAAGTTATCAGCGATATATTCCCAATTTGGTAATGTGACATGCTGAGTGATGCTGAAATGATCATTGTGTTGATTATTTGTGATAGGATCGTTTATTTGATCGTCTATCCTTGTGATCATTGTGTTGATCATTTGTTGACCCAAAGCATGGCTTTTGTATAAAGTATGTTTTTGTGGACGTGAATTCGTCGAGCCTCACATCCCGTGAATGGTCAAAACAGGAAAGAAGCAGCAAGGTTATGAGGGGTAGCACCCTTTAGGATGTGTCCATTTCCTTCTGGAAAAGGGTGGTATCATGGTATGGAGCCCAGATACTTACTCATGTTGAAAACACTTTATGATTGTGTGAATTGATTACGAGCGCTCGGTGAAAAGGTCCCAAAGGACCGGGGGATGGCATATTCGGTCAGTTGTTACTCAGTTAGGAGTAACCCGGCCTTGTGTTGGTAGAGATCCGGTTTGGTTCTCGGGGATGTCCATCCAGAGGCATTCTCATGTGGCAATGGGAAGTTCCTTGGCCTGACCATTTGTTGGAAATCCAATTCCCAATACGAAACTTTTACGGTATTAGTTGTAGAACCTGCTATTCACTTATGGTGGTCACCACTGTTTGGATAGTAGCTATAGTAGGCATACGATAATGGTCGTATGTTGGCTAAGATTTATATCTTTATTTTCGAAATGATTTGTTATACACTATGCACTAGTAATAATATCAAATGTTATTTCAAATGCGTATCAAGCATCTTTGACTATCATAAGGAGAAATCTCCTCCGATTCTGCGTTTGCATGTGTGTGTGTGCGGGAGGCCTTATGGTAGTCTCATTTTTAAAAGCATTGCGAATTGAATTTAAAAATATTCCTCTATTTTGATTTTAAAGTTAAATAAACTGTTTTGAGTTCTCACACCAGTCACATGACTGACTCGGAGTTTATTGTTTTCCTTCCTAAACTCTGGGTGCCCACCAATTTCCACACGGGCAGTCAAGAGTTAAGGTTTATCAGGATATTCTGGATATTC
The DNA here is from genome assembly GCA_030765085.1 of Allium cepa. Lineage (NCBI taxonomy): Eukaryota > Viridiplantae > Streptophyta > Magnoliopsida > Asparagales > Amaryllidaceae > Allium > Allium cepa. The sequence goes on from CM060929.1 coordinate 258,746,853, forward strand.
AGGAGTTGCTGGAGGCAAGCTGGATGGCATGGCGTATTACTAGTTTATATAGTATTTCTTTGTCCGCTGCACTGTTTATTGTTGTATGTTGTTGTACACTCTGATGATATGATGTGATGTAATGAAATGAAATGTAATAACTGATATAGTTCTTTGTTTAAAGATTATTCATTTATTATTATATGTTGTTCCGCTGCGAATTGTGAGATTCTGATGTTGTTCTGTTGTTTTCTGTCCCGTCCTATTTTCTTCTGTTTTTCTCCTTTTTCTCTATTCTCTTTTTCTTTCTATTTCTAAATTTTCTATCTTCTTTTCCCTCTATCTTTTCTACCTTATCTATCTTCTATCTTCTTCTTTCTTTTTCTTTTCCTAAATTCTTTTAAAAACCCATAACATTTCGGTTTTTCGGCAACGAAAATCCGCAATCGTTACATTTGGTATCAGAGCTGATGGTTAAGCGACAACCATGGTTCTGTTGGGTATTACTCATTAGAGATAGAGTCAGTAGTACTCTAGAATGAGTTTGAGTGTAATAATAGCTATGAGAGCGTATTTGTTAGTGTATATAAAATTGTTTTATATTGTGATGATTGGTTTATTGAGTGGCATATGAACTTTCGTCAGCGTGGTCCGCAAGACTATGCCGAAGGGGTTTCTAAACATTTGAATAGAACAATTCGACACAATATTGATTTTAAAATTAGGTAAATGAAATAATTTTACCTCGATTATATTTTATATATAAAAGAATAATTTTTCAAAATTATTAAATTGTATATAAGTTGATTGTTTGAATAATCTAAATAAAAGAATAATTGTATAAGCAAAAGAATTATTAGAATTGAATTATAATTAATGTGATTTACAATTGTGAAATAAACTTATATATATAAGAAGTGAAACTATATGAATATATTTATGAATGAAATTAATATTGGTATCGAAGTAAATAATCAAGTGGATTAAATGAATATGAACTTAAGTTATGAAAATGGAATTCGACTTAAGATGGTTAAATGAATTATCAATTGAATTGAATGAAAGTGTTAATTCATTAAATCTAATGTTATTAGAAGTTGAATAAAATTGAATGGAAGTCAATTCAATTAAAGATGTTAAACCAAAATGAATGTAAGTGAAGCAAAGAAATTTGGTTGAAATTAATATACGTTGGTTGTTATATGATTGTAGTTGATTATATGTAATTCATTAAGTGTTAATGAAATTGAAAGCTATGTAATTGAATTCAAATTAGAAAGTAAATAAATTTGAATAAAATTGAATGTGAATTGGATTTAATTAGTGAATGCAAACTAATTAAAATTGAGAATGAATGTTAGTAAATCCAATGTTAATGAATCAAATGTGATTTAAATTGAAACCCATTTCATTTAATATTAATGAGAATATAAATGAATATTCATTTGATTATGAATGGTAGTTGGTTGATGTTTGCATTTGTTGTTGGTTGCATTTGCTAAGTGACATATATAGTTATTATGTTACTATATGTTGTATATTGAGATTATTTGCATATGTGCATGTTCTCATGTTGTTTGTTGAGTTTAGTAGGTGCGGATCGCGTTTGCTTCGCATTTGGAGTTCGCTTTAGCGCTATATTAGCCGTATATGCTTGCTAATAAAATATAAGGTACATATCTCGGATTAAATATCGTACTTTTACACTTTTTTCCCTTCGGGATGCCTCATTACTTGATGAGATGTATATTTGTGATATATATACTGTCAACTTTTTTTTCGGATCGAGCCGCGCAAAGGAGACTATGGCGAATTTTTCCGAAAATTTAAGGCGTTAGAAAAATTTTGAGAAAATTGGGAAAATTTTGAAAACTTTAACTTTGATTTTGGAGTTGAAAGTTAAACAATAGTAGTTGTTTTTGAAAAGATAACTAAGTATGATTTGGAAAACTTAGTAAAGTATTGTAAGGAATTTAATTATGAATTTTGGAAAAATAAATAGATTCTGTAACTTTCTTACTTATAATTTCGAGGACGAAATTCTTTTAAGGGGGAAAGATTATAACGACCCAGAATTTTTATAAATTAAAATTTGAATATTTAATTAATTTTTAAATATTTATAAGTGAATTTATAAGTCAAATAAATTTTATTTTGAATTATTGGATTTAATTGGATAATTATATCGATAAATTTAATACGTTAAATTATGGAAATAATTGAAAATTGAGTTAAATATGATTGAAAATGATTTGTAAAATTTTATTTTATCATATTGAAGTTAGAATGATATTTTAGAACTTTTAAAATTAAATTAAAAGTTAATTTGTGAAAATTGAATATTTTAATATTAAAATCGACTAGTGAAAATAGCCAATTTTTGAACAGTCTCAGAATTGAACGAAACCAGTTTCATTGGATCCGTAATAGTTAGTTATTACCAGATTTCAATTTTCGTGTCAATCGGAGCTATCGTTTGATCGTGGCAGCTCGAAACGCATCGAATTATTTTTAATTTAAATTTGGCGAGTCAAAATAGCCATTTTTCAAAAAGTCTCGGATTTCGACGAAACCAGTTTCATCGGATCCGTAATGTGATATTATTGTAAGGTTTCAAATTTCAAGTCGTTTGGATTTACCGTTTGTCCGGTACGAATTAAAACGCCTAGAAATCGGTTTAAATCGGTTTAATTCAAATTGAGCGTTTTCAGCCATAACTCGCACATACTTCCGAATTAGCTTTCGAAACCTGTTCCATTGTGTCCGGAACGCGGGATAAACCCTAGGTACGCTGGTTACGGCGTCTAAATCGGAGTTCGAAATTTCCGGGATGAATAGTGTCGCTCGTTCCTTATAAATAGACCCCTTGCCTTCATAATTTGATAAAAATATCATTCCAAACCCTAATTTTAACCTAGCCGCCACCTCCTAGTTGAATGGCCAGAAATGCTCCAACTTCATCCCTCTAGATCTTCCAATCCGTCAACAATTAGAGGAGGTTGTCAACATGAAAGTTGGAAAGGGGAGTGAGAGCTACGATGTGAACGGTGGTGATCGGAAACGGAGCAACGTGGTGGCGTCAGGGGGGGGGGCGTTCGTGGGCTGTTAGGGGACGTGCGCACGCATGTAGATGAGGCCGAGCTTCAGGCCAAGGATGGTGAGGGTAGCTTGCGTCGTGCTCTACGCGATGGTGGTTGTGTGATCGAGTTTCGTCGTGCGATTGAAGAGTATTATTAAACCCTAATTGGGCATAGGTGGGTTCGGTTGCGTTTTGATGTTTCTGGGCATTTGCGTGAGAGATGGAAGAAGGGGGGAATGGCTATGATGGAGAGGGATGCAGATCACACGGCCCAAAAATTGATTAGGTTTATAAATTTTATAAATTATGTTGTAAATGTTGAATATAAAATCGTGTATCTTGTAAAATCAATAACTTTTTCATACGAGGTCGAAAAAATGCAAACTCGGTTGCGTTGGAATCGTATGGACGAGCACTACGCGATGGAGTTGGTTTGGAGTCGTTTGGAGTTAGTGAGAATTTTGGGTAAAATTAAACGCGCGTTTAATTTTATTCGAAATAAAAGCTAAAACGGAAATTAAAACCAAGGTGAGAACTTCTCACTCAATCGAATCAGTTTCGATTTTATTTTAAATAGTTAGATTTAAAATATTTGAATGCATGTCTGAAAGATGAATTGTATCTATTGATTGTTAAAATAGACATTATACGCCGTTAGTAAGCGGATGTTATTTAATAAAAACATATACCGCGAATATTTCATAAACAGTGAAATTGGTATTATAAATAATATCAATATATATATATTGGCATATGTATATATTGCAGTTGTTGATTTCCCGCATTTTATTTTTAGCGGATGAGACCCTATTACGCCGTTATTAAGCGGATAATATTTAATAAGAACATGTACCGCGATAATTTCGTACTGGAGCGAAATTGGTATTGTGCTAATGTTTTTGGATGCAGGAAAACAGGTTGGAGGGATCCAACTGGATTCCTCAACAGTTTTTATTTGATTTCAGATATTTGGATATTTGATGGATTTTCATATTGATATATGATATCGTTGTAGTCGTGATTGACTATTTGGTGTGTAGCATCATTGAACCAAATTTTGGGATTTTAAAATGATTTTAAAGTGATTTTTTGAGAATATATTATATTTTTGGAATTGATCCATTTTAAATAAATGAACGTTATAATTTTTAAAGTTATAAAAATTATAATTTTTGAGAAATACAGTTAAAAGCTGATTTTTGAGAAATATGAACTAAAGATTTTATAAAATAGTTTAGATTGGATTTTTGAATATATTATAAAAGTTTAAATATAGGATTTATAAAATTTGATTATTTTATAAATCGAAGTGGTGAAATTTTAAAGGAATTTAAAGACGTTTTAAAGAATAATATAAATTGATTTATATTAAGAGATTTATAAATGGATATTTATAAATTGAAATATTGACATTATAAAACGAGTTTTTTTATAAGTGTTTGAATGATTTGTAAATGAATTTCATTAATAAATGAAATTTATAGAATTATATAACGGTGAAGTTATAAATGAAATTTTATAAACAATAGGTTTATAAAATTTGTAAAGTTCAAAGGAACGATTTTTGCAAATAAATAAATTATAAGTGTTTGACTTATAATTTGGACTTTTGGTTTATAATTAAGATTATAAATCGAATAGGTAAATAAAGAAGATTTATAAAGGAAGTTGTTATGAAATAAATAGAAATGGAATTTATAGACGTTGTTTTATAAATTCGCAAACGACTTATTTTGATAAGTTAATTGTTATAACTTAGGAATAGAGTTATATTCACATTTTGAATAGTGAATAATCCTTTGAATTAAAATGAATAAAAGGATGGATTTGTTAAAGAAGTATATTCACGTTTTTAAATAGTGAATAATACGTTAAAGAAAATGTTTAGAATGTGATGTTTTAAACAGAATTAAAACGATCTAACGATGTTTTAAAGGTGTTGAGATTCGAAAACATAGATTTCAACATTTATTGTTGAAATAGATGTTTCGAGAAATAAAAGGAAATGGTGGACTATAACACTGTTGTTATAGTAAATGATTTCCGAAAGGAAATGGTTTGTGTAGTATTAGGATTTATATATCTATTTTAAATTCGAATCCCTATACTAGTGATTTTGGGTTGTCGTAACGATGTTTTACGCAACATTCGTTTTGACCCAAATAAATATGTTAAGAGAATGTTTTCCTTAATAGAATGAAATATATACTTAATTCGATTTAAGTATATTGAATATTTTCCAAGGTTGAAAATAAAAAAAGATTTGTGAATTACTTATAATTGAATAAGTATGGAATTGTTTTTCCAATATGAAGTGAATAAATTCGAATTTATCTTTTTGAAGATAAATTGAAATGAATAAATTGAAATCATATGCATGAATATTTTGAAATATAAATTCATTATGGAATTTATATGTGAAGTGGAATTTGTTTGAAAATAAATATTGATTTATTTTTGAAGTGTTGAAATTGTATATCTTGTAAAGATATTTTGGAAAATAAATAATTTGGAAAATTATTTGGAATCTGGTGATGTATGCATATCCATTGATAGTTCAATAGCCGACTATCAATATTTCCCTTTGAATGGGTATTTGATGTGATTTGATTGAATTTGAATGCACACTTATTTTTGAATAAGCGCTCACTATTCGGGTTAACCGGGAAAGGACCATGGGGTCGTATAACCCATTCCGAATATGTGATACGTCGTTGTGAATTGCATTTGAAGATCGGTGTTGAAGACCGGATATTTGCAAGAGCGATAGGATGACCTATCGATTGTTTCTGCACCGAGTCGCGCCGGTATAGAAACTCCCTAAGTGATGGGAAATCCGATCAGGATTGTGAATATCCGGATTGCAAGGACTTCTTTGTAAGTGCCTTCGGTTCTGTTCGAGCCCGGAACAGACTTGTATGGATTGTATGTCTGACATTACAAGTTGAGATATAAAGCCGATTTCTTTCAAATATATTTCTGTTGGTGGCGGAGAATTTATTCTTTGCTTAACACCCTTCTTTGAGACGTACGAGCTCAAAGGTTATATAGTTGAAGTTATCAGCGATATATTCCCAATTTGGTAATGTGACATGCTGAGTGATGCTGAAATGATCATTGTGTTGATTATTTGTGATAGGATCGTTTATTTGATCGTCTATCCTTGTGATCATTGTGTTGATCATTTGTTGACCCAAAGCATGGCTTTTGTATAAAGTATGTTTTTGTGGACGTGAATTCGTCGAGCCTCACATCCCGTGAATGGTCAAAACAGGAAAGAAGCAGCAAGGTTATGAGGGGTAGCACCCTTTAGGATGTGTCCATTTCCTTCTGGAAAAGGGTGGTATCATGGTATGGAGCCCAGATACTTACTCATGTTGAAAACACTTTATGATTGTGTGAATTGATTACGAGCGCTCGGTGAAAAGGTCCCAAAGGACCGGGGGATGGCATATTCGGTCAGTTGTTACTCAGTTAGGAGTAACCCGGCCTTGTGTTGGTAGAGATCCGGTTTGGTTCTCGGGGATGTCCATCCAGAGGCATTCTCATGTGGCAATGGGAAGTTCCTTGGCCTGACCATTTGTTGGAAATCCAATTCCCAATACGAAACTTTTACGGTATTAGTTGTAGAACCTGCTATTCACTTATGGTGGTCACCACTGTTTGGATAGTAGCTATAGTAGGCATACGATAATGGTCGTATGTTGGCTAAGATTTATATCTTTATTTTCGAAATGATTTGTTATACACTATGCACTAGTAATAATATCAAATGTTATTTCAAATGCGTATCAAGCATCTTTGACTATCATAAGGAGAAATCTCCTCCGATTCTGCGTTTGCATGTGTGTGTGTGCGGGAGGCCTTATGGTAGTCTCATTTTTAAAAGCATTGCGAATTGAATTTAAAAATATTCCTCTATTTTGATTTTAAAGTTAAATAAACTGTTTTGAGTTCTCACACCAGTCACATGACTGACTCGGAGTTTATTGTTTTCCTTCCTAAACTCTGGGTGCCCACCAATTTCCACACGGGCAGTCAAGAGTTAAGGTTTATCAGGATATTCTGGATATTCAGGAGTTGCTGGAGGCAAGCTGGATGGCATGGCGTATTACTAGTTTATATAGTATTTCTTTGTCCGCTGCACTGTTTATTGTTGTATGTTGTTGTACACTCTGATGATATGATGTGATGTAATGAAATGAAATGTAATAACTGATATAGTTCTTTGTTTAAAGATTATTCATTTATTATTATATGTTGTTCCGCTGCGAATTGTGAGATTCTGATGTTGTTCTGTTGTTTTCTGTCCCGTCCTATTTTCTTCTGTTTTTCTCCTTTTTCTCTATTCTCTTTTTCTTTCTATTTCTAAATTTTCTATCTTCTTTTCCCTCTATCTTTTCTACCTTATCTATCTTCTATCTTCTTCTTTCTTTTTCTTTTCCTAAATTCTTTTAAAAACCCATAACATTTCGGTTTTTCGGCAACGAAAATCCGCAATCGTTACATGTCCACACAATACAACCAATCACATTGTAGTTCATTCACATTTGTTTTTCTACTTAGTGGTACCGATATTTGAATCCCTTGTGTTCAAATCATCTTTGAAAAAGAAGTACCTTAAAAACAATTTGATTTTCGGAAAAGAAAGGATTTAAAACTTAAAACTTCTTTTTAAAATACAAGCTAAACCCTTATTTAAATCATAATCAATCTTAATTAATTCTTAACTTAATTTAATTATAAATTAAGAAATAATTAAACCTTTAATAAATAATTAAAAATAATTAACTATTATATAAATAATTCAAACCCTAATTCATCCTTTATTAACTATTAAATAATAATTTAAACCTTCGTTAATAATTAAATATTAATTAATATCATTTAATTAATTAAATAATCTTTAATTAAACTTAAATAATAAACTAAACCTTAAATAAATAATTTACTTTAAATTAAAGCATTAATTAATAATTAAAGATAATTAAACCATTGATTTATTTAAATAATTAACCTTATACTTAATTAATAATTAATTAAAAATAAATTATATACTTAAATTATAGTTAATTAAAAATTAATATTAATTAATTAGTAATTAATTAAAATTAATCTTATCTTTAAAAGATAATTAATTAATACCTAAACTTTACTTATTTATAATTAATAAACCATGTTTAATTGCAATTAATTATTTAAACTTAATTAATAAAAATTTAATCATTAAAAACTTAATTAACTTTATAAAACATCATTATTAAATTTGAAAACAAATTCAAAATACTTTAAGTTAATAAAACCGAATTTTGTAATAATCGGATCTTTAAACGAAACTGCATCCATATCGACTGTTGTTATGGTTGTCGTAACTAGAAATGTTTTCTAGGTTAACTTTAAACTTATCACCTTATGAAACTCACTTACTTTTCCAAACATAAAGTATTTATAAAAATAAACAAAGTCTAAAAAATTGAAATTGGTTTGAGTTTTAAAAACAATTTCATAGCTTCCATAAATAATTCAAGTCGCCAACATAACATATGAAACCTACCTCATCATATCCAAGTTTTTCACATACCACCTCATATACAAGATCCATACACATAACCTAATATACAAGATCAAAGCTCACACATTTACAACCAATTTCTAAGCTAAACTTTATTTTCAAGTCTAACTTCCGAATACATAAAACAACACACTAAAATCCAACAATTCACACACATTCCATACAACAATTCATCAAAACATATAAAGGTAAAAACCTTTAACTTTAAAACAAAGTTTACTCACCAAAATCCTGCAAAAATCTTTTGAAACTTGAAATAACTTTGTAAACTTGATTTAGGACCCTTGCATATTGAAATAGGCTAGGCCTAGGGCATGCATGGCTTGGCCATGATAAGAAGGATGTGTGGGCTTGACTTAGAGAGGTGGAGTTACTTTGGATAAGGTAGAATTTACAAAACCAGACCCAAAATTTAGTTATATTCTCTTGGATTTTTGACCATATAACTCTAGAAATTTAGAAAGGTTGTTTGAAATTCTTTTCGCTACAATTTCAAGAAAAGAATCACTCAATTTCGGTTTATTGTGAGGAAGAAATGGTCAAAAGAATGAGAGGTATTTTCGAACTAGAAAATATGAGTCCAGAAATGAGTCTGAAAGAAGTGCATTTTTGACATAGATAAGTCAAAATTTGAAGAAGTTGTACAAATGAAAGTTGTAGCCGCTAGAATTTTACATGTTTAGAAAAAAATTATCCATTTGAATCGGAGAAGAGGAAGATATGATAGAAAGAAGAGAAGGAAAATTTGAAGAAGTGGGAGGCTATTTATAAGCAATAGAGAAGGTAAATTATTATACTACCCTTTGTCCTTTGCCCTCCACTCACCCTTCACCACCTAACCTAGCCTTCCACATTATTATGAACCAATGCTTCCCTTATGTCCCCCTCGCTTCTTTTCATGCCAACATGAAATAATGACTTGTACTCAAGTCGTCAAAGTGTCAAATCATGTCTAAGTATGTTTCTTAAGGCATCTTTTAGTATATACATGTATATACTTAAGTATATATACCAATGTATATATCAATGTATACTAACTAATTTACATTTTGAATGTGTATAAACTTATACTAGAGTTCACAACGTTTCCGATAACTTTTATCTGATGAAAAGTCGAAAATTTGAAAAACGAATTCCGGTCACATTTTCAATCTTTCTTCGAACTAAAGCCTTTATATAAAGACGTCTATGTAATGTGAATGTATTAGTTACTAATCTCCAAAATGAATAAGATGTCTCCTTCCTCTTTTTCTAATGGCTTCTTAATTTTGTATTGCTTACAACACGTTATCAACATAATCTCAAAATGGTAAGCAATTTTTCAAATCTTGTTTTGTTGATGTTATCTTTTCAGATCTTCTTTCTAGCATAGATCTAATATTTCAGATCTCATTCTAATGATCTATCCTGATCTAATTCTATTATAGATCTAATTTTACAAATCTATAATATTTTGTATTTTATATATTGTTGCTTTTCTTTTTGTTCCATAGCCTTGATATGGTATGATGATTGATTCATGTAATATATTTCTTAGATTAAGACATCCAGTTACATGATACGTACATATTTATTTACAAATATTGCACATGCCATGTATTATTTTGTTAATTATTATTGGCTGCACAAATAAATTGGTTTAGTATTAATATCAAACTGCATATCTGTGAATGCTATTTACAATTACACTACATAATATGAATGATTTAAGCTCGCTTCATGTATACTACGAATTTCCATGCCTTGTGACAACATTGAAAATTGGATTTTCTTAAATTCATAATATACTGCTGGTTTCTTTTGCTATTGGTGATATGCACTTTAGTTAATCATTGTTTGAAGTTTGCAATGATCAAGACAGAGGTTGCTGCTTTCAAATGACACTATTAACTATAACAATTATGGTATTATATACCTTTAAATTGTAAAAATTTGTGGGACACCACTGTAGAACCATTCTTTGTTGTTAGGTTCACTACATTAGTTGGATCATTCCAAACTAACATAGCACAAAGTGGTGAAGATTAAACTTATCTAGCCCATTAACTTAAGATGGTGGTTTGTTAGTTGTAAATTCAAATTTGAACTAGTCTAAGATCGATTATCTAGGCCGATGTCACATCAGTGTGGATAAAGATTGAACAACTAAAATTGTCTCTGACAAAAGACTTAAGTATAAAGTTGGTTCTACAAGTTATTCCCAAACTTGCTCTAAAAGCATTGATCATACCAGTTTCTACAAGAGCATTGTTTACATTATGAAACCACATTACTCCGCATTGTAATCAGAATCCTTAGGAGTATTGGGACCAATACCATATTAACGTATGTTAGAGAACCATATATTATCATAAAACCAATTGGTTAATGTGAAGTGAGGTCTCGTTAGTATTTATGCAGAATTCATATTGTAAATTGCCCGATATAGGACTAATCTCGACACGCCCCCACATGTGTGGCGTATCATCAGCCAAAGACGTGGACACTCATTGAGGGTGACGTGTGACACAATTAAAACCTGCTCTGATACCATGTTAGAGAACCATATATTATCACAAAACCAATTGGTAATGTGAAGGGAGGTCTCTTAGTACTTATGCATGATTTATATTGTAAATTGTCCGATGTGGGACTAATCTCAACCAATTGGTGATGTGATAAAATATGGTTCTCTAATATGGTATCAGAGCGGGTTTTAATTGTGTCACACGTCACCCTCAATGAATGTCCACTTTTTTGGCTGGTGATACGCCACACGTGCGGCGGCGTGTTGAGATTAGTCCCACATCAGGCAATTTACAATATGAATTCTGCATAAATACTAAAGAGACCTCGCTTCACATTAACCAATTGGTTTTGTGATAATATGAGGTTCTCTAACATGGTATCAGAGCGGGTTTAATTGTGTCACACGTCACCCTCAATGAATGTTCACGTGTTTGGCTGATGATACGCCACACGTGCAGGAGCGTGTTGAAATTAGTTCCACATTGGAAAATTTACAATATAAATCACGCATAAATACTAAGAGACCTTCTTTCAAATCACCAATTGGTTTTGTGATAATATATGGTTCTCTAACAACGTATACAAGGAGTAATATCATCTCCAGTATGTGTCATCATGTCCAACTTATAAAACGTCACATCCGTGTCAAACAAATCACTCCATGCATAACAGTAAGTTATAGTATGTGTTTAACAACTTAATTTTTTTAATTGAAACTTAAATAGTAGTCATTATTGAGAAAATATTGTCAATTATTAATTCATATTTTATAATAAAATTTTACCAAAAATTATACTTATCTATCCAAACACCTTTACTTTTTGCTGTTCATCTAAAACTACATAGAAGTTACACAAAATCTACATTTTTATAGTTTTGTCAGTGCTAAATTGAAAACTAAGTTGGTGTACTACATATCACTAAAGTTTATGTATTTTCCTAATACTATATGATTCAGCTACTAGTTTAATGGCCAAGCGATGTAATTTAACAATAATGAGCTACTTTAAAATCATAAACTCCTAAAATATTCATTTATCACATTAATATCCTTTGAACTAATGTATCAAAATCCAAATCTTTGGTTGGTTTAAAAACTCTAAGGAAAATATCATGTTAGAGTTCATGAGCCTAAGCTCTCCAAACCAGTTTTACAGTAAGAACAGCCACAAGCCGACTGCTATTGCAAAATATTAATAAAAAGAAAATATAGTCTACTGCCAATGAATTATATTTCATATTGTGTTTATGACAGCTGTGGTTAACAGTGGGTTTCAATTATACTAACTGATTATTTATGTTTTCATCTTGAGAAACCTAATTTTTTTTATAATTTATAGAACGATTTAATTTTCATGAATTTAGTTTAACCTGACACTAGCAGATGCTTAAACATAAGTTTTGGAGAAAAATATAAGTCCACTGATGTCGAAAAATACAAAACAAAGTGGCATGTCTGACTTTGTCTGACTGGTTTATGTTTATTATTCTATCCTGATAACCATTATATATGTGTCCTAGTCACACTCAAACATATGCACACCATAATGACCATGCCAGATCTTTATTTTATAATATATATATTACTGTCACTTACCTTATTATTTTGTATGCTCTTGTTAGTATTTTGCCCATTAGAAAAAATTATACCACTGTCCAATTTAATGTTAATGAAATAAATCCCATTGTTATTGTTGTTCTTGTTTAAAATCATTTATGATAAACAGGCTGCTTGTGCAACTTGTACCAGATTAATGATGAAATTCACTCGTATTTCAATGTAATGATCGGTTATATATATATATATGGTTTTCAAAGAGCATAATTTTTCAAATATATTATTAAATCCGTGCATGTATGCATGTTAAGTTGTAAAACCTTAATACCATTACAAGTCTAACCATAGAGTTAATGCACCTAAATAAGAATCTATAATATATAAAGATAGTACATGTTTGAATTATTCATTGTATTTTACTGCATTAGGGTTGCATGATAGCATGCATCAACGTGTTAGTCCACATACATTGCCTTTATTTTATCATACATCAGTTTATTTATTAAAATTAGTATTGTTTTGTGATAGTACTTATTAAGTTTACTTGTTAGAATTGCCTATCAAAAATATTTACAAATATGACATAGCGCTTCAAAGAGTGATGTGGCAATAAATAATCCAAAGAATTTGTAAATCAAAATAGAACCAAAAGTGATGGGTACAAAATACATTTACAAAAATCAGTTACCTATTATTATGGACCTATAGCTCCATCAAACAAATTTAAGAGTAAATAGTGATATGTGATCTATTACTTTTCAAAACTTACTATGAATTAAATGTCATATGCATAACTATTCTTGAAGAAATATCTTTAGATATTCTCCTGAAGAGATAATCTATATGTCGTATCATAATTTTCACTAAATCTATATAAATACGGTCTGGAACAAACCTGTATGTGTAACCAATATAATTTCTTATTTTTATAATATTTCAAGGATCTAGAAGATACTCTTATTTATGTTGTAAATATATCTCTTTTATTGAACTCTCTAAAAGAGATGTTTATATATAATTATAATTATGTATATTCTCTAATTAATAATCATAATTAATGTTCAAAAGTAATATTAGAGATAAAATCAAGGAATAAAACTTAACAACTTGAAGTTGTGTATATAATTTATTTGAACCGGAAGTTCAATATGATTCCAAACCAGATGTTTTGAACATTATCATGTGGTCTTTAAGGATACACACTGACAATGATCTATAAACAAAAATTAATAGTTTGGATCCTTGTAATAGCTTGTTTTAAAAATCACCAACTCAAATGAGAAAGAATATGAAAATTTATAATATATATGTAATAAGTGGACGCACGTATATATCTATGTATGTAGATATTCAAATAACAACATGAAGTTTGTTATGAGATCATCTTATAAATTATGCATAGATATAATTCAGTGATTTAAAATTCAATCAATGTAAATGTTGAATGACTTGAATTCATGCATGTATTCAAATGATCTACACAATAAGTAAATTCCTCCAATTGGCAAGATCAATGAATGAGAACAAACTCTAGTAAGCAATATCAATTGAATGCATCTTATCAACTGATAAAATTATTATCCTCCTATAATTAATATGTATGGTATATTTGCTAGTAGCAATATCATAATGGATCAAAATGAGAATCCAAAGAAGATTATTATTAAATGTGACAATGTTCGTCAACATTGAGGGGGAGGATAAAAGGGATATAAGTTCATTTTGATTATCAATATTAAATATTTGTTATATACAATGATGCAAAATAATAAGTAACTTGAATAAATTATCAATAATATCTCTATTAAACTTTCTCCATCATAGATCTAAATTCTTAAAGGATCAAAAAGTGTAGATCACATTTGAATTGTGGTACAAAAGTCCATTTAAAATACTTTTGGACTAAGTAATAAAGATGTCAAATAAAGAAGGTTGTGTTCTTGAAGAAATACTTAAGGGTTCTCTGGAAGAGACCCATGACATGATTGTCAAATAACCCTAGAAGTGGTTTAGGTACCTAAAACATGATAAATAAAGAGATCTCAATAAATCATGTCTAAAACTGACAAGAAATAATCATCGATGATAAAGCGGTTATGTTTGATAGTATCACCCTATTCACCCCCCTCTAGGGTGAAATCGATCCTACAAGTGGTATCAAAGCTAGGAACAAAAGCCATTTTTTAAAAAAAAATTGATTTTTCCACGACCAATATTTGCTTTACAAATTTGAATTTTTAAAATGGCTTCTTTTAATAATGCTTTTACTGAGGGTCGGTCCAATATTATTCTTTCTGTTTTTGATGGAACAAATTTTGTGAATTGAAAATTAAAATTGGAAATTTATTTAAAATCTGTTAGTATTAAATGTTGGGATATTATTGAAAATCGGTGTGATATAACAGTCGAGAAAATTACTTTGATTAATGCTCATGTTATGCATATATTGTATTCTTATATTAATCAAGATAATTTTAACTTTATTTCTCATTGTGAAAGTGCACGGAAAATCTGGAATACTTTTGATGCAATATATGGTGCAAATGTCAACAACGATGAGAAATCCACCATAATCGACTCAATTAAAGAAACATGCTTAGCAGGATTGGTAAAAAGCAGTAGTGATGATGATAATGATGATGGAGCAGCTGAGCTGGCATTACTAATGAAGAGATTCAAAAAGTGGAACCGCAAATACAGAAATCCAGCTCTAAATCAAAAATTGATAAGCAGAATACTCAAAACACTAGTCAGCCCAGAAGAACGGGAGATCATCTGCCATAAGTGCAATAAACCTGGCCACATTAAGCCCAATTGTCCTCAGAATTGACACGGCCAAGAAAAAAAAAATCGAAAAGGAGAAGTTTTACAGCCACGTGGAATAAAAGTGATGATGATAATAAAAGCACTAGCAATGAAAGTGAGAAAGCGGATTTGTGCCTTCGAGGTGATATAGCTGATAGAAATTATGATGATGAGCCAAGCGAGGTATCAAAAATTTTTCACTCAGAATTACTTATATATTTCCACGAAGTAAATGACTATTTTGAATGACTTTATGACTTGAACTTTGGTCGAGGCTAGATTTATGTGTCTTGACCATTCCATTTTGATTTTCACCTGTATTGAATTCATCTTATAGCTCGGGTCTGACCTTGTGCTCGTGTTTATTTCACTTGACTTGAACCCGACTTTTGATTTGGGTTTGACCTTGTGCTAACCTGTCCCTGTAAATTTATCAAGCGTATATTGATGTGCACGATCTTGTGGCATGTATAGCGATACATTGTGCATGTCACAAGTTGTTCATGTATGATAAATTCAAACTTAAATGATGACGAACAACCCAAATAACTGAGGCAAATAATACTTTCGAAATACATTTTATTTTACACTGTAAAAATATTTCATTTTTAATTTTACTACGTCAGTGTCTATTTTTGTAGATCGCTCAGATGCTGGATTCAATCTGGAATGGAGTTGAAGATAAATACAAGTGAATGAGTGGTATGTAGTGAAGTGCTAATGTAAATTAAAATTGTAATGTAGTCAAATTTGTATTGTAATCGAAACTGTATATATATATATATATATATATATATATAGTGAGAGCTCAAATTTGTACTATTCAAAATTGTAATAAATATTTGTTTGAATAAAATATCTGTTTGAATTTAAATTCTGTATTATTTATTTTATTCAGCAAATATTTATTTAATTGTGTGAAGAATAAAATAGTACATTAACAAATACATTCAAATGAATATATATATATATATATATATTATCATCAAACAAAAATTATATACTCGCATATTCAACAATGTGTATAAACCTTGAATTAGTGGAAAACATGATTAACTTTCATGAATCCTTTCATAAATGAGAAATGTGGACCCATAGTCCACAAAGTAGTGAAAGTGTTTGGAACACTTAAAAATCTCGAAAGTATAAATATGGTTTAAATCATACTCAACGATCAAAGTATATAAATCCATTAAGCATATAAATAAATTTGATGGTTATGAAGAATGTAAAGAACAAGGAGCGTAGATTATAACTTCTTTTAAGTATTACTGTAATGAAAATCTTGATATAATTCATGATGAGTAGATTATTTTCTATTTTTATGTATTGTTGTTCTTAATATCCATCAAAGATGTAGTTGCAATATGCAAAATTGATTTGATGCACAAAATGAGAGCATTTGAGGTGTTTTTCATAAAAGTAGCATACAAAATGCATAACATACAAATCATATTTGGAAGAAATAATCTTGGAAAATTCGATTGTATCAAATGAAACTATTTATAAACGATGAACATCGATAGGTGAGAAAGTAGAATTATTGTCTTCGGACTTTAATTTTCTTAATGCTTGTGTAAGCTATGTTACAATAGTATTTGTAACTGAATTGAATCATCATGGCGTATATTCAAACTTGAAGGAAAAAATATAAAATCAAGGGGAGCATAAATATATCATAATGTACTCTTTTTCCTTCACTAAGAGTTTTCCTAATGGATTTTTCTTAGTAAGGTTTTAACGAGGCATTACATTGATCCAGAAGTATCGAACTCCCTTTGATGCAATAAATTATTGAAATATGTCATACTATATTGCACTCTTCCTTCACTATGATTTTTCCATAAGGTTTTTTTAGTAAGGTTTTAACGAGTAATTATCATGATCCAAAAGTATCAAACTTTATTTGATGAAATGAGATATTAAAATATGTCATTGTACTTTTTTCTTTCATTAAATTTTTTCCCATTGCATTTTTCTTAGTAAGGTTTTAATGAAACATTGTTTTGATCCCGAAATATCAAACCCTTTAGAAAGAATATCATTTCTAATATGATTTTACAAGTTGCATTTTTTTCTCGTTCAAGGTTTTTTCCATTGGGTTTTCCTAATAGAGGTTTTTAATGAAGCAACGGACAATATCTATATCGACTGAATGGGTATATGAAAGCAATATAATAATGAGAAGAAGCAATCATCATACACGTTTCAAAATGGACAATTTCAAGTTATTAAAGAATTCAAGATTTTGAAAACGCATATTCAAAGGGGGTATTACAATATATGTAAATCATAAAGTGAATGTAAACGTTAATTTATATAATAGATTATATATACCCTTAGAAGCACAACTTTAACGCTATCATAATACATATATTAAAATATGTAGAGACTTTTGCTGAAGTACAATAGTGGACATGAGGTTGGACACTTAATGGTCAAATAGGTGAAATCCAACTTCATTCTTTCGAAATTACACCCCCCCCCCCCCAAAACAACAATATATTGTGTAGGTTACACATCTTCATCATATTTTTTTTGAATTGTAAAGTGACACTTTATCCAAGTAGTGCAAACATTTTTGACATCTCAGAGGTTTGAACCCATGACCTCTATAACTTAAGTGTTGAGCGTCATACCACTAGGCAGTTGAGCTAGTGGTCTTTGACAGTCTCTTCATCATTGTTATGCCACTTATACATACAAAACTAAGACGGTGATTAATGCCTAATAATGTCCATAGTTAATTGTAAAACCCAACCTTCAATGTTTTTTAGCTCAATCTAATAACTCATTATCACTCAAATACACCACATTGACTAATGTCTTTATGACTTTGTGTCAATTTCAATTACAACGATAATGAACCTTTTGTATTGAAGGAAACAAATACTCTCTCAAGTAGTGTTTCACTTTATACGTTTTGCCACATACCCAACTACAACCACAATGAACATATGTTGTGTGATTGTACGTAGTTGAAGGATGATCTCCATACATAAGCTCTACGGTACTCTCCAATCAAAAGACTATTGCAAATGGTCAAAAATTATTCCATTTGACTTTGATATAATAACCTTTAAAACCATCTTGACGAGTCATTCTATTTCATTCTCCAACGATCATGCGTACGTAATCTCTGCGTCCCTAACAAGCATGAGTAATTTCATTGTTCATCATAAAAAAACCGTTACACACGCTAGTATAGTATATCCGATGCATCCATATCCCATCCTCGAGGTACGCAGAATTATAAGCATTAAAGGATAGGTGTTCGTGTGTTCAAAACAATAATCTTGGTTTGAGTTTTTGTGTAACTAGGATAGTGATCCATAAATCTTTAGGATTTCTACTTGCATATTAAACATAAAACATATTTAGACATAAACACACACAATAGCAAATAATCTAGAAAGCATATTTTTATTTATAATCAGATAAATTACGAGAGTTAGAAATTACATGAATGCCCTTGTGGGGGGGGAGGGGGGGGGGGGGAGGGGGGGCCTCTTTTAACTATAAAAACAAAAATGTGAAAATTCTCTGGTGCAACAGAGTAGAGTTTTTATGTTACACACACTCGTATATCCCAAAAAATTTAAAAGCCTTTGAATTCATATACTATTTATCACTTTATCTGAGTTTACTCAACACTAACAATTCAAGACATGCATCAATCGATGATTTTGTTTTCCTTCTAACGTGGATTGAAGTACCCAAGATTGAACTACATTATGTAACACAAGATATATTGCTTTATAAAACCGGTCAACAAAATTAACACTTTTTTCAGTAACATGATACAAAAATTGATAGAAATTGTTGGAATGAGAAATAGAATAGAAATGTGTACTTTCTTTGACACAATATTTTACATGAATTTAGAAAAGAAACAAATACTAACATATTTTCCTACTGGATCATCACCATATCCAATTTAATCACATAATATCATGTCAATGAACAAGAACAGGGTATTAGTTTAGACAGCATATAATCCCAAAATCAGTTACTGTAACACTGATACAAGAAACAATCATCACAGTCAATAAAAAAAACATAACACCTTAAAACAACTCATAACATTACCTTCACCTCCAAGCCTCGGCTCTTTCCGGCTTAGAGTTAATGCGGTTCATGATGCTGATACCTCTAGACTTTTCAACTGGATTTAAGCATCGAACGTGTTTTCCATTTGCTCTTCGAATTCCCTTCTTTGCATTTGGGCCAACTTTTTTCCTTCTTGTACTTTCTTGAACTGCTTTTGGAGCAATAACTGGGAGCTTATAATCGTCTTGAGAGGTTTGAGTTGAGATATCTTCTTCTTCTTCTTCTTCAAGTACATGAGGTTCTTCTAGAACAAATGTGTGTTGTTGAGCAAGGTCAGTTTCTTCTGTATAAGCTTCCGCGTTGTTTTTTGGGCTGTGATGTTCATTTTCGTCGGGCGACCCGAAGGAAACTGGAGAAGCTTCCAAGATAGGTTCTTGCCGTTCTTTGAGTGCCCTTAAGATTAGCATTTTGAGAAAGTTCATTACTTGCACTGCGTACATCAGCGCCGTAAGTGGATCGTCCATCTATACAAAGAAATCACTATATTTGTCAAACATAACTTGAATACAAATAACATGCATAACTTAGAGCATCTCCAACAGCTTCTAATTCAGCATGAGAGAAAGAATATTACCTAACAGAGCACTTCAAGCTGAAAATATTAAGGTTAATATTCAGTTCAGCATTCAAAATTCTAAATGGGGTGTGGGTGCTTATATATTAAATAAATGTACATATGCTTTTCTATTAAAAGCGGAAAATATTCACACGCTTATTTAATAAACGCCCGAGCATTAGGCGACGGTTAGATAAGCGTCAGACGCTTATTTAATAGGCGTCCACAATTAGGCGGTATTACATACCGCCTTACTGTTCGGTAAAATTGGACAATACATCCCCTAATATTCAGTCCCCTGCATATTTGGGGCTGAATTCCTTGGAGATGCTCTTAATATCAATTAGCAATATGGTAACTAGCTATAAGGAAAGAATAGTTCTTTGTTATTGTAATTTAAGCGTAGATGGTAATGTGGAAGCCATGCTTTCTTTTTAGTAAAGACAACGAAAATCTAACATTACATCGCATCATTTGGAACAGTGAGATGAAAAATAAAATAAATAGTTCATTGCAATAAGAGTAGAGTATCTGAGTATGCACCCAAAATTCGATCTAAAGGATCTATGCAAGATTGCAAAGTGATTTTAGGAGCAAAAATAAACTAATAAGAGGAATCAATTGTTAACAAGAATAAGCTTTGTTCTCTTGATCTTAGGAAATAAATATTTGCAGCAGCAGATTAATAACAATGATATTAAATGGATATTACATGTGTTTTAGGTATAACAGCGAAAGCTGAAGTAGTAAAAAATATGATGTTTCATGTAGCCACATACAAGATCTACGAAGTAATCTTCATTCACTCGTTTTAGTATTTTAACTCCAGCCTATTCACAACTAAAACAAGTCCCCTTGGAAAAAATTAAAAATTAAAGTGTACATCCCGTATGGGGAATCTTCTAGATGTTAATATAGAATCCCATTGGCATTAAATAACATGTTCAAAAATTAAATTATTTTCAATATCTTATGAAATGGCCATGCTTATTCACAACTAGTACAGTATCTTCGATTCACAACCAATACAGTTGGTTGAATGGAAGAAATTGTACCAGTTGTGAATAAGCAATGTTAGAAAATCTTTTTTTTTTAAAGTCAGGTCATAAGATAATTACATAGATTTGAACTTACGGTAATTTCTATTCTTAGGATATCAAACTTTAAACATGAATTTTTATACAAATAAGGTATGTATTAGTTTGGATAGGGTTAGACTGAAAAAATAAAATCAGTGAATGAATTCTAACGCGGATTTTATATGCAAGGTGGTACATGAAACATCATGTTGTGTACCTACTTTAGCTTTCATTGCTTCACGTGGAACAATTGCAATATCCATGTAAAATCATTACTAGGGATGTGTTGTTGCAAATACCTTTTTACACATAAAACAGCAAAAAAATGTTATACCCAATCAAGTTTTATGCTTCTTCCCACAATCTAGTACTGGTAAAGCAATAATTTAATTATATTTTATTGGATATTTCGCGTGTGTGTGTGTGCACACACGCACAAAAATATATGTAGGTTTTTCAAGTTGTTTTACAGAATGAATACCGAGTTGTAACTAAGAAAAAAAAGCCATTTTTGTGTTTGAAAATTAAAAGAAACAATATGGTGTGTATTCAGTTATCTTTGAAGTTCATATAGAATATGCCGAATAATGCCACATGCATTTCTATTAGGGAAATATTTTAATTTTCCCACAACCATTATAACTTTATACATAAAGTTCTTTTTTCTTTTTTGCTATCGCCCCCTTATCCAAAATGATTTTTCCTGTAATAACTACCTTATTTAAATATACCTGGGTCATGTTTGGAGCAAAAACCATTGCAACATTGCGAGCATTCATTTTGTTGTTGTGTTCTTCGAGAACAACATCAGCCATTAAGTTAACTGCCCAATCAAGAAGTGCAGCTTGGGTTGGTGGTAAGAGCTTGACAAGTTGTGCACATTCTTCTTCTGTCTGGCATTGCATTACTTGTTCTGGATTAAGTGAGTCTAGCACTCCAGTTGGAAGTTCCCTGAACCATGCCTACCAAATAGTATAACAATTATACCGCATCAGCATCTTATGTTTGCATAAAAAACACAGAGAAGTGCCAATTATCTGTGAATGGAAATGAATATAATTAGCAGAAATTCCTATGTTCGGCCAGAGTTACGCTTTAACCCACACAGCAAAAACAAATGATGCATTATTTTAAAACCCCTCTAATTTCAACAAGGTTTTTCTTTTCTTTTTCCTTTTTTTTTAAGTATTCCCTATGGTACAGCAAAGAAATATAAAAGACGTTTGACATTAAAAATACCAGAATATCTAGTGGGAAGGGCGATTCTGTTGCAAGTCAATAGGGAAAAAAAATCAATCGCTAAGGTTCGAATGCAGTTAGATCAGTATGTTATATCATAAAAAGTAATTTTTTTTGTTCTCTTTGGATGGAATCTTAATTAAAGCTATGGTTTCATTCAATTTTTTCTGGCACAATTCCAAATTCGCTAATTTTTTGTTACATATTACTTTTATCATTAGTAATATTGTTTTAAAATGTTCAATGGATTACCAGGAAGTTTTGGAATAGTGGTTTTACAGTTCAGAGTACCAGTTTTAATCATTATGTGCGCCCTGATTTTGAAACATTTCTGAGCATTCTACATTTTTGAAACTCCGTTTTATAGTTCAAATTCTAGGGGTTCTAGAAATGTTATAAATTAAAATTACATATATATCCACACATATAAAAAACTTATTTAAAGTTTAAAATAACGTAATTAACCTTCTCCAAAATTTAATGAAAATTCAAATAAATGCCATCTTTATAAAATGATATTTTTATTAAATATTCTTTCTAAATTAGAAAATAGAAAAATCAAAATTATAGTATTAGGTTTGAAGTATTCTCATTTTTCTTATTAAGTAACCTTTCTTAAACGAAGCCATCCAAAAAAGAGTAAAAAACTCCCAAGCAGCACCAAAACCCCTCAAAGTGTTTGTTTATGAACCGTCGAAGAAAAGTCCACTAATCTATATGATATAAACAATATATTTATAAATATTTAGCAAATTCAAATCGACAGATTTAAAATTTTGGTATACTCTCTTCCAAGTACAGGAAAAATATTTCCTCGGTTTCATTGGCTATCTTATAGCTACAATCTGTCATTTATCCGTTGCACAAAGTACAAACATATAGATAAACAAAGTACCCAATTTCAAAGAAAAAGGAAAAAAAAAAAACGAAAGAGAAAAGAAACATATAGTTAACTCTTGCACCATGGATTTTGGTACCTTGTATGACTATCATGGAATAAACATAAAATTATAAAGAAAAATAAACTGTTTATTGTTATTTAATGGCTCGTCATCCAAAATAAAAGCCTAATTTTTCATAACCAACCATAACACCAACTCATGCAATGGCCAATTATACGTTGATCAATGGAGTTCATGGGGTTACTGTATTCCAAATTTGAACAATAATAACATTAACTTTAAAAGTTAAAAAAAGAATCCTAACAAAGAAATAATATGTATAATAATATTACACACGGACGTACGGCCTAGAGCCATAACAGAAGTGGTAAGACTTTGGAGTGTGCATAAAGATCCTCGGCGTGGATCTCCAAACAAACACTAAATTACCAATTTTTTGTGTGTGCGCGGGCGTATGTTGGTAAATATTACATGCCTCAAAATTTTAAGCCAAGACAAATGGCTGACATGCACGCACAAATACACACAATGAAGCAAATCACCTTGATCAAACCAGCTAAACAATGAACGTCAATCCCATCAAGGACAATGCCATGATTTAGCTGATCTCTCACAAGCTCTTCCTGCCCATTTTCTGCATTAATTCTAAAAATGCCTTCAGCCTGCTCAATGTTTTTTGTGAAGATTAAGTTTCAAAAGTCAAAATTATTTCCAAGTTATGCACGCTTTCATTACTTGCATTATACACACCTGAAGACCACCTAGTTCATAGAGCCGTCTTTGCATCAACAAGAGTATTGTTGGAACACTATTTCCTCTTGAATCGAAAGAACACTGCATAGATTCAGTTGATACACCAAACACAGTCACACTGCAGTAAGAAATAGGAATATTAAAGTTTGCATGTGTCTCAGTTACAAAAATACATACACAGCCAATTGTTTACAACGAAAACTCTCGAACCAAAGGAAGTCTTAACCCTTGTACACTGTGTTTCACCCTTTCTTTGTAATACGTACAAATATTTTTTCAAGTCTGGTGAAATTAAAATATTTATGTAACCAACCTCGTTCTAATTTGTTTAGTACTAGAGCACATCAGACAGTATTGACCATGACATCAATTAACAATTAATACGAAAATCATGTCTATCGAAATATCACCTAGAATGTAATTAAAGCACTAGTGCATTAACATAAACAATAATTATTTGTATTTCGATTAAGACATTTTGTTCAAAATGCAACACGATATGCGTTTTATGTCCCAAAAAAACAGTTTCTCAACTACCATACTAACTATCGCTATTTTTATTCTACTCTCAATCCAATAATATCATATTTAAAATCCCATAGTTACATATATGCAGCCAAGTTAGAAGGTTTACAGATACAGTTTACATTTTATTCCAACATATTTACAGACAACAAACTATTCAGAAGTCACAGAACATATAAAGAAACTAGCATCCAAATCTTTAACGCATCAATAAAAAAACAAACTGAAACCATATTGATCTTTGAAAACCATATCACGCTTCACATCAGTTCTAATATCTCGAGTTAAATCCAACTATCATGGTAACAGACAATTAAATGTAATATCAAATTGCTAGCCCTCTTAAAAACTGCTTCCTTAATATAATAAGGTGCGTGATTAGTTATCAGTGGCTTGTCAGAAGTATAAACCGACATTAGGCATTGAAAAATGAAAATTGACCCTCAAATTCCAATCCCTTTCAAATGAATTCCTGCTGGCTTTAAACGTTCTACTACATAAATTATAATAAAACAAAAATAATAACTGGCAAACATACACGCACTATAACATGGATCAAAAGTTGTTAATGGCAACAAAGAAGATAGTGGTGTAAGACTTCCTAATGCTAACGAAAGTTTCTATACAGGGAATCAGATTTAAACTGTTTAATCGAACTCCTTTCATTTTAGGTACTAAATAATAATTGTTTTAAAGTTCGGCTTTCAAAGTGTTCTTGAGACAAACTACAATTAACAAGTGAAAGTAACCAATAAATTACAGCAACAATTGTAAAGTAATATAAGGTTCAAACATAAGCACCTTGCACTAGGAGCTCTCCTCGGCACCTCTGGTTCAAACTCAACAGGCAACCCAAGAAACCCATGAAATCTATCAAATGTAACATGCGAAATATGCCTAACATTCGTAGGCCAGCCAATCTCCATCGAACAATTACTATCCTCGTCTCTTCCGAATCTACAAGCAACCAATGACTTTCTCAGCAAAGTTAAAAGAAAAGCAATAAGCGAAAGCTCTTCCTCTTGTCTCCCCTCTTTATCTCTGTCATTACTAGAGCTTATAAGAGATTGTGGAGATTGCAGTACAGCTGCCATGAGTAGGATTATTTTGGGGATAAAGTCGAAAAGTGGGCTCAAATTTGAAAAAGTTGAGCTATCATGATGGCGAAACTTTAATTGGGTCGCGAATGATTGGAAGGGTATCTTAAATTGAAAGAAAGCGTCAATACCAGGGGCATTTTGGGAAGATGAATGAAAATATAGACATAGCGTTGAATTGAAGTTTGAATTTGGAAGGAAAGGAGAGGAAGATGGGATTGAGGGATGGAAATAAGTGGAGGGGTATTATGGGAAGAAGAGGATAATGAAAAGCAAATGTGAGGTGGGTGGCTGACAGCATTAATCCATGCGAGGGGCAGAATGGGAAGATACAATTAATAGACTAAAATTTGTCAGTTTCTCAGCTGTGGTCGGAGAGGATCCAAAGTCTGTTAAAAAGATAGAGTGGTTAAAGATAATAAGAGGATAATAAAGTATTAATTTGAGGGCTTAAGGGAAAATGAGATGCTAATTGCAATTAATGTGGTTCCTGATGAAAACGTGGGTTTGCTTCTAAGTTTAATAGAAATGGGGCGTTGATTTGTTTTGAATCATGTGAGTGCCATGTGAATTGGATGATCCATCATTGTGTTGCCTCCAAATGGTTTCATGGTTTGGATTCAAAGTAAAGATATGATGCCACCTAGCATGCTGATTTTGAAAGTTATGTTACACTATTGCAGATTCCATAGCATTATCCTATAGTTTATTTAATAATGCATTTTCAGTGTTTCTTTTTTTCTTTTTCTTTTTCTTTTTTACCTTCGCATTACACTATGTGCACTGAGATTTTTTTTTTTTTTTGAATTCATAAACTACTAGTGCGCAACTCGTGCGTTGCACACGATAATGTTGTAAAGGAAATTGTCAAACATACATAGTTAAATAGTTGACGTACAATGTAATATGTTAATGTTAAGCATGTATTTTTTGATTTTAGCATGTTAAAATATTATGTTTTCATAGTAAAATATATCAAAATATTATTTTCGAATAGTTAAAAATAATCATATATTCATTATTTTCATATTCTAACTATTTGAAATGATAGATTTTGTTTCAAATTAGTTTTACGATAATATTTCTAAAGTTTAAGAAATTATATGTTAAACATATTATTTTATTGATTTATACGTTTAAAAAAATGTAAATAAATAAAAATAATATAACACACACACATATATATTATAATTATTTCCAAAATTTTATATTTTAAAATATTTTATGTAATTTTAAAATAAGTGTAATTTATATTTTGAAATTAAAAAATTATATGTTAAATATGACTGATATATCTATACATATGAAACAATTTTTAGTGTTTAGGTATACGATAAATTTCAAAGAAAAATATTGATGTAATATGTTTCTTTTTGAATTAATATTGAGTAAACTCGTGACCCTCTGTGTTTTGATGCACATGCACCCCCGCACATGTGCATGATGATGAGTTTTAGATGTTAAATTACAAAATCTATATTGATAAGAATTTTAAATGTAACATGAGATAATTAAGGGAATTTTTTTTAGTTTACCAAAAATAATAATAATAATAATAATAATAATAATAAAGTAATAGAATGTATCTCATGCATCGCACACACTAATGTTGTAAAAACATGGTACTCATACTTTGAATGTTGTTAAAATAAATTTTTGTTGTGCAATGTTCGATATATCAATCATAAATTAAACTTTTTATTATTTATGCCTATAATTTTTGTTAAGTGATTCAGATATTTTTATATTTGAAAGAAATATCTACCATTTGTTACTATTAATGCGACATATAAATTAAAATTGTCATTTTGTTTATAAATTATCAGAGAACTTAATGAGTATTAATTACTTGAATTTATTTATATAGTATGGATTTATAGTGTTTGGTTAATTTAAATACATAGATTTGAATGTAAAATAATAAAAGAAAATTGATGAAAACTTTGTAAATGACTGTAGAAATTATAAAATCTCGGCATATATGAATATAAAATTATGGAAAATACTAACATAATATTTTGGATAACTATAAAATGATAATTTATATGGATTCAAAAAAATGAAGAGAATTAAGAAGTAGGGGTGAAAATTTTATAATTATTGTGATGAATTGTGATCTTTAAACTTCTATCATTTAATTGATAATTTATTAAAATAAATAATCATACATTAAAGTTGTTTCTTTTTGTTTTTATGTGATCCATATTTTTTATATATGAATAAAAATTTAATTTATACCGTTTTGTTACAATGAGCATGATATATTTGTTGGCATGGTTATCTATATTATTCATTAGACAAATCGATAAATAATGGTTTAAAATAATTTATAATGAACTAATTTAATTAATTTAAATATACAGACTTAAATGTAAATTGTATATGAAAATTAAGGACTTTGAAAATAATAGTAGGAAGCAGAAAGTGCAGATTTTTGAATGTAAAACGATAGTGTAAAATTAATAAAATCTCATAAACAATTCAAAACTAATAAATTGCATTAGGTCTTTAAAATAAAATATTAATAAATATCTAGAGAAAGTTAAGGGGAGTTGAGAGAAATACTAGAATTAATGTGGGAGCTAGCTTCTACTTTACTATTATTTGATAGATTTCATTGGTAAATTTGCTTTGGTAATCTCAAAACGCATAAAGTACTAGTTAACATTTTTAAAGAAAAAATGACTTTGTACAACAAATGATAACATCACATATCAATTATTTATAACTAGGTAAATATTACATTACTAAGCATATATGTTAATTTTCAAATGTAAGTGACATAAATTGAATGCTTGTTTATCCTATGTTTAACATCTACATTTAAATATGCACGTAGTTTGCAATGTTAACAATGTTCTAAACTTAGCATGGAGAAAATGTGTTAAAAATGAAATATTTTTAAATTTGATTCGAATAAACAATGCTCCAACATCTATATTATTACAATTTTAGACACCATGCGGTACTAACTAAATTAGCAATTACATTTAAACACTTTAATTTTAATGCATATGATGTAATATTATACATAATATGTGGTACACAATCAAAATTTTGAAATAATTGAAGTATTGTCTCTTTATTTCAAATATTCATGTGAATATGAAACTGAAACAATGCAATAACAAGCTTATTTTAAGGTAAATTAATATCACTATAACATAAAGTACAGGTAGATGCACGTATATTTAATTTGGATGATATTTCATTGAAGATAACAATTAGATCAAAAGGTGTAAGGAAACTCGGTTAATGATAGACACTTACATATGTAAGGAAGCATCAAATATTGAAATGAACGTATAAATAATTTGTAACAAAATAACGATTTTATAAAATGCACGAGATAGTTAAAGTTAACTCGTTTTATTATAAAATAAAGCATGTGGAAATTATAACTTAATTAAAGATAAAATATACCTTTTTCCGTGAAAAACAAAGATAAACTTACATTCCTATGTACATTATATATCTTCATTATTTTCATGAAAATTTACTAAAATAATCAACTGAATAGAAACATCAAGTGCACCATCCTCCAATAAACTAACGCCGCTTATTACCTAACTCTACATCCAAACATCTTTTAGATTTGAAGTCAACTTTTTATTCAATATTTGAACTTTTTATTAGTGTTTTGATTGCTTTATGTACAGTTTTGTATTAATGGTCTTCTTTTCTATTTGTGAACGATGAACTATGAGATAAGAAGGCTTGCTTGAAGAGAGCTACGCATGGATAAATGTGAGAAAGTGTTTCAATTACATGGAGCTTATGCTTAAGTCTATTTATTATTGTATGCTTGATACTATTTTTCTAAAAGTAATCTATTCCATCTATTTTATCATATAGGAAGCTCAATTTTTGATCATTTTTACTCTTATTGTGAATTGTTATAGAAAAAAATGTTTTGAATAAGAGTATGAAATGTATTTCATCAATC
This sequence comes from Allium cepa, assembly GCA_030765085.1. Taxonomy (NCBI): domain Eukaryota; kingdom Viridiplantae; phylum Streptophyta; class Magnoliopsida; order Asparagales; family Amaryllidaceae; genus Allium; species Allium cepa. Next base: position 258,776,561 of record CM060929.1, read on the forward strand.
AGATAATTTTGTCAAAGAATAATCTAATCGTTAATTTTCCCCCTATAAAATTAATGGATTAGATATTTTATAATTATATTTCTTCCCTCATCATTCGTGTACTTTTATACCCTTCAAAACTATTTTTAACCTTTTCATCCTCAATGTATTAAAACACTAATTGCCTAATTTAAATAATTGCTAAAAATTAAGATTATGGAGGAATATATATCTTCCTATTTAACTTTTGTTATCTTAATATTTATCTAAATTTCCACCTCCTTCCATTTAAGATTTCAATAGTTTTATTTTTTAGGCAGTAGGATTAGAAGCAAATAGGATGTTATAATAACTAATATTCGAGGATTATTTAGAATGTGAATTTAATGTTATATTCTATTCCAAGTTAAATTAGAGAACCGATCATACATTGGTTCTTGAACAAATTCCCTTTGATGCTAGTTCAAAGAATTAATTAATGCATATTTAAGAATTCAATTACAATAACTAACTGAATGTTAAAGATGGAAAGATATGATAATATTCATTTCCCATTGAATCTTAAGTTGAAATCATTCACAATAATAATAATAATAATCAGTTAAACTAAAAGGTAAACAAGTAAAGTTTAAATTATCTAAATTACACATATTCTTTGATAAAATTACAATTTTTTAAAAAACTAAGGGCATTTTCTAGTAGTTTTAAGATTGAAGCTGAAACTAAGATTTTAGACGCTTAAATATCAGAAAGAACCAAACTTAACATTTTTTTTGAACTGGTACTTTATATACAACAAATCATTGGGACAACATATCTCATGTCAAATAAACGTTCGAAAGCAAGTTTCGAACATGTGACATCCTGCACCAAAACCGAATCAATTAACCACTTGGACAAAGATGCTTGTCACCAAACTTAACATTATCCTTAAAAGCGAAAGCATAAATATATGTGATTTCACCAATTCACATTCTTGCATTTCAAGATAAAGTACAATTTATGTTATTGATCCTATAATAAATCTGGGCTACACCACGTTTATAAAAGGAAAGAAATAAATGACTTAAGATTCATTACAGTTTGTAGACGGTTGTACATAAAGGCTTTAGTTCAAGTTAAGTAGATAATTAATCATAGTTAATTCAATTAGTTTTAATTAAATCAAATTTGTTTCTTGTTTTATTTCTGCTTTTAAATTAGAGAATTAATTCTCTTTATTGCTAATTAAATGAATCAATGATCATTAATAGGCATATTCTTTCAGTTACAATTAGATGATCGAATACTAAAGACTAGAAAATATGATCATATTTATTAAAAACATGAACAACTAAACTAAAGAATAAATACATTATCAAATTATCTAAATTATGCATGTGATTCAAAAAATAAAAAAAAAGGTATGCATTTAACTTTAAGGCTAAAAGTATAAATAAATAAATATTCCATTATTTTTTTAAACTAAAATTTTAGATGAAATAATTAAATTTAAAAAAAAATCTTGACCTGTGAACTATGCATCTTTCGACTTTGATGATTTCAACTACTTGAATACAATCTTATTTTGTCAAAAAAATATGTAAAGAATATGAACAAGAATTACACAACATGGACTATTAAAAGTACGTTTTTAAAATATGCGATTGAGTAAAACTAAAAAGCAACCTTTAATCTATCATGAATTAAATGCTATACCGAACTAAAGATTTAGCATTATAGGGAATTATTATGCAATTGACTTTTCATTAAAGTGAATTTCAATAATCTTAGTTAATTTTCAAATTAATTCGAATTCAAATTAAATGAAATTGATACCAAGTTATTCCTTTTATTAATTGCATATTTGATACGATTCTTTTTATTTGAAGGTAATTTAGTTACAAACATTATAAACATATGTACCTTCAATCCATAATTCTTTAAACATTTCAAAACTATAAAAGGCATCAAAACATAATTTCTAACTAATTTTCTAGGAACTCATTGATAATTAATGTAATACTCAATAAGATCCCTAAGAAATTAATAGTAATTATGCATTAAATGTAAAAAACACACGTTATTTATGAACATGTCACGGATGCTTAAGCAATACAATCAAAAAATATATTAAATATTACATTGATAGAGATGGTTAGTATAATATCTTACAAAAAATTAAGTTTAGAGTCTAAGCCGATACAAAACATTTAAAAAAAAGTTCGAAGAACACATATTTAGAATTAAGATTTCAACAAAAATGTCAAACTTTCCTACTAAATCTAAATCGAAAGTGCTATCTTGTTCTCTTACAATACGAAAATTTGTCATTTTAATATTCGTTTTCATATATAATATTATTTTGTTCAAAATTATTTTCTTATGTACTTATATAGTTCAAAACAGAAAAAAGTTGAACTTTACCTCTAATAGATTATTAAAGTCCGAAGCTGGTATCTATGTTGCGATAAACCATTTATGGCCTACAAAACAAATAATGTAAATAAAATGCAAAATAATATGAAAAAATAAAAGGTAAATGAAAGCCAATTTTGACACAAATATTTCAACTTTACGCGTAATAGATTTTACAAATCAACAGGAGATTAAGTGGAGTGTATGTGTATGTGTGTTCAGTAACCTTTTATAGGACAAATGAAGGGAACCTTATTTATAATCATACAAGTTCAAAAAAAATAAAAAGTGGGAACGAAGTTCTTGACAACAGTCAAAGCAAATTTGATATTATACATTTAGAACAAAATCTGACAATTCAACCTCAAATTAAATGGAAAGACAAATAGTTAAAAAAAAATCTAATCAGTAAATCATGCTCGACCAATCCAATAAGTTAAACTTTTCTGGATGCCTTCAATTTTTTTTACATAAAAAGCAATAACGCTGAATGTAACTAATAGTAACATGGTCCCTATGAAACATGAATAAAATCATAAATAATTCAAGGCGAGTACGAAGTGAAAAACTATTGATGAATTTATTCACAATCTAGTTAGATTGAAAAGAAATATAAGATCGAAAAAAAGTTAGGTAAATACCTTATTCCAATTCAAATTGAGAATAAAGTTGTTTTGGAATGATAGCGTGCATATGAAACTGCAATAAGGAAAGAACCAAATTGTAAGAAAATGAAAAGAGAGTAAAGAACCGAAAGATGGAAAATGTTTGAGAAAATGCAAAAATTCATCTATTGAAAACACAGAGAAAATAAATAGAGTCGTTGTTAGTTTATAAAGGAATAATTAATGCAAGATTGATGTAGAAATAAGAATACAAATAGTGAAAGGGAAAAATGTGACGACCCATATGTCAGAAGGTTTAAATCGACAATAATCCACATGTGTCCAACTTAAACAATCTAAAACATAGATAATCAATGGGGTTAATTAAGAAAAATAAGAAAATAAGAAGAAAACAAACATAGAATCTCGCAGCGGAATGATAAAAATATAATAATCAAATAAACAGTTCATGAAGCTGTTTATATTATACATTTGCTTATAACTTACATAACATTTATCAGAGTTACGTATACAACAGGGTCAAATAAAATAATACAGCAGACAATATGATGTAGAAATAATAATAGTAATAATTTACTAAATCCGCATCTTCGTCCTTCAGAAAAATGATATTTGATGTGCTGAAAAACTAAGGACTGACCCGAGCGTAATGAAATGACAAAACACTCGATTGAGGACTAAAATATCCTTGTGTGAGTCAAATTGATATCATATAACATGAGTGTAACGACGTCGAAGATGTTTACGGGATTTCACATCTCCTATCCAGTGTATAACTTGCTTGCAATAACTCAAGAGATGTTTTGGGATTTTTCATCTCTTAAGGATCTATTAAAATATTTATATATAGTAGAATATACTACATATATAATGTCTAATCAGTAATATAAATATTTTTCTTAGCGTTAGGGCTTTACATTCATCCCCTTAAAGCGTTTTTAAGCATTATTGTACAGTTTGCATATAACGCCTCAGTAGAAAGTCGGGGGATAGGGATGCACCATGATATGACAACACTAAACCAAAATCGTAGTGGTCTCGTATAGGAATAAAAGTATGGCAAGATACATGAGGCAATGCCCAAGGTAGGATACTGCCAGTTCAGGTCGTAGGGCTGGTGATAGCGCATTGTAGCCACGACCGCCCACCGCGTCCATCCATCCTATATCGAGTCAAAGGGAGGCTATCACAAATCAAGGTGCACCAATCGAAACCAGCAACAACAAGAATAATACGGACCGAGTCCAAGAAAATCAAAGAACGGATGTATGCTAGGGGTAGCTAGCCCACTTGGCCCTATCAAGCCCTCCTGTTTTAGTCATTTCAAATTTACACAAGTGCCTGGGTCTATCCATCGTCGTTCTCTTTCTTCAATTCCAGCAAACGATGCCAAGTCCAACCACTTCGTTCTGGAGTCTCCTCCGCGTACACAATTGTTAATGTGGTTCCAATATTGACAGAGAATATACCAATAAGAGGCCTTGGTCTCTTTAATAAAACGTTGTTTTACACACCAGTTGGTTCTTTTACATTTCGAAACGATTCATACTTGATATCAAAATACCACATTCACTTCAAAATCAATTTCATTTCGAAATACCTTATTTACTTCAAATATGTCAATTTCCACTTGAAAGTCATTTTCACTCTAAAATTCGATTTGAATTACAATTTGGGTAACTTCATTTTAATCCAATTCGCATTTAAATCTATGATTAAAATATAAACATTCCCACTCTAACCATGTTGAATTTTTAGAAAATAGTGTGAAAATTTGTAAATAGTTTAATATAAATAGTTTGAGTATTGAAATGGTTTATATAGTAAAATAGTTTGGAAAATCAAAGTAATTTAAACATATAAAAAGATAGGTTTTTAAACAGTTTATATGACAAAATAATTTATTTTGAAAATAGTATCAAAGTTAAACCGATCCAATTCCAAATTTTCCAATTCAAAACAATTCAATTTCCATTTCAATTTAATCGATTATATTCTGATTTCAATTCGAATTAACTTCGATTCCAATTTCAATTCGAATCGATTTTGATTTCAATCTCAAATTAATTCAATTCCGATTTCAATTCGAATTTACTTCGATTCCAATTTCAATTTAAATCAATTTTCATTTCGATTTCAAATTAATTCAATTCTAATTTCAATTATAGTTAATTTCAATTTCAATTCCAGATTGAATTAATTTCAATTCAATTTTCAATTTTAAACCATTTCAATTTATATGAATACGAGTCAATTTCTGAATATCTATTTAAATCATTTAAGTCAAATTTAACTTCAATATTCAATTTAAGATTCAAATCCTTAAAATAATTCAATTCCGAGCTTAATTTTGAAATATCGTTTTAAATTACGTTTACTTAGCAATATCTCAAAGTTCGAACAAACTCCAAATCTTTTAAAACAAATCAATTTCCAAAACTCAAATCATATTTCAATTATAATGTCAAAAATCTCAAATTTTATTTTTAAACAACTTTGTTTTATTCATTTTAATTCCACAATTTGAGCTCAAGTTCGAAAATAATCCGATTCCCATAAATTCAATTTTTATTTCTTTAAATCAAAAACATTTAAATAATTTCAAATCAAAATTTTTAAAATCATTTAATTCAACCAAATCCGGTGTCGGTATATAATTTCCTATCATATGGCCAAGTTGAAAATTATTTCAATTTAATTCTAGGGATGGATATATATCATTCAATCCGAATCAAAGTGTTAAAGGTATATATCATTTCAACCTATTTCTTAATTTATTCAAAATAATTAAATTTACAGTTTTATATACTGTAAATAATTTACAGGGTGATAACATGATATATATAAAAGTAAATAACATTTAATCATCCAAATATCAATCAATCGGCGTTCATCACAATCAATCATCCAAACAGTCAAAGTATCACAACAATAAACTGGATATTGATAATTGAAAATTTTCTCTAGCAATTTAATTCAAATTCCAAATTTAACTACTAATTTAAATTTACCGGTTCGAATCATATGTCATTAGATGTCAGTTAAACTGCCGAACAACAGTCAATAACGTTAAATTACCTCATGATTTAAATTTAACTAACATAAGAATATTCAGTGCTTTGTGAGCATACAAAACACTCACCTTTTATTTGAAACTGGAAATATTCCAGTTTCAAATAAATTCTAGTCGCACATCAAGCTGTAGACAACGACTATATGGTCGCATCTCGTTTCGACCGAAACGGATCTCGTATGAACAAATTACAAATTTATTAGCATCGATATAATTAAAATAATTAATAAGCTTAATAATATGATTAATTAACCTATCACTCCAACATCCCTGCAACAGAATCAAGTTGCATCTCTAAATCATACGCGACTTTGCCCAGCTCGTACGAACCTCGACACCATCATCATCGCTCCACTTGTGTACGACCACCGCCAACGCCTCCACGCCGCGCCACTCACCAGCGAGCCGCCACCAACTCCAACCACATGCATACGAATCGAGAACCCTAAGCGCGCCTCCATCCTCCGCAAGAGCCTGCCTCCAGTCAAGCCAACACACGTGCGTTATCAGAGAGAATCGCGACTTCGTTGTGTTTTATTTTCTTTCGTTCGATTGTTTTTTTTCTTTTTTTTTCGTTTATCTTTGTTAGATCTGGGAAAATTGAACGAGAGAATGGAGAAGGAAGAGGACGAGAGAAACGAATAGGGATGGCCTCATACGAGTTATCAAGGAGGGAAAGTCAACATATATTGTTATATTAGAAAATATCTAGCTTACAACGTCCAAAATCTCTCGAGCTCCAAATGAAGCGTGCCGTTTGGCATTCCTAATGTTTTACCTACATTCCGAATACAATGGAACTAGTCTCGAGGCCTAATTCGAGCGTATGTAGAAGATAGCTTTTCAAAATTAATTTATTTTAATTAAATTCTGAAAATAAATTTTACGCGTTTCAAGCTCGCACAGCCAAGCGATATGTCCGATCGATACGAAACTTAAAATCATATAATAATTCACTATTATGGATCCGATAGAACTGATTTCATCGAAATCCGAGACAGTGGCCAAAATGGCAATTTTTACTCGTCAATTAAAATAAGTAATTTCCAAAATTTAATTTAATCACTTTAAATTCAGTTTTAAAAGTTAACAACCTTCATTCATATTTAATTCAAAATTCAATTATTCAAATAATTTCCAATATTAAATTTAAACAATTTAATTATCCAATAAATCACTATAATTGAAATATAAGTCATTTAACTTATAAAATTTTCTTTTAAAACATATTCAACTAATGAAACAACAATTACCATTTCGTAGTAATTCAACATTATTATTAAATTCAAGTTATTGATTACAACACATTAAATACATAGAATTTCATTTCAATACTTGTTATCGCCAATCTTTGACTTTAGTTATTTCAAAATTTTATCCAAGTTCATATTTAATAACTTACATAAATAAAATATTAAATTTTACTTCTAGCCATTTTAATTCAATAATTATATTAAATTTAAATTTAAAATAATCAAAAATACTAGTTGTTACATTCTCCCTCACTTAAAACTTTTCATACTCGAAGAGGGCTAAATACTGAATTTAACACTTGATCTATTTTATTTAAACTAGCTAACATAACATTAAAATCTTATTCACAACACCCTTACTATGCTTCTACTACGCCATTCCTATCGGCTTACGGAAATCATAAGTTAGTTATCAAAACCAGTTATAAAATTTTTAAATCTCAAAAGAAATTAACATCCGGACTTATGGAAAATTTCGGCAGAGTCTCGATTGAATTTTTTTACAACACATTATATAACCTAAATATACATCTATCTCAACGATGAGGCATCTCAAAGGAAAAAATATAAAAGCGTGGTATGTAATCCGAGATATGTCCAAATGATCTTCGTATGTACCTATCTCAACTCAATTTAGAATACTAGTCACTTATAATGAGATATAAAACATGTATGAGTTAAATAGAACTACATAGCATGAATTTTGAATCCAAATCATAAGCTTTCATCCAAATCATAAGCACAAGCACAAATACACAACATACAACAATCATATGCAATCAAACAGTTATAAGAATGATTTATAACAAAAGAAACCATTCAACAGTTGTTAATATTCATCTAGTTAATCCAAACTAGTTTACATTTCCAATGTCAATATTTAATTATATACTTCATTTCTCATTAACATTCAATTTTTATTAACATTCAATTATTTTGCTTCAAATTTATTCACATCTATTTCATTCACATTCAATTTATTCAATTCAATTTGTTAAATTCTAATTGTTTCACTTTTTGTTTTGTTTAATATATTTCATATAAATGCATTAATTGACCATTTTATAAATCATTTCATTTAATCTTATCTAAATTTTAATTCGTCACCACTTAGTATGTTCTATTTAATAATATTATCATTTATAAATCATTTCATAAACCATTTAAATTTATTTTAAACATTTTACAAAATGCAACGCATTTTATTATTTCATAACTTAAGTTCATATTAATCCATTAATTCACTTCATTGGTTTATTTCTTTAATTTAAATTCATATTAATAATTTTAATTAAGTAAATTTTATTTTCTACTCATATTCATTTTAACAAAATTTTCTTTTTATCACAATTAATTTCATTAATTTTTCTTAAGTTAACTTCCATCTTTTAATTTATTTAATTACCTTATTTTACATTCAATTAGTTTCCAACCAATTTATTTAAACTCATTCCACTTACATAATTTATTTATATCCAATTTAAATCAAGTTCAATTACTCATATTAATATTACTTACACTCATTTATCTTCACTCATTTTCTTTCATACCCAAATTGAATTTCATTTTTATAATTCAATTTCGTATTCATTTTATTAATTCATTTTATAGCTTAAGTGGCATTGATTCATTTAATCTTTATTAAATTAAACTTTATTTAGGTTGAATTTTTTTTCTCCTATCATTCACATTCAACAAATTTAATATTTGTTATTAACTTAATAGTTCTCAAATCTATAAGTTATACAAATTTATTCACTTAAAAATTTCGTTTATTATTTTATCTAATTCATTTCAATACAATTCACTTTTATTTAAGCCTTCTCGAGTTAAACTTCATTTTATTTTCTTCATTTCACTAACTCCATTTATTTAATATTTCTCAGGTTATTTCTTTATTTCATATCTCAAATTCAATTTTTCTCTTGTTTGCTTAACCAAAAATATTCAACAGTTTTAAATTTTAATTTTAATTTTTTTGTTCAAATCTATAAGTTATAAACTTATTTTTATCTATACTAATTTCAATTATTAGTTCAAAACTATTTTCATATATTTAACAAATCATACTTGGAATATATATTTTCACAATTAAACTTGTTTTAACCGAAAATAAAAAAATTTGGTAGCAATTCTCACTCAGAAACTCGAAAATGAATATTGGCGATGCTATAATCATCCCCAAAATTATTTTCCAGCGACTTAAGCGAGTTCAATACTTTTTTCATAAATATTTTCAAAATATATTTCTAGTCAAAACACTTTTAAATATTATTATTATTAATTTTAAACGCTTTGAAAGCAATTTTGAAAACAAAGGGATTTAAATTCTAAAATTCTCAATTTTTGAATCCTTCTATTTATAATATAGCTTATACAATTCCATTTCTTTATTGTGAAAATATTTCATTAATTTGTATCTTTGTAATTTTAAGCAAATCTTATTGTAATTGGATTTCAATTCAATTTAATTATCGAACGCTTCATGAAAAAGAGTTCACAAAGTATTCATTTTTTGTTTAATTCAACCAATAATCGATGATAACTAAATATTATCATCTCCTAACAACAGTTTCGTTAAAAATTATCATTATATATATAATATATAAGTTAAGGAAAACTATTTCATTTACCTCAATTTTAAACCATATTATGTTGATTCGCCTTGTTTAAGTATTTCATAACGCTAACATGTACGCGCTCTCATACACACACACACACACACTCAAACTACTCATTCTACGGTATTACTACCCTATCTCTAATAAGTCAAACCCCACAAAGCTAAGGTTATCGCTAAACCAAAGCTCTGTTACCAACTATGACGGCTTGCATTTCGAAAGGTTTAAATCGACAATAATCCACATATGTCCAACTTAAACAATCAGGAACATAGATAATCAATGTGGTTAATTAAGAAAAATAAGAAAAGAAGAAGCAAACATATATAGAATCTCGCAGCAGAATGATAAAATATAATAATCAAATAAATAGTTCATGAAGCTATTTATATTATACATTTGATTATAATTTATACAACATTTATCAGAGTTATATTCACAATAAATAATGCAGCGGACAACATGATGCAGGAATAATAATAGTAATAATATACTAAACCTTCATCTTCGTCCTCCAGAAAAATGATCTTCAACGTGCTGAAAAACTCAGGACTGATCTGAGCATAATGAAAAGATAAAACACTAAAATCAGGACTAAAATATCCTTATGTGAGTCAAACTGATATGGCATAACAAGAGTGTAACAACATCGGAGAAGTTTACGGGATTTCATATCTCCTATCCAGTGTATAACGTGCTTGCAATAACTCAAGAGATATTACAGGATTTTCCATCTCCTAAGGATCCGTCAAAATATATATGTATAGTAGAGTACACTACATGTATAATGTCTAATCAGTAAAATAATTATTTTTTCTAGCGTCAAGGCTTTACATTAACCCTCCTTAACGTGTTTTTAAGCATTGTCCTACAGTTTGCATATAACGCCCCAGTAGAATGTCGGGGCATAGGGATGCGCCATGATACGACAACACTAAACCAAAATCGTAGTGGTCCCGTATAGGAATAAAAGTATGACAAGGCACGTGAGGCAATGCCTAAAGTAGGATACTACCAGTTCGGGTCGTAGGGCTGGTGGTAACGCATCTTAGCCACGACCGCCCACTACGTCCATCCATCCCATATCAAGTCAAAGGGTGACTATCACAAATCAAGGTGCACCAATTGAAACCAACAATATGAGGATTAATATGGACCGAGTCCAAGAAAATCGAAGAACGGATGTCTGCTAGAGGTAGCTAGCCCACTTAGCCCTGTCAAGCCATCCTGTTTTAGTCATTTCAAATTGGCACAAATGCCGGGGTCTATCCATCGTCATTCTCTCTTCAGATCCAGCAAATGATGCCAAGTCCAACCACTTCGTTCTAGAGTCTCCTCCGCGTACCCAGTTGTTAAAGTGGTTCCAATAATGACAAAGAGTTTGCCAATAAGAGGCCCCGGTCTCTTTAACAACCAAATGTCGTTTTACACACCGGTTGGCACTTTTACATTTCAAAACGATCCATACTTGATATCAAAATATCCTATTCGCTTCAAAATCAATTTCATTTTGAAATATCGTATTTACTTCAAATATATTAATTTCCACTTGAAAGTCATTTTCACTCCAAATTTCGATTTGAATTACAATTTGGGTTATATCTTCATTTTAACTCAATTCGCATTTAAATCCATGATTTAAATATAATACTCCTACTCTGACCGATTTGAATTTTTAGAAAATAGTGTGGAAAATTTTCAGTAGTTTAAAAGTTAAAATAGTTTAATGTAAATAGTTTAAGTATTGAAATGGTTTATATAGTAAAATAATTTGGAAAATCAAAGTAATTTAAACATCTAAAAAGATAGATTTTCAAACAGTTTATATGATAAAATAATTTATTTTGAAAATAATTTCAAAATCAAATCGATCAAATTCCAAATTTTCCAATTCAAAACAATTCAATTTCCATTTCAATTTAATCGATTCTATTCCGATCTCAATTCGAATTAACTTCGATTCCAATTTCAAATCAATTTCGATTTCGATTTCAAATTAATTTAATTCCAATTTCAATTTGAATTAACTTCGATTCCCATTTCAATTCAAATCAATTTTGATTTTGATTTCAAATTAATTCAATTCCGATTTCAATTCCAGTTAATTTTGATTTTGACTCCAGATCGAATGAATTTCAATTCAATTCTCAATTTTAACCCATTTCAATTTATATGAATTCAAGTCGATTTCAGAATATCAATTTAAACCATTTAGATCAAATTTAACTTCAACATTCAATTTAAGATTCAAACCTTTAAAATAATTCAATTCCAGGCTTAATTTTGAAATATCAATTTAAATTAGGTTTACATAGCAATATTTCAAAATTCTAATAAAATTCAAATCTTTTAAAACAAATCAATTTCCGAAACTCAAATCATATTTCAATTATAACTTCAAAAATCTCAAATTTCATTTTTGAACAATTTCATTTAACACATTTTAATTCCTCAATTTGAGCTCAAGTTCGAAAATAATCTGATTCCCATAAATCCAATTTTTATTTTTTTAAATCGAAAACATTTAGATAATTTCAAATCAAAAATTTAAAATCATTTGATTTAACCAAATCCGTTGTCTATATATAATTTCTATCCTATGTCCAAGAGAATAATTATTTTTATTTAATTTTGGGGATGGATATATATCATTTCAATCCAAATCAAAGCATCATAGGTATATATCATTTCAACATATTTCTTAATTTATTCAAAATAACTAAATTTATAATTTTATATACTGTAAATAATTTACATGGCAATAACATGATATATATATATATATAAGTAAATAACATCCAATCATCCAAATATCAACATAATTGGCGTTCATCACAATCAATCATCCAAACAGTCAAAGTATCACAACAATTAACTACATATTGATAATCGAAAATTTTCTCTAGCAATTTATTTCAAATTACAAAATTAACTACTAATTTAAATTTCTACCTGTTTGAATCATATGTCATTTATATGTCAATTAAACTACCAACAACTGCCAATAAAGTTAAATTACTTCACGATTTAAATTTAACTAACATAAGAATATTCATTACTTTGTGAGCGTATAAAACACTCACCTTTTATTTGAAACTGAAAATATTTCAATTTCAAATAAATTCCAGTTCCACTCCAAGCTGTAGACAACGACAATACGGTCGCATCGCGACTCATTTCAATCGAGATGGATCTCGTATGCACAAATTACGAATTTATTAGTATCGATATAATTAAAATAATTAATAACATTAATAATATAATTAATTAACCTGTTACTCCAACATCCCTGCAACAACATCAGGCCGCTTCTTTAAATCATACGCGACTTCACCTAGCTCGTACGAACCTTGACACCGTCATCATCGCCCCCCATGCATACCACCACCGCCATGCCTCCACACCATGCCCCTCGCTAGGGAGTTGCTGCCACCTCCAATCACATGCATATGAATCGAGTACCCTAGCTGCGCCTCCATCCTTTAGCAAGCACCTGCCTCTAGTCAAGCCATCACGTGTGCGTCATTAGGGAGAATCATGAATTCGTCGTGTTTTATTTTCTTTCGTTTGATTGTTTTTTTTTTTAGCTTTGTTCGATATGGGAAGATTGAATGAGAGAAAGGGGAAGGAAGAGTATGGGAGAAACAAATAGGGCCGGCCTCGTACGAGTTGTCGGGGAGACAATGTCAACATATATTATTATATTAGAAAATATCTAGCTTACTACGTTTGAAATCTCTCAAGTTTCAAAAGTGGCGTGCTGCTTGACGTTTCTAATATTTCACCCCCATTCCGAACACAATGAACTAATATCAAAGCCTAATTCGATCATACGTAGAAGATAGCTTTTCAAAATCAATTTATTTTAATTAAATTCTAAAAATAAATTCTACGCGTTTCAAGCTCGCATGGCCAAACGATAAGTACATTCGATACAAAACTTGAAATCCTATAATAATTTACTATTATGGATCTGATAAAACTAGTTTCGTCGAAATTTGAGACAGTGGCCAAAGTGGCTATTTTTACCCGTCAATTAAAACAAGTAATTTCCAAAATTTAATTTAATCACTTTATATCCAATTTTAAAGGTTAACAATCTTCATTCATATTTAATTCAGAATTCAACTATTCAAATAATTCCAATATTAAATTTAAACAATTTAATTATCCAATAAATCGCTATAATTGAAATATAAGTCATTTAACCTATAAAATTTACTTTTAAAACAAATTCAACGAATGAAACAACTATTTCCATTTCATAGTAATTCAACATTATTATTAAATTCAAGTTATTGATTGCAACACATTGAATACATAGAATTTCATTTCAATACTTGTTATCGCCAAAATCTTCGAAATTCGTCATTTCAAAATTTTATCCAAGTTCATATTCAATAACTTACATAAATAAAATATTAAGTTTTATTTCTAACCATTTTAATTCAATAATTATATTAAATTTAATAATTTAAAATACGGGTCGTTATATTCTCCCTCACTCAAAATTTTTCATCCTCAAAAAGGGCTAAGTACAAAATTTAACACTTGATCTATTTTATTTAAACTAATTAACACAAACAGTAAAATCTTATTTACAAAACCCTTACTACGCTATTCCTATCGACTTACAGAAATAACAAGTTAGTTATCATAACAAGTTATAAAATTTTAAAATCTTAAAAAATTTCCAACTTTCGGATTTACGCAAAATTTCGGCAGAGTTTCTTTTGCGCGGCTCGATTGAAAAAAAATTACAATACAATATATAACCCAAATATATATCAAATATACATCTCATCTCAATGATGAGGCATCTCAAAAGTGCGGTATGTAATTCGAGATATGTACTTTATTATTATTAATACGAGTGAGTTCGCTTGTATTAAGCAAGCAAAAACATATAAAATCCACATATACGTCCAAACGGTCTTCGTATGTCCCTATCTTAACTCAATTTAGAATATTAGTCATTTATAATGAGATACAGAACATGTATGAGTTAAATAGAACTACATAGCATGAATTTTGAATCCAAATCGTAAGCATAAGCAAAAGCACAAATACACAACATGCAACAATCATATGCAATCAAACAGTTATAAGAATGATTTGTAACAAAAGAAACCATTCAACAATTGTTAATATTCATCTAATTAATCCAAATTACTTTACATTTCCAATGTCAATATTTAATTGTACACTTCATTTCTCATTAACATTCAATTTTTATTAACATTCAATCGTTTTGCTTCAAATTTATTCATATCTATTTCATTCACATTCAATTTATTCAGTTCAGTTTGTTAGATTCCAATTGTTTCACTTTTTGTTTTGTTTAATATATTTCATATAAATTCATTGATGGACCATTTTATAAATCATTTCATTTAATCTTTATCTAAATTAAATTTTATTTCATTACCACTTAGTATATTCTATTTAATACTAATATCATTTATAAATCATTTTGTAAACCATTTAAATTTATTATAAATATATTATAAAATGCAACTCATTTTATTATTTTATAACTTAAGTTCATATTAATTCACTTCATTAGTTCATTTCATTAATTTAATTCATATTAATAATTTTACTTAAGTAAATTTTACTTTATACTCATATTCATATTAACAAAAAAAAATTTATCACAATTAGTTTCATTAAATTTTCTTAAGTTAACTTCCATCTTTTAATTTATTTCATTACCATATTTCATATTCAATATTCAATTAGTTACAAACCAATTTTAAACTCATTCTACTTACATAATTTATTTATATCCAATTTAAATCAAGTACAATTATTCACATTAATTTAACTTACAATCATTTATCTTCATTCAATTTCTTTCATACCCAAATTGCATTTCATTTTTATAATTCAAGTTTGTATTCATTTTATTAATTCATTTTACAGCTTAAGTGGCATTAATTCACTTTGCTAATTTATCTAGTTCCATTCGAATCCAGTTCAATCCGTTAATATTTATTAAATTAAACTTTATTTCATTCGATTCAATTCTCGGTATATACAACTTTATTTAAGTTCAACTTTTTTTCTCCTATCGTTCACATTCAACAAATTCAAATTTGTTATTAGTTTAATATTTCTCAAATCTATAAGTTATACAAATTTATTCACTTCAAAATTTCATTTCATTATTTAATTTAATTCATTTCAATACAATTCACTTTTATTTAAGCCTCCTTGAGTTAAACTTCATTTCATTTTCTTCATTTCACTAACTCCATTTATTTAACATTTCTTAGGTTGATTCTTTTATTTTATATCTCAAATTCAAATTTTCTCTTGTTTGCTTAACAAAAAAATTTCAACAGTTTTAAAATTTAATTTAATTTTTCTATTCAAATCTATAAATTATAAACTTATTTTTATTTATACTAATTTCAATTATAATTCAAAATTATTTTCATATATTTATCAAATCATACTTAGAATATATCTTTTTCATAATCAAACTTGTTTTAACCAAAAATAAATTTCTTTTTGGTAGTAATTCTCACTCAGAAACTCGAAAATGAATACTGGCGATGCTGTAGTCATCCCAAGAATTATTTCTCAACAACTTAAGCGAGTTCAATGATTTTTTTTCAAAAATCTTTTCAAAATATATTTCTAGTCAAAACACTTTTAGATAATATTATTCTTAATTCTGAAGGCTTTGAAAACAAAGGGACTTAAATTCTACAATTCTCAATTTTTAAATCCTTTTATTTATAATATAGCGTATCCAATTCCATTTCTTTATTATGAAAATATTTCATTAATTTACACCTTTGTTATTTTAAACAGTTCTTATTGTAATTGGATTTCAATGCAATTTTGGTTAAATAGAGTTCATAAAGTATTCATTTTTTGTTTAATTCACCCGATAGTGGATGATAACTAAATATTATCATCTCCCACAATAATTTCATTAAAAATTATCATTATATATAATATAATTTAGGTAAAACTATTTTCATTTACCCCAATTTTAAACTATATTATGTTGATTTGCCTTGTTTAAGTGTTTAGAAATCCCTATCAATAACATGGCATCCCATGCACCGAACAAAATTTATAAACAACTCAACGGATAAGTAAGCACAATATAGTACATTTCATAACAGTAACAAGTATGCGCTCTCATACACACACGCACACACTCAAACAACTCATTCTAGGGTATTACTATCCCATCTCTAATGAGTCAAACCCTACAAAGCTAAGGTTATCGCTAAACCAAAGCTTTAATACCAGTTGTGATGATCCACATTTCAAAAGGTTTAAATCAACAATAATCCACACATGTCCAACTTAAACAATCTGAAACCTAGATAATCAATGGGGTTAATTAAGAAAATAAGAAAAGAAGAAGAAAACAAACACAGAATCTCGTAGTGGAACGATAAAATATAATAATCAAATAAACAGTTCATGAAGCTGTTTATATTATACATTTAATTGTAATTTATACAACATTTATTAGAGTTATATATACAACATGGTCAAATAAAATAATGCGGCAGACAACATGATGCAGAAATAATAATAGTAATAATATACCAAATATTTGTCTTCGTCCCCTAGAAAAATGATCTTCAATGCACTGAAAAACTCAAGACTGACCCGAGCGTAATGAAAAGACAAAACACTCGAGTCAGGACTAAAATATTCGTATGTGAATCAAATCGATATCACATAACATGAGTGTGACATCATTGGAGATGTTTATGGGATTTCACATCTCCTAACGTGCTTGCAATAAGTCAAGAGATGTTACGGGATTTTACATTTCTTAAGAATCCGTCAAAATATTTATATATAGAGTAGAATATGCTACATATATAACGTCTAATCAGTAAAATAAATATTTTTTCTTAGCGTTAAGGCTTTACATTAATCTCCCTTAATGCCTTTTTAAGCATTGTCGTACAGTTTGTATATAATGCCCTAGTAGTACGTCGGGGGATAGGGATACGCCATGATACGATAAAGCTAAAATCGTAGTGGTCTCGTATAGGAACAAAAGTATGATAAGGTACGTGAGGCAATGCTGAAGGTAGGATACTACCAGTTCAAATCGCAGGGCTAGTTGTAACGCGTCATAGCCACGACCGCCCACGACGTCCATCCATCCTATATCGAGTCAAAGGGAGGGTATCCCATATCAAGGTGCACCAATCGAAACCAACAACAAGGGGAATAATATGGACCGAGTCCAAGAAAATCAAAGAACGGATGTCCGCTAGGAGAAGCCAAGCCGTCCTATTTTAGTCATTTCAAATTGGCACAAGTGCCAGTGTCTATCCATCATCATTCTTTTTCTTTAAATCTAACAAATGATGTCAAATCCAACCACTTCGTTATGAAATCTCCTCCGTGTACACAATTGTTAAAGTGGTTCCAATATTAATGGAGAGTATGCCAATAAGATTCACCAGTCTCTGCAACAACCAAACGTCATTTTACACACCGGTTGGTAATTTTACATTTCTAAACGATTTATACTTGATATCAAAATATCATATTCTCTTCAAAATCAATTTCATTTAAAAATGTCTTATTTACTTCAAAGATCTCAATTTCCACTTGAAAGTCATTTTCACTCCAAAATTCGATATGAATTACAATTTGGGTTGTACCTTCATTTTAACCCAATTCGCATAAATCCATGATTTAAATATAAACATTCACACTCTGACCCGTTTGAATTTTTAGAAAATAGTGTGAATTTTTTTAAATAATTTAATATAAACAGTTTGAGTATTGAAATGGTTTATATAGTAAAATAGTCTGGAAAATCAAAGTATTTTAAACATATAAAAAAATAGGTTTTTAAACAGTTTATAAGATAAAATAATTTATTCTGGAAATAGTTTCAAAGTCACACCGATCCAATTCCAAAATTTTGAATTCAAAATAATTCAATTTCCATTTCGATTTAATCAGTTCTATTCCGATTTCAATTCGAGTTAACTTCAATCCCAATTTTAGTTCAAATCAGTTTCGATTTCGATTTCAGATTAATTCTATTTCGATTTCAATTCGAATTAACTTCGATTCAAATTTCAATTCAAATCAATTTCGATTTCAAATTAATTCAATTCCAATTTCAATTCCAGTTAATTTCACCTTTGATTCCAGGTTGAATTAGTTTCAATTTAATTCTCAATTTTAACGTACTTCAATTTGTATGAATTCGAGTCAATTTCAGAATATCAATTTAAATCATTTAAATCAAATTTAACTTTAATATTCAATTTAAGATTCAAATCTTCAAAATAATTCAATTCCGAGCTCAATTTTAAAATACCGTTTTAAATTATGTTTACTTAGCAATATTTCAAAGTTCATATAAAATCCAATTCTTTTAAAACAAATCAATTTCCAAAACTCAAATCATATTTCAATTATAACTCCAAAAATCTCAAATTTCATTTTTAAACAATTTCGTTTAACACATTTTATTTCCATAATTTGAGCTCAAGTTCGAAAATAATTTGATTCCCATAAATTTGATTTTTATTTCTTTAAATAATTTTTTTAAAATAATTTCAAATCAAAAATTTCAAAATCATTTAATTTGACCAAATTCAGTGTCCGTATATAATTTTCTATCCTATGGCCAAGTGAATAATTATTTCAATTTAATTCCAAGGATAGATACATATCATTTCAATCCAAATAAAAGTGTCATAAGTATATTTCATTTCAGCATATTTCTTAATTTATTCGAAATAATTGAACATACATTTTTATATACTGTAAATAATTTACGGGGTGATAACATGATATATATAAAAAAGTAAATTACATCCAATCATCCAAATATCAATTAATTGGCATTCATCACAATCAGTCGTCCAAACAGTCAAGGTATCATAACAATTAACTGAATATTGATAATCGAAATCTTCTCTAGCAATTTAATTCAAATTCCAAATTTAACTACCAATTTAAATTTCCACCAGTTCGAATCATATGTCAATTTAAATGTCAATTAAACTACCAAACAACAATCAATAAAGTTAAATTACTTCACGGTTTAAATTTAACTAACATAAGAATGTTCACCACTTTGTGAGCACATAAAACACTGACCTTTTATTTAAAACTGAAAATATTTTAGTTTTAAATAAATTCAAGTTCCACTCCAAGCTTTAGACAACGACGATAAGGTCGCATCGCGACTCATTTCGACCGCAACGGATCTCGTATGCACAAATTACGAATTTATTAGCATCGTATAATTAAAATAATTAATATGATTAATTAACCTATCACTCCAACATCCTTGCAACAGCATCAGGCCGCATCTCTAAATCATACGCAACTTCGCCCAACTCATTCAAACCTCGACACCATCATCATCGCGCCCCCTACGTACGACCATTGCCAACATCTCCACACCGCGCCCATCTCAAGAGATCCGTCGCCACCTCCAATCACTCGTGCATGAATCGAGAACCCTAGCTGCACCACCACCCTCGAGCAAGTGCATGCCACCAGTCAAGCCATCGTGCACATGTCACTAGAGAGAATTATGACTTCATCGTGTTTTATTTTCTTTCATTCGATTGTTTGTTTTCGTTTACCTTTTTTCGATCTGGGAAGATTGAATGAGAGATGGGTGAAGTATAACAACCCAATTCCAGTGGGTCTGGATTTTTCACAAAAATGCTAAAATCCAAGCCCACTAAAGCCTAAGTTTGGTATCTGGCATCCTGCAAATAGGCAAAGACAGATATATCAGAGCTAAAGTAAATATCTCATAGTGGAATTGAATAAAATATAATAGTAAGTAGATACCCACCAAGATAATAACACATTCTAAACAAGTGTCTTAAAGCTGAGAAGTCTCTGCCATCTACCTAACATGTGGGTTGTTATGAGGAGGGGGGCAGAACTAAAGTTCTGGCGAATGGACAAATTATACACTTCTAAGCTTAACCTACATATACCGTTTTATTTTCATTTTATATTATATTAGGTTTACTGGGTTTATAATACTCTCGCCTTTATGCGTGAATCGTACTCATCTACTCCCTAGTAGATTAAAACCTAATAACTAATATATATATATATATATATATATATATAGTTACATGCCAAAAGATTGCATCGGTCTTAGGTACTACACATAGTACCTTCCGTATCCTCCTCGAAAAGGACTTCATTGTCTTGCTTCCAGAGCGTTCTATAACTACATTTGTAAAGGACAGCTTCGTGAGGCCTACAGTATAGATTTTCCATCGTCGACTATGAAAACGTGAAACTATATCCGCACTAGCTTATACTAGTGCTCGAACATCCACAATGTACCACACAGTGTGTTCCTTGAGAACTATACGTAATCGTTTTGTCTACTCCCTGAATCCCACTAACAAAGGTCTACCTTGTATGAAACTCGGTCGGGGATTCTATATCTGTAAAGGTCCGCTTCGTTAGGCCTACAATACAGATATTCTACTTAGTCAGTCTCTTTCCTCATCGTGGCTATGGCCCCACACAGCCCCCCTCAACTAATCGAAAGACCTTTCAAGAGCTAAGTGGTTGTGCCCTACTGCAAACAATCTAAACATCCAATTGGTTGTACATCTCATCCAATGTCTCGATAGTGAAAGAATCATTGGCCTGTTGGTTTAACTCTAGTCTTTCCCGAACTCGCTCTGATTGATGATGTCTTGATCTCCGCATGCGACTATCCTTTTGGGTCCTACCCACTAAAACCTACTCGTAACTAGGCGTATGGTGTCATACGAGTATCTTACTCCATCATCAACCTTTTGACTGCCTACAAAGGTCCGCTTCGTTAGACCTGTAATGCAAAAGCAGTCAAGGCATACTCTCTTGATGGAACACCTACAAACCTGCCTCCGGGGGTGCAACTTTGTTAGGCCTACTCAGAGGGCCATCCTAGAGTATCTTCATGTCCCGTTGAAGTCTCGTACTTTCTTTTAGCCCAAAATAACTAACTTGGATGTGCTCCTTCTGTACTAAAAATATGCGATGAACTGCTTCGTTAGGCTCTTCATCCTTTGGGCTGCTCCAAACGCACCTTACCACTCTATTAGACCATACATCTAATCTTTTATTATGCGTTTAGTTTGCTTTTTCTATTCTGTTGGCTACTTATTTACCCTAATCAACATATCCAGCCCCACCTATGTGTGAGACCATCAGTCCTACAAATGAATGGGAGTGCTGCCGGTACAGACCACTGCTATTATTCTTGCTTATTAACTTAATTCAAGATCTAAGTTTGATAAAACAAGCCTCTTCTATTTCTTTTTTCTTTTTTTTATAACATACATGTTACAGTTATACTTGCAATTATCACTTCTATATTCTTTGTTTTATAACCTACATATTATAAATATGATAGCAAGTGTCTCTTTTCTATTCTAGTCTGTCTTCTTTTATTATGATACTAAATTCTCTTTAGTTCTCTTATATTATACGACAGCCTTAGCTTGGGACTACGTCCAACTGTCACAAATTTCTTATCATAATAACTGCTTTTTATTTTATTATCTGCGCAGTAAATGTAGATCTGGTCACATCTTCTGTTTATTATTTCTAGTCTTGTAAAATATTAACTTGATTATTTCCTCTTCTTTAATTTCTTTAACGCTTCATATTATTCTCTTTTATTCTAGGAAGTAGTTCTATTCTATTTGGTTGGTTACAAAAATTATGCTAAAAATCTATTTCCATATGTTAATACTAAATAATGCTATAAACAATAACTCGTAATTGCAAGATATTTGTTTTATTGTTTCTTTAATTGTTGGGTAATGCAAAATATAAAAATATCTTTGTTTTGCACTAATTCCACTTTTCTTGCTTTTATTCTTGCAATGACATTTATCGTTATTCTTACAATGTTAAATTATGGAAATATATTCCCTTTTCTAAACCAACCAACTAATTTATCACTATCTTCCAAATCAAGTTATTGGATTTTTTTCCCCTTTTAACTCATTTCTCACGATTTAACATAATTTACTTTAAATTTCTCACTTTTAGGCTTATACATTTCTCTAGAACTTCTAAGCTTAATATTACTTATAATTAATTGGATTCCTATCTTTTTCCATATTAGTAACGTTTAAATATAAGTGCACTCCTCTTATAAAATTTACAGTTTTAACATAACTAATTAGTTGAACTAATTACTGAAATAAATGTTGAATTAAATATTTAATGGGAATCCAATGATATTATATATATCATAAACATACAAGAGATATAATCTAAATCACTCACATATCGTTCTTAGCTTTACTCCATGACCTTCCTGGATCCCCTTCTAATGTGTCTAATATTTTTATTAAAAAGATATTCTCCCTATAATTATTTTCTATTTACAGTTCAGCCTCAGGCAACGAACCCAATTAGGAGGAAATCTGATTGTGAGAAAATAGACATGCCTATGGTTCTATTTACAGTGGAGTTTGGGGATCTCGGACTGTCGGATTTTAGGATTGAATCTGGTGCAACCACGTCACAGGCTTGTTGAATCGTTGGATCCAGAAACAACGCTCGAGATTGCATGAAAATCAAATTATAAACGTTAACTTTTAACCATTGCCTATTCGTTCTAATTAATTTCCATCAGTTGCAAATTTAATTCCCTTTATAACACATGTTTATTTTGAAATTCAAACGTTGTTAATCAATGTAAATTAGTTTTCTTTAATTGCCGATTTGATTAACGTTGCCTACTAATATTAATTGATTACCTCTAATTGCTGATGTTAATTAATTTCCTTTATGACGCTTGTCTATTTTGAAATTCAAATGCGCGTTATTCCTGAAATTTATATGTGCATATATTTATAAATAAATATATTTACGCACATTTACAATTTACATGTATAATTATTTTTCGATACAGAACTTCGAACGTTAATAACTTTTTCATACGAAATCCGTTCGAGGCATGTTATATATTTAAATTAATCAGAAAATCATCACGAACACAATGATATAAGTTTTGCGGCCATATTCTGACATTTCCAAAAACACTCATTTTCATTTTTATAACCATTTGATTATTTAATTATCTAAAAATGCATGGTGTTTTATTCTCTCACCCTTAAGGAAATTTCAACCCCAAAATTAGATAAGGGTAAAACTATGTAATTCTCCGCATCAATCGTATCCATTTTGTGTACATCCAATTTTGTGACCATCTGTGCCCTTGTGCAAAGTATCATTCAACATAAAATATATGCATGTACATGAATTTTTAAGCGGTACCTCCTATATGAATGCTTTTCTTCTTTAAAAACTCCTTTTTAAAATACGATGCACACATCCTAAATATACTTACAATTTTTATACGAATGCAATCTTTTGAAAACTCAAAACATTTTCCCTAATTTTTCCCACACTCCTACTTAAATGGGGCGTAGTTCAACAAATTTTACATTTAAATTCTACCACACAACTTTTAACATTCGAATTTTAGAAAAATCTAATTTTCCAAACTCGATTTCTTATGTCAGAAAGAAGTAGAAAACAGAAAGCCTCGCATTTTTCGTTTTACTTTTGCGCACCTTTTTCTCCGTACTTGGAATTGCCACTATTATAAAAATCTCTATTCGGATTCCATAAGAAAAAAAATTTCTTTTCAAATTTTTTCTATGGATGTTTCTGTTGCTTTCTTTTAGATTTTACTGTTTTTTTAGTTATTCTTATCTTCTTTTACTTTTCTTTAATTCTTTGTATCCTATGTTTTTATTCTCTTCTTGTAAACATCATGGAAAAAGAGCATCGTACTAATCATCGCTGATTTACTATAATAGAAACTAAATGCTTACATAGGAATACAATCTCATAACTAAAAGAGAAAACAAGTCCTACTACAAAGTGATACTAGATAGGTAAATATAGCAGCTAGACACAGCTATCTTCTAGGGCTAGGTGGTTTTAGGACTATGTCCACTCTGACACAGAAAGGTCCTACTCTAGGAGTCTAAGTAACTCATATGCTTCTTCTGCCGCCTATTACTCGTTACTAACTTACGCTGTGTTACCTACGATGAATAAGATCTATTCATCTCTTCCATTCATTACTCAAAATGGAATAATTAAGTCTCATTTACTACAATCAATAAAGATTTCAACATATGCAGTCTCTATCTAAAAAGGTAACTAAGCTTGGAGAAAATTTTCTCCTTACCTTCACCTTTCATTTTTCCCCAACTAAGGTCTGTCTATCACTACCATGTGTGTCTTGCTATCTTATTAATATCACTTCACTGTTCTTTTATAGTCTACTCACATGAAGCAACATTCCTAGGTTCTCACTAGTGTCCTATACACTTTACGGGAACTTTTATTGTTACCACTAAAAGTAACCACTGCTATCTCTTAAGCCTTACACTTTTCCCGTCACACGTATGGAATGATTCTTATCTGCTCCATATTTAAAAGTTTGGTTTGGTATTTATCATTTCATTTCAAAAATTAAAACTTTTAAAATTTTGAAATATCAAATTCCAAAATTCTTGCCTTTAAAAGTGTTACTTTGAAGTTTCCATTAAATTTTAAGGTATTTGGTTACTTAACATTTTACCTTTCTAGACTTGCATCTTTACAGCTCTTTGAATTTAAGTTATTCCCTAAACGTAGAGGGAAAAACTTACAAATTCTAAGCTCAAAAGTTATTCCTCTTTTTTTGTTAAAGACCTTTACAGCATTACAAAAAAAATTTGGATTTTTGAATTTAACTGTTTATTATTTACTTTTTCACCAAATCATTTTTAAAACATGCCTTGCTTGTCCTCAAAACATTTTTATTGCTTGACTTCCAAAAATGTCTTCACATGTTTTCAAATCATCCTCTTTTCACAGATTTTTAAATTTGCAAAAACTGGAGTAGGTAAGAACAATTATTTTATCAAAAATCCCTTAACTTTCCCACTCTTTCAATTACCTAACCTTGGAGGAGTTTCTAACTTACTGCAAATGGTGACTTTCTACAAAGGCAAGTAGCCAATGCGCAAAATCAATGAAAAAATATGAAATTTCCATTGCTTATCTTTCCTACTAAGGCTCTCTATAATATCCCTCCTAACTAAAACTATCTCCAATTATTACACTTTTGATTATATTTAATGGTTTTATCCCTTAATGTATTAGAACTAATTTCTTCTATAAGAAACCATTAACGCTAAAACCTTCTATGAATCCTTTAAAAGAGGATTTCGTGTTTCTGTGAAATTACGAGGAACTTATTTTATATTTTATTGAAATAGGCTATACAAAATATGGTGCTTTCCGTACCTTGTACATCTCTTTCACGTATTCCATATAACTTGCACAAAAAGCTTTATTTGTGATTTGGTTTCATAGAAAATTATATCATTATTCATTTCGTTCCAATAGATTAAAGTATGTTTAATCTATATTCACTTACAATATACATTTCATATGAAATTTATTAATTTCCTAATATTTAACTTACATCTTTTTTTCAGAAGAACTTATTTTCAAAACTCTTTTAATATTTTCATAACTAAAAAATATTTCCATATACTTACTTAAATAATAAGTGTGCTTACAAACCACTTTATTTATATACTTAGAAATTATCTTCAAAACACATTTTTATTTGGATCAAAACAGATGTTGCGTAAAACACCGTTACTACAACCCAAAAATACTAGTATATGGATTCAATTAGAATAAATATTAATAAATTTCATATTGCTATATAAAAACATTTATTTTGGGAGTCACCTACTATAACAATAGTGACATAGTCTATGCTTCCTTTATTTTTCACGAAAACATCTATTACAATAATAAATGTTGTAACCTACGTTTTCGATACTTAACACATTTTAAGTTTTTATATTTAAAATCTTTGTTTACCACAAAGAAACCAGTGAGCTATACATGCTGTATGATTCTTCAAAAAGAATTTCACTTTTAACAAAATTCACATCACATAAAAACCAATTTAAATTTCATACCACTTTTTCTTCTTTAAAAACTCAATATTTACTTCCTCAAACATATTAAAAATTATAGTTTTCAGCTTTTCAATTCCAAAAGTTTCTTTTATTGGACTAGACATAAAGTGGATTTTCTTCTTACTGCCCTAGGAATACCCTTCCTAAACTTTAAAAATCTCATTTCCTCACTAAAATCTCTTATTCCTTCCAAAATAAAAATACTCCCCTACTATCCCTAGTGAACTTTTCCATTTCCTATAACATATGGATACCAATCTTCTCACAAACCATAGCTTATTGCACACTACAAATTGACAATAACATTGGGCTCAACATCCTTGGGTCGTCCCAAACCCAACTAGCAAACTATGCACAAATATACTTCTAAAAACTTTTCATATGTTAAAATCTATAATTGGGGACTATTTAGATTTTAGTACATGGTATATTTATATTTTATTTAAAAATACAATACGTTCACTCATATTTCCTAATTTACTTAGAATCTACTAACCTAGGCTCTGATACCAAATGTAACAACCCAAATTCCAGTACGTCCAGATTTTTCCCAAAAATGCTAAAATCCAAGCCCACTGAAGCCCGAGTTAGGTATCTGGTATCCTACAAATAGGCAAAGAAAATATATCAGAGCTCAAATAAATATCTCACAGCAGAACTGACTAAAATATAATCGAAAGTAAATACTCACCAAGATAATAACACTTTCTAAACAAGTGTCTCAAAGCTGGGAAGTCTCTGCCGTCTACATAACCTGTGGGATGGTATGAGTAGGGGGTTAGATTTAAAGTTTCGGTGAATGGAAAAATTATACACTTCTAAGCTTAATTCTACATATACCATTTTATTCCTTATTTCTGTTATATTAGGTTTACTGGGTTTATAATACTCGCCTCTATGCGTGAATCGTACCCATCTACTCCCTAGTAGATTAAAGCCTAATAACTAATATATATGTAGTTACATGCCCAAAGACCGCATCGGTCCTAGGTACTACCCATAGTACCTTCCGTATCCTCCTTGAAAAGGACTCCATCGTCTTGATTCTAGAGCGTTCTATAACTACATGTGTAAAGCACAGCTTCGTGAGGCCTACAATATGTATGTTACGTCGTCTACTATGAAAACGTAAAACTGCGTCCGCACTAGCTTATACTAGTGCTCGGACATCCACAATGTACCACCCAGTGCATACCTTGAGGACTATACGTAATCGTTCTGTCTACTCCCTAAATCCCGCCAACAAGGTCTATCTTGTATGAAACTCGGTCGGGGATTCAAGGTCCGCTTCATTAGGCCTATAATACAGATATTCTACTTGGTCTGTCTCTTTTCTCATCATGGCTATGGTCTCATGCAGTCCCCCCTCAACTAATCGAAAGACCTTTTAAGAGCTAAGTGCAATGCCCTACTACAAACAATTTAAACTCCAAATGGCTGTGCCCCTCATCCAATGTCCCGATAGTGAAAGAATCATTGGTCTGTTGGTTTAACTCTAGTCTTTCCCGAACTCGCTCTGATTGATGATGGCTTGATCTCCGCATGCGATTATCCTTTTCGGTCTTGCCCACTACAACCTACTCGCAACTAGGAGTATTGTCTCATACCAATATACTACTCTATCTTCAACCTTTTGACTGCCTACAAAGGTCCGCTTCATTAGGCATGTAATGCGAAAGCAGTCAAGGCATACTCTCTTGATGGAACACCTACTGACCTGCCTCCGGGAGGTGCAGCTTCATTAGGCCTGCCCTAAAGGGCTGTCCTAGAGTATCCACATGTCCCGTTGAAGTCTTATACTTTTATATTAGACCTTACGTCTAATCTTTTATTATGCGTTTAGTTCACTTTTCTTATTCCGTTGGCTACTTATTTACCCTAATCAACATACCTAGCCCCACCTACGCGTGAGACCATTAGTCCTAGACCTGAAAGGGAATGCTGCCGGTATGGGCCACTACTATTATTCTTGCTATTAACTTAATCCAAGATCTAAGTTTGATAAAATAAGCCTCTTCTATTTCCTTTTTCTATTATTTTATAACCTACGTGTTATAATTATACTTGTATTATCACTTCTATATTCTTTTCTTTCTTTTATAACCTACATGTTATAAATATATTTGCAAGTGTCTCTTTTTTATTCTAGTCTGTCTTCTTTTATTATGATACTAAATTCCCTTTAGTTCTCTTATTATGACAGTCTTAGCTTGGGAATACGTCCAACTGTCACAAATTTCTTATCATAATAACTGATTTTTATTCTATCATCTGCGTAGTTAATGCAGATCTAGTTACATCTTCTATTTATTATTTCTAGCCTTGTCAAATATTAGCTTGATTGTTTCCTCTTCTTTAGTTTCTTTAACGCTACATGTTATTCTCTTTTATCCCAGGAAGTAGTTTTATTCTATTTGGTTGGTTACAAAAACTGTGCTAAAAATCCATTTCTATATTTTAATACTAAATAATGCTATAAAAAATAACTCGTAACTGCAGGTTATTTATTTTATTGTTTTTTTAATTGTTGGATAATGTAAAATACAACAATGTCTCTATTTTGCACTAATTCCACTTTTCTTGCTTTTATTTCTGCAATAACATTTATCGTTATTCTTACAATATTAGACTATGGAAATGTATTCACTTTTCTAAACCAACCAACTTATCTATCACTATCTTCCAAATCAAGATTTTTTCCCTTTTTAATTCATTTCTCCCATTTTAACATAATACTGTAAAATTTTCACTTTTAGGCTTATACCTTTCTCTACAACTTCTAAGACTAATATTACTTATACTTAATTGGATTCCTTTCTTTTTCCATATAAATAACATTTAAATATAGGTACACTTCTCTTATAAAATTTACAGTTTCAACATAACTAATTAATAGAACTAATTACTGAAATAAATGTTGAATTAAATATTTAACGGGAATCTAACGATATTATATATATCATAAACATAAACGAGATATAATTTAAATTCACTCATCTGTCGTCCTTAGCTTTATTTCATGGCCTTCCTGGATCCCCTTCTAAGACGTCTAATATTTTTATTAAAAAGATATTCTCCATAGAAATATTTTCTATTTAGGTTTTAGCCTCAGGCAATGAACCCAATTGGGAGAAAATAGGATTGTGAGAAAATAGCTAGGCCGAGGATTCTATTTACAGTGGAGTTTGGAGATCTTAGACCGTCGTATTTTAGGATCGAATCTGTTGCAACCACGTCACAGGCTTGTTGCGAATCGTTGGATCCAGAAAACAACGCTCGAGATTGCGCGGAAATCAAATTATTAAACATTAACTTTTAATTATTGCATATTCATTCTAATTAATTTCCATCAATTGCAAATTTAATTCCCTTTATAACACATGTTTATTATGAAATTCAAACATTGCTAATTAATGTAATTAGTTTCCTTTAATTGCTGATTTGATTAACATTGCGTACTAATGTTAATTAATTACCTCTAATTGCTGATGTCAATTAATTTCCTTTATGATGCGCGTCCATTTTGAAATTCGAGCGTGCATTATTTTTGGAATTTATATGCGCATATATTTATAAAAAAAAATATTTACGCACGTTTATACGTATGATTATTTTTCGATATGGAACTTCGAACGTCAATAACTTTTTCGTACGAAGTCCGTTCGAGGCATATTATATATGTAAATTAATCAAAAAATCGTCATGAACATAATGGTATAAGTTTTGAGGCCTTATTCTAACAATACCAAAAATACTCATTTTCACTATTTATAATAATTTGATTATTTAATGATCTAAAAATGCGGGGTGCTACAGGAAGGAACAGTACGAGAGAAACAAATAGGGGCAGCTGTACTAGTTGTAGGGGAGAGAAAGTCAATATATATTATTATATTAGAAAATATCTAGCTTACGACGTTCGAAATTTCTCGAGCTCCAAACGAGACGTGCCGCTTGGCGTTCTTAATGTTTTACCCCATTCAGAATACAATGAAACTATTTTCGAGGCCTAACTTGATCGTATGCAGAAGATAGCTTTTCAAAATCAATTTGTTTTAATTAAATTATAAAAATGAATTATACGCGTTTCAAGCTCGCATGCCCAAACGATAAGTCTGATCGATACGAAACATGAAATCCTATAATAATTCACTATTATGGATCCGATGAAACTGGTTTCGTCTAAATTTGAGATAGTGGCCACTATTTTTACTCGTTAAGTAAAACAAGTAATTTTCAACATTTAATTTAATCACTTTAAGTTCAATTTTAAAAGTCAACAATCTTCATTCACATTTAATTCAAAACTCAAATATTCAAATAATTTCAATATTAAATTTGAACAATTTAATTATCCAATAAATTACTATAATTGAAATATAAGTCATTTAATTATAAAATTTACTTTTACAACAAATTCAACTAATAAAACAACTATTTCCATTTCATAGTAATTCAACGTTATTATTCAATTCAAGTTATTGATTACAACACATTAACTATATAGAATTTCATTTCAATACCCGTTAACGTTAAAAAATTTGAAATTAGTTATTTCAAAATTTTGAAATTAGTAAAAATCTATTCACTCCTTGTTTTAATATATCCACCCCATTATTCTCTATGAAATACATAAACCCCTTCGTTTGCAATTAACACATCTATTAATAACAATTATACCCTTCACTCCTCACTCTCTCTCCCCCTCCCCACTTACACCTAACTATACATGTAAATCACTTTCTCTCCCTTGTACCTTTTTTCTTCTATTTTCTTCTCTTTGGTTACTTTCTCATTTTATTCAGTTATCTTGAAAATTCACTGGATTTTGGTTTCATTTATTACATTAACCCAAGATAAGAATCGTGCTCATGTTTTGGTATTGTGCGTATTATATGAATGCAAAAGAAGATGAGAAATTTGATCAATTAATTTTTTCATATGTTTTAATGGTGTGAAATGATTTATGGGGTGGTAATAGACATAGCCTAGTAAAAGATTGAACTTTTTATATAATTATATAATAAAATAGATATATAACACATTTGGTATTCTATTATTGATTTTTATATAATGCAATAGATTTAAGTCCAATATGCTAAAGGCATTAATGCTGCCATTAATGTTTGTCGTGTATGTTATAAGCATGATATCATAAACATGTAAATGTATGAAAATAGAATTATAAATATGTAAACATAAATATTCAAGATGAGAATAATAGGAAAAGAGTACAGAGGACAAATCTCATCATTTTTTTGGTGCTACGACATCCGCTTCTTTTTTATGCGTGAGGACAAAATTTCAATCAAAATATAGCAGAAGGCCAAACATTTTAGGCGGCAGGAACACGCTAAATTAGGCTTTGGTTTTTTTTCACATAGTGAAGTCTGGATGATAGAGAAGGGGTGTGGCAGACCTCGATGGTGGTGTGGCAGACCTCGAAAATAGTGGTGACGAGATAGGTGAACGCGATGGTAGTCAAAAAGGGTTTTGGAGAGAGAGCGAAGTTGAAGTGTTTTGACGACATGGCGACGGCAAGTAAGGATGGAGAAGAGGTGGCTCTGGTGGTGATAATGAAAGGGTGGTGTTAACGAAGAAGCGGCAAATTGGGGAATAAGAAGTAGCCAATTAAGCAAGAAGAAGATAAAGTATAGTAATTATACAACACAGTATTATTATTATTATTTTTAAAATACAAATATGTATATGTATAATCATGATGTTATTTTTATAGTAGCATGTTATGAATTGTAGTTACAGTTTCTGAATTGTATTGGATTTTCCATGATTGTAATGTCAGTTTATAAACAATTATTGCATCTTTTTAGATCTGTATATTGATGATACTATGCAGTATCATTTTTTGTTTTTAAACAAACATAATTATTTACAATTCTGTTTTATAGTATTATTTTATGAATTGCTGAATCGTAGTAGCTTTTTAAAATTGTAGTAGCTGTTTACAAACAATTTAGCTTCTTTTTAGGTGATGCATATATTGTATCTTATAACATTACTTTGTTTTATACTTTTAGATGTGTGTATTAATGATATTATGTATTATCATTTTTTTAAATAATATAGTTACTCATATTTTCATTCACAATGCTATTTTATAGTAGCAATTTATGAATTATAGTATAATTCTTTGAATTATAATAGCTTTTTTAAATTATAGCAGTAGTCTATAAACAATTATAGCATCTTGGTAAATGTGTGTTGTAATAATACTACATAGCATCATTTTTTAAATAAATATAATTACGTATCATAATTCTGTTTTATAATAGTATTT
This sequence comes from Allium cepa, assembly GCA_030765085.1. Classification (NCBI taxonomy): domain Eukaryota; kingdom Viridiplantae; phylum Streptophyta; class Magnoliopsida; order Asparagales; family Amaryllidaceae; genus Allium; species Allium cepa. Next base: position 258,809,811 of record CM060929.1, read on the forward strand.
TCTGAATTTTAGTAGGAGTTGTTGAATTGTAACATCTTTTAAAAATTGTAGCAGCAGTTTATAAAAAAATATAGCATTTTTTAGATGTGTGTATTAATGATATCGCGTAGTATCATTTTTGTTTAGTATCGTTACATTATGTATGCTACACCAAACATACCATTTTGTAACACTTTTTTCTCTTTAATTCGTAATGGTTATTACCATTATAAATTATTAACATATATTCTCTTTGCAATCAATTGTAACGGTTATTACCATGGTAACTCTAGGTAATTTCGTAATTACGTGAAAGTATTGTGGGCAAACTTGTCATTCCCTCCATATTCTTACCTATCGCAATTCTAACGCTTTCATACTTCCTTCTTCCTGCTTTCAATCAAAGGTTGTCGCCTTGTCCACCCACCATTACCTCATCTAGGTAACCGTCACCGCCTCTTTAATCTTTTAGGCATTTTTCATTTTTCTATTTGTTAAATTGTAGTTTTATTATCAATTTGATTTTCAATTTTGGTTTCAGTTCTAATTCAAGGTCGAATTTTGTTTCATGTATCGAATAGTTGAAAATTTGGTTTTATGTATAGGCTTTGACTTTGAATTATTTTTCGTATACCAAGTAGTTAAAGATTTCAATTTGATTTTGAATTTTGTTTCCTATATTGAAACATCGTCCATTGAAATTTATTCAGCCAACTCCTTCAGATAGCAACATCGTGTATTTATGCATACTCCTAACATCTAAAAAGGAAAAATCATTAGTTAGTTAATATTTTCATTAATTAGAAAAACTTACACTTGGCTTTATCTCAAAATATGGTTTAGACAAGAAATGGAATGAATGAATTAGAGGAAGAAATGGAATGAATAAATTAGAGGATATGGTCAGCTAAAATCAATTATCTTTTCATTTTTTTAGCATGGCTCATTATTACTGCAGTTATGTAGATATGTTTTGAGTACTAATTAACTACGATTTCTTGCAATTGTTTTGAGTACTATAAATACATTAGCACATCCATAGGCCTATAGTCTGATAAGGTTTTTGGGTTATCTTTTTTAGGAATTATAGTATATGTGTGTTCAAGCGTTTAGCTAAATCAATTACAGTCACGATTAAACCGAAATCAATCACGTTAAATATGATGAAAGTTACAGCCGTCGTCATCTAAAAAGGAAAACAAACTAATTAAAATATTTTAACTTTTACCGGATGGAAAATCGAGTAGAAATTTAGTGAAGATCTTGGATTTAGGAGGAGCGCAGACAATACATGTAAGAATATAGTAGAGTTCTATAACACAACCAACAAAGTTGATTGTTATTAAAAAGCCAAAATTTCCCTTTCAGGGCGCATGATAGATCCACAACATTGCACTGAAAATTGCTACTACATAATGGATGGACTGGAACCCTTTTGTTTTCCTTATTTTACAAATTCTCCAAAATGTAGGACTGTAATGCATTGTTTTATGTATTATCAGTTAAAAGAAAGAGGGAATGGTAATAGAAGAGAGTGTGTATAGTTCTTACAGTAGTGCTAGGTATACAAAGAAAGAGAGTAAATTTCCTATATAAAAATGTTGTATTTTAGCATAGAATATATGGATTAATTTACAAAACTATGAAGCCTTAATTGGACCAAGAACTCCACAAGCAAAGCACCACGATTTACAATTGATAGCCCAAACATAGTTTATATTCTGGAACTAGTTTATAGAAGGCTGATGAAGATAGCCTTACTATAGTGTAGAAGTATGAAGATTATTTTAATGATTGTGGTGGAAATGTCTGCTTGTTATATGTATGAGGAATTAAAGAGTATTTACCAAGTGGCATACAGACACAACATGCTAACTATATATGACAGTTTTGTATGCAAATAGTAAATGTTATTTCTTTGAATATTAACAGCTAATTTCAATAATAAAAATAAAAATAAAATAAAAAATAAGAAAATGAGAGAATATTTCTACAATCAATGAGCATATAAAATCTATTAATTTCTTCATTAAAATACAATTATTGAGAATTGTGGGGGTATATCATTACAAATAAGTGCGCTGAGGTTACTACACAAATAATATCTTTACTTAATATATCCTATTGCTAGGCAATATATAATTACTCTCAGGATATACTTAAATTTAGTTATTGTATACCATGCAAATTTCAAGTTTTTACATACCCACAATGAAATACAACAACCAAAGACATTATTTAAAAAATTTCATCTATCTCAGTAGATGCTTCAAAACTTGCTAATTGTAATAACCCGGATTTCTGGTCATTGTAATTAATAAGATAATTGGGTTAATTAATAGAAATACTAAATTTATATATTGAACAAATGAATCTGATCAGATAAACATTTATATTTGTAATTGTGTTGTATATATATATATACATAGATTTTAAACAGAATTATTATATACAAGTTGGATTTGTATTTGTTTAAAAATATGTATATGTAAAATTGACTTGAAATTTAATTTGAATATTTAAATTGAAGTTTAAAATATATATATATATATATATATCTTAGATTTTACTTTGGTTTTTAAAATGTATTTTGTTTTATATCATTCTCTTCTTAAAGAAATCTATGTATATAAATTTAGGCAAAATTTATAAGGTTAGAAAATTCAAATATACATACATACAAGTATATAAGTATATATATAGATATATGTATGTATATGTACAGTAATTAAAAGGCACTGTTTTGAATTCGATAATTTTTCAAAGGGTAATTAAAGTTAAATTCTATTTAAAAATACAGGGACCAATTTCAAGAGCTTTGTAAAGTACACATCACATATGTAAATATAAAATAAAATAATTTATAAACAAATAAGAATTAAGTAGGGATTTAAACTTAAATTGTAAATAAATTAGAGGCAAGGTTTTAAACATAAATACATAGTTAAGACATTTGTAAAACAATAATATCATACACATGTCAAGTGTTAATAAAATTATAACAAGTGTCCTAAGTAATTTTTTTCATTTTTCTTTGGTTTTAATTAAATCAAATATTTGCCTATGTAAACATTTCTTCTTAACCTCATTCTCTTTTTCTAATAGAAAATCTTCAGCCAACATTTAAACCAAAATCTGAAATCATCATTTATATTAAAATTTAAATTCTTTGATCATTTTCTTCAAAACAATTTCTGTTAAAAGTAATATGCAAATCTCCTCAGAAAACCAATCTGCACAAATATTTCTTCTCACCAAATCAACATTCAAACCAAAACAGTCTGAAAAAAAAATCAAAATGCAAATCATCCTCAAACCTGTAGCCTCTTCAAAACATCAACTTGGTCATCAACTTGCATTTCAAATGCTTGCAATATCCTTCATTTCTGTTTGAAGCAACCGGTCTGCATTTCATTTTCTATGGAAGCATGTAGCTGTAAATCAGGAAAGGCATTTGCAGTAAAATCAAGATTGAAGTTTAAAAAAAAAGGAAGCAACTTGAAGTTTTGAAATCAAAGCACTCCAGTTTCAAGCATTTTCAGAAATAGGCTCTGCTCATAAAATAAAATAAAATTGGTGAGTAAACTCTTATTAAAAACAGATTTTGGATTGTTGCATGCAATGATTTTGTGTGTTAAAATTGAGATATGGTTTGCATGTTTATTTATCTGGATATATGTGTGAAAATGCATGTTTAAATGGGTGGATATCTGTGTATTTAACTTTGTGTTCTGTTATCAGTAAACAGGCTCAATTTCTATCATCAAAACTTCTCCTACCTCCCTAGATAATCAACATTAGATTATGGTTAATCAAAAGAAATGTTAATGGTAGTTTGATCTTGTTTCTAAAATAGTTGAAGTGATTCTGTTTATTAAATAGACTGAAATAGAAGATTTCAGTAAGAAAGTAACATATAGGCGAAAAACCAGTATCTTTGATTTCATCTTTAGATTAAATAGCTAGAATTGAATAATCAAATCATGAGTTTTAAATAAATTTTGTGATTTTTAGGATAATTTGAATTCTATTATACTTAAGGTTAGAAATAATTTCATATTTATAAAGGTGTGTTTGTATCAGTGGATATGTCTGGATTGTTTAAGCATTCCCCTGTTTTAACCATTACAGGGTAGAGGAACCTGATTTAAAAAAAAAAACCATCCAATTTAATGATTTTTTTCTCTTTAAACCTTGTTTTTAAAAAAAAAGGAAAATGATTGGAAATGTACAAAATCATCTTTATAAATTTGATTCGAGTAAATGATAAGAAGATTTCTCAGGAATTAATTTTTACAGTAATAAGCAATTTGTGTCAAAATTTCGTCCACTAAATTTCCATGTTTTGGTTATCTAAACGGAGTCATATTACGGTTTGATGAATTTAGAAATAGGAATTAGGATTTTTAGACTTGAGGTTGTAGGGAATTTTTGAATTGACCAGAGTATTGGTTTTCGCCTATTGCCAACGAACGATGTGTTATTGGACTTCGCAAATTTGACTGGAGGAGGATGGGTTCACGAGTGACGTGGGAAAAATGGTGGTTCATCTCCTCTGACGCCGTGGTGGTGTGACAGAAGAGATTTAGGGTTTTAGATGTTATTCTGAACAGCGTCAAGTTCGAGCTTATTGCGGCGTCGCGACAGTGTCGAGTTAAACCGGTCTTAGAGTAAAGTACAGAGGGGGTCGTGGCGTTTGATTGGGTAAAGAGTGGTGATCGATGGTGGGTGGAATGGCAAGGACGTGGTGATTTCAGTGGTTCATTCATTTTTGAATTGGGTATGCGAGCTCGAGATTTTGATTGGGGTTGAATTTGGGATTTCTGGTGGATAGGATGGGTGTGGTGGCCAAACGAGGGTTGTGGGGATGATCGGAAGTGGTCGCGGTGGTGCGACGTCGGTGTACACGTGTACGCGTTATCGTGTGTATCTGTTGATGGTTGTGGAAAGTCATGGGAAAGAGATGAAGGTATAGTTCGAGTTGAGACTCGGGGATTTTCGCTGTCAGCTCGAGTTAAGGCAAGGATTGAATATCATTAAAAGTTAAGTTAACAGGTTATGTTGTGAGAAAAAATTAAGGATCAGATGTACCTAAAGGAAAGGGGTGACCAGCAGAAGTAAATTAGTAAATAAGTTCCAAGTAAGTTTTAACAAGGTCCCAAGCGAGAGTGGAAATGGGTAGCAAGGTCTAATGTTAATTTGAATTCAATTAAGTTCTTGGGAAATTATAAGATTAATTAAAAATAAATAAAGTAATTAAAGAGAAGATTAATTAATGTTTAAAGTTAGTTAATTAATAATTAAGATATAACTAATTTGTTAATTGATAATTAATCAATTAATTATAAGAATAATTATGGATTAATTAATTTGTATTAAGAGATATTGAGTAAAGTAATTAAGGGTAGTTAATTACTGGATATTATTAATCAAAGGTGATTAATAATTATAGTTAATAATTGATTAATAAAGTAATTAAAGGTTGATTATTGTGTTTGGTTAAGAATAAATTAATTTGTGAAATTAATTTGTGAAATTAATTTAAGGAATAAATAGAATGGTATGGGAAGATTTTGATTAATTGTTATCCCTAATATGTGTCCGTGATGCTATGTGATATGATATGTTTAATTTAAATTGTGATGATGTAGATTCTATTGATGATGGATTGCTGTGACATCCTGTATTAAAAGTAGAATTGTATTTCACTTGGATAATTTAAGTTAAGATGACATTGGGTTCGAAGAGACCGGAGTCGGGTATTAGTAAATACCCAAAACCACTTCGATTCCTTATAGATTGATATGTGAAATCATTAGGCTGGTTTGAGATGATTTAAGTAAATTGGACCTTTTAATCTAAGTTTTGATACTTAGAAACTGATGTGTGGAATATGTGATGTCTATAACAACTTGTGAAGTTGTAAATTGATATAAGTTACCCCGGGTTTATATATGTTGTCTGCTTTTGAAGTTCATGTTAGATGGGTTTACTCACGCTGGTTTCCAGCCTGACCCGGGTGTTAGTTTGATGTAATGCTCGGGTCAGACCGAGTATTACAGATTTTCAGGTAAGGATGTTCTGGGGCTCAGGAGGCGAGCTGAAGAGCAGGAACGTATGGAGAGCTTCTGATGTTAATATATTATAGTATCTGTAACAGATAGATTTATCTGTTCTGTGAATGTAAATCTGTTGCAACTCTGATATAATAAAGTGTAAATTGACAAGTACAGTTTCCTTTGTATAACTATTATTTATGTGATATTATATTTTATCCGCTGCGTATGTGAGACTTTGGGTTTGGTTTTCTGTTCTTCTTCTTCTATCTCTTTCTTCTTTTCTCTAACTATCTGAAAATTTCGGGATCGAAATTTTCGGGTCGTTACACTAATGTTTTATAAACAAATAACTAATCCGATGAACATAAGTTGATTTTGTCAAACGAGGGTACCATTGAGCTGAATCATTTCGTTGTGTTTCACAATATTATGCTAATGTAGATTACTGTCAATTCGAATGAGGATTTCACCAACACCTGTTCGTAAATAATAACCGCTCCATCTTTGTATGTTTGGTTAAAATGACAAACATTTTACCCAACAATGAAGCAACGAATAAAAATGACTCAGACATGGAAAAATGCAGAACAATGCATAATGGTACTAAAAGTGAAATATCCATTCAACCAATAAAGTCGGAAAATACAATAATCAAACTAACATCTGCAACCAAAGCAACAAAAATGTACCCAACAATCTACACTTTTTTTACCGTAACAACCCTTCAACTCCTAGTCATGGAAAAACCCAGTCAATCCATTATCGACCTAAGGATAATCCTCTACAACTGGTTCATAGGAACCACCAATGAAAATGTCACCATAGACAAACCCAGCCAATGGACCACCTACTAGTGGGCCTACCCAGTATAACCAGTGTCCACCAAAATTGCTAGCGGCAATAGCAGGGCCAAAGGAACGAGCTGGGTTTATGGACCCACCGCTGAATGGATCGGCCAAAATGTTGGCACCAACAATGAATCCAACCGCAATTAGGATTGCTCTAGCTCCATTTATTTTATTTTCAGCGAATTAGCAACATTTTGGCAATGAAATATTAGATTTTGAGAGGATGGTCGTATTGCTGATATCTATGCATCGTTCTGATCGTCTCATCATGTTGATCACCACAGTTTATTCATTTGTATGTTTCAACGTTCGATGGACGATGAAATCTATGAAACGGTAGACCGTATCAGTACCCATTTTGTGCCTTTTTATTTCTTATGCCCATTGGTTTGTCCACCGTATTATACTAACAGTCACTGGCATTTATTAGTTCCAAAACGAATATTGGACTTTCTCTATTACCTGTATTCATTATAATTCGCTGGTTCGTTCACATTCACTCATGTGTTTATCTTTTCTTGATTCTGTGCATTCATTCGAGATTTAAAATATAATAATACAGTTCATATATACAAAATAATATAATCGAAGTTATTCTGGTTCATTGATCTACTTGTAGCCTCTTCATCTACTCTCTTTTCATTCTGATATATAATAAAATTTCCATTTGTATTTTAAAAGCCCGTTCGTTTCATTATCCAGCTTCTTCATTTTGTCTTTAAGCTTTGAAGAAAAATTAAATTAAGATAAAATTATATAAAGTTTGCTTTATTTTATATCTTCTTGTTCCCCTGAATCCATTTCCATTTTTCATAGCCAAACCATGCTATCTTCTCACTCCTATCTCCACCACAACCGAGCGTGCTTCACCTTCGCCACCTTCCACCTGCATTCATTCCCCATCGCATACCTCACACACGGACCCTCTGGCCTCTCCTCCTCTCACCAGACCCTCTGACCACTTCAACAACGAATCCCCACAGCCATCAACCCAAGAACTACTACCAGTAGTTGAAGCCGAAGCGACGTCCATGTTCTTCATTCCGACTATAGCCACTACTGATCGCCCACTGACCCAGGCCGTCCATTCTCGCTGCCTTGACAACTGCCCACTACCAGGGCCGGCCCAAGCTTGTTTGTTGCCCCAGCCCAAAAAATATGGGAAGCATAAAAAATAACCTATCCTGTTGGGATTTAATCCCAGGTCTGCAAGTGAACAGATAATACCTTACCACCAAACCACAAAGTCAATTAATACTAAGATGATATACATACTATTTTTATCAATAAATTGCTAAGCCCATCATCACCACCACCAAACGTTGCCCCTGCGGACCGGCTGCCCTAGGCGGCTGTCTTGCTCGCCTTGCTATAGAGCCGGGCCTGCCCACTACCTCCGACAACCCACCACCGCTTGCAACAGCCCACTCTCATTTCCTGAACCTTCACCTCTCAAACAGACCATCTCCATAGCTAAACTATTCGCCTCTTTCTAATACTAGCAGCACCGCTCTAACCGACCAACGCCATCAACTCAGGCCATCGCAATGCCATCCATTACGGCCTTTCTTTCCCTGTTGCTTCATAGCAGGCTTGCTTCTGTTATATATAATATGTATATATAAGCTATACTATATATGTATATACTTGATTTTTTTTAAAAATGCTTGTTTTAAATTATATGTATGTATATATAAGTTGTACTGTATGCATACTTGATTTTAACAAATATGTATAATGTTTATATATTAGCTTATATACATAATCTGTCTTTTATATAGATAAGTTTATATAAGATTTATATACATATAAGATTTGTATATAACCTGTCTATTTGTTATATTATGTAAGTTATACAAGTTTGGGTATTTTCTATTGAGTATATATAAGTTTATATAAAGGTCATATGATCTTTTAGTATAAATATAGGCTTGTGCAGGTTGTTTTACATTTGCCCTTATATTTCAATTATATGTATATGGAAGTGTAGGAATATATATTGTCAGTATGAATTTTGAATATAATATATATAAGTAGGTTGATTTTAAACCAGTGTATATAAATATAAGTGTTGATTTTTAATTGTAATATATATACATATATATTTTTAAAATGTGTTAAATTTAATAATGGTCATGAAATATATATAGATTTTGATTCTGATATATGTATATATGTTTAAATTTAATATTGATTTTTAAATATATATATATATATTATAAGGATTTTATTTTAAATGCATGTTTTAAATTTTAGACTTTAAAATAATTATGTAACTCTTGTCCATGTTGACTTACCTTCTCAACAATGTTGACTTACCTTCTCAACAACGAAGTTGTTGCAACAATTCCTAACTTGTCACTGTCCCGATAGTTCGTGTCTATGTCCGTATCCGTGTGCATGTCTGTGTCATCTTTTGGCTCTCTAACCTCGGAAGGTGAGAAATCACTCACGATTAACATTCTTATATTCAATAAATTTAATTCACCTTGGGATAACAATTGAAATATGCTGTTAAATTTGAACTGTTAATTATGTAATTGCTATATATGATATACCATTATTTGTAACTATTCACCTGTGACATATGACACCATAACTGTTATTTATATTATGGTTAAATTTGTTATTGATGATATATGCTTGTTGTTGATATGTTATATTATTATCATATTTGTTCTCACTCTACAAGTTCCCTGTTAGATTAGAAACTCCCTTTGGGTTGAAATGATACCCGAACGATTTTATAGATTAAGGAAAAATCGTTAGGGGTAAAATGATAAACCCAAGCGATTTTCATTTAATTTGAATTTTGGGATTTCGGGTTGAAATGATATATACCCATTAAATTTAAACTGCGGATTGAAATGATAAATATCTATATCATTTGACCATAAGATAGAAAATTATATATGGACACCATTGGTCTATTTTTAAAATGTTTTTCAAAGTTTTGGAAGAAAATATATGAGTTTTAATGAATATCAATTTTTAAAATATAATTAGTAAATGTTACATTTATATATATGTAAAATTTAGATTTTAAAATTATATATTTTGGAAATTTTAAATTTGTAAGTTAATTTTGAAAATATAAATTTTAAGATTTCACTTATAACTTTATTATTACTTTTCTTTTATAAAATGGTACTTAATATAAAATGAAATTTAATAATAAGATTTGATTAAATAATTTAATTTAATTAGTATATATAATATGTTTTAAAATATACAATATATCATTATTTAAATAGAGTTTGTAATAACTTTGAATAAATAAAGGTTGGGAAGATATATTAAATAAGAATTGATTTGTAATTTAAATGGGTTAGGACTTGAATTTAAATAAGAAATGATTTATAATTAAATTGGGTTAAGACTTTGAATCCTATTAGACTTCAAATGATAGTTCAAACTTGGATTTGAAATCGATAAAAATTGAAATGGTCTATTGAGAATTTGAGTTGAACCTTTAACCTTTTTAAATTGAAAGTATTAAACAAAGATTTTTTTTGAACTGAATTTTTGGAATTTAAGTTGATTTGTATCGATTTTGTGGAATTGGATGAAACAATTCTAATTGGAAACTATTTCAGTATAATCTCTTTAAATAAATATAAACTATTTTAATATATAAATATTTTAATATATAATTTTTTTAATATATAAACTATTTTAATTTATAACTATTCTAATATATATATATATATATATACTATTTTCAATATCTATACTGTTTAAGTTGAAATTGTTATGATCACGGTAGTGTTTTGATTTCGAAAGTGTTAAAATTTTGAAAGTGTTACGATTCTGGAAATGGATATTATTTAAAGTGAATAAAGATATCGAATTGATATAGTTTTAAAATGAATATGATATTTTGATATGAAGTATGAACTATTTGAAATGAAGACCATGGTGTGAAATAATCATTTGGTTGTTAAAGAGACTGAGATCAGATATTGTCATACTCTTTGCCAATACCGAAAACCACTTTAACAACTGTGTACGTGGTGAGATTCCAGAACAAAGTAGGATAGTTGGCGATGATACTATGAGGTATTAACATAGCCCTGACTCCCATACGTTTTGTTGATGTGGCTAAAACATGAGCCACGTCGGGCAAAGTGAGGTCATTCCTCCGATCGGACACATTTCTTCGGTACCATTCTATTATTTTGTGATTTGATTGGGTGCACCTTTGATTTAGGAGCGTGTCTCAAGGTGGGCGGTAGTAGCTATTATGCGTTACCACTAGTCCGGATCCGCAAACGGTATATCTACCCTGGCATTGCCTTGCGTGCCTTGTCACATGACCTATCACGCCTTCTACAAGTTTGTTTTGTACCGTACCTATGGGGTGTCCTCTTGGTAAACCACCAGTTTGGTGGAGCTTACGGTATTGTATAGACTATGGGAATATATAAAATGCATTAAGGGGTATATGAGTAAAGCATTAATGCTATTTTAATACTTTACCTTACTGATAGACATATTATAAAAGCATATATTACTACATAGTAGATAGTTTCATGGATCCTTAGAGGACAGAAATCCTAAGTATCCTTTAAGTTACTTATATCTCAGTTGACATTTCACTTGAGTTAAATTTACTAGTATAAGAATGTTAATCCTGACTCGAGTATTTTGTGTTTTGCTTTATGCTCAGGTTAGACTAAGTGTCAAAGCATTTGAGACTCGCCATTGGAGATTGAAGCTTTGTTTGAAGATTTATCTATCCAGCTTTCAGTTATTTCAGTTTATTCCAGTTATTTATGTTCAAACTTTTCAGTTGCTTATGTATTAGAGATTCATTTTTATTTGAGATTCTATTGTATTTTTTTTCAGACTCTGATGTTTTAGCTTCATGAACTACTGTTTACCTATTTCGCTGCTTATTGTTGTAATACTCTTTGTTTGTGATTCTTTGATTGATTTACTTATCGCATATGCTAAGTTTTGCCAAATATAAATTAATAATCTGTTGTTTTGAGACATTCAAGTCCGATATGTGTGGATGCGAATGGTTCGAAATACCAGGTCATCACAAGTGGTATCAGAGCTCTGGTTTAGGAAAAACTTGGCATATGGAGTAGAAACTCATTAGAGATAGGGTAGTGATACTGTAGAATGAGTATAATCAATTATAGAATCATATTTGTTCTAGATTGAAATTTATCGTTAGGATCTTCTTTAATTAGGATTTTTTTGGAATTTTGGAACTATCCCTTTATTCTGAAATTCTTTCTTATCATGTCCTATTCATGTTCTTTTGATACTGGAGCATCCCATAGCTTCAGCCTCAACTGCTAACTTCATCCGTAGCCGTGTCTAATCACATCGGCGGTCCTGCCAACCTTTGTATGACTTGTGAAGGGGTGAAACTCTTTTACAATAGGCATCGATTCACAGGAGATTTCTACGTCCTTGGTTTTGATGCTGTTATTTCTTACGAAGCCCGAACTGTTTCTCTAGTAGACGACCTGGGTAATTCTCTTGTAATCGAATGTCGAGTGCCTTAGGATTACTCAGAATGCTTACCTTTTCACTTGATTTTCAGCCTAGTTGTCTCGACTCCACATCGATAGCCGGGAATTATCCAGATGCTTTGGTGAAGTCACTTCTCCACCTCCCAGGCGGGAAATTGAATTTTGCATCGATCTTATTACTGGAGCTCGACCTATCGTCCTTCCTCTCGGACGAATGGTTTTTATAAATGGTTGGTCATGCCCTTTGGATTAACTAATGCTCTTACCTTCTTCGTCGATTTCATGAATCTAGTTTCCACACGATGTTCTCAACTAGTTTAATCTGGTTTCGTTGATGATATTCACGTTTTCTAAGTCTCGGTTGACCCATATAAGGTCACCCGCTATTTATACAAGTCTATCCATCTTAACACTTTTGTTAAATTTGAGTTGGGTTTCAATCGATTCGTCTAGCTAACGCTATCGATAAAAATTCCAAAACACTTAAACAAAGTGAACTGACCCAATATTGCTTTCGAATTGGTAAATGAAATGATTTTATGTATGATTATATTTTATATATAAGTATAATTTTCTGAAATTAGATAGTTAAATGAATTGGTTGTTAGAAATGATAATACTAGATTATCACTTATTGTTTGTTAATGGCCCTAAACTATTTACTATTGTTGTATGTTATAGGAAGTTGAAATTTTAATTAATTTGCAAATTGAAATGAATTCAAATTAAAATAATTTGAGAACTAAATTTTCGGTGTTTTTCAAATTTGGTTTTCAAAGTTTTTTTAATAATATATATATATATTGTTTGAAAGTATTTTTGAATATGAATTATTTTCAAAGAATTTTCAAAGAAGAAAATCAATACTCTCCTCTTTTGTCGTTGGAAAAAATTTCGGTGATGACTACAGCATCATCAACATTCATTTTCGAGTCTCAAAGTGGAGAGACCACTTAGTAGCTTTGCTACACTTTGGTTTAGAAAATGGATTTGGTTTGTATTCCATGAGTATGATTTGATGTATAAAATATATATGCGTATATTTATTCCAAAATGGTTTGAAGTGAAGTCGGAAATTTAACTCTTACGTTCATATTTAGTGATGGTTTAAAAATATTGAAGTAAAGGATTTTTTTGAATAGTTGGAGTGCTTAAATGAGAATTGGAATTCAAAATTACTGGAAATAGTTGAACTAGGAAAAAAAATTATTTGTATAATACTCAATTTCATTCTATAACATATATAACTTACCTGAGCTATTCAAAAAGTAAAATGTTCAAGAGAATGAAATTGAAGGTTGTATAAGAGAAATTTAAATAATAAAAATGTTCAAACTAAAATTTTTGCTCAATAGAAATGTTGTAAACAAAAGGAAATTAGTATATTATTTAATTACATTCGAAACATTAATAAAACTTACCTGGAAAGGGTTTGAATGTAATTGAATAATATATAATATAAATGTAAGTAATAAGATGTCCAAAAAAATGAAACTTTGTTAAGGGAAATTTAATAAAAATTGATTGTAGTAATAATTGTTTATACACTTAATCTATGTTATATAAGAAGTGTTAAGTGAATAAATGGAATAATAAATGAGCTAAATAAAATATAATTAGATTTGAAATAAATTTTGTAACAAATATTAGTAAATTGAAAGCAAATGAATTGAAAAACAAACGTTGAATTGAAATCAACCAAATGTGGATACAATGAATATCTACTGGTTGAATAAATTGGATTTAAACCAAATTAGTTGATATCAGTCAATTTAAAATAAAATGAAATTTATATAGTTTTGAATTAGTTGTTGTATTTTGTATTTTGAACCTATCTTTCTTTTCTGTTGTTTCTATTCTCCTATCTCGTTCCTTTTCGGGACGAAAAGTTTTGAGTGGGGGAGAGTGTAACGACCCAGTAATTTTAACAATTTAAATAACGTAATTAACTGAATTTTGCTTGAAAATAAACAATAAAATGTTACAATGAAATATGATATTTGTTATGTGTCTATTAAAACATGACAAACGGCAGAATTTCGTCTAAAAATATGAAAGTTAGTTCTGTTGTGTAATTTTCAATTTTAATTTAAAATCAGTTAAAATTGATGAGAATGAAATATCTTTGAAATCTGAATATTTTTATATAATAAAATTGTAAATAATTTTCTGAGTGAGACTTCGTATTTCGTTTCACTAAATCTGGACTACTCCAGCTCCGTTTATCTTATTTTCAGTGAATTAGCAGCAGTTTGGCAAGAAATATCGACTTTTGATAGGATTTTCATATTGCTGATATCTGAGCACCATTCTGATTGTCTCGTCGCGTTGATCACTGCCGTATTGTCATTTGTGTGTTTCACGTCCGGTGGATGGCAAAATCTGTGAAATGGTGGACCGTATCGGTACCCGTTTTGTGCCTTTTTTTTCTTATGTCCATTGGTTTGCCCACCGTATTACACAAATAGTCACTAGCATTTATTAGTTCCAAAAACGAATATTGGACTTTGTAATGACGCGACTTTTCGACGCTCGAAAACCGACATCCATACGTCCGCTGTATCAACTGCCGAGCAATCGAATGCCGAAAAGCCGTACCGTTAGGATTAAAAAAGAAGAAAAAGATAGAAGATGAGAGAAAAAGATAGAACAGAACAGAAAGAAACAACAGAACAATATCAGAATCTCACAATCGCAGCAGAACAACATATAATAGATAAATGAATAATCTTTAAACAAAGAACTATATCAGTTATTACATTACATTATATTACATTACATTACGTCATCATAGTGTATAACAACAAACAATGACAAACAGCGGAAAAGAAATACTATATACTAGTGAATACGCCATGTCATCCAGCTTGCCTCCAGCAACTCCTGAATTCCAGAATATCCTGATAACCTAACTCTAGACTGCCCGTGTGGAAATTGGTGGGCACCCAGAGTTTAGGAAGGAAAACAATAAACTCCGAGTCAGTCATGGGACTGGTGTGAGAACTTAAAACAGTTTATCTTTAAAACAAAGAATGAGATAATTTTAAAATAGATTCGCAATGCTTTTTAGAAAATGAGACTACCATAAGGCCTCCCGCACACACACAAAATGCAAAAGCAGAATCGGAGGAGATTTCTCCTTATGATAGTCAAAGATGCTTGATACGCATTAAAAAGAAACGTTTGATATTATTAATAGTGCATAGTGTAGGAAAAATGATTTCGAAAGTAAAGATATAAATCTTAGCCAGCATAGGCGTTCCGCACTTATGCCTACTATAGCTATCATGTTCAATAGCAGGTTACCGCCACATTCCATGGCAGGTTATACAACTAAAACCATACAGGGTTCGTATTGTTTCTTTGGATTTCCAACAAATGGTCAGGCCAAGGAACTTCCTATTGCCACATGGGTACGCCTCTGGAAAGACGACCCGAGAACCAAACCGGATCTCTACCAACACAAGGCCGGGTTACCCCTAACTGGGTAACTACTGACACGAATATGTCATTCCCCGATCATAACCGATCTATATCCGAGGATTCTCGATTTCCAATAACCACAAAGCAATAAATTTGCAGCAACACATAGGTTAAGTATCTGGGCTCCATACCATGATACCACCTCTATCCAGAAGGAATGACATACACTAAAGGGGCGCTACCCCCTAATAACCTTGTCGCATCCTTCCTGTTTTGACCATTTCCAGGGTGTGAGGTCCGACGAAGTCTCGTCCACAAAGCCACGCTTTATATAAAAGCTGTGCTTAAATTCACAAATGCTCAACAGCACTTCGTATGCCACATTACCAATTTGGGAAT
Source organism: Allium cepa (assembly GCA_030765085.1). Classification (NCBI taxonomy): domain Eukaryota; kingdom Viridiplantae; phylum Streptophyta; class Magnoliopsida; order Asparagales; family Amaryllidaceae; genus Allium; species Allium cepa. The sequence goes on from CM060929.1 coordinate 258,826,008, forward strand.
GTATCACTAGTAACCATCAACTACATAATCTCTAAGGGTATTAAGCTAAGAGAATAAATTCTCCGCCACCAACGAAAATATATTTGATAGAAACCAGCTTTACATCTCAAAACTATAACGTCAGATACACATCCATACAAGTCCGTTCCGGGATCGAATGGAACCGAAGGCACTTACAAAGAAGTCCTTGCAATCTGGATATTCACTAATCACGATCGGACTTCCCATCACAAAGGGTAATAAATTCTATATTGGAGATCAGCCGATGCAGAAACATTCGATGGTAATCCTTTCGTTTTCATAAATATCCGGTCTTCAACACCGGTCATCAAATGCAATTCATAACGACGTATCACATATTCGGAATGAGTTATACGACCCCAATGTCCTTTCCCGGCTAACCGGAATAGTGAGCGCTTATTCAAAAATAAGTGTGGCATTAAAATTCAAGCGAATCACAACAAATACCTATTTAAAGGTAAATATTGATAGTCGGTTATTTAACTATCAATAGGCATGCTCAACATCACCAGATTCCAAATAATTTTCCAAATTATTTACTTTCCAAAAATATCTTTACAAGATATATATTTTCCACACTTCAACATTTGAAAACAAATTTCAAATCACTTTTCACCTTTCAATCTTTGAAAACTAATTTCAATCATTTTCCTTACGCGGAAATACTTTCATTTCAAAATGGTTCATTTAAACCAATTAAATAAATCCTTACCGATTTACTTTATAATTACGCTCCAAATTCATGAATTTATTCCCACACTTCAAAAATAAATCAACGTTCATTTTTAAACAAATTCCCTTTCTTTTATAAATTCCATAGTGAATTTACGATTCCAAAATATCTATGAATATACGATTTCCAAATCGATTTCTAATATTCATTTTCAATTTATCTTTAAAAGATAAAATCTCAAAATATTCACTTCATATTGGAAAACATTTCTATTAATAATAAGTAATTCACAAATCCTTTTATTTTCAACACTTGGAAAATATTTAATATACTTAAATCGAAATTAAGTATATATTTCATTCTTTAAAGAAATCATTCTCTTAAACATATTTATTTGGGCCAAAACGAATGTTGCGTAAAACATCGTTACGACAACCCAAAATCACTAGTATAGGGATTCGAAATTAAAATAGATATATAAATCCGAATACTATACAAAAACATTTCCTTTCGGAAATCATTTACTATAACAATAGTGTTATAGTCCACCATTTCCTTATTTCTCGAAAACGTCTATTTCAACAATAAATGTTGAAATCTATGGTTTCGATTCATAATACATTTTAAAACATCTTTAAATCGTTTAATTCTATTTAAAACATTACTTCCCAAAATATATCCATTTTATTTAATAATATATTCACTGTCCAAAATCGTGAATATACTTCACTAACCAAATTCAATATTTTCTACACATTTCATTTCAAGGACAATTCGCTATCCGAAATCGCGAATATATCTCCTTTAATAACATTCTATATTAAATTTATCGAATTCAATTGATTGCGGATTTATGAACAATGTTTATAAATTCCATTTCTATTTATAAAAACTTCAATTATACAAAATCCCTTTTTATAAATCTATTCAATTTATAACTCAACTTTATACCCAAAATCCGATTTATAAGTTAATTATTTATAAATCTTTTATTTTACAAAGTCTATTCATTTCATAACTTCACAATTTATAAATCTATAAATTTTTATTCACTTGTGAAATCCATTTATACTTCATTTTAACACTTAATAAAACTCGTTTCACAATTCCTATATTTTTAATTTATAAATATTAATCTTAGAAATCTTTTATATAAACCGTTTATAATAATTCAAAAGTCTCAATTTAAATAAACTAACCCTTTTAATAATTTACAAAACGTTATTTAAAACTTATATAACTCCAAAATCATACTTAAGTACTATTTTCCAAAAATATAACTTTTATAACAATAAACTTATAACGTTTATTTATTTTAACAATTCAAAATTTAATAAAACGTATACTTTCAAAAATCACTTTAAAAATTCTTTTAAAAATAAAAATCATTATTTTAAAAATTCAAAAATGAATCCGATGATGCAACAATACCAAATAGTCAATCACGACATCCAAATATCATATATCGATATGATAATCAACAAATATCACAATATCTGTAAATAAATCAATATAGTTGAGGAATCCAGTTGGATCCCTCCAACCTGTTTCCCTGCATCCACAAACATTAGCAAATACCATTCCGTTCCAGTACGGAATTATCGCGGTATATGGGATTTATAAAAATATTATCTGCTTAATAGACGGCGCAATAGGGTCTCATCCGCTATATAATGCGGGAAATCAACTCCAAGTACATAAATAATACCAATTTCACTATACGGTGAAATATTCGCGGTATATGTTTTTAATATATAACCTCCGCTTACTAACGGCGCATAATGTCTATTTTAACAATCAATAGAAAATAATTTATCAACCAGGCATACAATCATAAATTTAAAATCTAACTATTTAAAATTTAAATCGAAACAATTCGATTGAGTGAGAAGTTCTCACCTTGATTTCAATTTCGTTTCAGCGCTTTATTTCGAATAAAATTAAACACGCGTTTAATTTTATGCAAAATTCTCACTATCTCCAAACGACTCCAACCCAGCTTCATTGCGTAGTGCTCGACAAAACGAAGCCAACACAATTCGTTTCGTGCATTTCCGACCTCGTATGACAAAGTTATACTATTTTAAAGTTTACACAAATTCAAATATAAATAAATTTACAATTTCTTTTATTATCTTTAAACCTAAGCAATCTGGACCATTTGTTTTCAAGCACCAACATCAGGCCGTGCACTTCATCTTCCATCTCCAGGCTACATACGCGCATTCAAGAACCCATACGCACGCACAAAACCCTAATAGCCGCACCAAATGCAAACACCTCCACGTTGATCAACTATATACACTTCGAAGCCCTCGCCAAGAGCTATGTTCGGCTGCAACAAGGTGAAGCTCGGCCCCTTGTAGCTCTCAAGAAACGTGCACGACTTTCACGACTTTGAACACAAATTGTCGTTGATCCATGGCTTTGTTTTCGATCATACTCGTTGATTATACAGTTCTCGTTGTCGTCTACAACTTTCATGTTGAAAGTTTCTTGAATTGATTGGTAGATTTGAAGGAAATTGGAGGAGAAGAGAACGAAATTCTGGCCTTTGAATAATGGCCGGCGGCTAGGGTTTAGAGAGAAAGGGGTTTGTTGCAAATGAAAGAAATTGAGTGCTTTTATAGAAAATTTCCAAATTACTATTCACTCGAAATTTTTTGAACTCCAAACGAAGCGTGCCGACTGACGTTTCTAAGGTTTACCCCACGTTCCGAACACAATGGAACATGTTTCGGAGGCTAATTCGATCATCTGTGCGAGTTACGGCAATAAACGATCGATTTCAATTAAACTGATTTAAACTAATTTCTTGGCGTTTTGGCTCGCCTCGGACAAACGATAAATCCGATTGACACGAAATTTGAAACCATATAATAATATCACATTACGGATCCGATGAAACTGGTTTCGTCGGAATCCGAGACTGTTTGAAAAATGGCTATTTTAACTTGTCAATTAAATATTAAAACAATTTCGATGCGTTTCGAGCTGCCATGACCAAACGAAAACTCCGATTGCTATGAAAATTGAAATTCGATATAACAAATTATTACGGGTCAAATGGAACTAGTTTCGTCCAATTCTGAGACTGTTCGAAAAATGACTAATTTCCAGTCGATAATTAAATATTAAAATATCAATTTTCACAAATAAACTTTAAATTCAATTTTAAAAGTTCGATAACATCTCTATAACTTCAATATGATTAAATAAAAATTTACAAATCATTTCCAATCATATTAAACTCGATTTTCAATTATTTCTGTAATTTCAACTATTAAATATAATCGATTTAATTATCCAGTTAAATCTAATATTCAAAAATAAATTATTCGACTTATAAATTTCACTTATTAATATTTAAAATCAATTAAACATTCGAATTTTAATTGACAGAAATTCTGGGTCATTACAGACTTTCTCCATTTCATGTATTCATCAACCTAAGAACCACCGCTAGTAAGTTGAAGCCGAAGCGATCTCCAGTTTCTTCATTTCCGGCCATAGCCACTCCCGATCACCCACTGACCCAGTCCATCCACTCTCACTGCCTTGACAGCCGCCCACTGCCTCCGACAACCCACCACCGCTTGCAACAGCTCGCGTCTCATTCCCTGACCCTTCATCTCTCGAACAGACCATCTCCACAGCAAAACTATTCGCCTCTCTCCAAAACTAGCAACATCGCTCTGACCGACCACCGCCATCAACTTAGGCCATCGCAACGCCATCCATTATAGCCTTGCTTTCCTTATCACTTCATAAAAGGCCTGCTTCCGTTATATATAATATGTATATATAAGCCGTACTATAAATATATACTTGATTTTTTGACAAATGCTTGTTTTCGTATATATATATATATATATAAGTTGTACTGTATGTATACTTGATTTTTAATAAATATGTATAATGTTTATATATTAGCTTATATATATAATTTGTCTTTTATACAGATAAGTTTATATAAGATTTATATATATATGCATATAAGATTTTTATATATATATATACATATAAGATTTGTATATAACCTGTCTTTTTGTTATATTATGTAAGTTATACAAGTTTGGGTATTTTCTGTTGAGTATGTATAAGTTTATATAAAGGTCATATGATCTGTTAGTATAAATATAGGTTTGTGCAGGTTGTTTTATATTTTCCCTTATATTTAAATTTGTATGTATATGGCAGTGTAGGAATATATATTGTTAGTATGAATTCTGAATATAAAATATAAGTAGGTTGATTTTAAATCGGTATATATATATAAGTATTGATTTTTATGTAATATATATACATTTTTTTCAAAATATGTTAAATTTAATAATGATCTTGAAATATATATAGATTTTGATTTTGATATATGTTTAAATTTAATATTGATTTTCAAATATATATATATCTGTGTATATATATATATATATATTATAAGGATTTTATTTTAAATACAAGTTTTAAATTTTAGACTTTAAAATAATTATGTATGTACTTTGTTTCATCAATCTCTTGTCCAACTTGACTTACCTTCTTAACATCAAATTTGTCGCAGCATTCCTAGCTTGTCGCTGTCCCGATAGTTCATGTCTGTGTCTGTATCCGTATGCACGTCTGTGTCATCTTCTGGATCTCTAACCTCGAAAGGTGAGCAATCACTCACGATTAACATTCTTATTTTCAACAAATTTAATTCACCTTGAAATAACAATTGAAATATGCATTAAATTTGAACTATTAATTATATAAATGCTATATATGATATGGCATTATTTGTAACCGTTCACCTGTGACATATGACACCATAACCTATAATTTATATTATGATTAAATTTTTTATTGATGATATATGCTTGTTGTTGATATGTCATATTATTATTATATTTGTCCTCACTCTACAAGTTCTCTGTTAGTTTAGAAACTCCCTATGGGTTGAAATGATACATACCCGAATGATTTTATAGATTAAAGAAAATCGTTATGGGCTGGAATGATAATGTAAAGGCCTGCAAATCCATACCCCTTTTAAGCTGGCAAATCCCACAAAAATTCAGTCTAAAGTGGAACAAATGTACGAGTCTTCGAGTTTAAAGAAAAGAAGAAAGAGGCAGAAGAAGAAAAGTAAACAACATCAGAATCTCACATTTTGCAGCGGAACAAATATAATAGATAAATGAATAATTTTTAAAACAAAGAACTATATTAGTTTTACATACATCACATTATCAGAGTTTACAACGACATCATTCAACACTACGCATTTACAACATCTAATCCAAATTAAAACTGGACTTACAGCAATCCCAATGCAGCGAATAATACATAATATATTGATACGTCTCGCCATCCAACTTGCCTTCAGATCTCCACAGCAACCTTATCTTCGCTCTCGAATAACTGCTTACCTGACTCTAGGCTACCCATATGGAAAATTATGGGCATCCATAGTTTAGAAAGGGAACAATAAACTCCGAGTCAGTCATGGGACTGGTGTGAGATCTTAAAAACAGTTATTCTTTAACAAAAGAAAAGAAAAGGGGAATAAAAGAAATTCGCAATGCTTTTTGGAAAATGAAACTACCATAAGGCCTCGCGACACACACAATGCAATCGCGCACTTGGGGGATATTTCTCCTTATGATAGTCAAACATACTTAATACGCAAAATCCTTTGATATTATTACTAGTGCATAGTGTAGAAAGCCATTTCGAAAGTATAATATTAATCTTAGCCAGCATAGACGTTCCGTACTATGCCTACTATAGCTACCATCTAATAGTGGTGACCACCATAAGTAAATGGCAGGTTATACAACTAAAACCATACTAGGTTCGTATTAGGATTTGGATTTTCACAAAATGGTCGGGCTAAGGAACTTCCCATGCTACATGGGTATGCCTCTGGAGGGACACCCCGAGAACTTAACCAGCTCTCTGCCAACACAAGGCAGGGTTACCTCTGTAACTAGGTAATTGCAACACGAGTATGCCATCCCCGGTCGTTTGCGACCTTTATCCGAGGATCCTCAACCACAAAGCAACAACCACAAAGTATAATTAATTTGCAGCATCAACATAGATAAAATATCTGGGCTCCATACCATGATACTACCCTTTTCCAGAAGGAAATGACATACCCTCAAGGGCGCTACCTCCAAATAACCTTGCCGCATCCTTTCTGTTTTGGCCATTTCCAGGTTGTGAGGCCCGACGAAGTCTCGTCCACAAAGCTACACTTTTCACAAAGTTATGCTTTGATCATCAAATGATCAGCAACACTTCACATGCCATATTACCAATTTGGGAGTATATCACTAGTAACCATCAACTACATAACCTCTGAGCTCGTACATCTCAGAGAAGGGTGTTAAGCTAAGAGAATAAATTCTCCGCCACCAACAGAAATGTATTTGATAGAAACCAGCTTTACATCTTAAAGTGTAATGTCAGACACACATCCATACAAGTTCGTTCCGGGATAGAACAGAGCCGAAGGCACTTCAAAGAAGCCCTTGAAAATCCGGCTATTCACTAATCACATCCGAAATCCCCATCACAAAGGGTGATAAAATCTCTACACCAGAGCAACCCAGTGCAGAGACATTCGACAGGTAATCCTTTCTCTTTCGAAAATACCCGGTTTTTAACACCATCTTCAAATGCAGTCCCAATTCATCGTATCATTATTCGGAATGGGTTTTATGACACAAGGTCTTCTCCCGGCTAACCCGAATAATGAACGCTTATTTTTAAAAATAAGCGTTCATTCGGATTTCAAACAAATCACAACAATTTCCACGTTGATCTTCTTGAAAAAAAGATCCATCACAATCAAAAAGGTTCGATGTGGGTTTTGAATAACTATTTAGAATTTGACTCCCGGTCACATCGAAATTCAAATGTCGTTTAAAGGCCAATATTGATAGTCGGTCATTTAACTATCAATCATCATTCACAACAATTACCAGATTTAAATTATTTTCCCCAATTATTTATTTTCAAAATATCTTCGCAAGAAATATGTCACACTTTAATCCTTTGAAAACAAATTTCAAATCACTTTCCTCACGTGGAATAAATTTTCAAATATTTATTTAGTTCCACCGAAAATTTGCCGAGTTCAAATACTTTTTAAATCACTTAACCAAAATATATTTGGAAACATTTTAAAATAAAATTATTTTAACACTTACTTAATTATTAGTTACGAAAATATTATACTAATGTCACATATAAACTTTAAGTCCATAAAAAATTTTTTTGAAATAAAATTTGTAGATAGAGTATATATATTTAGATAACCAATTTCTAAATCAAATATTAATTAAATATTTAAAATAATCATTTCTTTAATTAACTAAATAAATCTTCACTTTAAAGATTTAAACATTTCCCAAAAATAATTTCTCTAACAATATTTTTCAAAACAATTTCTAAAACTTTTAATTTATACTTTAAAGGTTACTTTGAAAATATATTCGGCTTTTCAGGGAAGAATTCTCTTTCCATTTATATCAATTAATAAATCTTCTCTATTTATTTTAATTTACATTCCAAATCTGCAAATTTCTTTTCACACCTTTAAAAATAAAACAATATTTACTTTTAAAACAAATTTCCATTTCTTTTATAAAATTCCCATTGCGAATTTAAGATTTTCAAATATCCACAGATATACGATTTTCAAATCGATTCCCAATTATTCACTTTCAACACTAAATCAATTATCAAATTGATTTCCAAATTTATTTTAAACACCAAATTTATTGTCTTTTGAAACAAATTCCTTCTTTTAAATTTATTCAATTTTATAAAATTAATTTATTATAATTTTTCTTCTAAATTTCATAAATCCAATTTTATTTATTTCTGGTATCCTACGATACCAAAAATATATTCGGCTAAACTATAGCCTTCAAGGGTTTCAATTACAAATAATCACATACAGATTATAAATAATCAACACACAATATATGAAACAAATTCAATATTTGAGAAATCCAGTTGGATCTCTCCAACCTGTTTCCCTGCATCCATAGATGTTAGTACAACAATTAAATACCAATTCCACTTCGAGGTAGAATATCGCGGTATATGGGATTTATAAAATATCATCCGCTATTATGCGGCGCAGAGGGTCTCATCCGCTGTATAATGCGGGAAATCACAACTCCAAATACATATATAATACCAATTCCACTTCGAGGTAGAATATCGCGGTATATGGGTTTAATATAATATCATTCGCTATTATGCGGCACATAAGGTCTAAACTAATGTAACTAATAATAAATCAATCATCCAAGTACCAAGTCAGCCAACTTTAAATCTAACTATTCAAAATTTAAATCAGAAAAATATTTGATTGAGTGAGAAGATCTCATCTTTATTTTATTAGCAACCATTTCCAATCAGATTGCATTCACCATTTTAGACCTTGTATAAACAGTATACAAATTTATTAATATTCGAACCAATTGAATAATTAAATTTCTAGTTGATAATTTAAATTAACCAATTTTTTTATTTTTTGACTAATAATTTAATTTAAACAAAATTTCCTTTAAATCCATATGTATCTTTAATTCCTTATTGAACTACATATATACTTATAAAAATCTATATAGATTTAAAAGTCTAATTATATATATATATATATATATATATATATATTCTTCGATATTTAAAATTCCCCTCTAAAAAATCTTATCCATATAATTTTTTTCTTCTGTTTGACCCTTATTTATATAAATATATACATTTTAAAATTAACCTGACCTTAATGTAAAGTATATATGTTTTTTCTCTGTACATATTTATAAACTGGAAAATCTGCATATTTATATTATTACTGCATAAGTTTTACTGCCGATATATATATATATATATATATATATATATATATATGTATGTATGTATGTATGTATGTATGTATGTATGTATGTATGTATATGTCTATGTTTTATACCAGAAATTATGTGTGTGTGTGTGTATTTAGATTTGAATCAATTTGAAAAATTGAAAAGCTAATTACCTTACTGTAAACATCGTAAACCATGTCGATCTTGACTGTAGCTTGAGATTGCCGCCGCTGCTACGACTTCATCGCGTACTTGAAATCGAGCCCAAAACCTAGCCGCGACCATCGTTCTTGCCTGCACGCGAGCTCGTCGACCAAGCCCTAGCCTCCATCGTGACACGGTCTCCCTTGACCTAGGTCGCGATTCAAACGAACGACCAATGGCATGACATCATCTGTACAAACCCTTCTCGTGATCCTCCTTCGACGCCGTGCCGAGACCTAAAATGACGCGCCTCCTCGAGATTCCAATCGCGCCAACCAACACGCTCATGAACGCGATAAAGCGCTCGAGCTTCACCCCTCTTCCACCTTTTTCATTCGTTCGAATTGATTTTGGATTTTGAATTTTTGAAAGAGGCTCGGCTATTTGATTTTACTCGAGCCCAGCCATTGTTTTTATTTTTATTTCTGCTTTTGAAATGATTTTGCATGAGATTTGTAAAAGAAATGAGGAGACAAGGATGAGATGTTGGCGTGTGGAGGAAAGCTGCAGTGCTTCAGAGGTGCAGAAGAAAAGTTTTGATGTGAGGGAATTTCAACTGAAGTTGACCAGGATAAAATATAGTAAAAATTTAAATTCAAATTCAAATTGTCTCGATTAAGGCAGCTTAAAATTGCAAACCCTATTGAGGCGTGCCGCTAAGGTTTATGTAACGATCTCGGATTTATTAAGTTTAAATTGATATTTAAATTTAATTTTTGGATGAAAACTGTAAAAAAAAAAAATTGGTAATTTATATAAAATGTTAATTAAATTTTGGATTACTGGAAGAATGTATTTAAATTTAATTTAAATTAGGATTTACAAAAATAATAATCAAATAAATATTTAAACTATAAATAGAAATAGATGTATATAAAATAAACACATTTGTTAAATTCTTAACAACATATTAACTATGGAAATTTATATGTATTATTAAGCAATGAGACAAAGATAAAATAACAAGACAAAAGAATGGAAATGGAAAAAAAATGATAAGTTGCAGCCACCAAAGTGATAAATGCAAATCTCTTTAGTCACCAAAACAAAACAAAAAAATCAGCCTGAACAAAATAATAAAATAAAATAAAAAATCTGATGTAATCAACATGGTAAGTATGGCCGAAGTCAACAAGTATGGCATATGAAACATAGAGTACTTAGCAAATTAATGCAAAGATATCTTTAGTACAAAACAAATATATTCACTTGTACAAAATAATGTATATCCCTGTCCACATCTTCTATATGTCAAGCCTCTCATCATCAGTTCGTCCATCTTAAAAACTAAGGCATTTCAAAGATGTGGAAAACAGAATGAAACCAGAAAAAAATATAGCAGTTTAAAATTTAAGAATAACCTGGAAGCAGATCACGTTCAAGATCCAAGCAGATGTGAAAACAAACTAAGGAGAAATTAAATCTGGAAGTTTCAAATCTAAATCAAGGTTTCAGATAAAAATCAAAGGCAAAAGCTGGAAATAACTCAACATATTTAACAATCGAAATCATCAAACAAACTTCATTTCAAAATTCAAGCTTGCTGGTTCTCTGTTCACTTCTTAAACAACTGTGAGTAACTCATTTTCTTAAATGTTTAAAGTATAAAACTGTTGCTTGTATATAGATATATCTGTGACTAAGTTTGTTTATATATATATGGATCCTCTGAGTAAAAATTGAGAGTTGGAAGTGTACAGACCTTTTTATGTGAAAACTCCCCTGTTCTTTAGTTTCAGAGCATTTAGTTTGATCAAAAATCAATATCTGCTTACTTGATATTTGTTAGGCCTTGGTTTCAAATGCAAATATTCTTGGTTAAGTATCAGTTATTACTTAAAAATAGTTCCAAGAAGAATAAGAATATATAGTATATGAAAAAAATTGGTTTTTACAGAGAAAATCCAAATGTTGATTAAATTCGAATATAACAATTTACAAATTCAATTATATAACTTCAATACTTACTTAAAAATGGGATTTTTAAGGCCAATATGATATTTTTAGTGTTGTATTCCCCAAGCACTTTTGAAATGAACTGGGAATGGGTTTTAGGCAAGTTCAGGTGGTTGGAGGCACTAGCGAGGCCGGGGTTTGGGTTGAGGCTAGGTGAGTGATCGGCGATGTTAGGAAAAATAGTAGGGAACACTCTCGATCATCGAGGCGACGGCGGCGTAAGGTTTAAGTCTGTAAACCTAAATTTTTTGTGAAGGGGAAATTCGAGCACCACAGCCTCGTTCGAGCATCGAGTTGCTCGCGCCTTTGGTTAATGGAAGCTGGGGCGTAGACGAAGGTCTGGGCGAAGGTGTGACGCGTTCTGGTGGTCGAAATTTCGAAGGCGACGTGTTGACAGGTTTTGGAGTCTGGTGGTAGTTTTGGGTTCCAGGTTTGGTTTGAACTCGAATTTGACTTCGAGTTATGGGGTGAAGGATTTGATGCTTGCATTGGGTTGTAAGGGGGGATGTCGACTTGTCAGAGGCCGGAGGGAAGTTCGCCAGCGACCGGCGTTGCTGTACACGTGTACGAGCATGTTTTTCTGGTATCTGGTGGTTAGTTGGGGGTGTGGGTTTTACGAGTTGTCCCGAGTGATGCTCGAAGAAATTGGCGTTTGTCTCGAGGTTTTTCAGTGGAAAACTCGTGTGTTTGTTTTGGCTCGCGTATGAGTTGCCAAGTTTATAACAGAAGCAGATTTTGTCTCTGGAAATTTTAGAACTATATTTCAGTTTCAAAGCAAAATTTAAACTGGAATTTAAAATCAAACGTAACTGTAATCCAACTTTGATTTAAAAGCTTAACTTTGAAATAAGTTTATTAAGTTTAAGTAATGAATTAAGAAAATTAATTTGTAATTAAGAATCATGGATTTGGTTTTAATTAATTAATCATAGTTAAGAATTAATTAAGTTAGCATTGTAATTAATTAAGAATAATTAATTAAGATTTTTAATTAAAGGTTAATTAAAGATTGATTAAAGGATAACTTATTAAATGTTTTTGTAAATAATTAATTATTAATTTACCACAACTAGTAAATTCATTCATAAGAAATTTATCTGATTTAAATCAATCAGAAAATTAAACTAATCCTACCAATTAATGTTTTAAACTCTTAATTATTATTTTAATTAAATAATAAGTTAAGTTAAGTATGAAATTAATTAACATTATAGTTAGTAGTTGATATTAAATTGATTTTCAAATTTAAAAGAATTTTTTAAATGTTAATTAAGTTGAATAATTAATACCAGTTAATTAGTTCTATAAAGTAAGTAAGAATAATTACATTATAATTCTAATTAGAGATTAATTAATGATTAAGTGATAAGTAAATTGTAATTAACTACTTAAATTAATTAATGAATAATTAATGGTTAATTAATTAAGGAATGTAATTAAGGATTATAAATTGGATAAGGTTAGATAAGTTAAGAGAATTAATTCTTGATTAGAAATAAATCAATCAAGTAATTAAGAATTCATTTAGTTATTGCTAGGTACTTAATTAACTAAATAATTAGAATTAATTAATGTGTTCTAAACGGTTATTAAATTTATAATCAATAATGATCAATATGAGTAAATTTCTTTAGCAAAGTAATCAAAGAAAATTTTAATCGTTGATAAAGGTTATTAACTAAGATCAATTTAGAAGTTAAAGATCAATTGATTCATAAATTTAGGATGGTTAGTTAATGATTAAAGGGAAATTTATCTCAGATGATTTGAAATTAACTTATGTTAAGTAACCAGGATTTATGACAAGTAATACCTCTGACCTAGATTAATCAGTTGATTTATAAATTTTACCTATGAATGTTTAGATCTTATTGAATGGTTGAATTGTTGATATCCCCGATGTCTGATGTTTTGTGATATATCCTGATTTGTGTGGTGATCTAAAATGTAATTAATTATCTGTGATGAAATTTATCATCTATGATATATATCTGTGATATGCAGGATGAGCGTTATAGTTTATATCGCTTATCAACTATATTTCTGTGGTTTAATCTGTGATGATTGAAATGATGTTACACTATTGTGTTAAAACCATTGGACCACACTTATACACACACAAATATGGATTTCATGAGGAAATCGATTAAGTCACATATTTTTTTGAAATAATTTTAAATATACAATTTGAATTCAAATATTTTGGAAATGGATTGGGTTTAAAGTGAAAAGTTTTTGAAATGGAATTTCGAAGATGAAATTCAATTTGAATAACTTGATTAAGTTTTGGAATTTAAAAAAATTTGATTTAAACTTAGATCCAAGATTTGAAATTGAATTCTATGATTTGAAATTAGGGATTAAAGAGGTTATATTAGTTATATATGGGTTAAACCATTTTTAAGTATTGTTTTTAGGAATTTGGATTAACCCAAAGATTGTAGCTTGTATAAATGAAATCGGGTTTTTCCAAAATAAAACTGTTGTTTCTAAATGATAAAAAGCTTTCGTTTCAAATTTTATTAAAGGGATTTCAAGTTTAGACTAAAATAGTTTTCCAAGTTGTAGATAAATATTCGGAAACGAATTTTGAAAATGAATATTTGGGAACGATTTGAAAACTATAAGACAAATCATTGATTTAAAGATTTAATGAATTAATCCTTTTGAAACAAAATTGTTTTGAAATCCGGGAATGAATATTTGTGAAAGTAGGTGAACTTTATGAAATAATTATTTTGTTTAAAAGATTTGAAATGGTAATTGGTTTAAACCATTTGAAAGTAAGTTTTGAATTATTAAGTTGTGACTTAATTGAAATCCCATATCCGTATGTTTTAAATATTGCGCTCACTATTTGATTTAGCCGGGAAAGGACCTTTGTGTCGTATAACCCATTCCGAATATGTGATTCGACATTATAGATAGCATTTGAAGACCGGTGGTGAAGACCGGGTATTTGCAAGAGCGATAGGATGACCTATCGATCGTCTCTGCACTGAGTCGTGCCGGTATAGAGACTCCATAAGTGATGGGAAGTTCGATCGGGATTGTGAATATACGGATTGCAAGGACTTCTTTGGAAGTGCCTTCGGTTCCGTTCGATCCCGGAACGGACTTGTATGGATGTGTGTCTGACATTACAATTTGAGATGTAAAGCTGGTTTCTATCAAATATGTTTCCGTTGGTGGCGGAGAATTTATTCTCTTAGCTTAACACCCTTAGAGGTTACTAGTAATACATTCCCAAATTGGTAATGTGGCATACGAAGTGCTATTGAGCATTTGATGATCAAAGCACAGCTTTTGTGAAAAGCGTAGCTTTGTGGACGATACTTCGTCGGATCTCACACCCCGAAAATGGTCAAAACAGGAAGGATGCAGCAGGCTATTAGGGGGTAGCACCCCTTTAGTGTATGTCATTCATTCTGGATAGAGGTGGTATCATGGTATGGAGCCCAGATACTTAACATATTTTGTTGCTGCAAATTTATTACTTTGTGGTTGTTGGAATCGAGGATCCTCATATATAGATCGGTTATGATCGGGGAATGATATATTCGTGTCAGTAGTTACCCAGTTTGAAGGGTAACCCGGCCTTGTGTTGGCAGAGATCCGGTTAGGTTCTCAGGTCGTCTTTCCAGAGGCGTACCCATGTGGCAATGGGAAGTTCCTTGGCCTGACCATTTGTTGGAAATCCAAACTTCAATACGTACCTTGTACGGTTTTAGTTGTAGAACCTGCCATTTACTTATGGTGGTCACCACTGTTTAGATGGTAGCTATAGTAGGCATACGATAATGGTCGTATGTTGGCTAAGATTTATATCTTTACTTTCGAAATGTTTTCCTACACTATGCGCTAGTAATAATATCAAATGTTTCTTTTTAATGCGTATCAAGAATCTTTGACTATCATAAGGGGAAACCTCCTCTGATTCTGTGTTTTCATTGTGTGTGTGTGTGTGCGGGAGGCCTTATGGTAGTTTCGTTTTCTAAAAATAGCATTGCGAATCTATTTTAAAATATCCCTTTGTTTAAAGATAAACTGTTTTTGTTGCTCACACCGGTCCCATGACTGATCCAGAGTTTATTGTTTCTTTCCTAAACTCTGGGTGCTCAAAATTTTCTACACGGGCAGTCTGGAGTTGGGTTTTTCAGATAGTCAGATTAGTAGGTTATCTGGAGCTAGTTCAGTCTTTGTATGTGGATGAGACTTGCTTGTCTTGGTGAATCGTGATGTTGGTTCGAGCTGCTGCTGGAGTTCTCTTTTGAAGACTATCTGGAGTTATTTGTTCCGTTTGTAATGTTATCTATTTTCTTTTCCGCTGCTATTCTATTGTATCTCTTATGTATATTGATATCTATTGTATCATCTGTTGTATCAGATATTGTATCAATGCTGTATATCAATGTATTATTCTTTTTCTTCCGCTATGTTGTTTACTTAAATGTGTTATAAGCTCGGCGCACCAGGTTCGACGTTTGGATCTGCGGCATTCGAATATGAGTGTCGTATTCAGTGCTAATTTTTCGAAGGTCGAGTCAAGATCGCTACAATTGGTATCAGAGCTGAAGGTTGAAACTTTAGCTCAGGAGTATAACACATTAAGTAGATCATTAGAGATAGGGTAAAGTATCCCTAGAATGAGTGATCCCTAAGATATCTGTTCGAATATCTCAGTAAATTCTCTTACTATCCAGTGATAGTGAGTATGAGTGCAAGAAGAGGACGCGATAGGGGACAGGGGAGTACGACTATAAATGGTCAATACCCTGTGACAGGGGAAACAATTTTCTCTATCAATTTCCTTTAATTCGATTCCAATTTCTTTTGATTGCTTCGTGACAGCTACAAGAAGAAGTTTCGGTGCGGTGATGGCCCTACGTATCGTTGTAGAAAATTCTTACTTCGTATTTCACTGGTTTCTTATCAGTTCTTGATTTAAACCTTAATGAATATGAATTGGAAATTTGAAATTGAAAATTTAAATAAATAGAAAATTATAAATTGAGTTAAACTGATTAATAGATATAAAGCTAACTTGAATGGAATCGGTAAAACAATTTCGTTTAAAACCGAATTTGAAAATTCTATTGTAATTTATCGTGAATATAAAGTCCGAAGAGGGACAAGTTATGTATACATTGGAATATTTCGATTTGAATTTGGAATCCATATCTTGTGTTTAAGGAATTATAGGAGATCGAATCTATCTATCTCTATGTTGTTTTCGTGCCTGCAAATTTCGGGAACGAAATTTTTTTAAGGGGGGAAGTCTGTAACGATCTCGGATTTATTTAGTTTAAATTGATATTTAAATTTAATTTTTGGATAAAAACCGTAAAAAACAAAATTGGTAATTTATATAAAATGTTAATTAAATTTTGGATTACTGGAAGAATGTATTTAAATTTAATTTAAATTGGGATTTACAAAAATAATAATCAAATAAATATTAAAACTATAAATAGAAATAGATGTATATAAAATAAACACATTTGTTAAATTCTTAGAAACATATTAACTATGGAAATTTATATGTATTATTAAGCAATGAGACAAAGATAAAATAATAAGACAAAAGAAAGGAAAAGGAAAAAAAATGATAAGCTGCAACCACCAAAGTGATAAATGCAAATCTCTTTAGTCACCAAAACAAAGCAAAAAAATCAGCCTGAACAAAATAAAAAAAATCTAACGTAATCAACAAGGTAAGTATGGCCGAAGTCAACAAGTATGGCAAATGAAACATAGAGTACTTAGCAAATTAATGCAAAGATATCTTTAGTACAAAACAAATATATTCAGTTGTACAAAATAATGTATATTCATGTACACATCTTCTATATATCAAGCCTCTCATCATCAGTTCGTCCATCTTAAAAACTAAAGCATTTCAAAGATCTGGAAAATAGAATGAAACCAGAAAAAAATATAGCAGTTTAAAATTTAAGGATGCAAAAGTTTTCAACCTGGAAGCAGATCAAGTTCAAGATCCAAGCAGAAATGAAAACAAACTAAGGAGAAATTAAATCTGGAAGTTTCAAATCTAAAGCAAGGTTTCAGATAAAAATCAAAGGCAAAAACTAGAAATAACTCAACATATTTAACAATCGAAATCATCAAACAAACTTCAGTTTCAAAATTCAAGCTTGCTGGTTCTCTGTTCACTTCTTAAATAACTGTGAGTAACTCATTTTCTTAAATGTTTAAAGTATAAAACTGTTGCTTGTATATAGATATATTTATGACTAAGTTTGTTTGTTTATATATATATATATATATATATATATATATATATATATATGGATCCTCTGAGTGAAAATTGAGAGTTGAAAGTGTACAGACCTGTTTATGTGAAAAACTCTCCTGTTCTTTAGTTTCAGAGCATTTAGTTTGATCAAAAATCAATATCTACTTACTTGATATTTGTTAGGCCATGGTTTCAAAAGAAAATATGCTTGGTTAAGTATCAGTTATTACTTAAAAATAGTTCCAAGAAGAATAAGAATATATAGTATGTGAAAAAAATTGGTTTTTACAGAGAAAATCCAAATGTTGATTAAATTCGAATATAACAATTTACAAATTCAATTATATAACTTCAATACTTACTTAAAAATGGGATTTTTAAGGCCAATATGATAGTTTTTAGTGTTTATTCCCAAAGCACTTTCGAAATGAACTGGGAATGGGTTTTAGGCAAGTTCAGGTGGTCGGAGGCACTAGCGAGGCCGAGGTTTTGGTTGAGGCTAGGTGAGTGATCGACGATGTTAGGAAAAATAGTAGGGAACACTCTCGATCATCGAGGCGTCGGCGGCGTAAGGTTTAAGTATGTAAACCTAAATTTTTAGTTAAGGGGAAATTCGAGCACCACATCCTCGTTCAAGCATCGAGTTGCTCGCGCCTTTGGTTGATGGAAGCTGGGGCGTAGACGAAGGTCTGGGCGGAGGTGCGGCGTGTTCTGGTGGTCGGAATTTCGAAGGCGACGTGTTGACAGGTTTTGGAGTCTGGTGGTAGTTTGGGGTTCCAGGTTTGGTTTGAACTCGAATTTGACTTCGAGTTATGGGGTGAAGGGTTTGATGCTTGCATTGGGTTTTAAGGGGGGATGTCGACTTGTCAGAGGCCGGAGGGAAGTTCGCCAGCGACCGGCGTTGCTGTACACATGTACGAGCACGTTTTTCTGGTATCTGGTGGTTAGTTGGGGGTATGGGTTTTGCGAGTTGTCCCGAGTGATGCTCGAAGAAATTGGCGTTTGTCTCGAGGTTTTTCAGTGGAAAACTCGAGTGTTTGTTTTGGCTCGCGTATGAGTTGCCAAGTTTATAACAGAAGCAGATTTTGTCTCTGGAAATTTTTAAACTGTATTTAAATTTCAAAGCAAAATTTAAACTGGAATTTAAAATCAAATGTAACTGTAATCCAACTTTGATTTAAAAGCTTAACTTTGAAATAAGTTTATTAAGTTTAAGTAATGAATTAAGAAAATTAATTTGTAATTAAGGATCATGGATTTGGTTTTAATTAATTAATCATTGTTAAGAATTAATTAAGTTAGCATTGTAATTAATTAAGAATAATTAATTAAGGATTTTTAATTAAAGGTTAATTAATGATTGATTAAAGGATAACTTATTAAATGTTTTTGTAATTAATTAATTATTAATTTACCACAACTAGTAAATTCATTCATAAGAAATTTATCTAATTTAAATCAATCAGAAAATTAAATTAATCCTACCTATTAATGTTTTAAACTCTTAATTATTATTTTAATTAAATAATTAAGTTAAGTTAAGTATGAAATTAATTAACATTATAGTTAGTAGTTGATATTAAATTGATTTTCAAATTTAAAAGAATTTTTTAAATGATTAATTAAGTTGAATAATTAATACCAGTTAATTAGTTCTATAAAGTAATTAAGAATAATTACATTATAATTGTAATTAGAGATTAATTAATGATTAAGTGATAAGTAAATTGTAATTAACTACTTAAATTAATTAATGAATAATCAATAGTTAATGAATTAAGGAATGTAAATAAGGATTATAAATTGGATAAGATTAGATAAGTTAAGAGAATTAATCCTTGATTAGAAATAAATCAATCAAGTAATTAAGAATTCATTTAGTTATTACTAGGTACTTAATTAACTAAATAATTAGAATTAATTAATGTGTTCTAAATGGTTATTCAATTTATAATCAATAATGATCAATATGAGTAAATTTCTTTAGCAAAGTAATCAAAGAAATTTTTAATCGTTAATAACGGTTATTAACTAAGATCAATTTAGAAGTTAAAGATCAATTGTTTCGTAAATCAAGGATGGTTAGTTAATGATTAAAGGGAAATTTATCTCAGATGATTTGAAATTAACTTATGTTAAGTAACCAGGATTTATGACAAGTAGTACCTCTGACCTAGATTAATCAGTTGATTTATAAATTTTACCTATGAATGTTTAGATCTTATTGAATGGTTGAATTGTTGATATCCCCGATGTCTGATGTTTTGTGATATATCCTGATTTGTGTGGTGATCTAAAATGTAATTAATTATTTGTGATGAAATTTATTATCTGTGATATATATGTGTGATCTGTAGGATAAGCATTATAGTTTATATCGCTTATCAACTATATTTCTGTGTTTTAATCTGTGATGATTGAAATGATGTTACACTATTGTGTTAAAACCCTTGGACCACACTTATACACACACAAATATGGATTTCACGAGGAAATCGATTAAGTCACAGATTTTTTTGAAATAATTTTAAATATACAATTTGAATTCAAATATTTTGGAAATGGATTGGGTTTAAAGTGAAAAGCTTTTGAAATGGAATTTCAAAGATAAAATTTAATTTGAATAACTTGATTAAGTTTTGGAATTTAAAAAAATTTGATTTAAACTTAGATCCAAGATTTGAAATTGAATTCTATGATTTGAAATTAGGGAATAAAGAGGTTATATTAGTTATATATGGGTTAAACCATTTTTAAGTATTGTTTTTGGGAATTTGGATTAACCCAAAGATTGTAACTTGTATAAATGAAATCGGGTTTTTCCAAAATAAAACTGTTGTTTCTAAATGATAAAAAGCTTTCGTTTCAAATTTTATTAAAGGGATTTCAAGTTTAGACTAAAATAGTTTTCCAAGTTATAGATAAATATTCGAAAACGAATTTTGAAAATGAATATTTGGGAACGATTTGAAAACTATAAGACAAATATTTGATTCAAAGATTTAATGAATTAATCCTTTTGAAACAAGATTGTTTTGAAATTCGGGGATGAATATTTGTGAAAGTAGGCGAACTTTATGAAATAAATATTTTTTTTTAAAAGATTTGAAATGGTAATTGGTTTAAACCATTTGAAAGTAAGTTTTGAATTATTAAGTTGTGACTTAATTGAAATCCCATATCCATATGTTTTAAATATTGCGCTCACTATTCGGTTTAGCCGGGAAAGGACCTTTGTGCCGTATAACCCATTCCGAATATGTGATTCGATATTATAGATAGCATTTGAAGACCGGTGGTGAAGACCGGGTATTTGCAAGAGCGATAGGATGACCTATCGATTGTCTCTGCACTGAGTCGCGCAGGTATAGAGACTCCCTAAGTGATGGGAAGTTCGATCGGGATTGTGAATACCCGGATGCAAGGACTTCTTTGGAAGTGCCTTCGGTTTCGTTCGATCCCGGAACGGACTTGTATGGATGTGTGTCTGACGTTACAATTTGAGATGTAAAGCTGGTTTCTATCAAATATATTTCCGTTGGTGGCGGAGAATTTATTCTCTTAGCTTAACACCCTTAGAGATTATGTAGTTGATGGTTGCTAGTAATACATTCCCAAATTGGTAATGTGGCATACGAAGTGCTGTTGAGCATTTGATGATCAAAGCACAGCTTTTGTGAAAAGCGTAGCTTTGTGGACGAGACTTCGTCGAACCTCACACCCCGAAAAATGGTCAAAACAGGAAGGATGTAGCAAGGTTATTAGGGGGTAGCGCCCCTTTAGTGTATGTCATTCCTTCTGGATAGAGGTGGTATCATGGTATGGAGCCCAGATACTTAACCTATGTTGTTGCTGCAAATTTATTACTTTGTGGTTGTTGGAATCGAGCATCCTCATATATAGATCGGTTACGATCGGGGAATGATATGTTCGTGTCAGTAGTTACCCATTTTGAAGGGTAACCCGGGCTTGTGTTGGCAGAGATCCGGTTTGGTTCTCGGGTCGTCTTTCCAGAGGCGTACCCATGTGGTAATGGGAAGTTCCTTGGCCTGACCATTTGTTGGAAATCCAAACTTCAATACGTACCTTGTACGGTTTTAGTTGTAGAACC
Organism: Allium cepa; assembly: GCA_030765085.1. Taxonomy (NCBI): domain Eukaryota; kingdom Viridiplantae; phylum Streptophyta; class Magnoliopsida; order Asparagales; family Amaryllidaceae; genus Allium; species Allium cepa. The sequence continues at coordinate 258,848,093 of CM060929.1, forward strand.
TGCCATTTACTTATGGTGGTCACCACTGTTTAGATGGTAGCTATAGTAGGCATACGATAATAGTCGTATATTGGTTAAGATTTATATCTTTACTTTCGATATGTTTTCCTACACTATGCACTAGTAATAATATCAAATGTTTCTTTTTAATGCGTGTCAAGCATCTTTGACTATCATAAGGAGAAATCTCCTCCGATTCTACGTTTGCATTGTGTGTGCGTGTGCAGGAGGCCTTATGGTAGTTTCATTTTCTAAAAAAGCATTGCGAATCTATTTTAAAATATCCCTTTGTTTGTTTTAAAGATAAACTGTTTTTGTTGCTCACACCAGTCCCATGAATGATCCAGAGTTTATTGTTTCTTTCCTAAACTCTGGGTGCTCAAAATTTTCTACACGGGCAGTCTAGAGTTGGGTTTGTCAGATAGTCAGATTAGTAGGTTATCTGGAGCTAGTTCAGTCTTTGTATGTGGATGAGACTTGCTTGTCTTGGTGAATCGTGATGTTGGTTCGAGCTGCTGCTGGAGTTCTCTTTTGAAGACTATCTGGAGTTATTTGTTTCATTGCTAATGTTATCTATTTTCTTTTCCGCTGCTATTCTATTGTATCTCTGATGTATATCGATATCCATTGTATCATCTGTTGTATCAGATATTGTATCAATGTTGTACATCAATGTATTATTCTTTTTCTTCCGCTATGTTGTTTACTTAACTGTGTTATAAGCTCCGGCGCACCAGGTTCGACGTTTGGATCTGCGGCATTTGAATATGAGTGTCGTATTCGGTGCCGATTTTTCGAAGGTCGAGTCAGGATCGCTACAGTTTATAACGTTATACCCTTATTCCGAATGCATTGGAAAAGGTTTCGAGTCCTAATTCGATTATATGGAGAAGATAGCTTTTTTTAACCCAGCTATTAAATTAAATTTCGATTTAATTTTCAACGCGTTTGCTTATCGTATGACCAAACGACAACTCCAAACATTATGAAAATTGAAATCCGATGATAATACAATATTACGGATCCAATGAAACTGGTTTCATCAAAATCCAAGACTGTGCCTCGGAATGCTATTTTTAAATATCGATTTAAACAATATAAATTTCAAAACTGAACAATTAACTTTCAAATTCAATTCTGAAGCTTCCATTATCTTTAGTATTATCAACATAGATTTTCTAGGCCTTTGAATTATTTTTTAATCAGCTTAAAATTGAAGATACAATATTTACCCAAATTCTATAACTAATTACCAAATTCATAGTAAATTTTTAAATTCAAGTTAAACAAACCTCCAAATATTCAAAAGCAATTAAATATTTCGATTTCAAATGTTCAAAATTTTGAGTCATCACATCCTTCCCCCCTTAAAGGAATTTCATGAAATTACAAGTTAAGAAGAACGATCCTTAACCCATTCGCTATCTTTCTAATACCAAATAGTTTTATTAGCTTACCAAAATAATCTTTTCATCAAAGCCACACTATCATTCTTATTACTTCATAACTTTCTAAATACTTTCATAGTTTTCAAACAATATTGTTTTCTTAACAATTCAAATATAAATTTAAAATTCAAATTTTCAAAAGTTTCTCAAAAATTTTCTAACTTCCTAAATTTTCAAAAAATTTCGCCAGCGTATCCTTTGCGCGGCTAGCTCGGTACGACTACAAAATGGCACCACGGGCCTTCATATTCAAAAAGAAAACAAAAATCCAAGTGGCTAGACAAGCAAATCATCAATTTCATATAGAAATTTAAATACATATCTTTTGTCGAGCAATTCAAATTTATCTTCAAAATCCCAATTCCAATTTTTCATTTTCCTATAACATACCTGTATATTCTACTAGCCATAATATCCAATTACAACATTCAAATATGATTTTGCACATTTCTTTACAAAAGTTTGAATACTTCTTATACCAATTTTACTTCACTATTGAAGTTATATGTCCATTATCATTCAATTTTACATTTTCAATTTTATTTGAATTCGATTTACACTTTCAGTTCTGTTTGGATTCAATTTAACCTCTAAATATTAAATTTTATCATTATCTTTCATTCACAACTGCACTATTTTAATTTAGTTTCATTTACTAATTCATTACAAATTCCAATTCATTTTATCCCAAACCATTTCTTTATTTCACCTTTATTATCTTTAGTTCACTTCGAACTAATTTTACAACTTCATTTTATTTCACACAATTCAAATTGGTTTTCGATATTCAGTTTTCAATTCCAATTTTATTTTTTTGTTCATCCCCAAACACAATTCAATTTCAATTCACCATTTGGTTTACAACTAATTATATTTAAACTGGATTTCAAATTCTGTATGAATTTAATTTATCTTTCATTTATAAATATTGAATTCAATTCATTTCAAACCATATTAATTTGTCATTTCTTCAATTAATTTCATTTACTAATTTCATTTCAATACTTCACTTTGTTTATCACAAATCAAATTCAATTCCAATTCCATTTCTATCTGCTTACAAATTCGAAATGAATTTCAACATTCAATTTCACTTTCATTTAATTTCAATTGTAATTTATTCATTCATTCACAATTTTATTTTTCCACCTTAATAGATTTTATTCCATAACTATTTTTTATAAGATTCCAGAATCTTTTCAACATTTCAAAAATCATTTTTTAAATCAATTCAAATTATCTTTTGAATTTCCAAAACTAAACCCAGTTTTCCAAATAACTTCAATTTAAAACAATTTGGCAGCAATTCATCTCTTGGAAACTCGAAAATGAACATCGATGATGCTGCAGTCATCACCGAAATTATTCTCCAGCGACCTAAAAGAGTTTAGAGCTTTCATCCCTTCAAAACATCTTTCCAAAAACCTTTGAAAATTATTTTTCAAAATCAAAAGGGATTTAAACTTTCCAAATCTCCAAAATTTTCAAATTCTTTTCAAAACATTTCCAAACACTTCTCTGGAATTCCGTTTCAAATTATAAATCACATTTACAATTTACATTTATAAATTCCATTTGTATGTGAATTTATTTCTTAATTTTGGAGTTACGATTTCAATTTCCTATCCAAATGATAATAATATTATCACTTCCTAACAATCAAGCAACCATATACTATAATAATTTACAAATATTATTTCCTTTATCTACGAAAATAGTTTGGGTAAAATTATTTCATTCACCCTATTTTAAAACAATATTGTGTCGAATTATTATGTACGAGTCTTTAGAGATCCCTATCGATAGAGTTGTACAGACTATATCGACCAGAATCCATATACCACTCAACAAACCAATCATCACAATATAAAACATTTTTTATATTCACTAACAAATACGTGCTCATATCTATTAATACACTCAAACTCCTTCAAGAGTACTACTGACTCCATCTCTAACGAGTAACATCCAACAGAGCCAAGGTTATCGCTAGACCAAATGCTCTGATACCACTTGTAAAGGCCAGCAAATCCGTACCCCTTTTTAGCTGGCAATTCCCACAATAATTCAGCCCAAAGTGGAACAAATGTACAAGTCTTCGGGTTTAAAGAAAAAAAGAAAGAGGTAGAAGAAGAAGAAAAGAAAAAAACATCAGAATCTTACATTTCGCAGCGGAACAAATATAATAGATAAATGAATAATCTTTAAAACAAAGAACTATATCAGTTTTACATACATCACATTATCAGAGTTTACAACAACACCGTTCAACACTAGGCATTTACAACATCTAACCCCAATTAAAACTGGACTTACAATAATCCTAACGCAGCGAATAATACATAATATAATGATACGTCTCACCATCCAACTTGCCTTCAGATCTCCACAGCCACTCTTGACTTCGCTCTTGAATAACTGCTCACCTGACTCTAGGCTGCCGGTGTGGAAAATTATGGACACCCAGAGTTTAGAAATGGAACAATAAACTCCGAGTCAGTCATGAGACTGGTGTGAGATCTTAAAAACATTTATTCTTTAACAAAAGAAAACAAAAGGGGAATAAAAGAAATTTGCAATGCTTTTTGGAAAATGAAACTACCATAAGGCCTCCCGGCACACACACAATGCAATCGCACACTTGGGGGAGATTTCTCCTTATGATAGTCAAACATGCTTAATACGCAAAATCCTTTGATATTATTACTAGTGCATAGTGTAGAAAGCCATTTCGAAAGTATAATATTAATCTTAGCCAGCATAGACATTCCGTACCATACCTACTATAGCTACCATCTAATCAGTGGTGACTACAATAAGTAAATGGAAGATTATACAGCTAAAACCGTACTGGGTTCGTATTGGGAATTGGATTTTCAATAAATGGTCAGGCTAAGGAACTTCCTATGCCACATGGGTACGCCTCTGGAGGGACGCCCCGAGAACTTAACCAACTCTCTGCCAACACAAGGCTAGGTTACCTTTGTAACTAGGTAACTACTGCACAAGTATGTCATCCTCTGGTCGTTTGCGATCTTTATCCGAGGATCCTCAACCACAAAGTATAATAAATTAGCAGCATCAACATAGGTAAAATATCTGGGCTCCATACCATGATACTACCCTTTTCCAGAAGGAAATGACATACCCTTAAGGGCGCTACCCCCCAAATAACCTTGCCGCATCCTTCCTGTTTTGACCATTTCCGGATTGTGAGGCCCGACGAAGTCTCGTCCACAAAGCTACACTTTTCACAAAGTCATGCTTTGATCAATAAATGATCAGCAGCACTTCGCATCCCACATTACCAATTTGGGAGTATATCACTAGTAACCATCTACTACATGACCTCTGAGCTCGTACGTCTCAGAGAAGGGTGTTAAGCTAAGAGAATAAATTCTCCGCCACCAACAGAAATGTATTTGATAGAAACCATATTTACATCTCAAAGTATAATGTTAGACACACATCCATACAAGTCCGTTCTGGGATCGAACGGAACTGAAGGCACTTCAAAGAAGCCCTTGCAAATCCGGATATTCACTAATCCCGTCCGGAATCCCCATCACAAAGGGTGATAAAATATCTATACCGAAGCAACCCGATGTAGAGACATTCGACAGGTAATCCTTTCGCTTTCAAAAATACCCGGTCTTCAACACCATCTTCAAATACAATCCCAATTTGTCGTATCATTATTCGAAATGGGTTTTATGACACAAGGTCCTCTCCCGGCTAATCCGAATAATGAGCGCTTATTTTTAAAAATAAGTATTCATTCAGATTTTAAAAAAATCACAACAATTTCCACGTTGATCTTCTTAAACAAAAAATCCATCACAATCACAAAGGTTCGATGTGGGTTTCGAATATCCATTTGGAATTCGACTCCCAGTCACATCGAAATTCAAATGTCGTTTAAAGGCCAATATTGATAGTCGGTCATTTAACTATCAATCATCATTCACAACAATTACCAGATTTAAATAATTTTCCCCATTTATTTATTTTCAAATATCTTCGCAAGATATATTTCACACTTCAATCCTTTGAAAACAAATTTCAAATCACTTTCCTCACGTGGAATAAATTTTCAAATATTTATTTAATTCCACTGAAAATTTGCCGAATTCAAATTCTTTAAAAATAATTTAAATCACTTATCCAAAATATGTTCGGAAACATTTTAAAATAAAATTATTTTAACACTTACTTAATTATTAGTTACGAAAATATTATGCTAATGTGACATATAAACTTTAAGTCCATAACAAAGTTTTTTGAAATAAAATTTGTAGATAGAGTATAAATATTTAGATAACCAATTTCTAAATCAAATATTAATTAAATATTTAAAATAATCATTTCTTTAATTAACTAAATAAATCTTCACTTTAAAGATTTAAACATTTCCCAAAAATAATTTCTCTAACAATATTTTTCAAAACAATTTCTAAAACTTTTAATTTATACTTTAAAGGTTACTTTGAAAATATATTCGGCTTTTCAGGGAAGAATTCTCTTTCCATTTACATCAATTAATAAATCTTCTCTATTTATTTTAATTTACATTCCAAATCTGCAAATTTATTTTCACACCTTTAAAAATAAAAACAATATTTACTTTTAAAACAAATTTCCATTTCTTTTATAAAATTCCCATTGTGAATTTAAGATTTTCAAATATCCACAGATATACGATTTTCAAATCGATTCCCAATTATTCACTTTCAACACCAAATCAATTATCAAATTGATTTCCAAATTTATTTTAAACACCAAATTTTATCTTTTGAAACAAATTCCTTCTTTTAAATTTATTCAATTTTATAAAATTAATTTATTATAAATTTTCTTCTAAATTTCATAAATCCAATTTTATTTATTTCTGGTATCCTACGATACCAAAAATATATTCGTCTAAATTATAGCCTTCAAGGGTTTCAATTACAAATAATCACACAAAGATTATAAATAATCAACACACAATATATGAAACAAATTCAATATTTGAGGAATCCAGTTGGATCCCTCCAACCTGTTTTCCTACATCCACAGATGTTAGCACAACAATTAAATACCAATTCCACTTCGAGGTGGAATATCGCGGTATATGGGATTTATAAAATATCATCCACTATTATGCGGTGCATAGGGTCTCATCCGCTATATAATGCGGGAAATCACAACTCCAAATACATATATAATACCAATTCCACTTCGAGGTGGAATATCGCGGTATATGAGTTTAATATAATATCATCCGCTATTATGCGGCGCATAGGGTCCAAACTAATATACTAATAATAAACCAATCACCCAAGTATACAGTCAGCCAACTTTAAATCTAACTATTCAAAATTTAAATCAGAAAAATATACGATTGAGTGAGAAGATCTCACCTTTATTTTATTAGCATCCATTTCCAATCAGCTTGCATTCTCCATTTTAGACCATGTATAAACATTATATAAATTTATTAATATTCGAACCAATTGAATAATTAAATTTCTATTTGATAATTTAAATTAACCAAAAATTTTATTTTTTTGACTAATAATTTAATTTAAACAGAATTTCCTTTAAATCCATATGTATCTTTAATTCCCTATTGAACTACGTATATGCTTATAAAAATCTATATAGATTTAAATGTCTAATTATAAATATATTCTTCGACATTTAAAATTCCCCTCTAAAAAACCTTATTCATATAATTTTTTTTCTTCTGTTTGACCCTTATTTATATAAATATATACATTTTTCAATTAACTTGACCTTACTGTAAAGTATATATGTTTGTTCTCTGTACATATTTATAAACTGGAAAATCTGCATATTTATTATTACTGCATAAGTTTTACTGCCGATATATATATATATATATATATATATATATATATATATATATATATATGTCTACGTTTTATACCAGAAATGGTGTGTGTGTGTATTTTTAGAATTAGATCAATTTGAAAAATTAAAAAGCTAATTACCTTACTGTAAACATCGCAAACCACGTCGATCTTGACTGTAGCTTGAGATTGCAGCCGCTGCCAAGACTCCACCGCGTGTTTGAAATCGAGCCCAAAACCTAGCCGCGACCATCGTTCTTGCCTGCACGCGAGCTCGTCGACCAAGCCCTAGCCTCTATCGTGACGCGATCTCCCCTGACCTAGGTCGCGATTCAAACGAACGACCAATGGCACGACATCGCTTGTACAAACCCTTCTCGTAATCCTCCTTCGACGCCGCGCCGAGACCTAAACTGACGCGCTTCCTCGAGATTCCAGTCGCGCCAACCTACGCGATAAAGCGCTCGAGCTTCACCCCTCTTCCACCTTTTTCTTTCGATCGAATTGATTTGAGATTTTGAATTTTTGAAAGAGACTTGGCTATTTGATTTTACTCGAGCGCGGTCATTGTTTTAATCTTTATTTCTGCTTTTGAAATGATTTTGCGTGAGATTTGTAAACGAAATAAGGAGACAAGGATGAGATGTTGGCGTGTGGAAGAAGGCTGCAGTGCTTCAGAGGTGTAGAGAAAAAGTTTTGATGTGAGGGAATTTCAACTGAAGTTGACCAGAATAAAATATAGTTTAAATTGAAATTCAAATTCCAATTGTCTCGATTAACGCAGCTTAAAATTGCGAACCCCTATCGAGGCGTGTCGCTAGGCGTTTATAACGTTATACCCTTATTTCGAAAGCATTGGAAAAGGTTTTGAGTCCTGATTTGATCGTATGGAGAAGATAGCTTTTTTTAAAACCCAACTATTAAATTAAATTTCGATCTAATTTTCAACGCGTTTGCTTATCGTACGGCCAAACGACAACTCCAAACATTACGAAAATTCAAATCCGATGATAATACAATATTATGGATCCAATGGAACTGGTTTCATCGAAATCCGAGACTTTGCCTCGGAAGGCTATTTTTAAATATCGATTTAAACGATAAAAATTTCAAAACTGAACAATTCACTTTCAAAGTCAATTTTAAAGCTTCCATTATCTTTAGTATTATCAATATAGATTTTCTAGGCCTTTGAATTATTTTTTAATCAGCTTAAAATTGAAGATACAATATTTACCCAAATTCAATAAATTAAATTCAATAATTAAATTGCCAAATTCATAGTAAATTTTGGAATTCAAGTTAAACTAACCTCCAAATATTTAAAATCAATTAAATACTTCGATATCAAATGTTCAAAACTCTGGGTCGTCACAGATAAACCCAAGCGATTTTCATTTAATTTGAATTTTAAGATTTTGGGTTGAAATGATATATACCTATAAATATTAAATTTAAACTGCGGATTGAAATGATAAATATCCATATCACTTGATTGTCGGATAGAAAACTATATACGGACACCATTGGTCTATTTTGAAAATGGTTTTCAAAGTTCGGAAGAAAATATATAGGTTTTAATAAATATCGATTTTTAAAATATAATAGATAATGTTACTTTTATATATGTGTAAAATTTAGATTTTAAAACTATATGTTTTGGAAATTTTAAATTTATAATTTAATTTTGAAAATATAAATTTTAAGATTTCACTTATAGCTTTATTATTACTTTTCTTTTATAAAATAATACTTAATATAAAATGAAATTTAGTAATAAAATTTGAATTAATAATTTTAAATTAATTAGTATATATAATATGTTTTAAAAATATATAATATATCATTATTTAAATATATTTTGTAATAACTTTGAATGAATAAAGGTTGGGAAGATATATTAAATAAGATCTGATTTGTAATTTAAATGGGTTAATACTTGAATTTAAATAAAAATTGATTTATAATTAATTTTTTTAAATTTGAACTTAAATAAGATTTGAAACTTATATTGAAAATGTTTGAATATTTACTTTGAATCCTATTGGACTTCAAATGATAGTTTAAACCTGTATTTGAAATCGATAAAAATTGAAATGGTATATTGAGAATTTGAGTCGAACCTTTAACCTTTTTAAATTGAAAGTGTTAAACAAAGATTGATTTAAATTGAATTTTTGGAACTTAAGTTGACTTGATCTGATTTGTGGAATTGGAAAGTATAATCTCTCTAAATAAATATAAATTATTTTAATTTGTAAATATTTTAACAAATAAATTATTTTAATATATAAACTATTTTAATTTATAACTATTTTAATATATATATACACACACACACACACTATTTTCAATATCTAAACTGTTTAAGTTGAAACTGGTATGATTACGGAAGTGTTTTGATTTTGAAAGTGTTATGATTCTGAAAATGAATATTAGTTAAAGTGAATAACGGTATCGAATTGATATGGTTTTGAAATGAAAATATGATATTTTTATATGAAGTATGAACTATTTTAAATGAAATATCCATGGTGTGAAATAAGCGTTTGGTTGTTAAAGAGACCGGGATAAGATATTGTCATGCTCTCTGCAAATACCGAAAACCACTTTAACAACTGTATACATGGTTGAGATTCTAGAACGAAGTAGGATGGTTGGCGATGATTCTATATGAGGTATTAACGTAGCCCTGACTCCCACAAGTCAGCTTGATATGGCTAAAACTGAGCCACCCCGGGCCAAGTGAGGTCATTCCTCCGATCGGACACATTTCTTTGATACCATTCAATTAATTTGTGAATTGATTGGGTGCACATTTGATTTGGGAGTGTGGCTCGAAGTGGGAGGTAGTAGCTGCTATGTGTTACCACCAGTCCGGATCCACAAACAGTATATTTACCCTGGCATTGTCTTGCGTGCCTTGTCACATGCCGTATCGCGCTTTCTATAAGTTTGTTTATGCCGTACCTATGGGGTGTCCTTTGGGTAAACCACTAGTTTGGTGGAGCTTACGACATTGTATAAGGGAATATATAAAATGTGTTAAGGAGGATATGGGTAATGCCTTAACGCTATTTTAATACTTTTCTTTATTGATAGACATATTATAATAGCGTATATTACTACATGGTAGATAGTTCCATGGATCCTTAGAGAATGGGAATCCCAAGAATCCTTTAAGTTACTTGTATCTCAGATGACATTTCACTTGAGTTAAATTTACTAGTATAAGAATGTTAATCCTGACTCGAGTATTTTTTGTTTTTGTTTTATGCTCGGGTCAGACTGAATGTCACAGCATTTGAGACTCACCTGTAAAGATTCAAGATTTGTTTGAAGATCTATCTATCTAGCTTTCAGTTATTTTAGTTTATTCTAGTTATTTATGTTCAGACTCGTCAGTTGCTTATGTATTAGAGATTCATTTGTATTTGAGATTCTGTTGTATTTTGTTTCATACTTTAATGTTTTATAGTAGCTTCATGATATACTATTTATCTATTTCGCTGCTTATTGTTGTAATACTCTATGTCTGTGATTCTATGATTGATTTATTTACTGTATATGCTAAGTTTTGCCAAATATAAATTAACAATCCGTTGTTTTGAGTAATTCAAGTCTAACATGCATGGATGCGAATGGTTCGAAATACCAAGTCGTTACAATTATTTCAATTTTAGTAGGTTGAATGGCTGCTGCAAGTTATATGAATCATTATTTCTACAAAGTATTGAAATACTTATACCAGGAGTACAAAAAACAGTTCAAATGTGTATGTATTGACTTATATGATTTCTATGCTTTTTAACTCCCTTGCAATTTTATTTTTGCAGGTTATCTTGAATAAGCTGAATACATGCTTTGAGGAACAGTTTATACACTCTTGCCATATCAGGTTTGCATATTTATTTACGTGTACGATCGACATTCTATCCCCAATGAACAATTTTGTTGGACAATTTTGTTGGTATATTTATTAGTCCAATGAAATTGCTTGTTTTTTACATTTGTTTGTCTCTATAAGGAGACCTTTGTTCCTAATACTATTAGACCAGTTTTGAAAAGCTTGGGTTTGGAAGGAATACATAAGATCAATTTTTTGATGGTAACATTGTCTTTTACCTCGTCTAATTGTTCCTAAAAAATTCTTAAACATAATTCAATTTTTAGACTGCAAAAATCATGTAGTACAGTTTTTCCATCAACCATGTATATTATTTTTATTTTAATACCTAATAAACAATCCATTTAATCCTTTGATTTGTAAGAAATGTTGTTTTGTTCTTGGTACAATGTGCTAACAGAGTAATATCAATTTTTTGGATATCGTAGGATTAACTTCAAATGAAATTAGATTTAATCCATTTGGTTCAATTTTAGATGCATTTCTTTGCCTACTTTTTTAAGACTCCTTGTCACTAGTAATTTTATCCCATTGATTTATTCTTGATGTGTGCGTGTCAAGAAAAAAATGATTATGAAAATATTGTACTACGTTCTGTTTCTTAATGCATCTAAAATAATTGTTTTTGTTTTTTACGTACGAGTAAATAACATGCCTTGGTTTCTAGTCTAAATAATTTGTTGCTGCAACTATTAAACGAGCAAAGGAACATGGTAAAGAATATAAGGTAAGATACGGGTTCTTGTGTCAAGTTATTTTGCCACCCATCTATTTAAAGTATTGCAGTTTTTGCATCAAATTTCATCTTTTGTACTGTGAAAGATATTAGATGTTCTATATTTCTGGCTTTTAGGAATAATTTTTTTCCTTTAAAACCTTCAGACTTTAGGCTATTAATAATTGTTCATATTTTTCTTTTTGGCTTCCTTTTTTTGGTATAATGTCTTCCTAGCTTGTTTTACATTTTGGCTTGCTCATATTGTTATCTATTTGTTGTACTCAAATATATGGACCTTACCATATGCATTCAATGTTCATTTTTCATTTTTATATGAAATGATAGGAAGAGATAAAAGTTCTTGCTAATGTCGTTATCTACTTCGAGAGTGTGGATCAGATGTCGACGTTGGAACACCAAGAGTACATACAGGGGGTTCAACATTTTATAAACTTCGTAAAGCATCATGCACCGAATGACTTTGAAATGTGCAATTGTCTTTGCAATCAAAAAAACTACCCTTCAAAACAGTCGAGAAACACTTAATCATTTACGGTATGATCCAACATATGATGAGTGGTTTTTTCATGGTAAGAGGAATGACACAGATGTAGTAATCAATCCTACACCAAATGTTACCACCAATGAGGATTGCATCTCTCATCAAATTTGAGTGGAAAAACATGTAGAAGGTGCTCTTGGAAACCTTGTTGACAATGCATATGGTGTGTACGATAGCATTCACCACATTGGTGATGGTTATCAGGGAAGAAAGTACCATGAATATAAAAGAAAAGCAAATAGAAAAAATATTCTTCTTGTGAAGACGGTCTTACAACTTTAAATGTCCTTATAGAGTTACATAATTTAAAAAAAGAATTCAATTAGTTAGGAAACAGTGTGACAGAATTGTCGAAGAGATTGAAAAAGTGGCTTCCAAATGAAAATACACTACTGAATAAATACCCCATAATGACACAAATATTAAAGGATTTGGGAATGAATGTAGAGTGCATACATGCTTGCAAAAATGATTGCATATTATTTTGGAAGGAGAATAAAGATACTGTTGAATGTTCTCGTTGTCATACTTCGATATTTAAAGTTAAATATGAAGGTGATATTGTAAAAGCCACAAAGCAACCAAGAAAGTTTTTAAAATATTTTCCATTAATTCCTAAATTAACTAGATTGTACATTATACCATGGATAGCTTGAAAAATGTTATAGCATAGTGAAGCAGCAACTTATTAGAATTCCATGCATTATCCTATCGACTCAGTTAAATGGAGATCGCTTAAGAATAAGTGGCCAGAGTTTGCTAACAATGCTCGAAATGTTTGGCTTGAAATTGCTACCGATGGTTTCAATCCTAAAACAATCCAGTCTGACAATTATAGCTGTTGGCTCGTGTGTATGGTTCCTTATAATTTACCTCCTTCATTATACATGAAATCAACATTTCAAATGTTGTGTTTATTAATTCCTGGACCAAAAGCACCAAGTCAAGATATTGATGTATATTTAGAACCCCTTATGGATGAGTTGAAGCAACTTTGGACAATAGAAGTGCCTGTAGTTGACATGGACAAGAAAGAGTATTTCACATTGAAAGTAATGCTATTTGGGGAATTCATGACCTACCTACATTTGGGAATCTATCCGGTTGTGTGACTCTTGGTTATAAAGCATGCCCTATTTGTGCTATTTAGATGCGGAACATGTTGGTAATAAGATTGTTTATATGTAGACAGAAGATTTTTGAAGAATGGCCATCCATATAGAGCATCAAAACATGGATGGTATAAAGGTATGGAGTATAAGGAACCTCCGACACGACTGACGGGATTGGCTCTTTTAGAGAAGATTGATCATACAAATACACTCCCGGTAAATTGAATAGAAAATAGAAACGTATAGGAGATGATTTTGATCATGATGAACACCTTGTAAATGAGAATGAAGATGGTGTAATACCAGCATGGTATAAAAAGTCGATTTTTTCCTTAAAGTATTGGAGTGGCCATAAAGTGCGATATACAATAGACGTGATACATACCGAGAAGAATGTGGCAGTGCATTTATTAATTTGTTATTCAATAGAACCAAACAATCCTCTAAATTTGCATTTGATAAAGCTTACAAGATCCAATACTGTCAAGCTCTAAAAGATGTAAAACTTCCGTCATGCTTTGAAACTAAATTAGGCAACTTAGTAAGCATTCAACCACCTAGTTCGAATATTAGAATGTCATACGACTATCATATTATTATCCAACATTTTTTGCCTTTCATGGTTCAACATGCATTTCCAAAGTTTTATGACTTGAGGCATGCAATTTTGCAAGTATGCTTGTACTTCAATATTATTTGTTCAAAGGTTTTGATTCGAGAACATGTCCAAGCTGCTAAAAATATGATTGCGGAGGCATTATGTGTGTTGGTCCATTATATTCCCTCTCAGTTTTTTGATATAAGTATACATCTAATGGTGCATTTAGCTGATTAAGCACTACTTTGTAGACCGGTTAATTATACATGGATGTATCCATTTGACAGGTGAGACATTCTTTTTAATAATTATAATCTGAATTATTATTCAATGATAATATAAAAAAATGCATTATTCTATTTTTCTTGCAGTTATGAAGGAGTGTAAAGACATACCAAGCAATAAACGATATGTGGAAGGATCAATTGCCGATGTATATCTTGTTTCAGAATCTGTTAGGTATGCAATGGAGTATATGCCAGATCCACGTGCTGGAAATCATAGCTCTAAACAAGCACCATTCTTGGATGAAAATGGTAAATGATACAAACGAACGTTCCATTATTAAGGGTAAAACTATCAATCTAAGTGGCGTACAATGCACACAAATTCGAAGATGAATACTATTTAGAATAGATATACCAGATCTAGATGATATTATAGGTTTATGTTTTTTACAAATTATAAATTAACTTTCTATTTACTTAATATATAACATGTTTACTTTGTAGCAAGTATCGATTATCACTAGAAGATGCTCACCGTAATAAAAAAAAGACTTCAAACAAAGGCTGAAGTTACTGTACAATCTGAATTAATTGATTAGTTGCACATCAAGGTTTGTTAGGCTTTAACAAAACAATAGTTTTATTACAAAATTACGACTTTATTTAATATATTTTAGTGGTTTTAACAGTTAATGGAAGAAAAATGCATGAGTTCATTGATATGATATTATGTTAGTGGCCTAACATGGGAAGCCAAAATTCATCTCAAATATACGATCAATGGTTATGTATTTTCTTCCCAGCACTACGAAAACACTCATTTAACACAATATGGTGGTGTTTGCATGGATGCAATTACAACATTTATCGTAAGTGCAAAAGATTTAAATCCTATGGATGATGATACTACTTGGTATGGTGTTATCAAGGAGATCATTGATGTGTTATTATGATTTTCAACATGTAGTATTCTACTACGACTGGGTAAATATCGCCGACAAAACACATGGGTGTACGATTTGCCCGGACTATAATTTACCGATGGTAAATCTAAAGAGGCTAAAAAGTAGTAATGGAGAATATGATGAGATCGCCACTCTTGCATCTGAAGCAAGCCAAATCTTTTACATAAAAGACATACAAAATCCTGATTGATCCATTGTACGACGTTCGCCTAAGCACTCGACTGATGACACAGATGATTATGAGATGCCAACAAACTTTCACTCCAATTTTAATAAGCAATACAACTTAACATTGTTGAAATGCATGGAATCTAGATAGAAAAATATGATTGTAACTATTGATGTTTTGTTTGATTTTTGTTTGATGTATTTAATCTATGTTGACATCTGAATTCTGCAGTAGTAAAACATGCTTTTTTGTTTGATGTATTGAATCCATTTAATGCTTAACGATTAGTTATTTTTATATTGATTTCCATCTTTGCACTAATGGTAATCTACTTGTTTATAGTTATAAATTAAACACTACCCAGCCTTTTATACTATGATTACTTGATTTATCAACCGAGTCACAAGTTAACGTGTATATTGCAGAATGTCAACTAGTTGCAACAGTGCATCACAATGTCAAGAAAGCACCGAAGAAGACTTTCCTACTCCACCAACAAATAAAAAGTACTCAATAATGTCTGAAATGGATGGTGCAAAGGTGAGATGCCAAAAAATGGAGTTCGTGTTGTAGGGTTTTGATTCGTGCACCCATTCCGGTTAGTTACGATGATTGGAGGAAAGCAGACAACTTTTATAAGGATAATTTATGGAAAGCACTTACGGTATTATACTTCAAGTATTTACTTATTTGAATCAATTTTTTTTTGCAAATAGCATCCACAAGGATTATTCGATCAGTTGTGAGCTCTATTAAACGACCTTTTATGCATGGACACTTTCAATTACACTGGATTTTAAGTTGCATAATTATTATTTAGCAAGTCAATCATTCTATTTTCCACTGAAAGCACCTAAACAAAATACTATTTCTTGAAATTTTATCCCTCAATTTGGAGTGCAAATAGTTCAAACCAAACAACAATCTTTGCCTAATTTCACACTTAATTAATTTTAAATGACACTATCTTAAACCTAAATTCTTACTGGTTTGAGGCATTCGAAGATTCTGGCAGCCATCTTTCCTTTTGTAATGAATTCTATGTTCTTTATAATGTATTGTCACTTTACCTTCAAGAATTATTAACGTGCATACAAAATATGATTGCCATTTGTCTTTTAGTATGAATTTTATGCGCTTCTTCTTGTATTTTCTTTAGTTTTGTTTTATGCATATGAAAAAATGAGTGATCTAGGGGATAAATCCTGTGGGATTTATCTACGTGAGTTACAATTGGTCGCATATGTTATCAATTTTACTTCAATTATTTACGCTCAACAGCTTTGGTTTCCTTAGTATTTTTCTCCATACCGATCAAATTTTTCTATGGTATAAAACAGGACATTATGTACCATTAATCATAAGTGGTTACCTTTTATTTAACTTTGACATAATCCGTATCAAAAATTATTTTGATTTTTTTATAGAAAGAGTTTGGTATGAATCTGGATCCAACTATTGCTCAACCTATTTTGGAGAAAGGTTTTCCTATAATATATTGGATCGGAAAAATCAAAGCTACGAGACAAATATTTAAAGAAAGATAAAGAGTTTTTACCTAGACGCATTGCGATTGATAACCATACTAATGTTATTGATAAAATCCAATGGGAGAAATTCGTTGATATTGAGTACATTGATATAAAAAAAACAATGGAAAAAAAATGTTGAAAATAAAGGAAAAAAATACCACAACTTATACTTTGGGAAGAAACCATATACTTGAATTTATAAAGAATTGTATGTAGTCATTATTGTACATGTAACGTTAATGGTAATGCATAATTTACAAATGAATTCACATATATTCGTGTAGGAAGTGTAGAATCTAGAATGCAAGCCTACACGAGCAAAGACGTGGAAAGTAGCGCACACAAGTAGAAAAACCGGAGAGGTGCTTCCATGCGCAGTAGAAAAATATGTAAGTAGAAAATATTCATGCATTAAATTCATACCTGTTATAATATATGTAAATATAAATAGTGAATATGCTATATACTGTTTTGTATTTAGTCCCACATCGTGGGATTAGTTCTACCCCAAGCTCCTAGGCCTCTATATAAAGGTGCTAATGTAATGTAAATAGATAATCCATTCTCAGGAATAAATAATATGTCTTCTGTCTCCCTCTCTAATGGCTTCCTATTTTCTTTATTCTATAACACGTTATCAGCACGATCTCCACAAAAGATTTTTTTTCCAGATCTACAATTGTGATAATTTATGAAATCAAATATATTCTTCTCCAGATCTAATTATAGATCTCAAAACGGTAAGTTATTTTTCTAATATGATTGATCTAATCTTCCAATTTTTTTATATATCTCATTCCATTCTAGATCTACTTCTTCAGATCTAAATCTATTGTCTTATTTTTCAGATTTTATTATACTAGTCTTATAATTTTATATCTTATATAGATCTAAACTTTAAGATCTATATATTTCAGATCTAATTTGTTTGTTGTTGCTATTTTTCTGATAATATTATATTGTAGATCTCAATATCATGTTATTTTTATGTTTTACAGTTCATTTATTTTGGAATGCAAGTTTGAACTTGACAAAATTTGATATTGTTGATTAAAGCATTTTTTTTTGAATTTGATTGTATTTAGTTTGGACGTGGATTTGAGAAATCAAACATGGTTGGTAAATGGGGTTTTCATTTTGAAAACCTTTTGATTTGATTTAGATTTGAATGAAGACTTTGGAAATTATTTTAATATATGATTTATATTTCCAGAAGAATATTTTATTATTTCTAAGAGAAACAAATATAAATATAATACGTATCAAGAAGATCGTATTAAGTGAATGGAAACGTTAGTAAAAGCTTACATGATAAGCTTAATATCTTTCAATGTTTCCTTTTTATAAAAAAAAAGGAAAAAGAAATAATAATTGAGAACCTGCAGTTTTCATAAATCAGTAAATTACAAGTTTCCTCCAAATAAAGAACCAGAAGTTCTAACTAAAAAAAAGGATTATATATCAAAACTCAAATATATAAATTTTAGATGTGAAGTTTTGAATTATTAGAAAATCTAATTCAGATTATGGTAAATTTCAATTGCAATCAAACCTGAAGTTTGATAATGAAAATCAAGTTGTACCATTTAGGATCTAAAGTACTAAACAAAGACCTTTTTTTAAGTAAAATTGGAACCTGAAGTTCTAAAAATATTTGCCAATGGTATTAACTACTAAATCAAATAAATGTATAGAAACTTGTTCACTCCAGAAGTAGTGAAAATATTATATTAAAAAAATTCTCCAGAAGAGATTTGTTGATATATTTGGTGTTTTTTCTAAACCAAATAAATATATAGAAACATACCTACTCTTCTAATCTCTTTCTTTTTAATTAAAAATAAGGCATTATAATAGGAAGTTTATATCCTAATTTTTTTTCCTTCTTCCATGCATTCAATCACTTTTCAAAAGGTAAAATATAATAGATCAAATATAATAGATCTGAAATAATCTTAATTTCCTAAATTTCTAAAATAACTTGTGTTGATTTGAAGATTTACATGTTTGTTTTGATATATTTGGTAAAGAATTATGAAGTTAGTTTTCTAATGAAAATAATAATGATTTGGATCTGAGATTTATAGTTATTTATGATTATGAATGATATGGATAGATCTGAGATAATTCTGTTTATTTAGAAATTCTGATCATTGGGAAATAAAGTTTCGCTTTAAGATATTTATTTTAATTTTATTATTGAGTAATATTGAACCTATATTTGAGATGAAATTGTGTTACTTTGAGTACTGTTTGTTCAATTAGTTCATATATTTATAATGAAATTATTTTGCTATGACAGTAGCTATATCCTAAACCACATAAAGGTTAATTGTAGTTATTTTTGTCACAAATGAATTAATTGCAAGTGTTATGGTAATAAATTAAATCATTTATTGTCATAAATGCATTAAATGCATTGATTATTGTAAATTAAATGATGTTGTATGTTTGTGTTTGGAATAAGAATAGACGTATGATTTACTATTTGATGTATTTATTTTGACAAGTAATGTCTGTTGTAACGAAAAAAAATAGGTTTAACAACAACTTGAAGTTGTGCAAAGGAATTATTTTAATAGAAGTTGTATAACTCAAAATCCAAAGCCTGAAGTCTGGAATTATGAAAAGATTTTTTGTCAAACTTTACAAGCTCGAATTCTTGTCAGTATTTTTTTTAATTTGTCAAAATGTACAAGCTTCTAAAAAAAGGCAGTTTACACAAAATTTAAGAACCCGAAGTTCATAATAAATTAGTGAACTTGAAGTTCATGAATTAGAATCCCGAAGCTCTATTGAAATTGTGTAAAAATAAGGTTGTACTTATTAAAGAAGTTAAAGAAAAATAATATATTATCATATAAGATAATAATGTTGCATTCAAGAGATTACAAACATCTCCAAATGAGTTATACCTTACCTTATATCTTTATATTTATATTATATTAACCAAATATTCTGAAGATATTATGTTATATGATATACCAAACATCATTGGATGTGTATGTATTAATCTCTTGAAAAGATGTTTTAGAGATTTATTTATATTTATATTGCAAAATCTAACATCCCAGAAGAGATGTTATAGGAATTTTATTTTTGTTACATTGCAATTCCTTAAAAGGAAATACTATATTCCCTGAAGGAATAATGATATAAATTTTTTGAGTAATAACAATAATCTATCGAGAGAAAAAAATGATATTGTATACCAATGTTACACTCCAGAAGTAGTGGTTTTATCTTTCGCATCTTACTTTCATTTTGTGCATCTAATTTTGTTACTGTATTTAAAGTCTGATGTGTCATTTCAAAGATAGTTACAACAACAAAAATTTCCAGTAGGGATGTTTTATGTTATTGTAAAGGTAGTAATTATGTAATTTCTACAAATAGAAACATTGTACATTGATATGACATTCCAATAGTACATATATATATATATATATATATATATATCTTTAGAAGAGATAAGTTCACTCCAGAAGTAGTGATAATAAAATATCCCTAAAAGAGACTAATAAATTAGGAAATGATAACATATCTCTAGAAGAGATTTGCTTATATGTTTGGTAATTTTATTAAACCAAATAAATGCATAGAAATTTGATTATAAAGGATCCTAATTTAGTTTAGATTAGATCCTAAAAGTTTGAGAGCTATACATACGGTCCTGAGGAAATCTGTATCTATAACATTTCAAGTATCCGAAGATACTATTATTATTTTTGCTGTAATTTTTTTTACAGAACTCTCAATAGAGATGTGTAGAAATGTCTATACGCAATTAAAAATTACTCTTTGATAAGTAATCATAATTAGTGTTCAAAACTGATATTTGAGATATAATTGAGAAATAAAACTTAACAACTTGAAGCTGTGTGTATATTTTGTTCGAACCAGAAGTTCGATATGGTTTCAAACCAAATGTTTTGAACATTATCATGCGGTTTTGACAGGTTTGCATTGACATTGATTTATAAATAGAAATTAATAGTTTTGATCCCTGTAATAGTTTGTTCTAAAAATCACTAATTCAAATGAGAAAGAATATGAAAATATTATAATATATATGTGATACGTGGACGCACGTAAACATCCATATATGTAAATATTTAGCTAACAACCTGAAGTTTGTTATAAGCTCATCTTATAGATTATGCATAGATATTATTTAGTGATTTAAAATTCAACATAAATGTTGAATGACCTGACGTCATGTATGTATTCAAATGATCTACAAGTAAATTCTTCCAATATCTTAGATCAATGAATAAGAACAAACTCTAATAATCAATATCAATTTAATGCATCTTATCAACGAATAAAAGAATTATCCTCCTATTATTAATATGTATGATGTATTTGCTAGTAGCAATATCATAATGGATCAAAATAAGAATCCAAAGACGATAATTGTTCAATGTTTGTCAACATTGAGGGGGAGGATAAAGGGATACAAGTTCATTTTGATCATCAGTGTTAAATATTTATTAAAATATACAATGATGCAAAATATTATCAATATTATCCCTAGTAGAGTTTCTCCAATATAGATTTGAATCCCTGAAGGATCAAAGTTTGTAAACCACATCTGAAATATGGTTCAAAAGTCAGTTCAAAATATTTTTGGAGTAAGTAATAAAGATGCAAATAAAGGAGGTGAGTGTTCTTGAAGAAAAACTTAAGGATGCTCTGAAAGAGATCCATGACATGATTCTCAAATAACCCTAGAAGTGGGTTAGGTACCTAAAACATGATAATTAAAGAGCTCTCAATAAATCATGTCTAGAACTGATAAGAAATAATCATCGATGATAAATTTATAAATAATAAAGCGCTTATGTTTATAAATGGATTAAAGATCCTAGATTAGAGAAAAACATGATTGGCCATCATGAAATTCTCCTTAATAAGGAATCTGAACTTGTAGTCTGCAAAGTACCAAAAGTACTAGAAATGCTTAATATACCCCGAAGGTATAAATATGGTTTAAAATCATATTAAATAATGAAAGTATACAAATTCCTGAAGAATATAAATAACTTTCATTGTTATAAAGAATGCAAAGAACAAGGAGAGTAAATTTCAACTACTTTTAAGTATTGTTGTAATGAAAATCTTGATATAATTCATGATGAGTAGATTACTTCCTATTTTTAAGTATCGTTGTAATGAAACTCTTAATATCCATTGAAGTGATAGTTGCGATATGCAAATACTTATTAAAGTATACAAACTTCTGAAGAATATATATAACTTTTGTAGTTATAAAGAATGAAAAAGACATGAAGTGTAGATTACAAATTTCTTCTAAGTATTGTTGTAATGAAAATCTTGATACATCAAGATGAGTAGATTACTTCCTGCTTTCTAGTAATGTTGTAATGAAAATTTTAATATTCATGAAAGATGTATAGTTGCAATGCGCAAAACTAATTTGAAGCATAAAAATGAAAGCACATGAAGTGTTTTTCATAAAAGTAGCATACAAATGCATAAAATACAAACCATATTTGGAAGAAACAATCTTAGAAAATTTGATTGTATCAAAGAAAACTATTAATAAATCGTATTATGAATGAGATACATATTTATGGATCCAGAAGTATCTATAACTAATTTAAGTTATCGAAAGACGAATATGAATTCAGAGGAAAAATTAAAATCACGGGGAGAATTCATAAGTATTTTATAATGCACTCTTTTTCCTTAACTAAGATTTTTCCCACTGGGTTTTTATTAGTAAGGTTTTAACGAGGCATTATCTTGATCCAGAAGTATCAACTCCCTAGTAACATTTGAAATAAGCTATAATGTACCCTTTTCCTTATTTAAGATTTTTCCCGCTGGGTTTTTCTTATTAAGGTTTTAATGAGGCATTATCTTGACCTAGAAGAATCAAACGTCTTTTCAAGAAATAACATCTCAAATATGTTATTTAAGTTAAATTATATTTTTATCCTTGGCCAAGGTTTTTCCCATCGGGTTTTCCTTCGTAAGGTTTTTACTGAAGTATTAAATTGATCCAAAAGTATCAAACTCTATCTGATGCAGTAAATTATTGAAATATGACATACTATATTGTACTCTTTTTCCTTCACTAAGATTTTTCCCATAGGGTTTTACTTAGTAAGGTTTTAATGAGGCATTAGTTTGATCCAGAAGTACCAAGCTTCATTTAAAGAAATAAGAAAATAAAATATGTCATTGTACTCTCTTTCCTTCACGAAGATTTTTCCCATTGGGTTTTTCTTAGTAAGGGTTTAATGAGGCATTATTTTGATCTCGAAGTATCAAACTCTTAGAAGGAATATCATTTTTAGTATGATATCTATAATTTCACAAGTTGCACTCTTTTCCTCTTTCAAGGTTTTTCCCATTGGGTTTTCCTTACAGAGGTTTTTAATGAGGCAACAGACAATGTCTATATCGACTGAATGGATAAATGCAAGTAAGATAATAATGAGGGGGAGCAATCATCATACATGTTTCGAAACGGACAATTTCTAGTTATCAGAGGATTCAAGATTTTGAAGACGCATATTCAAGGGGGAGTGTTATAATATATGTAAATATAAATAGTGAATATGCTATATACTATTTTGTATTTAGTCCCACATCGTGGGATTAGTTCTACCCCAAGCTCCTAGGCCTCTATATAAAGGTGCTAATGTAATGTAAATAGATAATCCATTCTCAGGAATAAATAATATGTCTTCTGTCTCCCTCTCTAATGGCTTCCTATTTTCTTTATTCTATAATAATAACTTGATATTTGTACTTAGTGTATGTATTTTTTGTTGCTTTCTATTGTCATGAAGATAACCTTTCACTAAACTAGATATCTATGGTAATACGATCAAGCGCATTCGTTATCAAAACTAACACAGCACATTGATTGAAATAATACTAAATTTACATACTTTATAGGAACTGCTACTTTATAAATCTGAAATCTACACTCTACATTGAATGTGGATTTTGTTTTGTATGATGATTTCATGTGTATCTTTGTCTGTACAAAAAGTTGTTTTTAAATATATGGGTTTTAATAAAATGAGAGAATAAGAAAAAAAGCAGTTTAAGATTATTGTCAAACAAAATTTACTCCTAATTCCATGTTTTGCCCAGCATAGGTTTAAGAGTGATATGAAGTGAATATTTTTTAGATAATACAAATAGCTATGGTGGAAGAACACCGCTAATAAAAGTGTAGGAAAAATCATTTTTCCATGATTATTAAATTATGGCAACTTAGTAACATTATGGTTTATGAATAGTTTCATGTAGACTCCAACTGAGAAGCAATATTAGCAGTAGTATCTGCAATTATGTTAACTATTTACTCAATGAAGTGATTTATAAACAAGAATGAGCGTTAAAAATTTGAAGGTACTTGTGAAGTGTGATAACCCGTATTTTGGATATCTGATAATTGGATAATTAACCGGTTTGTTCAATTGAACAGATAAAAATTATGATAATAAATATCTATATCTGGATAAATATTCAAAATTGAAAAAAATTTCTTTTAAAACAAATAATAATGATTATTTTACATATATAGATATAAGAAGATTTTAAATAGAAAAATTATTATTTTCAAACAAATTAAATTTGTGTTTGTTTAAATATGTGTATATATATATGAGTTGATTTTAAATTGGATTTTAAATTGAAAATGAATTTGAATTGGAAATTCAAAGGATAAATATCCTAAAATATTCTGGATTTAAAATTATATTATATATGATTTTATTTAGAATATAATTGGTTTTATATTATTTTCTTTAAAAGGTTTATTTGTATAAATTAGTTAGTAAATTAGAGACAAAAGTTTTATAAGAACATTTCAAAGTAAATAAAGACATGCATAATTACACATGTTAGTTAAATGTGTATAGTTTAGAAAATGGAAGAAAATTAACACATATTAATGACAAATGTTAGCAAGTTAAACAAGTGTCACTATTTTATTTTTATTTTCTTTAATTTTTAAAAATCATACTTAGTTCTATATAAACACCTATCTCTTCTCTTCATTTCTTTTTCCTATCTTCTCATTTCAAAACAAAGAAAAATAAAAACCTATAAACAATTTTCAAACCAGAGAATTAACAGTAACAACAAGATTTCATCTTCAATCTACAATATGTAGCAAGATCAACTCAACTGAGCAACACCATCAAGTTTTTCAAAAGATCTAGTAAATTTAGTTCAGTTACAAATCAAGATCATCTCAGTTAAAACAAGTTTCCAAATTCTATACAGCATATATACGACATACTGTATATCCTAAACGAGATTTTTATTAAATTAATCGAAGTTTAAATTTTAAGTTATAAACGGAATATGTCGTAAATTTCAGAAATGTGGGTCATCACAGTTTAAATTTAAACAAAATAATTTTATAACCAATGGCCAAGTGGATAATTATTTCAATTTAATTTCAATAATGGATATATATCATTTAAATCCAAATAATGGTCATAGGTATATATCATTTCAACCTATTTCTTAACTTATTCGAAATAATTCAGTTTATAGTATAAACCGTAAATAACATATAGGATTGCAACAGAATATATAAAAATAATAATTAAACATCCAATCAAACACGTATCAACCAATAGCATCCATTTGCAACCAATATCCAAAATAGCCAATGCATCAAAAATTACGAATTTTACTAGCAATTTAATTCTAATTTGATTTAATTGTCAATTCAAATTCTATCAAAAAAAAATTGGATGTCAATTTAGATTTCAAATAAATTTATTAACAGCTATCAATAAATTTAAACCACTTCAGCATTCAGTTTAACTAACATAAAAATAATTTAGCAAATCCAAGTTTATAACTCTCTGTTCATCATCAACTGGTGAGTAAACATTTTATTTAAAAAGCTTAAGTATAAAAATCTATTGCATGTGAATTTCTGAGACGAATTATGCTTTGCATGTATATATATAAGTGTAATCCCTGTATATATGAATGTGTTTGAAGTGTGCACGTCTGTATATGTGTATGTCTCCGTTTCATAGTTACAGAGTTTAAAATTAAATCAAAATTCAAAATCTCTTTATCTAATCTCTGTTAGGTTTTAGTTTTCAAACAAAATATGTTTGTTTAAACATAAATTAAGTCTTAATAATATGTTTAAGTATTATAGGTTTGAAAATTATCTAGAATCAAGAAAATTCAATGAAAAATATAAAACATGTTAAATCCAAACATTCTGATTTTCTGATTCAGGCATATAATCTAAATCCTCATCTTAAATCATGATTTTTAAGAGTCGAATCAGGATTTTTAGATTGGGATCGAGTGAGCATTTCATAGTTGACCTAGAAAAGGGGTTGAGGTTTTTCTGGTGGCCGAAGGTCTCAAGGTGGTAGGGGTCTCGACTGGAGGTAGGAGGAAGTCTAGTGGTCTTGGAAAAAATGTCAGGTGAATTTTCAGATCACCGTGGCGGCGTCACGACGATGGTTTAGGGTTTAAGCCCTAAGTTTGGTCGAGGGATGGATTTGGGTTGCTACCGCGTCTCTAGATAATCGAAGCTCATCGGACTGGGGGGAAAAGATGAAGGGTTGGTCGGCGAACCTTTAGACACAACTTCGTGGTCGCTGGTGGTCGGCGTCGTGGGTTCGAGGAAGTTTTTAGACGATGGGTGGTTCCAGGCTTGATAGAATTACACGAATTCGATTTTGGATTTGTATTCAAGTTTTCGGGTGGTCAGATGGCTAGTGGTGGTTGAATGGGACTTGTCAACGGTGGTCTTGGAGGCCGAAACTTCGCCGTTGATCAGTGCACGTGCACGTTTGAGTCTGGTGTCAGTGGTTGTGATGAAGGTTGGGTCTCAGGTGTGACTCGGAGATATGAGAAAGATGTATCAGGTTGGTCTCGTGTAGGCTCATGAGTATTAAATCATGTTTTCAGGTTTTAAAAATTTTAACAACTTTTTTTCAAAAAAAAAGGGAAGTACTCGGGCAGGTATCGGTATGGATCGGGTCAAATCCGAAGTTAAGACTGAAAAGTTTTAAAATTTAATATAAGCAAGTTTTTAAATTTAAAATAAATCTAGTTTAAAATATTTCTTAAATCTTATTCTTTACATAATAATTTTTTTAAGTAAGTTGATTTAAGGAAGTTATATAATTTGTTTAACTTGAATTGTTAACTTAAAATTCTAAATTAAGTGGTTAATTAGAAGTAAATGTTTATATTTATGTGTTAATGATAATTAAGACATTAATAAAGATAATGATTTATCTTAAAGTTAATTAAGGTTTTTGATGATTAATTAATAAAGTAATTAAAGTGTAATTAAGTTGTAATTAGAGATTAATTACTTAAATGATAATTACTTAATGTAAGTAATTAAAGAATTAATTTTTTAAGGGTTAATTAAATTGATTTGTAATCAAAGGTTAAATTAATTAATAATTGAAGGTTAACTAATTGAGGATAATTAACCAACCGGATAATTACTTAATGGAAGTAATGGATAAATAATGGGTAATTAAGGATGATTAATTAATGGTTTGTATTAATTAATGATTAAGTAAGTAGGATATAAAAGATGATTGAAGTAATTAATTTAATGAATTTAAATTAACTAGAAATGGCGTGACTAATTAATCTTGCTTACAAATAATTGAATGATATTGTATGCCTTGGATTATTTGACATCTCTGATAAGTGATTTGTGATGCTATGTGATATGATATGTTTGGACTGAACCGTGTTAATATGGTTTGGCTATCTATGATGAATGGCTATGTAAATAAGTAATTCCGGATATAAATGGAATTGTTTAAACTTAAGTAGCTTTGTTTTTAATATGATATTTGGTTCGAAGATACCGAGGTCGGGTATCAGTATATACCCGAAATCACTTCGATTTGGAATCTACAATAATTCTTTATGAATTTGACTTTGGGATAAATAGGATGGAATGGAATAAATGATGTAAATTGGGTCATTTAATCCGAGTAATAATGCTTAGATGTGATTATAAGATGTATTTGACTATGGCAAGTTAAGAACTTGAAGTAAGGTATGAGTTACCTTGGGTTTTATATAAGTTTTATGCATTAGTATTTCATGTTAGATGGGTTTACTCTTGCTGGTTTCCAGCCTGACCCTGGTGTTACTTTGATGTAATGCTCGGATTAGACCGAGCATTACAGATTTTCAGGTTAGGACGTTCTGGAGCTCAGGAGACGAGCTGGATGGCAGGAACGTATGGAGTTTACCGCTATGTATTAGAGTTGTATTGTCAGTAGTCTGGGATATGTTGTACAACCGTCCAATTTATTTATTCTTGGTTGTAACTCTGATGTATTGATGCAAATTAACAATTACAGCTTTCTTGTATAAGTGCTATTATTTGGTATTATATTTGATCTGCTGTGAAACGTGAGATTCTGTGTTTTGTTTTCTGTTCTTCCGCTACCTCTTTCTTCTTTATTCTAACAATCTGAGATTTCCGACATTCGATTGCTTGGCACTTCTATAGTGAACGTATTAGTGTCGAATTTTTGAAGTCGAAAATTTTAGGTCGTTACATGAAGACAGTGTCATTGAGGTCTGAAACTGA
The DNA here is from genome assembly GCA_030765085.1 of Allium cepa. Classification (NCBI taxonomy): domain Eukaryota; kingdom Viridiplantae; phylum Streptophyta; class Magnoliopsida; order Asparagales; family Amaryllidaceae; genus Allium; species Allium cepa. The sequence continues at coordinate 258,876,791 of CM060929.1, forward strand.
AGAGTGAAGAAGCCAAAAATAATTAACTGCCAAGTGATGGTCTAGTTGGCTCTTTTCAAAGCAACCTGTTAAAGTATTTTCACTCAGTTTCCTTTTTTAACCTTTTAATGTGAGTATTTATTTTAAATTTCTGCTTTTTAGTCTTAATTTGTGTTTTAAACTTTAAACTATCAAATGGTGAACTTGGAAATATTTCTCCTTCTTTGATATTTTGTTCTAGACTTGTTATTTATAAACAGCTGAATTTGTCAACTAGTTAGTTCTGTTCAACTGTATGCTTAAATCTTTTAGCTATATGTTTTAAATCTGAACGCATGACATTCAAAATCTAATGTGTCTAGATATTTGATAAATATTTTGTGATAAGTTATAGCAACTTACCATAGCTTCAGCCGTCAATATTGAAACTTCTAGTTGTGATCTTGCTGGTTTAGACCAGATGCATTTTTGATATATTACCTTTTAGACAAAGAGTAAAATGTTGTTGGGTGATTATACCAATATGAGAAGTATAATGACACAGAACAATAAGGTAAAGTTACTGGTCACATTGTGCAAAAAATTAAGCACGGTCAAGCAAAAGGATCTGAAATGATATTTGTCATACGTTAAAGTCGAACAGCCTAAAGTACAGGTGAAGTGAGTAGCAGTTTATAGTAAAATCTGCTTTGTCGCATTGCAGTGAAGTAGTAACAGAACTTTGGAATAAAATACATAAACAAACTGAAATGAAATTGTTTATTGTACAGAATAGATAAAGCATACCAAGCTAGATTAGATTTCGATCTGAATAGGAAGTAACAGAAAATTAACATAAATTAAAATCGAGGTAATTTTTATTTTATGGATTCAGTTCTCAGACTGACGATTTGTTTAAAGATGAAATGCAGTACAAGTTTGTAACATAGTAGCTCTGCAGATGAAAAATTAAAAGCAGAAGTAAAAGAGGAAAAGGAAATGCAGTTCCGTGGACCATGGTCGCTTGTTACTGGGTAAAGAATGGATGCTTCACATTGGCAAACTTATAGTTCAACCAAAAATATATCATCAAATTTGTTATTAAAGTTGATGATGATATGTGTATACTCTGTTGTTGTGTCACATCAACTAGTTTCTACATCACTAACAGTAATTATCTTATTTGAACGAGTACCATTCTTATGAATTTTTATATCAATTCGTTTTACTATCCAGGCTTTAATAGAAGCTACAAGAGAGAGGCAAAAATCAGAAGCTAATGTTAATGGTAATGAAGGAGTAATTAGTTTGGAAGATTTTGAAAGAAAGGTCGTTGCTGAATTTTTTGAAAATGTTCAAAAAAGAAGCTATTGTCGTGCAGTTAGTTCTACATCTAATGCTAAGTACATAAAACTCATTCATGCTTCAAAATCAATTATCAATTACAAAGAGAACGAAGATAAGCAATGGAAAATGGAGATGCAATAGAAGATTGATCAAATGCATGAAGAAAGTAGAGAAACGAATTCAACTTTAGCCAGAATGCAACAATGCATAAGGCAACTTGTTAGTCAGATTGGAACGAATTCGATGACACTAAGAACGGAAATTGGTTTGCATACGGAGCACCATCCTAGCCCTACTTCTACTCCATCTGATGTTGTATTGGATCATCTACAGTTGAAAGACAAGCGGTGCAATTATTGTCACGAAAATTGGAAGTGGTAGCTAAAGTACATCTTGGAGTGCAAAAGATTTGTCATGGTAGAAAGGTTGGAGATGGAGAAAATGTCGTCGGGTGGAAGATGTTCTTAATCCAAACGAGCCACTTTTTGATGCGTCCCCAAATGGAATGTTCTTAATCCAAACGAGCCACTTTTTGATGCGTCTCAAAATGGTCATTATACATTGTCCAAGTTGGTTGATGGTGGTTTTGTAGTTTGGCCGGAGTGTCGTATTCGTTGTTTGTAAGCTTTTAGATATGTTGTAGTAGTGAAATTTGAAGTTGCCACAATGAACTTTGTAGAATTTGATATGTAATATTCAGTACGTTTGATGTTTTTTATAATTTGACGATATTTTAGTTTTTAAATTTAGTTTCGTGTTTTCTATCGTTATAAATTCATATAGATATAGTTAAATGAAATATTGTTAGATGCAGAATAAAATATGGTTCAACTATACCAAATTTGCAACATTTATAGGTGATATTAATTCTGCTATTTACCTATGCGTGAGAGAAATTTCCGACGGTTATAACCGTTGGAAATCAAAAATTCTCAACGGTTAAAACATTGGGAATATGAAAATAGTCGTAGGTTATAACCATTATTTCCAATGGTTACAACCGTTGGAAAGAACAAAATTCCCAACGATTATAACCGTTACAAAATATTTAAAAAAGTTATAACGTACCTGCTACCAACGATTATAACAGTTGGGAATTTGATTACCAACGGTTATAATCGTTACAAAATGACATTTCTGGTGTTGTAATATTTATGGCCGTAATGCTTTTTTATAAATTGTATTAGAAGTTTCTAAATTAGGTTATGCATCCTGTTAGTTTTACATCCATACGTACCCGATTAGGTTGTGCATCCGTAGCTTTTGCATCCATACGTACCCGAATAGGTTGTGCATAGCTCGGTTAACCAATCTATATCAGTTATAGGTTGATTTCCTTACATAGCTAATTAGGTAGTGCATCTGGTTAGCTTTTGCATCAATATGTACCCGATTATGTTGTGCATCCAGTTAGCTTTTGCATCTGTATCTACTCGATTACACTGTGCATCTAGTTATCTTTGCATCCATATAAACCCGATTAGATTATGCATCCGTTAGTTTTGCGTTCAATTATTAGCTCAGTTAACCAATTTTGCTTGGTTACGAATTGATTTCCAAATCTACCTGATTAGGTAGTACATCCAGTTAGCTTTTGCATCTATGTGTATCCGACTAGGTTGTGCATCTGGTTAGCTTTTGCATTCATGTACATATCTGATTAGGTTGTGCATCCAGTTAGCTTTTGCATTTGTATGTACATGATTAGGTTGTGCATTCCGTCAGTTTTCGCATTCGAAGATAAGCTCAGTTAACCAATCTATCTCAGTTACAATCTAGTTTCCATACTACCCGATTATATAATACATCCAGTTAGCTTTTGCATCCACGTGTATCTAATTAGGTTTTACATCCGATTAGTTTTTGCATCTATATGTACCTAATTAGGTTGTGTGTAATAATACATGTTTTACGTATCAGAGGATCATAAAATAATTTTATTTCATTCATATGAGATCATATGACTCTTAAATTTTGAAAATTGACTTAAGCATATTTTCCACATCCATGATTTTTGTTGAATTTTTATGCGACGTTTTTAACCCTAAAAATCTTATATGAACTATAACTTTTGCAACGAGCCAAATTAGGGTCTAAAACTACTTTTGATGCTTCAAGATGATGATTTTCCATTTTGTAGAGTGGTCATAATAGTAAAACGGACTTACAGCTTAAAAATTATGACTGTTTTAAGTTTTGATTATTGCTGACCTATATTAGTGGAAAATTAATGTGTCCTATACCTATTCCCACTAATGGATTTCGAAATTGTGCTAGGGGAGGTTGTAGGGACTAACATATAAATCATTTTCATCTTCCCTAAAATAGTTCTAAGCTTCCATTAACCCTACTCTCCTTAAAAATCATCTTTTCCTTACTAATCTTAGCCAAATCATCATTAGAAGGGTAATTAGTGAAGGAATTAGTAGATATATCATTTTGTGCTTGCAAATTTGGATTCTTGGTTGTTCATCTCGGATTCAAGGGTCAAAATGGTAATTTAGGCAATTAGTGAGTGGTCATCTCACTATCATATGCATGTTTATATAGTTAAAATTGATGTTTTTAATCCTAAAATGTCATCTAACTTTAGTAACACTTTTATATATGTTTATGGTCGAAATTAAAGTGATGTAAAATGGTTTTTAAAAGGTTTTGCAATCTCTTTTGATCATATTTTCATAATAATGTAAAAGTTGGATCTAGGATAGGATTTGCTTGGTTTCATGTTTTGATTGATTATACATGTGCATAGATGTATACAAATGATATTTCATGTTTGCATATTGTGCTTTGATATGGTTTGCTAGTGCATTTAGGTAGTTAGAAAAAAGGTTGTCGAATTAGGAAAATCAAAGGCAAAGATAGTCGGAAGTGGATGAAACTTGGAGCAGGGGCTTTGGAGCATGGGAGGAACCCAAGGTTCAAGTTGCATTAACTTGGATCAGGGGATAGTGGTTGGTGTTGAGTGGATTTGGTCAATGGAAATCAACTCGACGGAAGCTAGTTTGAGGGTACTTCATATTTGTTGTTTGAAGGACTTGGGCTTGCTTGGAGGAAACATAAGGGAAGCTTCGGGTCGAGCTTAGGATGGACAAGGAGAAGCCAAAAAACAAAATTTGGCTAAGTATGGAGCTTGGTACTGAGTGGTTTTGATCGGTGCCGAGTACTTTCTATTTAGTGCTTAGGTATAGTAGTTTGGAAGTTGGAGCTTTGGGGAAGAGGTGCTTTAAGGAAAAATAAGGTCCCAAAATATGGCTAAGTACACCACTCAGTACTGAGTAGTTTAGGTCGCACCGAGTTGTGCTTTTGACTAGTTTGGTGGTGAAACTTCCAAGAGGAGAAGTGTAGGCTCTGTAAGTCATGCTGAAGGAGTTTTTTTGTTCGTTTGTCGTTAGATGGTACTGTGACAGCATGGTGAAGACTAACTGTTAAGAAATGAAGCGGTGTTGGAGTGCTTCGACGAGATAGCTTTGGAACTACAATGATGGTAACTCGATAGTGGATGGAGTTAGGTTTTGATGGTAGTGGCTCGATGACTAGATCCAGGGGATGATCAAATGAGCAAGTTCAATGAGGAGAGCTCGTGAGTGGAATTATGACTGTGTTCCACTATGGATGTGGGTAGGATGGAATGAGGATCGGGTTCCATTATGAAGGCATGTGCAAAGGGATCGTAGACACTCGGAGGTTTCTTATGTGCTCATGTGGATGGGTACATGAGGACGCCCACCTAGATCATGATCATGTCCAGATCTTATGACCGTAGATCACCCTGAACATTACGATTGTGGGTCTATTTTCTAGCCTTACGAAGTGACATGGATCGAGCATTATGAAACCAAGATTTGATTAGGGTCTCTGGCTTATGATCATGTCATATGAGTCGCCTTATATCCAATCACATTAAGTGATGATGAGGATTGTTTGATGGATGTTATGTTTTCTCTAATTATTTTCTTCCGTAGTCTATCACCCTAGGGGCGTCACCTAACATAGGTATTTAGGACATAGATACTTAGACACTTGATACTTTACTTAGGACGTAGTATATTTAATAATGACAGTAGAGTAGCATATTACAGATGTTATAGGCTGACTCTTTGGATGCAGGAACAGGTCATGTATGATTTTTATACCTTTTCTTTCTTATTATATCGACTTGTATAGTATTTTGAGATTCATTTATCGCTCACACCAGACTGTTGTCTGACTCGAGGTTTTATGGTTTTCTTCTTATTATCTTGGGTACTCTTAAATGAGTAGACTAGATAGTAGGTCTAGGTGAGACACGGTAGCTATTTATAGGACGAGCTAGATAGGGATTTCTTGTATTATATATAGATTATTATGCTTATTCTGATGTGCAACACTGTGGAGTCTTGACAGTGTTTGCTTGTTATTATGAGACTTTTATTTGAATTTATTTCCACTTTGTATAAACTCTATTACTACGCTGTATAACTCTATGGATTTTTGCTTAGATATTTGATTCACTCGGTTATTACCATATCTTTTGTTTTATATCTATGATATATATTATATTTTATTCCATGCGATGTGAGATGTATGAAAGGTTATGTGATGTTTTATTTTTCTTCAATCCTTGACAATCTCTCTATACCACCCAAGCATGGAAACGACACACTAATTAATTATATTAAGTGTCGGTGGTGCAGGACGGTCGTTACAGTTGGTATCGGAGCTTAGGTTACGTGATTAACCTGAGTCAATACCATGGTCCAGTAGAGATAGGAAAGAAGTTATCACCCTGGACTGGATCAAGAATACACACACACATGAGAGAGAGTGTTTACTTGTTATATATTTTGGTTTTCAAAAATATATAGTAGTATACATAGTATATAGGTCACATGTACACACGAGTACCATTGACATGATTTTCTTTATGAGAAACTGATCATTCTTATTACAGATCATGAATGAGCCAACAAATAAGAAATGCTGCAAGAAACTTTATATCTAGAGTTGGGGAAGGAGTGGGCTCGGGACTTGCTAACCTTAATTTGCAAGCTACGTGCAATATGATGATGGCGAACATGCTGTAAAATGCCCAAATGACTGCTCCGAATATTATTGTTGGTGGTGGTGCTCAAATGCAGGCGCCCAGTGCTAACTTTGCTAAGCCACGTAAGGATTGCTTTACTTTGGGAGGCAAATCATTTCTTGGGACAGAGTTGGCCATCGAAGTGCAGGATTGGTTGGGTACCTACGAATGTATCTTTGGTGATATGGAAGTCGATGACACTATAAAGAGGAAGCTGGCCTCTAAATAGCTTCGAGGACGGACTATGAACTGGTGAAATGTCATTATTATTACTACCCCTAAGGATTACATAGGATCAGTTCAAAACCCGATTCGAGGAAAAATTCATTCTGGCTGCTCAGAAATCGATATTATTTAGGAAATTGATTTAAAACAGGGAGATATGTCTTTCTACTTTTATATTGCTACGTTTGACACCTTGTCGAAATATGGAATGCCATTTATTAACACTCCATTGAGAAAGAATGAGAATTTTCTTATGGATATGGATGACTATCTAGGGGATAAGCTAGTTAGTCATATCAATGACCCGTTTGAGAGACTTGTCGAGAAAGCTCTTCACCAGGATAGTTTATACCTTGGTTGAAAATGTGGTTAAAGAAGAGCCGAAGCCGCAACAAGGTGATGGAGGAAAGAAGAAATGAAATGGAAAGAGAAAACAACTATAGGGTAAGGGTGGCTAGAAGAAGGGTAAGTGGGAGCCTACTTGTTATAACTATGGGGAGAAGGATCACCTTATTAAAGACGGTAAGGTTGAAGGAAGAAAGTGCAATAACTGTAACAACATGGGGCATATTTAAAAGAATTATCCTGGGTCAATGAAGCAAAAGCAGGTAGTGAAGGCGCTTTAGTTGTTGTCCTGACTTCGTTGAGTGCTCTAATGGTGAAGAAGAAGGGGAAGATCGTCATTATCTAAGGTATGCTCATTTATGATGTTCCTGTAAGTGTTTTGTTCGATACCGTGGTTGCACATTCCTTTATATTTAGTGACCCAGTAGAAAAAATAGGATTGAAACCCGATGTATTTGACTGACCTTTGGTTATGACGAACCCACTTGGAGGCTCTAATAGCCCATGTATGATTTTTCATAGTTTGATCTTATCAAGTCATGGATGCTCTTTTGTGTGTGATTGCTTTGTTTTGAATTTCGTTGGGTTTCGCATTACACTGGAGTGGACTGGCTATAGAAATACGGAGTTGTGGTGGATTGTGAGAGGTCATTGGGTGACAATGGGGATAGACGATAGGCATAGGTGAAGATAAGCTTCCTGCTTGATGATGAGGTGATGTTCAGTTTTTTGTATTCGCTCGAGATTCTGCATGATGATTTTTCATCTATTCTTATAGTAAGGGAGTATTCAGGCATATTTGAGAAGGTGACCGAACTACCACCACATATAGGTGTATGGAACCCAAAGAGCAGGAGAAGGAGGTGTAAGCGAATGACCTATTGAGGTGAAGGTTCATTCGTAGGACCATATCTGAGTGGTGCACACTTGTAGTATTTGCTATCAAGGCGAATGGCTCTCTAAGGTTGTGTGTAGATTACCGTGAGCTGAATAAGGTGAGGAAGAAGAACAAGTATCCACTCCAACATACTGATTGCTTGTTCGAATAGCTATGTAGTGTGAAGGTGTTCTCTTAATTGGATTTTGTGATGGCTTTCACGAACTGAGAGTAGAAAAGGAGAGTGTGCTAATCACAACATTTCATATGCCGTCTGGTTTCTATGAATGGTTGGTTATGCCATTCGAGCCAACCAGTGCTTCTACATACTTTGTTGGTCTCATGAACAATGTTTTAGGGATCAGTTGAACAAGTCCATGCTTGTGTTCGTGGATGATATTTTGATCGATTCCAGGACAAAGGAGGAACATAAGACGCACTTGACGATTGTGCTTGAAGTGTTGAGGAAGCATAGGTTGAGAGTGAAGTTTTTGAAGTGTCACTTCTAGAGGAGGGAGATGAGATTCTTAGGTCATATCGTATCTGACTTGGGCATCGTAGTAGATCCTGCCAAGGTAGCAGTGGTTCGGGATTGGGAATAACCCAAGAATGCAACTGATATGAGAAGCTACCTAGGATCGGTGGGATATTAGACATTTTATCAAGGGCATCTCCAAAGCAGCGGTATTGCTGACCAATTTGACGAAAAAGAACTAGACTTTTGTTTGGGATGCAAATTATGAGCATGTGTTTGTGAGTTTGAAGGAGAGGTTGACCAGTCCACTGTATTGACCATTTCGAGCGGGAATGAGGAGCTAATAGTATACACGGATGCCTGTGGTACAGGATTAGGTGTTGTGTTGGTGCAAAGGGGAAAAGTTATCACATACGCTAGTTGACAACTTAAATTGCATGAGAGGAAATGTCCAACTCATGATTTAGAGTTGGCAGCAAATTGCTTTAAAGTTTTGAAGGCATTATCTATTAGGAGAAAGGTTTAGCTATTCGCGAACCATAAATTTTTAAAATGCCTTTTCTCCTAGAAGGATCTCAACCTTCGCCAGCAATGGTAGTTGGAATTCATGTCCTCCTACGACTTTAGCATTTCATATATGCCTGGTAAGGGGAATGCAGTCGCTAACGCATTAAGTAGAACACATGGCGGTTTGGGAGTGAGCTCCTAGAGTGGAAGTAGTTGGAGTATATTTCTGGTTACAACTTCAAACCTTATTGCGAGTTAGAGAAATAAATGTTTGCGAGTTTAACGATTAGGCCTACTTTGATTGAGTGGATGGGTACTAGTCAGAGGCGAGATGCCAAACTAGCGGAGGTTACGACGATGATAGAAGAAGGAGTAGAGTCTGAAGATAGGAAGCAATATGGACTAGACCGAGATGGTTGGCTTCTTAAGGATGGGAGATTGTTTTCTCCTGATATTGATGGATTACGAGACAAAATGCTATGAGAGTGCAACTATTCTAGGTTTACCATACATCTCAGTGATAATAAGATATACAGGGATATAAAGCAAACCTATTATTGGAAGGGATGAAGAAGGGATATTCATCTCAAAGTGTATGAAGTACCAATTGTAGAAGGACTAATAGAAAAAATCAAATGGATACCAACCACTTGATGTTCCAGGATGAAAACTGGAGCAAGTTTTGATCGATTACATTGATGGATTGTCGGGAACTAGAGCAGGGTACGATATCATTGAATCATAGTTGATAGATTGGCAAAGAGCACTTGATTCATACCCGTTAAGTCTAGTAGAATGACATCCAAATTGATTGAGTTGTATGTGAAATGGGTTTTATGATTTCATGGCGTGCCAAAGTGAATTGAGAGTGATCGACACCCTTTATTCACTAGTGGGGTTTAGAAGAGCTTACAAGAGATGTTGGGGACCGAGTTGCACCTTAGTATAGCTTATCACCTACAAATTGATGGGCAGACAGAGAGAGTAAGCCGTATATTGGAGGATCTCTTGTGAGTTTGCATACTCAATTTTGAAGGCTCGTGGGGGTGATTACTTGCATTTGGTGGAGTTTGCATATAACAATAGCTATCAGTTTAGTATCGACATGGCATCGTATGAAGCATTTTGTGGTTGACCATGTAATACTCGTTCATGTTGGTGGAAAATGGGCGAGAAACTGATATTTGGGCCAGATATGGTTAGAGAAACCTCGAAGAAGATTAAGATCATTCCTTAATGGATGAAATTTTCTCAGGATAAACAAAAGAGCTATGCTAATAAGAGACGTAGAGATTTGGATTTCTTTGTTGGCGATATGGTATTTGTGAAGATTTCTCCGTTGAAGAACGTTATTTGATACAGTAGCAGGGGAAGTTTGCATCCAAGATTCATAGGTCATTTCTAACAGTAGAGAGAATTGGGAACCTAGCATATAGGGTCGACTTACCTCAGAAGATGGTGGCGTGCATAACATCTTCCACATTCCTCACTTGTGGAAGTTTGTGCATGACTCAAGCATGATGATTGCACCAGCAACTTGATGATATCAAGATTGAACCAAAAGCCTCGAGACCTTATAGGCTAAATCGTATTGTCGGACATGATAAGAAGCAACTTAGGACAATAATGGAGTTAGTGATGGTTCAATGGGGCGAAAGTGAATGCGGTTTCACATGGGAAATTGATGAGAGCATGATGGCTGCATATCCGAAGCTCTTTGCATATTAAGGCCTATTTTTATCCTATTTACTTTCATTAATATCATATAGGATAGTTTAGCATCTCGCATGCTAGGATAAGTTTATTTATACACTTGATTGTGATAGAGTTAGGAGTATGCCCTAGGGGCAATTATGTAATTTGTCACATATATCTAACTCACTGGCCAATCTTGCTCAAATAAAGGTGTTTTCTTTTTATTATATACTTGATATAATGTGAATATATTAATTAATTAATTAAATTAAAAGTATGTTTAATAGAAAATCCATAAATGGTATGTTTTGTTATAGTATTTACAAAGTGTTGTAAACATAAGTAGTTTATCACAATAAAATTAAATATACCATTTTAAATGTTCCTAGTCAAGATGCATTGAGATTGGATATCAATATATTCGTTGAGATTAGAGTACGAAATACCCTCCAAATGTTGGGCAGTGTATTCTTATGACTGCTAGGGGTACCTTGGGGTTACTAATAGTTGTTGGATGACTATGGAACGACTCATTCGATTGTTTTCTGTTGGTTAATATAACTAAGATTGAACAAAAATATCGATGCGAATAATTTACATAGTTCTTATGACTTGAGATTACCGTGGATCTTCAATATTAAAGATCCGCTTTGATTATAGTCAAATCATGGCACGGTGTAACATCCCATGGTTTGGATTTTTAGAATTGTTGTTGGTCACAACAGTTTTGTTGGAACTACTGTAAATTATTGGAGCATGGTTCGGGACTAGGCTGTAGGATTTGGCATCACCGTGATGAGGACACGAATTTTTCGAATTGTGTTGAATTGAAGGAGATGATGCGAAATGATCATTATTATTTAATCCGATCCTAATTGGGTCTAGGTTCAATTAACGCCCAAAGCCTGTCTAGCGGTTGACCACATAGTGGTAAACCTAGAGTTGTCTACTAGTTAACGGGTTTTGGAACAACTTAAACCTAGAACGGAACTATAAAAGTCACATCCAAATTTCTTCAATTGCATTCTTTCGTTCTTCCTTCCTCCATCAACCGAACCAACATATCAAGTAACATTGCCTCATCGAGGAAAGATCAATTGAAAGCTAGACTCTCTATCCATGTTGGGTTAGTCCGGGACTATTGGACATAGTGACTACATTAACGGTTTTCTTTAGAAACATAGTTCTATCACATGTCAGGATTCATTTGCAAGCATGAGAGGACATATACTTCATATAGAGTGCTTTTAGTACATCCATCATAAGACATATCATACATATCATGAAGGATATGCACTTCCCCCAAATAATGTATATAATCTGATGAGTCAAAATAAGACAACATTTGTGGCAATACCCAGTCTAGACACACATCTACGCTAATATAGAGTGATATTATGCTTATCTAACCATGCTCATCATCTGAGTCTTTTTTCTAGTTATACATAGCTATTAGAAGCTCCTATATAATTTTTGTTATTGCAGCGGCATCCGCTCTACTTTTCCAACTGTTCATCTAGATCCATGCCAAATTCAACTTCTATGAAAGCCTCTAGACTTTTAACATCTGCCAAGTGCCAATTGTTGTGGCTCCATTGATAAAAGTAAAGGAGCCACGTAATGATATCACTTTAGATGTTGCTATGAACGGAGTTATTGAGCTTTAACAATCTTCCTGTTTCTCCACCTTCTTGCCTCACCTTTGGGGACCTTCTATGTATTTATTATAGGCATGGGATCCTTAAGGATGTAGTAAGGCTTCAACTACTACATGGATGGACATACAATCTGGCCATCATTTATTCTACTTATAACTGATTCTTGTATTTATCTAGTGTCATACCTCCATTCAATCCATTTCTGCCATATCCTTCAATCACTTCAAATTGCTTCTTCCAAGTTGCATCAAAATGCTTATGCAGTTCTCCTCGGTCTTTATATTATCTCCATCTAATACCTTAGAAGAGATCCCACCCACTGGTATCCAGTTCTTAATAACTTAAATCGACGCTTCCCTAATATCTCGTTTATATTTTTTGAAGCACTTCGTTGTAATAGATTTTTTGTTGATCTCCTCAATAAAACAAGAAAGTTCAAAGATAGATACTTCTTTGTCATTTGCCACTACAGGGTTCACTCAAAAGTGGCTTTATGGACGTAATTCTCAAATATCACATTTTGAACTTCTTTTCATCAAATTCACCATGTTCTAGTTTCTAAATTATTTATATTTCCTTGCACATATTTTATAAGAGTCGGAAATGATGTTCTCAAATGTATGGTCGCAGGCCTCATGGCCATCCCAATGCACAAGCATCATAATAGATTGAGCAGGGAAGTTATTTCAGCCAAAGCCCAAGTTATTAACCCTTATACTTCTAAAAAAACTTATTCGCTTCATCTTCACATTTCATTAAAGACTAAATAAAAATGCACAAGCTATATAGCCATTACAAATAAGAGAAGAGCAAAACAAATCCAAGGCAATTTAAATTTATTTTATAAAGAAAGAAAGGATTTGACCAATATATTTAATCAGGCTAACCCAATTATAAGTCCAAGCTAGTTTTGGTTCAGATGATGTGTGTTTGTTGCTCATATTAATGATAAGCATGTTTTGATGATGATAGGTTAATCCTATGTAAGTTCTGTTGGAATATGGCAAAGTTATGTTTAGAGTAAATCATGAGTTAATCACTTCCAAATGATTTGAAATTTTGATATGATGTTCATAACATTAGATCTGATATGAGTTTTAAATTTTCATAATTTTTAGATTTATAAATTTATTGTGAATTTTCCAAGATGAAAATATGCAATTTTGGCTGTAAAATAATGTTTAAAATAAAAAAAATATATTTTGATTTAAATTCTATTGGAGCCCGTAGAGGAATATGTTTATAATTTTCAGTGAAATTATGGGAATTTTTCCATGATTTTCGAATTAATATGAATTAAATGGTAATATAAAATATTTTAATCAATGAGTTAATTTAGAAAATGATTAATTAAGAAGAAATTACAGGAGAGAATAACAACTTGATTCTGAAATCTCTACTACAAATTTAAAAGTGAAGAATGGAAACATGACATGTGCAAAGACCATGTCAAAAAGTGGTTACCTTGTTAAGTAATATAACAGTTATCTACTTATAATGTAATTTCCATTATAGATGCGATAACATATATTCGATAGATTATTGACACTATAGCTTCCTATTGTATAGGCATTGTAGCTTATAAATACAATATCCAAAGTGTGTAAATCTGATAGCATATTCATGAGATTGTTACAGAGATGACAACTATAGAGCCAACAGCTTAATCACATGATAGGTTATACGTTCAATCAATATATGGATGATAAATTACTTATGTGGTAGTTATAGAGATGATAGTTATCGAGTCGATAGCTTATTCATGTGATGGCTATAGAGACGATAACTATAGGGTCAATAGCTTCTACACACGATAGCATATATGTTCAATGGCAAAAGATCAATAGCTTATTCATGCAATAACTATAAGGAAAATGGTTATAGAGTTGATAGCTTGTCCGTGCGAGGTTTGTAGAGACAATAACTTATTATCATATAAACTGGGTTTTACAGTTAATAATTATAATCTTAGTAGCATTTGCTTATATACTCGATAGCCAAATGTCAACCAACCCGGTAGCTAAACATGTATACATTTAGTAGCTAAAAGAGGGTATTATCAAAAGCATTTTGAAATCTTGTTTCCATGTATAACTTGAATTTTATAGCATGTAAAGTTATAAAATAAATAATAATAAGCTAAAGATTTAATAGCTTATGTAAAAATGGAAATGGCTAAAGCTTGGGGTAAGCTAAGAGATGATAAGTTGTATCATTTACTATGAAAGATAAAACTATTTTATCTAAAAGAACTAAAAGATTTGGACATAAATATGAGGGTCGATGGAACATGCAGGATACACAATTAATAATTTGATAAATGGATTGAACTAAAGATTATAAATATATCACTCATGCAGGCATTCAATAGGTCGGTGCACACAACTTAGCGAAGTCTACATTCAATGGGTATATGGCTGGGTGGCAAGACTTAGGAAGTCAAATGGATTCAATTCATAAAACTAACTCTGGTGTGAGTAAATAACATTAAAATGGATGATATGAATGAATGAATCGGCAACGTGAAATAAAAGTGTTTCTGGGACTAGGAGATGCTATTGAAGCTTAGTAAGGACACTTGCTAGAATGTATTTAGGGTGCTTACGTTCAATCTCTTAGGAGAGTCAGGATGGCTTCAAGGTGGATAAGTGGCCATTTCACAGTAGCGGTGTTCGATAAAGAAGAATTAGTGATAAATAGACTTATATGGTATTCATTAAGTAAACTTAATGAGAACTGTTAAACTGACACCAAATTAAAAGTCCAGGCGATGCATGTGAAAATGAACGATAGTTATATGACATGGTTCATGATGTGTTAATGATATGTATATGTCATACTTATGCTGAAATGATGTTTAGATGACATGGTTCACGGATATTGCTAAGTATAGTGTATACTTATGATCTAATGATAATTGTGTGATTATACTCAGGTTATGACGACCTTTATACACGATGTGCTGTCATTATAGCCAATTTTTAAATAGGTGAAGACCAATTCTGCTATGTGGCATTGTCTCACCATTATTTTTGTGCCTAGGGCAAATTATTACCCATAGTAGCTATATTTTAACCTATGTTTTGATTATTATTTTCCCTATAAACCCATGGGCACTTATTGGAGTAGGCTGATTTTATGGTATTAGTCAGGTTATCTTGAAGATAAATAAATCTCTAAAGACAAAGAGTGAGTTTTGCGGTTATTAGTATTTTATTCTATATTCCTCTATTGTAAAAGTGAATATGTTGTCATCTTCATATGTCGAGCACATTTTGGAAAATAAATATGTAAAGACAATTTGTGTAATGAAGATCTATTTCAACTACTTTGCTTATTTAACGTCGTTGCAAAAAATCTAATCCTATCTTGTTGCTTAAAAATAATTTTGAAAATGACTATAGCATCATCTACTTTTATTTTCGAGTGTTGAAAGTTGAAATGAGCGACGTTACTCTTCAACACGAAAAGTTGTTACTTGTGCTATCCACCGATACTGCTTGAATTTCACCTCATCTCCTCCACTAGTGTTTCCATGTCAAAGTTATTGCTTCATGATCTCTAATGACAATTCGCTCTATCTCTTACCTTGTAACCACATCTGGTTGTGGTTAAGTCTGTGATCCTTCATCATGACTGTTCTTCACACCTCCCAATATAGTTTGTTCCTTTATTTTACAGTGTTTTTCTAAGAACTTATTTATCTTTTAAAGGATATAACTCATATCGAATTACCTAGACATATATGTACTAAGATCTACAGGTTCTCGGTAAAGAGCCAATATTTTTGTTTGTAAATTAGCCTAACACCTCGTTGAGGTTGTGTAGAGATAGTGATTTGGAATGTTATCACTAATATGTTTGAATGTGGTTTAAAACCCCTAAAAATTTGTTTGTCTTCTACCTAATTTAGACCTCAAACCACCATGGAATAAATATGTAATAGAATGAAAAAAAGGACACAAAGGTTTATAATTGTTCAATTATACCTATGCCCACTTTATACGATTTTCATTACTTATTTTATTCTTAAAAGAAATCACAAGTGCTTTAACTAAAAAATACAAGGAAAGTGATTTTAAAATCTATTAGAGTCACGCTGTTATGAATACAGAACAAACCCTTCGTCTGTGGTGTACGACTTATATTTATAGGTAATGTTGAGGATACTAGAAGCCTTGGTTCGTGCAAGATATCTCCATAAATTTGATAGAGAAAGAATATGTCATGCTTCTTTAAATAAGATAGATATGTAATATCTGAATTCAACTCGTACAGCAGAATTCTTATTGATCATTACTGATCTATACCATCGATCGATACCGAGCCATGCCATCGATCGATACAGAGCCATGCCATGGATCGGTACCGATTCATGCCATCAATAAGTACTGATGCATCAGGCTTTGTATTACATTATTTGTGACTTTGCTAACTGATATACATTGAATTATAGAATTGTTCCATTTCATGATTTTGACCTTGTTTCTTCAACACCTCTATCAAAACTCCCTCTATCTTATGGATCGGTTTGATTCATATGTTGGTTGGCACCAATCGATTCGTTTCCTTCCATGTGCTTTACTTGTTGGTAGATTAATTCATTTTGCTTTAGAAGCATGCTTCTTATCAAAGTTCTAGACCTATTTCCAACATTTATTTTCTATTCATCAATTGATCTTATGGAACGTTACCATCAATGAATGGATCTGTGTTAATGGATTATAATAATCATACTTAACCATTTTCAACTTTTTCTTCCATTGTTCCATATTTTCTTTTTCTTATACTTCACCATCCATGCGCTCTTTACACATTTCTCTGTCTTTCTAAATATAACATCATTGAATTTCCAAGGATGGAAAATTACTGATAACATATTTGTATATATAATGTTATCGAGTGCACATAAAAATTCAAAGGATAAAGTGTTTAGCAGTGAGGGTGCATGGTGTTCAAGATAATTAAAGAATTATTAATAGAACTTAAAAAGGATTGATATGGCCATAAATTATAATATATTTGAACAATGAAGTAAAATAAAGTACAGATAAAGGGATAGATAAACAAAAAGTGTAGAAGTAGCGAAGAACACAATAATTGTTATCTTGGTTGAACCTCCAGTCCTATATCCAGTCTTGTAACTTTTGAATAGATTTCACTATTAACTGTCCTCGCTTCCACCCGGGGGAATAAATTTACACCTACCAGAAACTCCATTCTGGACTTTAAAAATAGAAACTCCCACTCGGTATTTCACAACCTTGCCAATCAACCACTGGACTTTTCTTTATAGTCTTCATGACTTTGAGATACAAGTTGTATGTCTTGATGCACTAATCTTGCCAATACAGTACAAGTTCCTAAATAATCTTCATAAAAGATATGAAAGATGAAATTTGAGAGAGACTTTTGGAAAAGATAAAAGAATATAGAATGAAACTTGAAGTTTCGTCTTTGAAATTTGTATTATCAATCTTGAAAATGTGTAGGCTCGGTTACATTATATTATACAAATGTTGAAGAAAAATTACAATACTGCCCCTAAAACCCTATTCGTATTTGTATGTAAGTGAGCCAAACTCCTTTTCTCATTTTCTCTTAACTCCCCCCGACAAATACGACTAAGGTTTCTTCATCTCTTCCCAAATATATTTCTTCCTTGATTAACTTTCAGATCTGAGAAAATTCTTTGATAAAAATGCAATTTTGAGTTGAGTGAGAGAGTGAGTAAGCATCTGAGGGGAACAAATCGAGCGAATCTCCTCCATATGCACTTGAGTTTTAGATTTCTTCGGATCCAAGGATTCTCAGGCAATTTTGTTTGAGTATTCGAGTTCAGACAATCTTTTGAGATCTGATTAGTAGTATTTTGTCTTCTCCAGCTTTCTGAAGCTTCCTCGACATTCAGCTCAGACCATAGCGTTGACAAATTGTTCTTTGAGAGTGGTTTTGTAAGGATGTCTACCTTCTGATGTATTGAGGGAAGATGATTTATATCTAGTTTTCCTTTGATGACTTGCTCGCGATTAAAATAAAGATCAATTTCTATGTGCTTGGTTCGCGAGTGAAGAACGGGGTTAGCTGATAGAGACAAGACACTAACGTTGTCACACAAAATCACCGGCTTTGCAGCGTTGGGAACTCCTATTTCCTGAATGAGTGATTTCAACCACATTATCTCAGCGGTTGCACTAGCCATGAGGCGGTATTCTGGTTCAGTACTTGAGCATGAAATAGTTGATTGCTTTTTGGAGCACCACGATACTGGATTTCCACCAAGATAGATGCAGTGACCAATGGTGGACCTTCTGTCATCAGAATCCGTTGCCCAGTTCGCATCTGCATATCCTTGAATATTTACTAATTTTCTTGCTTTTAAGCATATTCCATGATTCATTGTGCTATTTAAATATCTTAGGATCCTCTTCACCACTTTCCAGTGGTGAACAAGAGGTTCCTGCATAATTGACAGATTTTATTCACACTAAAAGCAACGTCTGGCCTAGTGATTGTGACATATTGTAAGGCACCTACTATGCTTCTGTATTGCTTTATGTTTTCTATAGGCTCACCTTTATGCGTAGATAAGTGTAGATTACTTCTCATTGGTGTAGGCATGGGTTTAACATTATTCATTTTTTTGTCTATCAAGAATCTCAGAAATATACTTACTTTGAGATAATATTAGTTCATTGTCTGGTTTTCTATGAACCTTAATTCCTAGGAAGTAATTTAGCTTACCCAGATCCTTGACAGAAAAGATTTTGTGTAGATGACAAGTAACATCTCTGGTTTCATCATTATTATGTCCTGTGATTATGAGATCATCTACATATACAAGAATATAAATAATGCTGATATCATTTATTTTGATATAAAGTGAGTTGTCAGACTTGGTTGGCTTGTATCCTAAACTGATTAAGGTAGTTTTCAGTTTTTCATACCATACCCTTGGAGCCTCTTTCAGTCCATAGATGGCTTTATGTAGTCTGCTTACCATTTTCTTGTCACTATCTTTA
Source organism: Allium cepa (assembly GCA_030765085.1). NCBI lineage: Eukaryota > Viridiplantae > Streptophyta > Magnoliopsida > Asparagales > Amaryllidaceae > Allium > Allium cepa. The sequence continues at coordinate 258,895,968 of CM060929.1, forward strand.
AGTTATCCTAGTGGTTGTTAAATGTATACTTCTTGTTGTAGCTCACCATGTAGAAAAGCATTGTTAACATCCAGTTGCTTGATGTCCCATCCATTGTACAGAGCAATTGTAAGTATTGTTCTAATTGTAGTGGTATTACCACTGGGGAGAAAGTTTGATCAAAGTCAAATCCACATTGTTGAGAGTACCCTTTAGCTACCAGTCTTGCCTTGTACTTAGCTATTTTACCATATGCGATTCTTTTGAGCTTATATGTCCACTTGCACCCAATAATGTTTTTATCCTTTGGTGCTGGCACAATGTTCCATGTTTTATTTTTATTAAGGCATTGTACTCATCATCCATAGCCGATTTCATCCATAGCTGATTTCTAGTTATTCTTAGTGATTACTTCTTCATAGTTGACTAGTTCATCATGCTTTAGAATTGTAGAGTAGACTTTGGGTTTGAATATTCCATGCTTTGACCTTGTTATCATGTGATGACCCTCTCTTACCAGTGATGGTGTCTTACTGGTGGTGGACTCACTGACTTGATGTGAGCTTGTGGGTGATTCCACGTTGGAATTTGATGTCTCGTTGACTTGATCATGACTACTTATATCCTCTGATGCACTTGAAATGGGTTGTTCATCTGATGTAGTGTCATGATGCTCAGCATTCACCAAGAGATCAGTCTGAGTCCTAATTACCTGCTCACTTGAGTAGGTTGGATTAGTGTGCATGGAAGACTTAGCATCATAGACTTTGTGAGTGATTTTCATTTCACTCTTTGAGATAATTTTCTTGCCATTGTTGGTAAGACACTTGTATCCCTTCTGGTTACATGCATATCTAATAAAAGTGCATGGTAGGGATCTAAAACTTAACTTATGAGAGTTATATGGCCTTAAGTATGGATAACACATATAGCCAAAAGTATTTAGTAGAGTATAATCTAGTGATGTGTTGAATAATTTCTCAATTGGTGTTTTATTTCCCAGGACTTTAGTTGGCATTCTGTTGATAAGGTATATAGTTGAGTTGAATGAGCCTGGCCAGAATTTGAGTAGCATTGGTGCATGTGCCAGAAATGTAAGACCTATATCAACTATGTTCCTGTGCTTCCTCTTTACAATGCCATTCGGTTCAAATTTATAGGGATAGGTAACTCTATGTATTATCCATTTCTTCATGAAGTATTCCTTCAATGGTTTGAATTCAGTGCCTCTATTTGTCTGAATTACCTTTAATTCACTAGTTGTCTGCATTTCATCTTTTGTGATAAATTATATAACTACATTTTAAGTTTCTGCTTTTAATCTAAGAAAGTATATCCAAGTATATGTAGAAAAAGAGTACAAAAGAAACATAGTAATTAAATCCATAATCAGGGCTAATTGGGGTCAGACCCCGTAAGTCAACTGCTACCATTTCCAGTGGTTTTGTACGTTTAGTATTTGATTTTGAAAATGGTAACTTATGACTTTTTCCCATTTGATAAGATGTACACATATATGGTCTAGATATATTTTCAAACTTTATATTATTGTTTTGCAGTACAAACTTTACAATATCAACATTGGGGTGACCCAATTTACTATGCCACAAATCAAACACTCTTTTATTGTCAACATTAACATCACATTTTGAATAGTTGCACCAATTTCTCTCTGGAATAGACTTAGAATTCTTTATCAGATTGAAAATGTATAGCCCATTTTGCACAACCCTGTAGTAAGATTTCTTTGTTTAGTAATCCCTAACTAGACAAAATTTTGGGTAAAATTCAAAATATACTTGATTATCATTGGCAAATTGAGATACACTCGGCAAGCTTTTCTCGATTTGTGGCACTCTAAGTAAATTATTGAGATGTAACTCTCTTTTTCCCTTGATTTTTGCTTTTCCAGTATGTGTGATTTTAATTGATTTTCCATTACCCATAAAAATTGATTACATACCTTTGTGTTCCTTGTTTCCAAGATTGAGATGTCAAGATTGTTGGTAATGTGATTTGTTGCACCTGAGTCTGGGTACCATTTTTCAAACTGTAGATCGTCAGAATTTATTTGCAAATATGAATCTGGTTGACTTCTTGAACTGCTGCCTTATTTTCTTGATTCCAAATTTGCTCGAGCAATATAAATATTTGGTTTGTTATTTCTCTGACTATTATTCTGCTGACTTATGGTAAAACTTTGATCAAATCTGAAATAGTATTTGGCAGCAGTGTGGCAAAAAATTTCACAAATTTGATACCTGAGTCTGTTAGAACTCTTCCATCTTCCACGGCCTCCGCCTCTATATCTTTGTCCACCTCTTTGTGCATTTTGTTAATTTCTAGTGCTTGTTGTCTTATCTTGATTTCTGCCTTTGAAATTTGATGCATAGTTTATGGTTTAGTCTGGGTTTAATAGCTTGTTTTGTTCTATTCTACCTTCTTGTGCAATGAGTATGGACTGAACATACCGAGTAGATGGTAAAGTTTCTCTTGAAGATGTAATTGCTATAACAGACTCATAGTCTTCCTCTAATCCACTCAAATGGGCATGATCTGCTCTGTGTCTATCACTTTATGACCTGCAGCCTCCAGTAAGTCATAGTAGGTTTTGACTTTGGTTAGATATTCTTGCATTGACATATTATCTTTCTTTGAATTTTGGAGTTGCCTTTTGTAATGTAGAATTCTCGCATCAGTCTGTGAATTGAATATCTGATTAACTTTTGCCCATATTTCTTGTGAATTTTTGCATCCTACAATTTGAGAAAAACGATTAACACTGATTGATGACATTAACCATGAAGCCTACAAGCTGTCCTGCCTTTGATAATTGATAAAATCTTAATTTGCAATTAAGTTTCCTTTGCTCTCACTTATCATTTTCGATGGAATTGCTACAGTGCCATTAACATACTCTTCCAACCAGTATCCTCTGATAGCTGTCTATGTTTGATATTTCTATAGCAAGTAATTATGTTCATCTAATTGAACTGCAAGTTAACTCTTTGGTTTTTGTGATGTCCCGAAATTTTGGACAATATTTATTTAATAATTTCCATTAATAATTATTTTAAAATGTGTAATATTGATTTAATAATCGAATTGAACTGAATTTATATTTTCAAAACTAATAATTAATCTAGTTTGACAAATGTTATCTTTTCAAAACTTAATAATAATAATAATTTAATTTGAAAATTTTATTCTTTTCTAAGTTAAGAGAAAATTTATCTTTCTAAGCTAATAAAATATTCTATTTATAATGTACATATGAATATACATTGTGAAAAGGAAGTTTGGTTTCAATTTAAATTTAATAAAAATATTTTCAAATTATAATATATATGTTTTCATATATTTTGATTTGAAGTTCTGTTTTAAATTCAAATAATTTCTAAAGCTAATATTAAAAATGTTTCTATTTATAATGTATATATATTTGTATATATTATAAATAGATAAGTATTAAATTAAACTTAATTAGAAAATGTGTTTCCAAAATTATTATATATATATATATGAATATGTATATATTGTGATTCGGAAGATAATGTTTGGATTTAATACAATGCTTTTCAAAATCTATTTAAAAATTAATCTTATATTTTCAAAAGCAATTAAAGAAAAATTTATTTTTTTAAAATATAATAGCTTAAAATAGTATATTACTATAAAAGTTTAATTTATTTTTCTTTTAAAAATTGGTTCTTGAAAATAAATTTAGTTTATATTTATATATATTTAAGTACAATATTTTAGTTTAAACTTTAACATAAGATCTAAATTAACGTTCATTTCTTTTTAATTTTTCTTTCTTTAAACTTAACTTTGGAAATTGTATTTTGAAATATAAATAAAGAAAACATAAAGATAAATGCATTTCATAATTTATATTAAACATAAGTATTTAGGAAAATATTTAATTAAGATTTAAATCATTTGTAATAATAAGTAATTAATTTAATAATAAATTCTTAACACTTGTAACATAAGAAATGAATTAAAAAGGAGGTTTTACATTTGTCGTTTACCTAAATTGATTAAAATACATTTGTAAGCTTATGAATAAATAAGTTAACAAGTGGCAAATTTTGTTTTAAAGAAAAATTGAGTTTATAAACTATTGATTAAAAGAAAAGCCTGTTATTTTTCTTCAATTCAATCTTCTTCAGTTCAATCTTTTCTTTCTCCATCTTTTTTTCCATTCATTCTTTTCTAAAAAAAAAATTGAAACCTGGAATTAACCTGGTGGCAAATGCAAATAGCAACACCGTTCAACAAATTAATCCAACAGCAAATTCAAAAAGCAAGATTTCAAACTCAACTTCAGAAATCAACTCAAACTACAATAATCAAAATAGCAAGCAAGCAAACTCAAATAGCAGCTTCAAAATGACATTTCAAATTCAAGTTCTTGGAAAACAAATTCAACAGAACTGTCCTCTACTTTTAGTTCCAGTGAGTAAATATTTAAAAATAAATTTTAGGTGCTAATGTATATGTGTGATGATGATATGTTTGCCTGCATGAATGTTTACACCTCGAATCTAGTTTTGAATGTTGCTTTGAATTGAAAATGCCTGTGTATGAAAGGATGAATATCTCTGTTGAATTTCTGGGTTCAAGAGCAACCTTAGAAAATGCCTATCTCCCCAATTAATCATTACTAGACTTTAATCATTGAAAGTGAAATGATAATAATAATAATATCTTGTTTTTAAAAATAATTTTTGGTATATAAATTAGGTGAACATTCTGGAAATGCAAGTTTGTAGTAAAAATCAGAATTTTGTTAAAAATCAATATCTACAAATTAATCTTTAGATTATAGATTATGATTCGTACAAGCAAATGACGAATTTAGGTATGAATTTGGTGAATTTTAACTTAGTATTGATTGTGAATTTCTATGCTGATCAATTTTGAGACCTTTGGCAATTGACGTTGATCGGAGTCAAGGAGGAGGTCGTGATTTGGCTTGATGGTGGCCTGGTGTCAACGTTCACTGGAGAAATGGTGGAAGGGGTTAACAATGGCTGTAACGACCCTGAATTTTGGACCTGTTTATTTTAATAAATATTTAATCTGATTTAATAAAATATGAACTAATTATTTTCGAATGAATATGATTTTGGGATAATTGCCAATTGTTTATGTAAATTTGTATTTTAAAAGGGAATTTGATCTTGGATATTTAAATAGAATCTTTTAATAATATTGACCTTATATAACTAAATTAAAATACTGTACTTTGTTTACAATTGGAAATATACATATGGATGATAATGTTTAAATTTAAAATCTAATTCTAACAAAATAAAATACAAATGTAAAATATAAATGTAAAACATAAATCAAATATGTGTATATAACTTAATTTAAATAAGTGATAGTAAAGTACAAATGAAAATGAGTACAGATATAAGTGAGAAAATCATTTTGAATATGACTTGAACATTGATAGTTAAATATAAAGTACTAATGTAAAATTTAAAATAAGAATTAATTAGTTAAGATTTTATGCAACTTAACTTAACAATCTAACATAAGAACAAAGTATAAGACACAAAGTATAAAGTAAAATGAAATCAAGTATAATGTAAAACCAAACTTTAACTTTTATGTATAACTTATATAAATTAGAAGTTAACTAAACAAAATGTTTTCATATACAAATTGACAACAACTATATGTATATTAATTATTCAAGTTAGAAACAATAAAATAAATTTATTTTTACAAGTAAACCAAAGTAAAAATACATCTGACCCAAACATATTTATTATTCAAGCAAGCAGTTCATAAAAACATGATTAAGTTTTACACCATATCTTCACATATAAATCTAAACATAAGATATAAAATAATAAAACAAATGTTGCACAGGATATGATCCTCATTCACAAAGTGTAAACACAAACCTGACACATATTGTTTGATACAAATATCTTCAGTTACAAGCTTTCCTGCAAATGTACTTTTTATACCAAATCTATATTCTCAGTAAACATAATTATGTAAACAAGATTTAGCAACACAAACATTTAATGCTCCTCTGATTCGAGCACCTCTTTGTGTTTATTTAAAACATGCACAAATCTTTACTTTGCAGGATGGAATCTGATTAACATAATTGAATAGCAGTGAGTTAAACATATAAAAACAATATATGTAACAGGCTTGAATATATATGGAACCTGCAAATGATTTTGGTAAAGCAAGTAATAGAATTTTAAGTACTTATAAGATTAAGTGTAGACAAATAGTACATTAGCATTTAATGTTTAGCATCTCAGCAAACATATGGTCGAATTCAAGATCATTCGGCCTTGGAAAAAAAAAAGAAGCTTGCCTGATAAAATAAAAGTTGAAACACTGTTAACAGATAACACCTAACCTGGGTAAAACATTTTTCTTTCATAACTTCTTATCTTCTTTATATATATGTGTATGCATCCTTTATTTAGTTTGTAACATAAGTATACCTGAAAGAAAAAGAAAGAAAGAAAAAAAAAGATGCAAGCAAACAGAGCTCAAGTAAAATACTAAGAACAGGAACAAGTTACAGGCAGGTTTCAACAACAAGTTTTTGGACAAGGAGTGTGTTCTCTGTTCAACAGTTGTTTTGGTGAGTAAACAAAATTTTAAAAGTTTTAAGTCAATTAAAATCAGTTCAAACCTCATTGATATTTGGTTTGTGTATGCTTTAGTTTGTACATGTTTGTGTGATGTTCTGTGTTCCTTTGAGATTTGCTACAGGGTTTTTGCTTCAAATCCTAAATCTATCTGGTGTTATTTATTGTTAAGGTAAATTTTCTTATCAACTCGAACAAAAGATTTAAACTTAAAATTTAAATTTTAAAGATTGTTTTAAAAATCCTGTTGAAATATGCACTGAAACCTTGTTTACAGGTAAATAGGTAGAAAATTGATAAAATCAAATGTTGTAAAACATCAAGTCAAGATTTTATATTGAATTCATACTGCAATTCGTGATTTTTAAAACAAAAATTAGGATTTTTAGGTTAGTATTTGCAGAGCAGTTTGTATGTAAACAAAAATCACACTTTCACAAATTTTAAACACCGTGATAAATTTTAACCATTGAAATTTGATTTGAGGATAGTATGATCATCAGTGATCACGGGAAAAATAGGCTATAATTTTTCCATTGCGTATATTTGTTCAACTGAGTCATTTTAGGGTTTTTGACTCGAGTTTTGGCATGTCTGTAAACGTGGAGAGTTCGTCACCTATGAGTGATCGAGCTTCATGCGATTCATGGGGAAGGAAGCAGTCATGTTGTCGAGATGTAGTTGAATTTTGGGCTTCTCTGGTGATCTATACGGTGATCGTGAGGCGTTTACATTGATTGCCATGTTTCCAGTTTTTTGACTCAGAGGCTAAATTTTGATTTAGATTTTTATGTGGTATTCTGAGATTTGTTTTTGTGTCTTTGAGTAAATCGTGATTTGCCGAGAAGGTTGGGGTTCGCCGCAGCGTGGCCGAGGAGTTGTGCAGGTGCACGGCGTGGAGGTGGAAGACAGCGTCGTGTCAGTGAATTCTCGAGACGTGCTCGAACATTTAGGGTATTATCTTCGGGTTTGTGACGAGTGTTGAGGTGCGTGAGTAAAATTCAGGTGTTGTAGCTTAACGCGTAGTTAAAACTTAAAACTAAAACTAAAAAAAAAAGTAAAGGAAGGAGAAGATGTTCAGGGCAGGACACGGGGAAAAGGGCAGAGGGACTCGGTGAAGTACTCGAGTGAACTCAAGGGGAAGACTCGGGTTTCCTTCGTACGTGCAGTTTTGGTTTCTATTTTAAAAGTAAGTATTACCAAATAGTTTTGTACAAATTGCAAACACTGTTTTCATGAGATATTTGACAATTTAAAGCCCAAAAGTTTAGATTCAAGTTAATTACTTAATCAATGCTTTAAAGTGTTTAATTCTTAATTATTATTTTAATCCAGAATTATTTTAATTAAGTACAAAGTTGTTTAACAATTAAGTGTAGATAGCCATCGTAATTGATTTCCGAAATTAGTGAGGGTTTCTAATATTGGAATGTTCATTATGTTGAAATCTTAATCTTAATTGATGATTGCAGAAGGTAAATAAAATAATTACTTTTTAAACTGTAACTGGTGATGGATCAACAGATTGATTTAGTAATTAATAAAGTATAATTTACTACTTAGGTAAATTAATGAACAATTAATAGTTAATTAATCAAGTGATTTCATTAAGAATTAAGAAATGATTAATGAATAAATCAATAAATTAATAATTGGATAAATCAAGTTACTTGATTTAAAATTAAGGTTTTCAACTAATGATTAAGAAAACGCTAATTAAGTAAGTAAGGTAAACAAATTGATTAGGACGTAATAAATTAAATAGTGCGAAACAAATTGATTTAAGTAAATTACTTGAGTAATTAAGAAATTAATTACTTATTGTAATTAATGAAGTTTAAATGAATTGTTTAAGTTAATTAATTAAGTTTAATTAATTCAAGTAATTATTCGATGATGTGATAAGTGTAATTACCTGGAGAAGTAATTGATGATAATGACTAGGAGAAATTGATTGAGGATAACAATGGAAGTAATTTGAGTATAATTACTTTGTGCAATTTAATCAAGGGATTGATTAAAGGAAATCGGTTGAGGAGTAATTAAGTGATGTGATAAGAGTGATTGAAGGATGGATTACTGAATAGTATCAGTCAGGGGTGATTAATAAATATAGTTTAACTGAAGATTTAATTACTTAAGGTAATTCATTTAATATAGGATAATGAAATGAAATGTAATTAGCAACCATTAAATAATGAAATTAATAATGAAAGATTAAAGAGAAATTAATTAGTGAAATTAAGAAGTAATGTAATGTATGTAATTGAAGGTTAATTTCTATATTTGGATAAGATAATTAATTTGGAAAAATAATTAAAAATGGTTACTTGAATAAAAATTAAATGTTAATTAATCAAGTGTGATTAGGTGAAATGAATTCATTAATTGATTGATAATTGGTTAATAGTTATATAAGCAAGATTTGTGATGTTGAAGTAATTAATTTATTTTATTTTAAATTAATTAGAAATGCAAGTAATTAATTTAATTCATTTTAAATTAATTATAGCTGATATGATTGCTTATATATGGATGGATGATATTGTTTACTCTGAATGGTTTGAAATTCCTAGCATAAGATAAATGATGCTGTATGAAATATATGCTTGATTGTAGTATGATAGTAATATGGATTTTCTGTTGTGATGATAATATTGCTTATCTGTTATGGTGATAATGTTGATTATCTATTGTGATAATGTGAATTATCTATCTGTGTGTATATGGATAATTGAAAGTGAATTGTTTTTAAACCTTAAAACAACTTGGCCCTAAAAGATACGTTTTGGATTTCGATGAGACCGGGATCGGGTTTCCACTTTTGGAACATCCGAAAACCACATCGATCCAAATTAACGTTAGGTCGTGAATCTGATATGAAGATGAAGGTTCAGAATGCAAGGGTCGTCGTCGTTAACTCTGAGGGTGATTCCAAAATGAGTGTAACGAGATAACGCCGTCGGTTTCGTTCGAACCCGGAACGAACTTGTATGGATTGAATGCTTTCAGCACATCGTCAGGCGGGCGATGAGCATTCTAAGGAATTTGTTCTCTAAAGGTGATCGTAGCCTCAAGCCTCATCAACCGGGAATGGCTAAAACAAGGGAGATGCAGCAAGGTTAGGTGGGTCATGCCCAAGCAGGACAAGATATTTCCCCTGTCTAGATGTCCCTTTTTATTCGGCTTAGTGGGTGGTTGGGCGCGCCAACTACGGGGTTTTTCTTGTTCGGGACTGTTCAGTAAGGAATGGTTCCGGCCTTGTGTTGCAGGGGATGAAGGGAGTAATCCTCGGTACGGTGATCTAGGCCCCGTACTGTGACGGGCGGTACCCTAGTAGCCCTGCCATTGTATGGAATCCATTTTTCAATAAGTGCCAATGGTTTTGATTGTATTACCCACTTTTGTGGCTAGTAGCTAGAATTTAATAATGTAACAATTTCGGCTATTTTCTACTTACTTAAAAACCCTAGACACTATTATAATATCACAGAATTTCCTCGAAATGATTTGGTTAGCGTAAGCTAAAAACTTACCCGTATTTATTTGTGGGAAGTCTTACGTGATACCTTTATTTTCAAATGTTTTTCAAAGTTAAACAGTTTAAACCGTTTACTCATACCAGACCCATGTCGGACCCGGAGTTTACTTTTGTTTTTCATAAACTCTCGGGTACCCAAATTTTTACGGGTAGTCAAGGGATTCAGGTTAGCTTTAACTAATTCTGGAGGAGCAATGGAGCAGGAGGCTTCAGCGTTGTAGATATCTATCTAGTTCCGCTGTGTTAGTTAGAGTATGTTGTATTTTGAGATGTATGTAGTGACTGATGTATATAAAATTTGTCAAGTGTATAATATTGTTTAATTCTGATATATGTAAAACTATGAAATTGTTATGTGATGTATTATATTTTATTCCATTCCGCTGTGAGTTTCCGTGATTATTGTTCTTTCTTTCTCTTTCTTTTCTATTTCTATCCCTTTCTTTCTTCATGATGATACGTCTTTCTGGTAGTAGAAGGGCGGGTCGTCACAGTTGGTATCAGAGCTGAAAGGTTAAGTGAGAACCTTGGCTCTGGTGGAGATTTCTCATGAGAGTTAGAATCAATAGTACTCTAGAATGAGTCTGAGCGTAATAATAGATATGAGTGCGTACTTGTTAGTGAATATAAAATGATTTTATATTATGTTGATTGATTTATTGAGTGGTATATGAACCTTCGTCAGTGCAGTCTGTACAACTGTACCGAAGGGGTTTCTAAACACTTGAATAGATCAATTCGACATGATATTGTTTTCAAAAGTGGGTGAATTAAATAATTTCATCCAAAATCTATTTTGATATATAAAAAAAAGTTGTTTTTGTAAATTATTATATATATAATTATAGTATTTGGATGATAGTGTTAATAGACAAATAGGATTATAAAGATTTACAATGGCTTATATAACCAAGGAAGTAAGAAATTTAATTTGGAATTAAAATTTAAAAATGAAGTTGAAAATGAGGATTTATTATGAATTAAGTTGGAAGTTTAATTTAATTTTTGGAATTAAACTAATGATTAAAAACATAATAATAATAAGGATGTAAATAAATTGATGAAGTACATCAAATTTACAATGTAAATGAATTGGTTGGGGAATTTAATGGAAATAAAATTTTGGTTGAGATTTACTTAAGCTTAATAATTGGATTTAAATTTAAGATTGGAATAAGATATGAATGATATTAAATGGAATGAAGTTCTTATTTAATAGATTCCAAGTGGATTGGTAGATTAAAGTGAATAGTATGGTGCTTAATTTAACGGAAGTTAAGTTAAAACAAATTGAATTGGAATAGAATTCAGTTGAGATATAGATGGTGTTAACTAAATTAATTCTTACTTAAATAGATAAAGTTAAATGAAACATGAATATATTCAAGCTTAAATTGGGTGAATATGAATGTGAGACTTATAAAGAAAATATGGGAAGATTAAATAGTATGCCAAAATAAGATTGTTTTGTATTTGGAGAATGGAATAAAAAAATCCAAACTTGAATTATAAGATAAAATTGAACACAGATAAAATAATAATATGATTTTTGAAGATAAAGGACCAATATGGAATTGGAAAATGGAAGTGAACTAATTTGGAATAAATTGGTAAATTGAATAAATTAACGAGATGTAAATTGGTTAAAACAGAAGTAGGATTGAGAGGTAATAATGGAAGTTGATCTAGGTGGGTATCAAATAAGCTGGAAATAAATTTAAGTATGAAATTGAAACAAATAAATTAACCTAAGATTAAACTTTATAGAAGCGTAGCTTCAAGGAAAGTGAGAGTTTATTTAGTAAAAGCTTGAATAATTTTAGTTGAATGATTAATTTGTATAAATAAACTCTGATGGTTTATCAAAAGAATTTAAATATTTGAAATACAAGTATGCTTGTTTGATACAGGTAAGAACTGGAGTTTAAAGTGAAAATAAATGTGATTAAGAGTAACTGGATGTAGTGTGGTGAATAAATAAAATTATTTTGTACTTAGGAAATGAAATAAACATCCAAATCAGAATAACAAACTAGAAATAAACTCAAGAACTATAATGAAGTGATTTTGTGATAAAATCAAATATGGAATTGGAAGTGGAAATAAACTAAGATGAAATAAATTAGTAAATTAAGTGTGTAAATGAAATTAGGATTGGTCAAATAAAGTTGGATGGTGAATTAATGAATTTGATTGTAAATTTTAAATGAGTGGGAGGCTGAGACCTCGAGTTATATGTGTATATAAAATTCAACTTGGATTAGAGTTGTATCTTATAGGATTGAATTGCCAGAACGGATGTCTGGAATTCATAATGTTATCCCATGCATCTCATCTTGGAATCTTGTTTAGGATCCATTGTAAAGTGTAGAACCAGTAGTTCAGGGAGATTTGGAAGTCAAGCGGATTTTGACTGTAGTCAGGAATCCTGTTCGGATTGTTGATCAGGATGAGAGGCAACTCGGGAGTAAGTAGTGAAGCTTGTCGAGTGTAGTAGAGCAGAATCTCAGTAATTGCATCTGGGAGACTCTGGATAGTTTTAGGGAAGTTTATCCGGATTTGTGTTCGGATAGCTAGTGTTGCTTGTTAGGATAAACTGTTTGATTGTTTGCTATTGTATGAATGATACGTATGTGTGAATGGTTAGTATAACAGCTTTTAAATTATCTTTGTTTTAAATTTCGGGGACGAAATTCTTTTAAGGGGGGAGGAATGTAACGACCTTGAATTTTGGCCATGCTTATTTTAATAAATATTTAATCTGATTTAATAAAATATGAACTAATTATTTTCAAATGAATATGATTTTGGGATAATTGCCAATTGTTTATGTAAATTTGTATTTTAAAAGGGAATTTGATCTTGGAAATTTAAATAGAATCTTTTAATAATATTGACCTTATATAACTAAATTAAAATACTGTACTTTGTTTACATTTGGAAATATACATATGGATGATAATGTTTAAATTTAAAATCTAATTCTAACAAAATAAAACATAAATGTAAAATATAAATGTAAAACATAAATCAAATATGTGTATATAACTTAATTTAAATAAGTGATAGTAAAGTACAAATGAAAATGAATACAAATATAAGTGAGAAAATCATTTTGAATATGACTTGAACATTGATAGTTAAATATAAAGTACTAATGTAAAATTTAAATTAAGAATTAATTAGTTAAGATTTTATACAACTTAACTTAACAATCTAACATAAGAACAAAGTATAAGACAAAAAGTATAAAGTAAAATGAAATCAAATATAATGTAAAACCAAACTTTAACTTTTATGTATAACTTATATAAATTAGAAGTTAACTAAACAAAATATTTTCATATACAAATTGACAACAACTATATGTATATTAATTATTCAAGTTAGAAACAATAAAATAAATTTATTTTTACAAGTAAACCAAAGTAAAAATACATCTGACCCAAACATATTTATTATTCAAGCAAGCAGTTCATAAAAACATGATTAAGTTTTATACCATATCTTCACATATAAATCTAAACATAAGATATAAAATAATAAAACAAATGTTGCACAGGATATGATCCTCATTCATAAAGTGTAAACACAAACCTGACACATATTGTTTGATACAAATATCTTCAGTTACAAGCTTTCCTACAAATGTACTTTTCATACCAAATCTATATTCTCAGTAAACATAATTATGTAAACAAGATTTAGCAACACAAACATTTAATGCTCCTCTGATTCGAGCACCTCTTTGTGTTTATTTAAAACATGCACAAATCTTTACTTTGCAGGATGGAATCTGATTAACATAATTGAATAGCGGTGAGTTAAACATATAAAAACAATATATGTAACAGGCTTGAATATATATGGAACCTGCAAATGATTTTGGTAAAGCAAGTAATAGAATTTTAAGTACTTATAAGATTAAGTGTAGACAAATAGTACATTAGCATTTAATGTTTAGCATCTCAGCAAACATATGGTCGAATTCAAGATCATTCGGCCTTGGAAAAAAAAAAGAAGCTTGCCTGATAAAACAAAAGTTGAAACACTGTTAACAGATAACACCTAACCTGGGTAAAACATTTTTCTTTCATAACTTCTTATCTTCTCTTTATATATGTGTATGCATCCTTTATTTAGTTTGTAACATAAGTATACCTGAAAGAAAAAGAAAGAAAGAAAAAAAAAGATGCAAGCAAACAGAGCTCAAGTAAAATACTAAGAACAGGAACAAGTTACAGGCAGGTTTCAACAACAAGTTTTTGGACAAGGAGTGTGTTCTCTGTTCAACAGTTGTTTTGGTGAGTAAACAAAATTTTAAAAGTTTTAAGTCAATTAAAATCAGTTCAAACCTCATTGATATTTGGTTTGTGTATGCTTTAGTTTGTACATGTTTGTGTGATGTTTTGTGTTCCTTTGAGATTTGCTACAGGGTTTTTGCTTCAAATCCTAAATCTATCTGGTGTTATTTATTGTTAAGGTAAATTTTCTTTTCAACTCGAACAAAAGATTTAAACTTAAAATTTAAATTTTAAAGATTGTTTTAAAAATCCTGTTGAAATATGCACTGAAACCTTGTTTACAGGTAAATAGGTAGAAAATTGATAAAATCAAATGTTGTAAAACATTAAGTCAAGATTTTATATTGAATTCATACTGCAATTCGTGATTTTTAAAACAAAAATTAGGATTTTTAAGTTAGTATTTGCAGAGCAGTTTGTATGTAAACAAAAATCACACTTTCACAAATTTTAAACACCGTGATAAATTTTAACCATTGAAATTTGATTTGAGGATAGTATGATCATCAGTGATCACGGGAAAAATAGGCTATAATTTTTCCATTGCGTATATTTGTTCAACTGAGTCATTTTAGGGTTTTTGACTCGAGTTTTGGCATGTCTGTAAACGCGGAGAGTTCGTCACCTATGAGTGATCGAGCTTCACGCGATTCAAGGGGAAGGAAGCATGTCGTGTTGTCGAGATGTAGTTGAATTTTGGGCTTCTCTGGTGATCTATACGGTGATCGTGAGGCGTTTACATTGATTGCCGTGTTTCCAGTTTTTCGACTCAGAGGCTAAATTTTGATTTAGATTTTTATGTGGTATTCTGAGATTCGTTTTTGTGTCTTTGAGTAAATTGTGGTTTGCCGAGAATGTTGGGGTTCACCGCAGCGTGGCCGAGGAGTTGTGCTGGTGCACGGCGTGGAGGTGGAAGACAGCGTCGTGTCAGTGAATTCTCGAGACGTGCTCGAACATTTAGGGTATTATCTTCGGGTTTGTGACAAGCGTTGAGGTGCGTGAGTAAAATTCAGGTGCTGTAGCATAACGCGTAGTTAAAACTTAAAACTAAAACTAAAAAAAAAGTAAAGGAAGGAGAAGATGTTCAAGGCAGGACACGGGGAAAAGGGCAGAGGGACTCAGTGAAGTACTCGAGTGAACTTAAGGGAGACTCGGGTTTCCTTCGTACGTGTAGTTTTGGTTTCTATTTTAAAAGTAAGTATTACCAAATAATTTTGTACAAACTGCAAACACTGTTTTCATGAGATATTTGACAATTTAAATCCCAAAAGTTTAGATTCAAGTTAATTACTTAATCAATGCTTTAAAGTGTTTAATTCTTAATTATTAGTTTAATCCAGAATTATTTTAATTAAGTACAAAGTTATTTAACAATTAAGTGTAGATAGCCATCGTAATTGATTTCCGAAATTAATGAGGGTTTCTAATATTGGAATGTTCATTATGTTGAAATTTTAATCTTAATTGATGATTGCAGAAGGTAAATAAAATAATTACTTTTTAAACTGTAACTGGTGATGGATCAACAGATTGATTTAGTAATTAATAAAGTATAATTTACTACTTAGGTAAATTAATGAACAATTAATAGGTAATTAATCAAGTGATTTAATTAAGAATTATGAAATGATTAATGAATAAATCAATAAATTAATAATTGGATAAATCAAGTTACTTGATTTAAAATTAAGGTTTTCAACTAATGATTAAGAAAAAGCTAATTAAGTAAGTAGGGTAAACAAATTGATTAGGACGTAATAAATTAAATAGTGCGAAACAAATTGATTTAAGTAAATTACTTGAGTAATTAAGAAATTAATTACTTATTGTAATTAATGAAGTTTAAATGAATTGTTTAAGTTAATTAATTAAGTTTAATTAATTTAAATAATTATTCGATGATGTGATAAGTGTAATTACTTGGAGAAGTAATTGATGATGATGACTAGAAGAAATTGATTGAGGATGACAATGGAAGTAATTTGAGTATAATTACTTTGTGCAATTTAATCAAGGGATTGATTAAAGGAAATCAGTTGAGGAGTAATTAAGTGATGTGATAAGAGTGATTAAAGGATGGATTACTGAATAGTATCAATCAGGGGTGATTAATAAATATAGTTTAACCGAAGATTTAATTACTTAAGGTAATTCATTTAATATAGGATAATGAAATGAAATGTAATTAGCAACCATTAAATAATGAAATTAATAATGAAAGATTAAAGAGAAATTAATTAGTGAAATTAAGAAGTAATGTAATGTATGTAATTGAAGGTTAATTTCTGTATTTGGATAAGATAATTAATTTGGAAAAATAATTAAAAATGGTTACTTGAATAAAAATTAAATGTTAATTAATCAAGTGTGATTATGTGAAATGAATTCATTAATTGATTGATAATTGGTTAATAGTTATATAAGCAAGATTTGTGATGTTGAAGTAATTAATTTATTTTATTTTAAATTAATTAGAAATGCAAGTAATTAATTTAATTCATTTTAAATTAATTATAGCTGATATGATTGCTTATATATGGATGGATGATATTGTTTACTCTGAATGGTTTGAAATTCCTAGCATAAGATAAATGATGCTGTATGAAATATATGCTTGATTGTAGTATGATAGTAATATGGATTTTCTGTTGTGATGATAATATTGCTTATCTGTTATGGTGATAATGTTGATTATCTATTGTGATAATGTGAATTATCTATCTGTGTGTATATGGATAATTGAAAGTGAATTGTTTTTAAACCTTAAAACAACTTGGCCCTAAAAGACACGTTTTGGATTTCGATGAGACCGGGATCGGGTTTCCAATTTTGGAACATCCGAAAACCACATCGATACAAATTAACGTTAGGTCGTGAATGTGATATGAAGATGAAGGTTCAGAATGCAAGGGTTGTTGTCGTTAACTCTGAGGTTGATTCCAAAATGAGTGTAACGAGATAACGCCTTCGGTTTCGTTCGAACCCGGAATGAACTTGTATGGATTGAATGCTTTCAGCACATCGTCAGGCGGGCGATGAGCATTCTAAGGAATTTGTTCTCTAAAGGTGATCGTAGCCTCAAGCCTCATCAACTGGGAATGGCTAAAACAGGGGAGATGCAGCAAGGTTAGATGGGTCATGCCCAAGCAGGACAAGATATTTTCCCTGTCTAGATGTCCCTTTTTATTCGGCTTAGTGGGTGGTTGGGCGCGCCAACTACGGAGTTTATCTTGTTCGGGACTATTCAGTAAGGAAAGGTTTCGGCCTTGTGTTGCAGGGGATGAAGGGAGTAATCCTCGGTACGGTGATCTAGGCCCCGTACTGTGACGGGCGGTACCCTAGTAGCCTTGCCATTGTATGGAATCCATTTTCCAATAAGTGCCAACGGTTTTGATTGTATTACCCACTTTTGTGGCTAGTAGCTGGAATTTAATAATGTAACAATTTCGGCTATTTTCTATTTACTTGAAAACCCTAGACACTATTATAATATCACAGAATTTCCTACGAAATGATTTGGTTAGCGTAAGCTAAAAACTTACCCGTATTTATTTGTGGGAAGTCTTACGTGATACCTTTATTTTCAAATGTTTTTCAAAGTTAAACAATTTAAACCGTTTACTCATACCAGACCCATTTCTGACCCGGAGTTTACTTTTGTTTTTCATAAACTCTCGGGTACCCAAATTTTTACGGGTAGTCAAGGGATTCAGGTTAGCTTTGACGAATTCTGGAGGAGCAATGGAGCAGGAGGCTTCAGCGTTGTAGATATCTATCTAGATCAGCTGTGTTAGTTAGAGTATGTTGTACTTTGAGATGTATGTAGTGACTGATGTATATAAAATTTGTCAAGTGTATAATATTGTATAACTCTGATATATGTAAAACTATGAAATTGTTATGTGATGTATTATATTTTATTCCATTCCGCTGTGAGTTTCCGTGATTGTTGTTCTTTCTTTCTCTTTCTTTTCTATTTCTATCCCTTTCTTTCTTCATGATGATACGTCTTTCTGGTAGTAGAAGGGCGGGTCGTCACAATGGCTGTGGTGGCAGTGAAGTTGTGATGTAGGGTTTTATTACTCTGTTGGATCGACATGGTTGCTGGGATTTTCTCGGCGTCTATGGCGCATCGAGTTCGAACACAAGGTGGGGGTTCGCAACGTTGAAGCGCGGAGCTGCTTTGGGAGGGAGGCCATGGTTTCCAGTCGTCGTAATCATCATCGTTAGGGATTTGGTCGTCCGAGTTTATTTCCTAATGAGTGCTAAAATCTCATTTTCGATTCGATGGAGGATTCGCCGAGCGAGGTGGCCGAGGGGGTCGGCAAGGTCAGTGTCGACTTGTAGATGGCTGCAACGATGGTCAACTTCGACCAAAAATGTTATGCATGTGCACTGTGATATTTCATGCATCTGGAAGATGTTTTTTTGGGAAGAAGGAGTCGGGCCAGGATTTTCTCGAAGCTTTTCTCATGATTGTTGCGAGAGCAACTCAAGGCATTGGTCACACGAGTGATGCTCGGGTAATTTGTGGATTATCTCGGGTTTTTTGCAGTGTTGCCTCGGAACGATTTTTGTTACCAGAATTTAAAATCCTGTCCTGATTTTAAACTAAAATGAATTTCAAAATTTGAAAGCAAATTAAATTTTAAACAAAGTTTTTAACTGGTTTTTAAATATATGAATGTTTGATTTAGAGTATGATGTTTAAAAATAATTTTAGTTTTAAGGGTATGGATTTTCAAAAATTTAAACTTTTGTTTAAAAAAATTAGTTTGGGTTATATAAATATGGCTTTAGTTAAATTATGTAATAAAACTCTAAATGTTTTCAAATAAAATGTTAATGAAGTAATTGAGATATGATTAAAGTAAAGGTATTTAACTTGTTCAAAGGATGATGATTTTGTATAACTAAACTTAAGTTTTTGAATTTAATTTAATTTAGAATGGTAGATAAGAGTTTAATGCAACGTTTGGGTTATCTTAATTTAATCTTGTTTTATTAATAAAGGTAATTAAGGTATAATTTCTTAATTTAGTTAAGATGTTTAAATTAGGTAATTAAATTAAGATAAAATAACTTGTAATTGATTAATGGTAGTTGATTACTTAAATTTGGATTGATTAATCTAAGTAATCAAAGGTTAATTAATTAAGCAATAATTAATTAATGGATGTAATTAGAGGTTAATTACTTAATATTAAAAAGGATCTTAAGGGTAATTGCTTAATGAAGTAATTAAAGTAATTAATTACTCAATGTAATTAATTAAGTTAATAAGATTAATTTAAGTTAATCAATTAAGTTTAAATAATTATTTGATGATGGGTTAAGTATAATTACTTACATAATTAGTGAAGTGTAATTACTTAGTGAAGTAACTAATGGATAATTACTGGATGTAATTAATTCAAAGGGAAATTACTTGATGGGAAGTAATCAAAGGATAATTACTTAGTGGAAGTAATTAAGTATTAATTACTCGGTGCAATTAATTAAAGGATTTATTAATTAATTAAGAGGTTAATTAATTAATGTAAGTAATTAAGAATAATTAATTATCGAATGTGATTAATCAAGGTTGATTAATGAATGTGATTAATTAAAGGTTAATTATTAAATGAAATTGGAAGAATAATTAATTAATGAAAGTAATTAGTGGATCATTAATTAATGTAATTAATGAAATAATTTAAGGTTTAAATTGATTAGCAAATGTGATTAATTATAAGATAATTAATCAATGAAGTGATTATATTATAATTAATTAATGTAATTTATTAAGGATTAATGTAATTAATTATAGTTAATTAATTAATTAAAAAATTATTAAGATTAATTAATAAATGATTAAAGATTTATTCATTTATGTAATTAATTTAAAAGCAAATTTCTTAATGTAATTAAGGAATATTAATTAAGGATGATTAATTAATTAAGGAATAATTAAAGGATAATTAATCTATAATTAAAGATTAATTAATTGATTTATGAGGTAATTAATGAATGATTAATTAATTAAATGGTTGTAATTAAATAATGATTGTTTGAGCAGTGTTAGGTGATTAATTCTTAAGTAATTAATTTAATTTAAGTTGATTAAATTAATTATAAAAGGGTTAATGATTCCTGTTTGTGGATGATTGTTTGTAGAATGTCTGGATTGGTTGATATCTATTGAATGATATGCTGTGATATTCTGTGATATGATATTGGACATATCAGTGATAAATGTGTGATATTTATCTGTGAATGATGCTATGTGAATTCAATGTTTTAAATTGAATTAAATAGTTCAAACTTAAATCACTTGGACATTAAGATGGCGTTTTGGATTTCAATGAGACCGGGATCGGGTTTCCAAATTTGGAATTCTAAAAACCACATCGATCCAAATTAAACGTTAGGTCGTGAATCTCAAATGAAAAGTGAAGACTCTTGGTGTAAGGACTATTTGTCGTTAAAACTCTGAGGGTGATTCCAATACAAGTTTAACGGAAGTAATACTTTCAGATTCGAGATGAAGATTCAGAGTGCAAGGGCTATTGTCGTTAACTTTGAGGGTGATTCCAAAATGAGTGTAGCAAGATAGTGCCTTCAGTTTCATTCAAACCCAGAACGAACTTGTATGGATTAAATGCTTTCAGAACATCGTCAGGTGAACGATGAGCATTCTAAGATAGATGTGTTCTATAAAGGTAATCGTAGCCTCAAGCCTCATCAACTGGGAATGGCTAAAACATGGGAGGTGTGGCAAGGCTAAGTGGGTAGCACCCAAGTAGGACGAGATTTACCCCTGTCTAGAGGTCCCTTTTTATTCTGCTGTGTGGGCAGTTGGTCATGACAATTGCCAGGGTTGTCTTGTTCGGGACTGTCCAGTAAGGGATGGTTCCGGCCGTTTATTGCAGGGATTGAAAGGGATCCTCAGTACGGTGATCTAGGCCACATACTATGACGGGCGGTACCCCAGTAGCCCTGCCATTGTATGGAATCCAATCTCCAATAAGTGCCGTACGTATTGATTGTGCCCAACTGTTGGAATGTGAGATGTAAGCATTCCAACTATTTCTGTATTTTACGTGAAAACCCTATACCCTATTATAATATAACTGGATTTCCTATCAAATGTTTTGGTTAGCGTAAGGTAAAACTTACCCATGTTTATATGTGGGAAGTCTTACGTGGTACCCTTTGTTTTCAAAGGTTTTTCAAAGTTAAACAACTTTAACCCGTTTACTCACACCAGACCCATGTCTGACCCGGAGTTTATTTTCTGTTTTATTAAACTCTTGGGTACTCAAATTTTTATGAGTATCCAAGGGATTCAAGTTAGCTTTGACGAGTTCTGGAGGAGATATGGAGCAGGAGGCTTCAGTGTGTAGAGATATAGTGTTCTGCTGTGTTAGAGTTGTATCTGTATCTTTGTGATGTACTTGAATTGTAATAACTAGATAGGTGTTTATAACTGTCTAGTTTGTGATATAAGCTATATAACTCTGATGTATATGATACTATATAATATCTTATATGATATAATATAATTTATTCGTTCCGTTGTGAGATTCTGATATTTTTTTGTTCTTTCTTTTCTATCTTTTCTCTTTTCTATCCCTTTCTTTCTTCTTAATGATGCGTCTTTCTGTGGAATGAAAGGCGCGTCTTTATATTATGGTATCAAAGCACTAGGTTGAGTGAATACCTAGGCTTTGGAGTGAATTCTTTCTTGAGAGAGTGTACTTGTATTATACACAAACACACACACACACATATATATACCTATCGATTTGTTGGGTTACAAGTTTGGGTTTGCCAACATAAGTTCTAGAGGTAGGAGAGGTAGTGGTGTGTATAGCATGACCACTACCAATAGTAGAGGTCCATATGTTGAGATTGGAAGAGTATCTGCCAGGGCAGTGTTGGGCATCTTGAGTAAGCTTTGCAGCATAGTGCGAGGATTTCACGATCTCTGAAGGAAACCTTTTTAAGGTTCGGAGTCCATCTTTGGAGTATAAGTTTGGATTGCGCTCGTGCGAGCGGATTTTCTAGGATTGGATCTATAGGATGTGCAGAAAGCAAGTGATGGTATCTTGAGAACCATAAGAAGGAGTCTTGTCTGTATCGGAGTATGAGACTCAGTTCAGCTAGGTGTTCATGCTTGGTTTGAAGCCTGAGTTTCTTGAGATTTATCTTCCCATCTTGAAGACTCTTTTTGTGGAGTTGGTTGATATAGCTTTATGGTTCGAGAGCTTTTGGATAAGGAAGTATTCGGCAACAGTGGTAGCTCAGAGGTGTTGAGTGTGATGTCAAGAAGATCTCTTGGCTTAGCAATATCCTAGAAGTGGAGTTCGGGAGCAGTAGAGTGGTCCGTTTCTTTGGTGGTTTAGGAGTCTTTGTGATTCTTCTATCAGTTAGCCGGGCAAATGGTGAAGGCTTGCCCCTTTCTTTTGGAAGCTCGGCAGGGTATGATGTTTGTGGTTGAGGTGGACCATCAGTTACTTCTTTTGGTTAGGAAGGCTTAAGCTGCTCTGATTTGTGAAGGGAGAACAGTTTCTTTGGAATCTGAACTGGGTAGAATCGCAAAAGTGACTTACGATGGTTCAGACGTTCTCTTAGTAATCTTAGCTTTGGATTGAGACATCTCTAGAGGATGTAGGAGCTATCGAAGTGCTTTGAGATTTTTCGGATATCTTCGAAGAAGTTAAGGTTTGCATCCGCATTAGGGGATTGAGTTCTGTATCGACTTGATTCCTGGAGCATTTCCAGTGGTTCAGCTTAGTAGAGTTCAGCTTAGTAGGGAGAAGGCTCCTAGAAAGAAAATTGGTAAAGCAGCTCAGGATTGATCGGATCTATTTTGCTGGCTGGATTTTTGTTGTAGTGTTTGTGACCGAATAAGATAGGTCACTAAGATTTTATGAAATTTGATGGACAATGTTTTCGGGATTAGTGGATCAAGTCTATGTTTGCGTTCATCAACAGTATTCTAATCTTCTTTAGATCAGAGTTGCGCAGCGAAAACAAGATGGTAGCTATTCCAGAATAGAAGCAACCTCGGATTCCTCGGAAGTTTGTGTTTGTCTTGGATCAGAGGATTTATACATGAAGTTCTTTCGGGACTTGAAGGCTTAGGTGTCTAGAGCATCAGTTCTGTTTTAAGGATAGGAGAAGTGAGCTTGAAGTCTTTTGATGCTTGTATAGTAGAGTTGGTATTCTGGATTTCAATGGATCTTGGGAGAACCATCTTATTGAGTAGAATCCAGAGATCATCTTATTCTTGATCTAGATTTGATCCAAGAGGCATTTACGAAGATTTGGTTGATCGAGAAGGTTGAAGGCATCCCGAGGATCAGTAGAAGAGTTTCGTGGATAAGAGACAAAGGATTCAGAATTCAAAGTTGGATATTTAATTTTGGATAAGTTTTCACTGATCGTAAGAGCAATAAGATTTGGGTAAGATCGGGAAGCTTGCTCAAAAGTGCATAGGATCTTTCTGTATGCTCATAAGGATAAGTGTTTGATCTACAGGATTGCGTTGCCAGTTTTGATGGTTGGGATTCGTTATGTATTTCACGTTTCTCTAAGGGAGTACATGTATGATTGATCGCTGGTTTTAGAACCAGCAGTTCTAGGGAGGTTTGAAAGTTGAACAGGACTTGTCTGTGGCCCAATATCCTATTCAGATTGTAGATCAAGATATATAGGAGTTCTGGATCTGAGTGGTGTAGCTAGTTTAGATTCTGTAGAGCGAGTATCCCGGTGTGTGTGTGCTTGGGAAACTCCAGATAATATTAGAAAGTTCTATCTAGAATTTTGTCTACATAGTTAGAGTTGTTTATTTGAATTGGTTACTATGGTCGCTAGTATATAGTTGATAGCATATGCTTGCTATTTTAAAATTAAAATCTGTATGGGATTATTAAATTGTCTTTGCTTTTAAATTTCGGGGACGAAATTCTTTTAAGGGAGGTGGAATGTGATGTCCCGGAATTACGGGCAATATTTATTTAATAATTTCCATTAATAATTATTTAAAATGTGTGATATTGATTTAATAATCTAATTTAACTGAATTTATATTTTCCAAACTAATAATTAATCTAATTTTACAAATGTTATCTTTTCAAAACTTAATAATAATAATTTGGAAATTTTATTCTTTTCTAAGTTAAGAGAAAATTTATCTTTCTAAGCTAATAAAATTATTCTATTTATAATGTATATGTGAATATACATTGTGAAAATTAAGTTTGGTTTCAATTTAAATTTAATAAAAATATTTTCAAATTATAATATATATGTTTGTATATATTGTGATTTGAAGTTCTATTTTAAATTCAAATAATTTCTGAAGCTAATATTAAAAAAATTTCTATTTATAATGTATATATATTTATATATATTGTAAATAGAAAAGTATTGGATTAAACTTAATTAGAAAATGCGTTTTCAAATTTATTATATATATATGTATATGTATATATTGTGATTTGGAAGATAATGTTTGAATTTAATACAATGCTTTTCAAAATCTATTTAAAAATTTATCTTATATTTTCAAAAGCACTTAAAGAAAAATTTATTTTGTTTAAAATATAATAGCTTAAAAATAGTATATTATTATAAAAGTTTAATTTATTTTCTTTTAAAAATTGGTTCTTGAAAATAAATTTAGTTTATATTTATATATTTAAGTACAATATTTTAGTTTAAACTTTAAAATAAGATTTAAATTAATGTTCATTTCTTTTTAATTTTTCTTTCTTTAAACTTAACTTTGGAAATTGTATTTTAAAATATAAATAAATAAAAAATAAAGATAAATATATTTCATAGTTTATATTAAACATAAGTATTTAGGAAAATATTTAATTTAGATTTAAATCATTTGTAATAATAAGTAATTAATTTAATAATAAATTCTTAACACTTGTAACATAAGGTATGAATTAAAAAGGAGGTTTACATTTGTCATTCACCTAAATTGATTAAAATACATTTAAGCTTATGAACAAATTAAGTTAACAAGTGGTAAATCTTGTTTTAAAGAAAAATTGAGTTTATAAACTAATGTTTAAAAGAAAAGCCTATTACTTTTCTTCAATACAATCTTCTTCAGTTCAATCTTTTCTTTCTCCATCTTCTTTTTCCATTCATTCTTTTCTACAAAAAGAAAAAAGAAAATTGAAACCTGGAATCAACCTGGAGGCAAACGCAAATAGCAACAATGTTCAACAACTTAATCCAACAGCAAATTCAACAAGCAAGATTTCAAACTCAACTTCAGAACTCAAATCAAACTACAAAAATCAAAACAGCAAGCAAGCAAACTCAAACAACAGCTTCAAAATGACAATTCAAATTCGAGTTCCTGGAAAATAAATTTAACAGAACTATCCTCTGCTTTTTCAGTGAGTAAACATTTAAAAATAAATTTTAGGTGCTAATGTATCTGTGTGATGATGATATGCTTGCCTGCATGAATGTTTACGCCTTGAATCTGGTTTTGAATGTTGCTTGTATTGAAAATGCATGTGTATGAAAGCATGAATATCTCTGTTTAATTTCTGGTTCAAAAGCAACCTTAGAAAATGCATGTCTCCCCAATTAATCATTACTAGACTTTGATCATTGAAAGGGAAATGATAATAACAATAATATCTTGTTTCTAAAAATAATTTTTGGTATATAAATCGGGTGAATATTCTGGAAAATGCAAGTTTGCAGTAAAAAACAGAATTTTGTTAAAAATCAATATCTACAAATTAATCTTTAGATTATAGATTATGATTCATACAAGCAAATCACGAATTTAGGTATGAATTTGGTGAATTTTAACTTAGTATTGATTGTGAATTTCTGTAATGATCAATTTTGAGACCTTTGGCAATTGACGTTGATTGGAGTCGAGGGGGAGGTCGTGGTTTGGCTTGATGGTGGTCGTGGTGTCAACGGTCACTGGAAAATTGGTGGAAGGGGTTAATGATGGCCGTGGTGGCCGTGAAGTAGTGATGTAGGGTTTCATTACTCTGTTGGATCGACATGGTTGCTATGGTTTTCTCGGTGTCTATGGGGCATCCAGTTCGAACGCAAGGTGGGGGTTTGCAATGTTGAAGTGCGAAGTTGCTCTGGGAGGGAGGTCGTGGTTTCCAGTCATCGTAATCGTCGTCGTTAGGGATTTGTTTGTTCGAGTTTATTTCTTGATGAGTGCTGAAAGCTCGTTTTTGATTCGATGGAGGATTCGCCGAGCGAGGTGGCCGAGGGGGTCAGCGAGGTTAGTGTCGACTTGTAGATGGCTGTGGTTATGGTCAACGTCGACCAAAAACGTTGTGCATGTGCACAGTGATATTTCGTGCATCTGGAAGATATTGTTTTGGGAAGAAGGAGTTTGGCCAGGATTTTCTCAAAGCTTTTCTCGTGATTGTTGCGAGAGCGGCTCGAGGCATTAGTCACGTGAGTGATGCTCGGGTAATTTGTGGATTATCTCGGGTTTTTGGCAGTGTTGTCTCGGAATGGTTTTTGTTACTAGAATTTAAAATCCTATCCTGATTTTAAACAAAATGAATTTCAAAATTTGAAAGCAAGTTAAATTTTAAACAAAGTTTCTAACTGGCTTTTAAATGTATGAACGTTTGATTTAGAGTATGATGTTTTAAAAAGAATTTTAGTTTTAAAGGTATGGATTTTCAAAAAATTTAAACTTTTGTTTTAAAAAAATAGTTTGGGTTATATAAATATGGCTTTAGTTAAATTATGTAATAAAACTCTAAAAGTTTTCAAATAAAATGTTATTGAAGTAATTAAGATGTGATTAAAGTAAAGGTATTTAACTTGATCAACAGATGATGATTTTGTGTAACCAAACCTAAGCTTTTGAATTTAATTTAATTTAAAATGTTAGATAAGAGTTTAATGTAATGTTTGGGTTATCTTAGTTTAATCTTGTTTTGTTAAAAAAGGTAATTAAGGTATAATTTCTTAAATTAATTAAGATGTTTAAATTAGGTAATTAAAATAATATAAAATAACTTGTAATTTATTAATGGTAGTTGATTACTTAAATTTGGATTGATTAACCTAAGCAATCAAAGGTTAATTAATTAAGCAATAATTAATTAATGGATGTAATTAGAGGTTAATTACTTAATATTAAAAAGGATTTTAAGGGTAATTGCTTAATGAAGTAATTAAAGTAATTAATTACTCAATATAATTAATTAAGTTAATAAGATTAATTTAAGTTAATTAATTATTTGATGATGGGTTAAGTATAATTACTTAATGTAATTAGTGAAGTGTAATTACTTAGTGAAGTAATTAATGGATAATTACTGGATGTAATTAATTCAAAGGAAAATTACTTAATGGGAAGTAATTAAAGGATAATTACTTAGTGGAAGTAATTATGTATTAATTACTCAGTGTAATTAATTGAAGGATTTATTAATTAATTAAGAGGTTGGTTAATTAGTGTAAGTAATTAAGAATAATTAATTGTTGAATGTGATTAATCAAGGTTGATTAATGAATGTGATTAATTAAAGGTTAATTATTAAATGAAACTGGAAGAATAATTGATTAATGGAAGTAATTAGCGGACCATTAAAATTAACGTAATTAATGAAATAATTTAAGGTTTAAATTGATTAATAAATGTGATTAATTCTAAGATAATTAAATAATGAAGTGATTATAGTATAATTAATTAATGTAATTTATTAAGGATTATGTAATTAATTATAGTTAATTAATTAATTAAAAATTTATTAAGATTATTTAATAAATGATTAAAGATTTATTAATTTGTGTAATTAATTTAAAGGCAAATTTCTTAATGTAATTAAGGAATATTAATTAAGGATGATCAATTAATTAACAAATAATTAAGTGATAATTAATCTATTATTAAAGATTTATTAATTGGCTTATAAGGTAATTAATGGATGATTAATTAATTAAATGGTTGTAATTAATTAATGATTGTTTGAGCAGGGATAGATGATTAATTCTCAAGTAATTAATTTAATTTAAGCTGATTAAATTAATTATAAAAGGGTAATGACTCCTTTTTGTGGATGATTGTTTGTAGAATGTCTGGATTGGTTGATATCTATTGAATGATATGCTTTGATATTCTATGATATGATGTTGGATATATCAGTGATAAATGTGTGATATTTATCTGTGAATGATGCTGTGTGAATTCAATGTTTTAGATTGAATTAAATTGTTTAAACTTAAATCACTTGGATATTAAGATGGCGTTTTGGATTTCGATGAGACCGGGATCGGGTTTTCAAATTTGGAATGCCGAAAACCACATCGATCCAAATTAAACATTAGGTCGTGAATCTCAAATGAAAAGTGAAGACTCGAGTTGTGAGGACTGCTCTTCGTTAAAACTCTTTGGGTGATTCCAATACCAGTTCAACGGAAGTAGTACTTTCAAATTCGAGATGAAGGTTCAGAGTGCAAGGGCTATTGTCGTTAACTCTAAGGGTGATTCCAAAATGAGTGTAGCGAGATAGTGCCTTCGGTTTCGTTCAAACTCGGAAAGAAATTGTATGGATTGAATGCTTTCAGAACATCGTCAGGTGGAGGATGAGCATTCTAAGATAGATGTCTTCTATAAATGTAATCGTAGCCTCAAGCTTCATCAACTTGGAATGGATAAAACAAGGGAGGTGTAGCAAGGCTAAGTAGGTAGCACCCAAGTAGGATGAGATTTATCCCTGTTTAGAGGTCCCTTTTTATTTAGCTGTGTGGGCGGTTGGTCATGACAACTGCCAGGGTTGTCTTGTTCGGGACTGTCTAGTAAGGGATGGTTCCGGCCTTGTGTTCTAGGGGATCAGGAGGGATCCTCGGTAGGGTGATCTAGGCCATGTACTGTGATGGAAAGTACCCCAGTAGCCCTCTCATTGTATAGAATCCAATCTCCAATACATGCCGTACGTATTGATTGTGCCCAACTATGTTGGAACTTGAGATGTAAGCATTCCGGCTATTTCTCTATTTTACTTGAAAACCCTAGACCCTATTATAATATAACTGGATTTCCTATCAAATGTTTTGGTTAGCGTAAGGTAAAAACTTACCCATGTTTATGTGTGGGAAGTCTTACGTGATACCCATTGTTTTCAAAGGTTTTTCAAAGTTAAGCAACTTTAACCTGTTTACTCACACCAGACCCATGTATGACCCGGAGTTTATTTTCTGTTTTACTAAACTCTTGGGTACTCAAATTTTTACTAGTAGCCAAGGGATTCAGGTAATCTTTGACAAGTTCTGGAGGAGATATGGAGCAGGAGGCTTCAGCGTGTAGATATATAGTGTTCTGCTGTGTTAGAGTTGTATCTATATCTTTGTGATGTACTTGAATTGTAATAACTAGACATGTGTTTATAACTGTCTAGTTTGTGATATAAGCTGTATAACTCTGATGTATATGATATTATGTAATATCTTATGTGATATAATATAATTTATTCGTTCCGCTGTGAGATTCTGATATTGTTTTGCTCTTTCTTTTCTCTTTTCTATCCCTTTCTTTCTTCTTAATGATGCGTCTTTCCGTGGAATGAAAGGAGGGTCATTACAGTTTTATGATACACAGATTTGTTGTTTCTTGAGTTGGATATGATGCCTTGTGGGAGATGTTGTTGTAGAATAGCATCCATCACCACCTACCATTTTGGAGAACTGATACCGGCGCGGCAAAATACAACAATTGCAGCCAAATGGAAAGCTTTAGCAAGAACGAAAACTGGTTTTCAAAACAAGAATCTGATTCTTGATTTGAAATTGATAAGAATGGTAAAAGAAAAGCTCTTTTCCAATGAGGAATTTGTCCGAGGAGAACCTACTGCAGCCTATCTTGAATGATGAAATCTTATTGACAATATTTAGACGAGGCAGTAGCAGATTAGCATATTCTTGTTAATCTGCTGTAAAATGATTTGGTTGTGCACTTGATCAAATGGAAAGGTTAATCTTCGGTTATCAATGTAAAATCTGAGGAGAGATGATTCTGCAGTCCCTTTCTTAATATGAATCTCATCAGAGAAGGGCTAATAACAATCATTGATTTTGCTGTTTGGCGATTATGCTCTGATACCGAGATAAAAATAGAGTAATAATGATTTTATTTGATATAAAAGTGAACCGTGAATTAGTATTATCAATCTCGAAAATTTGCAGGCTCGGTTACATTATATAATACAAATGTTGAAGGAAAATTACAATACTGCCCCTGAAACCCTATTCGTATTTGTATATAAGTGAGCTGAACTCCTTTTCTCATTTTCTCTTAAATATCGATCACTTGATGTTAAATGAAGATCAGTATATTTACTATTTGAAAGAGTGCAAATTAATATCTTCTTTTTAGAATATATTGAATCACGAAAGATAGATAAGAATGAGAGATTAAATTGTTTTCAAAGTTCTGCAGATTTATATAAGAAGTAATTAGTCATGATAGTTATGGAATTTATTGATGATAATTACTTAGCTTCAAATCCAAAACTCATTAAGGAAGGATCTATTAACAAACCTAATGATCTTCCAAACAATAGTTGGTTAAAGTGTCCATCCTTTTCCTAATAGTTATAATTTTAAGGGAAAATAATTTTAGAGAGTTTTTCATTTTTTTAGCCGTGGAGAAGGTGAATTTGCTGTTATGGATTTTGTACATGATTTTTAAGACTCTTTTACATACTCGTATGCATGAAATATATATTGAGCTGCATATCCATTCACTACAATAAAACCTTCCATTAATAACATTTATGGTAGCGTTTCGACCTAAAACTTTGATATTTTCATAAATCTCGTAGGATTGCAACATATTTTGGAAAAACGGGTTTAATTTTGTATTCTTGGTTCATCCACATTTTCATTACACTGCTTATGCTTTCTTTCTCCCTTCTTTTTGTTCCTTCCATCACAATAACAAATGATATGACACCTTAATTTCCCCCTCTTTGATCTTGAATCTCTCCTTTTTCGTTAAAAATTTAAAATGAATTGTAGACAAAAACTATTCACTAGCTAATTTTTCTCTCATCAACGCGTATGGATGAATTCAGATGGATTCATGGGTCTGAGGTTAGAAGTTTTGAGTCGGATGGAATCATAGTCTCTCATCGACGCCACCTTCCACCATTTTAATGTTGCTACATTGGGTAACTAATAACCATAATTTCTACTTTATATTTGATTTTCTTAGTAAAGTTACATAATTGTTTTTGCTTTGGTTAATGATTCAGTTTATAGTGGTTAGTAGTATTTGATTTTGAAACTGCTAATAAGTTTGTTTTAACTTTTGATTATGAAAATTTTGAGATTAGCTACTTAAATTGAAGAAAGTAGCAGCGTAGGAGAATAAATATTATTATTTGTGTTCATGTTTTAGAGTTTATATGTTCATCGTATCTTGTTCCTTTACTATCTTTCCATGATCTCCTACTTTAATTTATCTCAAGTGTTCCCCATGTGTAATTCTTGTATTCATTAATTTTGTTTGGGTTCTCATTCTAATTTTGGTTGTTTATATATACTTGGGTACCTCATATAATGATGGGTGATGATAGGGCACTAATTAATCATACACACAGAATATCATAAGGCCTAGGAATGATATAAGGCATGATATAATTATCCCTGCAAGGCTAAGAAATTAAACAACATGCAAAAATTATATATCAGAGAATTGAGCAGTATTTGGCACACTACATGACAAGAAGAAACTTCTCTCGGCATCTATTATCAGCAAATATGAAAATATTGTTACAATTCTGTTATTGCTTTATAAAAAGTGGAATACATATACAATCATTTGTAACAATACTGTCTATATATATGGATATGCATGTGATGAAGAAAGGGGAAGGAATTAAAAAAAAAATTCTATGCTCTTGCTCTTGTCCTTTCTCTTTTAATGAGTTCTTTTCTTCTTCTTCAAGCCTCTATTGCTCTCTAACTCTTTTTCATATTCTTCAATACTTAAAAATCGTATCATTTGGTGCTTTCACCTTTGTTCTCTCCTCCTCTTCTTCTCACTAGCTCATTTCCAATGCTCTCTAACATGACGTGCTAGGGCAGAATTCCAACTCGAGACCACTCAAATCGAAACCCCACAAGCACAGCGGAAGACGGGATCATGATAAGAAGTGTAAAAACAAATAATCAATAACTCAATTCCAATTTCAACAAATCCAAAAGCAATCACAATCCCAAACAAGCAATATTGAAATCAAAGCAATAACGAAAAATAAATCATACAGCGATTTATAGTGGTTCCACTAACGTTGTGTTAGTGTACATCCAATTTAAAAGAGAGCTTTTATTAATATTGATGAGAAGTGTACAAGAGATTGAATAAAATGATCAAAAATTCTAATTAGAAATTGATTTGTAGAGAAGAGAATTGAAGAAAATTAGGTTTTGATAAATCCTAATTTGTGGAAGCTAATCTCTTGCAGTTGCTTGCACGCACACCCTAGATCTGGAACCAGAAGCTAGCTTATATAGGAGAATAGAAACCCTAGGCAATGTTCCGAAATTGTCCATGCAGATATCGTAAATCTTCACGCCAAGTCCACACATGGAAAACAGGCGGAAATCACCTCAGACATCTGGCCAAAATGGTCAAACGCCTGATTAGAGTCACTACAAAAGTTTCTCTTTAGCTCAGACGTCTGACCATTTGGTTAGATGTCTGACTCAAAACTCTGGAATCGGTTCTGCAGACTCCGACGTCTGACCATTTTGGTCAGACATTTGACCTCTGTCAATTCAGCCCACTTCATCTTTTCTCTTATAACTTTCACCTCCAAACTCCGATTTGCGAACCGTTTTTTCCGTTACGAAGCTAACTTCCGACCTCTATAAATCCCTATATAGTGTTGCCAAAATTTAACACTCCACCTTGACACTATATCTATCTCCAACTTCAATGGTACCATACCATTAACGACAACCGGTAGCACCAACTATCACTTCTTCTACCATCAACCAAACATGAATGCTCTCCCAATGAGCTCCGCCAAAGCCACCTCCCATTGCACTCCACCAATGGGCTCAGGCAAAGCCCCCGCCCGCTAATGAAATGTTGGAAACATCCAAATCCTAAGCTATCTCGCTAAAGACTATAACTTACCAAGAAGATAGGACCTTAATCTCTCGCCGATACACATCCTCATCTACCACTAAGCTCCTCCCTTAACTGTGCCACCCGTGGCACCTAACATTTCTCCACGTGAATCAAGTTCGAGCAATGCTCGAACTTCCCTACCGGCAATGCCTTAGTGAACATGTCCGCCGCGTTATCCTTTGTGTACACTTTCCAAAAATATACTTGCTTATCTTCATCCATGGCTAATAGAAATGACTCTCTCACCTCAATATGCTTAGTCCGTGAGCTAAACGCCAAATTCTGTGCCAAGTGAATAGCACTCTGGCTATCATATCGAATATCAATACTATCATGCCCGAATCCCAAGTCACACAACAATCTCTTCAAATAGAGTGCCTCCTTTGCCGCCTTCACCGCGGCTATCAACTCCGCCTCCGTAGTGGATAAAGCAACTACGGTCTGCAATTTAGATCTCCAACTTATGACTGTACCCCCAAGTGTGAAGACATATCCGAAAGTTGATTTTCTTTGATCCCTATCACCGATGTAGTCCGAATCACAATAACCAACCAACTTGCAATCCATCGACTTACTACTGCCAAAAACAAGACCATGAGATGACGTGCTTCTAAGATATCTCAATATAAGCTTCACAGCTTCCCAATGCGATTTCTATGAATTAGCCATATATCGACTAACCATCCCAACCGCATTTGCCATATCGCGCCTTATACACACCATAACATACATTAGACTTCCAACCGCACTAGCATATGGCACCTTGGCTATATAAGCCTTATCTTCCTCCAAGATAGGTGATCCTTTACTCGAAATCTTCATATGCAAAGGTAAAGGTGTATTTGACGCATTTGCATTCTCCATGCTAAACCAACAAAGCACTTTCTCAATGTACTCCCTTTGAGTTAGTTTCAACTCAAAATGCTTTCAATCCCTTACAATTTCCATCCAATATCCTTCTTGCTTCTCCAAGATCCTTCATTTCGAACTCCGATTTCAAGCTCCGTTTTAGATTGTTGATTTCATTCTTATCCTTAAAAGCAATAAGCATGTCGTCCACATACAAGAGTAAATACACCCAACAATCATTTTTCAACTTCTTGAAATAAACACAAGCATATTTGATGTTTCTATCAAAACCATTTTCAAGCATAAAATGGTCAAACTTCTTGTACCATTGTCTAGGTGATTACTTTAAACCATATAGCGATTTCTTCAACTTGAAAACCAAATTTGACATACCATCCACAACAAAACCTTCTGGTTTCTCCATGTAGATGTTTTTTTATCCAAGCCCTTATGTAACAAGGCGATCTTCACATCAAGTGGCTCCAACTCCAAGTTGTGAATAGCAACAATAGCAAGTAATATATGGATAGAAGTATGGCGCACAACCAATGCAAATATTTCATCATACTCCTTTCTATTCCTTTGTGCAAATCCTTAGCCACTAGCCTAGCTTTGTATCTCCCATCATCCTTCACCATGTATATCCATTTGCACCCAATAGCACGGTTCCTTTAGGAAGTGGAACCAAATCCCAAGTTCGATTCTTCAACAATGATTACATCTCTTCCTCTATGGCATAAATACATTTCGAGCTATCATTCGACTCCATCACGTCAACAAGGGTCCATCGGCTCATCTTGGATTACATGAAGAGCATAGTCCAAATTATCACAAAAGCTAAAATAGTTCCAATCACCATTGGGTGGTCTTATAGTACGACAACCAACCCGAGGAGCAATACCATCACCCAAACTCTCTTCGGCCCTACCTTGAACCGAATCTTCTCTAGAATCATGTACATCACTAACACTACTAGAGGAATCCTATGGACTATGTGATGTAACATCAACCACTACTTCCTCACAAGCATCTCCAACTATTTACTCTCTCTACTTCTAGGACAAAATGTGAAAATATTTTCCTTCTCCTTTGATTCACCATGAAACAAACCTGGAACATCCGATGAGCTCACATTCTCCTTGAACATCGCCGACTCATCAAAGGTAACATGACGAGAATTCATTACCTTCTTCATTTCTGGATTCCAAATCCAATAGCCTTTTACTCTATCCTTATAGCCAAGCAAAATCCCCTTGAAAGCTCTATGTTCAAGCTTATCATTTTCCAGATCATGTGCATAAACAGGACTGCCAAACACATGAAAATAACTCAAGTCAATGCTCTTTTCCTTCCACACTTTCTTTGGAATTCTGTTACCAATAGCTGAGCACAGAATTCGATTAATAATATGCACTACGGTTGATAAAGCTTCAGCCCAAAATCC
This sequence comes from Allium cepa, assembly GCA_030765085.1. Classification (NCBI taxonomy): domain Eukaryota; kingdom Viridiplantae; phylum Streptophyta; class Magnoliopsida; order Asparagales; family Amaryllidaceae; genus Allium; species Allium cepa. The sequence continues at coordinate 258,931,873 of CM060929.1, forward strand.
CTTTGCCAAACCCGATATCAATCTCAAGCATCAAGCTTTCTCAAGTAGAGTACGATTCATTCTCTCCGCAATACCATTCGATTGCGGATCTCCAAATGTAATAAAATGCCTCTGAATACCATGATACTTGCAAAACTCCAAAAAATTTCCGGAAACATACTCTCCGCTGTTGTCAAACCTTAGAGACTTCAAAGACTTTCCACTCTCATTCTCAATCAGATCCTTCCATGCTTTGAACTTTGAAAATGCCTCCAACTTGGCCTTCATTACATACACCTAAAATTTTCAAGAAAAGTCAGCTATAAAAGAAATATAACAGTGAGCTCCACCTAAAGAAGCTACAGGCGCCAGTCCCCAAACATTCATATGAACATACTCAAGAACCCTTCTCGAATCATGCTTTCCCTCACCGAATGAAACTTTAGTTTGCTTCCCTATGACGCATTCTTCGCAAAACTTTAACTTTTTGAAACTTTCTCATTCGATCATCTCCCTCTTCCGAAGAACGTCTAAACTCTTCTCCGAGACTTGACCTAACCTCAAATGCCATAACCTAGTCGCATCCAAGCCACGAGAACTATCAACACCTATACAAGTTTCACCTTCTACAGCCACTCCTTGAAGCAAATAAATACCATGAATCCTAGCACCCTTCATCACCACAAGCACACCCTTCGAAACTCGCAAGCTATCACTCTCAATAGTGATCTTACAACCTAAAGAATCCAACTGCCCCAAAGAGATAAGAGACTTCCTAAGTCTCGGAATATGGCGCACATTAGTGAAAGTACGAACCACTCCGTCAAACATCCGAATTTGCACGGAACCAATGCCTTTCGACTTACAAATAGCACCATTTCTCATAACAATCAAATTTCCTTCTTTGTCGATGTAAGAAGAAAAACAATTTCTTTTTGGTGTCATATGATAAGACGCCTCCGAATCGAGCACCCATTGCTACCCGAAACATCCGATACTACCGCCGATAAAACATCTACATCTTCCTCATCAACTCCACTCTCCACCGCTACTGATGAAGATGCTACTTCATCCTTTGCCTTCTGCTTGTCCGGACACTCATTCTTGCAATAAACAGGCTTCCTACAAATATAGCATTTGCCTTTTCTTTCCTTCGACTTTCCTCTCCAACCAGGGTTCCTTGATTTAGAATGCCCTCGGTTCTCCTTCTTCACATACCTCTCCTTCTCTACAAATAAACCATGACCATTACTAGCACCACTACTTCCATCACCTAACTCCTTCATTTGATCCTGCAGCTTCTCGCTAAGAAGACTCATCTTGACATCATCAAGAGTCAATGTATCCCGGCTATAGATCAAACTATTTGAGAAACCTGTATAGCGATCTGGCAATGAACACAACAATATCATCGCCTTTTGCTCTTCCTTAATCTTCAAATCTACCGCCTTCATCTTCATTAGCAAATCATCAAAAATGTTTAAGTGCACCTTTAGTGAAGTACCTTCCTTCATCTTATAGGTGAAGAACATTCATAATAAGATCAAACGATTTGTCAGCGACTTCATCATATACAACTCTTCCAGCTTGTCCCAAATACCCTTAGCAATTCTCTCACCACTAATTTTAGAGATAACATTCTCTTCCATAGCAAGTTGAAGTGTAGCGAATTCCCACTCTTCCATCTCCTCTCTCTCAACATCCGAAATGTCCGCTAGCAATAAATGTGTATCAAACACTACCCGATGCACCCGATTCCTCCTTAGAACCGCTTTCATCTTCCATTTTCATTTTTCAAAATCATTATCGCCATTCCACTTGTTTATTACCAATTTTGATCCTGAAGCTGCATACGAACTACATACATAAGGATCTACACCACTTGGGTTACCCATTGAGGAACTACTTGAGTTACTACTTGATTCAGGCATTTCTACAACCACTTACCAACACCAAAGCTCTGATACCAAATGTTGGGGCCGAATTCCAACTCGAGACCATTCAAATCGAAACCCCACAAGCACAACGGAAGATGGGATCGTGATAAGAAGTGTAAAAACAACCAATCATCAATTCCAATCTCAACCAATCCAAAAGCAATCACAATCTCAAACAAGCAATATAGAAATCAAAGCAATAACGAAAAATAGATCACACAGCGATTTATAATGGTTCTACTAACGTTGTGTTAGTATATATCCATTTTAAGAGAGAGCTTTTATCAATATTGATGAGAAGAGTACAAGAGATTGAATACAATGATCAAAAATTCTAATTAGAAATTGATTTGTGAAGAAAAGAATCGAAGAAAATTAGGTTTTGATAAACCCTAATTTGTGGAGGCTAATCTCTTACAGTTGCTTGCATGCACACCCTAGTTATGGAACCTGAAGCTAGCTTATATAGGAAAATAGAAACCCTATACAATATTTCAAAATTGCCCTGCAGATATCGCAAATCTTCACACCAAGTCCGCACGTGAAAAACAGGTGGAAATCGCCTCAGATGTCTGATCAAAATGGTCAGACGTCTGTCTTAAGTTATCCGAAAAGTTTCTCTTCAGCTCAGACATCTGACCATTTGGTCAGAGTCAGGCTCAAAGCTTTGGAATCAATTCTGCACAGACTCAGATGTCTGAACATTTTGGTCAGACGTCTGACCTTTTTCAATTCAGCCCACTTCACCTTTTCCCTAATAACTTCCACCTCCAAACTCCGATTTGCGAACCGTTTTCTTCGTTACGACGCTACTTTCGACCTATACAAATCCTCATATAGTGTCGCCAAAATTTACCAGATTACCATTAAACAACTCCTCAACAAAATCAATCAACAAGTCACCATTCTTGCTCACCAAGTTGACATTCTCGCTCATCGTATCGACATGCTCCAAATCCATAACTCCATTAGTCTCATAAATATTGCATTATTCAACTCCTTCACCAAAGTGTCTTCTATCACCAATAACAACTCGTTTAAAACCGACCCAATCAACATTAGTCCCATACCCAATTTTGATCCTCATCCACCTCATTCTGAACCTGCCAATAGCCAACCCTTGCAACCCAATCAATCAAACCTGCATATAGGATAATAGGAGATCCATACCAGGATGATATTTAGTCACAACCACCCAAAGATGATCTGGAAACCATCTCGCGGCCATCAAATCAGGATTCATTAGAACTGCTAAATCTGAAGGCTACAATGAGTCTATGACATTTGTTGATTCAGAATCTGCTCGAGAGTATGCTGGCGTTTTTTCTCATTCTTCTATTTTAATGGACGAAGTCATTAAGTTTCGTGAGAATAATTTGAATTTTAACAACTTATCCAAGTATGATGATGCTTATCTTAGTTATGGCGCGGCTAAGAATCCTTATGTTGATATAATAAATAAGTTGAAATTGGTTCTTACCTTCAGTTTAGATCGACCTATGAAGTGGAAATGAATGAATTATGTACTTATTTTGTGTGAATTTGTGGAAGATGCCTAATGCTATATGAAAGAAAGTTTTAATCTTCGATCCTGGAGGGAAAATCAATGTAGTGAGAATTTTTGACCTTGAAGACAAGGTCAATTTCAAGGGGATGATGATGATAGGTGATGATATGGCACTAAATAATCATGCACAGAATATCACAAGACCTAGGCATGATATAAGGCATAATATAATTGTCCCTGCAAGGCTAAGAGACTAGATAATAGGCAGAAATTATATATCAGAGAAATGAGCAGCATTGGGTACACTATAAGAGAAGAAGAAGCTTCTCTCTGCATCTATTATCAGCAAATATGAAAATATTGTTACAATTCTGTTATTGCTTTGTAAAAAGTAGAATACACTTGGCAATATCATATAGGGCAGTCAATGGATACCCGAAAAATCCGAAATTCGTCTGCATCCATATCCGAAAAGCGGATAATATCAATATTCATAAAAACGGATGCAGATGCTGATACGAAGACATCCACATCCGAAAATTATCCGTCCGATCTTTGTCAAGATTATAGTATAAATTATGTGTACTTTAGTATAATGAAAGATATTTATTTATTGTTTTATTAAGTTAGTATTTATATTATATGGACTTAATGCTTATTAACTGCTCAAAACTATTTATTATCGCCATATTTGTTTATATTTAACACTTTTGTAATCAACTGGATTGAAAAAATGTATGTTAAACTTAAAATTTATATTTATATTTCTTGATTTATCAGTCGTTAGCAGGTAGAATAATTATTCGATATCCGTCCGTATCCGTGGATGTGGATATCCGATATCCGAAAATCGATCATTTCGGATATGGATAGGGATATGGCACTATCAGCATCAGAAAGTATCTGTTGACAAGCCTAATATCATGTACAATCATTTGTAAAAGCACTACCTATATATGGATAGGTATGTGATGAAAGAAAGGGAAGGAACTGAAACAATTTTCTCTGCTCTTGCTCTTGTCGTTTCTCTTTTAGTGAGTTTTTTTCTTCTTCTTCAAGCCTCTCATGCTCCTTTCTAACTTTTTTTGTATTCTTCAATACTTCAAGCCCTATCATATAATCCTAAGAATATGCAAGTTTGATAATATATGTTAAATTTCCTAAACATAGTAATATATTTCCTATTAAGTATGGAATTTTTTATTATTTGCATTTAGTTTGAAATATGAGAGTATGGGCAAAATTTACAATACAGGAAATTATTGTCAAGGACAAAATTTCACAGTTTTTTGGCCTGAAGGACAGAGCTTCAATATTTTATCCTGAAGTACAACTTTCTGTAGGTATCAGCTTTTAGTTATTGATAGCAGTTTTTAGATATCAGTTTTTAGTTATCGGTAGCAGTTTTTAGATATCGGTTTTTAGCTCGGTATCAGTTTTGTTGTCCTTATGAATAGTTTTGGAAAATGTTTGTCCTTGTGAATAATTTTTAAAAGAATGTTTGTCCTTTTGATAAAAATGTTGAGGTCGTGTCCTTGAGGCAAAAAATATGAAAATTTTTGTCCTTTAAATTAATTCCCCCTTTACAATACTTGTGAATTCAAATTAAGGGGGAATTAATTTAAAGGACAAAGATTTGTATATTTTTTGCCTCAAGGACACGACCTCAATATTTTTACCATAAGGACAAACATTCTTCTAAAAATTATTCATAAGGAGAAACATTTTCCAAAATTATTCAGAAGGACAACAAAACTGCCACCGAGCTAAAACTGATACCTAAAAACTGCTACTAATAACTACAAACTGATAGCTAAAAACTGCTATTAATAACTAAAAACTGATACCTATAGAAAGTTGTCCTTTAGGATAAAATATTGAAGGTCTGTCCTTGAGGCTAAAAAGCTGTGAAATTTTGTCCTTGACAATAATTTCCTGTTCAAATTAATCACATTCACAATTTTATGAATATAAACAGGAGGATTCTCGTAAATTTCCTTTATATATTCCAAAGCTCCTTGCAATCCATCTTCTGAGCTCAATTGATAAATAATCATACTTTGTACTATTTGGTCATACTGTTGCTTTTATTTATGACCACTCTTAAACAAATTATGTCATAAAACATACTAAATTTATTTGTAAGTTTCCTCTCCATGTATGTGAATATATTTGAGTTAAACTGTAGCCTTAAATTTTCTTTCCAAGTTCCATCTTCATATTTTGGTGTTGAAATTCATATTTAGAAGGCTAAGGGTGTCTAGCCCATTTTATTAGTAAAACTATGCAAATATAAACGGAGAGGAAAAGAAAACACAAAAACGAACAAAATAAAAGAAAACCAGAAAGGCCCAAAGACAAAATGGCCAAACGAAACGCACAAAAATAATCCTATACCAGCATGAATGATTGGATGAAGGCAACCACGCATTCGCTCAAGGTCCCTCATTACTTGAATAATCTGCAAAATAGCAGCTTGCGAGGAGATTGCATTAGTAAAAACCCTTGCATTACGCTCAGCCCAGATAGCTGCTACAAATCTTTTGAGAAGAATAAGTAATATATAAATATTTTGAGGAGTACAAGGTGAAAATATTTTGAGATAGCTTCAGGGTTTCAAAGTTTAAGATTCAAGATCCCAAGTCCACCATTATGCTTAGGTAACTGCACTTTGCTGAATGCAATTGGAATCATTTTTTTGTGAGAAAGGGTCACCTTCTAACTTAGAATGAATGTTGCTATTACACTTGAATGATATTAGGACAAGCCAACTTCTAATTTCAATTTATCATTGGAGATCATATGGTCCTTTCAGAAAGAAAGTTCTTTCAACTTTAACTGCTGTCGAGTTTTCAACTTATCTTTACTTCTGTTACATTTTGGTTTTACTTGTCCAAAGCTTGGGGCATCTTTTTTTTTCTTTTCTTTGTATTTCCGATACCTGCTTGGACGTCACTAGGTAGATAGCGATGCTAATACTGATTCAGTTTGGTGTTATATTATATTTTGTATATATGAAGATTTGATCTACCGGAGATTATCTTCAATGTTAATTTGGTAAGTGACATTTCTCATCCTAACATTTACAAAAAGAACATATTGACATATTTGATTTTGACCTAATGCGGTTTATAGTTTTAGGGTCAATAAATAAAATAGACATTGGCTGTTAAGTTTGATGGCTCAAACAATAAACTCTTTGGATATCTGAATTATTATTCTTGAATTACGAGTGCATTCCTATTGTATCAGTTCTTCATCGTATCGATTGTGCTCATTCGGTTAATGGTAACTGTAGGGATCATTATCTAGCTACAGTCGTGTATTATTGGAATTGTTTCAATTTAGATTCCTTACCTTGACCTACGAAGTACAAGAGGTCTAGACTGGCAAGGAATAGGAGGACAAATAACTGTGCTTATAGTGGTGTTTATCCGGTAATGCTATGAAAGAAAGGTTAGCCTCTTCATTTATATGACAGTTCATATTTTTCACATTACATTGTAATTTGAAATATCAATAGCCTCGAGTATTGCTAACAAACTCTTAAATCATAATTAATGGAAATTTTTACTTACAACATGTGTCTTTTTTTTTGACATAATTATTGGGAGGAAACTTGGAAATTTGGAATACACCATCATAGATTCAAATTCAAATTCTACTTAATGGAAATTATGGTTAAATTAGACTTATAAATTTCTTTCCAAGTTTCCTCTCACATAGTGAAAGGAGCCTGGACACAAATATATGAATACACCACTATCTGTCGACATCTTCACATTGGATGCCATCATCTTTACATTGATACATGCATGTATATGTAGACAGTAGCTAATTACCTTCTAAAAAAGCTTCAACATCAATTGTGAAGTCTCTTTGATTGATAGATGCATCATAAGTTTGGTTTTTCACAGACAAAGTGACAAGGTAGTTCACCTTAGAAAAGTCAAATGACTTCATGAGTTGTTTTGAGTATCCTGTTTCATGCAACCACTCTCTTACTGCTGGGTAGTCTTCCTATACCAGTGGCTCTATAAACCTACACACATTTATATATAGCATTAACATGAACTTTAATGGAGCTTTCTATATTAGTAAATTTTGGAATATATATTTTATCTTACTAGAGTATGGATAAAAGTACCAATACTCTAAGGATCTTTAACTAGCTGATGAACCTTTGCTATATTAATTGAAAATTGAGGGTTAACTATGCATTAAAAAAAAATGAATACGTAGAAGTTATACAGCATACCAACCCTGTAAAAGTCGAAGACTCTACATTTTGCATCTAAACCCTATTCGGAACTTGTCAAAGTAAGAAAAATTTAAAACTAATACATTCAGTCCTATGAAGCCTTTTTGATTGGCCTGCATTTTTGATATCATGAAAAGTAATAATTTAGATGGTTGCTATATTTTGTCGTGTCGGTTTGATTGAAAGCAAAATTTAAAAAATACGTAGAAATTTATGTTTGATCATACCTAAAGCATTTGGGTGAATGGATGCGGTATGATCTCTCAGTTTCATCTTGTATGAGTGTTTTGTGTTTTTCTTATCTAATTTGAAGTGGTCATATGAATCCATATTTCAAAGTTTTGGATAGAATATCTCAAGCACTACATTGATGCCATTTTTTTTAATCACGATTCAGATTCAATTGTAGCTGTTGGGTGTTTTATCTATCATTAATTTACATGGCAAGCAAACTTTCAAAAAAGTATGCATTGCAACTCAAAAGGTCATGATAATAGTTTTTTTTTTTTTCCGTTTCTCCTCCCCATCATCGATTCGCTCTTTTGCTTTATGCTACCACGAGCTTAACTTAGGTATTTAATCTTGATAGTAGAAACATACACTACATGAAAAGCTGAAAATAGCGGTAGAATTTAGCGACTGAAATTTCCGTCACTAATTAAGCGATGGATTTTTGAGTGACAACTTTAAGTTATTTCTATTTATTTTTTTATATTATCACCGTCCTTTGTTATTATCCGTCACTAAACCGCAGCAAATTGCATCAATTTACCGATAGAGATATTCTCCACTAATTTTCGTTGCAAATTGTGTCGGATTACCGACGGATGATTTTCGAAGCTATTTTGCAGTGGATTTCCAAGGGATTTGCAAGAAACACTTAAATTATTGTTTTTGAAGAGGTTCTTTGATGTTATTTTTTTATAAGTATAAATATATTTAATAATAAATAATTAATAACTAGAAAGCAATATTTCATCATTATTTTTTATTAATTAATAATTACTGTTCAATAAATAATATTAAATAATTACTATTACTAATCAATATTCAATAATTGATATTAGTTATTCAATAATCAATAATTACTATTAAATAATTAATGATTAATGATTAAGCCTAGTATTTATATTTAGTATTTATACAACAAAATTACCCTATACAACTTTTCATTTGCAACGTTCACCCTGTGAATGTTGAAATAAAAGGTCTTTAATAATTTTTAATTTTTTACCGTTGCAAATTGCATCAATTTACGTATGGGAATTTTTTAAACTATTTTCGCTTTGCAGTTGTAAAAAAGGTCTGTGAATGTTGTAACAAAAGGTTTCCACTTATTATATCTATCACTAAACTGTTGCAAATTCCATCAATAAAAGGACATTTCAGGTGTATTTTATTAAAGTATGTCTTCTGTTGATAAATAACACATTATTATTTTTTCTAATTATCCAATGCATTCACCCACAGTAAGTTTAGTTATCCCGCTTCGGATTTTTATCCTCCCGCTTCTAAATTTTTATCATCCCACCACTACTAGAAAATACTTCAATTTCCTACGCAAAGTTTCCGACGTCTTTCCTACGCCAGAAGGCGGGGCGTAGGGAAGGCGTAGGAAATAGGTAGAAAAAGGTAAAGACGTAGGAAAGACGTAAGGAAATTTCCTACATCTTTCCTACGTCAACTTCAATATGTAGAAAAAAAACCGAGGCGTAGCAAAGGTGTAGAAAATCCCCTACACTAAAACTATACCATAGAAAAAACATAGATAATCTTCTACGCCATTTTCACGTCTCTGTTAACTTTCTACATTTCCAGATCGGCGTATGAAAGGCGTAGGAAATTCCTTACGCCAAAAGTATGCCGTAGGAAGGCGTAGAAATTTCCCACGCCGTCCCTACACCTGCAGTATGCTACTTTTGTTCCACCGAAAATTTCACACCCCGCATTTTGTTCCCCCGAAAATTTCACAGCCCGCCTTTTGTTCCCCCGAAAATTAAAATAACAAATTACTCCATTCCTCTCACGCTCCCAAATCCAGACCCTCGTTCTCAAAAACCCTAAATTTTGTTCGTTCGTCTACAAGGCGTGTAAAATTCAGCCTAAATTTCGAGAAAAATACACCACTTCCTGAAGCAAAAAATCTACAAATAACACTGAATCTCAAGACTCCGAAACCGAAATGGCCGAGCTCATGGAATCTACAAAGGAATTCCTTAAACTGTTTCCTCAACACCCTCACTGTAATACTGGAGATTGAGGTAGGCTTGTTGTTGTGCAATAATGGTGCGTATGTTCTTTTTTTTTTTTTTTGACTCAAATATCATTGAATTCAAGATCCTTGGCCACAGATCGTTTGTTTGAAATAAGATGTTTGAATGCTGAAGAGTTTTGAATATGAATTTGGGTTATTTAGTAGTTTGCTGAATTTTTGGATTGCAAATTCTAACTGGTAAATTTGGATTTCTTTTTCTCCCTCTTGCTCTATTTGTAATCGTTTGTGTATAAAGATAAGTACGGAAGGATCGTCACTTCATCGACGCATGGTGGCATAGGCCAAAAATATGAGATGGTTAATAAATTGTTTCCTTCTTATCTTCTTCTTTTAGCTAGACCCATTGACTAATTGTGTTTTATTATATTTGAGGACAGAAAACCTGTCAGGAGACAATTGTTTTATGCTACTTTCATGTTTTATAGTTCAAAGTCTAGTCGTTAGATAAAAGATTTACTGATCAGTGATGCATCAAGCAGATTTATACCTATTAAATTACACTGTACATATTTTTTCTCTCTTTGATTTTCACATAAACTAAACAGATGAGTAAAATTGGCTAAAATTTGAGTCGAGGTGAATTGCTATAAGATAGAGATATTTTTCTTATTCATTTGAGAGAAAAAGCATTCGTAATTTATTCTTAGTATTTATTCATCTATTGTTTCAGATAGAAATAAATCGGCCAATAACTAAAGTTTCTGGATCATATTCATCAATGGTAGCGTCTAAACGGTGTATCTTTAGTCTCAGGATTGAAAGTGATAATCACTGTTATGGAAATTTTGGAAACTTTACTCCACACGACACTCCATTTTCATTTAGTGTCTCAGGTGGTTCTCTTCCATCAATGAGTTGTTTCATACTATCCACCAAATTAGTGAGGTCCTGTGCAACATCTGACATGGCTTCTCTAAATTTAGGTTGCTGCTGAACACAATGACGTGCTATATCGGCAAAACTCAACAGTGATTCCACAACGACCTCTCCTTTCAAAGCAGGATCCACAATACCCAACAAACTATCAATATCATAATGAATCTTAAACTTGGATTTTCAGAGAAATGCAATGAGTGAAAGTAAAGATAAATGTGAAGAAAAAGTTTTGTCAAGAAGCATGTGCAGCGGGTATGGGGAAAGTAAGTTGTGCAGTTGCATGCAATGTGGAAGTTGGAATTGTATCGAGTATGTGCAGAGGCTTGTATGGAGTATGGAAAGGAAGTAGTTTGATGGTCTGTGACAATAGGGGTAACGGTAGCAGATTTGATATGAGTTGTGGTGTTGAAAATGATAGTTAATGCAAGTGGTTGACTGATATTGCTGTATGGTTAGAATGGGAGGAATGTTGCACGGCAAAGGAGATTGCAAAGGGGGATAAGCTGGAACGGGCATTGCCCGTTGTAAAAAGAGTGTTTTGTTGTAGTGTTAATATTGTTTTACTTTGTAATATGAATGAGATATTTGTTTTTTGAATTAAAGATGAATGATTTGATGTTAATATTTTTGTTGGAATATGTATATATGTGTAATAAGTTGGTTTTAGTTTCTATTTAATATGGTGAAATGAAACACAATAGTAATATATCAAAATTGCTTTGGAAAAGGCATAGGTAGAGGGAATATTGATGCATCCGTAGATGAATGAATGGTGTAGATAAAACGTAAGAAATGTAATATGTAAGAATGGCGTAGGGAAAGCGTAGGAAAACAAGGCGTAGGAAAGACGTAGGTAAACGGATGACGTAGGAAAGACGTGGGTAACGAAAGAAGTAAAAATGTCGTAGCAAAATCGTAGGAATAACGAGGCGTAGGAAAGACGTAGAAAAATCATGGCGTAGGAAAGACGTAGGAAACAACCCAACGGATGACGTAGGTAAAGCGTAAGTATTTTATTAGCTACGCAAGTTTTACCCACGCCAAAATTGGTGTAAGGGTTACGTAGTTAATGTATTTACCTACGCCCCGCCTACGCCATTTTGGCTTAGGTAAACCATAGTTTTCTTGTAGTGCACTTCGAGACCCTTTTATAATTCATAAAGCTAGCTAAGGTTTTTCTTCTCTGCCGTCATTAGGCTACCCTTCCATTTATTTGTACTTATACATGCTCTGATTTTGCCATGTCCGAAACCATGCCGTATGCCATCGATTTTGCCTTCAGCTCGAGCGCCGTGGATTATCCTTGTAATTTTGGTGGATCTAGCGAGAATCATGCAAATAAAGTATTGGTAAAGTGGATGAATGCCAAGGATTTCTAAACCACTATGTAACGACCCGTAAATTTAACTGGTTTTAATAACGTATTTATTTGAAGTTTTTTGAAATTTTAAACGATAAAAGCTGGAAATAAAAATTTGATATTTGAAATGCGTCTAATTAAATATGGCAGCTGGTAAATTTTCGTCCGAAAATATGAAAGTTTATTTCATGCGTAAATTTACTTCAGTTTAATCAGTTAAAAAAGCGATGAAAATAAAACGTTTCCAAAATCAAAATATTTTTACATAGAAAAATTTTAAATCATCTTCTGAGCAAGACGTCATTTTCCGTTTTTTCAAATTCAGACATCTTTAGCTCCGTCGATCTTATTTTTCTGGGTTTTTCTTGCATTTTCCGTTAGTATAAAATTCGAATTTTTATAATTCAATCGTACCACGGACATCTATATACCGTTTTGATTGTCTCGTCGTGCTGATCTCCACAGTATATTTGTTTGTGTATTTCGAAGTTCGGTACTCGACGAAATTGATAAAATGTTCCATCGTACCGGTGCCGAATTCTAATTTTTGATTCTTTTAACGTCTCCTTCAGATTCATCGTTTTATTTGAACAGCTATTGGCTTTTATAATTCCTAAAATACATCTGTTCTCATTTATATCGCATGAATTCTCAGGAGCTTGCCTTTTGTTTCACTGACTCATATATTCATTTACTTCACTTTGACCTTTGGCTCTGTCCATTCATTTCCTCTCCCTTCTTTCACGTTCTTCTCCTCTCCTCTTTTTATTTTGGTTGTGTTTCTTGTTCTTGCAATAAAACATATTGGATACAAATTTTGCTCCTCTGACCTTCATATTTTCTCACGCAATCCCACTCGTTTGTTCCTCTGACCTACAAATTTTGTTTCACTGTTGTTTGACCGAACCCCGACCCATCTGTCCCTTCCGCGACCTCGCTTCCGAACCACCTCCAACCCGTATGACGTGCAGCCTTCACTTCACCTTTCCCCCACGCACGCAACGCGACAGCTCGCCCAAGTCATGGCCTTCACTTCCTCCTCCACTTCTCTTTGTTTCCTTTCAGATCAGTAAAAAAAATGAGAGAAACCTTACTGCCTTCATTCCTTTAACAGCAACTCTCAGCCTCCGAACGCCGTACACACCCTCCTCCATGTTGCCGAGTCCACACCTTCACCATCGCCTTCGGCCATTTTTCCTCCCTCTATCCCCTCTGTGCCCACGTGGTTACGCAACAACACCATACCACCTCATGCGTGTCCGCCTTGCACTACACATGAGCAGCCACCAAGCTTCGGCGCCACCACCACCCTAGCGCCCGCGGCTTCCACCCTCCGCCTCCGTGTTTTCCAAGCACTGAACCCCACCACTACCCCTGCGCGTGAAGCCACGCCCACACTCCTCTGCGCCTTCCACTCTCAGCCTTCCCTTCCCTCCGCATGACCTCGCTCGGCCTCCCCAAAGCACCTCCACCCAGTAGCCTAGCCAAACATTCCTTCCTCTTCATCAAGGTTTCCACTCCAACGGCCGCAGTGCCACAACCATTGCCGAGTTCTTCCACTAGCCGCCTTCCTCCATTTTCTTTAGCTCCTGCCAAACTCTTTGAGACTGACAACCCTCCCATTGAATGACAGGCTCCTTTGTTTGATGCATGCACTAAGGTATATTACTTATATATATACACGTATATAGTTTATATAAATGTTAGTGATGTAAGCTATGAAATCTGCTGTATGTAAGAATATGTGTTAAACCTATATGAATATTTTCTACTATTGGTTATCTAAAAATTTGTTATATAGGTTGTAAAAGAAAATATATGTTGATTTCTATATGTTATATATATTAATATTCGTATGGGGAACTATGTATATATGTGTGGCAGTATATAAGCCTTTTATATAATAGGATATTGGTTATAGTATAATGGTTGTTATATGTTAGTTGTATATATGAGTTTTGTTTTTGTTATATTTTCTTTTACAACTTTACAGTTTTCAAGCGTCAAATATAGAATGATTTTCAGTTATTATATATAAGCCTACGTATGTGTATCTTGCATATTTTAATTGCCTTCTTACTCCCATCATTTAGAAATTTTTTTTAAATATGTATTACTCAAAGCATGTATATATTGTTTGCACACCTATGTCCCTGCCATCTTGGTATGTGTTTATTAAAATATATGTTAATGATTTATAAGTGTGTATATATTAGTTTGTATATGCATCTGCAACCTATCTAGCTATTGTTTAAGTTTACATAAGTACAGATTTTTATATACATGATTTCAGTGTTCGTTTTAGCTGTAGTAGACATGTCAGCGTTGTGTATACGATAGTCATATGATTTTATACATTAGTAAATATAAGTGTTGTTTATGTGCTACCGTACATTAAGAGTATATAAGTCTATATAATCAGTTATTGTACATATATATATATATATATATATGTTATATTATATTTATATAAGTTTATATATAAGCTAATCGAGTTGATATATATGTTTTGTAGCTTTGCTTGTACAGATGCATTGTATTATATGTATGTAAATGTTTATGTCGTATTTTCGAGTGTGTACCTAAGTTTATAATATAGTTGTTAAATATGGATCTTAATATATTTTAAAGACGATAGGTCAGAATTATATATATTTATTTATTTATAATTGTCATATTAACTTTAATAAAATATTTATAATAAAATAATATACGTTTTGTTTCGTTATATCAAACTGATTTTGATTCTTGATTCCCTATTTATCAGCCTTGATCATCGAATTCGTGCCAATCTAGCTTTGATTTGGAATTCGTATTTAGATTCGTAACTCAATTTCAGTGCCTGTATCAGTATGCATATCCGTGCCATCTCCTGTCCTCTCTAGCCTCGAAAGGTGAGCAATCACTCACGATTAATGTTCTTTTATTTATTAAATCTGATTTCAATTGAAACGACAATTGAAATATGCTACTGTTAGTTGTTTACACTGTTATATATGCTATTTACCTGTATCAGTTCACCTGTGACATCTGACACCGTTATCTGTTATGTACGCAATAATAATCCAGTTTGGTTGATAATTGATTGATTGTGTGATGTTGACATTAGATGTTGAATTGTTAATATTGTAAGTGATAAATAACTTGAAATCGAATTCGACGTAGGATAGTTGGATTTGATATATGTGTTAAATTTGATTTGATGACATTTGTAAAATATGACCCCTTTAAATGTTTAAATAAATTGACATGTAGAAAAGTAGTAATTACCCTTGAACCATTTGAATTTATGTTGTATTAATTGATGAAGTATGAAATTGAATAATTTATGTAAAGTGTAGAATTACATAGAATAATTAGTGTAGTAATCTTTAATCTACATGAAATGATAATGTAGATTCTAGAAATAATTATATTAATCTGCACAAACAACAATGTGAATTAATACGATTATTTCGGGATTATTTGAATTAATTATTGGATTGTTATTAATTGTTGTTATTGCTTGTTTATTTACTTTGACACCATCCCAGTTATCACACTGCAAGTTCCCTTTGTTATGCTTTGATTTTTGAATTGAATTGGAATCGGGTTGAAATGATAAACACCCAAATGAAGTTGACTTAGGATAGAGAACTAAATAACCAATTGGTCAAAATTTGATTTTAAAAATAAAATAAAGATTTTATTTGAATAAATAATAAGTTTTCGAAATGAAGTTGGAATTTGAAATTTTAATGAAAGGAAAATGTTATTATTTAAAAATCTGAAACGAAATATTATTGAAAGAACGTTGTCTTAAAATAAATTATTTGACAATAAAAATTTGGAATTCTTCATTGAATTAAATTTGAAATGATTTAATAATTAATTTTAAATCAAGTTGAAATTATTAAGTTTGAAATGATTTAATTATTAAGTTTGAATTTATAGTTAAGTTGAAAATTTTAAGTTTGAAATTATTAATAATTAAGATGAAATTGTTTAATAATTGAATAAGATTGAATTATTTGATAATTGAATAAAAAATTGAATTCTTTGATAAGAGAAATTGAACTTCGGAATAAGTGAATTTGAACTTCGTTAATAAATGAAATTGGGTTTCTTTATTTTTAAAGTCTTGGAAAATTATTTAAGTAAGTTAATAAGTGAAATTGAACTTCTTGAATATGTGAAATTTAGTTTCTTTATTAATTGAGTTTTGAATTTGTAACTAAGAAATAAAAATGTGATCTATTGGAATAAATATAAGACTTGTAATTTAAAGAACTGGATTGACGAATCTAATTGAATTCAACTTGAAGTTCTGATATAATGAAGTTGAACTTAAATAATTGATTTAATAAATTGGAAATTAAATAGAAATTGTTTGAATGATAAATTACTTAACGAATATTGAATAAAATCAATAAATGAATTCAAATTGATTAATGTTAAATTAATTTAATTGATTTCGGAATGAAACGTATATACGAACTTGAATCAATATTTGAATTGTTTAAATAAAAATTGAAATTGAATTATAAGATTTGGAAATGGTAATTTGGAAGTCGAAACGTAAATTTTGGAAACTGATATAGAAAGACAAATGAAATGTTGATTTACAAATTTTAATTGAAATTGAATTTGATTTGGTTTCGAAATATATCAAATGGCCAATCGGTGTAATAATTACGAAAGTTATTAAAGAGACCGGAATTGGTTATGGATATACTCACTATCTAAACAGAAAACCACTTTAATAACTATACGCGGAGTGTGATCTAGAATGAAGTGGTTGGAATGATGTACTTGATGACTGAAGAAAGAGAACAATAATGGATAGCCTTGACACTTGTGTCAAATTGGAAATGACTAAAACATGAGCTGTACCGGGCCAAATGGGGTTAGCCACCTCGAGCGAACACACTTCTTCGATACTACTCATTACTTGTTATTGATTGGTGCACCCTCGTACTTTTGGGAGTGTTGTTTCGCAGTGTTGCGATCGTTGCGGCGATGCGTTTTCACCAGTCCGGATCAGGCAAACGGTAGTTTCACTACCTTGGGTATTGCCTCATGTGCCTTGTCATACTTGTATCCCTATATACGCGACCACTACGAATTTGTTTTGTGTTATACCTATGGGGTACTCCCTGATATCCCACTAGTTTAAGGTGGAGTTTACAGTGTTGTATAGACTATAACTCTTATATAAAATGTGTTAAGGGGGATAATGGTAACGCCTTAACACTATTTTGATATTTATATTAATGACATACATTATCTATTTAGCGTACACTATTACATAGTAGATAGTTTAACGGATCCTTAGAGGATGGTTATTCCAACATCCTTTGAGTTACTTGTATTTCAGTTGTTATTTCACTTGAGTTGGATTTATTGATATAAGAATGTTAATCCTGACTCGAGTATTTTATGTTTTTCTTTACGCTCGGGTCAGACTGAGTGGTTCAGCTTTCGAGACTCACCTTTGGAGTTGGAGCTTCGCTCGGAGATCCAGCCATCTATTCTGATTCAGTATTCAATGATTCCAATGATGTATTCTGATTTGTACCTGATATATCGTGTTACTCTTTTGTTGTATCTATTTAACTCTGTTATATATATATATATAGTAGCTTCATGAGCTACTATCTTTTGCTTCCGCTGCATATTATTACTCTGTGTCTGTGATTCTGTGATTATTTATTTATTGTATATCTGAGTTTTGTCAAATTTAAATTAACAATTCGGTATTTTGAATTACTCAAGTCCGTCATGTGCGGATGCGAATAGTCCAAAATAGCGGGTCGTTACACACTATAAAACTGTCCTTTCTATCTTTCCTATCCGTTCTTCTTTTCTTGGCTTTTTTGATTAAATTTGGAATCCATAGATATAATTTTTTTTACCTAGAATTGTTATTTCTTCAAAACTACAGATTTAGGAGTGTTAGATTAATTTTTTGGCTAAAATTTTTTGGCGCTTTCACTGAGAATAAAAGATTGAGCCCGATCTTCATTGCTACTAGGATTTATGTAAATTCCCAAAGGGACATGGTCATGGGATTGAAGAATAGTATGGGATAAGCAGTCATGGAAGAGTCTGGTGAAGGGAGGGATGAAATACTAAGCCTCCACTAGATATGGTGATTGGGAAAGAGTTATAAGTAATGATGGAAGTTGTGAATCAAAACATGAATGTGACGCAATGAGCTAGTGATGGTTCTGTTGGAAGACGTAAGGCTGAAAGGGAAAGAGTTGGAGATAAGTAGGGGTGGGCATAAACCACACCGCTATACGGAAACCGCCCGCACCAGACTGCAAAAGCGGTGCGGAAACCCATACCGAATCTTCTCACCAAAGCCGGTACCCCAAACCGGACCGACCCGCATCGATACGGTTCGGTTGCGGTTTGGACGATTGAACCAACTATATTAAACCGAACCGAACCGAAAATTTATATTAGTAATCTTATGATAAAAATATAAACAACTCCTATCTTATTTTAGATTCTAATGTTTTACATTCTATTTTTAGCGTATGTTGTAGTTATATTAATAATAATCACTGACATAAAGGAAGAAGTTATAGTTTTAGTATAATATATTTCATCTCATTTTTTTGTAATAAATGCTAATTATGATCTTATTCTAGTCATTCTCCTTAATGATTATGCATTGATTAATGTTGATGTTTGGTTAATCTACCGAAAAAAATCTCACTTGTAGGTAAATGTCAAATTGAAATATTCATACAACTAAGAACTAATCTTTCCGTTCAGTATAACATTGTGTGTTTTAACCTTTAGATGTAAAAGTTTCACACGGTTGTCTTTGTAAATTGATTGTTGATGGAAGCAATTCTTTTATTTCATATTTAATATGGGTTCAAACCGGACCGGACCGAAACCGAACCGTATTACATTCAAACCGGAACGAAACCGAACCGTTTAAAGGATTAGTACAATGGTTTGCATTTTTGATTAACCGTTTGATGCGGTGAGGAAGCGGTTCGGACACCAAACCGACCCGTGCCCACCCCTAGAGATATGGATGAAAATGTTGATGAGAACCAAAGCTATCAAACTGTGGCCAACACTAGGGCTCCTGGATCGATTGGTGTTGATCCGTCATGGATTGGCACTAATCCATCAAGGATAAGGTGTCCATGTGGCAATGATGCTGATGGTGATGGTCGTGCAATGAGTCCTAATGGTGGAAGATCTAGATGAAATGTTGATGGAAGCACGCATAGCAGAAGTAGATCTAGGAAGTAGTCATGACTGGAGCCATAGAAGTACAAGATGAATGGACTCCCTAGAGCCAAGGAGACCTAGGCATCATACTGCTTGCTGTGAATCTTCGGGCAGTGGTCATAGTGAACCTTCGTAGAACTGAGTACATGATGATGCAATTGATGATCATCGTCCAGGATGGAGCGAAGGAATTGATGAAATGATCAAAAAATAAAGATTATTCAAAAGGATAAATAAAAGGATAATCGGGAGACTGCTTCTTTGGTAATCCATTTATAGTCGAGTTTAGAGAGATAAAGTATTTTAGGAAATCTATGATGTCAACAATACCGAGTTATAGTGGATTGATGGATCCATATGGCACTTATTTAAATATGATTAACGCATTGATGTTGCCAAGGCGAATGTCTATATGAAGTGCAGATTTCTCCCACTATTTTTTTAAAGGATTACCTACGATGTGGTTCCACGGTTTGGAGCCGGGATCCATATCATTGTATGTCAAATTAGCAAATAAATCGCCGAACCAATTCCAAGTGCACTCTATACAACCAAAGCATGCTCTTTCATTAGAAAATAGTGAACAAAGTAACGGGGAACCATTGAAAAGGTTTAATGCTGTCCTGTTAGAAGTCAGAAATTCATGGGATAGTTTGGTATTGATGGCAATAATTAGCGAAGTGGATAGTAACTCAGACTTTGGAAAGTGGTTGACTATGAAGAAGCCAACTACATTAAAAGATTTTATAAAGGTAAATCAATTTCTATGCTTGGAAGATGTAGAACTGGAGAAGAGGTTGAATGATGGTGCTCAGGCTAAACCAAGTAGTGCAGTAAAGAGTAACAAAGTTGTTAAATAGGATGGTAACAAGGGCGACAATACGATGACAAAAAAGAAAGAATAACAACATCGAGTGCAAGAAGAGGTCCCTAAAATTTGGATTTTCCCAAATTGTTAAATATACATTGTCAGCCTATATTATTTACTTGGCAACCTAAGGCACGATAAGGTACATGAAACCTGCTCCGAGGGAAGTTGTTGATGGGGAAAACATTCGAGGAAATAATGTCACTTCCTTGAGATCATAGGCATAATAAGAATGAGTACAACCATCTTAAGGGTATCATTGAGGAATTAATCAAAAAGAAATGACTAGAATAGTATGTCAAGATCTGTAGGAGGGTGAACAAAGGGAAAACCAACACCTGAGGGTGTAGCCTTTGGTGATGTGGGAGAAACTGTTGGAACTGGACTAGCCTGCAGCGGAAGTTATAGGTGAATTTCAAAATTTTTACCCTATTGGATCTTTTATTGAGCCTATGAAGTCTAGCTAAATTAGAAAATTTCTAAATTTCATTTAAATAAAATCATTTATTTTATTTAAATTCAAATATATTAAGGTATGAAATTAATTTTATTTGATTTGGTTTATAAATAAATGTATCATATACATATACGTATGAGTGCATGTGTAACATAATAATTCGTGAAAGATATAATATGCCCATATGTAGATATGAGATTTACATTGCAACAGACATATTAGCTCATTTTGTATGTCGTGTATGTTGTCCAAATATGTGCAACAAACATATTAGCTCCTTTTATTGTTTTTTATTTGTCAGATTGCAAGTCCGGAATTACCAACCTCTAACTATCGAATGGTATTATTTTAATTTGAAATATATTTAAGAATTTGGGAGTGGATTGAGAGCTATGTTTTAACCAACAATGTAGAAGGTAACGATGTCCAAAAAGGATGGTCATTGTTTTTTAAGATACATACACACACACACACACACACACACACACACACACACACATATATATATATAGGGTTGTCTTAGAGAGCAACGAGGAAAATCTTTTTACCCATTCTCACTTTATCTCAACCCATTATCTCCAAGCCAATTCCCTATGTTTTAGCCACCCTTAGACCTTCCCAAAACCGAAATTTTGAAGCCCTAATGATGGGCCTTAAACCCATCTAAGTTCAAGCCAAAATACTATACAATTAAATCTAATTTAATCGCTTGTCGATATTGTATATCGATCGATATATTTATAATTGTTATAAATATATATAACATTATTTATTTTTCAAATCCTATCAAAATTTTATAATTAATATTTCATAAATATTAATTAATTTAACTAATTTATAACAGTTATAAACTAGTTAAATCGTTCGGTCTTAAGGTAGTTCATCATTTCGGCTGTGTAACTCTTGGATGTAAATATGGTCAGCGACTAACATCGAACTATTCTAATGTTAACATTCACACATCACTTAGAAGGTGGTGTGACACTATGGCCAAATTTATCGCTTACTCATTTTTGGTAAAACCCAATTTTAGTTTAATAAACGTTAACCGGTTGTGACATTTGTTTACACCAATTTTCTTCGTCAAAATTATATCACTTTGGACTTATGGAATTTGGTAATGGTCAAAATTCCAACCTCACCACATTCAACTTTATAGTCTAAATACAAAGTCCTTGGTCCAATAATAACAATTATTATTAACCGAAATGCTCTGTCTAGAGACTTTGACTTTGAGTTGACCTGAGTAGAATGTGATACTAACTGCATATAACTGAGGAGACGAATCCTCTCTTTTTAACACTGCTTCACTTCCAATACTTCCACTCGACCCAACTATAGTCACTCGATGGACGTCATGTCATGATTTGGGTATAATCAAAGCGGAGCTTTCATATTGAAGATCCACAGTATTCTTAAGTCAAGAGAACTATGTAAATCAATCACATCGATATTTTCTGTTTGACCTTAGTTATATTTGTTAGTTCCTGAGATGATGGTTTTAATGACAACAACCTTAGGACTTTTTATAAAATATAAACACTAATATCTTTGTGTAGATATATATGTATATGCAGGATATATATATATGCAGATACTGAGAATGAAGACTGTACAGTATAGAGATTCAAGACTGACGAATTCAAGATTGTAGAAATCAAGTCTGAAGACTCATAAGTATCAAGAATATCAAGAGTTCAAAATATTAAGATAAGTAATAAAGTGTATATTTATGTTAAAACTTCATAATAGCGCTTAAATCTTTATTCGAATTTTAATTGTGGAATGGAATCCACCTTCTCGCTTTAATAGTGAGATAGAACTCACAATCTCTTTAGTAGGATGGAACCAATGACCTTCTCTAGTGGAATGGAATCCATGATATTTTCAAAACGACTTATTTTTAGATTTTTTCAAAAATATCCTTTTAAAAGGACATCTCTTTCTCGGTTTAAATATTTTAGCCTTAATTCAAAAACTATTTTAGTCATATTAATTTCAAAATCATTTCTTGTTTTTAAACTATCTCTTGGATTTAATGTTTTAGCTTTAATCTCAAAATATTTATATATTTAGTTTTTATTACTTTTATATTTCGTAAGATCACTTTTGAAAGGTTTTTATAATCATAAAGTATATTCAAAATAGTTTACAAAGTTCTAAGATTGTTTCGAACAAACTATAGAAAGAAAATCTCTTTTAAAACAAAAGTCAATTTCCAAAAAAAAGTAGGGGAAGTCGACATGCCTATAGCCCCCATGTCGACATGGTAGTCGTAGATTTTAAATTTCAATTTTTCAAAAGAAGCTTTTATTCTTCATAACCTTTCACGAATGGACATAACCATTATTCTCCTATATATACCAGTAGTTTTCAAAGAATTTTTACTTAAGATTTCTTTATTTTCTATCCTCTTTCTCTTCCATTCTTATTTTCAAAAATTCTTAACAAATATCTATCGAAATCCTAAGTGAATCAAACTCGATCATCTCTAATTTGATTCTCTGCCACTCTCTCTCTCAAAGATCTTAGTGCTATTCAGACTTATAGGATCATTTGTAATCAAAGATTGAAAGATCGAAGTGTATCGAATCTCTCTCTCTCTCAAAGTGTGATTGGAAAAAATGCGACCGTGGCCCGTAAATCAGTTGGGTGTGATTGTAGCCCATAAATCAGTTAGGTGATCTTGTAGCCTGGTTAAATCAAGAGAGTTTGTCCTTGACTCAAAGATAGAAGGGTGTATCTCGTGGCCTTGAAATCGAGGTTGTAATATCAACATTATATTTGAAAAGAAATATGCACAAGAAATTATGTGGGACTGGATGTAGGATAATTACGAACCAGGATAAAATTCCGGTGTGTTCTTTCCTTCACTGCTTTTATTTACTATTTGCATCTGTTCTTTTTTCTGTGATTGTCTCTATGTTTGTGAATTGCATTTGTTTGGCTTCAATTTGAATAGATCTAAAAAAGATTCATAAAATTAATTAAACATTATTCACTGTCCCCCTTTAGTGTTAATTCTGCCTCAAGATCCGTAATCCGCATTTCCTACATTTGGTATCAGAGCATTGGTTTTCAAAGTTATCATAATCTGAATTTTGAAAAAGTTTAAAATGGAAATTTTTAGAAATTCTATTAACACTAGTTCAAAACTGTTTAAATCATCATTGTCTCGCAAGTTTGCATATTGTTATTATATAAAATCAAGTTATCTACTGAATTAGTGTGTTGCTCAGAAACAGATGTGTTATATGGCTTTTGAAGAATCAACACTCAATGGACAAATGGTGCAAATCAAGAAAACAAATGGATACTTCATAGTGGATGTTCAAGACACATGATTGGTAATCCGAAGATAATGAATAACATAATTTATGAAGATGGAGGACTGGTCAACTTTGGAGACAATTCAAAAGGATATGTGATTGACGTCGGCAATGTCGGTAACTCTAAAACTCGTACTAGTTCTGATGTTCTGTTAGTTAGGAATCTAAAACAAAACTTACTTAGGATAAGTCAACTATGTGACAAGGGCTACAAAATTAATTTTGAAAGGGATAAGTATCACATCGAAGATAATAAATCAAATATTATCTTTGAACGAATTAGGAAGAAAAATATTCATATTCTCAGTATGAAAATTTCAAATGATAACCTATGTCTTTTAGCTAATACAAGTGACCCTTGGATTTGGCATAAACAATTTGGGCATTTGAATTTCAAACTCTTATCTAGACTTTCAAAACTTGATCTAATAAGAGGGCTTCCTAAAATGGATTTTAAAGTAGATAGTATATGTGATGTCTGTTAATGAGGAAAACTTAGGAAGAGTTCATTCAAATTGAAAGATATGATTTCAACTTCAAAACCTCTTGAGTTACTTCTTTTAGATCTATTTGGTCCATCTCAAATTCAGTCAATAAATCACAGTAAATATGTTTTTGAGATGATAATTCTAGATTTATATGGACAATTTTTTCGAAACACAAAAGTGTTGCTTTTGATTTATTTAAAACTTTTGCAAAAAGAATTCACAATTAACTTTCTTTAAAAATGAAAACCATTCATAGTGATCACGGTGGAGAATTTGAAAATGAAATTTTTTAGAATTTCTATAATCAAAAAGGAATAACTCATAATTTTTCTTTTCCAAGAACTCCATAATAGAATGGAGTGGTAGAGCGTAAAAATATGACCATTCAAGGGTGTGCAAGAACTATGCTTTCAGATGGTAAATTACCAAGAAATTTTGAGGCTGAAGTAGTCGCTACATCTTGTTACATTTTGAACAAGATTTTAATTAAACCTCTAACTAATAAAAGTCCACATGAACTTCTTTTCAATAAGAAAGCAAAGGCATCTTATTTTAAAGTTTTTGGAAGTAATGCTTTATTCTAAATACAAAGGACAATTTAGATAAATTTGATCCTAAATGGGACAAAGGAATCTTTATCGGATATTCTAATAGAAGTAAAGCATATAGAATTTTCAATTTAAAAACTAACACCATTGAAGAAATAATGCATGCATCTTTTGATGAAAATTTCAAAGATTTTGTTCAAATAAATGATGAAGATGATTTTGTTACTTTAAATAATGAATCAAATGAAACAAATTGTGAAACTATTCATCCTAATAAAAGGATCAGTCTTTTAAAAGATCATCCTATAGAAAATGTACTGGGAAATAATGAATCTGTTGTTAGAACTAGAAATCGGCTAAACAAGATGAGTAATGTAGCTTCTATATCAACTATTGAACCCAAAAATCCAAAGGAAGTATCATATGATAATTCATGGATTCTTGTTATGTAAGAAGAACTGAATCAATTCACCAGATGATGTATGAGAACTTGTACCTAGACCTGAGAACAAAATTATAATAGTAACTAACTAGGTTTATAAAAATAAAATGAATGAACAAGGTGATGTTAGAAATAAAGCTCGGTTAGTCGCACAAGTTTATTTTCAAGAAGAAGGAATAGACTTTGGTGAAACGTTGCACCCGTAGCAAGATTAGAAGCCAATATAATTCTACTTGCTTTCGCAAACCACAACAATTTCAAGTTATTTCAAATGGATGTCAAAGTGCTTTTTAAATGGTTTTGTTAAAGAGGATGTTTATGTTGAACAACCTCCACTTTTTGAAAAAGAAAAGTTTCCAAATCATGTTTACAAATTAAAGAAAGCTTTATATGGTCTGAAACAAGATCCTAGAGCCTGGTATGACAGAATAAGATCTTGCCTATTACAAAAAAAAATTGAAATTGGTAGAGCAGTTTTTTTCTAAAAGAAACAAAAATGATATACAATTAGTACATATTAATGTAGATGATTTCATTTTTATATCAACAACAATGAAATGAACAAAGAGTTTTCTGAAATAATGACAAAAGAGTTTAAGATAAGTCATATGGGTGAACTTACTTTCTTTTTAGGATTGTAGATAAAACAATTAGATAGTGGTATTTTCATCAAGAAAAGTCTGCTAGGGATCTAGTTAGTAAGTTTGGTAGGAAAACCCACTCCTATGGCAACCAATGAAGCTTTAAATAAAGAAGATATGTCAAAAGATGCTGATAAAAAGCTATAGAGGGGAATGATTGGATCGCTACTCTATATGACAACGAGTAGGCCTGATATCATGCGTAGTGTCTGTCTCTATACAAGATACAATTCTCAATCCAAAGAAACCCATTTAAAAGTTGTTAAACGTATCCTTAGATATGTGAAACATACTTTAGACTACAGCCTATTTTACCCTAAAAATGATTCATTTGATTTAATCTCATATTGTGATGCTGACTATGTTGGTTGTAAATCAGATCGAAAAAGTATAAGTGGAACTTGTCACCTTTTGGGACATTCTCTGATTTCCTGGTTTAGTAAAAAGAAAAATACTTCTCACTATCAACAACTGAAGAATAATATATCTCTGCTGCTTTGGCTTGTTCTCATGTTATCTATATGCAACAGACCCTAAAGAATTTTGAATTAAATATTTCAAAATCACCAATTTATTGTGACAATACAAGTGCAATAAATTTATCCAAAAGTCCTATTCATCTTGCCAGAACTAAACATATTGATATCAGACATCATTTTCTTAGAGATAATACAAGGAGATTATTTCTCTTGAATTTATCAATACCGAGAATCAAATAGCTGATATTCTGACCAAACCCTTGAATCAATCAACCTTTACTATATTAAGAAGAGAACTAGGTATTGTTCTATAACTGAGATATATATAGATGTAGTAATATATATACACACACATATATATATAAATAGAGAAAAACAAAATTGTATATAATTGTGCCTATATGTCATGTGTAATGTAACATCTATATATAATAAAAATAGATTTATCTTTCACTTATTATACTTAGCATTTAGTTTCATAGTATTAGTTTAAGGGGGAATTTTGTAGTTTAGGCTTAGTTTTTGTTGATGACAAAGGGGAAGAATTATAGAATAGGATAGTTAGGCTATTAGTTAGGCATAGATTAAGCGGGATTTAGTAGATTAAGGGGGAGTTGTTGGAATATGGGGGGGTTGGAGTATAATCAGAGTTTGGTGGAGTATATTTTGTAAACATAGTTTGTCATCATCAAAACAAAGGAGATTGTTAGTTCCTAAGATGATGGTTTTGATGACGACAACAACCTTAGGACTTGTTATAAAATATAAATACTAATATCTTCGTCTTCAAAATCAAATCGAAGTTATAAAATAATATTTCACTTTTTTTCCTCTGCAATGGCGCCCAATCCTTGTCCTCTCCCTTCTTTCCCGTTTCCTGTCTCATCTGCACTTCCCTTACCGTCCTTCCCCCTTCTGTTCTGAACAGTCCTTTGTACCTTTCAATCACTCCCACATCTCAATCAACCACCCCCCTCTGCCACCGCTGCCTGATCTGCCGCCTAATCCATCATCACTCTCCATACTTGGACCTGTTCCTCCTCCATGTCCACCTGTTCCTCCTCCTCCACATTCACAACCCCGATGGAATTCCCTGTTCAAGGCCAAGACTCGTAATGCGTTATGTTTTGAGCCAGTGCAGTTCCCGCTGGTTTATGACAAGGGTGTTCTTGTTCCACCAGCTGAAGTTATTGATGCAGGGAACGTGGTTTGGGGTTAATGCCTTGTCGGTTTTTTCCTCGATAACCCGCTTCCATACATGGTTGTTCTTCACCATCTCAAACGTGCATGGCATCTTAAAGGCTCGATTGAAGTGAAGTCAGATGGTAGTTTATTCCTCTTCAATCTGTCCTCTGAGGAAGACAGAAGGAAGATAATCCACTCTGACCCGATTGTGATGAGGAACAAGCTTTTCATTGTCAAAGAATGGGATCCAACAATTGGTAACAGTGTGAGCACTATAAAGTCAGTGCCAGTTTGGTTGAAGCTATCGAATATCCCCCTCTACTGCTGGTCACACGTTGGAATCAATTGGTTAGCGTCACGTATAGGTAAATTTCTTTGCATGGATGAAAAAACTGAAAAACTGGAAAGAAAAGGTTTTGCAAAATGTTTGGTTGAAGTTTCAGCATGCTCTGAGTTGCCTGACTCTTTCTTGGTCAAGCTTCTGGATGGCTCTGATCAGCTTTTTTTTGTCGATTATCTTTGGAAGCCACAAATTTGCAGTGATTGTAAAATTTTTAGTCACCTGACGTCGTGTTGCCAAGTGAAAAAGAAAACAAGTGCAAGTACTGATGTGGAAATACCAGCAGTTTATGCTGACAAGAACTCAAAAACAGAAGGAAAAGAAAATATTACTGTGGGAAAAGGTGAGCAAACATATGCCAGTGCACAAGGAGGATGGAAGAAAGTTCAATCAAGAAAAGGCAAGGAACACAAGAATAAGAAAATGAATAGTGGCAAAGTAACGAATCTTATTGATAATGAAGTAGTTCATAACTTGGACAGGTCTCTGGTATTGCCTCTGAACCCTGATGCAAATATTGAAAGTGGTAATACTGTGCATACTCTTGTGCAAAACATATCAGATGTTGCTGCGCAAACTGCAGGAGGGTGTATAGCAGAGCACATGTAAGAAGTACCCAAAGTTAACTTGCAAGTAGAAGGTTTGCGGGTAGAAGCACAATTGAATGCAAACCCTTTTTCTGCACTTTTGCATGAAACAACTGAGTCTGCAGTAAATGATTTTAATACAAGCACTTTTTTGGATTGCTCAGATGCTCCACCTGCTGGTAATGCCATTCTACCACCAACTTTGCATGTGGTGGATTCCTCAACTTCCTTTGACACTGAAACAAATCATCAAAAATCAAGCTTGGTTACTGAAGCAGTTTTTTATAACCCTCTCTCCTCTGGCCAATCAAAACCTACTATTATCAACTCTCATGCAAAGGTGGTAGCTAATAATACTACAGCACTTGAACAATCTTTCATTAACCATATTGAGAGTTTTGTTTTTGATCTTTTTAACTTCACTCTCAAACAATCCCTCTACTTCTATGTTTCTATCAAACTCTCCCGATCCCACAACCTCTCCCTATTCTTATCTTGGTTCCATTCCTGGATGGATCTCACCACCCTCCCAACTGAATAAGAAAAATTCAAGTGCCACAAGAATTTCCTCTTTAACAGCAAAATTAAAATCTGTAAGATCTTCCCCTCCTACAACTAGGAGTAAGGCAAGTGAGAACCACCTATAAATTTGTTTTTCATGTATAAAATTGCATCCTAGAATATCAGAGGAGCTCACAATCCAGCAAAGCTTGATCAAGTTAAGACATTGATTTTTGAGCACAACATAAAGATTTTTGCGATCCTTGAAACCAAACTATCTTTGTTTTCAACGCAAAAGGCAGCCTCCTACATTAATCCTGCATGGCAATTCCACCATAATCTTGACAGTGCACCGTATGGAAGGATCCTTATTGTTCATGATCCCCTTTCTTACTCTCTCACTCCCATTCTTATTTCTTCCTAGTTTATCCATTTTCATGCCTTTTACCTTCCTCTCAACTTATCTTTCTACTTAACTTTTGTTTATGCTCATAATGCTAAGACAGTGAGGCTTTCTCTCTTAAACACTCTCCCTTCTTTAAGACAGAACTCTCATCCTTGGCTTGTAGTTGGTGATTTCAACTGCTGTTTCAACTTAAATGATAAAGTTGGTGGTCTACCCTTAATGCCTAGGGATATTGCCCCCCTCAACATCTCCATATCTGATTCTGATCTTTTTCCCATAGTACGTACTGGTGTGCCTTTTTCTTGGAGCAATAGAAGTCGGTCTGGACATCGAATTTTCACCAATATAGACTTATCTTTTTGCAATGCACCTGCTCTTTCCTTATGGTCAGCCATCAATGCTCATCTCCCTTATCCCATCCTTTCTGATCACTCTCCTTTAATTGTATCTCCCATCCCTATGCCTACCAGAGGAAAAAATCCTTCAAATTTTTTAATGTTTGGGGTTAAAGACCCAGATTTCTTAACAATTGTAACATCACAATGGAATAACACTAATCATGGAAACCCAATGTTTACCTTGTGCAGGAAATTGAAGACTGTTAGGACTGTACTTCGACAATGGGCATCAAGTAAGTTTGGTAATGGAACTCTTGCGTCTAACTCTCTAAAGGACAAGCTTAAGAAAGCTCAAATCTTACTTGATAGGGATCCTACTAATCCTAACCTTGCCCAGAATGAATCCAACCTCTTTTTTCAGCTTAATCAAGTCTTGGAAATTGAAACCGGTATGTTAAAGCAAAAGGCCCGTCAAAAGTGGTTCAGAGAAGGAGATAGAAATACTACTTTTTTCATGCTTCTTTAAAGAACAAACAATCTTGTGATCATATCCATTCTCTTTGGGATGATGTGGGAAATTTTCTTACATCCTCTGACGAGATTGACGAGTACCTTGTCCAGCACTTTACTAAGCTTTTAGGTAATCAAGACAATTTCATTCCCAACCTAGATATTCTCAATAATCTGCCTCTTCCCCGCATAAGCACAGTAATGTATAACAAGCTTGTTGCAAAGGTTTCTGACAATGAGATAAAGGACTCTCTTTTTGCTCTTAATGCCTCATCGTGTGGGGGCCCGGATGGTTTTAATGTAGTCTTCTACAAATCTTGTTAGGAAATAATAAGTGCTGATTTCATAGCTGCAATTCACAATTTTTTTAATCATTTCAAACTGCTAGGTGAGGTTAATGCTACTAATCTTGTCCTAATTCCTAAAGTCAGGCCATTTCAAAATGGATCTTCATTTCGACCAATATCCTATTGCAACGTAATATATAAGTGCATATCTAAGATTCTAGCCACCAGGCTAGTCTCAGTGCTTCCTGATATAGTTTCTTCCAATCAGTCTGCTTTTCTACCTTCTAGGAGCATTCTTGACAACATCATGTTGGCTCATGAATTAATCAATGGTTATGGCAGAAGTCAAATCTCCCCAAGAGCAATGTTGAAGCTTGATATCTCTAAAGCTTATGACAGTCTCCAATGGTCCTCTATTGTTCGAGTCATGGCACTGATGGGTTTTCTAAAAGTTTTTGTTGCATGGCTCTATGTCTGTATATCCACTCCATCTTACTCCTTATGCTACAATGAGAAAACAACTGGTTACTTTAAAGGGAAACAAGAAGTTAGGCAGGGAGATTCGATCTCTTCTTACATTTTTATCATTGTAATGGAAGCACTTAACTGTATGTTAGCAATGAAATTCAAGGATAAATCAATATCATACCATCCAAAGTGTTCTCATCAACAAATTTCCTCCTATTTTTTGCTGACGACATTGTGATTTTTACTAAACTAAATGAAAACTCTATAGCTAGCATTTTTCAGTGTCTTCACCCTTTTTTTCTTGCTACTGGCCTTAGGATAAATCAGTCAAAATCTCACATTCTCTTGTCTGGCATTAGTACAGGTGAAAAGGATAGGCTCTTGTCTTTTTCTGGTCTGCTATCTATGGATAATTCTATGACATATCTTGGCCTTCCTTTATGTACTTCAAGAGTTTCCAAGGCTCACTACATAACTCTATATAACAAAATCACCTCTAAGTTAAGCTCATGGACTACCAGGATGCTATTCATGGCTGGTAGATTGGTTTTGGTCAAGTTAGTCTGTTTTTCCATCACTGTGTATTGGGCAAGAGTTTTTATTCTTCCCAATCAGCTTCTTGCAATGATAAGAAATTCCATGCTTAAATTCCTCTGGACTGGATCAATACATAATAGGAAGATTATTCCTTTGTCTTTTACTTCCATAGAGAAGCCTCTTAATTTTGGAGGTTTAGGTATCATCAATATCTCAACTTGGAATAAGGCTGCTGTCAGTGCCCATGTGGATGCATTGTTGAACAGAAAGGATAGCCTCTGGGTGAATTGGGTCTGGAAATATCGTATTAAGACAGAGGATTTCTGGACTATGAAAGTTGCTCAAAACTAAAGCTGGATTTGGAGGGAAATGCTTGGAATCAGAGGATCACTTCTTCTTTATGCTAAGTATTCTATTTCCCCTGCCTGCACTGTTAAATTTTGGAATGATCCTTGGATTGTTGATGGTTTGGTGCTATCTACAAAATTGAGTCATCATGATCGTTTGCAGTCACTAATTCATGGGAAAGCTTGTGCTTTTGGGAATATTATTAATGGGAAGCTGTTCACTCCCCGTTCAAGTAATCAGTTTGTCAATGCTTTGTGGAGGAGTCTTCGTGACTATGTGATCCTATCAGTCATGTCTCTACTATGCAGTGGAAAGGAAGATCACATAGTATTGGATGGGTTTACAGTCTTCTTCGGCATACTAATTCTCTTCCTAGTTTTCTCTGGAAAAGGGTGTGTTGGAATACTATATCTATGGCAAGTGATAATTTAATGTTTTGGCGTATTATTCACAAGGCTGTACTTACCAGAGATAAGTTATTATCCGTTGGTATGGACATTGATCATCGCTGCCTTTTCTGTAACATGCTCCCTGAAACTGTTGAATATTTATTTTTTCAGGTGCTTTTCTTTCTGATATGGCGAGCTCTCTCTTCTATAAGATAGGTATGGCAAGCTATGCTGGTTCTGTTTGCGCCAAAATTGGTCACAAACACCCAATACCGTGAAAGCACCAGTGTATGAATATAAATTAGTGATATTCAAACACAAACAACAAATCTCAACAAATAATAGACAGCAGTCCAAAAGTAAAGAACAGAGACACAAGTTTTATAGTGGTTCGGCTATCTCCGGCCTACGTCCACTCTAATTTTATTTTCTTTTTATTGATTATCCTTGAAGATTACAAGTGATTACCACAGTTGTAGTGACCAAATCTGAAGAAAATTGCAGTAATGATGCTATGGTATAATTTTAGCAGCGTCTGGGCTTGCCTTTCCTCTCCAAATTTTCCGGCCCCTTTTCTGAATGACCAGGGGTTCTATTTATAGGCGTGGAAGGCTGAAATCCCGCCTAAAACCTGGGGAGACTGCTTGGCACGTGAGGGGGGCCCACAGGCCCGTGTTCTCGGAATCCGTGCCCAGTTTGGGATCGATTCGAAGTGACGTTCGAATCGATCAAGAATCCATCAATTGAGCTGAAATTTGGTGTGAACATTCTTCAACATGTATGTAAGCTCCTGTAAAAATTTCATTGCATTTGGATCAACGGTTTGGAAGATATGATCGATCCAAGTTCAAGAATCCGTGCGTCCTGAATGGTTCGAACCCATGCTTCGAAACCATCTACTTCGAAACCATCCTCTTCGAATCCATAGGGCCGACTCCTTCGAATCCATACCCTTCGAACCCATGCTGTTCGAATCCATGCTTTCTGAAGCTGCCTCCTTCGAGTCCATATCCTACGAGTCCATCCTCTTCGAATCCATCCCTTTCGAATCCTCGTCCTTCGAATCCATGTCCCTTGCTTCGTATCCATCATCTTCGAATCCATGTCCTCTTCGAATCCATCCCCTTCTTCGAATCCATGTCCACTTCGAATCCATCTCCTTCTTCGAATCCATGTCTACTTCGACTCCATCTCCTTCTTCGAATCCATGTCTACTTCGACTCCATCTCCTTCTTCGAATCCATGTCTACTTCGATTCCATCTCCTTCTTCGAATCCATGCCCACTTCGACTCCATCTCCTTCTTCGAATCCATGTCTACTCCTTTCGAACCCATCATGTTCCCATCGATTCGAAGCGTCATCGATGCGAACCTCCTGGGTTCGAACCTGATGGGTTCGAAACTGATGGGTTCGAACCTGATGGGTTCGAACTACGTACTATTCCTACTTTGAATCCATCATATTTCCTTCATACGAACTCCGATTAACCTGAAATTCGAAACATAGCCTTTCATAGTCCTTATCATCATTTCCAATCAATTTCGTCCCGATCGGAGTTCAACAAAATTTTGACGATATCCATTGTAGCCTTATCTCCAGTCCTGATATCCATAATTCCTTGCCAATTTGTTGATATTCCAGTTTTGACCAAAAAATGGAATAACATTTTGCCCCCCAAAACATTGATAACAAGGCGTGTTTTGAATAATTACGAATCCAATATCCGAAGTCCACAGCCATATTGCCAGAGTATATCGTCCTTGACTGCTTCGAGTCGATGTCCAATTCCATATCCAATAGCCAAAGCCTTAGCCAATTCCGTATCCATTCGAACTCGACAACCAAGTTCGAATCCATCCTTATCCAATAGCCAATAACCGGAGCCAGGACCTCTCCGGGTCGATATCCAAATCCATAACCTCTCTGGGTTCCTGTCAAGCGTGATCCACATCCGACGACCGTGGTCCAGTGTCTCTGGACGTTGAGTTAACCTCTCCGGGTTCTTGCCAAGCGCAATCCATACTTGACGACCTTGGTCCAGTGTCCCTGGACGTTGAGCCAACCTCTCCGGGTTCTTGCCAAGCGCAATCCATACTTGACGACCTTGGTCCAGTGTCCCTGGACGTTGTAAAATGCCATGGCTTAAGTCCTAAGCCGAATCCTGATCTCTCCAGACCCTTGCCGAGCATAGTCCATACTCGACGACCTGAAAATAATAAATGATAATAGAGGGCCTAAGTCCTAGGCCGAATCCTGGTGACTCCGGACCCTTGCCAAGCATTGTCCATACTTGACGACCTGAATGAGTTAATCTACCTTGTTTGGGTAAAGTGACTCATCCCTTGCCAGGCATAATCCATACCCGACGACCATTTACCAAAAACCAGATAAAAGTCCAACCAAAATTTATTCCAAAGTCCAAATCCGAAATTCAAATTCGAAATCCAAATCCAAAATCCAAATCCAAATCCAAAATTCAAATCCAAACCAGAAAACCAGAAATCCAAACCAGCATCCAAAACCAAAAACAATCATCCAAAGGAAAATCCAAATAAAAAAGCAAGAAAAACCAGGAGCTCAATCCAAGCTCCAAAACCAAATCCAAAAAAGAAAAGCAATGTCCAATCTAAAAAGCAAGAAATAAATTTCACAAACCATAGCATCTCGGTTTATCATCATTCAGAGCATGCCTAGGGGCTATCTCCGTCCCCGTACATGTGTAAATGACTTTACCGTTTGCTAGTAGCTTGCTACTTATTCCATATTATCCTGGTCAATGGATGATCAATCGACGATCATCCCTGGGCCTCCCATCATCACGGCGTGAAGTGGTCGGTGGTTGCTCCTGCTCCACCGTTGCATCCCGAGTTCCAACGTATTGCTGTAACTGTCCATTCCTTACATGCTCGTCGATTATGTCCTTTAGGTGCCTGCAGCTGTTGGTATCGTGTCCATCCAGATCATGGAAGAGACAGTGCCTTCCTGATGTCCTTTCCCGCTCTGTTGGTTCCCTCCTAGCCGGCCTTCGGTAGGGAAGGCGATTCCGAGTTTCCAGGTATATCCGCTCCAGCGTCTCATTCAATCCTGTGTATGTGGAAAACTTTGGATCCTTCCATCGCTTCCTAGCATTTCCAGAGTCGTCGTCTAACTTCCTTTTCCCTTTATCCTTATCCAAACCATTTTTGGATACCGCTCTAACCTCGATTGCATTAGCCTTCTTCACCTTTAAATCCGTACTTGCATCTTCTTGCCGAAGGAACCTTTCTGCCTCATGAAAGAATTCGTCGAGATTTTGCGGGGGATCTCGTATCAGAGATACCTTGAAATCCGAATTCTCCTTGACTCCTGATACTGCTGCCATTAAAACCATTGATGGATCAGGTCGATCCACCGAAGCGACTGCCGCACTGAATCGAGTTAGAAAAGCTCTAAGCGATTCGTCCATCCTTTGCTTCACCGATGTTAAAGTCATTACGTTCTTCGGCCTCTTGACGTGAACCCGGAACTGTCCCAGAAACTTTTCCACTAATTCCTTCCAAGTCCTGATAGATCCTTCTTCCAGCTGCCTAAACCACATTGCAGCTAAGTCCTTCAAATACAAAGGGAAACATCGGGCCATCACTTCCTCCGATGCCCCCAGCACTTCCATGTGTCTGGTGTACCTCATTAAGTGATCTGTTGGATCCGTCTTACCATCATATACCTCCACGCGAGGTAGCTTGAACTTAGGTGGATTCTGAGCCATCTTTATCTCCCGAGCGAATGGACTTCTATTCACCCCTTCCAAATCTCCGTTTGTCAAACCACCTCGCATAGTCTTCCTGATCATTTCTACTAATCCTATATTGTCTGGTAGGGGTTGCCCCCCATGCCCCCGAGGGAACTCTGGTACATATTCCTCGTGTGGCTCACTAGCAGCAATGTTAGCCCTAGCTTGCTGAATTCCTTCCAAAGGTTCTCCTGCATTGAATCCTGTGGGCCTGCCCCCAAGCCCTTGTTGATTGCCTTCTGGCTCCGTATCCTGTCCTTCATTGGGTTCCACAACCCTAGCTCCTTGTCCTACATCCGCAGTTGCTGTAGCCGTTCCTAAGTTCTGCATCCCTGTAGCTCTCATTTGTTCCAAGAAAGTTTGCATCATTTCCTGATGACTTTTCAACAATCTTTCCTGCAAAGAATTGGCCATAGCTTCCATTTCATCCCGAGTTATGTAGACCGAAGCCTGTCCTTCCTCACCTCCGGAGGATGCTTGTTGACTTCCTCCTTGTTGGCTTCTCTCAGCCCTTAGCCTTCTGCTATTCTGCCTAGTCATTGTCTTCCAAATCCGAATTCCTCAAACTCTTCAAATCCGATGTAGCGGGTGCTAGTTGTTCTCAGTGAAAGCACCAAAATGTTTGCGCCAAAATTGGTCACAAACACCCAATACCGTGAAAGCACCAGTGTATGAATATAAATTAGTGATATTCAAACACAAACAACAAATCTCAACAAATAATAGACAACAGTCCAAAAGTAAAGAACAGAGACACAAGTTTTATAGTGGTTCGGCTATCTCCGGCCTACGTCCACTCCAATTTTTTTTTCTTTTTATTGATTATCCTTGAAGATTACAAGTGATTACCACAGTTGTAGTGACCAAATCTGAAGAAAATTGCAGTAATGATGCTATGGTATAATTTTAGCAGCGTCTGGGCTTGCCTTTCCTCTCCAAATTTTCCGACCCCTTTTCTGAATGACCAGGGGTTCTATTTATAGGCGTGGAAGGCTGAAATCCCGCCTAAAACCTGGGGAGACTGCTTGGCACGTGAGGGGGGCCCACAGGCCCGTGTTCTCGGAATCCGTGCCCAGTTTGGGATCGATTCGAAGTGACGTTCGAATCGATCAAGAATCCATCAATTGAGCTGAAATTTGGTGTGAACATTCTTCAACATGTATGTAAGCTCCTGTAAAAATTTCATTGCATTTGGATCAACGGTTTGGAAGATATGATCGATCCAAGTTCAAGAATCCGTGCGTCCTGAATGGTTCGAACCCATGCTTCGAAATCATCTACTTCGAAACCATCCTCTTCGAATCCATAGGGCCGACTCCTTCGAATCCATACCCTTCGAACCCATGCTGTTCGAATCCATGCTTTCTGAAGCCGCCTCCTTCGAGTCCATATCCTACGAGTCCATCCTCTTCGAATCCATCCCTTTCGAATCCTCGTCCTTCGAATCCATGTCCCTTGCTTCGTATCCATCATCTTCGAATCCATGTCCTCTTCGAATCCATCCCCTTCTTCGAATCCATGTCCACTTCGAATCCATCTCCTTCTTCGAATCCATGTCTACTTCGACTCCATCTCCTTCTTCGAATCCATGTCTACTTCGACTCCATCTCCTTCTTCGAATCCATGTCTACTTCGATTCCATCTCCTTCTTCGAATCCATGCCCACTTCGACTCCATCTCCTTCTTCGAATCCATGTCTACTCCTTTCGAACCCATCATGTTCCCATCGATTCGAAGCGTCATCGATGCGAACCTCCTGGGTTCGAACCTGATGGGTTCGAAACTGATGGGTTCGAACCTGATGGGTTCGAACTACGTACTATTCCTACTTTGAATCCATCATATTTCCTTCATACGAACTCCGATTAACCTGAAATTCGAAACATAGCCTTTCATAGTCCTTATCATCATTTCCAATCAATTTCGTCCCGATCGGAGTTCAACAAAATTTTGACGATATCCATTGTAGCCTTATCTCCAGTCCTGATATCCATAATTCCTTGCCAATTTGTTGATATTCCAGTTTTGACCAAAAAATGGGATAACAGGTTCCACTGTGGCTTTATGGGATGAGTTAAAGAATGCTGCGAGAGGGAGGAATGGGAAAACAGATATTACCTTTTTTGTAATCAAAATATACTTCAGAACAGTTTGGCTAGAGCGCAATTCTAGATGTTTCAAATCTGTTGCAGCTTCTGCTCCTGACCTATGGTTCAAAATTATGAATAAGATTGAGACAGAAATTAGGTTCTCTTGTCATGGTTTCTCGCCTCACAGTTGTGGTTTTTGGAATTGACTTGGCAGCTTCTTGTTTAAGTTTTGACTTTTCTTTTGTGGAGGTCATTGCCCTTTAGCTAGGTGGATGTGTTCTTTTTCTCTTTGTTTTTCTTTTGTGTGTTTTATGTTTCTTTTGCTTTTCCTTTCTTCTGTTTGTGCTGTGACAAAAGTACGTTTTTGTCACTTTTTTCTTTGTCTTTTTTTGTCTAATAAACACTGGTAGGGGTCCAGACAACCTCGCTTGCATTTCAAAAAAAAAAATTATCTTCGTCTAGATTTATATGTATATGCAAGATTTATATATATATATATGTAGGTACTGAGAATAAAGACTGTACAGTATAGAGATTCAAGGCTGACGAATTCAAGATTGTAGAAATCAAGACAGAAGACTCATGAGTGTCAAGAATATCAAGAGTTCAAGATATCAAGATAAGTAATGGAGTCTAGATTTATGTTAAAACTTCATAATAGCACTAAAATCTTTATTCGGTTTTTAATTGTGGAATGAAATTCACCTTCTCGCTTTAATAATAGGTTCGAAACCATGACGTCTTTAGTAGGATGAAACCCACGACCGTCTTTAGTGGAATTGAATCCATGAAATTTTCAAAATGACTTAATTTTAGATTTTTTTTCAAAAATATCTTTTTAAAAGGACCTCTACCGCTCTCTCTCGGTTTAAATATTTTAGCTTTAATTCAAAAACTATTTTTAATCATATTAATTTCAAAATCATTTCTTGTTTTTAAACTATCTCCTGGTTTTAATGTTTTAACTTTAATCTCAAAATATTTATATATTTATTTTTTATTACTTTTATATTTCGTAAGATCACTTTTCAAAGGTTTTTATAATCATACAGTATATTCAAAATAGTTTACAAAGTACTAAGATTGTTTCGATAAACTTTAGAAAGAAAATCTCTTTTAAAACAAAAATCAATTTCCAAAAAATACTAGGGGATGTCGACATGCCTATACCTCCCATATTGACATGTTGGCCGTACATTTTAAAGTTCAAATTTTCAAAAGAAGCATCTATTCGTCATAACCTTTCACGAATGGACATGACTGTTATTCTCCTATATGTACCAGTAGTTTTCAACGAGTATTTACTTAAAATCTCTTTGTTTTCTCTCCTTTTTCTCTTCCATTCTTATTCCAAACATTCTTAACAAAACTTTACCAAAATCCTAAGTAAATCAAACTCGATCGTCTCTAGTTTGATTCTCTACCACTCTCTCTTAAAGATATCCATACTAGAGTTGTATGATCATTTGTAATCAAAGATCAAAAGATCAAAGTGTATCTCGTATCTCTCTATCAAAGTGTGATAAATCAGTTAGGTGTGATTGTAGCTCATAAATAAATTATATGATCTTGTAGCCCGGTTAAATCAAGAGAGTTTGCCCTGGACTCAAACACAAGAGGGTTCATCTCATGTCTTTGAAATTGAGGTTGTAATATGGACATTATGTTCGAAAAGAAACATGTACAAGAAATTGTGAGGGACTGGATGTAGGGTAACTTTGAACCAGTATAAAATTCTGGTGTGTTCTTTCCTTTACTGCATTTATTTACTATTTTCATCTGTGCCTAGTTCTATGATTGTCTCTCTGTTTATGAATTGAATCTGTTTTGGTTTAATTTGAAAAGATTTCAAAATGATTCATAAAATTAATTAAACACTATTCACCCCCCTCTAGTGTTAATTCTACCTTAAGATCTGTAATCCGCATTTCCTACAATATTAACCAACGAAAAAATATCGAGTGAGTCGTTCCATAGTTATCCAATAACTATTAGTATGTAATCCCTGGGTGCCCCAGCAGTCATGATTAATACACTGCCCAACATTTGGAGAGCGTTACGTACTTTAGTCTCAATGGATACATCAATATCCAGTCTCGATGCGTCTTGACTAGGAACATTTAAAATGGTATATTTGTTTCGTCGTGATAAGTTACTCACGGTTAAAATACTTTGCAACTACTATTACCAAATTAACCATTTATGTATTTTTCTATTAAATATACTTTTAATTTAGTTAATTAATTAATATAATCACATTTTATCAAGTACATAATAATAAGAAAATATCCTTTATTTTGAACAAGATTGGTCAACGAGTTAGATAAATGTAACAAATTACATAATTTCCCCTATGGTATACACCTAACTCTATCAATCTTCCACTTGCACTTGGGGTCAATTATGAAAATTAATTCCAACTTCTCCAATCAGTTTTCTCAAAACCAATTAGGTCAATCCCTTAGTGAATGGGTACGCTATTATGTTTTAGTTATCTACTTTGTCGATTAACTCTCTCAAACACTGATAAACTGCCTTTATTATGTGGAACGATTCGAAGTATGTCTTTCGACTTCCAGTGAGCTTCAAGTTCTATCATGCCAGTTTCATGACATTGTTACCTTATAACAATATTATGGAATTCTCAACATTTGGAATCGCCTTTAGGTCAACTATAAATTTGTGCATTTATATCTATATACATTAGTTTATTGTAGCACTATTCAAGTTAATATCCTCAACATTTCGTTGAATCGATCATAATCACTTTTATTTTGAAACATTTTCAAATTAAAGATATTAACTTGAACTTTATCATGGATATGTTATACTCAATATCACTTATAAAAGTTTTTCTCCAAATGTTCCATCATAACGAGTTTGTTGTTTCTATAAACACTTTTCTAATATTTCATAAATATGAACAACTCAAACAACCATTCAGTGATATCAACTTGGATTTTATATTTATTTTGTGTATTAAACATATAAACAAAACATAATATCATACACAACATAACCTGTATGATAATTCCTATTGCGAGTACATAAGGAATCCAACTTACATGTCTCCTTTTAATAGGGTGCTCTTGTGTATCGTTTGGGGACAATCGCTATATACTCACCATAAAAGACATCATTTACAATCCGAAACCAAGTATTAAAACAACTAAAGTTGATTTTAATACAAGCATATTGTTAAAATCAACAACGTGTTGTTTACTTATAGTTCAGAAATATCAATGTTTAACATTTTTTCTTATGAACACATGCTTCCTCTGCACTTTGATTGAATATCAAACTATTTAATATTTCTATCAAAATACTTATTCAATCTTAATGCTTATAAAATGATACATTCATATCATTTCTTCGATCATATCATTCTTGGATCATATCCAAACACTCAAAAACCCAATATCGCTTCCATAGACTTCGAGGTTTTTTTGGTTAATATGTGTAAACGGCTTACTCTAAATCATTATTTAGAATTTTTTTTTCAATACATAAGTACCAAACACTATGTCTTAGCGAGCGATAATTTTATGAGTAAATCTAAATTAACTTGAGCATGTTGAATATCGAATCCGTTATGCTAATTTCAACAATTGAAATTTATGATATTGTTCTTATCAACATTGCTTATTTAATTCCAACCACATTAGTCTTTCAAATAAAGACACAATCTCAGCCGATGGATCAGATCTCTTTGGTTACGACCGCCAAAATCTTATTATGGTAGCGTACTTGGAATACTTTCAATCTGTGCATCATACTATATAGAGTCAATAATCTTAATGATTTAATTGAAAAACCGAGGGTAATGTCTATTTTCGACATTAATAAGAAACTCATAGTTTCCCTTTGATGTAGGAGAATACTTATTAGACACTCTAATGCTGTGTGTTCATTTAGGTTAATTAATTTCACTTCATCTCATATAATCAGTTCTATCCATGGATATGATCCAATTCCATTTAACGACCAAAAATTTCTTCAAGAAATTTCTTCACAATGAAGTTGATATATCATGAAACAAAAATTGATTCTTAGTGCAAATAGAATAGGGATTCATAAATGCTTTATGAACCTTTTTATTTATAAAACTGATATTAGTTTAGAAAAATTATGTTCAAAACATAAATATGTCATTTGCTGACAGACCTTTTCAAAAAACCTTTTGGAGATTCATACAATGCCCCCTCATGAACAATTATTACGTGCATCTTTCGACTCACACAACCTGCCAACTCTATGGCCTAGGATATGTTAAGATTTCTTACAAACCCTTATCTTGTATGATTTTGTAAATTCTTGTTTAGACGAAATAATATCAACCTTATGTCCTAATCTTAAGTACATGACCTTATAGAAAGAAACTAACTCAACTTCACTCATAATTAATTGTAAATTGTCCAATAATGTTTGATTACTCCTTATCAATGCACCATTATTTATCACATGGAGGAGTGATTTTGAGATTGAATCTATATTCATTTTAGGTACATTTGGAACTCTTTCCAATATACTCACCTATTCAACCAAATCAAATCATTTTATTCTATTGCATGTTATTTTATTTAATTTTCTTTTATATTCTATGATTTTATCATAAACTTAGTACATGTGTATCTAATACACATGTTCATGTTGGTAATAAATCATCGATGAATATAACAAAGGATGTGGAACCATTTTGGTATTAATATACTTATGATTGCATATATCAATATGTAATAATTCAAAGAGTTCATCAATTCTTGTGATGCACACACTGAATGGGTGCATAGCCATTAATTGTTTGAGATATAATTTACCTGTATCATATGATTTATAATCATATAGTAAAATTATTTCTCAAAACTATGGCTTAGTCTATAATTCCAAAACAAATGTAAATAATATTAGATACATATGTATTTTTGTTGCATCGCTTTTACTATGAAAACGAATTCCATAATATAGTTCTATTTATAATGAATATTCATAATACTCATATTGAAACAAAGTAA
Organism: Allium cepa; assembly: GCA_030765085.1. NCBI lineage: Eukaryota > Viridiplantae > Streptophyta > Magnoliopsida > Asparagales > Amaryllidaceae > Allium > Allium cepa. Next base: position 258,975,327 of record CM060929.1, read on the forward strand.
TATCTATTTTTCAGTCAATACCTAAACATTATTTCACAAATAATGTTTGGTACATTTTAAGAAAACAATTTTCGTAATTTGATGCAATCGTTAGGTGCTATATGGCATGCTCCCACGTATTTCGCCATTACTATAAGTAGGTACCGACTTGTCCAACTAGAGAGAAAGAAAGCTTCTTTCTCAACGGAAGGAGTGCAACCCAATCGTGCCAGGTTCTTTTCTTTCTGTAGCAGGCGAGCCTCTAGATAACAAAAGACTCAGTCAAGACAAGACTCTAACTTAAGAATACACCTTAGCCTACTTCATGTATACTAGCGCGCCCTTTCTCGCGCACACCGCCCGCGGCGGAGACTTTTTCGACAACAAATTGGTGTTGATTTTTTTGATAACTCGGTAAATGTTGGAACTCTTAGGACACCTCGACATGGAATTACAAGAATGCTGCAAAAGAGGATAAGTTGTTTTAAGCTAAGGAAATAGGTTGGTACCGAGCTATTTGGGTAAATAGGTTATGATTTTTTGGACAACAAATAGGTACCGACATGTTTTGGACGACCAACGATTGACGGAAACAAAATAAGACATACTAAAATGAAGTAAGAAGAAGGATGCAAGAAGATTCGAAGTGGTTCAAACTAAGGAAACATGTAGTTGCCGACATGTTTAAGTAGGTATCGACATGTTTGGTTAACTTAGGAGATTATGCAATCTAGCATGTGACTTCAGGCCAATGTCTAGACTTTGCTCTAAGTGGATTTTTTGTCCAACGTGACTGTTTCTTTCATAAATACAGCTTACCTGCAACCAAAATGGGATCGGGATTCTCCAACTACGGAGACTCTGCTACTTCTTCACATTTAACCCCTCCTCCATTAGAGTCAGCTAGGAAACAACTATTTTTTGTTCTAGGACTTAGATCAGTAAATTCTTAGTACTAGTGACTCATAAGCAACCTAAAAAATCTATTTTTAAATCTACGATCCACTTGATCGTGGTCAGATCTGAGGTACTAGGTTTTAATCCAGCGAGAAAACAACTAATAGAAGAAAAGGGGATGTAGGCCGAAGATCACGCTGAATTAATATAAAAATTCTTGTGAGTTCTTTACTTTTTCTGCTATTCTTACTTGCTTGATCTGAGATTTTTGCTGCTTTTACATCTATTATAAAAGAACCAGCATTTTCATCTAATTTTTGGGCGTAGATCCGTTTTTTGGGTTAACAGTTAAATCCTATTTTAGTATGAGTGCTTGCATAGAACTTTAGATGGAAGCATATAAAATATTTTGGGTTTACATGAAAAGGTCAATTTTTTTGATTTGAATACTTACTGTTCTACAAGTACTGATGTGTCTTGTCACATTAATAGGTCTTATTTCAATAAGTAGTAAATCGATGTTACTAATGTCAACAATGTAGAAGGTTACATGAAGTGCCTTGAAAATTTTGGATGTTAAGAAATTATATCTACCCATTCCATGAGAAATGGTACATTGCAAGAATAAACACATTAGGCCCCACCCTAGGCCATAATTAGTTTCTCTCACATTCATTAAGTTCTTACTAACCAAAAGCTCAATTGAAAAAGAATGATTTTCGAAACCAATATTTCCTGCTAAGCTTCAACTTCGTTCCTCTACAACTAAGAATATCTTGAAATTTAAAAAAAAAATTCATAACATTAACATGTTTCATTCTCAACATTTCCTTCTCTAAAACTCCCACTAAAAATTCACATAGAAAATTTTAATCAATATCGGATGAATTCTGGTCTGTTGACTTTATAATCAACAATTTCAAAATTTTTTTATGCTCCACTTAAGATTGATGATCATAAGATTAGAAAGTAGCAAATTTTACAAAGAGATCTTCAAAAAGTTGAGCAGGTTCATATAGTTGTTGTAAATGTTAAAGGCTTGCTCATTAGCATGGAAAATACGTAGAAGATCAACTATCCAGCACTTTACCCAAGTGACATTTCAAAGAAATTAGACTAAGAAATGAGTAATGCACTCCAGATTCAAAGGAGATCAAGTACAAAGAGAAAAGGACGAGGGGAGGAAATTTTATTTAAGTCTGTGATCGACATTAATTGATCAAATTGGCATTTTTGTCTCCTAAAAAACTTAAGAAGCGACGAAGACATCAAAGTATGAAGAAAGATGCAGAAGTGGGCCATGATGCAGTATCGATTCATCAAGCCAAAAAATTTGGTCCACTTTCCTGCTGATTTCTTTCCTATTATATCGCATTTAATTGATTGATGAATAACATTTCAATTTAACGAATCTAAGGCATAGAATTAACCTATTATGGATAAAAATATAAGACCACCTACAAAAGAAAAGGGGCTTGACTTTTCTTTTGCTAACCTAGGGTAAACTATGCCATTTTTGTTTGTAAGATTGAATTTTAGATTATCATTGTAATTTTGGTAGATCTAGTGAGAATCATGCAAATAAAGTATTGGTAAAGTGGATGTATGCCAAAGATTTTTAAACCACTATAAAGACTATGTCTTTTCTATCTTTCCTATTTGTTCTTTTTTTTCACTTTTTTCATTAAATTTGGAATCCATGGATATAATTCTTTAACCTAGAATTGTTATTTCTTCAAAACTATAGATTTGGGAGTGTTATATTAATTTTTTGGCTAAAACTTTTTGGCGCTTTCACTAAAAGTAGAGGTCGAACCTGATTTTCATTGCTACTAGGATTTATGAAATTTCCCAAAGGGATATGATCACGGGATTGAAGAATGATATGGGATAGACAATCATGGAAGAGTCTGGTGAAGGGAGGGATGAAATACTAAGCCTCCACTAGATATGGTGATTAGTAAAGAGTTATAAGTAATGATGGAAGTTGTGAATCAAAACATGGATGTGATGCAATGGGCTAGTGGTGGTTCTGTTGGAAGATGTAGGACTGAAAGGGAAAGAGTTGGAGTTAGGGATGCAAATGCTGAAGAGAACCAAAACAATCGAACTAAAGCCAACACTAGGGCTCCTGGATCGATTGGTGTTGATCCATCATGGATTGACACCAATCCATCAAGGATAAGGTGTCCATTGGCAATGATGCTAGTGATGGTGATGGTCGTGCAATGAGTCCTAATGGTGGAAGATCTGGATGAAATGTTGATGGAAGCATGCATAGCAAAAGTAGATTTGGGGAAGTAATCATGACTGGAACCATAGAAATACAAGATGAATGGACTCCCTAGAGCCAGGGAGACCAATCATACTACTTGCTGTGAATGCCTGAGCAGTGGTCATAATGGCCCTTCGTAGAACTGAGCACATGATGATGCACTTGATCATCGTCGTCCAAAATGGAGTGAAGTGATGAAATGATCAAAAGATAAATATTATTTCAAAAGGATAAATAGAAGGATAATTGGGAGACCGCTTCTTGTGGTAACCCGTTTATAGTAGAGTTTAGAGCAACACAGTATTCAAGGAAATCTATGATGTTAACAATACCAAGTTACAATGGATTGATGGATCCCTGTGGCACTTATTAAAATCTGATAACACATTGATGTTCCCAAGGCGAATGACTATGTAAAGTGTGGATTTTTCCCACTATTTTTTACAGGATTACCTACGATGGAGTTCAATAGTTTGGAGCCAGGATCCATACCATTTTATGTCAAATTAGCAAATAAATTTTCGAACCAATTCCAAGTACACTCTATACAACAAAAGGATGATCTTTCATTAGAAAATAGTGAATAAAGGAACGGGGAAACATTGAAAAGGTTTAATGCGGTCCTGTCCAAAGTCAGAAATTCATGGGATAGTTTGGTGTTGATGGCAATAGTTAGCAAAGTGGACAGTAACTCAGACTTCAAAAAGTGGTTGACTATAAAGAAGCCAACTACACTAAGAGATTTTATAAAGGAAAATCAATTTCTATGCTTGGAAGATGCAAAACTGGAGAAAAGTTGAATGATGGCGGTCAGGATAAACCAAGTAGTGTGGTAAAGAGTAACAAATCTATTAAATAGGATGGTAACAAGGGAGACAATACAATGATAATAAAAGAAAGAATAACAACATCGAGTGCAAAAAGAGGTCCCTAAAATTTAGTTTGTCCAAAATTGTTAAATATACGTAGTTAAATGACTCGGTCGATATTATTCACTTGGCAACCCAAGGCACGACAAGTTACAGGAAACTTACTACGAGGGAAGCTGCTGATGGGGAAAACATTTGAGGAAATAATATTACTTCCTTGAGATCATAGGCATAATAAGAATAAGTACAACCATCTTAAGGGTATCATTGAGGAGTTAATCCAAAAGAAATGACTAGAATAGTATGTCAAGATCTGTAAAGGGTGGAGAAAGTGAAAATCAACACCTGAAGGTGTAGCCTTAGGGTGATATGGAAGAAACTGTTGGAACTGGACTAGCTCGCAGCAGAAGTTGTGGATGAATTTCAAAACCCTATTGGATCTTTTATTGGGCCACTGAAGTCTAATTGAATTAGAAAATTTCTAAATTTCATTTAAATAGAATCATTTATTTTATTTGAATTCAAATATATTAAGATATGAAATTAATTTTATTTGATTTAGTTTATACATAAATGTATCATATACATATGTGTGTGAGAGCATGTGTAACAAAATAATCCGTGAAAGATATAATATGCCCATATGTAGATGTTGGGATTTACATTGCAACGGACATATCAGCTCATTTTGTATGTCATGCATGTTGTCCAAATATGTGCATGTATATGTGTTACAAAATACACAAACATACATATGTATGTATAAATATATTATTATATATAATATATAAACATAAACATAAAACATTTATATAAAGATAAATATATACAGAAAGAGAGAGAACAATTATTAAAAATTATTTATAATTCAAAATTAACTTAGTTTTGCAAACATAATAAATTTAATGTTTTAATTTGTATATATTATGAATAAAATAATGTTTTCATCCATAAATAATTAACATAAAATGATCATTTGATGAAAATTCAAATTTTACAATTTTCAAAAATCTAGGATCATAAAATAGAGCTTAGAAAAAATCTGAAGATTTTTCAAAGTTGAATTATTATTTTTAAAAATAAATACAATGATTTCGACAATAATCATTCAATATAAAATAATATATTATTAAAAATTCAAATTTATAATTTCAGAAATTCCAGGATCATGAATGAAATATTACTAATTTTTTTGAAGAATATTCAATTAAATTATTGTTTTTAATAAATCATAAACAGTTTTTTCAAAATAATATTAATTGTTAAAAATAATAAACTTTATTGAAAAATTTCTAAATTTTTTCTTTATGTTTCTAAAATGATATAATTTTTTTAAAATATAAAATCTAATTTTTAATATAATAATTATTTTATATATAATAAACAATTCAAAATTTCAATAAATGTTAATTTAAAAATATGAATATATGTATGATAATTAATTTTTGAATTTGTAAATTCATATTATATATAACTAAGTGTATTGGAAATTTTAAATCATATATATATCTTATATATGCATATATGCTATTACGAGAGAGGAATATACACTAATATATATATATATATATATTAATTTATTAATAAATATATATAAAACAAGTATTAATGACAAAAATTGGTCTTTTATAGTAAACAACATTTGCCTATACGTAAATCAAATAGTGTAATAAACAAATTATGCACATAACCAAACTGATTTGTGACAACCACGTCTACTTACAAAATCTCACCTAATTAAACATATAGTAGCAATATATTTAAACAGATAAGAAATTGCTCATTATAAGATCATAGAATATATACACCTAATCTCACCTAATGACTTTCCTTCCTTTTACTGTTCTTGATTCGTCAGATTGCAAGTCCGAAATCACCGACCTCTTACTATCGAATAATATTATTTTAATTTGAAATTTATTTGAGAATTTTGGAGTGGATTGAGAGCTATGTTTGACCAGCAATATAGAAGGTATTGGCGACCAAAAAGGTTAGACATTATTTTTAGAGACACACACACACACACACACACACACACATATATATATATATATATATATGGTTGTATTAGAGAGAAACAAGGAGAACCTTTTTACTCATTCTCACTTTATCTCAACCCATTATCTTCAAGACAATTCCCTATGTTTTAGCCACCCCTAAAACTTTCCAAAACCGAAATTTTGCAGCCGTAATGATAGGCCTTAAATCCATCTAAGCCCAAGCCAAAAAACTATGCAATTAAGTCTAATTTAATCACTTGTTGATATTGTATATCAATCGATATATTTATAACTGTTATAAATATATATAACATTAGTTATTTCTCAAATCATTTTCAAATTTTATAATTAATATTTCATAAGTATTATATAGTTAAATCAATCTATAATAATTTTGAACTAGTTAAATCGTTCGGTCTTAAGGGAATTCATCATTTCGGCTGTGTAACTCTTGGGTGTAAATTTGGTCAGCGATTAACATCGAACTATTCAAATGTTAACGTTCACATGTCACTTAGCAGGTAGTGTCATATTATGGCCAAATTTATCGCTTACTCATTTTCAGTAAAATTCGATTTTAGTTTTAATAAGCATTACCCGGTTGTGACATTTGTTTACACCAATTCTCTTCATCAAAACTATATCATTTTGGACTTACGGAATTTGGTAATGGTCAAAATTCCAATCTCATCCACATTCAACTTTATAATCTAAATAAACACAAAGTCCTTGGTTCAATAAAAACAATTATTATTAATCGAAATGCTCTGGCCAGAGACTTTGACTTTGAGTTGACTTGACTTAACTGTGATACTAACCGTATATAACTGAGGAGACGAATCCTCTCTTAAATAGTGCTTCACTTCCGACACTTCCACTCGACCCAACTACAGTCACTCGATGGATGCCATGCCATGATTTGGCTATAATCAAAGTGGATCTTGCATATTGAAGATCCATGATATTCTCAAATCGAGAGAACTGTGTAAATCAGTCACATTGATATTTTCTGTTTGAACTTAGTTATATTAACCAACAGAAAACTATCGAGTGAGTCGTTAAATAGTTATCCAATAACTATTAGTACGTAACCCCTAGGTTCCCACAACAGCATGAGTAATACACCGTCCAACATTTGGATGGCGTTACACACTCCAGTCTCAACGGATACATTGATATCCAGTCTCGATGCATCTTTACTAGTAACATTTAAAATGGTATATTTGTTTCGTTGTGATAAGTTATCCACGGTTACAACACTTTATAACCACTATCATAAAATATGCCATTTATGGATCTTTCTATTAAATATACTTTTAATTAAGTTAATTAATTAATACAATCACATTATATCAAGTATATAATAGGAAGAAGATAACTTTTATTTCGAACAAGATTAGTCAACGAGTTAGATATATGTAACAAATTACACAATTGCCCCGAGGGCATACCCCTAACTCTGTCAAAAACTAGTGGAGAAAGACCGAGGTCGTTTAAGCATGACTTGATGAATATAAAATAGGTGTGCTACGTGAATTCCTTGAGGCACCCCCCATAATAGGTGTGCTACATGATCGAGGACGATCTCACTCGGCTACAAAAGAGGATTGATTATAGCAGTATCATCAATAATAGGGATGCTAATGGGGTTGAGGCACAAACCTTTGATCCAATGGTAAGTACGTCTATGACTGGGCTATTTAATGTCCATCGGTGCTAACTAAAAAATAGAAACTTGATTAAATTCCTTCTTATCTATAGAGAAAAATAAAATATTCATGGATTTAGAGTTATTAAGTGCTTGTATCTTTTAGTTTGTTCTCCATGTTAAGTATTCAGTTTGGGGTTCAACATATTCACTTCGTGTAATGTTCAAAAATTTCTAAACCATTGGGTTGTAAATATATTTTCATCATACATGACCGATAAATATAATTAATACCATTAAATAGTAGGGGTCTAGCAGGTTATTATCCTTCTATAAAAGTGTTAAAAAGAGTACCGCTGGTGTTACTAGCCATTTACACTTTTTAGAAATCAAATAATAAGTTTTTGAAAACCTAATGCTCTGATACAAAATGTGGGAAACGGTGTAATATAAATTAAACTAGTGTGAGTGGTCTTAAGGCTACTTAACGCTAAGGGGTGGTTGAATAGCATTTATAACTTATATGAACTTTTCTAAATTAGTTTAAGATTTAAATTCAAACATAGATATATAATGTAGACAGTCGTAGATATATATAAATCTAACAAAAATAAAGTAAAACTAAAGGAGATGGCACCATGAGTTTTATATTGGTTCAGATTAACCAATCCTACATCCAGTCATGTATAGTGTATGTACAAATTTCCGTTCCAACGCCTACTTTAATCAAGCAACAAGAAAACATGAATACATTCTCGATTTCAAGAAAATGAGATACACCATCCCGACTTTCTGAGCTCATTGTAGATTCTCTTGATTTTATTGGGCAATAAGGTCACCTACTTGATTTAATGGGCAATAAGCTCAACCCTTGATTTAAATGGGCAATAAAGAAAAAGCACACCCACTTAATTGAATGGGCAACAAGCACACCTATTTAATTTGAATAGGAAACAGCACACCACACAAAAAATGGTAGAGAGTTTTTGATTCCAAATACAAATAGTTGTACTTTGGATACAGAATATCTTGTAGCCCTTTGATAGCACTTTATTCTTTGAATTGATGAGAGAATGCTTGTAAATCAGCGAGTAAGTTATAGAAAATGAATGTAGCAAAGTAGAGATTGAATTTGAGTGAATTTGAAGAGTATAGAAAATGGATTTTGTGAAATATATGGTGGGAATTTAAAGTAAGAAGAATAGAGAGAAAGTAGTTGTCAAAATTCATTTTTCAATCCCCTTTATACAATGTTTGAAGGGATGTGTTTATTCATAAAGAGATGAAACTAAAAATCAAAACTTTTCAAAATTCAAAAGATAACTCTTCAACGGTACATATGTCGACGTACTAATGTCGCCTATGTCGCCATACTTGTTTATATTTTCAAAAACAAAAACACTTTTATAGTATTTCAAAATACTGAATTCCTGTAAAATTATTTAAACTAGTTTCTAAATACTTTTAATATATAAATTTCGATAAAATATTTATAGAAATATATTAAAAATAAAATAAATTTTTTGTACTAAAATAAATATTTTGATGAGAGAGTATTCAAATAAAGTTGTTGCTCAATGATGTTAACAAATTAATCTAATGTCTATTTACTATAAACTATAGTCTTGAATTCTTCATGTCTTCGTCTTTAATCTCATGAATCTACAAATATCTTGATTATTTTGAACCTTGATCTTTAGTCTTTTTACTAATCAGTCTTCAAATTTGATTAGCCTATATTTATACAAACCTATATAGTATCCTACAAAATATTTCATACAACTTGAAAAAACATCAGTATCTATATATTAATATGGTTGTTGTCATCAAAATTATATCGGTGGTATTAACAAAGGTAACAATATAATTATGGAAGGAATGCACTTCTTAAGGAAAATGTATGCTATCTCTTTATTTTAAAAGAATAAAAGATTAAGATTTTTGAATTTGAAAAGACCAATTAATTACAACTGCATAACAATTACTAATAAACGGTAAAGTTCCTATTTAATTCCAATGAATGTATATGTGTGTGTATACATATGTGTACTTGAATATTAATTCATGTTTCCTTACAATAGTTGATAACATTTTATTTTTTTTGAAAATGGGTAAGATTTTATTAGGGGCATGTATAGCCCAAGTTAGGTTTCAGTTCTATACGACATGCCGTATAGTACATATACAATAATAACTGACATAATTAAAACAAACTTAAGTAATCAATTATACATCGTCAGTTCCGTGTCTTCTTCAAAATCATTGTGGCCAGTACTTGTACTTGGGTTTCCTTCCGATGAACTTTGCTGATCCTTTGCTCGAGCTTCATCTGGTTCCCACGAGGTTAGTTCATACTTTTTGTTTCTCTTCTTCACCATTTGAATGTCAGATATGACGATTTTGCTAATTTCTGCACTGTTTCATTGTTTTTTGGGTATAATCGTCGATTCCTCTCCTTCCACACATTCCAAACTGTCACAGTGATGGGGATACTGGCCAGCTTGGATTTGCCGTCTACGCCATCTCCTCTCCGCATCAGGTGATGTATTTCCTCCTTCAGAGTGCTTTCTTGTTTCGGCAAATTTTGTTGTGTTTTGCATTGTGTCCATATGTCATTCGAGATTTTGCATTTAAAAAACAGATGATTATGTGTTTCTTCCTCCTGTTCACACAGTTCACATTTTTTTTATGTTATAATCCCCCATTTCATTAGTCTGCCTTTGGTAGGCAAACGCTTCTGAACCGCTTTGTAAGCAGTGAATGCCATTTTAGGATTATTTACTTTGTTCCAGATGACTTTGCTCCAATCTACTTTGTTATCATGGTGTCGTATCTCTTCCCACACTGATTTAGCAGTGAATTCTTCACCCGTTGGTTTCCAGATCCATATATCACTTTCTCCCCCATTATATATTGGAATGTACTGTATTTTCTCCTTGATTTCTCGGTTTAATGGTAGATTTGAGCAGTCCCATTCGTTTTTTTTAATTATGTCTGAGACTCTTTTTTCTGGACAGCCATAATCTGAATAAGTAGTGATACCCAGTATATCAATCAAAGATTCACCTTTTATACATGGATCTTTCCACAGACTTGTCTCTCTCCCATTTGCTATTTCTTTATCACAGCACTGAGCTAGTGTTTTCCTTATTCGCATGATAGCTTTCCAGTTTGTTGGAGCATTATTGTCTATCTCCATGCACCAGGAATTGCCTTTTATGTATCTTCTTCTCATCCAATTTCCCCATAAGCCTTTGCCTTTAATTATTCTCCAAGCTTGTTTTTATGTGAAAACCATTCTCATGTCTTTAATTCGTCTAAGCCCCACGCCACCCTTTTCTTTAGGTCTACATAAATCCTCAAATTTAATTTTATGCATGCCTCCTTTCCAAATAAAGTCTGCACAGACTTTTTAATTTTTTGTATTGACGCGTCCAGAATTTGGAAAGTTTGTAACCAGAAATTGATTTTGGCATGAATAACTGTATGAACTAGTTCTATTCTGCCTACTAGTGATAGAAGTTTGGAAATCCATCCTTGTAGTTTATCTCTTATTGAGGAAACCAAAACTGCACATTCTCTATCAGTTATTTTATTTGTTGATAGGGGTACGCCTAGACATTTAACTGGAAGTTCTCCTTCTTTCACTGTTAAGATATTCAGGATCTCATTTCTATTGTTGCATGTCTTGTTAAAATAGCATTTGGTTTTTTGTTCGTTCAGTTTAAGTCCTGTGTATCTCTCTAGCTTGCAGAAAATTTCTTTGACTGATCTAGCCGATGTATTGGAGGATTTTATACAAATAAGCAAATCATTTGCATATAATAGGTGGGTCACTGTAGGCTGAATATTGTATATTGGCTGGACTAATTTGTTATGTGTTGCCAACTCCATTTGTAGCGAAAAATATTCCATGGCAATAGCAAACACGTAAGGAGAGAGAGGATCACCTTGTCTAATCCCTCTGTTGGATACTAGGAAGCCTTTTGTTATCCCATTGATTAGTATTGAAAAGGTAGGAGTGGTTATGGATTCTTTTATTGTGTTCGAAATTTTGAAGGGAAATCCATTGACTTTAGCATATGGATGATATAATCTCTGTTTATTTTATCATATGCTTTATGAAGATCTACTTTAAGACAGAATTTATCTGCTCCTGGTTTGTTGAAGTTGCTAATCAATTCATGTGCCATCAATGAGTTTTCGGAAATGCTTCTGCCTTTGATGAATGCACTTTGACTTTCTGAAATAAGGTCAGGTAAAATGAGTTTCATTCCGTTGCATAAAATTTTGCTTAGAATTTTGTATATCACATTGCAACAAGCAATAGGTCGATAGTCTTCTATTTTTGTTGGATTATCCTTCTTAGGGATCAAGCATATGAATGTGTGATTAATTTCTTTGACGAATTTACGACTTTGTAATATATCCTGCATTGCTGATAGAATGTCTTCTTTCAGGGCTTCCCAGTGACAGAGGAAGAATTTGGACCCCAACCCGTCTGGCCCGGGACTGGAGTCTATATGGATGGATTTCAGAGCCTCCCAGACCTCTTTCATAGTTATGTTTTTAGACAGCATTCTTTTCCCTCTGGCATTCACCATCTTTCTGCATTGAATTTCTGGTAATGTGTGATTAGCTTCTCCATTAAACATGTCTGTGTAGTAGTTTATGGCTTGTTCTTCAAATGCTGAGCTGTTGACGCAGTTGTTACCATCTTGGTCAATTAAATGATGATTGTTATTGAGATTATGTCTTATTGCCATTTTTGTATAAAAGAATTTTGTGCAATCATCTCCTTTAGTTATCCACTTTTCTTTAGCTTTCTGTTTTAAATCAATGGCTTTTATGCGAAGAGCTTTTTTTAGATTGCTTTGGGATTGGTAGTATTGCCTCCATATATCATCTGTTGAGTCTCCATTATCAATTATTTTTAGCAATTCTTCACATTTTGTCTGAAGTGTATTGATCTAATCTTCATTTTTTGGTCTATTTTTATTCCATTCTTTTAGTTGATGTTTGGCAGCTTTAAGAATTTGCACAAGTTTATAACATTCAGTTCCTTCCTTCCTTGGTATATCATTTATGTGTATTGTTGATGTGTAACCTTCTAACTCTGGCCATTGATTTGAGTACCTGAAAGGTTTTCCTTTTTCATGCATATTCTTTTCCTTCAAGTTTATGAGGATGGGACAGTGATCGCTAGTTGAAGGAGGTAGTATGTTCACATTAATATCTGACAATTTATTTATACATTCTACATTCACCAGTGTTCTGTCCAGTTTACAAGAAATTTTCTTACATTCACCGCTCCTCCATGTGTATTTCAGGCCACAATGGATGGGCTCTAGTAATCCCGCACCAATGACACAGTTGTTGAATTCCTCTAGTTGGGAGACTCTGATGGTGAGTCCCCTTTTCTTTTCCTCTGCTTTCAGGATAGCATTGAAGTCTCCCATAACTATCCAAGGCTCTTTTATCTTGCTACTAATATTTGTTATGGCTTTCGATAATTTAGTACGATGAGATGCTATATTGCTAGCATAAACACAGCTTAGAATAATTTTAAGACCCCCTGAATTTGTAGCATGTACTGTAATTTGTTGATCATCTTGTCAAGAAGATTGATTTTCCATATATTTTTTGTTCCATAATATGAGTATACGACCTTTGCCACCTACATCATTGTTGTGCATAGTGTCCCATTCAGATTCTAAAGACTCGGTAAAAAATTGGAAATTATTTCTGAATTTATTTTCCAGGATACCCATAATAGAAGGAGAATACTTTCTCCTTAGATTTAAGAGGTCTAAACGCCTTGTGTCATTGTTTAGACCTCTTACGTTCCAGCTTATTATGGACATCTAGAGGTTGGAGGTCGACTCCTCAGTTTCCTAGGAGAGACCTCGTGACTTGAGCTCGCCTTATCTTTGCCCTCTGGTTTTTTAAATTGAGCTGCATATTTTTGATTAGATTTTGTATATTTGTTTATGTTTTCTTCCTCTGGCTCAGATTCAGATTCCATATTATCAAGCGCTATATTATTAATCTCCCTTTCTTCTTCTGCAGTTGCTGATGAATTCTTCTCTTGGTTATCTTCCAAACTATGATTTTGGACACTATCTGCCTCCCCATTATGCAACGGTACATTCTGGATTGTCTCCACTGTTCCCGCAGTTCTATCCTCCTGATCCGTAGTTATATCTTATTTGTTGTGTATATTTTTGGTAAGGTCTGGCTTACCCACTGTTTGTTGTAGCAGATCAGTTTGAACAGTAGTTATTTTTTGTCTCCAAACTTGTGTGATAGAAGGTGACACAGTTTCACACTGTTCCAGTTTGTGACCAAAACACTTACATTTAGTGCATATAGGCGGAATATGCTCATATTCTATTTCCTGGATGTATATATTGCCTTGTCTGTCTTTAGCTCTCACTTGTTTTTTAATATTGTCACTTGCTTTAATTTCTACTAGCACTCTGGCATAGTTTAATCTTTTCACTTGTTGGTATAATCATCCATATCCAGCGGGTTACCAATTAGACTAGCAATTTTGTTGATCCCTCTTGCATTCCATAATGATAAGTCTAGATTTTTCAGTCTCACTCAAACTGGGTGTGATTCTAGCATATCCCTTTCAAGTCTTAGATTAGGTTCCCATTTTTTAATAAAGATAAGTTTACTATCTATGAACCATGGTCCTCCATCTAAGACTTTCTTATAGTCTGATTTATTTCTGAATTTTATTAAATAAAAGCCATTTTCCCTGGGGTAAATATCCCATTTTCCAGAAGAGTTCCATTCTCATTTGATATAAGTATTTAGATGAATATAATATGGCTTTTTACCTGAAACATACATGTATATTGAGGTACCCCACATGCCTTTTGCAGCATTAAATACTTCGTCATGCAGATCTGCATAAGTTCCTTCTTCATCTTCCTTATATTCAAATTTATGGACCCCACCATCAATTCGAGTATTGCCTGCTATCGCATCAGTCCATATTTTAATTCCTTTCATGATTGCTGGTTTATCAGTGGATCCCACTAAATTGGTGTTTTAATCGAATTATTAGATTTCTGTCCCATCAGATCTGCTGCCTTTCGAAGATTTCCAATAGTATTTGAGGCCTTATGATACTGCTGTCGATCCCTAATTCGATTAGGGCTTTTGTTTTTATATCTAACCTCTGTCCATCCCGTGTCAGCTTCTTCATTTTCCACGGTGATAGGTTGATTTGGATCGATTTCCGCAGTATCTTCTTTGATCTCCCTTGTTTCGCTATCGCCATTTGTCGAGGTTCCGTCATCCGCCACTATTTCTACTTCACACTTGGTAAAGACTAATTAGTTGATAACATATATATATATATATATATATATATATATATGGAATATCAATTATGTAGATTTGAAATATAATTAATGGCATTGATTTGAATTATAATTAGTGGCATTAATTTGAGTTACAACTAATGGTATTAATTAGGGTAGAAATATTTTAACAAAGTAAAAGTGAAGGACTTTTGCACATATATATAAGTGTAAGAGATACAAATAAAGAAATAATTTTTATATACCTAAACTTCACCTAATTTCAACCTATAAATAGACAGTCAAGCGTCACTCCTTTCATTCTAATAATCCTAACTATTGCTGCTATAATTCTCTAATTTTCTTGTTCTTCTTCCTCAAACCCTAAAATAATATCTTCAAATAAATTAAAATCAAAATTTCAAATAAAAGTGAAGAATCCAATTTGTAAAGAAAAGAGAAACAAGATCAAAATAATTAGAAGATAAGTAGAGGAGAAAGCATCGAATCAAGTTGGATTAGAGAGAGAATTCCTTCAAACAATGATCAAAGGTGAGTGGTTTTATCTATGAGAATATAGTATGGCTAAGTGTTTGAATTTTAGTTATATATCCATTTAGAATTAAAAATATGATTTTTGGTCTGAACTGATGATTTTTGATTGGAAATATATATGAATTGAGATAATTGGAAAACCCTAGGCAATGATTCGATTATATAATTAATGAAATTTTGGGGAGGGTAGCTATAATTCACCCCTAAAACATATAGATATGATGTTAGTAATGAACTTAAATTAGTATACATAAATTTATGTATAATTCACTTAGAAATTACCTAAATCAGATTGTATCAATTTTGGATAGAATTGAATACGCAGATAAACATTGAGGCAACTAACTCTTTCTTTTCTTTTTCCTAGCTTTCTTACTTGTTCCTTTTCCCCAAAATACTCCCACCCTAAGGAAATGGTAGATCTAAGCAGTGATTGCTCGCAGAGGGAACAAGCAAGTAGCTCATTACTTCTTACAGACTGCTTTACCTAATCAAGATCTCTTGATAAGCACTTCTTGAGAAGCTGTTCTGCCCTAACTAATATACTGGCCCTGTACTCCTGTTCAAATTGGAGTTTGAAACCAAACTTTTCCTCAGGAGGATAAGTGGCGATTCAGGTGAGATCTAGTTTAGATTTAACTTTCTATTCACTCGTAGGATCTGGGCAGTCTGTGGGTACTGCCGCGGCAATACCAGGAATCACTATATATGATACTATGCAAGTAGTTTTGCTAGATGTACATACAATATGTGTGGGATTAGCCGCTTCAATAAGATCCTTCATTCTTGTTGGAAGGGATATTAACCAACGACTAGCATCCCCCCGCTTGGCGCCAATAAGGCTATGTACGGTTATGGAATAAAATATTTAAAAGGTTGTAAATGATAAAGGTATGGAATTACATTTAGATGACGGTTAAAAAGTGGGATTGCATGATGTCAAAGTTCATAAGTAAAATTCAAATAAAAGAAATAAAGTTAAATAACTAAAATTGGACCAAAACGATAATTTAAACATGCTGGAAAAACTAAATTCCTACAAATCTAGTCGAGTGAAATTAAATTCAATCGACTGAAATTCCCCTGTAAGAACCTGAGTCCAACTCATAAGTAAACAATTCATTTTTGGGGTCAAATAGTCGACTGATTGTAGGATTCAGTTGACTGAATTCAATTTTACTCGACTGAAATTTTTAACAGATCAATTAATTTTGCAGTTTGTAGGAAAGAGGGGATACAAAAATTCAGTCAACCGAACTATATTTCAGTCGGCTAAAAATCTGTAAACTGCCCATGTTAAACCTAGAATTAGAGCAGGCTAAGTAGAATGGATTAGTGGAAACTTTTTCCCATTGAATTTCAGAAGTTTAGTAACTAAATGGAGTTGTGTAACAAGATGGATTTGTTTCACCCTTTGTGATATAGCTGGTTCCAATCACATATTTGGTGAAAGCAGAAGAGAGTAGACAAAGACGTTCATCATAGTAGGATAAGTTAAACCTATAAAGGAGTCGGATCAATTAGTTGATACTTGTTGTTGCAGGTTAGAAAACATAGAGCATCAGATACGGGCACTAACAAGTAAGTTATTCTATGCTTTGGTAGCAAGTTATTATCAGGATTGTTAACCTGATATGTAGGCTCAAGCATTACAAAGTATACTCGGTGTGGTGCAAATTACGCTATTTACCAATGAGAATGTTAACTCAATGTATAGATAAGTGGTTTACTACTTTGAGTATTAACTCAACGTATGGTTAATCAGTTTACCATTGAGAATGTTAGCTCAATGTGTAATTAGTTAGTTTACTATCGAGACCGTATACTCGAGATAATCCTAGGATTACTCTACTCCGGATGTCCAACTTTTCATAAGAAACCTTCATAGATCATTATTGGATTTATGCGCATTAATAATTGTTAACCTATGATGTGAAAAGTGACTAATTCCATATACATAGCGCACGCGGGCACACTAATGAACTCCTTATGTTGTACAGATTATAAGTGACAATTTAATTACTTATTGACACCATATCACTAGCGATATAATTTACTCACCGAACCTTATATGATCCCCTTCATTTTCTGCTCTTTATATCTACTATTGAAGGACAGGGTAGTAGGTGAGGCAACATGGATAATGTGTGTGGAGAAGGTGACATGGCGCTTAGAAATATATTTATTCGTAGCTATCTTCATATGCATCTTCTTACATTCATTAGTTAGACTTGTGTTTTAATTTCATTTGGAGATATTATTTAGACATTTCCTATATAGATTACTATTATCTTGGAACAACAATTAATTTGAGATATTTTTAGTATTTTTATTTCATTCCTTCCACCGTGGGATATGAAAGTGTAGATTATTTAAAAATACATTTATCTATGTACTATAAAAATCATAGAAACCTAACGATTCGTACATCTAGCATGATGCAAGTTCAAACTCCATTTTAGGCTTTGGATTGGTGCATCTAAAGTGCAGATTGTCATACCTTTTTCAGTTTAACATTTATTATTAATAGTACTACTCTTGCCAGAGATTTTAACTTTTAGTTTACCACAGTTGACCGTGAAACTAACCTCACATAACTTAGGAACAAACTTTCTATTAAATAGTGCTTCACTTCTAATGCTTCAAATAAGACCCTATTAAAGTCATTCGATTGATCGATATGCCATAATTTAACTATAATCAAAGTGGAGTATTCATATTGAAGTGCATAAATATTCTCAATTCGAGGAAACTATATAACATTGTCAGTTTGAGATTTCCTTCTTGACAATTTTTTTTTAACAATAGAAAACTTTCATATGAGTCATTATATAGTTATTCAAAACTGCAAGTACATAACCCTTTAGTGCCCCCGGTAACCATGAGTAATACACCGTCCATTATTTGAAGCATGCATTTTAGTCTCAATGGATGTATTGATATCCTTTTGTCAAAAGATTATTTAAAACAAAATGTCATTTTATTTTGTGATTAATTGCTTATAATTGAAACTATTTGCAACCGTCAAGATTTTATTTAAGGATTTTATTATCATATACATCAAAATATTTATTTAATCAATTTTATCATAGTATAACAAAGTATATAAAAGAAAACAAACATCATTACTGCGAACAAGATTGATTACGCAGTTAATGTAGATAATAAATTACATAATTGCCCCTAGGACATACCAACTCTTTCAATCTCCCATTTATACTTTGGGTCAATTAGGGAATCTTAATCTTATTCCTCCAATCAGTTCAAAATTGATCGAGCTAGTTCCTTAGTGAACGTATATGTTATATTGTATTACTTATACTCTGTCAGTTAACATCTCTCCATCATTGATAAAATTTATTTATCATGTGGAACTTTCGAAGTATTTATCCAAACATTTTGTGAGCCATGGTTTCTTTTACAATCTTATCATGAAATTGTTTTCATAAAACAATATCGTGGGATTCTCATCATTTGAAATTACCCCTAGCTCATCTATAAATTTATTCAATTATATTAGTACTTCTTTCATTATTGCATCATTCAAGGCAATGCACTTAGCTTTTCGGTTGAATCAACCACTACTGCTCATTTTGAACATTTTAACTCAAAGCTCCTTAATTGTGGTTGAACATAAATTTTGGATTGACATTACATACTCGATATCACTTATGCAGTTCGAGTTCGAATACTTCTTTGTAAGGAGTATATTATTTCCATAAATAATTCTCCAGTATTTCATTTGTACTCGTGAATACTCATAACTACCATTTAGCAATATTAGTTTGGATCTGATACTTGCTTAATCCATCAATTACATAATTGAATAATGATATAGCAGACAATATAGCATATATGACTTATTGTTGATGCATAAGGAATCCTTCTTAATGCTTAAACGTTTAAATATGTTTTCTATCTATACCATTTGGGACAACCCAACATCCTTTCTTATAGTTTAATTTAGAAAATTTTAGTACCCTTAATATTCTTTCTTACAGACACATGCTTTCCCTTCATTTTGACTAATAATCAATCTATGTGATTTCTCTATCAGAATATTGGCTCAATTCATATACTTGTTGAATGATGTTATCATATCAGTTCTTGGATTTTATCCAACACTTACAAACTTAATTATCACTTCCATTGACATCGTGACATTTCGGTTATCAAGTGCAAATAGTCTATTTCAAATCATCATTCAGATATTCTATTTCAACAAAGATGTACCAAAATTCAAAGTGTCACAGACCCGTCTTTCTTAGCCCAGAAAGACGCGTCATGATTTAAGAAAGAAAGGGATAGAAGAAGAAAAGATAAGAAAGAAGAAACTCAAAAATAACATATACTCACAGCGGATCAAATGAAACATAATATATCACATAAAATATTACATAGTATCATATACATCAGAGTACACAACCTATACATTCATATTAGATAGTCATAAACATCTGTCTAACTATACAACTCAAGATATCACAAAGATACAGCCACAACACAAACACAGCGGGACCATTATATATCTACACGATGAAGCCTCCTACTCTAAATCTCCTCCAGAATTCGTCAAGCTAACCTGAATCCCTCGACTACTCATACATAATATGAGTACCCAAGAGTTTAATAAAACAGAAAATAAAAACTTGGGTCAGACATGGGCCTGGTGTGAGTAAACGGGTTAAAGTTGCTTAACTTTAAAAATCCTTTGAAAAGAAAAGGTATCACGTAAGACTTCCCACACATAAACATGGAAAAGTTTTTACCTTACGCTAACCAAAACATTTGATAGAAAGTCCAGTGATATTATAATAGTGTCTATGGTTTTGAAGTAAATAAGAAATAGCTGAAATTGTTACATGATTAAATTCTAGCCACTAGCCACAAAAGTGGGTAATACAATCAAAACCGTAAGGGCACGTAGGAAGAATGAGTTTCCATCAATGGCAGGGCTACTGGGGTACCGCCCGTCACAGTACGGGGCCTAGATCACCGTACCGAGGATCCACCCTAAATCCCCTGCAACACAAGGTCAGAACCATCCCTTACTGGATAGTCCCGAACAAGACCACCCTGTGGTTGGCGCGACCAACCACACACTAAGCCGAAATAGAAAGGGACCTCTAGACAGGGGTAAATCTCGTCCTACTTGGGCATGACCAACTTAACTTTGCTGCACCTCCCCTGTTTAAGCCATTCCCGGTTGATGAGGCTTGAGGCTGCGATTACCTTTATAGAACATATCTATCTTAGAATGCTCATCATCCACCTGACGATGTTCTGAAAGCATTCAATCCATACAAGTTCGTTTGGGTTCGAACGAAACCGAAGACACTATCTCGTTACACTCATTTTGGAATCACCCTCAGAGTTAACGACCATAGCCCTTGCACTCTGAATCTCCATCTCGAACCTGAAAGTACTATCACCGTTAACTCATCTTGGAATCACCCTCAGAGTTTTTAACGATGAATAGTTCTTACACCTCGAGTCTTCACTTGAAATCCACTTGGATTCACGACCTAACGTTTAATTTGGATCGATGTGGTTTTCGAATATCCAAATCTGGAAACCCGATCCCGGTCTCACCGAAATCCAAACGCCATTTTAATGTCCAAGTTGTTTAAGGGTTTAAACAATTTAAACTTACATTCAAAATAACATAAACATATAGATGGTTCACATTATCACACTAGATAATTCATATCAACCAATCATCTCACAAAGCAGCACATATCACATCAGAGATATCATATCCAAATCATCCAATATCAATCATCCAATATCAATCAATCATCCATAAGCAGGTTTGATTAACTCTTAATCAATTTAATTAACCTTTAATTAAATTAATTACTAACCTTAATCACTTGGATTACCTTAATCCTGCTTATTTAACATTAATTAATTACAAATTAATTAATTAATCACCTTTTAATGATCTCTCTTAATTAATCTTCCTTGATTAATTATCCTTTAATTACATTCAAGTAATTAACCTTTAATTAATTACATAAATTAATTATCCTTACCCAATTATAATAATAAACCTTTAATTACTATCATTAATTACATTAATTAATGACCCTCCACTTACTTCCATTAATTAATTATTTAATTATAATAATTACGCTTGATCCTTAATTAGTTACAATTAATTAATCATACTTTAATTAATCACTTTCATTAATCAACCTTGATTAATTCCATTAATTATATTAATTAGTGATACTTATTAGTTAATTAATCATTTAAATAATTAATCTTTAATTAACCACCTTTATTAATTAGTCTTAATTAATCATAAATAGTAATTAACAAACTTGTAATTACTTATCTTAATTAATTAACTTCTTAATTAATTATATTAAACCTTTGACTAATTACTCTAATTAATTAATTCCTAATTACTTTATTAAGTAATTATTAATTAATTACATTAATTAATAATCCTTAATTAATTACTTTGTTAATTAATCACATTTTTAATTAATTACACTTAGTAATTAATCTTAAATAAATCACATTCATTAATTAATAAATCACATTCATTAATTAATAAATCGCATTAATTAATTAGCCAAATAACTAAGTAATTAACCTATAATTAATTCCATTGATTAATTTTCCTCTAATTACTTCCATTAGTTAAATACTTTCTTAATTAATTACCTTAACAAGTAATTAATCATATCATTAATTAACCTTAATCCTTTAAATATTTAATTACTTTTTAATTAATTAATTTTCATATCAATTATATTAATTAATCCTTTAATTAATAATATCAAGTGATTAACCATTAATTACTTCATTAAGTAATTTTACTCAATTAATTACAAAGTGATTATCTTAAATTGATTAGACTATTAATTAACCTAAAATTAATTACATTAATCAATTATCCAATTAATAAATCACTTCCTGTTTAATTCATTAACCATCCACTACTTACTTCATTAAGTAATTATCCTTAATTACAAACAGTAATTAAGCTTTAATTTAATTAATTTACCATTTATCCTTAATTAAATTCAACCTTTAAAGATAGAATTTTAATTTAAATTACATATTAATTTCTACCATTAAACTTCATTTAAACCTTTAGAAATAATTATAAATTTGAATAAAATTTACTTTTTAAACAAAACAATTTAAACCCTAAATTTTTAATACACTTAAAATCTTTAAAAATCCTCTTAAAACATGTTTAATTAAATTGAACAAATTTTCATCTTCGAAATCTTAATTTCATATCCTTTAAACTTATTTATTTAAATATATTTTAAAATCAATTCAAACACTCCTTTATAATTTCTTTGGATATAACTTTAACTTGAAACATTCATATTTCAATCTCATTTGAACTTTCTTAATTTTGATCTAATATTTTAAATTGAAAATATCTTGAATTAAAATTCAACATTAATTTAATTAACTACTTTAAAATCAACCATCTAACCATTTCAAAACTTGAAATATATTAAATTAAAACATTTTTAAAATCTTGCTTTCATTTATTTGAAAGGACTAGTTTTTGGACTGTAAAACTCAAATTATTCTTCCAAAAACTTTGTTTTTTTTAAAAAAATGTAGACTTGTTCTCCTTCCAAATTTTGTTTATCTTAAAAACTAGATTATCATTACAACAAACCGAGCCAATCCTTAAGCAAACCCATGCTTACCTTGAGTCACCCAATTACCTCACCTGCTTCGAGACATCCTTACACTCGCACGAGACAAACCCGAGCCACCACTTAACCCATCGTCCCAGACTCATTGTGCACACAGTGCACGTGCACCGACGTCACCGAACTCCGATGATCGCTGGGGCTACCTTCGACTACCACTGGAACCCACGCGACCCCAAGCGAGAACCCAGATCGCACGAAAATCCAACGAAACAAAATCGAGCTAAAAACTCAACCCTGCTAGAACCACTATAGCCAGAAATCATCACCATTCCGACGCCTCAGACCTCGAGATCGCCAACCATCATCACCAAAGCTTCTTCATACCCTCCATCTTGCATTCCCACCCACGCGAACCACCCCGGTGCTCCACTCAAGTCGAAACTGCTTCGACAAACCAGACGATCAAAACACACACATGAACCCTAGTTCGCCAAATCATGACCCCCACAGCCAACGTTAACACACCTCGCCAATTTTTTCGAGATCCCTATGCCTCAGACCTTCTCCAGACCCAACATCAACTCTCCAATCATCGCCGATTAATGGCAATCACCCAAAATACCAAATTCGAACAACCCCAAAATTCTTATGAATCATCAAACTAAAAATCATGAGATTTATATTAAAAATCATGATTTTTAACCACTAATTCATTTATGCAATCCAAAACAAAAATTAAGATTGTTGATTTTTTTACATGTATCGGTATTTTACTGTTATTCCTATTTTACAAATTATTTGTTAATTAAAAATTCCTGAAACTATTTTTTTTAAATTATCATCATACCTTAACTCACAACTTCCATTCAAATATCAAAGTCTAATATGGTTTAGATTGGAAGATTTTGAATTTTTCTTAAGAAAAAAAATTCTGTAAAGAAAACAGAGAAGATGAATTTATACAGACACTTATGTTCTCAGACATTTCACACTTCCAACTGTTACCCCATTTTATGGTCAAAACGGGAATAACAACAAATTGGCAAGGAATTATGGATAACAGGACTGGGAATAAAGGCTACGATGGATATCGTCAAAATTCTGTTGAACTCCGATCGAGACGAAATTGATTGAAAATGACGATAAGGACTATGAAAGGCTATGTTTCAAATATCAAGTTAATCGGAGTTCGTATGGAGGAAATATGATGGATTCAAGGTGGGAGAGGAATGTTGTTCGAACCCATCAGGTTCGATCCCATCAGGTTCGAAACCATCAGGTTCGAACCCATCAGGTTCGAACCCATCAGGTTCGAACCCATCAGGATCGAACCCATCAGGTTCGAACCCATCAGGTTCGAACCCATCAGGTTCGAACCCATCAGGTTCGAACCCATCAGGTTCGAATCAACGGGAACTAGATTGGGTTCGAAAGGAATGACTTCAGTGCAATGGACATGGATTCGAATGATGGATATGGACTCAAAGATAGTGGATTCGAACGATGGACATGGACTAGAAGATAGTGGGTTCGAATGATGGACGCGGACTCGAAGATAGTGGATTCGAATGATGAAGCTCGAAGAAGGAAATGGATACGAAGTTTTAATGGATTCGTAGGAAATGATGGATTCGAAGTCCTGATGGATTCGTGGAAAATGATGGATTCGAAGTTCTGATGGATTCGTGGAAAATGATGGATTCGAAGTTTTGATGGATTCGTAGAAAGTGAATAGACACGAAGTTTTGATGGATTCGTAGAAAGTGAATAGACACGAAGTTTTGATGGATTCGTAGAAAGTAAATGGATTCGAAGTTTCGATGGATTCGTAGGAGGTGAATGGATTCGAAGTTTGCATGGATTCGAGAGTTATGGAGTCGAAGGACTGAAGATGGATTCGAAGGGTATGGATTCGAGAGAGTTGGCCTCGTGGGTTCGAAATACATGGTTTCGAAGTAGACAGACCATGGGTTCGAACCAATCAGGACGCACGAATTCTAGAACTTGGATCGATCATATCTTCCAAACCGTTGATCCAAATGCAATGAAATTTTTACAGGAGCTTACATACATGTTGAAGAATGTTCACACCAAATTTCAGCTCAATTGGATGGATTCTTGATCGATTCGAAAATCACTTCGAATCGATCCCAAACTGGGCACGGATTCCGAGAACACGGGCCTGTGGGCCCCCCCCCCTCACGTGCCGAGCAACCTCCCCAGGTTTTAGGCGGGATTTCAACCTTCCACGCCTATAAATAGAGCCCCTGGTCATTCAGAAAAGGGGTGGGAAGATTTGGGGAGGAAAGGCAAGCCCAGACGCTGCTAAAATCATTCCATAGCATTATTTCTGCTATTTTCTTCAGATTTGGTCACTACAACTGTTGTAATCACTTGTAATCTTCAAGGATAATCAATAAAAAAGAAAAAATTGGAGTGGACGTAGGCCGGAGATAGCCGAACCACTATAAAACTTGTGTCTCTGTTCTTTACTTTTGTGGTTGCTGTCTATTATATGTTGAGATCTGTTGTTTGTGTTTGAATATCATTAATTTATATTCATACACTGGTGCTTTCACGGTATTCGGTGTTTGTGGCCAATTTTGGCGCAAACATTTTGGTGCTTTCACTGAGAACAACTAGCACCCGCTACATCGGATTTGAAGAGTTTGAGGAATTTGGATTTGGAAGACAATGGCTAGACAGGATAGCAGAAGGCTAAGGGCTGAGAGAAGCCAACAAGGAGGAAGTCAGCAAGCATCCTCCGGAGGTGAGGAAGGACGGGCTTCAGTCTACATAACTCGGGATGAAATGGAAGCTATGGCCAATTCTTTGCAGGAGAGATTGTTGAAAAGTCAACAGGAAATGATGCAAACTTTCTTGGAACAAATGAGAGCTACAGGAATGCAGAGCTTAGGAACAGCTACAGCAGCTGCGGATGCAGGACAAGGAGCTAGGATTGTGGAACCCAATGAAGGACAGGATACGGAGCCAGAAGGCAATCAACAAGGGCTTGGGGGCAGGCCCACAGGATTCAATGCAGAAGTACCTTTGGAAGGAATTCAGCAAGCTAGAACTAACGTTGCTGCTAGTGAGCCACACGAGGAATATGTACCAGAGTTCCCTCGGGGGCATGGGGGGCAACCCCTACCAGACAATACAGGGTTAGTAGAGATGATTAGGAAGACTGTGCGAGGTGGGTTGACAAACGGAGATTTGGAAGGAGTGAATAGAAGTCCATTCGTTCGGGAGATAAGGATGGCTCGGAATCCACCTAAGTTCAAGCTACCTAGCGTGGAGGTATATGATGGTAAGACGGATCCAACAGATCACTTAATGAGGTACACCAGACACATGGAGGTGCTGGGGGCATCGGAGGAAGTGATGGCCCGATGTTTCCCTTTGTATTTGAAGGACTTGGCTGCAATGTGGTTTAGGCAACTGGGAGAAGGATCTATCAGGACTTGGAAGGAATTAGTGGAAAAGTTTCTAGGACAGTTTCGGGTTCATGTTAAGAGGCCAAAGAACGTGATGACTTTAACATCGGTAAAGCAAAGAATGGACGAATCACTTAGAACTTTTCTAACTCGATTCAGCGCGGCAGTCGCTTCGGTGGATCGGCCTGATCCATCAATGGTTTTAATGGCAGCAGTATCAGGAGTCAAGGAGAATTCGGATTTCAAGGTATCTCTGATACGAGATCCCCCGCGAAATCTCGACGAATTCTTTCATGAGGCAGAAAGGTTCCTTCGACAAGAAGATGCAAGTACGGATTTAAAGTCAAAAAAGGTTAGCACAATCGAGGTTGGAGCGGTATCCAAAAACGGTTCGGATAGGGATAAAGGAAAAAGGAAGTTAGATGACGACTCTGGAAACGCTAGAAAACGATGGAAGGACCCAAAGTTTTCCACATACACTGGATTGAACGAGACGCTGGAACGGATATACTTGGAAACTCGGAGTCGCCTTCCCTACCGAAGGCCGGCTAGGAGGGAACCAACAGAGCGGGAAAGGACATCAGGAAGGCACTGTCTCTTCCATGATCTGGATGGACACGATACCAACAGCTGCAGGCACCTAAAGGATATAATCGAGGAGCATGTAAGGAATGGACAGTTGCAGCAATATGTTGGAACTCGGGATGCAACGGTGGAGCAGGAGCAACCGCCGACCACCTCACGCCGTGATGATGGGAGGCCCAGGGATGATCGTCGATTGATCATCCATTGACCAAGGTAATATGGAATAAGTAACAAGCTGTTAGCAAACGGTAAAGTCATTTACACATGTACGGGGACGGAGATAGCCCCTAGGCACGCTCTGAATGATGATAACCCGGGACGCTATGGTTTGTGAAATTTATTTCTTGCTTTCAGATTGGACATTGCTTTTCTTTTTGGATTTGGTTTTGGAGCTTGGATTGAGCTCCTGGTTTTTCTTGCTTTTTTATTTGGATTTTCCTTTGGACAATTGTTTTTGGTTTTGGATTCTGGTTTGGATTTCTGGTTTTCTGGTTTTGGATTTGAATTTTTGGGTTTGGATTTGGATTTTGGATTTGGATTTCGGATTTGAATTTTCGGATTTGGATTTTTGGGCTTTGGAATAGATTTTTGGTTGGACTTTTATCTGGTTTTTGATAAATGGTCGTCGGGTATGGATTATGCCTGGCAAGGGGTGAGTCACTTTACCCAAACAAGGTGAGTTGACTCATTCAGGTCGTCGAGTATGTACTATGCTCGGCAAGGGTCCGGAGTGACCAGGATTCGGCCTAGGACTTAGGCCCTCTATTATCATATATTATTTTCAGGTCGTCGAGTATGGACTATGCTTGGCAAGGGTCCGGAGAGATCAGGATTCGGCTTAGGACTTAAGCCATGGCATTTTACAGCGCCCAGGGACACTGGGCCAAGGTCGTTGAGTATGGACTATGCTCGGCAAGGGTCCGGAGAGATCAAGATTCGGCTTAGGACTTAAGCCATGGCATTTTACAACGCCCAGGGACACTGGGCCAAGGACATCAAGTATGGATCGCGCTTGGCAGGAACCCGGAGAGGTTATGGATTTGGCTATTGACCCGGAGAGGTCCTGGCTTCAGTTATTGGCTATTGGATAAGGATGGATTGGAACTCGATTGTCGACTTCGAATGGATACGGAATTGGCTAAGGCTTTGGTTATTGGATATGGAACTGGACATCGACTCGAAGCAGTCAAGAATGATATACTCTGGCAATATGGCTTTGGACTTCGAATATTGGATTCGGAACTATTCAAAACACGTCTTGTTATCACAAGGCATGTTTTGGGGGGCAGACTGTTACCCCATTTTATGGTCAAAACGGGAATAACAACAAATTGGCAAGGAATTATGGATAGCAGGACTGGGAATAAAGGCTACGATGGATATCGTCAAAATTCTGTTGAACTCCGATCGAGACGAAATTGATTGAAAATGACGATAAGGACTATGAAAGGCTATGTTTCAAATATCAAGTTAATCGGAGTTCGTATGGAGGAAATATGATGGATTCAAGGTGGGAGAGGAATGTTGTTCGAACCCATCAGGTTCGATCCCATCAGGTTCGAAACCATCAGGTTCGAACCCATCAGGTTCGAACCCATCAGTTTCGAACCCATCAGGATCGAACCCATCAGGTTCGAACCCATCAGGTTCGAACCCATCAGGTTCGAACCCATCAGGTTTGAACCCATCAGGTTCGAATCAACGGGAACTAGATTGGGTTCGAAAGGAATGACTTCAGTGCAATGGACATGGATTCGAATGATGGATATGGACTCAAAGATAGTGGATTCGAACGATGGACATGGACTAGAAGATAGTGGGTTCGAATGATGGACGCGGACTCGAAGATAGTGGATTCGAATGATGAAGCTCGAAGAAGGAAATGGATACGAAGTTTTAATGGATTCGTAGGAAATGATGGATTCGAAGTCCTGATGGATTCGTGGAAAATGATGGATTCGAAGTTCTGATGGATTCGTGGAAAATGATGGATTCGAAGTTTTGATGGATTCGTAGAAATTGAATAGACACGAAGTTTTGATGGATTCGTAGAAAGTGAATAGACACGAAGTTTTGATGGATTCGTAGAAAGTAAATGGATTCGAAGTTTCGATGGATTCGTAGGAGGTGAATGGATTCGAAGTTTGCATGGATTCGAGAGTTATGGAGTCGAAGGACTGAAGATGGATTCGAAGGGTATGGATTCGAGAGAGTTGGCCTCGTGGGTTCGAAATACATGGTTTCGAAGTAGACAGACCATGGGTTCGAACCAATCAGGACGCACGAATTCTAGAACTTGGATCGATCATATCTTCCAAACCGTTGATCCAAATGCAATGAAATTTTTACAGGAGCTTACATACATGTTGAAGAATGTTCACACCAAATTTCAGCTCAATTGGATGGATTCTTGATCGATTCGAAAATCACTTCGAATCGATCCCAAACTGGGCACGGATTCCGAGAACACGGGCCTGTGGGCCCCCCCCTCACGTGCCGAGAAACCTCCCCAGGTTTTAGGCGGGATTTCAACCTTCCACGCCTATAAATAGAGCCCCTGGTCATTCAGAAAAGGGGTGGGAAGATTTGGGGAGGAAAGGCAAGCCCAGACGCTGCTAAAATCATTCCATAGCATTATTTCTGCTATTTTCTTCAGATTTGGTCACTACAACTGTTGTAATCACTTGTAATCTTCAAGGATAATCAATAAAAAAGAAAAAATTGGAGTGGACGTAGGCCGGAGATAGCCGAACCACTATAAAACTTGTGTCTCTGTTCTTTACTTTTGTGGTTGCTGTCTATTATATGTTGAGATCTGTTGTTTGTGTTTGAATATCATTAATTTATATTCATACACTGGTGCTTTCACGGTATTGGGTGTTTGTGGCCAATTTTGGCGCAAACACCAACATGCATACATAAACAATATTCATATAAATAGATATTCGTTATCACAGCACAATCCGTCACATGCATCAAAATTTAACCACATATAATATTAAAACTGTTTTTAAAACGTTTACTCACAAATTAATTAGCAGAGAACAAAGGTATTTCCCAGGCTTAATTTTGGTCTGGAAAGTGCTTATGAATTTCTTTGCTGTTGAAATCCTTTGCATGTTGAAGGCTGAAACCAAGCTGTGAATTTGAGATAGTTGCAGATTTGAATTCCAGGCTTGATTTTGCTTTTGGTTTTAGTTTTCAGGTTTGTAATAGTTTCTGGTTTGCTTTTTAATTTTTGAAAAGATGAGGAGAGAAAAAGAAAAGAATTTGAGAAGAAGAAAGTTTTTGAATTGAAAGTGGAAAAATAGGTTTCTCTTAAACATTTTCTTTATATGTTTAAATTTTCAAACAAAAGAAATAAAGGCCACTTCTTTTAATGCATGCCATATTAATTACAAGTGTAATTTGCATGAGTTCATTTATTAACAAGTGTCTAAATCTTGACTTAAGTATTTACAAATGTTTAAAACCATTTTTAATTAATTATACAAGTATTTATTTTAATATGTTATGTTTATATTAATTTATATTTAAGGTTTAAACTTATAAACCATGTAAATTAAAGAAGGACTTTTAAAAACAAAGATATAAACCAAATTTAAATCTCATTTTAACACAAGCTAAAAATACTTCTGATAAATATATATATATATATATATATATATTGGTTTTGAAAATATAGGATTAAATTTTAACTAGCTTTGAAAAATTATTAACTTGAATTTAAAAAAAACTTCAAATCTCAATATATATAAAATTTGAAAACATACCCTTTGTTAAAATCAAAGATTTCCTATTTACAATATATACATATATATATTTACGTTTTAAATAGAAAATATTTTTGACATTAGTTTTGAGAATTATTATATTAAATTTTAAAACAACTTCAAATCATGATATATATACATACATATATATTACAATTTGAAAATGCATCTTTTATTTAAAACAAAAGATCCTCTATTCACAATATATATACCAAATATATATATATATTATAAATAGAATAAAATTTTATTAGCTTTGAAAGATAAATCTTATCAATTTTAAATTGTAATGATCAATATTGCCAGATTAAATATTTATTAACCTTTAAAAGATTAAATATACCAATTTAAATTAAAATTATAAAGGAAAATTATCAAATCAGTTTAATTATTAATACAGATTATTAAATTGATATTGCTTAAAATTCCGGGTCGTCACACAAAGTCATACTGAGCAATAATTATGCGATAGAATTTGAATTAATTCAAGTACGTTGATTGACGAATCTACTATGCAAATTTCAACAATTGAAATTTACGTGGTTATTTTCATCAATGTTGCTTATTATATTCAAACTGCATTAGTTTCCTTTTGAAGACATATCTATAACCTAGGGAACATATCTTTTCGGGTTCAACTTTCAAAATCGTATTTTGATAATGTACTTAGAATCTATTTTAGATTTAAGCATCATGTCATATAGTAGAGTCTATACTCTTCATGGCTTATGACAATCGTGGAGATAGCTATCACTAAGAATCCTTTTTCTTGACACTGATAAAAACCTCACGGTTTCTCTTTAATGTGCGAGACTTCCTTATGGACATTCTAACAAGAAGCATCGATTTAAGGCTTACATAAAACCGATTCAATTTTTAGTTCATGAAATTTAGTTAGTCGACCACTATTGGTCGGTCTGAAACTCCTTTGAGTTGATATATACAAGATCCTACATGAGTGAATTTTATGTGCAACCTCTTGACTTACACAATCTTTAAGCTTTTTGACCTAGGACATGTAGGAGCTTCTCATCAACTCATATGTTATATGGTTCACAAACTATGCTATATATGAAATTAAATCTAACATATGTACTTACTTTCAAGTACATATCCTTATAGAAAAAAGTTAAGTCAACTTCACTTATCATTAATCATACATTGTCCAACAAATTCAGATAAGTCTTTATCGATACGTTGTTATGTGTCACAGAAACCGTGACTTTGCGAATGAATTTTAAATATTTTAGGTACTTTTGGAACTTTTTCCAATATACCCACCTATCCGATCAAACTTAATTATTTTATTTCCATAGCATGTCATTTAATTACTTCCATTTTGTATTCTATGAACTTATCAAAGATATACTGCTTGTCTGTCAAATGCACTTGTTTATGTCTATAACGATTCATTGGCAAATTTCAACGAAGTATGTGGATACATTTTGGTATTGTTTGACCTTCGATTCCATATGTTTGTGGGTGTTAATCTGAAGAGTTCATTAATACTTTTGTCTTACCCATTAAATGGTGGTTAACACTTAATCCTTGACGTACAATTCACCAACATCATGT
Source organism: Allium cepa (assembly GCA_030765085.1). NCBI lineage: Eukaryota > Viridiplantae > Streptophyta > Magnoliopsida > Asparagales > Amaryllidaceae > Allium > Allium cepa. Next base: position 259,007,873 of record CM060929.1, read on the forward strand.
GATTTACAATTATATGGTTTAAAGAATTATTCCTCTAAGATACGGCTTGGTCTGTAGTCGCTAAAAATAATTTTTAAAATTTTAGATACTTTTGTATTATGTAGCTAATGCAATAAATATTGTCATGCTAGATTTATTTTACAATAAACATTCATAATATTCATAAAATATTAAAAAAAAAACACACACACACGTGCGCTCGTGCGTGCGCGCACACACATACACACACATACATATATTTCTTAAAACCCTAGAGAAATGTAAAAATCTTTTGATTCCTCTATTAAATGTTAGTTATCGCTTGCCTTTAGATTTCGACCTTGAGTTTGCTCAATAGATCATGGGCTCGCAAGCGATAGATAACTCTTTATTGGTCGTATCATATACAACTCCTAATCATATTCTTTGTCATAATCTCAATCTCAATCTTGAGTTTATTTAACAATCGAAATATATTATTCAATTGTACCTATTATTTCACAACAACCTAAGTATAATGCATATCCTTAAGTTTGCTCAATGAATACATGCATGTAGCTTACCTCATACCGGCAATATGCTAATAATACAACATATAACATCTCTAGCTTGAGTTTGTTTATCAATTAGCGAGTATACAAGTAATTTATTAATATAAAAATGATAGAGGACAATATAATCTTCAATATATACATTAGGGTGATAACGATTTGAGGAATAATGTATTACTTATGGAATGCCTCATGATTCAAGTGTCGGACACATCAGAAACCATAATGCATATACTTTACGTATGTACTTATTTCAGATATATATTTTGGTTTTATTTAGTGTTCCATTTAATTTTTTATACATATAATATTATGTAAGTTTAATTTGTGTATAACGCTATGATAATTTATATAATGTGTATATATAAATTAAATTAATTTTGATTATCACTCATTAAAGCTTATTTAATTAATTTTAATTCTTATTAATTAAATATTTTTTAATTAATTTTACTCCCTCTTAATTAATTTTGTTTCTACGGTGTGAGTGGGAATCTAGACGAAGTAACTAAGAGCAGGTTAACAAGCTCCGGTGTTCTACTGGATGGGGAAGGTATATATATATATAGATAATGATGTTGTTGTTAATTGTGATCGATCTTGTGTTGAGGTTGCGGTTCTTGATGAAGTGGATATGAGAAGGTGGTCAAATTCTGGTGTAGTGGGGGTGGAGATTCAGACTGATATTGGTAATCTACAATCTGATGTTGGTAATCTACATGTGGCCAATGTAGTGAACTCTGGTGTTCTTGTGATGATGAGTAAAGAAATATAAATCCAAAATCAAATTTTGGATTGGTATTGGTTCAAGTGAGCAATGTTTCTTCTGGCAGTATGATTGAAGTATTAGAGGGTAGAGACGATAACAAGATGGTTGATTTTTGCAAAGGAGGTAATAAAAGAAATCAGGCTAATGTTTCTCATGTCTCAGTTGATTAGATTGATTCATTTGACTGTCTGGTAAAAGATAATGTGCTTGGTGATGAATTATGTGATGGAGTACATAAGACTATTAATATTTTAGATAATGACATGCACAAGTTAAACGGTGCACATAAGGATATTGATGTACATAAGGCTGTTGATTGCTTCTATGGTATGGGTGGGAATCTGGACAAAGTAGTTGAGAGAAAGTTAACAAGCTTTGGTGTTCTACTAGATGGGGAAGTGGGGGTGGAGATTTAGACATATATTGTTAATCTTCAGTCTGATGTTGGTAATCTATGCATGGCCAGTGACATTTTGCATGCTGAGAACTCTAGTGTTCCTGTGATTGAGGATATATTACAACGCCAGTCAAGTATTACTACAGTAATCGTTAATAAATTTAATATTAAAAACAAAGATTCATTTTTATCTTCATCGACAAGGACAGGTAGGCTTAGGAAATCAGTTGTCAGCAGTGGTGTTGTTTGTCGTGGTGCTAGGGTCCGTAACTGTCATGGGAAGTACGAATTCAGGCTCAGGTATGAATTCTATTTTAGGCAGTATGTATTCTTCCTATGCTTTAGGTAGTTTATCCACCAGTGAGTTATGTCAGTTAGCTATGGATATTGCTTTTGTTTTTACTAATGATGATTTAGATATCGCCTACATTAGGAGTAAGGAAATAAAGAGGGTTAGATCATCTGCATTACGAGGATTATTAGCTGGAATATTAGGGGTCTACATGATTTAGATAAATGCGATAAAATTAAAGAATTTTTTAAATATTACTTTATTGATATTGCCCTTTAACAGGAAACAAAAATCAATTGCCCTGATATTCTTTTTTATAGAAGATTAGATCATTTTAGACATTAGGCATGTTTAGCTTCAACTGTAGCTTTTGGAGGTTTGCTTGTAGGATGGCATGATAGTTCTTTTAAACTTCTTCAAACTACTACTAAGCAATACTCTTTACATATTATTCTCATTAACCTTAGTGATAACTCTTTATTAAATATATCTAACGTTTATGGTCCAAACTCGAAAATTGGTTGTCGAGTTTTATGAAATGAATGTCTAGAATTTAGATAATTCATTCATGGATCTTGGATTATGAGTGGTTATTTCAATGTTACACTTTTTTAGGGGAAAAATCACCTCGCGAAGGTGATTTTTCTTCTATGAAAGAATTTGATCAATTTATTATTAATAATAATTTGATCGAATTACCATTAACTAATAGAGAATTCACTTAGATTATGTAATACTAGGGAATCCCCTTCTAGATAGGTTTTTCATCATGATAAAATTTAAGATAAATTTCCTATTTGTAGAGTCACTAATTTACCATATATGTATTCTGACCATAGCCATATAATTCTTATGTGTGATCATCATAAAATTGTTAATAAAACTTTTAAATTTGAAAATATATGGTTATTAGAATCTAATTTTCCTAATCTAATTAACAATAAGTAGATATCAGTGAGTTTTTATAATATCAGAAATGTGGATAACTCGGTAAAAAAAATTGTTTTAAAACTTAAAGGTCTTAGGAATTTTCTTAAAATTTGGAATAAGAGTATATTTGGCGGTACTAAAAATTAAAAAAGAAATTTTACTTCCTAAAATGCTTAAAATAAATAAGATAGAAGAAACTCGACAACTAAATCTTGGAGAGTGTAATGTACTCGCTAATTTATTAGAAGAACTTAATTCAATTTTAGAAAAAGAAGAGGGTATGTAGAAACAGAGATCAAGAATTCAATAGATTAATGAAGGTGAAAATAACACAATTATTTTTCATAATATGGCCAACGGTAGAAAATGTAGCAACACAATAAGTTCTATTTTTGTGAATAATGTTGAATTCAAATGGATTTAAGTAAGGCCTTTACTGACTACTATAGGGATATTTTTGGTAATAAGAAAAAGCATAGAATATATGTTAGATGGAATGAACTATATCCTATTGAGTCTAGAATTAATCTTGATGGCTTTGATAATCATTTTTCAGAAGAAGAGATTTTGAAGGCTATTAACAATATTCCTAGTGATAAAGCCCCAGGTCCTGATGGTTTTCCTATTTTATTTACAAGCTATTTTGGGATGTTTTAAAATTTGATTTAATTAGCATGTTTAATGAATTTTATAATGGGAAACTACAATTAGGAAGATTTAATTTTTTGAAAGTCACTCTGTTACATAAAAGAATCGGTGCTAATAATTTGAAATATTTTAGACCAATTTCTTTAATTAATTTTTCTATTAAATCATTTCAGAAGTTTTAGCCAATAGACTTAGTATAAGAATGAATGAATTAATCGACTATACACTACAACAAAACAGCCATTTTACAACGGCAATGCCCGTTGTAATATGGATTTCGCAAAGGGCACGCGCCCGTCGTATTAGGCCTCGTTGTAATAGGTCGACCATATTTTACAGCGGGCAATGCCCATTGTAATATGGATTTAGCAACGAGCAATACCCTTTGTAATACATGATATTGCAACGGTTTCTGACCGTTGTAAAATAAATGCAAATTCTAAAAAACAATTACAGCAGCATCCATGCAGTACATCCGTACCAATAATGAATAATTTAACGAGTAATAAATATTATCATAAAATAACCAAAATCACATACGAAAAGACAAAAACTAGAGTCATAAAATTCCAACACATTCCAAAAAGTTAGACAAGTTTACATCGACATAGTTCTAATATACACATGACAACTAGTTTCATAACAACCAAATACCCAGAATGCCACAATATTAAAAGAACAGACTTACAATACAACCCATAAATATACAAAAATAAAATCAATGCGCCAAAAACTTGCAAGAATGCCCACGCCAATATACCACAAATATTTACTGAGTTTGAAGAGCCTCGGCTAACAAAATAACACCTACAGAATAGCAAATAGTTAGAAAAACAATAAAAACTAAAAGACTGTAACCCAAATATGAAAACAGAACAGGCTAACATTTCCAGCAAATAAGATATGTTATATTATGAACAAACAAAAGAAAACAAAGTGCAACTGATAGTACCTTCAACGCAAAAACCAGAACGCAAGTCACATGAACTATAAGAAATTGTCTATGATACACTTATTTTCATAGAATGAAAACTGCAAATAACTCTATGCCCGTCTGCATCTCTACAATTTGAGATAAGCTAAAAAACAAAGAAGATTCACTTCTCTAATGATCATGCTCTAAAATAACACTAACTACTATCATAATTCCAATATGAAAAGGAAAAACAACCTACAACCAGAAATATTCAAAAAACAGTATAGTGCAAAACAAAAACAATTTCGGTGAAAAACTTTAACACTAGGTTACAATAACAGTTTAAACACTCTTTTGAAAATTCAAAACAAAACTGCAACAATTATTAGCATAAAAAAATTCCTCATTTCAAAGATGAAACAGATTAACGTAAAAACTCCTATTTCCAAAAAATCAATCCTTGAAATATGAAGCAAAAAAATAAAAAAAAATAGCTACAAAAATAATGTTAAAGCAGTAACTTACAGTAATTAGATTTAGCAAAACTATTAAAATATGACAGAAAAATAAAAAACAGCCATAAGAACTAGTTCCAAACCCAATCCCGATGCCAAGCACAATAATAAGGATGACACCAAGAACTATGCTAAGTTGTTTGTTCATAATTGATTTTAACGTTTAATTAAAGCTATGTTTCAAAGCATTAAACTAGGGAACTAAAAAATGGAAAGATCATGCTAGAAAAACATGACAAGGACATATGTACCATGAGGACACGTGCAGCAATTGCAGTAATTTTGCGATAGTCACCCTCAGCAAATGCAGTAGCGAGTATAGCCTATATCATAGCATCATGCATGACGAAGGTCTAATATTAGATCATATTATCCAGATCAAATGCAGTTTTAACATGAACATAAGATCCTTGTCCTTGTTTTAAAGAACATATTAATTACCTTAGCAGCAACGGCGAGTCCATCAGCAAGCAAAGACGATGACAGCCAAACCTATAAACAAATCTAAAATGCTGCCATGGATGTAGCACCTTGGTGTGTAGCTAGTGATGATACCAAAGTCGTGCAGAATGTCACTGTTATCACTCTTGCCAAAAATAACACTCCTACATCACCAACCATAAAATTTTCAATATTGTCTATCACTTCTTCGGTTTTTGTTGAATATAGTAAGAGATATACGTGCCACAGCGAAAAAATCGAGTAAGATTGAGAGATTTGAAACTTGGTGGAATGAGATCAACTTGCTTCACAAGTTTGAACAACAATATCAATACTATAAGGTATCTGCGATGAACAGTCGTGTTTTATTTTTTTATTGTTTAGTAAGAGGAGATCAGTAAGTGGAAAAAAAAACAAAAAACAAAAGAAAACTTACTGAGAAACAACATGAGCAATGGCTGCTCCTGTAACACACTTACGAAGTGTAACTTTCAGAATAGCATCCAAAACTATGTTGCTTAAATCTCTCGCCACTGCATTCATTTGGCATTTAAATCAAATTCTTATGCGTCAAATGAATAAACAAGTAATGGTAGAAATTACCAGTGGCATAGAGAAGAGTTTTTGTGTCTTTAAATCCTTGAAATACGCCTTGCATTGCTAATGATAACAGAACTGCTGGAGCACCCCATGACCTCACAGTCAAGTATCAATATATAAGGTAACATCGGCGAATCCTGGTAAACACAATTGTTATACTAAGTACAATATAGCAAGGAGTCAAGGGCAACTATTTAAGTGGTAAGATGTGTGTAGCCTAATTGTAATATATATTGATATAACTAGAATTAGGCAATTGCTTTCTTCAGAAAAATATATGTATATAGTACTATACTTGCAGATTTTACACCCATGAGACCTAGCAAAGGTTTTGCTGCAAAAATAAGAAGAATGGCCAGAAGTAATCCAAGAATTACACCAAAAACTATTGTAGAGGATACAAAAGGAATATATCTACGGTTGCGATTAGGTCGTAATAAATTAAAGAACTTCTTTGAGACTGAACCTAAAAAACAAGATGAAAGGAATATGGCATCATATAAGTGTAAAGTTAAGTATCTATGTATGCTATATAGATAGAAAATTCTTTTGTTTTTCTTACTGCTTTCATTAGAAGATTTTTCAAGATCCTCATTTTCTTTCACAATTTCACCACAAGTTGTAGCTTCTTCGGTAAACTTCATGAAAATAACCACCGCAACACCCACCATTTCTGCCACCAATACGACCGGCGACTACAATTCAATCACCTATCATCTCTATTCACTACCCATTCTCTGCCTACATACCACACCGATACGCTACAAAACATTCATCAGCAGTTCACATTGCAATATTGACCATTAAACTTCCCCACCTGCTTTTGGACATCATCAAATTTGTGCACAACTCCAGACAACCCAAATCGCCAACTGCTCCATCTCACTCCTTTCCTTGCCTTCACGTCTGCCACTTAACAAAACACAAACCACAGCAACAATTACATCAACCACATTCCACCTCTGTGCAACTTATATCACTGCACATTCCAATCAACTTCAACCACAGTCCACATTTCGACCAACTCCTCACTAACATCTACTGCCCACAGTCAGCGACACCAATACATCATCATCAACAATTGCCTACATCACCTTCACAACTGCTACCATACCCCATAATCCAGTCTCACTCAACTCTGCCTAACCGCCATCACCTTCTATCATTCACAGTCGCGACATCACCACCTCCTTTGCTCCATCGTAACCACTGCAATACATAACTTCCCAAACACTTCACCCTGCATAGCTCATCGGCATAACCACCACCACCATACAATTCAGCTGCTACCAAGCCCACACTTAATCACCACAAAACCCACGATCACTTCCACAACCACAGCCTTGAATCGCCTCATCAACTTCTTTTCACAACTGCAATCGAGAACGAGCTGCCTGCAATCGAGAATGGCATCCAAATTCACGACCTTCGAACGCCAACTATCCCACAGCAACCAGCCTCTCCTCCCCTCGCTTGCCAACCTCAATCGCGCCTCACCCCTCACCGAACCAAATCACTGACCATCCCTGCCTATCATCACCACTGATAAAAAACTCACCATATACTTCGCTTCGGCCACTTAAACAACTGTTACCATCAACAGCAAGTCGCAACCATTTCACAACCTCAGCCCATTCACCAACCCAAATCGCCTCATCTCCTACAACCGCCGATCCAACCGCGACATCAACGCCTGAAATTTGCTTCAATCGCGACCCCAAGCGTGGCCGCACCACTCGACTCACCTCAAATCGCGCAATTTCGAGCATCGATTGACAAAGGAAGCACGTAGATAGATCGAGATTTTCCCAAAGCCCTAATTTCGAGCAAAGAGGAACGAAATAAAAGGGCCGGCCTTGTTTTTTTAATAAAGCTTTGCGAACGTTGTAATTTGTGACTAGGGGACCGTTGTAATTTGACACCTCTTACAACGGGCAATTTGTGACCGTTGTAAAGTTGGCATCTATTACAACGGACCTGGATGGACCGTTGTAATAGCCTTGTATTACAACGGGCAACCATTGTCTGTTGTAAAAAGGTCGTTGTATATGACAACTTTTACAACGGGCCTGAATGGACCGTTGTAACAGCCTTCTATTACAACGGGCAACCAATGCCCGTTGTAAAAAGAGCATTGTAATAGGGTATTTTTGTTGTAGTGACAAACCACTTTCATTTAGAATATAAAAATCACGGATGGAGTTTCTGCTGTTCAAGAGTACATTAATCACTGTAGTAATAATAACATTACATGTGCAATTCTAAAACTTGACTTTGCGAAAGCTTTTGACTCGGTGGATTGGGACTTTCTAATTGGTATGTTACTGGCTAGAGGTTTTAGTCACAAATAAATTTGATGGATTATGACTTTGCTTAAAATTGGTAATTCTAATATAATGTTAATGTGATTTTAGGGAATAAAATACAATCAAAACATGGCTTACGACAAGGTGATTCTTTATCACCTCTCTTGTTTAATTTAGCTGTAGATATTTTCGCTATGATAATTAAAAAGGCTGTCGAAAATTGATCTTTAGGATGCGTTGGTAGCAAAATTTCATGTGATGGTCTCTCTGTCCTTCAATTTGCAGAAGATACCTTATTATTTATGTCTCATTTACCTACTCACATCATTACTCTTGAATTTATTTTATATAGCCTTGAACTTCTTTCCGGACTAAAAATTTAGTTTCGATGAAAGTTCAGTTTTAGTTTTAACTGACGTTGATAAGGTTGAAAGTTTAGTAGCTAATAAGCTTAATTGCAAAACCATAAATTTTCCTATAGATTATCTTAGATTTTTTATTATACCAACTAAACCTAAGCATGATGACTAGCTATTCATAATAGATAATATTAAAAATAGGATTTCTAATTGGAATGAGAGGTTTTTATCGAGAGCGGGTAGATTGGTTCTTATCAATTTTTCTTTATCTGCACTTTTGATTTATTGGTTGTCTATGCATCTTTTCTTAGAATGGGCGATCAATAAAATTGATAAAATAAGAAGGGGTTTCTTATGGAGCGGCGATAATCCTAACAGTAGTCTAAAATGTTTAGTAAACTGGAAAATCATTTGTAAATAGAAAAAGGAGGGAGGACTAGGTGTTATTAATTTACGTAGCATAAATTTGTCTTTATTAGGTAAGTGGTTGTGGAAATTTGAGGATATAAATGATAGTTCTATTTGGAAAGAAATTATGTCTAAACATTTTTATAACGGTAATAATAATTTATATAAAATTACACTTTTGGTTAGCAATATATTGCCTAATTTTTGGAAATCAATTTTAAAATGTCATGATATTTATAGCCTTGGTACTAATACGATCGTTCATCTAGGAAATAATACAACTTTTTGGCATGATCGTTGGATATCGGTCATTCCTGTTAGGGTTGAGTTTAAAGAGCTTTTCGAAATTTGTAACTTTAAAAATGCTTTAATTAAAGATGTTTTCTCTTCGGATAATGATTCCCCTTGGAACTTCAGTTTTAATAGAATCTTAAAGGTACAACTCTTAGACAAATCTCTTTATTATATGCAAGATTGAATTTAAATAATATTGATAATGAAAATGATATTATTAACTAGGAATGGGATAAAAGTAAGAAATTCACTTCTAATTCTTTATATGAATTTCTTAATTTATTGGAAGTTACTAATAATACTTTTAATCTTATTTGGAAAACAAATGCACCATCAAAAGCTAAGAAACATATGTTGTTAATCATGCATGGGAAGCTAAATACCATTGAATTTTAAAAAGAAAGAATTTGCCAATTGATAATAAATATATTTTTTGTAACTTGTATTATGAAAATATTAATCATATATATTATGATTGTATGAATACTTGCTATATTCTTAATAATATTCTTAAAATTTTTAACTTTATTCTTACAACTAAATTTACTGATTGTGATTTTTACTGGAATAGCTTAAGATTTAAGTTTGAAAAGGTAAATAGATTTTTACTAGACACCTTATTCACTATAATATGTTGGTTTATTTGGTTTGAGAAAAACCAGAAACTATCTAATAATAATAGCAGCTATATTAATAAATTGGTAATTGCAGTAGCTTCATTTTTTCCAATTAGATCTCAAGTCCAAAATATAGATTGGTTAGAAATAATCATTTTAATGAATACCTCAATAAGGTTAGAAAAAACATAGAATTATTTAAACAAAAAAGCAATATTTTTAACATTAATAACTACAACATTAGCATTATTAAAATTTGAATGAAGATTCTGATTATCATAATGTTCTTTTGATCAAGGAGTATAATGTTAATATTGTTTTAGATTTTTAAAATTTTTAAAAGTGTATAATTACATATTTTGTTAATATCTTAGCTTTTGGTTTTGTGTTCATTATCTCGTAATACTCATATATATGCCTATGTCTAATGCTTATTATTGTTTCTTTGCCGTCTTATAGTTTTAACTCTAGTTTTTTACTTTTATTTCATTAATGCATATATATGTATATAATTTTATTTATATACATGTATATGTGTATTATTCTCATATTTTTGTTTAGTTCCATATGCATCTACAGGTTTAAGCTAAAAATGGTGCTAGAATACTATTTGTAGGGTTTCTGAGTTGTTGTTGACATGATGCTGGACTGCTGTTCGTATGACCATTGTTAGGAGGGATTTCATTTTTTTGATCTAGATCATCAACGCTAGCTGTGAGGTGTTTCCTTCTCTAGTGGAGCTGCTTGTATATCTCATTTGATCTCTTTGATGCATCATGATTTATATTGGGTATTTCTAACACTTCATTATCGAGTGATGGCCTTATCGGAGTTCAATACTGAAGTGTAATGGGCGGTGGCCTTGCCGGAGCTCATTCAAGGAGTTACTTGATGTTGTTATCTTAGTTTTTTCTGTGTTATGATTTGTCACCTACTAGGCATGTTGGCAATTCCTTTTCTATCGGTGTTATAAGTACATACATGTGTGCTATCCTCTACTTAGAGAATCACACATTTCTCTAAAATAACATGCAAATAAACCTTCAATTTTTATTAGTTAAATCATATTTTAGTAATTTTTAACCATTAATTTAATTGACTACTTTAATTAAATTTTAGTTTATGTAACATTTCAAAATTTTAATATCATTTTTTCAAACCATTTAGTATGCAAAACCAACTATAACACTTATAGTTTTGTTTATATATACACACATCAATATATATATATATAATTAAATTTTAATTAATTATAAATTCAATAAATCCTTTTATTTAATTAAACATACTTTATTTACTTTGGAAAACTTTAATTTATTTATCTTGAATATTTTAGGGTAAATATACAACTATAACAATTATAGTTACATGCATATGTCAATACGTGTGTATGTGTATGTATTAATTAATTAAATCTTAACTAATTATTTAATTAATTTAATTAATCATACTAATTAAATATATTAAACTTTTAATTAATTATTTAATTTCTCACAAATTTTGAAAAATTAAGATTTATTTGTAAATTTTATAAAATTCCTTTTATATTTTAAACTTAAATTTTTAAATTCAAAATATAATTTTTAAATTTTATATTTCGATTTAAAAATTATCCTAAAGCCCAAATAACTTTGAGCGTTTCTTCTGGGCCAACCTTTTATGGGTCTGTCAATGGATACTTGAAAAATCTAAAATTCATTCATATCTGATATCTGGAAAAAGGATGCGGATGAGATCCGCATTCGAAAATTATCCGCTCGGTTTTTGTCAATATTATAGTCTATATTTTACGTATTTTAGTAAAATGAAAGACATTTTTTATTTTTTTATTAAGTCAATAGTTTGTATTATATGCATTTAATGCATACTGATTACTTAAAACTATTTATTATCATCATACTTATTTTTTATCATACTATTATAATCAACGAGATTTAAAAAAGATTATGCTAAACCAAAATTTTCTATTTATATTTCTCAAGTTATCGATCATTAGAGAATAGGATAATTATTCGATACCCGTCCATATCCATGGACATGGATATCCAATATTCGAAAACGATTTTGGATATGGATGTGGATACAGCACTACCCGTATCCGAAAGTATCCATCTACATACCTAATTTTTTGGACATACTCCACCTATTAGGCTAGTCGGTAGCCAAGGAGCACTTGATGATTCAATCCTAATCCTAGACACTACATTTCTTGACCAGTCGAATATACATGTTTAATAAGTCGACCCTAAATATTGACTAATTAGACTACATAGATCATTTGGATTCTGAAATCATGGAAGGAACCCAATCTGTCTCGCAGTAGGAGAAACGAGTAGATTTGGGTTTTTCCCCTATTTAGATCATAGTGGACCTATAAAGTTTAATGAGTTTCACTAGATCCAATGTAGATTTTATTAATAAAATCATGTTTTATTAATATTATCTTATTCTTAATTAATTAAATTGTGTTAGTTAAGTGTGTAATTTGAAAAAGTATGAATACTCAAATATATTTGTATTGTAAAAGATGTGAAAAACATGTTAAACATATAGCGAGTGTAATTTTTGGTGTATAAGGATGGGAAAAACATTAATTTAGGTCAAGATATAATCACATCTAGATCTAAAAGAAAGAGATAAAGGAGGCATCATTAATTGATTCAGCCTTTTCTCTTTTGCAGACATTTAATTGATACTACACCTAATCAATATACAAGGGAAGATACGTTTCTACAATACTAAATTATTCAATGAAAAGTAACTGTATGGAAAAAAATTGTTTTTAAAATACATGCCTTAATAATATAAAATATAAATATAATGTTTAAATACACATATACATATTATATATAATGATTAAGCCAAAATAATTTTCAATTGATTTAAAAAACAAACATCCATATTACACTTAATGTATTTGCAAATACTTACATACATACATATATGTAGTTTCAGCTCAAAAATTAAAACAATGTTTTTATAAATAATCAAAATATTATAAAACAAAAATTTTGTTTGTTAAATCAAACAAGATATCAACAATCTCTATATTTTAGGTTGATTCAAATTCAACGGAAACATTTAAATTACTAAATTATATAACATGTTTAGAATAGTATTATTGTAATTTCAAAACATGGAGTCATAACCTGAAACATTGTTTTTATGCATATATAAATTTTGGTTTTATTTATCAAGTTAAAATATATAAAAATCATTTGAGACGTTATTTAAATTGCATTTCAAATTCTAAATTAATGTAAGGCAATAGTATCTATAAATAAAATTATGATAAGTGTATTATATCTAAGAAAAAAATTTAGATCATACCTTTCAAATCTGACCAATTAGTGACACTTTTATTTAGAATGCCTTCTTATGGAGCAATACACAACTTTGCAAGAGAATGATGAACCACTGTATTAGATTTTATTTGATATAATTTTGGGTAAATGAAAGAGAAATTTTTAGCCATGAAAGAGATAGCGGAGGTAGCCTTGATGATAGAAGGAGGAGGAAAAGAAATTTTAATGAGGAAATGAATAAGAGGAGTTTGTTAAAGGAAAGATTGGAAACCTTTCTCATTCTTTCTTTAAAAACTCCCCTTTAGGTCCTAATTGATTTTCATTCAAGCCAACACTTTTCCCTTTCTTTGCATGGCCAGCCAAGCATGTCCTCTATCATGGAAGAATTATCCAAAAAACATGTTAAGTAATAAACTATATTTTAAATCCCATTTGAATGCATATCGATATTGTATATCGATATGTAACGACTCACCTTTTCGAGCCTTAGAAATTGACACTAATACATTCATGATATTCATGTGCCAGATATCGAAGTGCCGGAAAGACAGATTGTTGTAGTTAAAGAAATAGAAGAGAGAATGGAATCTCATAACATGGCGAGAAATATATAATATAAACAAGAGCTTTACAAAAGAAATCATTTTTACTATATACAACATCAGAGTACACTGACCTATTTTCAGACTAGACAGTTATAACAACCATCCTTACAATTGCTGATAAATACATATAGAAATCAAGACAACAAAATAGCTAAAAAAATATGAGATACGATACTTGAATACGTCTTGGAGAATCCAGCCCGTCTTCTTAGCTAGGGCCAATGCAAAACTCCAAACGGGCTATCATCTACCCAAACTATGATTGACCATAATCCAGTTTTCGATCACCCACGACCACTATCGTTAAACTCTGTTGAAACCTCCATAAAAATACTACGTCCCACCCCGACTCCAACGACGCATACGGCATCGATTATTCGATTTTGATTGGGAGAAATCAATTTTTGAACTAAATGAACAAACCTTCCTCCTTGCTATTTTATTGCAATTTCTCTCTTATCACTCGATAAAATCAAGTGTGGTCAATTTCTAAAAATACCATAGACCGATACGAACAACTTTTATGTTGGTCGCTAAAGCTAATTGTGGATAGATAGTGAAGTGTGGATTTTTAAATAAGATGAAGATGGCTTTCTTTTATAGTTGGACCTTGTAAAGGGAGATGAACATAACGAAAGTATATCTTCGAGCATTGTCATACATAGGCTAATATATTAGCAGCTAAGGGAACAAAAGAATAAATACATTAATGCGAAACAACTAAAAACTAAACAATCACTTAAATGGACACAAACCGAAGTTGATACATGGAAAACAAAATATATTGTCAAGGATTTGTAAAAGGATTTGTGTTGAGTTGATTAGAGTTTATTTTTAAAAGGTTGGAAAGAAATAGTTTGTGGTATCCTGCTAAAATAGTATGTCGTTTGTGTATGGACTATGAACGATAGAAATAAAAATAAAGTCGTGTATAACACTGCGAGACGATCACAAAACAAAAATAAAATAGACTGATTAACTTATTCTATAAAGTTTCAAAAATGCCTACATTTGCCGTAAAATACGTTAAAAGGAAGTTCAATTATTTTCCATATTAAAAATTATAAAAAAATTCTAAGTAGATTAAAAATACATCATTAAAAATCAAGTAGTTATTTGAAACATAGATTTTGTTATATTTTAAATTCAAATTTAAATATGTAAATAAATTAAATATTATAATTTGAAGACTAAAAAATTACGGGTCATTACACTCTCCTCCCTTAAAAAGATTTTCGTCCCTGAAATTTCACCTCCTCGTAAACACCCAATAATATTCATATGTCCTCATGATGTTCATAGATCATTTATGTATAAAATCTAATTCGATCACTACTTAAATACATAACTCCACTTTCAACTAGCATCGCTCACCCAACTTACTAATGAGGACTCCAATTAGACTTCTTAATTAGAAACCTGTATTCTTCTTACATAGTCATAAACTATGATAGAAAACATTTGGTTCCACATTAAGAACCCTCAGCAAGTGTTCGCCGTTAAAAATCGAGTGATAGATCCTTGTTCGGAATGGTGTGAAACACCTCCAGTCATGTACTCTAATCTTGGATTGAGAAATATATGATAAAGGAAAATGGTCTACGTACAACCTACATACCCTTCTAAAGGTTCTTTCTAACCCAATTATTTTTAACTTTCCCAAATATACTTATAAAAATATTTCACAAAATTAGGTTCGACATTTTAAAAAGACACAACTTTATTTATGAAATCCTTTTCATAAATTTATTGTATAATACTTTTCTACATCCTAAGAGTATATACAAAACATCATACTTTTAATTATGTTCATTTTAACTATTCAGATGTAGGTCCAAAATAATTTTGGAAACTTAAATGTCAAATACCTGGATTTTTATTTCAAAATTCTTTTGAAATTATACTATATATAATTTAATCCATAAC
Organism: Allium cepa; assembly: GCA_030765085.1. Classification (NCBI taxonomy): domain Eukaryota; kingdom Viridiplantae; phylum Streptophyta; class Magnoliopsida; order Asparagales; family Amaryllidaceae; genus Allium; species Allium cepa. The sequence goes on from CM060929.1 coordinate 259,023,731, forward strand.
ACACACACACATAACCCGAGTAACCAAAAAATGATACCAAGGAACTGAGTACTACCAAACAGTATTATACATTCCCCTATCAAGAAGGATAACATCTTCCAATTTGCTTTGGATTTATGCGGATTCTAACTCATCCCGATCGCACAATGATAAAATGAATAATTTACTAAGTATACTACAACATTTTCCTAGGCAAACATCCGATCATCACTTAGAAGATTATTCTGATCATCAAACAAATCCGGACTCATTCCCGGAGCCAAACCAAAGAAAACACATCTTTCTATAAAAATTTCTTTTCAAAGTATTTATACTTAAAAATAATTTTAAATAAATTATTGCTATTATTTCCAAAATTATTTAAAATAATAAGGTACATGTTTACTTAAAAAGAAATTCCGTTTTGAATTATTTCTATTCATAAAATATCTTCAAATAATACTATTATTATTTCCGTTTAACGTTGAAAACCATTTTCTAAAAATACCGGGGTTTAAATTGTCAAATTCCATTTATTTATAAACACTTTTTATAAATCAAATTTATAAAATCGCTCCTTTTAAAGAAAATTATTTCTCAAATATTTATTTCATAAGTATTCTAGCTTCCTTTTTAAAACCTAATTTTTACAAAATCAACTTTATATAAGATCATTTCTAAAAATTTATTATAAAATATTTAAATTTTCTTAAGATAAATAACTTTATAGAAGTCAAATTTTAACCCAGCATTGTCAATGAAGGCCTTATAGTCAAATTGTGAAACTTAATTCACAATGTGTTCGATTCAATGTTCCCAAATTTTCTATATACCCAACCTAGATTCCAAAAAGAAGATTCTAGATAGATTAACAAATAATAGTCAATGCTCAAAACTAGATGAGCATGACTAATCAAATCTTAGATGACAATGATGCAATGTTTTTATTTCTTAACAACCAAACACATCAAAAATAACTATATTAAATTTTTCAAAAAATATTCTAATATATATAAAATATATTCTTAGGTAAAGTTATTTCATTTACTAATTTTAAAATAATATTGTGCCGCTTAGCCTTATTCAAGTGTTTTGGAATCCTTTTTTATAACATGGGTCAGACTCATTGACCAAAATTCTTAAACCACTCAACTGATTAAACAAAACACTATAAAATATTTTATATGATTAACAAATACACGCTCTTATATTTACACACTCGAACTCATTCTAGGATATTACTAATCCTATCTATAATCCTATCTATAATGAGTTTACCCCCACCAAGCCTTAGGTGTCCACTCAACCTAAGTTTCGATACCACGTGTAAGTTGTAACGACCCACCTTTTCAACCCTTAGAAATCGACACTAATACATCAATGGTATTCATGTGTCGAATATCCAAGTGCCGGAAAGACGGATTGTAAGGGTTCAAGAAACGTAAGACAAGAAAAAATCTCACATCATGACGAGAAATATATAATATGAGCAAGATCTTTACAGAAAGAAATTATCTTTATACACAATTAGAGTACACTAACCTATTCTCAACCTAGACAGTTATAACAACCAGCCCTTCCAATTGCTAATAAATAGATACAAAAAATAAGAACAACAAAATAGCGGAAAAATATAAGATACGTGAATACATCTAAAGGAATCCATCCCATCTCATGAAGCACCAAAACATCCAGCTAAATCTGGAAAATAAACTCGGGCTGACCCGAGCGTTATGGAAACAACACACAAGTCAGTCAAGTAAAACCAGAGTGAGAAACACAATCAAATGGATTTAATGTTATCAAAACGTTTTAAAACATAGGCATCTCGTAAGACCATAGCGTAGATAAACATGGACGGGTTTTTACCTTATGATAACCAAGACATTTATATCAAAAAATCCAGTGATATTATAATAATGTCTAAGGGTGAAAATAATAATAATCAAGTAGCTGTGTTATCCGTGAGTGTATGTCACAATAATACTAGGTATATAATCAAAAATAATCAAGGCGCATTCAGTAATTGTGTAGGATTTCATGAAGGGTCCCTCAGTACCTCGAGAACGATCCTCCTGCACAAGGATTGGAGCTATCCTTCCGAAACAACAATACATCTCTAGTTATGTACAATGGAAAATACACAGTTGGCCACCAAGGCTGAACACATCACTCCATGCATGTATAATGACTGTAGATTACTTTAGGAAGGAGACGACTGCACCCTCATGGTTTAGCTAAACCTCTGGTTATGCATCCTATCTTTGGTTTTAGTCATTACCGCTGGTGAGGCTACGTTCGACATTCTAGCTCATGCACCACCAATTAAACAGGTCACGGAACTACATATGGATTCTCATACCTCAATAGGTCTCAGAACCATAAATGAGTTCACACATCTCAACAACGATCTCGGAATCACACATGGATTCCCATACCCTTACAGGTTTCGGAATCATGCATAGATTCCAACATCCAAAATAGATCTCGAATTTCCTCCAAGCATAAAACCCATATATGGTTTTGAAATGGTTTCGGTTTCAAGTCATCACTTACGAGTACACTTTTCCTGCTTACCGGATGTTCCAAAACCAATCGGTTGATTTTAGGAATTTCAATACTGATTCTTTTGGAAATAACAAGACAATACATAGGAGCGGGGACCTTTATATGGATGGATCTCCTCATCATTTGTCCTAAAAGAACAAAATGAGTTTATACATGTAGTATAACACCACTGACGGTAACTGTACCATATAATCCCTTTGTTTCTCCTAAATATTTTCAGAGTTAAAATCCTTCGGTGTTAAGTGGGGAATATTTCTGTACCACCAAGATTAAGAAGGATTGCTTATTTAGACCAAGATTTGATGGTTGATTATTTAACTATCAAATAAACAAACAATCAAAATAGAGATTACCTTTTCATGGAAATCACGAAGCCTCTTAAAACTAATCTTTAATTAATTTAAAATCAATTTTCAAATATTTATTAAAATATTCATATACTTATCCCACCGGTATAAGTATATTCACAATACCTTTAGCCAATTCCTTATTTCAAAATCATAATAAAAGGATCAAAACAACTGTTATTCAAAAGGGATATGAGGATAACCTCAAACACCATTCCTTCAGTGTTAAGGTGGAACGAATGTCTCATACCACCATAATTAGGAAGATTAGTTAAGAGAAATCCAATCTCACTTTCTTTTACAAATTTCTTTTGTGCGTCCATTTAACAAATCTTCTTCATTTATAAAATCTCTGTTACTGTAATCCCAATTCTATTTATAAAAACTTCTTTCATAAATTTCCAAGTTTATTTATAAACTCTTTTACAAATCTCTAAACCGGTTATAAAACTCCTTTTATAATCTCTAAACCATTAAAAACCAACTTCTTTCCGACTTCCAAAATCCCTTTCCACATTTAAAAATTCCTTTAATAAATTCCTTTATTAAGTAAAACCCTTTATATGATTAAATCCTTTCTTTTAAAAATAATTTCTTTTTAAATGAACAATTTATTCTTTTTAAACATCTTTTGTAAAACAATTTATTATTTAAATACTTTTAAACAAACAGTTAGTTCTCTTTGAACAACATTAGTGAAATAATGAATTTTCGAACAATCATTAATAATAAAATTTAAAGCAAATAATATTATAATAATAATCTTATAATACTTCATACAGTATAATAATAATAAAACACAATTATCAAAATATAATTTAATATCTAAAAATAATAGTAGTATATTAATAAATTAACTTTTAAAACAACATTAACATAATAATAATTTAACTTTTAAACAATATTAATATAATAATAAGGATAAATAAACTTTAAAATAATATTATTATAGTAATAAATTTTAAAAAATATTATTATAATAGTAATAAACTTTAAAATATTAATAATATAACAAATAACTTTGAAATAAAATAATCAACTTTAAAATGTAAAATAACTAATTTTAAATAATTAGCTTTAAATAGTAATTTAACTTTGATACGATAATTAGTTTTAAAAAAATAATTAACTTTAAAACAAACTATTATAAATAACTTTAAATGGTATAAAAGTATAAAATAAATTTAAGTCATATTTAGAATATAATTTAAAATTTTAAACGATATTTAGAATATAACTTTAAAACATTATTAATAAAATAATTATTGTATAAAACACTTTACTAAAATAATAATTATATAAAACACTTATAATTGTTTAAAATTGAAGTTTATTTAAATCCATAGCGTTCTAAAAGTCGGAAAAAGGCTAACCGATCACTATGGTACTTAAACAAGCGACCATATCATTCAATTTAAGTTTCTAAGTTAATTAATGGCATTTATATAATCAACATCTATGTAAATAATTAACCATCACTGGTTAACACATTACTTATTCAAACTGCATATTAATTAACGACATAAAAATAGATGTCTAAATCTATAAAATAGCAGAACGAGAATTTATTCTGCTAATTAAATGATCAATTAATTTAATTGGCGGAACTGTGTTTTATTTTGCTAAAGAGGTGTCTAAATTACTCTATTCAATTTACTTTAGCAATACGGTGCTTATTTGGCCAAATAAATAATAATCATAAAGTAAAATTATACTGTGTTATTATCCAAATTAATGTAACTATTATTAGTCGGTATTTTTTACCATTAAATTATATTGCACCGAAACTACCAACAAATTATACCAGGACATTCTACTCGTTTATCAGTCTAACGCAAAAATCCCCTGGTTAAACGGATTTCATATGGGTGAGTTATTAAATTTTAAAGTTTAAATTATTTTAAATAGCAAATTAAAAAGATTTTCTCACCCAAGCTTGCCGCCATTAAGGCCCAAACTTCATAACCCACCCGCGAGCTACATGAACCTTTCTTCCTCAACTCCATTTGCGTTTCCTGTACATGAATCAATGATGCATGCGTTCATGGGTACAGAGCTACACTCCATTAAATCCCAAACTGACTCCGCCAACTCGTCAGGCATCGCGATCTCCACATTGTCGACACCCCACATCCGCACGCCTCAAGCCTATCCTGATCTTGAAGCCCACATTCGACAGTTATAGGCCCCTCCATGTCACGACTTCTAATATGCCCCCAGACCACTTCAAATTCACTGCAAGATGCCTTTTTTGTTTCCTGTACATGAACCAATGGTGCACACGTTCACGGCTATGGAGCTAAACTCCGTTGAATCCCAAACTGACTCTACCAACTTGTCAGGCCTCACGATCTCCACCTCGCTGACGCGCCTACGCCATGTTCACACACCCCAAGCCTATCCTGACCTTGAAGCCCACATTTGACAGTTACAGGCCCCTCCATGTCACGATTTCCAATATTCCCACGGGCCACATAAAATTCAACTACAAGATGCCCCCGGACCACATCAAATTCAACTGCAAGATGCCTTTTTCGTTTCCTGTACATGAATCAAAGGTGCACACATTCATGGGTACATAGCTACACTCTTCTAAATCCCAAATGGACTCCGCCAACTCGTCCGGTCTCGCGATCCCCACCTCGCTTACACCCTCACATCACATCCGCATGCCTTAAGCCTATCCTGACCTTGAAGCCCATATTTGACAGTTACAGGCCCCCTCCATGTCACGATTTCCAATATGCCCCCAGACCACATCAAATTCGCTGCAAGATGCCTTTTTCCAAGCTAGGGCTAATGCTACACTCCATTCGAGCTATCGCCTACCCAAACTCTGATTAACCATAACCCTAGTTTCTGATCTCCCATAACCACCATCGCCAAAGTCCGACAAAACCAGCACAAAAATACTACCTTCCGCTCCGACTCCAATGACGCATAGTCGATCAATTCGATTTGGATTGGGAGAAGTCAAATTTTGAACTAAAAAATCTTCCTCTTTGCTGTTTTATTGCAATTTCTCTCTCATCATTCAAGGAAATCGAGTGCGGTCAATTTCTAAAAATACTATTGACCGATACGAACAATTTTTGTATTGGTTGCTAAAACTAATTTGTTACACTCCTCAGACCGCTGCAGTCCCTCGTCAATCTTTGGTTGTGAAGCTTTCTCTCAAGAAGAAGACCTAAGAATAGCCATGTCAAATAATCAAACATCTTGTGTGTGTGTTGTTGTTGGGCCGGGTGTAAAGCCCAGTAATATGTGTTGTGCTATATAAAATTCTGTAATGTTTGTATGACAAAAAACTTACTGTTTTGAATACAATTTCATTTTTTTCCCTCCAACACGTCTTGTTTTTCCTGCTCCTCTTCTTCTCCTACAATTCAACTTCTTCCTTCCCTTACCCATGCCTCCAAAGACTCCTCGCAATACCCCGCTGCCACAGGTGGTATCAGATTCAGGAATTGAGCAAGCAAATGATGAAGATTCAATTCGATCTACCTTAGACAAACTGGAAATTCAACTGCAGAGACAAGAAATACTAAATACCCAATTTTCAGATCAGATCCAATCTAATAATGATCGATTAAACTCCTCTATCCAAGAATTTCAATCTTCTTTACAATTGATCTTCAAAGAACTCAAAGATCTGAGACAATGCAAGGATAATGCAGCTGGAATTTTGGGTGCGAATCCTACTGAAGGTAACAGATCTAATTCTTTAAATAACACATCAGTTCTTGATGCTGATTTACCAGATCATGCTAGAACAAATCAGAGCAACATACCTGTTCGTAGAAATTCTCATTCTGAAGGTATTCATTCACCACCATTTCTTCATCAAAAATCAATGAAATTAGAATTTCCTTTATACACCGGATCTGGTGATATTTTAGCCTGGTTGAAGCAAACTGAGTTAATTTTTAAATATTACAATTTACCTGATACTGACAAAGTTCAGGTATGTTCATTTCATTTGAGAGACAAGGCTTTACAATGGTATCACTGGTTTTCAATCAATGTTGATAATTACTTTGTCTGGGAAGTGTTTAAAGAGGAAATACTTACAAGATTTAGTACTTCTGATTTTCAACAACCATTTGAAGCATTGTCATGCATGAAATAGACAACAACAGTGAGAGAATACCTTAGTAAATTTGAGCAGATCTTGAGCCTATTAGACAAATTGCCTGCAAAGTATGTGTTAGATAGATTTGTAGGGGGTTTAAAATCATATATTAAATTTGAAGTGCTTGCTAGCCGACCAAAATCACTCAGAGATGCAATACAAAAATAAGTGAAGAGAAATATATGCATTTGAGGAAACCATTCAGACCTTATCAGTATGCTTCTCACAATAGTCAATCCACATCTCCACCATTTTCTAAACCTAATTCTAAAACCTCTACTGACAATCAACTCAAAACCACTACAAACCACTTTTCAAAGAAACTCACTTCAAATGACATTGTACAAAGAAGAAACCAAGAGCTATGCTATACCTGTGATGAAAAATGGTTTCCAGGCCATAAATGTAAAGGGAAACAAGTGTTCATGTTAGAAGGGTTTTTGCAAGGTTCAGATTCACTAATGCATACTGAAGTTGATAATGAAGCAGAGACTAGGGATCAGTTTCAACCTGAAGTATCTTTAAGTGCTATAAGTGGGGTGGATGCAAATAATACAATTAGAGTTCAAGGATTTGTCAAAGGTCACCCTATTTACATCTTAGTTGATTCAGGTTCAACACATAATTTTTTGAATGAGGAGTTGGCAAATAAAATGGGGTTGCAGATTGAACTTACACAAACTTTTGATGTCTATGTTGCTAGTGGTGAGAAATTAGAAGGACAAGGTATCTGTTCAAATGTGCCTATCTCTTGTCAAGGAACAAAAATATATGCAGATTTTTTACTTTTGCCTATGGGAGGGTGTCAAATGGTTTTGGGAGTACAATGGATGAAACAACTTGATGAAATAACTTTCAATTTTAAAAAATTAGAAGTCCAGTTTCTTCTACATGGTGAAACTACGGTTTGGAGGGGCATTCAACCTAAGGAAATTTCCATTGTGTCAGCAAATACTATTACTAAGGACATTAACTGTTGCTGTCTGAGTTTTATGGTTCATATATGTACACTTACTGCTGAAGATAAACCAATGAATTTACTCCACAAGCAACCTCCTTCCTCAGCATCTCAAATACTTGAAGATTTGCAAGCAATCTTACATAAATTTCCTACAGTTTTCTCTTCGAATTTTTCTCTTCCTCCACCAAGGCATTGTGATCACAAGATACCCTTGCCGCCTGATACGAAACTGCTATGTCTGAGACCATACAAGTATTCCTTTCATCTGAAAAATGAAATTGAAAAATTGATTCAGGAGATGTTAAAAGCAGGAATTATTAGGCCAAGTTCTAGCTCGTATGCAGCGCCTGTGGTGATGGTTAAAAAATCTGATGGATCATGGAGAATGTGCATCGACTATAGAGAACTCAACAAGCACACAATTAAAGATAAGTTTCCAATTCCAATAATTGATGAATTATTAGATGAACTTTATGGGTCGAATTTTTTTTCTAAACTTGACTTGAAATCTGGTTATCACCAAATGAGAATGTTTGAGGATGATATTCATAAAACAGCCTTTCGTACTCATGAAGGCCATTATGAATTTATTGTTATGCCATTTGGTCTCACTAATGCTCCATCTACTTTTCAGGCCTTGATGAATACAATATTCAAACCTTATCTAAGAAAGTTCATCCTTGTATTTTTTGATGACATATTGATCTACAGTAAATCATGGGGTGACCACTTACTTCATATATCATTAACTTTGGAAGTTTTGCAAAAGAATCAATTGGTGGTGAAATTATCCAAATGTCATTTTGCTCAAACAAGTGTATCATACTTAGGCCATATTGTTTCACAACAAGGCATTGCAGTTGATGAAGAAAAAACAATGGCAGTTAAACAATGGCCTGTTCCAAAAACTTTAAAGGCACTAAGAGGTTTTTTAGGCCTATCTGGTTATTATAGAAGATTTATAAAAAATTATGGTATTATAGCAAAGCCACTCACTGACCTTCTAAAGAAGAATGCATTTCACTGGAATACTGCAGCACAAGTAGCATTTGATTGTTTAAAAGCTTGTTTGTCTTCTCCTCCAATATTAGCTATGCCAGATTTCACTCATACATTTACCATAGAATGTGATGCTTCTGGAGAGGGTATTAGTGCTGTCTTACTTCAGAAAGACAAACCAATTGCCTTCTTGAGCCAAGCACTGAAGGGAAATACTCTGCACTTATCAACTTATGAAAAAGAACTTTTAGCTCTTATACTTGCAACAAAGAAATGGAGTCAATATCTACTGGGAAAGAAATTCATAATTAAAACTGATCATAAGAGTCTAAAATATCTCCTGGATCAGAAATTACAGACAGGGATTCAAAGCAAATGGCTAGCAAAATTACATGGTTTTGACTATGTGGTTGAATACAAGGCAGGCAAAGAGAACATTGTAGCAGATTCTCTCTCCAGAAGACATGAAGTGGATACTAATAGTACTCAAGATGTAATGCAACTTACAGCAACTTCTATGGTTCAGAATACTTGGTTAGATGATTTCAAATGCAAAATTAAAGAAGATCCATATTTTTCAGACTTACATATCAGTATAACAAATAATTCTGTTGATCCTTCAAAATATAAACTGGTTGATGGGGTGTTCTTTTACAAAGGTAAAATCATTATCAATCCTTCTGATGTTCAACTTAAGGAAGCTTTATTGCATGAATATCACGCAACTCCTTTGGGGGGCCATTCTGGTATTGATAGAACTTTAAAAAGACTTAAACAAGTTTTTTTTTGGCATGGGCAGAAATCAGATGTTCAAGAATTTATTCAATCATGTGATATTTGCCAAAGAGCAAAATCTGAAAATGTTAAATATCCTGGATTACTACAGCCACTTCCTACACCAGACAAAATTTGGGAAGACATAAGTATGGATTTCATTATTGGATTACCAAAGTGTAATAAGTTCACTGTGATTTATGTAGTAGTGGACAGGTTAAGTAAGTATGCCCACTTTTTTCCTTTGGCACATCCATTTACAGCATCTCAGGTGGCTAAAGTATTCTTTGATGGGGTATATAAATTGCATGGGCTTCCAAGATCAATAGTGAGTGATAGAGATGCAATTTTTACAAGCAAATTTTGGACAGAATTGTTTAAAATACAAGGCTGTTCGCTAGCACTAAGTTCTGCCTACCATCCACAATCTGACGGCCAGTCAGAAATTACAAATAAAACACTTGAATGCTACTTGAGGTGTTTTTGTAGTCACAAGCCACATGAATGGGTGAAGTGGCTTAGTCTTGCTGAATTTTGGTACAATACAACTTGGAAATTACCTATTAATTCTGCACCTTTTGAATCAGTTTATGGGAGAAAACCACCATCACTACTTTCATATATTCCAAAAACTGCGAAAGTATATCAGGTTGATGAAGAGTTATATTCTAGAGATATTGCTTTACAATTACTGAAAGATAGCATCAATAAAGCAAAAGAAAGGATGATGAAATATGCAAATGCACATAGGTCTGAAAGAGTTTTTCAAGAAGGTGACTGGGTATACTTAAGACTTCAACCTTATCGGCAAATTTCAGCAGGGAGTCAAAAGACAACAAAATTATCACCAAAATTTTTTGGTCCGTATGAAATTGAGCAAAAAATTGGTACTGTTGCGTACAAGCTTAAACTACCACTATCATCGAAAATACATCCGGTGTTTCACGTTTCTCAATTGAAAAAGAAAGTGGGATCAAATATAATCATTCAGAAGGATATACCTAATGCAAACACTGAATTGATTTTAGAACCAGAGACCATTCTCGCTCGCCGACCAGCTCGTTCCAGGCAAGGCACAATTACTGAAGTATTAGTCAAGTGGAAACAACGACCTATTGAGGAAGCAAGCTGGGAAGATTACTGGAAATTAGTTGCTCGGTTTCCCACTTTTGACCTTGAGACAAGGTCAAATTTTGATGAGGGAGGCACCTGTTACACTCCTCAGACCGCTGCAGTCCCTCGTCAATCTTTGGTTGTGAAGCTTCCTCTCAAGAAGAAGACCTGAGAATAGCCATGTCAAATAATCAAATATCTTGTGTGTGTGTTGTTGTTGGGCCGGGTGTAAAGCCCAGTAATATGTGTTGTGCTATATAAAATTCTGTAATGTTTGTATGACAAAAAACTTACTGTTTTGAATACAATTTCATTTTTTTCCCTCCAACACGTCTTGTTTTTCCTGCTCCTCTTCTTCTCCTACAATTCAACTTCTTCCTTCCCTTACCCATGCCTCCAAAGACTCCTCGCAATACCCCGCTGCCACATAATTGTGGATAGATAGTGAGGTATGGATTTTTTAAATACGATGAAGAGGGTTTTCTTTTATAATTTGAAAATTTTAAAGGGAGATGAGCAAAGTAAAAGAATTTCTTCGAGCATTCTGATACATAGGCTAATATAGTCAGCAACTAAGAGAACAAAAGTACGAATACATTAATGCAAAACAACTAAAACTCAACAATCACTTAAATGCGAACAAACCAAAGTCGACACAAAGACAACAAAATATACTGTCAAATATTTGTAAAATGATTTGTGTTGAGTTGATTATATTTTATTTTTAAAAGGTTTGGAAAGAATGACTACAAACGACAGAAATAAAAATATAGCCGTGTAAAACACTACGACATGATCATAAAACAAAAATTAAATATGTTGGTTAACTTATTCTTTAAAGTTTCAAAAATGCTCATGTATGCTGTAAAATACGTCAAATGGAAGTTCAGTTATTTTTCAAATTAAAAATTATAGAAAAATTCTATAAATTAAAAATACGTCTTTAATAATCAAGCTGTTATTTAAAACATAGCTTCTATTATATTTAAATTCAGATTCTAATATGTGATTAAATTAAATATTCAAAATTGAAGACTCAAAAATTACCGGTCGTTACACTATATGTGCATATATAACTATTATATATACATCTAAATAATTACTAACAACACCCAAAACATTAAATAAATTAGTAATAGATATTTTTTTAAATATCAAGTAATTTACAAACTAATTAAAACATGTGATTTTTTGGAGAATTCACAAATACGGATGTGAGACTCAGATATGTGGATTCAGTCAATGACTAATACCAAATGATTTAAATATTAATGTTCACACATCATCTTAGCTAGTGGTGTGATGATTTGGCCGAATTCATCGCATACAAAGCTTTTTGGTAAAATCCAATTTCACATCATCTTAGAGGACATCTTTTTATAACAATTATTTGCACATTCTCTTCATCAACGCTACCATTTTGGGATTTATGGAATTTGATTTTGGTCAAAATTTCAATATCATCTTTATTCAACTCAATTATTCCATAAATAAAGTCCTTAGTTCAATGATTACATTTATTATTAACCGTACTATTTTGGTCAAAATTTTTGAACTTTAGTCGATCATAGTTGACCATGATACTGACCATATAAAACCGAGGAGACAAATTCTCTATTGAATAGTGCTTCTCTTCTAATGCTTTAGCTCAAATCCAATAATAGTCGCTTGATGGGTCTTCATGTGGTGATTTAAATATATACAAAGTGGTTTCACATTGAGGTTCCACAGTCTTCCCATGTCGAGGTTACTATGTAACATTGTCACCTGGAGATTTCTGTTTGATATAGTTGTTATTAACCAACATGAAACTCTCAGGCAACTCATTCTATAGTTATCTAATAACTATAAGTATGTAACTCCTTGGTGCCCCCAGCAGCCATGAGTAATACATTAGCCAACATTTGGAGAGCATTATGCACTCTGATCTTAACAGATGTATCGATATCCTTTTCTCAAACATCTTGACTAGGAATAGTTAAAACAAAATGTCATTTTATTTTTTGATTAATTACCCATGATTCCAACTATTTGCAATAACAATCACATAACGTTTTAATCAAGGGTTTTCCAATCATATACATTAAATTAATTATTTAATTGATTATATCGTAATATAAAAAGGTATATAAAAGTAAACAAACACCGTTACTATGAACGAGATTGACTACAGAGTTAGATATATGTAAATAATTACATAATTACCACCTAAGGCATAACACAATCTCTTTCAGTGATAACATGGTTTGTAGGTTTTTGGATATAATCTAAAAGCTGGTACAACAATGGCATTCAACAAGCATAAGAGCTAAGTGAATTTTTTATGGAGACGTCAAATAGTTTGATTTTTAGTCAACATGTACAGGAAGCATGTGTCTTTAAGAAATAAAATTAAAAGGTACTAAAACAGTTCTAATACTATAAGTTAACCACATTCTGCTGATCTAACGATGTTCCCATGCTAAATCATTTAGTACTATTATTTAATTCATAATGAAGTATTTGGTAGAGACAAATTTTATACTTGATATAAAAGGATACTAGGATTGTTCCATCTATATATACAAATAACCTATTAGAATGATTTGAAAATACGATACAGATTCATTATGCATCTGCAATAGGGATTTTCATGAATATTACATTATGTGGTATATTCTAACTTGCTTATGCACTTGGTGTATTAAGTGAATATAAAATCTTAGGTAAAGTCACTAAATGGTAGTTAAGAGTGTTTTGGAGTGTTTACAAAATACTTGAGAATTGTTAATGGAAACAACGAACTCCCTATGAAGGGGTGTTCAAACCCAAATTTCATTAGTGGTATCATATATAGTAATGTCAATTTTAATTCATGTTCAAGATTAACTGAGGAGCTTTAAGTTGGAAATGTTCCAAACGAGAGGTTGTGGTAAATTCAATTTTATAGGCTAAGTACTTTGGCTTGAGGAACGCTATAATAAAAGAAGTCCAAAATATATGTACAAATTCATAAAAGAGCTAGGAATGGTTCACACAATTGAAAATTCAATAACACACTGTGATTTTCAATAATGAAAAAAAGATTACAAAGAGAACCAACGGCTTGATATGAGATCAAGATATGTTCTCTGTAATGAATATGTGATAAAAGAGTTTATCGGTTACGACGAAGCGTAATTGAAAAGTAAAACAAAATAATGATGTCACAGATCCATTCACCAAGGCCACTTCTCAATCTAGTTTAAGTAGAAAAATTAAAGGTCTTTAAGTATTGAACTTGGCCCTATACTTTGCTTCAGCAAAGTCCTTACATGCTTTAATATTTAACTTATTTAAATATTGATTGTGGATTGAGTTCACACTAGAGAATCAACACAACTGCGTTGTTAATTATTTTTGAGTTTGACCAATGGTAAAATTAATCTATAAATATTATAAATTAACAAAGATACTGTATTAATATTTGTGGCTAATTTCAATTATTTATTTCAAGCTTAAAATAAAAAAAAGTAATATATATAAAAGTTATACGACAGTTCGATCGATTTAGGAGCTAGGAGTTAATTAATTGGTGACTCAAAAGGAGTCAAAGGGGTGTTTAACCTTTCCTAGTCAACATGTAAGGCCAATCATATTGGGGGTATTTTAGTTCTTTACTAAGTATTTTAGTGCTTGATTGAATCATAGAGAAAACGGTACAAACCCTTGGCTATAAATAGCCTAACCTCCACACTATTACTTTATACATTTTTCTAAGCTCTCTCTTAGCCCTAGCCACTTATGCCTTTATCCATTGATGAAACTATTTTTTTCAACCTAGCAAATTGAAGAGAAGGAGAAGACCATGAAGCTCCAAGAGGAAATTCTAAACAAACAACATGCTAGGCTCTCGGTAGGACTCTTCGGTGAAAAATAATTTTTCTAAATAGTTTTATTAACGCATATATGCATGGGAATATATCACCTTGATTCCATTGAAAAATTTGACCACATTTATTTTATTAAAAAAAAATATTTATTATATCTATAACTATTTTAAATTATTTAAATACGTACATGCATATGTCAAATTTATTTTCGAAAAAATTAATTTATAAAACTAAAAGAAATATGTATATATAATATTTGAGCACAATCTAATTTTACGAAATATGATTTTTGATTTAATAATAAAAATAAATTTTCTTATTACCGCGAACTAAAAATTATATATATATATATATATATATATATATATATATATATATATCTGTGTGTGTGTGTATCAACATGGATATTTTATAAGAAATCATTATTTATCTTTTCAGATTACACTAAATAAAAAAAAATTAAATTTGTTTGCTTGGTCTAAAATGTAAAAACCAAATATATTTGAAATTTTCAAACTTAAATATTTTCCATCGAAATCAATTAATTAAAAAAACTATTTATGCCTGACGGTTGCAACATAAGTTCTTTTTAAATTAATTTTGACCAAGGCAAAGAATTTTAGGTTTGAAAATTTAACATAATTTTATTTATAAACCAAAAATAAATTAATGCAATTATATATATGTTTATATACGTATATTTGTATAATATTTAATACAAAATATATTGCTACAAAATTTTGTATTTTAATTATTTCAAACTACGGATATTTTATACATACGCGCGCGCACACACCTATATAATATAAATGCAACAACATCAAACAACTAACCCATTATTCTCAAACAAGTTGGGGTCAACTAGAGATGGAACCCAAAACTAAATGAGAAAGTCGATTTAAAGATCATAATAACAACAATAATAATAAAAACCATGATAATAATAATAATAAAATAAATTCAAATAAGTAAACAAATAATAATAACAACTAAGCAAAATAAAAATAAGAATAAAGATTATATATATGTATGTATGTATGTATATAAACCATGACAATAATAATACTACTAATAGTAATAATGGTACTGATAGTAATATTAACCAAAGACCAAACACCGTGTCTTAGGCTTATATTCAGTAGTCCTACAATCTAAAATTTATAACACTACCCCTAAACCAACCTTAAACAAAAAATTCCTAGCTCATGATTCTAGTACGTGGATCGCTAAGTTCCATGCGCTTCTGTCTGAGACCAGCTGTTCGGATATATTTCAATCCTTCAAGTCGGTTTTTGCTACTTCCTCACATGTCAACCTTGGTCGACCTCCGCCTCTCTTTGAGCATTCGATCGGCCTATAACTCCAAAGAACACCAGTGCCTAGAGAGGCCTTCGTTGGAGATGTCCAAAACATTTTAAGCGACGTTGGACTACCTTCTCCTCATTTGGTGCTACTCCGAGTTTATCACGTATATCATCATTTCTAATTTAGTCTCTTCTTGTATAACCGCGGCTCCATCGCAGCATACGCATCTCTACTACATTTATCTTCTAGACATGTTGGCTTTTAGTAGGCTAACATTCTACCTATACAACATCGCAGGACTGATTGATGTTCAATAGAACTTTCCTTTAAGCTTTGTAGGACTTTCCTATCATATTTGTAGGACTTTCCAAACGCTTGTTTCTATTTTACCCATCTTTCTCAAATTATAAAAGTAACACCTTCATCAATCTCACCATCATGTTGCAACATTGATTCTAAATATCGAAAGGATTCCTTCTTGGAAACTACTTGTCCGGCCAAAGTGACATCTCCATCCTATATCTAACGTCGCTGAACTCACACTTCATATACTCTATTTTAGTTCTACTAAGCCTACCCTTTGATTCTAAAATCTGTCTCCATAGCACAGGTTGTCTATCAACCACAGTCCTACTTTCGTCAATTAGCACCACATATTAGCAAAGGGCACACGCTAAGGAATCTTACCTTTTATATCATTCGTAATCTCATTCATCACCAGGAAAGAAATATAGGGGCTCAAAGCTGACCCTTAATGTAATCCTATGTTAATAGGAAAGTCACTAGTTTTAACCTTGCATGCTCTAACACTAGTCACAACATCATTGTACATACCCTCGATGAGGGTAATATATTTTGTTGGGACTCTCTTATTTTTCAAAGCCCACCACATAACCTTTCTTGGTAATTTGTCATAAGCTTTCTCCAAAATGATAAATACCATGTGTAGATCATTCTTTTGCTCCCTAAACATTTTCGTAAGTTGTCTTATCAAGAAAATTGCCTCTGTGGTCGACCTTCCAGGCATGAAACCAAATTAGTTTTTTGAAACGTTTTTCATCCTTCATAATTGATGTTCAATGACTCTCTCTACTTCTCCTCCACTCATTTGGCATCCTGTCTGATTTGAAAATATTATTGAACAACTTAGTTAGCCAGGCTATCCTTGCATCTCCAAGACATCTTCATACCTCAATGGGGATGTCATCAGGCCCCAATGTCCGCCTACTTTCATCCGTTTTAGCACCTCCTTTACCTTGGATCCTTGAATTCTCTGAACAAAATATCTACTGATGTCATCAAAAGAGTCGTCCAGTCGATCGTAGTGCTATCACCTTCTTTATTGAATAGCTTGCCGAAGTAATCTTTTCATCTATTTTTTATCTCATCGTCCTTCACCAAAAGTATATTATTGTCATCCTTAATGCATTTAACTTGGTTGAAGTCTCTCGTCTTCCTCTTGCAGGGTTAGTTATCCTATAGACCTTATTTTCACCCTCCTTCGTACTTAGCTTTTGATAAAGATCTTCATACGTCCAACTCCTTACCTCACTCACCACTCTCTTTGTGTTCTTATTTACCACTTTGTACTTTTGCATGTTATCCTCGCCCTTATGATGATGTAAGCACTTATTGCATTCCTTCTTCTCTTTGATGGCCTTTTGCACATCACTGTTCCACCATCAAGAATCTTTAAGTTCGTTTTTATTTTCTTTCGTTATCCCAAACACCTCAATAGCCACTTTTCGAATGACCATTGCTCTCCCATCCCACATGTCATTTGCTTCTCCTTCCATATTCTATGCCCCTTCGCCTATCACTCTATTCTTAAACACCCGTGAAGACGAAACTCGGATATCAAAAGATGATGTTGTGAGAGGACACATTCTTCAGATATGACTTTGCAATTTACCATCTCGTTTTTCATCTCCTCTAGTAAGGACAAAGTCAATCTGGCTAGAATGTTGACCACTACCGAAAGTAACAAAGTGTGATTGTCCCTTTCTAAAGAAGATATTAGTTATCATGAGGTCATAGCAATAGTGAAATTCAATATTTCTTCTCCTTTTTTGTTCCTATCACCATATCCAAAACCACCATGCACTCTCTCAAACTCCCCACTAATTGTACCTACATAACCGTTGAAATCTTCTCCTATGAAAAGTTTCTCGCTACTAGGCACATCTCTAACCACAACATTTAACTCTTCCCAGAAATTCCTCTTGACGGCTTCACTTAGGCCTACTTATGGGAAATAGGCACTAATGACGTTCAAAACCATATTAAATATAAATACTATATGAAATTTAAATTGGCCGAATAAAAATGTTAAAATAATTATTATCATTTCATATTAGTATAATTTAATAGGATATTTTATAACATTAAGGTAACATTTTTTCATCATGCCTTGACATCGTATTGACTATATGAAACAACGATCAATTTTTCCATGAAACTCTAGGACAATTTTAATATTATATTATTGTGATGTTCATATTGTAAATATGAATAACATAAAATATTAAATTATAAAATTAATAAATTGATAAATTATTTTTAAATTAAATTATTAGTAAATATTATCTAAACTAACAATAAATAAATATTTTAATTAAATTAAATAAACTAAGTAAATTAAAATGTTTCAAAACTCTTTTATTTGATTAAATTATAAATTTGGTTTGGTATAAACAGAAGAATATTTATACAAACACAAATAAAGATCTAATGCGAGGTAAAAAAAATCAAACTCACCATTTTACCCTACTACCAATGTACGTGACACAATATAATAAGTATTTTGCAAAGTTTTTCTTTATAATTTTTTATTGACAAATGATAATTGTAACGACCCGGATTTTTAATCGTTTGTTATTAGAATAATTAAATAATTTTAAACGTTTAAAAATTAATTTTTATAAGCTAAATAGATAAAATTTTCTTATATTGGAGATATCTGGATATATAAATTTTGAAAACCATAATAAATTTTAAAATGCGAATATGATAAATATATGTGTGTGTGTGTGTATTTCACCATTTCAAAACTTATGATAAAATAGCTATAAATATATATACACGTGTACAAGCTGCATGAAGGCATTTCAAACTTATGATGACAAATACACACACACACATAGATATATATATATATATATATATATATATATATATAATTATATATGTCGATAAGAATAGTGTATCTGTATATATATACATATATACATATATATATATATATATATATATATATATATATATATGCATGTATATATGTATATGTTAATATGATAAAATAAATATGTATATGTTAATATGATAAAATAAATATGTATATGTGAGAATATATATACATACACATATGTATATATATACACATAGGAAGCATCATGATGGCAAACATCAAATTCAAGCACATAAGAGATCAAATTAAAACACAAAATATAAAATCACCACGAAAGATCAAATCAATCCACATGAAAACAAATCAGAGAAAAAGTAAAAGAAAATAAATACAAAAAAATGACAGATGAAGCCTGTGCATATCAGCCACCCTATTGATCTACTGGCTTCCTTCCATTCTCTTATATACACATAGCCATACGAGCTTGTTCACTTATTCATACAAAAAAATGAATCTCTACCATTAAACATTAAAGGATGAAGTCATTCAAAAGTGAGGTAGGAGATAAAGCAAGCAGTATGTCATTCATCTACAGTTTAAAGGTGAGTAAAACACTTATTTATGGTTACTGGATATTATATATATATAACTGTGTTTGAATTATTGATCTATGCCAAATGTTTATGAGTTTGATATGCAAATATATGTATGTATGTTGTGCTCGAGATAAGCAGTTCCACCAACACCGTGCTTCTTCCTTAAAACTTGCTCTGTTCATTTTTTTGGATAAATAGTTAATCCTTTAACTTTAAAAATAAATAACTCAACATCTATTAAGTTTCAAACCACGATTCCGAAATTGAAGTTGCTAGTTTTTTAATATAGTATATTCTAAAATTGGTTTCATTCAATTTTATCAAGTAGAGAGAGAGAGAGAGAGAGAAAATTACATTTAATAGTGAATGGGTCATAGAGGGTCGAAATTCAACTTTTATAATTTAATGAATAGATCGTATAGTCATGATCGTTATTGAAAAACGTGATTTTTTAAGAGTGATTCTAGGGTTTTTAATGGCGTATGGAAGGAGAATTTTGGAGTTGATCAGATTTGGGTGTTTAGCCAAATTGCGGCGACATGAGTGATTCCTGGCAGTGGCGTTGGGTGTGGAGGAATGTTAGGTGATGGCGCAGCTAGGAAAAATAGCATGGTGATTTCTAGATGTGTGTGTGGGCCGGACGTAGTATAACTAGGGTTTAAGGTTAGTTGTTATTGGTATCGGGATCGAAAATAATAGCGATGACGTGAGAGGAGGAATGCACGCATATATGGGGAATGGCAGCGGTGGGTAATTTCTGGTGGTAGATGGCAGTCTGCAGTGACGTGACGAGGCATTTGATGGGCTCGGCTTCGGTTCAGTTTTTGGGAAGAAGTTCAAAAATTCGAACTGTAGTTTTACCATGGTTTCAGGTGGGTGGTCATGTTGAAGGGGTCATGGTCGGCATGCGAGGATGGACGACCGTAGTTTGTATGGGCCAGATGCAGCGTGTATGTGCATAGCTACGTGGACAGATTCATGCACGATCATGTTCCTTCAAATGAAAGGGAAGAAAGGAGGTGCTTGAAGAGGAAGTCAAGGGAATGGGCTGCAGTTGGTTCGTATGGGTTGGTGTAGGTTGATGGGCTGGGCCGATGTTTTAAAGAAATTTAAAATTAATTAATTTATTTAAAATCTGTAAATTTTAAACCTCTATTTCTCCTTCGTCTCTAATCTAATCGACGCGCAAATTTTGGTGTTGAGTTCCTATCGAATAATATTTTCGTTTGAAATAATACTGTTGAGATTTCTACAATGTAAAATTTAATGATATATAGTAATTGAAGTGAATGAATAGGTAATTTCTTATTTAATTAGTTGTATGTTAATTAATAAATTAATTGTTAAATGAACTGTTTAATTTTAGATTAGTTAAGTATAAGTTATTTTATTTAATTCTTTGATTAACGAGTAATCTAGATAAAAATATAATTTGACTCGGTAAATTGAAACCATTTCATTCTGAATTGTAAATTGATTCAATATTAATTATAAATCGTTGACTAAGCTATTGATTTATTCTTTGACTGATATTGCTCTTACATATTGTTTCAATTATCTATTGTCTGTGCCATTAAGTAGCCAGACAAATTAAAGTAGATAGAATAAAATGTTGACATGTTTTATTGAAAGTAAATCGACTTGTATTGATCACTATCCTGAATTTCAAAAAAATGTGATAATTACAAGCGAATTGATTTCGATGGGCAGGTCATGATAAGGTAAACATATGGAATGAATTTCCATATGTGAATATTGACACCTTGATTGTAGAATTGTTTGTTTTAAACAACTTGGCCTTTAAAATTTATCGTTTTGGATTCGATGAGATCGGGATCGGATATTCAACATTATCCGAAAATCAGTTCGATCCAATATCCACTGCAAGCCTGTATGGTTTTGATTGTGCCCAACTATGCTGAAACGTGAGATGTAAGCATTTCAGTTAATATCAGATGGATTTGATATAAAATATTTTGGTTATCGTAAGGTAAAAACCCATCATGTTTATGTGTGGCGTGGTCTTACAAGATAACTTTGGTTTCAAAGGATTTTAAAAATAATAATAATTCAAATGGAGTGTGTTTTCTCATGCTGTTTTTTCAGACTGACTCGGGTATTATTTTATTATAATGCTAAGGTCAGACTGAGTATTACAGATTCAGGTTAGAGTGCTTTGGAGCTCTAGAGATGAGCTAGAAGATTTCAGACGTATACCACATACTTAATTATATTTCGCTGTGTGTATAGACTGTATAGTCAGTACTAGTGAGGACAAGTTATAATAACTGTCCATATTGATACATTAATTGTTGTACTCTGATGATTGTATATATATTAACAATTATAGTTTTCTTTGTATAAAGATCGGTTGTTATATATTATATTTTGTTGTGAGATTCTATGTTGTTGTTTCTGTTTCTTCTTTTATCTTTTTCTTCTTAACCCTAACGATCTGGTATTTTCGGCACTCGATTGCTCGGCATTCTATACAGTGAACACTATGATGTCAATTTTCGAGGGTCGAAAATACTCGGTTTGTTAAAGTTGGTATCAGAGCTTTGGTCTAGCGTATACCTAAACCTGTAGGATAATCTAATTGAGTGTATATACGTATAAGAGAGAGCAGATTTGTTAGTGATATAAAAATATTTTGATATTAGTAAATGAAATGATTTTAACTTGGATTTTTATATAGAATATAAAAGAATGAATTCTATAAACTGGTAAAATCAATCGCGACTGTTGATGATGATTGGATGTTATCTCTTTATTGATTGATTGTTCGATTAATTGAATGTGCATATTGTCACTTATTAATTAATGAGTCATGCTGTTGATTTGAGCATTTGACTATGGTTGGAAAATTTTGGTTTTTGAAAAATATCTAACCAATTGAATTGCATGTTTAACATGGATTTTGAAGTGAATATATATTTGAATTTCTCCTTGTATCATTTTAAAGAGTAATGGATACCATTTGAAAGTGATATATGAAATATGGTTTATCTAGACATAGTTAATAAGTAAACAAAAAGTTATTCAAACTGAAAATTTGAGTGTTTGGACTTCGATATTTTTTTAAATTGGTTTTAAGATTCAAAAAATATATAATAGCATAATTTGAAATTATTTTCCGAATAGAACTATTATAAATGATTTCAAAGTAATTTCATAAAAAACATTTTCAATGATTTAAAAGAAATGAAGTCTAGAACTCACTTCTGTCACTGGAAAATAAATTTTGGTGACGTTGCTGTATCATCGGCCTTCATTTTCGAATTTCAAAGTGGGGGAGGCCACTTTAATAGTTTTGCTACTCGATTGTTTATGAAACCGATTTGATTCAAATCCCTGAATTATGATTTGATATTCGAAAGAAATATGTACATATTTATTTCAAACGATTAGAAAAAATCCGGTGTTCAGTTCTCGAATTTTGGATTGAATTATATTAAGAACACATATGTCATATGCATTAGGGTTGGTTGACTGTGCATCTTGTTGAGATGACTGATTGTCGATTTCCAATTTTGAATTGGAATTTGATTTTTCCAACTATTCTGAATAATTGAACTCTTCCAGATTGAGATTAATTTTCGAAGCTAAGAACTATTGGAAAGTATATAAAGTTTAGTTTTGAAAATTTTAAAATAAAGGTAACTAGAAGTTAGACAAGTTTTAAAATGTTAAATATTTTGACAAGGAAAATAAATAAGATTATTTTGTATTATACAAAGAGGAAATTGATTTTGAACCGCTTTAAATGAAATTGAGTTTTAAGAAATGCTTTGGACTTCATAAATACTTATAAAACCTTATTTATTGGAAAAATGATTTTGAAGGTAAATTTTAATTACGTACAAATATGAAATCTAGTTTTGAAAAGTTTTTATAATGAAATTGTTTGAGAAATGTTTATGATCTAAGTAAAAAAATAAAAGAAATAAAAATTTATAATGTTGTGTAAAGGATTTTTGTAAAGTATTTGATTTAGAAAGAAATTGTTGTTTTAAAACTTAGTTACTCACAAAGTGATTATAGAAATGAAGTTGATTTTATATAGATATGACATTATGTAAATATGAAACTGAAGTAAATTTTGAAAACAGATGATTGGAGTTTTAAAATATATGAATATTGAACAATATTCAATTTGAAAAAATGATTGTTGAAATCATAGGTAAAATTGACGCTGAAATTGGACTAATATTGGAAATTGACTGATTTCGAGAACCTTCAATTCTAAAATAAATGAATTTTTTTGAAAGTTTTTGAACTTATATAAAATGAACTATATAAGTAAGAAGTTAATTCAAAAACTTCTGATTTTGAAAGGTATTCTATCTGAAAAGCGATAATCTTATATATAATGGAAATTATATAAGAATGATATGATTTATTCGAGACTATTGATTTTGGAAAATACCCAATGGGAAAATGAAATCTTGTATATAATGGAATTTATATAAGTGTGATATTTGAAGTTATGATTTGGAAATGTACAATATATGGTACGATATATTTCGAAGTAAAAGATATTGGAAGTACCCTCCATGATTTTTGATATTCATTTTATTGATTCTTTGATTTGATCCTAGATGGACTTAGGTGGATCCATAAATGGGTCCTAATCGATATCGGTTGTCATGACATAATACTCATGAGTTTTTGACTCGGCTGCATAGCGAAATTCGCAGGGCTATGAAGGCTTATGGTTACGGATGTTACCTGGGGGGCCCAGGCAAAACCATTTTGCAACTACGATATATGGTCGTTTTCAACATAATCCGCCTCGGTAGAGTGATTGCCCAAAGATATGAATGTTTCATGGGGAAACCAGGCGATCTATGGTACATATGGCGTAATTCAAGGGGGTAGATGATTTCCTTGAGTCTATGGGTAGTAGCGACGTAACCATGAGTGTTACTATTAAGTAGGCTATGATCCATGTGGGTGGTTTGCATAGCATAATTTGTAGAGCAATGACTGGTCACAGGTACGGATGTTACATGGGAGACCCAGGCAAAACCATTATGTATTTGCGATCTATGGTTGTTTTGGATGTCATGGTGTAAGACGTGGGGTGGTGACTTCCTAAAGTCGCCTGAGGCTGCATCACTCTGTCCTCTCTACTAAGCGAGAGAGCGAGCATAGGGATTGCGTTCCATGACGATCCTATTCGTTTGACTTTGGTGATTGGATTGTACTTTCCACATATGTTTTAAAGTTTTCCAAGTATTTTCACTGGGTGTTAAAATGGGTTTGCTAAGTACTTATAGATTTCTGGTCTTACGCCCGATCAACGTATTAGTATATTCTGTAAGAACGAGGATAAACTTGTTAAAACATCGAGTTATAAAAGTATTTTTGAAAAGAAATTTTTCTTTGATATAAAAGTATTTTGTTATAAAAGAAAATTTTACAAAGAAAAATTTCAAACATTTAAGAATTGAAAAAAAGGGAAAAACCCAAAATAAAAATGGTTAAATAATGAAATAAAATCCAATCTTGAATTATAAAATGAATTTGAACACAGGTCAAACCAATTGAATTGGTTTTTGAATTATAAATTGAAAGTGAACTAATTGGATAAATTAATTAGTCAATTGAAAAAAAATGGAACATAACTTGGTTAAGTAAATTGGATTGTGGATTAAAATTGAAATTGAATGTGGAACTTGAGTTATAAATGAAATTCAACTTAAATATAAGTGAATTATATATATGTTGAAATATGATCAAATAAAATAGAGATGGATTGAAATGGTGATGACTTAAGTTATAAATAAATTCAATTTAAATGTAAATAAATCGAATATGGCTTTGGGATATTATTTAAATGAATTCGATTATGAAATTAAGTTTTGAAGTGGAAATGAATATATGTGTTGTATAAAAGGTTATAATGAACCTTAATATTAATTTATTTAAATGATTCTCAAATAATATGGTGAAAATTGAGATATACCATGCAAATGGAAACACAAATCAATCGACGATAAATAAATTGAATAACAATCAATTTAAATGAAATGGAATTTGATTGAAATGGAAATAAACTTAAGTTATATGGTTGAATTAATAGAAAATAAATGAATTAACTTAAGTTAATATTTTTGGATGGAAGCTTAGCTCAAATAAATTTATGAAATGGTTTATAAATAAATTAGTATGGATTGGATTGTTGTTAAACACAAAATTGAGAAAACAAGGTTTTGTGAATAAATTGAATGTGGATTAATAAAATTTGATAAATTGATTTGGAATCCATTTAAAATAGCTATAAGCTTAAGTGATTATTTTATTAAATGAATATCACCGAATTTGCATGGAAAAATTATCGTATGACACAAACGGAAGTAAACAAAATTTGGTGAATCAACGGAAAATGGATAAGTTGATTTGAATAAATTTGTGATAGTTATGAGAGTGATGTGTGTAAATATGAATTGAATGCTAATAAATTGTTTGTGAATCATTTGAAATGCATGGAATGGAATATAAATTGATTGAAAGTGGCTAAGTTAGTATTGGAACCGTACAATTATTTTTAAATACATGCGTAATATGTTGGATTATGCAATTTAGGTGTTTGCACTAGTGAAATGAAGGTGAGGTCATTTAATTTCATAAATTATAGAGCTTATGGATTTATTGAGTAAGTATAGGTATATAGGAGACAATGGATACTATGAAGGAAGCCTATCCAAAGATGATGTTAGGATAGCTAGTTGTTGGTTTATATAGTGTATGCCTTATTTGCTATGGTTGTTAGTGTATTACTTATGTATGTGCTTTACGATATAAATATATGACTTTTGTTATGGCTTGAATTATTTCTTTACTTTCTAATTTTGGGAACGAATTTCTTTTAGGGGCGAATGTAACGACCTGGATTTTTAAACGTTTGTTATTAAAATAATTAACTAATTTTAAATATTAAAATATTAATTTTACAAGCCGAATAAATAAAATTTTCTGATATTGGAAATATCTGGATATATAAATTTTGAAAACCACAATGAATTTTAAAATGTGAATATGATAAATATATATGTGCATATGTATTCATCGTTTCAAAACTTATGATAAACAAGCTATAAATATATATACACACATATACAAGCTGCATGAGGGCATTTCAAACTTATGATGACAATATATATATAAGTATATATGTTGATAAGAATAGTGTATATGTAAATATATATCTATATCTATTTATGTATATGTATATATATATGTAAATATGATAAAATAAATATGTATATGTGAATATATATATCTATATGTATGTATGTATATATATGTGTGTGTGTGTGCATATATATATGTATGTATGTATGTATGTATATACATAGGAAGCATTATGATGGCAAACATCAAATTCAAGCACATAAGAAATTAAATCGTCCCATATAAATCAAATCAAAACACAAAATATCAAATCACCGTAAAAGATCAAATCAATCCATATGAAATCAAATCGGAGAAAGAAAAAAAAATGAGAGATGAAGCCTGTGCATATCAGCCACCCTATTGATCTACTGCCTTCCTCCCATTCTCTTATATACACATAGCTATACGGGCTTGTACACTTATTCATACAAAAAAATGAATCTCTGATATTAAACATCAAAGGATCAAGTCATTTAAAAGTGAGGCAGGAGATAAAGCAAGCAGTACGTTCATTCGTCTACAGTTTAAAGGTGAGTAGAACACTTATTTATGGTTACTGGATATTATATATATATATATATATATATATATATATAACTGTGTTTGAATGAATTATTGATCTGTGCCAAATGTTTATGAGTTTGATATGCAAATATGTGTATGTATGTTGTGCTCGAGATAGGAAATTCCACCAACACTGTGCTTCTTCCTTAAAACCTGCTCTGTTCATTTTTTTTGATAAAACAGTTAATCCTTTAACTTTAAAAATCAATAACTCAACATCTATTAAGTTTAAACCATGATTCCAAAACTGAAGTTGCTTGTTTTTGAGTGTAGTGTATTTTAATATTGGTTTCATTCAAATTTATCAAGTAGAGAGAGAGAGAGAGAGAGAGAGAGAATGACATTAACAGTAAATGGGTCATATAGGGTTGAAATTCAACTTTAATCATTTAATGAATAGATCAAATAGTCGCGATCGTTATTGAAAAACGTGATTTTTAAGAGTGATTCCAGGATTTTTACTGGCGTATGGAAGGAGAAGTTTGGAGTTGATCAGATTTGGGTGTTTTGCCAAATTACGGCGGCGTGAGTGATGTCAGGTAGTGGCGTTGGGTGTGGAGGAAGGTTAGATGATGGCGTAGATAGGAAAAATAGTGCGGTGATTTCTAGATGTGTGTGTGGGCCGGACGTAGTCGAACTAGGGTTTAAGGGTAGCAGTTGTTGTTGGTATCAGGTTCGAAAATAATGGCGATGACGTGAGAGAAGGAGGAACGTGCGCATAAAGGGGAATGGTAACGGAGGTGATGGCGACGACTTGGGCGATTTCTGGTGTAGGTGGCGGTCTGCAGTGATGTGATGAGGCATTTGATGGGCTCGGCTTTGGTTCAGTTTTTGGAAAGAAGTTCGAAAATTCAAACTGTAGTTTTACTGTGGTTTCAAGTGGGTGGTCGTGTTGAAGGGGTCATGGTCTGCATGTGAGGATGAATGGCAGTGGTTTGTATGGGCTGGAGGCAGCGTGTACGTGCACAGTTATGTGCATAGATTCATGCACGATCATGTTTATTCGAATGAAAGGGAAGAAAGGAGGTGCTGGAAGAAGAAGTCAAGGAATGGGCTGGAGTTGGTTCGTATGGGTCGGTGTGGATTGATGGGCTAGGCCGTTGTTTTAAAGAAATTTAAAATTAATAAATTTATTTGAAATCTATAAATTTTAAACCATTATTTCTCCTTCGTCTCTAATCCAATCGACACGCAAATTTTGGGATCAACTTCCTATCGAAGAAATATTTTCATCTGAAATAATACTGTTGAGATTTCTGCAATGTAAAATTTAATGATATATAATAATTGAAGTAAACGAATAGGTAATTTCTTATGTAATTAATTATGTGTTAATTAATAAATTAATTGTTAAACGAACTGTTTAATTTTAGATTAATTAAGAATGAGTTATTTTATTTAATTCTTTGATTAACGAGTAATCTGGATTAAAAATATAATTTGACTCGGTAAATTGAAACCATTTCATTCTAAATTGTAAATTGATTCAATATTAGTTATAAATCGTTGACTGAGTTAATGGTTTATTCTTTGACTGATATTGCACTTAAATATTGTTTCAATTATCTATTTTCTATGCCATTAAATAAACAAACAAATTAAAGTAGATAAAATAAAACACTGACATGTTTTACTGAAAGTAAATTGACTTGTATTAGATCACTATCCTGAATTTCAGAAAATGCGATGATTACAAGCAAATTAATTTCGATGGACAGGTTATGATAAAGTAAACATATGGAATGAATTTCCATATATGAATATTGATACCCTAATTATAGAATTGTTTATTTTAAACAACTTAGCTTTTAAAAATTTATTGTTTTGGATTCGATGAGACCGGGATCGGATATCAGCATTATCGGAAAACCACTTCGATTCCAATAACCACTACAAGCTTGTACGGTTTTGATTGTGCCCAACTATGCTGAAAAGTGAGATGTAAGCATTTCAGCTATTTTCTAAATTACTTTCAATAGACATTATTATAATATCAGATGGATTTGATATAAAATGGTTATCGTAAGAACCTGTCGTGTTTTTGTGTGATGTGGTCTTACGAGATAACATTGTTTTCAAAGGATTTTAAACTAATAACAATTCAAATGGAGTGTGCTTTCTCATGCTAGTTTTCCAAACTGACTTGTGTGTTATTTTATTATAATACTCGGGTCAGACCGAGTATTACAGATTCAAGTTAGAATGCTTTGAAGCTCAGGAGACGAGCCAGAGGATTTCAAACATATACCACATACTTGATTATATTCCACTGTCTGTGTAGATTGTATAATCAGCCCTGGTGAGGAAAAGTTATAATAACTGTCCATATTGATACATTGATTGTTGTACTCTGATGATTGTGTATATATATATATATATATATATATATATATATATATATATATTGATAGTTACGGTTTTCTTTGTATAAAGATTTGTTGTTATATATTATATTTTGTTCCACTGCGATTGCGAGATTCTACGTTGTTGTTTCTGTTTCTTATTCTATCTTTTTCTTCTTAACGCCTAATGGTCTACTATTTCCGGCACTCGATTTCTCGGCATTCTATACAGTGAACGTAATGATGTCGATTTTCAAGGGTTGAAAATCTTGGGTTGTTACAATAATGATATAGAATAGAAAAACACTTTGAAAGGAGTTGAATACAACAAATAACCATGATGGTCGTTATTGAAAAGGACAATGTCAGCACCAAAATTGGTCACTAACACCCAAAGAAAGATTTGTGTACAAAGATTAATGAAGATAGAAAATTAAAATAGAGGAATGTATGTAGAATTAATTGCAAAGCCTAGAACACTAGATTTATAGTGGTTCGGCGTAACTGCCTACGTTCACTTTAAATTTAATCTTTATTGCTTTTTCAAATAATTGAATACATATATAATCCGTACACCAACAACTTGAATATAAGTTCTAACTAAAAAAGAATAAGTCTTGAAAATGGTAGAGTCTCCCTAGTGTTATCGAAAAAAGGTCTCTTTCACTGTGCCCCTGCCTTTCTATTTATAGGCGAAGATAGGCCGGACTTCCTTCGCGAGCCTAGGAACAAGGTACTTCAGCCCATAGTAAGTGACTTCTGTGCACCGAGCCAGGGATGCCGAACGAGGAATACCGAGCGAGGAATGTCGGTCAAGAATTATCTGGTCGTTGAAATAGTGACTCGAAGTAAACCCTCTGGAGAACCAAAGCAGATAGCAGGTTGACTCGAAGCGAAGTCATGCTGAACGCCCTTGCTATGTTGTGGGCGTGATAACTTGTTAACACCTCTAGTATGCACCGAGCCAGGCGTGCCGTACTGTCACAACTGGGCGTAGTTGCCGAGTGAGGTATGCCGAGCGACGACACCCTCCTCAAGGTTAGTGTTGATCCTCCCTTTAAGGCCGAACAACATCCAAGCCGAGCCACACATCTACGCTGGACGTCATCCAGGCCAAGCCATATGTTTATGCCGAACGACATCCAAGCCGAGCCATATGCTTACGCCGAACGTCATCCAGGCCGAGCCATGTGTTTATGTCGAACGTTATTCAGGTCGAGCCATATGTTTATTCCGAATGGCATCCAGGCCTAGCCACATGTCTACGCTGAACGTCATCCACGTCGAGCCATATGTTTATGCCGAACATTATTCAGGCCAAGCCATATGTTCATGCCGAGTGGCATCCAAGCCGAGCCACATGTCCGGGTAACATTTTCCCCCCTAAAGTGTGTTGTGTGAGGCAACACGACACGCTTTGAATCGGTATCCAATTCCTACTGTCAAAAGTAGAGTGTGTTCAGTAAAGGTCAAAACACGGCAGTCCTCACTAGCATCTCAAACAGTCCCGAGTCTATTTTCTCCCTTCCCTTCTTTTATACATAAACAAGGGGACGTTCGGCATATAGACACCGAACCACTCGTTCGGAAAGTTTACTGCCGCTTGGTACAACTGCTTACCGAACCACCGAGACATCTTGACCAGTCCATTGGTTGATACCTGTTCAACTCCCCTTCTTCATGTATAAAAGCTAACACTTCACTTATTTTTCTCTTTACTTTCACTTCGACTCTAAAGGACCTCACAACTTACCTTCTTTCGAACTTCAATTATCTCTTCGATCTTCCTCTCTCATCTTGAGCCCAGTACGTCTGCTCAACAACTTCCCCTGATAACAAATCGAAATGAATTCCAGCCATAAATATTTCAATTCCTCAAGCCTCGACTTGCTCTCTTAGGTATGAATCTTCCACACGACCGACCTTCTCAAGCTAGGGGTCATGTACAAAGTTCGGTTTTGCGAGTTTTTTCAGGTTACAAATGGTAGGAGTTATGTAGGTGATGAAGTCGAAACCGAGGTTACAACATCGCTAGGTTAGAGCCGGTGATTCCCAAGATGTCGGCTCCTTTTGGGCCACCAAGTGAGGGAGGAGGAAGTAGTGGGTCGATAGGAGTTAGAGAGTGTAGGAGGTGTTGGCTGAATGTTAATGTGGAGCCGTTAGGTTGTGGAAGTAGAACTAAGTTGGTGATTGAGGTCGTTTGGTGACCAAGGAACGAGGAAGAAATGAGTGTGACCGGGTCGGCACTTGTATTTTGAGTGGAAAACGGTCAACTACGAAGTAGGTGGCTCAGTAGTCTTTATGTGAGAGTGGTGTTAGGGAGGTAGAAAGTAAGTAGGTCGGCGTTGTCTTCATGTAAGAGTGGTGTTAGGGAGGTAGGAAGTAAGTGAGATGGAGGTGAACGAGTGGGTCGGCGTATCTGGTTTAGGTGGGTGTTCGGCCGTATGTTTTGAGTGTCGCTCGGCATTGAGCCTTGAAGTAGGAAACAACAATCAAAATCATTCCAACTTGAACACAACTCTTGTCAAATTCACTTACTTCCCATGCCTAATCACATGACAATAAACAAGGACAATGACTTAAGCAAACAAGCATATGAACTAATCCGGACTGATAACTCCCTAGTTTCAACAACTATAAACCTGACTTTAACTCGATTAAAACAAATAATAGCCTTCAACATATAGTGCCAATGTCCGAGTTCAAAACTAAAACCATCATAGGACAAGTTCTCGAAGACGGTCAGCGACGACGGTCTTCGAAGATGACACTTCAAAGCTTAACTTTACTTTATCAGCTTCATGACTTTTAATTCTTTTATATTTATATTCGAACGATTACACTAGACCACACACCATATGGGGGGAGCTTTTTTGTCGTTATGTCTAATATTGATTGTCTTTAAAGTATAGTTCAAACAGGTGTTTAATCAAATTCGACGTTCATTGGAGATGTCTAGAAAGTCAAGCTTTGCCACAGTCTCAGATAAACCTGAGCCAAGTTTTCAACAGGAAGTAGTTGGAACTTCAAATCCATCGAGAACTCTTGTACAGAATGTCCTGAGTCCAACGATTGCATCTATTGACTTGGCTCCTGATACCCTAGATGTAGTAATCATCCTATACAATTTGGTTGATTCTCAAGTTTTGAGAATCAATGAAAATGCTCTTCGTCGACTATGCTCAATCCATGGAATTCCTTTTGACGATGTACTGGTTCCATCGGAACAAGAACGCCCTCACCTGCCCCCAGCCGGATATACTGCCTACAACAAATTCATGTGCTGGGTTGGTAGCGTGCCACCATTCAAGTCCTTTCTCCGCGATGTGTAGCAATATATTAAAATCGCCCCGGCATAGTTACATCATAACAGTCACGCGTTCATATATGGCACGTGCATTCTCTTCATGAGCATTCTATTCAGGCTCCCCACTCCCATCGACGTCCACTATATTTATCATTTCAAGAGGCGGTCCGACATTCCATCTTTCGTATTCCTTGAGCCACATAACAAGTGCCAAATCCTTACGGGGGCGTGAAGCAAAATCACCCAATATAAGCAAGAATGGTTTTATGTGCACTGTCCCATTGGCTTTGCGAGGAGATGGCTAAAAGGGAGCAAGTTTCTGGATCAATACTTGTATGTAGCAGAAAGTGCATCCTTTCTAAACCATTTCTCGACTTTTACAGGTATCAGCCCACGTCCCGAAGGCTCCGGGTACTCTAAGGCCGTCGAAGCTATTCGAATTGTTCCCATGGGAGACAGGGACATCAGATCCATCATTTCCAATGAATCGCTCTCGAAATTTGGGTTGTTGGCGGAAGGTCGCCGAATAAGTCTTACTCACGGCGCCGCGACAACTAGACCTACCTTGGATAAAGGCAAAAGGCAAGCTGTGCCTTCAATACGTGGTGCCCCCGACACACCTGAGGAGGGCGAGATTAGAGAAATTGAGGTGTCAGAAGCACTGGGTGAGAATGTAAGTCCTGCTCTAGAACTGGTGGTTGAGGCACACGACATTGATGTAACGCCTCCCCTTCGAGGGGAAAAAGAAAAGTGGCTTACAAACTGAGGCAATAGACAGTGGGCGGAACCTCAAAGGTCACAATCACTCCAGTGGAGAAAGAGCCGTCTCCACAACACTTAGAGGGTTCACTGAAAGGCTTGTCTGACCTCACTATTCTCGATGACTTGCTCAATTATGGCTTCAATGAACCAGAAGCCTTAAAATTCCATTCGCCCGTGAGAGGCGATGAAGGCATTCAAGCCCATAATCAAGGAGAAAAAACTCCGATAAGCAAAGCCAAAGAAACTGGTCCGTCGGGGGGAAACATTAGGACACACACAATAACACTTACACCTCACCTTGCACTTAAACTTCAGCCATCATATGATTCTGGCTTACTCATGTTCACTTAATTTCTATGCAGGCGATATGGGACGTTCGTCAGCCTTCGTGGGTCCTATATTTTTCACCATTCTGGTCGAGATTTGGGCTCCGGCAAATGTGGGGATAGAGATGACGACATCGATAGGCGCTATCGCTCCCGGGACTCATCATCTCGAAGGAAAACTTACAATCTGTCTTCATACCATCACGATCCTCCCTCTCACCCCAAGCAAGGCAGGGAGAAATCTGGTCATAAAGGGTCCCAGTCTAATACTCTCCGCAACCAACACTCGGATTCATCGAGCACCAGGAAATCCCAAGAACTTCACAAAAAACTTGTATTCTCTGGACAAACTTCTTCTACTCCCGCACATGATTCGTCGATAGTGGAAAAGCTAGCCAAGCTTAAGGCCATGTTCCCTAAAATATGCTTCGATGATCTGAAGTTTCTTCCATCGATTCATTACATTTAGGGGCATGTTAAACAAAGTGCCATTGCTTGCAACAATGATGTCTGCATTCAACACGACATATTTGTTCATTTGGTAGAAAAAGCTTCAGAAGTCTCTATTGAACGTCAATATGAAATTGATCGCCTGAAACTTGAAGCCATCAATGACAAAGACATTATCAGAGCCCAGGATGAAGAGCTTTCCTCATACAAGTCTCAGCTTGAAACTACTCAGAAAAGTTCTAAAGACACAGCTAAGGCAGTTAATCATTTGGAGGCCTCACATAAGAAGGAGATCGATGAAGCGGTTCAACGCTGTGGCACTTTAGCTTTAGAGAAAGACTCCATTCAGAAGGAGAGAGATGCGTTCTCTCAGTGATTAAAGAGTTGGAAGAGCTACTTCTCAAAGAGAAGGAAGAAAAGAATGATGCTCAGGAGGAGTTGTAATGATACTGCGACGAGATTGTTGCTACACGACTCCTGAAGACAAAGCTCGATGAAGAACTATCCAAGACTGAGACGCTGAAGGATGAAGCTGTGAAGAGGGCAAAAGAATAGCGTTCACGCAGATTGATTCTCGCCTTGAGGGAGCTGCCGTGGCTAGTAGGGAGTAGATTAAGTGCATGTTTGATCTGCTTATAGCCGAGTACAACGCTCGAGTCCTCATGCATCGTGACCTAATATTTCTCGGCGAGCGTTACCTCGAATCTTTGGCCGAAGCATGAGAGACTTTGATAAAGATCAAAAAGGTTGAGTCGGGTACTGAAGAGGTTGACGAAGAAGCTTTGGTGAAGGAATTTCTCCAGGGGAATGAGCCTTCGGACTTGTCTGCAGCAAAGGCTCTTTATTGCAAAGACTCCTCCTCATCGAAAGGAAAGAATGACATTGTCGGCCTGTCCAGAGCCGAATCTCCAGTTCCTCCCTTACTCAACTGACTGATCGCAAATCACTTGACCCCTTCGAGCAGCACATTGGCTACGACCCAGAAGATCCTGGCCTTGAAATTCATGTTCTATCGCCCATTCCAGAGGGTGAAAGTCTCCGGATGGTTGAGAGTCAGCCAGAAACCGATACATAACTTTTCTTCTCAAAGTTCAAAGGGCCGTGGTTTTCGGCGAGTAGTTAATGTATTCTAACATTTGTCTCTTATGATTTCGTGTAGGCCGTTCTTATTCTGAGCCAACTCCAAGGAGCGATGACGCCACGGAGAAGGTGGAGAAGATGGGTAAGGCAATTCAAATGGGAGAGATTCCCGGTCCTGACGCTCAAGTGATTGAGGTGCTTAACGAGAACAAGTCTGAAAATTCGTCACCCGTCGAAAAAAATCATGAAGTTGAGATTACAGGCACCTCCAAACATACTTCAAAGTTAAGCTTGAAGGAGAAACTTATGGAAGAGAAGAAGAAGAAAGTTGAAATCAAGGTCGATCCCCAAGTAGCGGAACTAGATGATCCTTTGACCAGACCTTTGAAGGTCATTCTCCCCGGTGGGTCCAGGCCGTTGGAAGTTCCTCTTCCTTCCTCGAACGTCACTTCCCTAGGAAGCAAAGCATCCAAGTGAAAATGCATGGGGTAGGAGTCGGCGGAGAAACCGTGGAAGGAGAAGAAGCCAAAGAAGTAGCTATCATGCTCATTCAATGAGAGTTAGCCTGGATTAGTAATTATTCCTATTTATTTTCATAACCAATGTAAATAGACTTTTGATTTCGAGTTTAGGAGGAATTGTAGCAGAACTTAATTTTGGGATTTGCGAATAGAACTTAGTTTCTTTGTTTTTCGATGACTTTCGTTTTTCAGCTTATTATCTAACTCGTTGCCATAACTCAGAATTCGGTGAGTTACGCGAGCTCTAGTTCACTTCCATGTGACTCAGAAATTTTTTGAAAATCGTAGATCTTCTATTCCACGCTTTGGGCACTTAGAATACATTTAGTCTCCATTCTGAGGACTTAGAGTACTCTAGTCCGCACTCCGGGGACTTGGAGATTTTAAGCCGTTTATACTCTAGTCCACGCTCTGGAGATTTAGAGTACTACATTCCGCACTCCGGGGACATGGAGGTTTTAAGTTGTTTATACTCTAGTCCGCACTCTGAGGACTCAGAGTACTCCAGTCTGCACTCCAAGGACTTGGAGATTTTAAGTCATTTATACTCTAGTCCGCACTCTGGAGACTCAGAGTACTCCAATCCGCACACTGGGGACTTGGAGATTTTAAGTCGTTTATACTCTAGTCTGCACTCTGTGGACTCAGAGTACTCCAGTTTGCACTCCGGGGACTTGGAGGTTTTAAGTCGTTTATACTCTATTCCGCGCTCTAGGGACTCAGAGAACTCCAGTCCGCACTCCGGGGACTTGGAGTACTCTAGTCCGCACTCCGGGGACTTGGAGATTTTAAGTCGTTTATACTCTAGTCCGCACTCTGTGGACTCAGAGTACTCCAGTCCGCACTCCGGGGACTTGGAGGTTTTAAGTCGTTTATACTCTATTCCGCGCTTTGGGGAGTCGGTGTACTCCAGTCCGCACTCCGGGGACTTGGAGGTTTTAAGTCATTTATACTCTAGTCCGCACTCTGGGGACTCAGAGTACTCCAGTCCGCATTCCGGGGACTTGGATATTTTAAGTCGTTTATACTGTAGTCCGCACTTTGGGGACTCGGAGTACTCCAGTCTGGACTCTGGGGACTTGGAGATTTTAAGTCGTTTATACTCTAGTCCACACTTTGGGGACTCAGAGTACTCCAGTCCGCACTCCGGGCAATTGGAGATTTTAATTTGTTTATACTCTAGTCCGCACTCTGGGGACTCAAAGTACTCCAGTCCGCACTTTGGAGACTTGGAGATTTTAAGTCGTTTGTACTCGAGTCCGAACTCTGGGGACTCAGAGTACTCCAGTCCGCACTCTGGGGACTTGGAAATTTTAAGTCGTTTATACCCTATTCTGCATTCTGGGGACTCAGAGTACTCCAGTCAGCACTTTGGGGACTTGGAGATTTTTAAATCGTTTTTACTCTAGTCCGAACTCTGGGGACTTAGAGTACCCCAGTCCGCACTCCGAAGACTTGGAGATTTTAAGTCGTTTATACTATAATATGTACTTTGGGAATTCAAAGTAGTCCAGTCCACACTCTAGAGACTCAGAGTACTCCAGTCCGCACTCTTGGGACTTGGAGATTTTAAGTCGTTTATGCTTAGTCCACACTCTGAGGACTCAGATTACTCTAGTCTGCACTTCAGGGACTTGGAGATTTTAAGTCGTTTATACTCTAGTCCGCACTCTGGGGACTTGGAGATTTTGAGTCGTTTATACTCTTGTCCGCAATCTGGGGACTCAGAGTACTCCAGTCCACACTCAGGGGACTTGGAGATGTTTAATTTTTTATGTGCGTTCATACGCCAAATACAATAATGTAGCTTTAATTTTTATCAAAGAATTATCACACACGGAAACATCAATAATTCATGAAAAGATGGCTTCAAGCCTTTATTACTTAAAACAAACTGGATTGTCATATTACATGTTGAAAACTAAGAATCAACGAAATAAAAATACATTGGAAATAATTGCAACTAAAATGTGAAAGAAATAAACTAAATATAATAACATCGCAGATGCTCGCTATTCCATGCTCAATGGAGTGTCGCGCATCAAAGGTCGCTAGCTTGAAAGTTCCCTCTCCAAGCCTCCATTCAATGACGTATGGACCTTCCTAGGTAGGATTCATATGCGATGGGATCGGGAAAACTCGCTTCAAAATGAGATCTCCCACATCAAAGATTCTCGGTCGGACATTTTCATTATAATATCAAGCGACTTGGTGCCTATATGCAGCCGCCCTTAAATCAGCTTCTTCACATTTTCATCAACGAAGTCCAATGATTCCAGCATGAGATCCCGATTCGTTTTAGGGTCATAATGATTTACCCGATGTGAAGGAACTTCAAGTTCCATGGGTATAACGGCTTCCGTTCCATATGCCAATGCGAATGGAGTGTGGCCAGTCACGGCCTTGTGGGTGGTTCTGTAAACCCAAAGTGCTTTTGGAAGCTCATCCACCCACTTGCCTCTATCCTTTTCCAAACGTTTTTTCAATATGGACTTGATTATTTTGTTCACGGCTTCTACTTGTCCATTGGCTTTTGGACGAGTAACTGCTGCAAACCTTTTTTCAACGACATACTTTTGACAAAAGTCTTTGAACTCCCTACTTTCGAACTGAGTTCCGTTGTAAGTAATAATAGTTCGTGGGAGGCCAAAACGACGTATAATGTTTCGTACAATGAAATTAATGACCTTCTTTGTAGTGATTGTGGCTAAGGGCTCTTCTTCTGCCCACTTGGTAAAGTAATCGACCGCAACTATTGCATATTTCGCACCACCTTTAGATATAGGCAAGGAACCGATTATATCGATTCTCCATATTGCAAATGGTCAGGGACTAACCATTTGTGTGAGTTTCGTTAGCGGAGCTCTCGGGATTTTCGCATATTTTTGACACTTGCCACATCTTCTTACGTAGTCTGCAGCATCCTGATTTACAGTTGGCAATTAGTATCCATAGTGGAGTATCTTTTTTCTAATGACTACACCACAGTATGGTCACCATATTCTCCTTCATGAACTTCCTTCAAGACTCGTTTTATCTCAACGTACGCAATGCATCGGAGTAAGGGGATCGAGAATCCCTTTAAATACATTATTCCGTCCTACATTACATATCGTGAAGCTTTACGAATGACTTGTCGTATTTCACTCTTTCTTTCGGACAAGACCCCGTGTAGCAAGTATTGCTTGAATGGTGTTATCAATGACTCCTTCTCCATTTCTGTTTCTAACACGAAATCTACCTCCATCACATTTATACCGGAGCATGTAAGGTTTCGACGGGAACTAATCCCATTTGTTATGCATCGCCGGTACTTGCAAATTTAGCCAATGAATCGGCTTCTCTATTTTATTCACGCGGGACATGCGAAATATCATAATATTCAAGGTCTGCTAATAGTCTGTAAACCCGAGCAAGGTACAGAGCAAGCCTCTGCCCCTACGTTTGGTAATCTCTCCGCACTAGGCATACCATCAATTGTGAATCATAAAAGATTTCAACCGATTTCACTCTAAGTTCACTGATAAGTTTCAACCCAGCAATCAATACTTCAAACCCAGCTTCGTTATTTGTAGCTGGGAAATTGAGCATCAAAGTGTAAAAAATTGATCGGTTTTTGAAAGTTACAAGAATTATACCAGCCCTAAAACAACGGTTGTTGGGTACCCCATCGGTGTACAGTTTCCATTGAATATGGGGAATAACATCATGACTGTTTGGTTCATCTGACATGGTGAATTCGACGATGAAGTCTACTAACGCTTGCCCTTGTATGGCCCTTCGTGGCAGGTAGGTAATATCAAACTGTCTCAACTCGATATTCCATTTTAACATCCTTCCAGAGGTTTCTGGTTGTTGGAGTACCTATCGCAATGGTTGATCAGTATAAACACTGGTTGAGTGTGCTTGAAAGTACGGACACAGCTTTCTTGATGCAATCACCAAGTAGTTGGCCAGTTTCTCAATTTTAGGTTAATTTCTTTCTACTCCCATTAGACGTTTACGGACATAGTACACCGGCTTATGAACTCAGTCCACCTCGTGAACCAAAGCTGCACTAATGGTATGTTGGGATACAGCTAAGTATACATACAACACATCATGGTCTACAGGCTTCGACAGCACCGAGGGACTTTCCAAATGCCTTACCAGAGCTTGGAATGCGTCCTCACAGTCGGGCGTCCATTCGAAATTTCTCTTTCCTTTCTTTATTACATCGAATAAGGGAATACACTTATCTTGGCTCTGGATATGAATCGACTCAGCGCGGCCACTTTTCCGTTCAGTCTTTGTACTTGCTTTATAGTTCTGGGCACTTCTATGTCTCGAATAACTGGAATCTTCTCCAGGTTAGCTTCGATCCCCACGCATTAACAATGAACCCCATAAACTTCCCTGACGCAACGCCAAAGGAACACTTCATAGGATTGATTTTCATTCCATAATATCTGAGTATATCAAACATTTCTGCTAAGTCTCAAATGTGGTCGTTTGACTGGCATGACTTCATGAGCATGTCATCCACACAGAATTCCATTGTTCTACCAATCTGGTCTTTAAACATCGAATTCGCCAGACGTTGATAAGTTGCTCCCGCATTTTTCAATCTGAAAGGCATCGTTACATAGCAATATAACCCAACGTCTGTGACAAAACTAATGTGTTCTTGGTCTGGAATGTGCATCGAGATTTGATTATATCCTGAGTACGCATCCATAAATGACAATAACCCGTGTCCTGCCGTTGAGTCGACCAGTGGTCAATTCTGAGTAAAGGAAAATTATCCTTAGGGCATGCTTTGTTCAGATCCGAGTAATTTACGTAGGTTATCCATTTTCCATTTGCTTTTCTCACTAGCACGGGGTTAGACGCCCATTCAGGGTAGAGGGCGTCGCGGACGAACCCATTGGCTTTGAGTTTGTCCACTTCCTCCCTAAGAGCAGCGGACCTCTTCGAGTCCATACCTCTCCTTTTATGCTTTACTGGTACGTACCTTGGGTCTATGTTCAACATATGACTCGCAATAGTGGGATCTTCTCCCGCACATATCAGAATGTGTCCAAGCGAAAACATCTAGATTCGCTCGGAGGAAATCAGTGAGATCCTGGTCATCGAGGGGTGGAGTTGTGATCCAATCTTAAGTACTTGCGATGGGTCATCTCGGCTGACTGGAATGTGAATCGTCAGTTTAGCCGATGCTGCTTTTGCTTCTCTGGGTTCCTCATCATCATCTCTTGGATTTATGTCTTTATAGATTCGATCATGTTGCCCTCGAGCACTGCTTGTCAATTTTTAATGTCTCGGGTGCGGACGGAGCTGTCTGCAACTTATTCTTTCTCTCTTCGTTGGGCC
Source organism: Allium cepa (assembly GCA_030765085.1). NCBI lineage: Eukaryota > Viridiplantae > Streptophyta > Magnoliopsida > Asparagales > Amaryllidaceae > Allium > Allium cepa. The sequence continues at coordinate 259,065,369 of CM060929.1, forward strand.
TCTCTCAGCTCAGCCACATAACACGCACGATCGGTCGCCTGATCGCCATGCACAACGCCAACTCCTTAGTCTGTTGGAAATTTCAAAGTTAAACACCAAGGGGCCAAAGCTGCCCTAAACTCTGCCAGGGTCGGTCGACCTAGAAACACATTGTACGGAGAATTAACATCCAAAACGATGAAAGGTAGGATTCGCACCCTCCTACGTTCATCTTGTCCAAGCTCAACTAGCAATTCAACATAACCCATTACATCGGTTGCTGCACCATTAAAGCTATGGATACGGGCTTTAGATGGTTTTAAGTCCTTCGTCTCCATCTTCATTTGGTCATATGCTTTTTTGAAGATGATATTAACAGAAATTCCACAATCAATCAAAATTCTTTTCACAAATGCTGGCCCGATTGTCATGGAGATGACCATCGGATTAACGGTAGGAGCCTCCACTTGATCAACATCACTACACCTGAATACTATATCGTCCGTCATCGTTCGCTGCTGCTTAGCCGAGGACCCATCCTCCGTATTTGAATAGCATTCAAAATCTGCATGCCTTAGGGAGTTAGCATGCCGCTCCATTTCTTCCCAGTTCTTATTTGTAGGGTGAGGTCCACCGACTATCGTATTTATGACTAGTCTACCTACAGTTCGAGCAGGTTCCTCTGGATGGCGTGGAGCTCGCCCACGTCCAGGATCTGATGTTGCTTGTCTACCTTCCTGTGGGTTCTTGACAAACTCCTACAACCTTTTCTACCGAATCAGCTTTTCTATAGCATCATGGAGGTGCCTACATTCCTTGGTATTGTGCCCATAAGTCTCATGGAAGCGGCAATACTTTCCAGTCCGCTTTTGTTCCTCTGTTGACTCCTTTGGGCGTGGTTTCGGTATTAGAAAGTGTTACAGGTTGATAGGTAAATATTTTCCAAAGATGCATTCAGAGGAGTGTATTCGTTATAACTCGGAATTCTTGGTTTCCATTCTTGCTTCCCTTTTCTTTTCGGGATTTCCTCCTTCGGAACCTTTAGATTGCCAAGGCTTGTTTTGGACACTGACCTGGACCTTCCCTGAGTTATCACTAGATTGTTTTACAGCAATGTTGTTCTTCACAGTCTCCTTGCCAGGCCCTAGTGCATTATCTTGCCTCGCCCATCTGGCTTCCTCCCTTCTTATGAATTGATGAGCCTTTGAATAAAAATGCTCTAGCGTAGTCGGAGGCTTTCCTGCCAGCCAATCGCCAAACTTCGAATCCGGATCCACTCCTTACATCATAGCCATCAAAATGGCATGGTCATTTGGGTTGTTAACTTCAGTAAGCGCAACGTGAAATCTTTGTAAGTACTCCTTTAACGACTCCCCCGGAGCCTGAATCACACTGGACACGGACATCACGTCCGTGGGACGAGTGGCATGAATCCTGAACTGTTCTATAAATTTCGTCGCCAATTCATCGAAGCTAGAGATAGACCCGCGGAGGAAGTCGGGTGAACCACATGGTAAAAATTCTAGACAAAGTTATTAGAAAGCATCTACACTTAGTTGCATCATTTGCTCTAGCTGAATCTACCATCCATTTATATTTCATAACATGCTGTCAGGGGTCAGTCTTCCCTTCGTAGCCCAGGATAGTCGGCATGTTAAACTTCCTGGGGTACTCAGCTAGTAGAATAGTATCTGTGAATGGAGTATGACTGCTGGATATCCCCCAATCATCATTAGTCAAGCCTTGATTTTCTCTCGTCAGCTGTCTGACCATAGCCGATAGGTTCAGAATTTGTATGGAAGACGGTAGGTTGGAATCTGTTCTATGAGACTGTTCTGGTTGGTATCTCCTCCGTTAGCAATCTACCAAACATGTATCCTAGGGACTAGCTTCATTAGGACCTTGGTGGGCAAGCCATCCAGCTTCCATTCGCGCTCTAGATCCTAAGTTTCCTACTCCAGCTTGGTTATGATTTCCTTGATGTAAGTGAAGTGCCATGGCTCCAGGTAGGAAACTTGGACCATCCTTGGTTGATCGATCGGCAACACCTACTTATGTTGTTTCATTTCTACGGCATCCACGCCTAGGGGTTTCATCGGACGAAGTCGAGCTGTCGGATGAGGATTAAGGAGCGAGCTACCTCCAGCATGCTGATGTTGTTGTTGAGTATGCTGAGTCATGAGGTTGGCGTTAGCTTGAATCTGTTCGTTAAGTTGTCATCTGCATTCCATGAGTTCTCTCATCAGGTCGTTGAACTCCGTTCTAGTGACAACTTCCACCTGGCTATGGGCGGCGACAGTTCCTGCGTTCGGATTAACTTGTTGATTGCTGGGTCCAACTTGTTGGACGCTAGCAGTCTCGTTGACATCCGCGTTGTGGGAGGTTGATCTGGTATAAGGTCTTCCCATTGTAGAGTTATTGGTAGGAACTTTGAGTAGAATCAATGGACTTCCTGTGAATGACTTGGATCTCCTTCGGGGATTTCTTCAATCCAGTAGCTACAAAGTAGGTCCTAATAACCTGAGAATACGTTTTCTCAGAGAAAACACCAAAATGTTAGCACCAAAATTGGTCACTAACACCCAAAAAAAGATTTGTGTAGAGAGATTAATGAAGATAGAAAATTAAAATAGAGGAATGTATGTACAATCAATTGCAAAGACTAGAACACCGGATTTATAGTGGTTTAGTGTAACTACCTACGTCCACTTTGAATTTAATCGTTATTGTTATTTCAAATAATTGAATACAGATACAATCCATACACCAACAACTTGAATACAAGTTCTAACTGAAAAAGAATAAGTCTTGAAAATGGCAGAGTCTCCCCAGTGTTCTCGAAAAAAGGTCCCTTTCAATGTGCCCCTACCCTTCTATTTATAGGCGAAGATAGGCCGGACTTCCTTCATGGGCCCAGGAACAAGGTACTTCAGCCCATAGTAAGTGACTTCTACGCACCGAGCCTGGGATGCCAAATGAGGAATGCTGAGCGAGGAATGCTGGTCGAGAATTATCTGGTTGTTAAAATAGTGACCCGAAGTAAACCCTCAGGAGAACCGAAGTAGACAGCAGGTTGACTCGAAGTGAAGTCATGTTGAATGCCCTTACTTTGTTGTGGGCGTCACAACTTGTTAACACCTCTAGTATGCACCGAGTCAGGCATGCCGTACTGTTACAACCGGGCGTAGTTGTCGAGTGAGGTATGCCGAGCGATGATACCCTCCTCAAGGTTGAGTGTTGATCCTCCCTTTAAGACCGAACGTCATCCAAGCTGAGCCACATGTCTACGCCGAACGTCATCCAGGCCGAGCCATATATTTATGCCGAACGGCATCCAGGCCGAGCCATATGTTTACGCCGAACGTCGTTCATGCCGAGCAATGTGTTTATGCCGAACGTCATTTAAGCCGAGCCATATGTTTATGCCGAACGGCATCCAGGCCGAGCCACATGTCTACGCCGAATGTCATCCAGGCTGAGCCATATGTTTATGCCAAACGTCATTCAGGTCAAGCCATACGTTCATCCCGAACGGCATGCAGACCGAGCCACACATCCGGGTAACAAACAAAATCTTCAACCTTTTAAATACATGCTGTTTCCCATATGTAGTGCTTGCTACTTGATATGATATCATCTATCAAATTTTAAAATGTTAATGTCTTAATTTTATCATTCACTATCTAGATAAGTGCATTCATCTCTACGGTGAATCGAGTGCCCATTCTCTGGGCCATTCGAGTACTTTAATGATAAACAAACATTGAATTTCAAGCATTTACCACCCAACCGAGTGCTCGAAATTTACAATTCCTAACTTGAGTAGGTTTACACCAAGTGGTAACGTTATGACTCTACTTGAAAGTTTAGCAGTATTATCTACAAATAGTTTTGGTCATATTGGTTTTGACCGTCAATGAAAAATTCAGTTTTAAGAGGACAGTGTGATTAGATTTGTAAGATATAAAACCATGCTTGATGGTTTTATAACCATAGATTATAAAACCAATCTAAAATTGTGAAATTAAGTATATATCTTAATATAAAATGTATGTTACACTATAGGTAAAATAAATAAATAAATTCCAAATTAAAAAGTAAGATATATAATATGTATCATAAATCCATGATAAACTATATCGAAGAAGAGAAGAAATTAAACTAAGTAATGCCAATCTCAATTAGAAGATAAAATTAAAAATTGATATATTATAACAAGCAATGCTTAAAACTAGTAATTTAATAACTTTTTGGGTCTCTTTGAAAAAGGATTAATGTATCATCATCGTCGTCGTCGTCATCGTCGTCATCACTAATATAATATATTTTAATGATTACTAAAACTAGAAATATAAGATCAAACTATATTTTAATTTGAAGTATTTAAATAGTTTTAAAGAGGGTGAAGTTCAAACAAAACTTAAGAAATAGCTAAAAACCATTGATAGGTAGGCTGCAAGAAACAACCAAAATTATACTATATCGATCTTAGTTGGTTTATAAAACATTCAAAACCAATGCTTAAAAAACTCGTAAGTGTTGGTCCTTATACCTCTTGTAAATGAAGTCGTCCAAAATCCATCAAAACCGATGAAAAAAATTTCTTAAGCGAAGCTTACGAGCTCTACCACTTATTGACATAGTGTTTGTCGAACGTTATGGTTGGAGACGTAACATCGAATATATAAGCTATGTCCAACAAAACGACCATGCTATGTCTACGCGAACTACTGTATCCAAAACCGACCCAAGGTTATAAACAACCAATGGATCAAATAGGGCAACCCTAGAAAGAGAAAGTCCAATGGGCTGCCATTTGTCCTTTAAATACTATTTTATATCCTTTAAATAGTTTGGTGGTTGCATGAAGCTTTTCTCCAATATGTTATAAGTTCAGCCATCTTAAATTGTGCTAATATTTGTTCTCTTTATGTTATAATTTAAGGTGCGTTTGCGGAAAAATTGGGTTGAAGGTTAGAGTTAAAGCGTTTGCGGACAACTTTTTGATTAGAGATTGGTTAGAGGTTGGGCATGATGTAAAAAATGTTGAGTTATTTGAAAATAGTTATTTATTATGTAATAGTTAAATAATAATCATTAATCATTAATCATTATTATTATTAATCAATAATTAATTATTAGTTATTAGGTAATTAAATTAGTAGTTCGAAATTAATAATGCAAATTCAAATTCAATTTAAACATCAAATTCTAATACAAATTTACCACTAATCATCAAAAAGAAATTAAAAATACAAATAGAAATAACACAAATTCAACAACGCTCTTGTAATATCCTCAATTTTGTTTTGACCCACTCGCATGCTGCATCATCTGTGTCCAACATTTACAATCATCTTGGAAATTCCTGTTGAGAGATAATTTTGTTATCTTTGTAATGCTATATTGGTCCAGGTTCATGCATCGATCCGGACAGGCCATAACATCCTTCCACTTACGATCTCACGATGAGAAACTTCACTATCTCTAGAAGAACTTGATGACTTGAACTTCGTTCTTCTTTCCATTATTGCCAAAATATTGTGAACAACGTCGTAAAATGTCTGATATGCGTGTCTTTGGTTATCACTAGTAGTGGAATTAACGTTGGCAAAACAACGGACCGAAGAAGGACTGACCACATCAACATCAACATTCGGGTCGGGTTGAGCAAAGTCCCTAACCGTGTCTGTTGAAATTGTTGGAAAACCAAATTATCACTCTACTCTAATGGTATTGGCTCCTCTTCCTAAATGCCTTCTGGAAAGGGATTTGGGACTATGCTCTGAAGCTCAGGTTGTACTTCATCTTCCATTTCAATTGTTAGAAGATCAACCTATGTGGAGGTCATGATATTTTTGCCAACGATGATATTTTTAAATACTGCTCCAAATAATACATATCCGGTATTGGTGTAGATCTTCGTTTTATGACAATATTATCAATTTTCTGATACAAAACTAGAAAATTATTAAAAATTATCCAGTAATTGTGAACGGTAATTTGTTAGAAATTAAAAACTATTTGACTCGATTACCCCCCTGATCGTTGTCAACAACTGCTGCGTTAGTCTGAAGATTTCAACCTGCCTAAGTTTTGTTGCACAATTTCTTCCACTTTGTGAATTCTTTGCGATGAATGTCATGCTTATTTTTTACGGCCGCCGCATCTAGCACCTGAGTGGTTATTTGAAATGAGTCAAAATTTTCAATTGTTTTATAATGGATTACCATTTTTTCTTTTTTTTTGAGTTGTCGGGAACTCTTCAACACAAATTTCTATGAACAATGTGGACAACAGAGGATTCCAAGAATTTTTTTTGCTAGAAGAAGCCATTTGAGAAATTTCATTAAAACGAAGGGGTATGTTCTTGAAACAAAGAGGTACAGTATTTATAAGGAATTATTGGAGTAAATTTTTACATATGACTTATATTAGATACGTCGGATGTAAATATTACATGCATAATTTACTCTTCATTTTAAACAGTGAAACAGGCATGGGGAAAGCACCGACGTAAAATTTACGTCTAATGTATTTAAGGTAAGTCTGACAAAAATTTTCGTTACCGCTGATCCAGGCTCCATTACACTTTATACTTTAACCAGTGTGTAACATGTGCGTTGCATACGGTGATGTTATTAAAAAACAGTATTTATATAATAATTATTGCAAAATTATAATGTATTATGCAATATATGATAAATTTTCATGATATATTAATCATAAATTAAAATGACATGTAATATTCGGATATAAGATTTTTTTTTCAATTCTCGCTAATTACACATTTTCGTAAAAGTTAATGTTTCTAACTCAAAAAAAATTATAAATTAAAATTGTTAATATTATATATGTATGAGTGAATAAGTATCTTTACCATTTTATCGGTATGATTATTTTGTGTGTGTGTGTTGAATTATCATCCTTTTAAAAAAAAATACAAATGGATTAATGTACATTAACTAATTGAATTTATATAAATAATTTGAATTAATGATCAACATAACTAACTAAATATAAGGAGTTGAATGTACAAAAAATTGGAGAAAATTGAAAAGACATTTGTATATATTTGTAATTGAGAATAGCATTGGTCTTATGGTTAGCTTATCTACGTGTGAACTTTTATCCATAATTACTTTTCATTTTAACATAATTTTATCCTTGTAATTAACCATGTATTTCATATTGTTAAAGGAGGATCGTGATTTCAACTTTGATAATTGCAAAATAATGTAAGGTACCATTTAGTTGAGTTATGAGTAGGGTATGGTTTGATAACGTATTGAAAGTGATAATGTTTATATAGCCTAGTACTAATGTAATCTATATGTTCATACCATAATGTTGTAACACATAAATTTATCTTTTATAGATTGTTGAAAATAAAATTATGTTATGTACTGTATGTAATTTTTTGACATAAATGAATCGGAAATTAAAAGAGTTTTCATTATTTATGTATAAATTTTATGTTACGTGATTTAAATATCTTTATATATCTGAGTAAAGAAGAAATAATTTTATCATTTTCTCCATATATATGAATATTGTATATATTGAAATTCTCGTATTTTTATGATTTATTACATGGATTAATGAATATTAGTTAATCATGTTTATTTAAAGGACAAAATTTTGAAATAGGCTTCAAAAAATAACCTATTACAAAAATAGGCTTCGGTTTAAACTATTTACAAAAATAGGCTTCATTTTTACCCCAATACTTTGCAAATGCATGTATATGGAATGTGCATATGTAATTATTTTTGAAGCGCACTCCATATCTGCGCACTAAGGAATTTCCTTAGTATGCATATATGGAATGCGCATTAAAGGGACACAAGCTTTTAACAGCCAGTCCTCCCACTTTCTCCCCCATCAAGGGGACATGAGCTTTTAACAGCCAGTAATCAAGTTATGTGAAAGAAGATGCTGACAGCCGTAACGAAGGAATGTTGGATAGCATGCAAGTTGCTTATACAATTGAAATGATAGAACATGGATTGACAATATGCAAGTAAAAAATGAAACACTAGTAGTTGATGATACTCTATTGATTGAAGATAACGAAGAATACATGATTATGGATGATCGGTTGAAGGGTGACTTATGTAATGCGAGCATGATGGCTAGCTCTATTTAGGAAATTGCTCAATTGGAGGTGGAAGTGTTTGGAAGAGAACGTGTCGAAAAAGGACCTCGGGTTGGTTTGATTTTTGAAAACAAATAAATGCTTATTGAACGATTAAGTCAATGGGCTATTAAATGTTCGGTGTAACGACCCGTAAAATTCGATGATTAAAATGTGTTAAATTAATAAGATTTTTAATTGAATTTAGAAAGAAATAAAAATCTTATAATTTATATTGGAACGAATGTTAGAAATTATATGTAGCAATTGAAATTAAAATTTACAACTTAAAATTTATATTAAAATTCATTCGAATTAATGTAAATTGAATAGAAACGTAAGTTTACTTATAGGGCAGTAATTGATGAATAAAAAGTTTGAAAGTAAGTAAATAAATTTATGGAGAACATTGAATAGTAATCAATATATATATTAGGCAATTGACACTTTATGGATTTGTTAAGATTGCAAAGTTATAATTGAGTGTAAATAGGAATATTTGGTAATTAATTAAAATAAGAAAAATAAATGTAAATGTTATAACTTGGTTACAAAATTTAATAACGGAAGTGTGAATGAAAATTTATAGAAATGTAAACTTATTTTAAGGTAGTAATTGGATGTAGATTTATGGAATGGAGTTAATGTAAATCAATTGGATTTAAAATGAAATTTGGTATTACATTGATGAGTTTAAATGTTATTTTATTTTATAAAGTAATAAATGGTGTAATAAAAGAATGAAATCAATATAAGATAATAAATGCAATGATTGTAGGTTAATAATAAAGGGTGAATAGGGAAATGATTGTTTATAGTAATTGAATGGAATTCCAATTTGTTGGAATAGAGTAAATGTATACTTGGTAATAAATTTAATATAGGAAAACGAACTTAAATATTGAATTAATTAATTTATATATATATATATAATAAATGATGATTATTGGAGTGGAAATAATAAGCTTATAAAAGGTGATTGTGACCACAAATTATTATGAGTTATACATATATATTTAATTCATTCAATTGGATTTGGAAATCATTGCAATAAATCTAAAGGAAATGTTACGTTAATATAAATTTGGGAATCGAGGAATCAACTCAAAAGTTATTAACTAAGGAAGTAATACATAATAATTTGAATAAAATCAATACCATACAAGAATTGTAACATTTGTTTATAACAATGAATTCCTATGTGTAATTAAAGGTTTTAATAACAATTATTTGAATATTACCTAATTAGTTGGTCAATGAATTTATTATAAGTTACCCGTTTATTTGGGTTAATAATTAAATGGGTAATCAATTGAAATTAATCTAATTAAGGGTTATATTAGTAAATTAGGGTAGTAATGAGTAATAATGTTTTGCTAATGATGTATGAATGAATAAATGATTTAAATTAAAGGAAATGATGTTAAGGTTATTCATATTGGACAATTTGTTGAATATAAGGAATGGAAATAAGTTTTATCAATATATTGAATTTAATTTCTGATAATAAGATAAATTGAAATTAAATGAAATTGAAATAACTAAATAATACGTTATTTGAAATCAAGATGGAATATGAGAATAATTTATGTAATAATTTTGAATCCAATGGTAAACCCATCTATTTGAAAATAATGAATGGAATAATTATGGGTTAATTTAATTAAATGGAAATTTTGGAAATTAAATTTATAATTTAATGAAATTGAGTTTAATATTGAAATTTATAAATTATTCACCTCTAAGTTGACATTTAAATTTGGTTAATCATTGTAAATGATTGAGAAAATCATAAGTGATGAAATTTGGCAAATTTTCGAATTGAAATTGAAAAGTTGATTTAATTAATTAATTTTAATTATTTAATTAACGGAAAAATAGCCATTTTGGCCACGGACTCGGATTACGACGAAACCAGTTTCAGCGGATCCGTAACGGTGAATAATTGTAGGATTTCAAGTTCCGCGACGATCGGACTTGTCTTTTGATCGTACGGACTCGAAACGCCTTGAAATTAATGAAATTGAAATAAATTTGAAAATATTGATTTTATCATAACTTCTTCATACAATGGAATTTGAACTTGAAACTTGTTCCATCGCGTTTCAAATATTTTTAAACACCTATTTTGATATATGGGTTTACCCAATTTCATTCCGGGTCAGAACGGGCTTTTTGGGCCACTTTGGAGTTAGCGCGTATATCTGTTTTATCCATCTATTCTATTTTCAATTCTGCCTATAAATATCTTGTTATAAACCCTAGCCTCCCTAATACTCATTTGTCTATACATACATCTTAACTCTCTCCTCCTCAATGACAGACAAACAAATTCTAGATCCAGATCCAATTGCAAATCAAATCCAAAGTCAAAATTTCAAAGTCCTTAGAAAAATTTGGAAAAAAATATATGTTAAAGCTCTCGAAGTGTGTAATCTCCTGGTGTGATCCGTTTTTCGATTGGAGTTTCGGGGTGGCTAGATCGGGGCGATTTTGTTTCGGCCGTTCTTACGAATTTGTCGTTTTCAACGGCGGATCTGCGACGAGGCGACGATTAGGCAGTATAGCTGCGTAGAGGAGGTTGAAACTTGACGATCCAGTGGGTTAGTTGTATCGAAGGAGGCTCAGGATCGCCGTGTTTGGTGATAAAATAGAGGCGGCGGCGAGCACGGCTTGGGAGCCAGAGGAGGCCGGTCGGCCTGAGATGGTGCGTCTCGGGGAGAGGGTGACGTCGGCGTGACCTGATCGTGGCCTAGGGGCACGTGGTGGCAGCGAAGTGTGCGTTCGTGGGTGTTGTGCCGGTTGTAGAAGTTTTGGCCGCGATTTTTATCTAGGGTTTCAAGGGGTCAACGCGTGAAGAGGCTGACTTGGACTGAGATCGTGAGTGCTTTGTTTATTTTATTTTATTTTATTTAAATTCAAAATTCAAGCATTTAAAACGTGAATAACTTTCACATACGTTGTCTGATTTGCGTGAAATTTTCTTTGTTAGGATCGTATTAAAATTCCAGACCTTTGGCGCTGGTTTGGACGGATTTGGAGACTGTGCAAATTTTGGGTTTAAATTGGATTTGAATTCAATTTAAATTCAAAAGGTGAGTGTTTTAACCCACTCACAACTTCTAAAATTTCTTATGTTTGTTAAATTGATATATGATATGTTTAAATTTTATTTATGGTTGTTTGGTATATTTTTAATCATCATCTCAGTTAATTTTATTTATTTAAATTAAATCGCTATTTAATTTATTCATTGCATTTAAACTGCCAGTTAAATTTGTTGATTAATTATTCATCGCATTTAAAATGTCAGTTAAATTTGTTAATTAATTATTCATTGCATTTAAACTGTCAGTTAAATTTGTTAATTAATTATTCATTGCATATAAACTTCCAGTTAAACAGTTATTTAATTTATTATTGAATTAAACTGCTATTTAATACCTGTTGTTTATTTTCCGTTATATATTGATGCTATTGATTTAATTGGATAATGATTGTGATAAATGGTTGATGGTTGATATTGGATGAATGAATGTTGTATTTTATATTGTTATAAACTACAAGTTATTATGCATTTTCATTTCATTCGGTATTGTGGTTTGAAATGATATACAACCGCATTTTTATTTTAAATACGGATTGAAGTGATAAATATCCATATCACTTGACCATAGGATAGAAAATATTATACAGGCACCGCGGTATATATATATATATATATATATATATATAATTATTTTTGAGATGATTTTTCTATGGTTTGGGAAAGAATATGGTTTAAAGAATATTGATTTTTGGTAATTTAAATATAATTTTTATATATAGTTAACGATTGAATTTAAGCTATGTATAAATTTGGTTTAAAGAAAAAAAGAAGTTTAAAAATAAAAGTTCAATTTTATTGAGATATAATACGGTTAAGTATTTATTTAAATTTATTGATGGAGTTTATAATGTCTTAAATAAAATAAATGTTGGAAGATAAATATGAATTTGCTTTGAAATAAGGTATTTAAGAATTATCCTCGAATAAAATTTGGGTTTTTAAAAGGTATGATCTTTATAACTTGATTTTGGTTTAGAGGACTTAAATGAATATCAAGTCGATTTAAATGAGTATTATCAAGTTAATTAAATTGAGAGAATATCCTATTATTTGAAGTTTAAAGGTTTTACTTAAATGATGTTTGATTTATTAAGTAAACATTTCAAATCTAAATAATAGTAATTGAATTTGATATGTATGAAATTATCAAAGAATAAGTTATGAAATGGTGGAATGATTAAAGCTTTGAAATATACGGAAATTGAAATGGTTTATTTGGGAATTTAAACCTATATTTGGAATTTATTTGTGAAATTTAAAAGCTATTTTGTTTTGCAAGCGGTTTAAGTATTAAACCATTTAAGTATTAGAAATTTTGTTTCAAAGCTTTGGGGTTTAAGATATATATTTGAAAATATTATGATTTGGAAAAAGGGATATTTATAAAATAAAAATGATATCATATTGATTTGAGGTTTTAAAAATATAAATGATATCGTATTTATATGGTTTTGAAAGGGATATTATATTCTGGTTTTAAAGTATAAATTATTTTGAAATAACCGTGATGTTATAATAACGATTGGTTGTTGAAGAGACCGGAATCAGAAGTTGTCATACTCTCTGCCAACTCCGAAAACCACTTTAACAACCCTGTACGCGGTGGAGATTCCAGAATTAAGTAGGATGGTGGCGGCGTTTCCTTTGAGCTAAATACGTGGACCCGACTCCCGTGAGTTGGAATAAGGTGGCTCAAACAGGAGCGATTCTCGGGCCAAGGAGGTAGTCCCTCTTATCGGACACATCCCTTTGATATTATACTCTAACTTTTGGATTGATTCCGTGGCCACTTTTGATTTTTGATTTGGGGGTGTGGCTCGAGGTGGGCGGTAGTTGTGGCTATGTGTTACCACCAGTCCGGATAGCAATTGGTATATCTACCCTGGCATTGCCTAGTTGTGCCGTGTCACCTACCCTAGCGCGCCTTATACGATTTTGGTTTTGTACCATAACTATGGAGTGCCCTCTGACGATGCCCAGTACGGGGGAGATTACGGTACTGTATAGACTATGGGAATATATAAATGTGTTAAGGTGGAAAATATAAAGGCTTAACGCTATTTAAAAGTAAGTTTATTTTACAATTAGACACTATTATAATAGCGAAATATACTACATAGTAAATAGTTTAACGGATCCTTAAGAGATGTAAATCCCGAGCATCTCTTGAGTTACTGCGCTCATATTTATTTCTGTTGATTTAACTGACATAAGATCTTTTAGTTCTGACTCGAGTGTTTTGTCTTTTCAATTCGCTCGGGTCAGTCCGAGCATTTCAGGATCGAAGATTTTATTTCTGGAGGACCCGAAGACGAAGATTTCATTATTATTATTATTACTATAATATATTATATGGTTCCACTACACATTGTATTCCGCTGCATTGATATTTATTGGTATGTGAACTCTGATATTTATTGTATAAATATAATTAAATATTTTGAAAACATCTTCATGAACTGTATATTTGATTATTATATTTTATCCTTCCGCTGTGAGATTCTGTTTTTGTTTTTCTTTCTCTACTTTTCTTATTTACCCTATAACAATCCGCCATTCCGTATGGTTTGAATTGGCACGTGTGTTGATTTAAAGCGTGCGAAAAGACGGGATGTTACATTCGGTATCTTGCAAAGTTGTCAAGTCCTGTGCAAATGAGTATACGGTTTGATGTGATGTTGATGAGAAATGTGCATGGAGGTTGCATGCTAGTATATCAAAGAAAAGATCACAAAATTAGTGGAAAATCAAAAGGTACGAAGAAGATCACACATGTTTGAACCTCACCATCAATTCTAATCATCGACAAGCTACCTCTAAGTTTATTTGTAGTAAAATACTAACATTATTAAAGTCTGATACAAATATGAATGCACAATCGGTTCAAGACACGCTCTTGAATATGCACGATCGGTTCAAGATACGCTCTTGCAAAATACTAACATTATTAAATTCATCACATGGTCTGGATTATAATTTTGAAATTCATTAAATGCAGTCAACCGACACTTCGACGCGAAATGTTGATGGTAATATGACCAAAAAGTGCTAATAGGATAAGGATCCCACGTTACTAACTCTTTCGAAAGAATATCGAGCTCGTTATGATAAAAATTAACATTTTTGGAGTTTCTTTTCAATGTCGAGCGGCATTCCATCTACAACCAAATGGGAGATCGGGATCTAATTGGGTTCAGAGGGTAACATCTGGACGACCATTAGCTATATGTGTCCACAACCAAATTTGAATTAACAACATACAACGACATAACGTATTTGATTTTTGAAGCGCAACTTCACCCACTTCATTATACAAATATGCAAGTAAAGCGCCACCCCATGCATAAAGTGTACATTCCTTCGAATTTCTAAGAAATGATAAAAACTTCAATAAACAACGACCTTTAGAATGATCCATAAATAATGTGGAGTTTATAAAATACAAAATCACCGCACGACTAGGTTGTAAAATCTCAATTTCGGTCGCCCCTTGTCTAAGTGGTTCTTTAAAAACATTTCTAAATCAACTCATGCTAACATCACAGGTCCATTTACTTCCTCCAGAACAACTACACACAACAATTCTGAAAACAACTCCATATAGTCTATACTTAGATTTTCAGCATAGATTGGTTGACCATTCGTTTGTATTCCAAACATATGATGTACATCGGCAAGAGTAACAGTTATCTCATCCACTCTAAAATGAAATTATTTGTTTCCGGCCTCCATCTATCACAAAGAGCCATAATTAAATGGTGATCTAGCCTAATATAGTTTATTTGCATTGCTTTTCACAATCCGGCTTCTTTTAAGTGCAGTTCAAGTCTTGGATCTTTACAATTAATTAATTTTAACTTACTAGATCGGTCGGTCGGGATTACCAATTTTGTACCTCTCATAAGTGGTTCATTTTCACTTCTACGACTTGCTTGCAAATACAACACACTTTTATCAATAGGTTCGAGTTACAAATCTACACAAAATTGACGTCAAAAATTATTTAGAATTTAGAAAAAAATTGTCATAAATTTGGAAATGATCATCTACAATAACTTCTTCATGACAATTACATGTACATTACGATGCTAGACCAACCAACTATTCAAATAACAAATTACAAAAATTTGAAATTATTAATGAAATCACAAAAATTTAAAGATGAATTGTAACAACCCGGGATTTAGCAATTATTTTATTATCGTCATTAGATGATTAATATTGTTTGCTAATTGCAGTTTGGAGTTTTTAAAATCGGGTTGAAATTCTTTTCAAAAAGTTTGTTGAGGGTTTGTGGACCTAGAAAAATATTGTAGCCCTGTTTTCATTTGTTGTAATGCGGTGATAAAATCCAACACCCGTTCCACTTTCTCCCTTCATTCAATTTCGAAACCCTAGAAACAAAACATACGAAAGAAAATTAATGGCGGCTTCATCTCTGCTCATTCATTCTCTTCAAATTAGGGTTTTCGCAACTTCAAAGATGCCTAACCACCGCGTCTCTGACTGGTTCGATCTTTTGGTATTGGCATGCATTGAAACAAAGGTGAGTGATCCTCTTCACTCACATCTGTAATTCGAACTTAGTACTATGCTTCGTGTTCGATTTGGTTTCATCGTAGATGATTTATCTGACTTAATCAAAATAGTATATTTCCTGGTTACTTGGTTTACACAGTTTTGATTTTTCTTTGGCACTGTCTTCTTTGCTCTCGAATTCACTAGTATTTTAATTCATGTTGACTTCGGCCTTAGCTTTGATTTTGCTAAAATACTATGTTGTTTCCTTTGGTTTTACTGATGTGTTTTGAACCGAGTCTTGATATTGACTCTGTTCAATTACCACGGCTACTGGATTATCTGGAAGTTTTGATTTCTAGCTTGTTTGCTCTTTTCGCCTTGGGCGTCACGGCGTTGATTTTTAGTTGACATCGGCCTTCACTTTTAAGCTTGAAATTGATTTTTGTGAAAGTATTTTGGGTTTGGCACTGTCTTGGTATGAATCAGTTACCTGCAAAAATGGTTCGACATTGATTTTTATTAAACTTTGACTTTGCATTTGCTTTGAGACTTTGACTTCGGGTAACATTCCAGTTTGTACCCTTGTTCATGCTTTGGGTCATACTATGTTGATTGAAATTGAACTTGAATTTCATTGTCTATTGTAGTTGCTCTTTGCATTCATGTGTACATCACTTGTTGCTGTGATACATGTTTGTTTCTCGACTTGTTGCAGTGTAATCTTCATGTATACACTTTCTGAAGCTTGCACTGTCAAGTTTTACAGTTGACTTTGTGAATTCTTTGATCTTTGTACGTCCTGGCTTGGGTTCTGATATTAGAGCTTGACATTGTTTAAATTTTTGGGTTGTGGTCATTCAATCACTGTCTTACCATGTTGTTTAGACTTGGCATGTTCATAGTGATGTTTCACAACTGCATTAAGTATTTGCAGTGTTCATATATGGATATTTATAGCCATTCCGTTTAGAGGCTGTGTCACCGACGTTGACTTGATATTGTCAATTGTTCATTGTTGTTTAATTTGTTCATTGACTTGAGTTCCAGTTTTTTATGCTGCTAGATCATTGTAATAGTTGTTGCCAGTGCCACTGTGTACATATCTTCATTGTGGGTATCTGTCTTGCCTTTGAGTCCAGGTAGCAGGGACTGGATATTTGTAATTTATTTGTGGTTTAGTGCCATTTGCTATTGATTTCATTGTTGTTGTACACGAGTACTTAAGGTTGTCATTCATTGGGTTCAGTAGCTTGTATCACTTTTTGAGATAGTTTGCATGTCTTGTACCACTTGTGCCTGCACCTGCTAACCTGTTTTGTGCAGTTGCATTCTGGTCTTGCTTGCATTATCCATTTCTCTATTGCATGCATGTTAACTTCAAGTTGAAATATTTAGAGCTCTGTAGCTTGTGATCTTGTGGTGGCTGCAGTTTTTGGTTGCAGTTTGCCCTTGTATTCATTTATGCAGTTTGCCTTGGTCGGTTTGCGTTGCATCGATGCAATTGGATTTGTTTTTCTAATTGCACTTGAGTTGAATCCGGTAATTCGGGTTTGACCTTGTGTTCGTTTGTAAATTTTCATTGTGTACATACGTGCACATTGTCCATGCCTGTCTGCTTTGACCATTGAGGCCGTGGCATTGATATTTGATTCTTCATTGATTTTGGTTCGTTGATCTTTTGTGTACGTCATCACTGTAGTGGCAAGACAGTGCACGCAAGCGTGTACTACAGCCACACGATATTGATTTTATTGATATTCTAATTGCTTTTGATTTATTGATCTTTTGCGAATTCCATATGCCGTAGTGGCGAGGCAGTACACGCGTGCGTGTACTGCAGCCCTACCTGAAGTGACGTTTTAATTGATATTTTAATTGTTTTGTATGTCCAATTCAATATTTTGAATTGTATTTTGATTTGGTTAAATTTGATGATTTTTTTGATATCTAATTATCTTTTTGATAATTAGATTATGAGTTTCTAATTATTTGTTTAATAATTAGATTTTGTTGTTAATTGCCGTTTAGGCAACTCTGATGTTTTTTTCTAAATTATCTTCATTGATAACCCTTTTATTTATCTCCGTTGATAATTTGAATTTGTTGGTTTGTTGTTTAACACTGTTATGTGTTATATTTACCGTTATCCGATTTCCTTATTAAAGGATTGGATAGGTAAGATTATTTTGACTATCGTCTAATTGTTATTTAATTATTACTACTTCCGTGCATTAATAACCGAGTTTGAATTAGACTGACCCGTTTATTATTTTCTTTTGAATTTAATACTCGGGTCAGACCGAGTTATTACAGGTTGTAGATATCTTGCTTTGGGTTGCTGCTTGAGCGATGAAGTCTTTTCATATCTTTTGGAGTAGTTGTCGTCATTTTATAGTAGTCAGTGTATTAGTATAGGAAGATATGTATTCATGTATATTATATACGATAATGTACTTGTATATGTAACTTCCACAGTCGACAGTTGTAGTTGTATCATATGTACTATATCACATGTATTGTAACTGACATCAGTTATATATATATATATATATATATATATATATATATGAAACTTTTGTTATCTGTGTTCCGCATTTAGTTATCTGTGTTATTATTATATATATTGTCCTAAACTATTATGAATCATCGTAGTTCGTTTTATACTGGAATTGGGTATGTCGATGGGAGTAAATAAATAAGGGATGAAAAATCAAAAATATATACCACTCCTATCGAGATAACCAATACTAGTGTAAGGCCTAACTACGTATGGCCGCTCCTATCCAGCCTTATTCTTCGTAATAACAGACAGTATTTCCTTTAATACTCTTTGTTATTGTGAGCATAGAGGTGGAGCGTCACAGTTGGTATCAGAGCCTGCGGTTTATGGACATAATATAAAACATAACTTGGATGGAACATGTGTTACAACTATTTGTCGATGTTTTATCTCACATCTTTGTCTATAACTATCTTTGATTGTTGGGTATGAATTCCTAACAATTATTCATGTGATTTTGATTGGTTTTGTGAATATTTCAATTTTTAGTGTTTTGGGTTCAAATCTTTTAAGATCCTAACTTTGATGTTCGAACATGTTTTTGGTGATGCATCGAGGAGCCAATAGGACCGGGTAGCCGATGGACGTAATCCCCAACCGTCCATGCTCGACCAGTTGCAAATTGAGTGAGCGATTACACTTTTATTAAATAGGGTAGGAATTGCAGAATTTGCAGTTCAGTCAACCGACCTGCTCCTATTTCCCTATTTGCCTATTTATGCTCGTTTTGCTTTGTTTTTTCCAATTGTTAATTGATTCTTCTTCTTCGATTAGTTGTTATCACCTTTGTCAACTTTGATAATTTCTATTTTTGGAATTTTTAGGTATTTCCACTTTGATGGATTTGATATCGATTTCTTTGGAATTAATTCACGTCTTCGTATGTGAATTTTAGTGATTGATTGTTCCTACAATCATTTTTGTGATTTGTCACTTTAAAAATATAAGGGTTTCAATACTAGTAGTAAATATTAAAACTCTTTCATTAAACCGTTTTCCAATCTACTAGTATATACAAACCTTTACCTCACTCGTACGAGAAATCTAATTAAACGGCTTAGTAAAACAAGTGGTATGAAACGCTTGCGTTTACTTCGTCGGTTAATTCTTGGACTTGTTCGATAGAATCTCTTGTGACAATTTTCGAGTGGAGATCTACAATTTGTTCGTAAATATTTAAGTTAAGCTAGTGGTTGTGGGACATGAAGCTAAGCTTATATATTTACTAGCTTACTGCAATTGACACTTCTTGACGATCGTTGACGATCATTTTTGTCATTTAGACTAGCAAATGTGCGATATCTCTTTGTCTACGAGGGAGACTAAACCCCGTTTCTGTGGAGCATCGACTCAATTTGGTGGGGGTAGCGACCCATGGTCTTCGGGCCGTTTTGTGGAGCTACGGCTCAAAATTAATGGTTAGCAACCATGGAATAGCGTTCCATTTTGTGATATACGTGTTGGTGAGTTTTCATGCTCCCATTTTGTGATAGGCCTTCCCCCCTTTCTGGATTTCCATTGATGATTTCTAGAATTTGTGTTTCACCAATTTTCGTGATTTACATTGATAAGTCTTATCAATATTTGTGCATTGGTGAATTTGTGTGTCATTAACTTTTGTGATTGGCATTAATATAATGGTTGGATGAATAAAAATAAAGAGTATGACATTTTTTTGATCTTTGAGAAGATTCTTGTGACATTTTTGATGAATGAAAATTCACTGGTATTATGTTTTGATGCCAATTATTTTGATGAGATTTTGACGTATAGAATTACTGTAGCTTTGACTTCAGTAACCGTCAATTTTATAGTGGATTTTCAAGCGATTATCCCACAATGCTGATTTTGTTGTCCGTTTGAGAATGTAAATTATTACTTTTATAAAATAAATGAATTTTTTTTCAAAAGTTTTACAGTTTGCGTTTTCAAAAGAACGAGGAAGCAATTTAAACGTTTCAGCAAAATCGAGGACTATGACCTCTTTCTTTTACTGATTCGCTTAATTCCGGACTTGTCCATTTGAGAATGTGAAATGTTATTTTTGGAATACACAATTTTGCACTTTCAAGGAAACGATGAAAAGAATTAAACGATTTAGTAAAACTCGTGGTTATGGGACATGTGCGTTTGCTATTTTGGTTAATTCCGGACTCGTTAATTGAAATATTTGCTGTTTTGATGATTTTGATGATTTTCGTGTGCTTTCGAGCCACTATGTTGGACCTTCGGGTCATATGTTGGACCTTCGGGTCAATGCCAGTACTAGACCTTCGGGTCATTTGTTAGGCGCCAAAATTATATTGATAGTACTTGGTAGGCTTCGGCCATTTGTTGATGCACGTGCGGCGTAGCTTAAAAACTCGCCATCTGATGGGATCGATCCAACCTTTTATGTTGATTTTCTAGATTATCTTAATTGATTTCTAGATATTTGTTGTTCCACTTATCTGCAGGTAATTGGATATTTGTTGATATGAGTTCTAAATATCTTTGTTGATAATTAGATATTTGTTGATTCTGATTATCGTTTTTGATAACTAGATATTTGTTGATTCTGATTGTCGTTTTTTATAATTAGATATTTGTTGATTCTGATTATCGTTTTGATAATTAGATATTTGTTGTTTTTGATTATCGTTTTTGATAATTGGATATTTGTTGATTTGAGATTTGATTATCATTTTTGATAATTGAATATTTGTTGATTTGAGATTTGGTTATCATTTTTGATAATTGAATATTTGTTGATTTGAGATTTCTGATTATCGTTTTTGATAATTAGATATTTGTTGATTTGAGATTTCTGATTATCGTTTTTGATAATTCGATATTCGTTGATTTGAGATTTCTGATTATCCTTTTTTGATAATTCGATATTCGTTGATTTGAGATTTCTGATTATCGTTTTTGATAATTGGATATTCGTTGATTTGAGATTTCTGATTATCGTTTTTGATAATTAGATATTCGTTGATTTGAGATTTTTGATTATCGTTTGTGATAATTAGATATTTGTTGATTTGATATTTCTGATTTTCATTTTTGATAATTAGATATTTGTTGATTTGAGATTTATGATTTCTGATTTTCATTTTTGATAATTAGATATTTGTTGATTTGAGATTTCGGGTTATCGTCTTTGATAATTGGATATTTGTTGATTTAAGATTTCTGGTTATCGTTTTTGGTGATTAGATAATTGTTGTTTTCTAATTGTCTTTGTTGATAATTAAGTTTTGCTGTTTTCTAATTATCGTATCGATAATTAGATATTGCTGTTTTATGATTTCTGTATTCTAGTTATCTAATTGATAATTAAATATTGTTGATAATCGTATTTATTCAGTTTTTCTGTTTTCTGAATTATCTATTGATAATTAGATTTTGGTGAGAATTTATGAATTCCTTTTATGAAATTAAAAGATTTTTTTGTGTTTGTGTTTCCGACCTTTATTTTTCTAGCTTAACTAGTTTATGTTAGAAAAATAATTGTTATTGACATCTTTAATTATGAAAATTGCGGGGACGTAATTTTTATAAGGAGGGGAGTCTGTAAAAATTATAAGGAGGGGAGTCTGTAAAAACCCGGGATTTCGCAATTATTTTATTATCGTCATTAGACGATTAATATTGTTTGCTAATTGCAGTTTGGAGTTTTTAAAATCGGGTTGAAATTCTTTTCAAAAAGTTTGTTGAGGGTTTGTGGACTTAGAAAAATATTGTAACCCATGTTTTCATTTGTTTTAATGCGGTGATAAAATCCAATACCCGTTCCAGAATGAAACCCTAGAAACAAAACATACGAAAGAAAATTAATGGCGGCTTCATCTCGTGCTCGTTCGTTCTCTTCAAATTAGGGTTTTCGCAACTTCAAAGACGCCTAACCACCCCGTCTCTGACTGGTTCGATCTTTTGGTATTGGCACACGTTGAAACAAAGGTGAGTGATCCTCTTCACTCACATCTGTAATTCGAACTTAGTACTATGCTTCGTGTACGATTTGGTTTCGTCGTAGATGATTTATCTGACTTAATCAAAATTGTATATTTTCTAGTTACTTGGTTTACACAGTTTTGATTTTTCTTTGACACTGTCTTCTTTGCTCTCGAATTCACTAGTATTTTAATTCATGTTGACTTCGGCCTTAGCTTTGATTTTGCTAAAATATTATGTTGTTTCCTTTGGTTTTACTGATGTGTTTTGAACCGAGTCTTGATATTCACTCTGTTCAATTGCCACGGCTTCTGGATTATCTGGAAGTTTTGGTTTCTGGCTTGTTTGCTCTTTTCGCCTTGGCCATCACGACGTTGACTTTTAGTTGACATCGGCCTTCACTTTTAAGCTTGAAATTGATTTTTGTGAAAGTATTTTGGGTTTGGCACTGTCTTGGTATGAATCAGTTACCTGCGAAAATGGTTCGACATTGATTTTTATTAAACTCTGACTTTGCATTTGCTTTGAGACTTTGACTTCGGGTTACATTCCAGTTTGTACCCTTGTTCATGTTTTGGGTCATACTATGTTGATTGAAATTGTGAATTTCATTGTCTGTTGTAGTTGCTCTTTGCATTCATGTGTACATCACTTGTTGCTGTGATACATGTTTGTTTCTCGACCTGTTGCACTGTAATCTTCATGTATATACTTTCTGAAGCTTGCACCGTCAAGTTTTACAGTTGACTTTGTGAATTCTTTGATCTTTGTACGTCCTGGCTTGGGTTCTGATATTAGAGCTTGACATTGTTTAAATTTTGGGTAGTGGTCATTCAATCACTGTCTTACCATGTTGTTTTAGACTTGGCCTGTTCATAGTGATGTTTCACAACTGCATTAAGTATTTGCAGTGTTCATATATGGATATTTATAGCCATTCCATTTAGAGGCTGTGTCACCGACGTTGACTTGATATTGTCAATTGTTCATTGTTGTTTAATTTGTGCATTGACTTGAGTTCCAGTTTTTTTATGCTGCCGGATCATTGTAATAGTTGTTGTCAGTGCCACTGTGTACATATCTTCATTGTGGGTATCTGTCTTGCCTTTGAGTCCAGGTAGCAGGGACTGGATCTTTGTAATTTATTTGTGGTTTATGCCATTTGCTATTGATTTCATTGTTGTTGTACACGAGTACTTGGGGTTGTCATTCATTGGGTTAAGTAGCTTGTATCACTTTTTGAGATAGTTTGCATGTCTTGTAACACTTGTGCCTGCACCTTGGTAACCTGTTTTGTGCAGTTGCATTCTGGTCTTGCTTGCATTATTCATTTCTCTATTGCATGCATGTTGACTTTAAGTTGAAATATTTAGAGCTCTGTAGCTTGTGATCTTGTGGTGGCTGCAGTTTTTGGTTGCAGTTTGCCCTTGTATTCATTTATGCAGTTTGCCCTGGTCGGTTTGCGTTGCATCGATGCAATTGGATTTGTTTTTCTAATTGCACTTGATTTGAATCCGGTAATTCGGGTTTGACCTTGTATTCGTTTGTGAATTTTCATTGTGTACATACGTGCACATTGTCCATGTCTGTCTGCTTTGACCATTGAGGCCGTGACATTGATATTTGATTCTTCATTGATTTTGGTTCGTTGATCTTTTGTGTACATCATCACTGTAGTGGCAAGGCAGTACACGCAAGCGTGTACTGCAACCACACGGTATTGCTTTTATTGATATTCTAATTGCTTTTGATTTATTGATCTTTTGCGTATTCCATATGCCGTAGTGGCGAGGCAATATACGCGTGCGTGTACTGCACCCCTACCTGAAGTGCTGTTTTAATTGATATTTCAATTGTTTGAATTGTTTTGTGTGTCCAATTCAATATTTTGAATTGTATTTTGGTTTGGTTAAATTTGATGATTTTGTTGATATCTAATTATCTTTTTGATAATTAGATTATGAGTTTCTAATTATTTGTTTAATAATTAGATTTTGTTGTTAATTGCCGTTTAGGCAATTCTGATGTTTTTTTCTAAATTATCTTCATTGATAACTCTTTTATTTATCTTTGTTGATAATTTGAATTTGTTGGTTTGTTGTTTAACACTGTTATGTGTTATATTTACCGTTATCCGATTTCCTTATTAAAGGATTGGATATGTAAGATTATTTTGACTGTCGTCTAATTGTTATTTAATTATTATTGCTTCCGTGCATTAATAACTGGGTTTGAATTAGACTGACCCGTGTATTATTTTCTTTTGAATTTAATACTCGGGTCAAACCAAGTTATTACAGGTTGTAGATATCTTACTTTGGGTTGCTGCTTGAGCTATGAAGTCTTTTCATATCTTTTGGAGTAGTAGTCGTCATTTTATATTAGTCAGTGTATTAGTATAGGAAGATATGTATTCATGTATATTATATAGATAATGTACTGGTATATGTAATTTCCAGAGTCGACAGTTGTAGTTGCATCATATGTACTGTATCACATGTATTGTAACTGACATCAGTTATATATATATATATATATATATATATATATGAGACTTTTGTTATCTGTGTTCCGCATTTAGTTATATGTGTTATTATTATATATATTGTCCTAAACTATTATGAACCATCGTAGTTCGTTTTATACTGGAATTGGATATGTCGATGGGAGTAAATAAATAAGAGATGAAAAATCAAAAATATATATCACTCCTATCGAGATAACCAATACTAATGTAAGGCCTAACTACGGATGGTCGCTCCTATCCAGCCTTATTCTTCGTAATAACAGACAATATTTTCTTTAATACTCTTTGTTATTGTGAGCATAGAGGTGGGACGTCACATGAATATGTATCCATCACACGTGAAGATGAAAGTGTGCCTTCCATTTGAAGAAAATTGACCGAAACATGAGGCAAATTGAAGTTGGATTTTGATTTTGGGGATGAGTTTAGGATTTTGGGAAAAATTGAAAATTGGGAAGAAACAAGGGAGAAAGTTGGAGACTAGCTGTTAAAGTTCGTGTCCCCTTTATGCGCATTCCATACATACGTACTAAAGAAATTCCTTAGTGCGCATATGTGGAATGCGCTTTAAAAATATTTACATATACGTATTCCATATACGCGTATTTGTAAAGTATTGGGGCTAAAACGAAGCCTATTTTTGTAAATAGTTTGAACCGAAGCCTATTTTCGCAACAAGTTATTTTCTGAAGCCTACTTCAAAATTTTGTCCTTATTTAAATAGTTCTAATTTATGATTACACGATTAGTTAAATATATAGACTTAAACGTAAAATATTATAAGAAAATTGAGAAGAGTTTCAATGTAATTGTAAAAATAATATAAGTATTTGAAGTTAATAGAACTTTACAGTGCAACGTATGTAAACAAAATTATAAAATAAATTTACTATCGTTATTAACGTGTGTAATTTATGTTATGTGATTTATATACTTGCATCTAAATGATTTTTTTAACCAATTTGTTAATATGCACGTAGTATGCATGTTGAAACTTTCATCTTTTAGGTTTATTAGTAAATATTAGTTGACTAAATTTAACAACAGGTAAATAAGCACAAGGAAGAAGATGAAAAAAAATTAGTCTTAAGGACAACAAGTTTGCTTTTTAGTCTGAAGGACACTTTTTAGTGTAAACTGAAAATGATAGTTACAACTATAATTCTGTGATTTACACTAAAAAGTGTCATTCAGCCTAAAAAACAAACCTTTTGTCCCTGAAACTAAATTTTTTTCTAACTTTTTCCTTGAGGCTAAAATCACCATTTAACAAATAGTTTAATTTTGGATTATATAATTAAATGGGGATTTTAGGCTAAAGGAAAAAGTTAGAAAAAAATTTAGTTTCAGGAACAAGAAGTTTGTTTTTTCGGCCGAAGGACATTTTTTAGTGTAAATCACATAATGATAGTTGTAACTATCATTTTCAGTTTACACTAAAAAGTGTCCTTCATGCTAAAAAACAAACTTGTTGTCCTTTAAACTAATTTTTTTTACAACTTCTTCCTTGTGCCCATTTACTTGTAATTAAATTAACAACGTGGAATTTAATGTAATTTTTTTATAAAGAAACGTGAAAGATTTGTAAATAATTACATATTAAAAAAATAGGTATTTGAACATAAAATAACGTGAGAAGTTTAGCAGAATAATTGTAAAGTGATAGGCCAAGAAATTTTGAAAATAAAATATCTAGAATTTGAGAGAATTAAGAAGAACATAGATAATTTCTATAATTAATGATAGAGCTTCAAATTCTTCTGCTTTATTATTATTTAATAGATTATGATCATGGAAAATTGGCACAAGGATAAACTTTCAAATAAATTCAGGTTGAAGGAAGTTTCATTTTTAGACTGAAGGACAAACTTTGAAAAAAATTAGGCTGAACAATGCTAAATATAGCTAGCATCTTATATAGTGTAAAACTGAATATAATGCTAGTTATACCTATTATCTTGTAACTAGCATTGTCATTCAGTCTAACTTTTTTTTAATTTCGTCTTTCAATCCAAAAATAAAACTTTTGTAATCCAATTTTTTTTCAAGGTTTGTCTTGTAGCTAATTCCCTGTTGTCTATGCCTGTGCGGTAGCATTTAAAATATTAAAAGTAAACATGTACCTAGGGATGAAACTGTGACCCCATCTGCAGTTCAACAGCTCATCTACGCGTCCAATTCAAAATTCGAAGATCGGACGCCTCTTATCAATTCCCAAGTTCAAACGGTACTTTCAGCCCGCCCCGTTTCAGTATTCAAAACCACACTTCAGCCTACGGAAAAGCTTTTTAGTACAGAGCGAGATTAATCAATCCGCCATTGAAGTTTCTACTTGTTTTCTGTTTCTCTCTCTTCAGAATGTCTTCAAGGCAAGAAAAAGACAAAGCTGTAAACGTACAGGTTCTTCTCCGTTGCAGGTAATTACTAAACCCTATTTTGCTTTCCGGGCCTGAAAATCATCCATTGTTAGGGTTTTAGAATTCGTTAAATTTCAGGCCTTTTAGTGACGAGGAGCTGAGGAGCAATGCTCCCCAAGTGGTGACATGTAACGATTTTCAAAGGGAGGTTGCCGTTTCACAAACTATTGCTGGGAAGCAGATTGATCGTGTTTTTACCTTTGATAAGGTGTGTGTTTATGCTATGTATATTTTAAGGCTTCAGTTGGTCAAAAATTAATATGTTTGGGCATTTCAAAACTGATTCGGTAATCATTTGGATTAGTGAAAAATGAATAATTGTTTGATTGCTTTCTTTACATTTTTATCCTCATTCAAGAAGGGTTAGGTGTCTGAATATTATCAAAACTAAATGTATTAAATGCTTACATTTTTCTCCTAATGAAATGAAAAGTACTGCTACCCTCTCAATAAAGAGTGTAGCTAGTGAATTACATATAACCAAGCCTTTGAATTAAGGACAAAATTTTGAAAATAGTCCCCTAAAAAATACTTATTCCACTATAGATTCGGTTTTTATTATTTGTGCAACAGCAATTTTTTTTTCTTGAAAAAAGAAAAGAAAAATAATTGTACTTGCGCATGTACAAATTACTAACTGTGCTTAGGCACTTCAAAAATGGGCAAGCACAAAATCTGCTTGGTGGAAATCAAACCTATTTTTATAATATTGTTTGTAATGAATCTTATTGTTGCAATAAGTTTTCCGAAGAAAAATAATTTGTAAATTTTGTCCTTGAATTAATTGTTTCAAATGTTTAACTTGCACGTAGTAATTGCTTGTTGGCGCTAAATACTTCCTGACTGTAAGCTTGGTTGAATTCATAGCTATTTTCCAAGCCATGTTCCAAAAATTACGGTTCTACGGAACTGACTTGGTAAAATGACCGCTCAAACTTAGAATTACATGTTTTAGTAGCATGTCAGTTTAACACTGTTATGCAAATGTCACTGTGTATCGGTTGTATCAGTCTTAAAATTTATGAAATTAATAACCTAATTTTCAACCATATATGATTACTCATTCCTTGCTTTATGAAAGTTTTTCATTTTATTTACACCATTAAATCAGACCTTTACTTCTAGACTTGTTTCATTTCCCTTAGAAAGACAATTTTACTACTCTATGGAGAGTATGTTTACCGCATTTATCATGATTATTGGTTAATACTATAAACTGTATATACATCTTCAATTCATGGGTTGCCTATATATTTTCCTTTTCACGCCATTCATACAGTGTACCTGCAATTGAAAGCTATCGTTTTCCCTTTTCATTACTTGCTACGTTACAAAAATTCTGCAGGTATTTGGTCCTTCTGCTAAGCAAAGAGATCTATATGATCAAGCAGTAATTCCTATTGTAAATGAAGTTTTGGAAGGATTTAATTGTACTATTTTCGCATATGGGCAAACTGGTACAGGTAAAACATATACTATGGAAGGTGAATGCCGACGCTCAAAGGTAGTATTATATCTTTGCCCTAAAAACATAAATTATGCATACTGTATAACCTTTGATATAAAGTATTAGTTAATTGATTGATTTAACTACAAGCCCCTTAAATTATGCAAATGCAGAGTGGCCCAAATGGTCAATTGCCCGTAGATGCAGGTGTCATACCACGAGCTGTCAAACAAATTTTTGACATGTTAGAAAGCCAAAATGCTGAATACAGCGTCAAGGTTACTTTTTTGGAATTATATAATGAGGAAATCACTGATCTTCTCGCTCCTGAAGAGCTTTCTAAAGCTGTCTTAGAGGAGAAGCAGAAAAAGGCTTTGCCACTTATGGAAGATGGTAAAGGAGGTGTTCTTGTGCGTGGCCTAGAAGAAGAAATAGTTACAAGTGCAAATGAAATATTCTCACTTTTAGAGAGGGGGTCATCAAAAAGGCGCACAGCAGAAACATTATTGAATAAACAATCAAGGTTATATAATACATAATATCCTACAATACATAATATCCTGTAATACATAATACATAATATCCTAGAATGCATAATGTCTTATCACTACCGTTTTCTGTATCGTTGACTTGTTGGTTTTTACTTGCTTTTTAATCATGCTTATTTCATCTATACCGCAGTCGATCCCATTCCCTGTTTTCTATAACCATTCATATTAAAGAGGCAACACCTGAAGGAGAAGAATTAATAAAATGCGGAAAGTTAAACTTAGTAGATCTTGCCGGTTCTGAAAATATTTGTCGTTCGGGTGCTCGGGAGGTGCTGTGTTTACTTTAATTATATTTTAGTTGTACTCCATGATTTTGGGCCTTCTTAAATATGCTTATACTCATATATATATATATATTCCTCTTCAAAAGGGACGTGCAAGGGAAGCTGGGGAGATCAACAAAAGTCTACTTACATTAGGACGTGTGATTACTGCCCTTGTGGAACACCTTGGACACATACCGTATAGGTTTGATACTAACATATTTTATTACATGGTGAAATTTTCATGAATGTGTTTTCACTTATTTATTTATAAACGTACAGGGACAGCAAGCTTACCCGTTTACTTCGTGATTCACTAGGAGGAAGGACAAAGACTTGCATAATTGCAACCGTTTCGCCATCTGTACATTGTTTGGAAGAGACACTAAGTACATTAGATTATGCTCATAGGGCAAAAAATATAAAGAACAGACCTGAGGTAATTAGTTTCTCAACTTTTTTTGATGAAGATGCTAGATGTTCTGCTTGGTTTAAGTTGATAACTGATACTGCACATCACATAATTATGGACCCATAAATCAAATTTTCAGCCTGCACTTCTTTATCAAGGCCCCGGTTTTCATTTGATAGTATAAAAGACACTGATACCAAAATCAGTTACTGCCTAAAGTTAATAGCTTCAGACTACATGACGGCCATGTCCTTCTGGTCCTTCCTATCCGTGGACTCAGTTTTACCAGTCAGTATCATGCACATATCTTCATTCCAATGAATTTAGTTTTTTATCTATCTCAAATGCTCAATATATTTAGTCATTACTTACACAAGTTTTTGTCATGCACTGGCAGTGTCTTTAAAGAGCAAACTCATTTGTTGCTGATATATTTTAGTTATATTTGGTTTTAATATTGTCCTATTCTGGTGACAGTTTGATAGTTTGATTAACAATCAGTGATAAAATTTAATTAGTTTGGGAGCAGTGTTACTATAAATTATATTGCATTGTACTGTTTGACTCTAAACACTACATGATTGTAAATTATAAAAGCACACCAATTTTCTGCTGGCAAGCATCCTAGGTATCAGTCCCCTTGTTTTTACAGTGTTTAGAGATTAGTGGCGTCCAGTTAAACATAATTATATGTTTTTAGCACTGTCTTTTTGAATTTTTACATTACCATACTCTTCTATATTTCAGGTAAATCAAAAGATGATGAAATCAACTTTAATTAAAGACATGTACTCAGAAATCGATCGACTTAAAGCAGGTAAGGTCCTTAAATTCATCACGACAACCCACTTCAGTCCCGTAGTTCCTGTGCTGAAAAGTTTACATGCTATTTAATTAATATTCAGAGCTTTATTCCACTCGTGAGAGGAATGGTGTCTACATACCAAAAGAACGATATTTCCAAGAAGAAAGTGAAAGGAAGGTGCATATATGCTATATATAACATTAGCTTAGCTTATGCAGGGATATTAATCAATCATGGTTTTAGTTATCTGTCTATGCTCCGTTTGGGAATTTCATATAGGCTAAATATGCCTAATCCTGCTTCACGTATGCCTAGACAATTTTTTTAGAGCAACATCATTTTTAATCAAATATTTTGTTCTCTAAGATTTTAGTTAAAGAATTTTTGGTTAAAATAAGATGAAAATATAAAATTTTAAAATCAATCTTGCGCAGTAATAATTTATTGATAAATGAAGTAAGTTATGTTGATAGATCCGAATTATTTGTCATTAATTATTTTGTCAATAATTTGTCATTAATTATGAAATATGGTTTCTGCACGAATGATATCATGGTAATTTTTTTCTTGTTCTCCTTTTAACGGTCCTTGTGCATACTTGGTTCCAAGTTTCATCTTATGTTATTTTTTGAAGTATTTTAGGACTTTTTAGGATTATTTATGTAATAGAGGTTATCTTTTCCATGGAGAAAGAAAAACTTTAACATTAAACATTAACCATGTTTCATGCCAGTTGCATTTAAAAAACATTTAACCAGTTTCTTCCAGCATTGATGTGTTGGGTGACATTGCTCTATGATTTTGAATGTTAACTTCCCATCATCTGAAGGATATTTCTCTAATGATGCCTTCTCTGTCAACTGAAGACTGATTTTTAGTTCCAGTACCGACCTTGAATTTCTAAATCATGACCTCTGAAATTGTTATAGTTCTAATTGATTACCACTTGACATACTTTCCCCTTACATGATCTAGTTCTACTTCAAATTGTAAGTGGCTACAAGTGTAAACATACTAAATAACCTTTGCATTGTTTATTGAATTCTTTTACTTTATTCATGAAGGCAATGGCTGAGCAAATTGAACAGATGGGTGTCACAATTGAAACAAATGAAAAGGTTAGGATATTTGATAAATGTTCATAATAACTTGTTACTCTATCAGCAGATAATAATACTTGATTACATGTAACCTTGCAGCAAATAGAGGATTTGCAAGACAGATATCAAGAACAGCTTAAACTAGTTGCTGACTTGAGGAAACAACTTGATGCCACAGAGGTACCTCCGCTACCATTCATGCCTAGTATTTTTCCCGTTAAGTTGAGTTCTTTGCTTTTGTTTATATTTCCTACAATTTTCAATGCAGAAAGCATTAAATAGTACTAGCAAATTATTAGCTACCACAAAGGAAGACCTGAAGCAATCCCAGTATACGGTGAAGGAAAAAGATTTCATTATATCCAGGCAGAAGAAAGCTGGTAAGCCAAAGCAATTATGTTGTCCATGATCAAGCCAATGATATCATTTTCTTAATTCCACTTGTTTTTTTAACAGAAAATGCCTTGACGCATCAAGCCTGTGTTCTACGGGCAGAGCTGGAGAAATCAATTCTTGATAACGCTTCACTCTTTTCTAAAATAGGTAATCCATGATTTTGACATGTTCATCTGGCCTACAGTTTTTATTTTTCGGTACTCAATTTTTGGATTGATATTACAGCACGAGAAGACCAACTGAATGCTGCAAATAGGCAAACAATAAACAGTTTTCAGGAGGATCTCGCAGATAAAGTTACTAAACTATGCAATATTTTGTCTGCTTCAATGGAAAAACAGAATAAACACCTCCAATCTTTTGGGCATATCTGCCAATCATCACTTTCTTTCCATGACAAGGTTGGTTCTTTTGCGTTAATCATAATCCGCTGTTAACTTTTCCAAATAATAGTGCTGAAATATATTTTGAAACATGTGCTTGTTTATTCAGGCCTTTTTAGAGCTGAAGAAGAAGGTAACAGCATCAAGGGCTTTGTATGTATCCCATATTGAAGGAATCCAAAATGCAGTGCGCTTGCATAAGTCTACCTCTAATGCTGGCCTTGATGAAATTTCATCTATAGCCACTGAAAATTGCTCTTCTCTCCTTCAAGTATGCACTTAATCCTATGTTCATGAATGTGAATATCTATACCTATTATTAGAAAGAAAGTGGTTAACATTCAGAATTTGTTCTGTGGATCAGCTGTTAGCTGTGGGAGAAGGAGAGGTTGATGTAGTCTTAAAGGAGTTGGAGAGTACATTATCTACTCATCGAGGAGAGGTTGCAAGTTTCACTAAAGAAATTAGAAAGGTTTGGCTCCATACATGTTCAAAATTGTTGCTCTATTTATTGATAATCACATCTAAATGTTTTGTTTAATCGTTTTCTGCTTAATTGCAGAAATTTGATTCAAGTCTAGGACATGCGAAAGAAATGTCCACTTTCATCACCGGATTTCTTGACAAGTTAAGTGAAGAGTCCAAAAGATTTCAAAACCATTCAAATCTGGTACATGAAAATCAGGCAGCTAGCATTGCTGATTTGCAGAAAGCATATGAGGTGTGTTTTCAAAACTAGTATGACATTTATGATGTGAGAAGTAGTGAAATGTATATTGTACTGAAAATATATTGACCAGGAGCAATCAAAATCTGAAGCCGAGAAGCTTATAGCTGATGTGACAAATCTTGTATCTAGCCACATGCACCGGCAGAAAGAATTGGTTGGTTTTATAAACTGTGAAGTGTTTACATTTGTGATAAAGGAACATTCAACTCGTACTGATATTTTTGATGTTTTCAGGTTAACGGTAGACTTTGTAAATTGGCAGAAGCTGCTACAGAGAACAAGTTATTTTTGGATGGTCATGTATCCTCAGTCGGAAGTGTAGCATCTGATGCAAAGAGAAAATGGGAAGAGTTCTCGATGCAAGCTCAGCATGACCTCAAAGATGGTTCTGATTATTCTGCAGCAAAACATTGTCGAATGGAGCTACTTCTCCAGCAGTGGTTTGTTTTCTTGATTCTTTCTTCATTCTTTGTGTGTTCTAGTATACACAACAAATTTCAGTTTTGACTTAATGAGATGTTGCGTTTTAAAATATATATTTGTTAGTAATTAGATATGAGAGATTTGATGAAAAGTTAGTGAAGAAAGGACAAAAATACCTTTAATTCCTTGTATATTCATATACTTTTTTTTAATTACAAATGCATTTATTATGGAAACAGAAAATCCACATAATTTATCAAAAAACCAAATACAGTTTTTTTTGACACATTCATGAATGGGTTGGTCTTAAATTCTTTTTAACTTTTAATTTCTTTGCTTGTTTATGTAAATAGTTATTGAATGGGCTGCATAATAAGATTAGATAATTGTCATTTATGTTATAGATCACAAACTAATAGATATATGCAAAATTATCCAAATGAAATTAGATAATTATCTTTTGTGTTATAGATCACAAACCAATGAAGCAAAACTAATAAAAGGGCTATATTGTTGTTATTATTTAAATGTCGAGGAAAGATTTCAAGATCAGTTGTTAAAGTATTACTATTATATAATGCTATATTTGTAGCTAATGGTTATCAACGGCGCATGGTGCATAAATGCACAAAAGCACCTTAGAGCGTTAAAGCTTGGCCTATCATATGACCTAACATAAATGTTATATGTTATATATGTTATACTTATTTAAATAAAATATCTAGTAAAGATTTGTGGATCAATTTGTAAAGATACCATTAATTTTAACACTATGTACATATAGATTTCAACAAGAAAAATCAGATATCTGATCCAGTTTTAAACAGATTTTCAGTAATGTAAGAGTATTCTTGCTTACATATAATAATGCATTACAAGAAAAAAATGATTTTTTCTTCCCCATTTATTTGCCTTCAACTATAGATAATATAGTCTTTATATTTTTGGCATTCCCCAGAACCAGAATAAGTATAATCATCTAAATATGTATTCTAATATTTTTGGCGTTCCCCAGAACCAGAATAATAAGTATAATCATGTAAATTTGTATTCTTATATTTTTGGCATTCTCTAAAACCAGAATACTAACTGTAACCCTTTGAATAACTACAATTGTATGATGAATTGAATATGATTTAAGGCAAATGTCCAAAATAAAAAATGCATGTCTCTCTCTTCTTCTGCACTTGGTGAGCTCTATAATACAATGAGCCATCACCATGCCATACACCTTAGCAAGCCTTTTCAGCAATACTGTAGCCAATCTTTAAGCTTCTGAATTGTGTACCCATCATATTTGTGTGCTATGCCGTGGTTTAATAATCTCCAATTACTGCAGCGTGGACACTGTTGATGTTGCCAATCAACAGTTGAAGAACACAAGTTTATCCGTCAATGAAATGAGCAGCAAACATGTTGTAGATATGGATGCACTTATCAGGTTTGATTTCATCTTAATCTTAGTGAATTAGAGCATTTCAATAAATGAAACAGAAGTGTTTAGTCTAACGATTCTATTCTGGTTATAGAAATGCTACTGAAAGAAATGAGCAACATGATACGGAAGTTGCTTCTGCACGTGGCATCGCCGAGGAGGATGCAACTAGGTCAACTATTGCCATCAATGAAGATTTCGAAAGTAAGTTTAATGGTTGATTTCTAATATACAATATCGTATTTAATAGGTTTGTATGTATGCTTAACCTAGCTAGAACATTATGCAGCAACCATAGTGCATGAATCTAAAAATTGCAAAGAACAGACTAATAATAAACCAGAAGCGAAACGCTGATCCTTTCGATTAATATTATTTTCAGGTGTATTAGCAGAAAACAGGGAATTGGTGAAAAAGGCATCAACTGCAGTTGAAAGACATTCAAGTACAATACAGCAACTTAAGGAAAACCATTCAGATCTTGCTACAAATATCACCAATCACGCAGATACCACCTTCCAGAATACTTACATGGTAATGCTACATAAACATCATTGTATCCATATATATTGGCACCAACGATGTGACTATGCATATATGCATCAAATACTGTTAATTTAAAGTATGATATTTAAAAACTTGCATTCGACCACTCTTCTTTTCTCACTTTTCCTTCTCAATTTCTCTCTCTTCCCTTTCTCTCTACCTGTGTAGCTTAGCATAAGGTTGAACCAAAAAAACTTGCTTCGAATTCAGATCTTCTTGAAAACTATTGACAAAAATAAGCATGTTTTTTCACTATACCTGTGCGCTTTGTAAATGCATAAGTATTGTGTTTTTTTCTCCTTTAACATAAGAAATATGTTTGCGCACTTGGTAGCGCAAGTACAAATGGTAAAGATCAGTGCTAAATGCATCACACTGAGAAATTCATTTTACTCATTTCATTCATTCGACAGTATGAGCTAGGTGCGGCTTCACAGTCATTCGGCAGTGTGAGCTTATTCGGCAGTATGAGATCGGTGTTACTTCATAGTCAATCGACAGTATACTGCCGATTGAATTTTTTTGGGTAAACTGGAGTCCCAAGAGTGGTGCATTTAGCACTGCTATGTGCTTGAAACAATTATGGTTGAATTTTATACAAACAATTCTCTTTGAGATAGAGATAGCAGTGTGTTTTGCAATATTAACTTTGTGGGAATCAATGACTTAAATTTTAGGAATACGAGCCTAGTGGAAATACTCCGGTAAGATCGGAACCAGACATTCCTAGCAAGTACAGCATTGAAGCTTTGCGTGCATTGCCAACAGATTCGCTTCTTGAAGAGTTTAGAGAGAACAACCCTTATGAGTCGACTAAAGATAAACCTTCATTAATACCACGCTCTCCTTTAATCCAGCTGAACTGATCGTTCCCGTTCCTTGTTTAGTTGTGTTGTGTTATATGTATGTGGTTTCACAATGTTTTGTAATATTATTTACATTGATGGTAAGCACAAAGAGGGAGCTTTCTTAGATCCCTGTCATCTTGTTTGTTTTTTTATGTATATCAAAAGAAAATTATGATCAGATCCATGATATATTATTTCATAGTAGGACATTGTAGTATAATGTAGAGAATCTAGAGATCCATGTAGTAGATGTTTAACTTCAAAAAGTTTACCGTGCATCAGTAGGTACCACCAGATGGTACTATAGAACGCACAATGAAGGGTGGCCATGAAC
Organism: Allium cepa; assembly: GCA_030765085.1. Classification (NCBI taxonomy): domain Eukaryota; kingdom Viridiplantae; phylum Streptophyta; class Magnoliopsida; order Asparagales; family Amaryllidaceae; genus Allium; species Allium cepa. Next base: position 259,102,228 of record CM060929.1, read on the forward strand.
AATCGTGTCTGTTCGAAGAGGTGCAACCCTTTCTATGGATGTTGCTCTTCGTTGGGTATCTATTCTAACAGTTTTTTCTAAAGGGAAGCAACTCCTCTTTGCATCTTCCATCATCTATATAAGCAAGGGTAGTCTTTGCATTTTATCATTATTAGATTTTGTGATTACATCATTCTTTTCTTTCTTCACTCTTGACAATTATCAAAAACATTTTTACCGTGTTCTTGGCTTAATCAAAGTGGTACAAAATTTTGAATCAAGTAATGTCGTTAAAAAGTTTTGTTGAATCCTGAAGAAAGTTTTGTTGAATCAAGAAATTATAGTCTTTTTGTACTCGATAAGGTTGAACTATTTTTTGAAAGAAGCTGTAGCAAATGCTTAAAGTCAGAAGCCATACTTCTGTAACACTATATTTCAACAATTTTCAAAAAATATTATTAGCAAATGGAGGGTTCAAGCAATTATAATGCACTTCAAGTCATGATAGGGGTGAACACAGCTCATACTCAATCCACCTACCCGACCCAACTCACATAAACCCGACTCATACCAATCTAGTTTGGGTCGGATACTGGTTACAATTTGTAACTCATACTATATACGGATCGGATATGATATTTATTCAGTCCAACCTTATTTTAACCCAATTCACAACCCTACATAAAAAACTCATTAAATATCAAAGCATGTAAAATTAGAACAGTCAATATCTAGAATAAAGTGTGTGTGTGTGTGTGTATATTGTAGAATAAATATACTTAAAATCATAATCGATGTTAGCTCAAGTAAAATTAGAGCGATCAAAATACATAGGATCGACTAAGAGATTTTGTGAAGCGTTTTAATGTATAGAGTGAAAATCTTACACTAATATGTAGCGAATCAATTCTACATGACGTATTTTACGATGAAATTCTAATAAAATAGCTGTAGTGAATCATTTTTAGTTAATGCATTATGCTAGCTAAAATCCGCTATTTTGAGTTGAATATTTAAATGTTTTAGTTTGATTTTTCTCTTCAAATTCTCATTTTCATATTAGGCTTATGTAATCTAATCCAACCCTACTAAACCCGACCAAACCCGTACTTCAACCTAACCTATATGCAACCTCATATGGGGCCGGGTACGGGTTGAACTACTTTAGCTTATATCTATACCGGTTGGATGAAGTATTCGGTCCAACCCAATCCAACTCATACTTTGTGCAGCCCTAAGTCATGTACCAACATTTAACGAGCCTTGAACGTTTCGATGCTGAAAACTTTCCTCGTTGGCGAGAGACGATGAAGTTCTTTTCCATTACTGTGAAACTTTTCTACATACTAGAAGATGACTTGTAAGAATTACCGACTGAAACTTTAGCGGATATCGCTGAATTAAAAACTAAATGACATAAACAAAAGGAGTATGACTTCATATGCGGAGGACACATATTGAATGCACTGTCCACACCCGTCTACAATGCACATCGAAGCTTGAAAACCACGAAGGTACTATGGAATGCACTGGAGAACAAATATCGCATTTTCAAGGCAGGTAACAAGAAATTTCTTATTAGCAGTTTTATAGAATTCAAGATGAATGACAATAAAATGATTATCGAACAAGTAAATGAGATTTTACTTATTGTCAATCGTCTTAAAGATGCCAATACAGAGCTTCATGAATCGTTCATAGTTGAGGTTATTATATCCCTACTTCCCTTTCTTGGAAGGATTAAAAAAAAAACTAAAACATGTCGAAACAGACTATGATTTAGAAGCTTTACAACGTCATCTACGCATAGAAGAAGAATCAAGTAAACGTAAACAAATCAATAGTCGACAAACTGAATTCATTCGAAGGCCAACAATGTTGAAGAAATTCATCCATCAAAGCGAAAGAATGAAAATAAAAGAAGAAAACGAAGAATGACAAAACGAAGGGTGCATGTTTTTTTTGTAACAAATCCGACTACTATGCTCGTCATTGTCGTCAACGAAAGAAAAAAAGTGAACTTGGTCGAAGAAAAGTCTGCATCTGTAGTGGAAGATGAAAACTCCATTAGTGGCATAGAAAATGATTGGTGGCTCGATATTGGAGCAACCATACATATTGTAAGAAATATGGATTACGGATCTTAAAGCTGGAATAACACTAGAAGGGGGTGAATAGTGTTTTGTGGATTTTCTAAATCTTTTTGAAACTTATGTAATTTAATCACCAACAAATGCAATTCACAGACATGGATATAATCATAGAATCAGATACGGATGCAAATATTAAATAAAAGAAGTAAAGGAAAAAACATACCAGGATTTTATACTGGTTCGAAGTTACCTTACATCCAGTCCCATACAATCGTACAAATTTCTTATCAAAATAATCTCCCAGATTACACCCTCGGTTTCAAGGCTACGAGGTACACCTTCCTGTATTCGAGTCCAGGGCAAACTCTCTTGATTTAACCAGGCTACAATCACACCCAATTGATTTTCGAGGCTACAATCACACCCAATTGATTTCAAGGCCCAACTGCACCTTTTGCTCAACAGTTTGATTTACAAAAGATTGTATAACTCTGAATAGCACCGAGATCTTATGGAGAGAGTGACAGAGAATCAAACAAGAGGTAATCAAGTTTAATTCACTTGGTATTTCGGCTGAGTATATTATATGATTCTTTAGAATAAATGTGGAAGATGAAGAGGAGAGAAAATAAATAAAATCTGGTAAAAAATTCGTTTAGAACTTACTAGTATTTATAGTAGAGCAACAGTCATATCTATTTGTGAAAGGATACAACGAATAGATACTTCTTTTGAAAACAAAAATTTGAAAATAATGGACACCATCTCGGCAGGGGGGTTGAGGGATGTCGATATGCTCAAGGCAAAAATTAATGTTTTGATTTTCTTGTTAAAATTGGTTTCTATAATTTGTCAAAACAATTTATAAACTTTGTAAATATATTTGAATATAGTTTAAACATATAAAAGAGTTTAGAAAGTAATTTTTAATATATATAATCTTAATCTATAAAGTGATTTAAAATCTGAGTATATAAATATTTCAAAGCTAAATATTTAGAACAAGAGATGGTTTAAAAACAAGGACAATTTTGAAATCAAAATAATAAAAATGATAAAACTAATTTTGAGGCTAAAATATTTAAAACCAAGAGATATGTCTTTTTGAAAGAAAGTTTTGAAAAGATTTTTAAAAAACAAGAGATATATTTTTGAAAAGGATTTTTATAAAATTAGTGGATATCTAAATAGGACCACTATATGTTCCACTAGATATTGTCGTGGGTTTCATCCAACTAGGGTTCCATCCCTTTAACAGGCTCGAAGTGGATTCCATTCCATGAATAAATTTCGGATAAAAATGTAAGTGCTTTCAAGAAGTTTTAACATTATTCTAGACTCAATACTTATCATGTACTATTGATATCTTGAACTCTTGTTATCTTGATACTCATGAGTCTTCAATCTTAATATCTTCAGTCTTGAATCTCTATACTGTACGGTCTTCATTCTTGGTACCTGCATGTTTATATTCTGCATATACATATACATATACATATACATATACATATACATATACATATACATATACATACATACATACATATATATCTAAACCATAACGTTAGTATTTATATTTTATAACAAGTCCTAAGGTTGTTGTCATCAAAACCATCATCTCAAGGACTAACACATATATGTAATGATCGTAGTCTTTTTAATGTTGATCCTGCTTTGTTGTTTTGATTCTTCAAGGGTACTTTGTTTTTGTTCATTGGTCTTGTAATCTGGTTCAAGTTGCATTTCTTTGAGTCATGTATAATTGATGCTTGGATTTACGTGTACTTTATGGTTGCATTCATTATTGGACTGGTCAGGTGCACTGTTTTCATGTGACTTTCACTCAACTTCAACATGCTCATAACCGAGTAGTGAACCGGATCAACATACATCAGTGAACTAACTGGCCAGAGCAACTTATATGCAATCATGCACATACACATAATAGCTTAGCTAATAGGCTACAAATGTACAAGACTCGAATGAACAGTGGACAGAGATCAATGCAAACCAGACTAAGATCACAACAACAAGCATACATATATACATGCGCAAAACAAAACGGTCATGTATGCAGTGGTTGCAGTGAAGATAGCAGCTTGAGGCTACAACTCAAATGCAAGTTCCAAATCAAAAATAGTCCAGGCTCTCAAACTAGTGCAAACTCAAGTGAAGTCAAAGAAACTATACATATACATGTGTGAAACAACATGTATACATATAGGCAGTGTGTAGTTCAAGTGACAATCGACCCACAAAACAGTGCAGCAATAATTTTTACTCACAAACACACATGTATACACAAATACTTAGATATGTATACACAGAACAAGCTGTAGTAAAATTCAAATCGATCAAGACGGAAAAAGGTAGTAGTTTCAAATCGAGTCAATGTCGCAGGAACTTCTATTTCAACAAGTCAGAGTAAAAGCCAGGTGTTAACAAGAATCAAACAAGTCGAAGCAAAAAAATATTATCACGATATCAAAGTAACCGAAGTCAACAGAGAATCAAAGCCGTGATGACCAAGAAAAAATCAAATTCATGAAGCCATGGTGATCAAGCAATCAGGAAGTATACAGATTGAACAAGTCTAAACAAATCGTATACACTCAAGCAAAATCGAACGGCAGAATAAATTATCAAACGAATTCAATTCGAATGAAATTATAGAATTTTGAACCCTATTTAACCCAAATCATCATCAGTATGTAAAGCATCGAGTTCAAGCATATCAACGAAATAATACAGAAAATCACATACCAATTCATATCGAACTCAACGAATTTGAAGGAGCCATGCGCAAATAAGAGAAACGAACGATCGACAAAGAAAGCGACGTGAAAACATCTAATCGATCAATCAACTGTAATCGGCGGCCTCAAATTCCCAAAAGCCCTAATTTTCTTGAAGAGGAACGAATGAAAGAGGAAGCCGCCATTTTTATAGGCCGAAGAAATAAAATAAAAGAGGGAACATTTTTTTTTACTTCAAAATCTTTTGGGCCGGCTTCTTTAGACTATTATTTAGGCTTGAATTTTTAAATTAGGGTTTTGTTTTTTATATTGTTTTACTTTTATTTACCTTTTTAAACTTTTGTAATTATTCTAGTCGTGTGACTAGGGCACGAACTACGGTGGTGTAGTTCGAGAATTCGCAGCTCGATGGCTGAGTTATGGTAGGGTTTTGAGCATAGAGTTAGGTTAATTGATAGCGGATGTCGCAAGTTTACGTATATATGCGTCTGACAACTTAATTTCTAGTAGAAACCTTGGAGGCAGCACGTAGACAGGGTTTTTTCGAAGCTGGATAAATCTGTGTTGTTCTATTTCTGCTTTTTATATTCTGCCATTATCTTGTTGCTATTATTTTGCTATTATCAGTGCTGCGATTATTTTATATACTTCCGCATTAAATTTTTATGGTTATTAGTATCACCCTATTCACCCCTCCTCTAGGGTGAAATCGATCCTACATTTAAGACTTACGACGAAACAAACAGAGAAGAAAACAAAGTAACGAGGCAAATAAATCTCGTAGTAAAGTCATTGGAAAATACACTATTGAAATTCCATCCACCCTCCGGAAAAGTTCTTACTTTAATCAATGTATTTTATGTACATGATATTTGTAAGAATCTTGTATCTGATACCTTCTTAATAAGACATGATTCAAGATGTTGTGAGTCTGATAAGCTAGTTTCGTCAAAGAATGAAAGTTTTGTTGGTTAGAGACAATCTTGTAACGACATGATTAAATTGAGTATAATTAAAGATAGTTCTGTTTATATTATTGACTTCTTTAATTTGTGGCATGCTAGACTAAGACATGTTAACTATAATTTCTTTAAATTTATGCATAAGTTAGGATAAATTTCTGATCGCAATTTTGAATCTATCGATAAATGTGAGATATGTATTCAAGTAAAGATTCATCGAAAATTCTTCAAATCCGTTGAAAGGTACACTAGTTTGCTTGACTTAGTTTATAGCGATGTTGGTGATCTTAAAAGTCATATAACATACGGAGGAAATAAATACCATGTCACATTTATTGATGATTATTCTAGATATGCTTATGTATATCTAACGAAAACCAAAGACAAGGTATTTAATAAATTCAAATTTTACAAGGCAGAAGTGGAAACAAAATTTGGAATTAAAATTAAAGCGTTGCATTCGGATCAAGGTGGTGAAATTTTTTCGAATGATTTCACCTTATTTTGCAAACATGGTTTGAGTCACCAATGTACGACTCCATATACTTCACAACAAAATGGTGTTGCGGAAAGGAAAAATAGAATATTAGAAGAAATGGTCAATACAATCCTCATTAGTTTTAAATTACCAAATTCATTATGGGGTGATGCTGTGCTATCAACCTATTACATTCTAAATAGAGTTCCTTTGAAATAAAAGGAAATATCGCCTTATAAACTATGGTTTAATCGAAAACCAAGCTTACCAAAAATTAAAGTATGGAATTATTTAGCTTATGTCAGAAAACCAGATCCTAAAAGATCCAAGTTAGGAAACAGAACTTATAAATATTTTTTATAGGATATTCCTAAAATATAGTATTTATAGATTTATTAATTTAGATATCTTAGAATTTATAGAATCTGTAGATGTATAATTTTTTTAAGAATAAGTATATATCACAAGACTAAAATAATAATGAACCACTAATATCATCTAGATCAGAACATGCTAAGACTAATGATGATATTGATGATGATTATATCTCTAACCAAAATAACGAGGAAATCTCAGTACCCGAAGAAGAAACCGAATGAAGAAGTTAAAGAGAAAGCCTGAAAAAGAATTTTGGCTTGGACTTTGTTACATGTCTTATCGAAGGCACTAAGGATGAAATCCATAATATCACTAAATATGTTATAAATGTGGATAATGATCCTACAAACTATTTTGATGCTATGAGTTCTAGTAATGCAAATTTGTGGAAAGAGACAATAAATGATGAAATGAATTCTATCCTGTCAAATCAAACATGTGTTTGAAGGATTTACCTCCTGACGTTAAGCCAATAGGATGTAAATTGATATTAAAGAAAAGTTGAATACAAATGGATCCATTGATAAATTTAAAGCCAGATTAGTTGCAAAGGATTATAAATAATGACAAAGAGTAGATTATTTTGATACATATGATCATGTTGCTCGCATTACCTCTACATGTTATTTGATAGCACTAGCATCCATACATAATTTAGTTATACATTAAATGGATGTAAAGAAAACATTTCTAAATGGTAATTTAGAATAAGAGATATACGTAGAACAACCCAAAGGTTTCATATTGCCAGGCCAAGAAAGAAAACTTTGCAAATTAGTCAAATCTCTTTATGGTCTGAAGAAGCTCTCATGCAATGACATGAGTTTGATGAAGTAGCATTATCATATGGATTTAAAGTCAACGATGTAGATAAATGATATATATAGCAAATTGGATAAAAAGGTTATGTTATACTATGTTTATACACTGATGATATGCTAATTTTTAGGTCTGGTATATCTTGTGTGAATGAAACAAAGAAGTTTCCATCCTTGAAATTTGATATGCAAGATTTGGGAGAAGCTGATGTTATCTTAGGAATTAAGATTCTAAGAAAACCGGGGGAGTTTGTGTTAACACAGTCTCATTATATTGAGAAATTTCTTAATAAATATGGCCATTATAATGACAAACTGACTCCGACTCCTTTAGATCCTAGCATTAAACTATAGAAGAATACTGGATGTACTATTTCTCAACTATAATATTCTAGTATTATTGGGAGCCTTATGCTTGCTATGCACTGCACAAGACCTGACATAGCACACGCTATAGCGTATTATATCGTTTTACGAGTAATCTAGGTACGGAACATTGGAAAGCAGTTTCAAGAGTTCTAGCTTATTTGAAAGGTACCATCGACTATGGTCTTTCTTATAAAAGATATCCTTCTATATTAAATGGATATAATGATGTTACTTGGAACAATGTAGAAAAATCCAAATCTAATATTCATTAGATATTTACATTAGGAGGAGCTGTTGTGTCTTGATGTTCCAAGAAGCAGACCTGTGCTTCTGACTTGACTACGTTGTCAAAATTTGTAACAACCTGCATATTTTACGATTGTGTATTTAAATATTTTATTTAAATACAGCATTGTTAGTCGGATTATAGTCCGAAATACTACTTTTTGCATAAGGTCGAATTAGGACTCGGGACCACCTCCATTGGGTTCATAATGCCGTTTGCGACCTTTTTGAGTATAAACTTCGATATGTTTGGAGCTAGCTAAAATTTGACCTATGCACTTTGGACTTTGGGTTTGGGTTAGCCTAAACTATTAACTCTAGCTCCACCCCACTTCTCTTCATTCACTTTTCATTTCCTAATACCTTCAAGCTTCGTAAAAATAGGTGAAGAGAAAGAGAATTAGAATTCCTAAGCCCTAGTTCCATTGCAAATCCAAGTTCTAACTCCAAATTCAAAGTGAAGCTATTGGTAAGCATCCTCTTCTTCTTCTCCAACTCATTCTACCTTCAATTTCAGAAATTCCTAAAGTCTAACTTAGGAAATGTTTTTCTTTTAAGCTTAGATTCAAGCTTCTTGGGTTGGAATTGAGGAGTGATTGTTTTTACCTTGCTCTATAGCTTCTTCTTCCTTGTTTTTGTGCAAAAGGTGAGATTTTTATCTCACATCTATGTATATAACCTTCATTTGTTGTTAGGTATGAATTCCTAACTTCTGTTCCATGTCCATTTGCCTTGGATTGAATTGGTTTTATAAGTATTCCAAATTTTGGTGTTTGAAGTCAAATCTTTAAAAATCATAGCTTTGATGTTTGATCATGCTTTTAGTGGTGTATCGAAGAGCCTATAGGGCCGGGTCATCGATTGACATAAACCCTTAGCGCCCATTGCTCGTCCGGTTGCAATTTTGGAGGATTTGCTCTTCATTTAATGTTGAAAAACAGCACCAGTGCCAGTCAGTCGACTGACCTTTGCAGTCAGTCGACTTGCTATAGCAAATTAATGTTCCTAGGCTGTCTGCAGAGGCTGCAAGTCTCTGTTTCCTGCAATCAGTCGACTGGCCTCTGTAATCAGTTGACTGACCTGCTTGTTTTTGCCTATTTAGCCTATTTTGCTTGAAATTCCAATTTTTATCGATTCATGGTTTTCCGATTTGTTGTTATCATTTATTATCGACCTTGATGACTTCTACTTTGGAATTTTTGGGTATATCTATTTTGATGTTTGGGAATCGATTTCTTTGGATTTAATTCACGTCTTTGAACGTGAAATTTTGGTGATTGATTGTTCATACTATCATCTTTATGGTTTTTCACTTTAAAACACAAAGGTTTCTATACTAGTAGTAAATATTCAAACTCTTTCACAAAGATGATTTCAACTCTATTTTTAATACAAAGTCCTTTCTAAAACCATTTTCCAATCTATTAGTATATACAAACCTTCACCTCATTCGTTCGAGAAGTCCAATTAAACGACTTTGCAAAACAAGTGGGGTTAATTCTTAGACTCGTTCGATTGAAACTCTTGTGACAACTTTCGAGTGGAGATTTACAATTTGTTCGTAAATACTTAAGTTAAGCAAGTGGTTATGAGACATGAAGCTAAACTCATCTATTTACTAGCTTAGTGTAATTGACACTTCTTGATGATCACTGATGATCATTTTTTTGTGATTTAGACTAGCGATATGCTATGTCTCTTTGTCCACGTAGGGGACGGTACCTCGTTTTATTGAGTTTCGTCTCATTTCTTTTGTGGGCTAGCGACTCACGTTCTTTTAGGGAGTTTGGTCCATTGGACATACCTTTGTACTACGTTGTTGTACCAGCTTATCAGGATCCTCGGGCGTACCTTTGTACTACGTCGTTGTTCTGAATTATTCGAGTTTCAGGTTCCTCAGGCGTACCGATATTGTACTACGTCGTTGCACCGGCTCTATGGTTAGCGACCATGGGATAGCATCCCGTTTGTGATGCACGTGTTGGTGAGTTTACATGCTCCCGTTTATGATAGGCCTCCCCCTTTGTGATTTTTGGATTTCTAATTGATGATTTCTAGAATTTTGTTTCACCAATTTTTATGATTGGCATAGATATGATGTCAATATTTGTGGTTTGGTGAATGGAGTAAAGAATATGACATTCTTTTTGATGTTATGAGATTTCTTGAGATATTGTATGATTTTTGTTGTTGTCAAATGTATACTTTTCATAGTATGACATTATTGTTATCATATGTTTTGTTATATCTCTTATTCCATCTCATTTTATCTGATATTTATAGCTAGACTGATCCGTTTATTATTTTCTTATTAAACAATACTCGGGTCAGACCGAGATGTTACAGGTGCTTCTACTTGACTCATCATCTGGGAGTATTACCTAACTTTTGACTAACTACACTATGTTGGTAGTTTTTGTTGTTATACATTCAAGATAGAGACTCCTTGATGTATACATACTCTTTTGTCTAGCACTTGTATATATTCTTTTGTTATACTGTGGATCTTGTTTGACCACTACGTTGATAAACACTTCTAAGTGTTATATTCATATCTGTTTCTGCCTTTGTGATATGGATATCTGTGACTGATTTATGTTATGATTATTTCTATATTTGTTTCCGAAGATCATATATAGCCACTGTGTAGATGCTTTGAGTTTGTATCGGTGTGTCAGATTTCCTCTTGTTATACTATCTGACATACCGTTGCTCGCACAAGGCAATTACACAGAAGGGCGCTGCTCAACAGCCTTATTCTTCGCGCTAGTTGATGGCATTACTCTGTAGTGTCCTTGGCTAGCATGAGTATAGAGGTCGGACGTCACAGCTTGGTATCAGAGCCAAACTTTGGAACAATACAAAATATTATAGCAAGGATCATCGTCCTAAGTCCATCTTAGGAGTCGTGCCTTAGGATTTATTTTGAGTCATTGGACCCGTTCTATCCTATTTTCTTTGTGGTGCCTTATTTTTTTCAATCATTATTGTTTGATATTCATTCTAAGAATAACTTTTTCTTCTTATTTCTTTCTTTCTAAAAGAAGAGAAATGGTTAGACCAGGGAGTCCCAGCGCCGGTCAATCAAGTGCTACTCTCTAGGATGGAGTATTTATGTCTACCGTTCTTGATCTTGTAAAGAATGCTCACGCTGTTGGACCCATTCCCGTGCCTGCTCACCCAAAATCCGGGTTCGCACGCCTGTGTAGTGATTATACAAATTTGGGTGGAAAGCCATTCAGGGGTTCCGAGGGCGTTATCGAAGTCCAAGCTTGGGTTAGAACATGCGATCGCATCTTTTCTCGCATGAATCTTAATGGTCTTCATCGAGTCCAAGTGGATTCTAGTATGCTCCAAGAAAGAGCATTAGATTGGTATGAGCTTCCGACTTCTGAAATTATTAAAGCGGATCTTACTTGGGAGCAATTCCGGGAAAGATTCGAATCAAAATTTGTGCCGGAAGCTGAAAAAGTGACTTTGGCCCGTCATTTTATTGACCTTGTTCAAGGTGAATCATCTGTGACAGAGTATGTCGCAACTTTCGAATCTCTTTCTTGTAGGATCGATTTCACCCTAGAGGGGGGGGGGTGGTGAATAGGGTGATAGTGTTAATTATAAGAATTAATTGCGGAAGCTTATTATTTCGACACAGATCACCGATTAATAGCAGCACAGACAAATAACAGAATAATAAAATGCAGAAATAGAACGACACAGAAATTATCCAGCTTTGGCAAAACCCTGCCTACGTGCTGCCCCCAGGTTTCTACTAGAAATTAGATAGTCAGACGCTTACACACGTTAACTCGCGACACCCGCTATCGACTAAACCTAACTCTACGCTCAAAACCCTGCCACAACTAGTCACTGAGTTGCGAATTCTCAAACTACGCCACGTAGTTTGTCCCCTAGTCACACGACTAGAATTTACAACAGTTTAAAAACAAAATTACAAATTAAAAACACTCTAAATTAAAAACAACCCTAATTAAAAATAAAACCCTTTATTATATTATTAAAAGAAAAGCTCTTAAGAAAAGGCCGGCCCCTTTTATATTTTAACCCGTTCCTCCTTTATTTGTTTCTTTGTGAAAGTGGCGGCTTCGTCCTTCGATCCAAATTAGGGCTTTCGTCCTTTGATCCAAATTAAGGTTTTTGAAGCGCCTGCTTTATGTTGATCGATCGCGTGGATAATTCGCGAGTAGCTTCAGTCGATCTTTTCTCGTTGCTCACTTTGGCTGCTTCGTTGATCGAGTTCTATCTTTGCTTCGGTATGTAATTTATGCTTTTGTGCTTTAATGTTTTCGTACTTGAACTCGATGCATATTATGCCGATGATGATTGTTGCAATTTATAGGAGTCGATCTCCTTGAATTACGTTCGTCTGAATTGTTCATTATGATGCTTTCGGCCATTCGATTTTTGTTGAACGTTGATGATTTATTTGAGTTTGTCAATTTCGTATAATTTCTAGTAGATTGATTCACACGGCTTCGAATCTGACTCGTTTGATTTCTTGGTCATCACGGTGTTGACTTTGATTTGAAACACGGCTTTGATTTCCTTTGACTTTGCCCAATTTTTGATTTCGTGAATTTAATGCTTCTACTGGCTTCGGTAGTACTTTCGACCTTATTTGATTTTTCCCGTTGTTTCATGACTCCGGCCATTGATTTATTGATTGCCTCGCTTTGATGTTTTTTGATTTGGTACGAACTTGATACTATCACATGGTTGTGCACCGACTTGAGCTTCTGACCTTGATGTCATGGCGTACATGTAAGTTGATATGTTGGTTTCTGACTTTGTGTAGTGTTTGTTGTACTTCATATGTGCACTGTGTTGATCTTGCTTGTTACATGGTCGACACTTGCAGTTCACTGTGATGCCAAATCTTTGTGCTACCTGAACTAGTCTGCATTGGTTGTACACTTGCGGTCTTCATATTCATGTGTGTATGTGGCTTCACTCTTGAACACTGCATAGTTGTACTTCACTATCATTTTCTCTTTGCTCTGTGAAAAATGGTTGCTCATATGCTTGTTGAATTTGCATGTATATATTATTTCTTATATATATATATTCAAGCGTGCATGCATTTACTTCACTGTTTATTATTCTGCATCACTTGCATACATCTGAAGCTTGATATGCTTAGCTTGTAGTTTATGTGTTCACATTAATGTACATGCATTTGCTACTTGTTTATTCACTTTGATTCTGCTGTGTCTTTTGAACATTGTTCTTGTATCACTTGAGTCATTCGAGTCAGTTGGCATGCTAGTTAGTGTTGTGTCTAGTGTGCACTGTGTGTTTTGTTGAAGTGGTTGAGACTGGTTTCTCTGTGGCATCTTCGACGAGTTCGATTCTTGCTTCTGTACATTTGCCTGAGTCACTTGTAAGTGCTGCTACACATTATTGTTTTTGGATTTGTACCCTTGATCATTCACTGTTGCCTGGGTCTGTACATTGATATTGGCTGCTTATTTGATAGTGTACTTACTGAAACTCGAGTTGCATCCACATTGTCACTGTTTGATATAGTTTGCATTTCAGTTGTACTAGTTGCTGTCTTTATTTGATTGTTGCATTCATTGGTCATTCTGGCCTTGTACCTGTAGATGTATTCATGTACACTGCATTGTGGTCTTGTGGCAGTTGCTATGCCTTTGTGCATTTCACTGTGTTCATTTGAGTTGGGCATTGTTGTATTATGATTTGTACATTGAGTTGAATCCAGCTTAAATGCTCGGGTTTGACCTTGTGCTCGTGTCTAGATTTTATTTATATTGCACCTGAGTTGAACCCATCTTTTTATTTGGGTTTGACCTTGTGCTCACCTGTCCTGTAGCATTATCAAGTGTATATTGGTGTGCACGGCCTTGTGGCATATACAGTGATACACTGTGTATGTCACAAGTTGTTCGTGTATAATGGATTCAAAATTAAATGATGACGAACAACCCAAATAACTGAGGCAAATATCATTTTCAAAATTCACATTTTATTTTATATTGCAAAAATATTTCTTTTTCAATTTTACCGCGTTAGTGAATATTTTTGCAGATTGCTCAGATACTGGATTCTAACTGGAATGAAGTTGAAGATGAACTACGAGTGTGAGTGATATGTAGTGAGGAATTTATGTAAATATGAAATTGTGATGTATTGTAATCAAAATTGTATATGTATAGTGAGAGCTTGAATTTGTACTATTCAAAAATGTAATAAATATTTGTTTGAATAAAATTTCTGATTGAATTCAAATTCCATGTTATTTAATTTATTCAGCAAACATTTATTTAATCTGTGAAAAATAAAATAGTATATTAACAAATACATTTAAACGAATGTATATATGTTTATTATCATCAAACAAAAATCATATAAGCGCATATTCAACAATCTCCCCCTTTTTATGATAACAAACATATATTTAAGATTTTGAATATGTTAAATGTATTTGATCATTCATATGCTCAAATTCCTCCCCCTATTTAAATGCTTCCTCTCTATACAATGCTCCCCTACATATATGCGTACAAATAAAAATATGCAAACGAGCCTAGATGCAAATGGAAAATATTTGATCTTTTCTTGATTTTATTTGACAACATCTTAACTCTTCTCTCCTCCTTTTGTTATCAGCAAAAGAATAATAGTGTTAGAAAAAATAGAGATAAAGTGATCGATATTAATCCAACATTAAAACTCAATTGAATATAAATATTAAATTTCAATAAAAAATCAAACAAAAATCATAAATATCTTGTTAGGCGCATATTCCACTTTTGGAATGATGGGAATTATGCCATCATATGAAACCATACAGTTGTGTCTATTTGTGGTATATTTATATCAGGAATTTGAATATCTACTAACCATGCATAACCGTTAGGATTTTTAAATGAGATTAGTAGTATTCTAATTTTATTTAAAAAAAATGAATTCAAGTATCTTCTAACCACGCATAACCGTGAGGACTTTTAAATGGTATTAGAATCAACTTGTTTATTTTATTTTAAAAATCAACTTTTGATATGCGTTCCATACATGCATAACCGTGAGGACTTTTAAATGAGCATGGAAGCACATAACAAATTCCAAGTAATTCATCCATGCATAACCATGAGGACTTTTAAATAAGAGTGAATACTTTGGTATTTATTTATTATTATTATTTTTACTATAACTTTTTTTTGTTATTTTTTAAAAAAAATGTAAAAATGAAAAACGAACGATTCCTGTTTAAAGTACCACATATCGACAAACTATATAGAATTTTGATGAGTGATGGTCGTTAGAAATATGATAGAGATAGAGATGGTCATAGAATTTTTACCAACAAAAAGTTTTATAACTCTTGTTTAAATTTCTAAAGAAATTTACTAATTATACCGTCTCGAGTCATAGTATATGACAAATATCAATACTCATCACTTTTTCAATTACTATTTATCTTTTCGATAATTATTAGGGAGTCAGATTAATCAAAATAGTCATTTAAAATCAAATTCAAAAATGATTATGAAATCAATTTTTCAAAATAACTAATATGAAAATATGGTCAAAAATGATTTTCTCGAGGGGGTTTTATAAGAATTTTTTTTTGCTATTTGAAAATTATTTGAAATGAAAAATATGCAGATATTTTCTTTGAAAAACGACGCAGTTACTAAATGTCTCAACAAAAATCACGTTCAACTAGTAATTTTTCCATCAACTACATTACCAGTGTAATCTGCATCTGAATATCTCTTTCACTCAAAATCATCATTAATTGAATTTGATTGACCAAACCATGAAGTGTGCACTAAAAATTTCAAACTTAATTTTGACAGTAATTTAAATGACATTCTCTTGAATTTGAATTGAAGCCGTGTAAACAATCAATAACCGTGAATATAGAGTTAGCCGTATTATAACCAAATGTATTATCATCCAATCAAAACACTATTCTTAATCCAAACTGATATATATGAAATAATTCAAAGAATCTAGAGATTTTTATAGTGTTTTTGGCATAAGAATATAATTGGCCAACTATTTTGAATAAGTCAGAATCAAAATCATCATTTTTTTATCATCTCATTATTGGCTGATTTAATTCAGAATATGGTGCAGATTATCACATTTAATATATCGTTCAAATCATACCATTACCTATTTTACCTTTACGATATTTTTCGTTGTTGTCCATTGTGATTCTGTCACCTTTATACTAGGCCAAGGAAATTTGCTTTGTTGCCCGTTGTGTCCTTGGAACAGCCTAAATCCAGAGAACACTGTCGTTGTTCCTTAGCCTGCCACCACACCTACACGGGAAAAGATTTATGTGACCTATTTTTTTTTTATAGGTCCATGGTTGTTAGTGGCAGAAAATTTTGAAAAACAATTTTGTAAAGACCCAAAACTATTTATAATTGTTACCTTCGGCACCCAAATTTGTTTAACTTTGAGAGATTTTATATTTGTGCCTTTTGGAACCCAAATCGGTATAGTTTTCACATGTTTTGGTCTATACCAACAATTATTGTGATTGTGTTCATATTTTCTACAAACTATGCACATAGAACTAACTTGATTAATATTGCTTTCAACATTTTCAGAATGACTATATCCAAGTCATTGTCTAACCGTATTAATAGTTTGCTTTCCTAATAGCATATTCAACGGTTTTTCACTTTTGGAAAATTTATCTAAAGTCGTTGACAAATGTTGGACTTGTGTTTTGAGAGATTCATTTTCGTTCAACAATTGAGTGCACTTTTTGATAGAATTCTCACTCCTAGTATTTTCACTTTCTTTTAAGATCAGAATTTCATTTTCAAGTGATTTTATATTGATTTCTGATTTTTTAATTTCGTTTTCGAATGTTGGACACTTATCACACTTAGGGATCCTACTTTGATAGGTTTTAACTAATTGGTCAAGTTGTTCATTTAATTCTATCAAAGTGTCCTTTTGTGATTCAAGTTTAGCGTATTTTTCCCTAAGTCGTTCAAAACAGCCATTTACTTCATGGAAATAAATAAGTAATTCAGAGTGAGTAAGTTTTGATACCTCTCTTGGCTCGTCATCGTCGCTATCAATTATATTTCCATGAAGGCACATATCTTCTTTCTCACTCTTAGTGCTACAACTTTGATTATCTTTATCACTTGTATTCCACGTGGCTATAGCATTTCTCCGTTTTGATTTCTTTTCAAAATCGCGTTGAAATCGGGGATAATTGGGCTTGATATCACCGGGTTTTTTGCAAATGATCCCGTGTTCTTTCGAGTTGTCTAGTGCTTTGATTATTCTGCTTTTTAATTTTTGATTTAGAGCTGGATTTCCATATTTGTGGTTCCACCTTTTGAATTTCTTCATTATTAACGCCAGCTCAGCTGCTCCATCATCATCATCCTCATCACAACTGCTTTTTACAAATCCTGTTAAGCACATTTCTTCAACTGAGTTTGTTGTGGAGGATTTCTCATTGCTGTTGAATTTTGCACCATATATTGCATCGAAAGTATTCCAGATTTCCTGTGCATTTTCACAATGAGAGATGAAATTAAATTATCTTGATCAATATGAGAATATAATATATGCATAGCAAGAGCGTTAATCGAGATAATTTTATCTGTTATATCACACCCGTTTTCAATAATATCGCATCATTTAACATTAACAGATTTTAAATAATATTCCATTTTCAATTTCCAATTCAAAAAATCTGTTCCATCGAAAATAGAAGGAATGATATTGGAACGACCCTCAATAAAAGTATTATTAAAAGAAGCCATTTTAAAAATTCAAATTTTTAAAACAAAAGCCGATTTTTGAAACACGAATTTTTAAAAATAGAAGTTGACTTCTAAACCTGGCTCTGATACCACTTGTAGGATCGATTTCACCCTAGAGGGGGTGGGGGGGTGGTGAATAGGGTGATAGTGTTAATTATAAGAATTAATTGTGGAAGCTTATTATTTCAACACAGATCACAGATTAATAGCAGCACAGAAAAATAGCAGAATAATAAAATGCAGAAATAGAACGACACAGAAATTACCCAGCTTGGGCAAAACCCTACCTACGTGCTGCCCCCAAGGTTTCTACTAGAAATTAGATAGTCAGACGCTTATACACATAAACTCGCGACACTCGCTATCGACTAAACCTAACTCTACGCTCAAAATCCTGCCACAACTCAACCACTGAGTTGCGAATTCTCAAACTACGCCACGTAGTTTGTCCCCTAGTCACACGACTAGAATTTACAACGGTTTAAAAACAAAATTACAAATTTAAAACACTTTAAATTAAAAACACTTTAAATTAAAAACACTTTAAATTAAAAACAACCCTAATTCAAAATAAAACCCTTTATAATATTATTAAAAGAAAAGCTCTTAAGAAAAGGCCGGCCCCTACTATATTTTAACCCGTTCCTCCTTTATTTGTTTCTTTGTGAAAGTGGCGGCTTCGTCCTTTGATCCAAATTAGGGCTTTCGTCCTTTGATCCAAATTAGGGTTTTGAAGCGCCTTCTTTATGTTGATCGATCGCGTGGATAATTCGCGAGTAGCTTCGGTCGATCTTTTCTCGTTGCTCACTTTGGCTGCTTCGTTGATCAAGTTCTATCTTTGCTACGGTATGTAATTTATGCTTTAATGTTTTCGTACTTGAACTCGATGCATACTATGTCGATGATGATTGTTGCAATTTATAGGAGTCGATCTCCTTGAATTACGTTCGTCTGAATTGTTCATTATGATGCTTTCAGCCATTCGATTTTTGTTGAACGTTGATGATTTATTTGACTTTGTCAATTTCGTATAATTTCTAGTAGCTTGATTCACACGGCTTCAAATCTGACTCGTTTGATTTCTTGGTCATCACGGTGTTGACTTTGATTTGAAACACGGCTTTGATTTCCTTTGACTTTGCCCAATTTTGATTTCGTGAATTTAATGCTTCTGCTGGCTTTTGTAGTACTTTCGACCTTATTTGATTTTTCCTGTTGTTTCATGACTCCAACCATTGATTTATTGATTGCCTCGCCCTGATGTTTTTTGATTTGGTACGAAATTGATACTATCACATGATTGTGCACTGACTTGAGCTTCTGACCTTGATGTCATGGTGTACGTGTAAGTTGATATGTTGGTTTCTGACTTTGTGAAGTGTTTGCTGTACTTCATATGTGCACTGTGTTGATCTTGCTTGTTACATGGTCGAAACTTGCAGTTCACTGTGATGTCATATCTTTGTGCTACCTGAACTAGTCTGCAATGGTTGTACACTTGCGGTCTTCATATTCATGTGTGTTTGTGGCTTCACTCTTGAACACTGCATAGTTGTACTTCACTATCATTTGCTCTTTGCTCTGTGAAAAATGGTTGCTCATGTGCTTGTCGAATTTGCAAGTATATATTGTTTCTTGTATATATATATTCAAGTGTGCATGCATTTACTTCACTGTTTATTATTCTGCATCACTTGCATACCATCTGAAGCTTGATATGCTTAGCTTGTAGTTTATGTGTTCACATTGATGTACATGCATTTGCTACTTGTTTATTCACTTTGATTCTGCTGTGTCTTTTGAACATTGTTCTTGTATCACTTGAGTCATTCGAGTCAGTTGGCATGCTAGTTAGTGTTGTGTCTGGTGTGCACTGTGTGTTTTGTTGAAGTGGTTGAGACTGGTTTCTCTGTGTTCATCTTCGACGAGTTCGATTCTTGCTTCTGTACATTTGCCTGAGTCACTTGTAACTGCTGCTACACATTGTTGTATTTGGACTTGTACCCTTGATCATTCACTTTTGCCTGGGTCTGTACATTGATATTGGCTGCTTATTTGATAGTGTACTGACTGAAGCTCGAGTTGCATCCACATTGTCACTGTTTGATATAGTTTGCATTTCAGTTGTACTAGTTGCTGTCTTTATTTGATTGTTGCATTCATTGGTCATTCTGGCCTTGTACTTGTAGCTGTATTCATGTACACTGCATCGTGGTCTTGTGGCAGTTGCTATGCCTTTATGCATTTCACTGTGTTCATTTGAGTTGGGCATTATTGTATTATGATTTGTACATTGAGTTGAATCCAGCTTAAACGCTCGGGTTTGACCTTGTACTCGTGTCGAAATTTTATTTATATTGCACCTGAGTTAAACCCGTCTTTTTATTTGGGTTTGACCTTGTGCTCACCTGTCCTGTAGCCTTATCAAGTGTATATTGGTGTGCACGGCCTTGTGGCATATACAACGATACACTGTGTATGTCACAAGTTGTTCATGTATAATGGATTCAAAATTAAATGATGACGAACAACCCAAATAACTGAGGCAAATATCATTTTCAAAATTCACATTTTATTTTATATTGCAAAAATATTTCTTTTTCAATTTTACTGCGTTAGTGAATATTTTTGCAGATTGCTTAGATACTGGATTCTAACTGGAATGAAGTTGAAGATGAACTACGAGTGTGAGTGATAGTAGTGAGAAATTTATGTAAATATGAAATTGTGATGTACTGTAATCAAAATTGTATATGTATAGTGAGAGCTTGAATTTGTACTATTCAAAAATGTAATAAATATTTGTTTGAATAAAATTTCTGTTTGAATTCAAATTCCGTGTTATTTAATTTATTCAGCAAATAATTATTTAATCTGTGAAAAATAAAATAGTATATTAACAAATACATTTAAACGAATGTATATATGTTTATTATCATCAAACAAAAATCATATTAGCGCATATTCAACATTTCTAAATACGGGGTTGAGTACATTAATATCCCATTGAAGAAAAATCTGAGATTTGTTTATGGCTTGAATAAAAATCTCAAACAGCCATTACTTCTGAAATTGAAAGTTGCTTTCGATCAACTTATTGATGTCGCTCTTCGACTTGAAGAGGCAGATAAAGAGAGTGTGAAGTTGTTAGTGCCAAACCGGACTTCAAAAACAATAAGAAATGGCCTATTAAGTTCAATGGCCCTAATCCCAACAAGAAAGGAAAGAAAGCAGTTTTTGTAGCAAAGACTCCTACCCCTAGTTGTGGGCAATGCTACAATTGTGGTTCTAAGGACCATTATGCCAATAGATGTCTGAAACCTCTCTTTTGTCGTTATTGCAAAAGTTCGGGTCATCTTTTATCTTCATGTCCCAAACTTCAAGATAAGAAGTAGGGAAAGCTCAATGTTGTGCAAGCCTCTAGTAACACTTCTCGTGGTCAAGGTATTTATCATTCTATCCTTGATGGCATTATTATGTTTCGTGATCAACCTATTCGAGTTCTTTTTGATACGGGTGCATCCCATTCTTTTATATCAAAAGAGTTTGTTGATACTTTTTCTTTGAGTATTATGGCTTTAATGACTTCTTTGAGAATCGCGAATCCGGTCGGTGGATCTGCAACACTTAGTTTACTTTGTAAAGATGTCGAGATTACTTTGTGTGATTTTTCTTTCCGAGCCGATTTGCTTGTCATGTGTTACTTAGGCTTCGTAATGATTTTGGGAATGGATTGGCTTAACAATTATGAAGCCCATATCCTATGTCCTGAGCGGATTATTCATCTTCGACATCCTTAATCTGTTAAGCAAATTTCTATTATTCTTAAAGATTCGGATTCCAGCTTGGCTGCATCTTTATATTCTCTAAATCCTCTTGATAATGATAATGATGATGAAGAAGATGTCATTTCTCTTATTCATGTTGTTCGTGAATTTTCCGACATATTTGAGCCCGTTTTAGGATTACCACCTAAGCGAGAAATTGAGTTCAGAATTTGTCTAATTCCTGGAGCTTTACCTATTACTCGTCCTCCTTATCGTATGTCTAATAAGGAAAATGAGGAGATGCATAACCAACACTACAAGAAAACTGATTTTTTGTAGCGCCAAAAAACCCCCACTACGTATTTTTAGTGGCGTTTCGATAATCGTTACGAAAAAACATGCCATTAAAAATCCTCGAGTATTAGTTGCACTTTTTTAAACGCCACCAAATATGTTTTTTTGATAGCGTTTTATAACGCCATAGAATTCCTTTTTTGTAGCGCCTATTTACCGCCACCGAAAAGGTTTTCTCCTCCATGATACTTTTTTATGGCGTTATCTAAATTTTTTGTAGTGCCTGTTTAACGCCACCGAAAGGGTTTTCTCCTCCACGTTACTTTTTCATGGCCTATATACATTTTTTGTAGCGCTTAATAAACGCCAGCATAAGTGTACTTGAGTTTTTAATCACTCTTTTGTAGCGACATTTTAACGCTACCAAAATAAATAATATCCAGTAGCATTTGTTTTCCTCCACCTGCTACTCCAGATTTACCCCTGATCTGGCATCCAATTATATAATAACAGAATACGCAAGCACATACACTTTTGAACACAATATATTAAACAACTACAAAATACGTATACGCATTGAAGATCCACAAGATACATAGACATTCATACATCCACATACATAGGTGTCGACAAAAAGCTACCCGTACACATACACAACCAAACTACCATAAGTGTTATAACCAAACTACCATAAGTGTCATAACCGTACATATACATCTGAAATAAACGTCTGAAATAACCAAAGTACTGGGCAAAACCTGAACCACCATAAAAACCTGAACAACCTGTCATTGCCGATGTCTTCAAAACCTGAACTACCTATCAACAAAGAACAGAACAAAAGAGTGAGAAAACAAAACCTAAACTTAAAACTGCATCACTAACATTCCACCACAATCCATACATAAGTCCTGACCATCAATTATTTTCCCTCCCCTGAACCTGAACCACCAATCACAATCATTCAATCACAATTCGAATATAACACCCCTACTTATGTACTTTTATCATTTTACCAAAAATCTATCTGCACTTTAGCTGCTAGCATTCCTAATGTATATATAAAAAAAATTATATACCTTTCATTTTGACTTAATAATGATTTTTTCCATTGACCAAGCTATGGGAACGCCAAAGCAATCATCCATGCACGTCAGACCCGATGTTGGTCTCCATATCTCTGCATCTGGAACTATCACCAGTTCAATTCAAACTTTTACAGCATTACGTCCCAATGGACGACAATGGACCATCGTTATCGGATCAGTTGATGCAATACTTCCTTCAACCACTACGTCTGCTCCACCCAAATCGATCAACTGGCATTTGGCATCCTTTTGCATGGTTGCAATCGGCTAAAAGAAAAGAGATTATTATGCACAATGTATACATGCACATTAAATAAACTTTCATACACAGTTAACTTCTTCAAATTTGAAAACTAGTACTTACATTTTGCGATTTATTCATGACCATATGTGCGGATTTCATGGGAGAATTCACAACATTTTCAGTATCATCACGACTCTCATCTAGTTTTTCTTGATCAGCTTCTACTTTTGATCTTGGCCATGCTACTTTCCTACCAACTGCATCTCCAATGCACAACATATCAGATGTGGGTCGCCACAAATAAGCATCTTTATTTACTACTGTGTCCACCCAAATCACAACAGCAGACGGACCGAGTGGAATACCATTAACAGTATATTTTGGATCAGTGGCGTGGATTCTTCCTTCGGCAACTACACCTTCACCCTCAGTCCAACCGTAAATCTTGCAAGTGTCTTCGATGATGCTGGTACTCTAAAAATGAGAAGTGAAATTCAAGACTTTAGTATGCTATACAAAAACAACGAATATGTGTTAAATTTCTATTCAGATGGGGGGTGTGCTCGCTGCATTTTAGACATCAATAAGCTCGCAGCATATTACACTAATATACTTAACGTGAAAAAATTACCATACTGGCTGCACTACAGTTCAACCGTGTTCGCAGCGGGACCTTGATGCAAACTGATGGCCAAGCAACTACCTTATTCTTAGCGTCTGCTAAGACTGCCATTTCAGGTGCAGGCCTCCATAAATAAGTATCTGCTTTATCCACTGAATCTATAACAACGCTCCCAGCATTTGGTCCAAGACGAATGCCATTGACAACGTCATCTGGGTCCATGGACAACAGCCTCCCATGGGCAACAACTCCAGAGGTTCCATCCCAATTCAACAGCAAACATACTTCGTCGTCGCTCTACAATTAATCAACCGAAAATTAAATCAATTACTGGATTAAAAAATTAAAATATAAATTTCATTTATTGAGTAATATAAATATTATTTTTACCGAATCAGGTGAGTTCCTTCTCGAACTTTCTTTACCCTGCAGCGAAGCAAGAATATAAATTAATATTTTACGAATATAAATTAATTTCCAAAAATTTACCTTCTAGTCCATTAGAGTCTGTATCATTCCCTTCAATTCTGCTATTTCCTCTCGACACCGAGACACTTGTTTATCTTTGGACTCGGCCAAAGCTAGCTTGGTTAAAGTGCAACCCCTACCCAGTGCCCTTAACCGTCCCGGTTTATCTTGTCCCAGTACAGAGTATCTTTTCCAATATCAGTCTGTGTCGAGCCGGATTGGGATAGGCTACCATATTTTCTGATCTTCTCCTATATAAATAAATACACATAGGTAATGTAAAACGGTAAAAATATCATAGTTTCAGAAAAAATGTACCAATAAAATTAAAAACAATTTTACAATAGTATTCGCAGCTTCCATGTTCACTGGTTCACCATTTTTTTTAATGTGAGATCTAATCCACACATCAGCTCTACTTATGGACGATGGATCTACACTTTCTTTTTTCTAAAAATAGAATAACATTAAATTAATAAACCGACAGGTATAAAATAATGTTAAATAATGCTATAGTTAATTAACTTACCATGTCTTTGGTCTTTCTAGCCATTCCCCTACGACCAGTTGTATGCGGAATTTGTGTGTACCTAAGGGATGAATATTTCTCACTTTTTTGTTGAAAATATTGAAAGATGCTAGAATTTAACAACCAAAATCATAAAAAGAAAAACTATCTAATATTTATAATGCAGGGTAAATATGTATGGTGAGGATTGCAATTTATTTGAAAATCAATTCATCATGGTCATATACTTATTTGGTATTATTAATGCTGGATAACTCAGTGACATATACAGCATTCCATATCTACTAATAATATTTATAGATTGAACTAACTTGCAAAGTGTTTTTTTTACTTCATTTAAAATGTTCCTGTGCTTGTCATAACGCATTTGTATTTTGTACTGTCATAGGTTCCTGCAGCTAATACCTAAATAGGAACCCTCAGCATCCACCAACACTTGGACTTCACTTCTAAAGAAATTCATTGGTTGCTAACTATGTAGACGGATTTGCAGAAACATGCCATACGAGTTCAGTAGGAATGATTTACCTTAAACTCCGGACTTGTTTTCGCCTTCACAAACTTCCTCCAATCGGTTATGCTTTTTATGTTCGTAGGTTTCAGTTTAAGTCTTTCCTCATCGTTCTCCGCTTTTTGCAAATTTTGAACCAACTTGCTTTTTGACGATCTCCAAAGTACTCCCATTTGTTGAAATATAGCTTTTCTTTGCCATTCCTCTTCCAATTTAAATCTAATCTGCAACAATACATCAAAACATGATATTAGTAAAATTTATTTAATTTAAATATGACAGATTTAATTAAATCTGAAAGGTTTTCTGAAGTTATTAGAGGGCAATTTCAATTTATAATTGGCAAGAACTATTTTTCAATTTATCCAGAAGTTATTAGATGGCAATTTCAATTTATAATTGGCAAGACCATGCAATATTAGAAGTCATTTTCAAAACATATTAGAGTCAGAATGTTAAATAATAGATGCCTGCTTCATACCAGAACCGACTGCCACAAAACTTCTTTTAAGTCATCACTAATATTCCTCCGATCATCAATGGTGTATGGAACCTTCTCCCGCACAAGCGGTCCAAGAAAAGAGGATAAATATACCAACCTTGCCCTACTGGTATACCTAGATCATTGAACTCAACTTCAATTCGATCCTGACTGCATGACGGGAGTCTTTTTGCTTTTTCTGGACCTCTACTGCCTCTTTTCTGAGATGTACTTCCGATTTTAGCTTCACTTTATTTCCCAATTTCCAGCTCGGCATCAGCAGTTTGTTCAGGACGGGTTTCATTTTCTGAGCGGAGTCCTTCATTTGGGTCAGAGGGGATATCATCTAGTGGTTATTCGTCTTCTTCATTGTGAACAGTGGCTTGCTTCTTGGAATTGTCTGGTTGTTCTTCTATTTCATTTATACTAGCTGGAACTTTATGTTTTCGCTTTGACTGTTTGTTCTTAGCTTTGATTGTTTGTTCTTCAGCCTTTCTCTACAAGCGGGTACGTACAGATGTTGTAGACATATTTTTCTGCAAGTGACAGAAAACACAGTATAAACCAATAAGCACATGTAAACAATAAGCAGCGATAAATATTAACAAACAACACTTAAATATCATCAACATGTAGCTGAAAAGAGATGTGGCAGTTTGCAAACCAAACAAGCAGGCCTAAAAGCCTTGAGATGATGAACAGATTTGTAATTTTATGAGAAAACGTACATGTAATGCAAACAGAATTGATAAGAATACTACTCATTATCAAGCAATATATGCAAACAGAATTGATAAGAACATATAATGCTTTGTCTATGGAAGTATACAAAGATCAAAACACAAAGAACAAAAATTGAATGGTACGTGCATTTGCAATGGATTAGAAAATTAAATGGTGCAAACTAACAGCCATTCGCAACATTAAATAAAAAAGCATTAGTGCAGCAAATGAACAACAATCACTCAAGAAAATCAATACAAGTTCAATGAAATTTCCAAATAGCCCGGATTTAATATATAAGTTCAACCATCACTAAAGCAAACAAACCCGCGACCTCCATCAATGCTACTTGAACCCACCAAATTCTCGAAACACGCAACCTCAACCTCCTCTCAGCAAGCAACCATTGATTCACTGAACCACTTCAACAGAACATTCATATACTCAAAGAAATCAAAGCAGATATCCCAACAGATCATTGCAATTAGGGTTAAATCAACCATTTCAGTAATAGTTTAGAAAAAAATACGAAAATAAGATGCATTCAAATTCATATAAAATCCAAATAGAATCACAAATTCGATTTAAAAGATTCATACCTAAATATACCTAATCGATTTAAAAGGTTCATACCTAAATATACCTAGATCTGCTGGCTGCCGCGACTCGATGTTGAGTGAGGGGGAAACGACGGAGTTGACGATGATACTTGAGTGCGATGAAAATTTAACACAATTAAAGGGGAAATTTTTTTTCTATAGAAGAAAGCAAATTAGGGACGAGAATTTTGTTAAGTACGAGAGTAAAATGATAGGTTACGTTTATTTAGTTCGCGTGGACTCTTTTTTTAAGAAGCGGGAAACGTGAACTATTTTTTGCCACGTTTGTATTATTTGGTTATCTATTTTTTGTTGCATTTACAATAAAACGCCACCGATTTTTGCAACTATAAATGATTTTTCTTGTAGTGCAATTATCCAAATTGGAGACGAGGCAATTTATTTGCTCTAGTTCCTCTCCTTGGTGAGCTTCGGCTATTTTTGTGAAGAAATCCGATGGCACACTTAGGCTTTGCGTTGACTACCGCAAGTTTAATGATCTCACCATTAAGAATAAATATCCCTTACCTCGGATTGATGATCTATTCGATCAACTTAGTGGTGCTAGAGTCTTTTCGCAGTTAGACTTAGCAACCGGTTTTCATCAGCTTCGTATTGCAGAGGATAGCATTCCATTGACATCGTTCCATACTCGTTATGGATCTTATGAATGGCTTGTTATGCCATTTGGTTAACGAATGCTCCAGCTTATTTCGTTGACGTTATGAATCGAGTTTTCAAAAACTTCCTCGATCGATTAGTTCTCATCTTTATAGATGATATTCTTGTTAACTCTAAAATCGAGGAAGAGCATGAAAAGCACCTTCGGATTGTGTTGGAAATTCTAGGAGTAATCAATTGAAAGCAAAATTTTCTAAATGCCACTTTTGGCAATCTCGTGTGAAATTTCTCGGCCATATTATTTCTGAATCCGGAATTTCCATGGACCCTTCAACAATTGAAGCGATTCAAGATTAGAAGAGACCGGAGAGTGTGATGGAAATCCGTAATTTTCTTGGATTAGCGGGTTATTACCGTCCGTTCATAAAAGACTTTTCTAAAATTTCCATGCCTCTTACAAGCTTGACAAAGAAAGGAGTTAAATACATTTGGTCGGAAAAATGTAACGCTTCTTTTCATAAATTAAAAGAACTCCTTTCTGTTGCTCCTATTCTTGTGATTCCCGAAGGGAACCAAGATTTTATTGTTTATACCGATGCTAGTCGGGTTGGTTTCGGTGCCGTTCTTATGCAAAGGGAACATGTTATTGCTTATGCTTCTAGGCAATTGAAGCCTGTCGAGACTAGATATGCCACTCATGATTTAGAGCTTGCGGCTATTGTTTTCGCCCTTTGCGTTAGGCGTCATTATCTTTTGGAAGAGAAATTTGTTCTCTATACCGATCACAAATCTTTGAATTTGGAACTTAATTTGCGTCAACAACGTTGGCTCGAATTCCTTGCATCTTATGACCTTGATATTCTTTGTACTCCCGGATAGGGAAAATCGTGTTGCCGATGCCCTTAGTCGTAAGCAACAAGCGGTTGTTTCTATGATGATATCCGAATGGAATGATCTTGAGACTTTATCCACTTGTGTGATTCGAGATCGTGAATCCGATTTATGTTCATCTCTTGTTTTATGTAGCCTTGAGGCTCATCCATCTCTTTTAGTTCACATCCTTGAAGCTCAAAAGTTAGATCCCGAATTGGCTCTTTTTAGCCAAAGTTGTAGGGATAAAATTGATATTGAAGGTTTGAAAGACTTTCATATTGACTCTCATGGCAGTATTCGAAAATTTGGTAGACTTATCGTGCCAAATATTGATAATCTTCGAAAAGACATTTTAGAAGATTCACACCGTTCTAAATTTACCATTCATCCCAGTAGTAGTAAAATGTACATGGATATGAAGCGACTTTATTATTGGGATGGAATGAAATCCGATATTTCTAACTTTCTTAAGCGCTGCATGACTTGTCAACTTGTCAAGGTCGAGCATCAAAGGCCCGAAGGGTTATTGCAACCTTTGGATATTCCAATTTGGAAGTGGGATCAAATTTCCATGGATTTTATTGACGGTCTTCCCCATTCTCATTCGATCCATGATAGCCTATGGGTGATTGTTGATAGACTTACCAAATCCGCCCATTTTATTCCCGTTCGGTCCAATCGGACCGTGCCTCTTTTGGCCAAACACTTTATTAAAGAAATTGTTAGATTGCATGGAATTCCTACTTCTATTGTTAGCGATCGTGATCCATTATTTACTAGTGGATTTTGGAAGAGTCTTCAAAAAGCGTTGGGAACGAAGCTTAATTTTAGCACTGCTTATCATCCTCAGTCCGATGGACAAACCAAGCGTGTGAATCAAACTCTTGAAGGTCTTCTTCGTGCATGTGTTCTTGATTTTGGTGGAAGTTGAGAGGATCATATTTCTCTTGTTGAGTTTTTCTATAATAATAGCTTCCAATCTAGTATTGGCATGACACCTTTTGAGGCACTTTATGGAAAGCCACGCCGATCTCCTTCTTATTGGCTTGAGGTCGGCGAGAGGCTGGTTTTAGGTCCAGATTTTATTCGTGATTCAACAGAAAAGATTGGCCTTATTCGTCATAGGATGAAAGAACTCAAAGTAGGCAAAAATCCTATGCCGATAACCGAAGAAGGAAATTATAATTTTCTGTGGGAGATTTTGTGTTTATTCATGTTTCACCTATGAAGGGTGTTGTGGGTTTCAGTCGATCGGGAAAATTACCACCTCGATATATTGGTCCATTTTCCATCACCGAGCGTATTGGCTCTGTGGCTTATCGCCTTTTATTACCGGATCAGTTTTCTGCTATTCATGACGTGTTTTACATTTATCAATTATGGAAATGCCTTCGAGATTCTGATTCTATTATTGAGCCCGGTGTTGTGGAAGAAATTAAAGTTTCGTCTAATTTGATTTATGAGCAACATCATATTCGTATTATTGCATCGGAGGTTAAACGCCTTCGAAATAAAGATGTCCCTCTTGTGAATTCCTCAAATCCTAGGGATTGTTCTTGGAAATCTAGAGAATTCATCGAGCGAACACATCCAGACTTACTTTCTCGTGCTTTTTGAGGTGAACTTTTTATTTTGAATTTCTTTTGTGTTGATATGCTTTTATGGTTGTTACTTTTAATTTTTCTTCTTAAATATTGCGAGGACGCAATTTCTTTAAGGAGGGGAGTCTGTAACAACCCGCATATTTTACGATTGTGTATTTAAATATTTTAATTAAATACAGCATCATTAGTCGGATTATAGTCCGAAATGTTACTTTTTGCATACGGTCGAATTAGGACTCGGGACCACTTCCATTGAGTTCAAAATGCCGTTTGTGACCTTTTTGAGTATAAACTTCGATATGTTTGGAGCTAGCTAAAATTTGTCCTATGCACTTTGCACTTTGGGTTTGGGTTAGCTTAAACTGTTAACTCTGTTGATACGCTATATTTTGATCAATGACAATGTGCTTCAACAAAAAGGGAGATATGTGCAAAGCTAAAGGAAGGACTATGAAGACTAAGGATATCATGAGTACTTATTATATAGGTCTCAGTCTTAGTTTTATTGTTAAAATCTATCCTCAAGAAGCTTGCACAAACACAAGAACACATTTCATAACTTAATATTTTAGTTAAGTGTTCACTGTGCAGAAACTACCAGTTCAGTCGACTGAACAGGAAATTTCAATCGACTGAACCTGTTACAGAATTACAACATGCACAGTTTCAATCGACTAAAATTCCCTGTTCAGTCGACTGAATTCAAACCTTCGAATTTTTTATGAAAAGACACCTTCTTCTTCCCAGGAGTTGCAACCATTTCTCCAATGGCAACGAATGCATCTCTTGCCTGGATCTTTTGCAAATAGATGCACCTCTTCTACATCTATAAATACATGATTCTATCACTTGCAAATTACGAATTCTAATTGCTTTAATCTCTCTATTATCTTGATCATATTTTCAGATTTCTTAAGTTTTCAAAAGCAATCACAAACCACTTCAATTGCTTGAATCTCTGATTTATCTTAAATACTCTTTTGATTCATAGCAATTTATATTTCCTAAATCTTCATAAACACATTTCATATTCTTGAGGATAAGATTATAGGAAAGTTATACTCAAGTAGACTCATTAGTGTTATCAAGAACACAACAAGTCAGAAATACTCTTTGTATCTAGTTGAAGTCCTCTTCGGTAGTTGAGGCAAGAAATCCCGTTCGGTTGTTCGGGTAAGTTGTAAACCTATTCCTCTGGGTTAAGTGAGGGTTGTTGGTTAGTTGAATTCCTAAGAGGAGCTTAGGGACTGGACATAGGAAAAGAGGTCTGAACCAGTATAAAGTCTTGCTGTCTACTTTACTTCTGCTTATTGGTATCTACCTAGACCATTCCACTATTCCATATTATACGATCCTACCGTATAGCTTCTTACAATTGGTATCAGAGCAAGGTTATCCTATAACCATAACACCGTTATTTGACATATTGATAATATGGAAAATAACACAAGTACAAACACAACAACTGCCTATAACTCTACATTTGCAGAAGGACAATCTACCCAAAGACCCCCTCTATTCAATGGACTAAACTATAATTATTGGGCTACAAGGATAAGGATTTATATGCAAGCAACAAGCTTTGAAGCCTGGAATGCAACTCAAGCAGAGTTCGTTGTACCCACAACTGATTACCCTACATGGACACAAACTCAAAAGAATGAAGCTAGTGCAAATGCCAAAGCTATGAATATGCTATTTTGCTCTTTGGATAGAAATGAGTTCAATCGTGTTAGCATTTGTACTACTGCACATTAGATATGGGATACACTTAGAACCATACATGAAGGCACAAACAAGGTCAAACAAACAAAGATCCCCATGCTAAAGAACTAGTTCCAAAACTTTAGAATGCGACAGAATGAATCCATCAATGACATGTACTCGAGATTTCAAGACATTCATCATGCCTTAATAGGATTAGGAGAAAAGTATACGGATTTTGATATTGTATCTAAGGTCCTAAATTCACTCACCGATGAATGGGAAACAAAAGTCTTAGCAATCGAGGAAGCAAACGATCTATCTACAATGAAACCAGAAGAATTAATTGAAAACCTTATGTCTTATGAAGTTAACATGCAAGCTAAGAAAGATCAAGCACAGGAAAGAAAAAAGTGTCTTTTCACGCAGAAAAGGAAGAATCGGAGTTTGAAGATGAGGATATAGCATTTATTGCCAAAAATTTCAAGAAATTCTTAAAATATAGAAAAGGAAATAAAAACGATGTCAAAAAGAATTTTTTGAACAAACCTTCATCCTCAAAATATGGAATGTTTTAATTGTCACAAGAAAGGTCATATGATAAAAGACTGTCTGGAGCTAAAGAAGGAGAATCAGAAAAACTTCAACAACAAGAATAAGAAAGACAAATTTAAAAAGAAGGCTTTTTATGTCACGTGGGACGATTCAGATTCTGATTCATCAGATAGTGATAGTGATAGCAACAATGAACAAGCAAATGTGTGCTTTATGGCTCAAGAATCTGAGGTCCCACTCAAGAAAAGAAAATGGATTTTGGATAGTGGTTGCTCAAAACACATGACTGGAAACAAAGAAATGCTTACAAATATTTCATACTTTGATGGTGGCTCTATTACCTTTGAAGATAACTCGAAAGGTTTCATCATTGGCAAAGGAGATGTGTGCAACTACGGTATATCAAATTTACTCCTTATTACAAATGTTTCTTTAGTTAAAAATTTAAAACATAATTTATTAAGCATAAGTCAGCTATGCGACAAAGGTTTTAAAATAACTTTTTCTGAAAATAAATGTTGTATTTTTGATCAAAATCAAAATCTTATTTTTGAAGGAAAGAGGGATAGAAATATTTATGTTTTGAACATGAAAATTAATAATAATAATGACATGTGTTTAATGGTCAAAGATAATGATCCTTGGTTATGGCACAAAAGATTTTGTCATATTAATTTTAAATCTATTCAAAAACTTTCAAAAAATGAATTAGTCAAAGGCTTACCAAAAATAAATTTTAAAATAAATAATATTTGCGATGATTGTCAATTAGGAAAATTAACTAAATCATCTTTGAATCTAAGAAAGTTATTTCAGCTTTACAACCATTAGAATTATTACATATGGATTTATTCAGACCAACACAGGTTCAATCTATTAACCATAATCGGTATGTTTTTGTAATAGTTGATGATTTCTCAAGATATACATGGACGATATTTATGAAAAACAAAAGTGATACATTTGATTATTTCAAAAATTTTGTTAAAAGAATTCAAAATATTAAGAATTTAAAAGTCAAAAATATAAGGAGTGATCATGGAGGCGAATTTGAAAATGAATCATTTGAATTATTCTGTAAAAAGAAAGGAATAAATCATAAATTTTCATTTCCTAGAACTCTACAACAAAATGGAGTTGTAGAAAGGAAAAATATACTCTTCAAGAATGCGCAAGAACGTTATTAAATGGAAGTACATTACCAAAGCATTTTTGGGCAGAAGCTGTAGCAACTGCGTGCTATGTATTAAATCGTATTTCCATACGACCTTTAACTAAAAACACTTCATATGAACTTTTTAATGGAAGAAAACCTAATATTTCATACTTAAAAATCTTTGGTTCAAAATGTTTTATTCTAAACACAAACACCAACTTGGAAAATTTGATCCAAAAGCTGACCATGGTATTTTTGTAGGTTACTCAGAACGAAGTAAGGCATATCGTGTTTTCAATAAACGAACAAATGTAATAGAAGAAACTTTACATGTATCTTTTGATGAAAACTTTAATAAAAAATACAATCATCAAAGATGATGAAGAAATTATATCCAACATAGAAAATATAAGTTTTGAAAATAATGAAAATATTAATCAAATCAACAACAATCAAATTAGATCTCCTCCTAGAATCCTACGAGATCATCTACACAAAATATAATTGAAGAGATTGATTCGCAAGTTCAGACAAGAAGTCAACTAAACCAAATGGGTCATGTTGCTTTTCTTTCAACTATTGAGCCTAAAAATTCAAAAGAAGCTTCAACAGATGAATACTGGATTATTGCCATGCAAGAAGAGTTAAATCAGTTTGAACGAAATAATGTTTGGGAGTTAGTTCCTCGTCCTGGTGACCAATCAGTTATTGGAACTAAATAGGTCTATAAAAATAAAGCAGGTGAATTTGGAAATATTACTAGAAATAAAGCAAGATTAGTAGCAGAAGGCTATAATCAAGAAGAAGGAATCGATTACGAAGAAACGTTTGCTCCAGTTGCAAGACTTGAAGCAATACGTATTTTATTAGCCTTCGCTTGGTTTCACAATTTTAAACTTTAAAAAATGGATGTTAAAAGTGCCTTTTTAAATGGTTTTATAAAAGAAAATGTATATGTAGAACAACCCCCTTTATTCATTCATGAAAAATATCCGGATCATGTATATAAATTAAAGAAAGTATTATATGGTCTTAAACAAGCACCTCGTGCTTGGTATGAGAGACATAAGAGCTATCTACTAGATTCGGGATTTCAAATCGGAAAAGTAGATCAAACTTTATTCATTAAAAACACTACTAAAAACATTTTAATAATTCAAATATATGTAGATGACATTATATTTGAATCAACTAATGAAAAATTGTGTAAAGAATTTTCAAATATAGTGACTAAGGAGTTCAAAATGTCACATATGGGAGAATTATCTTATTTTCTCGGACTTCAAATTAAACAATTAATGAATGGAATTTTCTTAAACCAACAAAAATATTGTGCTAATCTAATTAAACGTTATGCAATGGAAAACATTTCTGGTAAACCTACTCCTATGAGTACCACAACTCATCTCGATCTAGATGAAAATGGCAAGAGTTTAGACCAAAAGTTGTTTAGAAGTATGATGGGCTCTTTACTTTATTTAACTGCTAGTAGACCAGACATAATGATGAGTGTATGTTTATGTGCCGTTTTCAAGCTAATCCTAAAGAATCACATTTAAGAGCCATAAAACAAATTATGCGATACCTTAATAATACTAAGGACTTTGGTCTTTTCTATCTAAAAGATTGTCCATTCGAGTTAGTTTCATTTAGTGATGCTGATTTTGGTGGATCTCGAACAGATAGAAAAAGTACAAGTGGTACGTGCCATTTCATTGGAAAATCACTTGTATCTTGGTTTAGTAAGAAACAAATTGTGTTTCACTTTCAACCTGTGAAGCGGAATATATATTTGCCGCTTTAGCTAGTACTCAAGTCATATATATGCAACAAACACTTAAAGATTTTAATATAAATTTAACATATTCTACAATATATTGTGATAATACAAGTACAATAAATTTATCTAAAAATCCGGTAAATCACTCTCGTACAAAACATATTGATATTCGTCACCATTTTCTAAGTGACAATATTGAAAAAGGAATTATCAATTTAGAATATATTTCTATCGAAAATCAAATTGCCGATATATTTACCGAACCATTACTAGAAAAATCATTTATAAAATTACGAAGAGAATTAGAAATAATGTCTTTCAAAGATATTTAATAACAAGAACTATAATGGTAAGGAATATAATACATGAGTAATATATCTCATACTTTAATTAGCTAGAATATACTTCATCTAAGCAAAAGTCAGACATGAATTTAGTTCACTTAACTATGGGTCTAAAAACTTAATCATTTAATCTATACAATTGAATTAGCTACATAATATTTCATAAACTAAAACATCCTTCTAAGACCATTCATTTCAAAGTAAATTATTAATCAATAATTCGACTTCTGGCTCCAAATTCTTATTGATTCTACACCACACTTTTTGAAAAAAAGTCTCATCATATACACACACACACACATATGATTGTTAAAAAAAACAAAAAGTTTCAAACTCAGTAGACAAATTTCCTCCAACAAATCAAACTCATCCATCAATATAACCTTCTCAACTGATAGCTCAGCTGCATCACCGCATCTTCCTACGCCAACACCAAAACACGAGACTATTTATAAATGGGAAAATTATCGAAATGGGTATACACCGGATTCCAAGAAGGCCAAACATGCACTATTTATCTCTCCAGATACGAAGAAAAAGATCGATGAAATTCATCATTATCAACTGTTGTAAATAGACCTTCAACGTGAATTGTATTTTGAACAGAAAGTAACGGCTAGATGCTTAAGCTTTCTTGAGCAAATTGGTTTAAAATTTTGCAGCTCCAAGAAAAAGAATGTGAGTGAGCCCTTACCTAGACCAGTTAATTCGTCTGATCCATATTCTTCATATCGTACATCAATCGATCCGATAAACCCTTGGGTATCGCCACATATACCTCAATATAGCCCAAATTCATGGGACAAGAACTATACGGCGAATGAGGGATATAAAACACCAAAGAAGAAGACTCCATCCCTCAAGAAATGATGGTTTTGCGGCCAAAATAATGTTGTTGTATCATAATATTACTATATAATTGTAATTATTTCATTAAATAAAACATTTGCATTCAAAAAGTCAAGAAAAACCAAAAATGCAAAATTCAGTCGACTGAATAGTTCTGCGCAGTCGACTAAATATATGACAGAAACTTTCAGCAAAGGTTTAGCTGACTGAAAATCTCTGTTTAGTCGACTGAATTTTAGCCAGAAAACTTTCGGCTTCCAGTTCAGCTGACTGAACAGAAAATTTCAATCAACTGAACGCAGTTTACCAAGTTTTTTTTACCCTACTTAGCCATCCTTTTCATTTTTACCTTTATTTTTTTACCGCTTCCAAACTTCATCTTCCCCATTTCTAAGAAAACTCTAGCCCCCAATTTCTACTTTTTCTCAATTTCTTCCGCAAAATTTCCACAATTATGCCTCCTAAACATTCTAGAGCTTCAACTTCAACCTCCTCCGAGCCAATTGATGCCCAAATCGCTCAATGGCTTTACAATGGAGTGGCGGTCACTCGATGGAACAAGATGAAGAAGTCAAGAATCTTCGAGCACTCATTTGTTGATTTCCAACGTCTTCAAACCTACAATATTCAAGCTTTAACAGACCAGGCAAGTTTGACATCGCTTTTAGACATTAATCGTAATGACCATGCCATCAACCATATTATGGTCAAATTATTCTATGCCAACCTCAACCTCGGACACCAAACTCCACGAAATCCGAATGACAGTGTTTGGAGTATGGTATGCGGGAAAAAGGTATGGTTTTCACTTGATCGCATTGCTCATATTCTAGGATCCTCAAAAGTTGGTAGAAAGCTTAAGGAAATAGATTTCAATCCTCATATTCGTGACAATATAAATCATCAATTTTTAGAGGATGAGATCAATAACCAAGATATCAAATCCACCTCCTTAAGACCAAGAGCTAGGCTTCGGTTGTTCGGTAAGTTGTAAACCTATTCCTCCGGATTAAGTGAGGGTTGTTGGTTAGTCGAATTCCTAAGAGGAGCTTAGGGACTGGACGTAGGACAAGAGGTCCGAACCAGTATAAAGTCTTGGTGTCTACTTTACTTACTGCTTATTGGTATCTTCCTAGACCATTCCACTATTCCATATTATACGATCCTACCGCATAGCTTCTTACAAACTCTAGCTCCACCCCACTTCTCATCATTCACTTTCATTTCCTAATACCTTCAAGCTTTCATAAAAATGGGGGAAGAGAAAGAGAATTAGAATTCCTAAGACCTAGTTCCATTGCAAATCCAAATTCTAACTCTAAATTCAAAGTGAAGCTATTGGTAAGCATCCTCTTCTTCTTCTCCAAATCATTCTACCTTCAATTTCAGAAATTCCTAAAGTCTAACTTAGGAAATGTTTTTCTTTTAAGCTTAGATTCAAGATTCTTGGGTTGGAATTGAGGAGTGATTGTTTTTACCTTGCTCTATATCTTCTTCCTCCTTATTTTTGTGCAAAAGGTGAGATTTTTATCTCACATCTATGTCTATAACCTTCATTTGTTGTTAGGCATGAATTCCTAACTTCTATTCCATGTCCATTTTCCTTGGATTGAATTGGTTTTATGAGTATACCAAATTTTGGTGTTTGAAGTCAAATCTTTAAAAATCATAGCTTTGATATTTGATCATGCTTTTAGTGGTGTATCGAAGAGCCTATAGGGCTGGGTCGTCAATTGGCATAAAACCCTAGCGTCCATTGCTCGTCCGGTTGCAATTTTAGAGGAGTTGCTCTTCATTTGATAGGATGAAAAACAGCCCCAGTGCTAGTCAGTCGACTGACCTTTGCAGTCAGTCGACTGGCCATAGCAAATTAATGTTCCTGGGCTGTCTGCAGAGGCTGGAAGTCTCTATTTCCTGCAATCAGTCGACTGGCCTATGTAATCAGTTGACTGACCCGCTTGTTTTCGCCTATTTAGCCAATTTTACTTGAAATTCCAATTTTTATCGATTCATGGTTTTCCGATTTGTTGTTATCATTTATTATCGACCTTGATGACTTCTATTTTGGAATTTTTGGGTATATCCATTTTGATTGGTTGGGAATCGATTTCTTTGAATTTAATTCACGTCTTTGAATGTGAAATTTTGGCGATTGATTGTTCTTACAATCATCTTTATGGTTTGTCAATTTAAAACGAAAAGGTTTCTATACTATTAGTAAATATTCAAACTCTTTCACAAAGATGATTTCAACTCTATTTTTAATACAAAGTCCTTTCTAAAACCATTTTCCAATCTATTAGTATATACAAACCTTTACCTCATTCGTTCGAGAAATCCAATTAAATGACTTTGCATAACAAATGGAATGAAACGCTTGCGTTTACTTTATCGGTTAATTCTTAGACTCGTTCGACTGAAACTCTTGTGACAACTTTCGAGTGGAGAATTTACAATTTGTTCGTAAATACTTAAGTTAAGCAAGTGGTTATGGGACATGAAGCTAAACTCATCTATTTACTAGCTTAGTGTAATTGACACTTCTTGATGATCATTGATGATCATTTTTTTGTGATTTAGACTAGCGCTATGCTATGTCTCTTTGTCCACGTAGGGGACAGTACCTCTTTTTATTGAGTTTCGTCTCATTTCTTTTGTGAGCTAGCGACCCATGTTCTTTTGTGGAGTTCGGTCCATCGTACGTACCTTTGTACTACATTGTTGTACCAGCTTATCAGGATCCTCGGGCGTACCATTGTACTACGTCATTGTTTTGAATTATTCGAGTTTCAGGTTCGTCGGGTGTACCGATATTGTACTACGTAGTTGCACCAGCTCTATAGCTAGCGACCATGGGATAGCGTCCCGTTTGTGATACACGTGTTGGTGAGTTTACATGCTCCCGTTTATGATAGGCCTCCCCCTTTGTGATTTCTGGATTTCTAATTGATGATTTCTAGAATTTGTGTTTCACCAATTTTTATGATTGGCATCGATATGATGTCAGTATTTGTGTTTTGTTGAATAGAGTAAAGAATATGACATTCTTTTTGATGTTATTAGATTTCTTGAGATATTGTATGATTTTTGTTGTTGTCAAATGTATACTTTTCATAGTATGGCACTATTGTTATCATACGTTTTGTTATATCTCTTATACCGTCTTATTTTATCGGATATTTATAGCTTGACTGATCCGTTTATTATTTTCTTATTAAATAATACTCGGGTCATACCGAGATGTTACAGGTGCTTGTACTTGACTCCTCATCTGGGAGTATTACCTGACCTTTGACTAACTACACTATATTGGTAGTTTTTGTTGTTATACATTCGAGATAGAGACTCCTTGATGTATACATATCCTTTTATCTAGAACTTGTATCTATTCTTTTGTTATACTGTGTATCTTGTTTAACCACTACTCTGATAAACACTTCTAAGTGTTATATTCATATCTGTTTCTGCCTTTGTGATATGGATATTTGTGATTGATTTATGTTATGATTATTTCTATATTTGTTTTCAAAGATCATATATAGCCACTGTGTAGATGCGTTGAGTTTGTATCGCTGTGTTAGATTTCCTCTTGTTATACAATCTGACATACTGTTGCTCGCACAAGGCAATTACACGGATGGTTGCTCCTCAACAGCCTTATTCTTCACGCTAGTTGACGGCATTACTCCGTAGTGCCCTTGTCTAGCGTGAGTATAGAGGCGGGGCGTCACAAAATTAATCACATTAGCAGATGCATGTAAAGAGGCAGAATGACTAAGGAATTTTTTAATAGGCAATCCTATGCGGACTAAGCCATCTCCGACAGTCATGATTAATTGTGATAATTAGGCTATGATATATAATGTGCCTAATAAGATGTATAATGGAAGTCTAGAAATGTGAGTCTAAGACATCAGATGACAATACAATTACTCAATCAAGGAGTAACTACAATCGATTACATGGAAACAAAAAAGAACTTGGCTGACCCATTTACAAAGAGTCTTCCAAAAGCGAGTGTTTCTATAAAATTAAGAGAAATAATGTAATGACCCGCCTTCATTCCACAGAAAGACGCGTCATTAATAAGAAAGAAAGGGATAGAAAGAGAAAAGATAAGAAAGAAAGAACTAAACAATATCAGAATCTCACAACGGAATGGATAAATTATATTACATCACATAGTTGTTACAATGATATACAACATCTATCAGATTTACACAACTTTATATCACAATACTTTAGACAGTTATAAAACTTGTCTATCATACATCTCAAGATATAACACAGAGAAAACACAGTGAAATCCACAATATCTATATACGATGAAGCCTCCTGCTCCATATCTCCTCCAGAATTCGTCAAAGCTAACCTGAATCCCTTGGCTACTTGTAAAAATTTGAGTACCCAAGAGTTTAATAAAACAGAAAATAAACTCTGGGTCAGACATGGGTCTGGTGTGAGTAAACGGTTTAAAGTTGCTTAACTTTGAAAATCATTTGAAAAGAAAGGTATCTCGTAAGACTTCCCACACATAAACATGGAAATGTTTTTACCTTACGATAACCAAAACATTTGATAGGAAATCCAGTGATATTATAATAATGTCTAGGGTTTTCAAGTAAAATACAAAAATAGATGGAATGCTTACATCTCACGTCCAACATAGTTGGGCACAATCAAAACGTACGACACTTATTGGAGATTGGATTCCATACAATAGCAGGGCTACTGAGGTAGCGCCCGTCACAGTACGTGGCTTAGATCACCGTACCGTGGATCCACCCTGATCCCCTGCAACAGAAGCCTGGAACCATCTTTTACTGGATAATCCCGAATAAGACAGCCCCACTGTTGGCGTGCCCAACTGCCCACACAGCCGAATAAAAAGGGACCTCTAGACAAGGGAAATCTTATCCTACGTGGGTGCTACGCACTTAGCCTTGCAGCACCTCCCCTGTTTTAGCAATTCTCGGTTGATGAGGTTTGAGGCTATGATTACCTTTTTGTAACACATATCTTAGAATGCTCATCGTCCTCCAATGACGATGTTCCGAAGGCATTCAATCCATACAAGTTCGTTCCAGGTTCGAACGAAACTGAAGGCACTATCTCGTTACACTCATTTTGGAATCACCCTCAGAGTTAATGACAATAGCCCTTGCACTCTGAATCTTCGTCTCGTATCTGAAAGTACTATCTCCGTTAAACTCGTTTTGGAATCACCCTCAGAGTTTTAAAGACGAATAGTCCTTACACTTCGAATCTTCATCTTGATCTTCATTAGAGATTCCACGACCTATCGTTTAATTTGGATCGATGTGGTTTCCGGATATCCAAATTTGGAAATCCGATCCCGGTCTCACCAAAATTCAAAATGCCATCTTTTAAATGTCCAAGTTGTTTTTAAGTTAAAACAAATTTAATTTATTGTCTATATTCACACAGGTAGATGATTCACAATATCACAGATAGAAAATCCATAATATCACAATTCAACCAAAGCATCTCATATCACAAAGCAGCGCATATCACATATCATAAATATCAAATAATCCAAGGTATTCCATACCATTCAATCATCCACAAGCAAGATTAATCAACCACACCATCCCTAACTAATTTAATTAACCACCAAGGAATTAAATTAATTACTTTTAAATCCTGCTTACTTAACATTAATTAATCACAAACCAATTAATTAATCATCCATCTTAATTAATCATCCTCAACTAATTTTTTTTAATTAAATTTAGTAATTAGCCTTTAATTAATTGCACAAATTAATTATCCTTAACCATTCACATTAATCAACCTTTAATTATTCTCATTAATTACATTAATTA
The DNA here is from genome assembly GCA_030765085.1 of Allium cepa. Lineage (NCBI taxonomy): Eukaryota > Viridiplantae > Streptophyta > Magnoliopsida > Asparagales > Amaryllidaceae > Allium > Allium cepa. The sequence goes on from CM060929.1 coordinate 259,144,795, forward strand.
ATGATCCCCCAATTACTTTCATTAATTAATTATTCTTCTAATTAATCGCATTTAATAATTAATCCTCACATTCATTAGTCAACCTATATTTAGTAATTAACTATCCTTTAATTACTTACATTAATTAATTAACTCCTTAATTAATTATATAAATCAATCCTTTAATTAATTACACTAAGTAATTAATCCATAATCACTTCCACTTAATTACCTCCACTAAATATTTCCCTTTTATTAATTACATTTAGTAATTATTTATTAATTACTTACACTAAGTAATTAAACTTTAATAATCACATTGAGTGATTATACTTAATTAAATTCATAAGTGATTATCCTTGATTAATTATATTAATCAATTAACTTAAATTAATTAATTAAATTAATCATACTTAGTAATTTCTCCCTTAATTACTTCCATTAAGTAATTACTCTTTAATTAATTGACCTTTAATTACTTAAATTATTTAACCCTTAATTAATTAAGTAATTAACTATTCTTAATAAATCAATTAATTATACTTATTTAATTACATAAATTAATCATCTTAGTTAATAAAGTAATTACACGGATTATTTTTGTTAATAAGACCATCATTAATTAAGATAAACCATTTACCTTAATTAACCACTTGTTTATCATTATATTAAATGCTTGAAAACAATTAATTTATACAAAAATCATTTTAGAATTCTTGATTTTTAAGGTTAAATACCCTAACTTTAACCACATCCTAATAACCTCATTAAATCATATTTGAAAACACTTAGAAATTAATTTACAAAATTAATCCAAGCTATAATTACTTTAAAGCAAACAAATTTAATCACTTAACTTTTACCTTGAAACTTGAAAACTTGATGATGCTTATTTTGAAACTTCCATTTAGTTGGCTTTTAAAAACTTGATCATTCTCCTTTGCTTATTTAAAAAATGATTTAAACATTTATACTGATTAAATCTAGTCAATACTTGAAATTTGGATTCAGTTTACATATTTTAACTTTATCTTCCATTTTAAAACTTGATTACTACTTCACAACAGGTTTTTACCTTTGTTTTGATATCCGTTCCATTTAAAATTTAAAAAAAAACTGTATATGTTTATTTTTTATTTTTTTAAATAGGTTATACAAATACCAGCCCGAGCCAAATTCGACTCTCCCCCACGTAAACCCCCGAGCTAACATCGATTTACTCACGTCTCCAGCTTCCTTCAAGCCACACATGTTGCCCACACGAGAATCGACCAAGAATAAGCTCGTCTTCCCAAAAACTCAACACACCTGATACAACGTGCATGCATGCACCTGCTCCAATCATCGGACCACCTTCGATCCTCACCAAGGTATCCAGCAAGTCGACGATCATTACGCCGTCACACCTGACGTCCCAATTCATCAAAATCGACAGCAAAAACGAAAATCGACCAACAGGAGCATACTAGAACCCAAGCACCCAGACAAAATAATGATCCACCTCATCACCACTGATTATCTGAGATCCCGTCGCCTCAAGTAGAGTTTTTCCACGAACCTTAACTTCGATCCCCCTACTCGCGATCCACTCTGGTGCACAGTCGACGTTGTAGAAACCCAAACCATCAACACGACCAAAACAGCACCCCAGACCCTATATTGACTCCGACGAGCTGCCATAATCACCAGAAATCCTTCACTCATTTTTCCTGTGATCGTTAGCCTTCAAACTATCTTTGACAACGATTTCGACGACAATTACTATGTCGATCGTCGAAAATCGACGATAAACCCAAATCTATTCAACTCAGATTATCTCAACAAATTTAATACTAAAAGTCGAGATTTGTATCTCTAAACTCATCATTTGCAATAACAAATCTGATCATGGATTCAATTCAGGAAATTAAAATGTTTGATTTTTCTGATCAAATTGATATCCACTGTAAAAACACATTTTAGAAATATTAACTAAATAATTCCACCTGAAACTATTTTTAAAAAAGAATTTACATTGTTATAATCATTTCCTTTTTTTATCATAACTAGATAAAGATTGGGAAGAAAAGAATTTAGTTTTGAACCTATTTCCTAGCATGTTAAACAAACAAAGAGGTGTTCTTTTCAATATACAGACATGCATACAGATATATACACAGGTACATCATATATACATACATGCATTCACATTCATATGCAATCAGATTCCTACAACAATCCATCACAAGCACCTAGTTATAATCACAGACTTAAAACTATTTAAAAAAAATAAGGTTTACTCACCAGGTTTGAAAATACAGAGAGACAGGCTTAAAAATCTGGAACTTGTTTTTTTTGAAACATAAGCTTGCTTTGATTAAATTTTACTTGATTGTTGAGTTGAATGCTCTGATCTGAATCTTCTTAGCTTAGGTTCAGGTTGTAATTTGAAAAAGGTTGATAGTTGATATTGGTTTTTAGTTTCTTTTTAGGTTTTAAATTTCCTTTTAATTTTAAAATATGAAGAGAAAAAAATTGAGGAAGAAGAGAATTGAACTGAAAAATGGAAATGGCCAGGTTCTCCTTAAAACACTTATTTTATATAATCAAATTAGAAAACAAATGTTTCCATTTATTTATTTGCATGCATATATAGGTTACAAATGTTGATACAAGTTTTAATCATTTTACAAATGTCAAGTGATATTTTTGTATTATCCTTATGCTTTTATATTAGTATATGTTTATGATTATATTAATTTATATTTATATTCATTATTTATACTTATGTTTTGAAATTTATGTAATATGTATATATATATATATATATATATATTAAATCTTTATATATATTTACAAATTACATTTTGTTCATGTGTAACTTAGAAAGAAACTTATATATATATAAACCATATTAAATCAAGTAATATTTAAAAAGAAAGTAAACAACCCTTTTTGTAAATCATTTTTTTAAACTTGGGCTAAAATACTTTTGAATTAAATAAATATTGACCTTAGTTGTTTTGAAAATATAAGATTAACTTTTAAATAGCTTTGAAAAGTAATATATTGAATTTAAACATAACTTTCCAAATCACAATATACTCATATGTATATATATATTATAATTCGAAAACATTTTTATTAAATTCAAACCAAAGTTTCCTATTTACAATGTCTATACATTTATATATATATATATACACACACATTATAAATAGAATACATTTTTATTAGCTTTGAAAGATAAATTTTACCAATTTAAATATTATTAGCTTTTTGAAAAAATTAATTTTACCAAATTTAAATAATTACTAGTTTTGAAAAGATAAATGCCGTAAAATTAAATAATTAGATTATCAACCAATATTGTCAAATCCAAATTGTTATAGATGAAGATTATCAAATTGTTATTGCTCAAAATTTCGGGTCATCACATTCCTCCCCAATTAAAAGAATTTCGTCCCCGAAATTTAAAAGCAAAGATAAATTAATAATCTAGCAAAAGTTTTATTTCCAAACAGCAAAGCAAAACATACACCAACCATAAACTAACAACCATAGCAACCTATTTATTGTAACAAACAAATCTAACTAACTATCCTGACATAATTCATGATAGGATTACCTAATACTGTTTAGGGTTTCCCAAATACAATCACTGGGATCCTTGCTCTACTGAATCTAAACAAGCTACACTACTCTGATCCTGAGCTCCTACACATCTTGAACCATAATCAGAATAGGATGTCTAGCCACAATAAAGTCTGGCTCCACTTCCCAACCCTTCCTGAACTGCTGGTTCTACAATCAGACATGCACACACTTACTTAGACGAGGTACATGAAATATACTGTGAATCCCAGCCATCCAGACGGGAAATTCAATCTTGTAGGTCAAAGAACTTATCCTATTGAGAATAAGACAGATTCAATACACTTCTGAGCTAGCTTTCCAGTCTTACCAAATCTTATTGCTCCTTGTTCAGAGAAAACCTTATCCAAAATCCAAATCTCCGTCTTCGAATTCCAATTTCCTCGTCTCTTATTTACATAATTCTTCTGACGATGTTGTGCTGCCTCATTCTTCCTGATCAACTCAACCTACGCAAATGCCTCTCGAAATAAAACTAGACCAAGAATAAGATGATCTCTGGATTCTACTTAACAAGATGGTGCCCTCAATATCTACAGAAAATCTAGAACACAAACTCTACTTCACAAACATTAGTAGACTTCGGACTTACTTCTCCCATTTGGAAAAGCTAGAACATATGCACTCTACAACCTAACCTTTAGATCCCGAATGAACACCCAGTAGAAGCCCTATAATCCAAAACAAATGCAAACTTTTGTAGGAGTCTCAATTACTTCTACTCTTGAACAGCTACTACCCTGACCGGATCCAGAGATAACTCCAAATGATGCTTCCGCTATGCAACTTTGATTTGGAGTAAATGAGAATGCCATCGATGAACTCGAGCACAAGCTTGATCAACACATCCCGGAAGACACAGTTCATCAGATCCATAAAAAGAGAAAACATAGAAGTTCCATGGAATCTCGAGCTACTTCACCAAATCCTCTCTCTAGGAGCTATCCTTCTACTTAGCTGAACCACCGGTGTTGCTCTTGGAACCAAGTCGATATGAAAACTTAATCTCCAAATGGGAAAACTTTTGACTTCCTCGAAGACATCCTGAAAATCTCAGACCACTTCGATAGCTCCTACTTCTTCTTGAGATACCTCAAATCAAAGCAAAGGATTGCCCAAGAGAACACTCAAACAGTCGCAAGTCACTTTTGCGATCCTACCCAGTTAAATTCCCAAAGACACTGTTCTCTCTTCACAAACTATAACAGTTTATGCTTAACCAATCCATTCAAAATAGGGTCAAATCCCTCAAGAACACTCCTCCGATCACAAGAATCTGACGATCCACTCTACTGCTTCTTAACTCCACCTTTAGGAAACTACTTAGCCAAAGACCTTCCTACTGGCTCACAAACACCTCCGAGTTGCACTACAACCATAGATGCCAAAGACTTCTTATCCATAAGCTCTTCGAACTTCAAAGCCAAATCAACCAATTCCACAAACGAGCCTTTGAGATGGGCAGACATCTTCTCAAGAAACTCGATCCTCAAACCAAGCAAAAACATCTCGCCCTCCTTAAGGGGTGTGTCAATAATCCATAGAGAAAACTTGGCAAACTAAGTCTCATAGTCCAATATAGACAACTCCCTTGCTTAAGATCCAGAAAATTCCTACACAGTCGAGTCTTCACTGCGGTAGGTAAAACAGCTTCTTAAAAGCTTGCTCCAAAAGAAAACACCTTTGGTACATCCATGGTCACTGCGTTCTACCACGCAGCTGCTCTTTCCTAAAGTTTTCGAGATGCTATCACTCGCTTCCGCACATCCAGTAGATCCAAAATCTTGAAAAATCCGCTCACACGAGCACAACCAAGCTTGCACTTCAATGATGTATTCTGTACCTTTAAAAGGCCATCCTCCGAGATTGGTGAAATCCTTATACCATGCTGCAAAGCTCACCCGAGGTGGTATTGGGTCTACAGCCTCGGCAGATACACTTCCAACCTCAACTCTTGGACCTCTTCCATTACTGGTAGTCGTGCTACACACATTACTACCCCTCCTACTCTAGAACTCATATTAGAAAACCCGAATAGGTAACCCAACAATTAGGTAGGAATATATATATATATATATATATATATATATATATATATAAATAAATACAAGTACGCTATCTCAAGATAGATATCATTCGAAAGCCTAGGTATTCTCTCAACCTAGAGTTCTCATACCACAATGTAACGACCCGCCTTTCATTCCATAGAAAGACAGTCATTAATAAGAAAGAAAGGGACAGGAAGAGAAAATATAAGAAAGAAAGAACTAAACAATATCGGAATCTCACCGCCGAACGAATAAATTATATTACATCACATAGTTATTACAATGATATACAACATCTATCAGAGTTAAACAACTTTATATCACAACACTTTAGACAGTTATAAAACCTGTCTGTCATACATCTCAAGATAAAACACAGAGATCACAGTGAAATCCACAATATCTATATATGCCTCCTGCTCCATATCTCCTCCAGATTTCGTCAAAGCTACCTGAATCCCTTGGCTACTCGTAAAAATTTAAGTACCCAAGAGTTTAATAAAGCAGAAAATAAACTCTGGGTCAGCATGGGTTTGATGTGAGTAAACGGTTTAAAATTGCTTAACTTTGAAAATCATTTGAAAAGAAAGGTATCTCGTAAGACTTCCCACACATAAACATGGAAATTTTTTTTAACTTACGATAACCAAAACATTTGATAGGAAATCCAGTGATATTATAATAGTGTCTAGGGTTTTCAAGCAAGATACAGAAATAGCTGGAATGCTTACATCTCACGTTCCAACATAGTTGGGGATAATCAAAACGTACGGCACTTATTGGAGATTGGATTCCATACGTTGGCAGCGCTACAGGGGTACCGCCCGTCACAGTACATGGCCTAGATCATTATACTGAGGATCCACCCCGATCCCCTGCAACACAAGGCCAGAACCATCCCTTACTGGATAATCCCGAATAAGACAACCCTGCAGTCGGCGCCCCAACTGCCCACACAGCCGAATAAAAAAGGACCTCTAGACAGAGGAAATCTTATCCTACTTGGGTATTACCCACTTTGCCTTGCTGCACCTCCACAGTTTTAGCAATTCTCGGTTGATGAGGTTTGAGGCTACGATTACCTTTTTAGAACACATATCTTAGAATGTTTATCGTCCTCCAATGATGATGTTCTGAAAGTATGCAATCCATATAAGTTCATTCCGAGTTCGAACGAAACCGAAGGAACTATCTCGTTACACTCATTTTGGAATCACCCTCAGAGTTAACGATAATAGCCCTTGCACTCTGAATCTTCATCTCGAATCTGAAATTACAATCTCCATTAAACTCATTTTGGAATCACCCTAAGAGTTTTAACGACAAATTGTCCTTACACTTAGAGTCTTCATCTTGATTTTTATTAGAGATTCCATGACCTATTGTTTAATTTGGATCGATGTGGTTTTCGGATATCCAAATTGGGATATCCGATCTCGGTCTCACTGAAATCCAAAACGTCGTCTTTTAAATGTCCAAGTTGTTTTTAAGTTAAAAAAATTTAATTTATTATCTATATTCACACAGATAGATGATTCACAATATCATAGATAAAAAATCCATAACATCACAATTCAACCAAAGCATCTCATATCACAAAGCATCACATATCACATATCAAAGATCTCAAATAATCCAAGGCATTCCATACCATTTAATCATCCATAAGCAAGATTAATCAACCACACCATCCCTAATTAGTTTAATTAACCACCAATGAATTAAATTAATTGCTTTTAGTTAATTTTAAATCCTACTGACTTAACATTAATTAATTACAAACCAATTAATTAATCATCCTTTAATTTTCCGTCTTAATTAATCATCCTCAGTTAATTTTTCTTTAATTACATTTAGTAATTAGCCCTTAATTAATTACACAAATTAATTATCCTTAACTATTCACATTAATCAACCTTTAATTATTCTCATTAATTACATTAATTAATGATCCTCTAATTACTTTCATTAATTAATTATTCTTCTAATTAATCACATTTAATAATTAATCCTTACATTTATTAATCAACCAATATTTAGTAATTAACTATCCTTTAATTACTTACATTAATTAATTAACTACTTAATTAATTATTTGATCAATCCTTTAATTAATTACACTAAGTAATTAATCCTTAACTACTTCCACTTAATTACATCCGTTAAGTAATTTCCCTTTTATGAATCAAATTTAGTAATTATCTATTAGTTACTTACACTAAGTAATTACACTTTAATAATCACATTAAATAATAATCTATTAATTACTTACACTAAGTAATAACACTTTAATAATCACATTAAGTAATTATACGTAATTAATTTCATAAGTGATTATCCTTAATAATTATATTAATCAATTAACTTAAATTAATTACATTAATTAACTAAATTAATCACACTTAGTAATTTCTCCCTTAATTACTTCCATTAAGTAATTACTCTTTAATTAATTGACCTTTAATTACTTAAATTAATTAACCCTCAATTAATTAAGTAATTAACTATTCTTAATAAATCAATTAATTATATTAATTACATTACATAAATTAATCATCTTAGTTAATAAAGTAATTATATAGATCAATTTTGTAAATAAGACCATAATTAATTAAGATAAACTATTTACCTTAATTAACCACTTATTTATCATTAAATTAAATGCTTGGAAACAATTAATTTGTACAAAAATCATTTTAGAATTCTTGATTATTAAGGTTAAATACCCTTACTTTAATCACATCATACTAACCTTATTAAATCACATTTGAAAACACCTAGAAATTAATTTACAAAATTAATCCAAGATATAATTACTTTAAAGCAAATAAATTTAATCACTTAACTTTTACCTTGAAACTTGAAAACTTGTTGATACTTATTTTGAAGCTTCCAATTGGCTTTTAAAAACCTGATCATTCTCCTTTGCTTATTTAAAAAAATGATTTAAACATTTATATTGATTAGATCTTGTTAATACTTGAAATTTGGATTCATTTTACATATTTAAACTTGATCTTCCATTTTAAAACCTGATTGTTACTTCATAAAAAGTTTTTACCTTTTTTTTGAAATCCGTAACATTTAAAATTTAAAAAACCATAGTTTATTTTTAATTTTTTTAAACAGGTTATACAAATATCAGCCCGAGCCAAATTCAACACTCCCCCGCATAAATCCCCGAGCTAACATCGATATACTCACGTCTCCAACTTCCTTCGAGCCACACACGAAGCCGACACGATAATCGACCCGAGAATAAGCTCGTTTTCCCAAAAATTCAACACATCTAATACAACGTGCACGTGTGCACCTGCTTCGATCATCGGACCACCTCCGATCCTCGTCGAGGTATTCAGCAAATCGATGATCATCACACCGTCAGACCTGTCCTCCCAGTTCATCAAAATCAACAGCAAAACCGAAAATCGATCAACATGAGCATATTGGAACCCAAGCACCTTGACAAAAAAATGATCCACCTCATCGCCACTGATCATTTAAGATCCCACCGCCTCAACTAGGGTTTCTCCATGAACCCTATCTTCGATCCTCCTACTTGCGATCCACTCGATGCACAGTTGACGTCGTAGGAACCCAACCATCAACACAACTAAAACAGCACCCCAAACCCTACATTGACTCTGACAAGCCGCCACAATCACCAGAAAATCCTTTACTCATTTTTTCGATGATTGTCGGCCCTTTAAACTATCTTCGACAATGATTTTGATGAAAATTACCATGTCGATCGTTGAAAATCGACGATAAACCCAAATCTGTTCAATTCAGATTATCTCAACAAATTTAATACTAAAATTCAAGATTTGTATCTTCAAATTCATCATTTGCAATAAAAAATCTGATCATGGATTCAATTCAGGAAATTAAAATGTTTGATTTTTCTAATCAAATTGATTCCACTGTAAAAACACATTTTCGAAATATTAACTAAATAATTCCACCTGAGACTATTTTTAAAAAAGAATTTACATTGTTATAATCATTTCCTTTTTTTGTGATCATAGGTAGATAAAGATTGGGAAGAAAGGAATTTATTTTTGAACCTATTTCCTAGCCTGTTAAACAAACAGAGAGGTGTTCTTTTCAATATGTAGACATGCATACAGATATATACACATGCACATCATATATACATACATGCATTCACATTCATATGTAATCATATTCGTACAACAATCCATCACAAGCACCTAGTTATAATCACAGATTTAAAACTGGTTTTAAACAAATAAAGGTTTACTCACTAGGTTTGAAAATACAGAGAGACATGCTTAAAAATCTGGAACTTGTTTTGTTGAAACAGAAGCTTGCTTTGATTAAATTTTACTTGGTTGTTGAGTTCAATGCTCTGATCTGAATCTTCTTAGCTTAGCTTGAGGTTGTAGATTTGAAAAAGGCTAATAGTAGATACTGGTTTTTAGTTTCTTCTTAGGTTTTAAATTTCCTTTTAATTTTGAAAATATGAAGACAAAAAATTGAGAAAGAAGAGAATTGAACTGAAAAATGGAAATGGCGAAGTTCTCCTCAAAACACTTATTTTATATAATTAAATTAAAAAAACAAATGTTACCGTTTGTTAATTTGCATGCATATATAGGTTACAAATGTTGATACAAGTTTAATCATTTTACAAATGTCAAGTGATATTTTAATATTGTTCTTATGCTTTTATATTAGTATATGTTTATGTTTATATTAATTTATGTTTATATTTATTATTTATACTTTTGTTTTAAAGTTTATGTAATATATACATATATATATAATATCTTTTCATATATTTACAAATTACATTTTATTCATGTGTAACTTAGAAAGAAACTTATATATATATATATATATATAAACCATGTTTAAATCAAGTAATATTTAAAACGAAAGTAAGCAACCCTTTTTGTAAATCTTTTTTTTAAACTTGAGCTAAAATACTTTTGAATTAAATAAATATTTACCATAGTTGTTTTGAAAACATAAGATTAACTTTTAAATAGCTTTGAAAAGTAATATATTGAATTTAAACATAACTTTCCAAATCACAATATACTCATGTGTGTGTATATACATATACATATACATATACATACATACATACATACATACATACATACATACATACATACAAAGATATATATATATATATATATATTATAATTTGAATTTTTTTTTATTAAATTCAACCAAAGTTTCCTATTTACATTGTTTATACACACATATATATATACATACATTATAAATAGAATACATTTTTATTTGCTTTGAAATATAAATTTTATCAATTTTAATATTATTAGTTTTTTGAAAAAAAATTAATTTTCCCAAATCTAATTAATTATTAGTTTTGAAAAGATAAATGCTGTTAAATTAAATAATTAGATTATCGATCAATATTGTCAAATTCAAATTATTATAGATGAAGATTATCAAATTGTTATTGCTCTAAATTCCGGGTCATCACATTCATCGCCCCTTAAAAGAATTTCATCCCCGAAATTTAAAAGCAAAGGTAATTTAATAATCCAGCAAAAGTTTTATTTCCAAACAGCAAAGAAAAACATACACCAACCATAAACTAACAACCATAGCAAACCAATTTATTTTAACAAACAAATCTAACTAACAAACTATCCTAACACAATTCGGGATAGGATTTCCTAATACTCTTTAGAGTATCCCAGATACAATCACTGGGATCCTTGCTCTATTAAATCTAAACAAGCTATACTACTCTGAACATGAGCTCCTACACATCTTGATCCATAATCGGACAGGATGTTTGGCCACAATTAAGTCTGGCTCCACTTCCCAACCCTTCCTGAACTGCTGGTTCTATAATCAGAGATACACGCACTTCCTTAGACGAGGTACGTGAAATATCTGTGAATCCCAGCCATCCGGACTGGCAATTCAATCCTATAGGTCAAAGAACTTATCCTATTGAGAATACAGGAAGATTCAATACACTTCTGAGCTAGCTTTCCAGTCTTACCAAATCTTATTGCTCCTTTGTTCGGAGAAAATCTTATCCAAAATCCAAATCTCCATCTTCGAATTCCAATTTCCTCGTCTCTTATTTGCATAATTCTTCTAATGATCCTGGGCTGCCTCATTCTTCCTGATCAACTTAACCTACGCAAATGCCTCTCAAAATGAAACTAGACCAAGGATAAGATGATATCTGGATTCTACTCAATAAGATGGTACACTCAAGAACTACCGAAAAATCCAAAACACAAACTCTACTTCACAAACATCAGTAGACTTCGAACTTACTTCTCCCATTTGGAAAAGATAGAACAGATGCACCCGATAACCTAACCGTTAGATCCCGAATGAACTCCCTGTAGAAACCCTCTAATTCAAAACAAATGCGAAATTCCATAGGAGTCTACGATTACTTATACTCTTGAACAGCTACTACCCTGACTGGATCCAGAGACTATCTTCGAATGACGCTTCTGCTGTGCAACTCTGATTTGAAGTAAATGAGAATGCCACTGATGAACTCGAGCACAAGCTTGATCAACACATATTGGAAGACACGGTTCGTCAGATCCATAAAAAGAGAAAACATAGAAGTTTCATGGAATACCGATCTTCTTCACCAAATCCTCTCTCTAGGAGCTATCCTTCTACTTAGCTGAACCACCAGTGTTGCTCCTGGAATCAAGTCGATATGAAAACTGAATCTCCAAATGGGAAACTTTTGACTTCCTCGAAGACATCCTGAAAATCTCTGACCACTTCAATAGCTCCTACTTCTTCTTGAGATACCTCAAATCCAAGCAAAGGATCACCCAAGAGAACACTCAAACTACCGCAAGTCACTTTTGCGATCCTACCCAATTAAATTCCCAAAGACACTGTTCTCTCTTCACAAACTATAACAGTTTATGCTCTTAACCAATCCATTCAAAATAGGGTCAAATCCCTCAAGAATACCTCTCCAATCAGAAGAATCTGATGGTCCACTCTATTGCTTCTGAACTCCAGCTCTAGGAAACTGCTTAGCCAAAGACCTTCCTACTGGAACACAAACACCTCCACGCCAAAGACTCCTTATCTATAAGCTCTTCGAACTTCAAAGCCAAATCAACCAATTCCACAAACGAGCCTTTGATATGGGCAGACATCTTCTCAAGAAACTCGATCCTCAAACCAAGCACAAACATCTCGCCCTACTTAAGGGATGTGTCAATAATCCATAGAGACAACTTGATGAACTCAGTCTCAAATTCCAATACAAACAACTCCCTTGCCAGAGATCCGAAAAATTCCTACACAGTCGAGTCTTCACTGTGGTAGGTAAAACTGTTTCTCAAAAGCTTTCTCCAAAAGAAAACACCTTCGGTAAATCAATGATCACTGCGTCCTACCACGCAACTGCTTCTTCCTGAAGTTGCCAAGGTGCTATCACTCGCTTCTGCACATCCGATCGATCCAAACTCTTGAAAAAACCGCTCACAGGAGCACAACCAAGCTTGCACTTCAGTGATGTATTATGTACCTTTAAAAGGCCATCCTCCGAGATTAGTGAAATCCTTATACCATGCCGCAAAGCTCACTCGAGGTGGTATTGGGTCTACATCCTCGGTAGATACACTTCCAATCTCAACTCTTGGACCTTTTCCATTAGTGGTAGTCGTGCTACACACATCACTACCCCTCCTACCTCTAGAACTCATATTAGAAAACCCGAACATGTAACCCAACAAATTAGGCAGGAATATATATATATATATATATATATATATATATACATACATACATACATACATACATACATACATATATATAGAAGTACGCTCTCTCAAGATAGATATCACTCTAAAGCCTAGGTATTCTCTCGACCTACAGCTTTGATACCACAATGTAACGACCCGCCTTTCATTCCACAGAAAGACACTTCATTAGTAAGAAAGAAAGTAATAGAAAGAGAAAAGATAAGAAAGAAAAAACTAAACAATATCAGAATCTCACAGTGGAACGAATAAATTATATTACATTACATAGTTATTACAATGATATACAACATCTATCAGATTTACACAACTTTATATCACAACACTTTAGAAAGTTATAAATCTTGTCTATCATACATCCCAAGATATAACACAGAGATAACAAAGTGAAATCCACAATATCTATATATGCTGAAGCCTCCTGCTCCATATCTCCTCCAGAATTCGTCAAAGCTAACCTGAATTCTTTGGCTACTTGTAAAAATTTGAGTACCCAAGAGTTTAATAAAACAGAAAATAAACTCTGGGTCAGACATGGGTCTGGTGTGTGTAAACGGTTCAAAGTTGCTTAACTTTGAAAATCATTTGGAAAGAAAGGCATTTCGTAAGACTTCCCACACATAAACAAGGAAAAGCTTTACCTTACGATAACCAAAACATTTGATAGGAAATCCAGTGATATTATAATAGTGTCTAGGGTTTTCAAGTAAGATACATAAATAGCTGGAATGCTTACATCTCACTTTCCAACATAGTTGGGAACAATCAAAACGTAGACACTTATTGGAGATTGGATTCCATACAACGGTAGGGCTGCTGGGGTACCGTTCGTCATAGTACGCGGCCTGGGTCATCATACCGAGGATCCACCCTAATCTCCTATAACACAAGGCCAGAACCATCCCTTACTGGATAGTCCCGAATAAGACAACCCCGCAATTGGCATGCCTAACTGCCCATACAGCTGAATAAAAAAGGACCTCTAGACAGAGAAAATCTTATCCTACTTGGGTGCTACCCACTTAGCCTTGCTGCATCTCCCCTGTTTTAGCCATTCTCAGTTGATGAGGTTTGAGGCTATGATTACCTTTTTAGAACACATATCTTAGGATGCTAATCGTCCTCCAGTGACGATGTTCTAAAAGCATTCAATCCATACAAATTCGTTCCGGGTTCGAACGAAACCGAAGGCACTATCTTGTTACACTCATTTTGGAATCACCCTCAGAGTTAACGACAATAGCCCTTGCACTCTGAATCTTCATCTTGAATCTAGAAGTACTATCTCCGTCAAAATTGTTTTGGAATCACCCTCAGAGTTTTAATGACAAATAGTCCTTACACTTCAAGTCTTCATCTTGATTTTCATTAGAGATTCCACGACCTATCTTTTAATTTGGATCGATGTGGTTTTTGGATATCCAAATTTGGAAATCCGATCCCGGTCTCACCGAAATCCAAAACGCTGTCTTTTAAATGTTCAAGTTGTTTTTAAGTTAAAACAAATTTAATTTATTATCTATATTCACACAGATATATGATTCACAATATCATAGATATAAAATCCATAATATCACAATTCAACCAAAGCATCTCATATCACAAAGCAGCACATATCGCATATCAGAGATATTAAATAATCCTAGGCATTCCATACCATTCAAGCATCCATAAGCAAGATTAATCAACCACACCATCCCTAATTAATTTAATTAACCATAATTAACCACCAGTGAATCAAATTAATGACTTTTAATTACTTCTAAATTATGCTTACTTAACATTAATTAATTATAAACCAATTAATTAATCATCCTTTAACTATCCATCTTAACTAATCATCCTCAATTAATTTTTCTTTAACTACATTTAGTAATTAGCCTTTAATTAATTACACAAATTAATTATCCTTAACCATTCACATTAATCAACCTTTAATTATTCTCATTAATTACATTAATTAATGATCCCCCAATTACTTTCATTAATTAATTATTCTTCTAATTAATCGCATTTAATAATTAATCCTCACATTCATTAGTCAACCTATATTTAGTAATTAACTATCCTTTAATTACTTACATTAATTAATTAACTCCTTAATTAATTATATAAATCAATCCTTTAATTAATTACACTAAGTAATTAATCCATAATCACTTCCACTTAATTACCTCCACTAAATAATTTCCCTTTTATTAATTACATTTAGTAATTATTTATTAATTACTTACACTAAGTAATTAAACTTTAATAATCACATTGAGTGATCATACTTAATTAAATTCATAAGTGATTATCCTTGATTAATTATATTAATCAATTAACTTAAATTAATTAATTAAATTAATCATACTTAGTAATTTCTCCCTTAATTACTTCCATTAAGTAATTGCTCTTTTATTAATTGACCTTTAATTACTTAAATTAATTAACCCTTAATTAATTAAGTAATTAACTATTCTTAATAAATCAATTAATTATATTAATTAAATTACATAAATTAATCATCTTAGTTAATAAAGTAATTATTTAGATTATTTTTGTTAATAAGACCATAATTAATTAAGATAAACCATTTACCTTAATCAACCACTTATTTATCATTAAATTAAATGCTTGGAAACAATTAATTTGTATAAAAATCATTTTAGAATTCTTGATTATTAAGGTTAAATACCCTTACTTTAATCACATCCTAATACATTATTAAATCACATTTGAAACCACTTAGAAATTAATTTACAAAATTAATCCAAGATATAATTACTTTAAAGCAAACAAATTTAATCACTTAACTTTTACCTTGAAACTTGAAAACTTGTTGATACTTATTTTGAAGCTTCCATTTAATTAGCTTTTAAAAACTTGATCATTCTCCTTTGCTTATTTAAAAAATGATTTAAACATTTATATTGATTAAATCTTGTTAATACTCGAAATTTGGATTTATTTTACATATTTAAACTTGATCTTCCATTTTAAAACCTTGTTATTACTTCACAACATGTTTTTACCTTTGTTTTGAAATCTGTTCCATTTAAAATTTAAAAAAACTGTACACGTTTATGTTTAATTTTTTTTAAACAGGCAATACAAATATCAACCCCAACCAACTTCGACTCTCCCCAATGTAAACCCCCGGGTTAACATCGATTTACTCATGTCTCCAACTTCCTTCGAGCCATACACAAATCCAACACGAGAATCGACCCGAGAATAGGCTCGTCTTCCAAAAAACTCAACGCACCTGATACAACATGCACGCGTGCACCTGCTTCAATCATCCGACCACCTTTGATCATCGACGAGGCATTCAGTAAGTCGAGGATCATCACGCCATCACACTTGACCTCCCAGTTCATCAAAATCGACAACAAAAAGGAAAATCGATCAACAGGAGCATACTGGAAGCTAAGCACCCTGACAAAAAAATGATCCACCTCATCGCCATCGATTATTTGAGATCCTGTCGCCTCAACCAGAGTTGCTCCACGAACCCTAGTTTTGGTCCTCCTACTCGCGATCCACCCTGGTGCATAGTCGACGTCGCAGGAACCCCAACCATCAACACGACTAAAACAGCACCCCAAACCCTACATTGACTCCGATGATCTGCCATAATCACCAGAAATCCTTCATTCATTTTTTCGGTGATCGTCAGCCTTCAAACTACCTTCGACAACGATTTCGACGATAATCACCATGTTAATCGTCGAAAATCGACGATAAAACTAAATCTATTCAACTCAGATTATCTCAACAAATTTAATGCTAAAAATCAAGATTTGTTACTCTATATTCATCATTTGCAATAACAAATTCGATCATGGATTCAATTTAGGAAATTGAAATGTTTGATTTTTTTGATCAAATTGATTTCCACTGTAAAAACATATTTTCGAAATATTAACTAAATAATTCCACTTGAAACTATTTTTAAAAAAGAATCTACATTGTTATAATCATTTTCTTTTTTTATGATCATTGCTAGAAAAAGATTGGGAAGAAAGGAATTTATTTTTGAAACTATTTCCTAGCCTGTTAAACAAACAGAGAGGTGTTCTTTTTAACATACAGACATGCATACAGATGTATACACAGGTACATCATATATACATACATGCGTTCACATTTATATGCAATCATATTCCTACAACAATCCATCACAAGCACCTAGTTATAATCACAAATTTAAAACTATTTAAAAAAAATAAAGGTTTACTCGCCAGGTTTGAAAATACAGAGTGACAGGATTCAAAGTTTGGAACTTGTTTTGTCGAAATAGAAGCTTTCTTTGATTATATTTTACTTGATTGTTGAGTTGAATGCTTTGATCTGAATCTTCTTAGTTTAGCTTCAGGTTGTAGATTTGAAAAAGGTTGATAGTTGATACTGGTTTTTAGTTTCTTCTTAGGTTTTAAATTTCCTTTTAATTTTGAAAATATGAAGAGAAAAAAAATTGAGGAAGAAGAGAGTTGAGCTGAAAAATGGAAATGGCCAGATTCTCCTCAAAACACTTATTTTATATAATCAGATTAAAAAAACAAATGTTGCCATTTGTTAATTTGCATGCATATATAGGTTACAAATGTTGATACAAGTTTTAATCATTTTACAAATGTCAAGTGGTATTTTAATATTGTCCTTATGCTTTTATGTTAGTATATGTTTATGTTTATATTAATTTATGTTTATATTTATTATTTATACTTATGTTTTGAAATTTATGTAATATGTATATATATGTAATCTTTATATATATTTACAAATTACATTTTATTAATGTGTAACTTAGAAAGAAACTTATATATATAAACCATATTTAAATCAAGTAGTATTTAAAAAGAAAGTAAACAACCTTTTTGTAAATCGTTTTTTCAAACTTGGTCTAAAATACTTTTGAATTAAATAAATATTTACCTTAGCCGTTTTGAAAATATAAGATTAACTTTTAAATAGATTTGAAAAGTAATATATTGGATTTAAACATAACTTTCCAAATCACAATATACTCATATGTGTGTGTGTGTGTGTGTATATATATATATTATAATTTAAAAACATTTTTATTAAATTCAAACCAAAGTTTCCTATTTACAATGTCTATACATATATATACACACACACATTATGAATTGAATACATTTTTATTATCTTTGAAAGATAAATTTTACCAATCTAAATATTATTAGCTTTTTGAAAAAAAATTAATTTTTCCAAATTTAAATAATTATTAGTTTTGAAAAGATAAATGCTGTTAAATTAAATAATTAGATTATCAACCAATATTGTCAAATCCAAATTGTTATAGATGAAGATTATCAAATTGTTATTGCTCAAGATTCTGGATCATCACAAATAAGATTAAGGTATGTAAATGAAGGTTGATCGTCGACTAATGCAACCTAAGTTATGTCTCGAAAAGATAGACAAAGTTCAATGGGAATCAACAGGTTAAAGAAATGATTGTGGAACAGCACACCAAAACTCCCATAAGGTAGTGTTAGGTATTCTGCATAAATAAGGACGAATTAAATTCCTTAATAAGTCTATATACAAGTGTATCGCAGAAGTACTTAAAGACTTACCTATATGCGTGTGGAAATTAGGCTATTTCCTAAAAAAGTAAAATCGCTTTCTAAGTAGACTCATGAAATTTCAGGGTTAGAGCACATGGCCATTAACGTGAGGGGAATAGAGAATATGATAACCTATGAAAATAAATATGTGTGATTCTTCTTGGCATAATCCTAGGGGTACTTGGTTCAAGGGTCCTTCACCATTGAACCTCAATACGGCTTTGAAGAGTTTACACTAAATGAAGAGTACAAACCCAAAAGGTACTCATCACCTAGGTGTTTGTTTTCACGATAATGCCAATTTTGTTCTTGAACTACGTGAGTTTGATCCCACTTGGGTACATAGGCAGTCACTCAAGTGATATAGCCAAAGGGAGAGAATTTTGTATATTTTCAACAGTTTATTATGCATCGATAGGTGTCACCGGTCGACCGGTGGTACTGCAGAACGCATAATGAACAGTGGCCGCGAACAATCATGTCCATTTGAAGAGGTGCAACTCTTAATGGATGTTGCTTTTCGTCTGGTACCTATTATAACAAGTTTTTCTGAAGAGAAGCAACTTCTCTTCACATTTCCCACCATCTATATAAGCAGTGTTAGTCCCTGCATTTAATCATCACTATATTTTGTGATAAAATCATTCTCTTATTTCTCCACTCTTGACAACCATTAGAAGCATTTCTACTATGCTCTTGGCTTGATCAAAGTGGTACAAAACTTTGGATCAAGTAAGGTCGTTATATGGCTATGTTGAATCTTAATAGGAATAGTTCGATAGCCTTATTGTACTCGATAGAGCCGAACTATTTTATGGAAGAATCTGTAACAAACACTCAATCATAAGTACGACAAAGGTATCCATACTATATTCTAATAGTAGATTTATCATTTTTGAATTTTGTTTTCACAATTTGTTGGAATTTTATTGTTTTTAAAATAAATTATTGAAAGTTTGAATATGTGTATAGTTCACATTTTGAATAAAGAAACAAGTATTAGGATAAAGTCAAACCTTTAAGGCATTCAATGTTTAATTTTTGTGAGGAGGAAGACCATGCCTGGCTACTGCGTATGCGTGCACCGACCGGACTTGGCTTGGTGTAACACTTATATTTTTGATTTCTTTTCATTTTTTTCTTACTTCTGTTTAAAAAATATTAAGTAGTATACTACCAATTTGCAAGAAAATCGATTCCTTCAGTGTAGAAGCGGTTAGGTATATCCTAGAGGCGACACCATTTGCAGTCTGTTTTGCACCATAGAAAGTGTGTCAAAACGTCTTTAACAAAACGACGACGTACGCAAGTTAGCCAAAGACATTGTTGATAACATAATTAAATTACAGATTGAAATGTAAGGTAAAAAAGATAACTTACTCTAATTTTTTATTAATGACTTCATATTTAAGATATTGAAATTGATGAAGTTAGTATTTGAAGTTTTGATTGAGTTTTGGCTTAACATTATTTTTATTTATTTATTTTTATGTCCGCAGTGTAAATATTTGAAGCATAATTTTAGTTATAAGTGAGATAAAGACATAAACGTATCTATTGAAGGAAAATAATCAAATATAACCTTATTTTATTCAGATATAGAATACTATAATTATTCCTACAACAATAAAATTTTAGACCCCGTTTGGTTTGTCGTTTTTAGTTTTGGGTTTTTGTCCTAAAAACGTGTACACGATGCATGTGTTTTTTGAAACAACTAATTTGAAAAATGAAGCCAACATATAAAATAGAAAACAAATTTATTTTGTTTTTCGTGTTTAAAAAATAAAAAAGGAATGGAAAACAATCCATTATCTCCGCGTCCCTCCACTCCTTTGTCGTCCCTTCATTATCGTCATAATGACCCAAAATTTTAAATTTCTCTTCCGTCATTCTCATATTTTATTATGAATGTTAAAAACATAAAACACAAAATGCAAAATAAATCAAACAGGCCTTTATGTTTTTGTTTTAGGTGATGGATTTATAAACTAACATTGGGCCAAAAATTGAAATCGCATTATAAGGACTCGTATTTTGCAGCATCAAAAATTTACATTTTGGTGCATCGTTGGAGTTTGTGAATATATGAATTGGTGGGTTAAGATATTATTAAGGTGGAACAATAAAGGAAATTTAAGTCCAAATCCAGATTTCTTAATATCCATGTAACCATTCCATCTCTTCAACTTCCTCCTAATCCTAAAGCAAAAATGAGTTCACGTTGCTCTACTCTAACCATTGTGTTGCTAATTTAGACAAGCATTCCAAATATTTATAAGAGCATTTATCGTGAAAAACACTAAAGTAAAATTAAGGAAAAAAGAAAGAACTAGAGTGGAATTATGAATAAATTAGAGTGAGATCTAGGAGGTGCCTTAGGACTTCTCTCTTTCGAAAACTCATTTTTTTTACCATCCTCCCTTTAAAAATTATTTTATACGACTTTTTTTTGTAATTATCTTTCTTTTACATATTTCGTTTTCAAATTCAAAAGTGGTTGCTAAAACATGTATTACATGCAGTTATGAGTTATGAAAAATGATAATATAAGCACATGTTAATATTAGTAAAATTACCCAAATATCCCCTTAAATTATGCCAATTTTTTCTCAAAATAGAGATGTATTTTATATAAATTTTTTGGAAGGGATATAAAACTTAGTTTTTATTGTTATCCCGCCTTTTGGCAAGGCCGAGATACCAGGAAACTGACTGGAAAACAAGGGTTGTACATCCTCAGCATTGAATAGCTATTGGGTAACCACAGACATCGATGAATTTTTCCCAAGTCCTGATCGAGCTACAATTGATAAAACATATCAAGCAGAGCCATGAAAGCCAAAAATCCAATTTTTGAGACAATCCGAGTTCGTGTGCTCAAGTTATCACCAGTGAAAAGTGGAGGAAGTAGCCA
The DNA here is from genome assembly GCA_030765085.1 of Allium cepa. Lineage (NCBI taxonomy): Eukaryota > Viridiplantae > Streptophyta > Magnoliopsida > Asparagales > Amaryllidaceae > Allium > Allium cepa. The sequence goes on from CM060929.1 coordinate 259,166,717, forward strand.
TGGGATCGAATCCATAAGCCCAACCTTGCTTCGAATCCATGGGACTACTTCACTTCGTATCCTTTAGGATGAAGACCTTCGAATCCATCGAACGTCCTCTACTTCGAATCCCTCAAAGCAAGATACTTCGAATCCCTCAAAGCAAGATACTTCGAATCCATGGGACTACTTCACTTCGTATCCTTCAGGATGAAGACCTTCAAATCCAATATGGCAGAGTACTTCGAATCCATGCATTCAATTCACTTCGAATCCATCCTGTAACCTCACTTCGATTCCATCCCATGACTTGCTTTGAAACCATTCAGTTGGGAAGCCTTTGTATCGATCAACTATGGTATACCCGGATCGATACGAAGGAACATCCATTCGATCGATTCGAAGGAACATATCTTCGAATCCACTACCTCGAATCCACTAAGTCAAGGCGGCTAAAACCATGGATTCGACCCAGTAAACTCGAAGAAAAAGATGGATGGGCCCGAGAAGTGCGCACACCACGTCATCATTCACGTGCGCCAACCATCGATTCGACCCTATCGATTCGATCGAGATCGATTCGAACCAAGCATGACAACCGGAAATACAATCTTGAATCGATCATAACAGGAGACCTACAAGTCCAAATGCTATGAAATTTTCACAAGAGCTTACGTACATGCTAAAGAATATCAACACCAAATTTCACCTTGATTGGATGCTTTCTTGATCGATTCGAACCCTAGTTCGAATCAATCCCAAAGTGGGCCCGGATTTCCAGAATCCGGACGTGTGGGCCCCCTCACGTGCCAGAAGCGGTCTCCCCGGATTTCAGGCGAAATATCAGCCTCCTACACCTATAAATAGAGCCCCTGGTCATTCAGAAAGGGGATCGGAGAATTTTGAGAGAAAAAGCACGCCCGGACGCTGCCAGAATCACTCCATACCGTCTTCACTGCTGCTGATTTCGAATTTAAGCCTATTATCTGCTGTACTTCGCTCTAGAACACTTGTAATCTTCAAGCATTAAGCAATGAAGTGATAAAACTTCATAGTGGACGTAGGCAAATCGCCGAACCACTCTAAATTATTGTCTTCCGTGCAATTTACTTTTCTGTGACTTGGAGTTTTTGTTAGATGATCCTCATTTTTAATTTGATTTCTTCATTTATTATCTCTTCAAAAACTTCCGAAGGGTGTTGCCCAATTTTGGTGCAAACACTTTGGTGCGTTCACTGAGAAACCCAGATTTTCTCCTGCTCATTGGATCTGTCATCGATACCGGATTGAATAAATCTAAGAGAGAGATCCAGACTTCAATTTCAGACTCCTTCCATACTATTCAGATTTACCAAAATCTAGGAAAGGATTCTACGCCTCAAGATGGTTAGCACGAGAACCACTTCTACCGCCGCTGGTCAAGAAGGCCGGGATAGACAGAATCCCGCGCAACTACCTCCACCAAATCAAGATGATACCGGGCATTCAGATCCATCAGGTCCGGTCACTCGGCAAGAGTTCCAGACATTACTTCAGGAACTAACCCAAAGTCGGCAACAACTGACTGAACAATTACGTGCCAATGTTGAGTTGACTAATCAACTAAACCGCCAAAGGTGTAGAAGATCCAGAAGGGACCACTCTCCTCATTCTTCCACTGAAAGCTCTGCCTCGTCAGATTACAGTGGCAGATCTACTCGTCCCAGGCTAGACGGAAGTCATGCGCATGCTGCTGGTCACCACCAAGCATTAACTATTGGGCAGATAAGAGTTGGCCCTTCTGCTAGTTTTCATACAGGACCCTCTTCGCGAAGAGGCACTGTTCCACAACATACTACGGATAACCAAGCCACCGCCACCGCAGTTGACATAGGAGTTGATACCCGAAATCACTCCAATCAGAACTACCACCAGCAGGAACATGCTCCAGAACCATATGTCCCAGAAGACATCGAGCCAAGGAGGCGAGATACGGATTGTCAACAGCGCCCGATCCTACCTCGCACTGTGGAACCCGACCACACTTTGGCTCGCCACCCTCCGAATATAGAAACACCTGACCTCTCAGCTATGGTACGCCAAATGATTCGCGAAAGTTTGGGCTTAACAAATGACGATTGGGGAATCTCCCGAAGTCATACTCTGTTCACTGATGACATATTATATGCTGAACCTCCTCAGCGATTCAGGATGCCGACTCTGCCCATGCATGAAGGAAGTTCCGACCCTAATCAACATATTCTGAAATACGAATGGTCGACGACTGCTGCAAGAGCTGATGATGCAGTAAAATGCCATAGTTTTTCCATTTCTTTAGGGGGAATTGCGACGATGTGGTTTACACGATTACCCCTACGATCTATTTCTTCATTTGATCAGTTGGCTACTAAATTTGTTGAACAGTTTCGTATGCACATCGCTAGGCCTAAAGACGTCAATACTTTATCTAGTGTCACTCAAGCTCCTGGGGAGACACTCAGGCGATATTTGGAAAGGTTCAATGCCGCTTGTGCGGAGATCACCAACCCTAATGATAATTCAATCTTGATGGCCTTGACTAAGGGGATTGACCCCGACTCTGAATTTGGAAATTGGCTAGCTGGGAAGCCTCCCGCATCGTTGGATCATTTCTACTCCAAAGTCGCTCAATTCTTAAGGCGTGAGGATGCGAAACAATCTAGGAAGCAGGACGATGCGAGACCCAGCAATGAAGGAATTCAAAGCAATGTGGCAGTTAAACAGTCAGGGGAGAGCTCTGGAAAAATACAATTGAATATTCAAAACAAGCAAACCCAGCCGAGGAACGACGATAATAGAAATAAGAAGCAAGATCGGAATCGTGGCCCGCGGCGTAGGGCATAAATGTTTGAAAGCTATACACCACCGAATATGTCACTGGAGAACGTATATCTACAGACTTGTAATGCAATGCAGTATAAGATGCCGACTCCGAAGCCGTCGTCGGAGAGACAGATTCAAACAGGAAAGTTCTGTAGATTCCACGAAAGTTACGGACACAATACCAATGATTGCAGACATTTGGAAGATCTTATTGAAAAATTGATCAGGGAAAGGAACTTAGATTAATTCGTGCGGGCACCACAGGCTGGTGGTGTGGGCCCGTCAAACCAAAACCGTGCACAAAACCAAGAGAGACAGGAGGAGCTCGCTCGTACAGGCAGAAGGTTGGTTATAAATACAATTAGTGGTGGTCCTCATCCAGCGGACCGAAGCTGGAGGGAAATGGAATCATACGCCAATTCGATTAGGCATGTGGATTTCGAGAGTTGCAGTACGCTTGACGAAGGGGCCCCGGCCAAACAACAGAGGACGATGGCAGATGACATCGTATTTAGAAACCGAGATGTTGATAAGGTCGAAGCCCCAACTATAGACCTACTAGTCATATCTGCCCAGGTTGGTCCTGCTTGGATGAAGAGAATCCTGGTGGATAGTGGGAGCTCAGTAAATATCTTGTTTAAGAGAGCATACGATCAAATGAAGATGGAAGCCAAAGAATTAAAGCCTTGTTAATCTAGAATCCATGGCTTCGATGGAATTGCTAATATACCCACTGGAGTGGTGGAGTTGCCAGTGGAGTTGGGAGTCGGAGAACGCCGAAGAGTCCGAATGTTATAGTTTGTTGTCTTAGATATCCACTCCTCATACAATGCTTTTTTGGGCCGACCGGCCCTTGTCGAATTCAGGGCATCAATTGTCCCATGGTGCTTAACTTTGAAATTCCCCACTGATCATGGGATTGGGGTCATTCAAGGAGATCAGGCTGCTGGGAGAGCCTGATATGTTGCCGAACTGTGAGAAGCGCAGCGAAAGGAGAAAGGAAAGGGCGTGGAGGAATCTCTCTGCGTCCGTTTCGCCGATGATTGACAATTAGTGCCAGGGCCACGGCCCGGGCACCACGACCAATTCCAGAAGGATCTTGACCCCAGAGACACTGAAGATAATGATGAATCTAAAGAAAGTCAAGCTTCCCCAGCCGAGCTGACGATTGATGTTCCAATTAATGACGAAAATGACTCAAAAATGTTAAAAATTGGGTCTCAGCTAAACCCACAAGCACAACAGGAATTGGTCGAATTTCTCCAAGCAAATCTAGACGTATTCACTTGGACGCACTCTGATATGCGTGGAATCTCGTCGGACATCGCGAGTCACACCTTGAATATTGACCCACGGTATATCCCGGTCAAAAAAAAAGACGCGGTATGGATCCAGAGAGATCTGCCGCCCTCTAAGAAGAAGTTGATAAGCTAAAAGCGAATGGGTTTATCTAGGATGCTTTGTACCCGGAGTGGGTATCCAACCCTGTACTTGTTCGAAAACCGAATGGGAAATGGAGAACGTGCATCGATTACTCTGACTTAAATAAGGCTTGTCCGAAAGACAGATTTCCCCTTCCCCGAATCAATCAACTTGTGGATTCAACGGCCGGACACGAATCACTATCTTTCATGGATGCTTATTCTGGTTACAATCAGATACCCATGCATGTGCCCGACCAAGAACATACGAGCTTCGTAACTGACCTGGGACTATACTGCTACAAGGTCATGCCTTTTGGGTTAAAGAATGCCGGAGCAACTTACCAACGCTTAGTCAACCGAATGTTTGCCGACCAGATCGGAAAGACTATGGAAGTTTATATAGACGATATGTTGGTGAAATCGCGGTACTCCACTGATCATGTCAAAGACTTAAAGTCAATGTTCGATGTCCTCCGGAGATACGGGATGAAGCTTAATCCGCTAAAATGTCATTTTGGAGTCGCATCCGGAAAATTCCTTGGGTTCATCGTCAACGCCCGAGGAATAGAGGCCAACCCCGAAAAGATCTGGGCGATCAGGAATCTTCAAACTCCAAGGACCATAAGACAGGTCCAGAGTCTTAACGGGAAGGTTGCAGCACTGAGCAGGTTCATCTCAAAATCAACTGACAAATGCATACCCTTCTTCGATTTGATCCGAATAGGGAAACGAAACTTCGAATGGACTACGGAATGAGAGGGCGCATTTCGATCACTAATTCAGCATCTTTCCACACCGCTAATTCTTTCAAAACCAGTTGACCATGAACAATTGTATCTCTACCTGGCGGTATCTGAAAACGCAATCAGTGCTGCGTTAGTTCAGGAGGAAGACCGAGTGCAGAAACCGGTCTACTATGTTAGTGAACGATTAACCGGAGCCGAGAGAAATTATCCAAGGTTAGAAAAGTTGGCATATTGCCTAGTCATCGCCTCAAGAAAGCTCCGTCCGTATTTCCAGGCTCATCCCATCACTGTGTACACCGATCAGCCGTTACGACAAGTCCTCACACGACCTGAGACGTCTGGCAGGTTACTGAAATGGAACATTGAACCGAGTCAATTCGACATCACATATACTCCGAGAAGGGCCATACACGGTCAAGTCCTAGCGGATTTCATTGCCGAATTCACTATTCCTGAAGACTTATCTGAAACTAGCAAATCACCCGAATACATATGAAAGCTGTATACTGATGGTGCGTCCAACGATCGGTGCTCGGGCGCAGGGGTAGTGCTTGAAACCCCCAAGGGCCGATCCATATGCTACGCTTTAAAGTTTGATTTCCGTGCAACCAACAATGAAGCTGAATATGAGGCTTTGCTTACTGGGTTGAAGTTAGCCCGTGACCTAAGAATTATCGCTGTGGAAATTTACTGTGATTCCCAGTTTGTAGTATGCCAAGTTCGGGGTGAATACTAGGCCAAAGATCGAAGACTAGCTGCTTATCTAGCCCGAGTCCGGGAGATGCTTGATCAGTTCGATTATTATACCATTTTCTACGTACCCCGAGAGCACAATCAGAAAGCAGATTCGTTGGCAAAGTTGGCAAGTACAGGTGAAGCTCAAAACTTGGGACTCGTTCCTGTTGAAACTTTATCCTCTCCGAGCATTGATCGAGCAGAGAATGATTTCACATTTGAAGCTACTTCCATCAGGGAGTCGTGGATGACCCCCTACCAAGATTACATTGAGCATGGTATATTACCTGAGCGTCGAAGTGAGAAAAGACAAATTTTTCGAAAAGATTCACGATTTGTCATTCAGAATGGAGTTATGTATCGAAGGGGATATTCTATTCCTCTTCTCCGGTGTATCGCACACGACGAAGTCAAACGAGTATTACACGATGTGCACGAAGGAGAATGTGGCGATCACACTGGAGGGCAAGCACTTGCCAAGAAAATACTACGATATGGATATTGTTGGCCTACCGTTAATCGCGATGCTATGGACTATGCCAAAAAATGTGATAAATGCCAAAAACACGCTCGGATTCCTAGAGCCCCACCTACCAAGATAACCCAAATGATCATTCCACGGCCATTTGCAATATGGGGGGTTGATATAATTGGTGCATCGCCTTTAGCTAAATGTGGCGCGAAGTACGCCATCGTCGCAGTTGATTACTTCACCAAATGGGCTGAAGCTGAACCTCTTGCAACAATTACGACAAAGAAAGTAATCAACTTCGTGGTACGCAACATCATCTGTCGGTTTGGTCTCCCGCATACTATTATCACCGATAATGGAGCCCAATTCGACGGTGTTGAATTCAAGAACTTCTGTCAACGATTCCACATCCATAAGAAATTCTCTGCAGTAGCGCACCCTCAAGCGAATGGTCAAGTTGAAGCCGTCAATAAGGTTATCAAGTCTATTTTGAAGAAACGACTGGAAAAATCCGGGGGCAAGTGGGTTGATGAACTTCCTATGGCTCTATGGGCTTAGCGAACAACTCACAAAACTACAACCGGACACACTCCATTTTCTCTATCATATGGCTCTGAAGCTGTTATTCCTGTTGAAGTGGAAGTTCACTCTCATCATGTGACATATTATGATCCGAAAACGAATGCCATATTACTTGCTGAATCTGTGGATCTACTCGATGAGAAGCGTGAGGAAGCTGATTTGAGGGCAGCCGCATATCGGGGTCGAGTCGCTCGAATATACGATGCCAATGTCCGACCGCGAACCTTTGAACCCGGCGATCTCGTACTCAAGAGAATTTATCCGGTCCCTTCACACATGAAGCCAAATTGGGAAGGGCCGTATGTTATTTCACAAAATCTCGGAGATGGCACGTTCAAGTTGTCGACCATTGACGGTCTTACTTTGCCGAGAGCTTGGAATAGCGAAAGTCTCCGTCGCTACTACACATGACTGGCTTTATTTATCTATTTTTAGTCAATTTCTTCCTTTGAATTTTATTTTTGCATTTCGAAGTTTGAATTTGTAATAAGGCAACTGATTTTGCCATGTTTCTTTCATTTCAGCTATAAAATGCCATCTCTTCGAGCCAAAGCTGTGATTCGCTGAAAATGACGCATAATATCACGATGCACGGAGAGCTAAGTTCCATCATGCGGTGGGATTTATTCAAATAGGGAGTGACTGTGATACGACCGGTCACTCACTAAGTGAAACCCGAGCTCGGGGACAGAACACTACACCAGCATTTACAAGGATTGATACACGACAATCCTTCTACTAACTCCAAATTCCCAAAGTGTGAACTGGAGTATAAACATCCAACAACTCGTTCCCAGAGTGCGAACGGACTCCAAATTCCCAAAGTGCGAATTGGAGTATAAACATCCAATAACTCATTCCCGGAGTTCGAACGGACTCCAAATTCCCAGAGTACGAATTGGAGTATAAACATCCAACAACTCGTTCCCAGAGTGCGAACGGACTCCAAATTCCCAGAGTGTGAATTGGAGTATAAACATCCAATAACTCGTTCCCGGAGTGCGAACGGACTCCAAATTCCCAAAGTGCGAACTGGAGTATAAACATCCAACAACTCGTTCCCAGAGTGCAAACGGACTCCAAATTACCAGAGTGCGAATTGGAGTATAAAAATCCAGTAACTCGTTCCCAGAGCGCGAACGGACTCCAAATTCCCAAAGTGCGAATTGGAGTATAAAACATCCAACAACTCGTTCCCAGAGCGCGAACGGACTCCAACTTCCCAGAATGCAAAGTGGAGTATAAACATCAAATCCATCGTTCCCGGAGTGTGAACGAATTCCTAAAAAGCCCAAACAGGTGTGACTGACCATCTACCGGCCAACTCCAACTTCTCAGAGCATGAAGTGGAGTATAAACATAAATTACAGGTTCCCGAAGTGCGAACTCAAACATGCATGCTATCTCCAAGTTCCCAGAGTATGGATTGGAGCACATATACCAAGTCAAATTCCCGGAGTGCGAACTGAAATATCAATACTAACTCCAAGTTCCCAGAGCGTGAAGTAGAGTATAAACATCAATTCCAGGTTCCCGGAGCGCGAATCGTGTTACAGACATCGATAACTCTCAAATTCCCATAATGCGAATTAGATTATCGATCTCAAATTATCCTAAGTCCCCAGAATGTGGACATGTGCTTAAGATTTGTGATAAGTGTGATCAACCACCAAAATACGAATGTTGTTCCCCGAGACTTGGGGGCAAAAAAAGCTTAAGTATTAATCGCTAACTGAAGCAGTACAATGCCCGGAGTTCAACTCATTCATCAATCACGACACGTAATTGTGTTTTTCAGACGTGGCAAATAAAAAACGAACTCTACTTAACGGTAAAAAACGCCACAAGTACACCGGATTGAAAGCCATACACTGCAAACACTTAAGTAAAAGAAAAGAACAACTTCCCATTCCATCAACTAACAAAAAGAGGTTTGATTACATGGCAAATCAAAAAATTTTGATTAAGTGGAGGCCGAATCCACACTTATACACGGCTCCAAAAGAATGATAGAAGAAGTAAAAGAATTGCTATTTACAACTACATGACAAGTCAAGAAGCTCAATCCTTCTTCTTCCGAGGCTTCTTCTTTGGAGTCGAGCCGCTGGACCCACTACCCGGTTTCCTACGAGATTTCTTGCCCTTCTTTGGTTCATCCTCCGGATCTGGTATAATATCAACATCTTCCTCGGAGCTGGAGGGGACAGAGATCCTTTTGGAAGGGCGAACTGAAGGCATAGGAGCTGTGACAGGTGTCTGTTCTGCAACGCTTGGGACGGTCATCGTGCCGTCGGGAGAAATCACCATTAAAGAAGATAAGCTTGAGGGGGCAGTGCCGGTTCCAGAACCACCGACCGTTGTCACCGTGGCCATCTCAGCACTTATCTCAGAAAAAATCTCTTCTTCTCAGGGCAACTAAGCTGCGCTGGATATGCTGGTGGTCGTCATGACAGAACTGAAAACTAGAGCAACTCCACTCATTGCGAATAAAGGATCAGGGATAGGGTCAAGAGAATGACCAAGTAGCTCCTCAATCATTTGTGCATCGAACGACATCGAGCTCCCCTCTCCAATATCACCGTCCATGGTAGCAGTTGAAATCGCTTCGGTGATAATAACTCCATGCGTAGGATATAGGACCGGAGGAACTGGGGGCACGGGCGCGGCACACTCAGTCACTGAACAAAGGAGAGCAAAAATAGTCAGTCCAGTAAATTCTCTCAAAAATCGTTGCTTTAAAACATGAGGGAAATAATCGAAATACCTTCCTTGCCTTGTCTCGGTGCTTGAACAGGTTCGGAGACAGCAGTCTTACCAGGAGATAACCCCGGTTGATCCGGATTGTAAGCAGGAATGACTCGTGGATCAACCGCGGCGATAACTTCGGACGAAGTCGGGATAGGAACTTCGATATTCTCACTATGATGCGCGACACCCGAACCCTCGCCGATCTCCGTTTGCTGGATGCTGAGTTTTTCTTTCTCGACGGAGATTATCACCTCATGAAGAATTCTCCTCTCTTCCTCGCTAAGCAGACGTGACTCGAGCTCAAACTCGTCTAATACTTCATCCGGACAAGACATCCCTTGTTCTCCACTAATTTTTTCCAGGCACTGTAGAGAAGCATAGAGTAATCTCCTAGCCAGGCGAGATTTCTATGCTCTAACACGTTGGCATTATATGTATCCAGGAGTTCGTCAAACTTAGCCTCCATCTTGAACCTCTCCGTCTGGACTTTCTCCTCCACTTCCGTTTCCACCTCCTTAACCCTTGCGACAGCTGCATCGCGCTCGGTCCGAAGAGACACAGCTTGCTCACACGCTTCTTGAGCAGCCGTATTAGCATCATCTTTTTCCTTACTTATGTCAGCAAACTTGGCCTTTAACTCCTCCAGTTCTTTAACTGCCGCATCCCGCTCGGCCTCAACATTTTTGTATCGATGGCCCAAGTCTTCTACTAAAGTGCAATGTGCCTGTTGCATCTTTTCCATCTCAACTAATGTCTTATCGACCTTTTATAGCGATTCAACTTCAGCCATACGGGAGGACTCCGCCTTAGATTGGAGTATATTGACGATACGGTTCTTCTGAGCCAAGTCAGCTTCCAGTTTCTCAATAATTTTGGCCCGATTGAAGGCTGCTTTTGAAGCTTTAACGGCCGCCTTATACCATTCCTTGTATTGAGCATAAAAGTCGTGGGTATAACTAAGTGCTGTGGTCACAGCGTCTTCGGGGATTCTTTTAAGATTAGGAGGGAAGATGCAAGCGTCGAAACAAATTTCCGGGAAGTCCTTCTTCAATTGAGCAAGTCTAATAGCCCCTTCACCGGATGGTTCAATAGGGGCCTCCTCCGCAGCCGTGGTCGTAACAACCTCAGTTCTAGAACGATGTGACTCAAGCCTCGAAACCTGTGAAGACGGTTGCTGTCGCAGAGGCTCAGATACATGAATATGGCTTCGGGGTGGCGGAGGAGAGTGAGAAGGGGAATGGTATCTTCGATCTCTGTCCGAGCGCTCTTGACTAGAGTAACTACGGGGATGGTCCCTTGCATAATATTCTTGGCCACGATACCTCCATTCGCGATCGCGATTGGAGTCCCCACGTCGAGATTCATAGTAAGACGAAGGATGATGTACTCTTTGGAGTTTGTCTAATGTAGATTGACGGCCAGACATAGCACCTGAAAAGGAGAAGCAACTCAGTTAAACACCAGGTGAAAGCAATACGATCTATGCGGAAGTCGTGTAGTGTTCTGAAAGTGTATACAAATGTGCGAAACCCCCGACCAACCAGAAGTGTCGACTGCACTAACGGGTAAAGGCTCGCTTATTTCTAACGTTTCCCGGAGTTCATCCAACCCGGACTCGTGGTGGAGAGATACGTACTCCGGGATGGGAATGTCATCCAGTCCTATAAAAGCATTTCCTGATTGACAAGGAGCAGCGTCAGAGATAGTAATTCCGAGGATCAAATGAGATACGACTACAGACTTCTGTCTCTTAAATTTAGGGACAACAGCCTTGCCTTTCCGCTTCTCTTCTATTCGGGAAAGATCAGCCGCTAGCTAGGTATCTGTGGGCGTCCTTTCGTCGTCGCTCGCTTCTCTTATAACTATGCCGGGTTTTCTTTTCACCGTTTTCTTCTTTGTCTTCGAAGCCAGTTTCGCCAACCCCTCAATAACAATGCTCTGGTTCATCTCTATTAAACCCAACATCTTTAAGTTATCGTCAGTTAACACCGAGTCGATGTGTCTTAATTCGCTCGGGATCCCTTGTAAGCTCCGAACGATGCCTTTGTAATATCCACCGTCAGGCCTCGAAATGATGGCTGTAAGAAGGACAGAGTATTAGTACAAGTGTTAAGAATATCTATTCAAGAGAGAGTTGCGACACTGCCTAGACAGCCATCGCCTAGCAAACCCTTGGGGGTACCGAACAAAAAACCATTCGGCTTTGAAGTAGCTAAGTCTAGTCCAAGCCCTGGTCACGACTTGGCAGTTTCTGACCGCTTTCAGAAAAGTAAAAGATGGGCTATTATCCCTACTTTTGAAGTTAAATATGTGTCTAATCTCAGACGGCCGCGGCGGGCGATAGAAACAATCCATAAATATGATGAAGGCACAGTTCAGCAATGCATGTCCGTTAGGATGAAGCTGTGAGGGAGAAATTGCTAAGAATGATAACATCTCCCTGATATACTGGTTAAATGGAGGGAGAGTTCCAGTCGCACAGGCATGGCGGTAGAAAGCAGTATACCCTTCGGGCGGATTGTGAGGTCTGTCGTCAACGCCCGGTAGCAAAACATCATCCGGGGATAAGTTATGTTTCAAGCAAATCCGGCCCAGTAAGGCTTCAAAAATACTGGACGGAATGGAGTCGATAGGATCCTCGATAAATATGGCTTCCGGCACTTCGTCCGGAGCCGGACCAACTACTTCGGGAGGAATGTCAGGGATTTCAAGCACAGAAGGAGGCGAACTCTGTACCTCTTGTTGTTGAGAGCTCGAAGATTCCATAACCAACTAACTCATCAGAAAGCAACATTAAGCACATAGAAAACCCATTCATTCCCAGTATAAAGTGTGTGCGGTGTAGTGTAGTGTTGTGCATTACTTAGAAAGATTCTACAGAGTTAGAGAAATTTGCAAACAGCAAGATGTGCGAACGACAAAACTCTGAAAATCGAGACCGGAAATGACCATCATCGCTGACCGTCACATCCTCGTCATCCAAATGCTACTGATCGATTCAAGCATAAATCCGTTATATTTTTGGTTAGGCCACAGTTCCATCGACGAGCTTCAAAAGGCAATCAAGTGTAGTCCTACAGTCAAGTTCAGTTATGCAAGGTAGAAGCTCGTCGGAATCAAGTATGCTGAAATTCATTAAGTTCGTCAAATTTCAGCTTGAAATCAGTCGTAGTTCAGATGTCAGAGCAAGTTAGAAGAGTTATATTCTCAGAATTGAGGACGGTCAAATCGATCGCCTCGGATCGATACAGGTCGACTCGATGTGCTTCGAATCGATAAGAGTGGACTCAATCACTTTGTATTGACATTGGTCCCTGGAACGATATCCATAGCATCAAATGAAGGAGCGCTTCGAGTCCATTAGAAGAGCATTCATATCAACCCAGGAAAGCAACTTCGTATCGATCGAGCTCGATAACTTCGAATCGATCGTGAAGTCGTTAGTTCGAATTGATCGATACGAACCACGTCACCACACAAGCATCGATACGAAGCCCCATCCATCAATTCGACCAGTTTCGTCCAGATCTCACAACCTTCCAAAAATGGATTTCAGAAGAAAAAATTAAGGGTGATGGAAAAGATTTCCAATTCGCATTGTTCTATGCTAGGCCTAATCCCTTAGTTACCTGATTTGTTTTGATTATGATCGAAGGATTGAAGGCTAGATCGATTCGAAAGAGTGTCTTTCTCGAGCCTGGAGGATCGATGCGAAGAGGAAGGCAGAGTAACAGTAAAAAGTAAAAAATGAAAGTGAGCTAAGCCTCGCGTATTTATATGGATCCAAGGGAGGAAAAGAGACGCTTCGCCTCCCGGTCGACCTAACCGATTGTTACCGGTCAAAAACACTGATCGATTCGAATGATCACGTTCGAATCCATCAAGGCAGCATCGATACGAAGCTTCATCGATTCGAGGCAGTTAACAAAAGCTGAATTGAAGTCACTATACCCCATCGATTCGAAGTACCATCTTCATAGCCATCGATTTGCAGCAATCCGAGGTCTATCGATTCGAAAGATTAATTCGAATCCATCAGGAAACATCGATGAGACGAACGCACCGCTTCGATATGATGAAATTACTTGTCAACCTTTTTCATCGATTCAGGAGAGGGTCGATACAAGAGGATGACCATTAACAAACATCAATACGATGTTTTAACTCGAATTACAAATCGATTCAGGAGAGGATTGATGCAGAATTCGATAACAAACTGAACTGACAACGACTTGCAAACATGCAACGTTAACTAAAGTCAAGGTAACACATATATGCACATATGTCTGACTAATATTTGATCTTTGACATTCACAGGGATCAAAGGCTCATATCGTCATGATTTCGACGACAAAAAGCCAATCACAATCACACAACGGTCAATTACAGCAATACAGAATACAACTTTCAACGAAACATGTCGCAGTTGTCCAACGTGAGACTACAGCTTTTCAAAGCACGTCATGTTTACACAAGACGTACTTTGGGGGGCAAATGTTATCCCGCCCTTTGGCAAGGCCGAGATACCAGGAAACTGACTGGAAAACAAGGGTTATACATCCTCAGCATTGAATAGCTATTGGGTAACCACGGACATCGATGAATTTTGCCCAAGTCCGGATCGGGCTACAATTGATAAAACATATCAAGCAGAGCCATGAAAGCCAACATTCCAATTTTCGAGACAATCCGAGTTCGTGTGCTCAAGTTATCACCAGTGAAAAGTGGAGGAAGTAGCCCTAGGATCGAATCCATAAGCCCAACCTTGCTTCGAATCCATGGGACTACTTCACTTTGTATCCTTCAGGATGAAGGCCTTCGAATCCATCGAACGTTCTCTACTTCAAATCCCTCAAAGCAAGATACTTCGAATCCATGGGACTACTTCACTTCGTATCCTTCAGGATGAAGACCTTCGAATCCAATAGGGCAGAGTACTTCGAATCCATGCAGTCGATTCACTTCGAATCCATCCTGTAACCTCACTTCGACTCCATCCCATGACTTGCTTCGAAACCATTCTGTTGGGAAGCCTTCGTATCGATCAACTATGGTATACCTGGATCGATACGAAGGAACATCCATTCGATCGATTCGAAGGAACATATCTTCGAATCCACTACCTCGATCCACTAAGTCAAGGCGGCTAAAACCATGGATTCGACCTAGTAAAATCGGAGAAAAAGATTCGCACCCTAGTTCGAATCGATCCCAAAGTGGGCCCGGATTTCCAGAATCCGGGCGTGTGGGCCCCCTCACGTGTCAGAAGCGGTCTCCCCGGATTTTAGGCGAAATATCAACCTCCTACACCTATAAATAGAGCCCCTGGTCATTCAGAAAGGGGATCGGAGAATTTTGAGAGAAAAAGCACGCCCGGACGCTGCCAGAATCACTCTATATCGTCTTCACTGTTGCTGATTTCGAATTTAAGCCTATTATCTCCTGTACCCTGTACTTCGCTCTAGAACACTTGTAATCTTCAAGCATTAAGCAATAAAGTGATAAAACTTCATAGTGGACGTAGGCAAATCGCTGAATCACTCTAAATTATTGTCTTCCTTGCAATTTACTTTTCTGTGACTTGGAGTTTTTGTTAGATAATCCTCATTTTCAATTCGATTTCTTCATTTATTATCTCTTCATAAACTTCCGAAGGCTGTTGCCCAATTTTGGTGCAAACATTTATAACTATAAGAATGTATGCCAGAATTTCTATTAGAAAAAAAGAAAGAGCGAAGAAAGAGAGAGGCACAAGAGAAAGAAATTGGATTTGGATCGATTAGAGGTGTATATGATGCAGAAACCACTACCATTAAAGCCAACCATCATACCCCTTTGTGATGGTTAGATCACTATGCCAACCATTGGTTTCGGTTCACCGTTAAATGGTACATTTACCATTGCTATAATAACCCTGTTTTGAAGCTATAATATTAAACTAATTTAATTAAAATAGAAGCGTTTAAATTCGATTCTAACCATTATTATTTTGAAATCAAATTATTATTCAATTAAAGCCTACTTAATAAAGGGTTTTGTTATAACAAAATTTAATTGGTTGATAAATTTATTTTTAGATAATATATTAAAATTCTAATGAAATGTTTCAATACATATAGAATATTTTAAAGTATAAATAAATTTTATATAATTGAAATAGATGAATAGAAGTTATATTCGATATTCACTAAAATCGATGAATTGACGAAGATGAATAAATTTATTTTCATTATCAATATGTATAATCAAAGATCATGACACAATATTATATCGAATGAAAATTTTGTGGTTGTCTAGATATTGAAATATGATTTATACAATGAAGTGTAAATCAGTTTAGTTAGACCGACAAATAATTACAGATAAATAAATGTGCAAATTGAAGTTACCCTTTCGACTAAAATAAAATGCAAATTTCCCTTAATAAAACAAAGCCAAACCAATTAAAAACAAAATAAAAACAAACTCCTCCTTTTCGCGTTTCAAGGCCGATAATCCTTTATTTGTCAAACCTGAATTCGCTTATGCCCTAAATCCCCAATTCGTATCGTTTTTTAAATATGTTAAACGAATGAACGAACAATGAAGGCGATTGGCAATCGAAGGCATGGGAGGAGAGACGCGACTGCGGTCATCTGATGGGCGATGCAAGGCTGGTAAATTGAGCTAGGGTTTTGGTTTATGCACAAATTCTTGGGTGAGCGCAAGTAGTAGGCGTCTGGTGAGGTGCGAATGTAAAGAGTGGTAGAGTGGAAGGTTGCGTGAGTTGTGGCCGAAGGCAGAGGAGCAGCGGTCAGCGATGCTGTTCAATGCATGGCGAAGAAGGCAGTAATTGATTCAAACTTTAGATGACTGGTAGTGGGATTTTGCTTGCAATTTGAAGCATGGCGGAGATATTGTCTAGTGATGGCTGATAGCGGGTTTCTATGAAGCATTGAGGTGAGTTGTTAAACTCAAGAATTTTATCTCTAATTATTTGAATTCCTATTTCATGCCTTGCTTTAAATTATGAATAGCATAAAAATTTGGAAGCGATTGAATGATATATTAAAATAAAATTGCATGCTATAGTTTCAGTTGGATTGATGTTTAAATTGGTTGAATTATGTGTTTAAAATATTGGATTTTAATTGATAATTGAAAATGAATCAAATGATTGAAATAAATTTGGATGTTTAGATTTTACTGTTCATTTCAAGTTTGGATTGATGCTTGAAAATACAAACGTTGTCTGTATGATCGGAGTTGTCGTAAAGCAACTGGGGCTAATAAATAATTCTATATTATGGAGTCACCTTTTTAGAGCGATGTTGGCTCTAGATATTGAATTTCAATGGGTTTATTGTTTGAATGTTTCAAAAATTCAAATAATTTGATTTTATCCATTCCTATCCTTATTGGAATTTTATTTAAAAATAAAAATATATAGTTAAATTATATTATTTCTTAATTTAGTTCTTATTTAAAATTTCTATTCAAAACATTTAAAAATGAGTGACATTTATTTATAAAACCTTTTATAAATTTACAATTATAAGTATAAAACTTTGGAAATGTTTCAGAGGCAAAATTATAAATATTAATATTTTATAAAAGTGATTATGAAAGTAACAATTTTAATTTCAAGTAATAATGATTTGGAAGAGTTCCAAAAGCTTTTGTAAATAAGTTACTCTTCTTCAAAATGAGTTTATGGATTTTCAAATGAGAAGTTTGAATGTAAGTATATATAAATTAATTTAGAAACTAATTCCTATATGGTAAATTCTTACTTTCAAACTGTAAACCCTTATTGGCTTTAATTGTATTTAGCCTTTGGCTAATTATATACCATTTTGGTATTTCTTTGATGACTTTTGGAAACATTGATTTCGAACAATTAATGCATTCACTTGTGTTTTTATTGAATTTCATGCTTTTCTATGAAATAAATAATTTTAACAAATAATTCAATTGTCGGGTGGTATGTGACACTTTTACAATTCTTTCGCTTATTATTATAGTTTTTTAATAGAGTTTGATTGAAAATTACTAGCTTTTAGTAAATACTTGAATTTACTATCTGGTAAATGATAGTTAGTTAAATTCTTGTGATTATTTGAGCAATAGTAATTAACACTTAGAGTTGTATTATTTTACGGTGTTTGGATTTCTGACCGATAGACCCCTGATAGAAGGTAACTCATTTTTCATCGATCTGAGAATCGATACATTTTTAGATTTGGGTAGGCAGATCTCTTTCGGAAGATCCGTTATGGTATAAATACGGGTGTTTCTTTCGAAAGGCATATTTTGACATGCATCGTAGTATATAGATACTACAACCTATCTATTTATTTTATTATACAGTTAGACTATGTTTACCTCTTTCGGTAGGTAAATTTTCATTGGATAGATTACGTATACAACTGCTCATTTCTTTGAGTGGTGTTTCTAATCTGCAGTCCCTTTCGGTAGGCTCACTTTCTATGTAGCGGGTCTCTTCCGGTAGATTGCATGTCACTGTATTAAACTGATAGATTATTATTTCATTATTGATGATTATTTCTTTAGATATTTTTAGTATGGATATTTGTATCCTTTATGGCTTTGAGGAATTTTGAATTGGTTATAACCATATTTTGAGATGATAGTTTATTGAGACTTGATATGTATTTATGAAATGGTGATGTGTTATATATGCCTTATTGAGTATTTGTTTTGGGCGTATTTTATTTATGACTTATTTAGTTATTGCTAGGTCAAAATTGTAAGATCTGTATTTTGATATGGCTTTTATGGATTTTTGGATTTTAGGCATATTTTGAGATGACTTATTTTCGAGTTAAGTCATTTATAGATTTATAAAGTAGTGAATTTTATTAATATGACTTATTATGATTGTTTGTTCGGCATATTTTATATGGCTTATTATTTGAAGTCATAAAGTTATGATATTAGTATACTATGTTTTATTTAGATGTAGTCTAACCGTTTATTATTTTAATACTCGGGTCAGGCCTAGACTTTACAAGTACAGTGACCAATTGACTCTTGGATTTTGAGTTATCTTTGGAGTAGACTATTTTGACAATTTTAGTTTGTTTCATCATTATGTATATTGACATTTAGTAGTTATGTCATGTATATTATTCAGTAGTCATTTTGTACCTGATATAGAGTATGAGACATGATGTATATTAGAGTGAGTCTAGTATTGACATTTTGTAGATCCGTCTTATTATGAAATATGTTGTATACTAGTCCGCTGCAATATGTAACTCTGGTTCTAATTTACCTATATTATATACTGTTTTGAATATTTTTAATCGTTATGTTTATTACTTTATATTAATACTGTACACGTCAAATTTTTAGTTCATATCCTCAAAAAGGTAAATAAGACATGTCAGTGTTAGTATAAAGATATATTGCCCTTAACTAGCCGTATTCTCCAAATTAGCAGACGACATTACTTGTAATATTCTTTGCTAAACTAGGCATAGCGGTGGATTCGTTACAACTTGGTATCAGAGCTGTGTTTCGAATATTATAGAACATAAATAGTACAGAATTGAGATTTAAACCTAGATGACCTAGAGTCTCATCCTTTGGGTGTGTAGTAGTTAGTAATTCAATTAACTATTTAGGAATAGGAATATAAACTATTATTGGGAATAATCATTGGGACGTACTTGAAAAGTTTTTGATAATACTATATATAACTTGTTGTTATGAAAGTTTACTAAATATTGGAACTCACTTTTGCTAAAAGTGAGATTTGAGAAATAAATATAGATTGGTCTTAGATGGATTGTATTGAAATAGTAAATAATAGTTAAATATTAGTATCGAGTATGGATTCTTACTTGAAAATTTGTAACATACTTGATGTTAATTATAAGACTTTGCAGTATCTTCATTAGTGTAGCTACCGCAAAGAAATTGAAAACTTTACTTTGATGTATGTAAGACTTTGATGAATGAAATATTAATTTATAGGTATACCAATTAAATACTAAGATGGATTACAAAATCATTATTTGTTGAGAATTTTTTATGTAAATCTTGAAATGGATTAAAAGAATATTAATATATATATATATATATATATAAAATGTGAAAATAAATTTTGTTAAAGAAACTTTATGGAATTAATTAAACCGTGATATTGTAATGGTATTAATTTTTTTAATATGCCATAGAATGTTTGGATTTATAAATTAATAAATGAATGCAATGTGGAGTACGAGAATGTGGCATATAAAACAAATAAGTAACTACTTTATTTATAATACTTGGTTAATTTTAAATGATAGAAGTATGATTTTGATAAATAAATACCAAGTTTATATGTTTTCTTTGAATTATGTGTATGGTCTTGTTCCAATAAATAAAACTTCATTTTCGTGAATATAGCCTTACTTTATTTTTTTGGTGAGTATAAATGTTAACTTTCAAGTATAATGATTTAAACTTTATTTATCTTTAATTAAAACTCGTTGCCTTAATATTGCAAGCCGTACTAGGAATTGATGTAAATTTGATAAACTTGCAAATAAAATTAATTAGCCTAAATAATATTGTATTGAATATATGTATTACTGTAATACATAAATAGAATATTAGCTTTCATATATCTATAACCAATGTGTTGTAGTATTCTATTTGGATGATATGAATGTTTGCTTGGTGATTGATATGGTTTGGTTGGATATTTGAAAAAAATATGTTGTAAATGATTTTATAAAAAAATAAATTGATGAGCTTTGTTTATTAAGAAAATAATAGTGAAATTATTTTTGAAATAAGAGTTTTATGGTATATTTTTTGTTAATTTGTCCGTTGAGTGTTTTAAGAATTTTGGTCGTTGCGTTTGGCCAACGTTATCGATAGGGATTCCTAAACAATAGAATGAGGCATTTCAACATAATGTTTAAAAAATAAGTATTTTTGGGTAAGGGAAATGGCATTTTGAAAATAATACAAGGCATGTAAATAATAATAATAAATATAATGTTTTAGTTTACAGTAAACAAGCTATGGTTTGGAAAATTCATTTAAAATCTTAGATTTTTGAATTTCTAATGTGTGATATTTTAAGAATATCAAGATTGAAAATCATCAAAATATTTTTTAATTATTTGAATTTTGATTCAAAAGGAGGATATAATATATTGAATTTGGCATAGGGAAGAATAATGAAGAAAGTTTGAAAAATATATTGCATTTTGAAAATAATGCAATTTCAATTTAAGGAGAAAGTATTTAATTATTATATATTGAATTTTTTTGAAATTAATGGGGTTTAAGTTTGAATTATTTTCCAAATTAAATTAATATGATTTAAATATCGTTTGAATTCAGATGTGGTTTTATCTCAAGTTGCTTATCATCAAAAGTCATATTTTGATACACACGGTCATGAATAACTTTTAATGTAACAGAAATAATTTGATTATATTTATTCAGATTAAATTTGTAGTCTTCAAGAGATAATTTTCCTTTGTTATTAATGTCACTTGAAACATTTCAAAATTATTTTGAATAAAATTTAAATTGAAAAGAAGAATAGTGTTTAGACGCATGGTAATATAACTAATGAAATTACCCATATGTTAGTGTCAACCATACGACACAGTATTTATAGTTTCGTGAATGCAATGAAAGAAAAATAAAATGATTTCTATCTATATTTATAGTTTCAAGCTACAAAGGCTGATGATTTTTGTTTGGGTTTTATGTGTCAAGCATCTATTCAATTTTGCAATACTTGTTTTTTGAAATTGAGGGACTTATGAATGAATTACTTTATTAGTCCAAGTTTTAGACTTTTGAGGTGGTTATCTAAGGTTCTTAATAGAATAGCACTTTATTTGACATAACTACTAGAAAATCTATTTATGGCTTTTTTTTACTCTCAATGGAATTTATTTATTTTGTTAAGATGAATGCACAAAGTATTCCAAGCATCTCTAGAACTTTGAGCCTTTGGTGCAGAATTAAGCACGACCTTATTCAACCATTGTTGAAATAGATATGTGAGCCTTTTGAAAGTTTCAAAAAAGCACTAGTGAGTTAAGGTTGAGATGCTAGAACATTTTTGGTGTCTTATTTTTTCATTTGTTTAATTTCCTAAAATAGTAGTTTGGCCAAATATTTATGTTGTCAGTGCCTAGGAGAACTTCTTCAATAATAATAAGAAAGCAAATTATATTGGGTAGTAATAACGAAACTGGACTGTGCTATTTATCCTCAACATATGCTTTTGCATGCTTTGCTTCTAGGTTAGCTTACTCTATACATTATTTGATGGAATGTTGTGGAGACTTAAAAAAAGAAAAGAAACTAATAGAATGATATGATATCTATTATTTTGATGGTTAAGATATATAGATAGAAACATTGTAAAAATAGAAAATACTTGAAGCCCTTTGACTTTGGAAATCAAGTGTCATTTATATATATAAGCAATATAAATAGTTAACTTTGCAACTTAGCATGTTGCTTTAAATTACTCTTGTGCGAGTTGAAGATGATGCATAAATTATTAATAGGTAAAATAAGATCATTAGCTACTTATAAGTTAAAACAACTATCTATAAAAATAAATCAAAAGTTTGGGGTCACACGCTTAACTCGCATGAGCTTAGTAGTAAATTTCATATAACAATTGCAGCTGCATTTGCTGCTCTATAATGTTGATCATGTCAAAATAATGCTTATCTTGATATGCTACTTTTCACTTGTTTATTTTATACGGTAATAGTGCTAAACTGTTTTGGTCGTAATTTTCAAATGGTTAATCTAATTTTGTCGTTTTCTTCTTTTTTTGGTTAGGAAATTATATAAGAAACAACTTTATTATTTATCATATTCCAAATTTTGAAATTTTTGAATGTTTGAAAACAAATTAATAAGTATGGCGCTTGCTATCACTGAATCTATATTGTTTAAAAAATGAGCTAAATTGTTTTGGCCACAACTTTTCAACGATCGGTCCAATTTTGATGATTTTTCCCATTTTGGAAAACTTAGAACCTAAGCTACAACTTTCATTATAAGTGTTTCTCCAAATTTTGATGTTCGCTAGGACAAAAACTCTGTTTTAAATCACTGACCTGCTGTGTTTAAATGGAAAATCCGAGATGATCCCCTCCATAAAACACCAAATAACTTGAGTTATAATCCACATTTTTACAATCTGAAAGTTATTTTAAAAAGTCCACACATTAAGTAATAAACATTATTTGAAACCATGACTTAATCTGATCATTTCGACCATTAATATTTGCATAAAAAATGGTTTAAAGAGAAATGGAATGTTATGTTTACATTCAATGAATGTTTTACTTTTTAAATTATTTTATTTTATTTTATTTATATGATACTAATATTTGAATTTGAGAATAAGGATAGGTACACTTAATGGCGATTTTGGCTCGCTTTTGCACGCATAAGAATAACTTAACTTGCTTTAAACTGCTAGAATAAAGGTATGCTTCTGGATTAAATACAAAAATGATAAAATATTGATATTTATTGTGTTTCCGACAGTGTGGTCGATATATATTGTATGTATTATATTTGTGAAATTGCAAACAACTCTCCCTACAAAGGAGACTCTGCCAAAAATTTTAAAAAAATTCACATTTAAAAATTTTTCAATAAATTTTCATATGCAAAGAAATGGAAATTAATAAATGTATCTATTTAAATATATAACATATGATAAGTTTGATTCTAACGTTAACTGCTTAAGTTTTGATCGAGTTTCGACTAAATGGTAAAATTTGAAGAGAGTTAATGATTATATGTGTTTTTGACTTCTTCCTATAAGAAATTGTGAGGACACAATTTTCATGGGGGGCTCTATAAAAACTCTGTTTTGAAGCTGTAATATTAAACTAATTTAATTAAAATAGAAGCATTTGAATTCGATTCTAACCATTATTATTATGAAATCAAATCATTATTCAATTAAAGCCTATTTAATAAAGGATTTTGTTATAATAAAATTTAGTTAGTTATTAAATTTCATTTAAGATAATATATTGAAATTCTAATGAAAGTATCAATGCATATATAATATTTTAAATTATAAATAAATTTTCTATAATTGAAATAGATGAAAAGAAGTTCTACTTGATATTCACTAAAATCGATGAATTGCGAAGATGAATAAATTTATTTTCATAATTAGTACAATGAATAATCAAAGAGCATGAAATAATACTGTATCAAATGAAAATTTTGTGGTTGTTTAGATATTGGAATATAATTTGTATAATGAAATATAAATCAGTTTCAATTAGACTGAAAAATAATTACAAATAAATAAATGTGTAAATTAAAGTTACCCTTTTGACTAAAATAAAATGCAATTTTTTCCCCTAAAAAAATCCCAACCCAATTTAAAACAAAATGAAAATAAGCTCCTCCTTTTCACGTTTCAAGGCCGATACCCCTTTATGTCTCAAACCTGAATTCACTCTTGCCCTAAATCCCCAATTCGTGTCATTTTAAAAAAATATATGAAATGAACGAATGATGAAGGCGACTGGGAATCGAAGGCATGAGAGGAGTGACGTGGTCGCGATCATCTGATGGGTGACGTGAAGCTGGTGATTCAAGGTAGGGCTTTGGTTTATAAGCAGAGTCTTGAGTGAGCGCAAGTAGTAGGCGTCTAGTGAGGTGTGAACATGAAGAGGGGTGGAATGGGAGGTCGCGTGAGTTATGGCCGAAGGCAGAGGAGCAACGGTCAACGATGGTGTTTGATGCATAGCGAAGGGAGGCAGTAATCGGTTCAAACTTTGGATGACTAACAGTGGGAATTTCGTTTGCAATTTGGAGCATGGCGGAGACATTGTGCAATGACGGTTGATAGTGGGTTTCTTTGCAGCATTGAGGTGATTTGTTAAACTCATGAATTCTATCTCTAATTATTTGAATTCCTATTTCATGCCTTGCTTTAAATTATGAATGGCATAAAAATCTGGTAATGATTAAATGATAGGATTAGAATAAAATTACATGTTTTAATTTCAATTGGATTGGTGTTTGAATTGGTTGAATTATATTTTTTAAATATTGGATTTTAATTGATAAATGAAAATGAATCAAATGATTGAAATAATGTTGGATGTTAAGATTTTACTTTTCATTTCATGTTTGGATTGATGCTTGAAAATACATACGCTGTTTGAATGATCGGAGTTATTTGAATTGGTTATCACCATATTTTGAGATGATAGTCCATGGAGACTTATACGTATTTATAAAACGTGATTTGTTAGATATGCCTTACTAAGTATTTTTTTGGGCATATTTTATTTGTGACCTATTTGGTTATTGTTAAGTCGGAATTGTGAGATCTGTATTTATTGGTTTGATATGGCTTTTATGAATTTTTGGATTTTAGGCATATTCTGAGATGACTTGTTTTAGAGTTAATTCATCTATAGATTTATAAAGTAGCGAATTTAATTAATATGCCTTATTATGATTGTTTGTTCGACATATTTTATATGGTTATTATTTTAAGTCATGAAGTTATGATATTAGTATCTTACCTTTTATTTAGATATAGCTGACCCATTTATTATTTTAATACTCGGGTGAAGCCGAGACTTTATAGGTGTAGGGACTCATTGACTCTTGGATTTTGAGTTAACTTTGTAGTAGACTATTTTGACAATTTTAGTTTATTTTATCATTATGTATAATGACATTTAGTAGTTATGTCACGTATATTATTCAGTAGTCATTTGTACCAGATATTGAGTATGAGATATGATGTATATTAGAGTGAGTCTAGTATTGAAATTTTGTAGACCCACATCTTATTATGAAATATGTTGTATAGTAGTCCACTGCAATATATGATTCTGATCCTAATTTACCTATATTATATACTGTTCTGAGCATTTTTAATCAGTATGTTTATTACTTTATATTAATACGGCACATGTCAAATTTTCAGTTCAGATCCTCAAAAGAGTAAACATGACATGTCAGTGTTAGTATAATGATATACTCACATTCGATCACCCTTAACCAGCCGTATTTTCCGAATTACCAGACAACTTGTGACGTTCTTTGTTAAACTGGGCATAGCGGCGGAGTCATTACAATTACATTCAATGCAATATGGTTGAGTTCCATCCTCTCAAGCATAGAATACATATTTTCATTTAAAATTTGGAATTAATGAATATGCAACTCAAGTTAAGTTTGAAAATGAAACAAACATTTATAGCTTCAGAAGAAACCAAGTTGAATAGTTCACAGATGCCTACTATTAAATGATCATAATTATAAGTTTAACCAGTTAATCATTAGGCAACACATTAAGCTTTTCTAGTATGAAAACTAGAAAATTCCTTCACCGATATCTATTCTATTATATATAAAAGAGAATGTCTAACCCCTTTGTACACTCTTTCTATAATTCTTCTCATCCTCTATGCTGAATTCTTAGTAGTCTGATGTATTATTAACATTTATATCCTTATGGTTCCATTTTCAAACAACACAAATATTAATGATATCATCAATGCCTACAATATACCATTAATTTCCCGTGACCTCCTTCCATCTATTTATTTCATTCTAATTTGAGTTTTCCATTCTGAAGAATAATAATTAAACAAGGGTTTTTGGCTCATAGTCAACTAATTTTGTTTAATTTTTTATTTGAGAACGACTTCTTATTTGTACTTAAATTGTTATAGTGTTAGGCAAATTTAGTGGAATTGATAATTTAGAGAATTGAAGGATTATTTTAGGTGATTTTTCAATTTTGTGACAACCTATCTATATTTTATTACAAGATGTTATACTACAATATTAAAAAAGTTAAAATAATTTTTATTTATTTATTTATTAGGGATTGACTTCATTATTTGTATTTTAATTGTTGCAAGGTTTAGGTTAGGTAGATGTAATCAATAGTTGAGGGATTATTCACATGTATACCCTTCTAATTTTATTTTCATATAGCATAAATATTAGTGATACCATTAACGCCTATAGTGTACCATTAATTTCATGCAACCTCCTTCCATTTATTTGTTTCATTCTGATTTGAATTTTCCATTCTAAAGAATTATAATTAAAGAATAGTTCCAGATCATTCTTAATGGATTTTGTTAATTTTTTGTTTGAGACTGGCTTTTTGTTTGTAATTAAAAATATGCAGCTTTGGATAAAGTTAATGGAATAGAAAATATAGAGAAGTGAAGGATTAATTTTTAGATGATTTTTCAATTTTTTCATGATTTATCTCTATTTTTTATTGCTGGATAATATATTACAATGTTAAAAAACTCAAATAAAATTTGTTTTATTTCTTTATTAGAGATTGACTTTTTTATTTGTATTTAAATTGCTACAAGGTTTAGACTAAGTTGATGTAATATCTATTTTTATTATAAAATATGATATTAAATAATAAAAGTAATATATGTATATAAATGTGTGTGTACAATATAATTAGGAGTTTATCAACCTACCATAACTGATATTAAGTACATTATTCATTCGCTTAACATAGAAAAGCTTGATTCAATCTTTACAAACGTGTAGTATTTGAATTTAGTACACTACTAATTATGGTATTTAATTTTATTGAACGTTGATTTCAAAATTTTATATTTCAAACCTAGAGCTTTAAATGTGAACTTATTGATTAAGCTCAACAATTCAAATTTTACTATTTTAACTATGCATTTTGGTGAAATTTTTTAATCTATTAAATTCTTTCTACTCTATTATCTATACATAAGAAGTTCACTAAAGAGGCAAAATTTATCTCTCTCCTCCTTTAATCCCATCCCAAATTCTTAATTTTTATAATGTGTAGCCTAAATTGTACACTATTGTCAATCTACTCCTTAAAACTTTTTTGTTGATAATAGGAGTGATATTTGTTCAAGCAAAACACTTGTAACGATCCAAAAATTTCGTGGATTTAATTTGGTTAAATTAATGAGTTTTGTAATTTAATTTAGTAGAAAAAAAGAAAAAAACTTTATAAACAAATATTAAAATGAACGCTAAATTAAAATATATAAATGGTGACTTAAAACCTATTTATAGAAATTCGAATTTAATTCAAATGAATTTAAATAGTGAAATGATTTTACCTGTATATAAATTGAATATGAGAAATTAAAGAAAAGTATTAAAGGATTTAATGTAATAAAAACATTGTTAACGGTAATTGGAACAAAATTAAGAAACTATGTTAGTGCAAGTAATAATCTATAAACTTGAATGAACATTTCAATTTGGTAAATGTTTTTATGATATGAGTAAGTATAAATGAAATGATTGGGTTAATTGGTATCTAATGAAATTAAATGTTGGAATATTACATAGATAAGGATTGGTTTATGAAATAAATTTAAAGATAGGATGGCAACTATTATACATTATCTAATTTATTTGGTCAACGAATTTATTGTAAATAAAATTCATTTAAAATGTTAAGTGATTATAATGTTGTTAATAATAATAAACGTTATTTTAATAATTAATAATATAGTAACAGAAGTGTGAATGCAAATTTATCAGAAGCGTAAATTTACTTTAAGGAGTAATTAATAGATTGGGAAAAAGGTTCAAATTATGTTAATTGAGAAATTAATACGTAAAGTATGTAAAGTAATAAATTGAATGTTATAATTTTTTTTTAGAACGTGAAGTAATTTAAAACCTAAATTTATGCATTAAATTGATAGAAGTGCATTTAGGAATATAAGATTTATTCTAATTAATGTAAATAAGGGTATATTAATGCAAGGAGATAAATTGGCTTTATATATTGAATTATGTTAGTTATTACACAATAAGTGGAAATGAAATAGTTAATACGGATAAAAGTGAAACGGAAAATATGAATGCAATAGTGTGAATCCAATATTTAATTCATCTAATTGAAAATAAAGATTCGTTAATTTAATTAAATAGATAATTTCTCAATTTGAATGGAATTAAGGGAATTTCTGAAATCGATAAATTTAGCAACTTTCAATTAACTTTCAATTGGTTAAACTACTGTAATTGATTTAGAAATATAAAGAGTTGCTTAATTATTTGAAGTTAAATTTTGGAAATTGGGTTATTTCAATTAAATGGGAATAAAACGTTAAATATTACGTTAATGGAGTTTAAGTTGAAAATTCAGAATAGCAATATATTAGACCATTGACCAATGCTAATTTATCTACTTGGTGATAATGGAGTGAATAAAAGAATTTAAAAAACCAAATAAATGAATTTCAGGGGCAATTAAGTTTAATTACTGGATAAATTGAAAATTGAAAATTTAATGTTGTAAATTTGGAATTTTTAACGGTAAGTGAATGTAGAGATTTATTAAAGTATTCTAGATTTACCAAGTAATCCAAACTGATAAAATTTGTAAACAATTTAGAGTTGAATTGGTAAATTTGACTAATTTGACTAAAATTTTTAAATTATTTAATTACTATAAAAATAGCCATTTTTGTTACCAACTCGGATTTTGATGAAACCAGTTTCATCAGATCCGTAACAGTGAATTATTATAGGGTTTCAAGTTTCGTAGCGATCGGACTTGTCGTTTGATCATACGAACGCGAAACGCCTTGAAATCAATAAATTGAAATCAATTTGAAAATATTGATTTCAGCATAACTTCTTCATACGATGGAATTTGAACGTGAAACTTTTTCCATCGCGTTCAGAATATTTTTAAATACCTATTTTGATATATGGATTTAACCAATTTCGTTCCAGGGTCAGAACGGGCTTTTTGGGCCAGTTATCGTTTAGCGCGTTTGTGTACCTGGTCCATCTACTCTATTGCAACCCTACCTATAAATAGTCAGTTATAAACCATAGCCTCCATCTATTCTCAATTGTCTGTACGTACATCTTCTCCTCAACTCCTTCCATCCAATGGCAGACAAACACCTTGATTCAAATACAAATTCCAATTCAAATCTAAAAATTTAAACTCTTCAGAAAAATTCTCAAAAATTTTTATGTCGAAGCACACGACAAATGCATCTCGGATCTACAATTTGTTCTCGATTCAAGACACTGGTTGATCAGAAAAGGGCAAATCATTTCTGGCCGTCCGTGTGACATTGATGGAATGGACGGTGGATCTGCGTTGATAACTCGATCCGATGGTGCTGCAACATAGAGGGGGTTTGGGGAAGCTCATCCACGCGGTTAGTTTGGTGTCAGAGGGTCGAAATTCACCGTTAATTGCATTTGAAAGAGGCGGAGGCGCTTGGAGTTCGCCGCGTGGCCATGCATTGGAGCTGGGGGTGCGGTCTGAGGAGGGTGAGGCGATGGCGTCATTGGATCGAGTCGAAGTTCAACATGGTGGCGGCGAAAATTAGAGTGGAGGCGGCGGCTTCAAACGGTTTCGAACGATCGACATTAGGGTTTTCTGAGCGGTTTCGTACTGTTGCGTGCGTCCTTGAATTGTCGTGGCAAAGAAAAAATCCGTGGCAAGTTTTATTTTGTTTAAATTAAATTTCGTTTTCAAACGATTAGATCGCTATAACTCTTACATACGAACTCCATTTCAACGCAATTTTTTTGTTAGGATCGTAATAAAATTTCGGACACTTTGGCGCAGGTTTGGACAAATTCTGTGACTGTCAAATTTTTGGGTTTAAATTGGATTTGAATCCAATTTAAATTCAAAATGTGAGTGTTTTAACTCACTCACAACTTCTAAAATTTCTTATGTTCGTTAAATTGATTTAGGATATGAGTAGAAATTTATTTATGACGGTTTGGCATGTTTTATTCATCATCTCAGTTAAATCGCATTTATTTAGTTTAACTGTTAATTAATTTTATTTTTGCATATAAATTGACAGTTATAATTTATTTATTTGCATATAAACTGCTAGTTAAACAGTTATTAAATTTATTATTGAATATAAACTGTTGGTTAATACCTTTTATTATTACTTGTTATATTTTATATGCTCTATATTGATGTTTGTTTAAATTAGATGATGATTGGAAAAAATGGTTGATGATTGATATTTGGATGAATAGATGCTATTTTTCTTATTTTGTATAAACTGCAAGTTATTATGCATTTTCATCTCATTCGGGATTGCGGTTTGAAATGATATACAACCGCATTTTTATTTTTTTAAATTGTGGATTGAAATGATAAATATCTGTATCACTTGACCATAGGATAGAAAATTATATACAGGCACCGCGTTATATATATATATATATAATTATTTTTGAAATGATTTTATGGTTTGGATAGGATACAGTTTAATAAATATTAAATTTTGATCTTATATAAAATCTTATTTTATATACATACATAGTTAAATTATTGAATTTAAGCTATGAAATTGTTAAATAAAATAAATAAGTTGAATAATGGAGTTTAATGATTTAAATCAATTAAGATTGGAAGGTAAAATTTGAAATTTATTTGAATGGAAATTATTTAAAAATTTTCACTCCACAAGTTGATGTAAAACTTATCAAAGCTTGGAAATTTAAAAAAAGGTATGATATTTATAACTGGATTTTTATTCAAGATAAATTAAATGAATATTTCTAGTACAATTAAATTGAAGAAAATATTGAATTGTTAGAAATTTGAGTTTTATTTTATGGATTTATTTTGTGACTGTTCAAAACTAAATAATAGGATAATAAATTGTTGAATATAAATTCCAACCTTAGTTTTGAAATTATTAAATACTCGAAGTTTGAATATATTGAAATCGAAGTGTTTTATTGAAACTAAAGGTGAATCTAAATTTATGGGGTTCAGACCTAAAATTTTAAATGGATAAATTGTGAAGTTGCTGAAATTATTTTATAAAGTAATATAAAATCAACTATTTTATTCTATATACTGTTGAATATCCAAACCATTCAAGTTTCAGAAGTTATGGTTTTAAAGCTATGAATTTCGCAGTATTATATTTTGTAAGTTATAATTCAAACGTCCAGTTTCCAAATATTAAATTTTTTAAAAAGCAGTATGATTTTGGAAGGGAAATATATTTGAAGTAAAAATGATATTATTGATTTGGGTTTTATAAGAATATATCAAAATGAGTTTGTTTTGGAAATGGAAATGATATCATATTTATGGGTTTGAAATGGTAAATTATATTCTGGTTTTTAAAATACAAACTATTTTTAAAGACCGCAGTGTTATAATAACGTTTGGTTGTTGAAGAGACCGGGATCGGAAGTTGTCATACTCTCTGCCAACTCCGAAAACCATTTTAACAACCGTGTACGCGGTGGAGATTCCAGAATGAAGTAGGATGGTGCCGGCGTTTCCTTTGAGGTAAATACGTGGACATGACTCCCGCGAGTTGGCATAAGGTGGCTAAAACAGGAGCGATTCTCGGGCCAATGAGGTCATTCCTCTGATCGGACACTCCTCTTCAATACTATACTTTGACTTTGGATTGATTCGGTGGCCACCTTTATTTTTGATTTTGTGGGAGTTTGTTCGAGGTGGACGGTAGCTACGCGCTGTGCGTTTCCACCAGCCTAGATGCGTAATTGGTATATCTACCCTGACATTGCCTAGTTGTGCCATGTCACCTACCATACCGAGCCTTGTACGAGTTTCTATTTGTGTCGTACCAATGGAGTATCCTCTGGTAGCCTCCCGATCAGGAGGTATTACGGTACTGTATAGACTATTGGCATTATTTGTGTTAAGGGCTATATGGATAACCCCTTAACGCTATGAAAAAGTAAGTTTATTTTACAATTAGATACTATTATAATAGCGAAATATACTATATAGTAAATAGTTTGACGGATCCTTAAGAGATGTAAATCCCGAGCATCTTTTGAGTTACTGCACTCATATTTATTTCAGTTAATTTAACTTACATAAGATCTTTTAGTTCTGACTCAAGTGTTTTGTCTTTCAATTCGCTCGGGTCAGTCCGAGCGTTTCAGGATTTGAAGACTTTATTCTGGAGGACGAAGACGAAGATTGTAGTATTACTATCTACTATATTATTCCACTACACTATTTAATTCCGCTGCATTGATATTTATGGTATGTGAACTCAGATATTTATTGTATAAAGAAGAACCAAATGTTTTGTAAACAGTTTTATGAACTGTATATTTATTATTATATTTTATCCTTCCGCTGTGAGATTCTGTTTAGTTTTCTCTTCTCTGTTTTCTTTTTTACCCCATAACAATCCGCCCTTCCATACTCTTTGAATTGACATGTGTGTCGATTTAAAGCGTGCGAAAAGACGGATGTTACAACACTCATTATGATGTCTCAGGGGCTCTGATGCATGACCTCTATAACTTTTGTCTAAAGTGCTCTACCTCTAACCACTTTAGCTAGAGGTCTTTAACCATTTGCACCTTAAAACTTTATTCGACGTTTGCATCTCATTTTACTGTAACACGTTAATGACATACACGATTTAATCTCAACCTCCTTCAAAAAATAAATCCTACGCATTTTCTATAACTCTTCAACTTTATGTACAAGCGTAATTATGATAATTCATGGACATAATTCATTATAGACTTTTCAGCTTAAAACCTAACATTTTTTCTTAGACCTTTGACATAAATTTTGTCCTTCCTACATTAACTCAGGATTCTCACTAAACTTTTACAAATCAAGCAAATTAGTTTATTTAAAACACGCAAAAAGCTCTCACATTCCCTAAGTTAAATTTCACATTCTAATAATTTAAATCTGCACTCATTATTCCTTTATAATCAAACCACAATTTCGTATTGTTTTCTCACTTTTAATTTAAGTTTTTTCACACTATGTGCATTCATTATTACCCTATAATCAACTACAATTTCTTCCTCCACTCTAAACTTTCAGTTCAGTTTTTTCCTCTACCACTTCTCAGTTTAACTTTCTTCAGCATCCATCATTTTCTTGTAAATTGTCTTTAAAACTTATTACCCTAGAATGAGAAACCTTTCAACCTAATTTCCATAATTTAAAAAAATCAAGTTGGATAAAAATCATTATATTGTAGTAAAAGAATATTATTATTCCTTATAATTTTGAAAATAAAATTGGATATTTGTAATGACCCGATTTTTCGATGCCCGAAAATCGACATCAATACGTCCACTGTATCAAATGCCGAACAACCGAATGCCGAAAAATCGAACCGTTAAGGTTAAAGAAGGAGGTAGATGAAGGAATAGAAATAATATCATAATCTCACAATCGCAGCGGAACAATATATAATAGATAAATGACCATCTTTAAACAAAAGATCCATATCTATTTATACATTACAACATCAGAGTGCAACAGCATATATAGCACATAACTGGACAGTTATCATATCCTGTCCTCACAAATTTGACTATACAGTTAATCATACATAGTAGAATATTTATCAGATACGTAGGTGATACGTCTCGCCATCCAACTCGTCTCCTGAGTTCCATAGCAGTCCATCTAGAATTTGTATTCTATAATACTCGGTCTGACCCGAGCATTATTGTTAAATAACACCCGAGTCAGTCTAGAAAACCAGAGTGATAAAACACACTTAATCGGATTATTAAAGTTTTCAAAATCCTTTGAAATTAAAGGTATCTCATAAGACCACGCCATAAATAAACATGCCGGGTTTTTACCTTACGATAACCAAAACATTTTTATCAAATCCGTCGGATATTATAACAGTGTCTATAGAAAGTAAAATAGAATCTAGCTGAAATGCTTGCATTTAACGTTTCAGCATAGTTGGGCACAATCAAAACTGTACAGACGCTTATTGGAGATTGGATTTCATACAATGGCAGGGCTACTGGAGTACCGCCCGTCACAGTATGTGGTCTAGATCACTGTACCGAGGATCCATCCTAATCCCCTGCATCACAAGACTGGAGCTACCTCTTACTGGATAGTCCGAATAAGTTCACCCCACGGTTAGGATCAGCAACTGCCCACGCAGCCGAATAAAAGAGACTTCTAGACAGGGGTGACCTTACCCTAATTGGTTGCTAGCCACTTAGCCTTTGTGCGCCTCCCCTATTTTAGCTATTTTCGGTTGATGAGGCACGAGGTTAAGCGTTAACTTTAGCACATATTCACTTAGAATGCTCATCGTCCTCCCGATGATGTTCTAAAAACATTCATCCAAGTTCTAAAAACATTCATCAAGGTTAAGCGTTACCTTTTTAGCGTTACAAGTCCGTTCTGGGTTCGAACAGAACCGAAGGCACTACTCCTACTACATTCATTTTGGAATCACCCTCAGGATTAATAACGATTAGCCCTTGCGCTTCACTGCTCCATCTTTGACTCCAAGCTCTTGTCTTCTTCATGAAAACATGCACACCGGTCGAAGTGGTTTTCGTCCGGTCTCTTCGAAACGATCAACGCATTGCCCAATATTGATAGTCGATTATTGAACTATCAAATAACATTCACAAACAATCATCAGGCCATAAAAATTTCCCAAATTATTTAATTTAAAATATCTTCGCATGATATTTCTTTACATTTCAACCTTTTTGAAAATAGTTTTCAAATTATTTTTCTCTTGAGGATAACTTCCACCCAATTTGTTATATTTCCACTGAAAATCACCAAGCCTTAATACTTTAGATTTTAAAATAGTTTAAATCACATTATCCAAAATATATACTTTAAAATACTTAAAATACTAGTTATGAAATTTATAATAATCCATTACTTAAATAGGAAAGCAGAATCCATCTCTTATCCATGTGACACGTGGAAAAAAAAGAACCCGCTCCACTTTATTTCTGTCTCACCTTAGTTAGGAGGCAACGGTTGTCACTTTTATTCTAATCCTAATCCCTCTCTCTGTTCAAAGTTTCCCTAATTTAATTCTAGTTTCGAAAAATCTTCGGCAATGATCAAACTTCGTTAAATCATGCCATTGAATAATCAATACCCATGTTCTTCTTCGCTATCATTACAAGTAGACCTCACTTTGTGAAATCACAACTCTTTTTAGTTTTACGGAAGATTAGATGGCTTGGACGGGGGATTCATTAACATTGTTATGATCTATTATTTGCGGGATCTTCCTAACTTTTGATTCGGTTGGTCTACGATGTTCCTTACATCATAGAATTTACTTAAGGTGCGCTTTTAATTTTATATGGGTTATGTATTTTTCACTTACTCTTTAAATCTGTAGTTTGGATGAATGCAACATCATGTTGACTTTTATTTGGTGATTTTATGGGTAAATAAAAGCTGTTTTTGCTATAAGTAATGAAAGATTGGACTTTTTCCTTTGTTTCTTAAATTGTTTTTATTTCATTCCAATTTCCAGCCTCAACAGTTTTATTCATGTTTTATTTATGTAACTGTTTATTTCATCTCAGTATGTTGATGGCTAAAAATGTGTGAACTAATGTTAGTGGAAGGAAACACAAAGGGAAGACTATTATATGATATTTGAATTTTCAAAATCACTAATACGTTCGTTACTTTTAAGACATATCTCTTGCACTTGTATATTCGACATAGTTTGAAAATACATGATGTTTATGTTTACTTTAACTCTTCTAATGCTATGAAATATTACTTGAACTAATAGGTTTACAATAAAACTTTATATATTTAGAATTTGAGGTAATATATTTAAATTCTAAAAGGAAAGTCTAAACATGTTGAACTTGGCAGAGCGACAATGATAAATTCTGCAGTTTCACCATAATAAATAGAACTTCACATATGATGGGATAATTTAAAATAATGATCACTAATAAACAGGGCTTTCCATAAATTTTCAAAAGAAGGCATGTAGGTAAATGTGTCAAAGATAGAAAAGATAGACAAACTTTTGATTACCCACCGTAGAAAGAAAGTTTATATAGCACCAGACCATTTAAATCGGCAAGAAAGTCTATATAGCACCAGGCCATTAAAATCAGTAATGAATGCACATAAGATAAGAAACATTGAAACAAACTATATTTATACGGTTAGTCATGGTTGATCCTGCTGGCTCATCGAAAACTTTAGACGTAGGCGTTTCATCTTTGCAATGGGAGGATTGTAGAATAATGAAAATATGATTTATGAACTATGATTTTAGTAATTAATCTCCAGATTCTAGAATATATATACACAAAGTGAATTTACGAAATTTCACTCTAATTAGCATTGGACATAAACGTGTCATCGATGTAGTTGTAAGATGGTAGCATGATGAAAATATGGTTTGTGATACTTTGAATTTGATAACTAATCTCCAAACTCTAAAATGCGTATATATAATAATATTGTATAATACAACATGAATTTACTAAAATTCAGTGTACTGGAAACTAGATGCTTCTTTTGGAAATAACTTTTGGAGATAACTTGGCTGCATTTAATAATGAAGCCCATGATTCTTTTGCATTCTCGAGATGTTTCTTTACTTTCCATTATTACTTGAGAGAACCAATAATGCAATACAAACCATTTTTACATGAAATGAGCAGTCTAACTTTTATCAACATGGGTGCATTTCAAGCGTTGCTCAAATCAATACATCACTTTAATACAATTGTTATCTATACGAGTGTTACGGTACGTGCTTCGCGCGTGAATTTCTTTTCCTTATAAATTATATATGTTTAAATTAGTCAAAAAAAATTGGTTTTTTATTTTTAAATGATATTAAGATTTGTATATTTGTAAAGAAGTATTTTGAATTTGTAAATAAAGTTTAATTTTAGATCCTATTTTTAGAAGCATTTTGAATTTGTAAAGAATATTTAATTGTTAGATCCTACTTTTAGGTGCGTTTGAATTTGAAAAACAAGTTTAATATTGATCTTATTTTTAAGTGGTTAAGATTTGATAATATATAGAGGCGCGTGATGATGGTATGTACTTCACACATGAATTGTTTTTCTACAGATTATAAATGGTTAACACATGCAAAAAAATGATTTACACAAATATTTAGCCAGGTTTTTATATTGAAATAATGTGTAGTTGATTTAAATTTTTATTTCTAAGCTGCAACATCTAATTTATTTGTTAGTTTGAATTTGATTTATATTATTAATTAATAAATAACGAATTTGCAAATTATGTTTATTTGTTAGATCCTATTTTTAAGCGGACATTTTGAATTTGTAAAGAAGCTTAACTATTAGATCCTATTTTTAAAGAAATTTTAATATTTGTTAATATCTATATAGGCGAATTTTTGGTAACTCTCACTGACACCAAAAAAATGTGACACCAAATGTATTACAACTATTAATAAAGAAGATAAGGATGAATTTGATAAAAATGAGCTTTTAAATATGACCACACATGTGTATGAAATGCTACAATTGGCAGATAATGAACGTTCATCAAATTTTATTTATCCAAAATATTTTCAAATTTTTTTATATAATTATATCTTCTTTTGATATTTTTTAACGGCATATAATATTTTCTTAAAGGAGTTTAAAAACAGTCAAAGTCTATACAGATGCTTTTTTTTTGGCAAATCAATTTGCCTTCAAAAATACAAATAAAATGGAAGAAGGTGCACTCTGACACATGTTATAAATAATTAATGTGTAAGCATGTTGCATTTATTTTATTTTTTATAATTATTAACATAAGTTTGCATTACATTCATACTTGAGCAGACTAGACCATTTTTTTGTATGTTCAAATAGTTGTTTCTTTGTGCAGATTGCCCATGGAATATTTTGATATATGCTAAATTATACAAACGGAACATAAGTGATTTTCAGAATAGTAAAATTACCAAGTATTACACTGATAATATTCAAGGCATAACCTCTCTGCTCTAATGATTACTTAAATTTTTGAACTACCTAATGGCATCCTTATCAGGCTACTGCATTTTTCATGCAATTGGAACATAAACACTTACATATTGACAAGTCTAGAAAGGTATTGTTGTAACACAGCCCTATGCTTTCATTAAGAACATCAAGGATTTGTTACCATCTAATTGTAGTTTTTGTTTACCACTAGGACATGTTATGGTTATATATGGACTACGATAAACTTTCAGCCTGTCTGTTACATATGGCAATCTATGTACTGGCTAAGTTAAGCATCGAACATGTTATAGGATGCACGGTTTGTAATATATTTAGGTGATAATTGTTTGACACAAAATTTTATCAACGCTTTTGTACTAATTACCTTCTTTTTGAGAAACAAACAGAATTACAAAAAAACCAATTTTGAAAACTTAAACCATAATTTATTCATCCACGTAAATTTTTTCACCAATATTATAATTTCTAACCTATTTGAATTATATATATTCTCTTCTCCTAATTATTAATTCCCTTCAGATCAGACTGATTTACATTTTTTGCTGCTTATATATATTTTAGGACAGTTGTTCTTCATATACTAGAGATTGTTGAAGATAATAGATTATGCTGTAGGTTTTCAGTAGGAACAAAATGTAATGTTATTTTTTTTTTCTACATTATTTTCGTACTTATATGTCTATATATGCACAGGCGTGCAGGTGTGGGTATGGGTAGGTGGAACTCTCTTATTAGAGAGGAACTCCTTTAAATGGATGTGATGTGGATGGGTGGAACTCTCGTATTAGAGAGGAACTCCTTTAAATGGATGTGATGTCGAGAGGGAAGTATTGGATTAACCATTAACGGCGCATGATTAGTGCTTGGCCAGTGTAATGTTTTTACCACTAGGTTAATAGTTCCCAGAACTAGATTTTTCTGTATTTTATATGTTGTGAAGTAATAACTTCAAAGAGGAGTACAGAGTTCAAAATTCCCATCCTTTGGACATAGAAAAGAATAAAATTTTCAGAAGGGGGTTGTATTGGATTTTCTCTTTATACCTTGAAGCGGTAAGGGGAGAAACCACAGCCTCAAAGCGAGAGGTTTGCTGAATGAGATCCAAAGATCCATCGCTTAATTTCATTTCCCACTAAAGCAGATTCTGCTATAATGTTTATGTGCAGGCGGCCATGCTAATACAGGAATATTAAAAAACTAGCGGTTATACATGTGTGACTTTCCTGGCATCCTTTCAAGAACATTTGTTTTAAGTCCTTAATTTCACAATCCATGTCTACAGCAAAGAATAACCCGATCTAAGATTATGAGTATGGTGGTCAGAGAGGGTCGGCTAGCTAAAAATGAACTGAATAATAGTCTACGGTTTCAGGAATGGAGCGACTGTTACAAGAATTTTGGTCATGATATAGGTTAGGCGATGATGATTCAACAGTCAACTGAGAGGAAAAACTGAATATGATTTTATGTACGAGCAGAGAATGGGATGTATGATTTAGGTCCATGATTTACATTACGAAAATGCAGCGGATGATCTATTTGGGTATTAACATAATTGATTAATGTAATATAATATGAGTCGGCTCTGTATGGAAGCTCATTCTCTATAGTGGGTTATGTTGGCA
This sequence comes from Allium cepa, assembly GCA_030765085.1. Classification (NCBI taxonomy): domain Eukaryota; kingdom Viridiplantae; phylum Streptophyta; class Magnoliopsida; order Asparagales; family Amaryllidaceae; genus Allium; species Allium cepa. The sequence goes on from CM060929.1 coordinate 259,206,660, forward strand.
ACGCAGTTCAAGATAACATGTAATGCGATACTATGATTCAACAGCTCAAAATAGCGCTGTGATATGATACTCTATAGAATATGCACTATGATAGTTCAAGTATTCACCGATGAATTTTTGTCATGCCTTGATGTATTTTATCTATCTATACCTAAGATGTATAAGTCAACCACTGAGGTGTACAGTAGTGCGATGTGCCTTGTGTTTGTACTTCATCTTACGAAATATTAATAAAATTGAACAGTTTAATTTTCAACTTAAGTTTTGAAAATATTCAGAAGCTTAAAACTTGATCCATCCATCTTAACTTTTACTTGGGTTGAGAAACCTATACTCTTGCTGCTGGTTACAAATAATGGGTTGTCCACGTGTAGGTGGTTCGTTTTGAGTGGGTTCAAAAGGACGTGGGGAAATTTCAACAAGTAATTCACTATGAATGTGGACAATAAAATTTGTAGCATTATCCAAACTCTATTAGCAAACATAAATTCTGCTTTAGTCTTTTTTTTAGCACATATTCCATTTGTGACTTAGTCAGTTGCTTCTATTCTTGCCATTTGATGTGTGAACCAATAATGTTTACAACTTTTAATATTTTCTCTAATTTATATAGGTTTCACTTAGGCAATTTTGTCCATCAGTTGTACAATTTTTAACTTTGAATTATTTTCCAATTTACAACCTTAATCATACATAATAGCTTACCTAAAATAAATAAAACTACATCTATTAATCAATGTCTTATCTACGTCATAAATGCATCATCAAAATAGTTTTACACTACAAAATAATAAACATAGTAATACGAAAAACATACATGAAAAGTTTACAAAATAATACCACATAATTCGTCTCCCCGCCCTAATAATTTTCGCAAATTCCCATATGCGTAGCGCGGGTCACACACTAGCAATTTTTAACATCGTATTACAAAATTTGTATCATAAATACATACCCTACAGTCTCTATTTTTTTCTTATGATTATTAAAATTTTGATTGAAAAATACTAGCAGGATTATCGGTACTTTGCAATAATGAAGACATTTAATGACGACTAATTTCTCCTGAATGTTTACAAGGTAATGTCATTAATGCTGCACTGATTGTGTGATTTGAAATGAAACAAGGCAATGATGCATAATTTTTTATCATACTTATCATTTACATGGAAAGCTCCATGAATTTAGAAGTAAATAACTAACATGTATTTTTCATTTATTGCCTTTTTTTAACAATTTCATTGTTTTTCTGTGTTTCCTTTGGATGTATTGTTTACTATTACATATATTTGAATTCCAAAATTGCTCTGTTATGCATTTTTACTAGAAATGCATGACCAAAGTTACTTTTTTCCTGTAGTCCTATAGATCGAGATTAGGACTTATGATGTGCCCACTTTTATTTGGCATTCATAATCACCTCAAACAGTTGGAAGCTATTTTGTAATCTATACCTTTTATATGTTATTCATTGGTAGCCCTTTAGTTTACTGTTATTCTTCATGAATGTTTTTATTGTTCTTTCCACTTTTGCTTTTAGAAACTATATATGTTGGCTAATTCTTACTGTTGATGGTCACACAGAATTACAGAACTTTATTTTATATGTTCCTTATGCTTCTACATTGCTAAAGACCAGCATATACTATACTATAGAAAATCAAATGTTAAAACTATTCAGGTCAAGGATAATACTTTTACTGAGGTTAAATATATACAACCAAGTTTTAACTTTAAATATCGAAAGTACAATAAATTGTTTAGTAAGGACGACTTTAATGAAGAAATTTTACAATCGAAATGGAAATAAATGAAGGCCACGGTTAGAAATTGATAAATGAAGATTGCTTTTATTGTAGACATTTCATAATCCAAAATGGAAACAAATGAGTTAATTTAGTTCGAAATAATGTAATGAAGATTGTTTTAGATATTGGAGATTATAAGATTGGTAATTGTTATAAATATAAATTCATTAAATATTTCTTCGTAGTTTAGCCATAGAAAACAGTAGCAAGACTAGCACTTGCCACTTGACCCAAAACATTTATTTTTGTAATATTGACATTTTTTATTAGTAATGAAAATACTTGACATAAATAGTACATTAGGAATTATGTATATACTATTTTACAGGTACTTATAATTAATCATAGATTATGAGGTTAAATTAATTTTGTCGGCAGATGCTTCCAGCTGTACATAGTGTCATATCTGCATCTGTCAGCAAAATAATTTTTAGATATCTGATATTCGAGTCCGTTGACGTAGACGGATATTGTCATATTTACTAACGGTTAATTAATTATGGGATATAAATAGTAAGTTTTAATATGAACAAAGTTTATTTTGGTTATAATAATAAAAAAAGTACAAGTTCAAAAAATATGATAATAAAAAGTAGATCGGAGCGGTGAATACAATAAATTATTATCTTGATAAAATAACAAATCATGTCTATTAAGCTAAATTACACATAATATAAACTATTATCTTAATGTCTTTACATATGATATATAATGCCGAAATATCTTTCACATGAGTGTACCATTGACTTTTATTACATATATTATTACTGCATATGTGTTTATATATATTTAGGTGTGTTTTATGCTCTTTCGAAAAAGTCGTTGGATAATTTTAATTTATTTAAATCTTTTGGTACATAATGCTTTTAAAGCTGTCATGCACATATGATAATAGCAATTGGCTTGCTCAAAAATTTATACATAATATTTTGGAGTGATATAGAAGAATTTAATCCTGATTCATGTCTTTCAAAGTTATCTTAATATCTATTAATGCATATAAAAATAGAATTATCGTTATCTTTACAACACTCATTATAATGTACAATGCACGAGACAACCATCTTCAGCAAAATAAAGCTTGATTTTTGGGGATTATTTGCATGGGCAAAGCGTGATTTGTTGGATAATGTAAAAATTTGGAAACGTTGGTGTATGTTGTTGGAAGAATAAGTATTCACTATTTGTTGTTTCGTTAAAATGATTGTGGCATTTAATCCCTTGAAATTTGTTGTGTTAGTGTTGAATACAATATGTTTTTCCCACATACCAAGCATACAGATTTACCAAACTTATAATGTACATATTTATTTTTTCCTCCTATAGATCATGACAGAGGCTGTTAACTACTTGCATGCTCTTAAAGAACAAAATTATCCAACTACTTGCAGGTTCTAAGCTCTAAAGTACATGTGTGATGGATGCTAAAACCAACTGCCAAGCTCAAGTCATGTTTTCTACCGACAATGGTTATTGAGCTAAACATAACACAGTGGTGCAACTAGGACATGGTGATGCTTATGGTTTAGGATTTGGAGCTAACTGGATATGACTGTTCCTGGTGGCTAAAATGGTGTGCCATAAAATGGGGATTGGCACCAACGTAATTGAAATAACCATTGTCATATATAGATTGGGTTGCATTTCGTTTCTTTTAGCCCATTGCCATAGTATTCATATATAATATAAATACTGATTGTTGTACCAGATATATCAATGTACTGAGAATTATTTCAATCAGCAATAAACTCAATTTTCATTTTCTTCTTCTATTCGGTCATCAAAATAAAAAAGGCAGCACTGCGTTGCAAATTCTAACATGGTAGCTTTACAACATTTCGATTGGCATTTGAGATCTGAATCATCATCCGATTGGACTTGGAGTTTAAAAAAAATTGTGTTGATTATCCTAAACATTGGGCAAATGCAAAAGTTTTACCTTGAGAGTGTTAAAATGCCGTAAAACATCTATGTACTATGGCTGAATCTGCTACTTTAATGCTAAGCACTTTGGAGGATTTTATTGTACTATTTTTGCATACATTTGTTTTGTAAAGTGAGTGCAAACTTTTCCAGTTTTTGCCTGAACAAAGATAATCAATTGCGTAGAAATATACATGTTTTGTTTTTTGACAGTGGATGAAGGTACAAATATTTATTTTTTGATATTCGTGATTTTAAATGGGTATAAATTTTAAGTTCCAACTCTATTTCATTATTAACCTCGAAGAAAAGAGGGATAGATTCATTGATAACTGAATTTTAAGTCAACAAGTAGTAATAAAGTAACCTCAATCAAATATTCCTTTTGTGACAACGATGTATTGAAATATTCTATCTACAGCTGCTTCCAATCTCACTATGTGAATTCATCATTAAAAAAGTAACCATTATAGTATGATGTTAACGTACCAAGCTTTAAACTATTTATGTTGCATAAATATAACCAACCCATAAATTATATTTTCAAAACTAATATGTCTCATTTTATTTTCAGTGACGGCTGTCAAGTAATATACATGTTTTCCTTTCGATAAAGCCAAAGAAGAAACAATTCTAATATTACTTTATGACTGAAATTTTGCCAAAGATTTAAACAATTGTGTATAAATTTTTAACATTTTACAATCATATTATACCCTACCTTGATAGTAATAACCATTTTACAATCATATTCAGATATACACTACTTTAAGTACGACCATTTACAGATAAACAGAAAGGTTATTTTCAACCAGCTTACGACCTAAATTAAAGAGTTTCCAGTAACATCAACTGTTTTTCTATCGCTCATGAAACTAAAATAATGGTTTTGTTTTAGTACAGTAACTGAAATATACGTAGCCTCAGTACATATCAATGTCCCATCCTTCAACTTTTTGATCCCTCTAAGTTAAATATTTCATATTACACAATATGCATTTGGATCCCACATTTGTGCAACATACGATAAAAAAGTTCTACAAGCAAATGAAGCTGCATTTTATTCTGGAATACAAAGGCGACGAAGCAGATAAAAGTTGTTTGGATAACAATTTGAATTAAAGAATCCCGTCCACCATGCTTACGAAAAAAATCCACAACTAAATAGAAACAAGAGTACTAAACTCCAAAGACTCAACTGACTCATAAATATTATACTTCATACATTAGCAAACCTTAACTAATTTAATTTACATAAACCAGAAACATTACCATTTTTCTACTTCAGCTCGAATGTTTATAGGATTCTAATACAAGTATCCTTGCTTTTATCATAGTTAAAAGAAGAAAGAATTAAATATATGAACTTCAAAAATTATAAAAATTACTGATGTCCAACAGAATTAGCAAACAGATTGACTATGGAAGTTACCTAACTAGAAACTTAGTACAACAACATTATCTCCTGGCGTAACATAAGACACAAATAAACAAATACAACGCGAGTATCAAATTACAAACAGTATATCACATAAAATATAGACCTGCAAGCAATAACAAATAACTCAAAAACTACGTCATCTATTCTTACTTATCTACCCGTGTGCGTAGCACGGGCCACGCACTAGTTTCTTATGTAAAACTTAAGCCAAAACTAATTATAAAATAAAAGTTATTTTATAAGGTATAAATATTAAATAATTATTGTTTAAATCATAATACTAGTTAAACCTTTAAAATAATTTCTACTATAATTAATTTAAATAAACATTTACTTTAAAATTCTAAAACAATTTAAAATAATAAAATTTCTCTAATACAATCTTTTAAAAACCACTTTAAAATCTCTAACTTATACTTGAAAATCTTACTTTGAAAATATGCTTGGCCGTTTAGGAAATACACTTTCCTTTTCACACCTTTAAAAATAAATCACTATTTATTTTTAAAACAAATTCCCTTTCCTTAATAAATACCCATCGGAATCTATACTTCAAAAATTCCATCGCCATCTTATTTCACTTTATAAACCCAATTCATAAATTCCATAGCCTTATTTTCCTTTTAAAACACCGTTTCAAACATTCAATTAACTTCCAAACCGATTTCCAAATTTACACCATTTTAAAAATAAATTCCTTTAATTATTCAATTTATTTCAGAACTCATTAATTCCAGATTTAATTTCTTTATTATGATTTAAAATCTTATTTAAATTGAAAATACCAATTTCATATTTTATTTCAAAATTCTTCTTTATTTCTTCCCAAACCATTTAAATCCTATATTTAAAATAAATCCTTTAATTCTATAAATAATATCACTTAAGTTTAGAAATTCATTTATTCTCATTTATTCAAACATCTCCTTTTCCATATTCGAAATTTATTTATTTATTAGAATTTAAAAATCAACTTTTATTCTTTTCCAATTCATTCTTCAATTTATCCAAATTCTCTACAATTATTTACTTAAAATTCCTTATTTTATTTCCCTTTTAAAAATTCAATCTTTATATTTTTGATATCTCAATATATCAAAATTATATTCAGTCAAACCATAACATCAATATTTTCAATTCCCAATACAATCAATATAATTTATCACATATTATCGAATAAATACAGTCTATGAAAATAGATTTCACTACTTTGAGGAATCTAGTTGGATCCCTCCAACTTGTTTCCCTGCATCCACAAATGTTAGTCAACAAATAAAATACCAATTCCACTTCGAGGTGGAATATCGCGATACAAAGGGTCATCCACTATTATACGGGGCGCATAGAGTCTCATCCGCTATATAATGCGGGAAATCAATCAGTCCAATATATATATATATATATATATATATATATATATAATATTATATATAATATCACATCCAGTCAATTCAATTGTTCAATCAATGATTTAAATTTAACTACTTAAATTTAAATGAAATTCCAAATGAGTGAGATTAACTCACCTTTGATTTTTAACTGCTTGCAATCGACTCCAAACCGGCTTGCCTCTCTACAATTTTTGACGTTGAATAAACATTATATTATTTATTATCATTTGAACTCATCGAACAATTTATTACCATTTAATAATTTAATTCAATTAAGAATTTTATTCAAACCATTTTTCCTTTAATAAATTATTTTTAATGGCTAAATAATTAAATGAGCTAATCAAATAAGTCAACCATATTAATACTAATTTTTTTTAAATTAAACAGTAAAAGAATATATATACATATTCTTTGTTTTTCTTTCGAAACCACATATATACTTATAAAATTACTTATATAGATTCAAAAATCTAATTTGATATAAACTCAAACATTTAATAATTTCTACCCTTTTCCAAAATCTTATATATATATATGTCGTGTAACGACCATGATTTTATTACCGTCGTAATAAATATTTTAAAAATCTGTAACGACCGTGATTTTTGAATTACTGTCGAAGTAAATATTTTTTTTTAAAAAAAAAGAGTGAAATCATGTAGTAAAGTCAGTAGTCTAAATAGCTGCAGCAAGTTGATATAAAAGGCTTTTGCCTTCGCTTGAGAATTGGTTCATATTGAATCAATAATGGACATTGTACACCATCATTCTTTTGCAAGCTGTCATTAAAACATTTAGACCATAGTGGAAACATTTGTTCGGCTGCAGCATTGGTTTCAAAGGCACTTTTATAAACCGTCTACCACCAAATTCCTAAAGCAGTGTTGAACACTTTTCTACCATCACTTCTTTATGCAGCAAGTACTTTATTTTCCTCTGAGACACGTTTTACATTAAATGCATTTGTACCCAAAGAACTTTGCCGGCCTTTTCCTTGTCTTGTGCACAACTGTGAAAAGAAAAGAAAATATTCTTTTGCTCATCTATTTTCAGTTGTTCGATAGAAGCATTAATGGCAGTTTTGATTTTTGTTCTCTTTTGGATTTGAGTTGTTACAGATTGGTGAAGCAAATTTGAGGTGAGTTCAAAACTCACATCTCTAATTTATACACTACTTTATTTTTGCGCATCTAGGAATTTGTTTCCAAACCAATGCATTTCCGCATTTTGTGTATTTCCAAATTTCATATATTCGTGCATTTATATAGCAAGTTACAAACCATTGTTTTAATTCATATACAAAGGTATGTTCAGATTATTTTGTCAACTCAATTTCGTGCAAAAAAAAAGGTAGCATTTGAAAATATTCCAGAGCATCATTCAGTGTGCGTGAACGTGTAAATCCAGGCCAACGTGCTTTTCACATTTTTATACATGCGTGCAAGGGCTATTTCACGCGTGAGCTTATTTAGTTGCATGAAATATTTTCACGTGTGAGCTAATCTCTCACAGAATCTATCTTCAAATATTTCATGCGCATGAACATTAGTACAATTTGTACATATAATAAGTTCAGACAAGGCATTTATTTTGTGCTTGCATGAAGTATGCGTGTGCATATAAGTTAGTATGTATGTGCCAAAAAAAAGTTGCATTTCAGTTCAGAGTGTTTTTATATTATTGCGTGTTTTTTTAATACATGTACAACATCTAGTAGTCGAAGTCTTTTAATTATGTTTGTGTTAAACATTTCCATGCATGCGTGCCTTCCTGTTATCTTATTTTCCCAAACTTCATTTTTTTTTACCAAATATGTTCTTGCGTGCATGCGTGATATTGTTTTGTACTTGTTTTTTTTTCCTATGCCCAGGTCATTGTTTTGATATCTTTGAGTTGCGTGAATTAGTTCTAAGTGTAGCATGCGTATAAAGGCATTTTTATTCATAAGTAAATGATCTATGCAAAAGTTTTCCAGAATAAATCATCCATTTAGTACTAGCGTGCATGCATATGAAGATATATAGCCTAGGTTGTTTATTCATTCTAGAACTCTATGCGTGAGTATTAAAAATATGGTTCCAGGTCATTGTCCATTAATTAATTCTCATATGCATGTGAATCTAGCTATGCCCAGGTAAATGGAAAATTTTCCCATATTATTGTTTGTTCACAACACAGTAAACGAAAGTGTTGTCCAGACTCTTTAGTGTGAGTAAATTATGCATAGTAACTTGTAGTGTTGGAGTGGCCAGGTTTCTTTAAAATTTTGTGAATTTCATTTTGTATGCAAAGGTAGTTCTCACGTAAGCATAGATAAATTTTCAAGTATGGGTTGCAAATTTTTGTACGTGTGTACAAGTTGTTACATGTGTATTTTATTCTAAAATATAAGTTGTACATACTTTGCTTTAAATTCATGCATGTATATTGTAGTGCACGTATGTATATGCCCAGAAAGTGCAGTATTTTTGGTGAAAATATAGTGTTGCGGTCCACTATTTAATTTGCGTTGAACCGGTGTTACGTTTTAAAACGTATTTTGTTGCCATTATTTTTATAACGGAATTTTTACGCCGGTATTATATTTTTGAAGCGTATTTTTTTGTTGACATTTTGTCGAATAAAAATTACTGTTGTTTTGACTTTAGTAACCGTTAATTTTAAAGTAAATTTTTAAACGGTTATCCCGCAACGCTGATTTGATATCTGTTTTTACGGTGTTTTGTGAAGCGCAATTTCCTCGTCCAAATTGCTATAGTTGTTGTTGTTTTAATCACGTGTTTTAGAATCGTTTTAAAATAAAATTGTTTTCAAAATTTTTACAGCTTACACTTTCAAAAGAATGAGGAAGCGATTTAAACGCTTTAGCAAAATTGAGGACTATGAACACTCACTTTTACTGATTCGCTTAATTCCGGACTTGTCCGTTTGAGAACGTAATATGTTATTTTTATAAAATACACAATTTTACACTTTCAAGGAAACGATGAAGATATTAAACGATTTAGCAAAAGTGCGGAGTATGAAACCACACTTTTACTATTTCGGTTAATTTCGGACTCGTTAATTGGAACATCTGTTGTTTGATGATTTTGTTGGGCTTTCGAGCCACTCTGCTGGACCTTCGGGTCATTTGTTGGACCTTCGGGTCATCTGATGGACCTTCGGGTCAAATACTAGTACTAGACCTTCGGGTCACTCTACGGACCTTCGGGTCATCTGATGGGCGCCAAAAATTTATAGTACTTGGTAGGCTTCGGCCATCTGAGATGCACGTACGGCGTAGCTAAAACTCGCCATCTGCTGGGATCGATCCATCTTTTATGTTGATTTTCTAGTTATCTTATTTTGATTTCTAGATTTTGTGACTGTTGATTTGTCTAGTTATCTTAATTGATTTCTAGATTTTTGCGTACTGCTGCTTTGAATTCAATTGTGAATTTGGAAGTGGATTTTAATGATGTTTAATGGAATTTCTTTCTTTAAACTATGCTGATTACTCTGTTGTATAGTCTCTTTCGAGATTATAATTTTGTGTATAGTCTCTTCCGAGATTATAATTTTGTGTATAGTCTCATCCGAGATTATAAATTTGCGTATTGCTGTTTTGAATTCAATTGGGAATTTAAAAGCTGATTTTGATGGAGTTTGATGTGATTTCTTCATTTCATTTATGTTGATTTCTTATGTTGAATAGTCTCATTCGAGATTATTATCATTTTGCTTGATGTTTTTTTTATGATGCATTCACATCTAAGTTTAAATTAGACTGATCCGTTTATTATTTTCTTTTAAATAATACTCGGGTCAGACCGAGTTATTTCAGGATAATCGCTATCTCTGATTCTGTTGCTGCTTCAGCTTTCGGGATTTCACTTCATCGTTTGTCTAGCTTCGAGGTGTTTCTTTTGGGGTTGACTCTCATCTCGTGTATGTTGATGTGTATGTATATGTACATTGGTTCTCGTGAGCCATTGAGGGTTGTAGCATGTATTCCAGACTTATCTTCCGCTATATATCTGATAATTCTTTTCTAATGTGATATTACTTATCATTGTTGTTATTATGAGTTGTTCTGAATTTTTCTTTAGCCACCGTAGTTTCGTTTTAGATTTGGATTGAATTTATATCTTTGCGAGTAACTTACATAACCCCTATCGATGTAATCAATACTCGTCTAAGGCATAACTTATGGATGGTCGCTTCTAACAAGCCTTATTCTTCGCAATAGCAGACGTTATTCCTTATAATAACCTTTGTTATCGTGAGCATAGAGGTGGGGCGTCACATGTCGTTACCCAGATTTATTTATATACATAAATAAATAGTTGCTTACACAAATTCTAAAATCTAAATTGAGCCATATATATTTTTTAAAACCAAAACAGAAAAGAAAAGTGTTCATGTTATTAATCCTTGTTTTTTTTATTATTTTTCGGCCTACATATGCATCTATATATACAATTAAAACTAGGATGGGTTTTACATTTTACTGCAAAAGTCTTCCTGCTTCCCATTATATATTCATATATGTGTTATTTTAAATAAATTTAAGTTGAAAGAAATAACATGCAAATAACTCATCGCCAAACTCTTCCAGAACCCTAACTCATGACCCTCCCCTTCATCGTCATGCCCGATCGGCCATCATGATAAAGTCGCCGCCTTGGCCTCTACCGTCCTTGCCGAACAAGATCGCCCCATCGACTATTCCTACTGTAGACATCGCGGCCGCCACGTCCTCAATCGCTGCCCTAGATCGACTGTCCCTTTCCCCCCCTTATGCCATCGCTTCCCTTCTCCACAAGTCGTCGACACTCCTACTCGCCACGAGTTCGATTCGAGAAATCGACGTCTTCGAAATCGAATTCGATTATGTTTGCGAATAGATTAATGAGGTCGACTTAAATGGTTCGAAATTAAATTGAGGAGGAAGAGGACCGATTAAATTTCATAACGCTCGGCCATTGTTACTTTATCTTTTTTTTTAAATTTGAATTGAAGGCTAGGTAAAAAGGAGATTTAATTTTAAAGGGAAAGGGCACGTTGCGTGAAGGAGATGCCTCACATGCATAAGTGTTAAGCGTGAGGATAGATGGCATGGACCAAAAGATACGTGGCGAAGATGTGAAAAGAAATTTTGACCAGTCGACGCAAGGTTATATTTAAATTTAAATTGTCTCGATTCTCACAACTCACAATCCCATTCTCCTTCGAGGCGTGCCGCTAGGTGTTTATAATGTTAAACCCCTATTACGAATGCAATGGAAAAGGTTTCGAGTCCTAACTTGATCATATGGAGAAGATAGCTTTTTGGACCCAGTATTTATATTGATTTTTCGATATAGTTTCAGAGCATTTCTATATCGTACGATCACACGATAACTCCGAATGTCATGAAAATTGAATTCGATAATAATACACTATTATGGATCCAATGGAATTAGTTTTGTCGAATTCCGAGGCTATGCCCCAGAAGGCTATTTTTAAATATCGATTTAAACGATAAAATTTCAAAACTGAACAAAACACTTCCAAATTAAAGTTTAAAACTTTTACTATGTTTAATACTATTAATATAAAATTTAAAAGCCTTTAAATTATTTTAACAAGCTTAAAATTTCAGATTCAACCATTTACCCAATTTCCAATTATGTAATTAAACCATTAAATCACTCAATAAATAGTGGCAATTGAAATTCAAGTTAGAAATTAACTTTTAAATATTTTAAATCAATTAAATATTCCAATTTCAAATGTCCAAAATTCTGGGTCGTCACAATATTTATCCTTTATTCGCAAAATTTCCCTTACAACATTCTTATTTCCATTTAGCGCACTCATAACATTCATTATATCTTCTAACTAAAATTTATTCCTCTTCTCCAAACTTTCAATAGAAGTTTTTTTTCACACTCACTGCATTTATTATTTCTTTAGACTAACTACAATTTCTTCCTCCTCTCCTAACTTTCAATATAATTTTTTGTATGTTTTCTTTATTACTTCCTATTTTCACTTTCTTCTCCCTCCCGTTTCAATTATGACAAATTTGTTACTCATTTTTCCAATTTCACATGTATATTACAACTGAAAAAAATCAATTCCTAATCTGAATAAAATTAAAGATTTTATCCAAATAATCTCTATTCAATATTTTAATATGCTTGAATTTGGATGAATTCATTTAGCTTTTCATTTTTACATCCACCATTTAATTCATTAAAATATTCACGTTTTGCAGTGATCGAGCAGCTACCTGTTGCTTTTAGTGTTTGAGTCTCTATGGGAAAAGGCGAATTCTATTCATACACCAAAAATCTTCTAATATACACCACTACTTATGCTAAAAATATATATTACTCAATTACCCTTTCTTTGATTACATTTTTAATTCTTTTCTAATAACCTATCAAACTAAAACATTAAAATTAATGATATTTGTTGAAATCTATACATTTTTTGGTAAAGAAGTTAATAAATTTTTTACCATAAAATCTAGATATAATTACGACAATTTTAGGAACTATTTATCTTAATTTAAAAGCACTTACCATTTTCCTTAAAATTGAAGTTGATTTTGTTGAAATTGAGAGTTTTTAACTATTAAAGAAATCACAAAATTAATACCAAAATTTAAAGTTTATTTTATTGAATTTTAACTTAATTTAGGGCTAGAAATTTCTAGTTTTATGTGAATAATTTTTAATGTTAATGAGAGAAAATGACAAAGATGAAAACAAGGGTAATTTTGTAAAAGAAATGGTGCATGAAAAGTAATTTTTGGCATGCATTAGTTTATTACACATTATGGTTTATGTTAAATATTATCAGTGTATGAATAAAATTAGCCATGTAAAAACTATGGACATGCCTCTAAAAACCTTGCCTTACTTGATCGATCGAGCTCAATTTAAAGGTTTCACCTTTATACAGAATATGTTTTTCCATTTAATTTAAGTGGATTTGTTGTATTCATCTTAAGTTTGATTTCAAATCTTTGCTTCGGGTTTTGTGATCAAAATTATAATTCCTTCTAATTTTTGTTTCTGTTAATATGGCCATGAATTTGAATTTTACTTCTAATATTTAGTTGTTTCATAAAATTTATTATAGGTATTTTTGTTATTCACAAGTTTTGTATCCAATTCGACTTTCATTTGATTTTTTGATCAATTAGGTACCAAAGAATCTTCACCCATTTTGTATGATCTACCAGCGGTAAAGTTAATCCTTTTTTCCATTATCAAACTTATACAAGAAAATCAAGTTGGGTGAAATGCACTATATCTAATAGTACAAGAATATTTAAATAATAAATTTTCATACTGAATTTTAGAGAAATAGTATAAATATATTTAAAAAAATTTGTTCTGGTTATTGCAAACAACTTTAAAACTTTGTTTTTAAATATGTACTTATTCCTTTTTTTAATATTTTATGTAGCCTTTATTAATATTATTGTATTTTTTGTAAAATATGATATAGTCAACCTAAGAAATTAATATTTCTTTTGTCGGTATTCAATAAACCATGCAATGTTCATAAGCAACACCAATTTTTTTTGTTTAAATGCATAGTTATCGCTAAATTCATGGAGATAAACAATATGGTAATCATCTGCTGTTTTACAAATTTTGTTTGAAGTTACATTTTTTCAATTTTTTTGCAATTTTAGGACATTTGTAGATTAAGGATTGGGCATGTATTTAGTTATAATATCTATCACTAAACTAATTTCAAATTGAAATAATTATCTACCAAAATATATTAAAAGCAATTAATTCCTATCGATTCTGTTTTATTTGAACTCAAACTAATAGAATTAATCACAATCAATACTTCTTAAATGAAATTTAGTTTAATGAAAGAATCATTTACACATTATGTATGATGATCGGTCTACACCTTCGTCACCCAAAACACGTAAGAGAGTGCATTGTTTCCGTAACCGACCGATATAGAACGATTGCCAAGGGTGAAAAGAAAGAAAGGCAAACGCAAACTTGTAGAACATCCCACAATGCACATATAAAATGTAATATAACAACTCAGATGTTAAACAGACGAGACAATGATATAATCAAATGAACCGTAAAAAAGGGCATCAGAGCATAACTGGTTTATAGACTATACAAAAACTATAATACTGTTTCTAATAATACAAGTACTGTAATAGTTTCACAGTACTGCACAGCGGAATCCAACATCAATGAAATAAAGATATATCAATCAGCTACCTACGACATAACTTGCATCCACTTTCCATTTCCACTTCTGTTTCTACATATAACTTCATACCTATATAGGCACAAAGAATAAAAAGGAAAATGTTTCAACTATTTTTGGACTGTGCCAATTTCTATACACCCCAACCCAACTCAAGGGATCCGGTGCCCATTGCATAGAAAAAGACTGCCTGCTTACCCATTTAGGGGGATCAAGTTCACACGTTTTTTATTCCTGCTCTTCTTCAGCATTCAAATGGTCATTAGCACATAATAATGATAGCATCCATGCAACCCTTTGCAATCATCACAACTAATGCAACTAATGTAATCATTGCATCCATCATAGCCAATGCAATCAATATAACTAATGCAACCAATTCAATTATCGCAAGCAATGCAATTAGGAAACACTACTTCTATGCAACCACCAAATAACCAAAGGTACTTATCCACCATGTTAGTAACACTACATTCACAACAACCAACTGCACAATGCGTAGTAATAGTTGTAAATAGGGTATTGGGTATGAATAATCATACCTGACTTACCCTTGCATCCAAAGAGTTAGTGCATAAACACAATATATGCTAAACTACTATCACAAGACGAAAATATGGGATATAAAGGTACCGCACAACACATCAAGCACACAATATCCTTTACATAGCCTCACATCTCTCACCCAAGTGCATTGGGTATATGATAATCCTTGTGGCACTACTGCGAACCATGGGCTCAACTGAAATCCCTGTCTAGACATTTCTATAATGGAACCCAATCGCTATTTCATTCCGTCTGTCTTCACAATAGGACACAATTACAAACCCCTCTCGCAAGTCACTATCGTTAACTTGCCCTTATGGATAGACGATGAATCCCATCATTGGGTCATCATCCTTAGAACACCTATAGACATCCTTCTTAAGTCACAAAGCCACCATGCCAAAGTCCCGAAGCCATCCCATTATTGACGTCAAAGCATCACATACTACTTCACTAGCCTCTACACGAAGTCGAAGGCCATCTCGAGTCATCCCCGAGTCATCCATCCTTACTCCCCATTGACTCATCAAAGACCCTACTTCGCCTCGTAGTTCATCTGTACCATGCCCTGGTCTATAGCTAAGCTCCGTGCTCCACTCCCATCGGTCCATCCTATGGCTAAACCAAGCAAGATGCAAACTAACGTATGCATAGCCAAGTCACCTCCCATAGTTCGGCTTCCACCACCGAACTGAGTTCTATGCTCGGTCGCTGCTCCACCTTACTTTACCGATTAGATCATCGCGATTGACCACTGAGCAAAGCTCCACCACCGACCAGCCAATCCTGTTTGGCCACCGAGCCTCTGTACCACCGAACTAAACCCTATTACCAAACTGCCAATCTTGTTCAGTAACCTGAGTCAACCTACCAAACAACCAATCCTATCCGGTCACCGCTCCACTACACTACCGAACATATCTTCATTCGTGAGTACCGAGCCAAGCTCACCACCGAACTGAATATCTTGTTCGGTTATCGAGCTGGCCCCACCACTGAACCAACTTCAACCACCATCCACCGAATCTAATATCCTGCTCGGCCATCGCACCATTCCACCATCGAACTGATGCCTAGCCAAACCAACCAATGTTGGACCAAACTTCACTAATGGAGGTTGAGTCTTGAGAGGGAAGTGATGGAAGAAGAGAATGACATGGGAGGGATGGCTCACCTTTTTATAAGAAAAACCCCAAGTACCCCCTTGAACCGACCACTGCTAAACCAAGGAAACTCCTCTACAAACTCCGAACACGCCTTACACTGACCATAGTCAAATCTTTAAACAAACATATCTCCTAGCTAGGTAATCCAAATCGCTATTATGACCACCCTACGGAAAAGAAAACCATCATATCTTTCCAATGGAAGTGGTCTCCGAAGCTAATCGGCTCCTCGAATGCTATAGTCGAAAGAAGACTTCGTGGGGTAAAATTGTTTAGAAAAATTCTAAAAATAGGAAATGTCATTAATAGGCATTTTCCAAAGCTATAGGGTCATACGACCTCAAATAAATTAAATAATAATATTCTACGATCTTTCGATACGTAAAATATGGGTCATTACACTATGTTTTATCACCAATATCTTTAAGCAATGTAAGTCCAACTTTATTGGTGAATCTTTAATCCATATTGTTTTGTAACATCAGCAAATGCTTCCTTACTGTAAGAATTATATGTACTGCATAAAAGTATTAAAATCAGAACTTAATACCAGTTCTTAACAAATACTTTTCTTTCTTAACAAATTTAGCAAAAGAATACAATAAATATGCAAGGAAATGTATGTTGATAATTTTCATCAAAAAATTAACAAAATATTACTATATTAATCTTTTTGTATGCTTGAAGGCAACATTATATGTATTGTATATATTACAAATATAAATGAAGTTATAATTTTTCAATGCAATAGTTAAGTAGGGTAATAAGTATGTTGAATGTATCAAAAAAGTATAATAAACATTCATTCTAACGTTAGGTTAGTACTTTAAACAAAATTCATGGACAACATCCAATTCAAACTCCAAAGAAAAGTCATGGTCAATGTTTGTAGCTACAAAATTATATGAAGCATAAAAAGATCGAAGGTTGATTACATAAAAAATTCTAGATGAATTCTATTTATTTAATAAAAAGTTGAATTTAAGTCAAAGTTATGTTTAAATTTAGAGTTATGTATGTGGGTGTTGCTGATTTTCATATGGAGAAAAGGTATGTAAGATGTTTCTCTTTAGTTGATTATGTTGGAATATATTGATATTTTTTTATGGACTTAACTGGTATGAAAGTTTTATCTCAGCTTTTGTGGATGAAATGGGTAATTTATCTCCAAGTAGAATATATTTCCTACAAAATTTGGTTCACAATACAACGAATTAACTTTGGCTAATTTTAGAATTTTCTAGAATAATTGTTTTTCTACATAACACATCTATTTTTATTTCAATTATTTTCTTTATGTAAATATATATAAAGGCTCATATTGTTCAGATTTATGGTATACATATGAACCATAAATTTATTCCATTGATAATAATCTATTTCTAATAGTTCTTTTGTTAATTATATTTCTTTATGCCATTTGATCCTATTGCTATCTTTTACAATGAAATTTCATCCAAAATTCCATATTTTTTGTATCCACGAAATTTTATGCTATGGTGATATGCTATTTCACGCTGAGTTATTTTAATTTTTATACTTGTTAGTTTTATTTATTATGTGGCTATGTTATTATTGTGCATCAATTTCATGTATGGAATTAATGAAAACGCATCTGAATTTTTGATGGAAAATTTCAGATTGCTATTAATAATTATATTAGTCCCAAAGGTTGCCTTAGATTATATATGGACCCCTTCTCTATTTGGATGTGGATATTCCAAAATTAAAATGTTCTCCTGCCTATTTTATATTTAAGGGATCATTTCTAAAATGTTTTTAAGTCCAATAATTTTTTTAAATGGAGAAAGGAAAAGAAAATGCAAAAGGGTCTCCATCATCAGATCTGAGAAAAAACCCTTGAAGGTTAATCCTTCTAAAGATGTCTTCACTTTAGAATCGTAAGATTTAAATTCCTGTGCTATTTTATTTTGAATTTATGGATTCTGGATTAATTATGTTATAATTGCAAATCAGATTATGATCTTGTTAATCTCTTTCATTTGGTATCAGCCATCATAAATTCATATAAGATGCAACTTTTTTACGAAATTGATTTTCAGTGGTTCGCATAAAAGCTATATAGATTCTACTAATTTATATATGATTATTTTCTTATAATTTTGGATGAAAGATTTAAAAGGAGTTTTTTCTCTAATATGTATGCGCACAAATGTTAATCAATACATTTTTCATGGAGATGTAATGTTGAAGGCCTTTAACTAAGAGGCATTATGTCATGAATCATATGGGCACTCTCCTTTTGATATGTTGGATCTAATACAACTAAGTTTGTGTGAAATTTTGGTCCGAACTAGATTATAACCAAGACTTTAGATATGTCTTGCATTTTGAATCTGTTATTATTCTCTGTGGTTTATTGTATATTCTTTCATAAATAACTTAAACCATATAACATTATTTTTAATAATTGGTTTTGTCAAATTCTATCAACTTTGAATTGTAATTGCCACTTTATTAAAATGAATTTCGTGATTTAAAGCCACATTTATGTTTTACGTTTAATAAATTATGAACGGTAACTTTATGAATTCTAGTTGTCATTATGATTTATTAAGTGAACTTATTTGGTTTAATGATTCAATTTGTTTCTACCCAATGGTGATACCAATTGATTTTCATGAAATCACATTTTTACATTTAATAAATTATGAATGGTTATTTTACCAACTTAAGTTGTCATTATGATTTATGAAATGAATATATTTGTTTTAATGGTTCAATTTGTTTCTGCCCAATAGCGATACAAATTACTTTTCATGAAATTACATTTTTGAATGGTAATTTTACAAATTTTAAATGCCATTATGATTTATTAAGTGAGTTTATTTGTTTTAATGATTCGGTTTGTCTCTGCCCAACGGTGATATAAATTAATTTTCATGAAATTACATTTTTACATTTAATAGGTTATGAATGATATTCTTACCAACTTCAATTGCCAATATGATTTATAAGTGAATTTATTTATTTTAACAATTCAATTAGTTTCTGCCCAACAATATTATGAATTGGATTTTATATAAACAACTGTTATGATAGGACTAAAATACAATTTGTCCTTTTATTATTTATTTCAATATCATTACTATTAGTCCCATTATATATAGTTAATTTAATTTTGTTATGCTATTTGTGGATTCATAGTTGATAATAATAAGCATTTCAATACAATTTCAGTTACTATGTTTGCATGAATATTTGAAGCAATGCGAAAAAATTTATTAGGTTGTTTTATAATTTTGAGTGTACAATATATATATATATATATATATATATATATATATATTAGATACAATACTGCATGTATTAAGAAATATAATCCGTCGAAGCCACTTGATATTTTTCAAACTTACTTAATGTTGGATAATGTCAAAAAGTGTACTTTTGCGAATTTGGATTATTAACCAAAATTTTGACATTACTTCAATTTTAACATTATTCACTATGTCAGGTTTGACACACTATACACACACATACACATACACACAGATATACATACATACACACACACACACATATATACATGAACACACACAGATATACATATACATACATACATACATACATACATACATATATATATATATATTAAACATAGTATAAACCTGTGTTGTATATATGCAGCTTGTATTTGAAAAGTAATATCCATGCATAGTAATCTAAAGCTTACCAAGTTAAGAATAAAAGGTGCTTGATGTTATCTTTTGTTAAACGAAGTCATCTTGCTCTAAAACAAGGAGTTATATATTGTGTGCTTAAAGATTAGTTAAGTAGATTCACCAGCTAATGTTTGAATATAGTGTTTTGGAAACATATATTTTCATCTTCGTAACTAAAAAAATCTATAAATATAACCCTTAATCAATTATGTAGTGAACCACATGTGCGTAGCACAGGTTCACACTAGTTAATAAATATAAATGACACACACATTACACTCTTCAATATTTTAGAATTACATTAGTCATGAACCAAAACATTGTCCATATTTCATAAGAAACTAATTTATACTAAAGAGAGTTTATGCTTCAACTTTTACAAGTAAGCTTACTCATTTCATTATACATCGCAGTAATTCATTTTCTTTCTATGTAGAGTTGTGTTGCAGCATCCGTCTTTCATCAAGTTTAGACTAAGCAAACTTGAAAATGCACCATGGAATTCACTCTCCATAAAGCATGAGCTGGCTATTTTGTCACGGAGCCCAACTCCATAAGCGTGGTAGAGAAGCAGTTTGCAACTATCATTAGATGACTTCATAATTTCAAATTTGCTGCAACAAAAATCTCAAAACTGCCAAAAACAATTATGTCAACAAACTTTTCATATAGTGTAATGAACTGGTGATGTACTGAAGTATTTATGTAATTTATTAATCAACATTTAAGGCTTTACAGTGGTTAATACATAGAAGTTATGAAATAATGTTTATTGTGTTCTTCTTATGTTGGAAGATAAGGTTGACTAGTTTTTATAGAAATGAATAATTTATTTTACTATATTAATGAATGCGATAAAAGTTGAAGTAACATTTATACTAAACTAACATTCAAATGCGGAGTCTTGTAAGCATTTATTTCACTGCATTCATCCTTCAGTTAACTATACTTTATCTTAATGTTTCAAATAATAGATTATGACTTTAAACACTAACTAAAAGATTAAACGACATTTTATACTTTATACACTCCTTTGTGTAGCTTCCAATCACTATCCATAAAATGATCCATGACAACCATGTAGTTAATATTTGTACGGTTGTCCAAGTATCTATTGTAGCACCATCTCTTTTTCCTATCATACTCATAATTTACCCTTTTCCACATAACATATTTCCCATACAAGAGAAGTAATTTATTTCTCATTGGGTATTTTAGTTTAGGACATAATTCCAACAATAATTGTCTAAAACCAACTCCTTTCACCATTCTAAAAGACATTTGATCTTAAATAATAAACCAAGCTAATTTTACTTCACATCATTTTTGGTTAAAGTAGTAAGAAATTAGTGGACCACCCTTATTTGGATTTAGTTATAATGAGCTAACCATTAAGACCATGTTGAAACATTATTTTCATTTACGTTAAAGATGCTCGGTAATGGCGATAGTATCATAATGTAAACTATTAACAAACAATAATGTTTTCAAGTATTACAAATGTCAATTCTTTATCCATCGACATCCTTAGACTCAGTGACATGTCCCCTCACCCAGGGCTTATGGTTTTTACTAGACTTTTGTTTAGGAATTACCAGCGGAGAAGCACAAACTTAATGTAGCACTAATAGGGGTTCCATATTAGGAATAGGTGAATTCCATTCTTGAACAATATCCATCCTACAACAGAACTTATGAGAAGATAAAATTAACACTTCACATATCATTAGTTCTACATTACGGTTATCTACTTGCTTTATTTATGAATCAAAATATAATCAACAAATTCAATATTTGATGAATTCGGTAATTGAGGTAAAAAATACTTATGAATGTAGTTAAATTTTGTTGAATGAAATAAGAATCAATAATGAATGAGCTTCTCTACCTATAATTAAAGAAACATCACAAAACTAACTACTAACTAGCTTTTCGACCAAGTAGATTTTAATTGGAAGTAGAAGGTCGAGATGAGGGCGAAATGACCCACGAAGTTGGAAAAACACTCAAAAGGGGAAGAAAGCGCCATTCAACAAGTTTCAAGCAAAATGGGGCTAAGTGGACCTCTCGGCACCGAGAGATATTTCTTCCGCTTAGCACCCCCAAACACCTTATATTTGATGCACAACATCCACTAATCAATGTAAAGTACTTTCTTTAGAAAACATAATAGCAATTCTAAGGATTGATGAGAAGAAAGCAGGATAAGACAAGTGGTATCAAGGAAAATGTTGGTGGCAATTCGATCTTCATGAAAAAGAGTTTGGAATGCATCAAATTGGGGGAAGGAGACAAAAAAAAGGAAAAGGATGTGTTTTCACCCAACAAAACATCTCGGTATAGAGAGGTCCTTTTTGGTATTTAGGCCAACATGCTTCCTGCCACACCTCTGAGCTTGCATCTTGACTTCGTACAATGCGGGCTTCTAGATTTGCGGAGCAGTTTCCTCTATAAATATCAATCCTATGGCAACCATTGAGAGATCTTTTTGGACTTTTGGCACTTCTTCTTCATCCTCTTTCTCTCTTTATACTAGTCACCAAGGCACATATTGTTGGCAATTCTAAGCTTAAGAACTTGTCAATTCCTTCTACTTGTGATTTCGGTCTCTCTCAAACCTTTAATAAATAAAATATAAAATGGACGTATGCCGAAGATTGTCGAACCACTATAAAAATTCTTATGTGTTCTTTACTTTATTTCTATTTTATGCTAGATCTCTATATTTAAATAGCCTTTTGGGTGTTATGCCATCTTTGCCATCAACTTTTTGGTGCTTCCACTAAGAGAAAGCTAGGTTATACAAACTAAAGCTTGGATATGAAGTTTGGAGAAGATGAAGAAGCCTAACTCTAGATCTAGGATTGGAGGGAGTCAACCAGACCATTAGGGCAGTTAGGAAGTGTCCAATTCTAATCATTCCATCTACGTGACCAAAGAGGAAATATAGAGAACGATGAAAGAAATGGAAGATGGAATAATGGCTCGACAATATGAAATGTTGGATGGATTTTTTCAAAGGTTAGGACAGTAAGGAATAATTGAAGTTGCTAAAATTCAGGACCAAAGACCAGGAACAAATGCTGGAGCACCAGGTATTGGAGCAGAGCAAACTAGAATAATGCCCTTATGACCAGGACCACTTGGTACCGACCTTAATCCTCTTAGTACCGAGTGGAATTCACTCTAAGGCAATATCGGTTCAGGCATAAGGCGAGTTAAAATGCCCAGAGCGAACACTACTGGAACCAAAAATGCAAGTCAGAATGTTACTGCATAGTAACAGGGGGAGTATGTGCTAAAGCTTCCCATAGGAATGGAGGCAGAATGAAACCAGAGGTGCAGATCAAAATCCAAGCACGTAGTTAGAGGAGTATGTGCCGAAATTCCCCTATAGAAGCAGGGGGAAGAATGCAGCTATTGATCAAAGACCATTATTGGACATCAATAATTGAATAGCTGAGTTGGTCAAAAGGATAGTGAGAGGTGGACCACTAGTCCAGAGTTTGGAGGACGTAAATAGAAATCCATTTACCCATAATATCCAAAATGCAAGAAATCCTCCAGATTTCAGACTTTCATTAAAAACGTACAATAGGCAGATAGATCTAACAATTCATCTAATGAGTTACATCTAACATATGGAGGTGTTGGGTGCTTCTGAGGTGGTGATGGGACAGTGCTTCCCATTATATCAGATAGATCTAGCAGCAATGTGGTTCAGACAATTGGAGAATAGGTTCATAAGCACACGGACCAAGTTAGTGAATAGGTTCTTGAGACAATTCAAAGTTCATATCTCTCAACCAAAGAATGTGATAACACTATCAAGTGTAAAGAAAAGGCCGATAGAGGCCTTGAAAAGTTATATGACATGATTTAATGCGGCAGCCTCCATAGTCGATAAGCTAAATCCAGATGGAAAATTGCATTGAAATGGGATCCACCGATGGATATGGAAGAGTTTTATCATGAAGTTGAGAGGTATCTGCATCAAGAGGACGCTCAGGCTAATGTTAATGCTGTAGATGATGGAGAACCATCCAAGGCAGGATATGTGAAAGATGAAGGAAAGAAGAAGGTTGAAGATAACTTCAAAGAAGCAAAGCAACCAAAGAGGAAATCAAAATTCTCTTCTTACACTGACCTAACCGAAACCCTGAAGAGGATATACCTAAATACTAGGGTGCAGATCTATAAATGCCTCAATTATTGATTTTGATGGCAACAGCCTTGATAACAACAATAAACATACATATAAAATATAGATACTTTTTCCAAGTTATATAGTATATAGTGCATGATTATTGAATCAAAGACTGTATAGTATAAAAGACTCAAGAGATGGATATAAGGACTCACGAGCACAAAGACCAAGATATGAAGATCTCAAGACTATAAATTAGTATATAGAGTCATAACATGTTGTTAAAATCCCTGGTAGCAATCTTTGAAATCTATCACGTATTTCTCTATCTTTTACATTTTTAACAAAATAAAATTTTAAAATATATTTGAAAAAATATTTTATAAAATCTTTCAAAGTTCAAATTTTTTATAAACTACGTTCAAACCATTTTATAAAGCATCAAATTATTTTACAAAGTATAGGATTTTCAAAACATTTTAAAAAGAAACAAGTTTCCAAATTCTACATGCATATATCGACATATGCCCAGATGGTATGCCAACATACATGCTGCCAACTGGTTTTTCAAATTTTGAAAGGAGTGTCTATTCATCGCAACCCTTTGTGAATGGATACATCTGTTTATTTAGTATATAAAAGGGAGCTCAAATAAATATTTTGATGATTATTTTACTTTTCCCTCCTCTTAGTCTTGAAAACTCCATTAAAAATGTAATCTGTTCTCTTAAGAATCATACAGAATCAATTCAAAGTTCATTGTATTGATTCACTGCTCATTTCTTACTGTTTTGAAATCATCTCTCTCTCAAATCAAATATCAAAATGCCGTCCAAAAGGCTATAAGATCCATTATATTCAAAGTTCAAGAAATTGTCTTTGGAAAAACTATCAAACTCTCTCTGTATTTCCTTGGGTATGCTTGCAGCCCTTTCAAATCAAGGGATGTGCTTAGTAGCTTGGAAATCTAGTGGGTGTTGTTATAGTCCGTTCAAATTAAGTGGGTGTAACCTAAGCTCAAAAAATCAAGAGGGCATGTCATAGCCTTGGAATTGAGATTGTAATTGGGTTTTTTTTGCATGTTTAAAGATTGGCGTTTAAGAAGAAATCCATATAAGCAATTGTAAGAGACTAGACGTAGGAGAAATTCGAACCAGTATAAAGCCTTTGGTGTCATCTCTCTAACACTTTTTTTGCTTTACTATTTTTATCTGTGG
Source organism: Allium cepa (assembly GCA_030765085.1). Taxonomy (NCBI): domain Eukaryota; kingdom Viridiplantae; phylum Streptophyta; class Magnoliopsida; order Asparagales; family Amaryllidaceae; genus Allium; species Allium cepa. The sequence goes on from CM060929.1 coordinate 259,232,214, forward strand.
TTGCATCTGTGACCGATTATTGATATATTTTCGTGATAATAATCTACGATTTAATATCAAACTTGAAAGAATTATAAGGATTTATAAAAGTTAGAAAACACTATTCACCACCCTTTAGTGTTTAATTACTCTTAAGATCCATAATTCCATAACCTACATTTGATATCAGAGCACTAGGTTTTCAAAAACTCATAATTTTATTTTTGAAAAGTACAAATGGATAGCAGCACTATTAGTACACTTGTTAACACATTCGTCGAAGGACAATCTACTATTAGACCCTTACTTTTTAATGGCAGTAATTACACTTATTAGTCATGTAGGATGAAGATTTATTTACAGTCTGATGTTTTAGATATTTGGAAGTCATAGGAAATGAGTCACTGAACCCTGGACAAATTTTTCATAATGGACCGCTGACCAAAAAGCATTTGCACAAAATAAGTCTAAAGCCAGGAATATTTTATTTTGTTCACTGGATAAAAATAAATTTAATAGAGTCTCTATTTGTAAGTCTGCATATGAAATTTGGAGAACAGTGTAAGTTACAAATAAGGGCACTAATAAAGTTAAATAGACTAAAATTTCCATGCTAACCAATCAATTTCAGTTGTTTAAAATCAATTCAAATGAGTCTATTTCTGACGTTTACCGTAGACATAAAGATATAGTGCATTCTTTAGTAGCATCAGGTAAAAACTTTTCTCAAGAGCACCAAGTTAGAAAAATCCTCAATTCACTCTCTTCAGAGTAGGATCAAAAGACACTAGTAATAGAAGAGGCTAATGATATTAGTACACTGAAAATTGAAGATTTAATAGGAAATTTAATGTCCTATGAAGCACAATTGTAGTGCATAAGAGAAAACAAGGCAACAGAAAAGAATTCCATCACTTTCAATGCAATAACTGATGCATAGGATTCAAATGATGATAATGACGAAGAAATTGCTTTCATGACCAGAAATTTAAGAAAGTTCCTGAAGTATAGAAAGAAGAACAATTTTTGAAGACCTAAAAACAAGACTCCTAGAACTGGAACTGTAATTAGATGTTTCAGCTACAATGAACTCGGTCATCTACGAAGTGACTGTCTACATCAGAATAAATCAAAGATCTCACCAATTACTGATTTATCAAAAAAAGGGCTTACAGATCAACATTAGATGATTCATATACTTCCTCAAGCGACAATGAACCAGATACCGAGGATGCGAATATGTGTTTCACGATAATAACAGACCAGTGAGAACTGATCATAGAAAGCGGCAAAAATGGTACTTTTTATTTATTAATTTGTACATGTAACGACCCGCCTTTTTGGACAGTTTAAACCGACGATCAAATACACATGCCGATTCTAAACCATTCAAAAGGGCAAATGGTTATTGGGGTAAATAAGAAAAGAAAAGAAAGAGAAATAAAGAAAATGAAACAACACAGAATCTCGCAGCGGAACGATAAAATATAATAGTCGAATAAACAGTTCGTGAAGCTGTTTGCTATACATTGATAATTAATTATACAACATTTATCAGAGTTATACATATACAACAGAACAATTAAAATAATGCAGCAGATAGCATGATGCAAGGGTAATAATAGTAATAGTATACCAAATTTTCGTCTTCATCCTCCAGAATAGATCTTCAAAAATCTGAAAACTCAGGACTGACCCGAGCGTAATGAAAAGACAAAACACTCGAGTCAGGACTAAAATATCCTTATGAAAGTTAAATCAATCGTAAATAAATATGAGTGTAACGGCGTCAGAGATGTTTACGGGGTTTGACATCTCATATCCAGTGTCAACGTGCGTGCAATAACTTAAGAGATTTTACGGGATTTTCCATTTCTCAAGGATCCGTTAACTATCTACTATGTAGTAATGTACGCTAAGTAGATAATGCCTATCAGTAATATAAAGTATCAAAATAGCGTTAAGGCGTTACCATAATCCCCCTTAACACATTTTATATTCCCAAAAGCATATACAAGACCGTAGTTTCCCCAAAACCGGAAGTCACCAGAGGGCAATCCATATACTCAAGGTACAAATCAAAACGTAGTGGTCACGAATAGGATAATCAGTATGACAAGGTACATGAGGCGATACCAACTAGGATACTAGTAGTTGCGTGATCCGGACTGATGTTGGGCATAGCCAGCAGCTACCCCAACACCGCGAAACAACACTCCCAAATCAAGGGGTGCACCCAAATCGCATCACAAATGTAATAGAAATGGTATCGAAGAAGCGTGTCCGCTAGAGGTGGCGAACCTCAATGGCCCGGCGCGGCTCCTGTTTTAGTCATATCAGGGGTCATCCAATATCGTTCTCTTTCTTCAGTCAACGCGTTCACCAAACCATCCACTTCATTCTGGATCAACACTCCGCGTATAATAGTTATTAAAGTGGTTTTCGGTATCGACAGAGAGTATGTCCATATCCGATCCCGGTCTCTTTAATAACTACGTATTATTACACCGTTGGCTCTTTTATATTTCAACTCGATTCATAATTGATATCAAAATATCATATTTGTTTCAAAAATCAAATCCATTTCAAATATCACCGTATCTATCAAAATGTCAGATTCCGTTTCAAAAATCAATTTTCGCATCAATATCTCATTCCGATTTCAAAATCATTTCGAATTTCAATTTAGGTTGCAACTTCACTTAACTCAATCCGTATTTTAAATTCAATATTTAAATATAAACATTCCACTTTATTGACCAGCTTAGAATTTTTAGAAAATAGTTTTAAGTAGTTTAAAAGTAGTTTTACATAATGAAAATAGTTAAAATACTTAAAATCTTAAAATGGATTTGAAATAGATAAATTAGTTTAAAGTAATTTAAATTGGGTTAAGTAGATTTAAAATAGATTAAAATAGTTTAAGTATTCAAAAATAGTTTATATAGCTGAGTAATTTGTAAAACAAAATAAAATAGCTTCAAAACCAATCCATTTCAATTATATCTTCCCAATTCAAATCAATTTCAATTTCCATTCTACCGATTTCAATTTCGATTTCAATTCAATTCAACGTCAACTTTGACTTCAAATTTATTCAATTTTATATTCACTTTCAATTAGTTCAATTTCAATTTATATCGATTTAGATCTTGGTTTTTCAAAATATCCATTTAGAACACTTACAAAATTATCCATCAATATACGAGTTTAAATCCAAGTTTCAAACATGATTCGATTCCAAGCTCGATTTCAAAATATCGCTTATATCTCACTTTTACTTAATTATCCTTCAATACTCAAATTTAAATCTAAATTTCAAATATGATCCAATTTCAAGCTCAATTCCAAAATATCATTTTTATGTCGCTTTTACGTAGTAATACTCAAAGTTCGAAATAATGTTCAATCTTTAAATCAAATAGATTTTCAAAATTCAATCATATCCCAAATTTTATTCTCAAAGTCTCAACTTAAATTATTTAACAATTTTCTTTTACCAAAATTTATTTCAACATTCCAAACTCAATTTCCCAATAAATTCGATTTCTATAAATTTATTTCTATTTATAACTTTTAAATCAAACATTTAAATAAAATTTCAGATCGACGATTTAAAACTATTAATTTAGCCAATTCGGTGTCCGTATATAATTTTCTATCCTATGGCCAAGTAATTTTTTTATTTCAATTAAATGTCAGGGATGAGTATATATTACTTAAATTAAATCACAGTATCATATGTATGCATAACAGGATATATGTAAGCAAATAAACATCCAAACATTCAAATATCAACCAATAGCATCCATCGAAATACAGCATCCAATAGGCAATTCAATTCATGGCAATTCCATAGTTATCGATGTCAGGTAATTTAATCGCAATTCAATTTTAATATCAATTTAACTGTCAGTTAATATTCAACGGTTAATTCAAATGACAATCTATATGACAATTAAATTCTATCAAACAACGACTACTAAAATTCATATCAAATCATAATGTCAAATTTAACTAGCATAAAGATATTTAGTACGGTGTGAGCGTTATAAAATACTCACCTTGATTTTCCGTTGTCACCGAGACGTTCCGGTTTGGAACTAAACCGGACGACTCCCGATTTTAGCCCAAATTCCAACTGTCTCCAATTTCACCCAAACTAATTTCATTTCGGAGCACTCATCATTACGATCGCAACGCAAAAAGTTTCGTTCCAATCGGACCTCGTATGTAGAAGTTATACATTTTATAAGTTATCGACATTTGAATTTTATAAAACAATTTATATTGGTATTTAAAATAAATTCATACCCAAGAAAAGAAGCCCAGCCCACTCAAGCTCCATCTTCCCCAACTTGCCTGTACGTGCACGAGAAAGAAACCCACCAAACCGTGCACTAATCTCCAGTGATACGGAGCTATAGTTGACGAAATTCGAATCCGTCTTCACCGACGAACTCTCCTTCACGATCTCCACCTCCCGGACCCCTCACCTTGACGCACGCACCTCCACAACAAAACGCGACAACTCCCCCTCACCTCCGTATGCGACCAGGTCGCACTTCCCTATATGCTGCCGAGCTCCATAAAAATCACGCCGTAGATGATATCTTCAATGGCGAACTCGAATCCAAAGCCCAAATCTCCAATCGAACTCTAAATCGTCGCGAAATGCAAACCCTAGTTCATGGCCTATTCGACCTTCATAGTCGAGCAACCCAGATCGAAGCCGCACCTTCCAACGAGCATATCAAAATGAAGCTGACAACGAATCTTGATTTTTAGAATTGGTTTTACGATTTTTACTTGAGTTGAAATAGAGTTATGATTTTTTTAAAGTTCCAATTTTTTTTTCCTTCTGCCATTGCGTGTAGAGTAAAGGAGAGGGAGACGTGAATGAAAAGCTACAGGGACAGGATAGAATTTACAGCTGAAAAGAAGGGTTGACCAGCTGAAAAGAGATTGACTAATTAATATATTTATTTAAATTTTCAAAATACCTCGATCTACGCAACTCAAAATCTCGAACCCCGATCAGGGCATGTCGCCAGGCATTCCTAATGTAATACCCCTATTCCGAACGTAATGGAAAAAGTTTCAAGTCCAAATTTGATCGTATGCGTGAGTTACGGAAATAAACGATCAAATTTAAATTAAACCGATTAACGAATTTCTATGCGTTTTGGCTCGCCCCGGACAAACGGTAAATCCGATTGACACGAAATTTGAAATCTTACAATAATATGACATTACGGATCCGATGAAACTGGTTTCGTCGAAATCCGAGAAAGTTTGAAAAATGACTATTTTAACTCGCCAAATTAATATTAAAACAATTTCAACGCGTTTCGAGCTGCCACGGTCAAACGACAACTCCGATTGCTACGAAAATTGAAATCCGATAATAACTAACTATTACGGATCCAATGGAACTAGTTTCGTCCAATTATGAGACCGTTCAAAAATTGGCTATTTTCAATCGATCATTAAATATTAAAATATTCACTTTTCACAAATAAATTGTAAATTCAGTTTTAAAAGTTCTATAACATCACTATAACTCCAATATGATAAAATAAAATTTTGCAAATCATTTTTAATCATATTAAACCCGTTATTCAATTATCCAGTAAATTCCAATTTTAAAATCTTATTAACTCCATTACAATACCGATATAACTTACATTCACTTTGGAAACCAATTTGAATCATATTAAATCAAATTTCAAATATTCACTCTATTTTCATATATTAAATTTCAATATCAAATTAATCATATCAAATTCGAAATTTAATTTATTCAAACATTCGTAATATTAAATTTAACAAATTTGATTATTCTTAAATCACTATCTTTTGAAATATTCAAAACGAACTTATAAAATTTAACTTTTGAAACGAATTAAAATTATAAAACAACTATTTCCATTATACGGTTATTCAATTCCCATTATTAAATTATTCAATAAATTCCAAATATTAAATTTAAACAATTTCGCTTATCCAATAATTCATTATCTTTTGAAATATTGAAATTGAACTTATAAGAATCAACTTTTAAAACCAATTCACAATTTAGAACACTATTTTCATTTTACAGTTATTCAATAAGTTTTAAATATTTAATTTAAACAATTTACCCGTTCAATATTCAATATTTGATTTTTAAATAGATTTTACTTACCAATCAATTACTCTATTATACCCAATGAATTTCAACATTTATTATCCTATTCAACTATTGATTTCAAAGGCATTCACTAAGTAGCATTCATTTTCATTACTTGGATAATTATTGTTGCAATTCATTCCAGTTATTATTATTCTAACGAATTACAAAAAATTTTCTAACACTAAATCATGAAATCTTATTAAATTAGCTATTTTAATTATCGAAAATTTACGGGTCGTTACAGTACAATTATAAAATCTAGGGATAAAGTATGGATTAATAATAATATTGGATGAATATAAGTGTGTATATATACAGGAATATTTTGTTTAAGTTTTATTTTGGATTTTACGGCCTATATGTCGACATACATTGAGCATATATGTCGACATACATAGAGCGTATATGTCGACATACCTACGAGCAAAATTAAAAATTGAAATATCAATTCAAAATTCAAATTTCCTTCTCTTTTGCATTTATTCTCATGTTCTGAAAAGCCATTTGTTTGACAGAGAACATGACTCTTCACTCTCTATAAATTTAATCTATCACTATCCATCAATCACTCACTTTATTTTAAATCTCAAATATCTCTTCATTCCCTTATCTCTTTAAATCTCAAAAATGACCTTCTCAAGTCAAACTCTTAAAGCCATAAGGCTCTCAAAAAGAACCAAAGGCTTTCTCTTTAATGAAAAAGTAACCATTGATACCTATATGGAGTATGATACTTTCAAAAATGTTTTTCCTGGAAGATTTATTAAATTTGATGATTTTTCCTCTTATGGTCAAGCCGAGTCTTCTCAAAATGATTTTATTTGTTATCCAAATTTGATTAAAATATTATATGCAAATTTAAAATGGAAAATATTTCGAGGAGAAGAGGGACAAATTTGGAGTACTGTAAATGTCACTCAAATTATTTTAATTTGTGAACTTTTAGGTCATATATTTGGTTACAAACCTAGTGGAACCGATCTTTCCACTTTTCAAATTGATGAACAAGACAGTGAAGCTTTTCACGACATTTTCGTAAGTGATGAAAAATTTGATTTTAAACACAAGAATCTTCGACCAAAGCAAGACGTTTGAGTCTCATTTCGTAACAAAGTATCACTTTGAGGACGGGTGATTACAATAAACGTAGTCAAAAAATTTTAAGGATCTTTTTGCCACTTATGAAACCACGAATTCAATTGAGCATAAGTCATTTTAGATGACTTTGTTTAAAAGAATATTTTTAGACATGAGAACACACTCTACCATGGTGTATATCTTATTAGAATTTTCATATTTGTTTTGGTGTTGATTTAAGAAAAGAACAAATTCTATCTCGAAATTTTTTCGACAAGGCCAACGTCTCTCTTACACACATTCCACTTTATTTCGTACCATATGAAACTCTTGTCGAAAAGAAGAGAGATTGGCATATGAAGAAGAGCGAGAAATATAACAAGAAGAAGGGGAAGAAGGTGACGAAATGGATGTAGAAGAGGAGGAGGAATAAGTGGACGCTTCTTTAAAAAGTTTTGACAAACCATCTTTTCCCTCTAACAATGACATTCTAAGGTACCAAGAAAAGCTTCTTAAAAACCAAAAGAAGCTTAAATGTTCCTTTAGTAAAAATTTCACTTGCCTTTCCAACAAATGGACAAATAAATTGGAAAGATCACTTACAAGCTTGGTGGAAATTCATCATCATAATCTACATCTTTCTAAGCCTAACTAGTTATTTCCTTGTGATATATAGCTGTGTATTCCTTCGTAATATATGTTTTTATTTTATTTTTGTGTTACTTTTGTGCATTTTTTTAAAAACTATGTACTTTTCTATCATTAGTAATGAAAAACCATTCTTGCTGTTAAATATAATTCTAATAGTATCTAGAAGTTACAAACATGTAATTATCTAAGGTAAAATATAAAATGTAAAAAAATAATTTGTTTTTGCATTTTCAGGTATGTATGTCGACATACATAAAAAAAGTATACGTCGACATATATAAGCCATTGGGCAACTTTTTTAAAATGTAAAATAAAATAACCACCACCTATTCAATCTTTCCAAATGGTTTTTCACTCATATATAAGTGGATTTTTCCTAGAAAAATCCACTTATCATTGTACTCCATATTATTTTTTCATTCATAAACATTTTTCCAATAAAATGTCTTCTTCACACCAAAACTTGTGTGAAAACCTTGAACAAAAAGTTCATTCTTTCATGCCTATTCTTACCTTAGTCCTAAGAAATCAAAGGCATTTAGAGTTAAGTCAAATACAGATAATCAAAGAGCAAGAAAAGCATTTTGATGCCCTTCGATGGATGATTTCTTCCTTAATCAAAGATGATCAAGCCAACAACTCGAATCTTTATTAACAAGGATAATGAAAACTGGGATGCTATAAAAGTAGATCCAGTCTTTGGATCCAACGGTTAGTTGAAGTCCTAAGGAATGTCTAATTATAAGGTTGGTCTTTAAATTATAAATATGTATATATAACTTATTTTCGTACTCTTAGTATTTGATTTGGTTCGGTGTGCATATTGGGATTGATATTTGGATTTATTTGTTTTGGTTTGATTAGATGCTTGGATTGATAATATGATATGTATAGTTTGATTTTGAATTAATATAAAATAGTTTATGTTACTTATTTATAATTTATATCATAATCATATTGATTAAATGTCAAATTACATCATTGTTAGTATGCTAGATCATTTTAGTGCTAAATTATTGATTTTGACTCTATAGTTTCTAAGTATTTGATTAGGGGGAGTTTTTATTTTTCACATAATTTTGTTGATGACAAAGGGGGAGAAAAATATAAAATATACACATGCAAACATTCAGAGGGGTTATATCATATTTTATTACACAAATATTTATTGGTTGTCATCATCAAAAAGGGGGAGACTGTTAATACCCCAATTATATTTTGATGATAACAACCTTTATAACACTAATAAACGTTGATATAAAATACAGATACCAATGTTTTTCCAAGGTATATAGTATATAATGCAGGATGTCACACTGGTATTGAATCAAAGACTGTATAGTATAAAAGACTCAAGAGATGGACAAGAAGACTCATGAGTACAAAGACCAATATATGAAGATGTCAAGGCTATAATTTAGTGTATAGGACCGTAGTATATTGTTAAAATCCCTAGTAGCAATCGTTGATCTCTATCTCTTATTTCTCTATCCTTTTGTGTTTTTAAACAAAATAGAGTTTCAAAATATATTTAAGAAATATACTTAAAGTTTTCAAAGTTCAAAATGTTCATAAACTATGTTCAAACCGTTTTACATTGTATCGAATTATTTGACAAAGTACAGGATTTTCAAAACATTTTAAAAAGAAAAAAGTTTTCAAATTCTACATGCATATGTCGACATTGCCCAGATGGTATATCGACATACATGCCACCAAATGGTTTTTTAAATTTATAAAAGACGTGTATATTCATCCACTCTTCGTGAATGGACACATTTGTTTATTCACTATATAAAGAGGAGTTCAAACAAATTTTTTGATGGGTATTTTATTTTCTTCCCTCCTCTTACTTTCATGAAAACTCCATTAAAAATATATCCTATTCTCTTGAAAATCATATAGATCAAATCAAAATTCATTTTATTGATTCACTACTACTTTCTTACTGTTTTGGAATCATCTCTCTATCAAATCAAAGATCAAAGTGTTGTCCAAGAGGCTATAGGATCCATTGTGTCTAAAGTTTAAGAAATTTTATTTGAAAAAACTATTAAACTCTATTTGTATTTTCTTAGGTGTGCTTGTAGCCTGTTTAAATCAATTGGGCATGCTTAATAGCCCGAAAATCTAATGGGTTTGCTTGTAGCCCATTCAAATCAAGTGGGCGTGTCGTAGCCTCATGATTGAGATTGTAATTGGTTTCCATCTACCCGTTTAAAGGTTGGCAGTTAAAAATAAATCCATACAAGCAATTGTAAGGGACTGGATGTTAGAGAAATCTGAACCAGTATAAAATCCTTGGTGTCATCTCTCTAACTCTTTACTTTGATTTACTGTTTTTATCTGTGATTACATCTCTGACTAATTGTTGATATATTTCTGTGTTAATAATCTGTGATTTAGTATCAAACTTGAAAGAAATTTAAAAAATTGATAAAATTTTGAAAATAATATTCACCCCCTTTAGTGTATAGTTTTCCTTAAGATCCATAATTCCATAACCCACAAGGTCCCATAGTGAATGCCAGTAAGAGGGAATCAACATATCGGGAGAAAAGGTGTAGAAAGTTTTGCTTGTTACATGAGTTAGAGGACATGAAACGAATAAGTGCAGACACGTTCACGACTTGATAGAAGAACACGTTCACGACTTGATAGAAGAATTGGTCGGAATAACCAGGTATAATGATACATATGGAATCAAACTGCGATGGTACAGCCGGAGCAGCCACCATCTACAGCGAACAATTAAGATACGACCAAGGATTTGGGTTAAGACTGGTAATCCCATGATAAGGATATGCAGTGGATTGGTTCATTTCTGTAATACCCCATAAAAGTTAATGATGATTAGTAAATAATTAAAATTCTCTAAAAATGGAATTTGAGACAATGTTGGAATTTGGTCATGAAATTTGCACCACTACATTCGTGGCGATTTTCTGAGCAACTTTCATATTTGGAGTTTCGAGATCGGAGATCAAACAAAAAAGTTATTAGTGTTTGAAGTTTCAAGAGTAAAAATAATTAAATATGAAAAAAGAAAATAAACACATAATAATTTCGAGACCCCAACGGTCGACCCCTACCACAAGTCGGGAGATCGCTAGCGGTCGACAGTCTATAGGTGAGTGGTCGACTGATTCAAACATGACGGTTAGGGTTTGAACCTTGGTCAACGACCTAAATTGAATTATTTTAATATGACGATTACAATTGATTCGTGGGCCAACAAATAAAGGCCTAACCCCAAATTCTCTTCTTATATTTTACAATCCAAGTAGCGAAGCTCTGCATTTTCTCCTCTTTGCTACTTCTAAAAATTATAAAATAATACACACACATAAATTGGAGAAGGGCGGGAAACAAAAGAGAAGAAAAGGAAAAGCGAATCAATATTGCAGAAAAAGGTAAATTTTAGTCTCTTAACCTCAGTTCTCTTCTCATATCTGTAATTCTAGTAATTTTTATGTATCTTGTTATGCATATTCTTTTGAATTAGAATGGGAAAAGAAGACAAGTAAAGGATCAGATTTAGATTTGGAAGATTTGGAAAGCTTAAAAGGTGAGTGGGAAATTATATGATTTAATATCTCCTTGAATTCTTATTTAATTATTATGCCTAAATAATATCTGATGAATTATAGGCTTAGAACAAACATATATGTTTATCGCCTACATATTCAATAAATATGTAATTGGAATAGGAATAGTATGGACAACCTAATATTGAAATTTGATTCAGTCCCAAATATCCATTATTGAAGAAGGTTTGTAAAGTTTATTCCAGATTTATAATTGGGCTGTAAATTAGGTTACCCTAGTTGAATTGGAATGTCAATTCTTATGTTTTGATTTATTTGGAGTAGGTTCTGCGTAATTTCCACAAATTATCCAATTCAAAAATATGTATGAATGCACGTCGTTTGAATTAACAAGGGTTATACTAAAAAGGGAAAGAGAAGTGTAAGATGTGGATATTATTTTCTGTAGTTTACACTATATATTTCAATAAAACAAGAGATAACTCCTTGTAATTTCAAATTATTAACTCGGTTTTTGACAAAGATGATTTCAACCGGAAGTTAAAACGTCAAGACGAAGACAAAATGATTCAAGGACTTTTGAAATATCATAAAAAGGCAAGAAAATGGAAATATAAAAAATGAGCGGAAAATGTTGACTTAAGTTTTTAACTTGGCACTTAGGGTCGGGCCCGATTCATATCTGAGCTAAACATTGGAAAAATGACGGAAAAATTGAGTTGAGATAGCAAGGTAAGACGATATGACTTGGAGTCAGGCCCGAGTCAAACTTGAGACGGGCTTGGGCCATACAAAAACCTCTTAGTATCGAGTGGTATTTTCTTGGGTCGGACTCACGAAACTCTGAGGTCGGACTCCAAGCAATGATTACTAAGTAGAAGTTGGGTCGAACATGCAAAACTCTTAGGTCAGACTCCAAGCAATCATTATTGAGTAGAACTTGGATCAGACACACAAAACTCTTAGATCAGACTCCAAGCGATCGATATCAAGCAAAACTCAGGTCGAACACACAAAAATTCTAGGTAGGAATCGAAGCACTCCAACCTTTAGGCTACTCTAAGCAAGGCTTGAAGGAAATGAACAAACCACTCGGATTGGACCCTAAGTCAGGTCAAACCTTACCCGAAGCTCATGATTTTCACCAACATGGTTTTAAACTTCATGATTCACTGTAACATGATTAGAACTATCTAGAATGATGGTGTGAAGTAACTTAACAAATTGCAATGGCAATGAAGTAAGTAATTCGGTCGGTACCGAGAGATTTCCTCTGAGCACCTATAGGTTTTTCCTCTTAGCTTGGCACTACAATCCCATACACTCCATACTCTATTCCAACCTCTTATGCTCAAGTGCTTACTCAAAGTTTAGTTGAGTAGTTCCAAGGTTTCTCAAGAAGAAAGCAAAGAAAGCATGATAATACAATAATTATCACGAGAACGGTTGAAACCAACTCAATGTCAATAAAATGTAGCTCAAAATGTATCAAGTAGGAGATAGAAGTTGGATGCAAATTACACATGGAAGTTTACACCTAAGTAAACCACTCGGTATCGAGTGGTTGACCACTCGGTACCAAGAGCTTTTTATAATATGTGGGCCCACATGCTTGCGTGTACATCTCTGGGCTCTCTCCTAGACTTCGACCCAAGCAGGCTTCTGACTCTATGCTGCCGTTTCCTATAGATACTGACCCTGCTACAACTAGAAATAGATTTCACTTTGATGCACTTCTTCATGTCCTACCTCCCTCACAATAGTCACATAGGCAGCTGCTTTTCAGAGGTCTAGAGCATTGAACTTGTCAAACCCTTATATTAGTGACTTGCGTTCTCTCTTAAAGTCAAAATCAATAAAACTATAAAGTGGACGTAGGACAGAGATTGTCGAAACACTATAAAAATCCTATGTATCCCTATTTTGTTTCCTTTATTTTCAATACTATCTGCTAGATCTAGGTCTTATAGGTTCCCTACAACATATCTTTGGGTGTTGATTCACTTTTGGTATCAACATTTTAGCACTTTCATTAAGAAAACCGAATCCTAGCTTATATTTAGCTCTCTACTTTGGATTGGAAAGATCTAGATGTTAGATCTAGAAAACTTGCTTGAAGAACTTGAAGGATAACTAATAGAAAGTAATAGCATTAAGGAGATCTAATTGATCCTTAAGAGTTGTGGCTGGTTGTGATGAAGGGAATGCTCACCAAATGGAAGTTAACAATGAACACCGAATACCAAGCCTTTCTACACAAAACGAAGTGGTTACTAGAGGAGAACTTGATAAAATATTGTAGGAACTAAATCAAAATATGGTTGATAGTCAGAAAGCTCTCATGGACAAAATAGATGCTTTGCTAACCCTGCAACCACCAAAGGACTAGGAGAACCAAAAGGAAAACTTCAACCATAATAAAAATGGAGAACTCCTTTATTTTTGGCCAAAAAAGAAGAGATGGGATACAAAAATAGAATATAGGAATCACTGGAACTATTGAAGTACTCGTAGGAGGAAGTAGGAGCGCTCCTCCGTCAAGAAAACCAACCACTACTGAGATGAATGTAGAAGTGACTAATGGGCATGAAGCTGATGCAAAGGTATTTTCTGATGAGAAAGATGATTTGTAATTTGGCAATGATGATTTTGAGCTTGATGATGATACAATGGAGTTTAAACAGCTACAATCGAACCAACCCACGCCAACAGAATACCACAGGAGTCTCTGGTGAATAAAGAACACAGATTCCACCCGGCAAGCTAAGAGCGTTTGCAGAGCCAAACAATTGGCATGGCCACTAGTAGTTATCCTTTGGAATACCATGCTATTGAAGGTTACATAGCTGAAATGGCGAAGCGGCTTGTTGAGGAAAGTAAAGGAAGGAAGAATGAGGTTCCGCTCCGAGTAGAACAACCTTTATAGAGAACATCTTGAGAGAAGAATGTCCTAGGAAATTCACGATGAGCATTGTGCAACGAAACCACAGATCCTATACAACACTTATTCAGTTATGAGTGGCATATGGATGGACCAAGAGCTATAGATGGCATTCGCTGCAGATGCTTTCTCATCTTCTTGGAAGGAGTTGCCTTTGGTAGTTCACTAAACTTGCACCGAAGTCCATATCTACCTTTGATGAGTTGGCTAAGAAGTTTTCATAGTAGTTCCGACTTCATGCAGCACGACCCAAGGACGTGATGTCTTTATCTGGCCTATCTCAAGGAACCAACGAGTCACTAAAGGGTTTCTTGAGCCGATTCAATATCGCTATGACGTAAGTTAGCAATCCGAAGGAAGATCTTTTGTTCATGGCATTGGACCAGAGCATTCACCCAAATAAGGATTTTGGTAGTGAATGAAAATAAAACAACCAACTACCATGGAGAAATTCCATCGGAAAGAAAATCAATTTCTATGCTTGAAGGAAGTGAGGTATGCCTTAGGGGAATACCGACGACAGACAGTTGAAGGAGAAAATCCAGAGAAACATCTCAATGAACGCCGGAAACCCCCGTAATCAATAGAAGAGAACTCAAAACTTTGGTAATAGGTGTAATGCGAGTGCGAAGCATTCGAAGAACTTCGGACCGGAAGATTGTATGCCTTTGAATGACACGCTGGAGAATATATATATCTTGCTACTTAAGGAAAAGAGCATTATAAGAAGTCACCTTGGAGGGAAGCGACAGAGAAACAGAAGCGATCTGGGAAGTATTGTCGATTCTATGAAACTCACGGTACCAATAAATGTCAACACCTGAAGAATTTGATTGAGGAGTTGTTAAGGAAAAGCAAGCTCCAGCAGTACGTTAAGGAACTGTGGTACAACGAAGAAGCTACAAGACCGTAAGGTCCACCCGCTTAAGGAAAACTCCCTGGATCTGGCATAGTAGGGCCCAGGAAAACTGATGAAATACTAGTAATCAAATAACACTCAAGCAAGCCGGTCATGCAAGAATGAAGCTGCAACCTAAAGCGATGTTGTTTCATTCGATCTTATCCAGTTTCCTTTGTAAATAAGCCATCCAGGGACATTGAGGGCATCATAAATAGGCAAGACTTGCTATTTCATTTACTCATCAATAAAATCTGCTTCTTGAACCAATGGAACCATGTTTTGCAAGTAAAACTCTTGTGCCGTGTAACCAGCAGCACAACTAAGAAAATGCTACTCTGTCCTCGAATGATGGAGTGGAAGTGTGGACTCGTAAACTGTAAGGATCGATGGGTCAGATTGGCCCCTAACCTTTTAAGAACCAGTGTTGCTTGTCAATGTCGGGAGGGTCCAAAACTGTAGGATCGTTGGAGAAAATTGATCCCTACCTTTTGAGAACCAGCATTGCTCCGGCTACGTCAGGAAATCCTAAAATCATCGGATCAACGAGGAAAATCGATGCTTTCCTTCTGAGAACTAGCGTTGCCTCGGCAACATCAAGAAGGTCCAAAACCGTTGGATAGTCAGGGAAAGCCGATCCCTGCCTTCTTAGAACTGACATTGCTTCGACAATGTTGGGAAGGCCCATAACCATTGGATCGACAGGGAAAATTATTCCTTATGTTCTAAGAACTGACGTTACTCCAACGACGTCGAGCAAATCCAAAACCGCTGGCAGAGAGTCAAATCGACCTCTACCTTCTGAGAATAAACTTTGCTCCGGCAATGTCGGGATGGCCCTAAACCGCTGGATCGATGGGGAAAATGATCCTTACCTTTTAAGAACCGGCATTGCCCAAACAACGTCGGTGAGGTCCAAAACCGCTTGATCAACAGTCAAATCGACCCCTATCTTCCAAGAACCGGCATTGCCCTGGCAACGTCGAGAAGGTACAAAACTACTAGGTCGATGGTCAAATTAACCCTAAACTTCTAAGAATAGGGGTTGTTCAAAGACGTGCAATGTCGGAAAGGTCCAAACCATTGGGTTGATAAGGAGAATCGAACCCCAACCTTCTGAGAACCGGTGTTCCTTGAAGACATGCAACGTTGGAAAGGTTAAAGCCATCAGGTCGATTGGGAAAATTGATCTTAACCTTTTTACAACCGGAGTAACCCAAAGATAGGTGATGCTGGGATGGTTCCAAACTGCCAGAAATCTAGCATTGACCAAAGATAGGCAATGGTAGGGAGAAAAACCATTGGTCTTCAAGATTTCGTTGTTGCTCAAAAATTGGCGACAATGAGGAGGTTCGACAACTTACTCTAGGAATGATTGGATCATTTGATCCCAATTTATAGGAACATACCATTGCCCGAAGATTGACGATGCTAAGGAGGGACCCACAGAATGGAACCATCGATGCATTGGCTTTTAGAGACAGAAGCTGAAGCTTGATCAAAATCTTCATCCTTAACCTTCAAGAATCAATTGCTGCCCGAGGATAGGAAGTTCTAGGAAGGTAACGAATTCTAGCCTTCAAGAATCTGCTATGCCTAAAGATAAGCGATGTTGGGAAGGTACAAACCTAAATCTTTAGAGATCTGGCGTCACCCGAAGATAGGCGACGTTAGGACAACGTAATCATAAAAAATTCAGGAATTAGGTGTTTCTCGAAGACTGGCAACACTAGGAAGATGTATTCACTTTCAAGCCGATTAGATCATTTGACTCTAACCTACAGATATCAGCCATAGCCTGGAGATAAGCAAGGCCAAAAATGAACTCTGGTACTTAATCCACTCATGTGCTAGTTTCCAAAGATGGAACTTGGTGCTTGACTGGATTTCCAACCCTGAACTTTAGGAACTCAATTATTGCCTGAAGATAAGCATCGTTAAGAAAGGAATGCTGGAAATCAAGCAATTAAACCGTTGATTCCTGGAGATAGGGACTGGTGAGCAAATTGGATTCTACAAACCGTAAAGGAAGATGAAGCATAGACGAAAAGTTAATGGACATTTGCTTAAAGGAATTCTCCCTAGAGACAGGAATGAGCGAAAGAAACTTCTCTGGGACACGGTTCATGGTACAATACGGAGTGCTATATAAGATAGGATTCTCTACTCTCTGCTTTGATGTGTAACTAAGGATGAGGTTAGGAAGATCCTTATAGAAGTCTATGAGGGTGGCTGTGGACATCACACCGTGGGGCAGGCATTGGCAAAGAAGGTTCTTCACTATGGATATCTCTAACCAATGACAAATCAGAATGTTGTTGACTATACCAATGGTTCCACGGTGCAAGAGATTTGTGAAGATCCTGAGAGCCTTATTGATGGTACTTATGCAAGTAGTCAACCCATGGCCGTTTGCAAATTGCAAATTGGGGAATCGACATTATCGGTGTATACTGGTGGTGAAGGGAGGAGCTAAGCATACTATCATTGTAGTTGACTACTTTACGAAATGGCTGAAGTGAACTACTTGTCACGATTACGACAAAGAAGAAAAATAGACAAGTGTAAGCGGTGGATAGAATTATCAAATCCACCTTGAAGAAGAAAATAACCAGAATTAAAGACAATTTGGTCGATGAGCTTCCATTGGATTATGGGCTTATAAGACGACTCACGAATTAGCAAATGGACATTTGCCGTTCACCTTGGCATTTGAATTGGAAGCAATGATCACGATAGAATTAGAGGTCCTTGTCATTGCGAAAGGCACTTCAACACTTATCTTCAAAAATTCACCGTTGCCCGAAGATAGGAAATGTCGAGAAGGTATAATCATAAACCTTCAGGAATCTGGCATTGCTTAAAGATTGGCAACGTCAGGGAGGAAAGCTCTAACTTTTAGGAACCCGACGTTGTCCATAGGTTGGTAACGTCAGGGTGGAGCCCCCAAAATTAAACCATTGGTGTGCTAGTTTCCAGAGATAGAAATTAGTACATGATTGGAGTGTCATCCATAGTCATTGGAAATTTTACTATTTCCTGGAATTAGACAACTTCAAGGAAGGATAGTCTAAATCAGATAATTCTTGTGCTAATTTCCAGAGATTGAAACTAGTGCCTGACTGGACTTCAACGACGGTGCTACCAACCAAGCGGGACATGCTCAGTCAAGGATATGCGAGGATAGTTGTGGAAAGTTGAAGGCAGGTATTATCGGGCTTTCTCGATCTAAGACCATGACCGGGGAAGCACAATAGGACCGTGAGCAATCAAATAATTTTCCCCATAAGTTTAACTCATGACAATGCTCAGATTCAACGTAGAAACTCTATGAACATGACTTAGTTCACAATGGAAACATATGAATGAAAGGAAATATAACATATAGTGTTCCCCGATGATAGGGAGCAATGCAAAACTTGGACTATTTACATTAAAAATCGACCAAGGGAAACCCAATCCAAATCATTAGGGACTTGCCATCACCTGGAGATAGGCGACGACAGGAAAGAGTAACCACATATGGATTGATGGGATTATTCGACACCAGCTTGCAAGAATCGACCATTTCCTGAAGGTAGGTAACGTCGAGAAGGATGCTTGGAATAGAACAACTCATGTGCTAGTTTCTAAGATCGAAACAAGTGCACGATTGAACTCCCACCACACTATTAGCAGCTAAGCAGGACACACATAGTCAAGAACAATGAAGGATAATCATAAATAAATCTAAAACCAGATTGTTGGATTTTCTCGATCCAATGTCAAGACAAGGAAAGCTCACTTAGACTGGAGGCAATTGGATAATTTTCCCTACAAGATTCAACTATGTGCCCAGAGTCAGGCATTTTGAAAAATAAGTTCTGTGAACATGATTTAGTTCATGATAAAGATCATACAAAAAGGGGATGAACATCTCACCCGCTGCTCCAAGACAACATGGACCGGCACGAAAATGGGATTCTTTACGGCTAACAGTCAGTCGAAAGGAACATGACAAGCTAGCGAGCTTCGGAGATCCCTACTTGCTCTTTCCTCTTCATCTAAGACTCTTAAAGCTATGTACTTATTTAGAAGAGGAGGTGGATTTAGCAACAGTTCTATTGGAACAATTGTGCCTTGTAAATCAACCATGATCAATGGACCACACATGATATCAATAGAAAGAGAAGACTGATCTATGGAGGAGCCAGCTTCAATGGTGGTAGACTTACCACCACTGGACTTGGAATGTGGTGATCGACGAGTCATCCTAAGTAAGGAAACTTGGTGTTTAACAAGATTAGGTATGTTTTAGTTTGAAAATTAAAACCTATGTGACCAACGTCCAAAGTCTAAAGGGTGTCGACGTATGTTGACCAATTGAATTTTGAGCGTTGATCGGGAAAAGTAGAAATGTTAATCTATGCAGTATGAGTCCTATATCCTTCACACCATGAATGGACCACCCTATATAAGCAGCTCGCTCGTGTTAGAAAAATGAGCCATGTTGCATGAAGGATTGGTGCATCAGATCTTACCTGTTATCGATGAACAATCGATACTAGAACTGCTATCCGAAGAGACATAGAAACTTTTCTTTTTAGGAATATGGAAAATGTAGCAAAAGAAAGATCGTAAGGATGGAATCATCCAACATGATCGTCCCTGAAGCGAACCGTCTTATTTGAATGCAAGCAACATTACAATAACAACCGTGCGTTGATAAGAGTTATCCGAAGACAAAGAGTCAGACGTGTCACTGAAGTGGGTGAATACGAGCTAAGACAAGCTTGAGATCCATCATAGGCCAAGCACAACTCAAACTTCGACTATCTCCACTAAGAAGCAATCGACTACACCACCACCATCATCACCATCGCCACAACAATCGCTATTCCTTTGACCTTAGATGAATTTACTTGATGGCTAGTAGAAATCAGGGGCCGAAAGCTCTCGGCTATGACTTGAAGGATTCAACACTGGAAGGTCCTGGAGGCAATGCTCTTGCTAACAATATAAAAGTAAAAATGAAAATAATACAAAATAAGGAGAGAGCATGCTCATCTAAGGCATGGAATGATCTCCAAAGCATAAATCTTGTCCTTAGCATGAAGAATAAAGAATGTAATTCTAACTATAAAAAACAGTTGAAGGAATGTCTATTGAACAAAAGCAATACTTCAAAGTAGTTTCTGAAGGACTATTAAGAATCAAGAGATATTAGATCAGAATGTGCCTTGATCCAGAGCATGCTTTGTTTTTAAGGAAAGCATATTTTAAAGGGCAAGTGTTAATCAGTTTTTGACCAAGCCGATTTCCACGGGAAGTTAGAATGTCAAAACAAAGACAAAATTATTTAGGGTTTTTGGAAAGGTAATTAAAAGGCAAGAGAAAGAAAATATCAAAAACATGCAAAAAAAGGTTGACTTGAGTTTTTCAACTTGGCGCTTAGGGTCGAACCCAAGTCGTTCCTGAGCTGAACCAAGGAAAAATAAAGGAAAATCTATGTTGAGAAATAGCAAGGTGAGATAATATGACTTGAAGTCAGGCCTAAGTCAAACTCGAGACATGCCTGGTTCATACACAAACCTCTCGGTACGGAGTGGTTTTAACTAACCTCTCGGTACTGAGTGGTATTTTCTAGGGTTAGACTCATAAAATTCTTAGATCAAACTCTAAGCAATCATTATTGAATAAAACTCGAATCAGATATGCAAAACTCTCAGGTCAGATTCCAAGCAATCATTACTGAGTAGAACTTGAATCGGATACACCAAACTCTTAGGTTAGACTCGAAGAAATCGATACAGAGTAAAACTTGGGTTGGACACACAAAACTCCCATGTAGGACTTGAAGCACTCCAACCTTTGGACGACTCTAAGCAAGGCCTGAAGCAAACGCACAAACCACTCAGGTCAGACGTCAAGTCAGGTCAACCTCGACCTAAAGCTCATGATTTTCACCAACATGGTTTTCAACTTCATGCTTCACTCCAACATGATTAGAACTATCTAAAATGATGGTATAAAGTAACTCAACAAGTTGCAAAGGTAATGGAGCTAAGTAAACTAGTCAATACCGGGAGGTTTCCTCTTAGTACCTAGAGGTTTTTCCTCTTACTTTGGCTCTACAAACCCATACACTTCATATTCTATTCCAATCTCTCATCGTCAAGTGCTTTTCTCAGAGTTTAGAAGAGTAATTCAAGGATTCTCGAGAAGAAAGCAAAGAAAGTAGGATAATACAAGTATTATTAGGAGAATCATTGAGACCAACTCAAAGTCAGTGGAACAGAGCTCAAAACGCATCAAGTAGGAGATAGGAGTGTGATGAAAACAAGGTATAAAGGTTTACACCTAAGTAAACTGTTCGGTACCGAGTGGTTGACCACTCGGTACCGAGAGCTTTTTCTGGCACATCGGCCCACGTGCTCACGTGTACATCTCTGGGCTCTCACATGGGCTGTGACTCAAGAAGGCTTCTAGCTCTATGCTTTTGTTTTCCCTATAAATACTGACCCTAATGTGAAAAAAAGGATCTTCACTCTGCTGCAATTCTTCATCTCCTACCTCCCTCATATTAGTCAGCTAAGCAGCTACCTTTGGTAGTTCTAGATCATTGAACTTGTCAAACTCTTGTACTAATGAATTGTATTCTCTCTCAAACTCATAATCAATAAAACAATAAAGTGGATGTAGGCCCTCAGTGTCTCCCTATTATGTTTCTTTTATTTTCGATACTATCTGCTAAATCAAGGTTGTACAGCATATCTATAACATATCTTTGGGTATTGGTCTATTTTTGGCATCAACACAAACAAAGCAAAGATTATATTTTCTGTTGATTTATGGAAAATTTTAAATGTCATCCTTTTTAGATGGATAGCTCTGATAAATTGAAATGTGGAAAGAAATGTTCTAGTTTAGAAATTAATAATTAGCAATAAAAAATTATATACACACACATATAACCACGCTTAACTTTCGAAAATTATATATATATATATATATATATATATATCATAACTTACGAATATATGTTTACTAATTATTAATAGCATAATAATTAATGGACTAGGATTTATAGATATCAATTACAAATTTCATGGGAAATAAATTAGTGACTAATAGAGGATTAAAAGGGAAATAAATATGGGCCGATTGGTGAATTTACTATGGCATTTAGAGAGGAATTGAATATACATAATAGGTGGATTTTGACACTAATAAATAAATAAATAGGATTAAATAAGGTTGATCAAAGGTTGCCCAATTTTGACATTGATGACTAACTATTATAGGTAATAGACATTTATTAGACATTACAAGAAAAACAAAGCCTAAGCTTATAAATTAGGAATAATAACATAGCAAATTAGTAAGTATTGCTACTATTAATTATACGTAGAAAGCAATATAATTTTCATACTAGAAAATTATATAGATCAAATTATATGTTTAGAACAAATGTGAATTAGTGGGCCTAGACCAACACTTTGTCTTTGGGTGGTAGGTTTGGTTTAGTGGTTGGAATGCGAGGTCAGTAATGGTACACAACAAAAGTCCACTCTTCACCTAGAGGCTACCAGCAGTTGTGTATGGTTACTACTAATGTAGGACATATCTAATCATAGTGCCCATGGGGAAGGGATATGCGTAGGATGTAGGACCTACTTCTAGGTCAAAGGTATTAAGTAGCTATTATAGGGTCCACTCCTTCTTACTTAAAAAGTATTAAATGACCGGGGTTAGCAATCGACAAGGTAGTGAGAAATCTCGGGAGTGGTCCGCTTCGAGGTTGAGGTATTAAGTGGCTATTGTAGGGTTCGTCTCTCACCATAAAAGAGTATTAACTGACCTAATGAGATTCCATGTGATGTCAGCTAGGGAATACTAGAGAAGGGTCTGCCTTGGTTTAGGTATTAAATGATAGGAACCCACGTATGATATATGTATTAAATGGTTAGAGTCTGCCTAATTTCTGTTAAAGAGGTATTAAACGGCTTACTTTCTCTTACACTATTAAGGCAGAACTGACGATAGTTGCATAAGATTGGAGATGGCCTTTGGCCTACAGTTGAGGGTAGATTGTAGAGTTGGGATGTGTTAATAATACGATAATTATATTATAAAGCCTCATCTAGGTGTCATCAGTCTTTGTAGTTAGGGACGATTGACTAGCGGTTATATTACCGAGGGCCCACTTCGGGGTTTGAGGTATTAAATGACCATCGGATCTGCCTCCTATCTACTCAAGAAGTATTAAGTGACTGAGGTTGTTGGATAATATATGTTTAGATATAACTATACACACACATATATAGGCTCATCTATAATTACATCTTAGAGAAGGTTAGGTTAGGCTTATCGTGCGTGCACTTAGGATTGAATGGATTATCCATAAACAGTAGACATAACACTTAAATGTTAGTCAATCACCATAAATTAGTGGTATGGGTAAAGTAAGTAATTTTTCAATCACCAAAAAGTTGTTTCTACCCTCCCTCCTCATAACAAGCTACAAGTTTGGATTAGAAGGACGGGATATTGGTGCAAGGCGGGAACAATAGACGATGAAATCTTCTCTTTCATGATCGACACAGACAAGGTAACTAAATATCCATGGAATAATATTCCAAGATAGTAGCCTTAGTCAATGCATATGTTCAACTATATTTTTCAATTTGACTGCGACTTTATATTGATCGCGATCTTATATACTTGTATTAATTATAGGTTAGCAAAACTAATGATCTGTGCCCTAAAGGACTTGGGCTTCTAGTCGAAATTTGGGACCACTAAGGTGCGTGTTGTTACAGTTTCGCAAGCTTTTCTTTCCGTTCTGACTATTTAAGAAAATATAACCTCGGACCACTTACACATTTTTGAGACCTAGATTGGTCTCTAGACACACTCTGAGTGGATGTTTGAGATGAATGTTTAGGATGCTTGCTTGCTTGCTTGATTTGATTTGAATATTTGATTTTTGAAATCAACTTGAACGTGATGACTGGTATTGAACGTGGTAGTCCTGTATCAAGAGATGTGGCGGTGACCGCAAGAAGTAAGTCCCTTTACCGGAGATTAAGTGGATGGACTTACTTGTTGTTGAGTCCCCTCATTGGAGAGCAAACGGATTGGGATCAACAAGGATCCAGAGAGATCAAAGTAAGTCCCCTCATAGAAGAATGAGTGGATATACTAGCATATCGTTGAGTTCTCGTGCCGAAGAGCAAGCAAATTGGGCTTGTCAAATATCTAGAGAAGAACGCTAGACCGAACCGTAGATAAATTATTTTGATGATTTAATTAATGGTAATAGCATTAGTTTTCATATAAGGGCCTTGGTTTTGCAATTGGCTTTAGGTATCAAACTCCAAAGATCGGCCTTGGACATAGGCTGGAGATTGCCGAACCACTATACATGTATTCTTTACTTTCTTGCTATTTTCTTCTAGATATTTGTATTTCAATAGGGTTTCGGGTGTTGTCGATTTTTGGCATCAACACTGACAAAATTATATAATGAATGCAGTAACTAATGCAAAAAAATTTGACAATTGTAATGAAAGTAATTAAGGTAATAAATTTTGGCAAAGCTCACTAAATTGTAACAACCATGAATCAAATTGTGACCATGACTCATTAATTCCTAAGTTGATACCATGAATTGAATAAAGTGATAAGACCTATTAAATTATTAAACAGACGGTAATTTTATTAATAAAATATCAAAATTGAACAATAAATCACTTTGCTGAAACAATCATAAGAGAAACTAGCAAATAGACTAAAAATACCATTCATTTCAAATTCTACTTGAATGAGTGGATCTTGAGATGGGTTAAAATGAGGTGATAATAGAAGAAGCATGATTGACAAGGATTTAAGAAATTACTAGAGTCGTAGATAATATGATAATAAATTATACTATCCTCAAAGTATAATTTATAACATAGATTGAATGGATAAGGTTGTTTTCCTTCATACCAATGGTCCCAAATCAAGCAAGCAATAGCCCTAGTTCTTCAACGATGGTAGAAAACAAGCAATATAGTTGGAAATTGGTTTTGAGCTTTGTCACCATTTCCACTACAAATTACCATGGTGAGAAGGACCACACCACGTTCGGTCAAACTATAGTCATTTTTCTATGATTTAAGCGGTTAATAACAGTGTTTTTTTTATGCAGTTAGGCGAGGTAACTTTAAACCAATTAAGCCCTCGGATCGACAATGATTGGACATAAAATAATGGAGCAAGAGGTCGATAACATAAAGATCGAATGTCTAATATAAATTTGGATTCCACGCAACATACAAAATTTAACTCACATTTTAAAAATCTACTGTTATTGTATATCTTAGGTTGGGGTTGTTTGAAGCAAGGAGAACAAGTTTCTAGCTTCAACTTGGAAAATAAGTGAGTGTAACCTTCAATTAACGAGTTGCATGCTTTTATATATTGCTTGTACTGGCTGTTATAGAGCAACTAATTCATATGTATGTTTGAATTTTCTGTACTAGAGGTAAAAATGCTTAAATTGGTAGTTTTATTGTATGAACAAGTTAATAATATTGAAAACCTTTATAGCAAATCATCAATTTCATCACCCATATGATGTTTTCTTTTACATGCCTTAAGCAAGTTGTTAACTACTTTAATGTAGGTTTTCCAGTGCAAGACATTCACCATAATGGTTTCCCAAGTGATTGGAATTTGGCTTAGAGCCATTGCTCTAGGTTTTAGGTCAACCGATCGACTAGTTGGCACCTAACCAGTGGACCAGTCGAGCATTTCCTGGAGAAGTAAGCCCCAAGTAATGTGTAATTTGAAGTTTATTTTTAATTTTTATTTTAAAATTTGACATTAAACATTATAATACTTATGAATATTTTGTATGAATATATTTTAAATAAAAATGACGAATTTACAAAATTACTTTGAATATAACAAAAGAACTTCAATACATTGTTATATTTATGATGTAATATTTGCCTTCAAAAGCAAAGGAAGTTTTGTATAAATAAATAACTATGAAATAAATATTATTTAATTTATAATCTCAAATCATTTGAAAGTGAACTATGAGTATATACTGAAAAATATCTATTAAATAAATGTACGCGATGAAGACATATTTTATTCATTAAATTTTGTGTGATGCAAGTTGTTATTTTAAATAAACTAATATGAATGAACTCCCCAACTTTATAATGTAATATAATGAACAAGATACTAAACCTATTATGTAATGTGTTATATTGCGGTGAGTGGATTGTTAACATATATTATATTTCAAGTTCACATGTTGTTTGCATCAAAATGACCAAACGCTCATAGAGAAAGATCCAGTATAACCTAAGATCTTGAGTGTGATACTAGTGCTAGTTTTTAGGAGGTTAAATCTCTAGTCATAAAATTAAGTTCTTACTCTAATTCAGATCACAAATCATAGAAACATATGCTAGAAAGTTTGAAGTAAATATAGAAAAAGTAAAGACATATAGAACATTTTATAGTGGTTTAACAATCTTTGTCCTACATCCACTTTATATCTTTTATTATGATTCTCTAATTTAAACTTGTTATAACGCTTGCTATCTCACTCTTGGTCGATTTCAATAATTGTCAGTTGATAGATCTATGTTTGGTAAATCTCTGATCTCGTAGATCTTAAAGGTGAACCACTACAACTCGATGTTGGATTATGGGTTGGATGATTGGAGGATATTGGATAAGATTTGGATGATTCTTTATTTATTAAATAATCATATTCAGCTATGTCTCTTTGGAAGTTCTACTGCTTCCATGTGTTTTCCATTGTTGTTCCAATCTTGGGTATATAGGAGTGAAGACGTATTGGGGCTATGCCAATTGTTCCGCCAAAATAACAAGTTTCATTATGCTTGGTTCTATAGACGATGCCTAGTTGGTTTGGTGACTCAGTACTCATAACAATGGTTCGGCCATGCTTTAGTTTGATACGAGGGCTTGGTTCGATAGCTTGACTACCGATCAAGAACTATGGTTTGGTAGATGACTACCAAACATGATTTTTTGTTCGTTAAGGCATTACTGAACTAATCATTCTATATCAAACCAATCATTCTATACCGAGCCAAGTACTCAAACTTGACAATCTCCTTCTTTTCTAATTCTTCTCATGTTATCCTTCGATCTTCTTTCCCCTTCATCCTAGCCTTTTGCCTAAGGTGTGCCTCCTAACTTTGAACATATTTCCCAACTGGATTGGGTCTATTCCATGGTCGTGTCGAAATTTACCCCAACACTTTGTTCCCCAAAGCATGCTTTATTCGAAGCATGCTTTGTTTGGGCCCCTATCGTAGTGGGGTAATTATGTAATCCAGGTAGGATCCCATAATGCTTAGATGCAACCATTCATCAAGCTTTTGCATTGCATCCCCATACTTCATAAGGGTACTCCATCTCCGGAGTATTATAGTTCATGTTCAAATGGAGTTGACCCTGTCTTTGGGGCTTTTTGGAATGGTGGAATTCCATCGTCTTTGATAGAGTATGGTCTTGTCTTTGGGACTAGTCTTAAGTACGTTCCATTGTTCTTGGAGGAGTTGAGCCTAGTCCATAAGGCTGAACAGTTTAATACTTCACTATCCCTGATGAAGTTATACCTTATCTCTGAGGTTTGGCAATAATATGCTCCATTACCTTCGATAGAGTTGAACCTTATCTTCATGACTAGGAAGTTTATATTCCACTGTTTTTGGTAGAGTTAGGTTAGTTTATACTCCATTATCTATGGTACAATAGAACGAGTTATACCATCCAGTCTTTAGCATAATTGAATGAGTCTATGCTCTGCTATCTATGACATAGTTGTTTTAGTTTATAATCCTATCTCCAGTAGAGTTGTATTAGTTTATACTCTACCATCTCTGGTAGAGTTGTTTTAGTTTAAACTCGACCATCTCTGGTAAAGTTGAATGTGTTTATACTCCACTATCTCTGGTAGAGTTGGGGAACGACCAATCGATTATTTCAAGCATTTGGCGGTGAAAGAGGTTCACAGCTCCTAGGTTAGAAAGCATCCAAGTCCATTCATTTGGTCATCAGCAAAGGAACTTACATCTTTAAGACCAAGAGGCATTCGATGAACTCATCCAACCACTTGTAAAATGTAAAGGACTTATGGATATTTTGTTCTACATAATCTACATGCACATCTATCTCTAGATGCCTCGTAGGAGGAGGACATGTTAGAGTCTATGGAGGATCCAACACTATGCCTACAAGTGTCGTTTATATTCTTATTTCACAAGGACTTAGTTCCATGAGGCCCTATGGACTAGAGTTCATAGATCTCACGTTTGAGTTACTTGTAGAGAGCAAAATTAGGTCCAACAATTCATACATTAACTCTATAATGTTGTACTACTAAGAAGAAGACAATACTATTGATTCAAATTATATAAAACAGTGTTCTATAGGTCTATAAATCAGTCGCAAGACAAATATCTTTCAGTCTATGAAAATCAGGTTCATAACTAAGTAGTTTAAACAAAGTTCAGAAAGTATAGAAACCAAATCAAATCTAGATGTTTGGATTGAAATATGCCTTAGGTTTTATCCTGAAGCATGCCTGTGAGATCAGTCCCTTGACCTCACAAAGTGCATGCATACTAAGGCAAACTCCCAAAGTTTATTTTAATAAGAAATGAACAAGGAAAAATCTAAATATCATCCCTTGGTGCCTTTAAAGGACAACCATGCGCCTAGTCGTGCTACCAGAGCTGCCACTAGTAATCATTGCATGGTTCATTAGCTGTTGATACTATCACCCAATTGAAGCATGACCACTAATTGATAGGCTATTAACGTACTGCAACAAACATCTCTTGGATGTGCTTCTTAATAGTACCTTTAAGGTGTTGGCCCGAGACCACATATCTCATGAAAGATGCAATATCTTCCAGTTCACAGCTACACTGTGTAGTTGAGACTCTAGTCCTCAATTCACCATAATCCATGGTTTCTCTAGTTGCAAGTTGATTATTTTTGTAGTTTCCATAAGCTCTAAACTGGAGACTTGACATATTCTCCCTTGAAGCGTTCCTTTCTCCAGCACTATCATCCCCATATTCTGAGGCTTTTCATCTCCAATCTAATTGACATTGATCAGTCCTACCTTGACATTAGAATCCACTAAAAACACTAACTTGTTGGCTTGATAGCAGAAGTCCTCCAAGTTGGTGGTTGATTTTTACTTAATCTCCCTATAAAACTCTATTTTCCTATTGATACTTGAAACAACAACTACATAGACAATCCATTTGTCTGGTTGATTTATAACAACTGCTACAACGTTGAATCATGCAAGATAGCTCAATAAAGTTTCTCCATCCTTTTGCTTAATAGCTTCTGAATTTTTTTCATTTTTAGGATGATCGACATAGACTATAAACTAACTCATGAACCTTTCCTTTAACACAGCCCAAGTGCTAATGGATCCATGCTCAGAATGACTAGACCATATAGTCGCTAAGTCTGATAAAAAAAGAGGAAAGCAATGGCATATTACTCACTACATTATTTCAACTAACTCCATATGTCGAATGTACCACCTCAAATGTGTTGTAGGATCGGTTTTTCCAATGTGTGGTTCCATGAATAACATCTTAAAATCTAGGAGGTTCATCGCATATTGGATGTTCAAAGTAAATAGACTCTATTTCATTTCTAAAACATCCGGTCTCCTTCTCTACTTATGCAACGTTCGACATATTAGCTCAACGACTCGCTACTTTACTACTGGAATGCTTCCTCGGGTTGCTTGGTAGGCTACGTCATTTATGTAATGGACTAACCACCTGTGGACCAATTAATCTAAATTCAGGAAGTCTCATTTCATCATCCAAGTGTGTGGTTCTAGAATCAACATTGACTTTCAGTGGGACATCCTCCCTTAGTCCAACATGGGTTGTACCATTTGGTCTAGTACCAATCATTTTAGTACCAAGCTAAGTTAATTCGAGCCCTAGGTGGGATAGTTGAGTAAAAGTCTGCATCTCCATTGCTCCTTCCTACCTTTCCTGTACCCTTACATCCATTCTGAATGGGTTGCCAATAGAATTCTCAACTTGATCTCTCTGGACCTGTGTTGGTACTGCTTGCTCCAAGCATCCAAGGAATGTGTTCAACATCCCTGTTGCTTAGCCAATAAAGGATCTTCTATATTCACCATCATTGTTTGTATTTCCTCCATGGTAAGGTAGTTGATAGTTTACTCAGATCAGATGTTGCTTCATGACTTCCCTCATGGGCAGACTGCTCTCCATCCAAAAGCTTCCTTTTCGATCCTTGATTTCTAGCCAGTGGCTTCATGACTTGAACTAAGTTCTCTATGAAAGAACTAAAACATTTGCGTCAAAAAGATCAAACACTCAAGAATAGAGACCAAGTGGAACATAAGATTCTAAGTGTGATCCTAGTGCTAATTTTTAGGAAGTTATATCTTTGGTTATCAAATATGTAAAGTTCTTACTCTAATTCAGATCACAAATCATGGACAAGTATGTTATAAAGCAAGAAGTAAATGCATAAAAAATAAAGACACATGTAAATTTTATACTAGTTCAGCAATCTCTGACCTGCATCCGCTTTATCTCTTTTATTTTGATTCTTTGATTTACGATTGTTACAACGCTTGCTAGACCACTCTGGGTCAGTTACAACGATTGTAGGTTGCCATATCTGTGTTTGGAAAAGCTTCGATGCGATAGATCTTGAGGTTGATCTATCATAACTCAATGTCAGGTGATGGATTAGATGATTACAAAAGATTGGATTAGATTTAGATAATTCCTTGTTGACTAAGAGTGCTCCAATAATCCTATTTGGCTATGTCTGTTCGAAAGTTTTGGCACTGCTAACTTGTCTGCAATTGTTGTTCCAAGCTTGGATATTTATAGGAGTGAAGATATATAGGGGCCAGGCCAGGTACCTTGCAAAAAATAACAGGTCTCCTTATTTATCGCACTTGATTAGGTGGACGTGCTCGGTTTCCTTGGTTTGGCATGCTTGGTTTGGTGGTCATGACATGGTTCGGTCATGCCTTGGTTCATTTTGAGGGCTTGGTTTGGTATGTCTAGGTTTGGTAGCTTGACTACGAATAAGAATTATTATTATGTAGATGACTACCAAATAGAATTATTTGTTGGTAGTGCACTACCGAACCAATCATTCTACGTCGAACCGAGTACTCAAACTAGAAATTACTTCTTTTCTTTCCGATTCTTCTCATGTCATCCTCTAATTTCCATGCCACTTTGTCATTGTCTTTCGACCAAGGTGCAGCTCCTAACTTTTAATATATTTTCCAACATGTTTGGATCTATTCCGAGACTGTGCCAAAGTTTCCCTAACACATGTAAATGGCCCATTTGTCGTCAAGTTATGATGCATGTGTCATGCCTTGTTTATGATAAGTATAGGATCACATCAATATGAATTGCTAACCTGTAATATCCTATGTTGCTATATAAATGAGATGAAAATGTATACAAAACATATAACATTATTATGGGATATATGACATGAGTGAGGTTGATTATTAACAATAGAATAACATGTGATGATGATATGATAAGTATGAGGTGTGTTACTAGGGAGGCAAGTATCCATCCTAGACGAAGAGATTCGGGGTTGCACCTTGAATCGTGGCAATCAGGTTCACTGCCATTATTAGTCCAATTGGTTTTTTGCACGGACGCATCACAGGGCATGTGTTGTGTGGCGAGGATGATGAAAATCATGATGTTATGGTGGTAAGGATATTTAACGCGACGAGGTAAGCACCAACGAGGATGAGAGATGATGGTGCAACTAATAAATCGTGTAAGCCACCAATAACTTCTAGTCAAGGGATATATGATGAAACATGCCGTGATATCTTAGGGTCGAGGCACAGTCTAGTACAGTGAACATGTTAGGATTCAATAGTGATCTACATATCATGTTTTTCCTAACATAAACAATGTGTTTAATAAAGATAAAGGTTGCAACCCATGTGGATAAGATGTGATATCTTAGTTAATTAGAGTTGCAGTTGCGAATTGTTATAATTAGAGCCATGACACAATATTAAGACTATTTTATAATGAGATGTAGGGTGCATTTAAAATGGAGAGTGCGCGATATACTTTATGCTTATTTGACATATCATATGTACACCCGATATGCGACGACCCATTATTTTAAACATCTAAAATCAATTATAAACACCATCAAAATAAGCTTACAACTAAGTTCAGATATTAAAGATAGTGGACCATGTGTATAAACCATTAAAAAGTCCAAAACCATGAACTTAAAAATGGAAACCTCACAGCGGTATTTAAACATCACTATATGTCATTTCAATAATTAAACGCTAAACAAATTTGGTACCTCAGATAATATACATATTCATACATTAATCATCAAAACAATACATATATAGCTTTGATGCAGGAGATATACTGAATCATCATGTGGATATGACATACTCTAGACCTTTTTGTTCCCTCCTTTGCTTCCACCTACAAACTTAAAAATACACACACACACACACATATATATATATATATATATATAAACATATAATAAAAGGAAAAATAGTCAACTATGTCTGGACTGGCCTAGCCTTATACAATTCAACCATAGGCTAGAGAGCTATTGCATAAGAAAATATTGCCTACATACCCTTTTGGGGATCATGTCCACTTAGTTCTATTTTCTGCTCTTCTCCTGCATCCAAGTACTTGTTAACGCATAACAACATACATCCATCCAACCAATGCAAGTAGAAAATACAACTTCTACTAAACCATCATAATCAATCATCACATAGGGTAAGAATAATAATAACAAATAATCATCAACTATATTCATGTCAACCCCAAGCATCAAATAAATTAACTATAACAAATATACTCACATATATACTAATCATCCACTATTATTAATACATCATCAATACAAGTATAAATCAAATTGGTGCATACTGGTCACTCCATATTAGTAACATAACATCAAAATCATCAATTTTGTACTAATTACTTAATATTAGAAACACAAACATCGAATCCATCCAATGTGTATTAACTACCCCGTATTAGTAATACAAATATCATATTCATCAAATGTGCGTTAATTACCTCGTATTTGTAATACAAACATCGTATTCATCAAATATGTGTTAACTACCCCATATTAGTAATACAACATTGATGTCATCTACATAGTGAAACCATAATAAGCTACACGACATCCACATAGTAGTAATGATAAAATATCGCATAACATGTCCAAATGCAGCTCCATCTCTCACAACAAACATATGTGACAAACTCAGCTAATAACTTTCTATTTATTCAGACATCTACACTTTATTATAAAGTAATAGTAATAGCAATAATATTTTATCGTACACTTTGAAAATTATGTTGTTGTTATTTTCATCCATAGATATTAAATCACTTAAAATCATTAAAGTGATATATTTTAAAAGAAATTAAAAAACTACTTAATTAACTTTAGCATGTGTAATCATTATTAAAGCAAGCTTATTATTCTTCTTTTTTCTATAAATAACTCATCTCTAAAACCCATTTCTAAACTTTTAAAACATTATATTAAAATATTAACTTATTTAATTGAATAAAATATATTCTAACATTATTTTTTAAATATAATGTTTTCCCTTTTCAATAATATCATTCATTTAAGACCAACTTGATTCATTTTACAATAATAACGATATACAACATTTCATATATTAATTATCAAATAACTGTCATTAACAAATTTCCCTGAAATTCACAATTGATAATTTACATCCATATTCACCTAAATATTTAACATTTAACCATAGACCAACAATATAAAATAATGTGGAAACAACATGTCATAGTGATGTAATAATTAAAAAAATGTAAAATTTGACTAAATCACTGCTATAAACAAAAGAAAACATGCTAACATCCATAAATAACAAATGATATGATATAAATCCAACAGAACTTTAATTAGAACTATGCAGATCTCATATCCAACAATCATCAATATATAAACTTTAAAACATCTTACATATTAAAATTTTCACTTTTAAATAATAAACATCGCTTGTATAAATGTAAATTAATGCATTTAATAAAGGATACATGAGCACTCACCTTAAATGAAGATTAAAATAGATTTATTTCAAATTAATGAAGAGTGGCATTTTCACTTCCATCATAGCCTAAATTGTAGGATCGGTTTCACCCTAGAGGGGGGGGGGGGGTGAATAGGGTGATGCTATTAATTATAAAAATTATTGCGGAAGCTTATAAAATTATAACACAGATATATCAAAATAATAGCAGCATAAATTATAGCACAATAATAAATGCAAAATAGAATGACATAGAATTTATCCAGCTTCGGCAAAACCCTGCCTACGAGCTGCCCCCAAGGTTTCTACTAGAAATTAAGTAGTCACATGCTTACACGCATAAACTCGCGACACCTGCTACTGACTAACCTAACTCTACGCTCAAAACCCTGACATAACTCAGCCACTGAGTTGCAAATTCTCAAACTACGCCACGTAGTTTGTGCCCTAGTCCCATGACTAGAAATTACAACAGTTAAAAGTTAAAATACAAAGCAAAAACAACTTAAAACTCAAAACCCTAATTTATACTAAAGCTTTATAAGCCGGCCCTATGTAATAAAAATCAGATCCCTTTTCTTATTATTCGGTCGGCTTTCTTTCTGCTTGTTCTCGTTCCACTTTGCTATGAATTAGGGTCTTTTTTTTTGAAGTCGCCGACTTTCTGTTGCTTAATCAAAATAGACGTTATCTAGTTCGTTGCTTTCGTCGATCGTTTGGCTCTTTGAATCGCCTTCAGCTACTTCAATTTGATCAAGTTCGAATTTGATTTCGGTATGTAATTTACTTCTTTTGCTTAACTTTTTTTGGCTTACTTGAACTCGATGCTTTCAATTTTCCAATGATGTTATTTATTTATATGGGATTCGAGATCCTTGATTTTCGTTTGTATACATCTATTTGATTTCGTCTTCGGCCATTTGATTATTCTTGAACGATGGTGATTTATCTGACTTTTTCAATTCATATAATTTCAGCTTGGTTAACACGGCTTCGATTTTGACTTTGCTTGGCCACCACGGTGTCAATTTCTGACTTTTTCAACTTCAGTACTCACTTGGTTCGATGTTGACTTCAGTTTTGATTTGACCTGCAGTTGTCTTCGACTGCAAACTTGATTTTGTGATGTTGATCTTGTTCGAATTTTGCTATACTATTCACTGCCTCTGGTAGCACTTTCGACCTTGTTAGATTTTACTTGCTGTTTCATGACTCCGGCTATTATGTCTTTACTGCCATGTGTATATATACATCTATGTATGTATATATGTGTTGTATTTGTAATGTTTACTATGATTCCTTTAGCATGTTTTCATTTTTCCTGTACTCTGCTTATTTTCTGTTGTACTGTCTTAAGCTCGAGTTGCTTCAATTTGATGTTTACACTGCTGCATATCACCGCATTACTTCGAGTCATCGTAGCAGTCGAGTCTTGTTTAAGTCTTCATGCATTGTCCACTGTTTCTAGTTGTACTTAGTATCACTTGATGTTGTAGTTTTGTTTGCTGGTGCATATGCTTGCTTATTTGTTGCCAGACCTTCATATACATTTCAAGTCATGTTGACATCACTGGTTTACTGTTTGGTTCATGTGAAGTTCATTTGAACTGTGTTTGTATTGTTTCCATATTGGCTTGTTCCTTCGAGTCAGTGAACTCGTATATGATTGTTTGTGCTGCATTGAATTATTTTCATGTGTGACTTGAACTTTAGTTGAGATTTATGGTCTTGAGATTGTAGTTGAGTTTGAGCCATTTGTTTCAGCTAGAGTTGTATTTCCTTGTAATGTTCATTTGAAGTTGTAGCCTTTGTGCTCGAGTCGGATACTTGCACTGTCCAGTTTCACAGTTGCATACATGTTGTATCTTTTGGAGTTTAGTCGAGGCTGCATATATGTATGAGCTAGTACATGTTTGTATACATGTGTATATACAAATGTATGTATATATATATGTGTGTGTGTGTGTGTGTGTGTGTGTGTGTATTTGTGCATTGTCAAGTGATGCATCGCTTGGCCATATGTATTTGATTGCAGTTTTGCCCCTGTTTAGTTTGTGCTGTACTGATTTGGCATTTGCTTCAATTTAGTTTGATTCACTATGAACTTCATGTTGATTTTTGAAATCACACCTGAGTTAAATCCAGCTTAAAGCTCGGGTTTGACGTTGTGCTGATATTGTGACATTATTTTTGTTGCACTTGAGTTGAACCTGGAGTTTTGGGTTTGACTTGTGCTCACCTGTCCGTGTAATTTTATCAAGTGTATATATCGGTGCGCATAGCCTTGTGGCATATATAGTGATACACTGTGTATGTCACAAGCTATTCGTGTATGATGAATTCAAAATTAAATAATAACGAAACCCAAATAACTGAGGCAAATATTATTTTCAAAATCTACATTTTATTTTATATTGCAAAAACATTTTATTTTCAATTTTACTACGTCAATGTATATTTCTACAGATTGCTCAGATGCTGGATTCACATTGAAATGAAGTTGAAGATAAATACGAGTTGAGTGAATGAGTGATATGTAGTGAGGTCAAATGTAAATTAGAAATTGTGATATAATCAAAATTGTATTGTAACCGAAGTTGTATATATAGAGTGAGAGCTTAAATTTATACTATACAAAAATTGTAATAGATATTTGCTTGAATAAAATATGTGTTTAATTCAAATTTTGTGTTATTTATTTTATTCAGTAAATATTTATTTAATCTATGAAAAATAAAATAGTACATTAACAAATAAATTTAAATGAATATATATATATATTTGTTATCATCAAATAAAAATCATATAATCGCATATTCAACAATCTCCCCCTTTTGATGATAACGAACATATATTTAGGATTTTGAATATGTTAAATGTATTTGATCATTGATATACTATAATTGCTTCCCCTATGTAAATGCTTCCTCTCTACACAAAGCTCCCCCTTCATATATGCATACAATTAAAAATATTCAAATGAGCCTAGATGCGAATAGAAATTATTTGAGCTTTACTTGATTTTATTTGACAAAATCTTAACTTTTTTCTCCTCCTTTTGTTATCAGCAAAAGAGTAAGTGTTAGAATAGAGATAAAGTGATCGATATTAATACGACATTAAAACTCAATCGAATATAAATATTAAATTTCAATAAAAAATCAAACAAAAATCATAAGTACTTTGTTAGGTGCATATTCCACTTTTAGATTGATGGGAATGATATCATCATATTAAACCATACAGTTGTGTCTATTTGTGGTATATTTGTATCAGGAATTTGAATATCTACCAACCATGCATAACAGTTAGGACTTTTAAAATGAGATTAGTAGTATTCCAATTTTATTTAAAAAAATGAATTCATGTATCTTCTAACCACACATAACCGTGAGGACTTTTAAATGGGATTAGAATCAACTTGTTTATTTAAAAAAATCAATTTTGATGTGCGTTCCATACATGCATAACCGCGAGGACTTTTAAATGATCATGAAAGCACATAACAAATTCCAAGTAATTCACCCATGCATAACCGTGAGGACTTTTAAATGAGAGTGAATACTTTGGATTTTATTTTAATTTATTTTATTATTTTTATTTTTTATTAAAAAAATGAAAAATGAAAAATGAATGATTCTTGTTTAAAGTACCATATGTTGACAAACTATATAGAATTTTGATGAGTGATGGTCATTAGAAATATGATAGAAATATAGATGGTCATGGAATTTTTACCAGCAAAAGTTTTATAACTCTTGTTTAAGTTTCTAAAGAAATTTACTAATTATACCGTCTCGAGTCATAATATATGATAAATATCAACACTCATCACTTTTTCAATTACTATTTACTTTTTCGATAATTAGTAGGGAGAAAAAATGTTAAATATTTAGAAAATCAAATTTCTAAAACACCTAAGCTGAGTCGTAGTTTACAAAAACTATTTTCTGGTAGGGGTTTTGTAAAAGTGTCTGCCAATTGAGAATTGGTTGAAATGAAATTTATGCGGATATTTTCCTTGGAAATATGATCTCTAATAAAATGATGTCTAACATCTATATGTTTTGTTCGTGAGTGATGTACATGATTATTTGTGAGATCAATTGCGCTTTTGCTATCACACATTAGTGGTACATGTTTAAAATTTAGACCATAGTCTTGCAAAGTTTGTATCATCCATAAGATTTGAGCAGAGCAACCACTCAGAGAAATATACTCTGCCTTTATGGTGGATAACGCAATACGATTCTGTTTTCTACTTGACCACGCGACTGATGGATGTCCTAAAATAAAGCATGCACCACTAGTACTTTTTCTATCTACTAGACTTCCAGCATAGTCCGCATCTGAAAATCCTTTTAATTCAAAATTATCATTTGTTGGATACCAAAGACCAAATCATAGGGTATGCAAAAAATATTTTATAATTCATTTAACGGCTTTTAAATGAGATTCTTTTAGGTTAGATTGAAATCGTACGCACAAGCAGACAGAAAACATGATGTCAGGTCTAGAAGCGGTAAGATAAAGGAGTGATCCAATCATACCTCTATATTGCTTTTGATCAACTGCCTAACCTTTTTCATCATTGTCAAATTTAATTGTTGTGCTCATGGGGGTTCTAGATGGTTTAACATCTTTTAATCCAAATTTGTTGACAAGTTCCCTAATATATTTTGTTTGAGAAATGAATGTACCTTTATCGCTTTGTTTGACTTGAAATCCTAAAAAGAATTTTAACTCTCCAACCAAGCTCATTTCAAACTTTTCCTGCATAACTTTTTCAGATTTCTCATACAACAAATTGTTAATAGCACCATAAATAATGTCATCAACATATATTTGAACAATTAAAAGATCATCGTTTTCATGCAACGGAAATAATGTGGTGTCTACGCAGCCCTTTCTGAACCCATTTTCAAGAAGATAAGTACCGAGGCATTCATACCAAGCTCTAGGAGCTTGTTTTAATCCATATAATGCCTTTTTAATCTTATATACATGGTTAGGATATTCATGACTTTCAAAATCTTCTGGTTGTTCAACAAATACATCTTCTTTTTAAATTCCGTTAAGAAAGGCACTTTTAATATCCATTTGTCTTAACTTAAATCCTTTGTAGCAAGCAAAAGCTAACAATATCCTAATTGATTCTAGCCTAGCTACTGGTGCAAAAGTTTCATCAAAATCAACTCCTTCAATTTGATTATATCCTTTAGCGACAAATCTAGCTTTATTTCTAATCACATTTCCAGATTCATCATATTTATTTTTGAAAATCCATGTAACATTCCCGAATTTTTACCAAGTTTAATTTGACAATTAATTTAATTTTTGGAATTAAATTATGAAATTATTAGTAAAATAATATGAAATTTCCAGAACAAATAAAAATATGTACTTTAAATAGAATTTTGGATTGGAATTCAAAAATAAGTATTTATTTATTTGAATTTGATTTGAATACTCTAAGTTTTGAGATGAATAAAATTATTTTCTAATTTTAATATATGATATACTGGAAAGTTATATTTTTAAATTAATATAGTAAGAGTTGTTTAAAACTAAATTTCATATTATTCAATATCCATATCT
Source organism: Allium cepa (assembly GCA_030765085.1). Classification (NCBI taxonomy): domain Eukaryota; kingdom Viridiplantae; phylum Streptophyta; class Magnoliopsida; order Asparagales; family Amaryllidaceae; genus Allium; species Allium cepa. The sequence continues at coordinate 259,272,237 of CM060929.1, forward strand.
CTTGAAAATCAATAAGAATTAAATTAAGAGTTTACATGCCTTCTTTTAAAATTTGTTTGAACTAAATATATATATATATATATATATATATATATATATATGAGTGTAAGAAAATAAAATAGTTAGTTTTATATGTAAATAAATACACAAGCTTTTATATGAAGATATCTTTTTGAAAGAATAAGATTTAAAACTACAAATTGAATATGTATATAAACATTTGTAAACTTAAATTAAAAAGAAATTATATTGCACAACTCATAATAGTCTAGAGGTTTAAAACATATTTCATAAATTTAAATAAATAAAAACTTGTTTCATCAATTTAAATAAAGTAAGATTAAAAAAAACAAAAAAACATGCATTCCAAATAAATCTAAGTTAAGGGTTAAAACATGATTTGCAAATAATATATATATATATATATATGGATGGAAAATAAATATGAATATATTTATGTACTAAACTAAATTTAGGTTTAAATATAAAATGTATTACATAAATATTTGTAAATATAAAGATTAAATAATTTTAAGGGTTTAAACTATAAATTTTAAATTAATAAAGGACTTAAACATAAAAAGTTTATAATTTAACAAGTGTCCATGTTTAAAGACATGTGTTAGTAATGATAACAAGTAGCATTTAAGTTAATTTTCTTTCAAATTAAAATGTAAAATAACATACAAAAGAAAAAAATAGAAAGCAAGCACAAGAATTTTTTTGAAACCAAGCTATCTTCATTTTCTTCTCAGGCCTAAGAAAAGAAAATTTTCTTTCATCCTCAAACTTAAAACTGAAAAAAAAAACAAATTCAAAAGCTTAAACTGGATTCAGAGTTTTCAACCTGGGTATGAATTCAACCTGAAAAGAAAGAAAAAATTGAATCAAACTTCAACCTGAAACACTTAAATCTGAAGCAAAAGAAGCAGCAACCTGGAATTTAAAGCAAAATTTGTTCAATATCAAAGCCAGGAAAAGAAATAAGGCAGTCAATCTGAAAATAAAGCCAAATTCAACCTAATCTAGAAAAAAACTGAAAGATAAAACAACAGATTCAAGAGTAAAACAAGAAGATCAAAATCATCTCAAACCAAAGCAATATCAGGTAGCTGGAAATTAGAATGAAATAAACTGTTTTAACTTGAGTCAATTCAAACTTCAACAACCAGGTTTTACCATCCTCTGTCTTCAATGCAAGGTAATTAACTTTATTTTAAAAAGTATAAGTATAAATTTAGTTGCATGCTAATGTTTTTGAAAAGAATATGTATTATGAAGCATGATGTGTATACATATGAATGTTGCATGATGTTTCCATAAGAATACTTCTCTGCTCTAGTTCCAGATTTATCGTTTTGATTTAAATTCAAAATATTTTAATTTAACCTTTGTTTAGACTTAAGATTCAATTGAAACTTTCTTGTTTCATTTCAAACTTTGGTTTAGAATTTTAATTAAGTTAGAATAATATTACTATGACTCCGGAAACCAAAATGCTTGAGTTTTAAACAAGTTAAAATCCAAACCTTTTAATTTACGAATTCAGTAATATACACTGAATTCTTATACTTCAATATGATTTTTAAAACAAAATTTATAATTTTTAGAATGAGTATTTAGGAGCAGTTCGAGTTTGTCGCGATTCATTCTTTTTGGCAATTACTGGTGAATCTCTGATTGGTGGCGGTCGGGGTTCTCTGTAGTGATGGAGGAGTGATCGGTGGGGTTGGGAAAAATGGCTGGAGTTGTTCCAGCTCGTCGAGGTGATGGCGGCGAGGAAATTTAATTTCTAAACCTAGTTTGGGCTGTGATCGCGGTGGCTTCGATCGTGCATCGAGTTGCATGCGATTTTGGGTGACGGAAGTAGGTACGTTGTCGAAGACGTGGCCGGAGTGGTTGATGTTCCGGTGGTCGGAGACGTGTGGGCGAGGTTGTTTCCAGGTTTGGAGTGGTGTTTCTTGTTCATTTCCAGGTTTGAACAACTTGATTTTGATTTCACGCGGGTGAAGGAGTTTGGATGGTCGGAAGTTGTTGCGTGAATGTTGGCTGATGTGATGAAGCCATCTGAGATGACTGGAGTTGGTCGGCGATCACGTGCACATGCACGGTGCCATGATCTGGAATTTGTGAAGAAGGGTGTGTACAGGGATCGAACGCGAGTTTTCTCGGGTGTTACTCGAAGTCTGGTGATGTTCGGCTCGAAGCAAATTAGGATGGGGCTCGGGTAATGTTGTACAGGGTTATAATAAGAACCTGTCCTGTTTCTAGATCCTGAGAATTGAATTTTAAAATTTAAATCAAGTTTAAATATAACTTCAAGTATAGATTGAAAACTTGGTTTATGAATAAAGAAAAAAACTGAACGTAAATTTCAATTCGAAGTTTAAACTGAATGTAGAAATCAAAGTTAAAAATAAATTCAATTGCTGTTTTGAAATTTAGTTTGGAAACAAAGTTTTTAAATTTTAAATTTATTAAATAACTTAAAAGTGTTAGGTTTGTGAAGAAGGAATTTAACAGGTTGAATTAAGTTTGGAACCTGGATTAAGGCCGGAATTTTAATTCCAGAGTTTTGAAATTAAATAAAATTTCATAACTTTAAATGTTTAAATAAGTTTTAATGCTAAAATATACTTTCCATATGTGAAATTGAAAGAGAATTCGATTATAACTCTTTGAAACTTTCTTTTTGCGATAAAAGTATTACTTAAACATATGAACTCAGAAGTTTAAAATTTGGTTTTAAACTTTATAATAAAAATCAACTGGTATTCATTTTAAGTCTTGAAGTTTAAAATGAATTTAAAAGTGAACTAAGTATAAATGTTTCAACATATTAGTAAGTGATAATAAAATCACTAATAAGAATGAGATTTGTCTTAAGCTAATGAAAATATAATGATGATTTATAATTCATTAATTATTACATCAATTAAAATGGATGATTTATTTATTTAATTAATTAATGATTTGGATTAATTAAATAATTAAGAGTTTAAATTAATTAAGGTAATTAATTTGAGAATAATTAATTTATTAAAGGTTAATTAATTAATGAAAATGATGAAAAAATAATTATTAATTAAGGAGTAATTAATTAGTTATTGTAATTAATTAAGGAAAATTAATTAAGGATTGATTATTAATTAAAGATTAATTAATAATTAATTAAAGGGTAATTTATTAAATGTTGTAATTAATTGATTGTTAATTTACCATGACTAGCAAATTCATTCATAGAAATTTATCTAATTTAAATTAATCAGATAACTAAATTGACCCTACTTATGGATGTTTGGATTTTACTGAATGGATAAATTGTTTGGTATCCCTGATATGTGATACTTTGTGATACATCCTGATTTGTGTTGTGATCTGTAATGCTATTTATTTATCCGTGATGTAATTTATTATCTGTGATATATATATATATATATATATATATATATATATATATATATTTGTGATTTGTATATAAAGGTAAGCGTTATAGTTTATACCACTTATCAACTATATTGTTGTATCTTTATCTGTGATGGTTGAATGATGTTGCACTATTGTGTTAAAACCCCTGGACTACACCATACACACACAAATATGGACTGCACGAGGAAATCGGTTAAGTCATAGATTGTTATCAAACTTAAAGATTGAATTCTTGAATCCAAAATATTTTTGGAATTGAAACTGAAAGCTTTTGAAAATGAGTTTCAAAAATAAAATTTATTTTAAATGACTTAATAAAACTTGAAATTTAAATAATTTGATATTTGAAATCGAATTCAATGATTTGGAAATTTTGGTCTAAAAAGATTATATAAGTTATAAAGGTGTTTATATGGGTTTTTAACCATCTAAAAGGTATGGTTTTGGAAATTTAAATTTAAATCCAAGTTTTATACTTGAATGGCTTTAACTTATGTAAATTGTAATTAGTTTTCCCAAAACGAAAACTATTTGTTTCAAATAATAAAATCTTTCATATAAGAAATGAATTTCCAATTTGTATTAAATGAATTTCAAGTTTGAATTGAATTCCAAGTTATGGATGAATCTTTAGAAACGAGTTTTGAAAGCTATGAGTTAAATCTTTGGTTCAAAGATTTAATGAGTTAATCCAATTGATGTTTTGAAAATCTATGAATGAATCTTTGTGAAACTGGGTGAAATTTGTGAAACAAATTTTTTTGTTTAAAAGATTTGAAATGGTAATTTGTTTAAACCATTTGAAAGAAAGTTTTGGGTTTTAAGTTGTGACTTAACTGAAATCCCAATATCCATATGTTTTAAATACTGCGCTCATTATTTGGTTTAGCCAGAAGAGGACCTTTGTGTCATATAACCCATTCCGAATAATGATACGACGATATGGGTAGCATTTGAAGACCGGTGGTGAAGGCCGGATACTTTTGAAAGCGAAAGGATGACATGTCGAATGTCTCTGCACCGAATGGCCCCGGTATAGAGATTTGAGCACCCATCGTGATGGGAAGTCCGGACGTGATTAGAAATTATCCGGATTACAAGGGCTTCTTCGGAAGTGCCTTCGGTTCTGTTCGAACCCGGAACAGACTTGTATGGATGTATGTCTGACGTTACACTTTGAGATGTAAAACCGGTTTCTATCAAATATATTTCTGTTAGGTGGCGGAGATTTATTCTCTTAGCTTAACACCCTTCTCTGAGACGTACGAGCTCAGAGGTTATGTAGTTGATGATTACTAGTGATACATTCCCAATTTGGTAATGTGGCATACGAAGTGCTGCTAATCATTTGTTGATTGAAGCATGGCTTTTGTAAAAAGCGTAGCTTTGTGGATGAGATTTCGACGAGCCTCACACCCCGGAATGGTCAAAACAGGAAGAATGCAGCAGGGTTATAGGGAGTAGCGTCCCTTAGGGTATGTGAATTTCCTTCTGGATAGAAGTGGTATCATGGTATGGAGCCCAAATACTTAACTTTTGTGGATATCACAAATATATATTACTTTGTGATTGTTGGTATTGAGGATCCTCGGATAAAGGTTGTTTACAACCGGGGAATGGCATACTCGTGTCAGTAGTTACCTATTTTTGCAGAGGTAACCCGGCCTTGTGTTGGCAGAGATTCGGTTAGGTTCTCGGGGCATCCCTCTAGAGGCGTACCCATGTGGCGACGGGAAGTTCCTTGGCCTGACCATTTGTTGGAAATCCAATCACCAATACGTGCTTTGTACGCTTTTAGTTGTAGAACCTGCTATCTAACATGGTAGCTATAGTAGGCATACTATAATGGTAAGTATGCTGGCTAAGATTAATATTATACTTTCGAAATGTTTTCCACTATGCACTAATAATAATATCAAATGGTTTTCGCGTATCAAGCATGTTTGACTACCATAAGGAGAAGTCTCCCCCAAGTGTGCGATTGCATAGTGTGTGTGCCGGAAGGCCTTATGGTAGTTTCATTTTTCAAAAAGCATTGTGGATTTAAATTTTAAAATCTTTTGTTTGTTTTTTTAAAAAAATGTTTTTGTTTGCTCATACCAGTCCCATGACTGACCTGGAGTTTATTGTTCCCTTTCTAAACTCTGGGTGCCCAAAATTTTCCACACGGGCAGTATAGAGTTGGGTTTTTCAGATAGTAGATATAGATATCGATTTGATAGCTTTCAGCTTTCTCTTTGGTATTCTTTAGAGATCTTGAATATTAGAGTCTTTGGATTCATGGACGAGACTTTCTTATCTTGGTGAAACATGATGGTGGTTCGAGCTAATGGCTTTGGAGCATTGGATTGGAGCTGCAGTTTGATATTAGAGTTATCTCTTTTGCTATTCATTTTCCGCTGTTGTTTATTGTCTCTGATATTTCTTGTATCATTTTGATATCATTGTTGTATATCATTGTGGATATTGTATTCATTGGAGTTGTATATGATATTCATTTTTGTTTTCTATTGTGTTGTTATACTTGATGTGTTATAAGCTCCGGCGAACCAGATTCGACGTTTGGATCTACGGCATTTGAATATAAGTGTCGTATTCGGTGCCGATTTGTGAAGGTAGAGTCAGGGTCGTCACAATTTTTTTCCTACGATTGGATAATCCTTAGGTCTAGGTGCTAGATTCCAAACATCATTTCGCTCAAATTGATTTAGCTCTTCTCGCATAGCCATAAACCAATTTCCATCATTAAGAGTTGTATCTATGTCTTTGGGTTCTATTTCTGAAATAAATCCACTATATAGACACAGATCACACAAATTTCTAAAGGAGGAACGAGTTTGAACACCTATGACAGGATTTCCTATTATCAATTCTGGAGGATGATCTGCTTTGAATTTCAATCTCTCTGGATCTAGATTCCTTCGGACTTCTTTTGTTGTTTCAGTTTCTTTTGGTTTTTCATTCTCATCTTTTTCATTCTTATCTTCAACATTGCTTTTGACCATTTCCTGTTCATTAATGCTTTCATCAAACTTCACATTGATTGACTCCACAATTGTTTTATTCCTTTTGTTATAGACTCTATAAGCTTTGCTTCTAGAAGAGTATCCCATGAATATGCCTTCAACGGCTTTTGCTTCGAATTTTCCTAATTGATCACATGTATTGAGAATATAACACGGACACCCAAATATTTTGAAGTAGTCAATGTTTGGTTTATTTTTGAACAATGGCTCATAGGGTGTTTTGTTAAGAATCGGTCTAATCATAACTCTATTCATTACATAACAAGCTGTATTTACCGCTTCTGCCCAAAAATGCAATGGTAGCTTATACCCATTTATCATAGACCTAGCCAACTCTTGCAACGTTCGATTCTTTCTTTCAATTACTCCATTTTGTTGTGTAGTACGTGGTGCAGAAAATTCTTGTTTAAAACCATTTTCATCACAAAAGTTTTCAAATTCATAATTTTTAAATTCTCCACCATGATCACTTCTTAACGAAACAATAGGAACTCCTTTTTCATTTTGAACTAATTTTGTGAAGTATGAAAAAGTTCCTGATTTTTTAGCCAAGAAATATACCCATGTATATCTTGAGTAACCATCAACTAACACAAAGCAATATTTCTTACCACCTAAGCTAGCAATGTCGTTAGGTCCAAACAGATCCATATGAACTAGTTCAAGAACTCTAGAAGTGCTTACATTGTTTTTTGCATGAAATGATGATTTTTTAAGTTTTCCCAAGGTACATGCTTTACATAAATTTTTTGTTTCGAAATCATGTGATGGCAACCCTTTTACCAAATTTTTCCTTTTTAATTTGTATAACAAATTCATGCTAGCATGCCCTAATCGTCTATGCCATATATTTACTTTTGTATCCTTAGCTACCAAACATTTAGAAAGGGTGAGATCATCAAAAGATAGAGAATATATATTACCTTTCCTCCTACCTGAAAATAAGATTTCTTTTGATGATTTGTCAACAATTTTTCACAAGTCAGAATCAAAAAATAACATTCATACCTTTATCACATAGCTGGCTGATTGATATCAAGTTGTGCTGCAGATTTTCAACATATAGTATGTCATTCAAGGTAAATGTATTGTAACCCACTTTACCTTTACCGACAATTTTACACTTGTCATTGTTACCCATTGTGACTCTGCCACCTATGTACTTTTCTAGGCTAAGAACTTTGATTTATCGCCTGTCATGTGCCTGAACCGCCAGAATCCAAGTACCATTGCTGTTGTTCCTTAGCCTGCCAGCATACCTACACAAGAAGAGAGTTTGGTGACCTTTTTTTTTATAGGTCCATGATTGTTAGTGGTTATTGATTTTGAAAAATAATTTTGTGGAGACCCAAAACTATTTATATATGTTCCTTTTGGCATCCAAAATTTGTTTAACTTTAAGAGATTTTATATTTGTGCCTTTTGAAACCCATATTGGAATCATTTTCACGTGTTTGGGTCTGTATCAGCAATTGTTTTGATCGTGTCCAAATTTTCTACAAATTTTGCACATTGAATTTACTTGATTAATCTTATTTCTAACATTTTTAGATTTATACCCAAGTCCTTGTCTAACTATATTCATAGTTTGTTTTCCTAATAGCATGTTCAACGATTTCTCACTTTTTGAAAATTTATCTAAGGTCGTTGATAGTTGTTGGACTTGAGTTTTGAGAGATTCATTTTCGTTTAACAATTGTTTGCACCTTTTAGTAGAATTTTCTCGTTTTGTATTTTCACTTTCTTTCAAAATCAGAATTTCATTTTCAAGTGATTTTATATTAATTTCTAATTTTTTTAATTTCTTCTTTAAATAGTGGACACTTATCACACTTAGGGATCCTACTTTGATAGGTTTTAACTAATTGGTCAAGTTGTTTATTTAAATCTATCAAAGTATCTTTTTGTGATTCAAGTTTGGCATACTTCTCCCTAAGTCGTTCGAAACAGCCATTTACTTTGTGGAAATATATAAGTAATTTTAAATGAGTAAGTTTTGATACCTCACTTGGCTCATCATCATCACTATCAATTATTTCATCATGAAGACACAAATTTGCTCTTTCACTCTCACTACCAGTGTTATCACTTTCACTCCAAGTAGCTGCAAAACTTCTCCTCTTCAGTTTTTTTTCTTGGCTAAGTCAATTTTGGGGACAATTTGGCTTGATATGACCGGGTTTATTGCATTTGTGACAAATTATTTTATGCTCTTCTGGTTTGTCTAGTGCTTTGTTTAATCTCCTCTTTAATTGTTGATTTTTGACCGGATTGCCATATTGCGATTCCACCTTTTGAATCTTCTTATTAATAGTGCTAGTTCTGCTTCATCATCATCATCATCATCATCTTCACTTTCAGTTGTCCCTTTAAGAGCTATTGATTTCTTTCGAGTGTCACCTCCTTTACGCTCTTCCTTGAATTTCATCTCTAGCTCGTAAGTGGTGAGGTTTTGATGAGTTCTTCGACTTTCATTTTTCAAATCTTTTGATTCTTGAATGGTAGTTTCTTTGGCTTCAAAACTTCATGGAAGGACTCTGAGGATTTTCCGGACTATCTCCAATTCTATGTATGATTTTCCAAGAGCCTTTGATTTGTATACGATATTGGAAAGTCGTCCGTACATTTCTTTGACATTTTCTTCCTTGGCCATTGTGAAATTTTCGTATCCGCTACTTAGCATGGCAAGGCGAGATTCTTTGACTTGAGATGTTCTTTCGTGAGTCACTTCGAGTGTGTGCCATATTTCCTGCGCAGTTAGACAATGTGAGACATGATCAAATTCAAACTGATCCTACGAACAGATGATAGAATTCATAGCTTTAGCATTAGCATTTTGTAATTTATTTTCTAGTTCTGTCCATTGATCCATTGGTTTATCTATTTCTTGATTATCTACAGTTATAGTTGCTGCTCTATAACCTGTCTCAACGGTATTCCAAGCATCAATGTTGTAACGACCCGTGTAAATTCGATGTTTAAAATGAATATAATTAATAGGATTTTTAATTTAAATTTAGAAAGGAATAAAAATCTTATTTATTGACATGAAAGAGAATGTTGAAATTTGATGTATCAAAGGTAATTAAAATTTACAAATTAATTTATATATTGTAATTAATAGTAATAGTGGAAATTGTTGTAGTTGATATAAAGTTTGAATAAGCAAATTAAGGCAAGTATTGAATTTATCAATGGAATAAATATTGATTTATGGAAACTGAGTGTAAACGGAGGGAATAAAGTAATGCAGGACAATAGATAACGTAATTAGTGCAATCCCTTTTATTTGTAAACTATTGTAAGGTGTTAATTAATTTAAATATGAAAATTTGGAAATAGATTCAAATTGTATGTTAGATGATAAATTGCAATAATTAAAGTTAGTAATTAATGGGTTAAAGGGAATACCAATTTATTCATAAAGTGAATATAAGTGAATGTAACAAAATAAATAGGAAACGCTAATTATTCATAAGTGATGTTTAATGCAAAAGGAATAATTAATTGGATTTAGAATCTTAATTTGTATGTGTGCATATATTTTTAATCGAATATAAAAAAGGGCAAATATAATTATATACAAGTTAATAATTTATAAACTTTAATGAACATTTCCATTTAATAAATTTATTAGGAAATCAAACTCATTTAGGGGTAAGTAATTTTAATGTGTTGATGATATAAACGTTACTAAATTTTATAGTAGTAACGGAAGTGCAAATGGAATGTAACCGTAGAAATTTAAGCTAAGAACTGAATGTAAGGAAACAGAGGCAAATAGGAATCAATCAATGAATGTATATAGGTTGTTAAGTTATAATAATAAATAGAAATTGGACAACATCCATATAATATAATGGATTGCAATTTGTGGGTTGGAAATAAATGGTGAGTAGAAATTGATTTAGTTATATTAATTAATGAAATTCCAATTTGTTGGAATAAGGTAAAAGGTGTACTTGGTAATAAATGTAAAATAACTTAAATATTGAATTTATTTAATATATAATAAGTGATGTTTGAATAAACACCAATACGATATAAACAATAAACTTATAAATGTGGGATTTAGAGTTTTTGACAACAATTATTATGAGATATATGTATTCAGTCCATTCAATTTAATTGGTAAATCATTGAAATAAATGTTACGTTAAATAAATTTAGGGAATAACGTAAATAAATTCTTCATTTAATTTTGGTTAGTGTATATAAAGAATGGAGGTAAAACTTTATAAATTGATTTGAATCTAAAATTTAATGAAGGGAGTAATTGGAATTAAATGGATTAAATGTTTGAAGTTACAAAAATTTTAATTTAGAAAAAAAAGGGTATGCATTTATGTAATGGAGTATGAATCTATTGTTAAGTGTATTCATAAAATGGCAGTTGGGTAAATGAAAGGGTGCAAGAGTAAGTTTGTCAGTATATTGAAGTAATGTATGATAATAGGTTTAATCGAAATAAATGAAGGTTTAACATCTAAATATTACGTTAATAGGGATGTAAGTGAAATCGAAGAATATTAGGATAATAATTTTTGAATCTAATATTAAATCCATCTATTTGAAATATATGAATGGAATAACCATTGATTTCTTTGATTTAATATAAACTATCAGAAAGTTAATTTATGATTTGTGAATTTAATGAAATTAAGGATTTATATTGAAATTTATAAATTTACCTTCTTTAATTTGACATTTGAAACGTATTGAAATTTTGTAAATGATTGAGAATTTTTAAAAGTGATAAAATGGGTCAATTTTAGAATCTAAATATAAAATTGGATTTTATTTATTTATTTTAAATTTATTTAATTAATATAAAAATAGCCATTTTGGTCACGGACTCGGATTTCGACGAAACCTGTTTCATCGGATCCGTATCAATGAATTATTGTAGGGTTTCAAGTTTCGTAGCGATCGGACTTGTCGTTTGATCGTACGAATACGAAACGCCTTGAAATCGATTTAATTGAAATCAATTTGGAAATATTGTTTTCAGCATAACTTCTTCATACGATCTAATTTGGACATGAAACTTTTTCCATCGCGTTCAGAATATTTTAAAATACCTATTGTGATATATGGGTTGACCCAATTTCGTTCCGGGGTCAGAACGGGCTTTTTGAGCCACGTTAGCGTTAGCACGTTTGTTTATCCAATCCATCTATTCAAATCTCTAACCTACATATATATATACCCAGTTGTAAAACCCTAGCCGCCTCTATTCCTCATTCTATACGTACAATTCATTCTATTCTTTCTCCTCTTCCCAATGTCTGCAAATCTAGATCTATTTTCAATTCAAAATCAATGCTAAAATTTCGAACTTCTCTGAAAATTCCCAAAAAAAATATATGTTGGAACTCTCGATGAGCGCAACCTAAATCTGAAATTCGTTTTTTGTTTTGGTTCATCGTCTGATCAGAAAAAAATCAAAGAATTCACGGCCGTTCATCATCGCCGCGACAAAATATGTCGGATCGGGAAACGGTTTCTGGGTTTTGACGAGGGAACGAAGGTGATCGCATCCATGTGGTTTGTTTCACGAATCGACGGTTGGATTGACGGCAAAACTCGACTAGGTTTTCAAAGTAAGGGGCGGCTGCTGTGTTTGGTGTTCGAATTTGGGGACGTGGCCGAACGCAGGTGGTCGAGGAGGCATGGGAGGGAGTCATGACGGCACCTATGGGCGGCGGCTCGTCAGTATCGCGGTCAAAGATCGCGAGTTCGGGTGGTAGGTTGCGTGCGTTTCTTGGTTGGTGTGTGCGTACGTACTGGGGGAAGAAGGAAGGGTGCTGTGGCATGTTTAACGTGGCGTGTAAAAGATGGAAGGTGGATTTGTGTTTTTTTTCTAATTATTTAATTGAAATTCAAACCCATTTTTAGCCAAATCTTTCGCATACGAAGTCGTATTTACGCGCGATTTTTTGTGTTAGGTTCGTTCTTAAATTCCGGACACTTTAACGCTGGTTTGGACGAATTTGGAGACTGTCAAATTTTTGGGTTTGTATTGGATTTAAATTCGATTTAAATTCAAAAGGTGGGTGTTTTAACCCACTCACAATTTCTAAAAGTTCTTATGTCTGTTAAATTAATTTTAGATATGAGTAGAAATTTATTTATGTTCGTTTGGCATGTTTTATTCATCATCTCAGTAAAATCGCATTTATTTAATTTAACTTTTAATTAATTTATTGCATATAAATTTGACAGTTAGAATTCATTTATTTGCATATTAACTGCCAGTCATAGTTATGTTAAATTTTTATTTCATATTAACTGCCAGTTAAATTTACATTTATTTTTGCATATAAACTGCTAGTTTAACAGTTATTAAATTTATTATTGAATATACACTGTTAGTTAATACCTGTTATTTATTACCTGTATAATTTATACGCTCTATATCGATGATTGTTTAAATTGGATGATGATTGCAAATGATGGTTGATGATTGATATTTAGATGAATGGATGCTATATTTATATTTTATAACTGCAAGTCATCATGCATTTTCATTTCATTCAGGATTGCGGTTTGAAATGATATACAACCGCATTTTTATTTTAAATTGCGGATTGAAATGATAAACATCCGTATCACTTGACCATAGGGTAGAAAATTTTATACAGGCACCGCGGTATATATATAAAATTATTTTTTTGAAATATTTTTCTATGGTTTTTGCAAAGCTATATATATATATGGTTTATGGGTTTTTGATTTGGTTATTAATAAAGGTTATTTATATATAGTAAATTCCGGGTTTTAAACTTTGTATAAAATGGATTTGAAGTATAAAATATAGTTTGATTTTTTTAGATCAAGCATTTATTTGAAATTTAAATTCAAGAGTTTTAATGACTTAAAAGAGAATAAGGTTGAAGATGAATATTAAGTTAAATTAGAATTTAATAAAAAGTTAGAAATTTTAAAGGGTATGATTTACAACTTGATTTTGTGTAGAGTGATTTTAATGAATATCAGGTTGATTTAAATGAATATATAATAAATTGAAAGAATATCTAGTTATGTGAAGATAAAGGTTTTACTTAGATTATATTGAATTCATTAAGTAAACATTTCAAGTCTAAATAATAAGTAATTGAATTTGATATATATGGGTTTGTCAAATGAGTTGTTTTTGAAATGGTGAAATATTTAAAGCTTTGAAACATAAGAATTAAAATGGTATTTGGAAGTTTAAATCGATATTTGGAATTGATTTGTGAAATGTAAAGAAGCTAATTTGTTTTATAAAAGTAATCTAATATTTGACCATTTAAGAGATGGAAACTTGTTTCAAAGTTATGATTTTCAAGGTAGTATAATTTGAAATTTTATATTCAAGAGTTTTGACCTCTAAATATTTACTTTGAAAACCCTATGATTTTGAAAAGTATATATATTGGAATAAAATGATATCGTATTAATTCGGGTTTTAAAAGGAAATGATATCATATTTATATGGTTTTGAAATGGATATTTTATTCTGGTTTTAAAGTATAATTATTTTAAATGACCGCGGTGTTATAATAACGATTGGTTGGCAAAGAGACCGGGATCGGATATGGACATACTCTCTGTCGATACCGAAAACCACTTTGACTAACCGTGTACGCGGTGGAGATTCTAGAATGAAGTAGGTTGGTGGCGGCGTTTCCTGTAAGGTAAATACGTGGACCCAACTCCCGTGAGTTGGCATAAGGTGGCTAAAACAGGAGCGATTGACGGGTTAATGAGGTAGCACCTATGATCGGACACTTCCCTTCGATACTATACTCTGACTTTGGATTTTTCAGTGGCCACTTTCACTTTTGATTTCTTTGATGTGGGGAGTTTGTTCGAGGTGGGCGGCAGCTGCGCGCTGCGCGTTTCCATCGGCCCGGAAGCGTAATTGGTATATCTACCCTGGCATTGCCTAGTTGTGCCGTGTCACCTACCCTAGCGCGCCTTATACGATTTTGTTTTGTACTATACCTATGGTGTGCCCTCCGACGACGCCCATTACGGGGGAGATTACGGTACTGTATAGACTATGGGAATATATAAATGTGTTAAGGTGGAAAATGTAAAGCCTTAACGCTATTTAAAAGTAAGTTTATTTTACAATTAGACACTATTATAATAGCGCAATATACTACATAGTAAATAGTTTAACGGATCCTTAGGAGATGTAAATCCCGAGCATCTCTTGAGTTACTGTACTCATATTTATTTCTGTTAATTTAACTCACATAAGATCTTTTAGTTCTGACTCGAGTGTTTTGTCTTTTCAAATTCGCTCGGGTCAGTCCGAGCGTTTCAGAATCGAAGACTTTAGCTCTAGAGGACGAAGACGGAGATTTCTATTATTAATATTAATTATATTCCACTACACTCATATTGTTCCACTGCTTTGACGTATGGTATGTGTACTCTGATATGTATTGTATAAATAAAATCAAAGGTTTTGTAAAACAGCTTCATGAACTGTATATTTGATTATTATATTTTATCCTTCCGCTGTGAGATTCTATTTAGTTTTTTCTTTCTTTTTCCTCTGTTTTTCTTATTTATCCTATAACAATCCTCCCTTACGTATGGTTTGAATTGGCACGTGTGTCCGTTTAAATCGTGCGAAAAGGCGGGACGTTACATCTGGTATCAGAGCTTTGGTTTAGCGATAAACCTTAGCTTTGTGGGGTTTGACTCTTTATTAATAGGGTAGTAATACCCTATGGGAGTCGCTGAGAGTATATATATGAGAGAGCGTATTTGTTAGTGTTATAAAAAGGTTTTTATATTGTGTTAATCTGTTCCGTTTTGTATTTATAAATTTCTGTTGGTGCATCGGACGCTATGACATCAATAGGGATTTCTAAACACTTAATAGGACAGACCGACATAATATTTGTTTTTAATATAGGTGAATGAAATAATTTTTCCTATTATATTTTCTATAAATAAAATTTTCAAATGACATCTATATTTGGTTGCAATATATTGGTTGTTAGGAATAAAATTTATAAATAATAGAAATAAGATTGAAAAATAAAAAAAATGAAATTTGGAAATTTAGAACTTAAGTTTCGGGGTTTTGAAATTTCTTTCGAATAAATTTTAGAATATAATAATATTGTTTATAAGTATTTATGATATAAATATTTAATATAATTTGGAAGAAATTGTTTTAAAGATGATTTTGGAGAACATAAGTTTTGTACTTTCCTCTCTGTCGCTGGAAAATAATTTCGGTGATGACGGCCGGATCATCGACTTTCATTTTCGAGTTTCGAAGGGGGAAGGCACTATAGTACTTTTACTACAGATTCGTTTTGATAGAAAAATATAAATTTTGAATTGTTGTAAATATATTATAGATATATAAGTTGTAAGAATTATTTATCTATTGTTTTAAAATAAATTGAAAATGTAACCCGGTATTTAATTCTTAAATTTCCGTTAATTAATTGTTTCAATTATTGTAATGAAATGAAAGGTAGGTAATTAATAATTGAAACCCTAAATAAAATAAGAGATGTAAATGCTAAGTTATAAATGGAAATTAAAGGAAATTTAAAATTTGTAACATATGAAAACAAAGAGTGATATTGTTGAACATTAAATTTAATAAAAAGGATAATAAAACTTATATAAGTTCATTTGCATTTTCTTTAACATATATAACTTACCAAATATAAAAAGTTGAAATGTTTAATAAGAAATGTAATGGAAATTGTACAAGTAAAAGTAGGTAATGAAGTATTCAATGAATTTGTTATTATAAATGAGAATTAATGTTTTCAACTTAAGTTACAATTGGAATTTTACTATAAGTGAATATAACTAAAGGTAAGTAATTCAAATGGATGAATATCAAATTAAGTAAATAAAATGGAAATGCTAAGAAATTGAATGGGACATGAATACTATTGATAAACAAATGTAAATAAATGAGGGCATGCAATAAATGAATAAATAATTATATTGTAACGACCCAGAATTTTTATTAATTAAAATTTGAATATTTAATTAATTTTAAATATAAATAAGTGAATTCATAAGTCGAATAAATTTTATTTTGAATTATTGGATTTAATTGGATAATTAAATCGATAATTTAATATGTGAAATTACGGAAATAATTGAAAATTGGGTTAAATATGATTGAAAATGATTTGTAAAATTTTCTTTTATCATATGGGAGTTAGAATGATATTTTAGAACTTTTAAATTCGAATTAAAAGTTAATTTGTGAAAATTGAATATTTTAATATTTAATCGACTAGTGAAATAGTCAATTTTTGAACAGTCTCAGAATTGAACGAAACCAGTTCCATTGGATCCGTAATAGTTAGTTATTACCGGATTTCAATTTTCGTGTCAATCGGAGTTATCGTTTGATCGTGGCAGCTCGAAACGCATCGATTTATTTTTAATTTTAATTTGGCGAGTTAAAATAGTCATTTTTCAAAAAGTCTCGGATTTCGACGAAACCAGTTTCATCGGATCCGTAATGTGATATTATTGTAAGGTTTCAAATTTCGTGTCAATTGGATTTACCGTTTGTCCGGTACAAATTAAAACGCCTAGAAATCGAGTTAAATCGGTTTAATTTAAATTGAGCGTTTACAGCCATAACTCGCACAGATGTCCGAATTAGCTTCCGAAACCTGTTCCATTGTGTCCGGAACGCGGGGTAAACCCTAGAAACGCTGGTTACGGCGCGTAAATCGGAGTTCGGAAATTCCGGGTGAATAGTGTCGTTTGAAATTCTATAAATAGACCAACATTTCACAATTTTAGAAAAAATAAACCTAACCCTAATTATAAACTGCAGCCGCCACTTTTAGGTTCAATGGCCAGAATTTGATTTCACTTCTCCCTCAATCACTCTCAATCTACAAAGAATTAGCCAAAGTTGTTAACTACAACATCGAAGAGCATGAAGAGAGCTAGAGATCTATACGGTGATGATGGATTTTGGTGCAACGTGGAGGATGATAGGGGGGGCCGTCAGCCATAGGTTGCGCACGCACTCCTAGGTGAGGTAGGTGGCCGAGTTTCATGGCCTTGGGGCCGAGTATAGGTCTTGGTTTGGGCTTCGAAGTGGAGTAATCTGATCAAGGCCAGGGTGCTCGAGGAGGTGGTGAGATGGAACCCTAATTTGGGCTTGTTTGGGTTTGTGCGCGTTCTTGTTACTGGGAGTAACGTGAGTGATTTGGGAAGAAGGGGGAGAGGCCTTGGATTGAGATCTAACGGCTCTGAATTGATGAAGGTTGAAAATATAAAGTAATGTTGTAAATTTGTTAATATAAATACGTGTAGTCTTTAAAAATTCATAACTTTTTCATACGAGGTCGAAAATGCGCGAAACCAGTTGCATTGGAATCGTATGGACGAGCACTACGCGATGGAGTTGGTTTGGAGTCGTTTGGAGTTAGTGAGAATTTTGGGTAAAATTAAACGCACGTTTAATTTTATTCGAAATAAATCGCTAAAACGGAATTTAAAATCAAGGTGAGAACTTCTCACTCAATCGAATCAGTTTCGATTTTATTTTAAATAGTTAGATTTAAAATATTTGAATGCGTGTTTGAATGATGATTGTTATCTGTTGATTGATAAAATAGACATTATACGCCGTTAGTAAGCGGATGTTATTTATTAAAAACATATACCGCGAATATTTCATGAACAGTGAAATTGGTATTATATATAATAGCAATATATATATATTGGCATATGTATATATTGGAGTTATTGATTTCCCGCATTTTTTGTTTAGCGGATGAGACCCTATTGCGCCGTCTATTAAGCGGATAATATTTTAAATCCCATATACCGTGATAATTTCGTACTGGAGCGAAATTGGTATTGTGCTAATGTTTTTGGATGCAGGAAAACAGGTTGGAGGGATCCAACTGGATTCCTCAACAGTATTTATTAGATTTCAGATATTTTGATATTTGATGGATTATCATATTGATATATGATATCGTTGTTGTCGTGATTGACTATTTGGTGTGTAGCATCATTGGACCAAATTTTGGGATTTTAAAAATGATTTTTAAAGTGATTTTTGAGAATATACTATATTTTGGAATTGATCCATTATAAATAAATAAACGTTATAATTTTTAAAGTTATAAAAATTATGATTTTTAAGAAATATATTTAAAAGCTGATTTTTGAAAATAAGGAATTAATGACTTTATAAAATAGTTAAATTGGGATTTCTGAAATAATTGTGAAAAGTTTAAATATAGGATTTATAAAATTTGATTATTTTATAAATCAAAATGATGAAATTATAAAGGAGTTTAAAGACGTCTTTAAAATATTAATATGAATTGATTTATATAAGGGATTTATAAATGGATATTTATAAATTGAGATATTGAAATTATAAAACGAGTTTTTATAAGGGTTTGAATGAAGTGAAAATGAATTTCATTAAAGAATGAAATTTATAGAATTATAAACGCTGAAGTTATAAATGAAATATATAAATAGTAAGAATTATAAATTTGTGAAGTTATTTGAAGAATAGATTTGGTTAAATAAATGAATCTTATAAATTATAAGATTTATGGTTTGGAAAGTCTTTAGAGGAACGATTTTGTAAAATAATCGTTTTATAAGTATTTAACTTATAATATGAACTTTTAGTTTATAATTGAGTTATAAACTGGAATAGGTTAATAAAAGAATTTATAAAAAGGAAGTTTTTATAAATAAATAGAAATGGAACTTATAAACGTTGTTTTATAAATTCGCAAACAACTTATTTTGATAAGTTAATTGTTGAAACCTGTTAATGGAGTTATATTCACATTTTTGAATGTGAATAATCCTTTTAATTAAAATGAATAAAAGGATGAAAATTGTTAATGTAGTATATTCACGTTTTTGAATAGTGAATAATATTTTAAAGGAAATGTTTAGAACGTGATATTTTAAACAGAATTAAAACAAGTTAACGATGTTTTAAAATGTGTTAAGATTCGAAACCATAGATTTCAACATTTATTGTTGAAATAGACGTTTTCGAGAAATAGAAGGAGATGATGGACTATAACACTGTTGTTATAGTAAATGATTTCCGAAAGGAAATGTTTTGTATAGTATTGGGATTTATATATCTATTTTAATTTCGAATCCCTATACTAGTGATTTTGGGTTGTCGTAACGATGTTTTACGTAACATTCGTTTTGGCCCAAATAAATATGTTTAAGAGAATGATTTCCTTAAAGAATGAAATATATACTTAATCTCGATTTAAGTATATTGAATATTTTCCAAGTGTTGAAAATAAATAAAATTTGTGAATTACTTATGAATGTATAAGTATGGAAACGTTTTCCAATATAAGTGAATATTTTGAGAATTTATCTTTTTGAAGATAAATTGAAATGAATTATTGAAATCATATGCATGGATATTTTGAAATGTAAATTCACTAAGGAATTTATAAAAGAAAGTGGGATTGGTTTAGAAAAATAAATATTGATTTATTTTTGAAGTATTGAAATTATATATCTTGTAAAGATATTTTGGAAAATAAATAATTTGGAAAATTATTTGGAAACTGGTGATGTGTGCATATCCATTGATAGTTCAATAACCGACTATCAATATTTCCCTTTGAATGGGTAATTGATGTGATTTGTTTGAATGTGAATGCTATACTTATTTTTGAATAAGCGCTCACTATTCGGGTTAACCGGGAAAGGACCATGGGGTCGTATAACCCATTCCGAATATGTGATACGTCGTTATAATTGCATTGAAGATCGGTGTTGAAGACCCGGTATTTGCGAGAGCGATAGGATGACCTGTCGATTGTCACTGCACTGAGTTGCAGCGATATAGAGACTCCCTAAGTGATGAGAAATCCGATCAGGATTGTGAATATCCGGATTGCAAGGACTTCTTTGTAAGTGCCTTCGGTTTTGTTCGAGCCCGGAACAGACTTGTATGGATTGTGTGTCTGACATTACAAATTGAGATATAAAGCCGATTTCTTTCAAATATATTTCTGTTGGTGGCGAAGAATTTATTCTTTAGCTTAACACCCTTCTCTGAGACGTACAAGCTCAGAGGTTATATAGTTGAAGTTATCAGCGATATATTCCCAATTTGGTAATGTGACATGCTGAATGTTGCTGTAAATGATCATTGTGTTGATTATTTGTGATAGGATCATTTATTTGATCGTCTATCTTGGTGATCATTTCTATGATCATTTGTTGACCCAAAGCATGGCTTTTGTATAAAGTATGTTTTTGTGGACGTGACTTCGTCGAGCCTCACACCCCGGAAATGGTCAAAACAGGAAAGATGCGGCAAGGTTATGAGGGGTAGCTCCCTTTAGGGTATGTGCATTTCCTTCTGGATAGAGGTGGTATCATGGTATGGAGCCCAGATATTTAACCTATGTGGTTACTGCGAATTTATTACTTTGTGGTTGTTGGTTATCGGGATCCCATGAGAAAGGTCGTTTACGATCGGGGAATGGCGTGCTCGTGTCAGTAGTTACCCAGTTAGGGGTAACCCGGCCTTGTGTTGGCAGAGTTCCGGTTTGGTTCTCGGGAATGTCTTTCCAGAGGCATTCTCATGTGGCAATGGGAAGTTCCTTGGCCTGACCATTTGTTGGAAATCCAAAGAAACAATACGAAACTTGTACGGTATTAGTTGTAGAACCTATCATTCACTTATGGTGTCGCAACACTGTTTGGATGGTAGCTATAGTAGGCATACGATAATGGTCGTATGTTGGCTAAGATTTATATTCTACTTTCAAAATGAATTTTTCCCCTACACTATGCACTAGTAATAATATGAAATGTTCTTTTAAATGCGTATCAAGCATCTTTGACTATCATAAGGAGAAATCTCCTCCGATTCTGCGTTTGCATGTGTGTGTGTGCGGGAGGCCTTATGGTAGTCTCATTTTTTAAAAGCATTGCGAATTGAATTTAAAAATATTTCTCTATTTTGATTTTAAAGATAAATAAACTGTTTTGAGTTCTCACACCAGTCACATGACTGACTCGGAGTTTATTGTTTTCCTTCCTAAACTCTGGGTGCCCACCAATTTCCACACGGGAAGTCAAGAGTTAAGGTTTATCAGGATATTCTGGATATTCAGGAATTGCTGGAGGCAAGCTGGATGGCAAGGCGTATTACTAGTATATAGTATTTCTTTTCCGTTGTTTGTTGTTTGTTGTTGTACACTCTGATGATATGATGTAATGTAATATGATGAAATGTAATAACTGATACAGTTCTTTGTTTAAAGATTATTCATTTATTATTATATGTTGTTCCGCTGCGAATTGTGAGATTCTGATGGTGTTCTGTTCTATGTTCTCTATTCTCTTTTTCTTCTATTTTAAAATTCTCTATTTTTCTTTCCCCTCCATTTTCTATTCTCTCTAATTTCTATTTCCTTCCTTCTCTCTTCTTTTTTCTCTCCTTTTCTTTTCTTAAATTCTTTTTAAAAACCCTAACTATTCGGTTTTTCGGCAACGAAAAATCGACATGTTACATATAATGAAACAAAAAGAACTGGCATGACCTGAGTTAATGGAATTGAATAATTGTAAGTAATAAGTAAAAATAAATGAAGCAAGCATTTAATGAGTAAATGTAAAAAAAAATCACTGTGTAAATAAAAAGATAATCGAACAATAAAGGTATGAAATGGAATTAATAATAAGATAAATTGATTGTTGTTTGGATTTGTTGTTGTTTAGTTGATGGTTGTTTGGGTAAGGATACTTTAAAAATTGGATTTGGATGAATGAATAATCTACTTAGTTTTATCTAAGACTGTTGAGTAAATGATGCGCTAGTAGTTTATTCTTCATTCCGTACAATTTAAAGGTTTTGGACCCGAACAACTATTCGTTTGCTTGATTGAATGGTTGCTTTGTATTTGTTGTGTATACTGTTGTTGAAATTGATGGTTGTTGTATTTATTTGTTTTTAGTGATTGAAACCACTTAAATATTTCACTTTATATAAATTGTAACCCTTTGGATTATATAAGAAAATGCAGTATCTTAGAAATATTTTGAAATGTTTTTCCAAACTTTAATAATTTAAATATAAAGGATTAAATAGATATAAATTAGGATATCTTATTTAAAGTGATTAATTTTGTAAATTTAATTGTTTATAAGTTAAATATTTTGAATAAGATGTATTGTATTTAACTCTTCTTTTCCCTTTTTTTCCTTTTCGGGGACGAAAAGTTTTGAGTGGGGGAGAGTGTAACGACCCGTGTAAATTCGATGTTTAAAATGAATAATTAATAGGATTTTTAATTTAAATTTAGAAAGGAATAAATATCTTATTTATTGATATGAAAGAGAATGTTGAAATTTGATGTATCAAAGGTAATTAAAATTTACAAATTAAATTATATATTGCAATTAATAGTAATAGTGGAAATTGTTGCAGTTGATCTAAAGTTTGAATAAGCAAATTAAGGCAAGTATTGAATTTATCAATGGAATAAATATTGATTTATGGAAATTGAGTGTAAACGGAGGGAATAAAGTAATGCAGGACAATAGATAACGTAATTAGTGCAATCCCTTTTATTTGTAAACTATTGTAAGGTGTAAATTAATTTAAATATGAAAATTTGGAAATAGATTCAAATTGTATGTTAGATAATAAACTGCAATAATTAAAGTTAGTAATTAATGTGTTAAAGGGAATAACAATTTATTCATAAAGTGAATATAAGTGAATGTAACAAAATAAATAGGAAACGCTAATTATTCATAAGTGATGTTTAATGCAAAAGGAATAATTAATTGGATTTAGAATCTTAATTTGTATGTGTGCATATATTTTTAATGGAATATAAAAAAGGGCAAATATAATTATATACAAGTTAATAATTTATAAACTTTAATGAACATTTCCATTTAATAAATTTATTAGGAAATCAAACTCATTTAAGGGTAAGTAATTTTAATGTGTTGATGATATAAACGTTACTAAATTTTATAGTAGTAACGGAAGTGCAAATGGAATGTAACCGTAGAAATTTAAGCTAAGAACTGAATGTGAGGAAACAGAGGCAAATAGGAATCAATCAATGAATGTATATAGGTTGTTAAGTTATAATAATAAATAGAAATTGGACAACATCCATATAATATAATGGATTGCAATTTGTGGGTTGGAAATAAATGGTGAGTAGAAATTGATTTAGTTATATTAATTAATGAAATTCCAATTTGTTGGAATAAGGTAAAAGGTGTACTTGGTAATAAATGTAAAATAACTTAAATATTGAATTTATTTAATATATAATAAGTGATGTTTGAATAAACACCAATACGATATAAACAATAAACTTATAAATGTGGGATTTAGAGTTTTTGACAACAATTATTATGAGATATATGTATATTCAGTCCATTCAATTTAATTGGTAAATCATTGAAATAAATGTTACGTTAAATAAATTTAGGGAATAACGTAAATAAATTCTTCATTTAATTTTGGTTAGTGTATATAAAGAATGGAGGTAAAACTTTATAAATCGATTTGAATCCAAAATTTAATGAAGGGAGTAATTGGAATTAAATGGATTAAATGTTTGAAGTTACAAAAATTTTAATTTAGAAAAAAAAGGGTATGCATTTATGTAATGGAGTATGGATCTACTGTTAAGTGTATTCATAAAATGGCAGTTGGGTAAATGAAAGGGTGCAAGAGTAAGTTTGTCAGTATATTGAAGTAATGTATGATAATAGGTTTAATCGAAATAAATAAAGGTTTAACATCTAAATATTACGTTAATAGGGATGTAAGTGAAATCGAAGAATATTAGGATAATAATTTTTGAATCTAATATTAAATCCATCTATTTGAAATATATGAATGGAATGACCATTGATTTCTTTGATTTAATATAAATTATCAGAAAGTTAATTTATGATTTGTGAATTTAATGAAATTAAGGATTTATATTGAAATTTATAAATTTACCTTCTTTAATCTGACATTTGAAACGTGTTGAAATTTTGTAAATGATTGAGAATTTTTAAAAGTGATAAAATGAGTCAATTTTAGAATCTAAATATAAAATTGGATTTTATTTATTTGTTTTAAATTTATTTAATTAATATAAAAATAGCCATTTTGGTCACGGACTCGGATTTCGACGAAACCAGTTTCATCGGATCCGTATCAATGAATTATTGTAGGGTTTCAAGTTTCGTAGCGATCGGACTTGTCGTTTGATCGTACGAACACGAAACGCCTTGAAATCGATTTAATTGAAATCAATTTGAAATCAATTTAGAAATATTATTTTCAGCATAACTTCTTCATACGATCGAATTTGGACATGAAACTTTTTCCATCGCGTTCAGAATATTTTAAAATACCTATTGTGATATATGGGTTGACCCAATTTCGTTCCGGGGTCAGAACGGGCTTTTTGAGCCACGTTAGCGCTAGCACGTTTGTTTATCCAATCCATCTATTCAAATCTCTAACATACATACATACATACATACATACATATATATATATATATACCCAGTTGTAAAACCCTAGCCGCCTCTATTCCTAATTCTATACGTACAATTCATTCTATTCTTTCTCCTCTTCCCAATGTCTGCAAATCTAGATCTATTTTCAATTCAAAATCGAAGCTAAAATTTCAAACTTCTCAGAAAATTCCCAAAAAAAATATATGTTGGAACTCTCGATGAGCGCAACCTAAATCTGAAATTCGTTTTTCATTTTGGTTCATCGTCTGATCAGAAAAAAATCAAAGAATTCGCGGCCGTTCATCATCGCCGCGACAAAATTTGTCGGATCGGGAAACGGTTTCTAGGTTTTGACGAGGGAACGAAGGTGATCGCATCCATGTGGTTTGTTTCGCGAATCGACGGTTGGATTGACGGCAAAACTCGACTAGGTTTTCAAAGTAAGGGGCGGCTGCTGTGTTTGGTGTTCGAATTTGGGGACGTGGCCGAACGCAGGTGGTCGAGGAGGCATGGGAGAGAGTCGTGGTGGCACCTATGAGCGGTAGCTCGTCAGTATCGTGGTCAAAGATCGCGAGTTCGGGTGGTAGGTTGCGTGCGTTTCTTGGTTGGTGCGTGCGTACATACTGGGGGAAGAAGGAAGGGTGCTGTAGCATGTTTGACGTGGCGTGTAAAAGATGGAAGGTGGATTTGTGTTTTTTTTTAATTATTTAATTGAAATTCAAACCCATTTTTCGCCATATCTTTCGCATACGAAGTCGTATTTACGCGCGATTTTTTGTGTTAGGTTCGTTCTTAAATTCCGGACACTTTAACGCTGGTTTGGACGAATTTGGAGACTGTCAAATTTTTGGGTTTGAATCGGATTTAAATTCGATTTAAATTCAAAAGGTGAGTGTTTTAACCCACTCACAATTTCTAAAAGTTCTTATGTTTGTTAAATTAATTTTAGATATGAGTAGAAATTTATTTATGTTCGTTTGGCATGTTTTATTCATCATCTCAGTAAAATCGCATTTATTTAATTTAACTGTTAATTAATTTTATTTATTGCATATAAATTTGACAGTTAGAATTCATTTATTTGCATATTAACTGCCAGTCATAGTTATGTTAAATTTTTATTTCATATTAACTGCCAGTTAAATTTACATTTATTTTTGCATATAAACTGCTAGTTTAACAGTTATTAAATTTATTATTGAATATAAACTGTTAGTTAATACCTGTTATTTATTACCTGTATAATTTATATGCTCTATATCGATGATTGTTTAAATTGGATGATGATTGCAAATGATGGTTGATGATTGATATTTAGATGAATGGATGCTATATTTATATTGTATAACTGCAAGTCATCATGCATTTTCATTTCATTCGGGATTGCGGTTTGAAATGATATACAACCGTATTTTTATTTTAAATTGCGGATTGAAATGATAAACATCCGTATCGCTTGACCATAGGGTAGAAAATTTTATACAGGCACCGCGGTATATATATAAAATTATTTTTTTGAAATGTTTTTCTATGGTTTTTGCAAAGTTATATATATATATATATATATATATAGTTTATGGGTTTTTGATTTGGTTATTAATAAAGGTTATTTATATATAGTAAATTCCGGGTTTTAAACTTTGTATAAAATAGATTTGAAGTATAAAATAAAGTTTGATTTTTTGAGATCAAGCATTTATTTGAAATTTAAATTCTAGAGTTTTAATGACTTAAAAGAGAATAAGGTTGAAGATGAATATTAAGTTAAATTGGAATTTAATAAAAAGTTAGAAATTTTAAAGGATATGATTTACAACTTGATTTTGTGTAGAGTGATTTTAATGAATATCAGGTTGATTTAAATGAATATATAATAAATTGAAAGAATATCCAGTTATGTGAAGATAAAGGTTTTACTTAGATTATATTGAATTCATTAAGTAAACATTTCAAGTCTAAATAATAAGTAATTGAATTTGATATATATGGGTTTGTCAAATGAGTTGTTTTTGAAATGGTGAAATATTTAAAGCTTTGAAACATAAGAATTAAAATGGTATTTGGAAGTTTAAATCGATATTTGGAATTGATTTGTGAAATGTAAAGAAGCTATTTTGTTTTATAAAAGTAATCTAATATTTGACCATTTAAGAGATGGAAACTTGTTTCAAAGTTATGATTTTCAGTATAATTTGAAATTTTGTATTCAAGAGTTTTAACCTCTAAATATTTACTTTGAAAACCCTATGATTTTGAAAAGTATATATATTGGAATAAAATGATATCGGGGTTTTAAAAGGAAATGATATCATATTTATATGGTTTTGAAATGGATATTTTATTCTGGTTTTAAAGTATAATTATTTTAAATGACCGCGGTGTTATAATAACGATTGGTTGGCAAAGAGACCGAGATCGGATATGGACATACTCTCTGTCGATGCCGAAAACCACTTTGACTAACCGTGTACGCGGTGGAGATTCTAGAATGAAGTAGGTTGGTGGCGGCGTTTCCTGTAAGGTAAATACGTGGACCCAACTCCTATGAGTTGGCATAAGGTAGCTAAAACAGGAGCGATTGACGGGTTAATGAGGTAGCACCTATGATCGGACACTTCCCTTCGATACTATACTCTGACTTTGGATTTTTCGGTGGCCACATTCACTTTTGATTTCTTTGATGTGGGGAGTTTGTTCGAGGTGGGCGGCAGCTGCGCGCTGCGCGTTTCCATCGGCCCGGAAGCGTAATTGGTTTATTTACCCTGGCATTGCCTAGTTGTGCCGTGTCACCTACCCTAGCGCGCCTTATACGATTTTATTTTGTACCATACCTATGGAGTGCCCTCTGACGACGCCCATTACGGGGGAGATTACGGTACTGTATAGACTATGGGAATATATAAATGTGTTAAGGTGGAAAATGTAAAGCCTTAACGCTATTTAAAAGAAAGTTTATTTTACAATTGGACACTATTATAATAGCGCAATATACTACATAGTAAATAGTTTAACGGATCCTTAGGAGATGTAAATCCCGAGCATCTCTTGAGTTACTGTACTCATATTTATTTCTGTTAATTTAACTAACATAAGATCTTTTAGTTCTGACTCGAGTGTTTTGTCTTTCCAAATTCGCTCGGGTCAGTCCGAGCGTTTCAGGATCGAAGACTTTAGCTCTAGAGGACGAAGACGGAGATTTCTATTATTAATATTAATTATATTCCACTACACTCATATTGTTCCGCTGCTTTGTCGTATGGTATGTGTACTCTTATATGTATTGTATAAATAAAATCAAAGGTTTTGTAAAACAGCTTCATGAACTGTATATTTGATTATTATATTTTATCCTTCCGCTGTGAGATTCTGTTTAGTTTTTTTTTTCTTTTTCCTATGTTTTTCTTATTTATCCCATAACAATCCGCCCTTACGTATGGTTTGAATTGGCACGTGTGTCCGTTTAAATCGTGCGAAAAGGCGGGACGTTACAAATGTTTTTTAGAAAAATTTTCATTCTATTTTTCCAGTAGGCGTATTCAAAATTGAACATTGGTGGTCTAACTATGGACTGACCCTCAGCAAAAGCAGTATTAAAAGAAGCCAATTTAAAAATTCAAAATTTTAAAATAAAAAATTGGTTTTTGAAAAACAATTTTTTTTAAAAACAAAAGTTGACTTCTATTCCTAGCTCTGATACCACTTGTAGGATCGATTTCACCCTAGACGGGGGTGAATAGGGTGATGCTATTAGTTATAAAAATTATTGTGGAAGCTTATAAAATTATTTCAACACAGAAATATTTAAATAATAGCAGCACAGATAATAGCAGAATAATAAATGCAAAAATAGAGCGACACAGAATTTACCCAGCTTCGGCAAAACCCTGCCTACGTGCAGCCCCCAAGGTTTCTACTAGAAATTAAGTAGTCACATGCTTACACACGTAAACTCGCGACACCCGCTACTGACTAACCTAACTCTACGCTCAAAACCCTGCCACAACTCAGCCACTAAGTTGCGAATTCTCAAACTGCGCCATGTAGTTTGTGCCCTAGTTACACGACTAGAAATTACAACGGTTTAAAAGTTAAAATACAAAGTAAAAACAATTTAAAACTCAAAACCCTAATTTATACTAAAGCTTTATAGGCCGGCCCAAAGTAATAAAAATCGGATCCCTTTTCTTATTATTCGACCGGCTTTCTTTCTGCTTGTTCTCATCCCACTTTGCTCTGAAATTAGGGCCTTTTTTTGAAGTCACCGACTTTCGGTTGCTTAATCGAAATAAAAGTTATCTAGTTCGTTGCATTCGTTGATCGTTTGGCTCTTTGAATCGCCTTCGGCTACTTCAATTCGAACAAGTTCGAATTTGTTTCCGGTATGTAGTTTACTCCTTTTGCTTTACTGGTTTTGGCTTACTTGAACTCGATGCTTGCAATTTGCCGATGATGTTATTTGTTTATATAGGATTCGAGATCCTTTATTTTCGTTTGTATACATCTATTTGAATTCGTCGTCAACCATTTGATTATTCTTGAACGATGGTGATTTATCTGAATTTATCAATTCATATAATTTTGGCTTGGTTAACACGGCTTTGATTTTGACTTTGCTTGGCCACTACGGTGTCGATTTCTGACTTGTTCAACTTCGGCATTGACTTTGTTCGATGTTGACTTCAATTTTGATTTGACCTGCAATTGTCTTCGACTGAAAACTTGATTTTGTGATGTTGATCTTGTTCGACTTTTGCCATACTATTCACTGCCTCTTGTAGCACTTTTGTACTTGTTAGATTTTACTTGCTGTTTCATGACTCCGGCCATTATGTCTTTACTGCCATGTGTATACATACATCTATGTATGTATATATGCGTTGTATTTGTAATGTTCACTGTGATTCCTTTAGCCTGTTTTCATTTTGCCTGTACTCTGCTTGATTTTCTGTTGTACTGTCTTGAGCTCGAGTTGCTTCAATGTGATGTTTACACTGCTGCACATCACTGCATTGCTTCAAGTCATTGTAGCAGTCGAGTCTTGTACAAGTCTTCATGCATTGTCCACTGTTTCTAGTTGTACGTAGTATCACTTGATGTTGTAGTTTTGTTTGCTGGTGCATATGCTTGCTTATTTGTTGCCAGACCTTCATATACATTTCGAGTCGTGTTGACATCACTGGTGCACTGTTTTGTTCATGTGAAGTTCATTTGAACCTTGTTTGTATTGTTTCCATATTGGCTTGTTCCTTCGAGTTAGTGAAACTTGTATATGATCGTTTGTGTTGCACTGAGTTGTTTTCATGTGTGACTTGAACTTTAGTTGAGATTTGGTCTTGAGATTGTAGTTGAGTTTGAGCCATTTGTTTCAGCTAGAGTTGTATTTCCTTGTAATGTTCATTTGAAGTCGTAGCCTTTGTGCTCGAGTCTGATACTTGCACTGTCCATTTTCACAGTTGCATTCATGTTGTATCTTTTGGAGTTTAGTCAAGGCTGCATATATGTATGAGCTAGTACATATTTGTATACATGTGTATTTACATATGTGTGTGTGTGTGTGTGTGTGTGTGTATTTGTGCATTGTCAAGTGATGCATCGCTTGGCCATATGTATTTGATTGCAGTTTTGCCCCTGTTTAGTTTGTGTACTGATTTGGCATTTGCTTCAATTTAGTTTTATTCACTTTGAACTTCATGTTGATTTTTGAAATCACACCTGAGTTGAATACAGCTTAAAGCTCGGGTTTGACCTTGTGATGATATTGTGACATTATTTTTATTGCACTTGAGTTGAACCCGGAGTTTTGGATTTGACCTGTGCTCATGTCCCTATAATTTTATCAAGTGTATATATCGATGTGCACGGCCTTATGGCATATACAGTGATACACTGTGTATGTCACAACCTGTTCGTGTATGATGAATTCAAAATTAAATGATGACAAACAACCCAAATAACTGAGGCAAATATTATTTTCAAAATCCACATTTATTTTATACTGCAAAAATATTTTATTTTCAATTTTACCGCGTCAATGTATATTTCTGCAGACTGCTCAGATGCTGGATTCACATTGGAATGAAGTTGAAGATAAATATGAGTTGAGTGAATGAATGATATGTAGTGAGGTCAAATGTAAATTAGAAATTGTGATGTAATCAGAATTGTATTGTAATTGAAGTTATATATATATAGTGAGAGCTTGAAATTTGTACTATACAAAAATTGTAATAAATATTTGTTTGAATAAAATATCCGTTTGAATTCAAATTCTGCGTTATTTATTTTGTTCAGAAAATATTTATTTGATCTATGAAAAATAAAATAGTACATTAACAAGTACATTTAAATGAATATATATATATGTTTATTATCATCAAACAAAAATCATATAATCGCATATTCAACATAAATCACATTCAAAATCTAGGTGCGCATTGTTGAATGAACCCTCTAGCCCCCTTTTCCGATTCAATTACTACTCATTTTTGAAATTGATATTATACCTTTTGAATTAAGAAAGGAACGAAAATTATATAAAAAATTCTTAATGGTTTCTTCCCCCAAAATTTAGTTTCCTCCCACCTTAACCATCTATATTTATATGGTAGGATGATGGATAGAGGAAATTTAAGCATACGCATGAAAGGAGTGAAACATATGAACATTTATTAAAATATTACCTTTTACATGTAGAAAATTAAGAACCAATCTCTAAGGAATCAATCTCTATAAATAAAATGATAGAGTTAGGCGTATCATCTAGGGGCAATTATGTAATTTGTACATACATCTAACTCGATAACAAATCTTGTTCAAAATAATTTTGTTCTTTCTATTATATATTTGT
The DNA here is from genome assembly GCA_030765085.1 of Allium cepa. Classification (NCBI taxonomy): domain Eukaryota; kingdom Viridiplantae; phylum Streptophyta; class Magnoliopsida; order Asparagales; family Amaryllidaceae; genus Allium; species Allium cepa. Next base: position 259,304,061 of record CM060929.1, read on the forward strand.
TATATTGAGATATAATTAATTAAGCAATTAATTTAAAGTATATTAAACAGAAAATCCTTAAATTGTATGTCATGTGATAGTAAATACAATATGTTGCAACTCTGAGAAAATTCACAATAAAAAGACATAATATTTTAAATATTGCTATTTAAAATGTTTCGAGATAGGGTATCGATACATCCTGGGACTAAAGTATGTAATGCTCTCCCAATGTCGGGCAATAAATTACTCATGACTGCTAGAAACATCAAGGGGTTATGTATTGAGTAATTGGATAACTATGGAATGACTCACTCGAGAGTTTTCTGTTGGTTAATATAACCAAGGTGAAATAGTGAATCTCAAAGTGATGATGTTACACAGTTTCCTAAACTTGAGAATATTATGGAACATCAACATGGACACTCTATTTTGATTATAGTAAAATCGTGACATGATGTCCATTGTACTACTATAGTCGAGTCTGAGTTGAAGCAACGAAAGTGAAACACCATTCAATAAGGATTCTCTCCTTAGTTATATGAGGTTAGTATCATGGTCAAATACAGTCAAATCAAAGTCAAAATCTCTATCCAGAGTAGTATTTAATAATAATAATTATTATTATTGACTCAAGGAATTTGTGTTTGGACTAACCAAGTTGAATATGGCCGATGTTGGAACCAAAAAAACTCCATAAATCCTAATATGGTACGATTTTGACAAATAGAATTGATATACATAATTTTTATTACAGGGTACTGATTATAATAGTAAAATTAGATTTTACAAAAAAGATGTGTAAGCAACAAATTCAGCAAAATTTTATACCACTAGCTAAGGTGACATGTGATCAATAATATTCGAATTGTTTGATATTAATCCCCAACTGAATTTACATCTTTGAGTCGCACACTATAATGAAGAATATTTCAAAAAACCACATGACTTAAATAATTTATAATTGTTGTAAATTAAAATTAATTAAATATTAATTATTAGAATTTATTTAATCTTTTTAAATACTATTAGTATTTAATAAAGTGCTTATATAAATGTTATAAACGTGCGTATTGAAATACGATATTGATAGAATATTTAAATAGTCTAATTGCTACGTGGCTTTAGGAAATTTTTAAGGTCCACATGCCTCTTTAATGGTCGATCATACACAAAGGAAGTGGAGATATTTGATGAGATTTAAAGAGAAAATAAATAGGAAAGGTTTTAAAGGAATGAATCGAAGGTTTCAACGTTTCCCTTAAAGAAAAATCTTCTTCCATTCATTCCGTTCATTTAATAGAAAATTCATTTTTTCTTCTTCTCTCCTCTCCTTCACTTATCATGGCCAAAAACTTCATGCTCTCATGGGAGAAAAATTCCCTGAATCAAATTAAAATAAAATCAATTCATTTAAGGTGGTGTTTGCCTCAAGATCCTTGCAAAATCCAGAGGTTGATTCAATCGATCAAGATTTTACCCTTTATTCATTGTGTAAATCTTTGGCTTCATCTTTAGGTACTTCTGATTTATTTGATTAGGTATTCATCATGTTAATGATAGTTTAGATCCTACGCTACATCTATTCTCTTTATTTGTTTATTACATTAACATATAGTTTAGACCTGCTAGAAGTTGCATTAAATTGATTGTATGTTCATTATGTTAATATAGTTTGATCCCACACTTGCTATGTCTCTTTTGACCATATGTTCATATTGTTTATATAGTTAGATCTAATTGTTTTTATCAGAAATTTATATGTACCTAAGTTGTTTGAGCTAATTTTGTCATTGTTGTTCAGAAATTATTATTTTAAAAAACAAAAAAATTTGGATTGAAAACTAATCTTAATTAATTGATGTATTTTGTAACCCACTATATACATAAATATATATTAACTGTATATATTAATTATTTGAATTTACTTTGGAGATTGAATACATGTTTCATTTATTTTTTGTTTTCAATATAATTCTTTTGGTTGTTTTTGCATTTGTTTAAAAGTTGTTTTAATAAAAGAAAACCTGTAAGTGGACTTTTGTACAAAACAACATAAACCCTTTGAATCCCTCTTAAGCCGAAGTTAGATTCAATTTGTTACTTTGATTTTAAAACATATAACGAATTACAAAGTTTACAGACAATATAGATACATAGATATTTTTTTTTTGAAAATGGGTTCCTTTTATTGCTATTAATATAATTACAAAGAACTATCTGATAATAAGGCCTAGCAATAATAGGCCAACATATTACAAAAATAAAAATTCATCTTTATGCATCATATTTCCTAACTACTTGAGATGTTGCTCATAGCATTCTTCAATGGATTTCCACAGCCATCCAAGTTACTTTAATCCATTCATCATACCATATTATGCCTTTCTTCATTTATCAACTAGTTCTATTAAGCCCAGTTCATTTTAATCCATCACATCATTTTTATTGTGTCTTGTTGTCTTCTTGGTAAAGTGCATTCTTGCACCAGTTTGAACTAATGTGGCCCAAATAGCCCATCAAGGAAACAAAAACGTACCTTCTTCCTTAATCCAGCGGTTATCATAACCGCAAAGGACATGAATAATTGCCTTAATGCAATTGCATTCTGGCAACTGATTGAACTGCCTTTGTCCATTCTTTGGCAACCGCTCACCTGCAACTTCAGCCAAAAAATAGCTGTAAGTCTTTAATCACCTAATCGTATGTCATTAGTAATCCCTAATACACTTGGTTCGTGCATTCAAGGATTACAATAACAACCCTAATTTTAGTAACATTATTCAAGAGATTTAATTAGATAAATTAAATAGAATAATGTGGTGTGTAGTGTGATAAAGAAATTGCATTTGAAAATTTACTATATCGGGCCATAATTAATTAACCAATTAGACAGTATGATTGTTTTATAACTTAAGAGACAAAGGAGAATAAATGAGAAGGTTAAAATAGGAAGATCCATCCTTTTATCTCTCAAACCCTCTCTCCTTCATGTTATTCTTACTTTTCGTAAACAAAAAACAATCAAAGAATATAAGGCCATCCATTGAAAAAGTGGAGAGGAGGAAAAAGCTTAGAGATTCAAGAGGAAACCCTAATCAACCATCAAATCTCAAGTCTACTTATCCAATCAAGATGAATAATAATAAAATCCATCTCAAGTTAACTGTTGATTTCGAATCTTGATGATTTTAATTCATGTATGATGTTTAAATGCTATGCCATGTTAGTAATGCTATTTTTTGAACTAAAGATGAATTATATGGATTTTCGAAATTTATATGATAGGTTTAAGAGTAAAAACCTTAGTTAATGATCTTCAAATGACTTGATTTTTGGATATGATATGTAGAACCTAAATTGGAGATGGGTTTTTTAATTTCATAATTTTCCAAGCTATACTAAATATTTATGAATTTCCTAAGAATGAAATTGGGTTATTTGGGTTTTAATAATTTAAAATAATAAAATATGGTTTTTAGCCTAAAATTTCTACATGGCAAAGAAAATGGTAGTTTAGAATTTCTGTGATTTTTGGGGATTTTTCCCAAGTAAGTTCGAGTTATAGTGAGTTTACTTTGCTAGATTGCATTTAAATTTATAATTAATTAAAGATGCTAATTAGTTAAGTTCTCAAGTGGTTTTGGGACTTGAAAACCAAATATGGCAGGTTTGTAGAAGAATTTTTTTCAAAGTATTGTACTATCCTATAGAAATTGGATATTGGTTTGGATTAGGTGAAAAGTAGTTACTTTTAGTGCTAATAAATCGTTTTTTTGGCTAATTACGATGACGCCTTGCCACCACTACGTCGCCGCACCTAATGTAACACCGTATCCATGAGTGTCAATGATGACGAGAAGGAAAACACATGATAAATACTTATGTAGTTGTGGAGCATTTCCAACCGTACAAACCAGAAATGAGATTTTTATCCTTACCAACTGGATCTTTTTGCACCGGGTAACAAGCATGCATGAACTATTTCTCGAAGTACGTGTCTGGATAGTCCAAATTCTCGATCGTTATAGTAAGAGTGAGAGGATTATTAGTAACTAGTGATTTTTGATTTTATTGTTAAATAAAAATAATAAATCTTTCAAGAGATGAAAAAAAAGATAGAGAATTTTTTTTCTCTTTCTCTATAAAGCAATGTAGATCAAGCTGGCAACCCATCATAGGCGACCTTATCATGATTCATCTAGATATTTGATGAGTCAGTGCCGTGATCATTAAGGCCGCCTTCTATTATAGATGCCTCCATCAATGACGCCGATCCTCTTCACCTATATTTTAAATGGTATGCTATTTATTACGATCAGCGAGGTTCATTTCTTTTACTTTGATAATGTTGTAATCAAAGTAATCCTTGTCGCATGCATCCTTGTCGCGTGTGATCCATGTCGCATTTGTTTTAAAAAGGTGGATAACCTATAGAGTATGAAAGTCAACAACATCATTTTCGATAATAAATTTTAATAGTTAAAAAGGATTTAAGATTTTGGTCTTTGACCTTGGATAGAGGTCGATGAGGCTTTTGACACCGTTTTTTTACGAGTATTTTATTAAGGGTGGAGATCCTTAAGTCTCTTTGTCGACATTGTATTGATGTCCACACCGATCGATATTAACCTACATTATGGCAGCAACCACATATTACATTGAAACATAAACATGGCAATACAAAAGGTGATTTATAAAATGGCATAAGACTTTGGTAATATAAAGAGCCACATTTTTTCTTGAACTAAATATGAATTAAAGGGATTAACCATAAATCAACATAAAATTGGTTTCAAGGGATTTAAAAATGGTTTAGCCCAAGTTTTGAGAAAAATTACCAAAAAGAACATTACTTAAGATAAGTAATTATGAAACATAAAAGACTAGGGGTGAATGTATCTGAGTAATGTATGCTATATGTTGTTATGTTTATTTAATCAGTTATTATGCATAGTTGTTGTTATTACACTCACATCATTTATGACCCATAATGGTATTCTGGGGTATAGAGGTAGAATAACTAGCTAGATTGTAACACCCCATATTTTTAGTTACATTATTTAGGATATTTAATTAGCTAAATAAAATAATGCAAGTTGATTAATGGATTGAGATTTGTGATTTAATAAGGGTAGTCGCGCCATGTTAATGAGTAAATCAAAACAAGATGACATGAAGTAAAATAGGTAAAGGCAAAGTTCGAATAAAAATATTCTTATACCCTACACCCTTGGAAATTCATTCATAGGTTCATTTCATTATCAATATTTTAAGCCCAAGGCCGACCACCATTAGGAAAGAGGAAAAAGATAAAGCTAGGATTCAAGAGGAAGAATCAAACCACTTAATCAAGATAAAATCTCACATCCTAAGTCATAAAGCTAAGATTAATAATGACTACATCTCTTATTTCTTAAATATTTTCAGTTTTAAGGAAATCTGAATTTATCCTCCATAGTTTAGCCATGATTTTGAAGGACAAAATGTTTATATATGCTTAATGATGATTTATGCTTATTCATATAGATTTCATGATAAGTTTTGATGTGAAATCCCTATGAAAGACATCTAAACACCGTGCGATTTTAGATATATTTCAGAGATGATATTTTAGAGATGGGTTTCAGTTTTCATAATTTTTTGAATTAATGTCGATTTATATTAATTTTCTAGTAAAGAAAATGATTTATTGTGTTATAAATAATTTACGGTAAAATTATAAATAATTTGGGTCTGAAATTTATATATGTTAAAAAACCTATTAAAAATGATTTTTTGGAATTTTTGTAGAATTTTCCTAAGTGTTTTGGTGAATATATAAAAATATTTAAGGTATGGGACTTAAATGTTTTATATATTTATAAAAGGAGAAGGGGTGTTTTGTAAATAAATTAAAGTATTTATTTCTAAAATTTTGGAAGTGCTTTTAGAAAAGAAAATCTGTGACCAATAATATTTAGGCAAGCAAGGAAGGTTAGTTAAAAAGATTACTTAAAAGGGTTAAAAATCGGCTTTACATGCAAAATGTATTTTTCGCCGCTTTCGGCACCCTGTTTCTAACTTAGATGGCTTTCGACTTGGTTCCTCCGCCTCCATCACTATCGAAACCAATGCGCATGGCATCATAGACTTGGTGCGCAGCGAATCAGAAAGAAGGCGGAAGGTATGAGGTCAAAACCAAGAGTTTCGAAGGGATCGAAGCACTGCTTTGCTTTAGATAAAAATACGCCCGCTTTTCTTTCGGCGGTGTAGCTTTCGACTTGGTTAGCTTTCGGCTAGGTCAATGTATTAAAGACGTTGCGCCCTTTTTTAAGTATATGCTTTCGACTAGGTTGAAGCCCTTTATGCTTTCCTAACTTTCGACCCAATGGTTTCAGAAGGTATACTTGCTTTTAGAATTTAGTTGCTTCTCCAATGCTTTCAAAATGACGATTTTAACACCATCACTACTTTACTTAGGTTTTGGCTTTCGAAAGAGTTGCTTTCGTCCATGTTGTTTGTGGCCTTAGAAATTTTAACCCAAAGGTTTCGAAAGTGATGGTTTTGAATGGTTTCGAAAGGTGTTTCCACATGTTTTAAACTTGAACCCAAATGCTTTCGAAAGGTTTAAGGTTTTGATGCTTTCAAAAGGTTTTTAAGGAAGGTTTCAAAAGGGTGGTTCCCCTATGGTTCCGAAAGGTTTAAAGGAAAGGTTTTTTCAATGGTTTCGAAAGGATATGTTTAAAGGTTTTGAAGATAGGATGTCTAAGGCTTTCGTCTTTGAAGGAAAAGGTATTTCAAATTATTTCAAAAGTTTAATGTAAATGGTTTCTAAAGGAAGGTTTTTTGCCTTTTGGCCTAGATGAAAGAAAAAGGATTTATTTGGTTACGAAAGGGATACTTTCAATGAGACCGAAAGGGGTAATTTCAAAGGTTGAAATATTTTCATCAACAAAGATTTAGGTAAAGTATATATAGAATGGCAAAGTGATTTTGAGTAAAGCATAGAGTATATATTTTTCCTTATTTATGTTTGATTAAAAGCTTTTAAATCAATTAGAGAAGAAAAGGTTTTCAAGGAAAATTTAAGTAAAATGACTCAGATATTAGAATACCAGATAATACTGGTATAGTATCACACCCTATACATTAGTTATTAACCCCTAGCTAATTTAGTCCAAAATTCCAGTGTGTAGGGCTTTGTCACTGGTAAGACTAAAATTATGGTACACAGAGAAACGAATCCATTTGTGTAGTGTAGGTTATTGGTGAGCCCTCAAAACCATTAGGATTAGTGGACCCTGGGAGAAGTAAGTTAGGAACAGACCGTCTAGAAGACTTGTGTAGCAGATGTTAGGCCATGCTTATTATATTGTTTGGTAGGTCCGAGTCAGCCAAAGGTTAGTAGTAAGCCAAACAAAACTACAGCATTCAGACAACTAGTCCATTTGTTACCTGATATGTATGTTTACATAAAATGATTTACGGTTTTAACTAATTTTGGTTGCAGGATTTTGATTTGCAAAAGATATGTTTTAAAAAGATATTATTGAGGGGAAACCCATTCCACTAAGCGACTTGGTCTCACTTAATATCGTATATCCAAGATGTATAGTATTATTCACACCAGGCTTTATGTCCGACTGAAAGTTTATGTTTTTCCTCTTAAATTCTTGGGTGCTCAAAATTGATTTGAGTAGAGTAATGGTTGAGGCATACATGTTTCTAGTAGGTTGGCGAATAAAGCTTTGGAGACGAGCAGGTGGTTGACGAATAGCTAATTAGCAGTTGATGATTTGTTTTGTTTTGTTCCACTGTGATATATTTAAGATAGTTATGTCTATAGGTACTCTGTTCAACCAAGGGGGCATCATCATATGTCACTCTTGGCGTATTAATGTAATAATTATATTTTATCTGAACCTGGAAAAGCGATGTGATTATGTAATTTGAGTGTGAAACATATTTTTTGAAAATGTAACGTGAAAAGATGTTTTTAAAATCTATGATTTTGTTACATATTCAAGTGCTTCTGATATTATGGATACCATTAGAATAGCCGTATTTAATCATCGGAAGTTAATACTATGGATGACTACAACATCTGTAGCGCTTAGCTTTGGGCCTCTAGATAGAGGATGTTACAACTTGGTATCAGAGCATAGGTTTATGAAATAATTTAACCAAAAATGATTTTCGAAAAACATAATCCTTAGAAATTACGGAAAGGATGGTGTATGGGATAACACTATAGTAATGTACTTGTATTTGCTATATATAAGTATATGCTATATCTCTATCCTCCTATCTCTATTAGACTGTTCTTCTATATCTCATGAGGCTTGAATATAGATATGAACGCTAGAAGAGGAAGAGTTAACCTAGGAGGAGACAACACCACCACAAATGGAAATGCCCAACCAAATACTGAAGGAACCAAGATCACGCTCAAGCTGAAAATGTTTGTGTTGGGATCCCAAAAATGGATATGGGAGCTAAGTTTCAGTTTTTCGTGAACATGATGCAAGCTGGAATTGCTGCTGGAGTGGTTGGAGAAACTGCTGCAGGAGGATTTCAAGAAGCTCCGGTTGTTAACCATAATGCTAATTTGAGTGGAGATTATGCTAGGCTTGGGGGAAGCTATTATTGGAATTGAAGACGCTATAGAAGTGGAGACTTGGTTGCTGCACTGTGAAAGGATATTTGCTGACTTAGGGCGCAATGATGAGTAGTAAAGAAAGCTTTCTTCGAGATAGCTTCAAGGAGCAGCTTTATTTTGATAGAATAGTGTGACGGCTGGTGTGGACGAGGAGACGATGACATGTGCTTATTTAAAAGGAGGTTCCATGAGAGGTTCGTGTCGGTGGTGGTGCAGTCTGTTTTGATCAGAAAGTTTGCCGAGTTAGAGCAAGGAGAAATTTATGTTTTGGAGTATGCTAGAAGGTTTAAAGACTTGGCTAGATATGGTTATGCCACTATTGATACAGTGATGAAAAGGAATGAGAAGTTTATCAAAAGGGGTTGAAGCCTAAGTTGGCCAAGGCTACCTTACCGCATATTAGAGATCCTTGTAATGTGGTTGTATAGATGGCTTTAAGACAAGAGGAGATGCTTGCTCTTATAGAAAAGAACAAGGAGAAGGAGGTCCCGGCGGGGAAGAGCCAGAAAAGAAAATTCTTTCATAAGAAGGGTACTCAAAAAGGTGGAGTCATGAAAAAGGAAAGTCTAAAGTGGTTTGTTATTAGTGCGACAAGAAGGGACACTTTGCTAATGAATGCCGCACAGGAAAGGCAAAGGAAGTGATCGGAAAGAAGAACATCAAGTGCTTCCACTGCGATCAAGTTGGCCATTATAAGAACCAACGCAAGGAACCGGAAAAGGAAGGAAAAGGAATAGTATTTGCATTGGAACCAGCTACTCGAGCCCAACGACACGAGGGAAAGGGAAATCAATATTGGGAGGTACGCTTCAGATCCATGATATGTCTGTTTGCATTTTTCTTGATACTAGTGCATCGCATTCTTTTGTATCTCAATGTTTGGTAGATAAGCTTAACCTAGAACCCAGATATTTTGTTACTTCCTTAAGAGCTGCAAATCCGAAAGGAGGGTATGCGTAACTTGGGATGAAGTGTGATCACTTAGAATTTGACTTCCTAGGTAACACCTTTGTCTGTAGTTTGCAAGTGTTTCACTGTGTAGGTTTTGAAATTATATTGGGTATGGATTGGTTAAGTAAGTACAAGGATAGTATATTTCTCCACGATAGGAAAAATATCGCTTAGACACCCTGATTATAGTGATCGAATTGTATATATCGTAGAAAGCCCTAGTTGCGAGGTGAATGCTTTGTTGGGTGTAGTAGAGTTGGAAGACGAGTTGAATCGCATTATCGTGGTTAGAGAATTCGTGGATGTTTCTAAGCTTGTAGTAGGATTACCAACGAAACGAGCCATTGAGTTTCAGATAGATTGATGCCTAGAGCAGAACCAATTAGTAGGCCGCCAAGTGGGATGACACCAACAGAGATGAAAGAGCTGAATGTGCATTTGGTGGATTTGAAAGGGAAGAATTTTATCAGACCTAGTAGTTCACCATGGAGAGTAGCCGTACGGTTTTCTAAGAAGCCAGATGCATCATTGAGGTTATATATCAATTATCGTAAGTTGAATGAGAAGACGATAAAGAATCGATATCTATTTTCGAGAATTGACGACTTTTTCGATCAGTTGAGTGGAGCTAAGATATTTTCTTAGTTGGATTTGGCTACAGGTTTCCATCAGCTTAGAGTAGCAGAAGATAGTATACCTCTTATGACCTTTAGGACGAAATATGGATCATACGAATGGTTAGTTATGTTGTTTGGACTAACTAACACGCCAACATTCTTTATAGAATTAATGAACAGAATTTTTAGAGGGCACTTGGACAAATTCATGCTAGTGTTCATAGATGATATTTTGATATATTTTAAGGATAAGAAAGAGTATGAAGTTCATTTTAGAGTGGTTCTTGAGACTTTGAGAGAACATCAGCTGAAGGTGAAGTTTTCGAAGTGCCATTTCTAGAAGAACGAGGTGAAGTTTCTTGGTCATGCAGATTCAGAAAGAGGATTGGCAGTTGATCCAACTAAGATCGAAGTAGTGACTAATTTGAAGAGACCAGAAACAATGATTGAGATAAGAATTTTTCATGGATTGGCTAGATACTATCGGAGGTTTATAAAGGATTTTTCGTAGATATCAGCGCCGATGACTAAGCCAATGCGAAAGGATGTGATGTTTGTGTTAACCAAAAGTGTTCGGAAGCATTCCAGAGCTTGAAACAACTTATCAACCCATGCACCAGTGTTGGTTGTTTCGGAGGGGAATTGAGATTTGATAGTTTATACAGATGCATATGGAACTAGCAGAGAGGTAAAGTAATTTCCTATGCTTCTAAACAGCTTAGACCGCATGATGTTAGATAATCGACTCACCACTTGGAGTTAGATGTATTGATTTTTTCTTTGAAGGTGTGGAGACATTATCTTTTGGGAGAAAGATTTGAGCTTTATACGAATCATAAGTCATTGAAGTATTTGTTCTCTCAGAAGGAGCTAAACATGAGACATCAGAGATGGTTAAAGTTTATTGCTGCTTATGATTTTGGAATTGAATACACACTAGGGAAAGGCAACAAGGCTGTAGATGTGCTTAGTAGGGAGCATTAAAATGCAATGTTGGCTATGGTAGCAGAATCGAGAGACCTGGAAGCATTTTTGACTTGTAGAGCGTAGTGGATATACGAGGCTAAGTCAAGTGGAGAATCTGCTATGTTATTTTTTTAGACCTCCTAGCGGTATTGATTGAGAAGATTGCATCTAAACAGGAAGAGGATCCTATGTTAGCTGAAAGGATTAAGAAGTTAAGGGATGAAATGGAGAGCGATGACTTGAAGGATTTCGGTCTTGAGAAAAGTGAGTGGTTGAGAAAGAAGGGTATATTATGTGTTTTAGATATGGGAGACATAAGGAAGGAAGTTTTGGAGGAAGGCCATCGTTCGAAGTTCATAATTCATCTAGAAGGAACTAAGACGTATCAGGATATGAAGAGAAGTTTCTTTTAGAAAGGAATGAAGAGGGATGTTGGCTTATGGGTAAAACAGTGTTTAAACTGTCAATAGGTGAAAGCCGAGCATCAAAAGCCAAGTGGGTTGTTCCAGCCATTGGATATTCCAGTATGGAAGTGGGATCTATTTATAGATTTCATAGACGGGTTGCCGAGATCTAATAGAGGAAATAAAAGTATATGGGTCATCATGGATAGATTGACTAAGAGTGCCCATTTCATTCCTGTTAAGTTAAATAGAACGACACCTGTATTGGCTAATTTATTTATGAAGAATGTGGTTAGACTACACGGAATTCCTAGCAGTATTGTTAGTGATAGAGATTCTTTATTCACCAACGAGTTCTAGAAGAGTCTGCAGGACAGTTTAGGAACCAAGCTCAAGATGAGTACCGCTTACCATCTGCAGATAGATAGGCAAATAGAACATCTTGGAAGACTTGTTAAGAGCTTGTGTATTAGACTTCGGGGGATCATTGGAAGACCACTTGCACCTAGTCGAGTTTTCGTATAACAATAGTTATCGGACTAGTATAGGGATGGCACTGTTTGAAGCTTTGTATGGAAGACCATGCAAATCTCCCACACGTTTGTTAGAGACCGGAGATAGATTAGTCCTTGGTCTCAATTTGGTAAGAGAAGCAGCAGAGAAAATTAAGCTGATAAGGGCGAGAATGAAGGAAGCTCAGTCTAGGAAGAAGAACTATGAAGATATAAGACGGAAAGAGCTATTAAGGGTTGAGGCTTATAGGTTTTTAAGGGTTGAGGTTTACAAGTTTTTAATAGGTTGGCAAATAAAGCTTTGGAGAAGTGCATGTGGATGACGGTTAGCTAATTAGGAGTTGTTGTTTTTTTATTTTATTTCGATGTGATGTATTTGAGACAGTTATGTCTATATTGTACTCTAGTCAACCAAGGGGCCATCATCATATGTCGCTCTTAGTGTATTTATGTAATAATTATATTTTATCTGAACCTGGGAAAGCGATGAGATTATGTAATTTGAATGTGAAACATATGTTTTGGAAATGTAATGTGAAAAGATGTTTTCAAAATCTATGATTTTGTTTCATATTCAAGTGCTTCTGATATAATGGATACTATTAACATAGCCGTATTTAGTCACCGGAAGTTAAAACCATGGGTGACTGCAGCATCTGTAACGCTTAGCTTTGGGCCTCTAGATAAGGAATGTTACATAGGTTGAACCAGTAGTGAGTATAAGCAGAGCTAACTCCTAAGTGAGTAGAATTGCATCCTAGAGATCAGGTAGATCAAAAGTGTAGGATGCCTAGAACTGATCAAAAGGGTTATTGATTTAAATCGATTATTGGAAAGGTCCAATAGGTTCATAGTCATCCCATGAAAACTATATCATGAGTAATGTTATTGGAGGATATCCAATAAGTTCTTAGTGATCCCATACAAAACTAGGAATAGAGAGATGTTATTGAAGAATCTAATAGGTTCATAGTAATCCCATGAAAACGATGATTGGAAATTGTTATTGGTTGAAACCAATAGGTTCTTAGTGATCCCGTGAAAACTATAAGGTTGGACAGATTGTCCTTAAGGTTTGAGACAGGTTATTAATCTGCCAATGAAAACTAATAGCTTAATAGTAACCCTAGGAAAGCTATAAATCGAGACATATTTTCAGATAAATTTGGGATGGGTAGTACAGCGTTTATTGCACATTGCATATCATTATATATTATTGTGTTTTAACCATTGTGGATGCAGGAGCAGAATATATGGTTAATGTATTTTGATAAGATATTCGTGAGGGAAAAACCCATTCCGCTCAACGGCGTGGTCTCGCCAGATATCTGTTTTGTTAAAAATGGTAGGTTATTATTCACACCAGACCTTTTGTCTAACCCAAAGTTTTTGTTTTTCCCCTTAAACTATCGGGCACTCATTTGAGTAGGTCGAAAGTAAGGGTTTCAGGTTTAGTTATATGAATAAGCTTTCAGAGATGTGCATGATGAAATCAAGCTATTTAGGAGTATCTATTTATCTACTGTATTGTTTTGGATGTAATGGAAAAGTTGTATAATTGCCAAATATTTGATTCTGATCAACCAGGAGGTCATCTTCATATGTCGCTCTTAGAGTATGTTGTAATAATTATATTTTCTCTGATCATGGGATTGCATATGGGATTATGTAATGATTATGAAATATCATTTGTGAAATGAAATGTGAAAATTAGTTATTAAACCACATTTAAAAAATTTCATATTTATATGCTTCTGGTATTCTCAATATGATTAACATAACCACATTTTTGTCACAGGGAATTAGTAACTATGGATGAGTGCAGCATCTACAGTAGTTAGTTTTGGGCCTCAGAACGAGGGACGTTACAAGTTGGTATCAGAGCGTAGGCTTATGATAAAAATTAAAAAGATTAAAGAGTTTTTGAAAACATAATCCAAATGAATCAGAGAATAAGATTGGGTTTGGGTTAAAGCTATAGTAACGTACTTGTATTTGCCATATATAAGTACGTATTCTTCCCTCTCTCTTAGACCATTTTTCTGTATCTTCCAAAGGCTCGTATGCAGGTTTATAAGAAGAAAGATATAGATGAAGGAAACGGAAGAGTGAATCTAGGTAGAGGAAGCACCAAAACTAATGGAAATACTCGACTCACTACTAGAAGAAATCCGGGTCTGTAGGCAAATGCTAATCAAAATGAAAATGCCAACGTAGGTGCTGTAACCCTTCCAGAGATATGGGGACTATATGTCAGTTCTTCACTAACAAGCGAGAGCACTTGCTGGAGTAGTTGGAGGAAGTGCTGCTAATGTAGGAGGAGTTAATCCTGTGGTGTCAGTTGGCAGTAACTACGCCAAACTAAGCCGATATTACACCAGTCTAGGTGAAAAACGATTTCTTGGCACCGAGGATGCAATTGAACTAGAGAAATGATTATTTCACTATGAGAGAATTTTTTTAGATCTGAATTTGAAAGATGAGCAGAAAAGGAGGTTGTCTTCGAGACAATTGCAAGGGGCAGCATTATATTGGTGGAATGGAGTAGCAGAGGGTGTGCCTGGGGAGGAATTGACTTGGCTGGACTTTCAAAGGAGATTTAAAGAAAGTTTTTTGTCCGAGGTTGCCAAATCGGCCTTTCTTAGGAAGTTTATAAAACTAGAGAGCAGGGAGAAATGTTGGTGATTGATTATGCCACTAAGTTCAATGAGCTGTTCTGGTATGGATATGCCACTATTGACACTATTATCAAGAGAAATGAAAAGTTTATCAGGGGATTTAAAGTCGGAGATTGCTAAGGCAACTATGCTACATCTTCGAGATCCATCGAATGCAGTGGTAGAGATAGCTATCAAAAATACGGAAATGCTTCAACTTTTGGGAAGAAGAAGTTGGTGGAGAACCAGAATTCACAGAATAAGAAGAGAAAGTTTTTCAAGGAAAAGGAGCTCAGTAGAGTGGAGCCACCAAGAAAGGAAAAGCTAGTCTTTTCTGCTTCAAGTGTGACAAGAAGGGACATGTTACTCATTAATGATGAACCGTTAATGGTAAGAAGGTTATAGAGAAGAAAGATGTGAAGTGTTTCAACTACAACTAGATAAGGCACTACAAGAATCGGTGTCTAGAACCAGTCAAAGCTGATAATAAAAGGTTTTTGCTTTGGAACCATCATCTTTTAGATTGATTGCTACTGAGAAAGGAAAGTTGTGATGGGATGTACTTTTTGATTCATAACATACCAGTTAGAGTATTGTTTGATACCGATGCATCACATTCTTTCATCTTTCAATGTATGGTAGATAAGTTTTGTTCAGAGCCATCATATCTTGTTGCTTCCTTAAGGATCATGAATCCGATATGAGGATATGCAACTCTGGGAATGATATGTGACCAATTAGAGCTTGATTTTTTAGGTTATATGTTTGCGTACAGTTTGTATGTATTTGATTTTGTGGGCTTTGGGATCATATTGGGCATGGATTTGTTAGATAGATACAACGTAAGGATATTTTTCCAAGATAGGGAAATATCATTAAGACACCCTAATAGCCGCGGTAGAATCATATACTTAGTGGAGAATTTGAGTTTGGATGGTTGCGCTTTGTTAGGTGCAACGGAAGTAGAACACGAAGTAAATCGGGTAGTTGTAAGAGGGTTTACCGATGTTTTTGAGCCAGTTACTGGACTACCACCAAAATGAGCTGTTAATTTTCATGTAGATCTTGTACGTTGATCAGAACCCGTGAGTAGATCACCAAGTTGGATGGAACTTACCGAGATGAAGGAATTAAAGGTGCTGCTAGTGGACTTAGAAGGAAAGAGTTTTATTAGACTACACAGTTCATCTTGAGGAGCTACCGCAGTATTCATCAAGAAGCCGGACTCGTCATTGAGATTATATATTGATTATCAAAAGTTGAATGAGACAACGATAAAGAATAGGTATCCGTTGCCGAGAATCGATGATTTGTTTGATCAGTTGAGTGGAGCCAAAGTGTTTTCTAGTTGGATTTGATGACAGGGTTCCATCAACAAAGGGTGGTGGAGGATAATATTCCTTTGATGGAATTTCAAACAAGGTATGGTTTGTACGAATGGTTAGTAATGCCGTCCGGTTTAACTATTGCGCCAGCTTTCTTCGTAGACTTAATATACAAATTTTCCGAGAGCAGTTGGATAGGTTCATATTAGTATTCACAGATGGCATCTTAATATATTTTAAGGATGAAAGAGACCATGAAATTCATCTTAGAATAATGCAAGAGACGCTAAGGCAGCATCAGTTGAAAGCAAATTTTTCGAAGTGTCATTTTTGAAAAAGAGAAGTGAAGTTTCTTGGCCATGTAGTCTCAAAAGAAGGGTTATCAGTTGATCCAACTAAGATAGAAGTAGTTAATAGTTGGAAGAGACCCAAAATGGTGACTGATACAAGAAGTTTTCTTGGTTTAGCTGGCTATCACCGGAGATTTACTAAGGATTTCTCACGGATAGCACCCTTAATTAAACTAACTAGAAATGCTGCCCTCGTAATTGTCTTGAAGGTGTGGTGCGATTAGGAAAGACGAGAAAGTTAGCGTCAAGATATGTTGGACCGTTCCCTATTATAGGAAGGATTGGAAATCTCACGCACCGAGTTGAGCTACAGAGTAGTTTGGCAGGAGTCCGTAATGCGTTTCATGTTTCTCATCTTAGAAAGTATATGTGACGACCCGAAATTTTCGAACATTTAAAAACGGGATATTTAATTGATTTTAAATATTAAATAGACTAATTTTAACTTGAATTACAACTTCACAATTTATTTGATAATTGAATTATTAAATTAAATAAGTGAAGTTGGGTAAATTGTTGAATCTAGAATTTTAAGCCTGTTAAAAATAATTTGAAGGCTTGAAAAAAAAATTTATAGTAATAGTACCGAGGATAACCGTAATTTGTTCAGTTTTAAAATTTATATCGTTTAAGTTGAATTTAAAAAAAATAGCCTTCCAAGGCACAGTCTCGGAATTCGACAAAACCAGATCCATTGGGTCCGTAATATTGAATTATTACCGGATTTCAAATTTCGTATTAATCGGAGTTAGTGTGTGGGTATACGATATATAAACGCGCTGAAAATTTAATTGATAATAATCTAATGAAATTTAATTTAATTGGACAAGCTTCTTGTATAAGCCATCTTATATTCGTTTTAACACGCTACCCTTATCTTCCATCGCACACTTCTCGTTCCTTCTTCTGAAAGCCGAGCGAGTTCTTTTTTCCCCAAATCGATATTATCTCGTATAACAAGCCTTATTCCTTCTTCAATTAATCGAAAACTTCCCTTGCCCTTCTTTTTAAAACAGCAGAAACCCTTCCCTTTCCTTCAAATCAAAATCAATATAAACATCTCGAATTTTATTTTTACAAAATTAATGGCCGCCGTGCCTTGGTTTCGGCCATGTTTTCCGCTTCGAGCCTCTTCAATTTATATCGGAGGGTATGTCGCGACTTGGTGTTGAGATTGGGGACGAGGTGACTGAGTCGAGAGGAGCTCGAGTTCGTTTGGCATCGGCGACGAGATTTCGAAGTCGTGCGGGCGACTGCCTGGACTCGCTCGCGGTGGAGTTTCTTGTCGTGAGTGCCTATCGAAGCGGCGACGTTGTGAAGCGATGGCTCGCCTGGAGTACGGGCCGGTGGAGGTGTTCGTTCGAGTGGTGACGTCCGAAGCTCGTAAGGAAGAGGTTGGTGGGTTTGAGGTAATCTATAAGGTATATTATAATTGTATATTTAAAAAAAAGAGGAATGTTGTTAACAGTAAAACAGAAACTGTTTACAGGAAAATGAAGTATATATACATGGGGGTTTGCATTTTGAAAAATTATAAAGGGTTATATATATATATATGTGTGTGTGTGTGTGTGTTTAAAAAAAAGGATTCACTGTTATATTACTTATAATACACACACACACACACACACACACACGATCTTGAAATAGAATTTTTAATATTGTAGAGGTTATTTAAATTATATTTTTTTGAAATCCATATAGACATATTCGTAAGTAGATATATATAGTCCTAAGGGAAAATTATATTTTTATATATCTTAGCATACTAGATTATTAAAATATATATATATATATATATATATATTTGGGTATAAAGAATTAAATTAACTTATTGAATTATCAATGTAAAGAAAATAATTTGTTTAACTGGATAATCAATAATTTGAGTTATTGATGGAAATTTATTAAAGGAAATCAGTCTAAACCAAATCAATTGTTAATCAAATTTCAAGTTGGGAATTTATTGTTCGAGTTATTTCGAATATTGATAAACCATACAATGTTTATACAAGGTTTAATACTATGGGGAAACAAGTCAGGATAGGATGGATGGCTAAATTAAAATCAAAGGTGAGTTAATCTCACTCAGTTAATTTAAATTTAAACTTAAATGATTAAATTTAAATAATTATTTGAATAGTTGAAATTGATTGATGCGCTATAGTATGGTATATTCTGGAATTGGCGTATTATTGTGCTAACATCTATGGATGCAGGGAAAACAGGTTGGAGGGATCCAATTGGATCCCTCAACATTTATTATTTATTATTGTCTGATGTGATTACTTGATATTCTATGATGAATATATTGGAATATTGAATGTTGTGGTTTGATTGGATATATTTGGGTATAATGAATTACCAAAAATATATAAATTGGGTTTTGGGAAGAAAATAAAGGAAGTAAATTTGTAAACGAAATAATCTTAGAAAATTGAATAAATTAAGAATGGATTGAAAAAGAAACGGAAATATGTTAAATACTAATAAAATAACTTCGAGTATGAAAAGAAAAGGGTTTGAATTAAAACAGTAATTAATGAATTGTAAAATTATGTGATATTAAATTAAATGAATAAAGAATTATTTTAAAAATTAAAGTTTTAAATTTTATAAGAAGTAAATTGAGAAATCTAAATTGGTATTTCAACTAAAAGTATTTTAAATCATAATTAAGGAATAAAAACTGAAATTAAAGGATTTTTGAATAAATGAAGTAAATTGGAAATCAATTTGGAAATTGATTTAAGTGTTTGGAATTGGATATTTGAAAGAATAAATTCAAGGTGGGAATTTATTAAACGAATGAGAAAAATTGTTTAAAAGTAAATAGTGATTTATTTTTTTAAAGGTTGTGAAGAGAAGTATATTTCTCTAGTTATTCAAGTACGTTTTCAAAGTAAGCTTTTAAATAAAATAAAGGTTTTAATGTTGTTTTACAAAGTATGTTCTTGGAAATTTATTATTTCTAAATGTTTAAATTCTAAAGTAAATATTTATTCAAATCTATTACCGTAGTAATAATTTATAAAGAGGGACTTAGTAATTCTGTCTTAAAGGTGAAAACCTAGTTTATATTTATAAAGTAACCCTATTTTCAAATATTCATATAGTATATATTTTTAATCAATTATTGAAGTAGTTTTAATTTAATTACTTTAAAGTAAATTCTAAAGTAAGTAATTTGTTAATCAATTATCGTAATAATTATTTTAAGAATGATTTAGTATTTTGTTTAAAGAAGAAAATCTAGTTATATTTATAAAGTAAACTTATTTTAATTTGTTTCTAAAGCATTATTTTAAATTAAGTACTAAAGTAAAATTTTCTAAATTAAATATTAAACATACTTTACAATTAAAGTGTTTTGAAATTATTTTTAAAAAAACCTAAAATCTCGTGCTTGGTGATTCTAGTGGAAATAGAAATATTTGGAATTTATTCTGAGAAAGGAAGATAGTTTGAAAAATGTTTTCAAAGGGGTTTGAAAGTGAAAATATATCTTGTAAAGATATGTTGAGATAAATAAATAATTTGGAAAATTATTTATTGGTTGATGGTTGTTTGTGAATATTAATTGATAGTTAAATAACCGACTATCAATATTGGCCAAATGCGTTGATCGTTTCGAAGAGACCGGGATCGAGATTAATTTCTTGAAAACCACTTCGATCCGGTTTGTACGTTTTCATGAAAAACGATTTTGGATTCGAAGATGGAGTAGTGAAGTGCAAGGGCTAGTCGCTACTAATCCTGAGGATATTTCCAAAATGGATGTAGTAGGAATAGTGCCTTCGGTTCTGTTCGAACCCGGGACGGACTTGTATGGATGAATGCTTGCGAAACATCGTTAGGTGGACGATGGGCGTTCTAAGTGATATATTCTAAAAAGGTAACGCTTAGCCTCGAGCCTCATCAAATGAGAATGGCTGAAAATCAGGGGTTATGCAGCAAGGCTTCATGGGTAGCCCCCATTGGAGGGTGAGGTCATCCCTGTCTAGATGTCCCTTTTTATTTCGGCTTAGTGGGCGGTTGCTGATCCCAACCGCGGGGTGATCTTGCTCGGGACTGTCCAGTAAGAGATGGTTCCGGTCTTGTGTTGCAGGGGATTTAGGGTGACTCCTCGGTACGCTGATCTAGATCAGGTACTGTGACAGGTGGTACCCCAGTGCCTAGCCATTAGTTGGAATCTATTTTCCCTACGCGCCCGTACGGTTTTGATTCTGCCCAACTATTGTTGAAATGTGAGATGCAAGCATTTCAGCTAGATTCTAGTTTACTTTCTATAGACACTATTATAATATCAGAGGATTTTAATAAAAATCTTTTAGCTATCGTAAGGTAAAAACCCGACATGTTTATTTGTGGCGTGGTCTTACGAGATGCTTTTGTTTCAAAAGGATTTTTGAAACTTTAATAATCAATTGGGTGTGATTTTCTCACGCTGGTATTCCAGACTGACTCGGGTGTTATTTAACTGTAATGCTCGGGTCAGACCGAGTATTATAGGATACATGATATGATGCTGTGGAGCTCAGGAGACGAGCAAGATGACGATACGTACTCTCGTCCTTGTATATATATATATATATATACACACACATTTCCACTGTGTTGAGTTGTTGTGTATCCATTTGTATGATATTGATGTTGAGCTGTGATTTATGTACTCTGATGATGTAATATATAAACAGAGATATTTGATTTTTGAGTAAAGATCATTTATTTTCTATTATATTTTATTCCGCTGCGATGGTTAGATTCTGTTGTTGTTTTCTATTTTCTTCTTCTACCTCTTCTTGTTTAAACCCACATGGTTTGTATTTCTATACAACTTGAGTTGATTGTTGCAGAATAGTGTTAACTCAAGGGGTACGGATTTGTGGGCTGTTACACTTGGTATCAGAGCTTAGGTTGGTGATAACCTTGGCTCTGGTGGGAATTACTCATTTAAATTAGAGTCCGTAGTCCTCTAGAATGCGTTTGAGCGTATGAATAGATATGAATGCGTATTTGTTAGTGAATATAAATTGTTTTAATTTTGTGTTGATTGATTTATTGAGTGGCATATGAACCTTCGTCGGCACAGTCTGGACAACTGTATCGAAGGGGTTTCTAAACCCTTGAATAAAACAATCGACACGGTATTGTTTTAAGTATGGGTGAATGAAATAATTTTACCCAAAAATATACTTTGGGTACAAGGAAAAGTTTTTCTTAAACTATTTAGCTAATATATAATTGCTTGGATGTTAGAAATGATAATATTGAATTATTATCATCATTGTGAAAAAAATTAACTACAAATTGAAAATATAACCAAAGTTGAAGGGAATAAATTCATTATTAAATGAAATTTATAAATGTAAATTATAAATTGAAATACAATTAACGGGGAATTTGTATAAGCATAAACTATATAAATGCATTATAGTTAAAATTTGAATTAAAATAGAATTTGAAACTTTAAGACCCTGGAGATTTTGGGAGTATTTTGAAGATAAATAGCAGCATTGTTGTTTTTGGGGTATTTCTGCGAGGAAATTGTTTCAAATAAATTTTGGGAAAGGATATAGCATTAAATTCACTTCAGTCGCTGGAAAATAACTTCGGTGATGACTGCAGCATCATCTATGTTCATTTTCGAGTTTCTAAGTGACAGATTGCTGCCAAATTGATTTGTTCAGGGAAAACCTATTTATTTTTGAAATTTTAAAGGAAATTTGTTGGAAATAAAAAAAACCAGGATTGGTTTAAAATTTTTGAGAAGTTGATTTTGAGATGTTGGAGATTTCAAAATGATTAGAAACCAAAAGTTGGGTGTTTAAAAATCCCGATAAGATAGGTTGTAAGCTTATAAATTGAGATGATTTTTAATCAGGAAAGGAATATAAGCTTTGGATGTTGAGAATTTAAATTTAAAGTGAAAAGTTAAAAAAAATGAAATTAACTTGAATTGGGGAATAAAATTTAATTGGATTGAAATTAATTAATAGGCTGAAAAATAATATCCAGTTGTTTTCAAATTAAGTTGAAATCGAATTATAAATCTGAGTTTAAAATAAAATTGAATTGGAATAAAAATTCAATTGAGTTATTGAATGTAATCAGATTCTTACCTGAATAAATGGAAAATAAATTGGTTAAGGATTGGATTGAAGTGAATAAATTAGAATAACGTATAAAAGAATCAGAATTAAAAATCCATAGAATAAAATATGCTTGGATTATAAATAAGTGTAAAACTCAAATTAAAAATAAAAGATGAATACATTCAAGCCTAGAATGAATGTGATTGTTATAAAATTGAAAAGTGGGATAGAAAACCCAAAATAAATATATTTTTGATGAATTGAAAAAAAAAACAAAAATGGAATCCAATTTGAATTATATAATAAATTCGAACTTAAGAAAATTAAATGAAGAGATTTTGAGATTAAAAATCAAGTATTGAACTATAAATAAGGAAGAACTAATTTGTTAATAAATTAGATAATGAAATATGTAATGAGAACCCAATGTAGTTAAATAAAAGCTGAATTGTGAGTTTATGATGAAACTGGAAAATAAAACTCAAGTTATAAATCAAAATTCGACCTGGATTGTTAGTGAAGTAAATTAAATTAAATTGTGAGCTCATGAGATTGGGTGGTAAATTGAAAATGGATAGTGGATTCAGAACTTGAGTTTTAAATTAAAATTTAACTTGAAGTGTTAACAAATTATATATAATTGAAGTATATCGAATAAAAATGTAAATGGATTAAAATAGCAATGGTTTGAATGTGCAAATAAAATCCAAATAAGTGGAAATAAATTGGAGATGGTCATGTAATCAATTGAATGAGTTGAGCATGAAAGTTAAATTTTATAATAACTAACCAAAGGAAATTGTAGATTTAAAATGAGATTTAATTGTGATAGAATCAAGTTGAATAAAAGAGAAATATTTATTTGTGAAATGAAAATGAACTTAAGTATAAAATTTGAGTAAATCAAAATAAATTGACTTAAGCTAAATATAAGGGAGAGAGTTGAATTGAATTCAACTTAAAACCAAGTTTAAAGATATTGGATTGAATTTGAATCAAGTAAAAATAAATTTGGATCGAAATTGAATTTGGTGGGTTGTAAGTAATATTTAAGGAAATGAAAATTCATAATGGATTGAGTGGATAAACTAATTATATTGAACAAAGAAATGGAAGGGAATTCTTAATTAAATAATTGTAAACCATTTAAAATGTTAAAGAATTGAAATAACTTGGAGACAAAATGAACAATAGAATGTTTTCAAGTTAATAGAATGGTTTTAAATGAATGCGGATAAGAAATGAACCTAAATTGTTAATGGCTTTGAATGAAACTAGTTTGGTTAATAAAATGAAATACAAGAGAACGTATTCAAATCTGAAATGCAATGAAAATGAGAATATATAAATTGTGAATAAATTTTAAAAATGGAATAGAATTAAGTATAAATTGAGTCGAAATCCATTTAAATTGGTTATAAAATATAAATACTTATTTATTCACATAGATCTCGTCAAATTGCAGAGAATAAATTGTCACTGGATGTAAATGGAAGTAATTAAAATTATATGAATTGATAGGAGTAAAATAAATTGATTTCGAGAGTAATTGAATTAAATATGAGTTCGTTTTGCTTAAAAATAAATTAAATGTAAGCGATTGAGTTTTAAACCATTCAAAGTGATGAAGTTGTATACGAATGGATTGAAAACCATTCAAATTGAATGAAAATGGTTTATAAATTAATTGAAATAGTTGAAGTAGTATGGATACTATACAAATTGCTTACGGAAAGTGTTTGGTGTACATTTCTTTTAGAATTCATGTGTTTAACTATTGCAAATAGGTGGAATATTGTTAAACTTCATATATTTGGCACTTATATGTTTAAATTGAGTAAATACAGGTACCGGGAAGCTGTGTGGCTGGATTTTGGGCACGCTAACTGCTAAATTAATAAGCTGTTTGCTTGAAAATGCTAAATAAGGTATGCCTATGCAATAAAAATAGGAAATATGAACTGTTTTTGGTTTTTCCGACCGTGTGGGTCGATGTATATATATTTATATCTTTTGTCAAATTGCAAAAGCTCCTCCGCACAAGGGAGACACTGCCAAAAATTTTCGAAAATTTTGGGAGTTAGAAATTTTTTGAGTCTTTTGAAAATTTTCAGTAACGATGAATGAATTAAAATTGGTAAGCAAATAAAATTGAAACTGAATATTGGAATGTAATTTAAAGTGCATGTAAAGTAAAGTGAAAACGAGAAATGGTTCGAAGAAATTAAAGGATGAAAAAGGTGTACAGATAAACTTTTATTTGAGATTTTAAACAAATTAGCAAGTGGAACTAATTTAAGAAAGGGTTAATCAAATATTTAATTGTAAAGGGAAGTGCGCTAATTTGAAATAAATTAGTAAATGAAACTAATTAAAATAATGGCATGAATTAGAGATAAATGGAAAATAAAAATTCTATATTTAGAGTTAAGGATAAATTGAATTCATATGAAAATGAAAGAATCGATTTGAATAGAAATATATATAAAGTGGGAGATGAACATAAATATAAGGAACACATTTCATGCTTATACTAACTGAAGAAGGAATGGTGAATTCTTAAATGAAAGATTGATACTACAAATATAATAAAGATAATATTGGAATGGATAAATATTGACATTTTGTAAGAAAGTTGATAAAATGTTTTTGGAATGTTGTGAATGGATATTAGTGCTAAGCAGGGTATGCAGGTAAAATAAAGGGAAAAGAGAATCAATTTTGATTGCAGAAGATAAATTTAAAATGCTCGACAAAAAGGTATGTGTTTAAATTTCTATGAAATTCGATTGGGTTTTTGGATCTAGCCACTTGGCGTTTTGTTTTCTTTTTGAGATTTGGGGCCGTAGATCCATTTTGTAGTTGTAACGAGCTAGCCGCGCAAAGGAGACGCTGGCAAATATTTTTGGAAATTTAGAGAGTTAGAAAATTTTTGAGAAATTTTGAAAATTTTAAACTTGATCTTGAATTATAATTTGAATAGTTGAACAAGTAAGTTATTTGAAAAATATAGAAGGTTTTGGAAAAGTTTGGAAAGTTAATCGGAATAATAATGGGTTTTTTATAAAAAAGATAGTTGGCATGATGTTGAATTGTTAGAAACCGTTTGGTTTTGAAGATAAGTAAACGGGTATTGGACCATTCTTCCTAACTAGTAATTTCGGGGACGAAATTCTTTTAAGGGGGAGGAATGTGACAACCCGGAATTTTTGAGCATTTAAAATCGGGATATTTAATTGATTTTAAATATTAAATAGAGTAATTTTAACTTGAATTACAACTTCACAATTTATTTGATAATTGAATTATTAAATTAAATAAGTGAAGTTGGGTAAATTGTTGAATCTAGAATTTTAAGCCTGTTAAAAATAATTTGAAGGCTTGAATTTTTTTTTTATATTAATAGTACTGAGGATAACAGTAATTTGTTCAGTTTTAAAATTAATATCATTTAAGTTGAATTTAAAAAAATAGCCTTCTGAGGCAAAGGCTCGGAATTCGATGAAACCAGTTCCATTGGGTCCGTAATATTGAATTATTACCGGATTTCAAATTTCGTATTAATCGGAGTTAGTGTGTGGGTATACGATATATAAACGCGCTGAAAATTTAATTGATAATAATCTAATGAAATTTAATTTAATTGGACAAGCTTTTGGTACATGCCATCTCATATTCATTTTAACACGCTACCCTTATCTTCCATCGCACACTTCTCTTTCCTTCTTCTGAAAGCCGAGCGAGTTCTTTTTTTTCCCCAAATCGATATTATCTCGTATAACAAGCCTTATTCCTTCTTCAATTAATCGAAAACTTCCCTTGCCCTTCTTTTTAAAACAGCCGAAACCCTTCCCTTTCCTTTAAATCAAAATCAATATAAACATCTCGAATTTTATTTTTACAAAATTAATGGCCGCCGCGCCTTGGTTTCGGCCACGTTTTCCGCTTCGAGCCTCTTCAATTTATATCAGAGGGTATGTCGCGACTTGGTGTTGATATTGGGGACGAGGTGACTGAGTCGAGAGGAGCTCGAGTTCGTTTGGCATCGGCGATGAGATTTCGAAGTCGCGTGGGCGACTGCCTGGACTCGCTCGCGGTGGAGTTTCTTATCGTGAGTGCCTATTGAAGCGGCGACGCTGTGAAGCGATGGCTCGCCTGGAGTATGGGCCGATGGAGGTGTTCGTTCGAGTGGTGACGTCCAAAGCTCGTAAGGAAGAGGTTGGTGGGTTTGAGGTAATCTCTAAGGTATATTATTATTGTATATTTAAAAAAAAGAAAAGAAAGAGGAATGTTTTTAACAGTAAAACAGAAACTGTTTATAGGAAAATAAAGTATATATACATGGGGGTTTGGATTTTGAAAAATTATAAAGGATTATATATATATGTGTGTGTGTGTTTTAAAAAAAAGGATTCACTGTTATATTACTTATAATATATATATATATATATATATATATAGGTATACATGATCTTGAAAATAGAATTTTTAATATTGTAGAGGTTATTTAAATTATATGTTTTTGAAATCCATATAGACATATTCGTAAGTAGATATATATAGTCCTAAGGGAAAATTATACATTTATATATCTTAGCATACTAGATTATTAAAAAATCATATATATATATATATATATATATAGATTTGGGTATAAATCATTAAATTAACTTATTGAATTATCAATGTAAATAAAATAATTTGTTTAACTTGATAATCAATAATTTGAGTTATTGATGGAAATTTATTAAAGGAAATCAGTTTAAACCAAATCAATTGTTAATCAAATTTTAAACTGGGAATTTATTGTTCGAGTTATTTCGAATATTGATAAACCATACAATGTTTATACGAGGTTTAATACTGTGGGGAAACAAGTCAGGATGGGATGGATGGCTAAGTTAAAATCAAAGGTGAGTTAATCTCACTCGGTTAATTTAAATTTAAACTTAAATGATTAAATTTAAATAATTGTTTGAATAGTTGAAATTGATTGATGCGCTATAGTATGGTATATTCTGGAATTGGCATATTATTGTGCTAACATCTGTGGATGCACGGAAAACAGGTTGGAGGGATCCAACTGGATCCCTCAACATTTATTATTTAATATTCTCTGATGTGATTACTTGATATTCTATGATGAATATGTTGGAATATTGAATGTTGTGGTTTGATTGGATATATTTGGGTATAATGAATTACCAAAAATATATAAATTGGGTTTTGGAAAGAAAATAGAGGAAGTAAATTTGTAAACGAAATAAACTTACAAAATTGAATAAATTAAGAATGAATTGAAAAAGAAACGGAAATATGTTAAATACTAATAAAATAACTTCGAGTATGAAAAGAAAAGGGTTTGAATTAAAACAGTAATTAATGAATTGTAAAATTATGTGATATTAAATTAAATGAATAAAGAATTATTTTAAAACTTAAAGTTTTAAATTTTATAAGACGTAAATTGAGAAATCTAAATTGGTATTTCAATTAAAAGTATTTTAAATCATAATTAAGGAATAAAAAACGAAATTAAAGGATTTTTGAATAAATGAAGTAAATTGGAAATCAATTTGGAAATTGATTTAAGTGTTTGAAATTGGATATTTGGAAGAATAAATTCAAGGTGGGAATTTATTAAAGGAATAAGAAAAATTGTTTAAAAGTAAATAGTGATTTATTTTTTTAAAGGTTGTGAAGAGAAGTTTATTTCTCTGGTTATCCAAATACGTTTTCAAAGTAAGCTTTTAAATAAAATAAAGGTTTTAATGTTGTTTTACAAAGTATGTTCTTGGAAATTTATTATTTCTAAATGTTTAAATTCTAAAGTAAATATTTATTCAAATCTATTACCGTAGTAATAATTTATAAAAGGGGACTTAGTAATTCTGTCTTAAAGGTGAAAACCTAGTTTATATTTATAAAGTAACCCTATTTTCAAATATTCATATAGTATATATTTTTAATCAATTATTGAAGTGGCTTTAACTTAATTATTTTAAAGTAAATTCTAAAGTAAGTAATTTGTTAATCTATTATCGTAATAATTATTTTAAGAATGATTTAGCATTTTGTTTAAAGAAGAAAATCTAGTTATATTTATAAAGTAAACTTATTTTAATTTGTTTCTAAAGTATTATTTTAAATTAAGTACGAAAGTAAAATTTTCTGAATTAAATATTAAACATACTTTACAATTAAAGTGTTTTGAAATTATTTTAAAAAAAACCTAAAATCTCGTGCTTGGTGATTCCAGTGGAAATAGAAATATTTGGAATTTATTCTGAGAAAGGAAGATAGTTTGAAAACTGTTTTCAAAGGGGTTTGAAAGTGAAAATATATCTTGTAAAGATATTTTGAGATAAATAAATAATTTGGAAAATTATTTATTGGTTGATGGTTGTTTGTGAAAATTAATTGATAGTTAAATAACCAACTATCAATATTGGCCAAATGCGTTGATCGTTTCGAAGAGACCGGGGTCGAGATTAATTTCTCAAAAACCAGTTCGATCCGGTTTGTACGTTTTCGTGAAAAACGATTTTGAATTCGAAGATGGGGTAGTGAAGTGCAAGGGCTAGTCGCTACTAATCCTGAGGATATTTCCAAAATGGATGTAGTAGGAATAGTGCCTTCGGTTCCGTTCGAACCCGGGACGGACTTGTATGGACGAATGCTTGCGAAACATCGTTAGGTGGACGCTGGGCATTCTAAGGGATATATTCTAAAAAGGTAACGCTTAGCCTCAAGCCTCATCAAATGGGAATGGCTGAAAATCAGGGGTTATGCAGCAAGGCTTCGTGGGTAGCCCCCACTGGAGGGTGAGGTCATCCCTGTCTAGATGTCCCTTTTTATTTCGGCTTAGTGGGCGGTTGCTGATCCTAACCGTGGGGTGATCTTGCTCGGGACTGTCCAGTAAGGGATGGTTCCGGTCTTGTGTTGCAGGGGAGTTAGGGTGGCTCCTCGGTACGCTGATCTAGACCAGGTACTGTGACAGGTGGTACCCCAGTGCCTAGCCATTAGTTGGAATCCATTTTCCCTACGCGCCCATACGGTTTTGATTGTGCCCAACTATTGCTGAAACGTGAGATGCAAGCATTTCAGCTAGATTCTATTTTACTTTCTATAGACACTATTATAATATCAGAGGATTTTAATAAAAATGTTTTAGCTATCGTAAGGTAAAAACCCGACATGTTTATTTGTGGCGTGGTCTTACGAGATGCTTTTGTTTTCAAAAGGATTTTTGAAACTTTAATAATCAATTAGGCGTGATTTTCTCACGCTGGTATTCCAGACTGACTCGGGTGTTATTTAACTGTAATGCTCGGGTCAGACCGAGCATTATAGGATACACGATATGGTGCTGTGGAGCTCAGGAGACGAGCAAGATGACGATACGTACTCTCGTGCTTGTGTGTGTATATATATATATATATATATATATATATATATATATATATATTTCCGCTGTGTTGGGTTGTTGTGTATCCGTTTGTATGATATTGATGTTGAGCTGTGATTGATGTACTCTGATGATGTAATATATAAACAGAGATATTTGATTTTTGAGTAAAGATCATTTATTTTCTATTATATTTTATTCCGCTGCGATGGTTAGATTCTGTTGTTGTTTTCTATTTTCTTCTTCTACCTCTTCTTCTTTAAACCCACATGGTTCGTATTTCTGTACAACTTGAGTTGATTGTTGCAGAATAGTGTTAACTCAAGGGGTACAGATTTGTGGACTGTTACAGTATATGCATGATCCAGAGACTATTATTGCTTCGATTACATTGGAAGATTTAGTAGTGGAACTGAATCTGACCTTTGTGAGACAACCAGTCCGTGTTGTGGCCAGAGGTGAGAAGAGGTTAAGAAACAAGACAGTCAAGTTAGTGAAAGTCCAGTGGAGTGACAATGAGAAAGACTATACATGGGAGGCAGAAGTAGGATTAAAGAGACTTATTCTACACTGTTTTGAGGGTATGTTCTATATTTGTGTATGTAGACTTGTTACTAGTATTATGTGATGTTAAAGACGTTTACATGTTGATATGCTTATTATATAGTCCTTACAGAATTTTGAAGATGAAATTCTTTAAGGATGACAGCCTGTAACACCCCTAATTTTAGTGATAATATTCAGAAGATTTAATTAGATAAATTAAATAGATTAATGTGGTGTGTAGTGTGATAAGGAAATTGATATTTGAAAATTTACTAGATCGGGCCACGATTAATTAACTAATTGGACAATAAGATTGTTTTATAACTTAGGATAAAAGAGAATAAATGAGAAGGGAAAAATAGGAAGATCCACCCTTTTATCTCTTAAACCCTATCCCCTTCATGTTATTCTCACTTTTCATAACTTAAAAACAATCAAAGAATACAAGGCGACCATTTAACAAGAGGAGAGGAGGAAAATGCCTAAAGAGTTAAGAGGAGACCTTAATCAACCAGCAAATCTCAAGTCTACTTATCCAATCAAGGCGAATAATAATAAAATCCATCTTATGTTATAATTGTTGATTTCGAATCTTGATGATTTTAATTCATGTATGATGTTTGAATGCCATGCCATATTGATAATGCCATTTTTTGAACTACTGATGAATTATATGGATTTTCGAAATTTATGTGATAGGTTTAAGATTAAAAACCTTAGTTAATGATCTCTAAATGACTTAATTTTTGGATATGATATGTAAAACATAAAATTGGAGATGGATTTTTTGACTCATAATTTTCTAAGCTATACTAAATATTTTATGAATCTCCAAAGGAAAAAATTGGTTATTTCGGGTTTTAATAATTTAAAATAAAATATGGTTTTTAGCCCTGAAATTTTTATATGGCAAAGAAAATGGTATTTTAGAATTTCTACGATTTTCGAGATTTTCCCTTCCAAGTTCGAATTATAGTGACTTTATTTTGATAGATAGCATTTAAATTTATAATTAATTAAAGGTATTAATTAATTATGTTCTCAAGTGGTTTTGCGACTTGAAAATTGGACATGGCAGATTTTCAGTAGAAAGTTTTGTGAAATATTGTATTATTCAATAGAAATTGGATATAGATTTGGATTAGGTAAAAATTCGTTACTTTTAGTGGTAATAAATCAGTATTCTAGACAATTATGATGATGCCATGCCACCATTATGTAGCCATGCCCAATGTAACACCGCATCTATGAGTGTCGACGATGACGAGAAGGAAAACACATGATAAACACTTATGTATTTGTGGAGTGTTTCCAACTTGTCGACGTATACCAAAGCGGCAACCGATCATAGGCGATATGGCCTTATCGTGATTCATCTAAATGTTTAATGAGTCGGTTTTGTGATTATCAAGGCCGCCTTCTATTATAGATGCCGCCATCAATGACACTGTGCCTCTTTACCTATATTTTAAATAGTACCACTATTCATTAAGGTCAAAGAGGTTCATTTCTATTGCTTTGATAATGTTGTAATCGAAGTAATCCTAGTCGCATGCTATCGTTGTTGCCTGTGATCCTTGCCACATTTGTTTTAAAAGGTGGATAACCTATAGAGTGTGAAAGCCGAGTACATCAATTTGGATAAGAAATTTCAATGGTTAAAAAGGATTTAAGATTTTGGTCTTCGACCTTAGATAGAGGCGATGAGGGTTTTGATGTCATGTGTTTTATGAGTGTCTTATAAAGTACAGAGAGCCTTAGAGCCTCTTTGTCGACATTGTATTGACGTCCACACTGATCGGTATTAACCTATTTTAAGGCGGTAACCCCATATTACTTTCAAACATAAACATGGCAATGCAAAAGGTGATTTATAAAATGACATAAGACTTTGTTAATAAAAAGAGCTATATGTTTCCTTGAACTAAATACGAATTAAATGGATTAATCATATGTCAATATGAAATTGGTTTCAAGGAAGTTAAAAACGGTTTAGCCCAAGTTTTGAGAAAAATTACCAAAGATAATATTACTTAAGATTAAGTAATTATGAGACATAAAAAAATTAGGACTGAGCATATCAGAATAATGGTTGCTAAATGTTCTTGTGTTTATTTGATTAGTTATTATGCATAGTTGTTACTATCACAATCACATCATTTATGACTCATAACTGTATTTTTGGGGTATTAGGGGTAGAATAACCAGCTAGGTTAACCCCGTTGTGAGTGTAAATAGAGCTAACTACTGAGTGAGTAGAAATGCATTCACAAGAATAAGTAGATTAGAATTGTAGGATACCCAGAACTGATCAAAAAGGTTATTGATTTAAACCAGTTATTGAAAGGGTCCAACAGGTTCATAGTCATCCTATGAAAACTATGTCATGAGTACTATTATTGGAGGATACCAAATAAGTGTAAATCTATATGAGTGGATCGTGTAGTGTATATATGTGCTAGTATAGGTGAACGAACTATATAATGTATCTAATATAAACTTGATAGATGATAATTGCAAAGTAAATGGAAATAATCACACCAGGATTTTATACTGGTTCAGACC
Organism: Allium cepa; assembly: GCA_030765085.1. NCBI lineage: Eukaryota > Viridiplantae > Streptophyta > Magnoliopsida > Asparagales > Amaryllidaceae > Allium > Allium cepa. Next base: position 259,337,077 of record CM060929.1, read on the forward strand.
TCCCATCCTACGTCCAGTCCCGAAGCTCCTCTTCGGAATTCAACTATCAAACACCCTCACTTCGCCTGGAGGAATAGTGTAACGACCCGACTTCCTACGCCCAGGAAGACGTATCGTTATGAAGAAAGTAAGGGGGTGAGAAAATAGAAAAGATAGAGAAGAAAGAACAACAACATCAGAATCTCACAGCGGAACGAATAAATTATATTAATCACATAAGTATTTACATAATATATAACATCAATCAGAGTTATACAGATAATACATCACATACTAGACAATTATAGACACCTGTCTAGTTATACAACTCAATACACAATACAACACAGAGATACCAACACAGCGGAACACTATATCTACAAACGCTGAAGCCTCCTGCTCCATTGCTCTTCCAAAATTCGTTGAAGCCAACCTGAATCCCTTGGCTACTCGTAAAAATTTGAGTACCCGAGAGTTTAGGAAAACAGAAAATAAACTCCGGGTCAGACATGGGTCTGGTGTGAGTAACAGGTTAAAGTTGCTTAATTTTCAAAAACCTTTGAAAAGAAAGGTATCACATAAGACTTCCCACAAATAAACATGGGTAAGTTTTTACCTTACGTTGACCAAAACATATGATAGGAAATTCAGTGATACTATAATAGGTCTAGGGTTTTCAAGTAAATAGAAAATAACCGAAATTGTTACATTCATTAAATTCCAGCCACTAGGCACAAAAGTGGGTGATACAATCAAAACCATTGGCACTTATTGGATTGTGGATTCCATACAATGGCAGGGCTACTGGGGTACCGTCCGTCACAATACGTGGCCTAGATCAACGTACCGAGGATCACTCCCGACCCCCTACAACACAAGGCCGGAACCATTCCTTACTGAACAGTCCCGAACAAGATAACCCCGCAGTTGGCTGCAGACCAACTGCCCACACAGCCGAATAAAAAGGGACATCTAGACAGGGGTATACCTTGTCCTGCTTGGGCATGACCCACCTAACCTTGCTGCACCTCCCCTGTTTTAGCCATTCCCGGTTGATGAGGCTTGAGGCTACGATTACCTTTATAGAACATATCTCTTAGAATGCTCATCGTCCGTCTGACGATGTTCTGAAAGCATTCAATCCATACAAGTTCGTTCCGGGTTCGAACGAAACCGAAGGCATTATCTTGTTACACTCATTTTGGAATCACCCTCAGAGTTAACGACGATAATCCTTGCACTCTAAATCTTCATCTACACTTCAGATTCACGACCTATCGTTAATTTGGATCGATGTGGTTTTCGGATGTCCAAATATGGAAAACCCGATCCCGGTCTCATCGAAATCCAAAACGTATCTTTTAAGGCCAAGTTGTCTATTTAGTTTTAACAGTCAATTCAATATTATCAATATACACACAGATAGATAATTCACATCTCATAATAGATAATCACATTATCATCATAAACAGATAATTAATATCATCATCCAAACAGATAATTAAATATTATCATACTTAACCCATACATCCATATCACATAGATATTACTCATCTCATATCTGAGATCAAAATCAATCAATGAAATATCAATATCATCCATAAGCAATGATTTATGAATCAAAATCTGTAATTAATTTAAAATGAATTAAATTAACTACTTCTATCTTTAATTAATTTAAAATAAATTAAATTAATTACTCATTCCATAAATCCTGCCCTCACAACCATTAATTAATTATGAATCAAATTAATTAATCATTCTCTAAATACAGTAAGTAATTTAGTCTTTAATTAATTTTTCAAATGAATTATTCTAAATCATTCATAGCAATTAACATTTAATTACTTTCTATTAATTATTCCTTAATTAAACAATTCTTAATTACATCATTAATTACATTAATTAATGATCTCCAATTTATATTAAATTATTTTATCTAAATTAATTACATTAAGTGATTAATCTTTATTTAAACACAATTATTAATCACCCTTGATTAATAACAAACCAGTAATTAACTACCCTTAATTACTTATTAACAAATTAATCGTCTCATGATTAATTATTCCCATAAATTAATCCTTTGATTAATTACAAAAGAAATCACCCAAATTACTTCACTTACAAATCGTCTTGCATTATTTACATCAAGTAATTATCATCTAATTACTTTCCTAAGTAATTATACTCCATTAATTACACTAAGTAATTACACATACCAAATCATCAAATGATTTCTTAAATAATTAAAAATTGATTAACTTAATTTAATCTTATCATCAGTTACTTATGTATTCTAATTAATCATCTTTGATTTACATAACTTTTGCTACATTCCAGTAGTTTCCTTTAATTTATTTACAGAGATTAATCTTTGAATAAATCCATTAATTAATGACATTTATAGATTTATTACAACTTAATTACCTTGTTGATTTATTATTCCCAATTTAATCAATTTCCTAATTACATCATTAATTATAAAAATTAATGATCCCTAATCAATTATTTTATTAATTAATTAAATTAAGAAAAACTTAATCTTCTAATCACATATATTTATCATCTCTGATTAATTTCATAAAGTAATTAACTTCCCTTTATTAATTACTCTTAAATAAACAAACTTAATTAATCCCTCGATTATCTTCTAGTAATATATTCCAATTACTTCCATTACCCATCATCCAATAATTTCATCAATTACTTCACTAAATAATTTACTTCCAAAATTATCAAGTGATTAATCCAAATTAATTAAACTAAATTAATTAACTCAAATTAAATCAATTTACTCAATTAATAAGTAATTAATTTCTTAATTACTTTCCAAATAAATAATTACATTTAAACTATTACAATGATTATTATTAAATTAGTTAATCTAATTAATTATTAAAAATCAATCACATTAATTAATTATAAAATAATCTAGTTAATGATCTTCATTAACATTTATTTAATTATTTTCTAAAATAATTAACTTATATTAATCATTATTAATTATAAGTTTGATTAACCATTAAAATTTATTAATTTAAATAAAAATCAAATCTTTGGTTCTTAATTACATATTAGTTACTCAATTCATTATTATAACTTTAATTAATACATTTAAACTTATAACTACTAATTTAATTAATATCAATCATTAATTATTCATACTTAATTAACTTAAAGGTTAATGAATATAAATTCTAAATCTTCATTACTTAAAGTAAACTATTCTTATTATTGATTAAATTTTCACTTTCAATATGTTTAAAAACATTTATTTCAAATTACTTCCTAAATAAATTCCAATTTATCCCTAATAAAGTTTAAAACTAACTTTTCAAAACCCTTTTAAACTCACATGTTTAAAGCATATTTTAACACTTAAAACTTATTTAAATCAATTTAAATTATAAAATTTTATTTTATTTCTACATCTAGAATTTCAAATTTAAGTTCTGGTTTTCAATTTTGGAGTTAACTTTGTTTCAATCTTTCCTTAACAATTTAAATTTCATTTTTGAATTCAACTCTTTTTGAATCACTTAAATATTTAAAAAAATTTAAGATATTAAAATAATTTAAATTATGAAACTTTATTATTCCCAACTCAGTTTTAAAACTAACTTGAATTAATTATTGAACTTTGATTTAGAACTAGGTTTAACTTTGTTTTATAAATTTAATTCAAATTCAAAGCAACAGAACAGGTTTTGGCCTAAACCTGGAAAAATAGTTTATACCCGTGCCATTTCATGTTGCTTCGAGTTCAGATGCCCCACTGCTTCGAGTAAAGTACTCGAATAACCCGAGCCATTTCGAGACAATCACAAATTCACCCAGCACCCAAACCATAAACCCAGTCCCACCTCCGTGCACGTGCACATGGTCGGCGATCAACTCAGACCGCCGCTGATGATCCCCTCACGTCAACAACCACCCAAACACCCAAGTATGATCATCAGATCATTTCCCAAATCTCGAATTCGTATTCGAGACCTTCATTCCAAACTTGGAAACACACTAGCCTCATCACCACCATACCTGAAACTTCGCCGACCTCGCCACCTCGTCAAAAGGAACCCCTGAAATTCTGATCACCGCTGCGTCAACAACTCCCCTACCAAACCCCAGCTGCACTTGACACTTGATCGAACAGTGACGTCGTACGAACGAAAAACCCACGACACCTCAAAACTAGGTCACCAGAATTCGAACGCCTCCCACCGCCACCATGGTCATCGGCCGACCATCGCGGTATTTTTCCTATACTCCCTGATCACTCCCCCATCACCAGCAAAAACCTCGGCTTTCCCGAACCCATAGATCACCAGAAAAAGCTCAAAGTCCCTACTCCGGTCATTACCAAATTCCATACACAACACAGTATTGAAAGTCTTGATTTTCTTTTTAAAATTCATATCTTCCAGAGACAAATCGATTTATATAACTGACTCATCCCATTTCATCATTTGATTTAACATGATGTTTTAATTTCTACTGATTTTCTTGATTTTCAGAAGATTTTCAAAACATAAATATTTGGAAGAAATTTTGAAACTAGATTTATGTTTAAACAGATTTATTTTATTTAAAATCCCATGATTCATATTGAAAAGATAAATTGGTTTGGAATTTTGATTCAAAACCTCTAAGCTTGGAACAAAAAAACAAAGATGTTCAATGCCAAAATAGACAGACCAGACATGCATGCTTACAGATATTCATAACACTGAGTTATCACTTATATATGCATAGACAGGTATCATCATCTCAGAAATTCACAAGCAAGCAGAAATCTATTTATTTAGTTTTGGTTTAAAAAGCTACTCACCTAAATTTGTGAAAGAACAGAGCGTAGTTTGCTTAGCAACATCCTTGAAAATTATCAGGTTGAACTCCCCTCTGATTCTCAGTGGTATTAAATCTTGGTTGATGTTTACGTAGAAGCTTTGTTTTAGTTTGACATAGTTTTACTTCAGATTCTTGGTTTTGGTTTTACGAACTGAAATGAGAAACAGGGATATATAGCAAATAATGGTAGACAGGGTATATTATTATGTTTCATACAACTGTGACAATACTTGTACAATACAACATATAAATCTTTATTTGTACTGATTTAAAACAGAGATATTTTTATGGTGGAGGCTGATATGAAGTGCATTGTGTGCTAGAAAGATATACATTAATTGCTTTTGTTTTTTTAAGAATACATAATACTGTCTTCCTTAGCAAGCCTTCACATTTTTTTTTCTTTTCAGCCTGCACATATCTGATTTGTTTCTAGATTTTATTTGTTGCCTTGTTATTTTGTTTGTTTCTACTTACCTATTCATGTGTTATGAATAAATATGTTACTTGTTTTATATTTTGAAATATAAATGAATGTTATTTTTAACATGTGGTTTTAAATGTATGTATGAGCTTACTTTATAACTTACAATTTGTCTTATAAATATTTGTTTCTATTTCTAACTTACATATTTTTTTTCCTTTGTTTTGTTGTTTGTAATCAAAATGAATTCTATAGTTGTTATGTTATTATAATTTAACCAATGTACTTACTTTATACTTTCCCTAGTTTATCTTATAGTCTTGTATTTTTATATGTACATTTTTATTTTATTTATATTATAAAAACACATTTATCAATTTGAAATGATTTATAAAAGAAATTATCTTTTTATTATAAACTACATATTTTATAATATATATTAAAGTATCGTTTGACAAAATTGTATTAAAACCTACATATATTTTAAATCATATTTTCTCAAGCTATACTAAAAAGAAAACAAAACAAATCTTTTTGTTAATAAATTTAAATCTAAACTTAAGCTAAATTAAGTTTTAAACTATTTAAACATTTATCTTATGTATTTAGAACCCTATATTTATTTATTAAATAGCTTTGAAAAGTTTATATTAAATAAATCATAATTTCCAATTCACTAAAATGTATATTAGAATTTGAAAACATAATTTATTAGTTAAATTTTAAAATAGAGCTTCCCTATTTACAATGTATACAAATATATACATATATAAATAGAAACAATCAATTATTTTTAGTAGATAAAATTTACCAATTAGATATTTATTAAAAGAAAAGTATCAATCCGATCTTATTAACAAAGATACATCAAATCAATTTAATTTTTAATGCAGATTATTAAATCGATATTGCTCAAATTTTCTGGATAGTCACAAATAGGCTTGGTTACAAAAGCTTGTTCTTGTCAAGTATGTGTTCTATAACACGAATATTGATTGTTGAGTACAAATGCTTCCAATCTATATATATATATATAATATTGATTGAAGAGTTTTAAGTATAGGGAAGACTAAAATATAGGTATTAGATTGCTAGAGATCAAGTATTAATCAGAGTATAAGAGTAAACAGTACAAGTGAGTAAGGTGAGATCTTCTCTTGAATTCCTGTTGCTATTTATAGTGGTAGAGAGATCCTTTATATAGTTGCATCTGTTAGTAAGTGCTCTAAGGTTGCTTCTAATAGTGATAAAGAGTTGCAGCAAAGAGGAGCGAACCTGTCTTTTCAATTGTGACAGTTGTGCTTTGAATATACATGGCCGAATTCAAATTCAGACCTCTGAAAAATGTTTCAGACGTCTGGCTCCCATATATTTTTTGTATATGGTTGCTTTTCAGACATCTGAGTATATTAACCAAATGTCTGATTCTATTTGATTTGCAAACTAGAGGAATCAATCAGACGTCTGGCTAGTGCACTCAGACGTCTGGAATTGTGCATGTTTCTTTTTTTATGCCTGTGTCATTCCTCTTCCGATTCTATCGACTTATAGCCACTTGGTACTTCTTTTGAGTCTTGTTCTTGTCTCTTTGGTGATGTTTACTTTAACAATTACCTGCAAATATATATATATATATATATATATACATACTTGATTTCCATTGTATATTTGTTATCATCGAAACCGTAGAATTGATTTCCTAACAATCTCCTCTTTTTTGATGACGACAACTATTCAATGTACTTATATATAGATTATAAATCTCCCCCTAAATATGTGCTTATTTTTAATGTTTTATGATTATACTTTTATTTCTCCCCCTTTGGCATTATCAAAAAGAATTGTAAAATTGAAACCAATCATCGAACAAAAAGAAAAATTCATTAATAACTTGAAGTTTGATTACAGACATAAATTTGTACAAAAATAGATATTCAAAAACATAAAATCTATGATTCCCAAAATCTATGATTCCTTTGGAAAAGCTTTATTTTGATAATCTTCCTTTGGTTCTTCCTTTTCAGAAGTGCTAGCCTTTGTAGAAGATGACAAAGCTTGGTTGAGAGGTTCATCCTCAGAGAGTTTGGAATGTTTTGCGGGAGGATAAGGTGCTGGGGTTGGCCAATCTTCAGAAAGTTGTGTTGGACCGCGTACCCGTTGTAGTACTTCTTTAAGAACCGACAAGACAGTCGAAAGAGATTTTTCAACTGTGGCTAGGCATGTAGTAAATGATGTTTCGAAGTTGTTGATTCGCATAGCCAAGATTTTTTGATTTTGGGATAGAATATGTTGGTTTCGAAGGGTGAGATCTCGAACACTTTCATTTGGATCTGTATCCGTTCGAGTCTCCATAATTTCATATTGTCTTGGATAATCAAATGGTGCAGCAGGAGGTGGAGTTGCTTCTCGATGTTGTTCCTCCTCTTGGGATGGTTCAATATGTGGTTGAGGAGGAGGCTTAACTCGTCTAGATTGATGATTGTACGACCAATCTTCAAAGGACATGAATTCTGGAGGAATTTCGGGTAGGTGCATCAGAGAGAAGAATTTGGTGGAAGCATATTTAGGCGAGATTTCTTCGAAGGTTGATAGGTATGATGGAATGTTATGTGCATGAAGAAGTCTCGTAATATAAGTTGGGTAAATAATTGATGGTCTTGATCGAGTCCAAAAATGCTTGAGCTCGTCGGAGATGAATTTGGCCCAATTTACCCTTGTTCCACTAAATAGAGCATATAGGGCTTTGTGCTATAATTCGGTGATTTGCTCGTGACTTCCCATTCATGGAACAATTGTATTAATTATCATTCGAGTTAGGAGTCAAGCTTTTGGACGTAAATATTTGGAGGCAAATTTGGCATTTCGTCCTCCCAAATTTGATGAGTAATACTGTTTCGTGGCTTGAAGCGCATGTCAGGAATGTTGTATAAATATTCCCCTGTGTCAGAGCATCCTAGGGTTCAACCTATTATGCCCAGAGTTAATCTAGTCGTGTTCCCATACACGCTAGACCAGAGCCAGTTATCCTCATTTTCAGTGTTCCACATCGAAGTACTGTCTAAGTTTGCATAGAATAGAAATATGGCTAATTGGTCTATTTGGATATCATAAGAAGTGAAAGAAATTAGGGTTTCCAATCCGGCATTTTCACAAAGTTCATTCAAATTATACATAGGAAATTTAAGGAGATTGTAGAATGGACTTATGTGGAGTTTTTTCTTTTGGATGTCTTCATACCTTTTGATGGAATGCGGCGCTTTATTCATCCACCTCTCGATCTGTTCATCGGAGCACACCTGAGGATTTGAAGATGAAGTAGGTTGATCTTGTTTTCGTTTTGTCATCTTGGGATTCTTAGTGCGAGGAGGCATTATGATTTGATTTGCTTAAAAATGATGTTTTTGGAGAGAAAATCGTGTCTAAGAAAATCGTAGGTTTTAACTATTTTGAGATAAAAGAAAAAATGACGTTATCTGGGCAAATTTAAATGGTCGACTAGGAATCAGACGTCTGGATTGGAAATCAGACGTCTGGTTTGCCCTAATTTGAGTACAACAGATAAATTTAGACGTCTGGTTTTTGGTTTAGACGTTTGTTTGTTCGAATTTGTAAAATTGCAGAGGCATAGAGTTTTATCAGACGTCTGGGTATAAAAACCAAACGTCTGGTTTGGTTTACTTTTGAAAAACTTCGTGGCAGAGAACTAAGGCAGACGTTTAGATCTTATTTCAGACTTATGAAATTCTCTAACTTTTATTTAAAGAAGACAACAAAATTTCAGACGTCTGGAGGTACATTAGATGTCTGACATATGCACAGTGCTTAAATTTTAGACGTATTTCATTATGTTAGACGTCTGAAGGCCATAGTCGGACGTCTGAAATAAGCAGTGTGGCTAAAAATAGCCTAAAATTTGATGATTTTGCTTATTTCTCAAATATTTTATAAGAAATAATTTTATTATTGTGAAATAAAAGAACAGATAATTATAGATACATACAATAACAAATATAATTTATTTAGAAGGCGATGAAGTTTTGCAATTTCCTGACTTGCCATCTGTCCATGGTTTAAGTGGAGACCATATATTTCCACGTTCATGGGTTCTTGGGGAGCTAGAATATTGTCTTGGTAAAGGATTCGAAGGAGAACGACATGAAGATGAGGGATCCAAAGCACTACAAGGTTTTGGTAGTGGTTCATGGTTATCTTTCTTTCGTGACGAACAAAACTTCTTTGCTCCTTGCTCCAAAATACTTAGTCGACGTGCTGTAACTTTTTGTTCGAAATATAGTTCTCGTTGAAGATCTAACTGTTGTTTCTGATAATGATGAATTTCATCAATTTTCTCCTTTGTGTTATAAGAGATAAACAGAGATCTTTTGGTCTTCTTGTTATCGGGAGTAAAACCCGTATGATACCAGGACCACCTATTCGTTGGCTCCTGCTTTGGTGTAGGTGTAGGAAGCCTTTATGGCGTGTCAGCCGAGCTGTCCATTGTCGGTGTTGAGATGGAGATGGGTATATAAGAGTCCCCAAAAGATATGGCTATACTTTGTTTCTTTAAGGAAGATATGAATTGTGTGTATATATTTTTATATACCTCTTTATATGTAAGTTGAATGAATTATTTATAGACAAACTAACTGTCTAAAAATTTATAGGTTCAGAAATTATTATGTATAATTTGTGGTAGTAAAATAAACAACTAATCATAGCCTTAAATTAAAACATTGATCAATTTTAAGGAAGAAGATCTTGAAATGAGCAAAAACCTAAATTCCATCGGAGTTTAATAAAAGTTTGTTCATTTAGCGGTTTCGTAAAGATGTCTGCTACTTGATTTTCGGTATTTACATATTCCAATGAAATAGTTCATTTTTCAACATTGTCTCGTAAAAAATGATGGCGTATATCTATATGCTTAGTTCGTGAGTGATTAACATGGTTTTTTTGATAAATTTATAGCACTCATGTTATCAAAATATATTGGAGGTTTGTTAATAATTTTGCTGAAATCTGTTAGTGTTTGTTGCACGTATATCACTTATGCACATGCTAGAGCTACGAAGATGTATTCGACTTTGCAAATAGATAAAGAAACACAATTTTGATTTTTTCTAAATCATGAAACTAAAGATTGTCCGATAAAATGAAAAGTTCCACTAGTACTCTTACGATCTGTTCTACATCCACCAAAATCTGCATCGCTATATGAAACTAGTTCGAACGATGATTCTTTAGGGTAAAACAAACCTTAATCTCTAGTTCTATATAGATAATGTAAAATACACTTAACAGCTCTTAGATGAGATTCTTCTGGTTTTGCTTGAAATCGAGCACATAGACATACACTCATCATAATATCGGGTCTACTAGCCTTTAAATAAAGTAAAGAACCAATCATGCTCCGATATAATTTTTCATCAAAATCTTTTCCGTTATCGTCTTTTTCTAAGTGAACAGTGGTACTCATTGGTGTTGGTTTGCTTGAAGTTTTATCTATTTCAAAACGACGTAATAGATTGTTACAATTGTTTACGCCAAAATTGGTCACAAACCCCAAGTATCGTGAAAGCACCAGTGTATGAATACAAATCAGCGATATTCAAACACAAATCACAGATCTAAGCAAGCAACAAGTAGCAATTCAAAAGTAATAAATAAGAACACACGATTTATAGTGGTTCGGCTATCTCCGGCCTACGTCCACTTCAATAGTTTTCCTTTTTATTGATTATCCTTGCTGATTACAATCGATTACAGCGATTATAGTGAGGTAAATTGTTTACAACAGTGATGGTTGCGAGTAGAATTGAATCCGGCAGAGTTTGGACGTTGAATGGCCAAAAGATCCCCTTTCTGTTGGTTCTGGGGCTCTATTTATAGGCGTAGGAGGCTCAGATCTCGCTCAAATCTCGGGAGACTTTTTCTGGCACGTGAGTGGGCCCACGCGACCGACCCCACCAGGTTTCGACTCGATCTGTGATCGATACGAAGTCATTTCGCATCGATCAAGATGATGTCCAATTGGGCTGAAACTTGGGGGAGACGTTCTTCATCATGCATGCAAGTTCCTGTGAAAATTTCATGGCATTTGGATCAGTAGATCTTGAGTTATCGTGGATTCGAAATGTTATTCTTCGTGTAGCTATCGGCTTCGAACCCATGGCTTCGAATTGATGCCTTCGACTCTATGAACTCACGTGATTCTGTGATGAGTTGGCGCGCTTCCTTCGAGTCGATCCAGTCTTTTCTCCTATTTGAACGCCACAACTCCCTAGATCTCGCCTACTTCGTAATGTGGAATGACACGTCATCCATGCTTGTTGACTTGGTGGGTACGAACATGTAATCGTTCGTGGATTCGAAATGGTCAGCACCTGATGGATACGAAGGACTTCCGATGGATTTGAATAGGTTATGGGCCATGGATTCGAACGACAGTTATATCGACGGGTACGAATAAGGCTTTATCTATGGATTCGAACAATCTTCTTTATAATGGATACGAGGCATACTATCTGTTGATGGATGCGAAGTGAGTTCATCCGACGGATGCGAACTAGATGGAGTCGAACTGAGGCGTGAGGATGGGTACGAACTTGATCGATACGAACGAGATCGGTTCGAAGTGCCTAACTCCTGATGGATTCGAACCTGATGGACTCGAATGGAGCGAGATGGTGTTAAGTTGATGGATTCGAACCTGATGGGTTCGAATGGACCATCACCTTGCCCTCTTCATGGATACGAACAACATGCTCTTTCCTTAGATGGAATCGATCATAACTTGCACATACAAGCTCGGATTGACTTGAGATTTGAAACACTGGCTTCTACAGCTTTGCTCATCATGTCCTGTCAATTGTGGCCCGATCCGGACTCGGACAAAATTCATCGATATCCATGGTGACCCTATAGCGTACAATCGATATTTGTGACTAGCAATCATTGATTTCTGTTAACTTTTGGGTATCTCGACTTTGCCAAAAGGTGGGGTAACAACAATATTTTTCTTGATGAATAAAAGTTCCATTTTCAGATTGTTTTATTTGTAAACCTAAGAAGAAATTTAATTCTCCCATGTGTGACATTTCAAATTCATTTTTCATAATATTTGAAAACTAATTACATAGATTTTCGTTGGTTGAACCAAAAATGATATCATCAACATAAATTTGTACAACTAAAATATCATCATTTTCTCTTTTAATAAACAAAGTTGTATCTATTTTGCCTATTTGAAAACCAGATGTTATTAAGTGATTTTTAAGACGTTCATACTATGCACGAGGTGCTTGTTTTAATCCATATAGTGCTTTGTGTAGTTTAAAAACATGATCTGGATATTTTTCGTGAGCAAATAGTGGAGGTTGTTCAACATATACATTTTCTTTGATAAAACCGTTTAAGAAAGCACTTTTGACTTTCATTTGAAATAATTTAAAATTGTGATAAGTTGCAAAGGCGAGTAATGTACGAATGACTTCTAACCTCGCTACTGGGGCAAAGGTGTCGTCATAATCGATACCTTCTTCTTGACTATAGCCTTAAGCAACTGGGGTAAAGGTTTCATCATAATCGATACCTTCTTCTTGATTATAGCCTTGAGCAACTAAACATGCTTTATTTCTAACAATATTTCTGTTTTCGTTTGCTTTGTTTTTAAACACCCATTTTGTTCCTATAACCGATTAATCTTCAGGTGTTGGTACCAATTCCTAAACATCATTACGTTCAAATTGATTTAATTCTTCTTCCGTGGCAATTATCCAAAAATTATCATTTGAAGCTTCTTTATAATTTTTTGGTTCAAAATTTGATACAAATGCTATATGGCTTATCTGATTAAGTTGATTTCTAATTACTCTAGAATTGAGATCTCCAATAATATTATCTTTTGGATGATTTTTAAGAATTCTATGGGGTGATACCAAAGTGTTATTTTGAACATTTGTTTCATTATTAATAGAATTTGTTGAATTAGTTAGTGGAATAATTTCTTCTTCATCATTCGTACGATGATTAAAAAGATTTTTGTCAAATGAAACATGTAAACTTTCTTCAATAGTATTATTTCTTTTATCAAAAATTCTGTATGCTTTACTACGATCCGATTATCCGACAAAGATACCTTCATCGGCCTATGGGTCAAATTTATCTAAGTTATCTTTTTTATTTAATATAAAACATTTTGAACCGAAAGTTTTAAAGTATGATACTTTAGGTTTTTTTACCAAAAAATATTTCAAAACAAGTTTGTTTAGTCATATGACGTATTGTTACTCTATTCGATACATAACAAGCTGTGGCAATACCTTCAGCCTAAAAGTGTTTTGGTAGACTACTACTATTTAGTAATGTTCATGCACATTCTTGTAGTGTATGATTTTTTCTTTCTACAACACCATTCTGTTGAAGTGTGCGAGGAAAAGAGAAATTATGAGTTATTCCTTTCTTATTACAAAAATTAGTAAAAAGATCGTTTTCAAATTCTCCTTTGTGATCACTTCGAATATTTTTAATTTTTAAATCCATTTATGTTTTAGTTCTTTTAGAAAATATCTTAAAAATACCAAAAGTATCGCTTTTATGTTTTATAAACAAGGTCCATGTGTATCTTGAAAAATCAAAAACTATTACAAAGACATATTTGTTATGATTTATAGATCGTAATTGTGTTGGATCAAATAAATCTAAATGTAATAATTCTAATGGTTGTTTCATAGAAATATTATTTTTAGATTTAAAAGGGCTTTTCTTAAGTTTTCCAATTTGACAATCGTCGCATAAATTTTCATTTTGTAATTTATTTTAGGTAAACCTCTAACTAGTTCATATTTTTTCAATTTATTAATATTTTTAAAATTGATATGACAGAACCGTTTATGCCATAGCCATGGATCATCATGTTTGGCGGTTAAACATAAATTCGAATTTTTATTTATATTCATGTTTAATACATAAATATTTTTGTTTCTAACACCTTCAAAAATAAGTTGTTTGTTATTATCTAAAATATTACATCTATCTTTTTCAAAATTTATTTGAAAATCTTTATCACATAATTGACTAATACTTAGTAAGTTATGTTTTAGATTTTCTATTAATAAAACATTTGTAATAATAGGAGAGTTAGATATACCAGAGTTGATGACTTCTCCAATGCCTACGACATATCCTTTTGAATTATCTCCAAAGGTTACCGTTCCACCATCGATGAATGTTATATTTGATAACATTTTTGAATTTTCGGTCATATGCTTGGAGCATCCGCTATCTAGTATCCATTTCTCCTTATTTTTTATATCGGGTACCTGCAAAATAAAAGATGTTTTAATTGGTACCCATATATTTTGTTAGGGTCCTAATTGTTAGGAGAAGGTAACCATACCTAAGATGGTTTGGTACCTTTCTAAATATAATTTTTTATTATAGACTACATTCTCTAAGAAATTATTAATATGCTTTTGTCCAATCAAATTATTATTTGTCTTAGGAGTCCAAATTTTCATATTTTTCGTGTTCATTTTAGACTTTGGTAGAATTTTAGTTTTTATATAACTAATATTTTTAGTATCATTTCCTTTTTGTTTAGAAGGATTTTTAAATCCTATTCCATTTTTATTGCCTGATGGTTTTGAAATTTTGATAAGATTTTCCAAATCTTTTTTTCCTTTATTAAATTTTGACACATTATTTGTAATTTTATCTAATTTTTCTTTTAATTCTATATTTTCAAATTTCGATATTTCAATACTGATTTTTAAGTCAACATTTTCTTTTAACAAATCACCCTTCACTATTTTAGTGTTTTCAAAATCAATAGTAATAGCCTCATTTTCTATCAAATTATTTTTGATTTTATCTTGAGATAATTCAAGTTCTTCTTCTAGGATAATTTTTTCATCATTTAACATTCCTACTTCTAGTTCTAGTCTATTTATTTTGACTATGTATTCTTGTTCAATTTTTTAATTTGTCTAAGTTTATCATCTAATTCCATGCTAAGTTCTAATAATTCGTCATAGCTAAGTTCAGGACATACCTCTTCAGTTTGAGCCATAAAACACACATTGGCTTGTTCTCCGTCACCATCGCTATCACTTTTAGATGATGAAGAGTCTGAGTCATCCCAAGTTACTTTGAAGGCTTTCTTCTTTTTGAATTTTTCAAATTTGTTCTTATTTTTATCATTGTTGAGTTTTGGACAATTCTTCTTCAAATGTCCGCATTGATCGCATTCATAACACTTGATTTGAGATTGTTTGTTGTGTTGGACTTCCCTTCCTTTTGCATCTTTCTAAATTTCTTGTGTAACGACCCAGAATTTCTATCATTTGAAATTCGTATATTTAATTGATTTTAAATATTAATAAGTAAAATTTGTAAGTCGAATAATTTTTTTCGAATATCTAGATTTAATTGGATAATTAAATCGATAATTTAACATTTGAAATTACAGAAATAATTGGAAATTGGGTTTAATGTGATTAAAATTTGATTTGTAAAGTTGTATTAAATCATATTGGAGTTGGAACGATATTTTAGAACTTTTAAAATCAAATAAAAAGTTAATTTGTGAGAATTGAATTATTTTAATATTCAATTGACGAGTAAAAATAGCCATTTTTCAAACAGTCTTGGATTTCAACGAAACTAGTTTCATAGGATCCGTAATGTTATATTATTATAAGATTTCAAATTTCGTTTCAATCGGATTTACGGTTTCTCCGGGGCAAGCTAAAACGCACTGAAATCGGTTTAAGTGAATTTTAAATTTAAATTTGTCGATTTGAAAACCTATCTTCCAAATACGATCAAATTGGCTCTCGGTATATATTCCATTGCATTCGGAATAGGGGTAAAACATTATAAACGCCAGGCGGCATGCTTCGTTTAGAGTTCGGAAAATTTTTGGGTGAATAGTGTCGCGTAATTTTCTATAAAAGGACCTCATTCTTTGTTATTTTCACAAAACCCTAGGGTTTCAGGTCTAGCCGCCGGCCTCAATTTCAATGGCTGAGAACTTCGATTCTCTTTCCTCTATTTTCTTCTAATCCGTCAACATTCATCAAAAATTATCAACTACAAAGTTGTAGATCATCGAAAGATCTTCCTATCCAACGGGTAAGATCGTAAATAGAGGCACGAACCAACGGCAAATCGAGCTTGTACGCACCATTTTCGTACACGTTTATCACGATAAGATGGAGGCCGAGCTGCATAAGATTGTGGCCGATGGTAGCTCTCGTAGAGGGCATTTAAATGGAAGTCTCCGATCGTCTTCAAGTTAGTCGAGGCGCGTGCGATAATTCGATTGCAAGTGGCGGCCGTGGGTTTTCTTCACGCGTTTACTGATGGAGGAAAAAGAAGGAGGGGACGGCCGAGATGGTAGGGGTTGAAACGTGCGGCCCAGATGAGATTTAGGATAAAATATAAAAGATAATGTGAATAATTAATTTATTTAAATTCGTTCAAACTTTGTAACACTATAACTTTTCATACGAGGTCCGTTTTGGACGAAACGAATTGCGTTGGGTTCGTATTCACGAATAATACGCGATGGAGCTGGATTGTAGTTGATTGGAGCTAGTGAAAATTTTGGGTAAAATTAAACGTGCGTTTAACACTACAATTGTTACTTGAGGCAAGGTGAGAACTTCTCACTTAATCGAAATTGTTTCAATTTAAATTTTAAATAGTTAGATTTAAAATTGCTTGATTGTATGTTTGGATGATAAATTATTATCTATTGTTTTGAAATAGACCCTATACACCGTATATTAAGCGGATGTTATTTATTAAACACATGTACAGTGATATTTCACCTTGAAGTGGAATTGGTATTATCTATGTATTTGGAGTTGATTTTCCCGCATTATATAGCGGACGAGACCCTATTGCACCGCATAATAGCGGATAATATTTTATATAAACCCATGTACCGCGATATTCCGTATTGAAATGGGATTGGTATTGTGCTAACATCTGTGGATGCAGGGAAACAGGTTGGAGGGATCCAACTGGATTCCTCACCCGTATTGATTTATTTACAGATATTGTGATATATTCTATTATCATATGATATATGACGTTTTGGATGCCATGATTGTAATATTTAGTGCTGTTGCAACATTGGGCCTATTTTAGAAAATTAAAAGTGTTATAGTGATGATTTTCAAATTTAAAGGGGTTTTAAAGTGTTTTTTGAAAGTATACGTTTTATTGAATTTTGGAATTGATTCATTTTAAATAAATAAACGTTATAATTTTAGTGTTATAAAAATTATGATTTTTGAGAAATAGTTGAAAATTGATTTTTGAAATATGGAGTTAATGAATTTTATAAAATAGTTTAAATTGAGATTTTTGAAATTATTATAAACGGTTTATATAAAAGATTTATAAAATTGATATTTATAAATAAAAATATTGGAATTATAAAATGAGTTTTTATAAGTGTTAAAATGAAGTATAAATGGATTTCATAAGTGAATGAAATTATAGATTTATAAATTAAGACGTTATAAAATGAATAAATTTAGTAAAATAAAAGATTTATAAGTAATTAACTTATAAATTGGATTTTTGGCATTTAAATGAGATTTAAATAGAATTTGTTAATTAAGGGATTTTATGAGTTGAAGATTTTATAAAATTTATATAAATGTGAATTTATAAACGTTGTTTTATAAATCCAAAACCAATTGAATTTGTTAAGTAAATATGAAAGCTTATTAAAAGAGATATATCCGCGATTTTGGACAGTGGATAATCCTTTAAATAAAATGTGTAGAAATGTTGAATTTGGTTAACGGAGTATATTCACGATTTTGGACAGTGAATAATATATTAAAGAAATGTTTTGGGAAAGTGATATTATAAATAGAATTAAAATGATTTGAAGTTGTTTTAAAATGTGTTAAGGATCGAAACTGTAGATTTCAACATTCATTGTTGAAATAGACGTTTTCGAGAAATAAGGAAATGGTGGACTATAACACTGTTGTTATAGTCAATGATTTTCGGAAGGAAATGTTTTATATAGTATCGGGATTTATATATCTATCTTAATTTCGAATCCCTATACTAGTGATTTTGGATTGTCGTAACGATGTTTTACGCAACATTCGTTTTGACTCGAATAAATGTGTTTAAAGAAAATGTTTCCTTAAAGGAATAAAATATATACTTAATCGTGTTGTAAGTATATTGAATATTTTCTAAGTATTGAAAATAAATAAATTTGTGAATTACTTAATGTTAAATAAGTATTTGAAAATGTTTTCCAATGTAGAAATTGAAATGGTTTAGAGAATATATATTTTTAAAGATAAATTGAAGTCAATATTTGGCAAGTTATTTAATTTATGGAAGATTAATAAAAAGGGCCTAGTGATTGTTATGGTGATGAATATTTGTTGGTTTGCTTTGATAGTTAAATAACCGACTATCAATATTTACCTTTAAATGAGTATTTATTTTGATTTGCTTGAATTTGAATGCTACACTTATTATTTTTAAAAATAAGCGCTCGTTATTCGGTTTAGCCGGGAGAGGACTTATGAGTCATTGATCCCTTTTCGAATTGCGATATGTCGTAATGGATAGCATTTGAAGACCGATGTTGAAGACCGGATATTTTTGAAAATGGAAGGATTACCATCGAATGACTCTGCATCGGCAGATCGCCGATATAGAGATTTTATCACCCTTTGTGATGGGAATTCCAGACGTGATTAGTGAATATCCGGATTACAACGGCTTCTTTGGAAGTGCCTTCGGTTCCGTTCGATCCCGGGACGGACTTGTATGGATGTGTGTCTGACGTTACAATTTGAGATGTAAAGTTGGTTTCTATCAAATATATTTCTGTTGGTGGCGGAGAATTTATTCTTTTAGCTTAACACCCTTCTCTGAGACGTACGAGCTCAGAGGTTATGTAGTTGATGGTTACTAGTAATATATTCCCAATTTGGTAACGTGGCATGCTGAGTGCTGCTGATCATTTATTGATCAAAGCGTGGCTTTTATGAAAATCATAGCTTTGTGGACGAGACTTCGTCGGACCTCACACCCCAAAAATGGTCAAAACAGGAAAGATGCAGCAAGGTTATTAGGGGATAGCGCCCCCTTAGTGTATGTCATTCCTTCTGGATAGAGGTGGTATCATGGTATGGAGCCCAGATACTTAACCTATGTTGTTGTTACAAACTTATTATTTTGTGATTGGTGGTGAATCCCGGGATTTAGGTCGGTTACAACCGGGGGATGGCATATTCGTGTCAGTAGTTACGCAGCTAGGGGTAACCCGGACTTGTGGTGGCAGAGATCCGGTTAGGTTCTCGGCGCGTCTTTTCTGAGGCGTACCCATGTGGCAATGGGAAGTTCCTTGGCCTGACTATTTGTTGGAAATCTAAACTCCAATACGCCTCTTGTATGGTTTTAGTCGTAGAACCTGCCATTTACTTATGGTGGTCACCGCTGTTTAGATGGTAGCTATAGTAGGCATACGATACTGGTCGTATGTTGGCTAAGATTTATATCATACTTTCGAAATATTTTCCTACACCTTGCACTTATAGTAATAATATCAAGGAAAATTTGCGTATCAAGCATGTTTGACTATCATAAGGATAAATCTCCTCCGATTCTGTGTTTGCATTGTGTGTGTGTGCGGGAGGCCTTATGGTAGTCTCATTTTCTAAAAAGCATTGCGAATCTATTTTAAAATATTTCACTGTTTATTTTCAAAAACAAACCGTTTTAAGTTCTCACACCAGTCTCATGATTGACCTGGAGTTTATTGTTTCCTTACTAATCTCTAGGTGCCCACCAATTTTTCACACGGGCAGTCTAGAGTTAGGTTATCACGATTTCTGGAATTCAGGAGTTGCTATAGAGATCCGGAGGCAGGCTGGATGGCTTGGCATATCAACTAGTATATAGTATTTCTTTCCGCTGTTTGTTGTTGTAAACTCTGATAATGTAATGAAATGTGATGGAATGTATAAATTGTAAAGTTCTTTTGATTTAAAGATTATTCATTTGTCTATTATATGTTGTTCCGCTGCGATTGTGAGATTCTGATATTGTTTCTTTTGCTTTTTCTTTCTTTTTCTATCTTCTACCTCTTCTTTAACCCTAACGGTACTGTTTTCCGGCCTTTGATTGTTTGGCAGTTGATGCAGTGGACGTATTAACGTCGACTTTCGCGAGTCAAAAATCGCTATCGTTACATCTGGTATCAGAGCATATGGTTAAGCGACAACCTTGGCTCCATTGGGTGTTACTCATTAAAGATAGAGTCAGTAGTACTCTAGAATGAGTTTGAGTGTAATAATAGTTATGAGCGCGTATTTGTTAGTGAATGTGAAATTGTTTTGTATTATGTTGACTTATCGGTTGACTGTTTATATATTCTGGTCGGTGCAGTCTAGCTAACTGTATCGATAGGGGTTTCTAAACTCTTAAACGAGATAAGTCGACATAGTATCATTTGAAATTGGGTAAATGAAATAATTTTACCTAGACTATATTTTATATATAAAGGAACAATTTTTCAGAAATTATTGAAGTGTATATAAATTGGTTGTTTGGTTGTTGAAAATATAAGAATATATGTAAGTTACATAAAACATATTGGAAAAGATAAATTGTATAAGCAAATGAATTATAAAGTATGGAATTATAATTAATGTGATTTACAATTGTGAAATAATCTTATATGTACACAATAAGTGAAATTATATAAGGAAAAGATTTGTAAATGTGATTTATGAACAAAAGAAATTTTTTTGAAAGAATATTAAGCACTGAATTCACTACTGTTGCTAGGAAATAGTAAAGGTGATGACTGCAGCATCATCAGTATCATTTTCAAGTTTCTGTGTGATGAATTTGATACCATAATAAATTGAAAATTGAAGTTTTGTTTTGTTAAACCAACTTGAATTTAAAAAAATCCAGGCTGTAATTGTTGAATATAAGTAATCAAGTTTTGAACTTATAATATGAAATAAAGATTTTAGCTTTGGTAAAGTTAAAGGATTTGGAAATTTAAGTTAAGTTAAACAAATGATGTTTGAAATGGAATATAACTTAAGTGATGTTGAACGAAGTTGATTTTAGTATCGAAGTAAAATAATAAAGTGAATTAAATGGATATGAACTTGAGTTATATAAATGAAATTCAACTTTATATTGTAAAATGAATTAGCAATTGAATTGAACTAATGAATTGAATGTTAATCAATCTAATGTAAATGAATTGATATGGAATAAGGGATGTAGAGGTTAATTCGTTAAAAACTAGTAAATTGGAAACTGAATAATTGAATGGAAGTCAATTTAATGTCAACCAATTAGAATTAAAAGTGTTAAACCAAATTGAGTGTGAATTTAATAAATTTGGCTGTGTTGGTTATGATTTGATTGTTATATGATTGTTAGTTGATTGTATATAATTCATTAAGTATTAATGAAGTTGAATTGATAAAATTGGAAGCTATGAAATTTGATTTGAATGTGGAAGTGAACTAACTTGAATTTGAATTAGTGAATATAAACTAATTGAAAATGAATGTTAGTAAAGTCCAATGTTAATGAATCAAATGAGATTAAATGAAAAACCAAATCATTGAATATTAATGAGAAGTGAATGTATATTGATTTGATGATTGAAATTGTTGTTGGATGATAGTTGTTTAATAGTTGGATTTGTTGCCTTTTATTGCATTTGCTATATTGGCACATGTAGTTGTTGTTCTGGTATATGTTGTATATTGATATTACTTTCATATATGCATATTTCTCATTATTGTTGAGTGTTTAGTAGGTGTGGATTGCGCTTGCTTCGCTTTTGGAGCTCGCTTTCGCGCTATTTAGCCGTTTATGCTCGCTAATAATATATAAGGTACATATCTTGGATTACATATCGTACTCTTACACTTTTTTCCGTGCGGGATGCCTCGTTACTTTGATGAGATGTATATTTGTGATATATATTGCCATTTTTTCGGATCGAACCACGCAAAGGAGGCTATGGCGAAATTTTCTGAAAATTTAAGGCGTTAGAATATTTTTAAGAAAGTTGGAAAATTTGTGAAAACTATAATTTTGATTTTGAGTTGAAAGTTAAACGATATAGTTGGTTTTGAAAAGATAACTAAGTATGATTTGAAAACTTAGTAAAGTTATTGTAAGAAGTTTAACTATGGATTTTGGGAAAGTTAAATACTCAAATGAATTTGAAATTTAATTTGTACAAATGCTTTTGAAAAATTAATGGATTCTCTAACTTTTTCTTACTTGGTAATTTCGAGGACGAAATTCTTTTAAGGGGGGAAGTTTGTAACGACCCAGAATTTCTATCATTTGAAATTCGTATATTTAATTGATTTTAAATATTAATAAGTAAAATTTGTAAGTTGAATAATTTTTTTTCGAATATCTAGATTTAATTGGATAATTAAATCGATAATTTAATATTTGAAATTACAGAAATAATTGAAAATTGGGTTTAATGTGATTAAATTTGATTTGTGAAGTTTTATTAAATCATTTTGGAGTTAGAACGATATTTTAGAACTTTTAGAATCAAATTAAAAGTAAATTTGTGACAATTGAATATTTTAATATTTAATTGACGAGTAAAAATAGCCATTTTTCAAACAGTCTCGGATTTCGACGAAACAGTTTCATCGGATCCGTAATGTTATATTATTGTAAGATTTCAAATTTTGTGTCAATCGGATTTACGGTTTGTCCGAGGCAAGTTAAAACGCACTGAAATCGGTTTAAGTGAATTTTAAATTTAAATTTGTCGACTCGAAAAGCTATCTTCCAAATACGATCGAATTGGCTCCCGATATATATTCCATTGCGTTCGGAATAGAGGTAAAACATTATAAACGCCAAGCGGCACACTTCGTTTGGAGTTCGAAAAAATTTCGGATGAATAGCGTCGCGTAATTTTCTATTAAAGGACCTCATTCTTTGTTATTTTCACAAAACCCTAGGGTTTCTGCTCTAGCCGCCGGCCTCAATTTCAATGGCTGAGAACTACGATTCTTTCTCCTCTATTTTCTTCTAATCCGTCAGCATTCATAAAAAATTATCAACTACATAGTTGTAAATCATCGAAAGATCTTCCTATCCAACGGGTAAGATCGTTAATGGAGGCACTACTCAACGGCAAATCGAGCTTGAATGCACCATTTTCGTACACATTTATCATGATAAGATGGAGCCTGAGCTGTATAAGATTGTGGCCGATGGTAGCTCTCGTCGAGGACATTTAAATGGTAGTCTCTGATCGTCTTCAAGTTAGTCGAGGTGCGTGCGATAATTTGATTGCAAGTGGCGGCCGTGGGTTTTCTTCACGCGTTTACTGATGGAGGAAGAAGAAGGAGGGGACGACCGAGATGGTAGGGGTTGAAACGTGCGGCCCAGATGAGGTTTAGGGTAAAATATAAAAGATAATGTAAATAATTAATTTATTTAAATTCGTTCAAACTTTGTAACACTATAACTTTTTCATACGAGGTCCGTTTTGGACGAAACGAATTGCGTTGGGTTCGTATTCACGAATACTACGTGATGGAGCTGGATTGGAGTTGATTGGAGCTAGTGAAAATTTTGGGTAAAATTAAACGCGCATTTAATTTTATTCGAAATAAAACACTGCAACTATTATTTGAAGCAAGGTGAGAACTTCTCACCAATCGAAATTGTTTCAATTTAAATTTTAAAAAGTTAGATTTAAAATTGCTTGATTGTGTTGATTGTATGTTTAGATGATAAATTATTATCTATTGTTTTGAAATAGACCCTATACGCCGTATATTAAGCGGATGTTATTTATTAAACACATATACCGCGATATTTCACCTTGAAGTGGAATTGGTGTTATATATGTACTTGGAGTTGATTTTCCCGCATTTATATAGCGGATGAGACCCTATTGCGCCGCATAATAGCGGATAATATTTTATATAAACTCATGTACCGCGATATTCCATATTGAAATGGGATTGGTATTGTGCTAACATATGTGGATGCAGGGAAACAGGTTGGAGGGATCCAACTGGATTCCTCGCCTGTATTGATTTATTTACAGATATTGTGATATATTCTGTTATCATATGATATATGACGTTTTGGATGCCGTGATTGTTATTTAGTGCTGTTGCAGCGTTGGGCCTATTTTGGAAAATTAAAAGTGTTAAAGTGATGATTTTCAAATTTAAAGGGGTTTTAAAGTGATTTTTGAAAGTATAAGTTTTATTGAATTTTGGAATTGATTCATTTTAAATAAATAAACATTATAATTTTAATGTTATAAAAATTATGATTTTCGAGAAATATAGTTGAAAATTGATTTTTGAAATATGGAGTTAATGAATTTTATAAAATAGTTTAAATTGAGATTTTTGAAATTATTATAAATGGTTTATATAAAAGATTTATAAAATTGATATTTTATAAATAAAAATATTGGAATTATAAAACGAGTTTTTATAAGTGTTAAAATGAAGTATAAATGGATTTCATTAGTGAATGAAATTATAGATTTATAAATTATGACGTTATAAAATGAATAGATTTAGTAAAATAAAAGATTTATAAGTAATTAACTTATATATTGGATTTTTGGCATTTAAATGAGATTTAAATAGAGTTTGTTAATTAAGAGATTTTATGAGTTGAAGATTTTATAAAATTTATATAAATGTGAATTTACAAACGTTGTTTTATAAATCCAAAACCAATTGAATTTGGTGGGTAAATATGAAAGCTTATTAAAGGAGATATATCCACGGTTTTGGACAGTGGATAATCCTTTAAATAAAATGTGTAGAAATGTTGAATTTGGTTAACGGAGTATATTCACGATTTTGGACAGTGAATAATATATTAAAGAAATGTTTTGGGAAAGTGATATTTTAAATAGAATTAAAACGATGTGAAGTTGTTTTAAAATGTGTTAAGGATCGAAACCATAGATTTCAACATTCGTTGTTGAAATAGACGTTTTCGAGAAATAAGAAAATGGTGGATTATAACACCGTTGTTATAGTAAATGATTTTCGAAAGGAAATGTTTTAGATTATATTAGGATATATATATATCTATCTTAATTTTGAATCCCTATACTAGTGATTTTGGGTTGTCGTAACGATGTTTTACGCAACATTCGTTTTGACTCGAATAAATGTATTTAAAGAGAACATTTCCTTAAAAGAATAAAATATATACTTAATCGTGTTGTAAGTATATTGAATATTTTCTAGTATTGAAAATAAATAGATATGTGAATTACTTATTGTTAAATAAGTATTTGAAAATGTTTTCCAATGTAGAAATTGAAATAGTTTAGAGAATATATCTTTTTTAAGATAAATTGAAGTGAATATTTGGCAAGTTATTTAATTTATGGAAGATTAATTAAAAGGACCCAGTGATTGTTATGGTGCTGAATATTTGTTGGTTTTCTTTGATAGTTAAATAACTGATTATCAATATTTACCTATAAATGGGTATTTATTTTGATTTTCTTGAATTTGAATGCTACACTTATTTTAAAAAAAAAATAAGCGCTCGTTATTCGGTTTAGCTGGGAGAGGACCTTTGAGTCATATATCCCATTCCGAATAGCGATATGTCGTAATGGATAACATTTGAAGACCGGTGTTGAAGATCGGATATTTTTGAAAACGGAAGGATTACCGTCGAATGACTCTGTATAGGCTGATCTCCGATATAGAGATTTTATCACCCTTTGTGATGGGAATTCCGGATGTGAATAATGAATATCTGGATTACAAGGGCTGCTTTTGAAGGGCCTTCGGTTCCGTTCGATCCCGAAACGGACTTGCATGGATGTGTGTTTGACGTTACAATTTGAGATGTAAAGCTGGTTACTATCAAATATATTTATGTTGGTGGCAGAGAATTTATTCTTTTAGCTTAACACCCTTCTCTGAGACGTACGAGCTCAGAGGTTATGTAGTTGATGGTTACTAGTGATATATTCCCAATTTGGTAACGTGGCATGCTGAGTGTTGCTGATCATTTGTTGATCAAAGCGTGGATTTTTTGAAAAGCGTAGCTTTGTGGACGAGACTTCGTCAGACCTCACACCCCGAAAATGTTCAAAACAAGAAAGATGCAGCAAGGTTATCAACGATAGCGCCTCTTTAGTCATGTCATTCCTTCTGGATAGAGGTGGTAACATGGTATGGAGCCCGGATACTTAACCTATGTTGTTGCTGCAAACTTATTATTTTGTGGTTGTTGGTGAATTCTGGGATTTAGGTCGGTTACGACCGGGGGATGGCATATTCATGTCAGTAGTTACCCAGCTAGGGGTAACCCGGCCTTGTGTTGGCAGAGATCTGGTTAGGTTCTCGAGGCGTCTTTCCAGAGGCGTACCCATGTGGCAATGGGAAGTTCTTTGGCCTGACCATTTGTTGGAAATCCAAACTCCAATACTCACCTTGTACGGTTTTAGTTGTAGAACCTGCCATTTACTTATGGTGGTCACTACTGTTTAGATGGTAGCTATAGTAGGCATACGATACTGGTCGTATGTTGGCTAAGATTTATATCATACTTTCAAAATGTTTTCCTACACCTTGCAATTATAGTAATAATATCAAAGAAAATTTGCGTATCAAGCATGTTTGACTATCATAAGGAGAAATATCCTCCGATTCTGCGTTTGCATTTTGTGTGTGTGCGGGAGGCCTTATGGTAGTCTCATTTTCTAAAAAGCATTTCAAATCTATTTTAAAATATTTCGCTGTTTATTTTTAAAAATAAACTGTTTTAAGTTCTCACACTTGTCTCATGACTGACCAGGAGTTTATTGTTTCCTTCCTAAACTCTGGGTACCTACCAATTTTCCACACGGGCAGTCTAGAGTTAGGCTATCAGGATATTCTGGAATTCTGGAGTTTCTGTAGAGATCTGGAGGCAGGCTGGATGGCTTGGCGTATCAACTAGTATATAGTATTTCTTTTCCGCTGTTTGTTGTTGTAAACTCTGATAATGTAATGGAATGTGATGGAATGTATAAAATGTACAGTTCTTTTGATTTAAAGATTATTCATTTATCTATTATATGTTATTACGCTGCGATTGTGAGATTCTGATATTGTTTCTGTTGCTTTTTCTATCTTCTACCTCTTCTTTAACCCTAACGTTACGGTTTTTCGGCCTTTGATTGTTTGGCAGTTGATACAGTGGACGTATTAATGTTGACTTTCGTGAGTCCAAAATCGATATCGTTACATCTTGATTCTATTATAATTCTTGGCAATGAAGACTATCTCTACTTCATCTAAGTCAGAGTCATCATTCTTTGTTGCTGGAAATGCTATGTTCTTTTTCACCGAATTCAGTTCTTTTCATGCCTGCAAATTAGCTTCATATTACATTAAATTTCCTATCAACTCTTCAACTTTGAGAGTAGAGAGATCATTAGCTTCTTCAATAGCTAAAACCTTCCTTTTCCAATCTGATGTTAAAGAGTTGAGTATTCAAGAAAATAAATCAAAATAAGTAAACTTAACTCCTAATGCCATAAGATCATGTTGGATAGTTTGAAATCTAGTATACATGTCAACAATAGTTTCATTTTGTTTCATTTTGAATGACGAAAATTGGTTTTGCAAAATTGAAATCTTAGTTTGTTTGACCTTTGTTGTACCTTAGTGTGTAATTTATAAGATATGCCAAATGTCAAATGCAGTTGTGCATAACATGACACGTGAAAATTCATTTTTGTCTAGAGAGAAAAATAAAATATTCATAGCTTTAGCATTATTTGATGCTAAGGTCTTTTGTGCATCGGTCCGTATATTCATAGTAGTAGTAGGTGCTTCATATTTATCTTGTGTGGCTGACCAAATTTCTAGATCATTTGCTTCCATAAAAATTGTCATACGTGTTGACCAATATGCATACTTAGATCCATTAAATAGTGGGGGTCGTGCTGTGGATTGTCCTTCTTGAAAAATACTTGCCATATTAAAGTGATTCAAAAATGTGTTACTGTTCTTTGATCAAACTTGGCTCTGATACCAATTGTAAATCTATATGAGTGGATCGTGTAGTTTATAGATATGCAAGTATAGGTGAACTAACTATATAATGTATCTAATATAAACTTGATAGATGATAATAGCAAAGTAAATGGAAATAATCACATCAGGATTTTATACTGGTTCGGACTTCCCGTCCTACGTCCAATCCCGAAGCTCCTTTTTGGAATTCAACTATCAAACACCCTTACTTCGTCCAGAGGAATTGGTTGGTTACAAAAGCTTGTTCTGGTCAAGTGTGTGTTCTATAACACGAATATTGATAGTTGAGTACAAATGCTTTCAATCTATATACATAGATAGTATTGATTGAAGAGTTTTGAGTATATGGAAGACTAAAATACAGGTATTAGATTACGAGAGATCAAGTATTAATCAGAGTATTAGAGTAAAGAATATAAGTGACTAAGGTGAGATCTTCTCTTGCTGTTTTTATTTATAGTGGTAGAGAGATCCTTTGTGTAGTTGCATCTGTTAGTAAGTGCTCTAAGGTCGCTTCTAATGGTGATTAAGAGTTGCAGTGAAGAGGAGCGAACGTGTCTTTCCAATTGTGATAGTTGTGCTTTGAATATACATGGCCGAATTCAAATTCAGACGTTTGGAAAATGTTTCGGACGTCTGGCTCTCATATATTTTTTGTATATGGTTGCTTTCCAGATGTTTGAGTATATTAATCAGACGTCTGATTCTATCTGATTTGCGAACCAGAGGAATCAATCAGACGTCTGGCTAGTGCACTCAGACGTCTGGAATTGTGCATGTTGCTTTTCCTGTGCCTATGTCATTCCTCTTCCGATTCTATCGACTTGTAGCCACTTTATACTTCTTTTGAGTCTTGTTCTTGACTTTTTAGTGATGTTTAATTTAACAATTACCTGTAAATATATATATATATACACACACACATACTTGATTTCCATTGTATAGTTGTTATCATCGAAAACATAGAATTGATTTCCTAACAATAGGTTCTTAGGGATCCCATAAAAACTATCAATAGAGAGATGTTATTAGAGAATCTAATATGTTCATAATGAGGCCATGAAAACTATAATTGTAAATTGTTATTGGTAGAAACCAATAGGTTCTTAGTGATCCTACTAAAACTATGAAGCTGGACAGATTGTCCTTAAGTTCCGAGGTAGGTTATTAGTTAGTTCATGAAAACTAATAGGCTAATAGTGACCCTAGAAAAACTATAAATTGAGATAGATTGTTAGATAAATTTAGGATGGGTAATCTAGGGTTTGTTGCATGTGTTATTGTGTTTTAACCATTGTGGATGCAAGAGCACAATATATGGTTAACGTATTTTGGTTAAAATACTAATGAGGGGAAAACTCATTCACTCTGGAGTGTGGTCTCACTAGACTTCTATTTGATTCGAGATGGTAGGTTGCGTCTAATCCGAAGCTTTTGTTTTTCCCCTTTAACTCTTGGGTACTCATTTGAGTAGGTCGGGAGTAAAGTCTTTCGGGTTCCAGTTAGATGAATAAGCTTTCAAAGACATGCAGGGGGCATCCTAGCTATTTAGGAGTATCTATTTATCCGATGTGTTGTTTTGGACGTAATGGCAAAGTTGTATATTTTTGCCAAATATTTGACACTGATCAAACAAGAGGACATCTTCATATGTTGCTCTTGGATTATGTTGTAATAATTATATTTTCTTTGATCGTGGATTTTGCGTATGGGATTATATGATGAATATAAAATACCATTTGTGAAATGAAATGTGAAAGTTAGTTAATTAAACTGCGTTTATAATTTTCATATACATATTTTTATGGTATAATCAATATGATTAGCATAGCCGCATTTTGTTACCGAGAATTAAGAACTATGGATGGCTACAACATCCATAGTAATTAATTTCGGGACTCGGAATGGGGGACGTTACAATTGCTCTAAAAAATAAACACAAAATCCAATCTAGCGAACAAACCCTGTGCCTATGTGTAATCTCTTCAAACTCAGCGACCTCTTTTAATATAAGATATAGTTTCCATGCTGCTTTTAAATTGTTGTTCATGTGAGGCAAGATTTTGAATCGGTGTTTGAAATGAAAACTACATCTTGAATCGATATTTGAACTTAAGTCTAGACTTTGAATGCGTAATCTTCAGTTCTTTGTCCCAATCTAGATCTAAACTTAAATTTGAACATCTGTCTTGAATTAGATGCTCCAAACTAGGATTCATGGTGTTATCCTACTTGGTGTGCAGAAAGGAGCCTTCGACTGTCCTATTGTCTTCGGTAGTTACTCTCCAGTAAATACAAATTTTCCTGATTATTATCTTAAATACCAAATTTTCCTTGAATTGGCAAATTATTTCATAGTAAGAGGCATATATATGTACATACATACATACATATATAACTTTATTCTAAAACATAGTTTGTAATTATATATACGAGTACTATGTCACGTGTGATGCACGTGTGCAGAAGGAATTGGTGTTATAAAACACAGTTTGTAAGAATTTTTTTAATCATAAAAATGGCTCGATGAGTACAAAATGTTATATTTTGTATATGCATACATGCCAGGTTAATCATTTATTAAAAAAAAAAGAATGACAGTAAGTTATTTTAGAAAATAATTAAATGGGTAAATAGGGTAATCAACCATTATATCAATAAAGAAATGTAATAAATTTGAGAATTAGCATTTTCAATAGTTTGGAACTAAAAAAGCTTGCATTATCTCTATTTTGAAAAGTAATAAATCGGCATGTTAATGTATAAGAATTTTTTTAAATATAAAGACAGATCTCCCATGGTACTTCCTTCCTCATGAATGCTCAATACTTGTTGAAGTATAAAACTAATTGATGCTAGTATATAGATTTCGAATTATCATTTACCATAAGATTGTTATAAAATTTGGTAGAACATAAATTGATGTAATATTATTTCTCCGTGCCTTTTTTTGGTTGTTTTCAACAGCTGTAGCTTAAAAGTAATCTATCAGAATTAAGTACAGTTGTAGTGATTAGTTTGTCTTCTCCTTATCTTGGGCTTCAGACCGACATTGGTAATATGTGGATGGAAAAGTTATAAACGTTTTATAAGGAATTTTTTGTGTTAACTACAGTTATATTCTAGTAATAAAGTTGGAATAGTTTAACAGTTGAGTTAGAGTCACTTAGATTTTTTTCAACCTAAATATTAGTTATTGGAAGCAACACTTCATACTATAGATTATAAGCATGCACACATGCACTAATTAAAAATGTATTACTTGTTGGTACATGGAATCTGGGATTCGCATGTTCTTGGATCAAATACTTTTCATCGACTTACCTTCAGCCTTTAGCTTATATCTTTGTTCTCATTATACTACTTAAAGATTAAAAAAGTAGCACACTGCTGTTATATTGTACTTGTTTTTGAATCATCAGTAAACCTCATAAAACAAAATCCAATATTAATTACACCACTTAAAGATTTGGTCTTTGCCTCTTCATCTTACCCAGTTGCTATACATACAGATTGTCAAATGAACACATAAAGGACCACCCGTATCTACACAGTAATACTAACAGCGAATGCACATATATGACACCTATACACTAATACTGACAGGCCACTCACATATATAATTATATATAAGTATCCAACTCTCATAAACATGAATACAACAATATAATTAAGGAAGGAAACATCGAAAGCCGAATAATAGAAAATTAGTATAGTGGAGGTAAATGATTAGACAATAATGGCATTAACAACCAAATTAGCGGTCATTAAGATCCCATTACAGAATCAAATCATCCAAAGTTGACACATCACATGCTTTTTCCAAACCAAAACTCCAACAAAATGTATATCATGAATTCATTGAGTTCTCTGTTTTTGTTTTTAAATGGATCATTACTCCACTTATTCATTCTTTTAGCCCCACTCTCTACTCAAGTAAATATTCACACATAAAGAATAATATTAAAAAAAAGGAGTTGATAAAGACTAAAAAAACCATGATTTCTCCACTAATCAACATACCTATTAGCAACATTTCTTTTTCGCTTTTTTAAATTACTCGTTCAAAACGGTTCCCATTCTACCCTCAGATTATTTGCAGAGGATGCTATGGAGTTTGAAGCAGTGGTTGATGTGGATGTTACTGAAGTTGTCGATGCAAGCAATGAATCGAACATTCCCATTCTGTTGTCACTACAATTTTAGATTATCGTTTCCGCACTTGTTCCCTTTTCTCATTCTTATTATTTTGCTGTTGTAAAGAGACAGGTTTAGTAATCTTCTCATTATTGATTTTGAGTATATCAAGCGTCTCCACTAACTTCTACACTCTCCTTACCCGAATGAAGTATATATATCTAT
This sequence comes from Allium cepa, assembly GCA_030765085.1. NCBI lineage: Eukaryota > Viridiplantae > Streptophyta > Magnoliopsida > Asparagales > Amaryllidaceae > Allium > Allium cepa. Next base: position 259,369,789 of record CM060929.1, read on the forward strand.
GGTTAGAATACTCTCACCAATGCATAACACTTTCACCTATGCACATGCATGCTTTTAATATTGAACCACTTGGCACACACATACATAGATTCAGAATCATATATATATTGTTCAAACTTATATTGAATTCTTAAGCACATGAATTTATAAATATATATAGCCTAACTTTTGACAGTTCATGCTCTATCAACTAAACACTCGCATATCATTTATATTCATCACACCTGATACAAACATACACACACATGAATTATGTATTAAACTAACAAATTCAAGGAATTGAAACAAAACTAAACCTTTGAAAAATCAATCTTGGCTTTTTTAATTATAGTTTGCTAACCAAAATTAACCTAACAATACAATAATTATTTACAGAAGGCAGCATATAGTTAAATTTAGGTCTTATTGAACTAGAAAACAACAAACATTTAGTAAAAATCATTTACCTACCTCTAATTTAGTCAACACCCAATTTATATGCCACAACCATCATGCCCCTCTGCCAATATCCAATTTCGACCAACTGCACAATAACCGAGCCATCTAGTTTCACAGATTAATAGTAAACACAGTAAAACAACGAATGAAGTACCTGAATATGGAATGAAATTTTTAGCATGCACTCACCTTTCATCAGCTCTTCCATCAACTCTCGCATTCACTTAGCTATAATTTGGCCATTCAGCGCCCCTGTTCTCGTTCCGTAGGCTGAGACTCACACTTTTGCACCCTTGATCCATCTTTACCTCTACAGCAGAGATGTTATGATCTAGTAGCCCATGACTGTACAAATGTTTATGCTATCTTACTGAACATGAAGGGATAAAAAATTTGAATACACTCATCAAGGGAGATCTGTATAAGAGAAAAAAAATGAGAAAAAAGGCATATAGGAGGCAGTTTTACCATTTTGCGAACAAAATCCAGGGAATTGATTGAAACTGTTCAGACTAATAAAAACATGAATTTTAACTAATTTATTGTAAGGAAAATGTATTGCATATGAATCAAATGAGTGAACGGGTGGGTGCACTAAATGTTATCTTATACTAAAATATTTGAGCAAGCTTATGACTAAGAGGCTAACGACAAAGAAGTTGACTCTTTTAAACCTTACTATTTGAAAATTAATGGCTATACAGATGTAATTTAAAAAATAAATAACAACAATAATGAATTTATGCTTTAAAGAGACATAGTGATTTATATTGCAGAAGATTGAAAAATAAACTAACGAAATCCGATCTCAAAAGTCAAAATAGCAAAATGAACACATGCCAAAAACAGTACCGTGCTCATAATTTTCATCGAAGCATTTACACTTGTTTAAATAAAAACAGTTTGAACAATAGATTATTTAACAAAGTTTATTTTGACTCTAGTAAATCAAAAGTCTCATTGAGATCTAGCTAATGATATGCACAAAATAACTCCTGGTATAATTTATATATTGCGGTATACAAAGTGTTCAATCTACATGCTGTACGCTTCAACTGTTTCGCCCACTTGAGCTCCATAACAGAAAGTACTAAATCATATTTCAATTACACTTTTGCTTGAACAAAAAGTGATCTCAATTAATTTGCTTGATCATTTGTTCCAAAGCTCACATTTCAACTGACAATAGTCATCTAAATTTTAAATTTCCTGACATAAATATCACATGAAACCAAATTATACTTAATATCATAAACTTTCTCGTGAATATCTACTGCAATCAAACGTACAACATATCATAAACACATCCAACCACGGAACAAAAAAAAATAACCACACTGAATATAATCCAAATCCTAGAATTTAACAACCGTACAAATCGAATAGATCCGAGATCAAGGAACTTACTATTCGGGATTCATGATGAAAAATTCGAAAGAGGTATTGCAGTTACGAAGTCCTAACTGAATGTGAAATGTAGCAAATTTGGGTGAAATTCGCTGGTTTGTTTTAACGAATGACAAAAGGGTATTCGAAACATAGAAGTAGTATATAACAATTTGCATCTAAAACTATTGCAGTAATCAAGTGCAATTAAAATTAATATTACATCCATTGCAACATAGAATCACGGATTTCTTATCAAAAACCAAATGACCATTTTTTATATTCGAAATATTCATCTCAATTTCAAATTATAACCATCCAAACCCAGTTTAGTCATAAAGTAATCCCGAAAACGAACCAAAAATTTATCGTTTTGTCAAACACAATCAAATAAAAAGTAACAATTTTATAAATTTACCTAAAAACGGCAGTCTTTAGCCCCGGCTTTCATCTTCCACTACCTAACACCCTTCTCTATTCTTAGTATAATTTTATGAATTAAGGAGATGTAATTATCTTTGAAGCAAAATAGAAGAATCGTTGGGGAATGTGGAAATCTTTGAAGCAAAATAGACGAATCGTTCGGGAACATGGAAGGAACATGAGAACATGTGACTCATCGTGGGAAACTGCAAACGTGGAATCTGCAGGTAAAGAGTACATGGGTGGGGCAAAGACTAAAATGTACAGAAAAACATGTTATAGCTAGAGTCTCTATGGGGTATTTTTGGATGTCCTAAAAAGGCTTCACTTTGACGATTTGACCAAGGTTTTGCTTTATAGTATAGATACATATGCACATACATATGTTGTTTCAACTCAAACTTTATAAAGTGGACTTCTATGTAAAATCACAAATTTTATTTTCAAGTCCTTCCAAAGTTAAAATCAAATTTGTTTTCGTAACAACTCTGGTTTTGGAGATTACCTGTTAATATTAAATTATAACGGCAGTTATAATTTAATATTGCAACTTAAAATAAAATTGGAGATTTTAAATTGTTTATTCGGAATAAACAATAAAATTTGGGAATAAAAATGAGAAAATAAAGATTAAAATCTTTGTTTAATTTGTTTGGGTTAATAATAAATAGAAAACGATTTTATTTAGAGAAAGTGCAATAATTTTATTAATTATTGCCAGTTACTTCTTTTAATAATTTTAAAGGAAGTATTTGATTTTTAAAGGTTGTTTATTTAAATAAAAGTGTGAATTTGATTTAAAAATGTGTTTTGATTATAAAATTGAGGTTGAAATGATTTATTATATTTTTCTAAGCAATAAATATATTTTTGTAAAATTTTAGAAGTTAAAGATGTGAACTTTTGCATTTATTGGGTGTAAACTAGGTATTTTTGTAAATTAAACGATTTTAATAATTAAAATGTTTTAAAACTTAAATTATCATTTTATATAACTTAATATTTTATTTCATATGTATGAAATTTACGTAAATTGTTTGTGCAATTTTTTATAAGAAAATGCATTTATTTTATTTCATATAGTGTAATATATGAGCATTTGATTCAAGTGTTGATTTTATAACTTTGGCCATTTAATTTTTCTTCTTATTTGGATTCTAAAAGCCAATTAGCCAAATCTAAGAGATAAGGGAATGAGAAAAACATTTCCTGTACGTACATGAAATAATTCTCATCTCCTTCCTCTAGTCGGTGAACAGAAAAAAGAACCCACCTTCATTTTCTTCAATCTATGGCTTTTAAAACTCAAATTTCTTCAATTTAAGATGAGATTTCTATCAATTTAAAGTAAAATTCATAGGTAATCATCCAAATCCTAAATAATTTCATCCCATCTTGTTTTAAAGGAGATTGTCTGGTAATTGTCTCTTTTTGTTTGCATGTCTTTGTTTGTAGTTTCTACAGGTTCTAGAGGCCTAAACCATCTCAAAGCTTCAACCTTTTAGATGCAAATATGGTGTTTGATCTTTTGAGCAAGGTGAGTTGAATAATTCACAAATTTTAGCTAATTCAAAGTGCAAATTTCTTGAATCTGTACAAAAATTTCTGTAGTTAAGTTTCTAAAGTTTTTATTTCTCTGTTCAAATCTATTTTGGGTTGCATCTTTGAGCAACTATAACTTCAATTCTGACAATAAAATGCTGCCAAATTTTCTCCTGGTTGTAGTTTATATGTGGTTCTACAAGCCTGCAAAATTTGATTGAAAAATACATTCATTTGCTATGTTAAATGTTCACCTCAAAATCAGTTCGTAGCTTGGAAATTCGCTACAAATCAATTCGCGTGAGAAGGCTTGGCTAAGTCGACCATGCCTTCACATAGGTCGACCGTACATTCAATCTATGGAGTTCAAAGGTCGACCTGGCAGTCGACCTAGGGGGCATTTGTTTGCCCTGCGTTTTCCCGTGTTGCTCTTTTGTCTCCGGGTTGTTCTAACTTGTTTTGCTCTTTAATTAGCTTGATTTTGATGACGATTTTTGTGCTGTTTTGAGAGCCATGATGTCTACCAATAGAGTAGCCAAATTGTGGAGATTTTGAAATTCAAATTTTGGACTAAAGTTGAATTTAATTTGAATTGAATTCGAATATCGTGTGAGTGTTTTCCTTGATTTTTATTCGTTTTCGAGCACGGATTTTGCCAAACCTTTTTGAAATGATTTTTAAAATAAATAGGCATTTCAAATTATTTATATATATTTATAGTATTTTTAAAGTATTTTCAAATATAAAATCTATTTTTCTCTATAATAAGCGAATTTTTAAATAAGGTTCCTAAATTGATTTCGAAAGTTGGTTTTAAAAGCTTGTTTTTCCAAAGTAAATTATTTTATATATCAAATATACGTTTTTGCACTATTCGAGCGAATGAGTAGAAGAATTAAACGGTTTGGTAAAACATGTGGTATGGGACACATGCGTTTACCTTATTGGTTAATTCTCGACCTGTTCGTTTGATCGTTTTGACCTTCGGGTCACGTTTACCGATAAGACGAGGTAAACTTTTTACTGCTTTGAGTGTGGAATTTACTAGCGGTTAGTAAACTATTTAGTGCAAACATGTGGTATAGGACACACGTTAACACTGTTCGGGTTGCTGTCTGAGAATTTGTGACACATTCGTATTTGCCAGTACTAGACCTTCGGGTCATTTTTCCTTCGGGATGTTTGTTTAAGAGACGTTTGTCATTGCCACGTATTTTTCCTTTGGGATGTTGTCCTTCAGAATGTTTGTCTAAGGGACGTATTTATTTGTCCTTGGGACGTTTTTCTAAGAGACGTGGTGCCATATTTTGAGAGAACAGTACTTAGCGGGTTTCGACCATAAGCACGTGCTATATCTTTGAGATGATTACATCGATTTCTTTCTGATTTTTCAAGTGTATCGCCCTTTTAAATTATTGGCCATCTAAGACGTTCGAGATATTATATATGACAATTACATGTTTGGAAATTGAACTCCTTATCGAGTTCGATATTTGAGATTTAGGTTTGCCAACACTTGATGTTTATTTAAGATTTATACTCTTTTATTTGGAGATATATGAGATTGCAATTTTTGGCGTATTTTATGTTTTGATACTTCTCTATTTAGAGAATATTTTTGTGATTGCCATTTATGGTGAGTTTTGAGTTTGAGATTTGTCATTCTCCTATTTTGGAGATATGGCTCATAGAAACCATTTTAGTGGCTTTTGGGATTTTGCTGATGAGATGAGACGTTTATTATACTTAGTGTTATTTGGTGAGTTTACCTATTTCGAGGACATACACTTACTGTAATTACCTTATTTGAAGTAGTGGCATGCTCTTATTATTGTTTCTTCTCGTTCGAGAGGATATCTATCCTTGACCTTATGCATCGTATTGTCATTTATCCTTACTAAATTGATTCTTTTAGCTAGATTGACTCGTGTGTTTTATACTCGAGTCAGACCGAGTTGTTTCAGGTTGGATACCTACCAAAATATTTGCTTTGCTGCTTCCGCTATGAATATCTACTTATCATCTTTTTGTAGTTTTTGTTGTAGTCTGTGACTCTGATAAGTATTTATTGTATTGACTCGTGGTATATATTATGGTCCTTGTACCACTTCTGTTGTATCATTTGTATTGCACTGGGATGTATCTGTGTATACGTGTATATATATGTTTGGCTACTGTTCTATGATATGTTGTATATATATTGTTGTTCTATTTTGTTTTAATAGATCCTATGCTACCTATGGCTTTGTATTAAGCATTTATTGGATATGTAAATCTACTTGAATTTGAAAAAAAATATAGAACATTTATCGATATATTCAATAGATATTTAAGATAAGGCTATAGATGGTCGCTCATAACCAGCCTTATGCTTTGCATTAGCAGATGGTATTACCCAGTAATACTTTGTGTTAATGTGGTCTCCGGGTGGGGCGTTACAATTTTGGAATGGATTAAATGATGAGTAAATGAAAAGAGATGACCCCTCCATCTTTTCCTCTCTCCTTATTTACTGCTTACTTAATCTTAGTTGATTATCATTTTGAATATAAGCAAACTTTTGAATGGTTTAAAATAACTTTACAACATATTATAAATACATGTAAATATACTTTAACTATACAAATACATACATATATATTTTATATAATTTTAAAGTAAACCATGGACAACAAATGCATATATAAAAGACAAATAGGTTCGTTGCAGTGTAAATATCTGCACCTACATATGGTCACATTAGCCATGTACACTTCATATTTATAGCACGTGCACTGTACACATGAAAATGTATTCTATACATATACAAAGGTAAAACCAATAAAAAAGCATTCAAAAAAATTAATAAAGTAATATTTTGTTTAAAACTATATAGATTTGATCTAATAAACTTTTAGACTTCATAGGCCCAATAGATCAAAAAATAGATTTTTTTTTTAGTTTTACATATTTCACCCTCTTTCGACTGGCTTGATATCTTCAATGATATGAGAGCCCGAATAGTCTATGTGGTCTAAATTAGCAATGTTAGGGAAACTGATTAAAGTCTACCCATTTCGTAAGGTGTCTAAAGTTAGGATTGGGTAATAGGTACTTTGCCTTATATGGTTACTGGGTTGGCCCGAAGGATGAAGTAAGCCTAAAGGTTGTCCTCGATATAAAGACCTAAATTATTTGGGATAATTTTCAAATTTTGTTTTAAAATTTGAAATCATATTTCAAAATTAAAAGTTAAATTTAATGAAATTTATAAAAGTCATACAATGGATATAAAGTTTTCCAAATTGTTTTGATATATTAAACAATTAATTTTATAAATTTTGAAATTTAATTAATATGACTAATTAAGTTAAATGAAACGATTAAAACATATATATATATATATAATTATAATTATTTGTTTATCGTAAAATTGTTTATAATAAACTGAACTAAAATTTTAAATTGATTAAAATATTTTTTAAATTGTTTAATTAAATAAAATTCATTAAAGGTTAATTACTTAAGATGTATACATATATTGATATGTAAATATAAACAAACTATAAACATTATAGTTGATTAACTATCTTAAATAGTTTAAGACGAGTAATATAAAATTTTAGAGACTTTATGTAAATAAATTAAATTAACTAAATATGAATTAATTAATAAAATTAATTAAATTAGATTTAATTCATACATGCAAACGTTATATAAGTAAATTATATTATAATAGTTATAAATAGATTAATACTTATATTACAATATATGTATAAAATTATGGAACTGGAAGGAAACCCAAATAATATTTAACGAAAAAATACAAATGTATGCTATGTGTACCATTATTTCAAATGTTTTTGACACTTGAATCAAGAAGTTATTTACTAAGAGATATGTTCCTTAAATTGATATCACTTAAAGATTACGAATCTTTTATATAATGCTCTACCATTTATATATTTATGAATTATTTCCATAATCTTTAGTTGTTGATATTTGTCAAGCAAGAGATTTTATATGTAGTACTACAAATACATTGACTTGACAAGATAAGATACATAAACATATTTTTTGATATTCCTCAAGGTACATGCATTATATTTAGGCCATTGCAAAATGGTGGATACAAGCGAATAATCTCTTTCAATATGTTTTTATCCTTTAAAGTTGAGATAAAATTAGAACAATGACCACTGGTTGAGTTGCACATGATACAATTAATAAAATGTTATCCATCGTGTAGGCCTAAGATTTGTTGTTATTCCTTAAGGTAGGAATCCCAAGATAAGTAACTCCTAATGTCCACTAGTGATATTGGAAGAGTTCTATGTTTTTCGTTGGGTTTTGATAAACATAAAAATCTAATGGAAGCCTTATCAGAATGATGAAATTATAACATTTGACCTTTCTTATATCGTAAGAATATATGCTGTACAAGTTAAAATAATTTACTTAGATAAATTTGTGCAACCATCATAATTGATAAAATATTTATTAGTTAAAATATACAAATGAACTAAATTAAGGTTGACATAAAAATATAAAACATACATTCCAATAAATCTTTTGATATGTTGTCACTCAAGACCCATGCAAGGGCTAATTTATACAATCACAAAAACATTCATGCCTCGTTCGCTTAACTGTTTATTGGATGAGAATGTGTATTGTCCTCTAAGAGTTCGAACCCTAATAGAAATACAAGAATATGGATATATGAACCATATTCAATCGTATATAAATATTACATAGTAAACGTTTGCGATTCGTAATGTATGAAACTTCGATGAAATTAGTTTATTGGAAATAAGCAATTAAACTACAATTCAAAATCGTGTATTTAATACGATTACGTACTATAAGGATTCCTTTTAATGGCTCAACTATTTTGAAAAGGAAGGCAAATATACGAGAGTGAATGTAACTTAGGCACGATTGGGACGAAGAGAGATAATTTTCCCTCTACTTCATGAAGAGACATCAAAAATGAGAATTTAATAAAATACTAAAATATACCTAATATGGAATGAGAAATGCCATTTCTATTACAATTGTTTTCATATAAAAAATTGGTTTTTATAAGTTATTTTTATGAGTTTAAGATATTTTATAGAAAACTCTAGAATATAAACTAGTTATAATAAAAGAAATAAATAGCCCATAATGAGTATTTAAACAGAGCTTCATATTTCATACGCTATTATATTAATGGCGGAAAAGTGGGTGCATGCCATATAATACTTATCAATGGATGCATTAAGATACAAAAATTTGTTTTCGAAATATACCAAATACTATTTATGGAGTAATAACTAATAACTGTTTTAAGAATTGACTGAAAATAAATACAGTTCTATTTTATTATGAATATTTTGAAAACTCATTATGAAATTAATATATTAAAATAACAATAGTTGTTGCATTAGCTGTATAACATAGAAGTATTTACTTTTTTTACAATTTTTTTGGAATTATGGACCAATCCAGAGTTTTGAAAAATAATGCTTTGATTATATAATTATGAGTCTTATGTTAATAGTGAATTGTATCTCAAATGATTATGGAGAAAACATCCATTAGCGGGGCTACAAAAGAGTTGTTGAACTCTTTGGATAAATAGATATAGATGCATGCAATCTAAGTCTAATGATAACCCAAACTGTTCCACATACTTTTCTAAATTCGTCGATGAATTATCTCACACAAGAACATGTGCATTTGATACACATGTAATATGTCTATGATAAGTTCATGGAATATATAACGGAAGTAAATAACATGACATGCAAAAGAAAATGATTTGATTAGATTGAATAGGTGAGTGTATTGGAAAGAACTTCCAAATGTACCTAAAAATTAAGGTTTTATCTCAAAATTCGCTCCTCCTTATGATCATAATGATGTATCAACAAGGAGTAATCAAATTTTGTTGGATAAAGTACGATTTATAACGAATGAAGTTGAGTTTATTTTTTTCTGTAATTTCATGTCCTAGGAGGGATATAATTAATTCTAGCTAAGACAAGTTGACGAGGTCATGTAAGATAAATACTTATATAAGACTCCTACATACCCTAGATCAAGGAGTTGATGGGTTATGTTTGTCGAGAGATTACACATAATGCTCTTATATAAGGGATCTTATGAAGACCGCCCAAAATGAGCGTGGGAGTAATCAATATTGATTGATCAATTTATATTACAGACATAAGTTTTATAAACTAAAAACCAAATTAGTTTACATATATGTCTAGGCAATTCATAAAATGATTATAAATACCTATTTTATTGTACTAAGAAACAATTGTTGTTTTTAGAAAAACCAATTTCGTAATGAAGGAATTTCTTTTGTAAATTATCAGTATTAAAAAGATTTGGATATGATCCAAAGATAGACAAAGTCAATACTCTTAATAGCTTTATTGACAACTAAGGAATTCTTTTCTTGAAATCAATAAGAAAATCAAATTTTCCCTTCAATGTGCAAGAGTTCTTATTTTACATTATAATTAGTTGTATCCATTTACGTTTGGTCATTTTATATCATCCTTCATAGACAAATCTTCAATAGATTCTAAGTTAAGTATCAAAATGTGATTTTGATAGTTGCACCCAAAGGGATATGATCCATCGAACGTGAATGTGTATCCAAGAGGAAGGCCAATGCAATTGGAATATAGTAAGCAACGTCGATAAGAATAACATCGTAAATTTGAATCATTGCATTTGACATAATAGGTTCATCATTAAATGTACTTAGGTCAATTTGGATTTTACTTGCAAAATTATTACTTAAATGATTTTGAGTTTTGGTATATGTATTAATATATTTATCTTGAAATAGAAACTCTAAATAATGACTAAGAATATGTTGTCTGCACTTAATAACCAAAGTATCTCGATGTAATGGCCCGTTTTTCAGTACCGTTTGAATCGACAATAAACCACACATGTCCAACTCAAATTGCATGAATAAGCGGATCATTAAGGGTAGAAAGAAAATAAAGACAGAATAAAATCTCACACGAATGGAATAACATATATTATTTCAATATTAATCTTTACAGCAGAAATTTAAAATATAATATCAGAGTCTAACCTGAATTCAGCTTGGACAGTTATAAACATCTGTCCTTACAATTGCTGACAAACATCAAACAAAATACACTAAGTATAGTGGATAATAGAATGCGTCCATACGATGACGAAGATCTCCAGCTCTCCTCTGGAAACTCCAACCGTCTCCAACTCATCCTGAAACTACTCGGATTTGACCCAAGTATTAAAAATACCTGGATGAGGCTTGATAAATTAGCGTGAGATACTCGAAATTTAAAATGACAATGTTATCTAAACCTTTGAAAAGAAGAGTATCTCATAAGATCATGCCCACACATAAACATGGATAGGTTTTTACCTTATGATAACGAAAATATTTTTATACCAAAATACACTTGATATTATTTTTAATGACATTCCTTCGAAAATACTTTTCAAATAAACTTATTCAAACAAGGTATCAATACCTGAACTAAGTCTAAGGTAATATATCCGGACTAGGTCAACGGAATATCCCAAACGGAATATATGATACCAAAAGGGGTAGTTGAAATGTTTGCAAGTCATTACAGCTATTTTGGGAATACAATCAAAATCGTAAATCTCGTATTGGGATTGGATTTCCAACATGATAGGGAACTAGTGGAAAGATCATTCTATATCCACGGCTTACGTCCATGACTCAGACGCCGTTATACAACAACACAAATGGCTAAAAGTGGATACAATCTACGAATAACATTCAAGGACTCGGACTTCGCGTATCCCTGCCATGAGGCCCAGACGTATCTGGTACATAGGGCTCAGAACATCTGATTACCCAAATCACTACTATCCAAAATGCAAGCATACATCTGACCACATAGAATCCCATCATAACCGGGGTGTGAGGCTTGTGCGGCTACGCTCAATTTCTTCAAAGCCACGATTTTTATACAAAACCACGCTTTGATCATAATAGGCACTTTGAATGCCACACTTCCATTCCTTTTATCACTATTTGCCTTCCACAAAAATACAATCCTTGAGCTCGTACGTCTCAAGGAGGGTGTTAAGCTAAGAGAAGTTGCCTTCTCCGCCACCACTGATGTACATTTGTAAAAGACAAACGTTGTGTCTCAGAAATGCAATGTCGGACATTCGTCCATACAAGTTCGTTCTAGGACTGAACGAAACCGAAGGTACTTTCCTCGACCGTTACTAGGCGAGAAGCCCTTGCAGTCCGAAAAGTCTCCATCACAAGGAGACCACTGCTATAAATAACTCTATAATGGGGGCCAACCAGAGCATATTCAACAAGCAGTCTTCACGCTATAAAGATCCATGGTCTTCAATAATCATCATCTTCAACATGTCTTCGCTTTCGAACGTATACATTAGTTCGAAGTGATTTTCGGATAGGAATCATCCAAATTCGACTCTGGTTCCTTCGAAGCCAATCATCGCTTTAAAAAGATGTTAAGTTCATACGTGGATATCAATCAACAATCAATTACTTCATCTTTTAAATCAAATATCTTTCTTAGATATAATCTTTTCAAGAAATTCCATTTTCTTTTCAAATGTATATGGAATCATTAAGCCTCATTTGTCAAATCATATGATTTATTTATATCTTTCTTAAATCCTAATCATTTTCTTTTTTACTTAGGAAAACATTTCCAAATCATTCAATAAATGTTAATCAAAGATTTCTTATATTCAAGTTATAACTTTTAACTTAGGGAAAATATTCCCAAATCGTTCATTAAATCTTAATCAAAGATTTCTTATATTAAAGTTATACTTTTAACTTAGGGAAAATATTCCCAAATCATCCATTAAATCTTAATCAAAGATTTATTTCTTAACTTCAAATTATAATCTTGCAAATCAAAGATTTTCATAACAGAGCACTACTGCCATCTTAGATATGGTAAATTTCACCTCTAGGGACTAATGGCAAGTTTCACCTCCAGGGACTAATGGAAAGTTTCACCTCCAGGGACTAATGGCAATTTTCACCTCCAGGGACTAATGGAAAGTAATCCTATATCATGAATATCTTTGCCTTTTAACTTGGAAAAACTTAAATATGATCTTTTAGAGCACCTGGCATTTCCTTTCGATCTGTTCCACCCCTCGCCTAAGAAGAGAAAACATAGGCCAGGTAAGTTCAGGGCACTGGTTACTTCATCCATAACCTTAGTTAAACACCTTATTTACCTTCCTAGATCTCAGGGACAAATGTACTAGTTGTTTTCTCATATGCAGTTTGTTATTACATTCAATATTCTTCACTTTTTGTTTAAGAGGTATAAACAATTCATCTTAACAATTTATTCATACTCTTATTAAAATTTTCAAATCATCTTTACATTATTTAATTATTCTTTCAAAACCATTTATAAAAAATTTAAAAAGGAATTGTTAAGTTTAAAACTTCATTTCGAAAGGTTATAGAATTCGCAGCATAAAAGTACTATAGAAAATGCTGTATAAGCCTATTTGATATAAACAACTTTTTAATATTTGAAAATTCATATTTTCCATTCCAAATCTATTTTAAAATATTTTAATAGATTTATCAAATTTATTTCATATTTTTAATCATTTAAAAATGTCATTTATAAATAAATCCCATTTTGGATTTCGAACTGCAAAACCGCGATGTTTTTAGAAAATTGTTTTGGACATATTCAAAATCTACTTAATGAAATCTTGATTTTCTTTCTTCGTTGAAAAACTATGGATATAATAGACAGAAAAATTCTTATCTCGAAGAATTTCAAGCTATATTTCACTTTGTACACCCATTTAACTTTTATGGCGTGAAATCACGAACTACCGTTATGCGACGCGCATAGTTTTGACTTGTTTTTCAATTTTTTTCAAACTTCTCGTAAACACATTTAAATGTTTATAAAACGTTTCTAAATCATTTTAAACTCATTTTAAACAACATTGTCATCGTTTCAAATACATTTTTCATTTCATTTCATTTTATAATATTATATTATTATAATACCATTTTCAATCTTTTTAGATATTTGAAATCATTAAGAGGCTAAATAATTCCCATAAAAACATTTGTATGCATTTAATTCTCATTTAATTAACTATGGTTGATTACTAATCATTTCTCTTATCATTTATCAAACAAGTTATCAACCACATAATCAATCATATAATCAACTAATTTGCAACCGAGTTATCAAACACTCATTTAATATATTTAAACTTTCAAATCATTTTACTTGAAATAATTTATGGATTTATTAGTAAATAAGAGTACTCACCTTTAACTTAACCAATTCTTCAGACCAACATTCATTTGCAACAACGCTTCACTTAAACTTCAACTAGTCATCTTCTACTCCATTTCTTTTACTTAATGCCATTGACCTCTTCTTTCAAACTCTCGAAAATCCGAAAGAGATTCCATAGCACCTTGAATTTTCTTCTAGCTCCTTGGAATGAAATCAGCGACACCTCCTTCTCTTTTTCTTGCTCCGAAGCTTTCCAACTTGCTTCCTTCTCTTAATAGGTTCAGTCATACCTATATCCTCGCCTTCCTCCATTATTTTTCGCTTCTTAGGTGCTAAACCATGTTTAAATGGTATTCTAAGGTCTTTGGCAAAGTTTGGTGGTGTTTGGAGTTGATTTGATATGATTTTGAAAAAGTTAGTAAGGATTTGAAAGAGAAGAAGAAGCCATTAAAGAGAGCTTCAAGGAAGAAGAAGAAGGTAGAAAATGATGTAAAAGAAAGTGGAAGAATGGTGGTCTTATTTATAAAAAAGTTTTGGATTAAAATAATATCTTGTAAAAAGACCAAAATACCCTTACTTACTTATAAAGTAATCTTATTTTTTTTAACACCTAGCATCACATTTCAAATCATTACTTTATGTCATTTTCACTTAGATATTAAGTAAAGTAAGTAATAATTATGTTTTTTTGATTTGATGTTTTACTTCTTGCTTTGAAATGATATTTTTGTCCTTTTGTGCTTACTTTTTCTTAATTGTTTTGTAGAAGTTTCTAACCTTGTTTAGTAAAAGTAAACTTAATTAGTGAATTAATTAATACTTATACTATTTGAATATATGTTCCAATATAAGAAAATAAAGGTGCGACGACGTTGCGACAACTTTTAATTGACAAAACGTCGTTTTTCGACAATGTTTTTACGGTTTTATTTTGACGTTTTAGTTAAACTATTTATTTATGTAAGCCAAATTTAAAAATGAAATTTTTATTTCGTTAAATAAATTAAAAAATGTCTCTTTATATTTTAAAATCATATTTAAATTATATCAAAATCTCTAATTTTACGGTGTATGTAAAACTGACAAAATGTGACTTGATTATTTTTGTAAAACGATTATTAGCATGCTTATAAATATTTTAATATATTTTTATTATATTTATTAGATGTTTTCAATAATATTTATCTTTTTAAATAAATATTTAAACCTATTTATTTAAGCATTTATTTATTTTTAACAAAACTTAACCTTTGTTGATTTGTTCTAAAACCAAAATTTATACATTTTAAATTGTCAACTATAAGAATAAATAATTTCTATATTATTATCTATTATATTTAAATTATTTATTTAAGTTTTAAACCTTTTTTAATTTAAAACAAACGAAATCTCTCATTTTCGAAGTAGCGAAGTAACGGGTCGTTACACTCGAAGTTAGTGGGAGTTCATAGGTTAATGGATATGATCTAAGAACTAATATGAAAGTATCGTTCAATGAGCATTAGAGTTAAGCGAGTATTTTGACAGAAAAATCAAACAGTTTGAATTCCAGTCACAATGCGGAAGAATCGTGTGTCTCGTAAGAAAACACTATAAAGACATAAAATATTTCAAAACTATACGTAAACAACAAACTTATGATTTCTATTGATGTACATGCGTTAAAATCATTTGTTTGGGTGTTTATTCCTGACATTGAATTTGAAATTCACATCTTTTACAGTCATTATAAAAGGATGTTGGCATTATTCCAAAAAATATACATTGATACAATATTAAAATGTAATATAGAGCATGTAAGGTTGATTTTTATGCATTGGCAATAAGAATCATGGTACAATTTGTATTGCCTATAGTATCATATTTTTCTTATGTATTTGATACATACGAAAAGAATCAAATTCAAACTAAGGTCACTAGAAAAAATTTTAGAGTCTTCCTGAGTATTAATGAAACACTAGATAATTGTTTATAGAAATAATAAACTCCTTATAAAGGAGTGCTCGGAATCAAACTACATAAGTGATATAGAGTATAATATGTTCGTTCGAAGTTCATTTTCAAATCTAAGCTAAGAACTTTAAGTCGAAAGGTTCTAAACAATTGGTAGAGGTTGATTCAACCAAAGGCTAAGTACATTACCTTGAATAGCTCTATAATATAAGAAGTAAAAACAAATGCACAAATTTATAACCTATCTAGGGTTGAATCCAAATGTTGAGAATCTCATGGCATTGTTATACAATAATAATGTTGTGATACAATTTGTAAAAGAACTAAAGCTCACTAGAAGTCGAAAAACATACTCCGAAGGGTTATACATGATAAAGCAGTTTGCCAACTTCAGAGAGAGTTAATTGACAGAGTACATAATTCAAAAAAATTGCATACCCATTCACTAAGAGACTAGCCTGATTAGTTTGACAAAATGATTGGAGGAGTTGGAATAAGATTCTATAATTAATCCCAAGTGCAAGTGGAAGATCGATAAAGTTAGGAATATTCCTAAGGGAAATTATGTAATATGTTACATACATCTTACTTGATAACCAATCTTGTTCAAAGTAAAAGCTATTTTCTTACTATTATGTTATATTGTGATATAATTAATTAAGTAATCAATTTGAAGGATATTAAGTAGAAAATTCTTAAATGGTATTTTATGTGATAGTAATTACAACATGTTTTAATCATGAGAAATTTAGCACATTAAAAAGGCATATTATTTTAAATATTCCTAGTTAAGATGTTTTGAGATATGATATAGATATATCCGTTGAGACTACAGTACGTAATGCTCTCCAAATGTTGGGTAGTGTATTTATCATGATCGTTAGAGTCACGTACTGAGAGTTACCGGATAACTATGAAATAACTCATTTGAGAGTTTTCTATTGGTTAATGAGACTAAGGTCAAACATTGAATCTCAAAGTGAAGATGTTACATGGTTCCCTCGACATGAGAAAACTGTGGGACTTCAATATGGAGACTCCACTTTGATTATAGTTAAGTCATGTCATGACGTCCATTGAATGACTACTGTTGGGTCTGTTTTTAAGCATTGGAAGTGAAACACTATTAAATAGAGAATTCATCTCCTTAGTATATGATGTTAGTATCATGATTAATTGTAGTCAACTCAAAGTCAAAGTCCCTAGCCTGAGCAGTACGGTTAATAATTATTATTGTTACTTAACCAATGATTTTGTATTCGGACTAATCAAGTATAATGTGGACGATCACTAGTACAAAAAGTGCATATTGCTTCGCCTCATTTGCATCAGTTGAAGTAAAAACTGATGCAAATAGAACTATTTGCATCAGTTCCATCTTAATAACTGATGCAATTAGTACGTGAAAAGCAATAGGTAATAAAAAATCAATTTTGCATCAGTTGTCACCAACAGCCGATGCAATTGGTGTGTGCAAATAGTTTTAGTGCATCGGTTTTAAATTCAACCGATGCAACTACATTAGTTTGCATTCATTTTCTATAGGTTTGCTACACCAACTTTCATTTTCCCTCCCTAACTTTTCATTTCCCGCTTAGCTTTCATTTATCCCCCGCTTCCCCCGTAACCCGTTAAGAAGAAAACAAATCAAATGAAATCTAATGTCAATTTAGAAACTCATGTCTCGATTCGAATTGAAAAGAAAATCTCAAAGCCAAATCAAAATGGGCTCTCGTAAGCAATTCTTAAATTCAGTTGCGGATTCTAGGAGATTCGATGTGTTGAATTTGATTTGGGGATTTCAGTCGCTGGTGGGTTGGTCACGTGTAGTTGGTCTCAGTGAATTAGGAACTCGTGATTTGGAAATCGTTGTTGGTGGAGGCGATAAAATTGCAGTGATGAGGGACATGTATCACAGGTAGGAATTGAACAATGGATCTATGAACACTATACAAGAGAGTTTGTGTGTTCTGTGGGAGTAGTCCTGGCAAGAAACAAAGTTATGAGGTTGCTGCTATTGAGCTTGGACATGAACTGGTTAGTTCTGTAATGATTTTTCTCTTCGCGTATTCTGTTGCTTTCATGTATCTTTGCTTTCATGTTGACTGAGATTTAACACAATCTGAATTTCCCATGATGTTGTTGCGATGTAGTGCACTTAGACTAAAATGCCTGTTGTTAAGGCTATTGAATGTGTTGATTGAGATGTAACAGTGAAGGTACATGTGATACAAAGTGAAGTTCGTAAAGTAAAATAGGGTTGGCTAACCTAGATTTAATATCGAGGTGCATCCAACATGCTCAGGTCTGCTATTCTTGATTGCTAACTGAAAGTTACCTAAAAGTTTATGGTAAAGAGTAATGGTCCTACTAAATGAAGTAGCAAAAACCTCATTCCTCCCAATTATTTTTTAAACTCTAACTCATCAATGTTAATCACATTTGTTTATAAATTTTTTCTGTGATTCATATTTCTATTGGACGTTAATGTAGAAAATAAAGTGTTTGTTATTCTGTTGAACTTCCATAAATGTTTAGAAAGTGCATATTAATTAAAGTGTCATTTATCCAAGAAACCGTGAGTATTGATATTTAACTTAGCTCGTAAGTTTAGGCATCTTCTGACTTCGTAGTATGTGTAAATATGTTGATAACTGACTAGTTCATGATTGGAATTCACTGATAGTGACTATATCATACTAGGCAATTACAGCAAGCTTAATCTACCTAATAATTAAATTTATATTATCTACACACTCTTTGTTTTTCTCGTTATCTAAATTCTTGTCTCACATAATATTTTCTATCAAAAATGATATTCTGAATAATTTTATATTAATTTTCAGGATCAATGATGGCAGTTTTGAATTGTCCCCTATGATATTGGCATTGTCGGTTAATCCAAGCCATCAAAAATCACCTATATGTGTACTTCCAAGATTTTCGGAAGAAGCACCAAAAAGGATTGGAGAGCGTCTATTGGGGCACCTTCTAAGCTCTGGGTGTTGATGTAAGCGATGCTTTTGATGAGAAAACTGATGTTAATGGCGATGTTACGATGCAGTTACATGCTTTTGCTTGCTCCTACCAATGGTTCAATTTCCAAAAAATATTTGGTATGTTCTACACTTCTGTTTCCATATCATAGAGAACTAATTTGAATGCAAAGAGTTACCTATATTGGATACGACTATTTCCAATGCAGAAAAATGCTGGGTGTGACTAGCAAACAGGAAGGTTAGATGCTGTTTTCATGAATGTAGCTGAAATTAAAGAATGCTCACTACATTTGGTTCGGGTTGACTAAGTATATATTGGATATATTTTTCCAGAATCTTTTTCGAACTGCAGAAATATATGTTGCTATTTCATAAAAAACTATAAACGCACCTAATTACATTTGCATATTAAAATACTCAAATGTAGTACTACGGAATGGAGTATTTAATACTCAAAAGAGACACTCATCCACATATATGTATATATTGGTATATACATACAAGTGTATACACGCTTTTCTTTTTAGATCAGCAGCAAATTCAAACTGTCAAACCTACGACACATAAATTGTCATTGCTCAAAGGCTGAAACTGCCTCAATCCAAAGCATATGGAACGCACCTCTATGATTTAGCTAGTATTCATATTCAAAGACTCATTCAATTTCATATACGTATATCAATGCAGCACAGTTTATGTGCACCTGGATTTCGTACACCTTGAAGGCTCAGCTTATATGTATATCAATGCAGCAGAAGCTCTCTAGGCTGGTTCATGTCCTCAGCCCTTTTCAGCACAGTGTCTTCGCAGCACAACTTAGCACCTCGCACAGCACCTGTAACGATAACAAGCTCATACATTTCCGAGCACAGCACCTTGCAGCAGCTCCAACCCCTCCACTAGTAATCCACTCAAAGTGCATGTTCAGACTTCCTTTAGGTCTTGGTTCTAACAGATCATCTTCGTCATTCGAAGCCAGGATCGTTTTATGCTTTACCTCAAAGCCTACAGTTATTTAAGCAAATGTTGATGGTTTCAGGATTTTAGAGATGCTATCAAATTGCAAGGTAAATGTATTCCTTTTTATTCATTTACCTATTTGTGTTATTAGATAGTTGACCGATGTAATTTCTTTACCAGCTATTTCATTGAGTTGTCTGCTTTGTCAAGCAATTTTTTTGTATTCTAAAAAAAGGAAAAAAAAGTAGAAACACCTTGTCATGACACTCTGTGATCTATTGAAAGAAACCCTTGTCTTGTAGATAAGATCCAGGCTCTTAGATATTTCCTTATATTCATGTTGTGTGTAGTTCATAGTTGTGGGAGTGTCAATAAGTGGACAGTGAAGCTACGAATTGAAGTTTCAGTTAATATGACAGGTGGAATGCAAGGCAGTGATACTAGAACTATATGATGTATGCACTAGGTGGTTGTGACTGTGATGAAGGAGAATTGCAGTAGTGTAGTTTGGTGAAGGCGGGATGTTTGTTTTTCATGGAATTATAAACTGATTTGTTAATAACTAGTTTTAACATACTATTTTACTTATTTTAACTTAAAAGTCATTGCATCAAACATTTCTACTTATACATGACTATTCAAAACTACTTAATAGCTGCGACTCAAAACTCCTTTTAAGGAATTTCAAATAAATTGTTGCCAAACAAGCTTGATATTTTAGGAGCAAAATTTTGTTTTCATTAATTTGTTCTTTTGCATTAACTAACATAACAGAAGTTAGTCGTTTACAATTTAGTGGATATTTTTTCTTTTCTTTCTTAACTACATTGAATTCGTGTCACATGATTTTGTGCATAGATTGCAGTCAAAAAACCAGGAGTTTGGAGTAACAAAGCCGACTTGAGCTGTTGAGGTTGAAATTTCAGGCAGAATCAGGCACAAAAATGTAATGAGTCTACTTGGATATTGCGCTGAAGGTCAAGAACGTATCATAGTTTATGACTACATGCCAAATGCATGTTTACGATCACATCTTCATGGACGGTGTTTTTGGATTATGGTCTACTCAACTGGGGTAGGCGTATGAATATTGCTATAGGAGCTGCTGAAGGCATTGCGTGAGTCCATAAACTTATTAAACAGTATTACTTTCTGCTGCCTGGTCTAAAAATAAAACCTTGATTGACTATCTTGTAGATATTCTCATAACATACACTCATTTTCTCCAACAAAGCATGAATCTATATCAAGGCTTATAATGTTATTTTCATTAAACTGAAACTGGATAATTTTTTCGTTTGAAAATCAGAGCAGGAGTTCATTCTATATGTTTTTTTAATATGATATGTCTCTCCCTTTTATATGCGACTAAGCTTAGCTTTCAATTCGCCTCTGACCATCAAATTAAATGTGAATAACCCGCCCTCCTCTCTTTGAAACAAGGGGCGAATTTCATCAATGGCTATTTTTCACTATGTATTTTTCTTTTCTTTTGGAGTTACTGGGTTGGAGAAGAAGATGAGCTACCATGGTTATCCTCAAATACTATTTATGGTTCAGAAATTGCACCTAAACTAGGTTTTCAATCTTCAAATTCTAGATTTGACACAAATGCAAACATGGAAGCATTGGCTGAAAATTTTACCGATGTAAACTGTTCGTTGAATAATGTGCAAGAAGTAACTGAAAATGACAATGAAACTTCTCATTATACTTTAGCTGGCTGTTTGTATGCTGAAGCTTTATCTGAAAGAAATTCTGCAATCATGGAAGAGGTAATACATTTATCGACATTCACATTACTCTTATGTGGTTGTTTGCGTTCATATTTTTTTTAACCCTTTCGGTCTTATCTTTCAAGTCATGTGATGAAAGTAGTAAGCCTGTGCAGAATACCGAAGATTGTAATTTGAATGAGAGTGGAGCTAACAATGTAGAGGTACTGTTTTCACAATCAAATTTAGCTAGTATCATCTAAAATTTAGCTAGTATCATCTAAAGGGTGGTTTTGTCAAACATCATTCCTAAGTTTCAACATGCACTTCCTTCCCTTCCTAAGAACAGATTAAACATTTGCAGTTTTAAAACAAATATTTGCAGTTTTAACCACAAATATTTGCAGTATAAACTGCACATTTTCGCTTAAAATAATTACTGATGTTTTTTGTGGAATCTGTTTTTGAGAAGGGATTTTTATGTATTCAAATTTGAAAACAAAGGGCAATGCTAATTTCCACTTATCTAAAACCATATAACGTATAGTCTATACAGTTATCATAGTTATCAGGGTTGTGATATATACTATACACATGCAGACGAATTTACCTAGGTATTAATCTTGACATGTACAGTTTTGAACATGTCAACATTCTTTAAATTATCTGAAAAAATGCTTTAAAGATTCTCCAACTTATGGATAAGTACACAACAACTTGTGCTGGATTGTGGTCTTTAGTTAAATGCATATTTTTCTTCATTTTTATATCAATATCTTCCATCTCTAACAGCAACATTCGACAGAGGCTACTTCTAAACATCATCTTTTCCAGTTTATTTGGTTTGATTTTGACATTTTCATGAAACCATTGTTATCATCGTCCTTGCTTTAATCCCTACTGTTTGTATCTGTTTTTCAATGTTAATATCTTCTTTTCAGTGTTTATATCATTACATATAAGTCAACATTGCTGAAGGGTTTTTTTTTGTTTTTTTAAATTTTGAAAAAAATAAAAATAAATCACTTTTAGTATCTTTTTATCATGTCAATTTAAGTCTTTCTTTGTCTCATTCCATGAAAATATCATATATTCTTCTTAGTAGTTTATCACTGTGTCTTAGCAGTTGTGGTAATGCAAGTTTTGAAGGAAGATGTATGCGGTGCAAGTATAGGGTGGGGTGTTTGTTGAATTGATGTGCAAATGTGTTTGCTGTAGTTGTTTTGGAATTAGGCAGTGATGTGGTGGTTTTAGTTGCAGTTTGTGGCAGTGAGAGGAAGACAGTCGTATAGAATGGCAGCAAGTTGAAGAGGTATGATTGATGGTTGGTTAATGGAGATGGCGCTACTATGTATAGATTATTAACACTATAATTATGTGTTGCCAACAAGAGATAGATGAATGTACAACTTAATGATTGTACTAAAGATCTGAATTATGCTGCTAAAATGAATGTATGAACCATTATTTTGTATAGATTATTAACACTATAATTGATGATATATGTTTATTTTGGTATTATGTTATTCAGTTTGTATTTTCCATCAAATTTAATTTTGAATGATTGTAATATTGCATGCAATAATTGTTTGTTATAATCAATAATATATATATATATATATATATATATAGAGTCTATTTGAGTATTGTAATAATGGTTTCTGAGAATGGCTTTTTTGCATCAGGTATAAATAGCTGATGCAATAGAGGGATTAGTTTGCATCGGTTGTTATAAAAAACTGATGTAATAGAGGGATTAGTTTGCATCGGTTTTCAACAACAACCTATGCAATAAGTTCCTTTGTTGCATCGGTTTTCATTACAACCGATGCAACATGGGGGTTGTGTCCAAGCAACCAACCATGATATTTTGCATCAGTTGTTAGTAACGACCGATGCAAAAAGGACCTTTTTGCATCGGTTTCAGAACTGATGTAAAAGTGTTAAGCCTGTTGCATTGTTACATATGCATCGGTTGCTGAACTGATGCAAAAGGGGGGTAAACAACCGATGCAAATGGCCTGTTTTGTAGTAGTGGATGTTGGAATTTTGATCAAAACAAAATTCCATAAGTTCTAATGTGATATAGCTTTGACAATGAGAATTTGAATAAATAATCGTTACTGTAGGTACTGCTTATAATAGTAAAATTAGATTTTACGAAAAGATGTGTAATTGATAAATTCATCAAAAATGTCACACCACTAACTAAGGTGATACGTGAATGTTAATATTCAAATTGTTCAATATTAACCGCTGATTGAATTTACACTTTTCAACGGCCATATGTTAAATACTCCAAAATAAAACATGATTTGATTAATTTATAATTGTTGTAAATTAATTAATATATTAAATTTTATTTTATTTGTTTCAGTACCATTATTATTTAATAAAGTGCATATATAAAAGTTAAAAACATGCATATCGATATATGATATAAATATAATATTTAAATTGGATTTAAATAGACCAATTGCTATGCTCCCATGCGTATCGATATATGGTATCAATATAATATTCAAATTCGATTTTATATTCATCATGTTAATAATAGTTTAGATCCTATACATGGTATATATAATCTTATTATTTGTTCATTATGCATACTTATAGTTTAGATCTAATACATGTTACACCGAATTAATTGTATGTTCATCATGTTAATATAATTAGATCCTACACTTGCCATATCTCTTTTTTATGTTAAAAAAATGATAAAGAAACCAGATCAATCAAAAATGGGAATAATAGATCTAAAAACTAAAGTAAAAGCTTGAACACATGAGATTTAAAGTGGTTCGACCTTAAATCAATTGCCTACTTCCGTTTAATTTTATTTCACATGGTTTTGTATAAGCATAATCGAATTACAATGCTTCAAATCTAGAAATAAAATGAAACTCAAGCTAGGAAGTGCTTTGTGGTTGAAATAAGATAGAGTGTTCTAAATCAGAAAATAAGATCCATTTTTTGTTGTCAAAGGATGGATATTATAGGTGAATCCATCCGCTAAAATTGCTAGCTTGCAAAAGACCAGGTAAGAGATCAGATCCATGTTTTCAAGCATAAAGAATGAGTAAAAATCATAACTCATATCATATCGGTACTGATATGATCATGTCGTCTCATAGCTCAAATCATGTCAATACTAATAGATCATGTCAGTGTCGACATGATTTTGCAATTTGTATTTTTATGTTTTCCTCGTATTTGCTCAAGTCTTCCAGTTTCAAAATTTCAATGTAAAAACCACTTCTACAAATCAGTCGTAACCAACATGATTTTTCATATACAAGGCTTATCATTTTCTGCTAAGTAGACTACACCATCACTTACTACTCAAAAGTGGAACCCACGTTAAAATCAACTCATTACCAACATGATTGATCATGTCGATGCCGACATGATTTGGCATATGCAAATCCTTGTCAAACTACTTATACTTCTTTTCATCATTTCCAACATCCTTTGAGCTTCTTGATCCATCCCTTCATCATGTTAAAGTACATCATATCTATTTTCAAGAGTCTCTTCTTTGCTTCAAATCGTCCTTGAATCATCTCTTTTCTTTAGCAAGGTAGGAAACTTTGATTTCATGAAGAAATATCTGTGTAAACTTTCTTTTCTTTTCTTTTCAAAATAAAAATAAAGCATATCATCTAAAACACGTAGATACCGAAATGACCATGTTGGTATGTACATGATTTATGAGTGAGTATGTATTTTGTACTTATAACTCTTTCTAGGTCCATAATTCGTTCACTAGCATTCCAAGTTCTTTACTATTGTGATTTTCCAACCGTCGCGTCCTTGTTGTTGCTAACATCGTCATCTTCAAATCCCAATGCCACCACTTTAGCATCACACTCACATTGGCATTTGATTCTTCGTAATCAAGTCATCACTAATTTTTTCATTATAATTGCACTAGATCTCAACTTCAAACCTAGGTGATATTTGGCGCAGTCTTCGGCATTATTGCCTCCACTATCTCGTCGTCTATATTATTACCGACGTTTGGTCATTGACAACAATCCACATTTAGCTTCGAATTCATACTCCTCCTTTCCCCACCATGCCCAACATGAAAAGATAACCCAGGGTTGGTTTCATATCACCCAAAGTCAACTCCAAGCCTTCTTGTCTAGCTCTATGTTTTTCCTTATTGCTTTACTTGGTTTCCTCTTTGCTTTTCTAGGTTTTAGCTCTCATTTTCTCACATCTGACCATCTCTTGTTGATTCTTAATAAGTTTACATATAAAAAGGGGGACGATCAATGTTGATCGAACTTCAGCATAATATGGATTTGAGACTCAGTTTCGATGGGTCAATCTCAAGAAACCGTTTGCATAAAACGCAATTCAGCGTTTCACACAATCAACAATCGATACTCTGGGTTGAACTTCTATTCCTATGATCCCACAAAGACAACTATGCATCACTTTAGATAACATTTCTGATATCATATATTGTACAATAATAAGTAAAATTCGACACGTGGTTCCATAGCACGATGGAACTCATTTGCCAATACGAGGGATCTATCTACACGAAGTGTTGGCATACACCATCCCATGGACATAGGACACACTATAACGACTGAAAATTTAACTGCTTCAAAATATAATATTTAAAGTGATTTTAAATATAAAATATAAAAAGTTTTATAATTCAAATAATATTAGATGGGAAATAGAAATATACATTAAAATAGTATCATTTGCTTATATCGACAAAAATGACAAAATCCTTATTTCAGAAAAGTAAGTTTAAATGGTTTAATAAATTATTATAATTTATTTATGAGTTTTTATATTTTTAAATAACATTATACAAATTTATTTTTAACTTTGGTTTACATAAATGAATAATTTAACTAAAAAATCAAAATATGACTATAAATTTTTTTGTCGAAAGTCAACGTTTTGTTGATTTAAAGTTATCGCAACGTTGTTGTACCTTTATTTTAATACTCATGTACACTTATATAAGTGTAGTAAGTATCAGTTATGTTGCTAATATGGTTTACTTTTATTAAAACACAACGAGGAAATTCTAGAATATAATTAGAAAAAGTAAACTAATAAAAACGAAACATGTCAAATCAAAAGAAACATCATTATTACTTTATGATTTCTTACTCCTTAAATGATAAAGACACAAAGTAAAGTTTTGAAAGGTGGTGTCAAGTGTTAGAAAATAAGATTACTTTAAAAGTAAGTAAAGGGTATTTTGGTCTTTCGCAAATATAATATTTTTATCTGAAGTTTTTTCCATAAATACATACCCACTTTCTCACTTCCTTCCACACTTCTTCTTCTCAAAATTTCAAGCTTCTAATCACACTTTTAATGGCATCCAATCTTAACAAAGTTATGTCAAAATATTTCCAAAAATAAAACAAAGAAAAATATCAACAAAACTCCATCCGAACCATTTCAAAACTCCTCCTCTCCCCTTCTATTGCTCATGCCCCCCTTCCTCCATTTTGCCAAGCATAATTTTTCTTTCAAGCATGGTTGTGGCCTCCTAAGGCAAGTACGCTGAAGTTTAGCAAGTTCTAAAGAGCTGAAAGCAAATTTAGCAAAGTTAGAAAAATTTAAAACTAATTTGAAAGCGACAAAAGCTGAGAACTATAAATTGTTAAGTAGAAAACATTTATATGATGTTTTGCAAGTTATAAATGTTATTTGGATGTAAATAATGATGTTTGATAAGTGTTTGAAAAAGAAAGCATCCACCTTTAAGTTATTTGCAAAAGTTATTAAGCAAATATGTACATAAATGACAATCATGTGACACTGTACAGAAAAGTTGTTAAATTGATTTGCAAGTTCATATGACATGTTAGAATGGTTATAAACATTGTTTTGGATATTTATTAGTTGTATATTGAATATTGTAACGACCCGCAAATCTGTACCCCTTGAGTTAACACTATTCTATCTAAATCAACTCAAGTTGTACAAAAATACGAACCATTTGGGTTAAAGAAGAAGAGGTAGAAGAAGAAAATAGAAAACAACAACAGAATCTAACCATCGCAGCGGAATAAAATATAATAGATAATAAATAATATTTACTCAAAAATCAAATTATCTCTGTTTATATATTACATCATCAGAGTACATCAATCATAATTCAACAACAATAACATACAACTGGATACACAGCTACTCAACACAGCGGAATATATATATAAACAAGTACAGAAGTACGTATCGTCATCCAGCTCGTCTCCTGAGCTCCACAGCATCATATCTTGTATCCTATAATACTCGGTCTAGCATTACAGTTAAATAACACCCGAGTCAGTCTGGAATACCAGCGTGAGAAAATCATACTCAATTGGTTATTAAAGTTTCAAAAATCCTTTGAAAACAAAAGCATCTCGTAAGACCACGCTACAAATAAACATGTTGGGTTTTTATCTAAAACAATTTTTGTAGAAATCCTCTGATATTATAATAGGGTTTATATACAAATACTTATAAAATAGCTGAAATTGTTACATGATTAAATTCCAGTTACTAGCCACAAAGTGGGCAATACAAACAAAACCCGTATAAGGCTCGTAGGGAGAATGGATTCCAACTAATGACTAGGCACTGGAGTACCACCTGCCACAGTATGTGGCCTAGATCACAGTACCGAGGAGTACGCCCGCTTCCCTGCAACACAAGACTGGGACTACCCCTTACTGGATAATCCCGAGTGAGATCACCCCGCGGTTGGGATCAGCAACCGCCCACTAAGCCGAAATAAAAGGGTCATCTAGACAGGGATGACCTTACCCTGCTTGGGTGCTAGCCACCTAGCCTTGCTGCACAACCCCTGATTTTCAGTCATTCCCGGTTGATGAGGTTTGAGGCTAAGCGTTACCTTCTTAGAACATATCCCTTAGAATGCCCATCGTCCACCTGGCGATGTTCCGAAGCATTCATCCATACAAGTCAGTCCCGGGTTCGAACGGAACCGAAGGCACTATTCCTACTACATCCATTTTGGAAATATCCTCAGGATTATTAGCGACTAGCCCTTGCACTTCAGTGCTCCATCTTCGAATCCAAACTCATTTACACGAAACGTACAAAGCAGATCGAAGTGGTTTTCGAGAAATAAATCTCGATCCCGGTCTCTTCGAAACGATTAACGCATTTGTCAAATATTGATAGTCGGTGATTTAACTATCAATTTATATTCATAAACAGCCATCAACCAATAAATAATTTCCCAAATTATTTATTCATCTCAAAATATCTTTGCAAGATATATTTCTGGTTTCAATCCTTTGAAAACAGTACCAAACTATCTTCCTTTCTCAGAATAAATTCCAAGTATTTTCTATTTCCACTGGAATTACCAAGCACAAAACTAGGTTTTTAAAATAATTGAAAACGCTTTACTTTGAAATATACTTTAAAATATTTAAGTTAAAACTACTTCAATAATTTTGTTAAAAATACATACTATATGAATATTTGAAAATAAGGTTCTTAATAAAATATAAAACTAGATTTCACTTTTAAAACAAACAAAATACTAAGTCATTCTTTAAATAATTACTACCATAATAGATTAAAAGAAAATACTTACTTTAGAATTTAAATATTAGAAATAAATAAATTTTCCAAAACATGCTTCTTAAAACAACTTTAAAACTTTTAACTTATATTTAAAAATTTACTTTAAAAACGTACTTGGTTATCCAGAGAAAATTCCAACTTCAATCACTTAAATCAATTTCCCAAATTGATTTCCAGTTTACTCCATTTGAAATAAATTTCTTTACTTACTCAGTTCATTTCAAAATTCATTAATTACGGACTTTGTTATTATTATTATTTCCGTTTGATTTCAAACCATTTAAGTGAAATATACAAATTTCAGGTTATTCCCAATTTCTTCTTATTTCTTTTCAAAATTCAAATCTTAAATTTAAAATAAATGTTTTATTCTTTTAAATAATATCACTGAAGATTAAAATTCATTAACTATCTATTTATTTAAATTTCCTTTCCATACTCAAGATTTATTTATTAGAATTTTAAGGTCACTTTATTTCTTTTCCAATTCATTTTTTTAAATTTATTCAAATTTTCTATAATTATTTTACTTACAAATTCACTTATTTTATTTTCCTTACAAAATCCAATTTATATATTTTTGGTAATTCATTATACCCAATTATATCCAATCAAATCATAGCATTCAATATTCCAATATAATTCATCATAGAACATCAAATAATCACAACAGAGGATATTAAATAATTTAAATAAATGTTGAGGGGTCCAGTTGGATCCCTCCAACCTATTTACCCTGCATCCATAGACGTTAGCACAATATAAAATACCAATTCCAAAATATACCATACTATAGCACATCAATCAATTCAATCATTCAAACAATTATTTAAATTTTATCATTTAAATTTAAATCTAAATTCAGCTGAGTGAGATTAACTCACCTTTGATTATGTTTTGAAATCCATCCCCACTCCGGCTTGCTTCTATCAGATTTTAACCTTGTATAACAACCATACGATTTATTACACTTTGAAATAACTTGAACAATTTATTTCCATTCTATTAGTTTTCTTTAAGTGACTAAGAACAAATTAATTTCCACAATTCATTATTTAAAAATTTCACTAGTAAATGGAAATAGGTATATATGAGTATTTATTAATATTTTATCTTATCAAACAATTTATTAGCACTAAATAAATAAATCAACTAATAATTATATTTCACAAATTTCTTTAATTTCCTTTTGAAATTACAAAAATACCGATAACATAACCCATACAGATTGTAAATCTATTTTTATAAAATTCTATAACATTTTAAAATCATATTTTTTTAAACAAGTTTATTTCCTTTAGAATTAAACTACAGATCTACCCTAATTCATTGTTTAAAATAACTAGCAAGTTAAAAATGTAAATATATCTATATTATTATTATTTCCTTTTATTCAAAATTCGATCTGTATATGTATTTTGGCATAAACATATATTCATTCAATTCCAAATAAAAATCTCTTTCATGTATATATTTAAAACAGAAATAGTTTTATTCCTGAAATATTTTAAAATTTACTTTGAATTTATAAAACAATACCTTACTGCTCGATGTTGCCGTCACCATCGTCTGCCCTACCATCCAAAACCAACCCTAGTTCAAACATCCCTAGCTCGCCAACCATCTCGATGTCAGACCGCTCGAGCTCGCGACTGCAACATCAAACTCGTGGCCTTGCCATGACCATGATCGGCTAGCACACCCTGAAATGCAAGCGAGCACCATTCGATACTTCGGTCCGACACTCCCAATTTATGCGCCCAGATCTCAAGTGCGATCGACTTCGATTTGAAGAGCTTCGAGTCACCGATTATCGAATGGGGCAGGAGGAGGAAAACACTCGATTTCGTAAATTTCTGAAGACGTGATATTGAAGAGGAAAAGAGGGACTTGCATTCGAATAAGAAGAAAGGGGTTTCGAATAAGAAGGGGGTCGCGATCGTGTCTGCCATTTTCGTTTTCCTTTTTTTGTGGAAGTTAAAATGCTCGGCTGTGTTGATGAAAACAAAAGAAGGCAGAAGTGATTGAAATGGAGGAAGCGTACAAAGGAAGCCTACAGTGAAGGCAAAAAGTTTTGATGCAGAAAGGGAACATGCTGATGGGAAAGAATTACGGCTGTAGATGATTGTTATTATATATATATATATATATTATTTAAATTCAATTCGTATCAATATCAATTTCAGTGCGTATATATATCGTATGCTCACAAAAAAACTCCAATCACTATGCAATTTGAAACCCGATAATAATTCAATATTACAGATCCAATGGAACTGGTTTCGTCGAATTCCGAGACTGTGCCTCGGAAGGCTGTTTCTAAATTCAATTTAAACGATATATTTTTAAAACTGAACAAATCAGCGTTAAATTAAATTTTAAAACTTATGTTATCCTCAGTGTTATCAATAAAAATTTTATAGGCCTTCAAATTATATTTTAACAGGGTTAGAATCCCAGATTCAACATTTTACCCAACTTCAAATCATTAAATTCAATAGTTTAATTATCAAATAAATAGTGATATTTGAATTCAAGTTAAAATTAACTTTTAAATATTTAAAATCAATTAAATATTTTGATTTTAAATGCTCGAAAATTCCAGGTCGTCACATTCCTCCCCCTTAAAAGAATTTCTTCCCCGAAATTACTAATTAGGAAGAATGGTCCAATACCCGTTTATTATTTTCACCAAATCCAAACAGTTTCTAACAATTCAACATCTTACCAACTATCTTTTTATAAAGGACCAATTATTATTCTTATTAACTTTCCAAGCTTTTCCTTCCCAAATAACTTTACTTATTCAACTATTCAAATTATAATTCAAAACCAAGTTTAAATTTTTTAAATTTTCTCAAAAAATTTCTAACTCTCAAAATATTCGAAAATTTTCGCCAGTGTCTCCTTTGCGCGGCTAGCTCGGCACAACTACAAAAGGCCTTTACAGCTCCCAAATCCCAAAAGAAAAGAAAAAGCCAAGTGGCTAGATCAAAAAACCCAATCAAATTTCATATAGAAATTTAAATTACATAACTTTTTGCAGAGCAATTTAAATTTATCTTTTGAAGTCAAAACCAATTCTCCTTTCCCTTTTATAATACCTGCATATCCTGGTTAGCACCAATATCCAATCACAATATTCCAAAAACATCTTATCAACTTTCTTACAAAATGTCAATATTTATTCATTCAAATATCAACTTAGAATATATTTGTAATATAAATTTCCAATCAAGAATTCACCATTCCTTCCTTAAATTTAGTATAAGCATTTCATATGCTTCTTTATTTATTTTCACCTTACCACTTTAGTTTATATCTATTTCTATTCAAATTGATTCTTTCATTTCCATATGAATTCAATTATCTTCAACTCTGAATATTTGAATTTTATTTTCCATTTATAACTAATTTATGTCATTATTTTAATTAGTTTCATTTACTAATTTATTTCAATTTCCAATTTTGAAATCGTTCCGTCGTTAACAAAAAAATTTCAATAATTTTCTAGCTCCCAAATTTTTTGGCAGTCTCCTTTGTACGGAGGAGCTTTTGCAATTTGACAAAAGATAAAAATATATATACACCGACCCACCCGGTTGGAAAAACAAAAAAACAGTTCATATTTCCTACTTTTATTACGTAGGCGTACCTTATTTAGCATTTTTAAGCAAGCAGCTTATTTATTTAGCAGTTAGCAAAATCAAATCCAGCCCAATGACTTTCATGAACCTGTACTTACTCAATTTAAACATGTAAGTGCCAAATATATGAAGTTTAACAATATTTTACTTATTTGCAATAGTTAAACACATGAATTTTAAAAGAAATGCACACCAAACACTTTTCGTAAGAAACTTATATAGTTTTCATACTAATTCAACTGTTTCAATTAATTTATAACCATTTTCATTAAATTTGAATGGTTTTCAATCCATTCGTATACAACTTCATCAATTTGAATGGTTTAAAACTCAATCGCTTACATTCAATTTATTTTTAACCTTTAACAAACCCATATTATGCCAATTGATTTAAAAATCAATTTTATTTACTTGCAATGACTCATAGAATTTTATTTTCTTCTATTTTCGTTCAACGACCAATTTTTCTCATGCAAATTGGTAATATTCATTCAAGTAAATAACCACTTAAACCGATGATATTTTAAATTGATTCCAACTCAATTTATTATTTAATTATGTTTCATTTTTTTTATTTTTTATTTTTATTCACATTCCATATATTCTCATTGTTATTGCATTTTAAATTTGAATACATTCACTTGCATTTCATTTTATTAAACAAACTAGTTTCATTATTCAAACAAGTTCCACTCAAACCACTTGATCTAGCTCGACACATTCTATTAAATTTTATCTCTTTCCAAATTTATTCACGATCCATTCATTTACATTTTATTCCATTAAATATTATCGGTAACTCACCGAATCTTATTTCGATTAAAATTTATTTTCACTGGATTTAAAACCAATCCAATATTATTAAACTTAGTTTTAAGTTAAATTCAATTCAACTCCCCCATCTATTTAGCTTAAGTTAATTTACTTTAATTTATTCAAATTTTTATACTTAAGCCCATTTTCATTTTACAAGTAAATTCTCTTTTTTTATTCAACTTAATTCCATTTCAATCCAATCTCATTTTTTTCGACACATTTCCAATCATGTTTCATTTGGTTCATATTCATTCCATCCATTTATTTATTCAATATAATTAGTTTATCCACTCAATCGATTATGAATTTTTAGTTTCCATACTCAATTCATCCGAAATTATTTTATTAATAACCAGGCCATTTCCAATGTATTTCTACATATTTGGATTATATTTGCAATTCAAACCATTACTATTTTAATCCAATTTCATTTTTATTCGATACATTTTCAATTATATTTAATTTGTTAACGCTTCAAGTTAAATTTTAATTTATAACTCAAGTTATGAATCCACTATCCATTTTCAATTTACCACCCAATTTCATGAACTCACAATTCAATTACATTTAATTCACCAACAATTTAAGTCGAATTTAATTTATAACTTGATTTTTATTTCCAAACCTCATCATAAACTCACAACTCAGCTTCTATTTAACTACATTAGGTTTCCATTACATATTTCGTTATCTAGTTTATTATCTAAATAGTCTTTCCCCAACTTATAATCCAGAACTTTATTTTAATCTCAAAATCTCTTCATTAAATTTTCTTAAGTTCAATTTATTTTATAATTCAAGTTTTGATTTTCATTTTATTTTTCAATTCATCAAAAATATATTTATTTTGGGTTTTTCTATCCTACTTTTAAATTTATAAGTCACAACTTATTATTTACACAATTCCATTCATTCTAGGCTTGAATATATTCTTCTTTTATTTTTAACTCAAGCCTTATGCTTATTTATAACCCAAGCATATATTTCATTTCATTTTTTTCTTATTCCATGGATTTTTAATTCTTCTGCAAGTTATTCTTGTAGGATAGATTTCACCCTAGAGGGGGGGTGTGAATAGGGTGATGGTATAAATTTTAAAAATTAATTGCGGAAGCTTATAAAATTATTTCAACACAGATCACAGAATAAAAGCAGCATAGATAATAGCAGAATAATAAATGCAGAAATAGAAACGACACAGAATTTACCCAGCTTCGGCAAACCCTGCCTACGTGCTTCCCCCAAGGTTTCTACTAGAAATTAGATAGTCACACGCTTACACACGTAAACTCGCGACACTCGTTACTGACTAACCTAACTCTACGCTCAAAACCCTGCCACAACTCAGCCGCTGAGTTGCGAATTCTCAAGCTACGCCACGTAGCTTGTCCCCTAGTCACACGACTAGCAAATACAACGGTTTGAAAAGAGTTTTAAAAGTTAAAAACAAAGTTAAAACAAAAATAAGATAAAGCCCTTATTTAAAAACTACAACCCTTATTTTAAAAAACTAAAACCCTTATTTTAAAAACCAAAGAACCTAAAACTTAATGGCCTGCCCCTTTTATTATTTCGACCCGATCCTTTTTGTTCCTTTGGGAAAATGGCGGCCGTTCTCTCGTTCGTTCCTCTTTGTGAAATTAGGGCTTTTCTGAAATTGAAGCGGCGCTCTGTCAAAATGATTTCAGAAGCTTCGATTCCTTTCTTCGTTCGATTATTTTGTTCACAGCTACCTCAATTTGGTCGAGTTAATTGTCCACGATTTCGGTATGTACTTTACTCCTTTTGCTTTGCTGTTTTTGACTTGCTTGAACCCGATGCTTTTTGAATTGCCGATGATGATGATTTGGGTTTTAATCCTTTAACTCGATTGATGGTTATTGCCAATGATGTTGATTTCTATTTATAGGATTCGACCTTCTAAATTTACGTCGTATATTTACTTATTTGAATTCGTCGAATCCTTTGTACTGCCGCTTGATCATGCTTGGATGTTTGAGATGATTGTGACTTGTTCAAAAACGTATATTTTTTGTTGCTTGAATCCCACGACATTGATTTCAACTCCTTGGTCATCACGTTGTTGATCTTGACTTGGTTTGATTCCTTTATTGCCAAGGCTCTGACTTTGAATCGTGAATTCAACTTCTTTTACCTGATGACTTCGGCCTTGACACTGAATATTTACTTCGGCCATTTTGAATTTTATGAATTACGTGAAATTTTGGTCATCTTCGTTTGTTCATCCCTCTGCTATTTGCATTTATTTCATTCCACTGTGCTTTTACTCATGTTGAACTGTGTACATGCTTTATCATATTCTGGTAGCTCTCGAGTCTATTGGTACTCTATACATTTGTTTGCACTGCTGACTGTTGCTTTTAACACATCATTTGATCTACTTGCATTTCAGTTGTACAAGATGCTGTCTTCATTTGATTGTTGTAGTTTTTGTATTGTTGAGTTGCCATATTTTTTGCTCGAGCTCTTTGCACACTAATGCATTCTAATCCTTGCTGTCAGCTTCTTGCTTGTGAAAAATAGTTGCTCATGTGCTTGTCGAATTTTCATGTACACAGTGTCATTTAAAGTTTGTTGTGGTTTTTGTAATTTCACCACCTATGTGTACTAGTGTCGAGGCTACTGTTCTTGCCTTCATTGTGTATATCTCTCTGTTCGTCCACTTGCATTTTGGTTTTGGTATCTTCATTATGGAGGCTGGTGTATGTATTGTTTGGGTCTGCTCATGTTACTTGTATCACTGGTTATCTGTTTTGAGTCACTTCATATATGCACTGATGCATACTACAGCTATGTTGGCTTGTTGGCATCTGATTGTTGTGGCTTCATTTTTATCTGGGTTCGACTTTGACATTAGTTTTTGTAGTTGGTTCCTTACTTTTCAATGTTGCTGTTCGAGTTCATTGTTCAGTTGTTTCTGTCTGCATCTTGTGGTTGCCACTGTGTTGCATTGAGCTCGACATTTGCATCATATGTTCCAGTGCCCCTATGCCTTGTGTACATGTCTTGTTCATGCTGTACATATGCTTGTTGAGTTTGTTAGTTGTGCATGTCACTGTTGCATTACTGTAAGTAGCTCATTGAAGCGATTGAACCAGAAGGCATCATGCATACAAGTACAACTTGGCTTTCTGTTTATAATATGTATGGAGACCAGACTCTAAAATAAGTTAATTCAACCCTGAGCATTTTAGATCTGCAGCTTTGTTCGTATGTTCATACATTGGTTGTAATTGAATTTGAACTACTTCATGTTGGCTTCACTGTTGACATGTGCATTTGTCTTTGCACTTGCATACTGCTGCTTGTTGCAGTTTGGTTACTTGTGTATGTACTTTGTCGAATCCATTTGCATTGTGTTGTTTGGTCTGGATTGCTTTGCTACTGTGTGGTCTTGAGCATTGCTGGTCTCTACTGTTGGATTGATGTTCTTCATGTTGTTTGATGAAATTTCACTTGAGTTGAATCCAGTTTCAAAACTCGGGTTTGACCTTGTGTTCGAGTCGTGATTTTATTTATATTGCACCTGAGTTGAACCTGTCTTTCTATTTGGGTTTGACCTTGTGCCCGCCTGTCCCTGTAACATTATCAAGTGTATATCGGTGTGCACAGCCTTGTGGCATGTACAGTGATTCACTGTGCATGTCACATTGTTCATGTGTGATGAATTCAAATGTAAATGATGACGAACAACCCAAATAACTGAGGCAAATAATATTTTCAAAATCCATATTTTATTTTATATTGCAAAAATATTTCTTTTTCAATTTTACTGCGTTAGTGAATATTTTTGCAGATTGCTCAGATGCTGGATTCTAACTGGAATGAAGTTGAAGATGAAATACGAATTGAGTGAATGAGTGATGTGTAGTGAGGTTAAATGTAAATATGAAATTGTGATGTATTTAGAATCAAAATTGTATATGTATAGTGAGAGCTTGAATTTGTACTATTCAAACATGTAATAAATATTTGTTTGAATAAAATTTCTGTTTGAATTCAAATTCTGTGTAACTTATTCTGTTTGAATTCAAATTCTGTGTAATTTATTTTATTCAGCAAATATTTATTTAATCTATGAAAAATAAAATAGTACATTACCAAATACATTTAAATGAATATATATATATATATATGTTTATTATCATCAAACAAAAATCATATAAGCGCATATTCAACAATTCTAATTTTTTTTATTTCAATCGAATATTTCTACAACTTGTTTTCCATTTATCCAAGTAAGAATCTAATTCAATTTCAATAATTCAATTGAATTTTTATTCAAATTCAATTTCATTTTAACTCAGATGTATTAAATTCAATATGATTTCAACTTAATTCGAATACAACTGGATATTATTTTCAGCCTATTCAATTTGTTTCAATCCAGATAAATTTTATTCCCCAATCGAAGTTAATTTCATTTATAACCTTCACTTTAAATTTAAATTTCCAACTTTCAAAGCTTATGTTTCATTCCTGATTTAAAAATCATGTTAATTTATAAGCTTATAACCTATCTCATCAGGATTTTTAATCATCCGGCTTTTGGTTTCAAAATATTTTGAAATCTCCAACATCTCAAATCATATTTCTCAAAAGTTAAACCAATCCCGGTTTTATTCCCAACAAATTTCCTTTGAGATTTTCAAAAACAACTAGCTTTTCTGAACAAATAAATTTTTGGCAGCAATCCTTCACTTAGAAATTCGAAAATGAATACTGGTGATACGGCCGTCGTCATCGGAACTATTTCCCAATAATCCAAGTGATTTCAATGCTATATCACTTTCAAAATCTTTTTTTAAAACAAATTTCCTTTCAGAAATTCCTCTAAAACAATAATGCTATTATTTATCTTCAAAACACTTCGACAAACACTTCCAGAATCTCCGGGATTTTTAAATTTCCAAATCTTGCTTAAATCAATTTTTAACTACAATTCATTTGCATAGCTTATGCTCATACAAATTCTCATTTGATTATATTTCAATTTTTAAATTACATTTATAATTCATATTTATAAATTTCATTTTATAAATGAATTTATTTCCTTAACCTTTGGTTATGTTTTCAATTTCTAGTTAAATTTTTACACAACAATGATAATAATTTAATTTTATTCTTCCTAACATCTAATCAACCATATAGTAGCCAAAATAGTTTACAAAAACCTTTCTTTTATATCAAAAATATATTTTGGGTAAAATTATTTCATTCACCCACATTTAAAACAATATCGTGTCAATTGTTCTATTAAAGTGTTTAGAAACCCCTTCGATATAGTTGTCCAGACTGTGCCGACGAAGGTTCATATGCCACTCAATAAACCAATCAACACAATACTAAAATAATTTATATTCACTAACAAATACGCGCTCATACCTATTAATACGCTCAAACTCATTCTAGAGTACTACGGACTCTAATTGAAATGAGTGATTCCCACCAGAGCCAAGCTTATCACCATCCTAAGCTCTGATACCAACTATAACGACCCGCAAATCCGTACCCCTTGAGTTAACACTATTCTACCTAAATCAACTCAAGTTGTACAGAAATACGAACCATTTGGGTTAAAGAAGAAGAGGTAGAAGAAGAAAATAGAAAACAACAACAGAATCTAACCATCGCAGCGGAATAAAATATAATAGATAATAAATAATCTTTACTCAAAAATCAAATTATCTCTATTTATATATTACATCATCAAATTGCATCAATCACAGTTCAACAACAATAACATACAACTGGATACACAACTACTCAACACAGCGGAATATATATATAAACAAGTACGGAAGTACGTATCGTCATCCATCTTGTCTCCTGAGCTCCACAACATCATATCCTGTATCCTATAATACTCGGTCTAGCATTACAGTTAAATAACACCCGAGTCAGTCTGGAATACCAGCGTGAGAAAATCACACTCAATTGATTATTAAAGTTTCAAAAATCCTTTGAAAACAAAAGCATCTCGTAAGACCACGCCACAAATAAACATGTCGAGTTTTTACCCTACGATAGCTAAAACAATTTTTATAGAAATCCTTTGATATTATAATAGGGTCTATATACAAATACTTATAAAATGGCCGAAATTGTTACATGATTAAATTCCAGCTACTAGCCACAGAGTGGGTAATACAAACAAAACCCGTACAAGGCTCGTAGGGAGAATGGATTTCCAACTAATGACTAGGCATTGGGATACCACTTGTCACAGTACGTGGCCTAGATCACAGTACCGAGGAGTACGCCCGCTCCCCTGCAACACAAGACCGGGACTACCCATTACTGGATAATCCCAAGTAAGATCACCCTGTGGTTGGGATCAGCAACCGTCCACTAAGCCGATATAAAAGGGACATCTAGACAGGGATGACCTCACCCTGCTTGGGTGCTACCAACCTAGCCTTGCTGCATAACCCCTGATTTTCAGTCATTCCCAGTTGATGAGGCTTGAGGCTAAGCATTACCTTTTTAGAATATATCCCTTAGAATGCCCATCATCCACTTGATGATGTTCTGAAAGCATTCATCCATACAAGTCCGTCCCGGGTTCGAACGGAACCGAATGCACTATTCCTACTACATCCATTTTGGAAATATCCTTAGGATTAGTAGCGACTAGCCCTTGCACTTCACTGCTCCATCTTCGAATCCAAACTCGTTTACACAAAACGCACAAACCAGATCGAAGTGGTTTTCGAGAAATAAATCTCGATCCCGGTCTCTTCGAAACGATCAATGCATTTGTCCAATATTGATAGTCAGTGATTTAACTATCAATTTATATTCACAAACAACCATCAACCAATAAATAATTTCCCAAATTATTTATTTATCATAAAATATCTTTGCAAGATATATTTTCGGTTTCAATTCTTTGAAAACAGTTCCAAACTATCTTCCTTTCTCAGAATAAATTCCAAGTATTTTCTATTTCCACTGGAATTACCAAGCACAAAACTAGGTTTTCAAAATAATTGAAAACACTTTACTTTGAAATATACTTTAAAATATTTAAGTTAAAACTACTTTAATAATTTTGTTAAAAATACATACTATATGAATATTTGAATTCACTTCTTTTATCTTCTTTAATTATTTTACTATAATACATACTAGTTTTTTATAATTATTTTACTTACAAATTCACTTCTTTTATCTTCTTTCCAAAATCCAATTTATATATTTTTGGTAATTCTTATACCCAATTATATCCAATCAAATCATAGCATTCAATATTCCAATATAATTCATCGTAGAACATCAAATAATCACAACAGAGGATATTAAATAATTTAAATAAATGTTGAGGGGTCCAGTTGGATCCCTCCAACCTGTTTACCCTGCATCCACAGACGTTAGCACAATATAAAATACCAATTCCAAAATATACCTACTATAGCACATCGATCAATTCAATCATTCAAACAATTATTTAAATTTTATCATTTAAATTTAAATTCAGCTGAGTGATATCAACTCACCTTTGATTATATTTTGAAATCCATTCCCACTCCGGCTAGCTTCTATCAGATTGACCTTGTATAACAACCATACGATTTGTTACACTTTGAAATAACTTGAACAATTTATTTCCATTCTATAAATTTTCTTTAAGTGACTAAGAACAAATTAATTTCCATAATTCATTATTTAAAGATTTCACTAGTAAATGGAAATAGGTATATATGTGTATTTATTAATATTTTATCTTATCAAACAATTTATTAGCATTAAATAAATAAATCAACTAATAATTAAATTTCACAAATTTCTTTAATTTCCTTTTGAAAACACAAAAATACCGATAACATAACCCATACAGATTTTAAATCTATTTTTATAAAATTCTATAACATTTTAAAATCATGTATATATTTTTAAACAAGTTCATTTCCTTTAGAATTAAACTACAGATCTACCCTAATTCATTATTTAAAATAACTAGCAAGTTAAAAATGTAAATATATCTATATTATTATTATTTCCTTTTATTCAAAATTCGATCTGTATATGTATTTCTGCACAGTGTATCGGTGTACATGCCACAAGGCCGTGCACATCGATATATACACTTAATAAAATTATAGGGACATGTGAGCATAGGTCAAACCCAAAACACCGGGTTCAACTCAAGTGTAATAAAAATAATGCCACAATATCAGCACAAGGTCAAACCCGAGCTCCAAGCTGGATTCAACATAAGTGCAAGTTCATGAAAATGGTCAAGACAACTAAAGCAAGCCTCGACCACAATCCAAATGTAAAAATGCAATATGAACCTAACAGTGCACAAAGGCAGTGGTACAAACTACATGAAGACAATGCACAAACATATATATACATATGTATATACACATGTATGCATACATGTAGTGACAGCAAACTCAAACCAGCCATGATATGGAAGCAAACCATACCAGTTCAGGTTAAAGCAAGCTTATAGTGAACCAGGACAACATAATACAATAGAGCAAGCAAGTGCACCACAACTCAAATAGAAATGAAAACTGTGCCAAAAAGTTAGAAACAATGCAAGTGAAGACTCAAATGGTACAAGACCGAACCAGATACAATACAACAGAGGATGCAACTCAATACAACAAGTTACATCATAACACAAATTCTCAAAGCAACTCGAAGTCAGTGATACCAGATCACAATGTGCAGAGATGAACCAGAACAATGACTCAAAGACACAAATGACGTGCAAATATCACAAAGGAAAAAGGCACATACCACATTCAAAAACAACTCAAGCTCAGTACAAATCCACCAATATATGCATACACACATACAAATGGATGTATGCACATATATGCAGACTTGAATAAACAGTTTAACAGAGAGAGCAATGCGATATGAACTAGACAGTACACAAGTGAAAAATGAATGCATACTCCTGTGTTGACACACAATAAAACATAGCAGAATCAAAGTGAACAAACAGTGGAAAATGCATATACATCAATGTGGACACATGTACACAATGCTACAACAAAGTGAACAAGTAAATTGAGATCAGCCAGTGACCAGAGAAAAGCCAAAGCTAATGAACACCAAGTGATACAACAGTTCAGTGAACAAGATCATAATAATCGTGCCAAAGCCATGCAATAGCAAAACAAAGACAAAGCAACACAAAACTTCCAGATGAATACAAGCATCATGTAGCAGTTCCAAACTAATGATATACAGCAAGTTTGAAATCATGGATCAATAGTTAAATCTCAAAAATGATCAAAGAGGCAGTAAACACAAATGGCCAGAGTTGAGCACAAAGGAATGCAACACTGCTTCACATACATGACAACCGAAGTGAAGAAATGTACAAAATAACATCACATATCAATATCAAGTGACCAAAAGCAAAGTCATAAATTCACACAGAAGAATCAAATGCCAAATTCAACCACAATCAGAACCAAGGGATATCATAAATCCAAATAGAAATTTATCAAAACAATCTTTAGCTACAATATGTATGCATATAGCCAGTGCCGAAGTCATAAAGAAAATGGTCAACATCAAGCATCAGTATCTACTGGCCGATGTCAACAGAGTGTCGAACAAGTTCGTATTTTCACAAAAACATGTGACCGAAGTCAAATGCAAAACAAGCCCGTGTGGCCATGAAATCAAACAAGCGTGACAGCCAAGAAATCAAGCCGTGGGTCAAAAAAATCAAAATACCAAAATCAACATCGTAGTAACCAAGAAAAATGAACAGTTCAAAGTCAACACCGTGTTATTCAGGTAAATTGAAAAAGTCAGTAATCATCTCAAGCATCCAAATGAAGATCAATGGCCAACGCAAATTAATTGAGGAAATCGAACAACTATCAGACGAACGAGAAAATAGGGATTCGTACCCTATATAAACAGTATCATCATTGGCTTTCAATTCATCGAGTTCAAGTACGCGAAATCAGAAGAAGCAGAAGCACAAATTACATACCGAAGCAAGATCGAACTCGATCATCGAAGGAGCCGTGAGCCAAGTGAAGAGACGTTCGATCGATAGAGAAAGAGAGTGAAATCCCAATTCGATTGATCAATTTAAAGCCGGCATTTCAAAGACCTAATTTTTAATCAGAAAGGAACGAACGAGAAAGCCACCATTTTTCACAAGGGAACCGGGCCGATAAAGAAATAAATAAAAAGGGGGCGACCTTTATTTTTTACAATTATATTTGGGCTTAATTTTTCAAATAGGGTTTTGATTGTTTTAAATTTGCTTTAAATTTAAATTCTTCTGTAAAACCATTGTAAATTCTAGTCGTGTGACTAGGGGACAAACTACGTGGCGTAGTTTGAGAATTCGCAACTCAGTGGTTAAGTTATGGTAGGGTTTTGAACGTAGAGTTAAGGCTAGTCGATAGCGGATGTCGCGAGTTTACGTATGTAAGCGTCTAACTGCTTAATTTCTTGTAGAAACCTTAGGGGCAGCACGTAGGCAGAGTTTTGCTAAAGCTGGGTAAATTCTGTGTCGTTCTATTTCTGCATTTATTTTTCTGCTATTATCTGTGCTGCTATTATTTTGATATATCTGTGCTGAAA
The DNA here is from genome assembly GCA_030765085.1 of Allium cepa. Classification (NCBI taxonomy): domain Eukaryota; kingdom Viridiplantae; phylum Streptophyta; class Magnoliopsida; order Asparagales; family Amaryllidaceae; genus Allium; species Allium cepa. Next base: position 259,414,146 of record CM060929.1, read on the forward strand.
TAATTTTATAAGCTTCCGTAATAATTTTTATAATTACTAGCATCACCTTATTCACCCCCTCTAGGGTGAAATTGATCCTACAAGTGGTATCAGAGCAAGGTACAAAAGCCATTTTTGTTTTAAAAAAATTTGATTTTACAAAAACCAATTTTTGTTTTAAAAATTTGAATTTTTAAAATGGCTTCTTTTAATAATGCTTTTGCGGAGGGTCAATCCATAGTTAGACCGCCAACGTTCAATGGTTAATACGCCTACTGGAAAAATAGAATGAAAATTTTTCTGAAAACCACTGACGCTTGGAATATTGTTGAGACAGGTTATAGAGCACCAACTATAATTGCAGATAATCAGGAAATAGATAAACCGATGGATCAATGGACAGAACTAGAAAATAAATTACAAAATGCTAATGCTAAAGCTATGAATTCTATCATCTATTCACTGGATCAATTGGAATTTAATCGTGTCTCAAATTGTCTAACTGCGCAGGAAATATGGCACACACTCGAAGTGACTCATGAAGGAACATCTCAAGTTAAAGAATCTCGCCTTACCATGCTAAGCAACGAATACGAGAATTTCACAATGGCCAAGGAAGAAAATGTCAAAGAGATGTACGAACGACTTTCCAATATTGTATACAAATCAAAAGCTCTTAGAAAATCATACACGGAAGTGGAAATAGTTCAAAAATTCTCAGAGTCCTTCCACGGAGTTTTGAAGCAAAAGTCATAGCTATTCAAGAATCAAAGGATTTGAAATAAATCAAGATAGAAGAGCTCATTGGAAATCTCACCACTTATGAGCTAGAAATGAAATTCAAGGAAGAGCGTGAAGGAGGTGGCACTCGAAAGAAATCAATAGCTCTCAAAGGAATAACTGAAAATGAAGATGATGATGATGATGGTGAAGCTGAATTAGCACTATTAATAAAAAGTTTCAAAAAGCGGAATCATAAATATGGCAATCCGACCAAAAATCGTCAAGTATAGAGCAGAATAAACAAAGTTCTAGACAATTCAGAAAAACAAGAGATCATCTGCCACAAGTGTAATAAACCAAGCCATATCAAGCCAAATTGTCCTCAAAATCGACCCAGTCACGAAAAGAAACCAAAGAGGAGAAGTTTTGCAGCTACTTGGGATGAAGTCGATGAAGATGAAAGTGATAGCACCGGTAGTGAGAGTGAAAGAGAAAATTTGTGTCTTCATGGTGAAATAACTGACAGTGATGATGACGAGCCCAGTGAGGTATCAAAACTTATTCATTCAGAATTACTTATATATTTCCATGAAGTAAATGGCTGTTTTGAACGACTTAAGGAGAAGTATGCCAAACTTGAATCACAAAATGATACTTTGATAGATTTAAATAAACAACTTGACTACTTAGTTAAAACCTATCAAAGTAGGATCCCTAACTGTCATAAGTGTCAACATTCGAAAAAGAAATTTAAAAATCAGAAATTAATATAAAATCACTTGAAAATGAAATTCTGATTTTGAAAGAGAGTGAAAATACTAGGAGAGAAAATTATACTAAAAAGTGCACACAATTGTTAAACGAAAATGAATCTCTCAAAACACAAGTCCAACAACTGTCAACGACTTTAGATAAATTGTCCAAAGTGAAAAATCGTTGAATATGCTCTTAGGGAAACAAACTATTAATACAGTCAAACAGGGACTTGGATATAATCAATCTGAACCTGTTAAAAGAAAAATTAATCAAGTCAATTCAATGTGCACAATTTGTAAAAAATTTGGACACGATCAAAAGAATTGTTGGTATAGACCCAAACACGTGAAAACTATACCAATTTGGGTTCCAAAAGGCACAAATATAAAATCTCTCAAAGTTAAACAAACCTGGGTGCGGAAAGGAACATATATAAATAGTTTTGGGTCTCCACAAAATTATTTTTCAAAATATTCTTTCACTAACAACAATGGACCTATAAAAACAAATAGGTCACAAAAACCTTTTATCGTGTAGGTATGGTGGCAGGCTAAGGAACAACAACAGTGTTATCTGGATTTTGACTGTTCCAGAAACACAACGGGCGATAAAACAAAGTTCCTTAGCCTAATATAAAGGTGACAAAATCACAATGGACAATAATGAAAAATATCGTACAGGTAACACAAATAATGGTATATTTTGAATGATATATTAAATGTGATAATCTACACCATAGTTTGAGTTAAATCAGCCAATAATGTGATGATGAAATAAATGATGATTTTGATTCCGACTTATTCAAAATTGTTGGCCGATTATAATCTTATGTCAAGAACACTATAAAAATCTCTAGAGTCTTTGAATTACTTCATATATATTAGTTTGGATTAATAATAGTATTTTATTGGATGATAATACATTTGGTTATTTTACGGTTGACCCTATATTCACGGTTTTTGATTATTTACATGGCTTCAATTCAAATTCAAGAGAATTTCATTTAAAAAGTTGAAAAAAGGATTTCAAGAAATTGTTGAAAATTTCATGATCTAGTCTATAACATTCAATTAATGATAATCATGAGTGAAAAAGAAATTAAGATGCAGATTACACTTGTAATCTAGTTGATAGAAAAATTACTAGTGGAACGTGATATATGATGAGACATTTAGTAATTGCATCGTTTTTCAAAGAAAATATATGCATATTTTCACTTCAAATAATTTACAAATTGCAAATTTTTTTATAAAACCCCTTCTAGAAAATCATTTTTGACCTTGTTTAAAGATTAGTCATTTTGAAAATTTGGTTTTATAATTATTTTTGAATATGATTTTAGATGATTACATGGACTAATCTGACTACATACTAATTATCAAAAAGATAAATAGTGATTGAATAAAAATGATGAGTATTGATATTTATCATATATTATGACTCGAGACAGTATAATTAGTATAGAAATTAAAACAAGAGTTATAAAACTTTTTGTTGGTAAAAATTCCATGACTATCTCTATTTCTATCATATTTCTAACGACCATCACTCATCAAAATTCAATATAGTTTGTCGATATGTGGTACTTTAAGCAGGAATCATTCATTTTTCATTTTATATTTTTAATAAAATAATAACAATAATAATAAAATCCAAAGTATTCACTCTCATTTAAAAGTCCTCACGGTTGTGCATGGGTGATTACTTGGAATTTGTTATGTGCTTCCATACTTATTTAAAAGTCCTCACGGTTATGCATTTATGGAACATATATCAAAATTGATTTTTTTAAAAAACAAGTTGATTCTAATCTCATTAAAAGTCCTCATGGTTATGCGTGGTTAGAAGATACTTGAATACATTTTTTAAAATAAAATTGGAATACTACTAATCTCATCTAAAAGTCCTAACGGTTATGCATGGTTGGTAGATATTCAAATTCCTGATATAAATATACCACAAATAGAGACAACTGCATGGTTTTATATGATGATATCATTCCCATCATTCTAAAAGTGGAATATGCGCCTAACAGAGTATTTATGATTTTTGTTTGATTTTTTATTGAAATTTAATATTTATATTCGATTGAGTTTTAATGTTGTATTACTATCGATCGCTTTATCTTCATTTTTCTAACACTATTACTCTTTTGCTGATAACAAAAGGGAGAGAGAAAAGTTAAGATTTTGGCAAATAAAGGTCAAATATTTTCTATTTGCTTCTAGGCTCATTTGCATATTTTTAATTGTATGCATATATGAAGAGGGAGTTTTGTGTAGAGAGAAAGCATTCAAATAGGGGGGACAAATTGAATGATCAAATACATTTAATATATTAAAAATCTTAAATATATGTTTGTTATCATCAAAAGGGGGAGATTGTTGAATATGCGAACATATGATTTTTGTTTTATGATAATACACACACACACATATATATTTATTTAAATGTGTTTGTTAATATACTATTTTATTTTCACAGATTAAATAAATATTTGATGAATAAAATAAATAACATAGAATTTGAATTCAAACGGATATTTTATTCAAACAAATATTTATTACAATTTTTGAATAGTACAAATTTCAAGCTCTCACTATATATATACAATTTCAATTACAGTACAATTTCGATTACATCACGATTCGTATTTACATTTGACCTCACTACATATCACTCATTCACTCAACTCGTATTTTATCTTCAACTTCACTCCAAACTGAATCCAACATATAAGCAGTCTGCAAAATAAATATTGACGCGGTAAAATTGAAAAGGAAATATTTTTGCAGTATAAAATAAAATGTGGATTTTGAAAATAATATTTGCATCAGTTATTTGGGTTGTTCGTCATCATTTAAATTCGAATTCATCATACACGAACAGTTTGTGACATGCACAGTGTATTAGTGTACAGGCCATAAGACCATGCACACCAATATATACACCTGATAAAATTACAGGGACAGGTGAGCACAGGTCAAACCCAAAACGCCGGGTTCAACTCAAGTGCAATAAAAATGATATCACAATATCAGCATAAGGTCAACCCCGAGCTCTAAGCTGGATTCAACACAGGTGCAAGTTCATGAAAATAGTCAAGACCACTAAAACAAGCCTCGACCACAATCCAAATGTACAAATGCAATATGAACCTAACAGTGCACAAAGGCAGTGGTACTAACTACATGAAGACAATGCACAAACATATATATACATATGTATATACACATGTATACATACATGTAGTGACAACAAAACTCAAACCAGCCATGATATGGAAGCAAACCAGACCAGTTCAGGTTAAAGCAAGCTTATAGTGCAACAGTACAACACAATACAACAGAGCAAGCAAGTGCACCACAAACCAAATAGAAATGAAGACTATGTGCCAAAAAGTCAGAAATAATGCAAGTGCAGACTCAAGTTGTACAAGACCGAACCAGACACAACACAACAAAGGGTGCGACTCAATACAACAAGTTACAGCATAACACTAATGCTCAAAGCAACTCGAAGTCAGTGATACCAGATCACGAGGTGCACAGATGAACCAGAACAATGAATCAAAGACACAAACGAAGATTAATGGTCAACGCAAATCAATTGACAAAATCAAACAACTATCAAATGAACGAGAAAATAGGGATTCGAACCCTATATAAACAGTATCATCATCGGCTTTCAAATCATCGAGTTCAAGTACACAAAATCAAAAGAAGAAAAAGCACAAATTACATACCGGAGCAAGATCAAACTCGATCATCGCAGGAGCCGTGAGCCAAGTGAAGAGACAATCAATCGACAGAGAAAGAGAGCGAAATCCCAATTCGATAGATCAATTTAAATCCCGCATTTCAAAGCCCTAATTTTTAATCAGAAAGGAACGAACGAGAAAGCCACCATTTTTCACAAGGAACCGGGCCGATAAAGAAATAAATAAAAAGGGGGTCGGCCTTTATTGTTAACAATTATTTTGGGCTTAATTTTTCAAATAGGGTTTTGATTGTTTTAAATTTATTTTAAATTTAAATTCTTCTGTAAAACCATTGTAAATTCTAGTTGTGTGACTAGGGGACAAACTACGTGGCGTAGTTTGAGAATTCTCAACTCAGTGGCTGAGTTGTGGCAGGGTTTTGAGCGTAGAGTTAAGGCTAGTCGATTACGGGTGTCGTGAGTTTACGTGTGTAAGTGTCTGACTGCTTAATTTCTAGTAGAAACCTTGGAGGTAGCACGTAGGTAGGGTTTTGCCGAAGCTGGGTAAATTCTGTGTCGTTCTATTTCTGCATTTATTTTTCTGCTATTATCTATGCTGCTATTATTTTGATATATCTGCGTTGAAATAATTTTATAAGCTTTCACAATAATTTTTATAATTAATAGCATCACCTTATTCACCCCCCCTCTAGGGTGAAATCGATCCTACACCCATCACTTTCCTTTCGATCATTTTATCTTAGATTTTATTGGATTTGAAATTTTACTCGGTATGGATTGGTTGGCTAAGTACAAAGTTGTGCTTGATTGTGAAAAAGAACGATATCTTTATGGACCATCTTTGGGAAAATCATAGAAATATCTTGTTAAGGTCCTAGTCTAAGAAGGGATAGTTTTCTTCATTCTTTAGATACATCCCAGACAGGATTAGAAACAATACCCATTGTTAAGGAATTTGCAGTCGTCGCTGAGGAAGTAAAAAGTTTGCCCCTACATCGAGAAATCAAATTCCGTATTGATTTAGTTCTTGGTGCGATGCCAATTAAACAAAAAGATAGAAGGATGACTTCGAAAGGAAGGATGAGTTGAATAACCAAACCCAAGAACTATTAAACAAAGGATTAATAAGACCTAGTCGCTCATGTTGGGGATCAGCAGTAGTTTTTGTAGCTAAGTCAGATGGATCTTTGAGATTGTGTGTTGACTATCAAAATCTACATAAACAAAAAATCAAGAACAAGTATCGTCTACCTCAAATAGATGACTTGTTTGACCGATTACGCGGAGCTCAAGTTTTTCTAAAATGGACCTAGCTACAGGATTCCATCAGTTAAGAATCGTAGAAGATTGCATCCATCTACTAGCATTCAAAGGTCCGAATACTTTCTATGAGTGGTTGGTTATGCCTTTTGGGCTGACTAATCCACCACTTATTTTCTTGACCTTATGAATAGAGTTTTTAGAAATGTACTAATCAAATTCGTGTTAGTCTTTATTAATGATATCCTTATCTATTCAAAGACAAGAGAAGAGCACGCAAGGCATCCAGAAGCTGTGTTGGAGATATTGAGAAATAATGTGATTAAAACCAAATTCTCAGAGTGCCATTTTTGGAAGAAGGAGGTAAGATTCCTTGGACATATAATGTCAAGGGATGGAATTCAGTAGATACAGGGAAAGTTGCAGCTATTCAAGATTGGAAGTAGCCACAAACTCCTAAAGAGATTCGTAGCTTCTTTGGTTTGGCAGGATATTACAGAAGATTTGTTCAAGACTTCTCCACGATTTCCTATCACCTAACGAAGTTGATAATGTAGGATGCTAAATTTATCCTAAGTGTGAAGAAGCATTCCAAGAACTAATGAAGAGATTGACAACCGCTCCAGTTTTAGCAATTATAAATGGAAATAGTGGATTGAGAGTTTATACAAATGCTTGTGGAGTAGGAGTTAGTGCAGTTTTAATGCAAGATGGGAAGGTGATTTCTTACGCAAGTAGACAGCTGAAGACGCATGAGAAGAATTATGCAACACACGACTTAGAATTATTAATCGTTGTGTTCGCTCTAAAGATATGGAGACATTATTTGCTGGGTGAACAATTCGAACTCTTCACGGACCATAAATCTTTGAAATGTCTTTTCACTCAAAAGGATTTGAACATGAGACAGCAACGCTGGATAGAATTTCTTGCGTCATACGATCAAGATATTCTATATACACCTAGGAAAGCCAACATACTAGCTGATGCATTAAATAGGAAGTTAGATATCATTTCTTATTTGATAGTAACTCCAACTCTTCTGGAAAGAATTGCAAGTAAACAGGGAGAAGATAAACGGTTTGATAAATACATTAAAGCAGCTAAAGAAGAAAGAAATTCAAGCTTTAAAATAGATAACCATGGAGTATTACGATTAAATGGAAGAATTTGTGTTCCGGATGTTGAAAATCTTAGGCAAGAAGTATTAGCTGAATGCCACACAGCAAAACTTAGCATTCATGTGGGGATTCATAAAAGATGTACAAAGACATGAAGCGTACATTTTGGTGGAGAAATATGAAGAGGGACATATCTATGTATGTCATCCATTGTAAAAATGGCCAAAGAATCAAAAGTGACCAACAAAAGGCAGTAGGATTACTTCAACCTTTAGAGATTCTAGCTTGGAAGTGGGATCAAATCTCCATGGATTTCACTGATGGCTTACCCCAAACAAGGAAAGGAAAAGAAGGCATTTGGGTTACCATAGACCGATTAATCAAAAGTGCACACTTTATTCCAGTTAATCCAACAAAAACTGCAGCAAGCCTTGCAGATATATATTTAGGAGATTGTCTGATTGCATGGAGTTTCGAGCAGTATAGTAAGCAATCATGATCCAATTTTCACTAGTCAGTTTTGGGAAACACTAAAGATAGCTTTAGGAACCAAGCTGAGTACAGACACTGCATATCACCCCCAAACAGATGGACAAACGGAAAGAGTCAACCATGTTTTAGAATATTTTTTAAGAGCATGTATTCTAGACTTTGGAGGCTGATGGGAGAATGATTTACATTTAGTAGAGTTCTCCTATAATAATAGTTATCAAGCTAGTATCGGCATGGCAACGTATGAAGCTTTGCATGGTCGTCCATGTAAATCGCCAGCATGTCAGATAGAAACCGAAGATCGATTAGTGCTTGGCCCAGAAATGATACGAGAAGCTTCAGAAAAAGTTGATATAATTAAAAAGAAGCTAAAAAATCTCAAAGTAGATAGAAGATTTATGCTTACCGAAGGCGTAGAAATCTGGAATTCCCAATTGGAGATTTAGTCTTTTTGAAAGTCTCTCCAATGAGAGGGGTAGTAAGATTTGAAAGAGCTGGAAAGTTAGCATCTCGATATATTGGACCTTTTCCCATTCTCGAAAGAATTGGTCCACTAGCTTATCGAGTACAATTGCCTAAAAGATTTTCTAGTGTACACATAGTTTTTCATGTATCCCATTTACAGAATCATGTATATGACCCAGAACAAATCATAGAAACGACTGCTCAGGATGACTTGAAGATAGAACCAAACTTAGAAGTTAATAGAAGACTCGTACGAATCGTGGATCAACATGAGAAACAATTAAGAAGGAAGGTTGGTAAAAGTTCAATGGAGCGGGAATACTGATGATTGCACATGGGAAACAGAAGATAGAATAAGAAAGCATATTCTGAGTTTAGGATTAATGTATAGACTTTGTCTATCGTTTGAATGTACTCAACGCCTATGGTGAAGTTGCCTATTGTATATATTCCATCTTATTGAATATATATTTTCTTTTGAGCTATTTTCTTCTTATTTAATTTCGAAGACGAAATTATTTTAAGTAGGGGAGAATGTAACAACCCAAATTTAACCACTTCAAAATATAGTATTTAAAGTGATTTTAAATATATAATATAAAAGGTTTTATAATTCAAATAATATTATATAGGAATTGAAAATAGAAATATACATTAAAATAGCAACATTTGCTTATATCGACAAAAATGACAAAATCCTGATTTCAGAAAACTAAGTTTAAATGGTTTAAATTATTCTAATTTATTTATGTGTGTTTATATTTTTCAATAACATTATACAAATTCATTTTTAAATCTAGTTTACATAAATGAACAATTAACTAAAACGCCAAATTATGACCTTAAAACATTTTGTCAAAAATCAGCGTTTTGTCGATTTAAATTTGTCACAAACTTTGTTGCACCTTTATTTTAATATTCACGTACACTTATGTAAATGTAGTAAGTATTAATTAAGTTTCTAATTATGTTTACTTTTATTAAAACATAATTAGGAAATTCCAGAATATAATTAGAAAACGTAAACTAATAAAAATAGAACATGTCAAATCAAAAGAAACATCAGTATTACATTATGTTTTCTTACTCCTTAAGTGATAAGGACATAAAGTAAAGCTTTGAAAGGTGATGTTAAGTGTTAAAAAATAAGGTTACTTTAAAATTAAGTAAAGGATATTATTGTCTTTTGCAAATATAATATTTTTATCCAAAGTTTTTTCTATAAATACACACTCACTTTCTCACTTCCTTCCACACTTTTTCTTCTCAAAATTTCAAGCTTCTTCTCACTCTTCTAATGGCTTCCAACCTTAAAAAAGTTATGCCAAAATATTTTCAAAAATAAAATAAAGAAAAATATCAACAAAACTCTGTTCGAACCACTTCAAAACTCCTCCACTCCCCTTCTATTTCTCACGCCCCCTTCCTCCATTTGGCCAAGCACAATATTCCTCTCAAGCATGGTCGTGGCCTCCTAAGGCAAGTACGCAGAGGTTTAGCAAGTTCTAAAGAGCTTAAAGTAAATTTAGCAAAGTTAGAAAAGCTTAAAACTAGTTTGAAAGTGACAAAAGGTAAGAACTTTAAATTGTTAAGTAGAAAATATTTATATGATCTATTGCAAGTTAAAATATTATTTGGATGTAAATAATGATGTCTGATAAGTGTTTGAAAAGAAAACAACCATCTTTAAGCCATTTGCAAAAGTTAGTAAGCAAATATGTACATAAATAACAATCATGTGATATTGTAAAGAAAAAGTTGTTAAGTTGATTTGCAAGTTCATATGACATATTAGAATAGTTATAAACATTGTTTTGGATATTTATTAGTTGTATATTGAATATATATGTTGAAACAAGTCATGGATTTACACGACATATAATCACATGAAAATCACTTTCCAAAAGAAATGAAATGTGATATGGAATAATGTATACCTTTGAAAAATAGTTAAATATGTTTTAGAAATGATTCCTAAGTGTTTAAACTTGTTTCGATAAAGTTTGGATAAGAATCTCAAAACACGCCTAAAATTTGACGCGTCGCGTAACGGTAGTTCGAGTTTTTACGTCAAAAGTTCAAATAAACATATGAAATGGAGTATAGTTTGGAATTCTTCGAAATAAGAATTTTCCAAATCCTTATATCTATATCTTTAATCTTAAAAAAGATTTCATTTTGTATATTTTGAAATATGGCAAAATCAATTTTCAGGAAAAATTATGTTTTTACACTAACACTACGCCATAGATGGCCTATTGCAATGAAAATACAAGATGTTGCTAGCTACAATGTAACGATAGCTATGCCGATTTTTGTCTATTACAACATTAGCTTCAGGATGTTAGCATAGATATCAACATTATGTTGCAGTAGCTATAGACTTATAAAAATATTATAAAATATGAGTGCGGGCTGGAAAAAAAAGCGGGCTGAAATAATTTTTAAAGCGGGAAGCAAAAACAAAGCGGCAAAAGTTAGGGTTTCACTAAAACACTTAACAAAATACTACGCCGCCGCTCAACCTCTCAAAATAGTACTAACTATCCCTGTTCCGTTAAAAATAAAAATAACTAAATAAATGAAATCAACCAGAAATCGCTAAAGACATGCAAAAGGAAAGAGAAAAAAAATTAATTTGCAATTCGAATCGTGAATACAAATCGCGATATTTGGGGAAATTTTGGTTTGGCGTTGCGGTGGTAGCGGTTTAATAGAGGTGAGGAAACTGAGATGGAGGCGATTTGGGGTTAAAGGCTGCGATTATTAGGGAATTAAGGAAGTGGTTGGTTTTGCGTCTGGAGGCGATGCGATTTAAGTTTCTGAGGTGGTCCGCGATTTTGGTATAGGGTTTTTGTTCCTTGGGAGTAGGGTGGTTCGAAGTGATTTGAAGGTGTGGTTTGCCGGTTGTACAGAGTTAGGCAGAGGAGATAATTTGAGTTGATGGCGAGGCACACAGTTAAGATGTGAAGTACTGGAGGTGGACGGGAATTGCTTTGGAGTGACGGAGCTTATGGTGGTAGCTCGGTGAGGCGGTGAGACTGTAGAGGGTAATGCAGTTTAGCTATAACTCAGAGGATTGGGTGAGGTAGTGTTAGCTATTCGATGTTCACTGGGTTGAACAACAGAGGGTATTGTAATGGTCAGGTTGTATATGTTTGAAGTTGAATCATGGTCTGTCGTTGCAATTCCTTTGGTGGAAGGTAGTAACAGTGATAAGAAGTGAGTGGTAGTGTTGAATTGATTGTGGTGTGAATGAATTGTAAGTAATGTAAGTAATAGTGGTTGGTTTGAACAATGCAGGTATGGTCTCTGGTTTGTTGACTATGCACTGTTGAAATGACTGTGATATATGAGGGAGGAAGACGGTATTGGCAAGACACCATTGAAATGACTGTTGAATGTCAGATATGGCTGTTGAAATGGTTTCTGGTGGCTGTGCTGTTGTCGAGTCTGATGTGAAATCGATGACATATACGAGGACTTCACCTTGTACAAATTTAGAGTACATGTGACTGGTGCAATCATCTTGGATGAGAGCTATGAAAGGGTATGCTCACATTTACAAGTTAATATCCATTTAGTTATGCCACTGCTTCAGCAGTAAAGCAAGCTTCTCTTTATCGATCATTTAATTAGTATATATTATAGTATTTCCCGTTGGAGTGTAATATAGCAATGAATTTTTGAATTGTTACTAATTGTTAGAATATGATGCTTTCTGTCCCTGTTCATATTTGATGAAGATCAACATACACATGAGATTCAATTCAAAATACTTGGTACGAATCATTGTTTTCTTCTCTTCGGTGTGTGTGTGTGAATCATTGTTATGTTTTTTTATGGGCGCGCTTGCGTGCATGCTGTTATTTTTGTTGTTGCTGCAGCTGATGTTTCACAATATCTAATATCCCTATATTACAACCCCCAAAAGTTAGCCAAGTAGTGAACATCATGATATTGTCAAAAAATCACCTTGCTTTACTTGAACTGTCTGGGGGCATTTTACATATATTCATAATATTTTATGAGTGAAATACAATTCCTTGAGGGTTTCCATTTTTTTAACATCGAATTTGTAACGATCCTGAATTTTTATTTAATTTAAATTAATAATTAAATGAAATTTTGAATAAAAATTTATAAAATTAATTATAAATAGTGATGTGAGTTTCCCCGAGTTCAAATATATTCTATATAAATCATTTAAATTTTTTTTTTGTTATATATATATGTATATATGTGATATATATATATATATGTATATTTGGGTATATATGAGTCAATTTGAAATTTTAAAATCTTGTGTGTGTATATATATATTTTGATTTGAATTTAAATCTTATATTAATGGTTTGAAAAATAAATATTAAAGTATATACATTGACACAAGTACGAAATGAATAAATAAGTGAATTGTTAATTTATTATTGATGGTTAAAATATATATAATAAATACAAGACAATAAATAAGAAGTAAATAAAATATAAGATATAACAATATAAAGTAAATATATATATATATATATCTTAATCTCATATTAATAAATCAATACAAGATAATACAAATGGAGTAGGCTACAAAAGTAATAAGAGTAAAATAAAAATAGAAGTTCACTTATTTTGTAAAGTAAAATAATTCATATTTAAGCTATGAATAAAAATAAGAACAATTATATATAAAACAAAAACAATAAGTAAACATATATAGGAAGTATTACAAAACAAAAATACATACAAGTATGTACACTTATAAATGAAAACAAAGCAAGCATGGAAAACAAAAATATAAATAAGCAAAGTAAACAAAACAAAGTAAAAATAACAAACAAATAAAAACAAAGGTTATGCAGGCAAATAAAAAGTAAGTAAATAAACAAAACAAAAGGGTATACATTCATAAGTATGAACAAACAAAAGAAGATAGTCAGAATGCATGCAAGTGTAGGCAAGTTAAAAATGAAAGAAAAATATATATACATATTGTTAAGAGACATGAAAGACAAAAGAAAGAAAGGAAGAATATAAAATATCATCAGCCACCAAACAAACTGCACAGTCAACAAGGACAAACAAATAATAATATCTATGTATATAGTATCACCTCCAACACAAGATCACTTCAGCTGAAGCAAGAAAAAGGATAGAATGAGGTAGGTATGGAGACACATATCTTGGCATTAAATGCTAGCACAACAAGTATCACCAGCCTCCATACTAATATCTCTGGTCAAAGATTTAAAAAATACAAGTAAAGAAAATCTTGTACCTGCTTTGTATAAACGAATAATCACCCTGTAGTTTTCCTATAAATCAACTTCTCCTTCCCTTCAGCTCGTTCCTGCAAAGCTAAGAATAAACTGAAGTAAAAACCCTTTCAAACATAAACAAATTTCAATTTAAATAATACAATCAACTCGAGCCAGAGATCAAAGAAGATGTGCTCTGTGCCCTGTTCAACATTTGCAAGCTCTGTCTTCTTCTTCCTTTGGAAATACAGTGAGTAAACTCATCTTAAACCCGAGTTCAGTTTGAATCATTGATTTTTGTGCTGTCATATTTAAAGTTATATGTCGATATGGTTTTGGTAATGCCTGTTAGTGTGAATATATATCTGGTAATAAGGAATAAAACCCTGTTATAAGAAGTACAGGTTATACTTTTAGTTCAAAGGAATTCCATTTCAATTGTTCTGATTGTTTATAACCAATAATAAAACGAATAGGTTCTGATCAATAATCATTACCTCAAAATCTAATTTATGTTAAGGTTTAAAATTTCAAACAAATTATGTTAAAGGTATGGTAGATTATAGTTTTAAATTTATTTAAGTTAGATAAATTAGAAATACTTCTGGAAACCAAGAAGAAACTGGGCAAACTCAAAATGTGTCAAAATATAAATCTCTGGTTCCATGAATTCAGGTAGGTAAGTCGAATTCACACACATTAATATGAATTTTAAAGCAGTAATTCAGATTTTTAGTGATTGGGGTTAAGAGCAATTTGTGTTTATCTATTTTGGGAATTTCGAGTTGCCGTGGTCGGTAGCGATGATGGGAGAGGTCAGAATTTGGGCTGGAGACGCGGGAGCTTATGGAGGTGCTAGGAAAAATGGGTGGTGGCGTCAGTAATGACGGTGGTGGCGATGGCTGTGGTTCAAAGTTTCTAAACCTAATTTTGGGTTTAGCTTGTTAAATGGGTCGCTGTTTCTCCCTTGAAGCATCGAGTTCGATGGGACCGTGTGCAACAGCTTCGTGGATGAATGGAGATGGAGTGAACGGTGACGCGCGTCGCCTGATGGTCAGAGGAGCGACTTCGAGGTGGTTGTTGGCCATGGGTCTGTTTCCAGTTTTCAATGGGAATGCTAATTTTTGTCGTGGGCTTACGATTCGGGTTTAGTGATCGAGGGGGAGTTGCTGCGTCGGTGATCGACGTGTCGAGGTTGCAGAGGATGATCGGAAGTGGCTCCGGTGGCAGTGCACGTGCACGGTGCACGTTTATCTTGGAGTAGTTCAAATGATTTGGGAATGAAGCAGAACGGAAGAGAAAGGATTTTGATTCATTTTGCTGATGGGTTTGGGCTTCGGCCCGTTACTTTGGTTTGAGTTCTCCTTCCTCTAGTTAATCTATTTTGGCCTGATTCCAAAAATTTGCAAAGCAAAATGATATCACTTAAATGATTTCTACTGGGTTTCTTTGGCATTGGGTTGCGTCGTTGGGGAAGAAGAAGAGGGGGACTCGGGGCATTGCTCGAGATTTTTGTAAATTGACTCGAAGCAACTGGGTTTGCTCGAGTATTACTCAAAGCACTGGGTAGTTTTGCTTGGGGAAGGTGGAGTTTTGGACTCGAAGTCATCTGGGAAAATGTCTCGGGGATATTAGCTACAGGTTTTAAAACCTGTAAGTTTTATAAAACTTAAATCTGGATTTTAAAAATATAAAATAGATATTTAAATTAAGTTTAAATCAAATTTAGTTTGGGTTCGAATGAAGTTTGAATCTCAGTTTTAAATATAAGATAAAGTTTTTAAATTAAATTATTTATAACAACTTTAAAAGGTTTAGATAGTTGGGATTTAAAAAGTAAAGCTTTAAATAAAAATAGAGATTTAAACTAAAATTTAAATCTGGAATTTAATCTAAATTCGAATCTTAGTTTTCGAATAAAAGAAGTTTTTGAATTTAAATTGTTCGAAACAATTCGAATGATTAAGTGTATTTTTAAAATTAATCTGAATTTAAGTTTAAAGTGTAATGTTTAAAATACACTTAAATGATTAATGAAATCATTAATAAAGAAATTAATTATCTTAGAGATAATTAAGGTAATAAGATGATTTAAATTAATAAGGTAATTAAGGAATGATTTATTTAATTTTTAAATAAATAATTTAGATTAATTTATAAATAGAAATGATTAATAATGAATTAATCTAAGATAATTTCTTAAGAATGTAATTAAGGATTAATCACTTATTGTAATAAATTTTGGATATTTTGATTTATTAAAGTTAATTAATTATGTAATTGGTAGGTTGATTTAATTAATATGATTAATTAAGAATAATTTAATTAATTAAGGTGTTTGATAAATTAATTTATATCAAATGATTTGTAATTAATAAATCAGGATTGGATAATTAATTCATAAGAAATTAAAATAAATTGGAAATAAATTGAATCAATTAGGATTAAACAATAAATTAATCCTGCTTATAAATGATTATTGAATACTTGACCTTACTTACGAATGATTGTATGATGTGAGATGCATTGAATTGATTTTCCTATCTGATCTGTGATAGTTTGTTCTGTGAAGTGAGCTGTGTATTTATTCATTTATTGATGATATATTTGTATATTATCTGTGAATCTGTGAATATATGATAAGCGTTATAGTTTATATCGCTTATCAATTATATTTCTGTGTTTTGATCTGTGATGATTGAATGGTTGTGTACTATTGAGTTGAACCCCTGAACCACACCATACACACACAATTATGGATTTCACGAGGAAATCGATTAAGTCGCAGATTTTTGAAATAGTTAAATTTGAATTTTTAAATTCAAATGTTTTGGAAATGGAATTGGAATAAATGTGAAAAGCTTTTGGAATGGAATTTCAAAATGGAATTTATTATTTTTAAATTACTTGATTAAGTTTTGGAATTTAAATAAGTTGATTTAAATTTAAATTCAATACTTGAAATTGAATTCTGTAATTTGAAATTAGGGATTAATGATATTATACTAGTCATTATGAGTTAAACCATTTTTAAAGTATTATTTTTGGGAATTTGAATTTAACTCAAGGATTTCAACTCGTATAAATGAATCAGATTTCCAAAATGAAAACTGTTGTTTTCAAATGATAAACACTTTTAGATAAGAACTGAGATTCCAGTTAATTAGGGGAATTGCAAGATTGAATAGAGAAATGATTTTCCTAAGTTATGAATGAATTCTTTTTGAAAGCTATGAATTAAATCTGTTTATTTTTAACAGATTTAAATTGATGATTTGTTTGAATCAAATTGAAATGAAATTGTTTTGAAGGCTATAAGTTAAATCTTTGATTTAAAGATTTAACGAGTTAAATCAAATTGAAATGAAAATTGATTTGGAAAATATGTGAATGAATCTTTTGTTTAAAAGATTTAAATGTGAAAATTGTTTAAACCGTTAAAGGTTGTGAAAATGAATCTTTTTGTTTAAAGATTGAAAATGGTAATTTGTTAAACCATTTGAAAGAAAGTTTGAATTATTAAGTTGTGACTTAATTGAAATCCCATATCCATATGTTTTGAAAATATTTTCGCTCACTATTCGGTTTAGCCGGGAAAGGACCTTTGTGTCGTATAACCCATTCCGAATATGTGATACGTCATTATGGATAGCATTTGAAGACCGGTGATGAAGACCGGGTATTTGTGAAAGCGATAGGATGACCTATCGATTGTTTCTGCACCGAGTCGCGCCGGTATAGAAACTCCCTAAGTGATGGGAAATCCGATCGGGATTGTGAATATCCGGATTTCAAGGACTTCTTTGTAAGTGCCTTCGGTTCTGTTCGAGCCCGGAACAGACTTGTATGGATTGTATGTCTGACATTACAAATTGAGATATAAAGCCGATTTCTTTCAAATATATTTCTGTTGGTGGCGGAGAATTTATTCTCTTAGCTTAACACCCTTCTCTGAGACGTACGAGCTCAGAGGTTATATAGCTGAAGTTATCAGCGATATATTCCCAATTTGGTAATGTGACATGCTGAGTGTTGCTGAAATGATCATTGTGTTGATTATTGTGATAGGATCGTTTATTTGATCGTCTATCTTGGTGATCATTGTGTTGATCATTTGTTGACCCAAAGCATGGCTTTTGTATAAAGTATGTTTTTGTGGACGTGACTTCGTCGAGCCTCACACCCCGGAAATGGTCAAAACAGGAAAGATGCGACAAGGTTATGAGGGGTAGCACCCTTTAGGGTATGTACATTTCCTTCTGGATAGAGGTGGTATCATGGTATGGAGCCCAGATATTTAACCTATGTGGTTACTACGAATTTATTACTTTGTGGTTGTTGGTTATCGGGATCCCGTGAGAAAGGTCGTTTACGATCGGGGAATGGCGTGCTCGTGTCAGTAGTTACCCAGTTAGGGGTAACCCGGCCTTGTGTTGGCAGAGTTCCGGTTTGGTTCTTGGGGATGTCTTTCCAGAGGCATTCTCATGTGGCAATGGGAAGTTCCTTGGCCTGATCATTTGTTGGAAATCCAAAGAAACAATACGAAACTTGTACGGTATTAGTTGTAGAACCTATCATTCACTTATGGTGTCGCAACACTGTTTGGATGGTAGCTATAGTAGGCATACGATAATGGTCGTATGTTGGCTAAGATTTATATTCTACTTTCGAAATGAATTTTTCCTACACTATGCATTAGTAATAATATCGAGTGTTTCTTTTTAATGCGTATCAAGCATCTTTGACTATCATAAGGAGAAATCTCCTCCGATTCTGCGTTTGCATTGTGTGTGTGTGCGGGAGGCCTTATGGTAGTCTCATTTTTAAAAAGCATTGCGAATTGACTTTGAAAATCTTTTGTTGAATGTTTTTAATAGATAAACTGTTTTGTTGCTCACACCAGTCCCACGACTGATCCGGAGTTTATTGTTTCCTTCCTAAACTCTGGGTGCTCATTATTTTCTACACGAGCAGTCTAGAGTTGGGTTTTACAGATAGTTAGATATAGTGGATTATCTGGAGTTAGTTCAGTCTTTGAATCGCACCAGTCTTGCTTAGCTTGATGCATCGTTATTGGGAGTTCGAGCTATTACTGGATGGATTCCTGGAAATGGAGTTGCAGTTATTTTTGGAGTTCTTCGTTGAAGACTATCTTAGAGTTATTTGTTCCGCTGTTAAATGTTATCTATTTTCTTTCCGCTGCTATTTTATTGTATCATATCTCTGATGTATATTGATATCTATTGGATCATCTGTTGTATCAGATATTGTATCAAAGCTGTATATCAATGTATTATTCTTTTATTCCGCTGTGTTGTTTACTTAATGATTGTTATAAGCTCCGGCGAATCGGATTTGAACGATCGGATCTATGGCATTCGAATACGATTTGAAGTATGGATGTCGATTTTCGAGCGGGCAAATTCCGTCTCGTTACATTTGGTATCAGAGCTAAGGTGAAACTTTAGCTCAGGAGTATAACACATTAAGTAACTCATTAAAGATAGGGTGAAGTAAATCCTAGAATGAGTAATCCTTAAGATATCCGTTTGAATGCCTCAGTAAATTCTTTTACTATCCACTAATAGTGAGTATGAGTGCAAGAAGAGAACGAGATAGGAGACAGGTAAATACGACTATAATTAGTCAAAACTCTGTAACAACGGTGGAAATAACTTTCTCTATCAATTTTCTTTGATTCGTTTCCAAATTCTTTTGATCGATTCATGACGGTTACAGAAAGAAGTTTCGGTGTAATAAAGGCCTACGAATCGTTGTGGGAAAATCTTTACTTCGTATCTTCATCGGTTTCTTATCGGTTTTTGATTTTAAACCTTAATGAATATGAATTGGAAATTTGGAATTGAAAATTTTAAATAAATTGAAATTTTAATTTGAGTTAAATTGATTAATAGAATATGAAGAATAAATTGAATTGTATCGATAAAACGACATCGTTTAAAACCGAATTTGAAATTCTATTATAATTTCTTGTATCTATTGTTGATATTCTGATTTGATGAGCCAAATCCAGAATCGATATCCAGTTTGATCTGAAAAGATATTTCTTCTATCTTTCGTCTATCTCTGTATTGTTTTCGTGCCTGCGAATTTCGAGGACGAAATTCTTTTAAGGGGGGAAGTCTGTAACTATCCTGAATTTTTATTTAATTTAAATTAATAATTAAATGAAATTTTGAATAAAAATTTATAAAATTAATTATAAATAGTGATGTGAGTTTCCCCGAGTTCAAATATATTCTATATAAATCATTTAAATTTTTTTTTATTATATATATATGTATATATGTGAATATATATATATATATATATATGTATATT
The DNA here is from genome assembly GCA_030765085.1 of Allium cepa. Classification (NCBI taxonomy): domain Eukaryota; kingdom Viridiplantae; phylum Streptophyta; class Magnoliopsida; order Asparagales; family Amaryllidaceae; genus Allium; species Allium cepa. The sequence continues at coordinate 259,434,253 of CM060929.1, forward strand.
TGGGTATATATGAGAATTTGAAATTTTAAAATCTTGTGTGTATATATATATATATTTTGATTTGAATTTAAATCTTATATTAATGGTTTGAAAAATAAATATTAAAGTATATACATTGACACAAGTACGAAATGAATAAATAAGTGAATTGTTAATTTATTATTGATGGTTAAAATATATATAATAAATACAAGACAATAAATAAGAAGTAAATAAAATATAAGATATAACAATATAAAGTAAATATATATATATATATATATCTTAATCTCATATTAATAAATCAATACAAGATAATACAAATGGAGTAGGCTACAAAAGTAATAAGAGTAAAATAAAAATAGAAGTTCACTTATTTTGTAAAGTAAAATAATTCATATTTAAGCTATGAATAAAAATAAGAACAATTATATATAAAACAAAAACAATAAGTAAACATATATAGGAAGTATTACAAAACAAAAATACATACAAGTATGTACACTTATAAATGAAAACAAAGCAAGCATGGAAAACAAAAATATAAATAAGCAAAGTAAACAAAACAAAGTAAAAATAACAAACAAATAAAAACAAAGGTTATGCAGGCAAATAAAAAGTAAGTAAATAAACAAAACAAAAGGGTATACATTCATAAGTATGAACAAACAAAAGAAGATAGTCAGAATGCATGCAAGTGTAGGCAAGTTAAAAATGAAAGAAAAATATATATACATATTGTTAAGAGACATGAAAGACAAAAGAAAGAAAGGAAGAATATAAAATATCATCAGCCACCAAACAAACTGCACAGTCAACAAGGACAAACAAATAATAATATCTATGTATATAGTATCACCTCCAACACAAGATCACTTCAGCTGAAGCAAGAAAAAGGATAGAATGAGGTAGGTATGGAGACACATATCTTGGCATTAAATGCTAGCACAACAAGTATCACCAGCCTCCATACTAATATCTCTGGCCAAAGATTTAAAAAATACAAGTAAAGAAAATCTTGTACCTGCTTTGTATAAACGAATAATCACCCTGTAGTTTTCCTATAAATCAACTTCTCCTTCCCTTCAGCTCGTTCCTGCAAAGCTAAGAATAAACTGAAGTAAAAACCCTTTCAAACATAAACAAATTTCAATTTAAATAATACAATCAACTCGAGCCAGAGATCAAAGAAGATGTGCTCTGTGCCCTGTTCAACATTTGCAAGCTCTGTCTTCTTCTTCCTTTGGAAATACAGTGAGTAAACTCATCTTAAACCCGAGTTCAGTTTGAATCATTGATTTTTGTGCTGTCATATTTAAAGTTATATGTCGATATGGTTTTGGTAATGCCTGTTAGTGTGAATATATATCTGGTAATAAGGAATAAAACCCTGTTATAAGAAGTACAGGTTATACTTTTAGTTCAAAGGAATTCCATTTCAATTGTTCTGATTGTTTATAACCAATAATAAAACGAATAGGTTCTGATCAATAATCATTACCTCAAAATCTAATTTATGTTAAGGTTTAAAATTTCAAACAAATTATGTTAAAGGTATCATAGATTATAGTTTTAAATTTATTTAAGTTAGATAAATTAGAAATACTTCTGGAAACCAAGAAGAAACTGGGCAAACTCAAAATGTGTCAAAATATAAATCTCTGGTTCCATGAATTCAGGTAGGTAAGTCGAATTCACACACATTAATATGAATTTTAAAGCAGTAATTCAGATTTTTAGTGATTGGGGTTAAGAGCAATTTGTGTTTATCTATTTTGGGAATTTCGAGTTGCCGTGGTCGGTAGCGATGATGGGAGAGGTCAGAATTTGGGCTGGAGACGCGGGAGCTTATGGAGGTGCTGGGAAAAATGGGTGGTGGCGTCAGTAATGACGGTGGTGGCGATGGCCGTGGTTTAAAGTTTCTAAATCTAATTTTGGGTTTAGCTTGTTAAATGGGTCGTTGTTTCTCCCTTGAAGCATCGAGTTCGATGGGACGTGTGCAACAGCTTCGTGGATGAATGGAGATGGAGTGAACGGTGACGCGCGTCGCCTGATGGTCAGAGGAGCGACTTCGAGGTGGATGTTGGCCATGGGTCTGTTTCCAGTTTTCAATGGGAATGCTAATTTTTGTCGTGGGCTTACGATTCGGGTTTAGTGATCGAGGGGGAGTTGCTGCGTCGGTGATCGACGTGTCGAGGTTGCAGAGGATGATCGGAAGTGGCTCCGGTGGCAGTGCACGTGCACGGTGCACGTTTATCTTGGAGTAGTTCAAATGATTTGGGAATGAAGCAGAACGGAAGAGAAAGGATTTTGATTCATTTTGCTGATGGGTTTGGGCTTCGGCCCGTTACTTTGGTTTGAGTTCTCCTTCCTCTAGTTAATCTATTTTGGCCTGATTCCAAAAATTTGCAAAGCAAAATGATATCACTTAAATGATTTCTACTGGGTTTCTTTGGCATTGGGTTGCGTCGTTGGGGAAGAAGAAGAGGGGGACTCAGGGCATTGCTCGAGATTTCTGTAAATTGACTCGAAGCAACTGGGTTTGCTCGAGTATTACTCAAAGCACTGGGTAGTTTTGCTTGGGGAAGGTGGAGTTTTGGACTCGAAGTCATCTGGGAAAATGTCTCGGGGATATTAGCTACAGGTTTTAAAACCTGTAAGTTTTATAAAACTTAAATCTGGATTTTAAAAATATAAAATAGATATTTAAATTAAGTTTAAATCAAATTTAGTTTGGGTTCGAATGAAGTTTGAATCTCAGTTTTAAATATAAGATAAAGTTTTTAAATTAAATTATTTATAACAACTTTAAAAGGTTTAGATAGTTGGGATTTAAAAAGTAAAGCTTTAAATAAAAATAGAGATTTAAACTAAAATTTAAATCTGGAATTTAATCTAAATTCGAATCTTAGTTTTCGAATAAAAGAAGTTTTTGAATTTAAATTGTTCGAAACAATTCGAATGATTAAGTGTATTTTTAAAATTAATCTGAATTTAAGTTTAAAGTGTAATGTTTAAAATACACTTAAATGATTAATGAAATCATTAATAAAGAAATTAATTATCTTAGAGATAATTAAGGTAATAAGATGATTTAAATTAATAAGGTAATTAAGGAATGATTTATTTAATTTTTAAATAAATAATTTAGATTAATTTATAAATAGAAATGATTAATAATGAATTAATCTAAGATAATTTCTTAAGAATGTAATTAAGGATTAATCACTTATTGTAATAAATTTTGGATATTTTGATTTATTAAAGTTAATTAATTATGTAATTGGTAGGTTGATTTAATTAATATGATTAATTAAGAATAATTTAATTAATTAAGGTGTTTGATAAATTAATTTATATCAAATGATTTGTAATTAATAAATCAGGATTGGATAATTAATTCATAAGAAATTAAAATAAATTGGAAATAAATTGAATCAATTAGGATTAAACAATAAATTAATCCTGCTTATAAATGATTATTGAATACTTGACCTTACTTACGAATGATTGTATGATGTGAGATGCATTGAATTGATTTTCCTATCTGATCTGTGATAGTTTGTTCTGTGAAGTGAGCTGTGTATTTATTCATTTATTGATGATATATTTGTATATTATCTGTGAATCTGTGAATATATGATAAGCGTTATAGTTTATATCGCTTATCAATTATATTTCTGTGTTTTGATCTGTGATGATTGAATGGTTGTGCACTATTGAGTTGAACCCCTGAACCACACCATACACACACAATTATGGATTTCACGAGGAAATCGATTAAGTCGTAGATTTTTGAAATAGTTAAATTTGAATTTTTAAATTCAAATGTTTTGGAAATGGAATCGGAATAAATGTGAAAAGCTTTTGGAATGGAATTTCAAAATGGAATTTATTATTTTTAAATTACTTGATTAAGTTTTGGAATTTAAATAAGTTGATTTAAATTTAAATTCAATACTTGAAATTGAATTCTGTAATTTGAAATTAGGGATTAATGATATTATACTAGTCATTATGAGTTAAACCATTTTTAAAGTATTATTTTTGGGAATTTGAATTTAACTCAAGGATTTCAACTCGTATAAATGAATCAGATTTCCAAAATGAAAACTGTTGTTTTCAAATGATAAACACTTTTAGATAAGAACTGAGATTCCAGTTAATTAGGGGAATTGCAAGATTGAATAGAGAAATGATTTTCCTAAGTTATGAATGAATTCTTTTTGAAAGCTATGAATTAAATCTGTTTATTTTTAACAGATTTAAATTGATGATTTGTTTAAATCAAATTGAAATGAAATTGTTTTGAAGGCTATAAGTTAAATCTTTGATTTAAAGATTTAACGAGTTAAATCAAATTGAAATGAAAATTGATTTGGAAAATATGTGAATGAATCTTTTGTTTAAAAGATTTAAATGTGAAAATTGTTTAAACCGTTAAAGGTTGTGAAAATGAATCTTTTTGTTTAAAGATTGAAAATGGTAATTTGTTAAACCATTTGAAAGAAAGTTTGAATTATTAAGTTGTGACTTAATTGAAATCCCATATCCATATGTTTTGAAAATATTTTCGCTCACTATTCGGTTTAGCCGGGAAAGGACATTTGTGTCGTATAACCCATTCCGAATATGTGATACGTCGTTATGGATAGCATTTGAAGACCGGTGATGAAGACCGGGTATTTGTGAAAGCGATAGGATGACCTATCGATTGTTTCTGCACCGAGTCGCGCCGGTATAGAAACTCCCTAAGTGATGGGAAATCCGATCGGGATTGTGAATATCCGGATTTCAAGGACTTCTTTGTAAGTGCCTTCGGTTCTGTTCGAGCCCGGAACAGACTTGTATGGATTGTATGTCTGACATTACAAATTGAGATATAAAGCCGATTTCTTTCAAATATATTTCTATTGGTGGCGGAGAATTTATTCTCTTAGCTTAACACCCTTCTCTGAGACGTACGAGCTCAGAGGTTATATAGTTGAAGTTATCAGCGATATATTCCCAATTTGGTAATGTGACATGCTGAGTGTTGCTGAAATGATCATTGTGTTGATTATTGTGATAGGATCGTTTATTTGATCGTCTATCTTGGTGATCATTGTGTTGATCATTTGTTGACCCAAAGCATGGCTTTTGTATAAAGTATGTTTTTGTGGACGTGACTTCGTCGAGCCTCACACCCCGGAAATGGTCAAAACAGGAAAGATGCGGCAAGGTTATGAGGGGTAGCACCCTTTAGGGTATGTACATTTCCTTCTGGATAGAGGTGGTATCATGGTATGGAGCCCAGATATTTAACCTATGTGGTTACTACGAATTTATTACTTTGTGGTTGTTGGTTATCGGGATCCCGTGAGAAAGGTCGTTTACGATCGGGGAATGGCATGCTCGTGTCAGTAGTTACCCAGTTAGGGGTAACTCGGCCTTGTGTTGGCAGAGTTCCGGTTTGGTTCTCGGGGATGTCTTTCCAGAGGCATTCTCATGTGGCAATGGGAAGTTCCTTGGCCTGATCATTTGTTGGAAATCCAAAGAAACAATACGAAACTTGTACGGTATTAGTTGTAGAACCTATCGTTCACTTATGGTGTCGCAACACTATTTGGATGGTAGCTATAGTAGGCATACGATAATGGTCGTATGTTGGCTAAGATTTATATTCTACTTTCGAAATGAATTTTTCCTACACTATGCACTAGTAATAATATCAAGTGTTGCTTTTTAATGCGTATCAAGCATCTTTGACTATCATAAGGAGAAATCTCCTCCGATTCTGCGTTTGCATTGTGTGTGTGTGCGGGAGGCCTTATGGTAGTCTCATTTTTAAAAAGCATTGCGAATTGACTTTGAAAATCTTTTGTTGAATGTTTTTAATAGATAAACTGTTTTGTTGCTCACACCAGTCCCACGACTGATCCGGAGTTTATTGTTTCCTTCCTAAACTCTGGGTGCTCATTATTTTCTACACGAGCAGTCTAGAGTTGGGTTTTACAGATAGTTAGATATAGTGGATTATCTGGAGTTAGTTCAGTCTTTGGATCGCACCAGTCTTGCTTAGCTTGATGCATCGTTATTGGGAGTTCGAGCTATTACTGGATGGATTCCCAGAAATGGAGTTGCAGTTATTTTTGGAGTTCTTCGTTGAAGACTATCTTAGAGTTATTTGTTCCGCTGTTAAATGTTATCTATTTTCTTTCCGCTGCTATTTTATTGTATCATATCTCTGATGTATATTGATATCTATTGGATCATCTGTTGTATCAGATATTGTATCAAAGCTGTATATCAATGTATTATTCTTTTATTCCGCTGTGTTGTTTACTTAATGATTGTTATAAGCTCCGGCGAATCGGATTTGAACGATCGGATCTATGGCATTCGAATACGATTTGAAGTATGGATGTCGATTTTCGAGCGGGAAAATTCCGTCTCGTTACAGAATTGCTCGTAGTTGTGGCACACTAGCATGTGTGATTTCATGTTAATATTCATTGCTTGGATTAATTATGTTCTTACACTTAGAAATGGTTATGTTAGCTTTTAATAGGAGTAGCCGACGTTGTGTTTGTTTAATGTTTGCAAAAAGATTTTTCAATCTTTTTTGTTTGATCATCCTTTTTTTTATGAGGTGCTGTCATAATAGTAAATACAAAACTTATGAAACCGATGAAGAGAGGCTTGAAAATAGGCCGGACGAAATTCCACTTGCGGATTTCAGGGTACTCTTGATGTATTGGGGAGATGAAAAAATTCAGGTATAATTTTAAGTTTTATCACAGAATTTTTTCCGTTTTTACTCATTCAAATCAGGCAGATAAACATCTTTATTTTATGTTTTTGTAGTCCAAGGCCCTTACAAATTGTGCAAGTCGAAAATCGTATACAGACACAGACACTGCTGGTCCAAAACTTTTTTTCCAAATTCGGCATAAGATGGTATGTATTTTGCTTATTTTTATGGTTGGCTGGAGGTATGCATTTTATTTTATCTAAAATTCCTCTCCTTATTTAGCAAAGCGATATATGTTACAAAATTAAAATAACTACATATATGTTCCAAAATAAAATATCACCTCACTCAAACAAATAAACAAAATAAATATTAGTGATATATGTTCTGTTTATGATATAGAAGTTTGTAACTAAAAGAATAACAAGCAGGCTTCATCCAGCAAATGTTTTTATTTCAATTTTAATGTATTAATTTTTATTGTATCTTTTTATTATTTTTGCATTTTCACATTATTTACGACTCAATAGCTATTAATAACATTTGCTAAAAAAGTATATAAAATCTATAAAAATACAAATGAGCCTTTCTTTGCCCCCTTTGGCATAGAAAACTCGATTCTTCTTTTCCAAACCAGTGTCTGTCATGCTCATGCATTTGTATGCATTTGGTCAATATACGTCTGCAAGTTAGATGCATATTAAACATTAAATATGAGTCCAATCCATCTCTGTGGAAATTAAGTAATTTGTAAGCTGTTGGATACACTCTTAACTCTTAAGCATATGGATGTCAAGTTGATGCCTGTATTTTGTCTGCTGTATGTTAATGGCTTTACTGCCTTGCTAAGCTTAAATCGTTTTAGTATTATACATATGTTCATGGCTCATGGGTTAATCACGGGGTAATCTTAGTTTTGCATCAGAATCTAAGATGAATCATCGGATATTTGTTATCTCTGTGCTTACAGTTAATAATCTGAAAGCATAGACATATGGGATAGTTACTATGAAAATTTTCCTTAGCTCGGCCTTGATTTTGCAAAATTGGTACATCACTTGATACTATGCTTGAAAAATCTCTGATATTGTTGCTACATATGTTGTGATTTTATACTTGTCGTTTCTTTATTTTTGCACTTGTAAGCTGCTTGAGAACTTACTGTTGCTCCATTTTTGCACTTATACATCACTGGAGGCACTGGAGGCACTAGAGGCATTGATGGCACTAGAGGCTCGCAAATATGAATGTACTGTTAATAAGTAGAATTCAGTATGTACTAGCTTTAACTATGAATACACTGGCTATGTTTTTAAGTATGTTTGTTATTTTGTACTTGACTAAGTAAAACTTGTGTTGCTGGTTATTCTAAAATGAAAAGTTCTTTGTTGCAATGTATTGTTGCCATTAGATATGATATAATGTTGCAGTATAATGTTGCCATAGATATGATATAATATTGTAGTACATTTCCAATTTAAATTGCAAAAGGTGTCGCCATAGATATGATATAATATTGCAGTATGTGATGTTAAATGTGGTAATAAAATGGCAAAGTGTTGCCATTGGATGGTAAAAGTGTTACCATAGATTAATGAATATGGGCCCCACAACAAGGTTCCGTAAAGGTGGGCCACATAATTAGTGGGCCCCACAATGTGGGCCCACATGTTGGGGCCCAGATTGTGGGGACCACTTTTTAATAAATTTGGTACTTGTGGCAACAACAGAACCGATGTTGCCCTAGGGTCGCAAAGATGTTGCCTTTGACTCTAGGACAACGCGGCAAAATGCATCACCGAGAAAGTGTTGCCTTTGCCCTTTTTTAGCCTCCAGCAACATTTTTTGGCACTTCCTGCATCACTTTTTGGGTGTTGCAGTATGCAATCTATGGCGTAGTATAAAAAGACCAAAGTTGAAAATTGATAAAATAATCGTTTGAATAATATGAAATAAATTATAAAAATATTTTAAAATGTTTTAAAAGTGATTTAAGTTGAAAAGATGGTTTTCTAAATGATATAAAAGTTGTTTTGAAGAATATAGCTTTTAAAGTACTTTTTGTAACACTATTTGCAACACTTTTTACAATGCTTTTCAATAACTTTTGAAATAAAAGTTGAAACTTAATAATTCTTTCCCAAATCCTTAGTGAATGTTTTAAAAGAAATTTGAACAATTTAACATTAGAGGATTTTAGGCTCAAGGAAAAAGTTGTAGAAAAATTTAGATCTAGGGACAAGAAGTTTGCTTTTTAAGCTGAAGGACACTTTTTAGTGTAAATCGTAGATGATAGTTGTAACTATCATTTTCTGTTTACGCCGATAAATGTCCTTCAGACTAAAAAACAAACATGTTGTCCTTGAGACTAAAATTTTTTGCAACTTCTTCCCTGCACCTATTTTCTTGTTAACATTATTTCAAAGATGGTTAAACAAATAGTTAAGTGATTTAAAAAGGGAAAACGAGTAAGCGGAAATGACTAGTACATTTATCCCGTCTGTGAGATCCAAAAGTGGAAACAAGGTGTGTAACTAAGGTTAGAGATGGAGCAACCGGTGCCCTGAACTTACCTGGCCTCAGTTTTCTCTTTAAGGCGGGGGGTGGAACATATCGAAAGGAAAGCCCGGATACTCAATTTGGATTTTATAAAAATAATCTTCTTATACTCATTTTTAAAATCCGAAGAGGGAATTTATCCTATTCGTGGAATTTAAAAGGTGATCTCACCGTTATTTTGCTCATAGCACTCGTTGAATATAGAAGTTGATTTTAAATAAAAGTAGAACGATTTCTATAATCCTATTTTCTCAAAAAAATACTCTTAAAAAATGATTTGAGAAATATTCAAAAGATGATTAAATGATTCCGTATTCACTAAAAGAATATTTTGAAAATATATATCTCTCTAAGATATTTTGGTAAAGTAAATGAATGAATTGAAAAACAATCCCCTAATTACATTATTTTTATCGATGATTGGATTTCGAAGGAACCAGAGTCAGATTTGGATAATTCCTATCCGAAAACCACTTCGAACCAATTTACATGTTCGAAGATTGAAGATGTTTGAAGATAGAGATATTGAGATGAATTATAACGAGGGACTACTTGTTGATTAATTAGGGATAAACTCTTTATTCACTTTTTTCGGTTTTCAAAGGTTTTGGAAAAATATTTTTTAAGAGATGAAAGCACTAAACTCTTTTCGGTCATTGGAAAATAATTCCGATGATGATCGCGATGTCATCGGTGTTTATTTTCGAGTTTCCAAGAGAGGAATTGCTGTCGAATTATTTTAAATGGAAGTTGTTTCCAAACTGGGTTTGGTTTCGGAGATTCAAAAGATAGTTTGAATTGATTTCAAAATGATTTTGAAAAGTTGGAAAGACTCTGGAATCTGATAAAAATAGTTATGGAATAAAATTTATTAAGGTGGAAAATAAATCGTGAATAAATAAATAAACTTACAATTGTAAGTAAATGGAATTGGAATTGAATTTGATTTGTGATAAACAAAATAAAGTAGAAAATTTTTCAAAAGGGATCAAATGAAGCGAAGTATTGAAGTAAGATTAGTAAGTGAAACTAATTGAAGGAATGACAAATATGGTTTGAAATGAATTGAATTCGATATTTATAAATGAAAGGTGAATTGAATTATATGGAATTGGAAATCTAGTTTAAATAAAAATATAGATAAAACCAAAGTGATGAACTGAAAATAAATATAAGAAGTATATAGAATATTTATATTAAACTTAAGAAATGAATAATGAAAGTCTTAAGTAAAAAAAATTGGAGTTGAGAGAATATTCTAAATTGATAAGTGAACGAAGATTAAACTGGAAATTGTAAAATGGCGATTGTGAATAAGTGTATAGAAATGAAAATCAATGTGAATAATAGAAAAGGAAATTAATATAGCTAATAATCAATTTGGAATAAATACGTAGGATGTACGTATATTATTTTATTCGCATAGCAATTTGATCCAGAATTCGAGCATAGAATTTTGAGATAATTATATCGATCCGAGTTGGAATTATTCACTCGATTTTCGACGGCGAATCTGGATATGGATTTTTTTGGTTGATTCTGGAAATTCTCTATCATAGAATAGAACTATGCAAGGAGAATGATGGTTTTTGATCAAGAAACCAGATTTGAGTCCGCACTAGGAAGTCGGGTGGACGATACTAGTTCGGAAGTGAAATTGTGTGATCGAGTGAGCGATCGAATTTGATAATTGCATACGAATGACATAAGTATCAGAGATAAATGTTCAAACTTTTGTAAATAAAAGTGAAAAATGTTTTTTGAATGTAGAAATTGGATACGATTGTTAAATAGCATACAGGTATTATAAATGAAAAGGAATCGAGATTTGATTTTCGAAGATAAATCTTGAATTGCTCGAAAAAGGTATGTACTTTAAATTTCAGTATGAAATTTGATGATTTTCTTGTCTAGTCGCTTGGCTTTTCGTTTTCTTTTGAAATCTGGGGGCCCGTTGTGGCATTTTGTAGTTGTACCGAGCTAGCCGCGCAAAGGAGACACGGGCGAAATTTTTCAAAAATTTAGAGAGTTGGATTTTTTTAAGAAATTTGGATAATTTTAAATTTTAATTTGAATTGAAATTTGAATGGTGGAATAAATAAAGTTGTTTGAAAACTATGGAAGATTTAAAAAGTTATTGAAGTGATAACATATTTTGGATAAAAAGATTTGTATTGGCAAATTGATAAAACTGTTTAGTTTTGAGAAAATGATAACGGGTCAAGGATCATTCTTCTTAATTTGTAATTTCGGGACGAAATTCTTTTAAGGGGGAAGTCTGTGACGACCCTGAATTTTGAACATTTGAAATTGAAAATATTTAATTGATTTTAGATATTTGAATGATGGTTTAACTTGAATTTCAAATTATCAGAATGGATTTGGCAATTAAATTATTGAATTTAATTTATTGAAGTTGGGTAAAAATTTGAATATTTAATTTTAAGCTTGTTAAAAATAATTTGATAGCTTAGAAAATTTATATTGATGATACTGAAGATAATAGTAGCTTCAGAGTTGGATTTGAAAGTGATTTGTTCAGTTTTGAGATTATATCGTTTAAATCGATATTTAAAAATAGCCTTTCAGGGCACAGTCTCGGAATTCGACGAAACCAGTTCCATTGGGTCCGTAATAGTGTATTATTTCGAATTTCAATTTTTGTACCATTTGGAGTTGTTGTGTGATCGTATGATAAGCAAACGCGTTGAAATTTAAATTGAAAATTTAATATAATAACTGGTTCAAAAAAAAGCTATCTTCTCCATACGATCCAAATTTGGGCTCGAAACCTTTTCCAATGCGTTCGAAATAGGGGTTTAACATTATAAACACCTGGCGGCATACCTTGATTGGAGATTGAGATTGCGAGTTGCGAAATTGATACGATTTGGATTTAAGTTTAAATTTGAAATTAATATATACAATGTTTAATATAATATTGTTTTCATAAGGCAAGTGACACGTTGTTTCGATTTGCCAACACTTGGCAAATATATTAACACGCGTGAAAAAAATTTCTTAGCTCGTTCAAAAACAAAACAAATGAAAGTCATTTTCATTCTCAGAAAAAAATCGAAAGCTTAAATAAAAAAAGGGCTTCCGCATCCTCCTCGTCTTCACGAATAAACAAATCGATCGATCGAACACGATCGGAAATCAAAAACCCAAATCGCAAAAACATGATGAAAATCGAGTTTGGTTTTTTTTCATCGAACTCTGGAAATGCACGTGCGCGCGGCGCTCTCAAGTAGGAGGCGGCGATGCTGGATGGATCACCGTTCGATTTTGGGGTCGGGATCGCGAATAGGGTCAGCGACCTGGAAGCACGCGCGTGTCGGGGGCCGCAGGGATGTGGTCGGCAAATCAGGGTTTAGGCAATCGAGCATCTCGAGGCTAGCGGCAGGCAGGGCTCTAGGCCGCGTAGGGGGAAAGCCTAAAATTTGGGGCAGCGATGTCGTGTTGTGGGAGTCGACGATTTAGGGTTTCGCGTGAATGGTTGGAGCAGGCCTGGGGTTCGAGTTCGTGTGCAACAGTAAGGTGTAGCTGTCATTTTCTATTTTATTTAAAAGATATACGTATAATAAAATAAATATTGCAGAGAAAGAAAACTCTTTCCAATCAGAAAAAAAAGTGATTCTTACATTAAAGTAAATTACTGGAAAACAGAAAATATCTTATATAAATAAAGTTAAAGTTTACTAGTTTATTTTGAAAATAATTTATTAAAGTAAATTTAGTTTAAATCTAAATTTTAGCTAAATAAGTTTATTAAAAAGGAATTTGTTTAAAATTAAAAGATTTAGTTTAAAATCAAAATTTGTTAGTTAATTAAATTTATTAAAGGGAAATGGGTTTAAGGAATTTGGTTATCAGCTTAAATTAAATAAAACTATTAAACGGAAATTTACTATTCGATTTATTTCGAATATTAACCAATTGTATAATGTTTGTTACAAGGTTTAAAAAAATAAAGCTGGAAAGGGAAATGCGTTGCATGCATGGGCAAAGTAAGAACTTCTCACTCAAAATTTTTTGTTTGGTTAATTTTAAATGAATATATTTAAAATAGGTTGATTGTGTGATTGAATGATGATTGTCATAAATTGAATTGAAATAGACTCTATGTGCCGCATAATAGCGGATGATATTATGTATAAACCCATATACCGCGATATTCCACCTCGAAGTGGAATTGGTATTATATATGTATTTGTAGTTGATTTCCCGCATTATATAGCAGATGAGACCCTATGCGCCGCATAATAGCGGATGATATTTTATAAATCTCATATACCACGATATTCCACCTCGAAGTGGAATGGGTATTTAATTGTTGTGCTAACGTCTATGGATGTAGAGAAACAGGTTGGAGGGTTCCAACTGTATTCCTCAAATTGTATGAATATTATTTCATATGTGTGATGTGATTGATTGATAATCTGTAGATGATTATATTGATGATCGAAATTGTTGGAGGCTAACGTTTAGCTGAATATATTTTTGGTATCGTACGATACCAGAAATATGAAATTGAAATTTTGGAAATTAAAGTAGAAAAGCCTAGACCGTTACAATTAAAGAATAAAAGTTAGTTTTAGTAATCCTATCGAATTATTTGCAAAATATGGGAAAAGTTTTTAATAAAGCGATTTTGAATAATATTGTTTATAAGTTGAAGAATTTATTTAAAAATTCGGATTTTAAATAGATTGAAAGAGTTAAAGGAATTTATTTTAAAAGAAATTTGTTTTAAAAGGAAATAAATTTAGAAATCAAATTTGGAAATTGATTTTGGTGATTTAAAATAAAAAATTGGGAAATCAATTTGAAATCGATTTGGTGTTTGAAAATAAATTTGGAAATCAATTGAAATTTGATTTGGTGTTGAAAGTGAATATTTGAAAATCAATTTGAAAATCGTATATCAATGGATATTTGGAAATTTAAATTCAAACGGGAATTTATAAAGAAAAGGGAAATTCGCTTTAAAAATAAATATTGGTTTATTTTTAAAGTGTGGAAAGAAATTTACGAATTTGGAATGTAAGTTGAAATTAATCAAGAAGGATTTATTAATTGGTTTAAATGGACCATTTTGAAATGAAAGTGTATTTCCTCTGGAAAGCCGAGTATATTTTCAAAGTAGCTTTTAAGGTATAAATTAAAAGTTCTAAAGATGGTTTTAAAAAGAATATTTTGGAGAAATTATTTTCTTAAGTTATTTTGAAAATCTTTAGAGTAAAGATTTATTTAATTAATTATAGAAGTAATTATTTAAAGATTTAATTGATAATTGTTTTGGGAAATGGTTATTTGAATAATTGTACTCTATCTACTAATTTTATTTTTTAAATTAGTTTGGACTTAAAGTTATATGTGATATTAGTATAATGTTTTCATAACTAATATTTAAGTAAGTGTTTAAAAATAGTTTTATTTTAAATGTTTTCCAAGTGTATTTGGATAAGCGATTTAAATTATTTTAAAGTATTCGGACTTGGCAAATTTTCAGTGGAAATAAATAATATAGGGAATTTTATTCCGCGAGTGAAAAATGTTTTGAAATTCATTTTCAAAAGATTGAAGTGTGGAAATATATCTTGTGGAGATATTTAGAAAATAAATAATTTGGGAAAATTATTTGAATTTGATGATTGTTGTGAATGTTGGTGATAGTTAAATAACCGACTATCAATGTTGTTCTTTGAAATGGCACTTGAATTTGTTTTCAAAACAAGCGCTCGTTATTCGGTTAAGCCAGGTGAGGACTTTATGTCATAAAACCCATTCCGAATAATGATATGACGAAATGAGATTGCATTTGAAGATGGTGTTGAAGACCGGGTATTTTCGAAAGCGAAAGAATTACCTGTCGATTGTCTCTGCACTGAGTCGTGCCGGTATAGAGATTCCCTAAGTGATGGGAAGTCCGATCGGGATTGTGAATACCCGAATTGCAAGGGCTTCTTCGGAAGTGCCTTCGGTTCTGTTCGAACCCAGAACAGACTTGTATGGATGTGTGTCTGACATTACACTTTGAGATGTAAAGCTAGTTTCTATCAAATTCATTTCTGTTTGGTGGCGGAGATTTATTCTCTGAGCTTAGCACTCTTCTTTGAGACCTACGAGCTCAGAGGTTATGTAGTTGATGGTTACTAGTGATACATTCCCAATTTGATAATGTGGCATATGAAGTGATGGTGATCATTTGTTGATCGAAGCATGGCTTTGTGGAAAAGCGTAGCTTTGTGGACGAGACTTCGTTGAGCCTCACAACCCAGAAATGGTCAAAACAGGAATGTTGCGTCAAGGTTTTTAGGGGTCGCGCCCCTAGGGCATGTTCATATTCTTTTGGATAAAGGGTGGTATCATGGTATGGAGCCCAAATACTTAAATCATGTGAACACTGTAAATTTATTACTGTGTGATGTTGCTTTGTGGTTGAGGATCCTCGGATAAAGGTCGGTAACGACCAGGGGATGACATACTTGTGTGGTAGTTACCTAGTTACAGCTTGGTTAAAGCGTGAGGTAGCATTGGCCTTGTATTAGCAGAGGTCCGGTTAGGTTCTCGGGGGCGTCCTTCCAGAGGCGTACCAATTTTCGGTAAGGAAGTTTCTTTTCCTGACCATTTGTTGGAAATCCAAAGAAACAATACGTGCCCTGTAAGGTTTTTAGTTGTATAACCTGCCATGGAATGTGGCGGTAACCTGCTATTGAACATGGTAGCTATAGTTGGCATATGACGAAATGTGGTATGCTGGCTAAGATTAATATTATACTTTCGAAATGTTTTCTGCACTACGCACTAATAATAATATCAAATGGTTTTTGCGTATCAAGCATTTTTGACTATCATAAGGAGAAATCTCCTTCAAGTGTGTGTTTGCATTGTGTGTGTGGCGGGAGGCCTTATGGTAGTTTCATTTTCCAAAAGCATAGCGAGTTTCTTTTCCTTTCTTTGTGAAAATAATTGTTTTTAAGTTCTCACACCAGTCTCATGACTGACCTGGAGTTTATTATTCCCTTCCTAAACTCTGGGTGCCTATAATTTTCCACACGGGAAGCCTTGAGTCAGGTTATCAATTGGATCTGGATGGATTGCTATGGAGATCTGGAGGCAAGCTGGATGGCGAAACGTATTATCTATACTATGTAGTATCTGCTGCGTTTGGGTTTGTGTGAGACAAATTTCTATGTAGGCAAGTCATTATAACTGCCAATGTTGTGTGTTGTTGTTATACTTTGATATTGTATTGTAATAATAGATACAGTTCTTTTCTTTAAAGATTATTCATTTATAAATTATACGTTGTTCCGCTGTGAAATGTGAGATTCTGTTATTGTTTTCTGTTTCTTCTTCTATCTTCTTTTTCTTCTTAAAACCCTAATGGTTCGGTTTTTCGGCGTTCGATGGTTTGGCAGTTGATATAGTGGACGTATTAATGTCGATTTTCGAAAGTCAAAAAATCGTGTTGTTACATCCTTAACCTAGTTCCTATAAAAGCGACTCAAGCCACTACCGGTCATTCTGCTCCAGTGGGCGACTCTGATGAAGATGAGAAAAGGAGTGAAGAAGGCCAAGGAATTAAGGCAATTTCCAAAGAAGAAGAAAAAATAGAGGCGTAGAAAATTTTGGTAAGCAAAGGACAAGAGGAGGAAATAATATAGAAGAAGTCAGAGATGAAGAAATAGATAATGGATAGGATGAGGGAGAAGATGAGGAAGATTAAGACAAGGATTAAAATGCTGGTGGAGACGGATCGTTTATCCTGTGAAAGGCACTATGATCACTTAACCTCCTAGGCCAAAACGATTGCTCGTCAACTCTTCCCAACTTGCACTCCAGCCACACCACTGTCTCGTTGAAGAGTTAACTCTTCCAGCTAGTGCATCTAAAAACATAGTCGTTCTCTGAGTGATCTTGGGAATCTCTACAACTTCCCTTCTGATGGGCTAAATTTCGAAGACATCTTAAATACCAGCCCTTGTGAATTCAGTTCCTTTTTGGGCGATATTCTCCAAACCGTTAAGGGTGACTAAATTCCATCGCTTGACCCCCTCGAACATGGCCTGTAGGCCACCTAGCATGCCAACACTTCATTCACTTTTGGAAATACATGCACGAATACTCCACACACTTTCTTATCTCATCAATTCAATCCAGACACGCTCATTTCCTTTCAGGTACAATAAGGGAACGTAGCCATATCCAAAGCCTTTGAGAACACACCGATCTTAGACTCTGAGGCCTACCTACTATGAACCAGAGAATGAAAGATTGAGGTAGAGGTTGAAAATAGTGTGATGCCAAGGAAAGAAAACACCATCACGATGAACAAAGGGAATTGAACGAATGCTTCGGGCATGACTTTCTCTCCCATCATCGACACCACTTGTATTCCTAGTCTTTCCACCATCGATCCACCATCCCACAATAATTTCCTCCATCTTTATGACGTTTTACCACTACTATTTCAACTCCCCAACAATCCAAAACAGTCATCCTTTCTCAATCTTGGCAATCCCTTATATGGCTGTCAAAGAAATAAGTCACGTTGTGCTTCTCCTGGACCCCTCGAAGGCCAATCTGCTCCCATTACAACTAAGATGCAAGCAAGGCTCCCCAAATTCTTCTTGATGGGTTAGATTTATTGTGATGTCAAAGACTTCCCATGCAACTATGGGAATGAAGGCATCAACCAACATCAAGAGGTCGTGGATCAGTTATACCAGTGGAAGAAAACTGGCTAAGGGCCTCTTTGATGTAAACCATGCCAACCAATTGATCATTCAAGCTTTTGAACACAAAGAGAATTGACTATAACCCTATACATGAAGATTACTAAAGAGAGTTGGCCATTGTGAAGAAAGAAAGTGATAAGAAAGCCAAATTTACCAAGTACTCCCAACAAAGGGTATCTGAGTTAGCCAAATTCACATGATCGAAAGCTAGTTCTGAATGATCAATCAAAGAAGGCCAATGCTGCCAACATTGATCCTGAGAAGTTAGTATAGGCGAAAGGGGATGAAAACATCGCACTCTAGGTCAAAATAGTGAAACTCGAAGCGGACCTGAAAGCTGAACAAGAATCAAAGGAGCAGGCCAAAGGTGAGTCCACTGAATTAAAAAATAAGTTGGCCACCATTATAAAGAAAACAAGGATCTCAATGCAAAAGCAATTCAAACTGAAAAGAGATGGAAGCCACCATCCTCCAGTTTTTTGCTAGTGTCATAGAGATGAAGAGCCTCAAATAATTGGAAGGTGACTATCCTGAGACTCTAGTTAAGGCCGAGGGTGAAATTTTGAGAAGGGCCAAAAAATATGACAATAATGTTGATGAAGAAGCTTTGAAGAGTAAATTTTTAGATGAAGTGTAAATATTTAGATTAAGAGGACTTGATAGCCCTAGATAGGGCCAAAAAATCTTGGTAACAAGGGCTGTAGTCAAGGAGCGGGAACCTACCGAGATTCCTATTGATCTCGGACTCCCAGATCATGTGAACGATTCCATTCTAGCTCATAAAGAATCTACGGTAGATATTGTCGCTTCTACAGCAACTACTCCAAAGGTTGTTATAACTCAAACACTCGATATGAGTTCTCGACACTTGCACTTTTGGGGTTTACAGTCCTGATTCCCAAGCTTTCGCTCTCCCAGCAAATTCTCCAGCTTTCCCTTCTTCTTTTAAAACTTTAGAATAAGGAGAAGTTGCTAAACTTTCTTCGAAAGAAACTCCAACCTCTCAAAGTATATCTTTGGATTCCTTAGTCTTCGAGAAACTTCAGTTCTTAACGAAGATAATATCTAGTCTTTAACCTTTATCTGTAAAGTTATAGGTCAAACATTATTACCTCCTCCGCCTCTAGCCAGTCATGCCCCGGCTTTGAGCCCTATCACTATACATCTACCATTCTTACCACAACATCTACTCTCCGAGCTCTTCCCTCCAACTCTAGCTATGGTGCCTAATAGGGGTGTTGGAGGGACCGGAGGACATTATGCGTCTATCGACGAGGAGGTGATGTCAAGTAATAAAAAGAAACCTGATTCTACATGCATGGCAGAAAGGCTGAATATTGCCTTATTTAAGATCAAGGTCAAATAAGAATCTAGCACATAGAAGTCCTCTTTCGTAGTTCCAACCTCCACTCTTCATGTTGCTAGCATATCTATCGATTCTCCCAAATCCCATGACGAATCCGTTTATCTTCGATTATCATTCTGCCATGAGCGAAGTTTTACTCGCAAAGGTTCAACTCCATGCTGACTCCTATCTCTAGTAATCAACATCTCGAATGCCTGTCTCTGGGCATCTATCCTTGATTTCACCTATATATAAGTGATGATCAAAGAAACTCTATCAACCAACCTTATTTATCATTAGTCAAACCTATCACTTTGGGTTGTAAATGATGTTGAGTTCCTATCTCTAGGATATGTTGTCTTAGACGCCTATCTCTGGACATTAATTCTCGACCTTGCCTATCTTTGGGCATTGGCCAAAGAAAGATGGATAAGGGTAATCATTCTAGTGACCCCGGTATGATTATATTCCAATGACCTGACTATAGATTAAAGGGGTTCATTCGTATCTATCTTCAGGTACCCAGATATTTGGTTTTTCAAAACACAGAATGTCTAATTTTTCCATCAATCATGTAACACAAAGTCAGACCTTTAGGAATACGGTTCCATTGATTTTAAAAGCCAACTTTATTTATGAATGAAAGAGTGCAGTCTCTACCTTGTTACATTTCATCCCATCAAGTAGGACGTTTTATTTGAAAAAAGTAAATCTAAGTAAAATTGCATCATAGATGCTCTTTATTCCAAGCCCGTGGAATTAGGTCCCGTCAACAGTCAATGGTCAAGCTTCTGTTCAATCACATAGGGACCTTCCTAATTCGATCTAAGTGCTTCTATACTAGGAAAGACCTGGTTCAAAATGAGGTTGCCTATCTAAAAGTTATAGTTTTTAACTTTGGCGTTAAACTTTTTTCTACTCTTATCCAACGAGAAGCTACCATTTGATTAGCCTCTTTTCATTTATCTTCGACCAAGTTACGAGACTTAAGCAAGATTTCCTCATTCATCTTAGGGTCATAATTTAGTTTTGGATGTGAAGGGACTTTAGATTCAATTGGTATCATGGCCTCAGTTCCATAAGCCAAAGCAAATGGGATATGGCCAGCCACATACTTTTAGGTTTTCCTGTAAGCCCATAATGTAAGTGGTAGCTCATCAACCTAATCACCCTTGACTCTCTTCAATCTCTTCTTGATGATGGATTCATAGCCTCCAACCATCTGTTCACTTATCGGTATGCCTACTGCCGAGAAGCTTATCGAGCAAATTCTTTGAACTTGGCACTCTTGAATAGAGTTCCGTTGTTAGTGATAAACTTTTATGGAACTCTATATCTACAAAGAATGCTCCTCACTACAAAGTTGATCACTTTCTTTGAGATAATCGTTGTTAGCAGTTCTGCTTTAGCCCATTTTGTGAGGTAATCCACAAGTCTTACAACATATTTCTCTCCACCACTCAATGTCGCTAGCACACTAATGATATCAATTCCCCCAATGTGAACGGCTATGGGATAATCATTTGCTAAATCGTAGTAGATGGATTTCTTGGCATCTTTGCAAAACTTCAATGTTTATCGCATCTTCTAGAATGTTCGATCGCATCCTCACTGATTGTTGGCCATAAGTATTAATAGAAAAGAACCTTTTTTGCTAATGTTTATTCTTCAATGTTATCACTATGGCTACCTTCATGCACATCTACAAAAGTATTCTCAGCTTCGTCTTTGGTAAAACACAACGAGGGCATCGAGAATTGTCTCTTATACATAAGTCCTTACATATTGAATTGAGGTACTTTACGCATGAGTTTGTGTATTTCTTCCATTTAGGGGTGTCCCTTTTAGTAAATATTATTTAATTGGAGTCATCCATGACTCCTCCTAGATATCCAAAATCCAATCATCATTGATTTCTTCTATGCTTGGAGTCATTAAAGTCTCAACTGGAATGATACCCAAATGCTATGCATCCCTAAAGCCGGCAAACTTGGCCTATGAATTAGCTTTCATATTTTCCTCCCTAGGGATGTGCGTCATCTCTTAGTGTTCTGTATCGTTCAGTAATTCCAATACTTTCGTCATGTAAGGGCAAGTCTTGCTCCATTAGCCTGATATTTCTTCTTCACCTAACAGACCACCAACCAAGAGTCATTGAATATATGCAATGTCTCAACTCTTTGTTCCTTTGCTGTCTTGAGTCCCGTAATCAATGCTTCGTATTCAGCTTCGTTGTTTATAACCAGAAACTCTAGCTTTAAGGCCTAATAAATCCTCCATCCCTTTGGGTTCACCAAGACAACTCCTGCCTCAGAATTATGCTCGTTAGAGGCTCTATCTATGTATAACTTCCATTGAAAAAGTTGAACCCACTCCTATTCCTTTTCATCATCATGGATGGTGAACTCGGTAGTGAAATCTACTAGTGTCTATCCTTGAATCAACCTCCTTGCATGGCAAGATATATCATATTAGCTCAACTTAATATTCCATTTTATTAGTCTTCCTGAAGTTTCGAGTCGATGCATTACTTCTCTCAATAACTGATCAGTCAGCACCTTAATTAGATGAGCCTAGAAATATAGCCTCAATAGACTCGCAACTATCAACAAATAGTATTTTAGTTTCTCCAGGTTTAGGTAATTCTTTTCAACTCCAGTAAACCATTTCTTGGTACATTACACAAGCCTTTAGATCTTACTCTCCTAATGCCTTAAGGATGCACTCAGTGCATAAGCAGACACTACTTAGTAAATAAATAAATCATTTGCTTCTAAAGGCTTTGATAACACTGGTGGTCTCTCCATATGATTTAATAGGTTCTGGAAAACATCATGACATTCCTTCATCTAGACAAACTTTCCCTTCTCTTTTTTGAGGCTATCGAAGAACAATATATACGTACCAATCACCCTTGAAATGAATCTACTAAGTGATTCGACCTTCTTGTTTAAGCTCTACATCTCCCTTCTCGTTTAAGTTCTGCATCTCCCTTCTCATCTTCGAGATAGTAACCTCTCTTAATGCTTTAATATGTTCCAAGTTTGCTTTAATGCCTCTTGAGTTTACAATAAAATCCAAAAACTTGCCTGATGCGACTCCGAAAGAACACTTTAGTTGATTGAGATTCATCCCATACTTTTGAGTATACTGAACATTTTAAAGAGATCACCCATGTGATTCATTGATCGTTATGATTTCACAAGCATATCCTCCACATAGACCACAATAGTTTTCTTGAATTAATTTTAAAATTTTTGTTCATTGATTGCTGGTAAGTAGCTCCAACATTCTTCAGAATGAATAGCATGACTCGATAATATATAGCCTCAAATTGGTGATGAAGCTCGTATGCTCTTAATATTGGATGCGTATTGCTATCTGATTGCAATTGGAATATGCATCCATAAAGGATAACATTTCATGTCTGAGGTTTTGATTACAAGTTGGTTGTTCCACGGTAATGGAAGCAGTCTTTCAGGCACACTTTATTTAGGTTGGAATAATCAATGCATTTCCGCCATTTCCCATTTGTCTTTTTGGCGAACATCGGATTTTATACCCATTCTAGGTATAATGCATCGCAGATGAAGCCATTTTCCCTCAGCTTATCCACTTCTTCACTCAACATACCTAATACTTTGGTTCCGTACTACATCTTTTTTGTTTCACAAGAGGGTATTTTGGTCCACATTCAATGCTTGGCAAGCTGTCTATAACAAAATTCCACATATACCAAAATGATTTAAAGAAAACACATCTATGTTTGCCTAGAAAAACTCTACCAATTCCTTCCTAATTATAGGATAAGCCGAGATTCGATTTTAAGAACCATCGTCGGATGCTCATTATCGATCGACGCTGTGCCGGTGCAGCCATCGCATCCTCTTACTTTTTTCATGGATTCATTGACATGTAGAACTTGCTATGAAACCTAAGCCAGGCTTGGGCGATAGTTTGATGCTATGCACCAATGATCTAGATATAAAGTGCCTTCTCTGTATCATATCATTTATCTTGTTGCCTTGCCTCTTTGAGCTCTACGCCATAACATTCTCTACCAGTACTCTGGTCACCTTGTATTGCTTAAACTCTTCTCTTGGTAGGCTACTTCATCATTTAACATCATAGAGAAAGGGAAACTTTGAAGATGGCAAGGGTTGGTCGGCCTAAGGAAACATTATAGGCCAAGTATCCATCAACCACAACAAACATCTCCAACTGCACCATCTTGCAGTCTCCTTCACCCAACTTAACCGGTAACTCTATGCAGCTAATTGGTTCCTTGGCCTCTTTAGTAAACCTTAGATACAAGAAAACACATCCGTCTTTCTAAACAAAATATTAACTGTGTCCTTACAATCAATAAGGTCTCGGTGCACTGCTACTAGCACAATCACGACCATAATCACTATGGGATCAAGTGTGGGCACCTACACCCTGTCAACTTCTCCCTTTTTTAACATCAATCATTCATCGTTCTTCGTTGTTTCTTTGGAGTCCCATCCACTATGGAAAAAATATGCTTCTTTAGGCACATACCCTACTCTACATCTTGTTTTGGCTTTTCGTTACAGGATAACGCCCTCCAGAGATGTATTAATCACTATTCCTCTCATTGAATGTCTTGACCCCTCTTCACTGGACCCATCTTGATTCTCTTGGGCAGGCTGCCCTTGGGTTCTATTATTCCTTTGCCCACCAGCTTGCAGGTTCCTTATGTACTGCTATAGTTTCTTCTTTCTTAGCACATTCCTAATCGCATCTCTCAAATGTCGACAATAATTGGTATTGTGTCACGTGTTTCATGAAAGCGACATTACTTCCTTGAATGCCTTTCTTCCTTATTTTCCTTCATATGAGGCAGTTTTCTAAAAAATTTAGTGCTTTCTATGGCAAGGTAGATATTTTAAACAGAATCATTCAATGGAGTATAATCTCCTAGTCCATTATACCTCATGCACTTCTTAGTGTCTTTCTTCTTCCTACCTATTCTTTGGTTCTTTCTTTTAATATTATTATTGTTCCCAACATTCATAGCAACGTTTCTTGCATTATCACCACTTAATTTCTATGAAACATTGCTTTGCACTATAGCGCTCAATCCGTCATGACTGTCACCTGCTAATCCAGCAGCTAAATATGCCTCTTCAAAATGTAGAAATTAGGATGCCTTTCGATAGAACTCCTCCATCGTGGATGGCTACTTTCTCTTCAACCATCTACCGAAATCAATCCTTAGTTTAATCCCATTAATCAATGATATCAAAATAATATCCTCTTTGGGGTTGCTCATTTTCGTTACTAAAACATTGATTCTCTATAGAAAATCTTTCAAAGTCACTCAAAAATTTTAACGAATATACGACAAAGACACCACATTCTTTAGTTGTGCAACATGGAGATGGAGTTGCTCCATAAACTTCTTCGCTAATTAATTAAAAGACGACATGACCTCGGTGCAAGCCAAGCGAACCACGTCATAGCAACTCCATCTAAGAATATAGGGAAGCACCTATATCTCACCCATTTGTAGCATGAGCATTGTCTATATTCCATTCATACTTCAACAAATGTTGTCCTGGATCAGTAGTTCCATCATAAATCAACATAGTCGGCATCATGAAATTCTTCGAATACCTTTCCGCTAAAAATATTTTGGTGAATGGGGTTGGATTTGGTGATGAGCCACACTCATCACAGTTTCTACGTTGGTTCTCGTTTAATAACCACCCAACCATATTAGCTATGTACTCCTCGCTGCTTTAGGCTACTAAACGATAAGCATCAGGTGCAACCCAAGCATTTGGCTCTGCAAATGCTCGTAGTTCATTGCATGATGTCTAGACACCGTTGTGTTTAGGGCAGCCATTCATCTAGACCCTCTTTTTTGATGCCTTGCTTGTTATGTATTATTTATCTTAACACTGCCTGTCTTTGCAGCAGTAGCTTACCCATCACCGCTACCAACATCCTGCAACTCCACTTGGCCATTTGACAAGTCCACTACCTCAGCATTCATATCGGTACCTACACCAAATCAAGTTGGCACTGACTTGATTCTTCTCGGTACTGACATGATGGGCACTTTCTTGATTAGTTCCATCACTTGCTGTCTACCTCCTTGATGTTCCAATACTTTTTCATTTCATCGTCCACTTACCATCTCTTCATTTTTGATCTGATAAAGATGAACTTTCTTCCTCATAATCTAAACACAATGAATCCTTGTGACTTCTCCTACATGTATGAGGTAGTCGAGACATCATAGTAAAGCTTTTCTCCAACTTTTCCATAGTGGCATTTTGGTTGTTCAACATCTTCTTATTCATCTCAACCATCATCATATCTAGCTCAACCTTTGTAACCATCTCCTACTAAAATAAAGGATCCAGTAAAGCATTCAACGGTTAACTAGTTTCTTCATCATGCTAAGAGCCTTCATTATCACCTTTAGCATCAACTCTAGATTTAGAAGCAACTCTCTTTAAGGCCATTTCTTATCGAATAAATAATTAGATTCCTCTTCAAAATCTAAATAATTTCTAATTCAATCAATATATGAATCTATGTTCTAAATTCTTTAAATCCCAAAAACTACCTTTTATATACAAAAATTAATTAGCATGCAATCACTTAGTAACAAACAACATAACATTATAATATAGGCAACTTTTTGACTAAATTTAAGAAGTCAAAAGTACAAAATTAGCTACTGATTTCAAAATTTGAGTGGCTACATAGTGTGTTAGCTTTCCAAAATAGCCTTCGAATTATAAAAATGTGGAAAACAACATGAGTTATGGGGTTTTTACTAACCCTTAAAAAAATTTTGGAAATGGTTTATGATCTGCTAACCCACTTCCTAAATATGCAATTTTTGCCTTAAAAACATCAAAATTTTGCATAATGTTTATTATATATCTTCTTGGCTTTCCAAAATCTATAAGATTGTCAAAATCGGATATAGATTTCGAATGTTATGGCTAAATGAAGACACGGTGTTTTGAATGATTTTCGTTTTCAAGGCAGCGATGATATTTCTTTTTAAATCGTGTTTTAACTTTAGCAAACATCCTAATTTTTCATTGTTAACAACACTGTAATTTTACAACAATCAATTAGAAATTTTCTTTAATAAATGGTAATACCAAAAAATAGAATTTTTATAAATATCAAAATGTGGCCACCAAACTTACACCGTTTGGTTCATGGTGATTTTATTATCAATTTTCATAGGTAAAGGTTTTCGGTTGGAATTTAAATGAAAAGTTAATAACATTTGAACTTTTTGATTCAGAAATAATTATATATATATATATATAATTAAGGAAATAAAAATCAATTAAAGTTAATTACTAATGTTAGTAGAAACTTAGACGTTAAGAAATGCTAACGTTAAATCAAATCGGAGAAAAATATATGTGGTAGGAAACAAATAACTTAATCCGTTTTAAAAAGGAATTAAATTAAACAAAACAAAGCATGGTAATTAATCATAGCTTATAAAACGCCACAGGCTGACTCTAGATGCCTGCTAGTCGACCGGTAGCAGTCGACCATAGGCATAGGGCGGTGACTCATATCATTGTGAATTAAGAATAATACATTGCCATAGGCCCTGGATTTAATACGGTTTAATCTAACGGCTGATATTGATTTGAACCCTTATAAGTATAGACCTAGACCCTCACTTCTGAACTCATATTTTCACAGCGAATCCAAAGTTCTACATTTTCTCTTCTCATCCAAATTTTAAATTCATAGGAATAGTTATAGATTATATGTGTATATAATTGGAGAATCATAGAATTATGAATCAGAAGAAGAACACAGTCAAATCAAATCATCAAAACCGAGGTAATCTATAAATCCAGATCTCAAATATAAATCAAATCCAAATCTCTTTTCTAATTTAGATTTCTAATAGATCTGTATATGCTTGCAGTATATATTCAAAAGGGAGAAAAAGGAATCAAATTGGAATAATAAGGATTAGCTTCGAAGATTTGGAATACTACAAAGGTGAGTGAGAAAATTATATATTTTGTACAATATTGGATTTATATCATTGTAGATCTGTTCTTATATGTTTGAAATGTGAATTGGAGTTGTAGGCTAAATTTATATACATGAAATGAAATTTAAAACTCTGCCTACATATTCTATAATTGTTAACTTGATATATATACATGTTATATGAAATGCAAACCTGGAAATTGTTTAGGATACTAGTAGTTCCTAAATTTATTTTTGAAAAATAATAAACCATGAATTTGTATTTGATGAAATAATTCCAAATTAGTATTTAATAATAAAAATGTAAAACAAAAAATCATAGTAAGATTTTGGGGGTTTAAGTGGTATTTTAATTCGTTGGAATAAAAATCTTGCAATTTGAATTTCTATACATTATCAAGTTTAAAATAAATAAAAGTGCTTCATTTGAAATGACAAGGAATACATCTAAAAAGAAAGAGATGTATAAAATAGAGATATTTACTGTATTTTGTACCATCTATTTCAATGACTATGAAAAGATAATTCCTGTCATTCCAAATACAACAAAAGCCTTCTGCTTGGATAAGATATAGAAATTTACAATGTTAACATTTTCATGATAGAGGCGTAATTCCAATGCATTAAAATGCAGAACACCCTAAATTGTTAAATAAAGAGATAAAACTAGGACATGAACATTCTAAAAGAAAAGATATTTGATATCGATAAAGATGGGAATCAGATAAAAGAAATGTAAGAGTAGGCAACAATAATTTAAAGGATAAAATGTGAATAGAAATAGAAAATGGGAAAAATGGGTAGAAGAATGGATAAAAGGACATTATAAATCTTTTGAAAAGAAAGCCTTAAATAGCCTTAATCAAGTAAGGTATAAACGCATAAGAAGTAAAGAATTACGATTATCAAGTAAACTAGAGAGGCAAGATAATTAGGTATGAATGAATGAAGATATATATAAATAATACATATATGTAGCCTTAAGTATGTATTTATGACGGTTGTGAACTATTAAAGCTAATATATGATTAAATGAATAGAATGATATAGTCGTCATAATAGGTAAGAATGCAAGGTCAATATTGTTACATAGTAGAAGTTTGCCGACCGCAAGAGGCTACCGGTGGTTATGTATACAGTATATTGATGTAAGGCATATCGAACCATAGTAATCGTGGAGTAAATATGCTTGCGTATAGATGAAGGAATACCCTAATAGATAAATGAGTCCACTTAAAAAAATAGGAAAGGGTTTATTTCCTTGATTGCAATAGACAATCTAAACAGAATGACGAGCGAAGAGTGGCACTATGTCAGCATGCGTTGGTACCAAATAAAGGAGTAGGGTTGTGCATAGACCAGAAACGTCATCAGTCCTTAGTGATCACTGGGAAATTCAAAGGTTACACCTAATAGGCTACACTACGTATTAGTGTATGGACCAAGTTAGGTCATGCATTGCCACGTTATTTGCTAGTTTTTTGTTAGGAGGCAAGTCTAGTTAACCCTATTAGAGAGGTCTTTCAGAAGAGCATGTGGTAGTCCATGGATCTAAGTCCTCCATCGATGGGGCTGTATCCATCACATTTACAGTTCGTAGAGCCGAGTCTACCGAGAAGCATATAAGAAAATCCAAAAAATGTAACATGGAGCACAATTAAATTATTATAAAGCCGTTATTAGGCACTATGGGAATTCCTTGGTACATGCGGTGACGAGAGCATGATATGGCGAGGGTGATGGATCTTGACATGGTGATGAGCTAAAGGATACTAGTGGGGATTGTATATTGGTCCAATAGGGGGCCATATTAGCCATATATATATGTATGTATGTATGTATGTATGTATGTCTCTATGTGTGTGTATGCGCGCGCATGCATATTTATAGTCTACTATGGGTAGATGGGACGTATTGTATGCATATGTAAAGTCGAAATGACTAATTGAAAATGAAAAGGCATAAAATAAGATAGATAACAATTGACACAAACCAGTGTTATGAGCAAAATTTATAATTTACCAGTCATTATAATTTTGTTTTGACCCCCTCCTCATTACAACCTACATGATATCTTTAGTGGGACAGGTACTGGTACAGGTCGAGAACAGTGGAGGACAGGTTTCTTTATGCATGCTCGGCATTGATAGGGACAATAGATATTGAAAGTGTCAATCCTGGTCAGTACTATATGTTTAATTATACTTTACTATTCTGTTGTGAGTTACATCGATAGTGCTCTGATATGCATATATTTTTTATTTTCAAGATACCAAACCAACGATCTACACTTTGGCGGACTTTGGTTTTCGACTTAGCGAAAATTTAGGCCCACTGGGTGGAGGTTGTTATATTTGATATCAGAGCGAGGTTAGTCGGTCTTGAAAAATTAGGAAATTTTGAGTACATATATTTGTATTTTGCCTATAAATACAAGTGTATATGCACGTCCATGTGGACTTGCATATAGTCACTTGGGTGCTTTGAAGTTATATATCATAACATCTATACTATTGTTTCCAATAAATAACCACATTATTTTATTCTTTATATTAGAACATGTTTGATTACTATATTTACTATTTTCGACTCAAATGTCATTATTATTGCCAATAATCATCCAAACTTGACATTGTTTGTTGCATGATGAAGAATTTTAAGTTAAGTTTAATCGCAACGGTTCTTGATTTTCATTTAAATAGCATGTATCATATTTCAAATTCCAATTTGCATAGCAATATTATTTGTTTAAAAATTACAGTCCCATATTAATTTATAGAAGGTAACATGACCATTTATGCTATCATTTTCTTATTATAGGAATTTTATGACTGATTTTTATTTTTACCGTCTCGTTTTTTGAAAAACAAATTTATTTTCTATACATATAGATCAGCATATATGCTGTGACGAGCCAGAAATTTTGACATTTGAAATTAATATATTTAATTGATTTTAAATATGTGGGATTTAATTTAAAATTGAATTTCAAATATAACTATGAATTTGGCAATTAAATTATTGAATTTAACATATTGAATTTGGATAAAAAAATTGAATCTTCAGTTGTAAGCTGATTACAAAAAATTTCAAGGCTTCGAAAATTTATATTGATAATACTGAAGATAATGGAAGCTTCAGAATTGAATTTGAAAGTGATTTGTTCAGTTTTGAAAATTTATCGTTTAAATCGGTATTTAAAAATAGCCTTCCAAGGCATAGTCTCGGAATTCAACGAAACTGGTTCTATTGGATCCGTAATACTGTATTATTATCGAATTTCAATTTTCGTAATATTTAGAGTGATTGTTTAGCCATACAGTGAGCAAATGCGCTGAAAATTATATCGAAATTTGATTTAATAGTTGGGTTCGAAAAGCTATCTTCCCTATACGATCGAATTTGGACTTGGAACCTTTTCCACTGCGTTCGGAATAGGGGCTTAACATTATAAACACCTAGAGGCATGCATCGATAGGAGGACGATATTTTAGGCTATGATATCGAGACAATTTAAATTCGAATTTAAAATTTAAATATGTAAAAATATTTGTTGTAAGCCCTTGCATAACATGTATTGCAATATTCAAACACGTGTCTTGTTTCCTTTATTTATTTTTTACATGCGTACGCTCAGGAGAAAAATAATAAGATAAAAAATAAAAATAAAAGGAACGAACAAAGATTTTTTATCGTCCAAAGTAAAAACCATGGTCGCAACTTCCCTCTTTACCCAGAAATTTGAAATCAAATTTATCATTCAAAAAAAATGGAGAAAAAAAAACACGTTTCCTTTCATAAATCGAAATCGATTTTTTTTCGATTACGGGAATCAAGTCCGTGGGGAATCGAAGGCACAGCGATAGAGTTGATAGCTGCGACCTTGCATGCATGGGATCGGCGTGACGCGTGGCAGCGGTGTGGGGTGGTGCGGCCGCGTTAGGGATTCTCGATGTCGAGGGCCTCGATTTCAACTTAGGTGAGGAGGCAGCGGTGCAATGGTGGCTGGGGGATTTGGGTAGGAGCATGCGAATGTTGTTGTGACGAGTTGATGGTTGTGTAGAAGTGACGGCAATGGCATGGCTGCCGTGGGTTTAAAGCATGGGATGATGGTTCGAGCTCGATGTAGGGTGGGCCTGGTTTCGACAGAAGCTTATCATTTGCTTTCCTGCTCGTCTTCAGGTAATTTAAACTGCAATATATATATATATATATATATATATATATATAGGAAAAGATTTTTGAAATAAATTTGGAAAAGTTTTACAGTAAGATGCAAAGCCATTTTGTTTGAATGTTAGATTATATATGTATGATATATATATATATATATATTACTAAGGAAAAGATTCACTGTTTGTTTATTTGTAGAAAATAAAAATAAGTACACACATATAAATTTCAGATTTAGTTTTAGATATTTAAAATAATGAATTACGGTGAATGATCAGTTTAATTTACTTATTTAATTATCTTTACCAAAGATTATTCAAAAAGGAAATTTAGTTTTGAAATTTAATTTTTAGTTAAATAAATTTATTAAAATGGAGTTAGTTTAGAATTAAAACTACCAGTTTAAACAAAAATCATTGGTTAACAAAATTTATTAAATAGAAATTTATTATTTGATTATTTCGTATATTAATCAACTGTATAAAATTGTCTATACAAGGTCAATCTCTGAAAGAAATCAAGTTGGAATGAAAATGGATTGCATGCAAAGCAAAGGTGATATCTTCTCACTCAAATTATAGTAATTGAAAATTTCAGTTATTGATTGATTGTTAAATTGTGATAGTTAAATTTAAAATTGTTGATTGTGTGTTTGGATGATAAATTTTTATCAGTTGTATTGGATGAGACCCTATGTGCCGCATAGTAGCGGATGATATTATATAAATCCCATATAACGCGGTATTCCACCTCGAAGTGGAATTGGTATTTAATTGTTGTGCTAACATCTGTGGATGCAAGGAAACAGGTGGGAGGGATCCAACTGGATTCCTCAGAACATTTGAATTTGTTTCAATGTTATGTGTTGATTATTTATAACCTGTGTGTGATTATTCTTGATTGAAACCGTTGAAGCCTATAATCTAACCGAATATATTTTTAGTATCATAGGATACCATAAATAAATAAATAAAATTGGATTTTTGAAATTTTAAATGGAAAATTTATAAATTAATTTAAAAGAACTGGTGAATTTAAAAGAATAAATTTTAAATAGATAAAGTTTTATTTTTGAAAACTTATTGAATAAATTCCAAAATAAGGGAAAAGATTTTAATAAATGGGTTTAGAGTAATATGGTTTAATAGCTGAAGAATTTATTTTAAATTCGGATTTTAAATAGATTGAAAGAAATAAAGGATCTTATTTTAAAAGAAAACAAATTTAGAAATCAATTTGGAATTTGATTTGGTGTTTAAAATAAAATTTGAAATCAATTTGGAAATTGATTTGATGTTTGCAAATGATTTTTGAAATCAATTTGGAAATTGTATATCAGTAGATATTTGGAAAATTTGAAATTCACAATGAGAATTTAATAAAGGAAGGGAATTTTGTTTTAAAAATAAATGTTGGTTTATTTTTAAAGGCGTGAAAAGGAATTTACAGATTTGGAATGTAAATTAAAATAAATCGAGAAGATTTATTAATTGATATAAAAGGAAAGAGAATTCTTCCCTGGAAAGCCGAGTATATTTTTAATGTAGCTTTTGAAGTATAAATTAAAAGTTCTAGAAATTGATTTGGAAGAATATCGTTGGAGAAATTATTTTTGGGAATTGTTTTAAATCTTTAAAGTAAAGATTTATTTGATTAAGTATGGAAGGGATTAATTTAAAGACTAAATTGATGTTTCATTTAGAAAATAGTTATTTGAATATTTATACTCTATCTAATAATTTTATTTTTAAAATTAGTTTGGACTTGAAGTTATATCTGAGATATTGATACAATGTTTCCATAACTAATATTCTAAAATAAAGTTTTTTTCAAAATAGCTTTTATATTGAATATTTTCAAGTATATGTGTTTGGATGAGTAACTACAATTATTTTAAAATATTCGAACTCGACAGATTTCTAGTGGAAATGAATAATGTTTGGAAATGTATTCCGCGTGAGGATAGTGATTTGGAATTTGTTTTCAAAGGATTGAAGTGTGAAAAGTGATTTGAAATTTGTTTTCAAAAAGACTGAAAGGTAAAAAGTGATTTGAAATTTGTTTTCAAATGGTTGAAGTGCTGAAATTAGATCTTGCAAAGATATTTTAAAAATAAATAATTACGTGGCAATTATTTAAAATATGGTGATTGTTGCGAATATTGATTGATAGTTAAATAACCGACTATCAATATTGGCCTTTAAATGACATTTTAATTTCGATGCGACCGGGAATCGGATTCCAAATGGATATTCAAAAACCACATCGAACCTTTGTGATTATGATGGATCTTTTATTTAAAGGATCAAAGTGGAAAATTGTTGTGATTTGTTCGAAATCTGATTGAAACACTTATTTTTAAAAATAAGCGCTCATTATTCGGATTAGCCGGGAGAGGACTTTGTGTCTTAAAACCCATTCCGAATAATGATACGACGAAATGGGATTGCATTTTAAGATGGTGTTAAAGATCGGGTATTTTCGAAAGCGAAAGGATTACCTGTCGAATGTCTCTACACCGGGTTGCTTCGGTTAGAGATTTTATCACCCTTTGTGATGGGGATTCCGGACGTGATTAGTGAATATCCGGATTTGCAAGGGTTTCTTTGAAGTGCCTTCGATTCTGTTCGATCCCAGAACGGACTTGTATGGATGTGTATCAGACGTTACACTTTGAGATGTAAAGCTGGCCTCTATCAAATACATTTCTATTGGTGGCGAAGAATTTATTCTCTTAGCTTAATACCCTTCTTTGAGATGTACGAGCTCAGAGGTTATATAGTGATGGTTACTAGTGATATATTCCCAAATTGGTATGTGGCATACAAAGTGCTGCTGATCATTTATTGATCGAAGCATGACTTTGTGAAAAGTGTAGCATTGTGGATGAGACTTCGTCGGACCTCACACCTCGAAAATGGTCAAAACAGGAAGAATGAGGCAAGGTTATGAGAGTCGCGCCCTTTAGGGTACGTCATTTCCTTCTGGAAAAGGGTGGTATCATGGTATGGAGCCTAGATTTTAACCTATGTGGTTGCTGCAAATTTGTTATACTTTGTGGTTGTTGCTTTGTGGTTGAGGATCCTCGTATAAAGGTCACAAATGACCAGGGGATGGCATACTCATGTATTCGTTACCTAATTACAGAGGTAACCCGGCCTTGTGTTGGCAGAGAGGTGCTTAAGTTCTCAGGTTATCCCTCCAGAGGCTTACCCATGTGCCAGTAGGAAGTTCATTAGCCTGACCATTTGTTGGAAATCCAATCATCAATACGCGTCTTGTACGGTTTTAGTTGTAGAACCTTTCATCTAATATGGTAGCTATAGTAGACATACTATTATGATATGCATGCTGGCTAAGATTAATATTATACTTGCAAATGTTTTCCACTATGCACTAATAATAATATTAAAAGGGATTTTGCGTATCAATCATGTTTGACTATCATAAGGAGAAATCACCTCTAATTCTGCGTTTGCATTATGTGTGTGCGGGGAGCCCTTATGGTAGTTTCATTTTCCAAAAGCATAGCGGATTTCTTTTTATTTTCTTTTTGAAAATATTTATTTTTAAGATCTCACACCAGTCCCATGACTGGCCTTGCTTAATACAACGTGATAGGGGGTTCTCGCTTTGCGTTTTGTGGCGAACGTGAGACTCTTTCCCCTACATGTCCCTGAAGAGGGGTTGGTTAACCGGGTAGGTGAAGAAGTTGAAAGGCTGGCCGTAAAAGCAAGGGCAGGGTACCATTGTATGCCACAGCGGGGATGAGATGGTTGAAAAGCCTACCAGTCAAGAGTGGCCGCTGTCGATGGTTGAAAAGCCTAGGTCGTTACATTTTGGTATCAGTGCATTTGGTTAAATGACAACCTTGGCTCTAGTGGGTGTTACTCATTATAGATAGAGTCAATAGTACTCTAGAATGAGTTTGAGTGTATTAATAGATATGAGCTCGTATTTGTTAGTGGATATAAAAATTATTTTATATTGTGTTGACTTATCGGTTAATTGTTTATAGATTCTGGTCGGTGTAGTTTGGCCAACTGTATCGATAGGGGTTTCTGAACTCTTAAACGAGATAAACCGACACAATATTGTTTTAAAATAGGGTAAATGAAATAATTTTACCCAAATTATTTTCGTACATGAAAGGAAATAATCTTTGTACTATATGGTTGCTTGGATGTTAGGAAATGATAATATTACATTATCATTGTTATCAAATAAGAAATTGGAAATCATAATCAACAACTGAGAAATAAATTCATATACAAATGAGATTTATAAATATAAATTGTAAATGTGATTTAAAATTTGAAATAGAATTCCAGAGAAATATTTGAAAAGAAATTGAAAGGATTTGAAGTTTTGGAGATTTGAAAAAGTTTAAATCCCTTTTTGATTTGAAAAAGTTTTCAAAGGTTTGGAAAAATGTTTAAAGAGGGATTAAAGCACTAAACTCTTTTTCGATCGTTGGAAAATAATTCCGATGATGATCGCGACATCATCGGTATTCATTTTCGAGTTTCCAGGAGAGAAATTGCTGTCAAATTATTTTAAATGGAGGTTGTTTACAAACTGGGTTTGGTTTTTGAAATTCAAAAGAATAATTTAGCTTGATTTCAAAAATGATTTTTGAATGTTGAAAAGACTCTAGAATTGGATACAAATAGTTATGGAATAAAAATTTATTAAGGTGGAAAATAAAATTGTGAATGAATAAATGAATTTACAACTGCAAGTAAATGAAAGTGAAATTGAATGTTGAAATTCATTTCGAATTTGTAAATAAATAGATCTGGAATTGGAATTGAAATGGATTTGTGATGAACAACGCGAAGTACTGAAATAAAAAGAAAATTTTCTATAAGCGAAACTAATTGAAGGAACGATAAGATAAATTTGGTTTGAAGTGAATTGAATTGAATTCAATAATTACAAATGAAAGATAAATTAAGTTCGTATGGAATTTGAAAACCAGTTTAATATAAGAAGTTATAAACTCCAATGGTGAAGTGAAGAATAAATATAAAAAGTTATATGAAATATTTATTGGACTTAAGAAATAAATGGTAAAATTCTTAAGTAAAATTTGGAGTTAAGGAAATATTCTAAACTGATAAGTGAATGAAGATTAAACTAAAAATTGTGAAACGGTAATTGTGAATAAGTGAATGAAGAATAAATGTGAATAAAAGAAAAGTAATTGATAAAGCCAATAACCAATTGGAATTAATACGTGTGTGTATGTATATTATTTCATTTGCATAGCAATTTGATCCAGAATTCGAGCATAGAATTTCGAGATATTTATATCGATCCGAGTTGGGATTGTTCACTCGATTTTCGATGATGAACCTGGATATGGATTTTTGGTTGATTCTGAAAATTCTCTATCATAGTTTACGGCTATGCAAGGAGAATGACGGTTTTTGATCAAAAAACCAGATCTGAGTCCGCACTAGGAAGTCGGATGGACGATACTGGTTGGGAAGTGAAATTGTATGATCGAATGAGTGATCGAATTTGATATTTCATACAAGTGATGCATGTATATCATACGGACTTGAATAACAATAGATATGGAAACTTTTGAAAAGAAAAATATAAAATGATTTTTGAAAGCTATGATTGGATATTATTGTTAGTAGGATATACAGGTGATTTAAATGAAAAGGAATTGGATTTAATTTTGAAGATAATTGAATTTGCTCGAAAAAGGTACGTATTTGAATTTTAGTATGAAATTTGATGACTTTCTTGTCTAGCCGCTTGGCTTTTTGTTTTGTTTTTGAAATCTAGGGGCCGTTATGGCATTTTGTAGTCGTACCGAGCTAGCCACGAAAAGGAGACACTGGCTAAATTTTTCGAACATTTAGGGAGTTAGAAAATTTTTGAGAAAAAATTGGAAGTGTAAAATTTGAATTTGAATTTAAATTCAAATTGTTAAGAAAAACAATATTGTTTGGAAGTTATAGTTAAGGTTGGAGAATTAGTTGAAATGATAATGGATCTGTAATAAACAGATTTGTATTGACAAAAAGTTGAAAATATTTGGATTGGGAAAATAATGAATGGGTTGCGGATCATTCTTCTTAACTAGTAATTTCGGGATGAAATTCTTTTAAAGAGGGAAGAATGTGACGACCCAGAAATTTTGACATTTGAAATTAAAATATTTAATTGATTTTAAATATTTGGGAGTTAATTTAAACTTGAATTTC
This sequence comes from Allium cepa, assembly GCA_030765085.1. Taxonomy (NCBI): domain Eukaryota; kingdom Viridiplantae; phylum Streptophyta; class Magnoliopsida; order Asparagales; family Amaryllidaceae; genus Allium; species Allium cepa. Next base: position 259,472,032 of record CM060929.1, read on the forward strand.
AAATATAACTATGAATTTGGTAATTAAATTATTGAATTTAATTTATTGAAATTGGATAAAAAAATTTGAATCTTTAGTTGTAAGCCGATTAAAAATATTTTCAAGGCTTCGAAAATTCATATTGATAATACTGAAGATAATGGAAGCTTCAGTATTTAATCTGAAAGTGATTTGTTCAGTTTTGAAAATTTATCGTTTAAATCAATATTTAAAAATAGCTTTCCGAGGCACAGTCTCGGAATTCGACGAAAGCAGTTCCATTGCATCCGTAATATTGTATTACTATTTGATTTCAATTTTCGTAATATTTGGAGTGATCGTTTAGCCGTACGATGAGCAAACGCGCTGAAAATTATATCAAAATTTGATTTAATAGCTGGGTCCAAAAAGCTATTTTCTCTACAGGATAGAATTTGGACTCGGAACTTTTACCATTGCTTTCGGAATAGGGGTTTAACATTATAAATGTCTGGCGGCATGCCTCGATAGGAGGTCGAGATTTTAGGCTATGATATCGAGACAATTTAAATTTGAATTTAAAATTTAAATACATAAAAATATTTGTTGTAAGCCCTTGCATAACACGTATTGCAATATTCAAACACGTGTCTTGTTTCCTTTATTTATTTTTTGCAAGCGTACGCTCAGAACAAAAATAATAATGATAATAAGATTAAAAAAATAAACATAGAAGGAACGAATGAAGATTTTTTATCATCCAAAGCAAAAACCATGGCCGCAACTGCCCTCTTTACCCAGAAATTTCAAATCAAATTTATCATTCGAAAAAAAGGAAATAAAAAAAAAAATCACGTTTCCTTTCACAAATCGAAATCGATTTTTTTTTCGTTGCGGGAATCAAGTTTGCGGGGCATCGAAGGCATAGCGATAGAGTTGATAGCCACGTACTTGCATGCATGGGATCGGTGCGAGGCGTGGCAGTGGCGTGGGGTGGTGCGGCCGCGTTAGGATTTCTCGATGTCGAGGGCCTTGATTTTGGCTTAGGTGAGGAGGCGACGTCGCAATGGTGGATGGGGGATTCGGGCAGGAGCATGTGAATGATGTTGTGACGAGTGGATGGTCGAGTAAAAGTGACAGCAATGGCATGGCTGCCATGGGATTAAAACACGGGATGGTGGTTCGAGCTCGATGTCGGGTGGGCCTGGTTTCGACAGAAGCTTATCCTTTGTTTTCCTGTTCGTCATCAGGTAATTTAAATTGCAATATATATATATATATATATATATATATATATAGGAAAAGATTTTCGAAACAGATTTGGAAAAGTTTACAGTAAGATGCAAAGCGATTTTGTTTGAAAATTTGATTACATATATATATATATATATATATATTACTGAGGAAATGATTTACTATTTGTTTATTTGCTGAAAATAAAATAAGTATACATGTATAAATCTCAGATTTAGTTTTATATATTTAAAATAATGAATTACAGTGAATGATTAGTTTAATTTACTTATTTAATTATCCTTACCAAAGATTATTTAAAAAGGAAATTTAGTTTTGAAATTTAATTTTTAGTTAAATAAAATTATTAAAAAGGAGTTAGTTTAAAATTAAAACTATAAGTTTAAAATGAAATCATTAGTTAACTAAATTTATTAAATAGAAATTTATTGTTCGATTATTTCGAATATTAATCAACTATATAAAATTTTCTATACAAGGTCAATATCTGAAAGAAATCAAGTTGGAATGAAAATGAATTGCATGCAAAGCAAAGGTGAGATCTTCTCACTCAAATTATAATAATTGAAAATTTTAGTTATTGATTGATTGTTGAATTGTGATAGTTAAATTTAAAAATGTTAATTGTGTGCTTGGATGATAAATTATTATCAACTGTATTGAATGAGACCCTATGCGCCGCATAATTCGGATATTATATAAATCCCATATACCGCGATATTCCACCTCGAAGTGGAATTGGTATTTAATTGTTGTGCTAACATCTGTGGATGCAGGGAAACAGGTTGGAGGGATCCAACTGGATTCCTCAAAACATTTGAATTTGTTTCAAATTTATATGTCGATTATTTATAATCTGTGTGTGATTATTTGTAATTGAGACCGTTGAAGGCTATAATTTAGCCGAATATATTTTTGGTATCGTAGGATACCAGAAATAAATAAATAAAATTGGATTTTTGAAATTTTAAGTAGGAAATTTATAATAAATTCATTTAAAAGGATTAGGTGAATTTAAAAGAAGAAATTTTAAATAGATAAAGTTTTATTTTTGAAAACTTATTGAATAAATTCCAAAATAAGGGAAAATATTTTAATAAATGGGTATTGAGTAATATGGTTTAATAGTTGAAGAATTTATTTAAATTCGGATTTTAAATAGATTGAAATAAATGAAGGAATTTATTTTAAAAGAAAATAAATTTAGAAATTAATTTGGAATTTGATTTGGTGTTTAAAATAAAATTTGAAATCAATTTGGAAATTGATTTAGTGTTTGGAAATGATTTTTGAAATCAATTTGGAAATCGTATATCAGTAGATATTTGGAAAATTTAAAATTCACAATGGGAATTTATAAAGGAAGAGAATTTTGTTTTAAAAATAAATGTTGGTTTATTTTTAAAGGCGTGAAAAGAAATTTACAGATTTGAAATGTAAACTAAAATAAATTGAGAAGATTTATTAATTGATATAAATGGAAAGAGAATTCTTCCCTGGAAAGCTGAATATATTTTTAAAGTAGCTTTGAAGTATAAATTAAAAGTTCTAGAATTTGATTTGGAAGAATATTGTTGGAAAAATTGTTTTTGGGAATTGTTTTAAATCTTTAGAGTAAAAATTTATTTAATTAAGTATAGAAGGGATTAATTTAAAGATTAAATTGACGTTTGATTTGGAAAACAATTATTTGAATATTTATACTCTATCTACTAATTTTATTTCTAAAATTAGTTTGGACTTGAAGTTTTATCTAAGATATTGATATAATATTTTCATAACTAATATTCTAAAATAAAGTGTTTCTAAAAATAGTTTTTATATTGATTATTTCCAAGTATATGTGTTTGGATAAGTAATTTAAATTATTTTAAAGTATTCAAACTCGACGGATTTCCAATGGAAATGAATAAATGTTTGGAAATGTATTCCGCGTGAGGAAAGTGATTTGAAATTTGTTTTCAAAGGATTGAAGTGTGAAAAGTGATTTGAAATTTGTTTTCAAAAAGATTGAAAGGTGAAAAGTGATTTGAAATTTGTTTTCAAATGGTTAAAGTGTTGAAATTAGATATTGCAAAGATATTTTAAAAATAAATAATTGGGGGAAAATTATTTAAAATATGGCGATCGTTGTGAATATTGATTGATAGTTAAATAACCGACTATCAATATTGGCCTTTAAATGGAATTTGAATTTCGATGCGACCGGGGTCGGATTCCAAATGGATATTCGAAAACCACATCGAATCTTTGTGATTGTGATGAGTCTTTATTTAAAGGATCAAAGTGGAAATTTGTTGTGATTTGTTTGAAGTCTGATTGGAACACTTATTTTTTAAAATAAGCGCTCATTATTCGGATTAGCCGGGAGAGGACTTTGTGTCATAAAACCCATTCCGAATAATGATACGACGAAATGGGATTGCATTTGAGGACGGTGTTGAAGACCGGGTATTTTCGAAAGCGAAAGGATTACCCGTCGAATGTCTCTGCACCAGATTGCTCTGGTATAGAGATTTTATCACCCTTTGTGATGGGGATTCCGGTCGTGATTAGTGAATATCCGGATTTGCAAGGGCTTCTTTGAAGTGCCTTCGGTTCTATTCAACCCCAGAACGGACTTGTATGGATGTGTGTCTGACGTTACACTTTGAGATGTAAAGCTGATCTCTATCAAACACATTTCTGTTGGTGGCGGAGAATTTATTCTCTTAGCTTAACACCATTCTCTGAGATGTACGAGCTCAAAGATTATGTAGTTGATGGTTACTAGTGATATATTCCCAAATTGGTAATGTAGCGTACAAAGTGTTGCTGGTCAATTGTTGATCGAAGCATGACTTTATGAAAAGTGTAGCTTTGTGGATGAGACTTCGTCGGACCTCACACCTCGGAAATGGCCAAAACAGGAAGAATGAGGCAAGGTTATGCGAGTCGCGTCCATTAGGGTATGTCATTTCCTTCTGGAAAAGGGTGGTATTATGGTATGGAGCCCAGATACTTAACCTATGTGGTTGCTACAAATTTATTATACTTTGTGGTTGTTGCTTTGTGGTTGAGGATCCTCGGATAAAGGTCGCAAACGACCGAGGAATGGCATACTCGTGTAGTAGTTACCTAGTTACAGAGGTAACCCGACCTTGTGTTGGCAGAGAGATGGTTAAGTTGCCGGGGCGTCCCTCCAAAGGTATACCCATGTGGCAGTAGTAAGTTCCTTAGCCTGACCATTTATTGGAAATCTAATCATCAATACGCGCCTTGTACGGTTTTAGTTGTAGAACCTGCCATCTAATATGGTAGCTATAGTAGGCATACTATAATGGTACGTATGCTGGCTAAGATTAATATTATACTTGCAAATATTTTCCACTACGCACTAATACTAATACTAAAAGGGATTTTGCGTATAAAGCATGTTTGACTATCATAAGGAGAAATCTCCTCCAATTCTGCGTTTGCATTGTGTGTGTACGGAGAGGCCTTATGGTAGTTTCATTTTTCAAAAGCATAGCGAATTTCTTTTTATTTTCTTTATGAAAATAACTATTTTAAGATCTCACACCAGTCCCATGACTGACCTGGAGTTTATTGTTCCCTTACTAAACTCTGGGTGCCCATAATTTCCACATGGGCAGCCTAGAGTCAGGTTGTCATTATTCTGGTGCGAAGTTAGAAAAGAAGTTGCTGTGGAGATCTGGAGTATAAGCTAGATGGCGAGACGTACCACTTATACTATGTAGTGTCTGTTCCATTTGGGTTAGTGCAAGTCAAATTTTCTTGTACACAAGTCATTATAATTGCCAGCTTTGTGTTGTTGTTGTACACTCTGATGATGTATGTATAAACTGATATAGTGCTTTTGTTTTAAAGATTATTCAAGTATCTATTATATGTTGTTCCGCCGCGAAATGAGAGATTCTGTTGTTTTTTCTGTTCCTTCTTCTATCTTCTTCTTCTTTAAAGCCTAACAGTTCTGTTCTTCGGCATTCGATACTGTGGACATATCCATGTCGATTTTCGGGTGTCGAAAAATTGGGTCGTTACATATGCACACCCATATTGGTTATACTTGGGTATTTACCTTTAATATATAATTAAATCTCTACCACCCCATTTTATCACCGATTCAATTGTTAAAAAATGTTATTAAATATATCCTTCTAGATCCTGCCTAAAGGCTAGATGAAGCTTAACGCATAGTGATTTCTCTAAATCTGCATAGATACGATTTACAATCTCATGTAAGAATCTAAACATGTATTTAGACACTGGTTATGGATTATTTAAGGCTCAGTGTAACATATAAGTATCAATGTGCTAGTTTTAGCCGATCTTGCCTCCTTGACCATTCTAAGCGCATTCAAAATCTCATATTTTCATTTTACATCAACTGATACTAAGCAAAATATTAAAATTTATTCAAAATACATGAATTATGAAAAATGTCCACCTCCGATGTAACAACCCTGTATTTTGTGATTATTTTAATTGTATATTTTAATTATTTTAAATTGAACTTCTGATTTAAAAAATTTACTTTATTTATCAAAATGGATAAAAAATTTTATTTTAAATATAAATTTTGAATTTTTGTGTGAATTATAATTTCGAACCTGAATAAATAGAATATTTTCCATAAACGTGAATTTTGGTCAATATGGTCAAACTTTGACTTTTAAATTTAAAATTTAAATATTTGAATTTTTTTAATTTTATCTTTTATTATGAAAGTAAATTAGATTTCAAGTATACTGCTTTTCGTTTCGTTGAAATCCGATTAATATTGTGAAAGTTATGCTTTTTATACTATTGTGTGTAAATTGTTTTATTTAACAAAAATTGTTTATTTTAATTGATATGAATAATATTTTTGTTTGATATATCATGTTATGATTGTGTATATATGTGTAACATGACATGTTATGCATATATTTGCAACTTTTGTTCCGCTTTTGTTTCATTTAATTTGGATATATACTTTGTAAATTAAGTATCATACAAATTTGTAGATAGCAATTAATTTATACGTTTCTATAATCGTTTTGTTATTTATTTCTATAGTGTTAATATAAATGGTATGTATTTATTGAATTTTTTTCTTTGGAGTATATTCTATTAAATATATATGAAACGTATAAATGAAGATACGTTACCTATTTTTAGTTAAAGACATACGTTACGTTTTGATTTATTACCTCTTTATCTTTCCATCCATTGATTTCATACCATAACTACTCCTTGATAGCCGTGAGTTTTATTTTGAAATTAATGTGATAAAACATCTCATTCTTTCATTTCTCACGCCTATATTCCGATTTGAGAAAAAAGGTAATGGCTTCCTCTTATTTTTTTCCTCTTTTTCTTTCACTTTTGTATTGATTTTTCAATTATTTTTGCTTCTTTCTTCATGTATTTTGCTCGGCTATCACCTCACACCTCCTTCAACCACCACACCACCTTCTTCCCACCACCATACAAGGCCTGACATCCCTCTCCTCTAACCTGTATTGCCCGTGGCCATCCAATGGTGCAGTCATCTCAAAAAGTTGCAAAATCCTCGAAAGTATGCCATAGCCAAACCTAGTTTGCACATACCCTTCATTTTCCACTTCGGCCTCCTCCTTAGCCATCTCTCCAGCCACTACCTGACCTGTACATGCCATGGCCGAACCTAGATGTGATCCTTGGCCTAGCTTATGTTGAACAAAAGTTCCCTTTTGCATTGTCTCCTTCCTCACATGTAACTCCCAAATCCCTTGTATTCTCTTGCTTTCTGTGCCTATATGTGCCAAACCAGACCCATTCCCACCAATTAGACCATCATGGCTAAGCCTAAAGCATGTGTGGCCGAGCAAAAGTGTGAGCAAGTCAAGCAAAATTTGATTTAAAAAGCTTGGTGATGTCCATTTGTTAATTCTATTTCCATGTTCAGTATAAACTTTGGTATTGTATCTATATTTATATATGGCTTTGTTTTGTTATTGAATACAATATTAACATCTTGGCTCTCTCTCTCCACTCAAATCAATAGTCGTATCATGCTTTCTAGAATTCGTTTGTGTGTTTTGATCCGCTAACTCCAGCATAAATGGTGGGTTTTCACTCATGACATTTATACTTATATAATTAGTGAAGTGACAACAAGTGAATGTGTAGAATTATTATATCTTGTTATACCTACCTGTGATGTTAATTATATAATGTTAAACCCTGTTATAAACTTGTCTCATCATTTGTTATGTTTTAGTCTATTATACTGTATATTTATTTCTGTTTCTCACACTGCAAGTTCCCTGTAGAATAGAATCATTATGGGTTGAAATGATACATACCCGAACGGACTTTAGAATAGGAAAAATCATTACCGGCTGAAATGATAGGCCTAGGTATTTTTATTTATTTATACTTGTCTTTGGAATGCGGGTTTGAATTAATCAAAACTCGAAAATTTTACTGATTACGAATTTAAATGATAATTTCTGTATCACTTGATTTAGGTGTGAAATATTATCCGAATCCGTGGTTGATTTCAAAATATGATTTCTTATAAAAAGTAATGTATTATAAATGAAAGAAGAAGAAAAATATGAAATTCGACGTATGTTGGATTTAAAATGGTTAAGCGGTGATTTTCTAAAAGGTTAAATGGTATAAGTTAATAGATGATTTGAGTTGTAGTGTGAAAGTTTGATTTAACTTAATAATGGGAACTTAAGTAAAAATGGAATTATAATCTTAACTTGGTAATCAATATAATTTATATATGAAATGGATAATTATAAAGTAAAATAAAATATCAAGTTATTTGTAAAATAAAGTTAAGCAATTTACAATGTATTTTGAATTTATGTAAATGAAATTTGGAATTTAACTTGACTTGAAATTGCGAGATTTGGTTTTAAAATGGAAGTCTAAGTAAATGAAATAAAATGGAAATTTAGTTCAATGTATGAAATGGTAATTTGAAATTTAAGTGATAAATAATTGTTAAAAGGTAAAGAATGGGATATTTGTACACTTGAATTTAATAAGTGAAGTTATTGATATTTATTTGTGAAATTTACTTTATAAGAATCATAAGTTCAAGGGTATTTAAATGACCATTTTTAAAGTGGAAAATATGAAATTTTATAAGTTAAAATGGCTTAAATTGAAGTTTATTTATGGCTGAAATTCTACTATAAATCTGGAAGCTAAATTTTTGGGAATTGAATATTTGATTTGAAGGAATCATGGCTTCACTTTTTAATGGTTTACATGAATGATTTTAATTTGGAATTATAAATCATTTTGAAATTTATAACCACGGGTATAGTGCTTTGTGTGTCATGTGATTTCCTTTTGATTGTTTGATGCACACCTTTGATTTTGAGAGTGTGGCTAGAGGTGAGCGGTTACTGCAGCTCTACGCTATCCTAGTCACAATAACACTGTTATTTGCATTGTTTACTTTAATATGGATATTTCTAGGACAGTGTTTATTACTACTTAATTGGTGGTTTGACTGATCCTTAAAGGATGGACGATCCCAAGCATCCTTTAAGTTATTATGCCTTGCCATTACAGTTCACTTGAGTTGGTTTACATTGTTTAAGTATGTACGTCCTGACTCGAGTGTTTTGTGTTTTACTTGACGCTCGGGTCAGCCTGAGAGCCACAGCTTTGGATTCACCTTCTGGAGCTAGAGATTTGTTGGAGCTTATCTGTCTATCTATTCGTCTATTTCTGATCTAGTTATTTTTCCTATTCGGGATTTGATTTTGTATTATTGATTTATGTATCCAGACTCCTATTATATCCATTTTTAAACTATGATATTTTGTATATTTTTTTGAGATTTTTTTATAGTAGCTTCATGAACTACTATGGTATTTTTATTTCCGCTGCAAATTATTCTGATATTTCTATGTCTATGATTCTGTGAATGATTTTATTTGCTCCAATTTTTATTACAATCTGTTATTTTAAATTACTTAAGTCTGACATGTGTGGATTATTGTCGATTTGAATAATCCTAAATAATGGGTCGTTACATCCGATTAAACCTCGATTAATCCCAGCCCAAACAGAGTACCTAGTTTGTACTTACCGTCTAGCATCCGCTTATTGATTTTTATCGCCTTTCTTATAACCAAACAAATTCAAAGTTAAATACATATACAAAATGTGAAAGAAGTTTAGATTGCAAGCTAAATAAGTGGCATGTAACCATTATAATATGTAATATTTGCCATCATTTTTGACAATCCACTAAATAAATCATAGGAATGTCACCAAATAAATACTAAAAAATGGAGATAGGAGAGAATAATTCACAATCCTATATTCTGAAAGTAAACCATTTAACTAAATAAACCATAAATTTTGGTGGCAACAGGTACGATGACACATCACAAAACTATTCCATTTTAGACAAAGATATTTCTGTTAGTAAATTTCAATAACCAATTCATACAAAAATAAATTAATACATAACCATTAGTATATCATACAGAGGAACACATTCATCATAGTACTTGGCATGAATACACCACAAAAACAAACTACATTATAAACTTACATTAATATTTGTGTCTTTTTTCTTTTGTACAGATATTGATATGTGCATGACTCATGAGCATTCACGCTCCACTACACCAGAATACATCATGGTAAGAAACCAATATTTTTTTTGCTAATCCAGTTTCACACACGGGTTGTTGGTAGTATAACACGGTTGTTTGGTGTTTATTTGGTAGCATTGTATTTTTCATGTTTCAATTAGAAGAGCATATTTGGTTGATGCTACATTAAATGTTTCAAGATAAATTATTTTTTTAATTAATTTGTAGTTGAAAATGTGTTATGGCTATAGGAGATTTAGTAAAGTTGGAATAAATTTTAGTGGATTTTGTGGCAGATATGAAAACCAAATATCAAAATCAAATAAGTTTTAAGTGGACAATTGACATTAAAATAATGTTTCATTACACAAATTGTTAAACACATGGATGGTACAAACTGACGTTGTAGGCATAGGCTATTGAAATACAAAGTTAGAAACAAAAAAATAAGTCCATAAGATGGTTGTTGAGAAAGGAAAAAAAGTAAACAATGGTTGTAGTATGAATATGTTGTGATGGAAGGATGAGTTAAGCCTCCTCTTCATGTAGGTATTTCATTGGTTCTTCCTGATGTTGAGTTACTCACCTTGTTCCACATTCTGAGAATATTTAATATTTAATATATGCATGTTAGTAGTTGAGTAAATCTGCGAAAGATGAACTTGAAGTAAAGCTTTATAAGGTACTACTTACTATAGTTGGTACATATATAGTGATTTTAAATAGGAAGTAAAAAATTTGCGTAAATAAGAATCTGCAAATGAACGTGGAATTGTTAAAATTCATGTACCAGTAACTAAAGCAAAACACTTTGTATTTCATCTAGGTAAAAAAATAGGGCTATGTTACATGGTTGTTGTGACCACACTTCTTCCTGCACTTGACGACCCTTAATTGACTTCTTGCGTAGCTCATCTTATGCAAATGTTTATAAAAACATTCATTATACAACCAGCTCATATATGTCACTTGATCAAAAACTATTTACAACTATTGAATAAAAGTCAATTCAAAATATAGGCCCTTAACCTAAACGATGCAGAAATTTTGAGGACAGGAAAAACATTGATAATTGGAGGACTATAGCAGCCAACTTGGTTGTATTAGACCAAGGCCATCCTAACTATACAGTACATGTATGTAAGATGGTGAATTTCATGTTGAAAGTTATTATTTCATAGTTCAAGCTCATACATTAGACCGATAACATAAAAGACAAATAATAAGCTAAGGGTACGTTGAAGTCTGATTTATGAAAGTAAATGAATTCGCCTTGCCTTTTTCTTCCTATTTTTCCCAAGGGTAGTTCTGTCTACTGATAATTAAACAAATTTTATCACCATCCTACACATATGAATAAATATGTTCCAATTATGTACACCATACTGCCAATAGTCAATACTGATATAATTATATTTTCAAGCTTATCGTGTAGTTTAATTAATCCGCTCATCAATATTCCCGGTTTAAGTTTTATTCTTGCCTTGCCTTATCGAATATACCACCAAATGGAGTTGCTGAATTGCTAATATACAATGAAACGACCACATTAGAAACTACTAACATATGACAGAATTCAGTGGCTTGATGCCTAAAACATAAATAAACTCCTAACACATGTAACTCGAAATAACTTCGAAGAGGAAGTAAACACAAACCAATGAAAGTCAAAGGACATCAGCAGAACAAATTTGAACTTAGCACAAAATCATACATCATTTTCTGCATAAAGGCCTACAATCCCATTTAGATCAAGCACCAAATCAAGGAAAACCAGCAAAAGTTTCAAGGTAAATAAATCAACAGGAAAACAGCAAACCATAACACAATATGTAATGATTTCATAAAGTACAAAGCAGAGGTCAAAAATTAATCATGTTGAAATGCTACTAGAGTTCAATGTAAATTTCTTCATCAGTAATACACAAAACAATGCAGATTGCAGAGTAAAAGTTTATCTCTAAAATCTAGCTGTCTGATACAGATTGCCGGTTCAGCTAAAGCAGGTTTTTTCACACATCAAAGCTTGAAACAGTTTGCCTGGATTCCAACAGTCATACCATTGGTAACTACTTTGCTCTATGGATGTTCAACCAAAAAGGTCTCAAAATTCCCCTGTAAGCATTTTCAAAATAGCATCGGTATTATGATTTTTTTTTATTTTTTTTATAAAAGCACCATTATTATGAAATGAAATTTGTAAAATGTCAAGCTCATTATATAACCATTGCTTCATTCTTTTATTATTTTTCCAAAGTCTCCACCTCATCAAAAGCAAAGATGGAACCAATTTCAAAATCTTGTCATAAAAATTAGTGCGTGCGACGTAATCTATATAACAAAATGAAGGGGAAAAAATTACTTAGATTCATATGCTATATTAAGACACCTATCCTTAATACGAATGGGGCCATCCTTCATGTGCTTAAATGCTGATTTCAGTCCATCCATTCTATGTCAGCCTCTAAAATTTGAATATATTTTATTTTTACCATTGTCTTACTTTACAGCAACTCCTATTATTGAAAGAAGAGAAACTATCTCAAAAGAATAAGCTCATACTAAAGCAAATACAGAAGCAAAGCAAAACATTTTGTTTATGCTTGCCTGAACAAAAATAGTAGAAGTTACATTGATTGGACACTTGGAGATCTATTGTAAATTAGACAGTGGAACAATATGCAATATGTTTTCGGTAAATGTGACATCTCTTCTCCACTGTAAAACCATATAACTCATGAGTTCAACAGGCCAAAAAATGATTGTTCTATGATAAAATATTTGTCTGGACTCTTAACAACCAAAACATGCTTTTTGATTTCAAATTTACATGTAACAGGTTTTTTTGCTCCAGGTACCAATCCCTCTTCCAATTTTCCATACTCATCCTCCATATTTTCAATAACTGGATATTTCTAGTTTAGCGACATTTATCTTACTTCATTATATTAAACAATTAGGACTGAGGACCAACTGCATATAAAATTCATGTCCCTTTTACCATACAGTGAGTGCATCCTCACATGATTTATATTCATTTACAATCCAAATAACTTGAGGCATCCATACCAACCATGTTGGCACTTTTTGTGGCCAAATTTGAAGATTGAAATCTACACCTATTTATGGTAGGAAATTAAATGTTGATCAAAAGGGCATCAATGTAAATAAGTCTTGTAAGGTTTGATTACAAAGGGAACTCCAAAGCATAATCCAGATCTACTTTTATAGCAATGGTAATGAAAATTCAATCTCTTTGTCACAAAAAAACTTCATAAATGAAGATCACATATTAGTTAGAATAAATGTATAAAATCAAGAAGAAAAATAAAAGAGATAACTCACATATGTATTAAGCTGCCTTATAAAGCTGGAAAAGTTATTATGCTTGAAATGAACGGGAAGCAAATCCGTAGCAAACTCAATAGGCTTCGAGACAACGAAAGTATTTCCCATTTCTCCCCAACTTATTATATCATTCGTATTTTCGACTTCCACCATCCAATGTGTCTTTACCAAAAATGGCGCTGGCACACGGCCGTTTCTTCTTAAATTACCACTGTTCATTTTTATAACTTCTAATCTATCTTCAATAACAAATATTTTCTAAACTAAATCAGGTATAAAATCGGAGCGAGAATATCAAATAGAGAAGAGCAATAAAGTAGTAATACCCCACACATAAAATCCAAAAATAATCATCAAAATCCAGTGGCAGCAACCAAACTGTAATCTTGATTCACTGGTTCGCTTAGTTTCCATATCATTACCACTGGTTTCCTCTTAAGTTTTGGGGGTTATTCATGAAGGTGGAAAATGAAATTAGCTTCGGTTGAGGAAATATATCGATGAAATTATTAATGCAGTATGCACTTTAAAGTTGCAACTTTTTTGACCAAGAACTCGAGAACAGAAGGCGGACGTGCAGAGAAGACCAAAAGCAGTAGGAAACATATTGAATGAGCTAAACTCGATCGATCTGAAAATTAATTTTTCAAGATCGATAGCTTGAAACAAAGTCGATGTAGCAAATAGCAAAATCGCGAGGAAAAAAGAGCTGCCGAAGACGCCGGAGCAGAGCAACGATCAAGGTGGATGCAATTATGAAGATGCATCGTGGCGATTTGAGGAATGAATTAGGGCTTTGAGATGCATTTTCAAAAATCGTAGGCGTCTGATTTATGGTTTCTCGGATTGTTTTGGAGCAAGGGGTATTTTGCATAACTGAAAACGTTAAACGGAGAAGTCGTATGGATGTAAAACGGAAGTAGGACTGAGGGCAGTATTGGTATTTCAAAAAGACACCGAGTAAATCACTGTGGTGAATTCTCATTATTAGTAGTAAAGATAAATATATTATATGCCAAATCCTATAAGTTCTTACTATAAAGTAGTTGCAACAGTACATTGAGATAGGGATAAGTTGATTATGAGTCAGAACAATGGATAAAGTTGAAGATATACACCTAACCCAATTACCCAATAGGAGTAGGGTGTATGGAAAGGCACTGAATTAAGAAGAGCATGAGTGCAATATTTGAAAGGTTCTTGAAGCTGGATTGTACGTGACTCCCCAAGTTGGCTTCTGATAGCCCAATGATTGTAGACCCCCATATGATGACGTTTGATGAAGTGCAGATGGTCCAAATAATGGGTAAGTAGGAGTACATATGTGTAGATATCCAAAAGTAATTGAATTTCAGAAAGAAGGTGTGAAGTAGTCACTCCAAGATGATAGCCAGATTTTAATATTTGAAAAAGAGAGATAAATCAGAAAGTAAGTAGAACAAAAGAAAAGTCTAAAAGAACGGACAAATAAAAATCCATTCTGAAGCTGACCCATATGAAAGAATTTAATATAAAAGTTGAAATGATTTTAATATAAAATTTAGATAAAATACATAAATGATATATTTGAAATGATTTTCAAAGTGTTTATTTAAAATAAAGAAATCCTACTTTTAAGGAATAAGTAAATGTTTAATTTTCAAAAAAATAAAATATCTACATTTTATTTAAATATAAAGTTCTAATGAAAATTAAAATTTGTTAAAAACTAAAATTTCAGTAGAAAGGGGTTTTTATAAAAAGGAAAGTTATTTGGCTTGAAAATATAGTAAAGTGTATGTAGCTCGTTAATATTTCTAAGACGAAATTTTTTTTAAGTTGAAAAATTCTTTTTAGGGATGGACAATAAGAAGTAGTACAAGTTGAAATGGGGTAAAAAGAACGGTAAAGAAGATTAGAACCCGAAAATAAAGCAATGGATGAATGCATTACAGTGGTTCAACTAGGAAGACAGTAAATTGAAAGAAAAGCAATTGGAATACAAACAATTTAGGTAGAGAAATGTTGAATAGTAGTACCATTATAAAATACAAATAAAAACAATATTAGGAATTTATATAAAATAATATTTGTAATTAGAAATAACATTATGAGGTTAAATTAAAAATAATGCTAATAATCTAATTAGATGCAACATAGGAAATTAAAGGCAAAACAAAGAAAATGGACATTATCCATTGTTGTGCGCATTTATTGCTGGTAATTTTTTAAAGTACCCCTTACATGTTATTAGGGAGTTCGCCAAGAATTTGAAGTGAAGATAGTATGAATGACAAAAAAAACGATAGAGTGAGAGTTGCTCTTATCCACTCATGTTTTCATTATTTAAAAATTAAAAAAGACATTTAGATATACTGTAAAGTACATTTTTGAAAAAATGGTTTGGCATAATAATTGGGTTCTTAACCTAAAATTAATTAACGGTTTGTGTGAAAATCCCAATTTTTAAGAAGTAAAAGTTGAAAAAAAGTCTTTTAATTGAAAAGAACTTTCAAATATTTGATTGTAGTTTTAGAAATTAAGGCACCAAGTTATTTTTAAATTTGATAAAAAGTTTTTAAGTTGAACTTTCAAAGATAAATGTTTTGGTATTAATACTTTAGAAATTTTATGTTTTAATTTTTGAAGAAAAATTTAAAAAGTCCAAACCAAAATTTTAAATACGGAGTAGATAGGAATGACTGGCCAGGTAAGAGGGGTAAAAGATAAGGCTATGAAAAAGATAGCGATGAAAACTCATAGTGTAGAAATAAGAAAACCTCGTAGAGTGTAAAGAATATTGGTGAGAACCTATGATTTTTTAGACACATGTGCAAGCCATAAGTAGAACCCGCAAAAAATGATAAATGGTAATAAAGTACACTTCTACGAGTTCTACAGTATGCTCGTAGGGAAGATCAAGAATAAAGGAAGTAAATACCAAGATTTGAGAATATTATCAAGAGATTGGGATTAAAGAAGATAGTAACAAATGGTAATGAGATGACAATTACACATATAGGACATTAGTGGACTTAAAGTTAAGGAAAGTAGATAGTGGAAATTTAATTTTGCCAAGCCAGTTGCCAATAAGTTATTCAAAAGGTGCATAGTTTGTATTTCCTATCCACTACAGTGTAGGATGATTCACAATTTATTCCATAATTGGGTATGATAATGGAAGTAATGAATGGACCTTATTTATTAAAAGCCATAAAGAAAAGTTAAGATATGTGAGCTGGAGAATGAGGATACATTATAAAGGTCCATAGGTGGTGGTGATTAATATCCAGTAGTAGTTATTATATTTCCTTCCAGTAGTTGTTTTTCTTTTAGTTGGGTTGTAAGCATTAATTTTTTCCATTATGTAAAAGCGCGTACGTTGTTTACAGAAATGTTCATTTTTATGTGTTTTCTGTGTAGACCGCGATATTTTCGGAAAAACAACAATTTACAAAGAAATTTCAAGAAAGAACTTAACTCATGTTAAGGAAAAGAAATTGGTAAAGGCTGGAAGTACAAAATAAATTGAGTAAATTTTATCAATTAGCTATTAAAGTAAAAGAAATAATATTTAAATTCCTAAAAGAAGAAAACTTTTGGGGAGAAAAATTTTGTCGAGCGAAGGACAGGGAAAGTTTGTTGCGATGCCACATGTTAATATCCCTGAACCTTAAAAGATGAAATTTATAAATAAACTTGTGCGTGGATTGTTATTTGTAATGACCCTAATTTTGACTAACATTATTTATGACATTTAATTAGATAAATTGAACGAAATAATGTAAATAGTTAAGGGATTGAGATATGAATAATTTAAGGTAGTCGTGCCTTAATTAACCTATAAGCCAAAGAGAATTAAAATGAAATAAGTAAAAGGAATAAGATAAACGCAAGATAGGAATAAACTAAGTTTTGTTATACCCTAAACCCTTCTTACTTTCACTCCTTATCCATTCTAAACATTTGCAAACAAAACTAAGAACATTCAAAGCTTGACCGACCACCATTAAGGGAAAACAGAAGGGAAGATAAGCAAGAATTCAAGTAGGAAGCTTAATCAAATCAATTCAAGAGCAAATCTCAGCCTCCATAACAACAAGCTAAGTTGAATAATAGATTACATCTCATTTTAATTGTTTCGGTTTCTAGAGGAGAAAAAATTTGTTTTGCAAGTAAAATGCATGATTTGATCGTTTAAATGGATTTATAAGCTTGTTGATGATTTATGTTGCTTCATATAGGTTTTATGATAAGTTTTGATTTGAAAAACCTATTAAATGACATCCTAATGACTTGGCTTTTGATATAAGGTCAACAATATTGTTTTAGAGATGGATTTCAAGTATTATAGTTTTCTAAGTTAATGTGGATTTATTATGAACTTTCTAGAAAAGAAAATGGTTAAATTAGGTTTAAATTATTTTCGACAAATATATGATAGCCTTGGGTCTGAAATCTAAGTATGTTAGAAAACATATTAAAAATGATTTATGGGAATTTTTGGAGAATTTTCCTAAGTATTTTATTATGGATATAAAATTATTTAAGGTATGGGACTTAAATGTTTATATGCTTCTAAAAGGAGAAGGGGCTAATTTGCTAAATGTATTTAGTTGTTAATTACTAAACTCGGTAGCACTTTTAGAAAAAGATTTTGAAAAAGAATTGACAACCAATTATATGCTGACAAATAAGCCAAGTTAGTTGGAAAGATATTACTTTAAAAGGCTAATAATTAGTTTTTCAAAGAATTACACATTCGCCACTTAAAGCAACTACCTTTCTATCCTATTCTTCCGCCCCAACCAATTCAAAACCAAAACACATTGTATCAGTGCCTTAATACATAGTGGATTGGAGTTAGGCGGAAGGTATAGAGTCGAAACATGCTTTCGAAGGGGTAGAAGCTACTATTTTTGACTACGAATCACTTATGTTTATAAATGAGGCTTTCAAAAGAGTTATACTAGCTTTCGACTTAGTCAAAAGTGCCTTTATTTTATCAAAAGGTCTTTCGAAAGGGGTTGCCACCTTTTTATTTTAAAATAAAGCTTTCGAAGGGGTTTGAAACCTATGCTGCCGCATTCAATCCTCCGAATCAATGCTGCCAAAAGGGTACTTTTTCCATTGAACTTTGAAACCACTTCGCATTGCTTTTAAATGGTTGGTTTCAAAAACATCCACTTTCTTTTACTTAGGAATAATGCTTTTGAAAGCAATGCTTTTGAAAGTAGTGCTTTCGTCTTAGTTCTTTTAAGACTGTTTGTTCTATAAAAGATAAACCCTAAGGTTTCGAAAGGAATGGTTTTAAATGGTTTTGAAGCTATGTTCACCAAACTTTTACTTGTACCCAATGGTTTTGAAAGGTTTGTTTTAAGTAAGGAATTTTAACACTTTCAAAAAGTATATAATGTAGGTTTCGAAGGAGAGGTACTCCATTGTTTTCGAAAGGTATACTTCAGTCTTTAATTGTCAGGTTTCCAATGCTTTCGAAAGGGAAATTTAAAGTATTTTGAAAAGAGGATGTTTAAGGTTTTATAAAGCTCTCGAAGGGATACTTTCAGTGATTTTGAAAGGTCTATTTTTAAAGATTTCGAAAGTTATGTTTTGGCCTTTCGGCCTAGTGTTTCAAGGTAAAGTAGTTAATCTATTTTAAAGGGATGCTTTCAATGGATTCGAAAGGGACCGTTTAAAGTTTTTAAACAAGGGTTTCGTGATATCTTGGATTTAAAATCTAATGGTTTCTAAGTTAAAGAAGGGCTTTAACTTGTTCTAAAGGAATAGATAACCCTACTGATTTAGGTTTTCATCAAAATTGTTTTGTGTAAAGCATATATCATGGCAAAGATGTTTGAGTAAAGAAAAGAGTATATTTTCCTTGTTTAAGTGTGATTTCAAGGGTTAAATCAATTTTAAAGAAATACTTTCAAGATAGATTTGATGGGGTAGTTAATCCTAAGTAAATGACTTAGATATTAGAATACCAGATGGAACTCGTATAGGTTCACGCCTTATACGTTAGCTAGTAGCCCCTAGCTAATATAAGTTCAAAATTCCAATGTGTTGGGCTTTATCACAGGTAAAACTAAATTATTGTTACACGTAGAAAGGAATATACAAAGGAAGATAGGTTATTGGTGAGTCCGCAATACCATTAGGATCAGTTGACTCTTGGAGAAGTAAGTTAAGGACAGACCGTCCAAGCGTGTGTCCAACAGAAGTTAGATTATTTATTATGTCTGGTAGGCCCGAGTCAGCCAATGGTTAGTAGTTAGCCAACAAAACTAGTCCATTTATTACTTGATTTACATGCAAATATGATATTATTGCTTTATTAAGTTTGTTTACAGTATTCTGATTTGCAAAAGACATGTTTTAAAAGGGATATTAGTGAGGGGAAACTCATTCCGTTAAGCGATGTGGTCTTAACTAATATTACTAAACCCATATGTAATGCTATTATTCACTTCGAGCTTTATGTCTGATTCGATATGTTTCCCTCTTAAACTCTCTAGTGCTAAAAATTAATTTGAGTAGATTGAAAATTAGGGTTTTACGGGTTTGGTAGGTGGACGAATAAGCTTCAAAAGATGTGCAAGGGGCAAAGTTAGCTATATAGGAGTAATTAGTTTTATTTCCGCTGTGACATATTTAAGACTGACATGTCTATTGAGTACTCTGATCATCCAATAGGGCACCTTCATTGGCATAAATTGTAATAATTATATTTGATCGAATCTGGAAATCATTTGGGATTGTGTAATGGAATATGAAACATGGATTTAAAATGTAACCAGTAAAATTGTTTTTTTCGAATCTGTGATTTTGTTTCGTATTCATGTGCTTCTGATATTATGGATACCATTAAAATTACCGTAATTTGTTACCAAAAGTTAATACTATAGATGACTACAATATCTGTAGTGCTTATCTTTAGGCCTCAAAATAGGTGATGTTACAGCTTGGTATCTGAGCATAGGTTTATGAATAATTTAAAAGAAATTTCAAACTTAAAATGATTTTGAAAACATAATCCTAAGGAATTAAAGAAAAGATTGAGGTATGGGATAACGTTGTAATAATGTACTTGTATTTTCTATATATAAGTATATGCTTTATCTCTATTCTCCCATCTCCCATAGGCCATTCTTCTGTATCGTACAAATACTCAAATGCAGATTTTATGGATGTAGGATATGGATGCTAGAAGTGGAAGAGTTAACATTGGTGAGGGAAGCACGACAACTAATGGGATTCCAGACCAAACACTAGAAGGAATCCAGGTCAGGCACAAGTTGCTAATGTGGGTGCTGGAATACTGCAAGTAGATTGGGAGCTATGTATTAGTTCTTTATTAACATGATGCAGGCTAGAATTGATGTGGTTTAGTTGGAGGAAATGCTGAAGGAGGAAATCAGGGAGCTCCAGTGGTCAATACTTATGCTATGTTGATTAGAGATTATACCAGGCTGGGAGGAAAACCGTTTATCGAGACCGAGGATACAATTGAAGTGGAGAACTGTTACTTCATAGCGAGAGGATTTTTTCTGATTTTGGCCTCAATGATGAGCAGAAAAGGAGGGTTGTTTCTAGGCAATTACAAAGAGCGGCACTGTACAGGTGGAACAGTGTTATAGTGGGATTTAATAAGGAGACCTTAACTTGGGATGAGTGTAGAAGAAGGTTTGAGGAGAGGTTTATGTCGGAGATTACAAAGTCAACTCTGCTCAGGAAGTTCGCTGAGTTGGAGTAAGGAGACATGATAGTGCTTGAGTATGCAACTATGTTTGAGGGGCCATCGAGATACGAATATGCTATGGTTGATATAGTTATTCAAAGGAGTGAGAAGTTCATTCGCGGGTTGAAGCTTGAGCTTGCTAAGGCCACATTATCAGATATTAGAGATCCGTGCAATGTAGTTGTTGAGATGGCTTTGAGGTAAGAAGAGATGCTTGCTATTCTTCAGAGTAACAAAGAATGGGGAGCTCAAGGAGGGGTGAACCATAAGAAGCGAGCTTAGAAGAGTGCAGCTACTAAGAACGAAAAGGCAGAAGTTGTCTGTTATAAGTGTGATAAGAAGGAACATTATGCTCATGAGTGTCGGACAGGCAATGGGAAGAAAGATGCTGACAAGAAAGAAGTGAGATGTTTCAACTACGATCAAATTGGACATTATAAGAACCAGTGCAAGGAGCCATCCAAGGATGGAAAAATGTAAGATGTTTGCATTAGAACTAGCTACCTTGAGACCAACAGTAGAGGAGAAGGAAAAAGCTGTGTTGGGAGGTACACTTTTGGTTTGTGATGTATCAGTTAGAGTTTTATTTGATACCGGTGCATCACATTCTTTTATATCTCATTGTTTGGTAGATAAGCTTAACCTAGAACCCTCATACCTAATTACTTCCTTAAGGGTTGCGAATCCAATAAGAGGATATGCAACACCTAGGACGAAGTGTGACCAGTTAGAGTTTGAATTGTTAGGTTACGTATTTGCTTGTAGTTTGCATGTGTTTTATTTTGTAGGGTTCGAAATTATTTTGGGTATGGATAGTTAAGTAAGTACGATGCGTGGATATTTTGTCATGACAGGAAAATATCACTTAGACACCCTAACTATAGTGATCGGATTATATACTCCGTCGAAAACCCTAGTTTTGAGCTTGATACTTTGTTGGGTGTTGTGGAGGCAGAAGACGACTTAAATCGATTTTTTATTATCAGAGAATTCGTAGGTGTCTTTGACCCCGTAATAGGATTACCGCCTAAACGAGCCATTGAGTTTTGGATAGATTTAGTACTGGTAGCATAACTGGTGAGTAGACTGCCAAGTAGAATGACACCTACCGAGATGAAGGAGTTAAAGGTGCAATTGGTGGATTTGGAAAGTAAGAACTTTATCAGACCAAGTAATTCACCTTAGGGAGCAGCTATAGTGTTTGTAAAGAAACTGAATGAATTATTAAGGTTGTGTATCGATTATTATAAGTTGAATGAGAAGACAATAAAGAATCGATATTCGTTACCTAGAATTGATGAGATAGTATTCCTTTGACGATAGCGTTCCATCAATTTAGAGCGGCCGAAGATAGTATTCCTTTGACGATCTTTAGAACATGATATGGATCGTACAAATGGTTAGTAATGCCATGCGGACTAACTAATGCGCCAACATTCTTTGTAGATTTGATGAACCGAGTTTTCCGGGAGCACTTGGATAGGTTCGTGTTGGTATTCATATTTGAGATTCTGATATACTCTAAAGATGAAAGACATAAAGTTCATCTTTGATTTGTCCTCGAGATGTTGAGGCAGCATAAGCTGAAAGCGAAATTCTCAAAATGTCATTTCCGAAAGAACGAAGTTAAATTACTTCATGTAGTCTCAAAGAGAGGGTTGTCTATAGAACCGATTAAGATCGAGGTGGTGAATAATTGAAAGAAACTCATGGTAGTGACTGGGATAAAGAGTTTCTTGGAATAGCCAGTTATTATAGGAGATTCGTTAAGGATTTTTCACGGATTACAGCACTGATGACTAAGCTAACGTCGAAAGATGTGAAGCTTGTTTTGATTGTTAAGTGTGAGGAGGCATTCTAGAAATTGGAACATTTATTAGCGAATGTACCTGTGTTAGTTGTTCCAGAAGGGAATCAGGACTTAGTAGTGTATACGGATGCATGTGGAACATGATTAGGCGCTGTGTTAATGCAAAGGGGTAAAGTGATTGCCTACGGTCTCGACCGCTCAGACCGCATGAGATTAGATATCCAACTCACGATTTTGAATTAGATGCAGTGATTTTCGCATTAAAAGTGTGGAGACATTACCTTTTGGGAGAAAGATTTGAGTTGATAGTGATCATAAGTAACTGTGGTATCTATTCTCTCAAAAGGATTTGAATTGAGACAGCAGAGGTGGTTAGAGTTTTTAGCCGCTTATGACTTTGGAATTGAGTACACACCGGGGAAAGGTAATATGGTTGCAGATGCACTTAGTAGGAAATATTAGAATCTAATATTGGCAGTGATAGATAAGTGGAAAGATTTAGAAGCATTGACCACATGCAAAATACAATGGAGGTTTGAAGCCAGTTCTAATAAGGAAACTGCTGTGTTGTCATGTTTAGAAGTTCGTTGAGTAATGATCGAAAGGATTGCTTCTAAGCAAGGAGAGGATCCATTATTAGCTGAATGGATTAGAAAGCTAACGAATGGATAGAGAGCGATGATCTAAAAAAAATTTAGTCTTGACCAAAATGGATGGTTAAAGAAGAAAGGAAGATAGTGTGTTTCGAATGTGGGAAACATTACAAAGGAAGTTCTTGGAGAATGTCATCGTTCAAAGTTCACCATTCATCCGAGAGGGACTAAGATGTACCAAAACATGAAAAAGAGTTTCTTCTGGGAAGTTATGAAGAGAGATGTTGGCTTATGGGTTAGCAGTGTTTGAACTGTCAATGGATAAAAGCTGAACATCAGAAACCAAGTGCGTTACTTCAGCCTTTAAATGTTCCGTTATAGAAATGCTATTCTATCTTAATGGATTTTATAGACGGATTGCTAAGGTCAAATCGAGGAAATGAAAGTATATGGGTTATAGTGGGTAGATTGACCAAGAATTCCCATTTTATTCTAATTAAGTCAACTAGGATGGCACTTGTTTTGGCTAAATTATTCATGAAGAGTAAAGTTAGATTGCATGGAATTCCCAGTGGTATAGTAAGTGATAGAGATTGCTTATTCACTAGTGAGTTTTGGAGGAGTCTACATGAGATTTTGGGTAGTTCGAAATGAGTACTGCTTATCTTCCGTAGATAGATGGGCAAATGAAAAGAGTTAACAAAATCTTAGAATATGTGTTACCAGTTTGCGTACTAGATTTTGGGGGATCATAGGAAGACAATCTACACTTAGTCGAGCTTTCGTATAATAACAGTTATCAGGCTAGTATAGGGATGGCACCATTTGTAGCTTTTTACGAAAAGCCATGTAAATCTCCCCTTTGTTGGTTAGAGATGGGGATAGGTTAGTTCTTGGTCGAGATTTGGCGGCAGAAAAGATTGAGCTCATTCGAGCGAGAATGAAGGAAGCTCAATCTACGCAAAAGAGCTATGCTGATAGAAGATGGAAAGACCTAGAGTTCTCAGTTAGAGATTATGTTTTCATCAAGATATCAATAATGGAAGGTGTAATTCGATTTGGAAAATCAAGAAAATTGGCACCGAGGTTCGTTGGACCGTTTTCTATTATAGAAAGATTGCGTAACTCGCGTATAGAGTGCAGTTACCAAGTAGCTTAGCAGGAGTCCACAATGTTTTTCATATTTCTCATCTAAGGAAGTGTATTTGAGATCTAGAGACTACTAAAGCACCGACTATGTTAGATGACCTAGTAGTCGAACCAGATTTGACTATAGTTTGAAAACTAGTTCGCATAGTTGCGAGAGATGAGAAGAGTTAAGGAATATGATAGTTAGATTAGTCAAACTCCAGTGGAGTGATGACCAGAGAGACTGTACTTGGGAAACTAAGAGCAATATTAGAGATACTTATCTTAACTTATTGCATGATATGTCTTACCTTTATGATTGATTGTTATGAGTACCTTATTGTAATTTTGAGGATAAAATTCTTTAAGAAGGAGAGTCTGTAATGACCCTAATTTTGAATGACATTATTTAGGACATTTAATTAGATAAATTAAATGAAATAATGTAAATGGTTAAGGGATGGAGATTTGAATAATTTAAGGTAGTCATGCCTTAATTAACCTATAAGCCAAAGAGAATTAAAATGAAGTAAGTAAGAGTAAGATAAGGGCAAAATAGGAATAAACTATGTTCTTATATCCTAAGCCCTTCTTACTTTCACTCCTTATCCATTCTATACGTTTGGAAACAAAACTAAGAACGTTCAAAGTTGGGCCGGCTACCATTAAGGGAAAACAAAAGGGAAGATAAGCAAGAATTCAAGTAGGAAGCTTAATCAAATCAATTGAAAAGCAAATCTCAACCTCCTTAACAACAAGCTAAGGTGAATAATTAGATTACATCTCATTATTTTTTTTCGGTTTATAAACGAGATCCGAATTTATTTTGTAAGTAAAATGAAATGATTTGATTGTTTAAATGGATGTATAAGCTTATTGATGATTTATGTTGCTTCATATAGGTTTTATGATAAGTTTTGATCTGAAAAAGCTATTAAATGACATCCTAATGACTTGCGTTTTTGATATAAGGTCAAAAACATTATTTTAGAGATGATTTTCAAGTTTCATAATTTTCTAAGTTAATTTGGATTTATTATGAATTTTCTATGAAAGAAAATGATTAAATTGGGTTTAAATTATTGTTGGAAAAAAGCCTTAGGTCTGAAATTTGAATATGTAAGAAAACATATTAAAAATGATTTGTGAGAAGTTTTGGAGAATTTTCCTAAGTATTTTATTATGGATATAAAATTATTTAAGGTATGGGATTAAAATGTTTTATATGCTTCCAAAAGGAGAAGGGGCTAATTTGCGAAGTGTTTTTAATTGTTAATTACTGAATTCGGCAGCACTTATGGAAAAATACTTTTAAAAAGAATTGGTAACTGATTATATGTTGACAAATAAAGCAAGTTAGTTGGAATGATATTACTTTAAAAGGATAATAATCGGTTTTGTAAAAGATTACTGTTTCACCACTTACAGCAGCTACCTTTCGACCCCATATTCTACCCCAACCAAGTTGAAACTAATACACATGGTTTCAATGCCTTGGTACATAGTGGATTGGAGTTAGCGGAAGGTATAGAGTCGAAATATGCTTTCGAAGGGGTAGAAGCTACCATTTTTGACTACCAATCACTTATGTTTATAAAAGGTATGTTTTGGCCCGGCCTAATGTTCCATGGTAAAGTAGTTCACCTACTTTGAAAGGGATACTTTCATTGGGTTCGAAAGGGTCCGTTTAAAGTTTTTGAACAAGGGTTTTAAAGGTGATATCCTAGATCAAAAACCTAATGTTTTCTAAGTTAAAGAAGGCTTTAACTTGTTCTAAAGGGATAGATAACCCTATTGATTTAGATTTTCATCAACACTGTTTTGTGTAAAGCATATATCTTGGAAAAGATATTTGAATAAAGCAAAAGGTGTATTTTCTTGGTTTGCGTATGGTTTAAAGGGTTAAATCAATCTGAAAGAAAAGTTTTTAAGAAAGATTTAATGGGGTAGTTAACCGTGCGTTAACGACTCAGATATTTGAATACCAAATGGTACTAGTATAGGTTCGCGCCCTTTACTTTAGCTATTAGCCCCTAACGAATATAAGTTCAAAATTCTAGCGTGTAGGGCTTTGTAACAAGTAAGACTAAATTGATGTTACACACAGAAAGGAATATACAGAGAAAGATAGGTTATTGGCGAGCCTGTAAAATTGTTAGGATCAATTGATCCTAGGAGAAAGAAGTTAAGGAAAGACCATCCAAGAGTGTGTCTAACAGAAATTAGATTATTTATTATGTTTGGTAGGCCCGAGTTAGCAATTGGTTAATAATTAGCCAAACAAAATTATATTGCTCGGAAAAATAGTCCATTGATTATCCGATTTACGTGCAAATATGATATAATTGCTTTAATCAGTTGGATTGCAGGATTCTGATTTGCAAAAGACATGTTTTAAAAGGGATATTAGTGCGAGGAAACCATTCCGCTAAGCGTGTTGTCTCATTAATATCATTAAACCGAGAGGTAATTATATTATTCACACTAAGCTTTATATCTGACTCAAGTTTATGTTTTCCCCTTAAACTTCCGGGTGCTCAAAATTAAATTGAGTAGATTGGGATTTAGGATTTTATAGGTTTAGTTGGTGGACAAATAAGCCTCTGAAGACGTGTAGGAGGCAAAGTTTTCTATATAGGAGTGATTAGTTTTATTTCCACTATGATGTATTTAACACTAACGTGTCTATTGAGTACTCTGATCATGTAAATGGGCATCTTCATATATCGCTCTTGGCGTAAATTGCAAAATTATATTTGATCGAAATCTAGGAATCGTTTGGGATTGTATAATGGAATATGAAACATGGACTTAAAATGAATTAGTAAAGTTTTTTTGACTCTTTGATTTTGTTTCATATTCATGTGCTTCTGATATTATGGATGCCGTTAACAATACTGTATTTTGTCATTAGAAATCAATACTATAGATGACTGCAACATTTATAACACTTAGTTTTAGGCCTCAAGATAGGGGATGTTACATTATTATAAATAAAATAAAAGTTTTTGAAAAATTGAAATTTATCGCATAGTTGGATAGAGTCCACTATGGACATTAGACTGACTAAACCCCGATTCCATGTGGGGTGGCATGATTTGGTTTGAAATACACACACACACTTTTAAAAAAAAAATCAAAATTCTTGGTTTTTAAAAATAAAATACCTCAGTGAAAAGTTTTTGAAAATTTTTGTGATGAAACTTTTTAAAGTTTAAAATCTTTGCTGATTTGCAAAAATTATATTTAAAAGATTTTTGAGCGTAAAAGGAAGAAATTTTATAATTTTTGGAATGTCATATACTTTGCATGGTGGAAAGTTGATGGGTTAGTAGTGTGGGTTTTAATGTGCAGAATAAGTGGTAGTAAATAAAAGATGGCTAAAGATAAGGGAAAAATCTATTTAGTTATAGAGTCATTTCCTCTATACCAAGTCGGTGGGTGAACTAAACTAGTTTTAAAATAATTCTGTTTTAAACTTTAAAAGATTTAAAATAAAATTTACTTATGCAAACTATACTTAGAAAAGTTGGAAGGGAATTGAGGGCAAAAGAGTAGGTTTGTAACACCCATATTTTATAACATTATTTAGGATATTTAATTAGCTAAGTTTAAAATAATAATGTCAAGATTAATAGGTTGAGATTTGATTAAACTAAGGTTAGTCGTGCCATGTTAATGTGTAAATTAAAATGAGAAAACATAAACTAATGTGTTAGGAAATGAGTAAGGGCATTGTAACGACCTGGAAAATTTCGATTCCGAAAATTCCAGATAGTTAGGAAAAGAAGAAAAGAGATAGAAGAAGAAACAGAAATGAAACACAGAATCTCACATTCGCAGCGGATCAAAATATAATATCAAATAAAATAACAGTTATACAAAGGAAACTATATCAGTTAATATACATTAATACATCAGAGTTACAATATGTACACAACACTGGACAGTTTAAAACATCATGTCCAAGATATACAACAATATATCATAGTGGAAACACTCCATACATTCCTGCCATCCATCTCGCCTCCTAAACTCCAAAACGTCCTTACCTGAAAATATGTAATACTCGGTCTGACCCGAGCATTACATCAAAGTAACACCCGGGTCAGGCTGGAAACTAACATGAGTAAACCCATCTAACATGGAACACAAAAACATACAACTTATATAAACCCGGGGAAACTTGTATCAATTTACAACTTCACAACTTGTTATAGACATTACGTACATCACACATGAATTTCTAAGTACCAAAACTTAGATTAAATGGTCCAATTCACTTAAATCATTCCATTTCAACCTATTGATTCCACATATCAATTTACAAAGAATCGAAGTGGTTTCGGGTATTTACTAATACCCGACTCTGGTCTCTTCGAATTCAATACCATCTGAACCCAAGTTATTTAAATGAAATACAATTCATATTAGAGTAACATATTTACAATTCCATTACCGATAGATAATCCATATTTTCACAGATTAATCCGCACATATCATCCCACATAGCATCACAAATCACATTTCAGAGATGTTATTAACCCGATGCATTCAATATCATTCAATCATCCATAAGCAAGATTAGTCATACCATTTCTAATTGATTTAAATAAATTAAATTAATTACTTCCATCACTACACATCCTTCTTACTTAACCATTAATTAATTTCAATCCAGTTAATTAGTCATTCCTTAACTATCCTTTTAATTAATCTTCTTTAATTAATTCTTAGTTAATCATCCTTTATTAATTATTACTTAATTACATTAAGTAATTAACCTTTGATTAATTACTCAAATTAATTAACCCTTTAACATTCATATTAATTACATTTACTCTTAATTAATTACTTAAATTGATTATCCTATAATCTCCTT
The DNA here is from genome assembly GCA_030765085.1 of Allium cepa. Taxonomy (NCBI): domain Eukaryota; kingdom Viridiplantae; phylum Streptophyta; class Magnoliopsida; order Asparagales; family Amaryllidaceae; genus Allium; species Allium cepa. The sequence continues at coordinate 259,501,328 of CM060929.1, forward strand.
CATTGATTAATTATCCTTTACTTAATCAATCATTATTAACTAACCCTTAATAATTTCCTTAATTAATAAATCCTTAATTAATTCCATTAAGTAATACCCTTTTTATTACTTTAATCACTTTTAATCCTACTTACATAATCATTAATTAATTAAAAACCGTTAATTATCCTTTTAGATAAACCATTTATCTTATTAATACTTAATTATCATTTAGAAACTTATTTAATAAACCTTGGGATTAAGTTGTTAATTTACTATAGATTAACTTAAAACTTTAAGTTTAATTTATAATTAAAACACTATACCTACTAAAATTTACTACTTAACACTATTTAAATTTCTTCTAAATAAACTTAGGCCTTAATAGAAATAAAGACATATAATTAAGTCCTAAACTTAATTAAGCTAAACAGATACCTTAACTAACAATTAAGTGAACATTAAAAGAATAGGTTGGAAACTTTGTTTGAAAATCTGATTAGAATCTTTCTTATAAACCATACTATTATGTTTATCTCTGGCCCAAGGTCCATTCTAAGACCAAGGAAATTTACTTCCCACTTAATACTTGAATTCTATGGTCCAGACGAAAAATCCTGGCCCACCCTTCTATCTTCGGCCCATACTTCTTTGCTTTAGTTTCCTTTCATTTCCTTACTTCTTTCCTCTATCCTACCCGAACTCAACGGTACGCACTCAAGTCTTATCTCAACCCAAACTCCATCGTTCTCGAGTTCTTTTTCGAAAGCCACATCCAACCCAGCAACGAGACCACAACCCAAAAATATATCGTATACGCGTGTACGTGCACACGGCATCGGTGCCGCCCTGACCAACTCCGACGCCATCCCATGCTACCGTTGATCACCCCGATCCATCCAACTACCCAGTTTCCTCACTAACAACCATGATTTGAATTCGAGCAAATTCAAAAACCTACAGAAAGCACCGGGTCACCATAATCCTCCAATTTCACCATCTCAGATCATCAGAAAAATCTGACACTCCGATCAAACCTTCGCCTCGCCTCCATCTTCCCTTTCCCCACCTCCGTTTCACCCCGTTGCTAGCACGACGATGAGATCGCCTCGCGAACAACCAAGACCAAAAACTGAGACTAAACCATAAATTCGCACTGTCACGCCTCCACAATGAATTTGGAACCTTCTGACCATTTTTCCCAATCTCTCCTACCTTCTCTCCACCTCCAGTAGGAACCCCGCCTTCCCCGATACACCCCATCACCAGAAAAAGGCAGAAACCCAAAAAACGATCATCTCGCAAATTTCCCTGAATTTCTACCTTAAAAATCATGTTTTGATTTTTAAAAATCCTAGTTTTTGATGACGAAACCAATTATATAAGTGAAACAAGCAATCATTATAAACAAAATTTTGATATGTTTCAAGTCCACTATTCTTCCTCCTTATTTAATAACTAGTTCAAATTGAACTTGAAATTATTTTTAAAAATTATAACTTGTTACAACAAACAAATTTTGTTTACAACTTGAAGACTAAAGAGATTCAGGGAAAAAAAAATTTAAAGCCTGAACACTAAAGCAGAGCCAACAGTCTTGTGTAAAATCATGCACATCCTTTTTGTTTAGATATATGTTTACGTACAATTCACATCATATAAACAATTATTGCATCCAACTTCAAAAGGGTTATCTCATGCATCCTGATTTAAGATAGAATAAGGTTTAGTTTACTCACAGTTTTAAAGCAGAGAAGCTCTTTTGAAACTCTGGGAATCACACTTAAAAAAACTTGTTGCTTTAATCTGGAATTATTGAATTTTGCAGTTTGCTTTGGTTTGAACTGTTACTTGCTTCTAAGTTGAAAACTCTGATTTTCCAAGCTTGCAATGTTTTGAAAAAACTGTTGTTTAATCTTTGATTTTTGAGTCCTGAAGTTTGCTTCTGATATTTGATCTCAGGTTTCTAGGTTTGAAACTGTTCTAATGATCTTTGCTATAGATTGAAGTTTTGTTTGATTTTCTTTCTTTTTGTTTCCAGGTTATGAAGATGAAGATAAATAAAGGAATTTAGAAGTGAAAAGTATCCTGGTTTCTCACTTACATTTTCTAGAATTCTAAACCAAAAGAAAATTTTATTTTATTTTCTTTTCCTTTTTTCTTTTCTTTTTGCCACTTGTTCATTTTGTTTACACTTGTTTATTACCTATTTTACTTATTAAACATTTGTCATTTATATGTATTTTATGCCTAAACCCCTTTTGTTAAATTTATTTATAAATTATGGTTTAAACCTTATCATTTTAATATTTGAAAATTAATTTATCTCTTATTTTATATTTCTCATTTTAGATAAATACATCTCTTTTTAATCAATTTATGTTTAACAATTTATATTCATATATTTTCTAGTATTTATACATATAAAACTTTAAAAGAGAATTATTTTAAAATCTTAATTATACACTAAAAATAATCATATAAATTTATTCATTTGTATTACAAATCACAAATTCATATTCAATTTAAATCAACTCATATATATATTAAAAAACAAAAATTTAATTTGTGTTGAAGATAATAGGTTTTGCCTAATTTAAATAATCATATTAGGAGATTATCAAATAATTATTTTCCCAGATATGAATATTAATAATCAGATTTATTCATTTTATCCTTAAAAGCAGTATTTCTATTAATTAACCCAGTTAATTATGAGTTAACAAATATTCTAAAATTCGAGCTATCACATTCCTCCCACTTTGAATTCGTCCTCGAAAAATTTTAAAACGCTTATTATCAGAAAAATTATTCTTTGATCACTTTTTAAAATACTTTAAAAAAATATATACAATATTACTAAAATAATTCTTATAAAAATATCATTTTATAACTCCATGTTTCAACAAATCTGTCCTCGTTCTCACAGAAATTCGGTCATACGTTGATCAGGCGTACGATTGAAAATCTATAAGTATTTAGCCGACCCATTTTCAACACCAGATCTTGAGTTGGATCGCTTACATTAAGTGTGCAATATCATTAATTATGCAGCAACATTGAGTGCCAGATAGAACTTGAGGGCATAAAGCATTTAGAAGAAGCAAGCTTAAACGTGCAATAGCGTTAAATGTGTAGAAGCATCAAGTGTCCAGACTGAAGATGAGGGTCTGAGGCAGTATAAGATGCACTTAGAACATAAACCGGACCAGGTATTCTTGACTGAAGCTTATAAACTGAGTAACAATTGTATGCATTCAATAATATGTAGTAGACTGGAGGCTTGACTGGACCAGGGAATGCATACAATACGATGCAGCCCGTCAACTTGGTAGTAGCTTGAAAGCAAGATCTGATATTCAACATTGTGGGCATGAACAATAGACAAAGAAGTAAAAAAAGTGAGCTGCATTAACTGAACGTGGACCAACATGTCTCACGAGCTTGTAGTGGGGCAGTGTAAGACAACCGACTTTAAAAAAGTATATCTCATGCTTGTGGCAGGAACTAGACAGAACCAAGGAAGTGTTAGGTAATATATTAGTTTTTAATTTATTTATATAATATAATTTTAATGTATAATATAATTATAGAATACATAAAATATATAATATAATTTATATGAAATTGTGCAATATATATATATATATATAATATAATTTAATGCAACTAATATTTTGAAACTATTACAATTGAGTGTTGAGGTTTAGTGTTGAGTTTTAAGCCATGTTATTTAATATTCAATATTTTTTTGTCAAAGTGGATACATATTATTTAAAAATATTTTGATCCATAGTATTAACTCTAGATTAATGTAATCTATAGAGGGATTGGCTTTTATATGCATAATATATTTTAAACACAAATGACTTTTGTATTCTTAGATAGCTTAGTAGAAAATATGTTTCTATGTTCTTATACATAAACTATAAAGTATTCTTAAACAACCACTTTAGGCATACATACATTTACATTCTCTTATTTCACCCCTTTGTTTGTAATTTTACCTCTAATTCATGCAATCTTACCTGTTAAGATTTTGAACTTTTTGTGTAGTAGGCTATGAAGTACTATTATAATTGAGAAAACACTTTTGACCTTATAATAACAAGACTCTTTTAGCAATTTTATAAGTAGTATTCTGCCTGTTTGTTGCATATTACTAGTGTTTATTTGAACTTCATTGTGTGTTCATATATCAAAGCGAATGACAATTAAGCCTGGGCAAATGGGTCTATGAATGAGATGGCTTTTCATCCAACTGAGCCTATTATCGATTCTTGTAGTAGCAATAAACAGATATACCTTGGAAAGCTTTAGTTCTGCGAATTTGATTTAGTTTGTATATGAACAAACTGCTGTTGAAAAGTGAGGCGAATCTTTATGCTAAAATTTTCATTTGTGAAGCTGTAGTATGTGTTAATTGGGAATCTAATATGCATGGTAAGGCTTGTTTTACGCTGAATTCACTATGTTGGTTAGTGTTATAGACAAGCTTGCATCGTAAACTTCGTTTAGTTAAGGGTTGAGGCATGTTAGTTCTTGAATTTTTCTTTCTAGAAATGGTTAGTGTGATGATTTTAAGGCATGAGGCAGCAAGTTGAAAGCTAAATAATGGCGAGTCTATGCGAAATTGTATATATTCTCAAATAAGTTATAATCGATGCCTACATACATTTAGAAAGAAAAGACTGCTAAGGTGTTGAACACATTATTGGGTATTTTCAAGTATATTTTCATAATTTTCTGATTTTGTGTTTCTCAATTTAAAATAGAAACTCTAAACCATCGACAGACCCAAGCCAAAACAAATATTTTCATGTGCTTGGGTAAGTTTTATGGTAAACAATATTTCATGTGCTCATGTTAATTTTACGCTAATTCGACCCATCGACCCATGGACCCTCTACATGGTGTAGCAAGTGGAAGACCTAAAACATGTCCTACATGCCCTACCTATTTGATCAATGGGAATCATGCCAGCAATAGTCATCAGCCAGCACTCTAGTGGCAATTCAGTTTACAGTTTATTTTCTTTAATAAATACGCTTTTTAAATATTTCATTATTCTATTCACATTGTCTTTTTTTGCGTTACATCAATATTGTATATGTATATGTGTGCTATTTCATTCATCTGGTTTTTGAATATGTACTCAATAATGCTTTTCAGTGTTTTTGAATGTGTACTCAATAATGTTTTCCATGGCATCTAGATTTATTTTGCTTGCCAAATGTGCACTCGAAATATACAATTCATCCGGTCTCCTCCTCTTCCTCTTCTGCTTTTCTTAAATTCATTTAAAAAAAAAATATCACCATGGTTTTTTAGTGCATGTGAATGTGTGCTCGATAATGTGATTTATTTCATTTGATATCGGGCCCTTGAAATATTTAATTTATCCGGTCTTCCGGTTTTTTATTTCTTCCTTTTTTATAAATATCAACATATTTTGTAAAATTTCATTATTTTTCAGTGTATTTTTAATTTTTGCATTGAAAATTTTCAAGAAGATGAACTTGATGGAGACTACCATGTCCAACCAATTCCCTAAAACCATGGACCTTCCAATGGAGTTGTAGACTACAACGAAGAAGAAGTCAACTACGAACAAACCCTACCCAACAACATCTCCCACTGTCACCCTTCTCTTTCCTCCTCCTCACCTTTCAAAATAAGAAGGGACAAAAATAGTAATGGCAGCTTAATAGAAAATGACTTGATGAAGAAAATAAATTGAAAATCCATGAGAAAAAGTGAAGGTTTTCTTAATATTAATCGGTTATTTCTTAGTTCTTATGCTTGAATTTTTCTTTAAGGGAAAAAAACTAGTTTTAAGAGGGAAAGTAACTTCTTCTTTCCCTTCTTAAATATTCAAATTACTGGTATGTGATCTATTCAAAAATTTCAAATGACAGTTATAGCTATCCCATATGTGCTGAATTTTAGAATTTTCCCTCCATGTATGTAATAGCCGTTGCTTGCTTCCTCCCTGGGTTTGTTGCAAATTTTGTTTTAAGTGCTTGTTTCTGCTCATGTTGTGTAAATTTTCTTCTGTTTTATCTAGGTTTTCTTTCGAATATTTTACTCCCTCTGCTGCCTGCCTTTGCAATTTCTGCTCTCCACAGGTATTTTGAGTTATGCCGGGCTTCATCAACATCAAAAAAGGTTTTGTTCTATCTGTAAAATTTACTTGCGTTTAAAGCTGATATCGGGCTAGGATTGATGTTATTTTCAAGAGAAATGATAAGTACACTCTTCTTTATAAAGAGTATGGTTGTACTTACAACTGAGTCGGGAAGAATGGGTCCATCAATCAGGTATCAACTATGCACATGTTCTTTCTAAAATAGAGTGTATTTAACTTTTTCATTTCCACTGAGGAGAACTGTAAATGTGACGTAAATGATGAAAGTTGCTTTTTAGGATGGATGCGGCTAAGGTAACTGTAGGGTACGGTGACCACAATTGTAGATTGTACCTGTGGGTGAGAATAATCGGTGTCGCTCTCTCTATTAGTATATTTCTAGCATGTGAACAAGTCAACAATTTCTCACATAATCTCAACTTTATAATGCATTAATTTTGCAATAGTTCTTCAATTGGTGTCCAAATTTCGTTATAATGTTTTTTATTTACGTCGAGAATAATTGAGTTCCAATAAATATTAAAATTGTATAGTTTTAGTACAATTAAACATGATGGAGTTAGTTTAATATGATCAAGTCTACTTAACAGTACAAGTGACTCATTATGGTAGTCTGTCTGGAATAAATGGCTTGTTTAGTCAAATTCTGTTAATTTGAGTAGTATTTATTCTTATGTTTCATCAACTTTTGATGCCTTACAAAATAAATACTAAACGTAGTCAACTTATGATACAAGAAAAGCATGTGCATTCTTTAGAGAGAAAAAATGTAAGAACATGTATACATAAATGACATACAACACATACCCAACTTATCTCGTTCTCTAGGTTTCTTTCAATGGGAAAATAAAATATAAATGAGGCAGTCTTACACAACTGTAGTAAACAATGGGTTATAATATACATAAGTTTGTTTGAATCTATGTGTGGCTCCTTAATATATATTTGGTTAAGGAAGATTTTTTCAAGGGAGGCGACAAAAAAGGATAGAAATATCTTGAAATATTTTCTCTATTTTCAATAAAAGAGCAGTGAGTATACATTTCTATCCTGTTCGATGTGTTTAAGTATGAAACATGTGTGAAACTTGACATATTGTTCTTAGATCTTCTTTTGTTGTTGAAATCCTATTGATGAGTTGGCTGTTTCAACTTTCAGCCGTTGATATGACAATTCTCATCTGATATTTTATATATCCTATTTGGTTAGTTCCAAATAAAAATGTTCACTCTAGAGTACTTATGATTGTAATTTTAAAGGTTTTTCTTCCAGGTCAACTTCTTAGATAATAACTATTGTGCTATAAGTAATTTGACTATCATCGGTTAAAAATTTGGTCTTGCCAGATTAAAATGACTTCAATTATTCATTTTTAGCACATAGTTCCATTTTGATGTTGCTTTGCTTGATTTTTCTTGTAGTTGATTCAAATGGAGCAATCCTATGTAACTGAAGGATGCAAGGAATTGTAGACCTCTGCTTGTGGAGTGCTCTGTTATTCCTTGATGTATGATATCTCATTTAGGCATGTTCCTCAGGTACTCTGTTATTCTATTAACTCATTTATTGAATTTCCTATTCTTCTATTATGTGAATCTGTTGTTCTAAATAAACGGATAGTCATGATATTAAATTTTTTTAGCGCAGTTCTTTGATGATATACAATATGATCAACATTAATTTAAAATCTGTAAGCATATATGAAAATCAACACTATAATTTGTGATGTAATACAAACGAAGGATCCCCTTATCTGTACTTAGCTTGGTTAACGATTTACTTGCTGTGATTAATTAATAATAGTTAACTTAGTTATGCATGTAATCAATAAAAAATTAAGTTAACTAAATTTTATATAAAAATTAACCAAGTATTATAAAATTAACAAGTTTATAATAATAGTAATAATAATAATAAATTAACTAAGTTCATGAAAAATTTATAAGTTTTAGATAATTTATAAAAATTTACCAAGTTAATAAAATTTAAGTTTGAGATAATTTAAAAGTTTAAGTTAATTAAAATATGAGCTATGACATTTAAGTTTTACTAATTGAAATAATTTAACCAAGCTTTATAAAAAGTTAACTAATTTTAAAAAAATTAATCGAAATTTTAAAAATTAACTAAGAGTTATATAGTTTGACTACGTTCTATAAAAATTAAATAAATTTATGTAAATTAATTAAGTTTTGTTAGACTTTAACTACGTAAATAAACTTTTAAAAATTAAATAAGTTTATTATAAAAATTAACCAAGTTTGATATAAATATAACTAGTTTTTTTAAAATTATTTAAATTCAAGAAAAGTACAACTAAGGATGTTTTATATACTTTAAATATGAAATAATTTCATAATCATTTGTTGATTTTAAACTTGTCTATAAGTAATTAGCTTTTTAGGAGTAAAGATCAGCTGCAGCAAAGAATTGTGAGTAATCAGGTAACGAATATGTTATAAATTATTATATATACTATAACATTTTGCTAGCACATCTTTTGTAAACTTATTTATGAATGGTTATGGATTTTATGTGAATTTGCTCGGTTTTGTTAAAAAACTATTATCGAAATGGTTATGGATATTATATTTAATTAAGTGATTAACGTGTTTTTTAATTGTTTGAATATGATGATTATGTGATTGATTGTCTGAATACAACAATTATGTGATTGATTGCTGGTTGTAATAGGACTATTATGTGAGCGATGGCTGGAAATGGTACAGGCCATTAACATGAAATAGTGGCGTGTACGGTATATACAAAACGGTTAACAACTTTTAGTAGTGTTTAAAAAATGCTACTAAAATAAATGTAAATAGATGCTATATGACTTTTGAAGCGTTTTTTCAATGCTATAAAAACTTTTAGTAGCGTTTCGATAAAAACATTGCTATACGACATGCGATTAAAATTCTGAAACTTTTTGCAGCATATCTAAAACCCTACAATAGGTCGATATTTGGTAGTGGTTTCTACAACTCTACTAAAAGTTACAAACTTTTAGTTGCATGTCGTATCACAGCGTTTATCGAAACGGAACTAAAAGTTTTGGTAGCGTTTTTTCAACGTTACAAAAGGCCTTTTTTTGTGTAGTGTTTGGACTTCTTTGATATAAATTTTAGAAGACTAAAGAGGATAAAAGAGTATGAACAATTTAAATTTTTTCATAAAAATCAGCAAACAAATTTGTGAAAACAAGCAGCTAGTTGTGTAGATTTAACCAAAGGTATAATGATCTCCAAAACCCCTAGGACGGCTGACAAAAACCAAACCCCCAGGCGATTTGCCATGCACCTCACTAAACCAAAGTTACTTCTTACCATCCTTAGTAAATTCCCAAACTACACCTCTCCAAAATATCTCTAAAACCTTATAGAAGCTTTTAAGTACAAAAAATATTTTTAGTTGCTTATTAATGAAACAATAGTTAATTAGAAAAGCACAACAAGTTCGACAGCTTCTACCGAGTAAAAAGTCGTTTAACGATAAAACGACTTTCGGTCACATTATCGATACTTCTTCGAACTATTTATTCTTGTAAATATTTTTCAAAAACAAGTTTGCCTTTATTAGTTATTGATAAAAAGGAGTTAACAAGGTTATAACATCAATTTAATCACATTAAATCCAAGTTTAAATATTTAAATAATTTAGATATTTAATACGAAATGTTCAAAATTCGAAGTCACAACAAAATATTTTAAACCATTTATTTCATTCAATGCAAAATTTAATTTTGAGACATACACGCACACCCCAAGACACAAATACAATTGCATATAAGGTTAAATTTCCTTATGAAAACCATTGTAGATATAAATGGTCAATTTATGCGTTATTTTTTTTTGAAAATAGGGTACTTTATTTATGGGGAAAATATATAAAGTTGAAAGTGTTCTAAATAGGAGCAGGAGTACATCTGATCCGCAACTCAAAAACACCCATAGGGTAACACTTTACAAATATAAAAAAATAAATTTAAGTATTATACATGGCGTATAGTTTAATCAAGAGGAATACAACATTTACATACGTATATACATTATAGAAGCAAATCCTAACTGTTAGTCCCTAAGAAGATGGTTTTGATGACAACAACCTAAGAATAAGATTATGAAATATAAATACTAACATTATAGCTTAGATATATATGTATATGTAGGATTTAATCGTGCAGGTATCTAGAATGAAGACTGTACAGTATAGAAATTCAAGATATGAAGATTGAAGACTCATGAGTATCAAGATTATCAAGAGTTCAAGATTTCAATAATAAGTAACTTAATTAGGAATTTTGTTAAAACTCCTAGAAAAGCACCGGCATCTTAAAATCCAATTTATTCGTGGAATGGAATCCAATTCGAGCCTGTTAAAGGGATGGAATTCTAAGTAGGATAGAACCTACGAAAAATCTAGTGGAACATTGTTTTGTATCCAATAACTTTTATTCAAATGTTTTTTACAAAATTATATCTTGTTTTCAAAAATGATTTCAAAATCTTCCTTTTAAAAGAATCAAAAAAATCTATCTTGGTTTTAAATATTTTTAGCCTCAAAATAATCTTTATTTTCAAAATCAAACTATCCTTGGTTTTAAACTATCTTTTATTAATAATATATTTAACTTTTAATATTTATACTTAGATTTAAATATAAAATTATAGTAAAATTTTATATATATCAAAATATTATTCTCTATATTTATTTATGTATTTTAACTATAGTTAAGTATATTTATAAAGTTTAAAATAGTTTTAATACAAGATGAAAGTTATTTTCAAGGACAAATAAATTACCAAAATTTCATTACGCATGTCGACATCCTCAAGTACCCCATGTCGACATGGTAGCAGTTTATTTCCAAATTTTGAATTTCAAAGGAAGTGTCTATTCGTCATATCCTTTCACGAATGCACATGGCTGTTGTTCTACCATAAATAGGGGTAGTTTTGAATGAATTTGTATTTATATTTTCTCTGATTTCACTCCTCTTCTTCTTCCACATTTCTTTATACACATTTTTACCATTACTCTGCCGAAATCAACACTGAATCTAATTAGATCATTTTAGGTTTGATTCTCTATCACTACCTCAACAAGATCTCAGTGCTATTCAAAGTTATAGGCATCTTTGTAATAAACAAAGCGAGAAAAGGTGTAATTGTACAATTTCTTTTGAAAGGAAATCCGTAATTGTGTGCGGGACTGGATGTAGGGTAACTCCAAATCAGTATAAAATCCGGTGTGTTCTTTTCTTTATTGCTTTTACTTTATTACTGCATCTGTATTTGATTCTGTGATCATATCTATGTTTGAATATTGCATAGATTTGTGTTCAAATTAACAAAAACTCAAAAAGATTTAATAATTCCTTTAAATAATATTCACCCCCCTCTAGTGCTAATCCTAGCCTTAAGATCCGTATTCCGCATTTTTCACATTTGGTATCAAAGCAAGGTTTTCAAAGTTTTCATAATCTGAATTTTGAAAAATTTTAAAGTGGCAATTTTTTTATAAAATTATTAACACTATTTTCATATTAATATGTCACAGAATCATCATGATATTGTTGTTTAAAATTATATTTAGTTATTTTGAAAAGTCACTTGATTCTTTAAAAGGTTATGTTGTTTTATAGGAGAAGAATTATGTCTAATGACTATTGGTTAAAAGATATTAGATAACCATTCATCAATCAAGAAGAACAAATGGATATATAATGGTAATCGACAATGAAATGGATACCAGATCAATATAAAACTTTTTATTCTCATCTACAACTTGATATGATATTTTACTTCTCTCCATCTACTTCGCAATGTCACTGGTTTCGTGCGAATCCGTCAAGAAATGACCAAGTTATGGTCAAATGAAGTTTTGGTGAACAAAGAGGGAAAGAAAGCAAAATTGTCAATGGTATTCTTCAAATTGCATCCAAAAGTTTGAATATTTTGCTCCCACTCCTTTTTCAGATTGTAATTCTTGTTCTCTCAGTCATTTTTATGGGTGGATCATCAAATTCTGATCAAAATTGAGTGAGATATGACAGTTTGAAGTTGGCTATCCAAAACTGAAAACTGTGTACGGGAATTTCTACATTTCTCTTACTGTTCGGCCTGTTGCATCATAATACTCTCCAAATTCGTCACCAAACTATTACTGAAATCGTAGCCCTTGCCTTCCAGTTCGATTTGCCGCTGGTTTCATCCAATTCCGTTAAGAAATGAAGGAGATATGCCTTCTCGAAGTTTGATGGTAAATAGAAAAACGGGAGTTAAGAAATGAAGGAGATATGCCTTTTCGAAGTTTGATGGTAAATAGAAAAACGGGAAGAAGAAGAAAAAGAAGAGAAACTTTTATGAAAAGTGGTGAATGTTGGGCCTATTTATAGTGGTTGAAGCGTCCATTCATTCAAAATTCAAAATCAAAGTTTTGGCGCTAAGTTGATCAATCTACTAAATCATCTGTATCTTTCTCATACGTTCTTCAAATTCAGCAAATGAACATACTGTGCTGATCAGAAAAACGAGCCCGTCGCCATAGAACAGATCCCGTCATTAAATTCTGAAAGATATAAATATGTTATTGACGACAATGGAAGAACAACAAAGTTAGAAAGATGGAGTGCAAAAATTGGTATGCTTTGCTATTATTTCATCTTTATTGTTGCATTTAGGAATATATATATATATATATATATATATATATATATATATATATAGACACACACACACACACACACACACACACATTTAGTTAGGTATAGAAATATATCTCTTTTATAAGTTTTGATATTTACGTCCACATATCGACACACCATGGTACAAATTTCGATATGCCAGTCTAATTTTTTTTAATTTTTTTTTACAAAAATGTGTTTTCTTTCGAATAAAATCTTACTACTAATTTATTACAACTATAATAAGTAGAAAATCATTTTTACATGCATAATACCAAGTGTCTTTACACATGTTTTCTCATTATTATTTTTACGTTAATTATAAAAAATTGGGTAAAAAATCAATTATTTACATGTCTATCTAGTCGTAAAATTAATACAAAATCAGGTTAAAATCACGCCCAGAACAATAGATAGTATATCTGAAATGCTATCTTTTCTTCTGGAACGTTTCTTAAGTGCTGCAAATTCATTTTTATAGCATCTCTGCACTTTGAAACACTGTAGTGTTTTAGAAACATTTCACAGCATTTGGTAAATGCTGTAGTATCTGTTTAAAATGTTTTGAATATATTTTACTGCAAAAACTTTTTACAGCATTCTGTAAATGCTATCTTTTCTATTTGAAACTTTAAACTGTAAAAATAATATTTAAATTAAGTATTTTTCTCTACTCTTTTTAGAGTTATTTTCTAACTTATATTAAGAATATTTTGAAATTAATTTCATGCTTAAATATTTTTTAATAATTAATTAAATTTTTAATGTAAGAAGCCATAATATGACACATGTTTATTTTAGTTTTTCAATCTTTGTTATATCATATTTTATTATGATATTTTTTTAAACTAAAAGGTGGTTAAACATGTTTCTAAATATTTTAATCAATAATAATTTAATATATAGGTTTTATTAATAAGTTAAGTATTTTATAAACATGAAAGTTTGGATTCTTAAAAAAACAATTAATTTTAAAAAATATTTTTAGAAGAATTAAGTAAGGAGGGTATTAACTTTTATAAAAACCATATTTGATCATATATAGTTTAAGTCCATATTTCTTAGCATTTGATTTTGATATTAAGTTTGATTACTGCTATCCCGCTTTTTGGCAAAGCCGTGATACCAAAAGATCGATTGAAAACATAGGACAGTTCGTCTCAAAGATTGGTCATACTATGCTTCACTATGGATATCGCTGGATTTTGTCCGAGTCCAGATTGAGCTACAATTGATGGGACATGACGAGAAAGATCGTAAAAGTCAGCATCTCAAATCTCAAGTCAATCCGAGTTCGTACGCTCAAATTATCGCCAATGAAGAGTGGAGGGAATAGCTTTAGGTACGAATCCATCAGAGCAGGCCCCATGTTCGAATCCATAGAACCAAGCCGTGGTTCGAACCCATCAAACGTCCCTTACTTCGAATCCATGGGGCTACTTCACTTCGTATCCTTCAGGATGAAGACCTTCGAATCCAGTAGGGCAGAGTACTTCGAATCCATGCAGATGATTCACTCCGAGTCCATCCTATAACCTCACTTCGTCTCCATCGTGTAACCTTACTTCGAATCCATCCCGTAACCTCACTTCGACTCCATCCTGTAACCTTACTTCGAATCCATCCCGTAACCTCACTTCAACTCCATCCCATGACTTGCCTCGAAACCATTCAGTTAGGAAGCCTTCGTATCGATCGACTATTGTATACCCTGATCGATACGAAGGAACATCCATTCGATCGATTCGAAGGAACACATCTTCAAACCCACTACCTCGAATCCACTAAGTCAAGGCGGCTAAGACCATGGAGGCGACCCAGTAAACTCGGAGAAAAAGATGGATCGACCCGAGAAGTGCGCGCACCATGTCGTCGTTCGCATGCACCAGCCATCGATTCGATCCTATCGATTCGATAGGGATCGATTCGAACCAAGCATGACAACCGAAAATGCAATCTTGAATCGATTATAACTCGAGATCTACAATTCCAAATGCCATGAAATTTTCACAAGAGCTTGCATGCATGTTGAAGAATGTCCACACCAAATTTCACCTCAACTGGACACTTTTTTGATCGACTCGAACTAGAGTTCGAATCGATCCTAAAGTGGGCCCGGATTTCCTAAGGGCGGGCATGTGGGCCCCCCTCACGTGCCAGAAGCGGTCTCCCCAGATTTTAGGCGAAATATCAGCCTCCTACACCTATAAATAGAGCCCCTGGACATTCAGAAAAGGGATCGGAGAATTTCTAGAGAAAAAGCACGCCCGGACGCTGCCAGAACCACTCCATATCATTTTCACTGTTGCTCATTTCGAATTTAAGTCTATTATCTGCTGTACTTCGCTCTAAAACACTTGTAATCTTCAAGTATTAGGCAATAAAGTGATAAAACTTCATAGTGGACGTAGGTAAAACGCTGAACCACTCTAAATTACTGTCTTCCGTGCAATTTACTTTTCTGTGGTTTGGAGTTTTTGTTAGATAATCCTCATTTTCAATTTAGTTTCTTCATTTATTATCTCTTCAAGAACTTCCGAAGGGTGTTGCCCAATTTTGGTGCAAACACTTTGGTGCTTTCACCGATAAAACCCAGGTTTTCTCCTGCTCATTGGATTTGTCATCGATATCGGATTGCATAAATCTAAGAGAGAGATCCAGACTTCAATTTCAGACTCCTTCCATACTATTCAGATTTACCAAAATCTAGGAAAGGATTCTACACCTCAAGATGGTTAGCACGAGAACCACTTTTACTGCCGCCGGCCAAGAAGGCCGTGATAGACAAAATCCCCCGCAACTCCATTCACCCAATCAAGATGATACCGGGCATTCAGATCCATCAGGTCCGGTCACTCGACAAGAGTTCCAAACATTACTCCAGAAACTAACCCAAAGTCGACAACTGCTGGCTGAACAATTACGTGCCAATGTTGAGTTGACTAATCAACTGAACCACCAAAGGCGTAGGAGATCCAGAAAGGACCACGCCCCTCATTCCTCCACTAAAAGCTCTGCCTCGTCTGATTACAGCGGCAGATCTACCTATCCCAGGCTAGACGGAAGCCATGCACATACTGCTGGTCACCAACAAGCATTAAATGTTGGGCAGATAAGAGTTGGCCCTTCTGCCAGCTTTCATACAGGACCCTCCTCACGAGGAGGCACTGTTCCACAACATACTACGGATAACCAAGCCACCGCCACTACAGTTGACATAGGAGTTGATACCCGAAATCACTCCAATCAGAACTACCATCAGCAGGAACGTACTCCGGGACCATATGTCCCAGAAGACACCGAGCCAAGGAGGCGAGACATGGATCGTCGACAACGCCCGATCCTACCTCGCACTATAGAACCCAACCACACTTTGGCTCGTCACCCTTCGAATATAGCAACACCTGACCTCTCAGCTATGGTACGCCAAATGATCCGCGAAAGTCAGGGCTTAACAAATGACGACTGGGGAATCTTCCGAAGTCATACTCCGTTCACTGATGACATATTATATGCTGAACCTCCTCGCGATTCAGGATGCCGACTCTCCCCATGTATGAAGGAAATTCCGACCCTTACCAACATATTCTGAAATACGAATGGTCGATGACTGCTGCAAGAGTTGATGATGCAGTAAAATGCCGTAGTTTTCCCATTACTTTAGGGGGAACTGCGACGATGTGGCTTACACGATTACCACCACGATCTATCTCTTCATTTGACCAATTGGCTACTAAATTTGTTGAACAGTTCCGTATGCACATTGCCAGGCCTAAAGACGTAAATACTTTATCTAGTGTCACTCAAGCCCCAGAAGAGACACTCAGACGATATTTGAAAAGATTCAATGCCGCTTGTGCAGAGATCACTAACCCCGATGATAATTCAATCCTGATGCCTTGACTAAGGGGATTGACCCAGACTCTGAATTTGGAAATTGGCTAGCTGGGAAACCTCCCGCATCGTTGGATCGTTTCTACTCCAAAGCCACCCAATTCTTAAGGCGTGAGGATACGAAACAATCTAGGAAGCAGGACGATGCGAGACCCAGCAATGAAGGAATTCAAAGCAATGTGGCAGTTAAACAGTCAGGGGAGAGCTCTGGAAAAGTAAAATTGAATATTCAAAACAAGCAAACCCAGCCGAGGAACGACGATAATAGAAATAAGAAGCAAGATCAGAATCGTGGCCCGCGGCGTAGGACGCAAATGTTTGAAAGCTATACACCACTGAATACGTCACTGGAAAACGTGTATCTACAAACTTGTAATGCGATGCAATATAAGAAGCCGACTCGAAGCCGTCGTCGGAGAGACAGATTCAAACGGGGAAGTTCTGTAGATTCCACGAAAGTTACGGACACAATACCAATGATTGCAGGCATTTGCAAGATCTTACTGAAAAATTGATCAGGGAAAGGATGTTAGATCAATTTTTGCGGGCACCACACCTAGTGGTGTGGGCCCGTCAAACCAAAATCGCGCACAAAACCAAGAGAGACAGGAGGAGCCCGCTCGTACAGGCGGGAGATTGGTCATAAATACAGTTAGTGGTGGTCCTCATCCAGCGGACCGAAGCTGGAGGGAAATGGAATCATACGCCAATTTGATCAGGCATGTGAATTTCGAGAGTTGTAGTACACTTGATGAAGGGATTCCGGCCAAACAACAGAGGACGATGACAGATGACATCGTATTTAGAAACCGAGATGCTGATATGGTCGAAGCCCCAACTATAGACGCACTAGTCATATCTGCCCAGGTTGGTCTTGCTTGGATGAAGAGGATCCTGGTGGACAGTGGGAGTTCAGTAAATATCTTGTTTAAGAGAGCATATGATCAAATGAAGATGGAGGCCAAAGAT
The DNA here is from genome assembly GCA_030765085.1 of Allium cepa. Lineage (NCBI taxonomy): Eukaryota > Viridiplantae > Streptophyta > Magnoliopsida > Asparagales > Amaryllidaceae > Allium > Allium cepa. The sequence goes on from CM060929.1 coordinate 259,519,003, forward strand.
TTAAAGCCTTGTCAATCTAAAATCCATGGCTTCGATGGAAGTGTTAATATACCCACTAGAGTGGTGGAATTGCCGGTGGAGTTGGGAGTTGGAGAATGTCGAAGAGTCCGAATGTTACAATTTGTTGTCCTAGATATCCACTCTCTCCATACAATGCTTTTTTGGGCCGACCGGCCCTTGCCGAATTCAGGGCAGCGATTGCCCCGTGGTGTTTAACTTTGAAATTTCCCACTGATCGTGGGATTGGGGTCATTCAGGGAGATCAGGTTGTTGGGAGAGCCTGCTATGTTGCCGAACTGTGAGAAGCGCAGAGAAAGGAGAAAGGAAATGGCGTGGAGGAATCTCTCTACGTCCGTTTCGCCGATGATTGACAATTAGTGCCTGGGCCTCGGACCGGGCACCACGACCAATTCTAGAAGGATCTAGACCCAGAGTCACTGAAGGTAATGATGAATCTAAAGAAAGTCAAGCTTCCCCCGCCGAGCTGACAATTGACATTCCAGCTAATGATGATGATGATTCAAAAATGTTAAAAATTGGGTCTCAACTAAACCCACAAGCGCAACGGGAATTGGTCGAATTTCTCCAAGCAAATCTAGACGTATTCGCTTGGACGCACTCTGATATGTGTGGAATCTCGCCGGATATCGCGAGCCACACCTTGAATATTGATCCACGGTATATCCCGGTCAAACAAAAAAGATGCGGTATGGATCCAGAGAGATCTGCCGCCCTCAAAGAAGAAGTTGATAAGCTAAGAGCGAATGGGTTTATCCGGGATGCTTTGTACCCGGAGTGGGTATCCAACCCTGTACTTTCCCGAAAACCGAATGGGAAATGGAGAACGTGCATCGATTACTCTGACTTAAATAAGGCTTGTCCGAAAGACAGCTTTCCACTTCCCCGAATCGATCAACTTGTGGATTCAACGGTCGGGCATGAATTATTATCTTTCATGGATGCTTATTCTGGTTACAACCAGATACCCATGCATGTGCCCGATCAAGAACATACGAGCTTCGTAACTGACCTGGGACTATACTGCTACAAGGTCATGCCTTTTGGATTAAAGAATGCCGGAGCAACTTACCAACGCTTAGTCAATCGAATGTTTGCCGACCAGATCGGGAAAACTATGGAAGTTTATGTAGATGATGTGTTGGTAAAATCGCGATACTCCACTGATCACATCAAAGACTTGGAGTCAATGTTCAATGCCCTCCGGAGATACGGGATGAAGCTTAATCCGCTAAAATGTCATTTTGGAGTCGCATCCGGAAAATTCCTTGGGTCATCGTCAATGCCCGAGGAATAGAGGCCAACCCCGAAAAGATTTGGGCGATCAGGAATCTTCAAAATCCAAGGACCATAAACAGGTTCAAAGCCTTAATGGAAAGGTTGCAGCACCGAGCAGGTTCATCTCGAAATCAACTGACAAATGCATACCCTTCTTCGACCTGATCCGAAAAGGGAAACGAAATTTCGAATGGACTACGGAATGTGAGGGCGCATTTCAATCACTAATTCAGCATCTTTCCACAACACCGATTCTTTCAAAACCTATTGATCATGAACAGCTATACCTCTATCTGGCAGTATCTGAAAACGCCATCAGCGCTGCGTTAGTTCGGAAGGAAGACCGAGTGTAGAGACCGGTCTACTATGTTAGTAAACGATTAACCGGAGCCGAGAGAAATTATCCAAGGTTAGGAAAATTGGCATACTGCCTAGTCATCGCCTCGAGGAAGCTCCGTCCATATTTTCAGGCTCATCCCATCACCGTGTACACCGACCAGCCATTACGACAAGTCCTCACACGACTTGAGACGTCTGGCAGGTTACTAAAATGGAACATTGAACTGAGTCAATTCAACATCACATATACTCCGAGACGAGCCATACACGGTTAAGTCCTAACAGATTTCATTTTCGAATTCACTACTCCTGAAGACTTACTTGAAACTAGTAAATTCCCCGAATACATATGGAAGCTATATACTGATGGTGCATCCAACGATCGGTGCTTGGGCGCAGGGATAGTGCTTGAAACCCCCGAGGGCCGGTCCATATGCTACGCTTTGAATTTTGATTTCCGTGCAACCAACAATGAAGACGAATATGAAGCTTTGCTTACTGGGTTGAAGTTAGCCCGTGACCTAAGAATTATCACTGTGGAAATTTACTGTGATTCCCAATTGGTAGTATGCCAAGTTCAGGGTGAATACCAGGCCAAAGATCGAATACTAGCCGCTTATCTGGCCCGAGTCCGGGAAATACTTGATCAGTTCGATTATTATACCATTTCTACATACCCCGAGAGCACAATCAGAAAGCCGATTCGTTGGCAAAGTTGGCAAGTACAGGCGAAGCTCAACACTTAGGACTCGTTCCTGTCGAGACTTTATCCTCTCCAAGCATTGATCGAGCAGAGAATGAATTCACATTTGAAGCTACTTCCAGCAGGGAATCGTGGATGACCCCCTACCGAGATTACATTGAGCGTGTCATATTACCCGAGCGTCGAAGTGAGAAAAGACAAATTCTTCGAAAAGCTTCACGATTTGTCATTCAGAATGGAGTTATCTATCGAAGGGGATATTCTGTTCCTCTTCTCCGGTGTATCGCACACGACGAAGTCAAACGAGTGTTACACGATGTGCACGAAGGAGAATGTGGCGATCACACTGGGGGGCAAGCACTTGCCAAGAAAATACTCCAATATGGATATTATTATCCTACCGTAAATCGCAATGCTATGAACTACGCCAGAAAGTGTGATAAATGCCAAAAACACGCTCGGATTCCCAGAGCTCTACCTACTAAGTTAACCCAAATGGTCAGTCCATGGCCATTTGCAATATGGGAAGTTGATATAATTAGTGCATTGCCTTTAGCTAAAGGTGGCGCGAAGTACGCCATCGTCGCAATTGATTACTTCACCAAATGGGCTGAAGCTGAATCTCTTGCAACAATTACGACAAAGAAAGTAATCAACTTCATGGTACGCAACATCATCTGCCAGTTTGGTCTCCCGCATACTATTATCACCGATAATGGAGCCCAATTCGACAGTGTTGAATGCAAGAACATCTGTCAACAATTTCACATCCACAAGAAATTCTCTGCAGTAGCACACCCTCAAGCAAATGGTCAAGTTGAAGCCGTTAATAAGGTTATCAAGTCTATTTTGAAGAAATGACTTGAAAAAGCCTGGGGCAAGTGGGTTGATGTACTGCCTATGGCACTATGGGCTTACCGAACGACTCCCAAGACTACAACCGGACACACTCCATTTTCTCTATCCTATGGCTCTGAAGCCGTTATTCCAGTCGAATTTGAAGTTCACTCTCATCGTGTGACATATTATGATCCGAAAACGAATGCCATATTACTTGCTGAATCTCTGGATCTACTTGATGAGAAGCGTGAAGAAGCTGATTTAAGGGCAGCCGCATATCAGGGTCGAGTCGCTCGAATATACAATGCCAAGCTCCGACCGCAAACCTTTGAACCCGGCGATCTCGTACTCAAGAGAATTTATCCGGTCCCTTCGCACATGAAGCCAAATTGGGAAGGGCCGTATGTGATTTCACAAAAGCTTGGAGATGGCACGTTCAAGTTGTCAACCATTGACGGTCTTACTTTACCAAGAGCTTGGAATAGCAAAAGTCTCCGTCGCTACTACACACGACAGGCTTTATTTATCTATTTTTAGTCAATTTCTTCCTTAGCATTTTATTTTTGCATTTTGAAGTTTGAACTTGTAATAAGGCAACTGATTTTGCCATATTTCTTTTATTTCAGCAATAAAATACCATCTCTTCGAGTAAAAAGTTGTGATTCACTGAAAATGACGTATAATATCACGATGCACGGAGAGCTAAGTTCCATCACGCGGTGGGATTTATTCAAATAGGGAGTGACTGTGATACGACCGGTCACTCACTAAGTGAAACCCGAGCTCGGGGGCAGAACACTACACCAGCATTTACAAGGATTGATACACGACAATCCTTTTACTAACTCCAACTTCCCAGAGTGTGAATTGGAGTATAAACATTTAACAACTCATTCCCAGAGTGCGAACGGACTCCAACATCCCAGAGTGCGAATTGGAGTATAAACATTCAACAACTCGTTCCCAGAGCGCGAACGGACTCCAACTTCCCAGAGTGCGAATTGGAGTATAAACATTCAATAACACGTTCCCGGAGCGCGAACCGAAGCATCCGTGCTAACTCCAACTTCTCTGAGCATGAATGTAGTATAAACATAGATCACGAGTTCCCGGAGTGCGGACCAAAGCATACATGCTACCTCCGAATTCCCAGAGTGCGAATTAAAGCATAAAACACTATGTCAAAGTTCCCGGAGTGCGAACCGAAATATCAACACTAACTCCAAGTTCCCGGAGCGTGAAGCAGAGTATAAACATCAATTCTAGGTTCCCGGAGCGCGAACTGTGTTACAAATATCGATAACTCTCAAATTCCCGGAGTGCGAACCGGATTATCGATCTCAAATTATCCTAAGTCCCCAGAATGTGGACATGTGCTTAAGATTTGTAATAAATGCGATCAACCACCAAAATACAAATGTTGTTCCCCGAGACTAGGGGCAAAAAAGCTAAGTGTTAATCACCAACCAAAGTGATACAATGTACGGAGTTCAACTCATTCATCGATCATGACACGAAATTATGTTTTTCATACTTGGCAGATAAAAAGCAAACACTGCAAAACACTTAAGTAAAAGAAAAGAGCAACTTCCCATTCCATCAACTAACAAAAACAGGTTTGATTACATGGCAAGTCAAAAGGTTTCAAGTAAGTGGAGGCCGAATCCACACATATACACGGCTTTAAAAGAACAAAAAAAAGAGGTAAAGAATTTCTATTCTCAACTACATGATAAAACAAGAAGCTCACTCCTTCTTCTTCCGGGGCTTCTTCTTTGGAGTCGAGCCGCTGGACCCACTACCCGACTTCCTACGAGACTTTTTGCCCTTCTTTGGAACATCCTCCGGATCCGGCATAATATCAACATCTTCTTCAGAGCTAGAGGGGACAGAGATCCTTTTGGAAGGACGAACCGAAGGCATGGAAGCGATAACAGGTGTCTGTTCGACAACGCTTGAGACGGTCACCGTGCCACCGGGAGAGATCACCATTAAAGAAGATAAGCTTGAGGGGGCAGTGTCGCTACCAGAACCACCGACCGTTACCATCGTGGCCATCTCAGCACTTATCTTAGCTAAAATCTCTTCTACTCGAGACAACTGGGCTGCGCTGGATACGCTAGTGGTCGTCACGACAAAACTAAAAACTGGAGCAGCTCCACTCATCACGAATGAAGGATCAGGATAGGGTCAAGAGAATGACCAAGTAGCTCTTCAATCATTTGAGCATTGAATGACATCGAGCTCCCCTCTCCAATATCACCGGCCATGGCGGCAGTTGAAATCGCCTTGGTTACAATAACTCCATGTGTAGGATGTAGGACAGAAGGAACTTGGGACATGAATGCGGCACTCTCAGTCACTGGACAAAGGAGAACAAAAGTAGTCAGTCCAGCAAATTCTCTCAAAAAATCGATACTTTAAGACATGAGGGAAATAATCAAAGTACCTTCCTCACCTTGCCTTGGAGCTTGAACAGGCTCGGAGACAGCAGTCTTACCAGAAGATAACCCCGGTTGGTCCGGGTTGTAAGCAGGAATGACTTGTGGATCAACCACGGCAATAACTTCGGACGAAATCGGGATAGGGACTTCGATATTCTCACTATGATATGCGACGCCCGAACCTTCGTCGATCTCCGTTTGATGGATGCCAAGTTTTTCTTTCTCAACAGAAGTTATCGCATTGTGAAGAGTTCTCCTCTCATCCTCGCTAAGCAGACGTGAATCGAGCTCAAACTCATCTAATACTCCATCCGGGCAAGACATCCTCTTGTTCTCCACTAATTTCTTCCAGGCATTGTAGAGAAGCATCGAGTAATCTCCTAGCCAGGAGAGATTTCTATGCTCTAACACGTTGGCATTATATATGTCCAAGAGTTCGTCAAATTCGGCTACCATCTTGAACCTCTCTGCCTGGACTTTCTCCTCTACTTTCGTTTCAACCTCCTTAATCCTTGCGACTGCCGCATCGCGCTCAGCTCAAAGAGACACAGCTTGCTCACACGCTTCTTGTGCGACCGTATTAGCATCGTCTTTTTCCTTGTTTATATCGGCAAACTTAGCCTTTGATTCCTCTAGTTCTTTGACTGCCGCATCCCGCTCGGCCTCAACCTTTTTTGTATCGACGGCCCAAGTCTTCAACTAAAGTGCAATGTGCCTGTTGCATCTTTGTCATCTCAACTAATGTCTCATCAACCTTTTTTAGCGACTCAACTTCGGCCTTACGGGAGGATTTTGCCTCAGATTGAAGTATATTGACAATACGGTTCTTCTGAGCCAAGTCGGCTTTCAGTTTCTCGATAATTTTGGCCCGATCAAAGGCTACTTTTGAAGCTTTAACAGCCGCCTTATACCATTCTCTGTACTAAGCATAGAAATCGCTGGGTATAGCTAAGTGCTGTGGTCAAGGCATCTTCGGGAATTCTTTTAAGATTAGGAGGAAAAATACAAGCGTCGAAGCAAATCTCCGAGAAGTCCCTCTTCAATTGAGCAAGTCTGATAGCCCCTTCACCAGATGGTTCAATAGGGGCCTCCTCCGCAGCCGTGGTCGTAACAACCTCAGTTTTAGAACGATGTGGCTCGAGCCTCGAAAACTGCGAAGACGGTTGATGTCGCAGAGGCTCAGATACCTGAATATGGCTTCGGGGTGGCGGAGGAGAACGAGAAGGGGAGCGGTATCTCCGATCTATGTCCGATCGCTCCTGACTAGAGTAACTACGATGATGATCCCTTGCATAATATTCCTGTCCATGAAGCCTCCGTTCACGATCGCGATCGGAGTCTCCATGTCAAGATTCGTGATAAGACGAAGGGTGATGCACTCTTCGGAGTTTGTCTAGCGTAGATTGACGGCCAGACATAGCACCTAAAAAAGAGAAGCAATTCAGTTAAATACCAGGCGAAAGCAATACGATTTGTGCGGAAGTCGTGTAGTGTTATGAAAGTGTATGCAAATGTGCAAAACCCCCGACCAACCAGAAGTGTCGAATGCACTAACAGGTAAAGGCTCGCTTATTTCTAATGCTTTCCGGAGTTCATCCAACCCGGACTTGTGGTGGAGAGATACGTATTCCGGGATGGGAATGTCATCCAGTCCTATAAAAATATTTCCTGATTGACAAGGAGCAGCGTCAGAGGTAGTAATTCCGAGGATCAAACGAGATACGACTACAGACTTCCGTCTCTTAAGTTTAGAGACAACAGCCTTGCCTTTCCTCTTTTCTTCTATTCGGGAAAGATCAGCTGCTAACTCGGTATCAGTGGGCGTCCTCTCATCATCGCTCATTTCTCTTATCACTATGCCGGGTTTTCTTTTCACCGTCTTCTTCTTTGTCTTCGAAGCCGGTTTTGCCAACCCCTTGATAACAATACTCTGGCTCATCTCAATTAAACCCAGCGTCCTTAAGTTATCATCAGTTAACACCGAGTCGATGTGCCGCAAATCACTCGGGACCTCTTGTAAACTTCGGACAACGCCTTTGTAATATCCACCGTCAGGGCTTGAGATGATGGCTGCAAGAAAAACACCTGATATTAGTACAAGTATTGATAACGACTGTTAAAGAAGGCTTGTGCGATCTACAACACTTACGTCTAGACAGCCATCGCCTAGCAAACCTTGGGGGGGATCGAACAAAAAACCATTTATTTTTAAAATAACCGAGTCTGGTCCAGCCTCCCGTCACGATCTGGCAGTTCCTAAATGCCTCCAAAAAGGTGAAAGTTGGGCTATCGCCCCTGCTCTTGAAGTTAAATATGTGTCTAATCTCGGTTGGCCTTGGCGGACGAAAGAGATGATCCATAAATAGGACAAAAACACTGTTTAAGAAATGCGTGTCCATTGGGATGAAGTTGTGAGGGGCCGATTCCGATGAACGATAACATCTCCCTGATATGTTGGTTAAATGGAGGGAGAGTTCCAGCCGCACAGGCGTGACGATAGAAAGCAGTATACCCCTCGGGCGGGTTGTGAGGTCTGTCATCAACGCCCGGTAGCAAAACGTCGTCCGGGGATAAGTTATGTTTCAAGCAGATCCGGCCCAGTAAGGCTTCAGAAATACTGGATGAAACGGAGTCGATAGGATCATCGATAAATATGGCTTCCGGCACTTCGTCCGGAGCCGGACCAACTACTTCGGGAGGAATGTCAGGGATTTCAAGTATTTCTGGAGGAGGCGAACTCTGTACTTCTTGTTGTTGAGAGCTCGAAGATTCCATAACTAACTAACTCATCAGAAAGCAACATTAAGCACATAAGAAGCCCGTTCATTCCCAGTGTAAAGTGTGTGCAGTGCAGTGTTGTGCATTACTTAGAAAGATTCTATAGAGTTAGAGAAAATTTGCAAACAGCAGGATGTGCGAACGACAAAACTCTGAAAATCGAGATCGGAAATGACCGTCATCGCTGACCGTCACAACCTCGTTATCCAGATGTTACCGATCAATTCAGGCATAAGTCCGTTATACTTTGATTAGGCCACAGTTCCATCGACGAACTTCAAAAGGCAGTCAAGTGTAGTCCTATAGTCAAATTCAATTATGCAAGGCAAAAGATCGTCGGAATCAAGTTTGCTAAAATTCATTAAGTTCGTCAAATTTCAACTCGAGATCGGTCGTAGTTCAGGAGTTAGAGCAAGTCAGAAGAATTGCATTCTTTGGATTAAGGACATTCGAATCGATCACCTCGAATCAATCCGGGTCGACTCGATGTGCTTCGAATCGATAGGGGTCGACTCGATGCGCTTCGAATTGATATAACCCTTGGAACGATGTCCATAGTATTAATTGAAGTAGCGCTTCGAGTCCCATTGGGAGAGCATTCATATCAACCCAATAGAACGACTTCGTATCGGTCGAGCTCGATACCTTCGAATCGACCGTGAAGTCATGAATTCGAAACCATCGATTCAAACCACTTCACCTCACAAGCAATTGATACAAATTCGTGCAATCAAGGTCGACTCGAACTACCCCATCCTGAATCGATACGAAGCAAAAAGTAATCAGAACCTCTTTCTTCTCCAAGAAACATCAACACTTTGACACGCTCCATCTCTCGGTTCGATCAATTTAGTTTCATCATTTTTAGCTTGGTTTTAATCCATTAATTACCTGGTTTATTGTGATTATGAGTGAAAGATTGAAAGATTTGATTGATTCGAAGAAACGTCTCTCTCGGCTCTGGGGGATCGATACGAAGGAAGAGTTAGAGCAACAGTAAAAAATAAAAAGTGAAAATGAGCAAAGCCTCACGTATTTATATGGATTCCAGGGAGGACTCGTGACGCTTTGCCTCCCGGTCAACCTGACCGATTGCCACCGGTCATAAATCACATCGATTCGAACAACCATGCTCGAATCCGTCGCGTTCGAATCCACCAAAGCTTCAAATCCTTAAAAGCTTCGAACCCATCAAGACAGCATCGATGCGAAGCTTCATTGATACGAAGAAATTAACAAAAGCTGAATTGAAGTCGCCACATCCCATCGATTCGAAGTACCAACTTCATGGCCATAAACTCGTAGCAGTTCGAAGACTATTGATTCGAACAATCACTTCAAATCCATCGAAAGCCATCGACGAGAATGAACGCATCGCTTTGATATGAAAAAAATTACTTGTCAACCTTCTATATCGGTTCAGGAGAGGATCGATACGAAGGGGCTTTTCAAAACAACCATAAAGCGTTGTCTCAACTCAAATTTCCAAATCGGTTCAGGAGAGAATCGATATGAAATTCAATATCGGACAGAACTGACAATGACTCGTGGACACACGACATTAACAAGAGTCAATCTAACATATGTGCATATATGTCGGACTAACATTCGATTTTAAACATTCACAGGGATCGAATACTAATCTGATTACGATTACAACGACCAGCGGCCAGGTACTATCCTGCAGCAATCAATCATATCAAAGCAAGGTTACAACCTTCGACAAAAGAGCAATGATTGTTAAGAGAGAAATCATAGCTTTTCAATGCACGTCATGTTCCACAAGACGTACTTTGGGGGCAAATGTTATCCCGCTTTTTGGCAAAGCCGTGATACCAAAAGATCGATTGAAAACATAGGACAGTTCGTCTCAAAGATTGGTCATACTATGCTTCACTATGGATATCGCTGGATTTTGTCCGAGTCCAGATTGAGCTACAATTGATGGTACATGACGAGAAAGATCATAAAAGTCAGCATCTCAAATCTCAAGTCAATCCGAGTTCGTATGCTCAAATTATCGCCAATGAAGAGTGGAGGGAATAGCTTTAGGTACGAATCCATCAGAGCAGCCCCATGTTCGAATCCATAGAACCAAGCCGTGGTTCGAACCCATCAAACGTCCCTTACTTCGAATCCATAGGGCTACTTCACTTCGTATCCTTCAGGATGAAGACCTTCGAATCCAGTAGGGCAGAGTACTTCGAATCCATGCAGATGATTCACTCTGAATCCATCCTGTAACCTCACTTCGTCTCCATCCTGTAACCTTACATCGAATCTATCCCGTAACCTCACTTCGACTCCATCCTGTAACCTTACTTCGAATCCATCCCGAAACCTCACTTCGACTCCATCCCATGACTTGCCTCGAAACCGTTCAGTTGGGAAGCCTTCGTATCGATCAACTATTGTATACCCTGATCGATACGAAGGAACATCCATTCGATCGATTCGAAGGAACACATCTTCAAACCCACTACCTCGAATCCACTAAGTCAAGGCGGCTAAGACCATGGAGGCGACCCAGTAAACTCGAAGAAAAAGATGGATCGACCCGAGAAGTGCGCGCACCACGTCGTCGTTCGCATGCACCAGCCATCGATTCGACCCTATCGATTCGATGGGGATCGATTCGAACCAAGCATGACAACCGAAAATGCAATCTTGAATCGATCATAACTCGAGATCTACAAGTCCAAATGCTATGAAATTTTCACAGGAGCTTGCATGCATGTTGAAGAATGTCCACACCAAATTTCATCTCGATTGGACGCTTTTTTGATCGACTCAAACTAGAGTTCGAATCGATCCTAAAGTGGGCCCGGATTTCCTGAGGCCGGGCATGTGGGCCCCCCTCACGTGCCAGAAGCGGTTTCCCTGGATTTTAGGCGAAATATCAGCCTCCTACACCTATAAATAGAGCCCCTGGACATTCAGGAAAGGGATTGGAGAATTTCTAGAGAAAAAGCACGCACGGACGCTACCAGAACCACTCCATATCGTTTTCACTGTTGCTGATTTCGAATTTAAGTCTATTATCTGCTGTACTTCGCTCTAAAACACTTGTAATCTTCAAGTATTAGGCAATAAAGTGATAAAACTTCATAGTGGACGTAGGCAAAACGCCGAACCACTCTAAATTACTGTCTTTCGTGCAATTTACTTTTCTGTGATTTGGAGTTTTTGTTAGATAATCCTCATTTTCAATTTAGTTTCTTCATTTATTATATCTTCAAAAACTTTCGAAGGGTGTTGCCCAATTTTGGTGCAAACAATTACTACCTTTCATGAATATGTTATAGTTTTAATACCATTTATTACCTTTAAACTCTTGTCTTTACTACTCTTTCAGTCCCATTCATTAGTTTCCTTAACCTAAGTCTAGTAATTGGTGTGTATTACCTTTGTTTGGTTGAAGTGATTTATAATAAATAGTTTGATACATGTATACATACATATATATGGTTTTCAATTAGATATTTCCTATCACTCATGTTTATCTCATAATTTGAATATCTCTTACCGTAGTATATATCATCATATCATTCTACGTATTATTATTTTTACTTTGTTATCATTTTATTTCATATTACACATCATTATGCATCCTATTTCATATCACATTTCATTGCATATTACATCATAAATTACAATGCATGAAATAGCATAATCGTTTGCATCACAAATTGCACTTCATTTTGCATATTATCTCATTCTATATTGCATATGTCATACATTTCATACTGCATTACAAACTACATATTGCATACATGTATACATCACGAGTGTATTTTATTTAGAAGGAGTTTGTAGTATTGTATTATAGTTTTGTATTATTAGTTTTTGATTTGTTTGGTATGTTTTGATTGACTTAATTGTCTTGTTTGACTTGATTGACTTGTTTGAATTGTTTGATTTGATTGACTTGTTTGACTTGATTGATTTGTTTGACCTTTGATTTGTTTGATTGTTTGACATGATTGAATTTGATGTGCATGTTGATTGGATTGTTTGAAATATACTTATACATATTTATGTATTGAATAATTATAATATAATTATGTTAATGTCTTTCACATTCCATTTACTATACTTTGTTCTAATATTAGTTTAAGGGGGAGTTTTATAGTTTATGGCTTTAGGATAGTTTTTGTTGATGACAAAGGGGGAGAAATATAAAATAGGATAGTTAGGCATAAATTAAGGGGGGAGTTAGAATAGAAGTAAAATTTATAAACAAAGGTTGTCATCATCAAAAAGGAGGAGATTGTTAGTTCCTGAGAAGATGGTTTTGATGACAACAACCTTAGAATAAGATTATAAAATATAAATGCTAACATTATAGTTTAGATATATATATATATATATCTATATGTATATGCAGGATTTAACCATGCAGGTATCAAGAATGCAGACTGTACAGTATAGAAATTCAAGATATCATGATTGAAGACTCATTAGTATCAAGATTATCAAGATTTCAAGATTTCAATAATAATTAATTTGATTAGGATTTTGTTAAAACTTATAGAAAAGCACTGGCATCTTAAAATCTAATTTATTCGTGGAATGGAATCCACTTCGAGCCTGTTAAAGGGATGGAACCCTAAGTCGGATGGAACCTACGAAAAATCTAGTGGAACATTGTTTTGTATCCACTAACTTTTATTCAAATGTTTTTTACAAAATTATATCTTGTTTTCAAAAATGATTTCAAAATCTTCCTTTTAAAAGAATCAAAAACATCTATACTAGTTTTAAATATTTTTAGCCTCAAAACAATCATTATTTTCAAAATCAAATTATCCTTGGTTTTAAACTACCTTTTAATAATAATATATTTAACTTTTAATATTTATACATAGATTTAAATATAAAATTATAGTAAAATTTTATATATATCAAAATATTATTCTCTATATTTATTTATGTATTTTAACTATAATTAAGTATATTTATAAAGTTTAAAATAGTTTTAATACAAAATGAAAGTTATTTTCAAGGAAAAACAAATAACCAAAATTTCCTTATGCATGTCGACATCCTCAAGTACCCTATGTCGACATGGTAGCAGTTTATTTCAAAATTTTGAATTTTAAAGGAAGTATCTATTCGTCATATCCTTTCACGAATGGACATGGCTGTTGTTCTTCAATAAATAGGGGTAGTTTTGAACGAATTTGTATTCATATTTTCTTTGATTTCACTCCTCTTCTTCTTCCACATTTCTTTATACACATTTTTACCATTACTCAGCCGAAATCAACATTGAATCTAACTGGATCATTTCTATTTTGATTCTCTATCACTATCTTAACAAGATCTCAGTGCTATTCAGAGTTATAGGTATCTTTGTAACAAACTAAACGAGAAAAGGTGTAATTGTACAATTGCTTTTGAAAAGAAATCTGCACTTGTGTGTGGGACTGGATGTAGGGTAACTCCGAACCAGTATAAAATCCGGTGTGTTCTTTTCTTTATTGCTTTTACTTTATTTCTGCATCTATGTTTGATTCACAGATCATATCTGTGTCTGAATATTGCATACATTTGTGTTCAAATTAACAAAACTCAAAAAGATTTAATAATTCTTTTAAACACAATTCACCCCCCACTAGTGTTAATCCTAGCCTTAAGATCCGTATTCCGTATTTCTCACACTAACTTCTATATACGTATATATTAACTAATGCAACATCTATATACGTTATAGAAGCAAATCCTAATTTCTATATATGTATATATTAACTATGTGCATTGTACGTTAAGTTGCACTTACACATTTTTTACCAGAGTGTTTTTGGATATACTTACAATATATGCCAAGTATAAATTTGGTCATATATGTTATTTAATAAATCAACCACTGTAACCAAAAAGAGAGAAATGAAATGTTCCTCTCTTTAAATAAAAACAAAATCTTTCCTTAATTTTTTGAATAAGTTTAAGAGAGATAAATGGAACGTTTCCTGCTCTAAATTAAATTAAACAAATAGTTGTTTCACACACATACGCACAAGGGTATATTTGATATTCTCTAACTCATACAAACATCAAATTAAAACTACTTTAAACAAAATCAATAAGATAAAATTTTGTTTAAAACTATACCTTTAAACTTCTTATGCCCAATAGATCCAAAATAGGATTTTTTTTTTTTTGAAATCTACATATTTCATCCACTTTTGACTGTTCTGGTTCCTTCAATGGTATTAAGGCCCAAGTGGTCCATGCGATCCAAATTAACAATGTTAAGGTTAATTGATTAAAGTCTACCCATTTAGTAGGGTGTCTAGAATGGTAGTGTCTAAGGTTGGGATTGGGTAACAAGTAGCCTACCTGGCCATTGGCCTATCTAGAAGGTGATGTAAACCTAATGGTTATCTTCAAAATAAGGACCTGAATTGAGATTGAGACTTGGGCTAATTTTCAAAATCTATTTGGAAATTGAAAAGATACTAGTTTAAAACTTAAGTTTAACTCATAAAGGGAAATTTATAGAAGTTATAAAATGCATTCTAAATTTTCAAAATTATTGAAAAAAATAAAACGATTATTTTTGAGAATTTGAAATTTAGAATTTAATTAATATGGTTAATTGAATTAAATAAAATACCTAAAAGTTTATTGATTAAAAAAATATGTTGATATATATGTACAATTATAGTTGTTGTTGTTATTTATTTATCTTAAAATTATTTGTGATAAATTAAATTATATTGTTTAATCAAAAAAGATTAATTAAAAGTTAATTAAATAAATGTATACACATATTGATATATACACATAAACACAAAAATAATTAATTAAAAGTTAATTAATAGTTTAACATAAGTTATATAAAATTCAAGAAATTTTAAATAAAATAAAATAAATTAGTTAAATATTATTTAATTAATAAGAATTAAAATTAAATGAATAATATTTAATTAATAAGGTACATGTATATATTATATAAGTAAATTAAAGCATAAAGTATAAACAAGTTAATACTTATATAACTATATATGTATAAAACCAAGTGGAACTAGAAAAACCCAAATGATACTTAAGGAATAAGTACATATGTATAGTATGCATACTGTGATTTTAGACGTGTCTGACACTTGAATCATGGGGATATTTAACAACAAATATAATATTCCCTAAATATGTATAACTCAGTACATGTACATTAAAGATTATGAATCCTTAATATATAAGTTTTTCTCTACCATTTTTGTATTAATAGATTACTTGCATATTCTCTACTTATTGAACTTTCCTTAAGCTAGAGATGTTATGTGTAGTACTATTAACATATTGTCTAGGCGAGATAAGATGTGACGACTGCCCTACGCCTTTAGCGCCCATTACACCCGAAGAGTGTGTTGCTATGGTGATCGGCCGATGTAGAACGATTATCAAGGGTGAAAAGTAGACAAAACAATCACAGAACCTGCCATATATATCACAGCACATTGAATAAAATATAATTGTCATCACAGATATAAAGCGAGACAGTAATAACTGGATGAACCACAAAAAATCAAAGTGCACAAGTTCACAGAGTTATACAAAGTAGCAGCTGAGTTTATTTGAATGGAAATAAACTCAAGATAACTATCTCTAGATAAGATAGCTAAAACTATTTAGGCTCCATAGTGTCGCACAAAGGAATAGGCAATGGCAAGCCACATAGAAATACAAGCACCATCTTCGCCTTATCTATTTGCATAACATCATATATCACCTAAACATGCTATATAGTCAACCCATTTAAGAGTATTTGAGATAATAAGAAGCAAAGCATAAAAAACTTGAATTAAACAACGGTTTGGTGTGAGCGATAAACAATCTCAAAATACTATACAAATCAATATTCAAGGAACAAAGGTATACAAATCATACCTAACTTGTCTCTTCATCTAAATATTCAGCTTATAACAACAATACTATGCTACTCTACTATCATTATCGCAAAGTATACAGACGTCCTAATATATTATTGGGTGTCTAGGTATTGATCTTCTAGATACATACGTCATGCAACTAATATATAGATTCAACTAATTTATGTATATATATAATATAATATAATATAATGTAATGTAACTAATATTTTGAAACTATTACAATTAAGTGTTGAGGTTTAGTGTTCAGTTTTATGCCATGTTATTTAATATTCAATATTTTTTTGTCAAAGTGGATGCATATTATTTAAAAATATATTTGATCCATAGTATTAACCCTAGATTAATGTAATCTATAGAGGGATTGGCTTTTATATGCATAATATATTTTAAACACAAATGACTTTTGTATTCTTAGACAGCTTAGTATAAAATATGTTTCTATGTTCTTATACATAAACTATAAACTATTCTTAAACAACCACTTTAGGTATACATACATTTGCATTCTCTTATTTCACCCCTTTGTTTGTAATTTCACCTCTAATTCATGCAATCTTACCTTTTAAGATTTTGAATTTTTGTGTGGTAGGCTATGAAGTACTATTATAATTGAGAAATCACTTTTGACCTTATAATAAACAAGACTCTTTTAGCAATTTTATAAGTAGTATTCTGCCTATTTGTTGCACATTACTAGTGTTTATTTGAACTTCATTGTGTGTTCATATATCAAAGCGAATGACCAATTAAGCCTGGGCATAATGGGTCTATGAATGAGATGGCTTTTCATCCAACTGAGCCTATTATCGATTCTTGTAGTAGCAATAAACAGATATACCTTGGAAAGCTTTAGTTCTGCGAATTTGATTTAGTTTGTATATGAACAAACTGCTGTTGAAAAGTGAGGCGAATCTTTATGCTGAAATTTTCATTTGTGAAGCTGTAATATGTGTTAATTGTGAATCTAATCTGCATGCTAAGGCTTGTTTTACGCTGAATTCATTATGTTGGTTATGTTATAGACAAGCTTGTATCTTAAACTTCGTTTAGTTAAGGGTTGAGGCATGTTAGTTCTTGATTTTTGCTTTCTAGAAATGGTTAGTGTGATGATTTTAAGGCATGAGGCAGCAAGTTGAAAGCTAAATAATGGCGAGTCTATGCGAAATTGTATATATTCTCAAATAAGGTATAATCGATGCCTACATACATTTAGAAAGAAAAGACTGCTAAGGTTTTGAACACATTATTGGGTATTTTCAAGTATATTTTCATAATTTTCTGATTTTGTGTTTCTCAATTTAAAATAGAAACTCTAAACCATCAACAGACCCAAGCCAAAACAAATATTTTCATATGCTTGGGTAAGTTTTATGGTAAACAATATATTCATGTGCTCATGTTAATTTTACGCTAATTCAACCCATCGACCAATGGACCCTCTACATGGTGCAGCAAGTGGAAGACCTAAAACATGTCCTACTTATTTGATCAATGGGAATCATGCTAGCAATAGTTATCAGCCATCACTCCAGTGGCAATTGAGTTTACAGTTTATTTTCTTTAATAAATACGCTTTTTAAATATTTCATTATTCTATTCACATTTTTTTTTGGGTTACATCAATATTATATATGTATATGTGTGCTATTTCATTCATCTAGTTTTTGAATATGAACTCAATAATGCTTTTCAGTGTTTTTGAATGTGTACTCAATAATATTTTCCATGGCATCTAGATTTTTTTTGCTTGCCAAATATGCACTCGAAATATACAATTCATTCGGTCTCCTCCTCTTCCTCTTATGCTTTTTCTTATTTTTATTTTAAAAAAAATAAATATCACCATGGTTTTTTAGTGCATGTGAATGTGCATTCGATAATGTGATTTATTTCATTTGATATCGGGCCCTTGAAATATTTAATTTATCTGGTCTTCCGGTTTTTTATTTCTTCCTTTTTTTATAAATATCAACATATTTTGTAAACTTTCATTATTTTTCAGTGTATTTTTAATTTTTGCATTGAAAATTTTCAAGAAGATGAACTTGATGGAGACTACCATGTCCAACCATCTCCCACGGTCACCCTTCTCTTTCCTCCTCCTCACCTCTCAAAATAAGAAGGGACAAATATAGTAAAGGCAGCTTAATAGAAAATGACTTGATGAAGAAAGGAAATTGAAAATCCATGAGAAAGAGTGAAGGTTTCCTTAATATTAATCAGTTATTTCTTAGTTCTTATGCTTGAATTTTTCTTTAAGGAAAAAAACTAGTTTTAAGAGGGAAAGTAACTTCTTCTTCCCTTCTTAAATATTCAAATTACTGGTATGTGATCTATTCAAAAATTTCAAATGACAGTTATAGTTATCCCATATGTGCTGAATTTCAGAATTTTCCCTCCATGTATGTAATAGCCGTTGCTTGCTTCCTCCTTGGGTTTGTTGCAAATTTTGTTTTAAGTGCCTGTTTCTGCTCAGGTTGTGTAAATTTTCTTCTGTTTTATCTAGGTTTTTTTTCGAATATTTTACTCCCTCTGCTGCCTGCCTTTGCAATTTCCGCTCTCTACAGGTATATCGAGTTGTGCCGGGCTTCATCAACATCAAAGAAGGTTTTGTACTATCTGTAAAATTTATTTGCGTTTAAAGCTGATATCGGGCTAGGATTGATGTTATTTTCAAGAGAAATGAAAAGTACACTCTTCTTTATAAAGAGTATGGTTGTACTTTACAACTGAGAGGGGAAGAATGGATCCATCAATCAGGTATCAACTTTGCACATGTTCTTTCTAAAATAGAGTGTATTTAACTTTTTTTCATTTCCATTGAAGAGAACTGTGAATGTGATGTAAATGATGAAAGTTGCTTTTTAGGATAGATGCGGCTAAGGTAACCGTAGGGTACGGTGACCACAATTGTAGATTGTACCTGTGGGTGAGAATAATCAGTGTCGCTCTCTCTGTTAGTATATTTCTAGCATGTGCATTTATTTTGAACAAGTCAACAATTTCTCACATAATCTCAACTTTATAATGCATTAATTTTGCAATTGTTCTTCAATTGATGTCCAAATTTCGTTATAATGTTTTTTATTTACGTCGAGAATAATTGAATTGCAATAAATATTAAAATTGTATAGTTTTAGCACAATTAAATATGATGGAGTTAGTTTAATATGATCAAGTCTACTTAACAGTACAAGTGACTCATTATGGTAGTCTATCTGGAATAAATGGCTTGTTTAGTCAAATTCTGTTAATTTGAGTAGTATTTATTCTTACGTTTCATCTACTTTTGATGCCTTACAAACTAAATACTAAACATAGTCAACTTATGATACAAGAAAAGCATGTGCATTCTTTAGAGAGAAAAAATGTAAGAACATGTATACATAAATGACATACAACACATACCCAACTTATCTCGTTCTCTAGGTTTCTTTAAATGAGAAAAGAAGATATAAATGAGGCAGTCTTACACAATTGTAGTAAACAATGGGTAATAATGTACATAAGTTTGTTTGAATCTATGTGTGGCTCCTTAATATATATTTGGTTAAGGAAGATTTTTTTCAAGAGAGGTGACAAAAAAGGATAGAAATATCTTGAAATATTTTCTCTGTTTTCAATAAAAGAATAGTGAGTATACATTTCTATCCTGTTCGATGTCTTTAAGTACGAAACAAGTGTGAAACTTGACATATTGTTCTTAGATCTTCTTTTGTTGTTCAAATCCTATTGATGAGTTGGCTGTTTCAACTTTCAGCCGTTGATATGACAATTCTCATCTGGTATTTTATATATCCTATTTGGTTAGTGCCAAATAAAAATGTTCACTTTGGAGTACTTATGATTGTAATTTTAAAGGCTTTTCTTCCAGGTCAACTTCCTAGACAGTAACTATTGTGTTGTAAGTAATTTGACTATCATCGGTGAAAAATTTGGTCTTGCCAGATTCAAATGACTTCCTTTATTCATTTTTAGCACATAGTTCCATTTTGATGTTGCTTTGCTTGATTTTTCTTGTAGTTGATTCAAATGGAGCAATCCTATGTAACTGAAGGATGCAAGGAATTGTAGACCTCTGCTTGTGGAGTGCTCTGTTATTCCTTGATGTATGATATCTCATTTAGGCATGTTCCTCAGGTACTATCTTATTCTATTAACTCGTTTATTTAATTTCCTATTCTTCCATTATGTGAATCTGTTGTTCTAAATAGACTGGTAGTCATGATATTATATTTTTAGCATAGTTCTTTGATGATATACAATATGATCAACATTAATTTAAAATCTGTAAGCATATATGAAAATCAACACTATATTTTGTGATGTAATCCAAATGAAGGATCACCTTATCTGTACTTAGCTTGGTTAACGATTTACTTGCTGTGAATAATTAATAATAGTTAACTTAGTTATGCATGTAATCAATAAAAAAAATTTAAGTTAACTAAATTTTATATAAAAATTAACCAAGTATTATAAAATTAATAAGTTTATAATAATAGTAATAATAATAATAAATTAACCAAGTTTATGAAAAATTTATAAGTTTCAGATAATTTATAGAAAATTCGCCAAGTTAATAAAATTTAAGTTTGAGATAATTTAAAAGTTTAAGTTAATTAAAATATGAGTCATGACATTTAAGTTTTACTAATTGAAATAATTTAACCAAGCTTTATAAAAAGTTAATTAATTTTAAAAAAATTAATCAAAATTTTAAAAATTAACTAAGTGTTATATAGTTTGACTATGTTCTATAAAAAATAAATAAATTTATGTAAATTAATTAAGTTTTGTTAGAATTTAACTACGTAAATAAGTTTTTAAAAATTAAATAAGTTTATTATAAAAATTAACCCAGTTATATAAAAATGTAACTAATTTTTTTTAAAATTATTTAAATTTAAGAAAAGTTCAACTAAGGATGTTTTATATACTTTAAATATGAAACAGTTTCATAATCATTTGTTGGTTGTTAAAATTCTCTATAGGTAATTAGCTTTTTAGGAGTAAAGACCAGCTGCAGCAAAGAATTGTAAGTAATCAGGTAATGAATATGTTATGAATTGTTATATAAACTATAATATTTTGCTAGCCCATCTTTTGTAAACTTATTTATGAATGGTTATGGATTTTATGTGAATTTGTTTGGTTTGTCAAAAAACTATTATCGAAATGGTTATGGATATTATATTTAATTAAGTGATTAACATGTTTTTTAATATTTGAATATGATGATTGTGTGATTGATTGTCTGAATACAACAATTATTTGTTTGATTGCTGGTTGTAATAGAACTATTATGTGAGCGATGGCTGGAAATAGTAAATGCCATTAACATGAAATAGTGGCGTGTACAGTATATACAAAACAGTTAACAACTTTTAGTAGTGTTTAAAAAATGCTTCTAAAATAAATGTAAATAGATGCTAAATGACTTTTGAAGCCTTTTTTCAACGCTACAAATTCTTTTAGTAGCGTTTCGATAAAAACGTTGTAATATGACATGCGACTAAAATTCTGAAACTTTTTGCAGCATATCTAAAACTCTACAATAGGTTGATTTTTTTTAGCGGTTTCTGCAACTGTACTAAAAGTTTCAAACTTTTAGTTGCATGTCGTACCACAGCGTTTATCGAAACGGAACTAAAAGTTTTGGTAGCGTTTTTTCAGCATTACAAAAGGCCTTTTTTGTGTAGTGTTTGGTCTTGTTTGATATAAATTTTAGAAGGCTACAGAGGATAAAAGAATATGAACACTTTAGCTTATTTCACAAAAAATAGCAAATAAATTTGTGAAAACAAGTAGCAAGTTGTGCAGATTTAACCAAAGGTATAATGATCTCCAAAACCCCTAGGATGGCTGGCCAAAACCAAACCCCATGTGATTTGCTATGCACCTCACTAAACCAAAGTTTCTTCTTACCATCCTTAGTAAATTCCCAAACTACACCTCTCCAAAATATCCCTAAAACCTTCTAGAAGCTTTTAAGTACAAAAATTATTTTTAGTTGCTTATTAATGAAAAATAGTTAATTAGACAAGCACAACAAGTTCGACAACTTCTATCGAGTGAAAAGTCGTTTAACGATAAAACGACTTATGGTCACATTATCGATACTTCTTAGAACTATTTTTTTTTTTTGAAAATAGGGTACTTTATTTATGGGGAAAATATATAAAGTTGAAAGTGTTCTAAATAGGAGTAGGAGTACATCTGATCCGCAACTCAAAAAACGCCCATAGGGTAACACTTTACAAATAAAAAAAAAATTAACTATTATACATGGCGTATAGTTTAATCAAGAGGAATACAACATTTACATACGTATATACATTATAGAAGCAAATCCTAACTGTTAGTACCTGAGGAGATGGTTTTGATGACAACAACCTTAGAATAAGATTATAAAATATAAATACTAACATTATAGTTTAGATATATATGTATATGCAGGATTTAACTATGCTGGTATCAAGAATGAAGACTGTACAGTATAGAAATTCAAGATATCAAGATTGAAGACTCATGAGTATCAATATTATCAAGGTTTCAATAATAAGTAATTTAACTAGGAATTTTGTTAAAACTCCTAGAAAAGCAATGGCATCTTAAAATCCAATTTATTCGTGAAATGGAATCCACTTCGATCCTGTTAAAGGGATGGAATCCTAAGTGGGATGGAACCTTCGAAAAATCTAGTGGAACATTGTTTTGTATCCACTAACTTTTATTCAAATGTTTTTTACAAAATTATATCTTCTTTTCAAAAATGATTTCAAAATCTTCCTTTTAAAAGAATCAAAAACATCTATCTTGGTTTTAAATATTTTAAGCCTCAAAATAATCTTCATTTTCAAAATCAAATTATCATTGGTTTTAAACTATCTTTTAATAATAATATATTTAACTTTTAATATTTATACTTAGATTTAAATATAAATTATAGTAAAATTTTATATATCAAAATATTATTCTCTATATTTATTTATGTATTTTAACTATAGTTAAGTATATTTATAAAGTTTAAAATAGTTTTAATACAAGATGAAAGTTATTTTCAAGGAAAAAAATACCAAAATTTCCTTACGCATGTCGACATCCTCAAGTAACCCATGTCGACATGGTAGCAGTTTATTTCAAAAATTTGAATTTAAGAGGAATGTCTATTGTTCATATCCTTTCATGAGTGCACATGGTTGTTGTTCTACTATAAATAGAGGTATTTTTGAACAAATTTGTATTTATATTTTCTCTGATTTCTCTCCTTCTCTTCTTCCACATTTCTTTATACACATTTTTACCATTACTCTGCCGAAATCAACATTGCATCTAATTAGATCGTTTCAAGTTTGATTTTCTATCACTATCTCAACAAGATCTCGGTGCTATTCAGAGTTATAGGCATCTTCGTAATAAACAAAGCGAGAAAATGTGTAATTGTACAATTTCTTTTGAAAGGAAATCCGTACTTGTGTGCGGGACTGGATGTAGGGCAACTCCTAACCAGTATAAAATCTAGTGTGTTCTTTTCTTTATTGCTTTTACTTTATTACTGCATCTGTATTTGATTTTGTGATCATATCTGTGTCTGAATATTGCGTACATTTGTGTTCAAATTAACAAAAACTCAAAAAGATTTAATAATTCCTTTAAACACTATTCACCTCCTCTAGTGTTAATCCTAGCCTTAAGATCCGTATTCTGCATTTCTCACATTTGGTATCAGAGCAAGGTTTTCAAAGTTTTCATAATCTGAATTTTGAAAGATTTTAAAGTGGTAATTTTTTATAAAATTATTAACACGATTTTCATAGAATATGTCACAGAATTATCATGATATTGTTGTTTAAAATTATGTTTAGTTATTTTGAAAAGTCACTTGATTCTTTAAAAGGTTATGTTGTTTTGCAGGAGAACAATTATGTCTAATGACTATTGGTTAAAAGATACCAGATAACCATTCATCAATCAAGAAGAACAAATGGATATATAATGACAACCGACAATGAAATGGGTACCAGATCAATACAAAACTTTTTATTCTCATCTACGACTTGATATGATATTGTACTTCTCTTTATCTATTTCTCAATGTCATTGGTTTCGAGCGAATCCGTCAGGAAATGACCAAGTTATGGTCAAATGAAGTTTTGGTGAACAAAGAGAGAAAGAAAGCAAAACTGTCAATGGTATTCTTCAAATTTCATCCAAAAATTTGAGTATTTTGTTCCCACTCATTTTCCAGATTGTAGTTCTTTTTCTCACAGTCATTTTATGGGTGGATCATTAAATTCCGATCAAAATTGAGTGAGATATGATAGTTTGAAGTTGGTTATCCAAAACTGAAAAACTGTGTACGGGATTTTCTACATTTCTCTTACTGTTCGGCCTGTTGCACCACAATACTCTCCAAATTCGTCACAAACTATTACTGAAATCGTAAGCCTTGCCTTCCTCATTAATTGTCCGTTGGTTTCATCCAATTCCGTTAAGAAACAAAGGAGATATGCCTTCTAGAAGTTTGACGGTTAATAGAAAAAGGGAAGAAGAAGAAGAGAAACTTTTATGAAAAGTGGTGACTGTTGGGCCGATTTATAGTGGTTGAAGTGTCTGTTCATTCAAAATTCAAATTCAAAGTTTTGGCGCTAAGTTGATCAATCTACTAAATCATCTCTATCTTTCTCACACGTCTTCAAATTCAACAGATGAACATATTATGCTTATCAGAAAAACGAGCCCGTCGCAATAAAACAGATCTCGTCATTAAATTCTGAAAGATATAAATATGTTGTTGACGACAATGGAAGAAAAAGATGAAGTGAAAAAATTGGTGTGCTTTACTATTGTTCCATCTTTATTGTTGCATTTAGAAATATATATTTATGCATTTAGTTAGGTATAGAAATATATCTCTTTTATAAGTTTTGATATTTAGGTCCATATATCGACACACCATAGTATAAATTTCGATATGCCGGTCTAATTTTTTTTAGAAGTTTTTTAAAAAATGTATTTTCTTTCAAATAAAATCTTGTTACTAATTTATTACAACTATATTAAGTAGAAAAGCATTTTTACATGAATAATGCCAAGTGTCTTTACACAAGTTTTCTCATTATTTTTTTACATTAATTATAAAAAATTGGGTAAAAAATCAATTATTTACATGTATATCTAGTCATAAAATTAATTTAAAATCATGTTAAATCATGCCCAGAACAATAGATAGCATATCTGAAATGCTACCTATTCTTCTGGAATGTTTCTTAAGTGCTGCAAATTCGTTTTTATAGCATCTCTGTACTTTGAAACACAGTAGTGTTTTAGAAACATTTCACAGCATTTGGTAAATGCTGTAGTTTCTGTTTAAAATGTTTTGAATATATTTTACTGCAAAAACTTTTTACAGCATTCTGTAAATGCTGTCTTTTCTATTTGAAACTTTAAACTGTAAAAATAATATTTAAATTAAGTATTTTTCTCTACTCTTTTTAAAGTTATTTTCTAACCTATATTAAGAACATTTCAAAATTAATTTCATGCTTAAATATTTTTTAATAATTAATTAAATTTTTTAATGTAAGAAGCCTTAATATGACACATGTTTATTTTAGTTTTTCAATCTTTGTTATATCATATTTCATTATGATATTTTTTAAACTAAAATGTGTTTAAACATGTTTCTAAATATTTTAATCAATAATAATTCAACATATAGGTTTTAATTAATAAGTCAAGTATTTTATAAACATGAAAGTTTGGATTCTTAAAAAACAATTAACTTAAAAAATTATTTTTCGAAGAATTAAGTATGGTGGGTATTAACTATCATAAGAACCATATTTGATCATATATAGTTTAAGTACATATTTCTTAGCATTTTATTTTGATATTAAGTTTGATTACTACCTTTCATGAATATGTTATAGTTTTAATACCATTTATTACCTTTAAAATCTTATCTTTACTACTCTTTCAGTCCCATTCATTAGTTTCTTTAACCTAATTCTAGTAATTGGTGTGTATTACCTTTGTTTGGTTGAAGTGATTTATAATAAATAGTTTGACATATGTATACATACATATATATGGTTTTCAATTAGATATTTCTTATCACTCATGTTTATCTTATAATCTGAATATCTCTTACCATAGTATATATCATCATATCATTCTGCATATTATTATTTTTACTTTGTTATCATTTTATTTCATATTACATATCATTGTGCATTCTATTTTATATCACATTTCATTGCATATCACATCATAAATTATAATGCATGAAATATCATAATCATTTGCATCACAAGTAGCACTTCATTTTGCATATTATATCATGCTATATTGCATATGTCATACATTTCATACTGCATTACAAACTACATATTGCATATATGTATACATCACTAGTGTATTTTATTTAGGAGGAGTTTGTAGTATTGTCTTATAGTTTTGGATTATTAGTTTTTGATTTGTTTGGTATGTTTTGATTGACTTATTGTCTTGTTTGACTTGTTTGACCTGATTGACTTGTTTGACTTGATTGACTTGTTTGACTTGATTGATTTGTTTGACCTTTGATTTGTTTGATTATTTTACATGATTGAATTTAATGTGCGTGTTGATTGGACTATTTGAAATATACTTAATCATATTTATGTATTGAATAATTATAATATAATTATGTTAATGTCTTTCACATTCCATTTACTATACTTTGTTCTAGTATTAGTTTAAGGGGGAGATTTATAGTTTTATGGCTTTAGGATGGTTTTTGTTGATGACAAAGGGGGAGAAATATAAAATAGGATAGTTAGGCATAGATTAAGGGGGGAGTTATTAGGGGGAGTTATAAGGATAGAAATAATATTTTATAAACAAAGGTTGTCATCATCAAAAGGGGGGAGATTGTTAGTCCCTGAGAAGATGATTGTGACGACAACAACCTTCGAATAAGATAATAAAATATAAATACTAACATTATAGTTTAGATATATATATGTATATGCAGGATTTAACCATGTATGTATCAAGAATGAAGAATGTACAATATAGAAATTCAAGATATCAATATCGAAGACTCATGAATATCAAGATATGAAGACTTCAAGATTTCAATAATAATTAATTTAATTAGGATTTTGTTAAAACTTCTAGAAAAGCACTAGCATCTTAAAATCCAGTTTATTCGTGGAATGGAATCCACTTCGAGCCTGTTAAAGGGATGGAACCCTAAGTAGGATGGAGCCTACGAAAAATCTAGTGGAACATTGTTTTGTATCCACTAAGTTTTATTCAAATGTTTTTTACAAAATCATATCTTGTTTTCAAAAATGATTTCAAAATCTTTCTTTTAGAAGAATCAAAAACATCTATCCCGGTTTTAAATATTTTTAGCCTCAAAATAACCTTTATTTTCAAAATTAAATTATCCTTGGTTTTAAACTATCTTTTAATAATAATATATTTAACTTTTAATATTTATACTTAGATTTAAATATAAAATTATAGTGAAATTTTATATATATCAAAATATTATTCTCTATATTTATTTATGTATTTTAACTATAGTTAAGTATATTTATAAAGTTTAAAATAGTTTTAATACAAGATGAAAGTTATTTTCAAGGAAAAACAAATTACCAAAATTTCCTTAGGCATGTCGACATCCTCAAGTACACCATGTCGACATGTTAGCAGTTTATTTCAAAATTTTGAATTTCAAAGGAAGTGTATATTCGTCATATCCTTTCACGAATGGACATGGTTGTTGTTCTACTATAAATAGGGGTAGTTTTGAACGAATTTGTATTCATATTTTCTCTGATTTCACTCCTCTTCTTCTTCCACATTTCTTTTTACACATTTTTACCATTACTCTACCGAAATCAACATTGAATCTAACTAGATCATTTCTAGTTTGAATCTCTATCGCTATCTCAACAAGATCTCAGTGCTATTCAGAGTTATATGCATCTTTGTAATAAACAAAGCGAGAAAAGGTGTAATTGTACAATTGCTTTTGAAAGGAAATCCGTACTTGTATGCGGGACTGGATGTAGGGTAACTCCGAACCAGTATAAAATCCGATGTGTTCTTTTCTTTATTGCTTTTACTTTATTTCTACATCTGTGTTTGATTCTGTGATCATATCTGTGTCTCAATATGGCATACATTTGTGTTCAAATTAACAAAAACTCAAAAAGATTTAATAATTCCTTTAAATACTATTCACCTCCCCTCTAGTGTTAATCCTAGCCTTAAGATCCGTGTCTGCATTTCTCACACTAACTTCTATATACGTATATATTAACTAATGCAAAGCAAATCCTAATTCTATATATGTATATATTAAATATGTGCATTGTACACTATGTCGCACTTACACATTTTTTACCAGAGTGTTTTTGGATATACTTACAACATATGCCAAGTATAAATTTGGTCATATATGTTATTTAATAAATCAACCACTGTAACCAAAAAGAGAGAAATGAAATGTTCCTCTCTTTAAATAAAATAAAATATTTCCTTAATTTTTGGAATAAGTTTAAGTAAGATAAAGGGAACATTTCCTGCTCTAAATTAAACAAACAGTTGTTTCACACACATACGCACAAGGGTATATTTGATATTCCCTAATTTATACAAACATTGAATTAAAACTACTTTAAACAAAATTAATAAGATACAATTTTATTTAAAACTATATCTTTAAACTTTCTATGCCCAATAGATCCAAAATAGGATTTTGTTTTTTTGAAATCTACCTATTTCATCCGCTTTTGCCTGTCTTGGTTCCTTCAATGGTATTAAGGCCCAAGTTGTCCATGCGATCGAAATTAGCAATGTTAAGGCTAATTGATTAAAGTCTACCCATTTAGTAGGGTGTCTAGAATGGTAGTGTCTAAGGTTGGGATTCGGTAACAAGTAGTCTACCCTACCTGGCTACTGGCCTATCCAAAAGGATGATGTAAACCTAATGGTTATCTTCAAAATAAGGACCTGAATTGAGATCGAGACTTAGGCTAATTTTCAAAATCTATTTGGAAATTGAAAAGATACTAGTTTAAAACTTAATTTTAACTCATAAAGGGAAATTTATAGAAGTTATAAAATGCATTCAAAATTTTCAAAATTGTTGCAAAAATAAAATGATTATTTTTGAAAATTTGAAATTTAGAATTTAATTAATATGGTTAATTAAATTAAATAAAATAACTAAAAGATTATTGATTAAAAAAATATGTTGATATATGTGTGCAATTATAGTTGTTGTTGTTATTTATTTAGCTTAAAGTTATTTTTGATAAATTAAATTATATCGCTTAATCAAAAAAATTAATTAAAAGTTAATTAAATAAATGTATACACATATTGATATATACACATAAACACAAAAATAATCAATTAAAAGTTAATTGATAGTTTAACATGAGTAATATAAAATTGTAGAAATTTTAAATAAACTAAAATAGATTAGTTAAATATTATTTAATTAATAAGAATTAAAATTAAATAAATAATATTTAATTAATAAGGTACATGTATATATTATATAAGTAAATTAAAGCATAAAGTATAAACAAGTTAAGACTTATATAACTATATATGTACAAAATCAAGTGGAACTAGAAAAATCCAAATGATATTTAAGGGATAAGTACATATCTGTAGTATGCATACCATGATTTTAGACGTGTCTGACACTTGAATCATAAGGATATTTAACAACAAATATAATATTCCCTAAATATGTATAACTCAGTACATGTACATTAAAGATTATGAATCCTTAATATATAAGTTTTCCTCTACCATTTTTGTATTAATAGATTACTTGCATATTCTTTAGTTATTGAACTTTCCTTAAGCTAGAGATGTTATGTGTAGTTCTATTAACATATTGGCTAGATGAGATAAGATGTGACGACCGCCCTACGCCTTTGGCGCCCAATATACCCGAAGAGTGTGTTGCTATGGTGGTCGACCGATGTAGAACGATTGTCAAGGGTGAAAAGTAGAGAAAACAATCATAGAACCTGCCATATATATCACAACACATTGAATAAAATATAATGGTCATCATAGATATAAAACAAGCGAGACAGTAATAACTGGATGAACCAAAAAAAATCAAAGTGCAGAAGTTCACAGAGTTATACAAAATAGCAGTAGAGTTTATTTGAATGGAAATAAACTCAAGATAACTATCTCTAGATAAGATAGCTAACACTGTTTAGGCTCCATAGTGTCGCACAAAGGAATAAGCAATAGCAAGCCACATATAAATACAAGCACCATCTTCGCCTTGTCTATTTGCATAATACCATATATTACCTAAATATGCTATATATTCAACCCATTTAAGAGTACTTGAGATAATAAGAAGCAAAGCATAAAAAACTTGGATTAGACAACGGTTTGGTGTGAGCGATAAACAATATCAAAATACTATACAAATCAATATTCAAGGAACAAAGGTATACAAATCATACCTAACTTGTCCCTTCATCTAAAGTTCAGCATATAACAACAATACTATGCTACTCTACTGTCATTATCGCAAAGTATACAGACATCCTAATATACTATTGGGTGTCTAGGTATTGATCTCCTAGATACATACCTATATGGCATCCCTAGAGCGACAAAAACTAGCATCCATCAAACAATCCTCACTGTCACTCAGTGTGCCTTGGATATGTGATAACTCGTATGACCATCAACTGCTAGGGATTAACAGAAAAGTCCTAGTTTATCGTATACCCGAACACCGTCCTATAGCTGGCACTAGATCCCTTCAACGATTCAGGGTATACATACCCTTCAACGATCCGGAGTAATCATCAAAGTACCTAACGAGGACCCTCACAATACCCTTGCTTATAAGTACATTAGAAAGCACTCTAATTATTAGTGATCTCTTGACATGCATATCTGAGCCTTTCATTTCTCCATCTATTTCCATTCATCATCACGGAACCTTTTAACGTTCCATTCTCCACGATAGAACCATTCAAAGTTATACCGACGGGTTCCTTTCAAAGAACCCATCTTGGTGAATCATCATCATTACAAATCCATCAATCGAGCCACCATCTTTCGATC
Source organism: Allium cepa (assembly GCA_030765085.1). Lineage (NCBI taxonomy): Eukaryota > Viridiplantae > Streptophyta > Magnoliopsida > Asparagales > Amaryllidaceae > Allium > Allium cepa. Next base: position 259,550,421 of record CM060929.1, read on the forward strand.
CACATCTATCGTAGAATCAACACATCAAAATTTTGAATCCTTCATGTCGAAGCGTCATGCCTTCACCCCATCTTTTTATCGTCGGTCTTCTTTGTGTTGCCACCATCAAAACGAACACTGAATGATCGAACGAACGCGCATGCATGCACACCAAGACATTATGTATATGCCCCTAGATCCACACTTCAATTTTCCTACTAGTGATCTTGTTTGGTGGGCCAAAGTCGGCTAAGTTTCCAAACCCCCCTCACTTCGGCTTGCTATCACAATTGTGTCAAAATTGCCCTGACTGCCAGCGCTAGCACGTGCTTGACTCGAAGCTACCTTGCCAAGGGCTCGAAGTCACCACTGCCTTTCGAAGAACACATAACCAATACCAAGTATTCTATCCTCTTCAAATTTGCTTACATCCAAACTTGGGATGCCAAGTTGATTCCTTCTAAGATCAACCCAAAGTTTCCTCTCTCCAAGCCCAAAGAAATCTCCTCATTGACCCAAAGAACTTCACCCCAACCATAAATTTGATTCTCACCGATCTGATATGGTTCTTACCGATCTGACTTGATGATCATTTTTTAGGCACCAACTCAACTCCAAACCATTTCAAATTTTCCATTGGACTACCCCGGTTTCGAGCACACCGTATCCAAATTTTATCATGTTTTGAGAATTTTGGTGTCATTTGCACCAAATAGCGTATCGTATTCCTAACTATCTAAAGCAAATACATCAAAAAAATTCATCAAAAATCAAACATTATTTTATATCATCCAAATAATACATATAAATTATCCAAACATAAATTATATGCATGAACCATTCTACTCTAGTTTTTGTGGAATAAAACAATTATGATGGTTAAATGGTGTAAATCATACAAAAATTTGAATATATCCTTTTTAAATATGGTTATAAGATGTCACTAAAATCAGATCTAACATTTTAAACAATTTAACTTCGAAAAGTACTTTAAAAATCACAACTTTACTATATCCATATGCATAGTAAAGTGATGGAGGTAGTATCATTCGCCTAGTACCAAAACTACCCAATAATCCCTTCAAACCCGAGAAACGGTAAGGCGTGTTTCCCTAGGCAGCCAAATAGTAGATCTGGAGGTTACCTTTGCTAATTACCTTTTAGTGATGATTTTTGGCTAATATAGTATGGAAGAAGGGAGCTTTTTGATGGAAAATGAGTTAATGGACGTATCGACTTGTTATGGGATATGGGAAAACTGATTAGATCCGTCTCATCAGCTCTAATTAGGCACAAATCCAAAGATGGGTTAGTGCACAACTTAACTAATTGCCTATTAATCTAGCCAGCATCGATCTAAACTTAAAATGGCATATCTCCTAAACGATACGTCTGTTTTCCAATTAGTGACAACTCTATGGAAAGAGAAACCATCATCTTGATCAAATGGAAGTGGTTCAAGACCATAATTCTGCTCCTATAAAAAACAATTGGCTTTGCAAGATTTTCAAGCTTAAAACTGTCCGATAAAAATTCTAAGAATGGAAAATATTCCTTGTAGTCATTTCCCAAAATTTTAGATTTATAAGACCTCGAATGAATTAGATAACGATATTTTACGATCTTTTGATACGTAAAATACTGGTCGTTACATAAGCTATATGCACATATTTATTAAGCTTTCCTCAAGGTACGTGCATTATCCTTAGGCAATCATGAAATAGTTGGCATGAATGAATAGTCTCTCTTGATTTGTTTATGTTTCTTAAGGTGGGGATGAGATTAGGACAAAGACTAAGAGTTTGGAGTTGTATATGATACAACTAATAAAGTGTTATGCATCACTTGCAAGCCTATGATTTGTTGAGCTTTCCTCAAAGTCAGAATCTCAAGGCAAGCGAGTCCTAAAAGCTGCCTAGAGAAATCAAAAGATTTCTATGTTTCTTCGTAGGGTTTTGAAAAACACAAATGTCTAGTGAGAGCCTTACCAGAAAAATGAAATGGTAACTTTTAACCTTTCTACTATTGTAAGAACAATTTTCTATATAAAGTTAAAATAATCTACATCGATAAATTTTTGCAATTAATAAAATGTATAAAATGTTTACCAACTAAGTATACAATGAAACTAAACTAAACACTGACAAACAAATGCAAAATATACTTACCTTTATTCTTTTGTCTTGTTATTGCTTCAAGACTAGAGCCTAACTATACATTAGTAAACACATTCATAGCTTGATCACTTAAGTTTTTGTTTTCCCAAGATCGAGTATTATTTTCATGAGTTTTGAATTCTGAAGTTATAAAAAATGGATATTTGTTCCATATTATATACAATATAAAAGTAGTATAGTGAACAATCATATTCATTGTGTATGAAACTTCGATGAAATTAGTTCATTTAAAATAAGCAAATAAACTGTAATGTGAAATCATGTATTCAACATGATTGGTCACAATAAGAATATCCTTTAAATGGTTCGATCATTTTGGAAAGGAAAGTGAATGTACAAGAGTGGATGAAATTTAGGCACTGTTGGGATGAAGAGAATGAATTATCCCTCTACTTCATAAACGAACATTGAAAACTGGTATTGTATAAAATACAAAAGGATACTTAATATTGAATGAGAAGTGTGATTTTTATTTCAATTATGCTTCCATATAGAAAATCGTTTCATGAAAGAATTATTTGACGAGTTTAAGGTAATTAATCGAAAACTCTCGATGTAAACTGGTTACAAAAAAAAATTAATATTCCATATTGAGTAGTTAAATGTTGCATCATATTTCATACGCTATTATAGCAACGGTAGAAATAGTTGGAGCATGCCATATAATACATATCAATGAATGCATCAGGATATGAGAAACTATTTTCGTTAGTATATCAAATAATATTTATGAATTAATAATTGTTTTCATATTGATTAAAAATAAATATAGTTTTATCTTGTTATGAATACTTTGAATATTCGTCATGAAATAAATTTATTAGAATAACTTTCTTACAGTAGCTACAAAACAAAAAAGTATCTAAAGTTTTAATAATTTTTTTGGGATCACGGACTATGCCCTATCTTGGAGGAATAATTCTTTATCATATGATCATAAATTATATCTCAAAAGACTAAGGGTGAAGCACCCATTTAGTGATAAATATAAAAGAGTTGGTGAATCCTTCAGATTTATACGTAAAGATGTATGTAGTCAAAAGTCTAATGATATCAAAACGGTTCTACATATTTAATTAAATTCACCAATCAACAATCGCAGACATGAACATATTTGTTTGATACACATGTAGTATGTCCATAATAAGTTCATAAAAAATAAAATAAAAGTAAATAACACGTAAAAGAAAATGATTCGATCTCATAAAAAAGTGAGTGTATTGGATAGGAGTTCCTAATTTAACTAAAAAAGGATGAGATTCAATCTCAAAAGACACTCCTTCCAATGATATATAACGATGTATCAATAAGAAATAATCGAACTTTATTGGGAAAAGTACGAATGATGATGGACGAAGCTAAGTTAACTTCTTTCTATAAGGACATGCACTTAAGGGTGCATAAGGTTAAAATTAATTTCATTCGTAGTATAGTTTACGAAATCATACAAGATAAGATCTAGTAGAAAACCCAACATATCCTAGGTCAAGGAGTTGGCATATTGTGTGAGTCAAGGGACTGCATGCAATAATTAGTCATGGGGAACTTGTTTGGAACATCCCAAAGGAGTTTGCAACTGACCGATATTGATTGATCAACTTATGTTATGATCATAAGTTTCATAAACTTAAAAATCAAAGTATTTTTGTACATACATATACACAAATACATATAAAAAGTTTATATAATGTTTATAAATACCTATTAAGTTGCGTTAAAAAATAATTTTTGTTTCAAGAATCAACAACTTCATGACAATGGAATTTCATTTAGAAATTATTTATAGTAAAATGGATTTGGATGTGATCCAAAGATAGAACTAATTACAAAAGATGAAATAAAATTGACCAAACCTAAATGGACACGACCACTTAGAATGTCTAATAAGAACTCTTTTACATTAAAAAGAAATCGATGTTGAGAAAAGAATATCCTCAATCGTCAGTAAGCCGTTAAGGGTTTTGAGTCTACTATGTGGCATGATGCGTAAATCCAGAGTGGGTTCCACGTAAATTAGCAACATATGATTATGATAGTTCTACCGAAATGATACGATCCATTGACTGCAAATGTGACTTAAAGAAAAAAGACCAAAGTAACTGGAATATAAGCTACATTGATAAAATAATATCGCAAACTTTAATTTTTGAAATTGATGTAATAGATTCATCATTTAACATACTAAAATTATTTTGGTTTTTTCACATAATATTTATCGTTCGATATAATTTTATGTTTTGGTATATGAAATAGAAATTATAAATAATGATTTAGAATAAGCTATTTGTGCTTAATAAACATAGTTTACTGAAGTCGGTAGGAGCGATAACTGAGTTTGTGAGCATATGGTTTGAGAAATGATATGAAAGCAATATTATATAAGCATCAAAGACCAACAAGTAGTTTGATAGAGAAACAAAATAGTTTTATTTTCAGTCAAAATGTAGAGGAAGCGTGTGTATGTAAGAAAGAATATTAATAGGTGCCAAAGTATTTCTAAAACTATAAGCGAACAACAAAGTTATGATTGTTAATGATATATTCATGTTAAAATCGTTTTAGTCTGGTTGTTTGATTCTCTGTAACATCACTTATATTGAGGTCCGAAGCTAAGCGCTACAGATGCTTCTATTATATACGGTTCCGGTGACAAAATACAGTAATGTTAATGGTATCCATAATATCAGAAGCACATGAATATGAAATAAAATCAACACAGATTTCAAAACAGCTTTTCTATTTAGATTTCAAAACAATATTTCATATTCAGATACATAATCCCAAAACGATTCCTAGGTTTTGATCAAATATAATTATACAAATTATGCCAAAAGTGACATATGAAGATGCCCCTTGGATAATTAGACTACTAACTAGACCTATCTGCCGTAAATACATCACAGCGAAAATAAAATTAAACAGCCATACATAGCTAACTTTGTCTCCCGTACGTCTTCGGAAGCTTACTTGTCCAACCTACCAAACCTGAAAAGCCTTAACTCTCAATTTACTCAAATTAAATTTTGAGCATCCGAGAGTTTAAGGGAAAAACGTAAACTTAGAGTTAGACATAAAGCTTGGTGTGAATAATATTATTACATCTCGATTTACTAATGTTAAGTGACACCACTCCACTTAGCGAAATGGGTTTCCTCTTACTAACATCCTTTAAAAGGCATATCATTTGAAAATCAAAACCTTGCAATCAAACTGATTATAAAAATTTAAAAAAATACATATATGCATTAAGATCAGGAAATCAATGGACTATCTACAGTATAGTTTTATCTGGCTAACTATTAACCATCGGCTGACTCGGGTCTACCTGACACAATTAATTATCTAACTTCTTTAGACACACTACTAGCTAACTGCGCTTAACTTTCTTTTTCTAGGGTTGTAACGACCTAGAATTTGACCACTTTAAAATATAATATTTAATGTAATTTTAAATATAAAATAGGTGAGTTTATATGATCCAAATAATATTACATATGATTTGGAAAGAGAAGTATATACGTAAATAGTAACATTTGCCTATATCGAAAAAAGCGACAAAATGCTGATTTTAGAAAAGTAAGTTTCAATGGTTAAATAAATCATTTTAATTTATTTATGAGTGTTTATATTTTTAAATAACATTATATAAATTTATTTTTAAATTTGGTTTACATAAATAAATAGTTTAACTAAAATGTCAAAAAGTAAACATAAAACATTTTGTCGAAAAATCAACGTTTTGTCAATTAAAAGTTGTTGCAACATCCTTTATTTTTTATATAGGAACATATTTTCAAATAGTATAAATATTAGATAATTCACTAATCAAGTTTACTTTTACTAAACATACTTAGAAAATTCTAGAATATAATTAACAAAAAGTAAGAGCATAATAAGACAAAAGGAATACAAAGGTCAAAAAGTAAAACATCAAATCAAAAAACATAATTATTACTTTCTTTACTTATTATTTAAGTGAAAATGACATAAGTAATGATTTGAAATGTGACGTTAAGTGTTGAAAATAATAAGGTTGCTTAAAAAGTAAGTAAGGTTATTTTGGTAATTTGATAAAGAATATTTTGGTAACTACCAATTCATTTTTTTATATAAATGCCAACCACTTTCTCATTTTTTTTACATTATTTTTACCTTCTTCTTCCTCCTTGAAGCTATCTTTAATGGCTTCTTCTTCTCTCTTTTCCTTACTAACTTTTTCAAAATCATATCAAATCAACTCCAAACAAAATCAAACATTGTCAAAGACGGTACCGTTAAAACATGCTTTAGCATCTAAGAATGAAAGAAATGATGGAGGAGAGGTTGGAACCCATGGAGGCCGAACCATTTGGAAGGAAAGCAAGTTTGGGAAGCTCCGGAGCAAGAAAAAGAGAAGGAAGTGCAACCAATTTCATTCCAAGAAGCTAGGACCAAATTCAAGGTGCTGCGGAAGCTTTGTCGAATCTTCCAAAGTTGGTTGAAGTTGAAAACAATAGTGAAGTTTTAAATTAAATGAATGTTGGTAAGAAGTTAATTGATTTTGTTAAAGGTAAGTACTCATATTTAAAGTTACTAATTTCAAAAAATATTTCAAGTTAATAACATAAAAAGTTTAGTATATGTTGGATGATAACTTGGTTGATATTATGCTTGATTATATGTTTTGATATGGATGATAACTTGGTATGATAAAATGATAAGAAAAATGGTTAGTAAGCATAGTTAATTTAATAAGAATTTAAATCAATATAAATATGTGTATGGAAATATTTAGCCACTTAATGAAATCAAAATATCTAACAAGATTGAAAATGATATATAATATGAAATGAAAAATGGATTTGAAATAAGAAAAATATTATTTAAAATGAGTCCAAAATGATTTAAAAATGTTTTATAAACATTTAAAAGTGTTTCCATGAAGTTTGAAAAAGAAGTGAAAAATAGTCAAAAATAGATGAGTCGCGTAACGGTAGTTCCCGATTTCGCGCCATAAAAATCAAATGAGTGTAAAGGTTGGAATATAGCTCGGAATTCTTCGAGATAAGAATTTTCAAAACTATTATATCTGTAGTTTTCCAACGAAGAAAGAAAATTGAGATTTTGATAAGTAGATTTGAAGATATGAGTAAAACAATTTTTTGAAAAAATCGCGGTTTTGCAATTCAGCATCCGAAACTGGATTTCTTTGAAAATGATGCTTTAAAATTGTTTAAAAATATGAAATAAATCTTATAAATGTTTTAAAATGTTTTAAAAGCGATTTTACTAATAAAAATGGGATTTCAAATAATAAGAAGTAGTTTTAATCGATATAGCTTTAAAAAGCACTTTCCGTAGCACTTTTTTGCAGCCTTTTTTAATAACTTTTGAAATATTGTTTAAGCACAACCATACATTTCCAAATTTTTGTAAAGGTTCTTAAATGATTAATAGAGTATTCTAAGGGTGATTTGAAGGATTTATGTAATGGTTAGATAAATGAATAAGTGTTCTAAATAATGATTTGTAAGTTTTATAAATCATTTCTAAAAATGAAAGGAGTATGCGAAAATGACTAATACATTGGTCCCTCTTGTGAGATCTAAATGGTAAAAGAAACTATGTAACTAAGGTTACCAATGCCCTGAACTTACCTGGCCTTCATTTTATCTTTTAAACGAGGGGTGGAATAGATCAAAGGAAAGCCCGAATGCTTTAAAAAAACATATTTAAGTTTTTTTTCAAGATAAAAGAATAGAAACAAATCCTTTAAATTAAATGTGTAGAAGTAATGAATTTGGTATGAGAATTATATTCACGATTTTGGATAGTGAATAATCCTTTAAATTAAATGTGCAGAAGTAATGAATTTGGCATGGGAATTATATTCACTATTCTGGATAATGAATAATCCTTTAAATTAAATGTGTAGAAGTAATGAATTTGGCATGGGAATTATATTAGCAATTTTGGATAGTGCATAATCCTTTAAATTAAATGCGTAAAAGTAATGAATTTGGTATGGAAATTATATTCATGATTTTCGATAGTGAATAATCCTTCAATTAAATGTGTAGAAGTAATGAATTTGGTATGGGAATTATATTCACGATTTTGGATAGTAAATAATTGTTTAAATTAAATGTGTAGAAGTAATGAATTCGATAAAGGAATTATGTTCACGATTTTGGAAAGTGAATAATCCTTTAAATAAAATGGATGTTTTGGAAAGTGATATTATAAAAAGGGAATTTAAATGGTTTGAAAACAAAATAAGTTGTGAATTTACTTATTATTAAAATAAGTATATGAAAATGTTTTTCAAATGTCCAATAAGTGAAATGGTTGTGAATATTATCTTTTTAAACATATTTTGAAGTGAATAATTAGAAAGTGATTTGATTATAAACGATTAGTAAAATCAGCCTAGTGATTACTTAAGTGCTAGATTTTGTTTGTTGCTTTGATAGTTAAATAATTGACTATCAAAATTGGCCAATTTTGATAGTCAATTATTTAACTATCAAAAATTGATGTGGGAACTAATTATTCATACACTTAGTACGTAGCTGACTGTGTAAGCTTGATTATCTTTTATGTTGAGAATGTTGATTCGTATAGTGCAGAGTGATTTCTCCACTCTATCGAGCTTCCTTCTTGGTCGCAGGATAGCAACTTGAAAGTTGGAGAAGTGATAAGTCTATGGGATTTAGTTTCCATGTGAAGTTAAGAAACGCTTTTGCGTTGTTGGTGCAAAGAGACCGGGATCAGATTTATCTGAAAACCACTTCGGACCAACATTTATACGAAGACTATGTAGGCTGGTCGATGATATTGATATTTAGGATTTTCATAGCGAAGGACTGCTTGTTAATTGTTTGGGGTTAAATTCCTAATATATGTATAGTAGCAGTAGTCACTTCGTTATGAAACATCCGATGCAAGGACTATTTGCTACTAATCCTAGGGATTTCCCGAGAGGATATAATAGGAAAGTACCTTCGGTTTGTCCTATTCTTAGACAATTTGTATGGAAAAGTGTCTGACATTGCATTTCTAAGATCACGTACATTGCTTTTTTACAAACGTACATCTGTGGTGACAGAGAAGGCAACTTCTCTTAGCTTAACACCCTCCTTAAGACGTATGAGCTAAAGGGTTGTATTTTTGTGAAAGGAAATTAGTAGTCCACAGAAATAGCAATGTGGCATTCAAAGTAATGTGATTTGTGATATGTGAGAGGTAATCGGTACCTCTTTGGCGTCACTCCCCAGAAAATGACTGAAACAGGGATTGAAGAAGCAAGGCTAAAATGCGTTGCTCCCATTAGGAGATGTCATCACTCTTCTAAATATATCTATACATGCTATGACGTCATGTATTTGATTATTGTTGATGTATGCTTTATCCACGATTAAAGGCCGGTAACGACTGGAATGATGAAATATTCGGTACTATCCAAGAAGGGGTAGGCCGGTTTTGTGTTGTTTTAGGCGTCCAGTATCTGGACCCTAGGTATATCCCTCTAGAGGTGTACTGAGTTTCAGAAAGGTAATCCCTTTACTACTCATTTATATGAAAATCCAATACGTCCCTGCCATTTTCTATTGTAGAAAGCCTTGTATTACAAGGTGTATGCTGGAATTTAATAATGTAAAAATTTCGGCTATTTTAATATTATTTGTGTGTGATAGACACTATTATAATATAAGAGGATTTGATATGAGATGTTTGGTTATCGTAAGGTAAAACTTTGTCGATATTTATTTGTGACTCGGTCTTACAAGATACCTTTTGTTTTGATAAAGGAAAAGTTATGATAACTTTATAAATTCAGTTGAGATGTGTTTTCTTACGCTATTTTACCAGACTGATCCGAGCGTTCTTCCGTTTCAATGCTCGGGTTAGACCGAGTATATTTAGTTCATATTTGGTGCTTTTGGAGCTTCAACAGGCGAGTTGGAGATCTTCAGGTCGTATACACATATTTGTTTATTATTCCGCTGCATTGTTTTGCACTGTTGTTGTTGTAAATTATCAGCATTTTTAGGACAGGTTATTATAACTGTCCGAAATGAGATTATTTATTATGCACTCTGATATTGATTTATGTATATTATAGTTTCTCTCTGAAAAGATTATTTATCTATATTATATACTATTTCGTTGCGATGTGCGATTCTGTATTGCTTTGGTTTTACTTCTCTCTTCTCTTTTCTTCTCCTTTCTTCCCACCCTCTCTTTTTTTTTCTCATGATTATCTTCAATCGATGCACTCTAGGTCGGACATGTATGGTTTATTGTCGGATTTAGAGGGTGTCGATTTCGATTCATAATATCCTAGGATGAGTAACACATTAAAGATAGGGTTAGTAACACTCTAGAATGAGTTTGAGTGTATTATTATAATGACCTGCCTTTTTGGACGGTTTAAGCGGACCCACAAGCCAACTCAAACCATACAGAAGGACAGATTGTTATTGGGGTAAATAAGAAAAAGCAGAGAAAGAAAGAAAAACAATCAGAATCTCACAGCGGAATGACAAAATACAATAATCAAATAACATTTCGTGAAGCTATTTATAAAACATTTGATTTATTTATACAACACAGAATCAGAGTTACAAACAACAAGGATAAACAAATAAATAAATGCAGCGGAATAATATGAATGGATTGGAGTAAATATAGTATATAATAGTAGCACAAATCTTTGTCTTCATCCTCTAGAAATAAGGTCTTCAAATCCTGAAATGCTCAGGCTGACCCAAGCGAATTGAAATAAATCAACGGTAATTTAATATGAGTGCAAACGGCGTCAGGAGATGTTTATGGGGTTTGACGTCTCCTATCCACTGTCTAATGTGAGTGCAATAACTTATGTTCGGGATTAACATATCCTAAGGATCCGTTAAACTATCTACTATGTAGTACAATACGCTATTATAATAGGTCTACAATAAAATAAAGTATTAAAATAGCATTAAGGCGTCACCCATATCCCCTAAACACATTTTTATATATTCCCATAGTCTATACAGTACCGTAATTCCTCCGTAAACTGGAAAGGCTATCAGAGGGCACTCCATAGGTATGGTACAAAACAAACTCGTTGAAGGCGCACTAGGGCATGTAAACATGGCACTCGAGGAAATGCTAGGGTAGATATACCATTTGCGTATTCGAACTGGTGGTAACACATAGCATCTACTACCGCCCACCTCAGAACACACTCCCAAATAAAAAATCGATGGGTGGCAACCAACAATCATAAAATCAAAATATAATATCGAAGAAGTGTGCCTGATAGGAGGAATGACCTCACTTGGCCCTCCGTGGATCCTGATTTAAGTCATATCTAAGCCGACTCACGGGAGTCAGGATCACATCATACCATATAGAAATCATTTACCAAACCATCCTACTTCATTTCTGGAATCTTCACTACATACATAGTTTTTAAAGTGGTTTTCGGTATTGGCAGAGAGTATCACAATACCCGATCCCGGTATCTTTAACAACCAAACGCTTATTTCACACCGGATAGTTCTTTTACATTTCAAAAAGTCAATTTACAATTGATATCAAAACCTCATGTTCGATTTCAAAATAGACCACTTTCAAATCAAAGTCACTTTTAAATCATATTCAATTTCAAATCATATTCACTTCGAAATCATAATTCGGAATTATATTTCCCTTCCATAGTTATAATTTCTTTAAAAATCATACTTCCAAAATAGGTTAAATCCTTACTTCAAAATCATCATTTCAATATATTATAACATTTTAATCCCAACTTATGTTATAACATCATTCAACCTTATCCTCTTTTAATTCAATGAATTGAATTTAAACTGTTCCACTTTACTTAGTCTGGAAATTTAGAAATAGTTTAAATAATTATAACTAGTAAAAATACTCTAAAATAGTTTAATTATAGGTTAAAAATATCTTTAAATTGATTTAAGATAGTTAAATAGATTTAAAATAGATTAAATAAAATTAAAAATAGATTGAATTGCTTTAAAATAGATTAATTATATTTAAAATAAATTAAATGGTTTAATTAGTTTAAAATAAATTTAATTGGTTTAAATTAGAGTAAAATAATTTATATAGTTAATATTGGTTAAATAGTTTAATAAATTTGAAAGTTTTAATAATTAGAAATTTTAAAATAATATATTTTAAAATAGTTTATATTAAAATATAAATTTGGAATTTATTTCAGATTAACTATTCATTTCATTTTAACACATTTGGACCAATTCAATTTCCAAATCAGCAAACCAATTTTCAAGCCTTTTAGTTTAAAATTTTGATAAAATTTCATTTATACAAAAAATTTAACTTTAAACTTCCAATTTAATTTCTTAAAGCAATTCCCCTTTTTAAGCTAATCCACATTCGACACAATACTTGATTTTCCAATAATATTTAAATTTATATAAAAGAAATTTTATTTCAAAGTATCATTTAATGAAATCCAAAAATTTAAGGATTTAAAAATTATTTAATTTAACAGATCCGGTGTCCATATATAATTCTTTACCCTAGGGTCAAGTGATACGGATATTTATCATTTCAATCCGCAATTCAAAATTTTACTGTTATATATCATTTCAAACTGCAATCTCGACTTTTACAATAAAATCCATAAAATCGCTCGAGTCTACCATTTCAACCCATAATGATTTTTTTCTAACCTACAGATCATTCGGGTACATATCATTTCAACTCATAGGAAACTTGCAGTTATAACAATATACAAATCTACATATCATCCAATCAGCCAATATCAACCATCAAACATCAATCACAATAATCATATGATTCAATAAATCAGTTTCAACAATAACTAATTTCAATAACAAGCATTTAATAGTAATTTAAATTCAAAAATAAATTAAATAACAGTTTAATTCAAAATATAACAAATTAACAGGAATTTGAAATTTTAATTACCAAACAACCATAAATAAATTTCTTATCCTATCATAAATTTAATTTAACAAACATAATAAATTTAGAAGTTGTGAGTGGATTAAAACACTCACCTTTGATTTTAAATCGGATTTAAATTCAATTTGAACCCAACATTCAAATTGTTGCGGAAGTCGTCCAAACCAGCGTCAAAATGTCAGGAATTCCGATACGAACCCTGCGGAACAAACCGCACATAAATCGGATCTCATATGTGAAAGTTATACGAGTTAGAAGATATATAATTTTTAAACTTAAATAAATAGAAAAGAAAAAATAACCACCTCCACTCTCTGGTTGCCACGTCATCTTTCATCATCTAGATAACAAAACAGTTCACATTGAAACCCTATAGGAACTTATATACGTGGCTATCTCCCATTGCCGGCCAATGTTCGCCCATACTTCGAGCTCCGTTGCGCCTAGGTCAGTCACGGCCTGAACCACTCCTTTGATGAAACGAGCCCCTCGCGACAACCAGAGGTCAAAGGTCAAATTCAAAATAAGTGATTATGTATGGTGTTGTCCAATAAATTGGGCCCTTTGGGGGATACTTCCCTTTAGGCATTTATTGCCCCATTTTGATAAAGTGGTTAGCTTGAGAAAAGTAAGGAACTACCGGTTATCAGTGGTAGTATAGCAAGTATAGTTCCAAGTGACTAGTTTGAGAAAAGCGATTAAGGTACCATGGAAACTTTGTTTGTTATGCGTAGATCGAAGAAAAAGCCACTAGTTCCCTATCATGTTTGAAATCCAATCCCAATATGAGATTTACGGTTTTGATTATAGTCCCAAAATAGCTGTAATGACTTGCAAACATTTCAGCAACCCCTTTCCGAATCATATAATCCATTCGGTATATTCCGCTGAATTAGTCCAGATATATTACCTTAGATTTAGTCCAGATATTGATACCTTTTTTGAATAAGTTTACTTGAAAAGTGTTTTTAAAGGAATGTCATTAAAAGTAATATCAAGTGTAATTGGTACAAAGTGTTTTGGTTATCATAAGGTAAAAACCGTCCGTGTTTATTTATGGGCATGGTCTTATGAGATACATTTCTTTTCAAAGGTTATGATAACATCATAATGATCTATACATTTAAAATTTTGAGTATCTTACATTGGTTTATCAAGCCTGATCCGGGTATTTTTATTACCCACGTCAGATCCGATTAGTTTCAGGATTAGTCGAAGACGGTTGGAGTTTCCAAAGAAAAGCTAGAGATCTTCATCATTGTATAGACGTATTCTATTATCCGCTACATCTATTACATTTGTTATGTTGTTTTCAACATTTGTAAGGAAAGGGGTTTATAATTGTCCAGGCTGAATCTAGGTTAGACTCTGATATTATATTTTAAAATTTTCCACCGTAAAGATTATTATTGAAATACTATATGTTATTTCATTTATCTGAGATTCTGTTCTGTCTTTATTTTCTTTCTATCCTTAATGATCCGCTTATTCATGCAATTTGAGTTGGACATGTGTGGTTTATTGTCGATTCAAATGGTACGGAAAAATGGGCCATTACAAGGGTCAATTGAACCTAATGATTTTTCAGGCTCACCAGTAACCTATCTTTACTCTGTATATTCCCTTTCGTGTCTAACCTCAATTTAGCCCCACCTATGACAATCCCTACATACTGGAATTTTGGACTTATTTTAGCTAGGGCCTAATAGAGTATAGGACGCTACCCTACACTAGTCCCATCTGATTTTTTAATATCCGAGTTATAAACTTAGAGTCAACTACCCTATTCATGTTTCATTACCCGCCTTAGGGTTAACAACCTTGTGAAAACTATATTTCCTTGTAAATAATCTTTACAAATGATGTACCCTGAAAATATACTTTTATAAAGCAAGGAAATCGTAGACTTTGCTTTACATGAAACACTTATGCTATGATATATATACTTTACACAAAACCATGTTGATGAAATCTAATCAATGGGATTATATCCCTCCAAAGTTAGTTAAAAACCCTTTTTAACTTAAAAGATTTTTGGCCATGAAGCCAAGGTAAACCCTATGAAATCTTTGTTTAAAAACTTTAAACAATCTTTTTCGAATCCATTGAAAGTACCCCTTTCAAAATAAGTTAACTATTATACCTTGAAACACTAGCCCGAAAGGCCAAAACATAACTTTTGAAACCTTTGAAAATAGACCTTTTGAAGTCATTAATTTGAACCTTAAACATCCTCTTTTGAAACCATTAGACTTGTCTTTCGAAAGCATTGGAAACCCTCCATTCAAATACTCAAAGTAATCCTTTCGAAAACATTAGGAATCTCCCACTCGAACCCTATATTATATACCTTTCGAAAACATTACAAATCTTCACTCAAAACATACCATTTGAAAATGTTGGGTTCAAATAAAAGTTTATGGAAACATAGCTTCGAAACTAATTCAAACCATTCCTTTCGAAACCTTTGGGTTTAACTATTAATATAGCTAAGGGTCGTAAAGAGCTGGGGCGAGAGCATTGCTATCAAAAGTATTGGTCCTAATTAAAAGAAAGAGGATGGCTTCGAAACCAACCCTTCGAAAGCTTTGAGAAGTGGCTTCAAAATAAAAGGTGAAAGCTCCCTTTTGAACTATTGTTTAAAGGTAGAATGCAGCTAGGTTCTGAATATGTTTAAGCTATCCTTTCGAAAACTTGTTTTAAAACAAAAGGCGGCAACCAACTTGAAAGCCCTTTTTATATAAACAAAAGTAAGTTGGTTAAGTCACAAGCTAACTCCAACCCCTTCGAAACCTTGGTTTCGACACTATACCTTCTGCCTTTCTCCAATTC
Organism: Allium cepa; assembly: GCA_030765085.1. Classification (NCBI taxonomy): domain Eukaryota; kingdom Viridiplantae; phylum Streptophyta; class Magnoliopsida; order Asparagales; family Amaryllidaceae; genus Allium; species Allium cepa. Next base: position 259,566,356 of record CM060929.1, read on the forward strand.
ACTACATATCAATTGTTTAATAACATGTGCATTGGTTTCGACTTGGTCATGGGTGAAGGTATGGTGTCGAAAGCTTGCAGATGGAAGTGGCAAAGTGTTAAATTTTAACAAAACTATTTTATAGCCTTTTAAAGTAATTGCTTTTAACCTAGCGTGCCTCATTTGTCAAAGCATAGTTGGTTGCCTGTTTCTTCTCAAAATTTTCTTTCCTAAAAGTGCTACCGAATTAAGAAATTAGCAACTAAAAAATTTAACAAAGAAGCCCTCTCTTTGATAAAACATTTAAGTCCTATACCTTAATTAATTTTTATCTATAATAAAATACTTAGAAAAATTCCCAAAAAATTTCCATAATTTACTTTTAATATGTTTTATAACATATTTAAAATTTCAGACCCAAAAGCATTGTGTAATAGCCATAATTAATTTGAACCCAACATTAGCTATTTTATTCCATGGAAAATTCATAATAGATCCATAGTTGCTTAAAATTTATCAAACTTGGAACCCACTTCAAAATAATGTTTTAGACCATATATCAAAACATAAGTCATTTGGATGTCATTTAATAGATTTTCCAAATCAAAAATTATCATAAAATCTATATAAAGTAACAAAAATTATCAACAAGCATATATCTATTTAAACAATCATATTATGACATATTACTTGCAAAATAAATTCGGATCTTAACTAGAAACCGAAATTAATAAAAAAGAGATGTAAATCTATTATTCATCTTATTTTGGGGTTAAGAAGGTTTAGATTTGCTCTTTGATTGATTTGCTTAAGCTTCCTACTTGAATCCTTGCTTATCTTCTTTTTTATTTGCCTTAATGATGGCTGGCCAACTTTTAAAAGTTTTTGTTTTTGTTTGCAAATGTTTAAAATGAGTAAGGAGTGAAAGTAAGAAGGGTTTACGGTATAAGAACATAGTTTATTCCTATTTTTCCCTTGGCATTTTCCTCCTACTTACTCCATTTTAATTCTTTTTGACTTATAAATTAATTATAGCAGGACTACTTTATGATTACACAAATCTCAATCCCTTAACCATTACATTATTTCATTTAGTCTATCTAATTAAATGTTCTAAATAATGTTAATCAAAATTAGGGTCATTACAGACTTCCATATTGAAGAATTTCGTCCTTGAAATTATGATAAGGTACCCATAACGATAAAACATAAAGATAAAACATACCATGAAACAAGCCAGGATAAGTATCTCTAATCCTACTCTTAGTTTTTCGAGTACAATCTCTCTCTTCGTCACCCCACTGAACTTTGACTAATCCGTCTGTCTTGTTCCTTAGTCTCTTCTCATCCCTCATGACTATATGAACTGGTTTCCTAAGCATAGTAATATCTGAAAGGGTTAGCGGATTAAGGATCTTAAGGCTAATTTAACATTAGAGAGAGGGTGAATAGTGTTTAATGGATTTTAATACTTATATGGACTAATTTAAAATTATGACACAAACAAATGCAGAACTTAATCACAGAATAATCACAGATGCATAAAGTAAATAAAAAGCGGTAAAAGGAAAAAACACACCGGATTTTCTACTGGTTCGGAGTTACCCTACATCCAATCCTATACCAAGGCAAACCACCTCATACAGATTTTTATTATACCAATGTCGAGATTACAACCCTCAATTTCTAAAGGCCTTGAGGTACCCTCCTGTCTCATGAGTCCAGGGCAAACTCTCTTGATTTACGGGACTCAAGACTACCCAATTGATTTGCAGGCACAACCACACCTTATAGAGAGACTCGATAAACTTTTGATTACAAATTGATCCTACAACTCTGAATAGCACTTTGATCTTCGAGAGAGAGAAGAGATAAGAATAAGGTTCTAATTTGATTCACTTAAGAATTCGACAGAATTTAGGCACGATCTTAAAAATATGAAAATGATAGAGTATGGATTTATGGAGAAGAAGAAGTGAAGAAAATAAGAATTTAGGTATTTAAAAATTTGTTTGTGATGGTTATTATAAAGCACCAATGGTCATAACCATTCGTGAAGAGATTTAAACGAATATGCACTTTTTTTGAAATATGACACTTTTGAATTAAACGGCCACTATGTCGACATGGGGTATCCCATGATGTCGACATACTTATGTTAAAAAAACAATGTAAAATTTGTTTTGGAAAATGAAGTTTAAAACAAGAGTTTATTTTAAAACAAAAACAAATAATATTTTAAGGCTAAAACATCTTTTTGAAAAATCATTTGAAAGATAATATTAAGGCTAAAATATTTTGAAAAGAAATTTTGAAAGTCATTTTGAAAAACATTTTAAAGTAGTTTTGCAAGCTTCTTCCTGCAGAATATCTCATCTCATCACATCAGGACTCGAGAATTTGTACAATACTAGGATGTTCGTGAGTTTGTAAGCCACTTGTCGTAGGTTTGTAAGCTACTTGTCGTGGGGTTGTAAGCCACTAAGAAGGTAGAAATGGGTTCCATCCCAAATGAAATTCAGAATGAAGATTTCCATGCTATTATGAAGTTTTAACAAAAACCAAACACATGTCTTGAAATCTAGATCTTGATACTCATGAATCTTCAAACTTGATTTATTCATACTTGAACTTTATACTGTACAGTCTTCAATAATCGGTTGTTGCCTAATTTATATCCTGCATAACAATATTCATATATATCTAGACAATAGTGTTAGTATATAAGTTATAAAAAAAGTTACAAAGGTTGTTGTCATCAAAATCACTATCTCCATTTCCTAACAATCTCCCCCTTTTTGATGATGACAACCTTATAAAATATACTTACTACTTTGATACCATAACTCGCCATAACTCATACCATAACTCCCCTCACTCCCCCTTACTCCAAACCTCCCTTTCTCTCCCCCTTACTCCAAGCCTACTATTTTATATAACTTCTCCCTCTTTGTCATCAACAAAAAAAACTATAAACCTTGAAATTAATAGAAAATGAGATAAACAAACATATGACATAAGAATAATAACATATGAAATATAACATCCTAACTGGAATTCATGTTTCTATACGTCGAAGATTGTTTTTTGAAGAACATTAATTAAGATAACACTTATACATAGATTAACAAACTAATGTACAATCAAGAAAATGAAAAAAAGGCATAACGAGGACCCTAAACTATTGGTGATTTATGAACCAAACAATTTGGAGAGTGGAGACAAAAGTTTCCACGTTGTTCGACCAAGTTCCCATTGGCGTCAAAAAGACCTCTCCAACGCAAATCACGCCATCATCTTTGTCCATATGAACATCCGAATTCGGCAGAGGATGTTCTTCTTCTTGATCCTCTTGTGGTTCTGCTAGAGGCTCTTCTTCTTCAGAATCCATGGCCTGTGATGATTCTTCGATAACAATGGGATTGGCATGGTTATCCATAAGGAATTTTTGTATATTCCTAAGGATTCTGCCTTGCCTATCTTTTTCTCTTGCCATTCGCAGTTCACTTACTTGAATCTCCATCATCATTTGAAGCAAATATTTCATCTTCTCTTGCAATTTGATGACTCGTACATGTGTGGATCGTTGAAAAGGACAAGAAAGAGGAAAAGTGGGTGAAGAAGGTTCATTATTAGAAGAAGAAGCCATTAATTTACTATTTTAAAAGTTTGTTACAGAGAATAGAATAAAGAAATGAGTAAAATTCAAAATATATAAATATATAACTTAATAAATAATTTAGAGGAAAATTTAAATTTGAAAATCACGGCTGGTATGTCGACATAGGGGGATGGGTCATGTCAACAAGCCTAGTTTAATTTTTTTAGAAATTTTTATTTATGTTAATTATTAATTATACTTGTATTATTTATAATTTATATTTCAGTTAATGAACGTATACCTAACTCTCTTCTAAATTTAGTAAAGTTTTGTTCATTTAATGGTTTGGTTAATATATCAGCAATTTGTTTTTCAGTATTAATATATTCAAGAGTTATGACTTCTTTACTGATATTATCTCTAAGAAAATGATGTCTAATATCAATATGTTTTGTTCTAGCATGATGAGTTGGATTTTTAGATAGATTTATTACACTAGTATTATCGTAATAAATTGGTGATTTAGTTATAGTTAATCCAAAATCTTTTAAAGTTTGTTGCATATATATAACTTGAGAACAAACCAAAGCAGCAGATATATATTTTGCTTCAGTTGTTGACAAGGAAGCGGTGTTTTGCTTCTTACTAAACTAAGAAACCGGAGAAGGTCTTAGAAAGTGACAAGTTCCACTTGTACTTTTTCGGTTTGATTTACAACCAGCGTAATCAGCATCACAATATGAAATTAAATCAAATACGTCGTTTTTAGGATAAAATAAACCATAATCTAAAGTATGTTCTACATATCTTAAAAAAAATTAACAGCTTTTAAGTGAGTTTCTTTGGGTTGAGATTGGTATCTTGCACAGAGACAAACACTATGCATGATATCAGGACGACTTGCTGTTATATAAAGCAGTGAACCAATCATTCCCCTATATAACTTTTGATCAACCTTTTGGTTTATCTTCTTTACTTAAAGCTACATTAGTTGTCATTGGAGTTGGTTTCCCACCAGAAGTGGTCAATCCAAATTTATTAATTAAATCTTTAGCATATTTTCCTTGACTAATGAAAATTCCTTTATCTAATTGTTTAATTTGAAGTCCTAAGAAGAAACTTAGTTCTCCCATATGACTCATTCCAAATTCTTTAGTCATTATTTCTGAAAACTCTTTATTCGTTATGTTATTAGCTGATCCAAATATTATATCATCTACATATATTTGTACTAATTGAATATCATTTTTGTTTCTTTTGATAAAAAGAGTTGTATCTATTTTACCAATTTCAAAACCAGATTATAGTAAATAAGTTCTTAGTCTTTCATACCAGGCTCTAGAGCTTGCTCAGACCATATAAAGCTTTCTTTTATTTATATACATGATTTAGAAATTTATTATCTTCAAAAAGTGGAGGTTGTTCAACATAAACATCTTCTTGTACAAATCATTTAGAAAAGCACTTTTAACATCCATTTGATATAACTTGAAATTATTGTAGTTTGCGAAAACAAGTAGAATCTTAATAGCTTCTAGTCTTGCTATAGGTGCAAAGGTTTCGTCATAATCAATTCCTTCTTCTTGACAATAACCTTGCGCAACTAAGTGAGCTTTATTTCTTACGACCTCACCAACTTCATTCATTTTATTTTTAGAAATCCATTTTGTTTCAATTATACTTTTATCCTCGGGTCTAGGAACAAGTTCCCAAACATCATTTCTGGTGAACTGATTCAATTCTTCTTGCATAGCAAGAATCCATGAATCATTAGATGATGCTTCCTTTGGATTTTAAGGTTTAATATTTGACATAAAAGCTACATTACTCATACTATTTAGTTGATTTTTTGTTTTAACTATAGATTCAATATTTCATAGTATATTTTCTGTAGGATGATCTTTTAATAACCTAATTCTTTTATTAGGTTGAATAATTTCACAATTACTTTCATTAGGTTCATTATTTAAAGTTACAAAATCTTCTTCATCTTCTATTTATACAGTATCTTTAAAATTTTCATCAAAAGATACATGCATTGTTTCTTCAATAGTATTAGTTCTTAGATTATAAACTCTAAATGCTTTACCTTTATTAGAATATCCAATAAAGATACCTATGTCGGATTTAGGTTCAAATTTGTCTAAATTATCTTTTGTATTAAGAATAAAACACTTACTACCAAAAACTTTAAATAAGCTACTATGGGTTTCTTATTTTAAAGTAATTCATATGGTGTTTTATTAGTTAATGGTTTAATTAAAATCCTATTTAATATATAACAAGATGTAGTGACTGCTTCATCCCAAATTTTTTTAGGTAAGTTACTATCAGAAAGCATTGTTCTAGCACACTCTTGAATCATTCTATTCTTACGCACTATCACTCTGTTTTGTTGTGGAGTTCTTGGAAAAGAGAAATTATGAGTAATTCCTTTTGGATTACAGAAATTCTCAAAATTTTCATTTTCAAATTCTCCACCACGATCACTACAAATAGTTTTTATTTTTAAAGAAAGTTGATTTTGAATTATTTTAGCAAAATTTTTAAATAATTCAAAAGCATCACTATTAAGTTTAAGAAAAATTGTCCAAGTATATCTAGAATAATCATCCACAATTACAAAAACATATTTATTGTGATTAATTGATTGAACTTGAGATGGACCAAATATTCTAGAGGTTTAGAAGTAGAAATCATATATTTTAATTTAAATGAACTTTTCTTAGGTTTTCCTAATTGGAAAGCATCACGTATACTATCTACTTTAAAGTTTAACTTGGGAAGACCTCTAATTAATTCAAGTTTTGATAATCTAGATAACAGTTTGAAATTTAAATGACCAAATCTGTTATGCCAATCCAAGAATCACTTGTATTAGCCAAAAGACATAAGTTATCATTTGAAATTTTCATACTAAGGATGTAAATGTTTTTTTTCATAATTCCTTCAAAGATAATATTTGACATATTATCTTCGATGTGATACTTATCTTTTCCAAATTTAATTTTAAATCCGTTATTACATAATTGATTTATACTAAGTAAATTATGTATTAAATACCTAACTTGCAAAATATCAAAAATAAGAGGAGTTTTAGAATTACCGACATTGCCGATACCAATCACATATCCTTTTGATTTGTCTCCAAAGTTGATTAATCCACCATCTTGATATATAATGTCGTTGAGTATCTCGCGATTTCCAGTCATATGCCTTGAACAGACACTATCAAGTATCCATTTATCTTTCTCAATTTGCACATTTTGTCTATTGGTTGTTGATTCTTCAAAAGCCATGTAACATGTCTGTTCCTGCATAACAAACCAATTCGGTAGATAACTTGTTTTTTCATAAAAACTATATGCAGACTCATAATACTTTGACGAAATGCATAAATTCAAACTAGTATTAACAAAATTTCCTAAAAATTCCATATTTAACTTTTCAAGTTTCTGATTACGAAAACTATGAAAACCTATGCTTTGATACAATTGAAAGGGTCAGCGGATTAAGGATCTTAAGGCTAATTTAACACTAGAGGCAGGTGAATAGTGTTTAATGGATTTTAAGACTTATGTGGACTAATTTAAAATTATTACGCGAGTAAATGAAGAACTTAATCACAGAACGATCACAGAATTAAATGCATAAAGTAAATAAAAAGCGGTAAAAGGAAAGGACACACAGGATTTTATACTGGTTCGGAGTTACCCTACATCCAGTCATGTATCAAGGAAAACCACCTCATACAGATTTTTATTATACCAATGTCGAGATTACAATCCTTAATTTCTAAAGACCTTGAGGTACCCTCCTGTCTCACGAGTCTGGGGCAAACCCTCTTGATTTACGGGACTGGATACTACCCAATTGATTTCCAGGCACAACCACACCTTATAAAGAGACTCGATAAACTTTTGATTACAAATTGATCCTATAACTCTGAATAGCAGTTTGATATTTAACAGATGGCAGAGAATCAAACAAGAATGAGATTCTAATTTGATTCACTTAAGAATTCGACAGAATTTAGGCACGATCTTAAAATATGAAAATTATAGAATATGGATATGTGGAGAAGAAGCGAAGAAAATAAGAATTTAGTTAGATAAAAAATTCGTTTGTGAAGGCTATTTATAAAGCACAAATGGTCATAACCATTCGTGAAGAGATTTAAACGAATAGACACTTCTTTTGAAAATTGAAACTTTTGCATTCAACAGCCACAATCCCGACATGGGTTATCCCATGATGTCGACATCTTTATGTTAAAAAAACAATGTAAAATTTGTTTTGAAAATGAAGTTTAAAACAAAAATTTATTCAAAAACAAAACCAAATAATTTTTTAAGGCTAAAACATCTTTTCGAAAAATCATTTGAAAACATAATAGGCTAAAATATTATGAAAAGCAATTTTGAAAATCATTTTGACAAACCATTTTGAAGTATTTTTGCAAGCTTCTTCCTGCAGATTATCTCATCACAGCAGAACTCGAGAACTTGTACAAAACCAAGATGTTTGTGGGTTTGTAAGCCACTTGTTGTAGGTTTGTAAGCTACTTGTCGTGGGTTTATAAGCCACTAATAAAGTAGAATTGGATTCCATCCCAAATGAAATTCGGAATAAAGATTTCCATGCTATTATGAAGTTTTAATAAAAACTAGACACATATCTTGAAATCTTGATCTTGATACTCATGAGTCTTCAAACTTCATTTCTTCATTTTTGATCTTTATACCGTACAGTCTTCAATAATCAGTATCTGCCTTATATATATCCTGCATAACAATATTCATATATATTTAGACAATAATGTTAGTATATAAGTTATAATAAAAAAAGTTACAAAGGTTGATGTCATCAAAACCACTATCTTCAATTCCTAACAATATCCAGTTCCACTACTAAATCATCTAACACAGTTAGATGTTTTTGCATCTCTAATACCCTTCTTTAGATGAGAAACCTAAAAAAAATTATAGACTCCTGCCAAACTATTCAACAACTCCACTCTATATGCGAGTTCCCAATCCTTTCTATAGTATGAAATAGTCCAACAAATTTTGATGCCAACTTTCTCAATTTTCCAAACCTGATTACACCTTTTATCGGTGACACTTTGATGAAAAAATGATCTCCAACTAAGAACACTAAGTCTTTCCGTCTTTTTCAGCATAGATCTTCTGTCTAGACCAAGCTTGCTTCATTCTAGATCAAGTTAACTCAATCTAATATGCAGCTTCTCTAAACAAATCTGTACCAAGAACTAACCTATCCCCAATATCTACCCAACAAAAGGGTGATTTGCGTGGCCTTCCATTCAAAGCTTCAAATTATGTCATCCCTATACTAGTCTAATAACTGTTGTTATACGAAAACTCGACTAAGTGTAGGTGGTCTTCCCATGATCCTCAAAAGTTTACTACACAAGTTCTTAACAAATCCTTTAGAATTTTGTTAACACTTTCCGTTTATCCATCTGTCTGCAGATGGTAAGCGGTACTCATCTTGAGCTTGGTGCCTAAAGTTTTCTATAGATTTTTCCAGAACTCGCTAGTGAATAAGGTATCTCTGTCACTTACTACACCACTTGGAAGTCGATGCAGTCTAACTATATTCATGAATAGTTTAGCCAAAACAGGTTTCATCCTGGTTGATTTTACTAGAACGTAATGGGTACTCTTGGTCAATTTGTCCACTATAACCCGTATACTTTCATTTCCTTGATTCAACCTTGGCAACCCATCTATAAAATCCATTGAGATAGAATTCCATTTCCTGACTGGAACCTTTAAAGGCTAAAGTAACACACTTGGCTTCTGATGTTCAGCTTTTACCTGTTGACAGTTCAAACGCTGCTTTACCCATAAGCCTGCATCTCTCTTCATCCTTCCTAGAAGAAACTCCGTTTCAGGTCTTGATACATTTTAGTTCCTCTTGGATGAATGGTGAACTCTGAACGTGGTGAACTCTGAACGATGACATTCTCCAAGAACGTCCTTCCTAACTTTTCCCACATTGGAACATACAGTCTCCCTTTCTTCCTTAACCACCCATTTTGGTCAAGACTGAAATCTTTCAAATCATCGCTCTCCATCTCGTTCCTTAGTTTTTTGATCCACTCAGATAATAATGGATCCTCCCTTGCTTAAAAGAAACTCTTTCGATTATTACTGGTCGAACTTTTAAACATGACAACATGTAGTTTCCTTACTAGAACTGGCTTCAGATCTCCGCTGTATTCTACATGTGGTCAATACTTCTAAAAATTTCCACTCAACTACCATTGCCAATACCGCATTCAGAAGTTTCCTATTAAGGGCATCTACAACCTTATTACCTTTCCCCATTGTGTACTCAATTCCAAAGTCATGAGTGACTAAAAACTCTAACCACCTATATTGTCTCATATTCAACTTGTTTTGAGAGAATCTCAATGACTTATGATCAGTGTACAACTCGAATCTTTCTTTCAAAAGGTAATGTCTCCCCACCTTCAATGAAAAATTACTACAGTTAATTCCAAATCATGAATTGGATATCTAACTTCAAGCGGTCTAAGCTCGTGAAGCATAGGCAATCACTTTACCTCTTTGCATTAACACAGCTCCTAACCCTGTTCCACATGCATTTGTGTACAACAACTATGTATTGATTTCCTTCTAGAACAATTAACACAGGTGCATTCATCAATAAGTGTTTCAATTTTTGGAATTCCTCCTCACACTTATCAATCCAGACAAACTTCACATTTTTCCGCGTTAACTTAATCATCAGTGCCGCTATCTGCGATAAATCCTTAATGAATCTCTGGTAATAACCAGTTAATCCATGGAAACTCTTTATCTCATTTATTGTCTCAGGTCTTTTCTAATTATTCACCGCCTCAATCTTAGCCAGATCTACAGACAACCCTTTCTCTGAGACTACATGACCAAGAAACTTCACTTTCTTTTTCCATAAATGACACTTCGAAAATTTTGCTTTCAGTTGATGTTGCCTCAATGTCTCAAGCACCACTCTAAGATGAACTTCATGCTCACTTTTATTTTTAATGTATATGAGAATGTCATCTATGAGCACTAACACAAATTGCTCCAAATGCTCCCGGAAGATCCTGTTCATCAAGTGCACGAAAAATGCCGATGCATTGGTTAATCTGAATGACATTACCGGCCATTTATACGATCCATATCTTGTTAAAAACACCGTTAAAGGAATGCTATCTTCAGCCACTCTAAGCTAATGGAACCCTATTGCCAAATCCAACTGGGAAAATACTTTGGCTCCACTCAACTGATCGAACAAATCGTCAATTCTAGGTAACAAAAGTCGATTCTTTATCATCTTCTCATTCAACTAATGATAATCGACACACAACCTTAACGATCCATCTGGTTTGTTTACAAACACTGTGGCTGTTACCCAACATGAACTACTAGGTTTGATGAATTTCTTACTTTTCAAATCCACCAACTGTTCCTTTAACTCCTTCATCTCGGTAGGTGTCATTTTGCTTAGCGGTTTACTCATTGGTTCTGCTCCTGGTACCAAACTATCTGAAACTCAATGGCTCGTGTTGGCGGTAGTCCTATTATAGGCTCAAAAACGTCTGCGAATTCTCTAACAACAAAAACTTGATTCAACTTGTCTTCTTCCTCTATAACACACAACAAAGCATTTACCACAAAATTAGGGTTTTCTACGGAGTACATAATCCGATCACTACAACTAGGGTGTCTAAGTGATATTTTCCTATCATGGCAAAATATCCTAGCATCATATTTACTTAACCAGTCCATACCCAAAATAATTCCAAAATTACATTGTAAAATTCCAAAATTGCAAATTTCAATTGATTTAAAAATCAAAGTTTCAAATAAATTGAATAAAAATATTTATTAAAAATTATGGGTTGTTACATGTGCATTGGTTTCGACTTGGTCATGGGTGAAGGTATGGCGTCGAAAGCTTGCAGATGGAAGTGGCGAAGTGGTAAATTTAACAAAACTATTTTATAGCCTTTTAAAGTAATTGCTTTTCAACTAACATGCCTTATTTGTCAAAACACAATTGGTTGCCCATTTCTTTTCAAATTTTCTTTTCTAAAAGTGCTATCGAATTCAGAAATTAGTAATTAAAACATTTAATAAAGAAGCCCTTCTCTATGATAAAACATATAAAATATTTAAGTCTCGTACCTTAAATAATTTTATATCTATAATAAAATACTTAAAAAATTTCCCAAAAATTTCCATAATTCACTTTTAATATATTTTATAACATACTTAAAATTTCAGGCCTAAAAGCATTGTATAATAGTCGCAATTAATTTAAACCCAGTATTAGCTATTTTCTTTCATAGAAAATTCATAATAAATCCACAATTACTTAGAAAATTAGGAAACTTGAAACACACTTCATAAATAATGTTTTTGACCATACATCAAAAACGCAAGTCATTTGGATGTCATTTAATAGGTTTTTCAAGTTAAAGTTTATCATAAAATCTATATGAAGCAAAATAAATCATCAACAAGTATATATATCTTTTTGAAAATAATCATATCATATCATATTACTTGAAAATTAAATTCAGATCTTAACTAGAAACTGAAATCAATAAAAGTGAAATGTAAATCTATTATACACCTTAGCTTGGGGTTAAGAAGGTTGGGATTTTCTTTTTGAATGATTTGCTTAAGCTTCCTACTTGAATCCTTGCTTATATTCCTTTTGATTTCCTTTAATGGTGGCCGACCAAGCTTTTAAATGTTTTAGTTTTTGTTTGCAAATGTTTAAAAAGAGTACACTACACCAAAACAGAAGATTCCCAACGAGTGTAAGCGTTGGGGGAAATATCACTCAACGCTTATAAGAGTTGTGACAAATATCACCCAACACTTATAGGTGTTGCAAAAATATATCGCGCAAGGCTTATAGGCATTGCAAGAAAATATCACCAATGCTTATAAGCATTGGAACATATTTTTCTCCAACGCTTATAAGCGTTGGGGAAAAATATCACCAACGCTTATAACCATTGCAAACAAACAAACACTTATCGCTAAAGTGAATGTTGAAAGATAAAAAGTAGATTATATTTAATATGAAATATTATCTTAGTTTAGAAAATTATACGCAGTCAATATCAATAAACAGTATTCATAATCATGGTAATAAAATAGAGCATCAATTAACAAAAGATAAATTCAGTACATAATTAAGTTACGAATACATGGTTTGCCAATTACACACTAATATTAAATTGCAATAACAAAATGTTAGACATAGTTCATAGTTATAGTCTACAAATACCGAATATGAAACTCTAGCCAATTAACGAAGCCTCCATCTGAAAATTTGCATAGCTTGTACATTCCATTTTGAGGTCCATCGTAAACAGGTGCATCTGTTTCAAGAAGTGCCATCCAATTTTCTCTTTTCTTCTGCTTCTTCTATAAGTGCCTACATGCATTCGATATCATATTAAAATGATATTTATACTAGTAATCAAAGTGATAACACATGATTTGATAAAAGGACAATAAATAAAACAAGCACTTGTTGACAATAAAATGACAATAAACAAGTAATATGTCGCCATAAACTACTGTGATAAACTGTGGCAATAAAAGGACAATAAACAAACAATTATGCCGCAGTTACACTTGGTAAAATGGCCATTGCAGTGAATACCAGACCCGTATGATTTACCTTTACACTTGAGTACAAAAACATGTTATACTCCTATCAAGATGTAACATGTCTGCAAGATTGCAACATGTGTAACACTACACACACTATCTCGTTCAGTGTCAGTTCCTTACTCTGAAATCTTATCGAAAATGTTTCTAAAATTGTTTGATTGTTTTCAAATAATACGAAGACTCTTTTTGTAACAACCCGCATATTTATCGATTTTATATTTAAATATTTTATTTAAATATTTTATCGTTCGTCGGATTTTGGTCCGAAAAGCTACTTTTTGCAAACAGTCGAATTGGAACTCGAGACCACCCCCATTGAGTTCAAAATGACGTTTGCGACCTTTTTGAGTATAAACTTCGATATGTTTGGAGTTAGTCGAATTTGGCTACTTTTTCACTTAGGGCTTTGGTTTGTTGTCTCAGCCCATTAACCCCAGCTAAGCCCTAGCTCCACCCCCACTTATCTTCATTTCATTTCTAATTCCTTACTCTTCAAGCTTCATCAAAAATGGGGGAGCAGAAAAAGAATTAGAATTCCTAAGCCCTAGTTTCCATTTGCAAATCCAAGTTCTAGCTCCAAATTCTATGAGAAGCTTTGCTTAGATTCAAGCTTCTTGTGTTGAGATTGAAGTGTGGTTGATCTTCCTTCGTCTTCTAGCTTCTCATTCATTGTTTTAGGGTTCAAAGGTGAGATTTTTATCTCACATCTTAGTCTATATTTATCTTAGATTGTTAGGTATGAATTCGTAACACTTATTCTTGTGCAATTGCTTTTGGTTTGGATTGATTTGGTGAATATTCCAATTTTTAGTGTTTTGGGTTCAAATCTTTAAAAATCCTAACTTTGATGTTTGAATGTGTTTTGGTTATGCATCGAAGAGCTTATAGGGCCGGGTAGTCGATTGGCATAAACCCTTAGCGCCGTTGCCCGAGCGAATGCAATTTGGTCGAGGTTAGACCTCATTTGGATGGGCTGGGAAGAGACTGGCAACAGGTCCGGTCGACCGAGCCCTGCTGCCGGCCGACCGACCTGCTTCCAAGTGCATAAGCACTTCTCTTTTTATGGTCCGGTCGACCAACCACAGGGTTCGGTCGACCGACCTGCTACCCCAAGCATTTCTGTTTTTCTGGTCCGGTTGACCGAGCTCTGTAGCCGGCCGACCGACCTGATGATATTTTGCCTATTTCGCCTAGTTGCTTGAATTTTCAACTTTAATCGATTCGTGTTGTTTCCTATTTGTTGTTATCATTTATTATCGACTTGATGACTTCTTTTCTTTGGGATTTTGGATATATCCACTTTGATGGATTCGGTATCGATTTCTTTGGACTTCATTCACGTTTTCGAATGTGAATTTTTGTGATTGATTGTTCCTACAATCTTCTTTGTGATTTGTCACTTTAAAAATATAAAGGTCTTCTATACTAGTAGTAAATCAAAACTCTTTCTTCAAATGATTTCAACGCTATTTTATTACAAAGCTCGTTTTCTAAAACCGATTTCCAATCTATTAGTATATACAAACCTTTACCTCACTCGTATGAGAAATCTAATTAAACGGCTTAGTAAAACGAGTGGTAGGAAACGCTTGCGTTTACTTCGTCGGTTAATTCTTGGACTTGTTCGATTGAATCTCTTGTGACAATTTTCTAGTGGAGGTCTACAATTTGTTCGTAAATATTTAAGTTAAGCTAGTGGTTATGGGACATGTGGCTAAAATCATATATTTACTAGCTTACTGTAATTGACACTTCTCGGTAATCATGACGATCATTTTATAGTTTAGACTAGCATTGTGGGATGTCTCTTTGTCCACGCGGAGGACTGTACGTCGTTTTAATTGAGCTTCGGCTCACCAGGAGGAGCTTCGGCTCAATGTCCGCAATGGGGGACTATACCCTGTCATGAGGAACTTCGGTTCACCAGGAGGAGCTTCGGCTCAATGTCCGCAATGGGGGACTATGCCCTGTCAGGAGGAGTTTTGATTCACCAGGAGGAGCTTCGGCTCAATGTCCGCAATGGGGGACTATACCATGTCAGGAGGAGTTTTGACTCACCATGAGGAGCTTCGGCTCAATGTCCGCAATGGGGGACTATACCCTGTCAGGAGGAGTTTTGACTCACCACGAGGAGCTTCGGCTCAATGTCCGCAATGGGGGACTATACCCTGTCAGGAGGAGCTCTGGCTCATTTTTATGGATTGGCCATCCTTTTCTTGTGATTTCTGGATTTCGTGTGTTGAATCCTGGAATTTATGCTTCACCTATTTTCGTGATTTCTATTGATTTGATTTATCAATTATTGTGGCTTGGTGAATGAAATTAGGAGTATGACATTCCTTTTTATCTTGGAGAAGATCCTTGCGATATTGATTAATCTCTTATTGATTTTTCAATTATTTATTTATCACAGCTTGGCATTGTGATTATTATACGTTTAGTCATATCTCTTATTCTATATCATTCTATCTGATATTTATAGCTAGACTGATCCGTTTATTATTTTCTTCTTAAATAATACTTGGGTCGGACCGAGATGTTACAGGTGCTTCTGCTTGACTACTCTTCTGGATTTATCATCCTGACTTTTGGCTAACTACTTAGATTAGTAGTTTTTGTTGTATGCATTTAAGAAATAGACTCCTTGATGTATACATATTCTTTTGTCTAGCACTTGTATCTATTCTTTTGTGATGTTGTGGTTCTTATTTGACCACTACTCTGATATACACTTTCATGTGTTAGTTATATATTCATATCTTCTTCCGCCTTTGTGATATGAATTATCTGTGACTGATTTGTGTTATGATTATTTCTATATTTGTTTCCGAAGATTATTATAGACACTGTGTAGTAGATTTGTGTTTGTATCGGTATGTCGTATTTCCTCTTGAAATAAAATGCATGCAATACTATCTGACATATCGGTGCTCGCGCAAAGCAATTACATAGAAGGTCGCTCCTCGACAGCCTTATTCTCCGTGCTAGTCGACAGCATTACCCCGTAGTGTTCTTGGTTAGCGTGGGTATAGAGGTGGTGCGTCACAACATGGTATCAGAGCCAAACTTCGGAACAATGTAGAATAATTTAACAAGGATCATCGTCCTAAGTCTTTCTTAGGAGTCGTGCTTTAGGATTTTATTCGAGTCTTCGTACCGATTCATCCTATTTTCTTAATGTTTCCTTGTTTTATCATCATGATTGTTGATATTCATTCTAAGAATAACTTTTTCTTCTTCTTTTATTTCTTTCTTAAAGAAAAGAAATGGTTGGTTCTGGAAATCCTAGCGCTGGTCAATCCAGTAGTCCTTCTCTGGATGGCGCGTTCATGACTACCCAACAACTTTTGGATCTTGTAAAGAATCAAGAGTTTATCTATGCTTTGAGTAAGAACCCCGAGATGATTCTACCTTTGAAACTTGAAGTTCCTTTCGATCAGCTTGTGGATATCCCTCTTCGATATGGAGAGGTTGGTAAAGGAAGTGATAGTGATATTGGGATTTCCAAGAAGAGGCATATTGTGTTCAAAAGCCGTAATCCCAATAAGAGAGTGAAGCAAACTACTTTTGTAGCAAAAACTCCAATCCCTGATCGTGGAGGATGCTACAATTGTAATTCTAAGGACCACTATGCAAAGGAGTGTCCGGAGCCACTCTTTTGTCACTATTGCAAAAATACAGGTCATCATATTTCTGTCTGCCCCATACTTCAAAGCAAGAAGAGGGTGGAACAAGAAACTTTGGTAGCTAAGACTCCTACCCCAAGTCGTAAACAATGCTACAGTTGTGGTTCCACGAACCATTATATAATTAAGTGCCCGAAACCCCTCTATTGCCGCTATTGCAAAGGCTCGGGTCATTACTTATCTTTCAATTCTTTATCATGTCTTCTTTGGGAATTGTGAATCCGGATAGTGGATCCACAACACTCAACTTACTTTCTATTGATGTCGAAATTACTTTATGTAATTTTTCTTTCCGAGCCGATATTTTTACTTAGCCTTCGGAATTGATTTTTTTGAAAGGATCGGCTTAATCATTGTGAAGCCCATATCCTATTTTTCGAGTGGACTATTCATCTTCGACATTTTCTATCTGTTAAGAAGATTTCTATTTTTTCTTGAGATTCCGATTTCAAATTTTTGAAGGCATCATTTTATTCTTTAAGCCCTCAAGATGAGAAAAGTGTTATTTCTCTTATCTAAATAATTTGTGAAACTTTTTCGGTATTTTTGAGTTTGTCTTAGGATTATCACCTAAGAAATCTTTTGTGTGGTGTTAAGGTCTTTCTAGTTCGACCTCGCCACCGATTTTCATTTGGCTACGAGTCGCGGGAGTTAGCATTCCACTTACCGCATTCCGCACTCGTTATGATTCTTTATGAATGACTTATTATGTCATTCGATTCGTCTAGCTTATTTCATCCATTTTATTAATCGAGTATTCTATGAATATTTCGATGAGACCATTCTTGTATTTATTGATTTTGGATGAAAATAGTAATTAAAAATCTTTGCAAATCTTTTTCATAAGATTTATTTATAAGTATAGTTGGATTTTTTCTCTTAAACGAGCAAAGAATATTCTCAAGACTTTTAAGAGATATTTTCATCATATAGAAGATGATTTTGTGATTGTATTGCCCATTGAGTGTTTTAAGAACTCTGGTCGATGCGCTTGATCAACGTTACCGATAGGAATTTCCTAAACGCTTTGATGAGACGGTCAGACACAATAAATTGACTTGTAAAAAAAAATGTAAATTTTTCTAGAAAGATTATTACATAAAGATAAATGTAATTTTGAAAGTCTTAACTTTTCAGGAAAGAAGATTATTTGAAAGAATTCTTTTCTGATACTCTTCTTCTTGTGTTTTCCGAAGGGAACCAAGACTTTGCTATTAGTACCGATACTAGTCGTATTGGTTTGGATGTCATTCCCTTGCAAAGGAGAACATGCTATCACTTGTGCTTCTAAATCATTATAGCTTATTGAGACTAGATATGCCACTCATGATCTAGTGCTCGCGGCTATTGTTTTTACTTTTAAAAATTTGGCATCACCATTTTTGGGGAAGAAATTTGTTCTCCACCTCGATCATAAATCTTTGGAATATTTATTTTCTCATAAGGAACTTCATGTTGACTCGAGTTCCTGGCATCTTGTCATCTTGATATTCTTTTTATTCTCGGAAGGGAAATCGTGTTGCCAATGCGCTTTGTCGTAAGCAACAAGTGGTTGATTCTTTGATGATGTTTGAATGGAATTATCTTTTTATTAATTTCATCGGACGTTTTGATATACTTCGTTTTATTGATCTTTATCTCATTCCTTTATGGACTAGTGTCCGATGTTCTTTTATGGTGTTCGGTTCATCGAATGTATCATTATTATACTACATCGTTGTTTCGGTTTATCGGTTCATTGGACGTACCGCTTTTGTACTACGTCGTTGCATCGACTCAATTTTCTGTTATTCATGACATTTTCTCACATCTTTCTACTACGGAAATGCTTTAGGGATTTCAATTTTTATTCTTGAGGCCGGCATTATTAAAGGAAGTGAAGTTTTACCAGATTTGATTTAGGAGTTATATTCTATTCGCATCAATTCTTCGGAGGTTGAGTGCCTTCGAAATAAAGATGTTCTTTTTGTGAGAGTTCAATAGTTCTCAAATCCTAAGGATTGCTCTTGGGAATCCAGAGAATTCACCGTGCGAACCCGTTCAGGCTTACTCTTTCATGCTCCTTATGGTGAACTTCCTATTTCAATTTTTCTTTTGTGTTGATATGCTTTTATGGTTGTTGCTCTTTATTTTCTTCTTAAGTATTGCGAGGACGCAATTTCTTTGAGGAGGGGAGTCTGTAACAACCCGCATATTTATCGATTTTATATTTAAATATTTTATTTAAATATTTTATCGTTCGTCGGATTTTGGTCCGAAAAGCTACTTTTTGCAAACAGTCGAATTGGGACTCGAGACCACCCCCATTGAGTTCAAAATGACGTTTGCGACCTTTTTGAGTATAAACTTCGATATGTTTGGAGTTAGTCGAATTTGGCTACTTTTTCACTTAGGGCTTTGGTTTGTTGTCTCAGCCCATTAACCCCAGCCGAGCCCTAGCTCCACCCCCACTTATCTTCATTTCATTTCTAATTCCTTACTCTTCAAGCTTCATCAAAAATGGGGGAGCAGAAAAAGAATTAGAATTCCTAAGCCCTAGTTTCCATTTGCAAATCCAAGTTCTAGCTCCAAATTCTATGAGAAGCTTTGCTTAGATTCAAGCTTCTTGTGTTGAGATTGAAGTGTGGTTGATCTTCCTTCGTCTTCTAGCTTCTCATTCATTGTTTTAGGGTTCAAAGGTGAGATTTTTATCTCACATCTTAGTCTATATTTATCTTAGATTGTTAGGTATGAATTCGTAACACTTATTCTTGTGCAATTGCTTTTGGTTTGGATTGATTTGGTGAATATTCCAATTTTTAGTGTTTTGGGTTCAAATCTTTAAAAATCCTAACTTTGATGTTTGAATGTGTTTTGGTTATGCATCGAAGAGCTTATAGGGCCGGGTAGTCGATTGGCATAAACCCTTAGCGCCGTTGCTCGAGCGAATGCAATTTGGTCGAGGTTGGACCTCATTTGGATGGGCTGGGAAGAGACTGGCAACAGGTCCGGTCGACCGAGCCCTGCTGCCGGCCGACCGACCTGCTTCCAAGTGCATAAGCACTTCTCTTTTTATGGTCCGGTCGACCAACCACAGGGTTCGGTCGACCGACCTGCTACCCCAAGCATTTCTGTTTTTCTGGTCCGGTCGACCGAGCTCTGTAGCCGGCCGACCGACCTGATGATATTTTGCCTATTTCGCCTAGTTGCTTGAATTTCCAACTTTAATCGATTCGTGTTGTTTCCTATTTGTTGTTATCATTTATTATCGACTTGATGACTTCTTTTCTTTGGGATTTTGGATATATCCACTTTGATGGATTCGGTATCGATTTCTTTGGACTTCATTCACGTTTTCGAATGTGAATTTTTGTGATTGATTGTTCCTACAATCTTCTTTGTGATTTGTCACTTTAAAAATATAAAGGTTTTCTATACTAGTAGTAAATCAAAACTCTTTCTTCAAATGATTTCAATGCTATTTTATTACAAAGCTCGTTTTCTAAAACCGATTTCCAATCTATTAGTATATACAAACCTTTACCTCACTCGTATGAGAAATCTAATTAAACGGCTTAGTAAAACGAGTGGTAGGAAACGCTTGCGTTTACTTCGTCGGTTAATTCTTGGACTTGTTCGATTGAATCTCATGTGACAATTTTCTAGTGGAGTTCTACAATTTGTTCGTAAATATTTAAGTTAAGCTAGTGGTTATGGGACATGAAGCTAAGCTCATATATTTACTAGCTTACTGTAATTGACACTTCTCGGTGATCATGATGATCATTTTATGGTTTAGACTAGCATTGTGCGATGTCTCTTTGTCCATGCGGAGGACTGTACGTCGTTTTTATTGAGCTTCGGCTCACCAGGAGGAGCTTCGGTTCAATGTCCGCAATGGGGGACTATACCCTGTCATGAGGAACTTCGGTTCACAAGGAGGAGCTTCGGCTCAATGTCCGCAATAGGGGACTATACCCTGTCAGGAGGAGTTTTGATTCACCAGGAGGAGCTTCGGCTCAATGTCCGCAATGGGGGACTATACCCTGTCAGGAGGAGTTTTGACTCACCAGGAGGAGCTTCGGCTCAATGTCCGCAATGGGGGACTATACCCTGTCAGGAGGAGCTCTGGCTCATTTTTATGGATTGGCCATCCTTTTCTTGTGATTTCTGGATTTCGTGTGTTGAATTCTGGAATTTATGCTTCACCTATTTTCGTGATTTCTATTGATTTGGTTTATCAATTATTGTGGCTTGGTGAATGAAATTAGGAGTATGACATTCCTTTTTATCTTGGAGAAGATCCTTGCGATATTGATTAATCTCTTATTGATTTTTCAATTATTTATTTATCACAGCTTGGCTTTATGATTATTATACGTTTAGTCATATCTCTTATTCTATATCATTCCATCTGATATTTATACCTAGACTGATCCGTTTATTATTTTCTTCTTAAATAATACTCGGGTCAGACCGAGATGTTACAGGTGCTTCTGCTTGACTTCTCTTCTGGGGTTATCATCCTGACTTTTGGCTAACTACTTAGATTAGTAGTTTTTGTTGTATGAATTTGAGAAATAGACTCCTTGATGTATACATATTCTTTTGTCTAGCACTTGTATCTATTCTTTTTCGATTTTGTGGATCTTATTTGACCACTACTCTGATATACACTTTCATGTGTTAGTTATACATTCTTATCTTCTTCCGCCTTTGTGATATGAATTATCTATGACTGATTTGTGTTATGCTTATTTCTATATTTGTTTTCGAAGATTATTATAGCCGCCGTGTAGTAGCTTTGTGTTTGTATCGGTATGTCGGATTTCCTCTTGAAATAAAATGCATGCTATACTATCTGACATATCGGTGCTCGCACAAAGCAATTACATAGATGGTCGCTCCTCAACAGCCTTATTCTCCATGCTAGTCGACAGCATTACTCTGTAGTGTTCTTGGTTAGCGTAGGTATAGAGGTGGGGCGTCACACTTTTAATTTGACATAATATTCTAGGTGTGTGGAGAACAAACAATTATTATAGGTAACTCTACTTTATCATAAGGTTAGTTGATATAGTATATGATCATATATTATTGACAGTAAAAGAGTAAACGATAGCTTTGAACTGTTTTCTTTCTGCTCTTTAGGAGGAAAATAAGACAATTTATTTTGAATATGATAAAGTGCTAGTCTATAAAATATTTCAGTATTGACCTGATTCAGCCGAAGAAGGGGAACGATAATCAAATATTATTTATTGCAGTAGGAGTGGCTTTCTTATGTTTCGAGTTATAAATTTGCTACAAGTAACCTGGTTACATGTCATATGTGGTTATTGCGATGAAATTGAATTTTAATGACACTTGAAAATATATAAGACTGAAGATTCAAGATTTTGCTAACAAACAAAGAAAATGAACATATTTCTTTAGATGCTACTATATTTTAAAGAAAATTGGTATAAAAAAATTTTGTGTACTTACAAGAGAAACATATGTACTAGTGTTATGAGCCCTTCTGGTATGTGGAATTCTATGTATATATCCTACAGGATCTATTGACATCTCTAAATTAATTACCTGTGAGAAATTCCAATAAGACATTACAATAATGTCACCTTAGCTCAACATATCTGCTACTAATAAAAAAAGTCATTGAATTAGATTACTGCGCGTCTTTGAAATTCCAAAAATGCCTATGCTTTCCGTTTAGAATAATATAAACAGCCCGTGTGCGAAGCACGGCCAATTCTAGTATATAAAATAATAATATTATAAAAATGTAAGAAGGAATATGAAATGCAAGTCCAAAGATGCACGTAGCCTTTTTTTATGAAAATGTTATTAAGGAAAAAAAATAACTCATCGTGAATACTTTCTTAAAGTGAATTCCTCTTACCACCCCCAAATTCAGCATCCAATTATCGTCTTAAGCGTCTTTTTGATCTTTTAGAGTTTGAGTTATTTTCCTCTTTCCGTTTGATTTGATTATCTGTTACTATCAGGTAATCAAATAACCCCACATTGAATTGCTATAAAAAGAATAAAATATGTAAATACTTGATTTCATCAAAAGCCAAAGTAAAAGAATGATGACACAACAATGAAGATAATCACCACCTCATGTATCCTTGGGCAATTCAGCATTTAAGATAGCAGATCTTATTCCAAATTGCCAGAAGGAAAGGTTATGAAATTGATCATATTGATAGGTGGCAAAGTAGCATGATATTTCTAAATGCACAAATAATGATATGAACATACAAAAGCAGGTATAAACATTGCAACCAACTCTTAGAAAATATGTGTAAGTGGAGGATGAAAGAGGAAGAGAGGGAGAGAGAGAGAGAGAGCTATTTTATGGCGTTTGGTAAAGCCTCGTTCTTTTCCCACTGGATCGGTTAAGATATTAAAAAACAACTGAGCACCTAATTCTTTGTGTCAATGGGTGACACTAAAAATCAAAGTCTGGAATGAGAGCGAAGGACAATAGTAAGTTCGTTTGTGTATAGAAAGCTAAAAGTTCATGTGCAATTAAAATCGTTATAGCTAAAAAGAGATCTTTTCTGCATACGGACATCATTGCAAATCAGTTTAATTATACCATACTAAAATTCCATACTCAATCGCACCCTTTCTAATGAGCACATACGCACCGCACCACCCATGAAAAACTAAAATTATTCTATTGCATGCAAGTGCTGACGGTTCTATAAGCATGCATTTGATATCTTTAAAATTCATATTTTAATTACACACTTGATAGCTGGGAGAAAAAACTGAATGGCCAAATTAATACATGTGCAATAAGAAATTTAGTTGGTAATAAACATGTTACCAAATAAACTATTAATCTACAACACAAACAAGTGTTGGCAATTGAAAAAAATAAGTGTTACGAAACGGCCATTATTATGTAATGATAATTATTTCAAATCAGTTTTATATATAAAATAAAGAGGTGAAAATTTTACTTCGGGATAATGAATAATTTTCATTGCGTGAACATATGTTATATTGACTAAATTTTCATTTTTAAATGAAAAGAAGGAAACAAAACACCATTTTGAAAATTTTTATTTTTCAAAATACTACACATTATTTTGTTGAATGATAATAGTTTTTCTCATTAACTTCCTAATAAGAACAATGATGTTTACTTTTTTATTTAGTTTATACATTGATGTTTATTAAATCCAAGAACCAGCTAACTTTATGTGTTTGCATCTTGTAGTGAGTCAGCCAACTGCTAACAAAATATTACTTTGTCATAGTAAAATAAACTATCACTTTGTTGTATAGTCAGATACGCATTAGATGTTTCAGCAATCTTCATCAAAGAAATATGTAAATTAGATGCATAATATTTTTACACATGTATTGTAAGCTTATAACACAAACATTGCAATACATTAAACCAAGAAGCCAAAGAAACTAACATGTTGCAGCTAACAGAGAATGTCCTTTGTATCTAAAGAGAGTCTCCACTCCACTCCTAACTCGAGCCATTTCAAGTCCAAAACCACCTATTTGTAATGATTTCAAACAACAGAGCTTCGATTCTCGCATCAAACTGTTTCCTTTCAGCAAGACTGTCTTGTTGAATTAGCTGAAACTTGGTGAAACCCTTGCCCTATTCCTACATTGACAAGCAGCATTATGCTTCCACTACCAATAGTAGATTTAGCAACTTGCATTTTTTTCCTTTTCTTTACCTTCTTGAATTTTACACAAATAGATAATGAATTCATTATTATATACAGCGAAGAATTTTAGATACTTTTAATTAAAAATAGCATAAATTCTAAATCTCCTGCATCACTTTTATGATTTACTTACCGTCGATCCCTTCTTAAATAAGAAGCGCGGTTAACAAAGTAGGTTTGAAAACAATCAAAATGATAAAATCCTTCTCTTAACAAAATAAATGATCAATGAATCAAAAGGCGAAAAAAGCAATTAAGCATAAAGTAATACGTTATACAAAGTACATTTTCATTTTGAAATCAAAAGTAAGGAAATAAAACTTCATTGTGAATTTTTTTTATTTTTCAAAATGCTACATATTAATTATTTTGTTGAATAATTATAATTTTTCTCATTAACTTCTTAATAGGAACGATGATGTTTATATTTCTTTTTTGTTATCAGCAAAGTAATATGATATAGGTACAATTTATAGTATTGTCTCAAATATTTTGGACTTTAAGCAAACACATAAAGCTAGCTGGTTCTTGGATTTTATGTAAGCATAAAAATAAATTCTTACATATAAGACATGCCAATTATATCTTTCTAAATCATCAACCTGGAGAAATTCAGTCACCAATTTCAAGTGCCTTGAAATTCCAAATAAGACTCTAAATTTGTAAATTAATTTGTCTTAGAAATAGTAAGTTAAAACTGAAGCTTGGGGATCTATCAACTAAAAAATCGATGCTAATTAATTTTTATAAATTTGGTCAACTTAGTTAAAAATAACTCAAACTAATACATATGTATGTATGTATGTATGTATGTATGTATGTATGCATGCATGCATGCATGTATGTATATTTATGTATGTATAAGAAACCGATTTTATTCTTTTATAAAGTTTTATAAATTTGGTCAACTAAAAACTGATTTTAGATCACATATATATAAACTAACATGATAATTCAATTAATTGCTTTACTGAAAACCTATGGCTATACCATATACAACTTCTTATTCATGCAAAATTAATTTTCAATTATCCTGTGAGGAATTAGTTCCCTCTGATTGCTTTGGGGGCATGGTTGTGTGAAGAAATGAGGGAGAAGGAAGATGAGTTTGAATTTGAGAGATAGAAGAAGGTGCAGAATTTTTAAAAGGAAAAAGATAAGTGTTTTCTCTTATTCATTTCTCTATATCAGCACAGACAAAATCATATATTCCCATACAATAATTGGGCTTTATAACATAGCCCAGCAAATCACAATACGTACAACCTCTTTGATATAATTTGTAAATGACTAGTTCTCCTTCTTCTTGAGTGGCAGCTTCACTATTAATGATGGTCTATTAGCACTAGTTTGTGGAGGATCGTAACAACTGCCCCGCCCTTCAAATTTTGACCTTGTCTTAAGGTCAAACGTCGGAAATCTAGCAACCAACTTCCAGTAATCTTCCCAGCTTGCTTCTTCCAATAGTCAATTTTTCCATTTAACCAAGACCTCAGTGATGGTTCCCTTTTTACTAGGAGTAGGACGACATGCTAAAATTGTTTCAGGCTCACAAAGTACTTTAACATTGTAATCAGGTATATCTTTTTGAATTATAATGTTTAAACCTATTCTTTCTTTTAACTGTGAAACGTGGAAAACTGGATGCAGCTTAGAAGAAGATGGCAATTTAAGTTTATAAGCAACTGTGATGATTTTTGTTTCAATTTCATGTGGACCAAAGTATTTAGGAGATAGCTTAGTAGTTTTTTTGGCACCCCGCACTGATCTGCCTGTATGGTTGAAGTCGTAGATATACGCAATCCCCAACTTGATACTCTCTTCCAGTTCGTTTGTTATTAGCATACTTAGTCATCCTTTCCCTAGCCTTGTTTATACTATCTTTAAGCAATAGTAATGCAATATCTATGGCAAAAAATTCTTCATCAACCTGATAGAATCTAGCATATTTAAGAACATAAGATAATAAGGATGATGGTGATCTACCATAAACTGCTTCAAAGGGTGTGCATTGTATTAGCATTTTCCAAGTGGTACCATAATTTAGCAAGACTAAGCCATTTAACCCACTCATGAGGTTTGTGATTACAAAAACACCTCAGATAACATTCAAGAGCTTTATTTGTAATCTCAGGTTGACCATCAGATTATGGATGATATGCATAACTCAAGGCTAAAGAACGACTCTGAATTTTAAACAATTCAGACCAGAAATTACTTGTAAAAATTGCATCTCTGATACTGACAATTGATCTAGGAAGACATGTAGTTTATCAAATCCATCAAAAAATACTTTTGCTACCTGGACTGCCGTGTAAGGATGTGTCAGAGGTAAAAAATGAGCATATTTGCTTAATCTGTCTACTACTACATAAATCACAGTAGTTGCATTTAGGTAGCCCACTAATAAAATCCATACTAATATCTTCCCAAATTCTTTCTGGGGTAGGAAGTGGTTGTAACAATCCTGGGTACTGCACATTCTCAAATTTAATTCTTTGACATGTATCACAGGCTTGCACAAATTTCTGGACATCAGTTTTTTGGCCCTGCCAAAAAAAAACTTGCTTAAGCTTCTTTAAAGTCCTGTCAATGCCCGAATGACTAGCTAAGGGTGTTGAGTGATATTCTAGTAATAAAATTTGCTTGAAAATATTATCTGTAGGATTATAATTAACTTTCCCTTTGTAAAAAAAAGGCCATCAATTTTTTAATACTTTGAGCTGTCAATAGTACCAGTTTGCAATTTGTTCTCTAACTCTGAAAAGTAAGAATCATGTAAAGTTCTATCCTTGAGGTCTTGTAACTAGGAACTATGAACCACAGAAGTTGCAACAAGATGCATATCATTTATGATGGTCTGGTCAGTGAACTCATCTCTTCTAGATAAATAATCTGCCACTACATTTTCTTTGCCCTTTTTGTACTCAACAGTGTAATCAAACCCATGCAATTTTGCTAACCACTTGCTTTGTAAACCTGATTGTATTTTTTGTTCAAGTAGATACTTCAAACTCTTTTGATCGGTTTGATTATAAATGATCTTCCTAGAAAATATTAGCTCTATTTTTTTGTTGCAAGCATTAATGCCAATGATTCTTTTTCATAGACTGATAAATGTAAGGTATTGCCTTTAAGTGCTTGATTAATAAAAGCAATTAGTTTATCTTGTTGAAGTAGAACAGCTCCAATGCCATCTTCAGAAGCATCACATTCTATTGTAAATTATTCAGAGAAATCAGGTATGGCTAAGACAGGTGGGGAAGTTAAACAGTGCTTAAGAGTATCAAAAGAAAGTTGAGCTTCTTCATTCCAGTGAAATGCATTCTTCTTCAAAAGATTAGTAAGTGGTTTGATTACAATGCCATAATTTTTCACAAATCTTCTATAGTAGCATGATAAATATAAAAAAAACCCTTAGTGCTTTCATATTTTTTGGAACAGGCCACTGTTTGACTACCAAAGTCTTCTCTTCATCCGCTGCAATTCCTTGTTGAGAGACAATATGACTCAGGTATGCAATCTTGGTTTGAGAAAAATGTCATTTAGAAAGTTTAACCACCAACTCATTTGCTTGCAAAACTTGTAATGTTAATGAAATATGTGACAAATGCTCCTTCCATGATTTACTATAGATAAGAATATCATCAAAAAATGCAAGAATGAATTTTCTGAGTTACGGTTTAAATATAGTGTTCATTAATGCTTGAAAGGTTGATGGAGCATTAGTAAGGCCAATGACATCACCATAAATTCATAGTGGCCTTGGTGAGTTCTAAAAGCAATCTTAGGGTTGTCAGCCTCAAACATTTGAATTTGATGATATCTAGATTTAAGATCTAATTTGAAAAAATAAACTGAACCAGCAAGTTCGTCTAATAATTCATCTATAAGTGGTATAGGAAACTTATCTTTAATGGTGTTTTTGTTGAGTTTCCTATAGTCAATGCACATCCTTCATGAACCATCTGATTTTTTTACCATTACAGTAGGTACAGCATAAGAGCTTGAGCTTGGTCTGATTATGCCTATCTCTAGCATGTCTTGAATATCTTCTCAATCTCATTCTTAAGATGAAGGGAATATATATATATATATGGATTTAAACAAATTGGCATTGAGTTTGGTAATAAGGGAATTTTATGGTCACATTGTCTTGGAGGAGGGATGGAAGAAAGTGGGGAAAAGATTGCAGGAAATTTGTTCAGTATTGCTTGTAAGTCGGATGGGATTATAGATTGAGCTGAAGATGGTGTTGTATGAAGTAATTTTAAAGGTGAGTTTCTCAACTGAAATATTGGAAATCTAAATCATGAAGCTCAAAAAATGGTAAGTAATATCTTTTGTAATTGCATGTGCAGATACTAAAGTTGCTTCTTTATTTTGTAACCCTTGCTAAGTAATAATTTTCCCCTTTTGTTGAAATTGAACTTGAGGTTAAACATAGTATCATGAAGCTATTTCATCCTTTGTACACCCAGTACCGTTTGGCAACCACCCATAGGCAATAAAAGAAAATCTGCATATATTTTGGTCCCTTGGCAAGATATTATGACAATAGAAAAAATACCCTGATCCTACAATTTTTCTCCACTAGCAATATGAACATTAAAAGATTTTGTAAAATCAACATCTAACCCTAATCTCTATGCTAATGTATTATTCAAAAATTTATGTGTTGAGCCATAATCAATCAAGATAGAGTTAGGATGACCCTTAACAAAAATCTATAATCTGATGGTGTTATTTGTATTAACACCACTAATGGCACTTAATGAAACTGATGGTTGTAA
Source organism: Allium cepa (assembly GCA_030765085.1). Taxonomy (NCBI): domain Eukaryota; kingdom Viridiplantae; phylum Streptophyta; class Magnoliopsida; order Asparagales; family Amaryllidaceae; genus Allium; species Allium cepa. Next base: position 259,595,819 of record CM060929.1, read on the forward strand.
GTCTTCTTTCTTCATTTTTAGCTTCATTGTCAGATTCTAAAGAAAAATCTGAACCTTATAGCACTCCTTCTAGAACAAATACTTGTTACCTAGGCATTTATGGCATGGAAGCCACTTCTCTTCACAATATAACATAGCTGCCGACTTCTCCTATGCATAATTTCATTTGGTGTTAGTTTCCGTGCAGGAGTATACTGGTCATATTTGTATGGAACATCATGAGTTGGTTTGGAAGTGAACGGTTTGGTTGCAGGAGAAGTGATACGTCATGGAGGTTTATTTGAATTTGGGGGGAAGTAGAGGAAGACGAATATGACTTAAATAGTCTCTTTAATTGTAAATGTTTTTCTTCAATAATTTTTGCCAAGGAAATTGCATCTCTCAAAGTTTTTGGTTGACTAGCAAGAATTTCATATGTAATCTCAGATTTTAACCCACCAAAAAATCCGTCCAAAATATATTTGCGAGATAATTTATCCAAAAGGCTTAAGATCTGTTCGAATTCACTCAAATACTCTCTTACCGACGCAGTTTGTTTAATATTGGATAATGCTTCAAAAGGTCTTTGAAAATCAGAAGAGCTAAATCTGGTAGTTATTTCTTCTTTGAAAACTTCCTACTTGATATAATTATCTACGTTTATTGAGAACCATTGATACCATTTTAGTGCTTCTTTTCTTAAATAGAATGAACAAATCTGAACCTTTTCAGTGTCAGGTAATTTGTAATATTTGAAAAAAAGTTTAGTTCGCTTGATCCAAGCCATAAGGTCAGTAGAACCATTATAAACTAGAAATTCTAATTTCATTGATTTCTGATGAAACAGAGGAAATTTATGAGGTTGAGTATGAGAATGTGTCTTGTTTACCTGAACTGGATTAGGTATCATGAGTATCAGTTGGAGAATGATCAATAGGAATAGATCCAATACCATTTGTAGGATTAGAGCCCAAAATTCCAGCAGATGTAAGTGATTTAGTGTTAGATCTGGATGAGTTCTCTGTAGTTTGCTTCAATTCCTTCAACTCTTTAAAAATCAATTGCAGTGATGATTGAAACTCTTGAATAGAGGAATTGATTTGAGTGTTGTTAGCTACGATTTGGTTCGAAAATTGATTATTTAGTAATTCTTGTTTTCGCAATTGAATCTCAATTTTTTCCAAAGTGGATCGAATTGGAATTTCATCACCACTGAGTTCGTGACCCGAATCTGATACCTCATGTGAGGGATTAGTTTCCTTTGATTGCTTCAGGGGCATGTATGTGTAAAGAAATGAGGGAGAAGGAAGATGAGATTGAATTTGAGAGGGAGAAAAAGGTGCAGAATTTTTAGAGGGAAAAAGATAAGTGTTTTCTCTTATTCATTTCTCTATATCAGTACAGGCAAAAGTATATATTCCCATATAGTAATTAGGCTTTATAATATAGCCCAGCAAATCACAATATGTACAACCCCTTTGACATAATTTGTAAATGACTAGTTCTCCTTCTTCTTGAGTGGCAGCTTCACTATCAATGATGGTCTGTCAGCACTAGCATGTGGAGGATCGTAACATATCCATAGATTTACGAAAAAATAATAAGCAATCTTAATGCCTCTATAATTAACAATTTAAACATCAATTCACAAACCTGTGCTCGTCGTAATGATCAAAATCCTTCCAATCTCCATGTTTATTCAAACCCATGACAATCGCAGCTATCAAAGAAAAAACCCATAATTAACATGGTAAAGGGTCGGCCGTAGTCGGAGCAGCGCCTTATGTCGACAGCAGCGCCTAAAGTCCAGTGCGAGTGCAACGATGAAATCAAGTTATTTGGAATCGTAGGTCGATTTTGTTTTTTTGGAGCAGCTGAAAGAAAGCATTGAGAAGAAATTAATGAGAAGGAATTAGGGTACGGAAGACTAAAGGATGATCAACCACATTTGCTTCATTTCAATTTAACCAGATTTTTCAATACAAATATGTGTTAGCAATAAAAAAAAGCGTAATGTGTGTTTTTGGTGACACTTTTTTAGCTTACCAACGGATACTGTTGTGACTAATATAAAACAAGAATAATTGTTGGCACTTGAAAAAAATAAATATTACGAAATGGCTGTTATGGTGTAGTGGTAAGGAGTGAAAGTAAGAAGAGTTTTGGGTATAAGAAAGTAGTTTATTTCTATTTTACCCTTGGCATTTTCCTCCTACTTACTCCATTTTAATTCTCTTTGTCTTATAGATTAATTAAGGCATGAATACCTTATGATTATACAAATATCAATCCCTTAACAATCTACATCATTTCATTTAATTTATCTAATTAAATGTCCTAAATAATGTTAATTAAAATTAGGGTCATTACATTCTCAATGAAGGATTTGAAAGGACCTTATTATAATCAGTATGGAAGGTTATTGGGAATGTCCCAAAATGACATACAAAGACATCATATTAAAAGAAACAACACATACCTCAGTGCACCCGAATTTTCGCTGAATCGAAAACACAAGTCCACTAAAGTACGAATTGTTGGTATTGGTATCCAATAATAAACAAAATTTTATCAAAGCACTATCGATAAAATCACAATGAAGAGTATAGTTTATAAAACATATGATTACCGACCAAGGTAGACACCTATGGTCTCTAGTGCCATTGTCAGTGTCAAACATGCATAAAGAAATCTATCCTTCCACCGTTCCCTCCATGTACTATTACCCATCCCTCTAAAGCTATCCTGTGGGTTGTAATGAGAAGGGAGTCAGAACAACATTCTAGTGATCGGTAAATTACACATTTTATACATAACAGTAATTTATGCTGATTACCTTCCATTACATGTTATTTTTATTATTTTATTAGTCATCTTGACTTTATGTACACGTTCAATACACCCATCTACTTGAGGTGGACAATAGCAACATGCATGTGCATAACTACCGCAGTTCCCTTTTGGACCTAGATATTTCCCTGCTAGTATCCGTAATTCAGCATCTCGTCAGGATCCATTCTCAATTCAATATCACTTCCTCGACGCAATGTATACCAAGGAACTCTCGTAGTGTCTAATTATAGTATTACAACCATTTAGCCACATTCTATCTCATCTTGCTTTATATAGTGGACTTAGCTCCACAGAATATTCTATACATTTGAATGACCTCCACTAAGGGTTATCTAGCCTTGCCTTCTAACAACAAACAACTGTGAGGTGGTGCATGTCCCAAACGTGGTCTACACTAGTAGAAGGTATAGCCCGTTTAGGTGTAACCCCTGTCTTTCTGCTGACCGTTGAGGACCGATGACAATCTCGACCTATGTAAACAGCTCTTATTCCTCATATATGATACTGACCTCACTGTCATAGCGCCGAGCCTACGCTCACCATCTCATTTAGATTGTCTGATGCAATCAAGGAAATGCCCATTTAGTTACTTAAATCCTACCCTCTAAAAGATTGAATCAGACTCTGCTTGCTCTTTGACACTTCGACCGAGACGAACCATCCTATTTTGGTATTTTCCCTTCACCTATACGTGAACATATAATTTCTTAGTATAATGTATACACAACTGTGGTAGCCCCTTGTGGTGGGCAGACTTCTGCTATGTGACACTATGACCTCGCATTCCAACCCATATTGATGACTATGTCATTTTTAATCACTCAAAATTATTGACTATATTCAATAATTCACAGCCGTCTTAAATGCATACTTGAGGCTACATAAATTTATTTAGCTACCACACCTAATATGTACAACTGTTGGTATTTAGTTATTCTACCCAACTTTCTTCTTGTTTCATTTACGCTAATTTAATGTCATTTACCGCTCACTTCTACTTTATTATATTAAATATCATTTACTAGTTAACTTCTACTTGATGCTATTAAATGTATTCTACTGTTCCTTTTCAACTATTACTATCTTCCTTTGATTATTATAATCTTCTTACTTACTCATTTTATCGCTTTACATATATTTCTTCACTTATTGTTTATTTTCTAACTAAACACATATCTTATGTTTATAATTGAATATTATCATTACCTCCGCTTACATTATTTTGGTTAATACCTAGGGATTTTTGTTTTTTAATGCATTGGAATTACATCCTTCAACATGAAATGTTAACACTATAAATTTCCATAACTTATCTAAAAGAGGACTTATGTTACGTTTGGAATTACAACAAATTATCTTTTCTATTATTATTGAAATAGATGGTACAAAATAAACGGTAAACATCCATATTTTATACATCCATTTCTTTTAGATATTCCTTGTTATTTCAAACGATACACTTTTATTAATATTTATAAAGTTGGATAATTTATAGAAATTTACATTGCAACACACTTCATTCTAATGAATTAAAATACTACTTAGATCCTAATCTAATTAATAATAACTTATAATTCATATTTACTATCATGTATCGTTTAGCCAACAAATCTAGAATTATTATACAATTCATTGACTTAGGGACTACTTTCACCCTTACTTTTTTGATTCAAGTACATGCAATATTTAATTCAAGTTAACCATTCACAGAATATGTATGCATGGCTATCAAATTCATTACATGTAAGCCCACACCTCCAAAATAATTATGTTCAGGCATACAAGGAAGAGATTTACAACGATATAAATCCAATATTTTATAAAAATATATAATTTCCCACTCACCTTTAGGCTTTCAAATCTCCAAATTCAAACCAAGTTATTCTTGTTTGACTCATTTTTCCACCCTATCAAAGCATGTACTGCAAGAATATATATTTTCATTAGAAATGTAGATTTGAGATGAGATTTAAATTTAATTAAGATTTGATTTACAATTTACCTTGACTTTGGCGATTCGATTCAATCATGTTCTTCTTTCTCTATAATCCTCTGCTATTCTTCACACACACACACACACACACACAACACACACACATACACACATATTTTTCTAGATTATAATTATATAGACTTTAGAATTTGAGGAGAAGAAAAAATGGCAATGCTTCGCTATTGCTTAAGAAAAAATGAGGATAATAGTGAGGGGTTAGGCCTGTATTTATAGGAGTTTGAATCAATGCCAGCTGTAGTATTATGTTATATTAAATCCAGGCTATTCAACCTATTTTCAATTTACAGCTGTCAACACACAAGCAATCGACCACTACTCTACCACCAGTCGTCCGGTTGCCTTTTTCTATTATATGTCCATTTATTTTCCATTGTACGTTATTTGTTACAAATTTAACCAATCTAATTAAATGTTAATTGTACTTAAATGTTAAGCAACTATTAATGTTAATTAATTACATTTATTTCATTAGTTACATATATAATTACTATTGATCTAAAATCTTCAAACATTAATAATTTTTTCATTTGAACTTCGATCGGAAAACTTTATACATAAAAATTGATCAGAAAATCACCGAAACGCAATGGTGCAAGTTTCGTAGCCGAATTCTGATGTTTGTAAAATTTCATTTTTGGCTTTACTAGTTATTAATTAATTTTTTTAACTAATTACGTTCAATTTATGGGGTGTTACATTAAATTATTTAATATGAAGCATAAGCAATTGGAATTATCATACATGATATTTTATTTGCATTATCATACTTCGCTTATGTATTTGATACATAGAGCAAGTATCAAATCCGAATTAAGATCACTGAATGATAATTTAGAATGTTCTCAAATATTTCTGAAATACTATATAATTGTTTATAGAAACTACGAACTCCTTAATAAAGGAGCGCACAGACTCAAATTTCATAATGATACTAAGAATAGATGTCAATCCTAAATTGATTTTAAAGTTTAACTTAAGAACTTTAAAGTTGGGAATGTTCTAAACTATAAGTAGTGGCTGACCCAATAAAAGACTTAGTACATCACCTTGAATAACCTTATAATAAAAGAAGTATAAATAAATTCACAAATTTTTAAATGAGCTAATGGTGATTCCAAAAATGGAGAATCCAATTGCATTGTTATATGATAACAATGTTGTGATATAGTTTGTAATAGAATCTAATGCTTATTAAAAGTTGAAAAACATATCCCGAAGGGTTCTACATAACAAAGGTAATTTATCAATACTGGAGAGAGTCATCTTACAGAGTAGATAATTGAAACAATGTAGCATACTTGTTCACTAAGGGAATGACCCAATTAATTTTTGAGAAACCAAAAGATTCCATAATTGAACCTAAGTGCAAGTACGAGATTGATAGAATTAGGGGTTTGCCTTAGAGGCGATTATGTAATTTATCAAATATATCGAACTCGATAACCAACCTTGTTCAAAATAAAAAGTATCTTCTTTCTATTATATACTTGTTGTATTATGATATGATTAATCAAGTAATTAATTTAAAGTGGATTAATTAGAAAATCCTTAAATAATATGTTATGTGATAGTAATTACAATGTGTTATAATCATGAGAATTTTATCATATTGAAAATAACATATCGTTTTAAGTATTCCTAGTCAAGAAGATTCGACACGGGATATCAATACATCCGTTCTGACTAGAGTATGTAATGCTCTCCAAATGTTTGGCAGTATATTACTCATGGTTGTTGGAGGCACCAAGGGGTTACATGTTGATAGTATTGGATAACCATGAAACTTAAGAGTTTTAGGTTGTTTAATATAACTATAGTCAAACAGATAATCTCGAAGTGATGATTGCATAGTTCCCTCAACTTGAGAATATAGTGGAACTTCAACCATGATACTCAACTTTGCTTATAATTAAATCGTGGCATGGAGTCAATCAAACGACTAGAGTTAGGTCTAAGATGAAGCATTGGAAAGGAAACATTATTCAACAGAGAGTTATTCTCCTCAGTTTTATGAGATTAGCACTATGATCAACTATAGTCAACGTGAAGTCAAGTCTTTGACCAGAGCAGAACAGTTAATAATGATTGTTATTATTGAACCGATGATTTTGTGTTTGGTCTAATAAAGTTGAATGTGGACGATGTTGGAATTTTGACAAAAACCAAATTCGCTAAGTCTTAATGTGATATAGTGTCGACGAAGAGAATTTATGTAAATAAACGTTGCTACCAAGTATCGCTTATAATAGTAGAATTGGATTTTATCGAAAAGACGTATAAGCGATAAATTCATCCGTAATGATGAATACTCAAAAAAACATTCTATTTATTTAATTTATAGTCATTGTAAATTAAATGAATAAACAAGTATTAATGAAATATTAATTATTAAATTTTGTTTGATTTGCTTGAATACCATTAGCATTTAATAAAGTGTGTATACAAAAGTACATATGTACATATCGATATACGATATCTATAAACATTTAAATTTGATTTAATAAATTAATTACTAAGTTGTTTTACAAATTTTTGAAGGCCCGAATAGCCTCCATCTTCGGCTAGCCGTGAATGATAGGAGGAGAAGATTTGATTGAGATTTAACAAGGAACTAAAGAAGGAAGATTTTAAAAGAGGGAATTGAAAAGGTTTCAATGTTTCCCTTAATACAAATTCTTTGTCATTCATTCAATCAATTACTCTCTTGAAAATTAATTCTTCTTCTTGTTTTCCTCCTCTCCCTTAGTGGCCAAAAATTCATGTTTTCATGAATGAATAAAAATTCCTAAAACAATTCAAACATCAAATAATATAAATGTGAAAGTAGTGCTTCAGATCGTTGTAATTTTTGGAGATAATTCAATTAGATCTAGGAGTTTTCGTACATTCAAGCATTTTTCTTAAGCTACTTCTTAAGGTAATTATCTAATCTTAATTTTAATTATATATACATATATTAGATCATATTAGTTTAGATTAGATCCTTTATACACAATGATTTTATGCATGCAAATGTTGTCCCCTATAACTGTTTGAATCTTCATACATACATACATACATGTTTCTTTCAAATCATTTTATTGTTGTAAATGTTATTGTCGGAGTTTTGTATTAATTAATTTTTTTTTGATAAAATCATTTAATATATATGTACACACACATACTTTAAATATTGTTAACTTTATATTTTTATGTATATTCAAACTTTTTTATTTTAAATACTTTATGCAATTTAAAATAATGATAAAATTATTTTTGTCTATTTTGCATCTTACAAAATTACACACACATACGCATGCACACATATGCGCACACGCACGCACACACACACACACACACATATATATATATATATATATTTGTGTGTGTGTATGTATATAAATGTTTGTGTGTGTGTATTTATTTTTTCTATTAAAATTATCTTCAGGTATTTTACAGTTTCCAATTTTATACTTAAAATTATTTACTTAGAAAAATTACATAATTTGAATTTTATATTTGAATCTATTTTATTGACTTTGTCAAATCTAGTCAAATACTTTAAATTTTATTATTTCATTTAACATGCAAATATATATATATATATGTGTGTGTATGTGTGTGTATGTATAGTTCAAGCCAAAATTGACACCAACACCCAATTAAATAATAGAAATGGAAAATATCAAAAAAAAGAAACAGTAAGAAAAGAGCATAAGATTTTTATAAAGGTTCGAAAAATACTCAGGCCTACATCCATTAAGTCGATTTTTATTGATTATTCTCTATTTTTATAAAGCTATTTTTACAACTCAGTAGTTATAACTTAGTGGGAATCTAGGTTAGTAATTTTTCAGAGCAGGCATTTTACAACTTGTCATTGTTAGAAGTTCAGAATGAAGAAGAAATATAAAGAACCTTTCTATGCACTCTCCACTCTATTTATAGGCGAAAATCTCCATAATATTCTTCGAAAATCACACCATGTGTTCTCTACATCATGCTCCCACAAAAGTAGCTTAATCAACCACGTGTCATGCAACATGGATCAGTGCCTGTCCATAGGCCACCGATCAGCACTTACCTAACTTTGGGTCGTGCTTCGGGCCAAAACATGTGTTGCTCCAGGACTTGCTTCTAGTCGTCCAACGATTGCAGTGCTTCGGATTCGACTGAGTTTTTCTATGTGTCCGCTCCGAGTCATGACTTGATCCCAATCTGTGATGTACCAATTTGTGAACACTTGGTAAATTTTTGATCTCATTTTTTGATATTTCCTTTTATGATTCTTCCAATTTTTATGACTATTTTTCATTGTTCATTCATCCTATTCTATCATCTAAGTCTGTTTGAAGACTGTGAAAAATTCGACCGTAACATTGGCTCCCCAAAGCATGCCTTGTGAATGGAATGTGTGCTTTACTCAAGAACAAATATCAAAGTCGGCAAATCACTAGTAGTTGAGCTCTTCGTCCATCGACTGATCAAATCACAATGAATCATTTGGTTCCTTCGGAATCACTTATAAATTAGAGGTCATCCCAGACCATTTTTGTTAAGGACTTGAGTCCTTGCTTGAGTGTTAGCCATAAATGGTCATTATTCCATGCTCTTTCGAAAATTTTTATATCATATATTGTGTCATAAATTAAAATCGCTTGTATTTATCCGAGGTTAACAATCATATATCAAAATCAACGCCATCCCATGTTTGTTTGGGATTTAAGCTACAACATACAAATCATGCGTTGGGTAATCAAAGGTCAAATAATTATTGAAGCTCATTGCCACCCATATACCAGTGCTTATAAATCATCTAGTATTGTCTAGTATCCCACTATAAGAATGTCCGATTGAATTAAAGCAATGGCTTTCATCGATCTCTTGGTCATCATAAGTTATTAATCAGGGTAGTGCTTTACCATTCATCGAAGCATCATCTATGAATAGCCCAAAATCTCTCAACATCCTATCATGAACGAGTCCGACTGAATCGAGGCAATGACGTAATCTGATAATCGCCATCAAATCATTTCAAAGTCAAGGGGCTTTCAAATCCAAAGTTTGATATCTTTGAATCGCATTATCAATATCCATGGTAGCTTTTGATCTCTTTTGATAGTGTAATCATTGACCCATCGAATTCCTAATATCCCCGGATCATCAGTTTAATTCTTGATCTCTCCGGATCGTTAGTTCATGTTGAGTCAAATCCACTCACTCTCCGATGAGAGGACTCAATGACTAAGCAAGTCTACTTTCTCACTCTCTGATAAGCGACCTACTTCTTACAGTTTATTACCCCATCTCTCCAGTCAAGAGAACCATGTTCAATCAATTCACAAATCAATATCAAGCAGTAACCAATCTCAATTAATGTTTGGAAATTGATATCAGTTAACACTTTTGAGAGATTTTCAAAATCAAGCATTCATTTATAGCATTCAAATTCAAACATCAAACAAATATTACAATATCTATCCCATCAAGCACTATAGCAGACATCTATCTAGAGATTGATAAAGGTCCCATAAATAAGTAAGCGGTCTGATTGTAATATTGCATCATTTATTTGTTAACAAAAGCAAAGTGCGAGAATCATACCTAACCCTCTTTCATCTCGATCATGGGACAACCATCCTTGAATCTGATCCAAGGTCGCTTCCAAACATATTAACTATAGGTGGTGGTTACTCCTATTACACCACTGTAGTTTGGTCCCTCACATACTGTTGCAGTCGATTTTTCCGAACCTACTCCTCTATCAGAGCCCGCAGGTCTCTACATTCATTTGTTTTATGCCCATCCAGTTCATGGAATAGAAAAAACATTCTAGACCTCTTCTCCTAATCTATGGACTCTCTTTTCGTTGGTTTTCTATAAGGAATCTTCCCTCCAATATCCAGGTACATTCATTAAAGGGTTATAGTCAACTCTATGTAAGAAGAGAATTTAAGTTCCTTTTTCTACCACTTCGGCTCTCCAAAGCCATTTAGCCTTCCGCTTTCCTTTGTCTTTTTTATATCCTGCTCCGGACGGTCTTATGTCATCCACAACATTAACCTCAGCATTTTCAGCTTCAGCGTCCTCCTAGTGCAAGTATCTTTTAGCCTCATGGTAAAAATCTTTGAGATCCACCATTGGATCCCTCTCCACGGCAATCTTAAAATCTATTTTTATAAGAACTCAAGATACTACCACCATCAGAAATATCGATGGATCTAGCTTATGAACTGCAGCGGCTGATGCGTTAAATGTTATTAGATTACCCCTTAGGGTCATCAGCCTTCTGTTTCATGCTCAAAAGCATCATCACATTCTTTGGTTGAGAGATATGAACTCTGAACCACCTCATAAACTTATCCATCAATTTAGCCTATGTGATTATGGAGTCATTTTCCAACTATTTGAACCACATTGTTGCAAAATCTACTAAACATAACATGAAATACCATCCCATACCTCCTTAGAAGCACCCAACATCTCCATATGTCGGATATATCTCATTAGATGAATCATTGGATTTTTTTTTCCATCGTACATTTTCAGCATCGACGGCTTAAATGTAACGACCTAGAATTTTCAACGTTTTGAATGGGAATATTTAATTTATTTAAATATTCAAATTTGATTCAATTGAAATAAATAATAGGAAAATCAGTTTTTGATAAAATGACTTGATTTTTAATTTAATATTCTTATATGAATTTAGAGGATTTGTTTCATAATTTTTAATTAGGAAAATATTTGAATTTCCGTTTGACGTATTTTACGGCAAACGTTGGTATTTTGAAATTTTACAAAATAAGATAGCCAGTGTATTTTATTGTTGTTTTAAGATCTTCTCGTGTTGTTGTGTGCAATCATATCTTTATTTCTGTTGTTCGTGGTCTGTTATGAATGGGATATTGTAGCGAAGTACCGCAAAACCTTTTTTTCAAAACTATTTCAAATCAAATCAAAACCAAAAGTTTGAACTTAGCCTTAAATGTAATACGATGATTAACATGATGGATGACTTTGAATTTTGATATGTTTTTTGAAAAAAAAAGTTTTGAAAAAAAAAATTGATTTGCTATTAAGTAAAGTTTGTTCATATACATGTACACTTAAACATAACAAAGAGGAGCACACATTTTCTCCTTTTTCCATTTCTTTTTCTTAGTTCTAGTGAAGGAAAAACAAAATCACTTTCCAGATTCAAAAATCAAAATCTCACAAACCATCAACTTTTAGCCCCGACTTCCAATTATAGAGTTTTTCATCATCGTCTTTAGTATTTTATAAAAACGATCTTTTGAGTTTTCATCGAGTGGAGTGGCCACAGATACTTATTGACAGAAAGTTGTTGAAATTTGACATAAACTTCAAAAATTAAAATCTCTTGGTCCACTTAGAATTGATGACGGCATTAGTGGCATTGGCTTTATGGGTGATGTACTATTCTTAGTGAAGTTTCAATGAGGTTTGGTCATGGTTGTCGATAGTCGTTTGAAACTGGGGTTAGGTATTAGCTTTGATTTAAGTGACGAGAGGCTTCAGAGATTGTTGTATTGCATTTGTCGTGTGAAAGAGCAGAGGTGTGATAACCCAAATTTTGGTCATCTGATAATTATTTGATTTTATTTGAATTAGTAAAAGGGATTCTGTTAATATAAAATATATGGATATATATAAATATATTTATAAATAACTATAATAAATCTTATGATAAATTTATTTATATGTTAATAGATATATGCAAAACTTTATAATAGTGAAATTTTCCCAAGATAAAAATAAGTATCAATGGAGATTGTAAAAAGAAATTTGATTTAGAACTCAAGAATAAATACCATATAAATAAAGTAGGATTTATTAACTTTATATTTCAAAGGAACGAATATATATATATATATACACACATATATAAAATATTAAAACAAGAATTTATTAAAAAAACTTATGTATACATTTTTTAAAATAAGATAAGTATAAATTGTATAAACATAAAAATTAAACATGTGTTAAGTTATAAAAACATAAGACACTTTCTTTTATATTTGTAGAAATCAATATATATACACCTAACAAAATAATTGTTTTCTCATTTGTAAGCTTTATAACACATGAATTAACAAGTGTATAACATGTAATAAAAATTTTAACAAGTGTCATCTTTCTTTAAAATAATTTATAAAAAAAATGATAAACCAAAGCGTGTAAGAAATAAGAGAAAAAAATCAAAAGGAAATAAAATTATCAAACTACAATTATTTTTACAATCTTCAACCTGAAGCTCAAAATCGACTCATCAACATCAGATTCAAGATAGATTCAACAACATAAGATCATCTCAAACCCAAAGGCAATCCCAGATAGACAGAGCAAATCAAAACATTTCAGTTTTTTTTCAAATCAAAGCTTTCCAGTTTCATATCCAGGCATTTTCAAGTCTGTCTGTTCATCTTTTAAACTCAGGTGAGTAACTTCACTTTTTTTTAAGCCTAATCTGCTTATTTATCTAATGCAAGGGATAAATAATGATAGCAATGTTGTGTTATTGTTTTGCATGTATGGAAATTGAATTTTTGTCTGGGTATACAAGTTGGGTATACTGCATATATACATGCAGGTCTCTTGTAGTGATGACTGGAAAAAAAATGTTGCATGTGATAATTCCATCTGGAAATTATTGTATGATGCTTTGCATGATTGTTCTGGTTATATATATATATGCTTTGATCTGTTATGTTAAATGTGAATATATCAGTATGTTTGCAGACTGCCTCTGTTATTTTCACCTGGGTTGAATTACTTTCAAAAATCTAAGTCTCTTTATACAATTCGATATATGCTTCGATCTCAGAATAAAAAATGATCATTACAATGAAATTTAAATTTTAAAAATGGTTTCGAGATTTTATAATAAGTAAATTTTTACAGAGATATAAAAACACAGTGATGATTAGTAAATAAGGAAAATTAAACAGGTCAATTTCAATTATTGATTTCGGGATCAGATTTGTAATGTTAAATCATGAATTTAGGTAGAGAAATCCGGATTTTTGGATGAGAAATTGATGGGATTATCTGAGATGAGTGATTTTTGGATTTTCGGCAATTGCCGATGATCTAGGTCGAATTGGAGCTTGGGGTTGATGTCGAGGATGGCTAGGGGGTTCATGACCTACAGAAATATGGCCAAATGTTTTATCAATGACATTGTTGACTGGAGTACGGTGAACTAGGGCTTGGAGTGCTGTTTGGTTGTGTTAGATAGTCGAGATGTTTCTGTTGTCGATGGCGCATCGGAAAGGATCGCGTGGGGGGTTTATGTCGTATGGCCTGTGATGCTACTGTGATTAGAAAAATAGATGCTCCGATGGTCGCATTCATCGACGGCGAGTGTTTTGGATGATCGAGTCTGGAGATCCTATGAGTTCGACAGTTCGATTTTGACTGGCCATCGTTTTCGTTGTTCTGGAGGGTCGTGAGGACTGAGTAGGTGGCGACGACTTGTTGAAGGCTTTGGCGATGATCAGAGTTGGTCAGAGGGAGGGTGCAAGTGCATGATGCACATGCGTTCCTGTCTGACATTTGTTTGAGTGGAGAAGAAGCTTTCCATTCGGGTCATTCTCGAGTAAAATGGTGGTGAGACTCGAGGGAAGTAGGAAGAGAGAGTGTACAGATTTGAGCTCGGGTTTTTGTTCGAGTCTTTGGGACTTTGACTCGGGTTGTTCGATTTTGTAACTGAGTTTTAGTTTTGTAAGAAATTATGTTACACGTTTTTAAATATGAAGGTATTAAGGCTAATGCAAATTTTGATATGTATTAAATAAGTGAGTTTTTAAAGAAGATAATCCGGATTTAAAACTAGTTCCAAAGATTAAAAGTTAAATGTTTTCTTATAAAATTTACCTTGGTTTAAATAAAGATTTAACAAGTTTTATTTAAAAGGGAAAAAGAATTGTTTAGCCAAGTTTTAAAAAAGTGTATTTTTTTAAAAAAAAAGAGAAATGTTCCCAAGGGATGTTTTCAACAATTTATTTAAACAAGATTTAAGTTTAATTTTTAAAGTTAAATATTTTAAAAGTTGGTTGCTTTGTATAAAATATATGTTAGGTTAATCATGAAATTAATTCCTAAATATCTTCCTAATAAAGTTTAATGATGTAATTATTGAAGATAAAGAATTTATCTTTAATTATTTAAGGTTATGAATAATTTAAGTTAATTAATTAGTTTAATTAATTTAGGATAATTACTAGATGTAATCAATATAAGGATAATTACTTAGTGGAAGTAATTAAGGATTTATTAAGGAGAGTAATTAATGGATAAGTACTAAAAGTGAATTAATTAATGATAAATACTTAATGAAGTAATTAAGGATAAATTACTTAAAGTAAGTAATTAAAGGATTGATTAATTAAGAAGATTAATTAAGGGTTAGTTAATTAATAAATGTAATTAATTAAGGAATAATTAATCAATGTCAGTGAATATAAGATAATTAATTTGAGCAATTAATTAAGGATAATTACTGTAAATGGTTAAGAATAATTCATTTTTGAAATTAATTAAAGGCTAATTACTTCAAGTAATTAAAGTATATTTAATCGAGGATGATTAATTAAGATGGATAATTATTGAGAAATTAATTAATTGGTTTGTAATTAATTGATAAGCAGGATTTGAAGGAAATTGAAGTAATTAATTTAATTTATTTGTGGTTAATTAAATTAATTAAAAGATGCGTGGTTGATTAGTCTTGCTTATAAATGATTGAATGATATTGTATGCCTTAGATTAGTTGATATCACTGGTGTGTGATGTATGATGCTATATGGTATAATATGTTGATTTAAAACAGTGACATCCTGTATTTAAAATTTTGAATTGTATTTCATTAGAATAACTTGTAAAGATAACATGGGATTCGAAGAGACCGGGTTCGGGTACCCGTAAGTACCCAAAACCACTTCGATTTGTAATCTACTATGATTCTTTATAGATTTAGTATGTGAAATCAATAGGCTGGGATGGGATTAATTTAAATGTTTGGCCCATTTAAACTAAGTAAAGGTATTAAGGGATTGATTTGAGAAACATAAGTGTTGACTATAATAAGTTGAGAACTCGTAGTAAAGTACGAGTTACCCGGGTTTTAAATAAGATTATGAATTTGAATTTCATGTTAGATGGGTTTACTCACTCTGGTTTTCAGCCTGACCTGGGTGTTACTTTGATGTAATGCTCGGGTTAGACCGAGTATTACAGATTTTCAGGTAAGGATGTTCTGGAGCTTAGGAGGCAAGCTGGATGGTAGGCTCGTATGGAGTGTATCTCGCTGTGATATATTGTAGTATATATGGGACAAGTTATTTTAATTGTCCTATGTTGTGGAAATGTTGTAACTATGATGTATTAAAATGTAATTGACTAATATAGCTTTCTTTGTGTAAAGAATTTTATTTTTCCGCTGCGAATGTGAGATTCTGAGTTTGATTTTCTGTTCTTCTTCTTCTATCTCTTTTCTTCTTTTCCTAACTATCTGGAATTTTCGGGATCGAAAATTCTTGGTCGTAACAAGAGACGGTGAAGATTTGGACAAGTGCGGTTACTTGGATGGAATCGCGACATTTTAGGGTTTGTGATCAAGTGCGGTCGGGTCGTATTTTCAATCAAGGGGCCGAGCTCGAAGCAAGGGGTGAAATGTGTTGAGGTTGCGGGAAGAAGTTCATCAGTGGTGTAGGTATACGATTTCTTGGAGGATTAGTGGATCTAGGGCGTGCATGCAGAAGGGAGGTTTCATGCATTGGAACGTGTACAGGCGGGTTGCTTATTAGGGAAGAAGACGAGTTTCGAGTGTAATTAAATATTAATGAAGTGATTAAGTAAATTAATGAATATTTTAACTCCCAAATCTTATAAATTGAATAACTATTTCATACGAGGTCCAACCGAGATGTAATCTTTTGCGTTGTGGTTATAAGAGCGATATCTACGTGCTAGAATTAGTTTAGACGAATTTAGAGCAAGTGGAATTTTCAGTTAGGCCAAACTGGAATGCTTAATGTTAGGAAATGAGATGTTGGTTTTGATGACAACAACCTTTTTAACATATCTTATTATAAAATATTACTAACACTGTTGTCTAGATAGTTATGTATATGCAGGATATACATACATACATACATACACACACACACACACAGATATATATATATATATATATATATATATATGCAGGTATTGATTACTGAAGACTGATCAGTATAAAGACTCAAGATTCAAGATTGAAGACTCTAGAGTATCAAGATCAAGATATGTGTCTAGTTTTTGTTAAAACTTCATAATAGCATGGAAATCTTTATTTCGAATTTCATTTGAATGGAACCCATTTCCACCTTCTTAATGGCTTACAAACCCATGACAAGTAGCTTATAAACCTACGACAAGTGGCTTACAAACCCACGAAGATCCTGGTTTTGTACAAGTTATCGAATCCTAATGTGATGATATATTCTGTAGGAAGAAGCTTGCAAAACTAATTCAAATGGATTTTCAAAATGATTTTCAAAATTTTTTTTTCAAAATATTTTAGCCTTAAAAATTATCTTTTCAAATGATTTTCAAAAAGATATGTTAGCATTAAAATATTATTTTTTTGTTTAAAAACAAACTCTTGTCTTAAAATTCATTTTCAAAACAAATTTTACGTTGTTTTTTAACTAGGGATGTCGACATCATAGGATACCTCATGTCGACATGGTGGTCGTTGAATTCAAAGTTTTAATTTTCAAAAGAAGTGTCTACTCGTTTAAATCTCTTCACGAATGATTATAACTGTTGGTGCTTTATAAATAGCCTTCACAAACGAATTTTTTAACTAACTAATTTCTTATTTTCTTCACTCCTTCTCCACAGATCCATATTCTAAAATTATCATATTTTAAAGATCGTGCCGAAATTCTACCAAATTCTTAAGTGAATCAAATTAGAATCTCATTCTTGTTTGATTCTCTGCCCTCTCTCGAAGATCAAAGTGCTATTTAAAGTTATAGTATCAATTTGTAATCAAAAGTTTATCGAGTCGCTCTATAAGGTATAGTTAAGCCTGGAAATCAATTGGGTGATCCTGTGTCCTGTAAATCAAGAGAGTTTGCCTCGGACTCGTGAGATAGGAGGGTACCTCAAGGCCTTTAGAAATTGAGGATTGTAATCTCGACATTATTATAATAAAAATCTGTACGAGGTGGTTTGCCTTGGTACAAGACTGGATGTAGGGTAACTCCAAACCAATATAAAATCCGGTGTGTTCTTTCCCTTTGCTGCTTTTTATTTACTTTCTGCATTTATGTTTGCTTCTGTGATTGTTCTATGATTAGGTTCTACATCTGTTTGTGTCATAATTTCAATTTAGTCCATATAAGTCTTAGAATCCATTAAACACTATTCACCCCCCTCTAGTGTTAAATTAGCCTTAAGATCCTTGATCCGCTGTCCCTTTCACTTAAGCGTATGTTGAAATTTTGGTGAGTTATCTCACATCTACAAGAATATTATATGATATATAGTAGATAAAAATTATAGCTTTTGTATTTGACTAATTTATCGGTTTGATTTGGGTGAATTTCCACTTTGAAAAGCATATGACATTTAAAATGAAACATAGGGAATTTAGTAGAGAAATCCGGATTTCTCATCGTTGTGATTTTAAATTTCAGTTATGTGCCTATTGATTTTGATTCCACTTATATATCTATTATATAAATTGTTGAAGGCTAAAAGTTGATACATTGGCCATATTGGATGTGACATTGATATATGTTAAAAGTTGAACTTTTTACTGATAAACATAGTAATAACATTATTTAAGTGTCGTGGTAGCTATTGGCCTTGTTATCGTATTTTGAAATACTATCAATTTCTATTTTTATTTGTAAACTTCGGATGATGATTTTAAATCCAACTTACGGTTTTGCATGTTATTTTATTTTAAAAATAGTTTTCGTACTTTTCTATTTTTATCTGACCTTTTTTTGTAAACGTTTTAGTATTTTTTTAGGAAGTATTGATTTTTATAGAAAAGTTATTATAATAATGAATGTCTATTTTAAAAGAAAATAAAGGGGTTTATCTATTATAATAAAGTGATTCTATTTTATAAGAAGATGTAAATAATTTGAATAAAAATTTGTGAAATATTTTATATAAATTATTGTGTAAAAAGGATAGATTTATAAATCGTATTTTATAAATAAAGTTGAGATTTATAAACGGTATTTTATAAATAAAGTTGAGATTTATAAATGGTATTTTATAAATAAAAGAATAGATTTATAAAGGGTATTTTATATGATGGGAATGTATATCATTTTTATAATTTGGTATAATAAATCACATTTGTGGATTTATAATGATATATGAAAGGATTGTTTTAAGGAAATTATTGTTCCAATTTTTACAGTCGGAGATTTGGGATAAGTATAGGAGATTTAAAATTAGAAAAGAAGTTTTATAAAGGAAGTTTTGTAAAGGGGTTTTATAAATGATATTTTTATAAAAGGAGTTTGTAAATATAAAAGAGTTTTATAAATAAAAAGGGGTTTTATGATTGTATTTTGGATATTTATGTAAGGAAATTTGTAAATACAAAAGAGATTTATAAAAAGGAGTTTTATGAAAGGAATGAGATTTGATTTCTATAAATGATCAATTTAAAGTATGGTGGTATGGAAAGCATTCTTTTCATACTTAACCCCAAATTCCAAGGTATGCAAACTTGTCTCTGTCTTGATAATTAAGAATATGTGTTGAGGCAAGGATAGGTTTTTGAACTTGTATGATCTCACTGTTAATCGAGAGATAGTACTATTTGAAATTGAGAAGTAGTGGTAAGTGTATTTGTTCAATTTTCTATACGATCCACTTTCTTATACCAAAAGTGTTTTGGAATTATTTTATCAATATTTAAGTTACATTTGTTTTAACTCAAATAAGTATGGTTTTGAAAATGAATCATTCTTAAGATTTGTGAACATACTTATTCCATTAGGATAACTATATGGGTACATTTCCTAAGTATTGAATGTGTAGAGTTTTATGTATATACTTATACTGTTGAGATAAGTATATGGAAATATTTTATTAAAAGTAAAATGTTTTATAAGTATACTTATACATTTAAATAAGAATATAAATATTTTGTAAGTATTGAAAATAGTAAAGGGGTTGTGAATATATCTTTGTAAAAGTATTTTAATACAAGAATTTATAAAGAGGTTTATATTAATGAAAGGATTAATTAAAGAGGCTTAGTGGTTACTTATGTGCGTAACCGTGCTTGGCTTCCCTATGAAATTAAATTGTTGATCTGATTATTTGTTTATTTGATGGTTAAATAACCGACTATCAAATGTTGGCCATTTTTTAAAACTATCATTATCGGTTCGGAATGACCAGGGTCAAATATATTTTCTAAAAACCAGGTCAAACTGGCATAAGCGTTCGAATTGAAGACATCTTGAAGATGATGGAATTGAAGGTGAAGTTCTTTGAAGTGCAAGGGCTACTTGCTACTAATCCTGAGGGTGAGATTCTAAAAAGGATGTAGTAGAAGTAGTGCCTTCAGTTTGTCCATATCCTGAACAATTTGTATGCATTAATGCTGGCATTGCATTGTTGCCTGGAGGGCAGTGTTAGCGTTCCAAGTGAGATTTGCTAAAAGATAAAATGTAGCCTCGAGCCTTGCAGCTGAGAATGACTAAAAAAGGGCATATGCTTCAAGGCTATATGGGTTAGGTATGGGCATCACCCTTCTGGATCACTACCTATGGAATTAGTATGTGCATGAGAGCTCTTGGGAAATGGTTGTAAAGCAACCGGGACGATAACATGTTTGGTACTATCCAACAAGGGCTAGGCCAGTCTTGATTTGCATGAGGTGCACGTGAGGCCCTTAGTATATTTTTTAGAGGTGTATATGACAGGTGGTACCCCTATGACTTGTCATTGTATGGAATCCATTCTCCAACAAGTACCTTACAGACTTAGTTGTGCCTAACTATGCTGGAATGTGAGATGTAAGCATCCAACTATATTATATATTTATTTTAAACCTTAGACATTATTATAATACCTCTGAATTTCCTAATAAAATGGTTTGGTTATCGTAGGGTAAAAACTCATCTGTATTTTTGTGCTGCATGGTCTTACGAGATACCTATATCTCTGAAAGATTATATAATACTAAAAACCCATTTGGTCTTTTATTTCTCATGCTGGTTTACTAGACCGATCCACTTGTTATTTTCTCATAATGCTCGGATTAGCCTGAGCATGTTTTCTAGATTTAGTTTGGATGTTTTGGAGCTTCAAGAGATGAGCTGGATACCTTTAAGACATACTAACGTATATTTTATTTCCGCTGCATTGGTTGTTTATCTTTATCAGCAATTATAAGGATATGTTGTTATAACTTTCCAGGCTAATGATAGATTAGTGTACTCTGATTGATGTATGAATATTAAAGTTTTCTTTTATAAAGATCTGTTGTATATTATATATTACTCATCAAGATATGAGATTTTGTTTCGTCTTTTCTTTCTTTTCTCCCAACAATCTATCTTTCTGGCACTTGGTTGCTCGTTATATGAAAACTATGGATGTATTAGTGTTGCTTTTGGATCGAAAAGGCATATTGTTATAGCATGGTATCAGAGCTTAGGTTGAGCGAACACCTCGGCTTTAGTGGGGTAAACTCATTAGAGATAGGATAAGTAACACCCTAGAATGAGTTTGAGGGTATTATATATGAGAACGCGTATTTGCTAGTGCTATAAACGTGTTTTATATTGTGTTGATTTATTTGTTGAGTGGTTTATGAATTCTGGTCGATACAGAAGGTACAACTTCATCGATAGGGGTTTCTAAACACTTAAACTAGGCAAACCGACAGAGTACTATTTTGAAAAATGGGTAAATGAAATAATGTACCCTAGTTTATATTATACATGTACATACCTACATACACGCATACATACATACATACATACATACATGTATGTATAATTTAAAAAAAAACTTATATGGAATTATGATATGATGTCTGTTAGAAAATGATAATATTTAGTTATTTCGTATATTGTTTAATTAGTTGTGTTCGGCCAGTTTATGAGCATTTATTTGCTTGATTTTAATTAAATACAAACACCCTATGAATTCAATTTCACAATATGATATAAGGCGTTCAATGATAATGTTAGGCTAAAATTTAATTTTTATAAAGGTTGATTATTATAATCTAAACAAAGAGAAACATTTGTGAAATGCTTTATATAGGAAGGTGAAATTGTATAAATAGAGTTTATAAAAGGAATTTAAAGTGAGAGTTCGAGAACTTAAATCTTGGTGTTTTGGAAAATTATTTTTCCTAGTTTTTGAGAAAATAATGACAGTGTTATTTGAAATATTGATTTATAGAAATATTTCAAAAAGAATTTCAAAGTAGATAGGAAGCAGTGAGCTTAATTTTGTTGGTATTAAATAATTTTGGCGATGACTGCAGCATCGTCGATGTTTATTTTCAAGTTTCTAAGTAAGGGATTGTTACCATAGCAGTCTTGCTTCACAGTTGTTTTGGTATAACAATTTTTATTTTAAATTCCAAAAGTATGATTTGATATACAAAAGGAGCTAATATTATTTCAAAATGTTTTGAAATAAAAGCCGGGAATTTATTTCTAAAGTTTTAGTTAAGTTATTATATGGACTAATGTATCCTATGCATTAGGACAGGTTGGTTTGGGCGTTTCATTATGATATGTTATTTGGTATTTTTCATTCGTTGAAATGAAATGGAATTTTTGACGATTTTTACAGTCGAAAACTTCCAAGTTAATCAAGAGCTTAAGGCTAAGTGATTTTGTGAAAAAAACAATATATATGTCACGACCTGAAATCCGGTGCTCGAAAATCGACGTCCATACTCCATCCGTATTCGAATGCCGTAGAATCGAACGTTGAACTCCACTTCGGATCGAGCTTATGACATATTTAGTACAAAAACATAGCGGAAGAAGAAATGAATCTCATTAATTGATACACAATATGTGATAAAAAAACATTGATACAAATGATATTAATATTATCAGAGATACAAGATACGGCGGAAATAATAGTAACGGAAATATAATATCTTTAGAAGTCTTCAAGATAGATACTCCACCTGACTGCAACACTATTGTCAAAGCTCCAGAACTTAAACCAGAAGCTCGAACCACCATCACGTTGTACTAAGCAAGGTCAGGCAACTGATGAACCAAATGTGATCGTCAATTCCAAAGGCTGAAAGCTATCGACTCTATACCTACTATTCGATCATCTGAAAAACCCAACTCTAGGTTGTACATGTGAAAAATTGTGGGCACCCAGAGTTTAGAAAGGGAAAATAAACTCCAGGTCAGTCATGGGACTGGTGTGAGCAAAAAAACAGTTTTGAAAAAAACAAACAACAAAAGAATTTAAAATTGAAATCCGCAATGCTTTTGGGAAAATGAAACTACCATAAGGCCTCCCACCACACACACAATGCAAGCGCACAATTGGAGGAGATTTCTCCTTATGATAGTCAAACATGCTTGATAAGCAAAAATCCTTTTGATATTATTTTTAGTGCATAGTGCAGAAAACCTTTCGAAAGTATTGTATTAATCTTAGCCAGCATTGGTACCATTATATTATGCCCGCTATAGCTACCACCTGAGGTGGCAGGTTATGCAACTAAAATCGTATAAGCCATGTATTGTTTAATTTGATTTTCAACAAATGGTCAGGCTAAGGAACTTACTGGGCCACATGGCTATGCCTCTGGAAGGTCGCCCCGAGAACTTAAACCAGCTCTCTACCAACACAAGGCCGGGTTACGTCTATAACCAGGTAACTACTAACATGAGTATGCCATATCTCGGTCATAACCGACCTTTATCCGAGGCTTCGACACCAACAATCACAAAGCAATAAGTTTGCCGCAACCACATAAGTTAAGTATCTGGGCCCCATACCATGATACCACTTCTATCCAGAAGGAAAGAGACATACCTTCAAGAGGCGCTACCCCTAAATAACCTTGCCGCATCTTTCATGTTTCGACCATTCAGAATTGTGAGGTCCGACGAGGTCACGTCCACAAAGCTACGCATTACACAAAAGTCATGCTTTGATCAACAAATGATCAGCAGCACTACGTATGCCACATTACCAAATTAGGAATGTATCACTAGTAACTAACAACTACATAACCTCTGAGCTCGTACGTCTAAGAAAATGGTGTTAAAAGCTAAGAGAATAAATTCTCCACCACCAAAGTCAAATGTATTTGATAGAAACCAGCTTTACACCACAAAGAGTAATGTCAGACATACATCCATCCAAGTCTGTTCCGGGTTCGAATAGAACCGAACGCATTTTACAAAGAAGCCCTTGTAATCTAGGTATTCACAATCCTGATCGGACTCCCCATCACATATGGAGATCTTTATACCAGCGCGACTTAATGCAGAGACATTCGACTGGTAATCCTTTCGTTCTCGAAAATACTTGGTCGTCACCACTGGTCTTTAAATGCTATCCATTACGTCGTATCATTATTCGGAATGAGTTTTTTGACATAAAGTCCTCTCCCGGCTAAACTGAATAATGAGCGCTTAATTTTAAAAACATATGGATATTGAGATCTTAATTAAGTCACAATTTATTACCCAAAACCTTTCTTCAAATGGTTTAAACAAATTAGCATTTTCAAATCTTTTAACAAAAAGATTTACTTTATAAGGTTCACCAATCTTTCACAAAGATTCATTCATAGTTTTTCAAAACTATTCCAATTCCAAATCTTTTATACAAAAGATACACATTTAAGATCCCCTTTAATTTGAAAACAAAGTTCACCAATTCTTCACAAAGATTCATCTATAACTTTCAAAACAATTCCATTTCAAATTTGAAACCCTTTGAACAAAAACTGGAAAAACCTTTCTTTATCTGAAAGCCATTGTCATTTGAAAACAAAGAGTTTTCGTTTCGGGAAAATCCGATCAAATATGCACAAGTTATAGCCCTTAAAGTATAAACTTGGGTTATATACAAATTCCCAAAATAATACTTTTATAATACTTTAAAACCCATATAAATACATTATATTTGTATAACCTTTTTAAACCATAGTTTCCAAACATATATTCATAGAACTCAATTTCAAATCTTAAAATTCAAACTCAAATCAAACCATTAAATTTCAAAACTTTAACAAGTTATTCAAAATAAATTTTATCTTTGAAGCTCCTTTTCAAAAGTTTTTCAAATTTACCCAATTCCATTTCCAAAATCATTTTGGATTCAAAACCAAATCTTTAAAACTATTTCATAATATTAAATTCAAATATCTGTAACTTAACCAATTTCCTCATGCAATCCATATTTGTGTGTGTATGGTGTAGTCCAGGGGTTTTACACAATAGTGCAACATCATCAATCATCACAATCCAAACATAGCAATATCGATAAGCGATATGTTCATGTAACGCTTATCTTTATTCACAGATTCACAAATAAATAATATAAATTCATCATAGATAAATAAATTATATTATCACAGCTCAAATCAAAGCAATTCATATCACAAGACAACATACACTAGGGATATCAACAATTCAAAGCATTCCATATAACTCAAACATCCCAAAGTAATCATCTGATTAATTTAAACCAGATTCATCACTAATCCTGGTTAATTAACATTAATTAATTACAAATCATTTTAATTAATTATCCTTTTATAAATTAATTAATCTTTATTTATTAATTAATTAACCTTAAATTAATAAATTAATTAACCTTTAATCATTAAATAATTAACCTTTAATTATTTAATTATTTTTTAATTAATTAATCACATTAATTAATTAACCCTGAATTAATTACCATTTAATTAATTATCCTTAATTAATTAGTCATCCTTAATTAATTAATTAACCCTTAATTAACTACAATAAGTGATTATCCTTAATTAACTACAATAAATGATTATCCTTAGTCACTTATATTAATAAATCTCAAATTAATTTTAGTTACTTGATTAATCAACTTTAATCATTAATTAATTATCCTTAATTACTTTCATTAAGTAATTATCCTTAAGTAATTAATTACCTTTAATTACTTATATTAATTAATCTTAATTAATAATTCCTTTACCTAATTACATCATTTCTTAATTTAACTACAATAATAAATTAGCCTTAAATTAATTACACAAAGTAAACAGCTTAAATTTAATTACACAAAGTAACTATTGTTTAAATAAATTATACAAAATAATTAACTTAAATTTAATTACACAAAGTAATTATTCATCAATTTACTTAAAATAAACATTTAATCTTAAATTAAATCTTTGAAACAAAATTAATATTAATCCATCAATTAACTGAAGACTTTAAAATCAAAGAACAATTTTAAACATCATTCTCTTTTAAATTTAATTTCTTAATTAAGCTTAAAATTTAATTAAATTTAAAATAATTTACTTTAAATTCTAATTCCAAAACTAAATTAAAACATTTATTATTCTACAAGAATGAATCAGGAAAGGTTTAAAACTTAATTTAATTAAAATTTGAATAAAAACTTGTTTATTTTAAAATCTAAAAATTAATGTTATACAAAACACTCAAACCCGAGCCACCCCCATGGTTTCCCCGAGTATTCCCGAGAAAACTCGTGTACCTTTCTTCCTCGAGTCTCACGCGAGAACTGCTCGAGATAGTTTCCGAGAAACTTTGTCTTCCTAAAGTCCACAACAACGTCCAGGTATACATGATACATGTGCACATGTACGATCGATCTGATTGTCTTTGATCGATTCTCCGATCATCGGCAGGTTATCGATTCTTTCCTAAGTCGACATGACCACATGATCACCGTTGATCTTGTCTGAAATCGAATTCGAGCTATCGGGTTCAACCTGGAATCAAACCCAGATCAAATAATACACCTTGCCTCAACAATTCGGACCACCAAAGACTATGCTACCACGATCAAAGCTGCACCAGACTTCCCACTTTCCTTTCCCCTACATGCGATCACTTCTAGATCACCCATGACGACGTACGAATTCGAGAACCAACGTCAACTAAATTTTCTTCTAAAACCCTATTTCAACATCGACTAGCCACCCTAACCACTAATAGAATCTACCTCTATTTTTCTGATGATCCCTGACCTCTGAACTAGCTATGATCATGATCTGGAGACCCTCCTTCATTCCGATCGTCAGAATTTTCCAAAAACCTTACTTTAGTTCATCTCGACATTTTTAACAAATCCCAAGCTTAAAAATTTGGATTATATTATTAAAATTCATCAATTCGTAGTACGAACCAGATTATGGAATCCAAACACGAAACCATGATCATCAATTTCTGATGCATATTTGATTTTTACTGTAATTTACCATTTTTACAATATTTACTAATTATTGTTACTTGAAGCTATTTTTAAAATCGAGATTACGTTAATTTGAACACATTTCGTTCAAACATCTAAGCCTAAAAAGGATTTGAGGAGGAGCTTTTGATTTTCAAAACAGGTTTTTGAAACCTGTTATTAACAGAAGCAATTATGCCTGTATATCAGATATGCACACCTATATCTACACATATATACACATATTTGTATGCATTCAAACAAATTTACATACATCCAAACATTTTTCACAGCTTCAACAAGTTAAAGATAAGATTGAAGGGAGTTTACTAACCTAGTTTTTTTGAAAAACAAAGGTCTGGAACTGATGATTTGACATGAAACTTGCTGTTGAATTTGATCCTTGTAATGTTATTTGATTTTACTTGTTTCAGGCTGAGATTGATGTTGAGTTGGTTGCTTTGCTTCAGATTGAATCTGATTGAAGATCCTAGATTTAAGTTTTTCTTTTGATTTTGCTTTTCCAGTTTTGGGGCAGAAGCTTTTAATTGCTTTTGATTTATTGTTTGAACAGATTTTTTTTCAAGTTTTAGTTTTTGATTCCTTCTCAAGTTTGTATGTTTTGAGATATATAAAAGAAAAGAAAGTGTAGGAGCATATTGATATTTAAAACTTTGGATTTCTTTCATTATTTGAATTTAAAAATAAAAAGAAAATAAACTAACATGACACTTGAATAATATTGCATTTTAAAGGATTTACACTTGTTAATATTCAATTTACATGGCCTACAAATGTTACATACATATTTTAATTATCTTCCACTTGTTCAAACGCAAAAATATTTGTGTTTAAACCCTTCTCTATTTAATTTAAAATTTTTTTTTTAAACCCTTATGTTATTATAATTTACATTTGTTCATTTACATTTTTTTTAAAATATTTAAACATGTCTTTTACATGTAACTAAATGCCTTTAAACTTTTGCATTATATATAAATCACATTTATTCATGTTGCATTTTTAAAAGATCAAATATTTTTATCAAATCCTATTTTTAGTTAAAACTATTATACCTTTAAATAAACATGTATACATATTTATATTAGAATTTATTCTTTAAATAGCTTTTAGAAATTCATTATATTATTTTTGAATCATAGAGTTTTCAAATCCAGTTTATTTTCCAAGATATTTTTATTTGGATTTTCAAATCCAAAATTCTATTTTCAATCTATATAGAATAAACACATATTCTATTTATTTGGAAAAAAAAATTCAAATTCAAGTTTTATTTAAAGTCAATTTATATATTTAAATAAAAAACACATATCTTTATTTATTCTGGAAATTTTCTAAATTAATTCACCAATAAATTTTCAATTTAATTCTAAAAAATTAAATTAATTACCAAATTAATCTTGGATTAAAAATGGGAATGTTATAGATTCCCCCCTTAAGAAAATTTCATCCCCGAAATTTGCTAGACAAGGAGACAACAGACAATAGATGAACTCACAAAGATATAAATTTCCAGATCAAGTCGAATATCAATTCTATATTTGGCTTACCAAATCAGAATATCAAAAATAAATACGAGAAAAAACTCATTCAACACTTTACGAAACATTCGGGTCATCTAATCTACGAAATAAGAAGGGGCATTGGTTAGTCCGAAGGAACAACTAACCATTAATGTATCTGGATCCCAAAGAAAAGACAAATGGATATGATTTAATTTTACTTTATATTTCGTTAATCAATTTATTTCAAATATTTCAAATTCATTAAAGTTAAAATCGAAAAACTGATAAGAAACTGATGAATGGAATATGAATTAGGAATTTCGAACCTTTTCTACAACGATACGCAGGGCCACAATCACACTAAAGCTTCTTCTTGTAGCTTCCACGAAGCCATCAAAGAATTGAATGTGAACGATGATAAAAAAGATTGATAGGGAGAGTTCTTTCCGTTGTTACAAGGTATTGACCATTTTTTGTGGTATTCCCCTATCCCCTACCTTATCCTCCTCTTGCACTCATACTTACCATTAGTGAATTGTAAGAGAATTTACTGAGGCATACAGACGGAATCTTAGGGATATACTCATTCTAGGGCATTTGTAATCTTATCTCTAATGAGTCACCTAATGTGTTATACTCCTGAGCTAAAGCTCTTACTCAACCTTCAGGTTTGATACCACTTGTCACGGTCTAGGCTTTTCAACCATCGACAGCGGCCACTCTCGACTGGTAGGCTTTTCAACCATCTCATTCCCGCCGTGGCATATAATGGTACCCTGAACTTGCTTTTATGGCTAGCCTTTCGACTTCTTCACGTACCCGGTTAGCAAACCCTTCCCAGGGACATGTAGGAGTAAGAGTCTTCCATTTGCCACCAAACGCGAAGCGAGAACCCCCTATCATGTTGTAATGAAGTAAACTAGGTAACTACTAACACGAGTATTCCATCCCCCAGTCATAACCAACCTTTATCCAAGGCCTCGACACCAACAACCACAAAGCAATAAGTTTGCAGCAACCACATTAGTTAAGTATCTGGGCTCCATACCATGATACCACTTCTATCCAGAAGGAAATGGACATACCCTCAAGGGGCGCTACCCCCAAATAACCTTGCCGCATCTTTCCTGTAACGACTATTCCAGGTTGTCAGGTCCGACGAGGTCACGTCCACAAAGCTACACGTTACACAAAAGCCATGCTTTGATCAACAAATGATCAGCAGTACTTCATATGACACATTACCAAATTGGGAATGTATCATTAGTAACCATCAACTACATAACCTCTGAGCTCGTACGTCTCAGAGAATGGTGTTAAACTAAGAGAATAAATTCTCTGCCACCAAACAGAAATGTATTTGATAGAAACCAGCTTTACACCTCAAAGCGTAATGTCAGACATACATACATACAAGTCTGTTCCGGGTTCGAACATAACCGAAGGCACTTCACAAGGAAGCCCTTGCAATCTGGGTATTCACAATCCCGATCGGACTCCCCATCACATATGGAGACCTCTATACCAGCGCGACTCAGTGCAGAGACATTCGATGGGTAATCCTTTCATTCTCGAAAATACACGGTCTTCACCACCGTCTTCAAATGTTATCCATTACATCGTTTCATTATTCGGAATGGGTTTTCTGACATAAATTCATCTCTCGGCTAAACCAAACAATGAGCGCTTAATTTTAAAACATATGGATATTGAGATCTTAGTTAAGTCACAATTTATTACCCAAAACCTTTCTTCAAATGGTTTAAACAAATTACCATTTTCAAATCTTTTAACAAAAAGATTTACTTTACAAGGTTCGCCAATCTTTCACAAAGATTCATTCATAGTTTTTCAAAACTATTCCAATTCCAAATCTTTTACACAAAAGATACACCTTTAAGATCCCCTTTAATTTGAAAACAAAGTTCACCAATTCTTCACAAAGATTCATCTATAACTTTCAAAACAATTCCATTTCAAATTTGAGACCCTTTCAACAAAAACTGGAAAAACCTTTCCTTATCTGAAAGCCATTATCATTTGAAAACAAAGAGTTTTCGTTTCGGGAAAATCCGATCAAATATGTACAAGATATAGCCCTTATAGTATAAACTTGGGTTATGTACAAATTCCTAAAATAATACTTTTATAATTGTTTAAAACCCATATAAATACATTATATAATTTGTATAACCTTTTTAAATCATAGTTTCCAAACATAAATTCATAGAACTCAATTTCAAATCTTAAATTCAAATTCAAATTCAAATCAAACCATTAAATTTCAAAACTTTAACATGTTGTTCAAAATAATTTTTATCTTCAAAGCTCCTTTTCAAAAGTTTTCAAATTTACCCAATTCCATTTCCAAAATCATTTTGGATTCAAAACCGAATCTTTAAAACTATTTCATAATATTAAATTCAAATATCTGTGACTTAACCAATTACCTCATGCAATCCATATTTGTGTGTGTATGGTTTAGCCCAAGTGTTTTACACAATAGTGCAACATCATCAATCATCACAATCCAAACACGGCAATATCATAAGAGGTATGATCCTATAACACTTATCTTTATTCACAGATTCACAAATAAATAATATAAATTCATCATAGATAAATAAATTATATTTATCACAGCTCAAATCAAAGTAATTCATATCACAAGGCAGCACACACCAGGGATATAAACAATTCAAAGCATTCCATACAATTCAAACATCCATAAGTAATCATTTGATTAATTTAAATCAGATTTATCGCTAATCTTGGTTAATTAACATTAATTAATTACAAATCATTTTAATTAATTATCCTTTAATAAATTAATTAATCTTTATTTATTAATTACTTAACCTTAAATTAATAAATTAATTAACCTTTAATTATTTAATTATTCTTTAATTAATTAATTACATTAATTAATTAACCCTGAATTAATTACCATTTAATTAAATATCCTTATTTAATTAATTAACCCTTAATTAACTACAATAAGTGATTATCCTTAATTAACTTCAATAAATGATTATCCTTAATCACTTATATAAATAAATCTCAAATTAATTTTAATCACTGGATTAATCAACTTTAATTACATCATTTCTTAATTTAATTACAATAGTAAATTAGCCTTAAATTAATTACACAAAGTGAACAGCTTAAATCTAATTAAACAAAGTAGTTATTTTTTAAATCAGTTACATAAAATAATTAACTTAAATTTAATTACAGAAAGTAATTATTTATTAATTTACTTTAAAGAAACGTTTATTCTTAAAATCTTAAATCTTTGAAACAAAATTAATATTAATCCATAAACTAACTTAAGACTTTAAAATCAAACAACAATTTTAAACATCATTCTCTTTTAAATTTAATTTCTTAATTAAGCTTAAAACTTAATTAACTTTAAAATAATTTACTTTAAATCCTAATTCCAAAACTAAATTAAAAAATTTATTATTCTACAAGAATGAATTAGGAAAGGATTAAAACTTAATTTAATTAAAATTTGAAAAAACAATCTACTACCGGCCTAATCAAGCATCACATGAAATGTTCAGACCCTGAAATAATATCTCTTATGTTCGCTGATGACCTGGTTATATTCTGTATATCGGACATTAGCATGTTGAATGCTGTAATGGATACACTACTCGACTTTCATGTGATAACAGGTTTGTCAGTCAATCTTGACAAATCTGAAATGATAACATCTGGCCTTAGTCCTACCCTAAAAGATGAAATTCAGGCTATCACTTAGCTTAACCATCAACTCAAACACAATTTCATATCTTGGTCTTCCCCTCACCTCCTCCATAATTACCATTAGCCAATGCTTACCACTGTATGAAAAAAATCACTTCTAGACTTGACTGCTGGGCGAGCAAAATGTTGAGCCAAGCGGGGCGAATCAATTAATAAAATCAGTTATCTTCTCTATGCAAGTCTATTAGGCTCGAACCTACTTATTACCTCAAAAGCTCATCAACATGATACGAACAACTTTCATGAGATACATATGGACACGAAAAGCAGTGGGCCGATATTTAGCTCCTATTAATTTCAAGAGATTAGAAAAGCCTATTGCAAATGGAGGGCTCGGCATCATCAACATTTACCACTGGAACCGGGCGACAATTGCTAGGCTAATCTATGATTGCACAAATGCCAAGGACAGCCTATGGGTTAGATGGTTCACTAAACACGTGCTCCGTGCTTGCAACTTCTAGAAATTGCTGACTCCAAATAAAGTTAGCTGGACGTGGAGAGCTCTTTTTAAGCTAAAGGAGGAGGTTTTGCCTCTTGTTCTTTACCTCGTAAACCAAAACAATGATGTTAGCTTTTGGGATGACCCCTGGATTAAGAGCGGCATGATCTTAAGGAAAATACTGTCACATGCTGAAATAGAGCAGTCAGGAGTGAACCAGGTTGCCAAGGTCCAGAGCTATATTCATGGTACTAACCTTAGGCTGCCAAAGACTTCCAACTTCCTTCTCCAGCAAGTGGAGCCTTGCAGCTGACTGCAAAATTCGTAGTGATAGAAAGAACTTAGTTCAGTGGGGTAGTAAGGTTAACAGCTTCAATATGAAAGAAACATATTCTTTCCTGGTAGGTGATGTTGGTGAGAGATGTAGGTGGAGGAGTAGAACATGGTGCAAAGATAATAATCAGAGGATAACTTATTTCTATGGAAAGTGATCAACCGAGCTTTGAATACAAAATGAAACGGATTACCAGGGGTGTTCATGTTGAGGTTAATTGTGTTTTCTGCAATCAATTACCAGAGATGGTGGAGCTCTTATTCTTCGAATGAATTTATCTGAATGCTCTCTGGAAATCTTGGATAAGGAAAATTAGAAGGAGACGGAATGGAATTGACAACTGTGTGCAGTGGAAGTATATATACGACAGTACCGGGGGAAAACCTTGCGAAAACAGGCTATTCAAGTTCATTGTCAAGAGATTCATGACCATCGTCTGGAAAGAAAGGAACCGAAGTATCTTTCAACCTGATAAAAGAATGACAGTAGAACAATTCAAGAATCATATGAAGTAGGAAATAAAGCAAGACATGTGTCTAGCTAACTTTGCCTTTGACCCAGGTACCTTTCTTTAGTACGGTGCTCTAACCGTATTATTTTGGTCCAGTGTTTATGTTTTTCATCATGCTCCTGTGATTGTTGCACTTTGTTTTCCAGTACTCTAACATGCCAGTCGATCTTGTCTGAAATCGAATTCGAGCAATCGTCTTCAACCTGGAACCAAACCTAGATAAATAATTTCACCTCGCCTCAACGATTTCGACCACCAGAGACTATGTCACCACGATCAGAGCTGTGCCAAACTTCCCACTTTCCTTTCCCCTACATGTGATCGCTTCTAGATCACCCACGATGACATACGAATTCGAGAACCAACGTCAACTAAATTTTCTCCACAAACCCTATTTCAACGTCGGCCAGCAACCCTGGCCACTAATAAAATCTATTGCCATTTTTCTGATGAACCCCGACCTCTGAACTAGCTATGATCATGATCTCGAGTCCCTCCTTCATTCCAATCTTCAGAATTTTCCAAAAACCCGACTTCAGTTCATCTTGACATTTTCAACAAATCCCAAGCTTAAAAATTTAGATTAGATTATTAAAATTCATCAATTTGTAGTACGAACCAGATTATGGAATCCAAATACGAAATCATGATCATAAATTTCTGATGCATATTTGATTTTTACTGTAATTTTCCATTTTTACAATATTTACTAATTATTTTTACCTGAAACTATTTTTAAAATTTAGATCACGTTAGTTTGAACACATTTCGTTTGAACATCTAAGCCTAAAAAGGATTTGAGGAGGAGCTTTTGATTTTCGAAACAGGTTTTTGAAACCTGTTATTAACAGAAGCAACTATGCCTGTATATCAGATATGCACACCTATGTCTGCACATATATATACATACTTGTATGCATTCAAACAAATCTACATACATCCAAACATTTTTCACAGCTTCAACAAGTTAAAGATCAGATTGAAGGGAGTTTACTCACCTAGGTTTTTTGAAAAATAGAAGCCTGGAACTGATGGCTTGAACTGAAACTTGTTGTTGAATTTGATCCTTGTATTGTTATTTGATTTTACTTATTTCAGGCTGAGATTGATGTTGAGTTGGTTGCTTTGTTTCGGATTGAATCAGGTTGAAGATCCCAGGTTTGAGGCTGAAGCTTTTAATTGCTTATGATTTATTTTTGAACAGATTTTTTTTCAAGTTTTAGTTTTTGATTCCTTCTCAGGTTTGTATGTTTTGAGATATATGCAAGAAAAGAAAGTGTAGGAGCATATTGACATTTACAACTTTGATTTTCTTTCATTATTTGAATTTAAAAATAAAAAGAAAATAAACTAACATGACACTTGTATAATATTGAATATTAAAGGACTTACACTTGTTAATATTCAATTTACATGGCTTACAAATGTTACATACATATTTTAATTATCTTTCACTTGTTCAAATGCAAGAATATTTGTGTTTAAATCCTACTCTATTTAATTAAAAAAAAAAATTTAAACCCTTATGTTATTATAATTTACATGTGTTCATTTACATTTTTCTTAAATATTTACACATGTCTTTTACATGTAATTAAATGCTTTCAAAATTTTGTATTATATACAAAATCACGTTTATTCATGTTACATTTTTAAAAGATCAAATCTTTTTATCAAATCCTATTTCTAGTTAAAACTATTATACCTTTAAATAAACATGTATGCATATATATATATATATATATATTAGAATTTATTCTTTAAATAGCTTTTAGAAATTCATTATATTAATTTTAAATCATAGAGTTTCAAATCCAGTTTATTTTCTAATATGTTTTTATTTGGATTTTCAAATCCAAAATTCTATTTTCAATCTATATAGAATAAACACATATTCTATTTATTTGGAAAAAATTCAAATTAAAGTTTTATTTAAAATTAATTTATACATTTAAATAAAAAACAAGTATTTTTTTGAAAATTTCCAAATTAATTCGCCAATAAATTCATAATTTAATTCTCAAAAATTAAATTAATTATCAAATTACTCTTGGCTTAAAAATGGGAATGTTACAATATAAGATTTTATAACTTATAATTTTAAGAAGATAGTAAGTTAAAACATATTTTAAATTTGTTGAACATCCCTGTTAAGTAAAATAAACTTGATATTGTATATATACTTTTAGGATGTAGTGGAGTATTATGGAATACAAACTTGAGTTATAAAATGAAATTTAACTTAAGTAATGATTTTCTAAAATGGTTCATAAGTGATAATAATATTGAAGGAAATTTAATAAGTAAAAAGAAATGCAAATAAAAGGAAATTGGTGCAGCTTAGAAACCAATGGAATCAATACGTAAGTTGTATGTAGGTCTTTTTTGTTCATATAACTATTTTGATCCAGATTCTAGTACATGATCTCAAGGTGGTTTACAATGGCCCAAGTAAGGATTTTTCAATCGATTCTTGATAGCAAATACTTAATATAGATTTTTGGTTTGTTTCTAAAGTTTTCTATCATAGTATACGGTTATGCAAAGAGAACAGAGGTTTCTTATCAAGGAATCTTCTCATAGTATGCACTAAGAAAATCAAGTAAGCGATACTAGTTCTGAATTGAAATTTGTGTGATCGAGCGAGTGATCAGATTTGACATTGCATACGGATGGCATATATACATCATACAAGCT
Source organism: Allium cepa (assembly GCA_030765085.1). Taxonomy (NCBI): domain Eukaryota; kingdom Viridiplantae; phylum Streptophyta; class Magnoliopsida; order Asparagales; family Amaryllidaceae; genus Allium; species Allium cepa. The sequence goes on from CM060929.1 coordinate 259,632,398, forward strand.
TTAATGTAATTGTATGTTTTTGACATTAGAAATGCAAGTTATATGGTTTGATGACATCTGTATATGAGGTTCAGGTTCATGGAAGCAAAGGCTGGCTGTAACGGCCCGAGATTTTTCTTACACGAAAAGTCGAACCATTTGGTTTAAAATGAAGAAGGGGTAGAAGAAGAAAAATAGAAAACAACAGAATCTAACCATCGCAGTGGAATAAACTGTAATAATAAATTACATATCTTTACTCAACAGAAAAATATATCTGTTTATACATTACATTCATCAGAGTACAATAATCAAACCAACACAACTGGACAAAATCGTAACATGTCCTCACAACACTGAATACACAGTAAACACAACACAGCGGAATATATATCATATACGAGGAATACGTCTCGCCATCCAGCTCGTCTCCTGAGCTCCTCAGAATCATATCCTGTAATCTATAATACTCGGTCTGACACGAGCATTACAGTTAAATAACACCCGAGCCAGTCTGGAATACCAGCGTGAGAAAATCACATCCAAATTGATTATTAAAGTTTCAAAATCTTTTGAAAACAAAAGCATCTCGTAAGACCACGCCACAAATAAACATGTCGGGTTTTTACCTTACGATAGCTAAAACATTTTTATGAAAATCCTCTGATATTATAATAGTGTCTATTTACAAATACTTATCACATAGCTGAAATTGTTACATTATTAAATTCCAGCATACTAGCCACAACGTGGGTAATACAAACAAAACTCGTACAAGGCACGTGGGGAGAATGGATTTCCAACAATGACTAGGCACTGGGGTACCACCTGTCACAGTACGTGGCCTAGATCACAGTACCGAGGAGTACGCTCGCTCCCCTGCAGCACTAGGCCGGAACTACCCCTTACTGGATAATTCCGAATAAGATCATCCCACGGTTGGGATCAGCAACCGCCACACAGCCGAAATAAAAAGGGACATCTAGACAGGGATGACCTTACTCTCAAGTGGGGGCTATCCATGAAGCCTTGCTGCATAACCCCTGATTTTCAGTCATTCCCAGTTGGTGAGGCTCGAGGCTAAATGATACCTTTATAGAACATATCCCTTAGAATGCCCACCTTCCACCTGAGGATGTTTATGAAAGCATTCGTCCATACAAGTTCGTCTGGGTTCGAACGGATCCGAAGGCACTATTCCTATTACATCCATTTTGGAAATATCCTCAGGATTAGTAGCGACTAGCCCTCGCACTTCACTGCTCCATCTTCGACTCCAAACACGTTTTTACGAAACGTACAAACCGAATCGAAGTGTTTAATTTTTTTCGGGAATTAAATCCCGATCCCGGTCTCTTTGAAACGAACAACGCATTTGGCCAATATTGATAATCGGTTATTTAACTATCAATTAACATTCACAAAACATCCACCAATCAATAATAATTTTTTCAAATTTATTTATTTATCTTAAATATCTTCACAAGATATATCTCCCAATTTCGACCCTTTTTGAAACAGTTCAACCCAGTTTTCCTCTCATAGAATATATCTCACAATTATTCATTTTCCTTAAAACACCAACTATAAAATACTTTAGATTTTAAATAATTCTAAAAACCTTTTATTTTAAAATATCTTTAAAACATTTAAATTAAAACTACCTTGGTACTTTATTAAAATATATGCCTCAAAAATAATTTAAATAAACCACTTTATAACATATAACTAATTTCCTTTTCTCTTTTTAAAACTTAATACCAAATCACTTTTTATATAATTATTACAATAAAAGATTTTAAAAATACTTACTTAAAAAGTTAACGTTTAGAACTAGTAAATTTTTTAAAGCATGCTTTTTAAACTAATATTAAAACCTTAATTTATATTAAAAATTTCTTTGAAAACCATACTTGGCTATCCAGGGAAATACTCTTCTCTTTCACATCTCTTTAAAAATAAATCACCATTTATTTTAAAATACATTGACCATTCCTCTAAAAAAAATCCACTGTGAGTTTATTCTTCCAAATATCCGTTGATATATTACTTTTATAACTCAGTTTATAAATTCTAACTTCTCATTTCTCTTTTAAAATTCCAATTTCAACATTTAAATAAATCTCCAAATTGATTTTTTTAAATTGCTCCCCTTTGAAATAAATTTCTTTACTTCTTTATTTATTTCAGAATCCATTATTTGTAGATTTTTAGTTATTTATTTTCCTTTTTGTTTTGATTTTAAATCTTTAACTGAAATACACTAATTTCAAGTTTTCCAAATTTCTTCTTTATTCTTTTCAATAATTTAAATCTTAAATTTAAAATAAATGCTTAATTCTTTTAAATAATGACACTGAAGTTTAAAATTCATTATCTTCCTGTTTATTCAAAATCTCTTTTCCATATACGGAATTTATTCATTAGGATTTTAAAACCCAATTAATCTTATTCAGTCCATTTCTTAATTTATTTACATTTTCTATAATTATTTCACTTCAAATTCTCTTTCCTTTATTTCAAAATTCCAATTCTATATTTTGATAACTCGGTGTATTGAAATATATTCAAGTAAACCATAGCATTCAATATTCCAATTATCAATAATATTCATCACAGAATATCAAATATTCATAACAGCGAATATTAAACAATATAATTAGTTTTGAGGAATCCAGTTGGATCCCTCCAACTTGTTTTCCTGCATCCACAGATGTTAGCACAGTACCAATTCCACTTCGAGGTGGAATATCGTGGTATATGGGATTTAAATATAAAATCATCCGCTATTATGCGGCGCATAGTGTCTCATCCGCTATATAATGCGGGAATCAATCACTCCAATATACTATGTACTACTATATATATTATAACGCATCAATTCAATTCAATCAATCAACCAATTATTTAAATTTAACCTTTTAAATTTAAAATATGCCAGATGAGTGAGATTAACTCACATTTGACCCTCCTAAATTTGTGAATCCACTTCATTTTCATCCCGACTTGTTTTCCACAATTTCCAAACCTTGTAATCATTAGATGGTTTTATTAATATTCGAACAATTAATTACTATTAAATCATTTAATAATTTAATTTGACTAATGATTTAAATTTAAACTAACAATTTAACTTCACTAATAAGTTCATTTGAACTAATTACTTTTTCCCCAATTATTTTAGTAACTAAAGTAATTGAACAAGTAAATCATTATAATCCATACTTTTAAATTAAATAGTAGGTTTATAATCTATATTTTAATTTAAAGATCTAATTTTATATAAACCCCTCAATATTTAAAATTCCTATTTATTTCCCAAAATCATATATATATATATATATACACATATATTAATTCTAATAAAATAAAGAGATTTTTTTAAACCTATATTAAATCCTAAGGAAATCCCTTTCCATCTATATATTCAAATAAAGCAGAGTTGTATTATCCACAGTAAAAATTCTAAAATCAACAACAGCAGTTCGTTCATATATACCTAATTTGTAAACAAAATAAAATAAACTGGTTTATAGTTCTTATATATCAAAACTCATCTGTATATAAAATGTAGTAAATCAGATCGGAGATTCTCACCAACCAAGCCGTCGATACTCCTCGATAAGCAGCTTCACCCGAGTGCACCCAGCCCCGAAGTCGAGACCTCACGTACGACCTTACCAGAAAGAATCGCGCAACCCACTCGCGATCCACCTTCCTTCCACTCGTGCCTCACACTGCCGCGAACCGCCTGGCACGAAAATGACGAAGCCACCGGTCAAGCCCCTGGCTCGAGCTCGAATCGAGTTATGCGATGCCTTATCCACCATAGCCGATGAAGTCGCCTCCTACCTTCGAGCTTCCGCTACCATCGACGAGCCTCCAAATCAAGCTTGCGAGCTTCCACGCCCTAGATTCGACACTTGCTTCGCTCGCAACCCTGAAGCGAGAAGATGAACGCGAGGCGCTTCGCGTGCTGCAATGCCTTCGATCGAACGCGAGTTCGTCGATCTGGATCAATTTGTAGAGGCATAAAATAGTCGTCGTAAAAATTATATGAGTGTATGTGAGGATTGGTTTCGAATGAAAATGAAAAGGGATGGAGGAAGACGCGATTTATTTATTTATTTTTCTTTTACAAATGGATTTGAAGTTGTGCCTGACGGATATGAGGGAGAGGACGGTACATTGATTTAACTGGAAAGAAGGAAGGCGTGTTTGAGAAGGAAATGCGGAGGCTCAATCTGCTACAGTGGTGGGGGAAAATGCTGAGGGGAAAGAAACAGTAGATGTGGAGATTTTGACCAGTCAAACAAATATACGTTATATTTAAATTGGAATCACCTATTATCAATAAAATTTCCAACGCGTTTATCTATCGTACGCTCACACATCAACTCCGAACACTACGAAACTTGAAATCGGGTAATGATACAATATTTCGGATCTAATGGAACTAGTTTCATCGAATTTCGGGACTGTGCCCCGAAAGGCTATTTTTAAGTATCAATTTAAACGATATAAGTTTCATAACTGAACCAAACACTTTGGAATTCAATTTTAAAAGTTCTATCACCTTCAGTATTACTAATATGAATTTTACAAGCCTTCAAATTATTTTTATCAGGTTTAAAATTCCAGATTCAATAATTTACCCAAATCCGATAATTAAATTCAGTATTTAATTATCCAATAAATATTGATATTTGAAATTCAAGTTAAAAATTAACCTCTGAATATTTAAATTAATTAAATATTCCAATTTCAAATATACAAAAATTCCGGGTCGTCACACTAGCAGTTGCTTTCAATGAGTAGAGTTTCTTTTCTCGACAAATTGGTACATTTTTATAGCTTAACGTACGTGTTTGCTATGTGACATACACACTCTATAAGATATATAATAATTATATATTCTTGTTGATGATTTTATGCCCTAGATATGGGAGGCCACTTTTGGGCATTTGTTTTCATTTATTGATTTGGGTCAGTTATGACAAGTTGTAGTTTTTTCGATCGAGCCATGCAAATTAGGTGCTGTTGAAATTTTCATTAACTGTAGAGACATTAAAGTTTAATAATCCATTTTAATTAATTAATTTTTTAAGTAAAGAGTGGTTGTTATTTTTTAAAGCTTGAGGGTGTAGGGACATTTTTTCCTTAGGGAATTTCAGGGATAAAATTCTTTTAAGGGCGGAAGAATGTAATGAACCAGAATTTTTATTATTTCGAATGTGAATATTTAATTTATTTATATATTCGAATTTGATTCAATTGAAATAAATAATAAGAAAAATAAATTTTTAATAAAACGACATGATTTTTAATTTAATATTTTAAATGAATTTAGAGGATTTTTCCATATTTTTTAATTTGGAAAACATTTAAATTTTCGATATTGTACGGCAAACTTTGGTATTTTAATTCTTTTACAGAACAAGATAATCAGTGTATTTTATTATTGTTTTGGGATCATGTCGCGTTGTTCTTCACGATCATATTTCTATTTTATCGTTCGCGGTCTGTACATGAATGAGATATTGTGTAGCAAAGTACTACAAAACTTGCTTTTCAAAACTTTTTCATATCAAATCAAAACCAAAAAGATGTAGATTAAGCCTTAATTATGATTTGATGATTGATATGATGGATGACTTTGAATTTTGATTAACTTTTTTGAAAAAACAAGTTTGGAAAAGAAATTTGATTTTCTGTCAAGTAAATTTTGTTTATATATACATGTACACTTCAACACAGCAAAGAGGAGTACCCATTTTCCTTTTCTTTTTCTTAGTTCCAGTGAAGGAAAAACATAACCACTTTCACATTCAAAAACAAAAATCCCACAAATCATCAGCTTTTATCCCTGACTTCCAACTGCAAAGTTGTTCATCATCTTTTCGATATATTATAAAAATGATCGCCTGAGTTTTCATTGAGTGGAGTGGCCGCATGTTCTCGTTGATGGACAGTGGTCGAAATTTGGCATATACTTAAAAATTTAAAATCTCTTGATCAGCTTAGAATTGTACAATGGCATTAGAGGCGTTGGCTTTATAGGGTGATGTAGTATTTTTTATCAAGTTTTGATGAGTTTGGTGATGGTCATCGATGGTCGTTCGAAACTCAGTAATGTATTGGCTTTGGTTTAGGCGACAAGAGGCTTTAGGAATTGTTGCATTATGTTTGTTGCATAAAAGAGCAAGGGCGGTGAAGATTAGGTCATGTACGGTTACTTGGATGGAATCACGACATTTTAGGGTTCGTGATCGAGTGCAGTCAGGTTGCATTTTCAATCGAGAGGCCAAGCTCAAAGTAAGGGGTGGGATGTGTCGAGGTCGTGGAGAGGAATTCATTGGTGAAGTCATCGTATGATTTCATGGATGATTAGTAGATCTACGGCGTGCATGCATAAAGGAAGTTGCACGCATTTGAATGTGTACAGGCGGTAGCTTATTAGGGAAGAAGATGGGTTTTAAGGGTAATTAAATACTAATAAAGTGATTAAGTAAATTAATGAATATAATTTTTAGATCTTATAAATTTAATAATTATCTCATACGACATCCATTCGAGATATGGGCTTTTGCGTTGCGCTTGTAGGAGCGATATCTAAGCATTGGAATTGGTTTCATCAAATTTGAAGTAAGTGAAATATCGAACACTGTTCGATTTTAGATCAAACTGCACCGCTTAAGCATCCGTTGGAATTTTAGTGAGTTATTTCTCATCTGAATGAATACTATATGATATACAATAGATAAAAATTATTTCTTTTATGTCTAACTAATTTATTGGTTTATTTTAGTTAAATTTCCACTTTGAAAAGCGAATGACATTTAAAATGTGATACAGGGAATTTTGTAGAAAAATTCGAATTTCGTATCATTGTGATTTTATGTGATATCCCGGAATTTTAGGCAAATAATAATGTGATAATCTTCTTTTATAAATTATTTAAAATTGGCAAATTATTCTTTTTCAAACAAATAAGCATGTGTTGTATGTATATATATAAGTAGATTTTAAATAGAATTTGTATTTGACTTTGAAATTCAAAAGCTAAATATCTTAAAAATAAATTGGATCTAAAAATAATATATATTTGATTTTTATTAGTATATAATTAGTTTTATGTCATTTTCTTCAAGAGATTTTATAAATATAAATAAAGGAAATATATTAAACTAAATAGAAAATAAAAGATAAAATTATATAAAAACATATATAAAATAATTAACACATGCAAAATAACAAATATAAGATGAGTACCATGCAATTTTACAAGTGCACCTTATTTATTTTCTTTTCTTTTAAATAAAATTAAAATCAGGTTACATATATATATATATATATATATATATATATATATATATATATATCTCATCTCTTCTACTTTTCATTTTCTTTTTCTTTCTTCATTTTCACACTAAAGAAATCAAAGCCTATAAAAAAAACTTAAAAACCAGAAATTAAATCAAACAACAATCTTTTCAAAACAACTCTTTCAAGTCTCAAACCTGTAGCAGATTCAACTAGATCAAAACATAAATTCATCTCAGTTTAAAGTAAGATTTCAACTCAAATAAGTTTCTAGTTTACAAAGTTTCAAAAGATCAAGCATTCCCAATTCAAAACTCCATTGTTCAACATCATATATGTGAGTAAACAAACCTTTACCTGTTTTAACTTGTTGCATGTGATGGATATATGAAATAATGTTGTCATAGTTATTTGCATGAATGTAAATTATGCTTGCAGGTATGTAAATATGTATTTGTTGAGTATGCATGTCTATACATACATACATATATATATATATATATATATATACGAGTCTCCGTTTTGAATTTACAGACTAAAAATAAGTTCAAAAACTAAAATCTCTTCCCTCATTCACTTTTAAGTTAATATATATAAGGGAAACTTGTTTGAATTAAAAAGATCTAAGATTTAAAAATATTGTAAGTATAATCAGTTTGAATATTATCTGGAAAATGGGAAAATACAGTGGAAACTCTGAAACATGTTAAATTCGAACATCATGATTCCTGGATTCACTTATGTAATCTAAATCGCCTTCGAAATTCATGAATTTTAAAGGTAAAATCCATATTTTTAATGTTGTTTTAAGTGAGGAATCTCGGCTTGAATGGAGTTTGGGTTTTGGGCATTTTCTGGTGATCGGAGTGAGTTGGGTGGTCGGGATCATTGCTTGAGGTAGCGGGGAGGTTGACGAACTCGGGGAAAATAATCGCTGGATTTATCAACCACTGTGGCGGCGGCGCATCATCGAAATAGGGTTTAAGCTCAGGTTTTAGTCGAGATTGGAAATTAGGCTCTGCATCAACGTCGAAACGCCAGAGTTGATCGGAGGTGGACGAATAGGTGCGAGGTTAGTCGGCGAAGCTATGAACGGAGTTTCGAGGACTATGGTGGTCGGAGGCGTCGGGTCGAGGTGGTTGTTGAACGATGAGTTCTGTTCCAGTTAGTCCACGTTTGCTCGATTTCGATTTAGTGTATATGTTGAAGAGCAGGTGGTCAGAATCGAAGGTGGAGGTGGTCTTCGATGTGCTGGAGGTAGCATCGATGGTCGGAGTCGCTTCGTTCAGGCATGCACGTGCACGTGTGTCAGTTTGGGTTGATTGATGTTGTTTTGGAGAAGGAGGAGTGAGCTCGGATTTTGACTCGAGGAAGTGTTGATCTGGCTCGGGTTCTTCTTCAGGGTGTTCGCAAGTGGATTAACAGAGCAACAGGTTTTAAAATTTTAACTAAACTAAATTAAAAAAAAGAACGAGTTTCTCGAGTTGGATTCGGGTTGGGTACCAGGTTAGACTCAGGTATATATTTATAACAGTTTTAAAATTTATATTAAGCTAGTTTTTTTAAAAATTTAAATAAATCAAGTTTTAAACTATTTCTTAAAAATCAATTTCTTTTATATAATAAATGTTTTTTTTTAAATATTTGGGTTAATAAAAGTTGTATAATTTATTTAATTTAAATTAATTAAGTTAATTCTTAAGCTTAGTTTAAACATAAATTTAATGAATAATGTAACGTCTCGTAAACTTTCAATAATTAAATTTGGTTATTTAATAAGATTTTGGCAACTAAATCTGGAATAAATAAAAATTTGGAATTTGTTAATGAATTAATAATGGGAGTGAAATGTAATGATGTTAAATTTTCTCATAACATAATAATAGGTCAAATAAAAAGATTGGAAATTCAAGATTTATTAATTTATTGGAATTTAAATTTAATAATTAGATTAAGTGCAAATAATTGAAATTTAATATTTAAATATTACATTAATGGAAATTAAGTTGAAAATCGAGAATATTATGTATTAAATCATGAACCAATGTTGATTTCATCAACTTGATAATGATAGATTAAATAATAGGATGAAAGATCAAATTAAATGGATTTTTGGAATTTTAATTTTTAGTTTCTAAATTTAATGAAATTGAAGTTAAACACTGAAATTGAGGAATTTATCAATTTTAAATTGACATCAAAATTTGGTTAAATAAGTGTGAATGATTTAGAAATATAAAAATGATAAGAATTGTCAATTTTACAATTGAAATTGAAAATTTGATTTGATTAATTAATTATTAATTTATTTAATTAATAGGAAAATAACCATTTTGGCCACTAACTCGGATTTCGATGAAACTAGTTTCATTGGATCCGTAACTGTAGATTACTGTAGGATTTCAAGTTTCGTAGCAATCGGACTTATCGTCTGATCGTACGGACTCGTAACGCCTTGAAATCGATTTAATTGAAATCAATTGTAATCAATTTGAAATAACTTGATTTTAGCATAACTTCTACATACGATGGAATTTGGACTTGAAACCTGTTCAGTTGCATTTAAAATATTTAAAAACAACTATTTTGATATATGGGTTGACATATTTTCGTTCCGGAGTCAGAACGGGCTTTTCGGGCCATTTGTCGTTCAGCTTTCAATCCAATCGATCTGATCCATTCTAATTTCAGCTTGCCTATATATACCCTATTACAAACCCTAGCCTATTTCTTATGTCATTATTCTATACGTGCAATTCCTATAGCTCGTCCTTATTCCATGGCAGATAAGACCAAAAATCCAATTGCAACTTCAAACAAAATTCAAAGCAAAAAAATCAAACTCCTCAATTAATATCAAATTTTATATCAATTTGAAGCTCTCGAAGAGCGTAATCTTCTAGTATGATTCATTTTTCAAATTGGTACACCTGTTGCCCAGAATTCGCGAATCAGTTCCAGCCGTCCATTGGTGGGGATTTGATCGTGCGGTGGATTTTCGTCGAAATGACGATCAGGCTGCGGCATTAGGAAGATAGAGTCGAGCAGGTTCGAGTGTTGCTATTCGTTCATTGCCAGAGGTCACGATATCGTCAAAAATCGACGAACTATGGCGGCGGCGGCGACTGTTCGCTTGTGGACGACCTGGGTGGTCGCGCTTTGGCCAGGGGGCGCATGGAGGTGAGGAGGACGTTGGCGCTCTTAGATCTACACCCGAGTGGTCATGGCGGCCTCAATTCGAGGTCAACGATAGGGGTAAAGTGGCGGCCAAGTTCAGTAACGTTCTGATTGAGTTCGTGTTAGGGTTTTGTTGTGAAGAAATAGGTGACATGGCCTCTATTTTTTTATTTAATCTAATTTAATTTTTTTGATTCAACTCGTTCTAGTGTCAATAACTTTTACACACGAGTTCTGTTTCACTCGCGGTTTTCTCCGCTAGGTTCGTACTGGCATTACGGACATTTGACGCTAGTTTGGGCGAATCCAGAGACTGTTCAATTTTTAGGTTTAAATTGGATTTAAATTCAATTTAAATTTAAAAGTGAGTGTTTTAACCCACTCACAACTTCTAAAATTTCTCATGATTGCTAAATTGATTTATGATGTGATTAGAAGTTTATTTATGACTGTTTGGCATATTTTTAATCATCATCTTAGTTAAATTGAATTATTTGAATTAAATTTTTATTTAATTTATTATTGCATATAGGCTGTCAGTTAAATTGTTATTTAATTTATTATTGAATATAAACTGCCAGTAAATACCTATTATTTATTATCTGTTCTATATTGATGTTATTGTTTGAATTGGATTATGATTGTGATAAATGTTTGATGATTGATATTGGATGAATGGATGGTGTATTTTATATTGTTATAAACTGCAAGTTGTTATGGACTTTTAGTTCATTCGGGATTGTGGTTTGAAATGATATATAACCGTATTTATATTTTAAATTACGGATTGAAATGATAAATATCCGTATCACTTGACCATGGGATAGAAAATTATATACAGACACCGTGGTCTATACATATATAAAATATTTTGAACTGATTTCTATGGTTTTGTAAAGAAGTATATGATATTGATTTCCGATATTATATAATGTTATTTTATTCTTGATTTTGAGCCATGTATAATTTGTTTTGACTTAAATAAGATAATAATAAAGTTTGATGGTTAAGTATTTAAATTTTATGTTCATATAGACTTTATAATGATTTAAATAAATTAAGGCTGGAAGATAAATTGGAAATTTATTTGAATTAAAATTTATTTAAGAATTAAGCTCAAATAAGTTTGATGTGAAATTTATTAAATTGGAAATTTTAAAAGATAGGATTTTATAACTTGATTTTGGGTTAAGGTGAATTAAATGAATATTTCAAATAACTAGATTTAAGAAAATATTTAGTTATTTGTAATTTGAGTCTTATTTAAATGATAATGGATTTATTATGTAAAATATTTCAAATTAAATAATAGAAAATTTATTTGTTGAATCATAGTAACCAAACTTAGTTTCGAAATTGTTGAATACTTAAAGTTTGAATATATTGAATTTGGAATGGTTTATTTTAGGGATCAAATCTGTTTTGAAATTGATAAAATCTGTAATAGTTCATTTGGAAACTGAATGAAACTGAAATTTATGATTTGGGATTTGGTTAAATTAAATCTAGAAATTCAAGTTATTTTGGAATTGATTTGTGAAATTAAAGAAGCTATTTTATTATATAAGGTATTATGAATATTTAAACCATATAAGTGATGGAAGTGATGAGTTTCAAAGGTGTTATAATTTGAAAGTGTTATATTTCCAGTGTTTGATTTCGGAATGTTATAACTTTGAAAGTGCTATGATTTTAGAAAAGGATATTTGAAATGAAATGATATCGTATTGAATTTGTTTTGAAAAGGCAATGATATTTGATTTTAAAGAATAAACTATTTTGAAACTGACCACGGTGTTATAGTAACGTTTGGTTGTTAAAGAGGCCAGGATCGGAAGTTGTCATACTCTCTGCCAATTCCGAAAACCACTTTAACAATCGTGTACGTGATGGAGATTCCAGAATGAAGTAGGATGGTGGCAGCGTTTCCTTTGAGGTAAATACATGGACCCGACTCCCGTGAGTTGGCATAAGGTGGCTAAAACAGGAGCGATTGACGGGCTAAGAAGGTAGCACCTTTTATCGGACACACTCTTTTGATACCATTCTATTACTTTGTGATTGATTTGGGCCCTTTTGATTTTGGAGGTGTGGCTCGAGGTGGGCGGTAGTAGCTGCTATGCATTACCACCGGTCCAGAAGCGTAATTGGTATATCTACCTTGGCATTGCCTAGTTGTGTCTTGTTACTTACCCTAGCGTGCCTTATACGATTTTGTTTTGTACCATACCTATGGAGTGCTCTCTAACCACGCCCAGTACGGGGAAGATTACGATACTGTATAGACAATGGGAATATAAAAGTGTGTTAAGGTGGAAAATGTAAATCCTTAACGCTATTTTCAAGTATATTATACTTTACTTTAGACATTATTGTAATATCGTATATTACTACATAGTAGATAGTTTAACAGATCCTTGGGTGGTGTGAATTCCGAACATCTCTTAAGTTACTGCACTCATGTTTGACACCGGATAGGAGATGTCAAATCCCGTAAACATCTCTGACGCTGTTCCACTCACATTATTTAGTTGATTTAACTTACATAAGATCTTTTAGTTCTGACTCGAGTGTTTTGTCTTTTCAATTTGCTCGGGTCAGTCTAAGCATTTCAGGATTCGAAGACTTTATTTCTGAATGACGAAGACGAAGATTTTATTATTACTATTGATTACTACATTGTTTTGCTGCATTATTTAATTATTCTCTGTATGTGTAACTCTGATATGTATTGTATAAGTATAATCAAATGTTTTGTAAACAGCTTCATGAACTGTTTATTTGATTATTATATTTTATCGTTCCGCGGCAAGATTCTATTTTGTCTTTTTCTTTGCTTTTTCTTATTTACCCCATAACAATCCGTCCTTCTGTATGGTTTAAGTCTAACATATGTGATTTATCGTCGATTTAAAGCATACAAAAAGGCGCAATGTTACATGTGGTATCAGAGCTTTGGCCTAGCGATAAACCTTAGCTTTGTAGGGTCTGACTCTTTATTAGTAGGGCAGTGATACCCTATGATGAGTCATTGAGAGTATATATATGGGAAAGCGTATTTGTTAGTGTTATAAAAAGGTTTTGATATTGTGTTAATTTGTACCATTTTGTATTTATAAATTCTAGTTGGTGCATAGGACGCTATGACATCAATAGGGATTTCTATACACTTAATAGGACAAACCGACACAATATTTGTTTTAAAATATAGGTAAATGAAATAATTTTGCCTATTATATTTTCTATATATAAAATAAATTTTTTATAAAGGTTATATTTGGTTGTAATATATTGGTTGTTAGGTAGTGAAATTTATAAATATTGATTGGAAACAAAATTCGAAGAAAATAAAATAAATGAAAATTGAAAATTTTAGAACTTATGTTCTGGGATTTTGAAAATTTCTTTCAAATGATTTTGGAGTATAATAATAATATTATTTAAAAGTATTTTCTGATATAAATATTTCAATATAATTTGAAATAATTTTTTTAAAGAAATTTCGGAAAGAAATAAGTTCTGTACTCCCCTCTTTGTCACTAATAAAAATAATTTCGGTGATGAGTGCAAGCATCATCGACATTCATTTTCGAGTTTCTAAGTGGGAAGGCCACTGTAGTAGTTTTACTGCAGATTTATTTTGATAAACAAATATAAATTTTAAATTGTTTAAATATAACTGGATATATAAGTTGTAAGTATATACGTTTACCGATTATTTTCAAATGATTTGAAATTTAATCCGGTATTTAGTTTTTAAGTTTTTGTTAATTAATAGTTTTAATTATTGTAGTAAAATAGAATGCAAGTAACTAATAATTGGAACCTCAAAATGAAATAAGTTAAACTTGTATAATTTTCAATTTGCATTCTTTAACATATACATATACATATATATATATATATATATATATATATATATATATAACTTACGAAAAGATGTAAAAAGCTAATATATTAATAAGAAAATGTAATGGATATTATACAAGTAAAATTTGAAGTATTATAAACAAATGATGATGAACTGAAGTTAATAAATTGATATGCTAAATAATTTAATTAAACATGAATGCTGTAAATGAAATTAGGTAATAAATGAATGAATAGAAATTGAAATTTGCAAGAAATGAATGCAAATTAAAAAGATAAATCATTATATGAAAGGAAGGAAATCAAACAACAAATATTATGTAATGAAATTAATAAGAATGAACTTAGTCTATTGTTTGAAATTATTGTTTGTTTGACTTATAGCTGTTTGGGCAAGGATACTTTAAATTTGTTCGGGTGAATGAATAACCTATTTAGTTTCATCTAAGACTGTTGAGTAAATGGTGCCCTTAGTAGTTTATTCTCCATTATGTACAATTTAAAGTCCTTGAACCCGAACAACTGTTTGTTTTGTTTGATATGAATGAACGATTGAATTGTGTTGATTTTATGTAATGATTGTATGATGGTTGCAAGTGATTGTTGTTTATAGTGTTTTTCTTGTTAGTGGTTAAAAAAATCTTTAAATAGTCCATTTATATAATTATTAACCTTTTGGGATTATATAAGTGAAATACTTGTTATGGAAGCAATTGCTACTACTTTTGGTTTCATAATTAAGCGTAAATTGCCCGATAAATGGGTACGTTTTCGAATTACGGTTTTATAGCGTTATTATATTGTTTTTCCGTGTTGGGATATATTGTTTTGGAAATTATATGTGGTATTTTGTTATATTTGACTTTATATTTTCTCCCGAGCCTCTCCGTACAAAGGAGACTCTGCCGAAATTTTTCGTAAATTTTGGACTTAGAAAAATTTTTGAAAAATGTTTTCAAACTTTATTAATTAGAGTATAAAAAGATTTAATGGTTATAAATTGGTATCTTTTATTTAAATTGATTAACTTTGTAAATTTATTTGTTTATAAAGTTAATATTTTGAATAAGATATATTGACTACTTAATTCCTTCTTTTCCCCTCCTTTTTCCTTTTCGAGGACGAAAAGTTTTGAGTGGGGGAGAGTGTAACTACCCGTAAACTTTCAATAATTAAATTTGTTGATTTAATAAGATTTTGGCAATTAAATCTGGAATAAATAATAATTTGGAATTTTTTAATGAATTAATAACGGGAATGAGATGTAATGATGTTAAATTTTTTCATAATATAATAATAGGTCGAATAAAAAGAATGGAAATTCAATATTTATTAATTTATTGGAATTTAAATTTAATAATTGGATTAATTGCAAATAATAGAAATTTAATATTTAAATATTACGTTAATGGAAATTAAGTTGAAAATCTAGAATATTATGTAATAAATCATGAACCAATGTTGATTTCATCCATTTGATAATGAAAGATTAAATAATAGGATGAAAAGTCAAATTAAATGGATTTTTGGAATTTTAATTTTTAATTTCTAAATTTAATGAAACTGAAATTAAACGCTGAAATTGAGAAATTAATCAATTTTAAATTGACGTCTAAATTTATTTAAATTAGTGCGAATGATTTAGAAATGTAAAAATGATCGGAATTGTCAATTTTAGAATTGAAATTAAAAATTTGATTTAATTAATCAATTATTAATTTACTTAATTAATAGGAAAATAGCCATTTTGGCTACTAACTTGGATTAGGATGAAACCAGTTTCATCAGATCCGTAACGGTGATTTATTGTAGGATTTCAAGTTTCGTAGCGATCGGACTTGTCATTTGATCGTACGGACTCGAAACGCCTTGAAATCGATTTAATTAAAATCAATTGAAATCGATTTAAAATAACTTGATTTTAGCATAACTTCTTCATATGATGGAATTTTGACTTGAAACATGTTCCGTTGCGTTTAAAATATTAAAAACATCTACTTTGATATATGAGTTGACTTATTTTCTTTCTAGAGTCAGAATGGGCTTCTCGGGCCATTTGGCATTCAGCTTTCAATCCAATTGATCCGGTCCATTCTAATTTCAGCTTGCCTATATATGCCTTATTGTAAACCCTAGCCTATTTCTTATGTCATTATTCTGTACGTACAATTCCTATAGCTCCTTCTCATTCCATGGCAGAAAAATCAAAACTCCAAATAAAATTCAAAGCCAAAAAAACAAACTCCTCAATTAATATCAAATTTTATATCAATCTGAAGCTCTCGAAGAGCGTAATCTTCTGGTGTAATTCATTTTTCAAATCGGTACACCGTTTGCCCAAAATTCGCGAATCAATTCCGGCCATCCATTGGTGGGGGTTTGATCGTGCGGTGGATTTTCTTCAAAATGACGATTGGGCTGCTGCGTTAGGAAGATGGAGTTGAGCAGGTTCGAGTGGTGCTATTCGTTCGTTGCCAGAGGTCACGATATCGCCAGAAATCGGTGAACTACAGCGGCGGCAGCTGTTCGCCTGTGGCCGATCTGGGTGGTCGCGCTTCAGCCCCCATGGCGTGTGGAGGTGAGGAGGATGTTGGCGCTCTCAGATCTACGCATGGGTGGTCGTGGCGGCCTCAATTTGTTATCAACAATAGGGGTAAAGTGGCGGCCAAGTTTGGTAGCATTCTGATCAAGTTCGTGTTAGGGTTTCGCTGTGAAGAAATAGGTGACGTGGCCTCTATTTTTTTATTTAATCTAATTTAAAAAATTTAATTCAACTCGTTCTAATGTCAATAACTTTCACATATGAGGTCCATTTTACGTGCGGTTTTCTCCGCTAGGTTCGTATTGAATTCTGGATACTTTGATGTTAGTTTGGGCGAATTCGAAGACTGTTCAATTTTTGGGTTTAAATTGGATTTAAATTCAATTTAAATTTAAAAGGTGAGTGTTTTAACCCACTCACAACTTCTAAAATTTCTTATGTTTGTTAAATTGATTTACGATGTGATTAGAAGTTTATTTATGACTATTTGGCATATTTTTAATCATTATCTTAGTTAAATTGAATTTATTTGAATTAAATTTTTGTTTAATTTATTATTGCATACAAGATGTCAGTTAAATTGTTATTTAATTTATTATTGAATATAAACTGCCAGTAAATACCTGTTATTTATTATCTGTTCTGTATTGATGTTATTGTTTGAATTGATGATGATTGTGATAAATGTTTGATGATTGGTATTGGATGAATGGATGTTGTATTTTATATTGTTATAAACTGCAAGTTGTTATGCATTTTTATTTCATTCGGGATTGCGGCTTGAAATGACATATAACTGTATTTATATTTTAAATTACGGATTGAAATGATAAATATCCATATCACTTGACCATAGGATAGAAAATTATATGCAGACAACGTGGTCTATACATATATAAAATATTTTGGACTGATTTCGATGGTTTTGTAAAGAAATATGTGGTTTTATATAAATATTGATTTCCGATATTATATAATATTATTTTATTCTTGATTTTGAGCTATGCATAATTTGTTTTAACTTAAATAAGATAATAATAAAGTTTGATTTTATGGGAGATAATATGGTTAATTATTTAATTTTTATGTTAATATAGAGTTTATAATGATTTAAATAAATTAAGGTTGGAAGATAAATTCAAAATTTATTTGAATTTAAATTTATTTAAGAATTAAACTCAAATAAGTTTAATGTGAAATTTATTAAATTGGAAATTTAGAAGGTAAGATTTTATAACTTGATTTTGGGTTAAGGTGAACTAAATGAATATTTCAAATAACTAGATTTAAGGAAATATTTAGTTATTTGTAATTTGAGTCTTATTTAAATGATAATGGATTTATTATGTAAAATATTTCAAATTAAATAATAGAAAATTTATTTGTTGAATCGTAATTACCAAACTTAGTTTTGAAATTGTTGAATACTTAAAGTTTGAATATATTGAATTTGGAATGGTTTATTCTAGGGATCAAATCTATTTTGAAATTGATATAATCTGCAATAGTTTATTTGGAAACTGAATGGAATTGAAATTTATGATTTGGGATTTGGTTAAATTAAATCTATAAATTTGAGTTATTTTTGAATTGATTTGTGAAATTAAAGAAGCTATTTTATTATATAAAGTATTTTGAATATTTAAACCATATAAGTGATGGAAGTGATGAGTTTCAAAGGTGTTATAATTGCAAAGTGTTATATTTCAAGTGTTAGATTTCGAAATGTTATAACTTTGAAAGTGTTATGATCTTAGAAAAGGATATTTGAAATGAAATGATATCGTATTGAATTTGGTTTTGAAAAGGCAATGATATTTGGTTTTAAAGAATAAACTATTTTGAAACTGACCGCGGTGTTATAATAATGTTTGGTTGTTAAAGAGGTCGGGATCGGAAGTTGTCATACTCTCTGCCAACTCTGAAAACCACTTTAACAATCGTGTACACGGTGGAGATTCTAGAATGAAGTAGGATGGTGACGGCGTTTCCTTTGAGGTAAATACGTGGACCCGACTCCCGTGAGTTGGCATAATGTGGCTAAAACAGGAGTGGTTGACGGGATAAGAAGGTAGCACCTTTTATCAGACACACTCCTTGGATACCATTCTATTACTTTGTGATTGATTTGGACCCTTTTGATTTTGGGGGTATGGCTCGAGGTGGGCGGTAGTAGCTACTACGCGTTACCACCGGTGCGGAAGCGTAATTGGTATATCTACCCTGGCATTGCCTAGTTGTGCCGTGTCACCTACCCTAGCGCGCCTTATATATTTTTTTGTACCATACCTATGGAGTGCCCTCTGACGGCGCCTAGTACGGGGGAGATTACGGTACTGTATAGACTATGGGAATATAAAAGTGTGTTAAGGTGGAAAATGTAAAGCCCTAACGCTATTTTCAAGTGTATTACACTTTACTTTAGACACTATTATAATAGCGTATATTACTACATTGTAGATAGTTTAACGGATCCTTAGGAGGTGTGAATCCCGAACATCTCTTAAGTTACTGCACTCACATTTGACACTGGATAGGAGATGTCAAATCCCGTAAACATCTCTGATACCATTCCACTCACATTATTTACATTGATTTAACTTATATAAGATCTTTTAGTTCTTGAAAGTGTGTAGGATCGTGCAATATGGATATAATAATGCAGAGTGTAGTAATGTAGTAAATAGTGCTAAATATAAAAGTAGTAATATGATAAAAATAACACCAGAGATTTTATACTGGTTCGGAGCACCGTCCTACGTCCAATCCCAGGCTCCTTCTGGAATTTCGCTAAAACAACAATCCTCAATTAACCCAGAGGAACAGGTATACACAGTCTGAGCAGCAGAACAGACACCTGAGCAGCAGAACAGGATTTTCGCCTCAGCAGCAGAAGAGGACTTCACTAATACAAAAGTATATCTGACATCGTGTGTTCATGATAACACTAATTTGTCTCTGATAGTACAAACCTTCTACAATCAAATCCTCAAGTATATGAAGTGTATGTGAAGATATGAAGAGAAGGTAATGCTAAGAATTGAAGATTATGAAAATTTATTTGATGATTCAAAGCAGCAAAAGTGTTTGTTCACTGTTTGAATGCAAATATTAAAGAACAAGAAGAATATTAGAGAGTTAGAATGAAAATCGGTGAATATGAAGTGTTTGGGAACATATATTTATAGTAGACAGAGAGTTACTGCCATTGGTGAAGGGTTTTTACCAAAAGGACCGTCCATTTCCGTTCATAGAAAGAACATAACCTTTCGTAGAATGAAGACGTCTTTTCAAAATATGACAGTTGGGTTCAGGTCAGTCGACTGGTCGAAAATGGTCAGTCGACTGAATAGTGAAGACATGTAAAAAAAATTGTGCACAAATATGTTAAAATGCACAGATTAAGTCGACTGACTGACTGTATTCAGTCGACTGAATTCTGTTGTTAAGAAAAAATTGCAGTAGCTCATTTGGTTAGAGTACTTGCCTTCCAAACTAGTGACCCGGGTTTGAGCCCCACTTCATGCATTTTTTGACAACTTGATTTTGATTAAAATATGCATGCAAGTTTATTTGAATGTGAATGATGATTCTTGAGGAAAGATTTTAACAACGCACTAAACTAGACTTTAAATACACATTTGATGACTCTTGTTAAAATATATAAATATACAAACCATATATTGAGCTGATGAGTCTGGATGTTATCGTAGTCGTAGATTTGTGAATTGTTGTGTCTTGTCAGTAATCAAAACCTAAGATCCAACATTCTCCCCCATTTTGATGATGACAATTTCATTATGCTACGAACGAATCTTTGACGCACTTTTTTGGTCTTATCTCTCTCACTGAATATATTCCTGCAATTGTGCTACGGATTTCTCCCCCCGCATCTATGCTATATATTCCTGTAAATAATTAATCTTTTGTCCCCCTTAATCTGTGCTCACATGGATATTCCTGAAAATAGTGTTAGAGCAATATCTTTCTCCCCCTTTGTCATCGACAAAAAGGAGAGTTTATATGATGATATAAATTATATTTCACTTAAGTGTTAGCATAAAACAACATAAAAAAAATAACTTCTACATATAATGTAAGGCATCAGAAAAAAATTATTAAAGCATATGATACCCAAGGTTCTTATAATTTCCTAATTTTTAGAAAACCATACCCATTTTGGTGTGGTTGAACCTTTATAAATATAATTTTCATTATTAACTACCATATCAAAATAATCATCAATGCATTTTTCTCTATTTTTCCAATTAACAGGAACCCAAATATTTAGATAATTTTTATTCATATTTCCCTCCAATGATTTTGTACTACTAAAGAAATTGTAAACATTATTGGTCATAGCAGTATTTGAATTGCTATAAAAATTGGATTTAGACTTTTCTCGTAATCTATTACTAGCACTAACATATTCACTATACATGAAAGCGTGTCTTGTGCTATTTCTACGATCTATTTTATTATATCCTAAACCACTTTTATCATTTAAAGGTCTAGAACTAGATAAAATCATGTTTAAATCATTTTGACCTTTATTAAATTTTGTGACTTCAGTGTTAAGTTTATCAAATTTAGCCTTAATGTCATAATTATTATTTTCAAAAGAAATATTACTATTATTCAAAATATCAATTTTCTTATTTAATTCAGAATTCTCGTTTTTTAACTTACGGGTCTCATTTTTGAGAAGGGAATTTTGAAATTCTGAATTATCTAAAGAGGATTGTAATAAATCATTTTGTCTTTTCAAATCAAAAATTTCTTTTGAAAGTTTCTCTCTCTTTTTCAAATATAGTGTTTTGTTCATCTAGAGAATCTTTAATAGTTATAAAATTATTCTTTAAAACACCAAGTTGATTTTCTAAATCTAACTTCTCATTTTTCAATTTCTCGTTTTCACATTCTACAGATTTCATCTTTTCTAAAATAATAAAATTAAGCTTTGAAATCTTACTGCTAATACTAGTTAATTCATTCTTATCTTTTACTGAAATTTGTAAATCAGAAAGTACCTTTTTGTAGTCCTCACTGGTGGCTTTGACCGGGATTTTTCCTGTTGTATTTCGACTGGATCGTTTTCTACTCATTATTCTACGATGTTGTGACGATCGATAGAATTCCAGGGTTTTAGATTATCAGATAACTGTGTTACGGTTATATGATGACCTTGCTCTGATACCAAATGAAAGTGTGTAGGATCATGCAATATGGATATAATAATACAGAGTATAGTAATGTAGTAAATAGTGCTAAATATAAAAGCAGTAATATAATAAAAATAACACCAGAGATTTTATACTGGTTCGGAGCACCATCCTACGTCCAGTCCCAGACTCCTTCTGGAATTTCACTAAAACAACAATCCTCACTTAACCCGAAGAAACAGGTATACATAGTCTGAGCAGTAAAACAGACACCTGAGCAGCAGAATAGGATTTTCGCCTCAGCAGTAGAAGAGTACTTCACTAATACAAAAGTATATCTGACACTGTGTGTTTTGGATAACACTAATTTGTCTCTGATAGTACAAACCTCCTATAATCAAATCCTCAAGTATATGAAGTGGATGTGAAGATATGAAGAGAAGGTAATGCTAAGAATCGAAGATTATGAAAGTTTATTTGATGATTCAAAGTAGTAAAAGTGTTTGTTCGTTGTTTGAATGCAAATATTAAAGCACAAGAAGAACATTAGAGAGTTAGAATGAAAATCGGTGAATATGAAGTGTTTGGGAACATGTATTTATAGTAGACAGAGAGTTACTGCCATTGGTGAAGGGTTCAAAAGGAGCGTCCAAAACACAACCTTTCGTAGAATAAAGATGTCTTTTCAAAATATGACAGTTGGGTTCAGGTCAGTCGACTGGTCGAAAATGGTCAGTCGGCTGAATAGTGAAGACATGTAAAAAAATTATGCACAAATATGTTTAAATGCACAGATCCAGTCGACTGACTGACTGTATCCAGTCGGCTGAATTATGTTGTTAAGCAAAAATTGCAGCAGCTCATTTGGTTAGAGTACTTGCCTTCCAAACTAGTGACCTGGGTTTGAGCCCCACTTCATGCATTTTTTGACAACATGATTTTGATTAAAATACGCATGCAAGTTTATTTGAATGTGAATGATGATTCTTGAGGAAAGATTTTAACAACGCACTAAACTAGACTTTAAATACACATTTGATGGCTCTTGTTAAAATATATAATTATACAAACCATATATTGAGCTGATGTGTCTGGATGTTATCGTAGTCGTAGATTCGTGAATTGTTGTGTCTTGTCAGCAATCAAAACCTATGATCCAACAGTTTTGACTCGAGCGTTTTGTCTTTTCAATTCGCTCGGGTCAGTCTAAGCATTTCAGGATTCGAAAACTTTATTTCTGGATGCCGAAGGCGAAGATTTAATTATTACTATTAATTACTACATTGTTCCGCTGCATTATTTTATTATTCTCTGGTATGTGTAACTCTGATATGTATTGTATAAGTATAATCAAATATTTTGTAAACAGCTTCATGAAATATTTATTTGATTGTTATATTTTATCATATCGCTGCAAGATTCTATTTTGTTTTTTTCCTCTAGTTTTTCTTATTTACCTCACAACAATCCGCCCTTCTGTATGATTTAAGTCTGACGTGTGTGGTTTATCGTCAATTTAAAGCGTACAAAAAGGCGGGATATTACATCTGGTATCAGAGCTTTGGTTTAGCGATAAACCTTAGCTTTGTGGGGTCTGACTCTTTATTAATAGGGTAGTGATACCCTATGATGAGTCACTGAGAGTATATATAAGAGAGAGCGTATTTGTTAATGTTATAAAAAAGGTTTTGATATTGTGTTAATTTGTTCCGTTTTGTATTTATAAATTTTGGTTGGTGCACAGGATGCTATGACATCAATAGGGATTTCTAAACACTTAATAGGACAGACCGACACAATATTTGTTTTGTGATATAGGTAAATGAAATAATTTTGCCGAGTATATTTTCTATATATAAAATAAAATTTTTATAAAGGTTATATTTTATTGTAATATATTGGCTGTTAGATAGTGAAATTTATAAATATTGATTGGAAACAAAATTCGAAGGAAAAAAATAAATGAAAATTGAAATTTTTAGAACTTAAGTTTCAGGGTTTTGAAAATTTCTTTCAAATGATTTTGGAGTATAATAATAATATTATTTAAAAGTATTTTTTGATATAAATATTTCCACTTACCAGACCCATGTCTGACCCGTAGTTTATTCTGTGTTTCTCAAACTCTTGCGTACTCAAATTTTTGTGAGTAGCCAAGTGATCACGTTGGATTGATGAATTTCAAAAAAGCTTGGAGGAGTAGTCTTGGCATATATATATATTTCCGTTGTGTTGTATCATTTGTCTGTTTGTATTTTGGAATGTAATGGATAGACAGGTCTTCACGACTTTTTACTGTGATGTTGTAACTGTACTGACTCTGATATGTATGACTATGTAATAGCTATGTGATGTATTATATTTTTCCGTTTCTGCTATGAGATTCTGATGTTGTTTAGTTCATTCTTTCTATCTATTCTCTTTCTACCTATTTCTTTCTTAATGGCGATACATCTTTCTTTGGAATGAAAGGTGGGTCGTCACAGTTGGTATCAGAGCGCTAGGTTGAGATAATACCTAGGCTTTGGAGTAGTATTTATCTTAAGAGCATGTACTTGTAATTTTTATATATCTATATACCTATCTAATTGTTGGGTTAACTGTTCAGGTTGCCAGTATGAGTTCTAGAGGAAGGAGAGGCAGAGTGTGGGCAGCACGATGACCACTAATGGAAGAGGTCTGAATGCTAGCGAGGCTGTAAATCCAACGCCGCCTCGAGTAAGTTTTGCTGCATTGCGCAAGGATTTCACCAATCTCGAAGGAAAACCTTTTTAAGGATCAGAGTCCCTCATTGAAGTTCAGGCTTGATTACGCTTGTGTGAGCGAATTTTTAAGAGTTTGGATCTGTCAGATGAGCAAAAGAGAGTGATGGCATTGTGGCAACTTCAAAAAGGAGTAGCTGCATGGTCGGATGTAGTTACCATGAATATTTCAGAGGATGATATTTCTTGGAGCAAGTTTAAGGAACTATTTGAGGAACAGTTTATGCCTACAACTGGAAAGACTCACTTGTATAGAGATTTTCTAGATCTGAAGCAAGGAAGTATATCGGTATCCGAATATGAGACTAAGTTCAATGAATTATCTCGCTTTGGACCTGGTCTGATTGACACATCCCTCAAGAAGAATGAGATGTTTGTGCTTGGTATGAGGCCTGAGTTGCACAAGAAGATGACAGCTCATCTTAAGGGATCATTTGTGGAATTGATAGACATGGCGTTGAGGTATGAGGAGCTTATGAATAAGAAACCCTTGGCATCTGTAGCAGCACCGAATGGAACTTCTTTCAATCCGAACAAAAGGAAATTCAAC
Source organism: Allium cepa (assembly GCA_030765085.1). Taxonomy (NCBI): domain Eukaryota; kingdom Viridiplantae; phylum Streptophyta; class Magnoliopsida; order Asparagales; family Amaryllidaceae; genus Allium; species Allium cepa. The sequence goes on from CM060929.1 coordinate 259,657,763, forward strand.
CCAAATTGGAAGAAGCAAGGCAAAGGGAAACAGGGAAGCAATAATGGAGCCTGGAAGTGTTATGTGTGTCAGCAAGAGGGTTATTTTGCTAAGTAGTGTCCTAGAGGTAGAGCTTAGCAGCAGCAACATCAAAGAGGAAGCGAATCCACAATGGTTCATAAGTTTTTGTGTTTCAACTGTCAACAGCCAGGGCACATGGTGAAGGCTTGTCCGCTTCTTCAAAGAGCTCAGTCAACTAAGGTGTTTGCTATTCAAGAAGGAACGTCAACTTCTTCAGATAGGAAAGGCAAAAACATTCTGGAAGGTGCTTTGCTTTTAGATGGCATTTTTGTTAGAGTTTTTTTTTATTCTAGTGCTTCCCTTAGTTTTTTTGGATTCGATAGAGAAGTTTCATCTTACCCCTAGTATTGTGGACCGCCCTATTTTTATATCAAATCCTATAGGGGAAGCGACCAAGTTAGGTAAGATTTGTAGAGGCCTAAGAATTTCTTATCTGTCTCATAGTTTCTCTTGCAACCCATTTGTATTGGAATTCAAAGGGTTTGACCTTATTTTGGGAATGGATTGGTTGGACAAGCATAAGGCCGTTCTGATTTGTGAAGAGAGAACTGTGACTTTGGAAACTGGGTTAGGAAGGACTGCAAAAGTGACTTGCAATAATTCAGGAGTTCACTTGAGTAGTCTTTTGCATGTAATCGATGCATCTCCAAAAGGCGTAGGATCCATCAAAGTGGTCAAAGATTTTTCGGATGTCTTCGAAGAAGTTAAAGGTTTGTCCTTGCATCGAGAAATAGAGTTTCAGATTGACTTAGTTTCGGAAGTAATACCTGTTGTTCAACCCAGTAGAAGGATTGCGCCGAGAGAGAGAGAAGAGTTGGTGAAGTAGACCCAAGATTTCTTAGAGAGAGGTTTGATCCTCCTTAGTTATTCTAGTTAGGGTTTTGTTGTAGTCTTTGTGACCAAGTCGAATGGGTCATTAAGATCTTGTATGGATTATCGGGAGTTGAATAAGATAACTATTAGGAATAAGTATCCCTTGTCCCGTATAGACGATCTTTTTGATCAACTCCATGGAGCTTCTGTTTTCTCCCAGTTGGATCAAGCTTCGAGTTTTCACCAGCTAAGGGTAGTTGAGGACAGTATACCCTTGACTTCGTTCAGAGGACCCAATTTTCTTTATGAGTGGCTAGTTATGCCTTTTGGGCTAACCAACGCTTCAGCCTATTTTGTGAATCTAATGAATCGAGTTTTCCGGGATGTGCGGAACAAGTACATGCTTGTGTTCATCGACGACATTCTCGTCTACTCCAAATCTGAAGAGGAGCATAAGCGACATTTTGAGATAGTGTTGGAGATTTGGAGGAAGCATGTTATGAAGGCTAAGGATTCGAAGTTCTATTTCTACAAGTCGGAAGTTAGATTTTTGGGGCATATTGTATCTGAAGGGGGTATTTCTGTAGATCCGGCCACAGCAGCAGCCATTCAAGAGTGGAAGCAGACGCAGACTCCAACGAAAGTCCGTAGTTTTCTTGGTTTGGCAGGATACTACTGGAAATTTATCAAGGACTACTCTAAGATTTCTTTGCACTTAACCAAATTAATTAGGAAAGGAGGAAAGTTTAAATGGACCCCCAAGTGTAAAGAGGCATTCCTGGATTTGAAGGCAAGGCTGACTAGTGCACCTATTCTAGCTATTCCTGATGGTAAGAGTAAGTTCGAAGTCTACACCAATGCTTATGGAGTAAGGCTGGGTGCTGTGCTAATGCAGAATGGGAAAGTGATTGCGTATGCGAGTAGGCAGTTAAAGGCACATGAGAAGAAATATGCTACGCATGATCTGGAATTGCTGGCCATCGTCTTTGCTCAGTAGATTCGGAGGCACTATCTGTAGAGAGAAGTTCAAGCTTTTCACTAATCATAAACCTTTAAAATACCATTTCTCGTAGAAGGATCTGAATTTGAGGCAGCAGAGATGGGTAGAATTTTTGGCATCATAAGATCTGGATATTCTTTATACTCCGGGGAAAGCTAATGTTGTGGCGGATGCTTTGAGTAGGAGTGCAGTTTTGGCTATTTTGTAAGTTGTTCCATCTCTACTTGAAAGGATTGTGAGTAAGTAAGGATCAGATAGAAGTTTGAGAGAAATCATTAAGAAAATCAAGAATGGTTAGTGCTCCAATTTTGAGATTAATGACCAGGAAACTTTGAGGATCAATGGTTGAAGTTGTGTTTCTAATTTGAAGGATTTGAGGCAAGAATTTTTATCAGAGAGCCATCTCTCCAGGCTGAGTATCCATCCGGGGATCTCAAAGATGTATAATGATATGAGAAGAGTTTTCTGGTGGCCAAACATGAAGGAGGATGTTGCTGCTTTCGTGAACAGATATGCGATCTGCCAACAAGTAAAAGGTGATCAATAGAAGACCGCAGGATTGTTGCAGCCTCTGGAAGTCCCAAAGAGGAAGTGGTAAATGATATCGATGGATTTCATCGACGGGTTGCCAAGGACTAGAAAAGGAAATGAGGGAGTATGGGTAATCGTTAACCGGCTGACCAGGAGCGCCCACTTTATTCTGATTAAGGCAACCAGAACTGCAGCATCTTTAGCGGAGATTCTCTTGAAGGAGATCATCAGGTTGCACAGAGTTCCCGTCAGCATAGTGAGTGACCGTGACACAATCTTTACTAGCAAATTTTAGGAAGCTCTGCAGATAGCTCTGAGTACAAGATTGAGTTTAAGTACAACCTATCATCCCCATACTAACAGACAAACAGTAAGGCTGAATCGTATTCTTAAGGATATGTTGAGGGCTTGTGTTCTAGATTTCGATGGATCTTAGGAGGACCATTTTCATTTAGTGGAATTCTCGTACAATAATAGTTATCATGCGAGTATCAAGATGGAACCCTATGAAGCTTTGTACAGGAGACCTTGTAGATCACCGTCCTGTCGGGTAGAATCGGGAGATTGTCTTGTTCTTGGTCCAGATTTGATCCGGAAGGCATCTGCGAAGGTGGAGCTAATCAAGAAGAGAATGAAAGCAGCCCAGGATCGTCAAAAGAGTTATGCGGACAAGAAACGAAGGCAATTGGAATTCGAAGTCTGAGATTTGGTTTTTGTCAAGGTTTCCCTGATAAAAGGAGCGATCAGATCTGGAAAGACGAGAAAGCTTGCCTTGAGATATATTGGACCATTTCGAGTGCTCGAGAGAATAGGTGCTTTGGCCTACAGGATTGAATTGCCACTCCGGATGGATGGAATTCACAATGTTTTTCACGTATCTCATCCGAGGAAGTACATGTATGACCCATCTCTAGTTGTGGAACCAGTAGTGTAGGTTGAACTAGAGTTCGAACCGGATTTAACTGTGGTCGGGCATCCAGTCCAGAGTTGATCGACATGAGAAGCAGCTCAGAAACAAAATGGTGAAGCTGGTCAAGGTTCACTGGAGCGAGGATCCCAGAGACTGTACCTGGGAATCTCTAGATAGTATTAGGAAAGCCTATCCGAATTTGTGTCAGGATAGTTAGTGGTGTTTGTTAGAATGAATTGTTTGCTTTGATTGTTAGTGTATGACTAATATGTGTGCTTGGATTGTTTGAAATAAAAGCTTTTGGATTATTTTGTGCTTTTAAATTTCGGAGAAATTCTTTTAAGGGGGATGAATGTGATATCTCGGAATTTTAGGCAAATAATAATGTTATAATCTTCTTTTATAAATTATTTGAAATTGGCGAATTATTCTTTTTAAAGCAAATAAGAATGTGTTGTATGTATATATATAAGTAGATTTTAAATAAAATTTGAATTTGAATTTGAAATTCAAAGATAAATATCTTAAAAATAAATTGGATTTAAAAATAATATATATATGATTTTTATTAGTTTATAATTAGCTTTATATCATTTTCTTTAAAGATTTTATAAATATAGAAAAAGGAAATATATAAAACTAAATAGAAAATAAAATATAAAATTATATAAAAACATTTATAAAATATTTAACACATGCAAAATAACAAATGTAAGGTGAGTAGCATGCAATTTTACAAGTGTCACCTTAATTATTTTCTTTTCTTTTAAATAAAGTTAAGATCACGTTATATATATATATATATATATATATATATATATATATTCTCATCTCTTCTATTCTTTCATTTTCTTTTTCAATCTTCATTTTCAAACCAAAGAAATCAAAGCCTGTAAAAAAAACTTAAAAACCAGAAATTAAAATCAAACAACAATATTTTCAAAACAACTCTTTCAAGTCTCAAACCTGTAGCAAATTCAACTAGATTAAAGCATAAATTCATCTCAGTTTAAAGCAAGATTTCAACTCAACTAAGTTTCCAGTTTATAAAGTTTCAAAAGACAAAGCATTCCCAGTTCAAAACTCCTCTATTCAACATCATATCTGTGAGTAAATAAGGCTTTAACCTGTTTAACTTGTTGCATGTGATGGATATATGAAATAATGTTGTGATAGTTGTTTGCATGAATGTAAATTATGCTTGCATGTATGTAAATATGAATTTTTTGAGTGTGCATGTCTCTCTGTGTGTGTGTGTGCGTATGAGTCTCTTTTTTGAATTTGCAGACTAAAAACAAGTTCAAAAAATAAAATAACTTCCCTCATTCACTTTTAAGTTAATATGTTTGAAGGAAACTTGTTTGAATTAACAAGATCTAAGATTTAAAAATATTGTAATTATAATCATTTTGAATATTATCTGGAAAATGGGAAAATACAGTAGAAACTCTGAAACATGTTAAATTCGAACATCATGATTCCTTGATTCACTTATGTAATCTAAATCCCCTTCGAAATTCATGAATTTTAAAGGTAAAATCCAGATTTTTGATGTTTTTTTGAGTGAAGAATCTCGGGTTGAACGGAGTTTGGGTTTTGGGCATTTTCTAGTGATCGGAGTGAGTTGGGTGGTCGGGATCACTGTTGGAGGTAGCGGGGAGGTTGACGTAACTCGAGGAAAATAGTCGCTAGATTTATCAACCACTGTGGCGGCGGTGCATCGTCGGAATAGGGTTTAAGCTCAAGTTTTAGTCGAGGTTGGAAATTGGGTTGTTGCATCATCGTCAAAGCACCGGAGTTGATCGGATTTGGGGGAATAGGTGTGAGGTTGGTCGGCGAAGCTATGGATGGAGTTTTAAGGACTCTAGTGGTCGGAGGCATCGGGTCGAGGTGGTCCTTGGACGATGGGTTCTATTCCAGTTAGTCCACGTTTGCTCGATTTCGATTTAGTGTATATGTTGAAGAACAGGTTGCCGGAATCAAAGGTGGAGATAGTCGTCATGTGCTGGAGGTAGTATCGGTGGTCAGAGTCGCTTCATTCAGGGGTGCACGTGCACGTGTGTCAGTTTGGATTGATTGCTATAGTTTTGGAGAAGGAGGAGTGAGCTTGGGTTTTGACTCGAGGAAGTGTTGATCTGGCTCGGTTTCGTCTTTGGGTGCGTTCGCGAGTGGATTAACAGAGCAACAGTTTTTAAAATTTTAACTAAACTAAGTTTAAAAAAGTTCTCGGGTTGGACTCGGGTTGGGTAACGGGTTAGACTTGGGTATATAGTTGTAACAGTTTTAAAATTTAAATTAAGCAAGTTTTTTTAAAATTTAAATAAATCAAGTTTTAAACTATTTCTTAAAATCAATTTCTTTTATATAATAGATAATTTTTTTAATTATTTGGGCTAAGAAAAGTTGTATAATTTATTTAACTTAAATTAATTAAGTTAATTCTTAATTTTATTTTAAACTTAAATTTAATGTGTAATTAAGTAGTTAATTAAAAAGGTTAAAATGTTTTTGATTTAAATGTTAATGATAATTAATTCCATGATTTATTAAATAATATTTTAATGATAATTTAGTAATTAATTAAGATAAATGGTTTATCATAGAATTTATTAAGGTCTTGGGTAATTAAAGATTAAATAAATTAATGAATTAATTAAAGAAAATTAATTAATTAATTAGTAATTAAGGATTAATTAATTAATAATTTAAGGTTAATTAATTAGTAATTAAGGATTAATTAATTAGTAATTAAAGGTTGATTAATTAGTAATTAGGGATTAATCAATTAGTAATTAAAGGTTAATTAATAAATAATCAAAGGGATTAATTAATAATTATAAGATAATTAATTAATGTAAGTAATTAAGGATGACTAATTAATTTCATTAATTAGATAATAATAAAAGGTTTGTAATTAATTAATGATTAATTGAGCAGGTTAGGTAATTAATTCATATGTGGTTAATTTGTTGGTTTAAAATTAAATTAATTATAGTTATGGATTAATAAGTCTTGCTTATGGATGATTGTATGTATAGAATGTCAGGATTGCTTAATATTTATAGTATGTTAATCTGTGATGTTCCGTGATGTGCAATACTTTGGATATAGCTATGATAGATGTGATTCATTCATCTGTAATGAACTATTGTGTAAATACAATGTTCTGGATTAAATTAAATTGTTTACTTAAACAACTTGGCCTTAAAATAAACGTTTGGATTTCGATGAGACCGGGATCGGATATCAAATTTGTTATCCGAAAACAACATCGATCTAAGTTAAATGATAGGTCTTGAAATCTCAAGTGAAGATCGAAATGAAGTTTCAGAGTGCAAGGGCTATTTGTCGTTAACTCATAGGGTGGTTCCAAAATGAGTGTAGCACAGATAGTGCCTTTGATTTCGTTCGAATCTGGAATGAACTTGCATGGATGAATGCTATCAGACCATCGTCAATGGACGACGATGAGCATTCCAAGATAAGTGTTCTAAAAAGGTAATCGTAGCCTCAAGCCTCATCAACCGGGAATGGCTAAAACAAGGGAGGTGCACGCAAGGCTAAGGAGGCAGCACCCAAGTAGGATAAGGTTTTCCCCCGTCTAGAGGTCCCTTTATTCGGCTGTGTGGGCGGTTGTTGGCCACAACCGTGGGGTTGTCATATTCGAACTATCCAGTAAGGGGTAGCTCTGGTTTTGTATTGCAGGGGATCAGGGTGGATGCTCGGTACAGTGATCTAGACCACGTACTATGACAGACGATACCCTAGTAGCCCTGTCATTGTATGGAATCCAATCTCCAATAAGTGATCTCGGACGTGATTGTATACCTATGTATGTTGGAATTTAATACTGTAACAACTTCGGCTATGTGAATATTTATTTGAAAACCCTTGACACTGTTATAATATAACCAAATTTCCTATCAAATGTTTTGGTTATCGTAAGGGAAAAAACTTGTCCGTTTTTATTTACGGAGAGTCTTACGAGAAACCTTTTATTTCAACGGTTTTTCAAGTTAAACAACTTAACCGTTTACTCACACCAGACTCATGTCTGACCCGGAGTTTATTTTATTTTTCTTAAACTCTTGGGTACTCAAATTTTTATGAGTAGCCAAGTGATCAGGTTGGCTTGACGAATTTCGAAAAAGCTTGGTGCAGGAGTCTTGGCGTATCTATATATATATATATATATATATATATATATATATATATATATATATCTATTTCCACTGTGTTGGTATCATTTGTCTATTTGTATTTTGGAATGTAATAGATAGATAGGTCTTCACGACTGTCTACTGTGATGTTGTAACTATATTGACTCTGATGTGCATGACTATGTAATAGCTATGTGATGTATTATATTTTTCCGTTTCCACTATGAGATTCTGATGTTTTTTAGTTCTTTCTTTATATCTATTCTCTTTCTACCTATTTCTTTCTTAATAATTATACGTCTTTCTTTTGAACGAAAGGCGGGTTGTCACATTTAAATCTCAGTTATACACCTACTGATTTTAATTCCATACTATATATGTTGTATAAATTGTTGAAGGCTAAAAGTTGGTAGTTTAGCCATATTGGATGTGACATTAATATATGTTAAAAGTTGAACTTTTTTAGCGTTAAAGATAGTAATAACATTACTTAAGTGCTATGGTAGCTATTGGCCTTGTAAGTATTTTGAAATACCACCAATTGTTGTTTTGATTTGGAAACGGTTTTGATTCGGACAATGATTTTAAATATGACTTTTGGATTTTCTATGATATTTTATTTCAAAAATAGTTTTTGTACTTCTATTTTCTCTTACCGTTTTTGTAAGTGGTTTAAAAGTATTTTGGAAAGTACTGACTTTTATAGAAAAGTTATAATAATAATGAATGTCTATTTTAAAACAAAATTAAGGGGTTTACCTGTTATACTAAAATGATTCTATTTTAATAGAATACAGAAATATTTTTATTCAAAAATTTATGAAACATATTATATAAAATGTGCATAACAAGGATAGATTTATAAATGGTATTATAAATAAAGGAGAGATTTATAAATGGTATTTGATAAATAAAAGAAAAGATTTATAAAATGTATTTTATAAAATGGGAATGGATGTAATTTTGATAACTTGATATAATAAATCACATTTGTGGATTTATAGTGGTATATAAAAGGATCATTTTATGGAAAGTATTGTTTCAATTTTTGCAATCAGAGATTTGGGATAATTACAGAAGATTTAAAATTGGAAAAGTAGTTTTATAAAGGATGTTTTGTAAAGGAGTTTTATAAATGATATTTTTATAAAAGGAGTTTGTAAATATAGAAGAGTTTTATAAATAAAAAGGGGTTTTATAATTATATTTTGGAGATTTGTGAAAAGAATTTTGTAAATACAAAAGAGATCTATGAAAAGAAGTTTTATAAAAGGAATGAGGTTTGATTTAAATAAATGATCAATTAAAAGTACGGTGGTATGCAAAGTATTCTTTTCATACTTAACACCAAATTACGAGGTATGGAAACTTGTCTTTATCTTTAGAATTAAGAATGTGTGTTGAGGCAAGGATAGTTTTCCAACATGCCCGATCTCATTGTTAATCAAGGGTTGGTATTGTTTGAAACCGGGAAGTGGTCTTAAGTATATTTGGTCTAGTTTCTATATGATACATTTGCTTACATCAAAAATGTTTGGGGTTTATCTTCACCAATATTTAAGTTACATTTGTTTTTCACCCAAATAAGTATGATTTTGGAAATGGAATCTTTTTTAAGATTTGTGAATATACTTATACCATTGGGATAAGTATACGGGTACATTTCCCAAGCATTAAAAGTGTAGTGTTTTGTGAATGTACTTATACAATGGAGATAAGTATATAAAAAGTTTTCTAAGTATTGAAAGTAAAATGTTTTGTGAGCATACTTATACAGTTGAGGTATGACATAAATATTTTCCAATTATTGAAAATAGTAGAGAAGGTTTGCGAATATATCTTTGTAAGCGTATTTTAATACAAGAATTTACAAAGTGGTTTTAATTATGAAAGGATTAATTAAAAAGTTAAGTATTTAATTATGTGCTTAACCATGCCTGATTTCCATGTGAAATTAGATCCTGATTTGATTGTTCATTTATTTGATTGTTAAATAACCAGCTAGAAATATTGGTCAGTTTTTAAAACAATCATTGTTGGTTCAGAAAAATCAAGATTAGATATATTATCTGAAAACCACTTCGAACCGGCAAAAGCGTTTCAATTAAAGACCTCTTGAAGATGATGGAATAGAAGACGAAATTCTTTGAAATGTAAGGGCTACTTGCTACTAATCCTTAGGGTGATTCCAAAAAGGATGCAGTAGAACCAGTGTCTTCGGTTTGTTTTATATCCTAAACAACTTGTATGGACGGATGCTGACATTGCATTGTTGCCTGAAGGGCGATGTTAGCATTCCAAGTGGTACTTGCACAAAATATATAACGTAGCCTGAACCTCGCAACTAGGAATGACTAAAACATGAGATAGCTTCTGGGCTATTTTGGTCGCATCCATTAAGGTATGGGAATCATCCTTCTAGATCACTATCTACGGATTTTTTTAGTGCATGGGAGTTATTAGGAAAAGGTTGCAAAACAACCGGGATGATGAAATACTAGTAAGGGGCAGGCCAATCTTGATTTGTAAGGGGTCTAGGTAAGGCCCTCGATATATTTTTTAGGGTTGTAATGTAACAGGGGCTACCCGGTGCCTTTTCATTATATGGAATCCATTCTCTAATAAGTGCCCAATGGATTTTGTTGTGCTAACTATGCTGGAACGTGAGATGCAAGCATTCCAGTTATGTTATATATTTATTTTAAATCCTAGACATTATTATAATATCACTAGATTCTCTAATAAAATAGTTTGGTTATCATAAGATAAAAACCCATTTGTGTCTATGTGTGGCATGGTCTTATGAGATACCTTTTTTTTAAAAGGTTTTATAATATTAAAAATCCATTTGATCTTTGTTTCTCACGTTAGTTTAACAGACTGATCTGGGCGTTATTATCTTATAATGCTCGGGTCATCCCGAGCATGTTTTCTGGATTTAGTTTGGATTCTTTGGAGCATCAAGAGACAAGCTTGATACCTTCAAGACGTACTCATATATATTTTAGCTGTTTATATTTATTAGCAATTGTGAGGATAGGTTGTTATAACTGTCTGGGATAATGATAGATTAGTGTACTCTGATTGATGTATGTATATTACAGTTTTCTTTCGTAAAGATCTATTGTATTTTATATATTACTCATCACAATATGAGATTCTATTCTGTCTTTTCTTTCTTTCCCCCAACAATTTTTCTTCTCGGCACTTGGGTGCTTGGCACGTAGATGTATTAGTGTTACTTTTGAGGGTCCAAAAGGGGGGTTATTACATGAAATCAGGTGGATTTTGTTGCATACCAGGTGCTAATGGTGAAAGGGTTTCTGTCCACAACCTCTTGACTCTGGTCTGGTGTTCCACCTCTCAATTTTCATCTAACTATTTTAGCAATTCTATCGTTATCATCTAACGAAAGTCTATGTTCCACATTTTTCATTTTTCCCCCATTCCTACTGGAAAACTTTAGTACATACTCCTCTAGTTGCACATTTGTTATCTAATTCACGTTCTGTGGCCCAACATCATTTCTCAGATGTGCTCCATCTTTGCCTAATTTCAAGTCCAACATGCCCCTAAGATCCCTTGGATCAGTGCCGATTTGTGCTCAAGGATCGATACCGAGTTATGGTGCCTCTTCGAGAGTTACTCCACTTTGTTCCCTTCTATTCCTAAGTGTGTTTGTTCTTCCTTTTGTTCTTTGGTTTTGGTCTATAGAAACTTTGGCTATTCTCCGTTGTCCCATCCTTCTGAAGAATCCTTCTTCGATGTCCTCGTGTCCTTGTCGGCTTTATTCAATAGTAGTCATCCTAGCAGATGGCCTCATTATCTACTTAAACACAAATTTCAAGTAGTCAAGTCCAAGTTTTCTTAGCGAAAGCACCAAAATGCTTGCACCAAAATTGGCACAAACACCCAATTGAATGATAAAAATGGAAAATATCAAAGAAAAGAAAGAAATAGTAAGAAAGGAACATAAGAATTTAATAGTGGTTCTACGAGTACTCTGGCCTACGTCCACTTGGTCGATTTACATTAATTGTTCTATATTTTGACAAAGTTATTTTTACAACTCTATAGGAATCCAACACGATAATTTTTTAGACTAGTGGTTTTACACATCTTCACTATTAGAAGGTCATAATGAAGAAGAAATCCAAAGACCCTTTATATACACTATCCACCTTTATTTATAGGTGAAAACCTTTGAGATAATCTCCGAAAATTGCTCCACATGTTCTCCACGTCATGTACGTCCTCCTACGAAAGTAGCTTGACCAACCTCGGGTCATGCTTTGCAGATCGGAGACGATCCATGGGCCGTAGATCGGCACCGACCTGACTTTGGGTCATGCTTCGGGCCAAACATGTGTTGCTCCAGACCTTACTCGTAGTCGTCTAAAGGTTGCAGCACTTCGAGTCTGACCTGAGTTTTTCGTGTCTCCGCTTTGAGTCATGACTCGGGCCCAATCTGTCATGTGCCAAATTGTCAAAAATTGGTGAATTTTTTATCCATTTTTCAATATTTCCTTTATCTTTTATGATATTTTTCAAGTTTTGACTCCATTATTTGTTGTTTGTTCGTCCAATTCGATCGTTTAAGTCTATTCAAAGACAGCGGAAAATTCGGTTGTAACACACACACATATTAGTTTATATTGTTTGAATGATAGTTAAAGGAAGTTTAAACGAAGGCCAATGGTTTTCCATCTTTATCCTTAGTTGCCACATGAATGCATTTTATTCTTTCTTTTATTGACCACTTAAATGCACTTTTACCCACTCAAATTTTATTCCTTTATTGATATAGTCAAATATATTTAGATATCTTTAGATCATTTATTTCATTTAATTCATAAGTTGATTAATTTATGTGTGTATAAACTGTTATCCGACATTTGGCCTTGCCCATAACGGAACTGACTTGATAAGTTAGACCCGACTGTCATCAAGACCAGTAGCTCAGAGAGATGATTGTAGGGTCCAAAAATCAAGCATAGACAATACTATGAAGCAGAAGCATGAAATCTCACTACTCCGTAAAGATGGATCCGATATGATCCACATTCAACATTATGGATCATAACGTATCGATTCCACAACTCAATTTTGCAACGACGATCGGCCAGTAACTCAAAATCTGCACATGGTATCAACATGACACTTGGAGTACAAACTTACTACAACATTTGGAGCACCTCTCTAGGGATCTCATTCCAATTGGAAGAAGTTATAGGGATCGACATAACTCTCTTTGGAGGGATCGACGGAAATCGGAATTCAAGCAACACAACTTCACGGAAAATACGATATCTCACAAACTATATGTCATAATTGCACGAAATTTAAGGAGCAAGTAGCTAACATCATGGGACATCTCTCTTAGGGATCGCAGCCAATTTGGATGCACTAATATGGATCAATACTGGTCTCTATTGTGGGCCTCGGTGGGCCTACAAATTTTTGGGTAGCCTCATCTTGGTCTTCCGAACCTTCTGCAAAAATTTCAGTCTGATTCATGCATGTCCTTCCCTATAAATATAGCAGGCATGGCATCAAAAAGGGATCTTGCTTTCTCTACCGAGGCTCTATCATTTTGTTCTTCACTTTTGTACTAATGGATTCCAAACGATCCAAACATTCTTGTGTTCATAATCAAGTGGAAGATCAATAAAAATATGAAGTGGGGGTTGGCCAAGATTGTCAAACCACTATAAAAATCTATGTGCTCCTTTATGATTTTTTTTTCTTTGTTTTAATTCATTCTCTACTAGATTCTATTGAGTGTTGATGCCCATTTTTGGTGCCAACATTTTAGTGCTTTCATCGAGAATCGAATTCTCAGCTTGATTGGATCTCATCATCTACCTGTGAATTTCCATATTCGCAAGATAGACCCAACCGAAAAACTTCCTATGTACTCAAATTTGAAGGAAACCTAAAGGTAGCTGATAGCCATAGTTAGATGAACTAAGTCTACTTATCGTGTTTTCGGAGGATTAGATTATGCTAGTGTTCTTGTTTGGAGTTGTTCATGTGTTCATGTCCATTTGAAAGGGATCGGATCCACTCATGTATGGAAGTTCTTGGGAGCAGATGTTGAAGTTTGCACTTAAGTTAGTCAAAATAGCCGATCCTTCCATCAAAGCCAAAATGGTTGATCCCTCTCTCAAGGCCAAAATGGTCGATCGCTCCAAATAGTTGATCCCTTTGTGAAGGACAAAATGGGCCATCCCTCAAAATAGCCGACCCCTATGCCAAGGCCAAAATAGGCGATCCCTCAAAATAGCTGATCCTTATGCCAAGGCCAAAATAGCCGATCCCTCTCCTAAGGCCAAATTGGTCGATCCTTTCGCCTAAATGACCGATCCCTCACCAAGTTGATTCTGCCGACACCTAGATACATATGTATGCTAAATATCGATCCCTCCAAAGGCAGCAGTACTGATCACTCTATAAGGTGTATATATACCAACACCTCTACCAGGTCCGATCCCTCTATAAGGTGTATATACCGATCCCTCTCTAAGGTGTATATACTGGTCCCTCTACAACGTATCTATACTGATCTTTCTGCAAGGTCTATATACCGATCACTGTAGCATCTATACCGATCGCTCCAAAAGGTATATATAACGATTTCACTACAAGGTAATATACCGATCCCTCTGCAAGGTATTTATATATCGATCCCTTCGAAATAGCTATACCGATCCCTCCATATTAGCAATCCCTCATATTACCGATCCCTCAATATGACCAATCCCTCCATATTATCGATCCCTCATATGAACGATTCCTTCATATGACTGATCCCTCTCTTATAGCAAACTGTCGATCCCTATACCAAAAAAACATGGATTGGGTACAATCCATTAAAAAAATTATGAATCGAGTATGATCCTTTTTAAAAAAAATAGCTCTATCCACTTCCCTTACGTTAAAAATCAATGTAGTGCCCCCACATTCTGGATTTGGAACTCAACTTAAAAATGGTACATTCTATCTACTTCCCTTAAGTCCTATGACTGACAAGGGCATAGGGGATCAAGCGGCAGCTACTGAGTTGCAGCCAAGGAATAGACATGAAACTACTACTCAAACAATGCTTCTAAATGCTGGAGAACCAAGACGATATGACACAAACTAGGATCAATTACTGGGTCAAGCTCTCAGGGTAGATTGGGACTGCCCTCAACTTACCAACTTTTAAACACCTGACTTAGCGGCTATGGTACGACGGCTTGTGAGAAAGAGCCAATACCCGACCGACGACAACCAAAGCATCTCCCCTTATCAGAACCTGTTTACTAAAGCCGTTCGAGCAAAATATCTAAGGAGATTCAACATACCGATCATGCCAGTGTACTCTGGAAATACAAACCCCCGGTAGCATCTCATGAAATATGAATGGTACATGTATTCCGCTAAAGCGATGGACGCCATCAAATGCAGATGCTTTCCTATATTCCTTGAAGGAGTAGAGATCATACGATTTAGCAATTATCGCCCAGGTCCATCTCTTCATTCGACTAACTGGCTCAAAAGTTTTCTAAGTAATTAGGAATTCATGCAGCTTTCCCTAAGGATGTGATGTCATTATCCAAGTTAATCCAAGCACCAAGCGAGATGCTCAAAGATTTCTTACATAGATGAAACGTCGTCGTCACTGAAGTGATCGGTCTCAGCAAGAATATCAAATTAATGGCATTGATAAGGGAATTGACCCCAAGTTGCATTTCAACGACTGGTTAGCTAGAAAGCCTCCTTCGACCTTATATTGCTTCTATTACAAAGTGAACCAGTGCCTATATAAGGAGGAGGCAAGACATACTAGACAGAAGAACAATGCAAGTCCATTGGCTAAAGGAAGTCAAAGCGAGGGCAGCACTGAGGCCTTAGATGAGGACTCATATCCTAGGAGATGACCCAAAATCTCAAAATCCAAACCACATAATCCTTTGAGTGATTCAATCAAAAACATCTACTTGGAGACTCATGACTCGAAGCAGTACTGGAAACCAGCCTCGAGAGAGTCCACCGAAACCAAAAGAAATTTGGGAAATGTTGTATGTTTCAAGATACACGTGGTCATAACACCAACGATTGGAGACACCTTCGAAATGTGATCTGAAAGATGATCTGGAAAGGAAAGCTTCAACAATATGTGCCAACCCTATAAAATGGCGGGCAGGGAACATCCGATGCCTATCAATAAAGAACTTTGATTATCAATTGAACCATTGACAGTCGACATCCCGTTGAAAGGAGCTAGGGGAAAAGTGGAATAGCGAGCACACGATGCTGCTTCACTTATTAATGAGATTTATTCCGATCTTCTTTGAATTATTTTACTTCAATTTCAATTATGTTGTGAACTACGACCAACTTGAATTAAACTACTTGCATATGATGTGGGTAACCAAGTACCTAGAATTGGGCACCAACCAACCTCTATGGACCATGATCATACCTTTGAAGTATCGCAAGATGAGCATGATTCGACCGCTCATCAACTACCGTATGCCCCTTACTTTTGGGCAAGGACTCAAAATGGAAAGTGTGTGTGACTCGACCAGCCACTTCCTACTCCATGGTACAATTCTGTAGAATATCTATGCCTTACCCAGAGACTGACAAGATCAGAATCTAATACAAATTGGACATGACTAGCCATTTCCACTCATCAACCTCCACACTTGACTTGGAGACCAAAGAAAGATTTGGAGTGGATATAACCCAAGCATCCACTCCCTAGCTCATACTTGAAGTTTGCCAAAATACTTATGCCTCTCCTGAAGCTCAAAATGACCGAGGTCCGACTAAACTAGATGATATTTGATCGTCCATACATTAACTCCTTCCCTGGACGCAGGAGGCAGTTCGAAAGCTCGATTTAAAGTAAGCGTGACTGACCGTCTGCTCCCCAACCACTACCCAAAACACATGGACACGACTGCAGCTTGAGGTGGTTTTGACTTGATCATCCAACCGAAAACTCTCTTCCTCGACTTTTCGAAAGGAGTACGAAACAAAACGATGGATGCGATTCGATCGTTCATTGACCAACTCTGGTCCCCAAAGCGCGAACCAGAGTATAAACATCAAATGGGTGTGAATGACCACCCATCATAAAAATCTAGTCCCCAGAGTGTGGATTGGAATATAAAGATAAAAATATGGATGCGGTTTGACCTTCCATTAATCAACTCTGTTTCCCAAAGTGCAGACTGGAGTATAAACATCAAATGGGTGTGATTGACCACCCATTATAAAAATCTGCTCCCTAGAGTGTGGATCAGAGTATAAAAACAAAAAAATGGACATGGTTCGACCATCCATCGATCAACAATGGTTCCCAAAGCTCAAACTAGAGTATAAACATCAAATGGAGTGACTAACCACCCATCGTAGAACTCTGGTTCCTAGAGTGTAGGCCAGAGTATAAACATCAAACGGTTGTGACTGACTACCCATCATAAAACTTTGCTTGCTAGAGTGTGAATCAGAGTATAAACATTAAAAGATGGACGTGGTTCGACCGTCCATCGATCGACACTTGTTCCTAGAGAGTGGACTGGAGTATCAACATCAAATGGGTGTGACTGACCACCCATCATGCAATCTGGTACCCAGAGTGTGTATCGGAGTATAAACACAAAAAGTGGATGCAGTTCGACTGTCCTCTCCTCAACCCTTGCCCTTGACTTTGGGGCAAACACACAACTCAAAGTGGATGCAATCTGACCGTCTCCTCCCCTGTTCGAGCTCGAAGTTCTTCAGAATGCTCATCTTACTCCAAAGGCTTGGTAGAAATAGTATCCAACGGAAGTGGGCATCGTATGACCGTCCACGCATCGACACGTACCCTGGATGCAGGGGGCAGTTTAAGAGCCCAAGCCTAAATTGGACGTGGTTCAACAATCCAATCCAAAGAGGATGTGATACGTCCATCCCCGACCTTGTATGCACCTAAAGTATGGCGAACTATCCAAGCCTTGCCCGGACATCAACAATCTCAAAATCCAAACTAATACATGGATGCGGTTCGACCGTCCAACAAATAACTCTGGTACTGTAACATCCCTTATTTGGAGGCCCAAAACAAATGGCTAAGAATGCTATAATCATCCATAATTATTTGTCCTCGGCAACCAAATATGGCAACATTAGATACATTGATACATAGAAACACAAGAATATGGAGACAAAAAATTAAACATCAAGCAACTTCCACATTCCATTTCAAAATATTCCAAATTGATTACATAAACTCAATTCCCAAACCACTTTCAGGTAACATATAATTATTACCAAATACACTAAGAGTGACATATGAAGATTCCCCCTTGGTGGATCAGAGTATATAGATGGGCAAGAAAACAATTTTCCTTTACAAACAAAATATACAGCGAAAATAAAAAACTCTAATAACAAGCTTGCCTTCTGCAAGTCCTCGAAAGCTTTATTCGTCTAAAAGAACACCTGGAAACCTTAACTCTCAACGTGCTCAAAATCAATTGAGTACCCGAGAGTTTAAGAGAAAAACAAAAACTTCGAGTTGGACATAAAACTTAGTATGAATAATATTTACCATCTCAAACTATTTAGATATCTAGTGAGATCACGCCAGTTAGTGGAACGGGTTTTCCCCTCACTAGTACCTAAAACATTTATAAAACCATATATTGTGCTCCTGCATCCACAATGGTTTAAACATAGTATTTCAAAACTTTATGATGATATGCAAAACAAGTAAATTAAATCTGGATTACCCATCCCCATTAATTTTGACTATCTATCTCAATTATAGTTTCAAGGATTACTATTAACTGGTTAGATGTTTATGGACTATCTGTCCAATATCATTGTTTTCATGGTATCACTAAGAACCTATTGGTAAATCTAATATTTTCCTCTTATCCTAGTTTTCATAGGCTAACTAGGAACCTATTGACTGACTGTCATTATTTGAATCGGGATATAGTTTTCATGGGCCCACTACAAAACAATTGGACCCTGCGAGTATCAAATCATAGTTTTCATGGGCTGACTATGCACCTATTAGCCCCTACCAATATCATACAATTTTCATAGGCTTACTGTAAACCTATTAGTCCCTGCCAACATCTTTAATTAAGATTTTAACATTTCTTAAGTTATATTCACTATTGGGTCAACCTAACTGGTTATTCTTCCCTTTTCCCAAAAACACAGTTATGGGTTAATAACAATGTGAATAATATTTCCAAAACCTTTATTCATGCCATGATTTTTCCTTTAAAAATGAGAATGATTTATTTGTTTTGAAACTTTAAAGCATCACTTTCGAACCTACTAGATGATCTCCTTCGAAAGCATAGAAAACCTCTTTTCAAAACTCCAAGTATATACCTTTCGAAACTAATAATACCTTTCGAAACCAATGAAACCTTCCAATGTTATCAAGAAAACTTTCTTTCAAACATAGCTTCAAAATAAATGAACTACCCTTTCGAAAGCATTGGTTATACTTTTTAAAACATCATTTGGGTCAAAATGGTAATATACGAAAGTATCTCTTTAGAAACCAACTAAAATTAGTTTGGGGAAAAGTTGATGGAACCATCTAGTCGAAAACAAAGACCTTCAAAAATTAAAATTTCAAAGTATAGAATCGAAACCCCATTTAGGCTCCATTACCTTCGAAACCCTCAACCCCTTCGAAAGCATTCAGGAAAACAACTTAGTTTAGATTAAAACAGAAGTAACCCCTTCGACAACATAGATGACTTTAATGTAGTCGAAATGAAAATTAGCGGCTAGGCCTCGACTTGGTCGGAACTGGTCCTTTCAAAAGCTCTTATTTAAGGAAAATACTCCTTCGAAAGCTAACTCCTTTACATAGTATGGCAACCTTCTTCAAAAACTATTTATAAGACCTTTTCAAAAGCATGTGTTTCAACTATGTCGAAAGCTTTAAATAAAACAAGGCAAGACTTTAACTTTTGAAAATAAAGCAGGATTTCATCCCCATCGGAAGCTTACCTTTCGACACCAAGGCTTCCGCCTTCCTTACAATCCACTGCGTACCACTAAGCGATACCTTGTGTGTTGATTTCGACTATGATGGTTTCCTATAAGTAGGTTTTGACTAAGATGGGGCAGAATCATTAGAGTTGAAAGGGCTACTAATTGAGGCGGAACACTTTTTTTGAATTAAAGGATGAAATGTTGCTTCTTTTGGTAATTGCTTTATATTGACTTGCCTATTTGTAAACCATTATTTGGATGCCATAAAACTGTTAAGATACTTTACCTCTAAAACTACCGCAATTATATACGATTTAAACCATAAAAATGTAACGTTTAATCCCTTCCATATACCAAAACCAATTATTTCAAAAAAGCCTTCTTTTACAATAATTTACTTTCCTTAGTAAATCAATTGGGAAAAATCCCCAAAAATCACAAAAATTCGATTTCATCATGTAATAAAACATAGTAAAAAATTAGACCCAATTTCTTCCTGAAATATCCAAAATAAATTTTTAAACCCAACTACAGCATATTTATCATCAAAAATTCATAATAAAATTTCCATAGCTTGGAAAATTCTAAAAATTAAAACCCATCTCCATAATCTCTTTTTACTTGACATAAAAATTTTCCATGGCATTTTAAAATCAATAACCCACGGCTTTGCCCCTAAAGACGTATGAATTTCATGTACAAATAAATTGTTTAAATCAAACAATTCATAAATTAAGCATATGATCAAATATATCTTAGAAACAAAATAATTACTCAAATCTAAAACCATATGATCATAAAATCAAAAAGAGATGAAATGAATTATTATTCATATTAAACTTGATAAGGAATTTGAGATTTGTTGTTGATTAATCCTTCATAGCTTTGATCCTTAGCTTTAGATTGAAATTTCTTCTTTTTCCTCATTGTCAATGGCTGACTCTATTTAGTTTTGATTTGCATTTGTGAAAAGATGAAAATGGAACATGAATAGGCAATTACAAACGGTCATAGCCATGTATAATAGATTGGCTAATTCACTAATTTTCCCATCTGTAATTTAATTAACTTATAAACCAATTTAAGCCCGTTAAACGTTATTATTAAGCACGGCTCGTCATATAATTTATTTAAATCTCAATCCCCTTATCAACATTATTCTCTTTAATTTGTCTAATTAAATTTTGATGAATAATGTTTTCAAAAATTAGGGATGTTATAGGTTCCTGGTGCAGATTGGAGTATAAACACAAATAGGGCGTGATTCGACCACCCACCAACAAACTCTTATCTCCAAAGTGCAGATATGAGTATAAACAAATAAATGAGTGCATTTTGACCACTCAATATTCCATAAACACCGACCAAAACTCAACAAGAGAAGTATAAACTCACAACGGATGGAATTCGACCATCCACGGATTAATTTTTCTAACCCAAGAATCAGAACAAGAGTACAAACTTAAGGCGACAAGACTTTACTATAGCTCCGAATAGGTGATCTTTACAACTTAAGGCAATGACCACAAGAAGACCTTAACATAAAACCAATCCAAACGACATCCGAAGTTACGGGTGACCAACTATATCATACCACTAGATCGACAGGCAATGTCAATCTAAGCTTTCCATATTATCCCGCTGGTTTAACGGTCAATATCCATCCACATCAAACACAAATGGATGTCACCCAGATGTCCTTTGAATAATTTCAATTAACCGAGTGCAGATAGGAGAATAAACCACGAATGAGTGTGACTGGATCATTAATTCTCCATCACCCTCCTTCGATCCATCAAGAGTACAAAACCGAATGAGCATGACTGGACTGCACCTGAGCCAATTCTACCCCTAGATCTGGCGGGAGAATATGAATCAAAATGGATGCGACTGCCATCTAGCTTGGAATGAATATGATACGACCATTCATTCATTGACTCTTACCATGATTCGACCAGAAGAGCAATATGAAATGAACATGACTCGACTATCCACACATTGATCCTTGCCCTTGGTACGGCAGGGAGAGCAGTAGTCATTGATTGGACATGACTTGCCTTCCTACTTGTCGACGTATGCCCCGGACTTAGGGGCATGAGCGAGAAACAATATGAATGTAAACCTACCATTCATCAATCACTTTAAGTTCTTGGAGCTTAGGTGGGAGTATAAACATGACTAGGACGAGACTCGACCATCCATGCAATATATTTTTCAATTTGAGACCGGAGGTAGAAGTGTGATCATCCAGAACTGGATGTGATAGATCAATACTATGACTCATACCTAATATTTACGATGACTCGAGGTTACTACCGAAATGATTCCTAGAGATAGAATTTTCAAATTGATGCCCAAGCTCATTGGCAACTAACCATCACTCCAACTCGAACAACGACTAACAGAAAGTGAGTACGTTGAGTGGGAAGCACATTAATCGAACATACAAGACTAAACTCTACTTGGTGATTGATTCAACACTCCTTTAAGCCTGATCTTTAACCATCACAAATAATTGCTAAAAGTGTCTAAAACCCATCACTATCAGACTCAACCGTTCATGACTAGATTCTAGTATCTGATCGGAGTGACCATCATCATTGATCGTCTTAATCGGATTTCACGTTGATTGTTTTGCGAATCAATTACATTTGGACCTAAGGATAAACTATCGGTAAAGAGGAATCTGACATTCATATTCAAGTTCACTCAGGTCACGTGTTACAATCCATACAAGTACAGATATGCTAATCTATTCAAGTTTGATGTGGTAAACATCTAGTTGAAGGCAATATGCTAGTTCAAGTATGCAAGTTACATATGACATGTTCCATTGTTTGATTTTTATTTTACATGGTCTAATGTGTTCATGTCAAATCAAAAACTATTAAGTTCCACTAAAACAAGGGATTGAAACTGATCCTGTTGCTTGGGCAAATCCATTTAAACATTTTTCAGCTCACAGTATAAGGCCAATATCAAGGAACAACAACATAGTTGGTTCTATAAAGATATAAACCACAAAAATAAAGAAGAGGAGCCCAAAGAATCCAAGGTTGCACCCATTGAGCAAATAATTGACATGTAGTCAGCCATGATGAGCCATCACGGGTCTAGAAGATCGGATCATATCTAAGTGCAACGATGATGGAGGAATTAGCTTGCTTTCTCTGAATGAATCTTGATGTGTTCACTAAGACCTATTTTGACATGCATGTGATATCACTGACTATTGCAAGCCATGCATTGAATATCGACCCAAGGCATGTCTCGGTGAAATAAGAGCAACGCGGCATGGATCTAGAGGGATTTGCTGCACTTAAAGAGGAAGTGGGTAAACACAAAAAAAAAATATTTTATGCCTTTTACCTGAAATGGATATCCAATCTAGTTTTAGTGAGAAAAGCAAATGGAAAGTAGCGATCATGCATCGACTACTCGGACCTAAACAAGGCATGCCCAAAAGACAGCTTTCCACTTTCAAGGATCGACCAGCTGGTAGACTCAACTGTTAGATATAAACTACTTTAATTTATGGATACGTACTTCGGATACAACCAGATCCTGAGCATGTCTTCGACCAGGGGCACACCAACTTTATTCACGATCTAGGGCTATATTATTATGTTGTGATGTCGTTTGTACTAAATAATGTCGAAGTTACTTACCAAAGACTGGTCGACGGGATATTCAAAGACTAGATCAGGCGATCGATGGAAGTATACATGGATGATATGCTCATGAATTCAAGATGATCAAACGATATATTGATGACTTAGCGGAGATGTTCAGTGTTCTACGAAAATATGGAATGAAACTAAATCCCTTGAAATGCTTTTTCGACGTTGCATCAAGAAAATTTCAGGGTTTCATCGTCTACTCTCATGGAATCGAAGCTGATCCCGAGAAGATTCAAGCAATTTGAAACATTTAAGTGTTGACGATCATTAAGCAGGTACAGCATGAGAAGGTTGCTGCCCTAAGCCGTTTCATCTCTAGGGCCACCGGCAAGTGTTTCTTCGACTTGACCAAAAGAGGAAAGTGGAACTTTGAATGGAATAGAATTACATAGATGTGTTTCAAGTTATGGTAGATCACCAATAGATACCTCCCATCCCACCCAAGCCATTGAATCATGAAGACTTATATATCTATTTAGCAGTGTCGGTACACGCCATAAGTGTCGCACTATTATGTGAAGAGAATCAGATCTAGAGGCTTGTATATTATGTTAGCAATCGATTGACATGTGCTAGCAGAAACTACCTAAACCTACAATAGCTCATGTAACGCCTGTTGATTTCATCATGAAAGATCTGCTCTTACTTTCAGGTTCACCCCATTAGCGTCTATGTCGACCAGTCATTAGAAAAGTCCTACAGCAACCTTAGACTTCTGGAAGGTTGCTCAAATGGAAAATCGAGCCAAGCCAATTCAACATCACTTATCTCCCTCGGAGAGCATCCAGGGACAGACATTAGCAGACTTTATTTCTAAATTCACTACATTAGATGACGATCCAAAGTGCAATGGAGAACCTACCAACCGATTGAAAATGTACATGAAAGGAGCATCCAATGATTGGTGTTATGACCAGAGTTGTGTTAATGACTCCTAAGGAACGATTGGTTTGCTACGCCATAAAAATCGACTTCCCTGTAACAAATAACGAAGCCAAGAATAAAGCCTTGATCGTCGGGCTCAAACTTGCTAGAGAACTAGGAGTGGAAACTTTACATATTTTTTGTGATACCTGGTTAGTTGTGTGCCAAGTCAGAGAAGATTATCTTGCTAAGGGGCAGTGTCTTGCTCCTTACCTCAGTTGGGTTTAAGAGCTACTGGCTTGACTTTGAGTATTACGCTATTACACACATCCTTAGAGAACAAAATGAAAAGGCCGAGTCACTGTCCAAGCACCCAATTATGGGGATGTACAACAAATAGACTTATCTCGGTTGAAGTACTTAACATTCCAAGCATTAACAGATGGAGATCGACTAGATCTTGGAGATAGAGCCAGAAAAGGAGTCATGGATGACTCCTATCAAAGTAAAGAATTCTTTCTGAACAGAGGAATGAAAAATGATAGATCCTCCTCAAAGCTTCATGCTGCATCATCCAAGAAGGAGTCATGTATAGAAAGGTCATTCTCCATTCCCCTGCTTCGATGTATCAGTGAAATCAAATGAATTTTGAGAGAAGTCCATGGAGAAGAATGCGGCGATCACACCATGGGGAAAACCTTGACAAAGAAAATACTTCACTACAGGTATTATTGGCCATCAACAAAGATGCACCTAATCACACTAGAAAATGCAACAAGTGCTAGATGTTTGCAAAAATTCCAAGAGCCCCACCAATGGAAATTACTCAAATGGTCAATCCATAGCCGTTTTCCACTTGGTGTATTGACATCACAGCTCCTTGTCGATTTCTAAAGATGGTGCGAAATACGCCATCATAGCTGTGGATTACTTCACCAAATAGGTTGAAGCTGAATCTTTAGCCGTGATTATAACAAAAAAAATCAACTTCGTTGTCTAGAACATCAGCTATCGATTTGGCCTTCCACGGACCATTCTAGCCGATAATGGAACCCGATTTGAAAGCGTTAGATCCAAACACTTCTACCGACGGCATCATATTAAAAAGAGATTTGTGAAAGTTGCTCACCCTCAAGCTAATGCACAAGTCGAAGCTATTAACATAGTCGTAATGTTCATTCTGAAGAACCGTTTTGCAAAGGATAGAGGCAAGTGGATCGATAAACTCTAATCAACATTATGGGCATATAAAACCACCTATAAGTCCATGACTAGCAATACTCCATTCACCCTTGCTTATGGCTCCGAGGCCATCATCCCTGTAGAACTTAAAGTCATCTCTTGTCGAATGACTTATTACAACCGCTATTTCATTACAAAATAATATATAAACAAGAAATTGCAATCCAATTGCAATTAAACTAGAAGGAATTAGTGACGACTCGTGAGCGTACAAACGCATCCGATAGCCAATGACAAGAGCGTGTACCTGAACGTGCACGTGTGTATTCAAATAATTCAATTTCTTGAAATCGACATAATTGGATTTTCACTTATATTTATTAAAGAAAAGACTAGATCTGATAGCCAAAGCTTACTAGCCCTATAGAACCGGACATGGATAGCAACTAATGGAATACAACCTAGAATTTATACTATTGGAAATCGACCAAGCGTCATGACGATCAAAGAGAGATACAACACTTTTGGAAGGCAGTTCAACAGAAGGATGGTGACTCTTTAGGAAACTGGATGGATTTATTTCCGGTGACTCTAACTTGCTTAGATTCAAAGAACATCATGTACGCTACAAGACGTACTTTGGGGGGAGAATGTAACCGACATTTTGACCCGGCTATATCCAAATCGAATGGATAAGTTAGACTCGACTATCATCAAGGCCAATAGCTCAGAGCAATGATTGTGGGGTCCCAAAATTGAGCATATATAATATTATGAAGCAGAAGCATGAAAACCCACTACTTCCTGAAGGTGGATCGGGTACGATCCATATTCAACACTATGGATCATATCGTATCGATTCCACAACTTAATTTTGCAGTGATTATCGGTCAGTAACTAAAAATCTACACATGCTATCAACATGAAACTTGGAGTACAAGATTATTACAACATCTGGAGCACCCCCTAAGGATCTAATGCCAATTAAAGGAAGTTGGAGGGATCGGCATAACTCTCTTTGGAGGCATCGGCCGAAATCAGAATTCAAACAACACTACTTCACAAAAAATGCGTTCTCTCACAAACCGTACATCGATATTACATAAAATTTAGGGGGAAAGTAGCTAGCATCATGGGGCATCCCTTGTAGGGATTGAAGCCCATTTGGATGCACTACAAGCGATCGGTACCGATCTCTATTGTGGGTCCCGATGGACCTGCAAATTATTGGGTAGCCTCATCTTGGTCTCCCGAACCTTTTGCCAAAATTTTAGTCCGATCCATGCAAATCTTTCCTTATAAATAAAGTAGGCATGGCGTTAGAAAAGGGTTCTTGCTTTCTCTATCAAGGCTCTGCCATTTTTAATCTTCACTTCTATACTAATGGGTCCCAGCTGATCCAAACATTCTTGTAATCATAATCAAGTGGAAGATTAATAAAAATATGAAGTGGACGTAGGCCATGATTGTTGAACCACTATAAAAATCTGTATGTTCCTTTATGATTTTCGCTTTGTCTTAATTTCATTCTTCATTTAATTTTACTAGATTCTATTAGATGTTGATGCCTATTTTTGGCGTCAACATAAACATTTGCATATAAGTTTAAATGTCTTGTCATAACCATTTCATATCTTAATGACTAATGTATATGTTACAAATGCAAGTCACATCTATAGACGTTTAAATCAACAATGTAAACCCTTTGCTATGTTGCACTTACACCATTATTCATTGGCATATATTTGGATATACTCACAATAAATGCTAAGTATATATTTGGTCATATATGTCACTTAATAAATCAATCAATTTAATCAAAGGGAGAGAAAGGAAAATTTTCTCTCTAAATAAAACAAAATCTTCCATCAATTAATTGAAAAAATTTAAGAGAGAAAAATGAAAGGTTTTCTTCTCTAAATTAAATTGAACAAGTAATGTTTTCATCACATACATACAAGTGTACATTTTTTATAGTCTAATTTATATGAACACCAAAATAAAACTTCCTATAAACAAAATTAAATAAAATAAGTTTTTATTTAAAATTATATTGGATTAGATCTAATAAACTCTTTAGACTTTATAGGCCCAATAGATCCAAAATAGGAATCTTTTAAAATCTTCATATTTCACCTACTTCTGACTGGTTCAGTTCCTTCAAGTAATTCACTGTCTATCATATGGACAATGTTATATATACTAGGCTCAATGTACGTATTGAGATCCATTTCTCGATATATCTTAACTAATTTTAGGATATGTATTTATTAAAAACAATTAAATGCTCATGGTTACGAACACAGTAATTAGTAAATTACTTATCCTAAGGATTTCCAGTTATATATGTTTAACATATATGTAATACATTACTTAGTCCAATGTAAAAATATGAATAATTGAAAAATAAAAAAAGAAGTATGCCTCATTTCAGATAAGATTCTCTATAAGAGTTATGTTATATAATCAAACTACATAATTCCCCTTAGCTCAAACACTTAATTCTATAAGTAACTTCTTTGTTAATTTTAAAGAAAACATCATTCTTGATGCAATTTGAGAAAGTGTGTTTCACACCCAGCTTTAGAGCCACTTCGAAGGATAAAGAACAAAAGGGGTTCTCCACTGTGGAGAAGGCAACAATGGAGAAACGTGAAGACCATGGAATTCGTTTTGAGGAATTATACCTTGGAAATCTAACGAAGCTTAGATTTGTTCAGAGGTTAGATCTCTAGTAATAGCTCATTTAGCCAGGGAAGTAGTCATCTCGGCTTCAAGTGGCTTAGGGATCCCGAAGGTTTCTCCTTATACTTCCATTTGTTAACTGCTCTTTTTAAAGAGAAATTTAACAAAAGTAGAATTTGTTAGTAAAAAAATGATAAAATAAATATATTTAATTATAAAAAGATAAGAGTAATCATGTAAGTATGAGCGTATAGTTATGGCCCAAAATTTTTACTAAGTGAAATTTTTTAAAATAAACATAGGAAGTGTAAATCTAAGGTATACACTTATGGAAAAAAAAGGAGATTTCGATTATGGTAAGATCCTTAATCTTACTTTCATTGATGTTCTGCTAGTCTTTTCATTTTATTTCAATAGCCTTTGTTAAAGTGTGAGCCTAGGCTACATTCCTTTCACCCTCCCAAGTAGAACATTTTCAAACCCGTTGCATAAAGGAAATAATGATGAAAAAATAAACAAGAATAAGCCCATAATCATGAAGATTAAGGGTCATAAGTAAAGTTTACATTGCCTATTTGCTTTCGGTAGCTTATTGAAATTATAGATATAAGTGTAAATGCTGTGTCTCTTAGGCTTCTCAGTTTCATTTAATGAAAGTTATAATTTAAACTACTCAAAATAGTATATAACATAAAAGAGAAACTACAAACAACTTACTATCATAAATGAAAGTTGTGTGAATCCTTAGATCCCAAGTTGAATCATAAAGAGTTTCTAGATTTCAACTTCACCTGCAAGACTAATGATAGGTTGGTTCTTATAAATTAAATAAAATATAATGGTGATTTCATTATTGTTCAAGTCATTTAATTTATAAAGATATTTGATCTCATGTGCTATAAGATCGAACTAGCCATGATTTTTTTACGTACTAATGTTGGTGCTTAGGGTATTGTACAAATGTAACAACCTATATTTTTGAGTTTAGCAATTAACATAATAAATCCTTTTAACTAAGTTAAACAAATTATCCAAACTAATGGATTAGAAGGTGAGTTTTCAAACATGAATGAATTAGGACTCGAGACCTGTAATGACCCGACTTTTCGACCCTCGAAAGTCGACAGTAATACATCCACGGTATTCGTGTGCCGAACACCTAAGTGGAGAAAAGATAAAAAGTTAGGATAAAATAAAAAATAAATTAGAATAAGAAAAGGAGAACACAACATCAGAATTTCACAGCAGAATAATAATATATAATATCAAAAAAGGTACAAAGAGTCACCCTAAATATAGGAATTTTAGAGTTACAAAACCTAAGTACTATCATCAACCCGGATAGTTATAACTGCCTGTCCTCACAACATTGATATATA
Organism: Allium cepa; assembly: GCA_030765085.1. Lineage (NCBI taxonomy): Eukaryota > Viridiplantae > Streptophyta > Magnoliopsida > Asparagales > Amaryllidaceae > Allium > Allium cepa. The sequence continues at coordinate 259,687,036 of CM060929.1, forward strand.
AATAGCTAATACGGAACAATAGAAATAGATAGATAATGAAAGCCTCCAACTTGTCTTTTGAACTCTGAAGCATCCAAATTAAAACCTTCTATACTCAGCCTACTCGAAAGAGCACGAGTGGAAATGAGGGAAGCAAAAACCAAATGCTAGACATATATCTAGTATAAGAAATCCTGAGATACATATAGCATATAATAGTAACTACTGAGACTATATAGATTCCCGTAACAGTTTTTCTCTTAAAAGAAACCAACCATTTATTAAGTTTAATATAGTGATATGATAGATAATGTCTAGGATGTAGTATATAATCATATCAAATAGCTGTGATGCTTATATTAGTCAGACCACAGCATATTTAGGTTACATTATATATTGCTAAGGTATATTCGCATATTGGATTTTTTGTTGATTACATCCCCAGATAAAGTGAGGCCAGCCTCCTGATAAGGGTCATAATGTACCTTTCGAGTGACAAATATCTCTAGATAAAATATACCAGTAAGTTAAACACAACTAGACCATGCATGAACCTATAGAACCATGTAGAACCAAGTACCATCAACTCTTTCACACAACATATCGATTAGAATATCTAGATATGGAGTTGATCTACCCCATCATGGGTTAGCAAAACCACGAGTTGTGCGTCCTACTTTATTCTCTATCATTTCTTATGTTGAGGTTACGTTCGGCATCTTTCACACTAGTCTTCATTACTTGAATAGAACATCAATCCCTAAATGGATTCCCTTATCTCGAACAAATCATGAATCATAACATGGTTTTGAGCATTTAGACAGATCTCAAATCTTCACATGAATTCTCTTTTCAACTGCTTCCAAATAAAGAAATCGTATACTAGTTTTGAATTGGTATTCGGTAAGTAAAATACTTACCAATCCTAGACTCTTCAAAACCAATCGATGAATTTCTGGTTAACTCAATTTTGGTTCTTTCAAAAATAAGTGAAAGCTATAGATATTTCATACCAAAACTCCTCCTGGGGGGTTTTTATTGCTATGAAATTATGAAGCCTTTTGATAACATTTTGAGACAATATTAGATCAAGTTCAATAATCGACTAATCAATTATCTATTAAAAACAATTGCTTATACAAATCAAAATTTGTATGCTTAACTCATTTCCAACATTACAACTTAACTATTCCTTGTCCAAGTGTGAAGGCTGGTAAGTTAGAGCACTGTTTGCATCAAAGTCTTGCCTGGACACTTCATTCTTGCATCTCACAAATAGAAAAGTCTACCTCCTCTACTTTTAGTGTTAAGTATAATATTAATGATTTCCATAAATAAGTAAGAAATCAACACGATTGACATGTTTTCGACATTTTCTAACCCATTATTCCTCGACCAAGAGGGAAACCGATAGGTTAGAGCTCTATTGCTCCATCCCCACTCGACATCAATCTTAATTCTCACAAATATTACTTTGATCGGCTTTTAGTGTTAAGCATAGATAATTACTTTTTCAAAAAGTAATTGAACAATTAACCATTTGGCCGTTTAGCAATTCTAACCCCTTACGAACACATTTGTATATACTTTTAAAATACTTGAGAATGTTATAATAATTTTAAAACATTTATCCAAAATATTACTTTAAAATAACAAGTTTGTAAAATCTATAAAACTTGGAAAAGAATATGTTTTATTATAGAAACCTCTTCTTTAAAAATTCACAATAAATTTTTAAAAATTCACAAAGACCACAAACCAGTTTTTGAATACTCTAATAATAATTAGTAAACATTTTGAAAAAGAATGAAACAAAATTCTTGAACTTAAATATCTTTTCAAACCTTTAAAGTCCAAAAATCGAGTCTAAATGCGGCAGTTTTTCACAAGCAAAGTTTTGGTCTTTTTCGAGATGTTACTTAACTTTTTACTATCCAAGATTTTAACAGCAACAAAACTATATATATCACATTATAAACATTGCCAAAAACAAGGTAACTGACAACTGCATCTATAGCGACTATCCCTGTAAGTGCACTTTCAAATCCAAGTTATATTCAGACTTATGTTCAATTACAACCTATGTGCTTTGTTCCAAGATCTTCCTATATGTCATACAAGTCCATTCAAGTTCGTTCAAGTCTGTTCAAGTCCATTCATATGTCACTTGTTTTCAAGGCAAAAGTAAAACCATCGTTCCCAACAAACAAACATTAATACAATAGAACATCAACATAAATGGTGAGTTAACTCACCTTTTGTTCAACAAACAATAAAGATCCAAGAATCTAAGTCCAAACCCAAGCTAGCAACCTCCTTCCCTTCCTTTCCTTGTTTCACCTTGCTTTCACCCTCTCTCCCACTCAATTACTCACCACCAACTAGGATGGAGGGAGACATGCTTCACTTTTTCACAATCTAACTTGGTAGAAGGTATTTTTATATTGTAGTAAGGCTTCACTCCAGATTTGAGTTGAATTGGACATGATTTGCAATTATTTTGCTTTAGAAAATTACAAAGAGGAAGAAGAGGAAGACAAGGATTTTATAACTTTAAGTTTTGTGAATTTGTGAATGACAACTAACGGTGTACCCTCCTTTTATAGGCCAAGAATGGTGCTCTTTAAGCTTGCCTTCACCCTCCGTTCATGCCATGGAAGCCTTATATCACTTCTCCTTTAAGTCACTTCTCTTTTGTGCTAATTACCATTTACCCCTCTCATGATAATATTTATTACCTTAATAGGAGCTTCCAGAAAATTCCAAGCTTTATGTGGAGGTGTGTGTGTTAATAGTTGCTAGTGTATTCATTTGATCATTAGACAAGTGCATAAGAGTTAGAACAACTTATATCGATCGAAAAGTTGTGCACCGATAAATCGATTTTCGGTTACATTATTGATTTTTCTATGAAGAATATATTTTCATAAAAAAAATTCAAAAGCAAGTTTATTTTCATCATTTATTAATAAATGATGTTTAATAAGGTTATAAATTATCACTTCCATATTTATAACACTTAATTATATTTCAAAACGTTTTGTTATTCGAAGATGAAGTTTTTGAATTTTAGGGTCGCTACAAGACCTATTCCATTGCATTCATAATTTCTTCATATATAAAAGACATACAACTTTTTAAAAAATCGAATAGTATGTTAGAAAAGAGAAAAAGAGAAGCTAGGGGAAAAATAATAATCTATTCAAAATTAGTCCATTATATTTATGAAAGGAACTATTCTTATTCTTTATTCTTCATTATTGTTCTTCTTCTAATAGAAAATAAAATTTCATTTATAAATCTTCATAACTCTTTTATTTCTTATTGAAAATTCCAAATAACTATTTGAATTCTAGTCAGAACATTCCCCATAAATTTGGCTATTCAAGTCCACATTTAGGTGAAGAATAGAGTCAGATTTCTAAAATTAAGAGAACTTTGAGATTGGGTTGAATTAAAGCTTGGATTTTATAGGATTTGGTAAGTGCGATTTATCTTCTATACTCTATGATCACCGTATATGCTATGTATTATTGTTAAATGTTGATGGTTGAGTTAGGGCTTGATGAATTGAATTGGTTTAGGATTTAAGAGGTGGCAATCTTGATTTAATGGTTGAGTTAAATGCTAATGGTTGAGTAAGGGCTTGACGAATTGAATTGGTTTAGGATTGTAGAGCCGGTATATTAACGATATTATCCAATATTACCTAAATAGTCCAAAGAAACCCAAAAAGGATCCAAATCCTGAGACGAACGGTAGTAACTTGAAATCCAAGGTCCTCCAAACAAGAATCTTCAAAATCAAATGTTAATCCTGCTAATCTCTCTCTTAATGACAAGTTTTGGCTAATTAAAGCAAGGTTCAGGGTGGTTTATGGCTTGGAAAAGGTAAATGATGACTTCTCTAACTATTATGTAAAGTGTGACATGGCTAAAGAAAGTCCTATCAGCCTTCGCTTGGATCTAACCCCAAAATAGGCCTTTCAGCTTAGCCATAAACTACTAATTACCCGCTATGCTATCCAAAATCAACTAAAATTTCAAACAGCCATACCTCCTAAATGATAAGTCCATTTTCAAAACATGACCACACTATGAAAAGAGAAACCATCATCCCGATCTAATGAAAGTGTTTTCAAACCTTAATTTAGCTTCTACCAAAAGTTATAGGCCTTACAAGATTTCTCGGGACAAAACTATCAGAAAAAAATTATAAGGGTACGAAATGTCACTAGTAAACCCGTCCTAAAGTTATAGAGTCATATAACCTCAAATGAATTAAACTAAAAAATTTAACGATCCTCCGATATGTAAAATACGAATCGTTGTAGTATTTATAATAAATTTTAATAATCTAAATAATTAATTAAATGATCTTATTTAATTTAGTTTAATGGCTTAAATTAAAAAATGTGTGTGTGTATATTTGCTTTTCGCAATATATAAGACTATATATATATATATAATAAATGTTCTAAACACGTAATACATTTTTTAATAATTTTTAATAATTTTAAGTCAGATAATACATTAATAGTATGTTTAAAATAAATATATATATACGCATACACACATGTATGCATGTTGTGTGTGTTTTAATTTTTGTTATTCGGCCTTTTGACCCGGCTATATCCAGACTGATTGGACAAGTTAGACTCGAAGATAGACAAGGAAAGTAGCTTAGAGAAATAAAACAACGATTAAGCGAGATCAAGAGAGACTCTTTGAAATATTATAATTATAGATTAGTACCTCCTCTAGGCAGGGGATTGCTACCAATCCCTTCCCCTAGGTAAGGGATCGGATCCGATCACTTTGGCTATGAACAACTTAAACCAGCTATTCAACTCAACAGGAATCAATCAATATCTCTACAAAACATTTAGGCCACTATGCAAAACAACTTTGGAAACACAAAGATAGCATGGAGGGACCCACTAGAGGGATCACATGGGCCCAAAAGCCATCTAGACCGATCGACGCCGATTTAATCCTTCTGCATGAAACTTTATGGGTGACTTCATCTGCATCGTGAGAGTTTATCGGTGAAATTTTAGGAAGATATTTGGTCGTCTACACCTATAAATATAGAGCTCGTTGTTCATTTTAAGGATCATTACGACGCAATTTTACTTCATCTCAATTGTAATCAAGGATCCATTACGATCTGATCCCTCTATAACCGGAAAAGCAAGTACTGAATAAAGCGATTCCTTTAAGTGGACGTAGGCAATCAACGTCGAACCACTATAAATTTGTTTGTTCTTGTTTATGCTTGTTGACTCTTGTTTTAAGTTTAATTCTTTACTTTATTTCTCTTCTTTCAATCTGTTGGGTGCTTGTACCAACTTTTGATGCTTTCACCGAGAAAGGATTCTCAGTTTGATTGGATCTCATCATCAACTCATGGATTCCCATATCCGTGAGATAGATCCAGATTTCTACCGAAAATTTTCCATTTCTACACAGATTTGAAGAAAATCTATAAGGAAGATATTAGCCATATCTAGAGGAAACAAGTCCACTATTTCTCATGCTGCTAGAAATAATAAAGATACCATCACACAATAGGTTGACCTAAATGCGCAACCGACGACTACTGATGCCCCAAATCTAGCAGATTACATCACCAAAGCCAACTTTAAAGTCCTGATGAAGGGACGTTAGATAGCCGTCAGCATCTTAATCATCAAATCCAGGCCAATATCAGACCTGATGAACCAGTTGAAAGACGAATGTGGGAAGACATGGATGGAGCCTACTCCATACTCCAAATCAGAGAGCTCTTCTTCATCTGACAACTATTACAAGAGCAGACAGTGTAAGACAGATGCATATAATGTTAGAGCATTGAGCAGAACTATGCGATCGACTATCGCCAAACTACCCGAATCGGCACCGAGCCCTCCAAGGGGATCGGTATTGAAACCTCCAACTTAGGGGCAAGCTGTGGAGGAGCTAACCCTGGATGCACTATGATGGACCCATGCGAATGCATTTGAACCACAGCCGAGAGGATTGCTACTCAGGAGGTACATGAAGAGAATGCTAAGCCAAGGCAATATGGTGCTGCCCAAAGGGATGGATTGGGCCATTCATGTGAGGTGGAACACGACCACCACCAGGCACCAACTCTCTGGACATCGTACTTAACAGATATGGTGGGACAGCTTGTAAAAGAAAGTCAAGGTCTGACCAACGATGATTGGGAACTCTCCAGAAGTCATACTCCATTCACTGGCAACATCCTACTCGCGTAGAGTATCCGTGGAGGTTTAATATGCTTATGATGCCTGCTTGTGTGGGAAAAACTGACCCTAGGTAGCATCTCATGAAGTACGAGTGGCATATGGACTCTGCACAAGCCATTAATGCAGTCGAGTGTAGATGTTTTCCTATTTTTCTAGAAGGCGTTGCGACCATGTGGTTCACCAAGCTACCACCACGGTCAATTTCTTCATATGATGAGTTAGGAAGGAAGTTCCTGGAGTAGTTTTGTATGCACATGGCTCGTCCTAAAGATGTCATGTCCCACTCCAACTTAATCCAGGCTCCGAGGAAGTCATTGAAAGATTATCTGGAAAGGTTTAATATATCCTTCACAAAAGTCAGTAATCCAAAAGATGATGCAATACTGATGGCACTGACCAAGGGATTCGACCTTGATTCTGATTTTGGCGATTGGTTGGTGGGGAAGCCTCCTTCTACGTTGGACTGTTTTTATGTGAAGGTAGCTCAATACTTAAGGATGGAAAAGGCTAAGTGGACCAGGAAGAGAGATGTTACAGGCCAAAGTGCCGAGGGAGTACAAATTAATGTGGCGGTGAAATAGTCCGAAGAGATTTTTGGGAAAGTTGAAGTTAATGTTCAAAACAAGTAACAAAAGAGGCAGTGATAGTAACTGTGATTGAAGACGGGATTCTGGGAGAGGGAAGCCAACGTTCCCGACATTTGACACCTATATACCTTTGAACACGTCATTAGAGAACATCTATCTATTCAGTTGTAGTACCATGCAGTACAGAAAACCACTTTCAAAAGAATCGATGGAGAAGTAGAGACAGACAGGGAAGCACTGTAGATTCCGTGAAATTTATGGTCACACCATGGACGAGTGGCGCCACCTCTATGGTGTCATTGAAAAGGTTATTCATGAAATTATGTTGCAAAAGTTAGTTAAAGCCCCAAAGAATTGCAAGCATGAGACATCCGACCTCAATAAAGGACGCACCCTGCCTAGTGCTGGGGAACGTAGAGGGTAGGAGGTTGGTTAATCATTAGCACTATTGTTGGAGGTTCACATCCCGCTAACAATAGCTGGAACAAGATGGAGCGTTACATGAACGTTATAAGACCTATTGATATGGAGTGCTGCTCGAATGTGAAGGATGGTGCTTTGGAAGAGCAGCTAATAACTATGACTAACGATATCGTATTTTGAGGTAGAGATGCAGACAGGGTGGAGGCCATACAATAGACCTAATGGTAATCTCGTCCATGATCGACCCCGCCTTGGTAAGAAAGATTATGATTAACTATGAAAGTTCAGTCAATATCCTTTCTAAGAAGGCCTATAACTAGATGTTGCTGGAGGCTAAAGATTTGAAATTATGTAAAGCCCATATTCATGGCTTTAACAATATTGCTACTGAATTGGTAGGCTACGTCGAGATACTAGTGGAATTGGGAGACGACAACCGTAGAAGAGTGTGAGTGCTGCCATTTTTTGTGATGGATAAGAACTCTCATACAATGCTTTCTTAGGCCAACCAGCCCTTGCTGAATTCAAGGCAGTCATCGCCCCTTGGTGCTTAACACTCAGATTCCTAATAGAGAACGGCATGGGAATTATTCATGGAAATTAGGCATTTGGCCGTGCCTATTGTGTTGCAAAGTTGAAGGATGCTCAACGGAAAAAATAAGGAAGGATGTGGAGAAGCCTCACCACATCAAAACAAACGAAGACTAGCCATCAACATCCAAGCCTTGGCTCGGGCACCACAGTCGATTCTATAAAGATATATAAATCCTAAAGATGATGAAGAGGAGCCTAAAGATCCCAAGGTGCACCCGATGAGCTGACAATGACATCACGGTCAGCTACGACAATCCATTGCGGGTCTTGAAGATCGAGTCATAACTTAGCGCAACGATGATGAAGGAATTTGCAAGCTTTCTTCGGACGAATCTTGATGTGTTCGCCTAGACCTATATTGACATGTGTGGAATCTTGCCAAACATCATGAACGATGCATTGAATATCGACCCGAGGCATGTCCCAGTGAAACAGAAATGACACAGCATGGATTTAGAAAGGTTCGCTATACTTAAGTAGGAGGTAAATAAACTAAATAATGGGTTTTTCTGCGACGCCCTCTAAGAAAAATAGGTATCTAATCCTGTACTCGTAAGAAAGACTAATGGAAAGTGGAGGACATGCATCGATTACTTAGACCTGAATAAAGCATGCCCAAAGGACAGCTTTTCACTTCCAAGGCTCGACCAGCTGGTAGACTCAACCACCGGACATGAACTACTTTCATTTATGGACGCGTACGCCAGGTACAATCAAATCTCGATGGACATCCCAGACAAAGAACACACATGCTTCGTTATTGACCTGAGATTATACTGCTACATAGTGATGCCTTTTGGATTGAAAACGTTGGAGCTAATTATCAAAGACTGGTCGATTGGATGTTCAGAGATCAGACCGGACGATCAACGGAAGTATATATGGATGATATGCTTATGAAGTTATGGCGATTAAATAACCACATTAGTGATTTGGTGGAGATGTTCAATGTTCTCTAAAAATGCGGAATGAAACTCAACCCCTTGAAGTGCTCTTTGGTCATTGCGTCAGAGAAATTGTTGGATTTCATCGTTAACTTTCATGGGATTGAAGCTAATCCTGAGAAGATTTAGACGATAAGAGATATTCGAGCACCAAAGACAATTAAGCAGGCGCAAATCTTAAATAAGAAGGTCGCCTCCCTGAGTCAATTCATCTCTTGGGCCATAGATAAGTGTATTCCCTTCTTCGAATTGATCAGAAGAGGGAAGAGAAACTTTGCAGGGATGCTGGATTGTATTGATGCGTTCCAAGCTTTGGTACATCACTTAGAGAGACCCCCCGTCTTGTCTAATCCACTAGATCATGAAGACTTGTATATCCATTTAGCGGTGTCTATACATGCCATAAGTACCGCACTACTGTACGAAGCGAATTGGATTTAGAGGCCATTATTCTATGCTAGGTAGCAGTTGACAAGTGCTGAAAGAAACTATCTGAAGGTGGAGAAGCTTGCATATTGCTTGTTGATTGCATCATGGAAGCTCTGCCCTTATTTTCGGTCTCACCCCATCAATGTCTTAGCCCATCAGCCGTTACGACAGGTCCTACAGCGATCTGAGACATTCGAGAGGTTACTTAAATGGAATATCGTACTGTGCATGTTCGATATCACTTATCTTCCGCGGAGAGCAATCTAGGGACATGATTTGACAAACTTCATAGCTGAATTCATTGCATAGTATGAATTTCCTAAGAGTGATGGAGGATCTACCATCCAATGGAAGATGTACATGGATGGAGCCTCTAATGATCGGTGTTTTGGTGCTGCAGTCATAATAGTAACTCCTGTGGAACACTCGATCTACTACGCCCTGAAACTCGACTTCACTACGACGAATAATGAAGTTGCATATGAATCCTTGATCGTTGGGCTCAAACTTGCTAATGATTTAGGAGTAAAAGCTGTGCAAACTTTTGTGATTCCCAGTTAATAGTGTGCCAATTCAGGGGAGAATATCAGGCCAAGGGAGCACGACTTGATCCTTACCTCAACCGGGTCCAAGAGCTACTAGTTGTTTTTGAGCCTTTTGCAATTAAACATATCCCCAAAGAACAAAATGAGAAGGCTGGTTCACTAGCCAAAATGGCTAATTCTGAGGATGCACAACTTATGGGCTTGGTCCCAGTTGAAATACCTAGTGCTTCGAGTATTGGTCGGTTGGAGATTGATTGGGTCATAGAGACGAAGATTGAAAAGGATTCATGGATGACTCTGATAAGAGATTATTTGCAAAGGGGAATCCTTCTCGATCCAAGGAATGAAAAATGATAGATCCTTCGTAAAGCTTCACAATACATCCTTTGAGAAGGAGTTAGGTGCAGGAAGGGCTTTTTCGCCCCCTACTTCGGTGTATCCCCAAAGATGAAATCAAACTAGTATTAAGAGAAGTGCATGAAAAAGAATGTGGTGATCACACTGGGGGGAAAACCTTGGTGAAGAAGGAAACGAAGTCGATTACACTAGATGATGTGAAAAATGCTAGAGATATGGAAGGATTATGAGAGCCCCATCGATGGAGATTAGTTAGATGGTTAATCCATAGCGGTTTCCTACATTGGGGGGTATTGACATCATCGGCACCCAACCGATCTCCAAAGGTGGCACAAAGTATGCCATCGTAGTAGTAGATTACTTTACTAAATGGGTTAAAGCTGAACCTTTGGCCATAACTACTATGAAAAAAGTAATCAACTTTTTCGTATGAAATATCATATATCATTTTGGCTTCCTCGAACAAACATAACTGGCAGTGGGACCTAATTTGACAGTACTGAATTCAAAGGCTTCTGCAGCCGATATCATATTGAGTAAAGATTGGTGGCAGTTTCTCACCCTCAAGCAAATGGACAGGTCAAAGCTGTTAATAAAATTATAAAGTTCATTCTAAACAAGCATTTGGAAAGGGCCAGAGGCAAGTGGATCGAGGAACTACCGTTAGCAATACGGGCGTGCAAAACCACCTATGGGTTAGCGACTGGTCACACTCCATTCATCCTTGCTTACGGCTCGAAAGTCGTGATTCCCATAGAACTCCAAGCCCCATCTCATCGAGTGACTTACTATGACCATAGAAAAAAATATGGACCTCCATTTGAAATCTCCAGATTTGATAGATGAGAAGCACGAAGAGCCTGACTTGAGGGCAGCTGCACACCGACATCGAGTCGTTCGATACTACAACATTAAAGTTTGAGCTAGGACCTTTGAAATTAGTGATCTTGTTCTAAAACAAATCTTTCCTAGCTCTGCTAACATGGGTTCGAGATGGGAAGGATCGTATATCATCAAACAGAAGCTTGGAGATGGAACTTTCAAACTACCGACTGTCGATGGCATTGCACTCCCTAGGACAAGGAACAACGAGCATCTATGGTGCTACTTCACTTAATTTTGTTTCATTCTGTTGTATTTCATGTAGGATTTACTTTTTCATTTTAGCTCAAAGCTATGTAATAAGACAAACTTTTCGTTTTCTCTTTCAACTTGCAATAAAATTTGAAAATTTTCCATATTTGTGAATTGTTCAAGTAAAAATAGACATGATATGACCGACCACTCTTCAACTTTTGCACCCAACTTAGGGGCAACATAATTAACCGAGAAATTGTGATTCGATCATTTACTGGAATAACTCTATCCCCTAGAGTTTGGGCTGGAGTATAAACATCAAAAGGGGCACGATTAACCACCCATCAACTAACTTTGATCTCCAGAGTGCAGATAAGAGTATAAATAAACAAATGATTGTAACTCAACCATTCATTCATTAACTCTGACCTGAACCCGATAGAAGGTGTATAAACTCGTAGTGGAAGGGATCTGACCTTCCACGAACTAGCTTCGCCAACCTAAGACTGGGGGCAGGAGTATAATCATTTAACTGCTAAATATAACAGTGTAACAACATGACTCATGCCCAGTGCTTAATGTGACTTAAGGCCATGACCGAAGGAGGCCTTGAGCTAGGCTTATTGGATCGATGCCTGAAGTAATGGACGATCGAATGACATTACAACTTAAACAACGAGTGATAAATTACATGTACATTGAATGGAAAACGTAATAGCTCGAATACATAAACGAATTTATATAAAAGTTAAACTAAAACGAAGAAGTTTTTATTCACATGACGAAACTTGGAAAGTTACTTACAAGTTTATTCTAGAAATTAGAAACCAAAAGCGGGGGTCATACACGTACAATCACAACCAATAAAAAAGCTAGCTACCTAGCTATTCATAGCCCAAGCCAATTCATCGGTTATTTCTTGTTCTTCCCGGGCTTCTTCGGGATAGATTCACTAGAGCTATCGCCCTTACCCTTCTTCTTCGTTTTTCTTCCGCTCTTATGATCCTTGGGAAAAAGTTTTATAAATAAAAATAGAAGTAGTGTAACTCTAGGAAATGGAAATATCGACCTCCTCGGGGATGATACCGCCGGGCAGTATGGTTTGGAGTCGAGTGACATCTACCTCAGCGTGCTCCATCTTTATCTTCTTATCTGCCTCCTCCTTCACGATGCACTCTTTCAAGCTGAACTCGTCCGTGTGCTCAGACGCACGAGTCACCACGACATCTTTTGTTTCATCGTAGGCTTGCTGATTGTTGGTTTTTTCTTCATTTAAAGCCTCTATGACTTTAGCATCTGGGCCAGGAGTATCAATGTATTGGATCGTCAAAACTATCTGCACAGTAACGCCTGCTGTGGACTCCATGTTTGTGCCTTCCATCCCAGGTTGACATCACAACCAGAAGCATGAATGGATGTGGATATATCTACAACTTCATAAGGTTCAATAGGTAAGCTTGTCACTTTCGTGCATAAGATGTAAACCTTTTCGAGCATCGAGGAGGTGAGATATATACCTTCGTCGAATTGGCCTTTTGGTTTGAATCAAAGTGTCGCCTTTAAGAATTGGAGAGAGCTTAAAAGACTTATGCATATCAAGATGATGCGGATTATAGTCTGTATCCTTTTTAAGGGCATGAGAAGTTAAGGCACCAGTTGCCTGACTTGTAAGAGGGTCTTGAGAACCGGAGCCAGAGGCTTCATCGCCATCTTTCTCCTGCTCGGTGGTCACTAGGTCAAGAAATAGACTAAGCAAGCAGCCTTGAGTTCATTAGGTTCTTCATCGCAAGATTTTGCACATAGCCTTCTCCTCATTAACCTCAGGGCTACCTAGAGATTTCTTCTTTAGCTCCACAATATAGTACCAAGCCTCGACTAACGACTCAGGGTATCCCACTTGAAGAATCAAAGATTGCGGTTAAGGAGGACTCTTGCATTATAATATATCAATTGTGAATCAAATCAACCTTTATCTCTATCGTAATGGCTTCCTTAACCACTTCTTTGAGGGTCTCTATTCGCTTAAGTTGCTTCTTATCCTCCACCTTAGCAATGTGAGCCTTAACGATTTTCTTGCAATATTCTTGAGACTCTTGTTAAGCTTCAATCTTCTTTTTCTTTTCCCTTTAAAGCTCATCCTCAAGCTATTGAATACGAAGAGTTAAAGCATCATTATCCTTTTTCAGAGCATCCTTGTCTTTCCGCAAAGCATCCTTCTCGAGAGCTAAAGTACTGCTGCGACGAATGATGGTGTCCAATTCAATTTGGTTCTATTTCCACATATGCTCGGCTAATTTAGAAGATTTGATGGCTCTCTTTTTGGCATCAACCAGCTTTGTGTTCAACCCATTAACTTTCTCATCCAGGTTTTTGATGGTATCATTATCATGGACCGCCTCGAGAGTTAAGCAATCGATCTCATGTTTCCTTTTCCTTGATACTTCAGAGATTCATTCAGCCATATGCAGAGTTATGTTATGCTAGTCAAAGACATCAATGATATAAGAAAGCATTATAACCTTGGCCTTTGAAGGAATCAGGTGAATAGCAGGGACGAATTTAAAGTCATCGAAGCGTAACTTTAGAATGCGGCCTTAAGTGCGGCCATCTTTTCTACAGCAATAGCATCAAGCGCCGATGGAGGTTTAACCAGAGCAATTGGAGCTACGAGGGTCTATTTTCCATGCCTATGAATTGATGTATCGAGGCTTCCTATGCCAAACCGGCATTCATAGTATCCTCGGGTATCAGAATAACCCATATGCTACTCAGGTACTGTAGTTGAAGTAGGTGTGTGAGGTAATGACTTGCCACTGCTATATACGGAGTGATTTTGATCGACGTCTTATGGTGAGAAGACTAAGATTTTGACTTGTCTCTAGACGACGAGTCCTTAGACTGGTAGCTTCTGTCTTGATCATCCCCTATGTCACGGCCTTCACTCTCTTTGCCAGATTGTCGGCCAGAGTCAAAAGATCGACTAGGCTTGAAATTAGAAGGCTAGGACCGCGATGACTTCTTTAAGTGATCAAAGTTACGAGAGCGTCCCATGGAACCTACAAATAAAACAAAGATTTATCAACATCATTAGAAGTAAAGATAGGCAAGTGTCATGCAGTGCAGTGTGCATGGATGTGAATGTCCTTGTATTCCCCAAATGGACCACGTGTTGGAGCTTTTCTAGCCGTAATGACCTATCCCATGCTAGTGGGAGGAATGTCAACACCAATTCGGATAGGAGAATCAAACCCCTCAAGGCTCATATTGACAAAGTCATAACTCCTGACATCCCCTGGCATCAGGATGTTCGTTATTCCCTTGAATATATCTTTTGAAGGCAAGGAAGTGGATTGATCAATAGCACTAGTGGTTGGCTTGGGAGGCTTAGAAATTTGCCTTTTGTGAAGCTTGTATATGAGCCTCTTCCGTTTTCTCTTCTTTAAAGAAAGGAGTTGTATGTCTTGAGAGGACTCGATTACAGGCTCGTAGCTTAAACCCACATCATCATAACCAAGCTCATTAGCAATGCCCCTTATTTCACCTTCTTCGACATCATCCTGGGCCTCCTCGACTGGGGGGCACGACAATATTAACTTCACCACCTCCCTACCGAGTAGCGCCTCTTTCTCTTACCACTTTCTCCTTAGCTTTCCATGATAACCAGGTGTTACGGCCCTCTTCTAGCAAGTTGAAAGAAAAAGGCGCTCATTAATAATAAGGGATCTAATATCTCTATCTTCCACTAGTGTTTTGCTGAGCGCTGAAACTGCCTCTGAATACCTGTTACCATTTGAATAAAAGCACCCAAGATTGAGTTTGAAACAATACTCACATCCTTTCAACCATAGTCCTATGAAACTAGGTGGGCAATGCACATAAAAACATTCATTCTTAAAAGCACTTCGCTTGTTCCAAGCACTGGTTACAACTTGGAAATTACTGATCGACTCCAAAAGTGTGTACGAGGGACTTCGTTTTTGGTGCTTGAAATTGTAAATGAATCTAAAGTCCTCTGGGTCAATTCACAATATAAGAAATCGAGGAATATCATATATGTGCAATATAGAAATGCATAGCCGTTAGGATGCAACTAGGCCAAAGTCAATCTCAAATAATGTAGCATCTTTCGGATGAATGGATTAAAGGTGGAATGCATCATGCTCAATACATATACTTGTTACAAGCAGTGTACCCTTCCAGAGGAAAGTTATCTCAATCATTACAATATGAGACTCGTACATCCTTATATAATATTCCACGCTTAAGGAAAATTCTACAAGGAGAAGCCTCGTTGATTCTCGAAGCTATAGAATCTTCCGGATTCTCTAAAAAGTTGGCATCTTCCAGATTGCTAGGGGCTAGCTTATTTTCTGCTTCTAGACTTGGAGGGATTTCAGGAACTCGATGCCAGATTTCTGGTTATTCTGATTGCTGACTCAGAGAATAGTGAGTAGAGACCATTGTAGAGCTTGATTCGGTATCAGATACATCATGTGTAGTAGCTGCTCGGCATCCATAGTAGTGATGCCCCGAGAATCTAGAATCCATAAACCATCACACTCAGCAGATAGTTGTAGTTAGAATTAGAAACTTGTTCCCCACGTATAGAGTGCAAACTAGTGCGGTATGGTGCAATATTGTGCAGTGTAGTGATAAATAATTAAGGATTAAATGACAGCCATGGCGAGACTCTAGAATTCGATTGGAGTGATAGTTATCGTTGACCATATGTGTTCATTTCATGTTAGTGGTTATGGATTTCACACAAGCTTTAGGATCAGTTATCGGCGTGTGGGGATTTGATGTTCCTATTCAAGCTTATGTAAACAGTCAGATGTATGTAAGCATATATGTTCATTTCCTAGTTCGAGTTTTAGTCCAGGATCTATGTGCACAAGTCATGTGTGTTCATGTTCAAGTTCGGAGTCATATGAAACTAATCTTAAGTGCTCGAGTTCACATTCAATTATGATCAAACTCAAGTGTTCAAGTCCAAGTGCTGAAAATGCCTAAGTCCCTATAGGAAAGGGATCGTGACTGATCCCTAGCCTAGGCAATCTCGCCTTAGTTAATCTTGAACCCTATATGCCATAACTGATCCCTTCGACCATATTCACACAGATCCTATGCCAAAACCGATCCCAACTCGAATGCCGCTCCCCTTCGTCTTCTCCAATGCACCACCGATTCAAAACCTCGCATCCACCAATATGAGTAATTAAGACATCCCATAACCAAAGCCTATTTTAGATTGCCTCCTCATCTTTGTCACCACTAATTCATACAAACGTAGTCAATCTTATCTCCACCGTAATAACCAACTCATCCATTCCAAATTATGTTACAAACTCTACTTTTAATCACAAGCAAATAGAGATCAAGAACCTACCTTTAACGGAAAAGAATCAAGTGTAAATTGGGGTTCGACCGTAGTCATAGCTCAAGGCTCGAACTTGAGTTCGATCCAAACAACAGTCAGTGGGATTTGTTGGAGTTTGGTGAAGGGAGGGGGCTACGCAACATGTAGGATAGGATGATGATCAAGGAAGAGATGGATTGCTGAGGAGATTGTTGGATTGCCAAGGAGATTGTTGGATTGTCGAGGAGATTGTTGGATTGCTTGAGCTTGAAATCGCTAATGATGGCTATGGAAAAGAATATGGGTTCAGTTTGGTCTGCAATGGGAATGAACGCACGTGAGAAGGGTATAAGGCTTGTGTGCCTTATATAGAATATAGCCCACTTCCATAAAGCCTTGAATCGGGTAAGTGTTTGCAAGCCAAGGGATCGGTACCGATCACCCAGCCTAAGGGATTGGTACCGAACCCCTATTCAAATGAAAAAATGCAAATGATTGAACACTCGCATTTAAAATCTAATGAAAAATTACAACAAAATTGCACTTAAACTACGTAAAATCAGCGATGACCCGTTAGCATGTAAGCGTGCTTGGGAGCCAATGACAAAAATGTGTACATGAATGAAGGTGCACGTGTACATATTCAACATTTGATTTCTTGACTCAACGGAAATTTAATTATTACCTAAGAAATCCTAAGAGAAAAGACCAACTCAAATAACAGAGGCCAACTAACTTGATCGACGAGCCCAATGGAACAGAACATAAACAAAGACTGTCCGTTTTATACCGATAGATGTCAACCAGGCATCGCAACAGATAGAGAGGTATGACTCTTTGGAAAGACAACTCGACGAAAGGATAATGACTGTTCAGGTAGCTGAATGGAATCCTTTCTGGCAACTCTAATTTGCTTTGATTCAAGCACATCATGTTTGAAACAAGACGTACTTTGGAGGACAAGTGTTATCCGATCTTTTGACCCGGCTATATCCAGACTGATCGAACAACTTAGATAAAGAAAGTAGCTCAGAGGTATGAAACAACGATAAAGAAAGATCAAGAGAGACTCTCTGGAATATTCTAAGTACGGATTAATGCCTTCCCTAGGTTAGGGATCGGTACCTATCCCTTCTCCTATGTAGGGGATCAGATCAGATCACTTTGGCTATGAACAACTTAAACCGGCAATTTAACTCAATGGGAATCAACCGATACCTCCATAAAAAGTCTAAGCAACTATGCATAACAACTTTGAAAACACGAACCTAGCATGGAGTGGGACCCATAAGAGGGATTGCATAGGTCCACAAGGAAATATAGATCGATCAAACCGATCACCCATCCTTGGGAGTTGGGCCATGAAACTTTTTGGGTGACCTCGACTTCATCGTGAGAGTCTATCGGTGAAATTTCGGAAATATTTGGTCATCTACACCTATAAATATAGAGTTCATTATTCATTTTGAGGATCTTTACGCTGTTCATTACTTCATCTCTATTGTAATCAAGGATCCATTGTGATTTGATCCCTTTGTTATAGAAAAGCATGTATTGAATAAAACAATTTCCTTAAGTGGATATAGGAAATCAACGCTGAATCACTATAAATTTGTTTGTTCTTGTTTCTGCTTGCTTACACTTCATTTTATGTTTAATTCTTTACTCTATTTCTCTACTTTCATTCTATTGGGTGTTTGTTCCAACTTTTGGTGCAAATAATTTTTAAATTACTTTTGGCCAAATTTCTAAAATTATACTGAAAGATATTTAACATATATGTTCATATATTCAATATGTATATATATTATAATCAAAATGTAAATTCCTATTTAATATTGATATATATATAATCTAAATGCTCTCGGCCATTTTATTTAAAAATTCCAAACCGAAAATGTATATATTATTTATACATATAATTTTATTATAATTAATATATATAATTTGACTAAAACATATATATTTAATTAAAAATAATTTTCAACTATATAACTATTATTATATAAATATGTGTTTTATGAAAATAATATTTAATTAAAGATGTTTTCTATTTAAATTAGTGTACTCAGATATATATATTTAAATTTAAATATATTTTATGAAGTTAGTTTAGATATTTTAATTTTAATTGACTAGGTAAAGTTATATTTGACATTTTACAAAATCAAATTTATTATTTTATTAATATATTTTTCAAATTATATATATGTATAATATTATATATTTTAAACGAATCGATTAATATACATATAAATGCATAATATATGCATGGTAGATATAAATCTAATATCTACATATGTACATTTTTTTGAAAGGCAAGCGGGGTTGTCTGGGCCCCTACTAGTGTTTATTGAAAAATGAAAAAAGAACATCGTGACAAAAACAAGCTTTTGTCACAAAACAAACATCAAGTGGGTAAAAAAACAAGAATGAGAAATCAACCTAAATGTACCAAATAGAAGAGTTAATAAGCTACCAATGCAGCATCAAACAAGCAAGACATGAACCATCAACATGCACAAAAGAATGCACATGCGGAAACATGCCCAAGTTAATCCAGAAGTAAAGGCATGTCAAGTCCAAAATCCACGACTGTGTGGAGAGAAACCATGGCATGAGAATCTAATCCCAGATTCAATTTTTGACATAATTGTGTCCCAGAGATGAGGAGCAGCAGCAGCTACAAGTTTAAAGCACCGTGAATTTCTTTCAATCCAAACTGTTCTGATGTAGATTTTAAGAACAAAGAAAATAATATTCCTGTTACCTTGCCTATTCGTCGCCGCAATCTTCAGTTCATTCCATTTAGTCGTAGAATTGCCATCATATCTCGCAATACCAATTTTGTTAAACATGTGCTTATCATATTGGATAAGAAGCCACACTCAAAATAGAGGTGATCAACAGATTCAGGAATCGAATTACAGAAGAGGCATAGCTGATCAATGACCATACCAGCAGACGACAGTTTGTCTCTAGTTTGTACAGCTTTGTTTATGATTCGCCATAACATCAAATTATCATTAGCCGTAGAAAAAGTAGTCCAACACACCTTAGCCCAATGGAAGATAGGAAAATCTTTAGTTTGTAGGAGAAGATCATAAACCCGACCAATGCTATGAGGTCTTCCCCTCTATAATAAAGTAGATTCTTGTTTAATAGGGACCACATGCTCACGCAAGCTCCCCCATAACGCATTGACAATCTGATTACTGGTTGAAGAAGTGCACAGCTTCCCATTAATAATGTATCCAACAGCACAAGCATTATTTCCTATAAGTGATTGCATTCGTTCCTGAACACACAGTTTAGTTTCTAACACCAAGCCATCTTGCATCCATGGATCCTTCCAAAATTTAACAGAGCAACCAGGGGAAATTGTGAACTTGGCATAAGGAAGGAGAATTCTTCTGATGCTCAGAATTTTTCGCCATATCCAACTCGTAGTTTGAGAAACTTCTATAGACCAGAAGTCCCCATTCTTAATTCGATAGTTCCATACCCATTGCACCCAAAGGCTTTTCTTCTTATTCAACAAAGCATCCACATGGGAACTAACCGCTGCTTTATTCCATATGAAGATATTGATGATACCAACGCCACCATTAATTAGAGGCTTTTCTAAACTACTGTATGACATAGGTATAAACTTCCTATTGTGTGTTGATCCAGTCCAAAGGAATGTTAACATAGCAGCTCTAATCATAGAGAAATTGAGTGGGCAGTATGAAAGTTCTTGCCCAATACACGGTCATTGAAAAACATACAGACTTGACAAGCACTAATCCACCAGCCATGGACAGCAACCTGGTAGTCCATGAGTTAAGCTTGGAAGTGATTTTATTGTAAAGAGAAATCCAATCAGGCTTGGTAACCCTGGATGTATATAGGGGAAGGCCTAGATATGACATCATATTTTCCATAGGCTGAATACCATATTGAGTCATGAGCCTAGCTTTTTCAGCCATGTTAGTGCCAGAAATTAGAATCTGTGATTTAGAACGATTGATCTTAAGCCCAGTAGCAAGATAAAAGGAGTGAAGACACTGAAGGATGCCAGCTATGGAATGTTCATTAGGCTTAGTAAAGATCACTATGTCATCCGCAAAAAGTAGGGAGGAGATTTGAAGATGATTACACTTAGGATGGTAGGAGATTGTCTTATCTTCAAACTTCATTGCTAGCATACGATTCAGCGCTTCCATAACAATAATAAAAATGTATGAGGACATCGGATCCCTCGGCGTACACCTTGCTTCCCTTTAAAATATCCTGTCGTTTTCCCATTGTAGCAAAGAGAGAAGGACGGTGTTGATATACAGACATATAGCCAAGCAACAAAGACTTTAGGAAATCCCATCAGTGACATAACTCGAACAATAGAGGACCATTGCAGACAATCATAAGCTTTAGAAATGTTCAGCTTAAGGTAGTTCTTGGTGAGATATGGCTGCTACCATAACCATTAATCAGCTCATGGACCATCATAATGTTGTCAAGTATGTTCCTTTTAGGGAGAAAGGCAGACTGATTGGTCGAGATAATAGCTGGGAGCACAGAAACAAGCCTAGTGGCTAATATCTTGGATATGCACTTGTAAACTACATTACAACATGATATTGGTCGAAATGAGGTAGCATTTACAATGGGCCTGACTTTAGGAATTAGGACGAGATTGGTTGCATTTATCTCACTAAGCAGTGTGAAGTTATTAAAAAAAATTATGCATTGCAACTATAAAGTCAGCACTTATAATATCCCAACTAGCTTTCAAGAAGACAACATTAAATCCATCAGGCCCACCACACAATGAGGCATTCATAGCAAAAAGAGATTCTTTAATTTCCTGGTCAGTAACCGTAGTCACGAGCATATTATTCATAGTTGGGCTTATCATGGGAAGTGGAAGGTTGTTGAGAATATCAAGATTGGGAACAAAATTATCATAGTTACCTAAAAGCTTGGAGAAGTGTTGAACCAAATGATGATCAATCTCTTCAATAGATGTAAGATGAATACCCTCATCATCCCACAGAGAATGGATGTGGTCTCTAGATTGTTTGTTCTTTATAGAAGCACGGAAGAATGCAGTATTTCTATCTCCATCTCTAACCCACTTTTTATGCACCTTTTGCTTCATCGTGTTGGCTTCAGTTTTTAACGCTTCATTAAGCTAATGAAAGAGGATGGACTCATTCTGGGCAAGGATAGGATTGGTTGGATCTCTGTCAAGGAAAGTTTGTGCCTTCTTAAGCAATTCCTATAGAGAGTTGGAAGCAAGGGATCCATTTCCAAATTTGTGAGATGCCCAATGACGTAATGCATTCTTAGTAGCCTTCAATTTCCTGCACAAGATAAACATAGGATTGCCATGATAAGAGTTTGACCAAGCTGTAGTTATAATTGATAAGTATTCGAGGTCTTTGACCCACGCATTGAAGAATTTAAAAGCCTTTTTTCCTCTGCATGGCATAAGGGAAGGAGAAAGGATTATCGGAGAGTGGTCAGATAAGATAGGTTGAGGCAGATAGGCTGTGATGGCTGGCCACATGGTTAAGGCTGAATCATTACAAAAAGACAAATCAATGTTGGTATAAGTTCGATGCCCAGACCGACTTCTGTTGTTCCACGAGAAAGGCACACTAGTTCGAACTATGGGAATTAGATCAGAGTCCGAAATGGAGTTATTTAGGGGGGCAATATCCCTTGGCATTAATGGTTGCCCACCAACTTTATCATATAGATTGTAATAACGGTTGAAATCACCAAGAACAAGCCAAGGGTGAGTGTTCTGCCTTAATGATGGGAGAAGATTTAGAAGAGATTGCCTAGAGGCTTTAGCATTATAAGCATATACAATAGTCAAGGAGAAAGAGATTTTGAGAGGAAGGAATATGACTTGAAAGTGAATAAGCTGGGATGTAGATAGAATGGGGGAGAGAGTGTAGAAGTGGGGATCATGGACAGTTAGGATCCTTCCATATGCAGCATTATCCAGATTATGATGGACATGCCAAGTAGGGTTGATATAGTAAGTTGCTTTTAGTGACAAAGGAAGAGATAGTTTGGTTTCCAAGATTGCAAAAATCTTAATATTGTAGGCATTGATCAGAGACTTAACATGGTCAAGTTTTATTGAATTATGAGCTCCTTTGATATTCCATGATGCAATATTATTGATTAAAAACTATGTTGAAGGGTGTAGCACACTTTCCTTACTCCTAATTGTAGGAGGATCAGATCTTACAGACTTAAGTTTAGCTGCAAATGAGGATGACCTCATTGCACTGGGACTTTGCTTATTCAGATGAGTAGGAGGTGAGACCCACCCAGGAATAGAATCATGAAATATATAAGGTGAGGGAATAAGTATGGGAGAATTAGACCGAGGAGAGGAGGTAGAGGGAATATTAGAAAGAGGTGATGGTTTGAATAAATCAAAAATGGAGTTCTCAATTTGATTTTTGAAAGCTTGTTCAAGTGCTGATGTATCCAGAATGGTAGATACCACCTTTGCATGGGAATAGATAGATCTTGGATTTGATTGGCCAGAGGAAGGTGTGCATAAATTTTTTGCAACAGTAGTCAACCTTGTTTTCTGAATAACCAATTCAGATACAAAAGAAGATGGTGTTTCCACTAATTGCAAAGGAATTGATGACGATGTGATAGAATCAGCAGCTGGAACATACTTTTGGCTGCTAAAAAACAAACCTCACCGTCCTTAAAAGTGTTTGTGATTAAAACATTATCATTAGGCTCGGTTATATCTTGCATTAGAACAGAAAATGGGTTAGCATTCAACTCTGCTTTGGGAAACAATCGATTTTCTTGCATGTTTACTTCGGGAAAAAGAGGATCTTCTTGCATGTATACTTCGGGATTACCTCCTACAGCATTTAAACCATCAACAGTATTGAGATGCACAGGAACATGCACAACTGTCCTTCCTTCAGAATTTGCTTCAGGGATCATAAGCGTTTCCGAAGACTTGACTTTGAAATGATCTATTTCATTATCAGATTGTTTTATTACAGTGTTACTATTCATTTTCTTATACTTGTGATCTTCGACTTTCCTTAATGGAACTTTCTTCCACCCTCCTTTAGTACCAACATTTTTGAGATCACCATTACCATTGGAATTATTTTCTTTACCCTCTTGTGAAAAGTTCAATTCATCGTTATCAGCTGGAGTGTCCACGACAAAACAGGCATTAGTGCTCTTCAACACTTAGCAACAAGAAGACTAATGCCCAAAAATTTTACATTCACCACAAATGAGTGGCTTCCACAAATATTCAACTCTGACTTACTGCTCAGAGCCATCCAGAAGTTTAACCATGAACGAATCAGGCAACTCAGTGCACACAGTAACTTCAACCAAGCATTTAGCAAAGCCAATCCTTTCCAACTTTTCTGTATTATTATCCATACAAAGGAATTTACCCAGTCGAGAAGCTAACCAATTTATTCCTATATGTGACCAGCAGTATAGGGGAATTTTAGAAAGCTTCAACAAAACAGGAACAGACTTGATGGTGCTAACACTATTTCCAATTGTTGGATCCCATTCCTTAACAATGAACAACTTGTTCCTCATCACGATTGGGTCAGACTGGATTATCTTCCTTCTATCTTCATCAGAAGACAGATTAAAGAGGAACAAGCAACCATCTGACTTTACTTCAATCGAACCTTTAAGTCGCCAAACCCGCTTAAGGTAGCGCAAGATGACCATGTACGGGAGTGGGATGTCAAGAAAGAATCCAACAAGACAGTGACCCCAAACAGCATTCTCGGCATTAATGGCTTCAATAGGAGGAACAAGAGCACCTCCATCATAGACAAACGGGAAAGAGACAGGTTCGAAGCGACCAGCATTGCGCGGTTTGGCTTTAAATAAAGAATTCCAAAGAGGCTGAGAAGGAGGAGGAAGAAAAGATGAACGTGGTAATGGACGGGGGCCGAGGAGTGAGGGAGGGACATCAGTAGGAATAGGCAGCGGGCCAGGCAGAGGAGGGATCGTAGAGAGTGTTGATGGAGAGGACGATTCGTACGAAGGGATGGTTGTGACTATTGGAGGAGAGGACGAAGAAATTATGGTACTTGTGTCAGGAAACGGGAAAAGAGGGATAGAACAAGGAAGAGGCGCCATGAAAGGAAAAAAGTTTTTTGCCACATACATATGTACATATTAACCATGTTATTATCTATTATATCATCATGTTATGTCTAATATGTCATCGCACTTGGTATGAGTACATATTAGAAATATTTATATGTATACACACACATTAAATATGTTTAATCAATAAGATTAGTAAAATATTTAAAATAAAATACTATTTTATAAATAACTAGAATGAATATAATGTTAACTAGTAGATCTCATAGCCCCATTAAGTTCCAAAGAGGAATTTTTTTTAATATTTACCCATTTCACTCGCTATAATCGAGCTAGGTCCACTTAGTAGTCTAGTATAAACAGGAGGCTCGAGGCCCACTAGACTAGTGTGTGGTGGTAAAGTCATGTTTGGCTGCCATGATGATTAGCAGTTATTAGACTTATCATGTACTATGTAGCACTATAATTGAAATGTGAAAACTTTTTGATGCATGTCAATATATGGTTTCATTACCTCATATATTACCATTTGGTACAGTAAATAATCTAATTGCATATTGGTAATCATACAAATTAGTGTTATTTCCTTTTCACCAAACTTTATGCCTGACCATCTCTTTGTTGTCTCTTTTGTTAACTATTGCTTGAATAGGTCGACCTAGAGAAGGGTTTTTGTTAGTTATAGCTATTACCACTATGATTATACCTATCCAGTATTTTTTGTAACAACCCCGCCGCTATACCCATATTATTAAAGAACATTACAAGTAGTGTCGTCTAATAACATGAAGAATATGGCTGGTTAAGGGCGATCTGATGTGAATATATCTTTAGACTAATATTGCCACATCTTTATTACCTTTTGAGGATCTGAATTGAAATTTTTGACTTATATAGTATCAATACAAAGTACTAATCACACTGATTAAAAATATTCAAAACAGTATATAACATAAAAATATCAAAATCAGAGTCACAGATCATAGCAGAATAATATACGTCATATACATAATAGGATGTGTATACAAAATATCAGTACTAGACCCACAAAATATATATACGCATCATATCCAACTTACTATATTAGGTAAAAATCGACTATAAATTAATATACATGGCAAGACATCTTAAATATCTATATATACAACTATGAAGTAAACTAGAAGTCAAAAATAGTCTACTCTAGGCTAGAACAAAAATCCAGAGGTCAACGAGCCGCTGTACTTGTAGAGTCTCGGCCTGACGTGAGTATTGTAAAAATAAACGGGTCAGGCTATATCTAATAGAAAGATGAAATGTTACCGATATCGTAAAAGTATGACTTAACCATAATAAGCTATACTGAAATATGCCTAAACAAATGATCATAATAAGGCATATTAAATAAAATCACCATTCCAAAATTCCATTTATGACTTAACATTTAGGACTTAACAACAAATTAATTCATCTCAAAATATGCTCAAAACTAAATAATCAAAATGAGGCATATCAACCAAAATCGAATACTAATATCATACATATATGACTTATTAATAAAATATGTCATCTTCAATTATGCCTAAAAACAAATAAACATAAAAAGGCATATCGTTCCAAAATCACCATTTCACAAATCCATGTCAAGTCTCAAATGGACAATCATAAAAATATGGTGATAACAATTCAAAATACTCCAAAGCAATAAAGATGCTAAATATCTATCCTAAAATTTCTGAAGATATCATCACCAATGAAATAATAACACAGTGACATGGAGTCCAACGACATAAAGTTGTAACGACCCGCCTTTTTGGACAGTTTAAACCGACGATCAAATACACATGTCGATTTCAAACCATTAAAAGGGCAGATAGTTATTGGGGTAATTGAGAAAAGAAAAGGAAGGGAAATAAAGGAAATGAAACAACCAGAATCTCACAGCGGAAGGCTAAAGTATAATAATAAAATAACAGTTCATGAAGCTGTTAATTAAATGAATACATTTGAAATGAATACATTTGATTATTATTATACAACATTTATCAGAGTTACATACACAACAAATATCATACAACAATGCAGCGGAATGGAATGAATATAATAGTAGTAGATAATATACCAAATCTTCGTCTCCGTCCTCCAAGGAAATGATCTTCAACCTAACTGAAAACTCAGGACTGACCCGAGCGTAATGAAAAGACAAAACACTCGAGTCAGGACTAAAATATCCTTATGAAAGTTAAATCAATCGTAAATAAATATGAGTGTAACGGCGTCAGAGATGTTTACGGGGTTTGACATCTCATATCCAGTGTCAACGTGCGTGCAATAACTCAAGAGATGTTACGGGATTTTCCATCTCTCAAGGATCCGTGAAACTATCTACTATGTAGTAATATACGCTAAGTAGATAATGTTTATCAGTAATATAAAGTATCAAAATAGCGTTAAGGCGTTACCATAATACCCCTTAACACATTTTATATTCCCAAAAGCATATACAAGACCGTAGTTTCCCCAAAACCGGAAGTCACCAGAGGGCAATCCATATACTCAAGGTACAAATCAAAACGTAGTGGTCGCGAATAGGATAATCAGTATGACAAGGTACATGAGGCGATACCAACTAGGATACTAGTAGTTGCGTGATCCGGACTGATGTTGGGCATAGCCAGCAGCTACCCCAACACCGCGAAACAACACTCCCAAATCAAGGGGTGCACCCAAATCGCATCACAAATGTAATAGATATGGTATCGAAGAAGTGTGTCCGCTAGAGGTGGCGAACCTCAATGGCCCGGCGCGGCTCCTGTTTTAGTCATGTCAGGGGTCATCCAATAATCGTTCTCTTTCTTCAGTCAACGCGTTCACCAAACCATCCACTTCATTCTGGATCAACACTCCGCGTATAATAGTTATTAAAGTGGTTTTCGGTATCGACAGAGAGTATGTCCATATCTGATCCCGGTCTCTTTAATAACTACGTATTATTACACCTTTGGCTCTTTATATTTCAAATCGATTCATAATTGATATCAAAATATCATATTCGCTTCAAAAATCAAATCCATTCAAATATCATCGTATCTTTCAAAATATCAGATTTCATATTTAAATTAAAGATTTAAATATAAACATTTCACCTTATTGACCAGCTTAGGATTTTAGAAAAATAGTTTTAAGTAGTTTAAAAGTAGTTTTAAATAATTAAAATAGTTAAAAACACTTAAATCTTTAAAATGGATTTAAAAATAGATAAATTAGTTTAAAATAATTTAAATTGGGTTAAGTAGATTTAAAATAGATTAAAATAATTTAAGTATTCAAAATGGTTTATATAACAGAGTAATTTTGAAAACAAATTAAAACAGCTTCAAAATCAATCCATTTCAATTATAACTTCCCAATTCAAATCAATTTCAATTTCCATTCTACCGATTCAATTTCGATTTCAATTCAAAACAATGTCAACTTTTATTTCAAATCAATTCAATTCTACATTCACCTTTAATTAATTCAATTTCAATTTATATCGATTTGGAGCTTGATTTCTCAAAATATCAATTTATAACACTTAACAAAATTTCCAACAATATTCAAGTTTAAATCCAAATTCCAAATATGATTCAATTCCAAACTCGATTTCAAAATATCATTTTCATATCACTTTTACTTAGTAATATTCAAAGCTCGAAATAATGTTCAATCTTTAAAATAAATAGATTTTCGAAATTCAATCTAAATTGATTTCTATTTATCACTTTTAAATCGAAACATTTAAATAAATTTCAAATCGACGATTTCAAAAATTATTAATTTAGCAAATTCGGTGTCCGTATATAATTTTCTATCCTATGGCCAAGTAATTATTTATTTCAATTAAATGTCAGGGATGAGTATACATTACTTAAATTAATCTCAGTATCATATGTATGCATAACAGGATCTATATAAGCAAATAAACATCCAAACATTCAATTATCAACCAATAGCATCCATCAAAATACATCATCCAATAAACAATACAATTCATGGCAGTTTCATAGTTATCAATGTCAGGTAATTTAATCGCAATTCAATTTTAATTTCAATTTAACTGTCAATTTAATTTTTCAACGGTTAATGCAAATGAGAAGCTATATGACAATTAAATTTTTACCAAACAACGACAAATAAAATCATAACACTTCATAATATCAAATTTAACTATCATAAAAATATTTAGTACGGTGTGAGCGTTATAAAACACTCACCTTGATTTTTACGATTTTAAATCAAATCGAACGACGTTCGATTTAACTCAAAATTTTCTCTAGCACCAAATGATTCCAATCCAGCTCCATTGCGTAGAGCTCGTCCATACGATTCCAACGCAAAAAGTTTCGCGCGTTTTCGACCTCGTATGAAAAAGTTATGCATTTTAGAAGTTTACACAAATTGAAATATAAATAATATACAACTTTTATTTTATTTCTAACCCTAACAGATCTGGGCCATCCATCTCAAAGCCTGCAAATCCAAGCCGTGCGCGTTCTTCCTCCTACCTCACGTTACTTCTACAGGAAACGCACGCATGAGAACCCATCAAGCTTCAAACTAGGGTTCCATTTTGCGACCACCACAAGCGTCGGGAAGTTGATCAGAGACCATCGTTGCGAAGCCCCGCTCGAGAGCCACCATCGGCTGCCACCATGTTGAACTCGGCCTCCCCTATCACCTCGAAAAACGTGAAAACGCAGCCCCTTCCTACACGATTTCCCGTTGATTCGAAGCTCCGTTTTCGATCATCTCCGTATGGATTTGAAGCTTTCATCGTCCTCTACAACTTTGTAGTTGAGAGTTTTTGCTAATTGTTGATGGATTGAGAGGAAAATGAGGAAGAAGTTTCGAATTTCGTGGCCATTGATTCAGGAAATGGCGGCTAGGGCTGAAGTCAATTAGGGTTTCTGGGTTAAAATAATAATAAAACTGTCTCGGTTTGCGTGCGTATTTATATAGGTAGGTCCAAAATCATCCGAACTCCAATCGAGACGTGCCGCCAGGCGTTTATAAGGTTTTACCCCCATTCCGGACGCAATGGAACATGTTTCGGAAGCTAATTCGATCGTATGTGTGAGTTACGGCAATAAACGATCAATTTTAAATTAAACCGATTAAACGAATTTCTATGCGTTTTGGCTTGCCCCGGACAAACGGTAAATCCGTTTGACTTGAAATTTGAAATCTTACAATAATATCACATTACGGATCCAATGAAACTAGTTTCGTCGAAATCCGAGACCGTTTGAAAAATGACTATTTTAACTCGCCAAATTAATATTAAAACAATTTCAAGACGTTTCGAGCTGCCACGGTCAAACGACAACTCCGATTGCTACGAAAATTGAAATCCGATAATAACTAACTATTACGGATCCAATGGAACTAGTTTTGTCCAATTCTGAGACTGTTCAAAAATTGGCTATTTTCCAATCGAAAATTAAATATTAAAATATTCAATTTTCACAAATAAATTTTAAATTCAGTTTTAAAAGTTCTATAACATCACTATAACTCCAATATGATAAAATAAAATTTTACAAATCATTTTTAATCATATTAAACCCGTTATTCAATTTATCCAATAAATTCCAGTTTTAAAATCTTATTAACTCTATTAAAATCCAAATATAACTTACATTCATTTTGGAAACCAATTTGAATCATATTAAATCAAATTTCAAATATTCACCCTATTTTCAAATATTAAATTTCAATATCCAATTAATCATATCAAATTCGAAATTTAATTTATTCAAACATTCGTAATATTAAATTTAACAAATTTGATTATTCTTAAATCACTATCCTTTGAAATATTCAAAACGAACTTATAAAATTTAACTTTTGAAACGAGTTAAAATTTTAGAACAACTATTTCCATTATACGGTTATTCAAATCCCCATTATTAAATTGTTCAATAATTTCCAAATATTTAATTTAAACAATTTACCTGTTCAATATTCAATATTTGATTCCAAATAGATTTTACTTATCAATCAATTACTCTATTATACCCAATGAATTCAACATTTATTATCCTATTCAACTATTGATTGCAAAGGCATTCACTAAGTAGCTTTATTTTTCATTACTTGGATAATTATCGTTGCAATTCATTCCAGTTATTATTATTCCAAATGAATTACAAATTTTTTCTAACATTAAATCACGAAATCTTATTAAATTAGCTATTTTAATTATCGAAAATTTACGGGTCGTTACACTCTCCCTCACTCAAAACTTTTCGTCCCCGAAAAGGAAAAAGAAGGGAAAAAGAACTAAGTATAGAATTCAACATTTGATATATTTTTATTCAAAATTATCCACTTATAAAACAATGAAATTCCATTCATAAAGTCATAACTACGCTTCCACTAAGTTACTCCAAACGGCTTCCTAACATTAAAAGTTAGTAATCAAAACAAGTTATAAAAAAATTTTAAAACTTGAAAAATTTTCTAACACCCGGATTTTTCGGAAAATTTCGGCAGAGTCTCCTTTGCGCGGCTCGATCGGAAAAAATATAATAGCATATATATCACAAATATACATCTCATCTCAATGATGAGGCATCCCATATGTGGGGAAACAACATATAAATATCACCAATATCATATAAAACCGTAAGCGTACCTTTTATTTAGCATTTATTAGCATTTTACTTACATTATGCGATTAGCGTAGAAGCGAGCTCCAAAACGAAGCGCAACCCCTTTGCTACCTACTAAAATGCTCAATAACTAAGTTAGAACCATGCATATAAAGATAGATCGCTATACTTAGCCTATACAACATATATATAACATATTTAGCTTCAAAACTGAGATTTCAATTTCTGGACAGCAAACAAATCTTAGCTTTAGGTCAACTAAACTGTAAAATTTGACAACCGAATCTAAACAAAAGTTGTTGCATTCATTTCAGGCTTTCCGGAATGTCCAAAATCATCGAATTCGGATCATCCATTCAAAAGTTATGGCCGTTTTACTTAGGGGATATGCCTCAGCCTGGGCAATGAATTGTGCAGGTCCGCGACGTTCACCCACGTTTTAGACCTTCTAAACGACATTAAAACACAAAATACTTAAAATAAAAGTTTTAGCTTAAGTTCTTAGTTTTCCAGAAAGGGCAAGATCATCAAAATCCGATAAACCAGTCAAAAGATATGGCGAAAATACTAAGGTTGTATGGTTCAGATTTTACTTATTTTTTTTACACAGGACAGCGAGTAACAATCAAGTTTTTAACCTAGTAGACGAAGGAATTTCTCAAGACACTCTAAATTAAAGTTGTGCTATAGTTTCTAAGCTTTTCGAAAAGTCTAAAAGCGTCGAATTCCGTTCAGCCATTTAAAAGTTATGGTTGTTTTCGTTTCAGCATATATTGGACAATTTTGGATTTTTTCCAAAAATTTGCTTCTATTATTTCAAAGTACAAACCATCAAACTTCAAATTTTCTAAAGAACAATCATAAACACAAAGTCATTTATTTTCTTATTCATCCACACAATAGGTTTACACTCAATTTGTTTCCGATTTATTCAAGTTTGTTTCATTCACATTTTTAATTCAAGTCAATTTGCTTCAATTTAAATTGAATTCAATTATATTTAATTTCACTTTGCTTCAAATTTGAAGTTAATTATTTTAAAATTTTATTCCGTTTATTCAATTCCATTAACACTAATGAATTCTACTTAATCAATTATCATCCATCTAACAACCAACGCATATCAAACATTGACATCCATCCAAAATCTACACTAAATCAATTATACATTTCCATGTCAATTTTAATTTCATACACTTCCAAGCTTATAGACATTTAGTTATATTCAAATTTAATTAGTTTCCATTTACCAAATCTATATTTCATTAATTTTAAATTTTTATTCATTCACTTATATATATCCTTCATTTTACAGCTTAAATTTCTTTTATATTTACAACTATCAATAGATCTTCACATTTTATTATTCATTCTCACACTTGTATATTATTTCTCTACTTATCCTTATTAGCATTGTAAACCTTTTAAGTATTTGGTAAGTTATAGTTATGCAAATAGAATGTAGTTAAACAACATACAACTTCTTTCCATTTAAAGTTGAATTTTCAATTTATTAATTCTTAAGTCATTACTTAAATTTCACTATAATTTTTTTTCACATTTACATTCACATATAGTATTTCCATTTTATATTAACATAATTGTGAATCACCTTTAAAGGTTAATTTAAATTCCAATTATTTACTAACAATTTTATTTATATTTGCAAACCATTGATTAAATGCATATTCCATTATTCAAACCTATACTTGTATATTATCCAATTAACAATTCATATAACATTTTTGAACTTCTTAAATATTTTGGTAAGTTATATCTATGCTATAGAATGAATTTTAATGCTACGCGAGTTTTACAGTTTCACTTTTATTTTAAGTTCATAATTTCCTAATTCTAAGGATTTCTACCTCACTTGATATTTTCACTTAGCTCTTAGGTTCATTTCTCATTTCACAATTCAGAAGTTCCTTAATGGTTCAAGTCTAAATTCATTTCAATCCTTTAAAAAAAAAATCATTAATTATTAAAGGACTTAAGAATTCCAATCCCGGTTTCATTTCAAATCAAGTTTTGAAATAATATATACTTATATAATTTATATATCAAATCATACTATAGAGAATACAAAATAAAATAAATTTGAATCAAAACAAGGTTTAGACAAGCTATTAAGTGGTCTCCCCCACTCGGACTCTCGAAAATAAACGCCGATGATGCGTGCACTCATCACCGAAATCATTTTCTAACGTCAAGAGTAGGGAATATAACACTTATCATAAAAAAAAATCCTTCGAAAACAATTTCAACTCAATTATACTATCATATAATGCTCATATTATATTTTTCAAATTCTTGTAAGTCAATCTCAAACACCGGAATTTAAATTCCCAAATCCAAGTTAAAATTCATTTATATTCATTATCAATTGTGTTTACAAGATTTCATTTTCCTAAATCCATTGTTATTTAATCAATTGTTGTAAATATTGACTGATCAAACAATAACGATAATAATCTAATATTATCATCTCCTAACAATCAATTCAATCAAAATGAATAAATATTCAAATAATTCTTTATATAAAATATATTCCAAAACGATATTGTGTTGGTTTGTCCTATTCGAGTGTTTAGAAATTCCTATCGACGCCTTGGCGTCTCAAGTATCAACCAGAATTCATAAATACTCAACGGAACAAATTAACACAATATAAAACCATTTTATATCAAATAACAAGTACGCTCTCTCATATACACTCAACTCATTCATATAGTTTACCTCTATTTCAATGAGTTATTCTCCACTAGAGCCAAGGTTTATCGCTAAACCAAAGCTCTGATACCAACTGTAACGACCCGCCTTTTTGGACAGTTTAAACCGACGATCAAATACACATGTCGATTTCAAACCATTAAAAGGGCAGATAGTTATTGGGGTAATTGAGAAAAGAAAAGGAAGGGAAATAAAGGAAATGAAACAACCAGAATCTCACAGCGGAAGGCTAAAGTATAATAATAAAATAACAGTTCATGAAGCTGTTAATTAAATGAATACATTTGAAATGAATACATTTGATTATTATTATACAACATTTATCAGAGTTACATACACAACAAATATCATACAACAATGCAGCGGAATGGAATGAATATAATAGTAGTAGATAATATACCAAATCTTCGTCTCCGTCCTCCAAGGAAATGATCTTCAACCTAACTGAAAACTCAGGACTGACCCGAGCGTAATGAAAAGACAAAACACTCGAGTCAGGACTAAAATATCCTTATGAAAGTTAAATCAATCGTAAATAAATATGAGTGTAACGGCGTCAGAGATGTTTACGGGGTTTGACATCTCATATCCAGTGTCAACGTGCGTGCAATAACTCAAGAGATGTTACGGGATTTTCCATCTCTCAAGGATCCGTGAAACTATCTACTATGTAGTAATATACGCTAAGTAGATAATGTCTATCAGTAATATAAAGTATCAAAATAGCGTTAAGGCGTTACCATAATCCCCCTTAACACATTTTATATTCCCAAAAGCATATACAAGACCGTAGTTTCCCCAAAACCGGAAGTCACCAGAGGGCAATCCATATACTCAAGGTACAAATCAAAACGTAGTGGTCGCGAATAGGATAATCAGTATGACAAGGTACATGAGGCGATACCAACTAGGATACTAGTAGTTGCGTGATCCGGACTGATGTTGGGCATAGCCAGCAGCAACCCCAACACCGCGAAACAACACTCCCAAATCAAGGGGTGCACCCAAATCGCATCACAAATGTAATAGATATGGTATCGAAGAAGTGTGTCCGCTAGAGGTGGCGATCCTCAATGGCCCGGCGCGGCTCCTGTTTTAGTCATGTCAGGGGTCATCCAATAATCGTTCTCTTTCTTCAGTCAACGCGTTCACCAAACCATCCACTTCATTCTGGATCAACACTCCGCGTATAATAGTTATTAAAGTGGTTTTCGGTATCGACAGAGAGTATGTCCATATCCGATCCCGGTCTCTTTAATAACTACGTATTATTACACCTTTGGCTCTTTATATTTCAAATCGATTCATAATTGATATCAAAATATCATATTCGCTTCAAAAATCAAATCCATTCAAATATCATCGTATCTTTCAAAATATCAGATTTCATATTTAAATTAAAGATTTAAATATAAACATTTCACCTTATTGACCAGCTTAGGATTTTAGAAAAATAGTTTTAAGTAGTTTAAAAGTAGTTTTAAATAATTAAAATAGTTAAAAACACTTAAATCTTTAAAATGGATTTAAAAATAGATAAATTAGTTTAAAATAATTTAAATTGGGTTAAGTAGATTTAAAATAGATTAAAATAATTTAAGTATTCAAAATGGTTTATATAACAGAGTAATTTTGAAAACAAATTAAAACAGCTTCAAAATCAATCCATTTCAATTATAACTTCCCAATTCAAATCAATTTCAATTTCCATTCTACCGATTCAATTTCGATTTCAATTCAAAACAATGTCAACTTTTATTTCAAATCAATTCAATTCTACATTCACCTTTAATTAATTCAATTTCAATTTATATCGATTTGGAGCTTGATTTCTCAAAATATCAATTTATAACACTTAACAAAATTTCCAACAATATTCAAGTTTAAATCCAAATTCCAAATATGATTCAATTCCAAACTCGATTTCAAAATATCATTTTCATATCACTTTTACTTAGTAATATTCAAAGCTCGAAATAATGTTCAATCTTTAAAATAAATAGATTTTCGAAATTCAATCTAAATTGATTTCTATTTATCACTTTTAAATCGAAACATTTAAATAAATTTCAAATCGACGATTTCAAAAATTATTAATTTAGCAAATTCGGTGTCCGTATATAATTTTCTATCCTATGGCCAAGTAATTATTTATTTCAATTAAATGTCAGGGATGAGTATACATTACTTAAATTAATCTCAGTATCATATGTATGCATAACAGGATCTATATAAGCAAATAAACATCCAAACATTCAATTATCAACCAATAGCATCCATCAAAATACATCATCCAATAAACAATACAATTCATGGCAGTTTCATAGTTATCAATGTCAGGTAATTTAATCGCAATTCAATTTTAATTTCAATTTAACTGTCAATTTAATTTTTCAACGGTTAATGCAAATGAGAAGCTATATGACAATTAAATTTTTACCAAACAACGACAAATAAAATCATAACACTTCATAATATCAAATTTAACTATCATAAAAATATTTAGTACGGTGTGAGCGTTATAAAACACTCACCTTGATTTTTACGATTTTAAATCAAATCGAACGACGTTCGATTTAACTCAAAATTTTCTCTAGCACCAAATGATTCCAATCCAGCTCCATTGCGTAGAGCTCGTCCATACGATTCCAACGCAAAAAGTTTCGCGCGTTTTCGACCTCGTATGAAAAAGTTATGCATTTTAGAAGTTTACACAAATTGAAATATAAATAATATACAACTTTTATTTTATTTCTAACCCTAACAGATCTGGGCCATCCATCTCAAAGCCTGCAAATCCAAGCCGTGCGCGTTCTTCCTCCTACCTCACGTTACTTCTACAGGAAACGCACGCATGAGAACCCATCAAGCTTCAAACTAGGGTTCCATTTTGCGACCACCACAAGCGTCGGGAAGTTGATCAGAGACCATCGTTGCGAAGCCCCGCTCGAGAGCCACCATCGGCTGCCACCATGTTGAACTCGGCCTCCCCTATCACCTCGAAAAACGTGAAAACGCAGCCCCTTCCTACACGATTTCCCGTTGATTCGAAGCTCCGTTTTCGATCATCTCCATATGGATTTGAAGCTTTCATCGTCCTCTACAACTTTGTAGTTGAGAGTTTTTGCTAATTGTTGATGGATTGAGAGGAAAATGAGGAAGAAGTTTCGAATTTCGTGGCCATTGATTCAGGAAATGGCGGCTAGGGCTGAAGTCAATTAGGGTTTCTGGGTTAAAATAATAATAAAACTGTCTCGGTTTGCGTGCGTATTTATATAGGTAGGTCCAAAATCATCCGAACTCCAATCGAGACGTGCCGCCAGGCGTTTATAAGGTTTTACCCCCATTCCGGACGCAATGGAACATGTTTCGGAAGCTAATTCGATCGTATGTGTGAGTTACGGCAATAAACGATCAATTTTAAATTAAACCGATTAAACGAATTTCTATGCGTTTTGGCTTGCCCCGGACAAACGGTAAATCCGTTTGACTTGAAATTTGAAATCTTACAATAATATCACATTACGGATCCAATGAAACTAGTTTCGTCGAAATCCGAGACCGTTTGAAAAATGACTATTTTAACTCGCCAAATTAATATTAAAACAATTTCAAGACGTTTCGAGCTGCCACGGTCAAACGACAACTCCGATTGCTACGAAAATTGAAATCCGATAATAACTAACTATTACGGATCCAATGGAACTAGTTTTGTCCAATTCTGAGACTGTTCAAAAATTGGCTATTTTCCAATCGAAAATTAAATATTAAAATATTCAATTTTCACAAATAAATTTTAAATTCAGTTTTAAAAGTTCTATAACATCACTATAACTCCAATATGATAAAATAAAATTTTACAAATCATTTTTAATCATATTAAACCCGTTATTCAATTTATCCAATAAATTCCAGTTTTAAAATCTTATTAACTCTATTAAAATCCAAATATAACTTACATTCATTTTGGAAACCAATTTGAATCATATTAAATCAAATTTCAAATATTCACCCTATTTTCAAATATTAAATTTCAATATCCAATTAATCATATCAAATTCGAAATTTAATTTATTCAAACATTCGTAATATTAAATTTAACAAATTTGATTATTCTTAAATCACTATCCTTTGAAATATTCAAAACGAACTTATAAAATTTAACTTTTGAAACGAGTTAAAATTTTAGAACAACTATTTCCATTATACGGTTATTCAAATCCCCATTATTAAATTGTTCAATAATTTCCAAATATTTAATTTAAACAATTTACCTGTTCAATATTCAATATTTGATTCCAAATAGATTTTACTTATCAATCAATTACTCTATTATACCCAATGAATTCAACATTTATTATCCTATTCAACTATTGATTGCAAAGGCATTCACTAAGTAGCTTTATTTTTCATTACTTGGATAATTATCGTTGCAATTCATTCCAGTTATTATTATTCCAAATGAATTACAAATTTTTTCTAACATTAAATCACGAAATCTTATTAAATTAGCTATTTTAATTATCGAAAATTTACGGGTCGTTACACTCTCCCTCACTCAAAACTTTTCGTCCCCGAAAAGGAAAAAGAAGGGAAAAAGAACTAAGTATAGAATTCAACATTTGATATATTTTTATTCAAAATTATCCACTTATAAAACAATGAAATTCCATTCATAAAGTCATAACTACGCTTCCACTAAGTTACTCCAAACGGCTTCCTAACATTAAAAGTTAGTAATCAAAACAAGTTATAAAAAAATTTTAAAACTTGAAAAATTTTCTAACACCCGGATTTTTCGGAAAATTTCGGCAGAGTCTCCTTTGCGCGGCTCGATCGGAAAAAATATAATAGCATATATATCACAAATATACATCTCATCTCAATGATGAGGCATCCCATATGTGGGGAAACAACATATAAATATCACCAATATCATATAAAACCGTAAGCGTACCTTTTATTTAGCATTTATTAGCATTTTACTTACATTATGCGATTAGCGTAGAAGCGAGCTCCAAAACGAAGCGCAACCCCTTTGCTACCTACTAAAATGCTCAATAACTAAGTTAGAACCATGCATATAAAGATAGATCGCTATACTTAGCCTATACAACATATATATAACATATTTAGCTTCAAAACTGAGATTTCAATTTCTGGACAGCAAACAAATCTTAGCTTTAGGTCAACTAAACTGTAAAATTTGACAACCGAATCTAAACAAAAGTTGTTGCATTCATTTCAGGCTTTCCGGAATGTCCAAAATCATCGAATTCGGATCATCCATTCAAAAGTTATGGCCGTTTTACTTAGGGGATATGCCTCAGCCTGGGCAATGAATTGTGCAGGTCCGCGACGTTCACCCACGTTTTAGACCTTCTAAACGACATTAAAACACAAAATACTTAAAATAAAAGTTTTAGCTTAAGTTCTTAGTTTTCCAGAAAGGGCAAGATCATCAAAATCCGATAAACCAGTCAAAAGATATGGCGAAAATACTAAGGTTGTATGGTTCAGATTTTACTTATTTTTTTTACACAGGACAGCGAGTAACAATCAAGTTTTTAACCTAGTAGACGAAGGAATTTCTCAAGACACTCTAAATTAAAGTTGTGCTATAGTTTCTAAGCTTTTCGAAAAGTCTAAAAGCGTCGAATTCCGTTCAGCCATTTAAAAGTTATGGTTGTTTTCGTTT
Source organism: Allium cepa (assembly GCA_030765085.1). Taxonomy (NCBI): domain Eukaryota; kingdom Viridiplantae; phylum Streptophyta; class Magnoliopsida; order Asparagales; family Amaryllidaceae; genus Allium; species Allium cepa. Next base: position 259,726,779 of record CM060929.1, read on the forward strand.
CAGCATATATTGGACAATTTTGGATTTTTTCCAAAAATTTGCTTCTATTATTTCAAAGTACAAACCATCAAACTTCAAATTTTCTAAAGAACAATCATAAACACAAAGTCATTTATTTTCTTATTCATCCACACAATAGGTTTACACTCAATTTGTTTCCGATTTATTCAAGTTTGTTTCATTCACATTTTTAATTCAAGTCAATTTGCTTCAATTTAAATTGAATTCAATTATATTTAATTTCACTTTGCTTCAAATTTGAAGTTAATTATTTTAAAATTTTATTCCGTTTATTCAATTCCATTAACACTAATGAATTCTACTTAATCAATTATCATCCATCTAACAACCAACGCATATCAAACATTGACATCCATCCAAAATCTACACTAAATCAATTATACATTTCCATGTCAATTTTAATTTCATACACTTCCAAGCTTATAGACATTTAGTTATATTCAAATTTAATTAGTTTCCATTTACCAAATCTATATTTCATTAATTTTAAATTTTTATTCATTCACTTATATATATCCTTCATTTTACAGCTTAAATTTCTTTTATATTTACAACTATCAATAGATCTTCACATTTTATTATTCATTCTCACACTTGTATATTATTTCTCTACTTATCCTTATTAGCATTGTAAACCTTTTAAGTATTTGGTAAGTTATAGTTATGCAAATAGAATGTAGTTAAACAACATACAACTTCTTTCCATTTAAAGTTGAATTTTCAATTTATTAATTCTTAAGTCATTACTTAAATTTCACTATAATTTTTTTTCACATTTACATTCACATATAGTATTTCCATTTTATATTAACATAATTGTGAATCACCTTTAAAGGTTAATTTAAATTCCAATTATTTACTAACAATTTTATTTATATTTGCAAACCATTGATTAAATGCATATTCCATTATTCAAACCTATACTTGTATATTATCCAATTAACAATTCATATAACATTTTTGAACTTCTTAAATATTTTGGTAAGTTATATCTATGCTATAGAATGAATTTTAATGCTACGCGAGTTTTACAGTTTCACTTTTATTTTAAGTTCATAATTTCCTAATTCTAAGGATTTCTACCTCACTTGATATTTTCACTTAGCTCTTAGGTTCATTTCTCATTTCACAATTCAGAAGTTCCTTAATGGTTCAAGTCTAAATTCATTTCAATCCTTTAAAAAAAAAATCATTAATTATTAAAGGACTTAAGAATTCCAATCCCGGTTTCATTTCAAATCAAGTTTTGAAATAATATATACTTATATAATTTATATATCAAATCATACTATAGAGAATACAAAATAAAATAAATTTGAATCAAAACAAGGTTTAGACAAGCTATTAAGTGGTCTCCCCCACTCGGACTCTCGAAAATAAACGCCGATGATGCGTGCACTCATCACCGAAATCATTTTCTAACGTCAAGAGTAGGGAATATAACACTTATCATAAAAAAAAATCCTTCGAAAACAATTTCAACTCAATTATACTATCATATAATGCTCATATTATATTTTTCAAATTCTTGTAAGTCAATCTCAAACACCGGAATTTAAATTCCCAAATCCAAGTTAAAATTCATTTATATTCATTATCAATTGTGTTTACAAGATTTCATTTTCCTAAATCCATTGTTATTTAATCAATTGTTGTAAATATTGACTGATCAAACAATAACGATAATAATCTAATATTATCATCTCCTAACAATCAATTCAATCAAAATGAATAAATATTCAAATAATTCTTTATATAAAATATATTCCAAAACGATATTGTGTTGGTTTGTCCTATTCGAGTGTTTAGAAATTCCTATCGACGCCTTGGCGTCTCAAGTATCAACCAGAATTCATAAATACTCAACGGAACAAATTAACACAATATAAAACCATTTTATATCAAATAACAAGTACGCTCTCTCATATACACTCAACTCATTCATATAGTTTACCTCTATTTCAATGAGTTATTCTCCACTAGAGCCAAGGTTTATCGCTAAACCAAAGCTCTGATACCAACTGTAACGACCCGCCTTTTTGGACAGTTTAAACCGACGATCAAATACACATGTCGATTTCAAACCATTAAAAGGGCAGATAGTTATTGGGGTAATTGAGAAAAGAAAAGGAAGGGAAATAAAGGAAATGAAACAACCAGAATCTCACAGCGGAAGGCTAAAGTATAATAATAAAATAACAGTTCATGAAGCTGTTAATTAAATGAATACATTTGAAATGAATACATTTGATTATTATTATACAACATTTATCAGAGTTACATACACAACAAATATCATACAACAATGCAGCGGAATGGAATGAATATAATAGTAGTAGATAATATACCAAATCTTCGTCTCCGTCCTCCAAGGAAATGATCTTCAACCTAACTGAAAACTCAGGACTGACCCGAGCGTAATGAAAAGACAAAACACTCGAGTCAGGACTAAAATATCCTTATGAAAGTTAAATCAATCGTAAATAAATATGAGTGTAACGGCGTCAGAGATGTTTACGGGGTTTGACATCTCATATCCAGTGTCAACGTGCGTGCAATAACTCAAGAGATGTTACGGGATTTTCCATCTCTCAAGGATCCGTGAAACTATCTACTATGTAGTAATATACGCTAAGTAGATAATGTCTATCAGTAATATAAAGTATCAAAATAGCGTTAAGGCGTTACCATAATCCCCCTTAACACATTTTATATTCCCAAAAGCATATACAAGACCGTAGTTTCCCCAAAACCGGAAGTCACCAGAGGGCAATCCATATACTCAAGGTACAAATCAAAACGTAGTGGTCGCGAATAGGATAATCAGTATGACAAGGTACATGAGGCGATACCAACTAGGATACTAGTAGTTGCGTGATCCGGACTGATGTTGGGCATAGCCAGCAGCAACCCCAACACCGCGAAACAACACTCCCAAATCAAGGGGTGCACCCAAATCGCATCACAAATGTAATAGATATGGTATCGAAGAAGTGTGTCCGCTAGAGGTGGCGATCCTCAATGGCCCGGCGCGGCTCCTGTTTTAGTCATGTCAGGGGTCATCCAATAATCGTTCTCTTTCTTCAGTCAACGCGTTCACCAAACCATCCACTTCATTCTGGATCAACACTCCGCGTATAATAGTTATTAAAGTGGTTTTCGGTATCGACAGAGAGTATGTCCATATCCGATCCCGGTCTCTTTAATAACTACGTATTATTACACCTTTGGCTCTTTATATTTCAAATCGATTCATAATTGATATCAAAATATCATATTCGCTTCAAAAATCAAATCCATTCAAATATCATCGTATCTTTCAAAATATCAGATTTCATATTTAAATTAAAGATTTAAATATAAACATTTCACCTTATTGACCAGCTTAGGATTTTAGAAAAATAGTTTTAAGTAGTTTAAAAGTAGTTTTAAATAATTAAAATAGTTAAAAACACTTAAATCTTTAAAATGGATTTAAAAATAGATAAATTAGTTTAAAATAATTTAAATTGGGTTAAGTAGATTTAAAATAGATTAAAATAATTTAAGTATTCAAAATGGTTTATATAACAGAGTAATTTTGAAAACAAATTAAAACAGCTTCAAAATCAATCCATTTCAATTATAACTTCCCAATTCAAATCAATTTCAATTTCCATTCTACCGATTCAATTTCGATTTCAATTCAAAACAATGTCAACTTTTATTTCAAATCAATTCAATTCTACATTCACCTTTAATTAATTCAATTTCAATTTATATCGATTTGGAGCTTGATTTCTCAAAATATCAATTTATAACACTTAACAAAATTTCCAACAATATTCAAGTTTAAATCCAAATTCCAAATATGATTCAATTCCAAACTCGATTTCAAAATATCATTTTCATATCACTTTTACTTAGTAATATTCAAAGCTCGAAATAATGTTCAATCTTTAAAATAAATAGATTTTCGAAATTCAATCTAAATTGATTTCTATTTATCACTTTTAAATCGAAACATTTAAATAAATTTCAAATCGACGATTTCAAAAATTATTAATTTAGCAAATTCGGTGTCCGTATATAATTTTCTATCCTATGGCCAAGTAATTATTTATTTCAATTAAATGTCAGGGATGAGTATACATTACTTAAATTAATCTCAGTATCATATGTATGCATAACAGGATCTATATAAGCAAATAAACATCCAAACATTCAATTATCAACCAATAGCATCCATCAAAATACATCATCCAATAAACAATACAATTCATGGCAGTTTCATAGTTATCAATGTCAGGTAATTTAATCGCAATTCAATTTTAATTTCAATTTAACTGTCAATTTAATTTTTCAACGGTTAATGCAAATGAGAAGCTATATGACAATTAAATTTTTACCAAACAACGACAAATAAAATCATAACACTTCATAATATCAAATTTAACTATCATAAAAATATTTAGTACGGTGTGAGCGTTATAAAACACTCACCTTGATTTTTACGATTTTAAATCAAATCGAACGACGTTCGATTTAACTCAAAATTTTCTCTAGCACCAAATGATTCCAATCCAGCTCCATTGCGTAGAGCTCGTCCATACGATTCCAACGCAAAAAGTTTCGCGCGTTTTCGACCTCGTATGAAAAAGTTATGCATTTTAGAAGTTTACACAAATTGAAATATAAATAATATACAACTTTTATTTTATTTCTAACCCTAACAGATCTGGGCCATCCATCTCAAAGCCTGCAAATCCAAGCCGTGCGCGTTCTTCCTCCTACCTCACGTTACTTCTACAGGAAACGCACGCATGAGAACCCATCAAGCTTCAAACTAGGGTTCCATTTTGCGACCACCACAAGCGTCGGGAAGTTGATCAGAGACCATCGTTGCGAAGCCCCGCTCGAGAGCCACCATCGGCTGCCACCATGTTGAACTCGGCCTCCCCTATCACCTCGAAAAACGTGAAAACGCAGCCCCTTCCTACACGATTTCCCGTTGATTCGAAGCTCCGTTTTCGATCATCTCCGTATGGATTTGAAGCTTTCATCGTCCTCTACAACTTTGTAGTTGAGAGTTTTTGCTAATTGTTGATGGATTGAGAGGAAAATGAGGAAGAAGTTTCGAATTTCGTGGCCATTGATTCAGGAAATGGCGGCTAGGGCTGAAGTCAATTAGGGTTTCTGGGTTAAAATAATAATAAAACTGTCTCGGTTTGCGTGCGTATTTATATAGGTAGGTCCAAAATCATCCGAACTCCAATCGAGACGTGCCGCCAGGCGTTTATAAGGTTTTACCCCCATTCCGGACGCAATGGAACATGTTTCGGAAGCTAATTCGATCGTATGTGTGAGTTACGGCAATAAACGATCAATTTTAAATTAAACCGATTAAACGAATTTCTATGCGTTTTGGCTTGCCCCGGACAAACGGTAAATCCGTTTGACTTGAAATTTGAAATCTTACAATAATATCACATTACAGATCCAATGAAACTAGTTTCGTCGAAATCCGAGACCGTTTGAAAAATGACTATTTTAACTCGCCAAATTAATATTAAAACAATTTCAACGCGTTTCGAGCTGCCACGGTCAAACGACAACTCCGATTGCTACGAAAATTGAAATCCGATAATAACTAACTATTACGGATCCAATGGAACTAGTTTTGTCCAATTCTAAGACTGTTCAAAAATTGGCTATTTTCCAGTCGAAAATTAAATATTAAAATATTCAATTTTCACAAATAAATTTTAAATTCAGTTTTAAAAGTTCTATAACATCACTATAACTCCAATATGATAAAATAAAATTTTACAAATCATTTTTAATCATATTAAACCCGTTATTCAATTTATCCAATAAATTCCAGTTTTAAAATCTTATTAACTCTATTAAAATCCAAATATAACTTACATTCATTTTGGAAACCAATTTGAATCATATTAAATCAAATTTCAAATATTCACCCTATTTTCAAATATTAAATTTCAATATCCAATTAATCATATCAAATTCGAAATTTAATTTATTCAAACATTCGTAATATTAAATTTAACAAATTTGGTTATTCTTAAATCACTATCCTTTGAAATATTCAAAACGAACTTATAAAATTTAACTTTTGAAACGAGTTAAAATTTTAGAACAACTATTTCCATTATACGGTTATTCAAATCCCCATTATTAAATTGTTCAATAATTTCCAAATATTTAATTTAAACAATTTACCTGTTCAATATTCAATATTTGATTCCAAATAGATTTTACTTATCAATCAATTACTCTATTATACCCAATGAATTCAACATTTATTATCCTATTCAACTATTGATTGCAAAGGCATTCACTAAGTAGCTTTATTTTTCATTACTTGGATAATTATCGTTGCAATTCATTCCAGTTATTATTATTCCAAATGAATTACAAATTTTTTCTAACATTAAATCACGAAATCTTATTAAATTAGCTATTTTAATTATCGAGAATTTACGGGTCGTTACAAAAGTAGACCCTGCTATATATTGTTGTTGTCTAACGACACAAAGTTGTGATGACCCGGAATTTTTAAGCCTTTAAAAATCGGAATATTTAATTGATTTTAATATTTAAAAGTAAATTTTTAATTTGAATTCAAATATCACTAATTATTGATAATTAAATTATTGAATTAAATAATTGGAAGTTGAGCTAAATGTTGAATCTGAAGTTTTAAGCCCGTTGAAAATAATTTGGAGACTTATAAAATTTATATTGATAATACTGAGCATAATAGGAGTTGTAAAATTGAATTTAACAATGATTTGTTCGGTTTTGAAATTTTATCGTTTAATTTGAATTTAAAAAATAGCCTTCCGAGACACAGTATCAGAATTTGACGAAACCAGTTCCATTAGGTCCGTAATATTGAATTATTATCGGATTTCAAATTTCGTATTGATCGGAAGTGTTGTGTGAGCGTATGATAAGTGAACGCGTTGAAAATTAAATAAAACTTTATTTAATCAAATCAGGTCATCGTTCTCTTCTTTAACACGCCATCTCCTTTACTTTTCACGTCGCCCCTCTTCTTTCTTATCAGCCGAAACATTTCTAAAAAAATAAAAAAATAAAAAATAACGCACACAACCCTTGTCTTAGATAGCCGAACCCCTTTCCTCTTCTTTCAGTAACGAAATCTACAAAAAAAGAGAAAAAAATACAATGGAGACTGCACTGTCTTCTTCCTTCGTTTCCTTCTCCCCTGTATTCAAATTCGAAATCGAATTCGAACCTCGAAAAAAAAAGACAAGGAAACCCTAAATCTAGAATCAGCCGAGCCTTTCTTCCTTTGTCAATCGAATTTAAGACCTCGATTCAAATCAGGGAATCGAGTCCAGCCTTCATCTTTTCCCCAATTCGAATCGAAATTCAAAGCCGTTCTATAGATCGCGACCCCAGTTGAAGCTGAGACCGAAGCCACGGCAAAGCGGTGAAGACACTGGACGTTCGTGCGCAAGGGCAAGAGTGAAATCGAGTTGCAGATTCGCGTGTTCGAGCAGTTGTAGGGCTCGACCTCGTAGCAAGCGCATTGGTCGCGATAATCTTCAGCGCTCGTTCGAGTTAGGGTTTGGGCAAGATGGAAGCTGCAGTCATGCGTGGATCGCGTGAAGGTTGTTCATGGTCGAGGCTGATAGGGGTAAGTCTAAGTTATTAGTTTATTTAATTATTTACAAATTGGAAAATATGTAAAGTAGAAAGCAGGAGTTTTCTGATAAACCAAAAAAAAGGGTAAGGGAAGGAAAAAAAGGGGAAATTTTTAGAATGTTGTAGTGTTTATATATATATATATATATATATATATATATATATATATCTGATTTTTTTTGAAACTCTACATAGATTATTTTTAAAATGTACGTAGGTTATATTTATAGTATATGGATTTTAAAAGAATAAGAAATATTACTTGTTATTGGGAAATTAGTCTAAAAATAATCTATTTAAGGAAATTAATTCAAACTAAAATTTATTAGTTAAAATAGAATCATTGGTTAATTAAATTTATAAAATGGAAATACATTGTTCAAGTTATTTCAAAGTGTTAATAAATCGTATGATTGTTATTCAAGGTCAAAATCTGATAGAAACAAGCTGGGTTGGATCAGATTGCATATTAAAAATCAAAGGTGAGTTAATCTCACTCAGTTAAATTTAATTTAAATGATTAAATTTAAATAATTGGTTGAATGGATGAATTGATTTATGTGCTATAGTATGGTATATTTTGGAATTGGTATTTTATGATGTGCTAACGTCTGTGGATGCAGGGAAAACAGGTTGGAGGGATCCAACTAGATCCCTCAACATTTATTTAAATTGTTTAATACCCTCTGTTGTGATTATTTAATATTCTATGATGAATGATATTGGAATATTGAATGATATGGTTCGATTGGATATAGTTGGGTATAATGAATTACCAAAAATATATATAAATTGGAATTTGGAAAGAAAATAAAAGAAGTGAATTTGTAAGTAAAATAATTATAGAAATTTGAATAAATTTAAAAACGAATTGATAAATAAGTAAAGTGACTTTAAAATTCTAATAAATAAATCTTGAGTATAGAAAGGAAATTTGAATAAACAGAAAGTTAATGAATTTTAATCTTCAATGATATTATTTAAAAGAACAAAACATTTATTTTAAATTTTAAATTTAAATTTTGAAAAGAATAAAGAAGAAATTGGGAAGAAGATGAAAGTGGTATATTTCAGTTAAATGATTTAAAATCAAACGGAAAATAATAATAATAAAAATAAAATCCATAATTAACGAATTTTGAAATGAACTAAGAAAGTAAAGAAGTTTATTTCAAATGGAATAAATTGGGAATCAATTTGGAAAATTGATTTAAGTGATTGAGATTGGAAATTCTCCCTGGATAACCAAGTACGTTTTCAAAGTAAATTTTTAAATATAAATTAAAAGTTTTAAAGTTGTTTTAAAAGGTATGTTTTGAAAAATTTATTATTTCTAAAGATTTAAATTCTAAAAGTAAGTATTTCCTTTAATCTATTATAGCAGTAATTATTTAAAGAGTGACTTGGTATTTACTTTTTAAAAGTGTAAATCTAGTTTTATATTTTATTAAGTAACCTTATTTTCAAATATTCATATAGTATGTATTTTTAACAAATTATTGAAGTAGTTTTTAAAATAAATGTTTTAAAGTATATTTCAAAATAAAGTGTTTAAATTGATTTTAAAAAAAAAATCTAGTTTTATGCTTGGTTATTTCAGTGGAGATAGAAAATATTTGGGAAAGGTATTCTGAAAAGAAAGATGATTTGAAACTGTTTTCAAAGGGTTGAAAATAGAAACATATCTTGTGAAGATATTTGAGGTTAATAAATAATTTGGGGAATTATTTATTTTGTGATGGATGTTGTGAATATTAATTCATAGTTAAATAACCAACTATCAATATTGGCCAAATACGTTGATCGTTTCGAAGAGAACGGGATCGAGATTTATTTCTCCAAAACCACTTCGATCTGATTTGTACGTTTTCGTGGAAAACGAGTTTGGATTCGAAGATGGAGCAGTGAAGTGCAAGGGCTAGTCGCTACTAATCCTGAGGATATTTCCGAATGGATGTAGTAGGAATAATGCCTTCGGTTCCGTTCGAACCCGGGACGGACTTGTATGGATGAATGCTTTGGAACATCGTCAGGTGGATGATGGGAATTCTAAGGGATATGTTCTAAAAAGGAACGCTTAGCCTCAAGCCTCATCAACCGAGAATGGCTGAAAATCAGGGGTTATGCAGCAAGGCTAGGTGGGTAGCACCCAAGCAGGGTGAGGTCATCCCTGTCTAGATGTCCCTTTTTATTTCAGCTTAGTAGGTAGTTGCTGATCCCAATCGCGGGGTGATCTCACTCGGGATTATCCAGTAAGGGGTAGTCCTGGTCTTGTGTTGCAGGAGAGCGGGCGTACTCCTCGGTACTGTGACATAGGCCACGTACTGTGACAGGTGGTACCCCAGTGCCTAGTCATTAGTTGGAAATCCATTCTCCCTACGAGCCTTGTACGAATTTTGTTTGTATTACCCACTCTGTGGCTATTAGCTGGAATTTAATAGATGTAACAATTTCGGCTATTTTATAAGTATTTGTATATAGACCTTATTATAATATCAGAGGATTTCTATAAAAATTGTTTTAGCTATCGTAAGGTAAAAACCCGACATGTTTATTTGTGGCGTGGTCTTACGAGATGCTTTTGTTTTCAAAAAAAATTTGAACTTATATAATCAATTGAGTGTGATTTTCTCATGCTGGTAATCCAGACTGACTCGGGTGTTATTTAACTGTAATGCTCGGGTCAGACCGAGTATTATAGGATAAAGGATACGATGCTGTGGAGCTCAGGAGACGAGCTGGATGACGATACGAACTCCGTACTTGTTTGTATATATATTCTGCTGTGTTATTTAGTTGTTTATCCAGTTGTATGTTATTGATGTTGAGTTGTGATTGATGTACTCTGATGATGTAATATATAAACTCATTTATTTGCTTTGGTGTAAAGATATGCTAATATCTATTATACTTTATTCCGCTGCGATCGTTAGATTCTGCTGTTGTTTTCTATTTTCTTCTTCTACCTCTTCTTCTTTAACCCAAATGGTTCGTATTTCTGTACAACTTGAGTTGATTTAGGTAGAATAGTGTTGACTCAAGGGGTACGGATTTGCGAGTCGTTACAAAAGTATACCAAATATGTGAATAGTATGACGATGTGAAGTAGACTAACTATGTGAATTTACCTAACGACACAAATTAGGTAAACATCGTCTGACTGTGTACCCAATAATAAAGTGACACAGAGCCTACGACATAAAGTAGACCCCTCCACATAGTGCAACGGTCTTATGACATGAAGTAGACCAAATATGTGAATTGTCCAATGACACAAAGTAGACTAACTATATGAATTTACCTAACGACACAAAGTAGGTAAACATCGTCTAAATGTGTACCTAATAATACAACGACACAGAGCCTAACAACATGAAGTAAACCCTGCCACATAGTCCTCTGGTCTAACGATGCGAAGTGGACCAAAAATGCGAATAGTCTAACTATACGAAGTAGATTAACTATGTGAATTTACCTAACGACACAAAGTAGGTAAACATTGTATATTGTCCAAATGTATAAAATGTACCGACTGCCAGGTCGATGGAAATAAGTGATCGTCTCTTGGGGATCTAACGGCCTAAAATCCGAACACCCTAAGATAATACAACTCTAAGTGTTAACTACTGTTGCTTAAGAAATCACAAGAATTTAACTAATTGTCCCATACCAAATAGTAATAAGCGAAAGAAATGTACGAAATGTCCCATACCAATCCGACAATTCAATCGTTTATTAAAATTATTTATTTCATGGAAAATCAAGAAATCTCATTAAAATCTCAAATCCATAATAAATAAAATAAAAGAGCTTAAAATTAATTTCTATATATACAAAGATATAATTTTTCGAAATCACTTTTAGATCTATAAACTCCCTTTAAAGAGGAGTTATTTGGAACTCTTTCAAAATCATTTAAACCTCTTTTATAATAAAATCAATTGAAATTAAAATTATTGCCTTCATAATCACTTTTATAAAATATTACTGCATTTTATCTTTTTCCTCTAAAAGCTTTCCAAAATTTTATACTTATAATAGTAAATTTAAAAAGGTTTTATAAATAATTATTACCCATTTTTAAAAGTTTTGAGTAGAAATTTTGAATAAGAAATAAGTTAAGAATATAATGTAATTTAACTATATATTTTGTACATAAAATTTCAATAAGGATCAAATTGAATAAAATCTTATTTTGAAATTCTTTTAAAACATTCAAACAACAAATCCATTGTAAATTCAATATCTAGGCCAACTCTAAAAATACAATTTAATAGTATGGAATTATTTAGCAACCCAAGTTGCTTTTCGACAATTTCGATCGCACAAACAATATATGTACTTCTATATTTGTTAGAAGAATTTAATTTGAAAATGAATAGAACTCTACTTGTAAACTAGCCTCTTTTAGTCAACAAACAATCCATATAACACCAAACAAACAAATATAGTCTATATCATTCAACAAATTAGATAAATCACAACACGCAACCATATTTCAATCAATTCATCCATTCACTATCGATTTTCACCGAAATCCAATCAGCGAAGAGCATATAATAAAAAAATTATAATGTAAATAGGCATGTGAGTTAAATAGATTAACTCACCTTAATCGTTTGCTCCTAAATCCATATTCGCTGCCTACATTGCCAGTAGTACAACTTCAACTAACACCCAATTCTCAAACATCCATTGCCTAAAACCCTAGCATTAGCTACAAGCTCTGCCACCATGAACTAATGCACCCATTTAAAACTAACATCGCTCCTGTGTCCACCTTCACCGTTTCAATCCCCTCCAATTGCCACTGTTAGGCCCGCAACATCATCTGCATCATCGATGAACACTCCGCCTTCGAGTTGCTAGCCGTGACGCCTGGCCTCGTTGTTGACGCCGGCAATGGACCCCCGCCACACGCCTCCTACATTTATTCTTCCCCCTTGTAGCGTTTGCCTGTGTCTAATCGTATGCTCGCTATTTCCTCTCTGTTTTTACATTGATTTGGGAATTAGGTTATAGGGGATCAACCTTTTGTTTTGCACATGAGATTAGAGAATTATGGTTTGCGTTTTTGATTAGGGAAAAGAAAAGAGAGTAGATTTATAAGTGGGCTTAGGATTATGTTGGACCCTTATTTTAAATTGATAAATTTTATTTTATTTTCTTTTAAGTAACCCAATTGTTTATTTCTAAATAAATTTCGTCTGATTATAATTGATTTACACTTCATTGTACAAACTATATTCTAATATCTTGATAACTATAAAATTTCCATTCAATACAATATTGTTTTACTGTAATTAATTATTCATTGCATTGATATAAAAATAAATTTATTCGTCTTCATCGATTTATTGATTTTTCTGAATTTAAACTTCTCCTCATTTATTTCAGTTATACAAAGTTATTTACACTTTAAAATATTTTATATTTAACTATAACACTTAATCTAATTTAATATATCTTTTAAAAAAAATATTGGTTAATTCAATATGTAAAAAAATCTATTTTTAAATAGACTTCAATTGAATAAAAAGCTTATTTCCAAAATACTAATTATCAAAAATCAAATTCAAATATTTTTATTATAATAAAATTTATTCAATATTACAATTTTTAAAACAGAGTTGTCACAGACCTCCCCTATGAAAATTGCATCCTCACAATTTCTTACAAGGAGACGTCACACACATATACTTGAACATTAACTGAATTCGAGTCTACAATCAAAGTAAAGCTTGTTAATTTTCTAAGCAGATAGTACTAGAATCAACAATTATCATTTGTTATACATTTAAATAGATTCAATCATTAACTTCTATTTTTAGTATACGACAAATTTAGTAAAAAAATTCTACATGTTAGATTTTTTGAAAAATTTCGGTAGAGTCCCTTCTGTACGGAGAGTCGTTTACAATTTTACAAATATAATATAAATGATATACATAGCCCAAACGGTCGGAAACATAGTATATAATAATATTTTTAGCATTTCTATATCTGAAACAGTAGGCGTGCCTTTGTTTAAGCATTTTAAAACAAATTACCTTACTAATTTGCAAGTAAAAGCAAGCTAAAGTCGTTGCATAGTCGCACTAGGCCTTATCGAGCACCTATACTAAACTCAATTTTAACCATTATTCATATATAAGAAATATAATAAGTATACATGGTTTTAATAAATCGACATATGCATTTTTGTTAGATCACTAATCGCCAAGGCTTTTAAGGTTAAACACCACAAAATTTGTTGATGGTTTCAAAGTAGAGTTGTTGCCATATTGTACTAGCCTCTTAAAATAACTTTTAAATCACCAATAAATGTAGTATGACATAAGTTATGGTGTTTTTACAAAAGCTGCACAATTCAAGAATTACTTAGAAAAATGCAGGCCCTCTTTCAAAAAAGATGTTTTTAGCATAGAAGATGTCAAAATTCTACAAAAATCATAGCATAAAAGTTAATACATATGTCATAGGCTTTCCGAAAAGTGCAAGATTTTCAAAATCAAACAAACTGTTCTAAAGATATGGCCAAAACACTTAGGATATAAAACTTTAAATTTATTATCCGATCAGATTTTTGATTTAATTTTTAAACTACCTTTAGCAACAATATATTTCAAAATTTTCAAAAGTGACAAACATGAAAGTTATTCTATATTAAATTATCTTTCAAAAAAAAGGACCGTCAAAATCGGGTAAACCATTCAAGAGTTACGGCAAAAACAATAAGGCACTACTAGTGTTATGCAATTAGTTATTCAAACTTAAATAAGAATTCACGATCTCGCTGAAATCATATTTACAATTGGTGTGCACTGATCACTATCAATGTAAGCAAAGTTTTTACTATAAAAACTATGTTGCATAGTCCACTTTATTTGCACCAAGTGCAAAAGTTTGCATTGTACTTTGTACATAAATGAAATTCTTCATTGGTATATAATAAATATGCATGTACATGACATATTTATGGATGAGTATGACTTTTTTTTTCATTAGGTACTAACTATGTATCTCTTCTATATTCTTTATTTACAAGCATGGGGTTCACAACAAATGAACCATAGTCAATACTTGAACTTTGTTCTACATCATATCTTAGATCTACTAATGCTTTGTTTACTATGCACTGTTCTTGTGTGTGAATTGGTTGTTAGCTTGAGACCTTTTTGTAGTGAAAGAAAAGCTATGCTTTGTGCGGTAGTGATGGCTTCATACCTTGTTTACCGGTTCTCTACCTTTCTTCATGGATGTAGCTGATGGTATAGTAGTTATGGAAATTCTTTTAGCTAGTCTTAAGAAGAACTACTAGTTAGGTGCTATGGGATGTATTACAATTAATTTCAATGTTGAATGTTATTCTAAATAATAAACTAATAACTAGAAGTTAAAGAACTTATTCATATTTTTTTCCATAGCTGACATAACCCTTGTTCTTTATTTATTTCTATTATACCGTATGTGCTACTGCAGATTGGAGGAGCTGTTCTTTTACTCTATTTTTCAATCGACAAAGATTTGTTTACATGCAAAGCTGTTAAGGGGCAGTTGTTTTACTTAAATAAAATCATACGTTAGCAATGAATTAAGAAAAAACAAAAAAAAAAGACAAAAACAAAATGTTATCAAGAAGCAAAAGATTGTTTTCCTTTTGATATTGAAGAAATAATTAAAATAAATATTTTTATCTGTTTAATCCAATTAAGCTTTAGGATAGAAGTACATATTATAATACTTATTTGCTCATTGTTTCCAATGAATTAATCATAAACAAATTATAATTTTCCTAAAATTGTTCAAACCTATCTATGTTTTCCTATTTTCATATTTCTTTCACCGTTTCACATACTATAATCAAACTTCTATTTTTTCCATCAAAAACAAAGAACTTGCTTTTATAATTTCAATTTATTATTATTATTATTTGTTCTATAAAATTATATAATCCGTTACACAAAAAACAACCAAACAAACCATATAAACCTCAAGCAAGATTGTTCATATATATTGAATCTAAATGAGGATGTTTATACTCACTTTTAATTTATATTTTACGCAAGTTCCTTCCCATACATTTTACAATTAATTGCTAAAATCGCATCAATAAAGAAAACCATAAATAACTAAGCAACACCACACGTGAAATTTAGTATACACATTACACACAAAAATTCGATTAATCAATAACTTATTTTATACCACTTTGCACTTTATTTAAAATATTATCCTACTCATTTTAAATACTTTATTTTATCTACCAAAATACCGTAAGGCATCTCTTTCAAAAATATAATTCGTACACTTCTATGAGATATTATTTTAACTTTAAAATAGTCTTTACAAACTGTCCACTTATTTTGCATAATAGTTAACTTATTTCAAAATTCTATGTACTTTATAAAAATATAATATATTTGCTAAGTATTATTACTTACACCATTATATTGCCTAAAACACTATGCTTGAATTTCTCATCCTAGTTTTTAGGAATCCCTGTTGATAAGTTGATCAAGCGCATCGATCAGAATCCTTAAAGCAACCAATGGGGAATTTGACACAAAATTATTTTTTATAAGACATACATATATCTTTTACTACCTTATGCCTATTCAAAATATTTGCTTGTTTATAATAAACATAATCAAGTTAAATATACATGTATATCTAATATCAAAAGATTTTAATTCAAAGAGATGCTTTCTTTTATTAAATTCTTTCATTCATTTCTAACGTTCTCATAGAAATAAGCAAACATCAAATTTTAATTCATCTGAACATTATTGTGAGTCGGCTGAATAGAAATCCTAAGGCTAAATTAATACTAGAGGGGGTTGAATAGTGTTTAATTGATTATACGAACATTTTTCAGATTCTTTAAGATTCTACTTAGAATGATGTAATTAACAATCACCAGAACAATCATAGAATCAGAATGCGAATAGGAGTAAATGCAGTGAAAGTAAAAAAGAAAAGAACACATCAGATTTTCATAATGGTTCGGAGTTATCTTATATCTAGTCCTGCATAATTCCTTGCACGGATTTCGTTTTAACTAGTAAATGCAAATACAATCTTGATTTCAAGGCTACGAGACACATCTTCTAGAATTCCGACCTCTAGGTAGAGTCACTTGATTTACGGGCTACTAAGCACGCCCAATTAATTTTACAGGCTATAATCACAGCCACAAGTATAGTAGTATGATTTGATAGAGCTTTACAGACTCGGATCTTTGATCTTGATTACAATTGATCCTATAACTCTTGAATAGCACTTTGATCTTGGTTTGAGTGAGAGATAGGAGAAATCAGAGAGTAGATGAAGGAGAACCAAACTAGTTATGATTGACTTTGATTCTGCTTGAATTTTGGCAGATTTTAGGTATTTTGATTTAGAAATCAAGAGAGTGAAAAGAGGAGAGAAGATTAAGAAAGTAGATGTTAAAAATTCGTATGGAAGTCTGGTATGTATAGAAAAACAACGGTCATGTCCATGCACGAAGACATACAATGAAAAGGCACTTCCATTCAAATTTGAATTTTGAAAATCTCGGTAACTGTGTCGACATATAGGAAATGAATATATTGATATATCCTTCACAAAATTGAAAAACACATTATAAAGTTAATTTGAAACCCTGTTGCTTCGTAAAATAATTTGATACTTCATAGAATCATTTAAATATAGTTTATAGACATTTTAGTCAAATATATCTTAACAAAACTTTATAAAATAGTTTTGAAAGATTTAATAAGAATATTCAATGTAATATAAATAATACATATAAATATAGTTAAACCAAGATATTTGAAAAACAATTTAAAACAAAATTATAGAAGGAGAGAGAGATCATAAAAGTGCTATCAAGGTTTTAACATAAATTCGACAACTCTATAACTTATGTGGAATATGTTGAAATCTTGAACTCTTCAATACTCTGAGTCTTCATTCTCCAGCTCTTGAAACTCTATGTCAGCATCTTTAATATACTCTTGGTACTGTACAATCTACTTAATCAACACATGTCTAATATCTTGCACTATATGATATATATATAACTTGATAAAATATTAGTACCTATATTTTATATAATGTCCTATAGTTGTTATCATCAAAACCAATACCTAAGGTACTAACAATCTCCCCCTTTTGATGATGACAACTCTATAATAACTCCTCCTGGGTTATAAAACTCCCCCTTAATCAATGCCTAGATTTTATATATTTGTCCCCCATTATCATCAACAAAAATAACCGACTAAAATTAAAAGTATAACTTTAACACTAACTCTTACGCTAATTCCAAATCCCCCTAAATAAAATACTAATAGATATATACATAAGATTTATACATAGTGATTATGATGGTATAAAAACAATAAGTGATATGTACAATTAGATAATCGTGAAGTGATCATAATCAATCTAAATATTCATTCAATCCAAAAAAATAAATGTCGCACACCATTCAACCAAATCCACACAAATCAAACCAATCAAATCTAAACCAAATCAAGCACTATTATTTATATACAATCAAACCCAGTTAAACTAGACATTTCAAGGAACTTCAACCCATTCATCGGCGCCAAAGATTGGACTTACTTTGATAGCATCCCAATCTTCAACATCTTTATTATTGATGCACTCTAGATTGGTGGTTGGTTCGTCTTTGTTCAAGGTAGAAATCATCCAAAGAATTATGTCGAAATGCCTTTCTTCCTCCTCTTCCCAAGCCAACATTTGTTTCTCTTCCACAAGCATTTCATAAGGTTCGAAAATGGGAGAAATATGCATAAGTGAAATGTCGGCATTGTCAAATATTTTTCGAGAATTGTTTCCTCTCGTTTAAGGTCAACATCAAATAATTGAAAACACGAGTAAGATATACACCATAAAATAGTACGTTTTCATGTTTAGGAAGATTCTTAGGAAAAAGTACATCCAAGATGAATTGAGGCCAATTTATGTCGTATTGACCATAAATGAAGAAAAGAGCTTTGAAATTTTTTTGTGTCGAGTTATTATAATTACCCGTTCTAGGAGTGATACTTTGTTGCAAAAGAAGGCCTAACATTTTTGCTTTTGGACACATGCTTTTCTTTTTAAATTCAAAATCATCATCACTTTCAAAAATGTCAAGGATTACTTCACGATTTTGAAAATCAATTTGAAAAGTTGGAAGGTCCATTCCACTAGATTCGGATCCAAGAATGTGACTCAACGTTCACAACTTAAAATAATTAGTGTCCCCTTGACACTACTCTAAAATTTTCCTTCTCTTCCATCATATAATTTTTCTTTTAAATTTGCATAAACATCTTCATCAATTATTGATAAAAACGAAATCATTTTGAGAAGCATCGACTAAACCAAGAATTTGCCATAATCAATTGCAACAATGATTAAAAGGATCATAAGTAGGAAAATCTTCAAAAAATAGCAAATCTTCCAAGATTGACTTTTGCGGAAGATGTATACTAAATGTAAGCTTGCATGACTTCTTGATCATTAAAAGGATATTCTTTTATTTTCTTAAAAAGCCTCATGGTTGCCTTAGTATTGCTTGAGGATGCTATTGAGGAGTAGTTTGAAGAGATAAGAGAGTTTAAGATTTTTGAATATGAAAATGAAGGTGAAAAATGAATGGATCCAGATAGAAGAAATAAAAAGAGAATCAAAGAACATACTCTCTAATCAAGAGACATCTTTTCAGAACATAGGAGTTGGTGAAAAGGTAGAGGGAAATTCAAATTTTGAATTTGAAATTCAAAATCTGTCTTCATATGTCGACTACGCATATAGGGTATGTCGACATATAGGTCAAAATTTTGAAAAATAATTTTTGTTCAACTATATCCTATTTTATTATATATATATATATATGTATGTATGTATATATATGTATATGTGTATATATATCTATTTGTAGTTATTCTATTTATAGAAAAATAATTTTAAATATATTTTATATTACTATATTAAAATATATAAAATAATTAAATTAAAAATGTAATCACATAATATTCAACTAATATTATTATTAACCTATAGAATATTCCTAACGACAAAAAAACCAACCAAAAAAAATGTCATTCAAGAAATTAGAACTTCTGATATATTAAAATTGTATCCTTTTCTGATCCATTTCACTATTTTGTTCTAAATTATTTATTGCTATGAAGCACATGTTAGCAATTTCCATATCTGATTCATTATCACCTGAGAATGTGTTCGAATTGTCTATTGTTACAGTATAGGCTTTTCTTCATTTTCTAGATGAATAAGTGTTTTTGGTGTAGCTTTCAGTTTATCGGGATATGGGCAGTCTCGTTTTAAACAGCCAAGTTCATCGCAGTTATAACATCTAATGACATTTTCGCTTTCGCTTCCGCTTCTTGGATTTTTGTTGTCATTTCTTTTGAAATTGTTCATCTTTCTATATTTTAGAAATTTTCTAAAATTCCTTGTAATGAAAGGATTTTCTTCACTTTCATCACTATCTGAATCCATATTGTCTGTCACTGCATTAAAAGCTATAGATTTCTTCTCTATTGCTATGCTTTCTTTCCTACACTGCGTTTGTGCTTCAAAAGACATTGAATTGCCAATTAACTCTTCATTTTTTAGAGTGCTAATGTCATTAGCATCTTTGATTACAAGAGTCTTTTGATCCCATTCAGGAGTAAGTGAATTGATGATTTTTCTAACTTTATCTTCCTCAGCAAAACTTTTTCCCAGTGCAATAAGTGAGTGTACTAATCTTAGAATCTACTATACATATTAGATATGGACTCATTTTGTATAATTGAAACTAGTTTGTTAACCTGGAAATGTTGTTCGATTTAACCTTACTTGTGCCTTCATGTGTAACTTGCAAAGTTCTCCAAATTTCAAATGTAGACTTACATATAGATACTTGATTAAATTTATGTATATCTTGTGAACAAAATAATATATTCATAGCTTTAATGCTACTTTGTGCAATAACTTTTTGGTTAGCAGTTCACTGTGCAAAATTAATCTCGGCTTCAGTGTAAGTTTTTGTGATATTCCAAGTGTCTAAACCAGTTGATTGTAAATAAATTTTCATTCTACATGACCAATATGTGTAATTACAGCCATTACGAAGTGGAGGTCCAGCAGTAGATTGTCAGTGACAAATGAGTTACTAATAAGTGTACTAAAAGTGTTACTGATAGTGCTATTACCAGTGTTGGTAGCCATTTAAACTTTTCAGAAATCAAAGGATGAATATTTTGAAAATCATTGCTCTGATACCAAATATGAGTCAGCGGAATAGGGATCTTAAGGCTAAATTAACAATAGACGAGCGGGGGTGAATAGTATTTAATTGATTATATGAATAATTCTCAAATTCTTTAAGATTCCACTTGGAATGATGTAATTAACAATCATATAAGCAATTGTAGAATCAAAATGTAGATAAAGTAAATGTAGTAAAAGTAAAAAGAAAAGAACACATCAGGATTTTATACTGGTTTAGAGTAACCCTACATCTAGTCCCACACAATTCCTTGTACGGATTTCTTTTCAACTAGTAAATGCAAATACAATCTCGATTTCAAGGCTATGAGACACACCCTCCAAAATCCTGACCTCTAAGTAGAGTCACTTGATTTTCAGACTACAAGCATACCCACTAGATTTATGGGCTACTAAGCATGCACAATTGATTTTACGGGCTACAATCACACTCACAAGTATAGCAGTATGATTTGATAGAGTTTTACTGACTCAGATCTTTGATGTTGATTACAATTGATCCTATAACTCTAAAGTAGCACTTTGATCTTGGTTTTAGTGAGAGAGATGAGAGAAATCAGAGATAAGATGAAGGAGAATCAAACTAGCAATGATTGAATTTGATTCTGGTTGAATATCATCAGAGTTTGGGTATATTTTGATTTAGAAATCAAGAGAGTGAAAAGAGGAGAGAAGAATAAGAAAGTAGATGTAAAATATTCATTTGGAAGTCTGGTATATATAGGAAAACGATGGTCATGTCTATTCACAAAGAGATATGATGAAAAGAAACATCCGTTCAAATTTGAAAATTTAAAATTTCGGCCACTGTGTAGACATATAGGAATGGATATGTCGACATGTCCTTCACAACATTGAGAAAAACTTTATATTATTTTGAAAATCCATCGCTTTGTAAAATAATTTAATACTTTATAGATCATTTAAATATAGTTTATACACATTTTAATCAAATTTTTACTTAATAAAATTTTATAAAATAATTTTTAGAGATTAAATAAGAGTATTCAATATAACGTAAATAATATATACATAATCAATATAGTTATAAATTTTTAAAATATAAACAAAAATTCAATATATATAAACTTAAAAACACTAAAATAATATCTTTATAAGTATAAGAGTTTGAAAATCATTTTGAGAAATATTTTGAAAAGATATTTTAACACTGGGATATTTGAAAAACAATTTAAAACAAAATTAGAGAAGGAGAGAGAGGTCAGAAAAGTGCTATTAAGGTTTTAATATAAATTCTACAACTCTGTACCTTATCTTGATTATGTTAAAATATTGAACTCTTCAACACTCATGAATCTTAATTCTCCAACTCTTGAAACTCTATGTCAGCATCTTGAATCTAATCTTGATACTATATGGTCTTCTTAATCAAAAGCAATACCTAAGGTACTAACGTTTAAATACACATAATAACATTTCATTTTATATAAATTAAAATTTTCAGTATTTGTTACGGTAATGACACTATTAAAGACACTACAAGTTCTTATTGTTATTATTGAGCAGGTTTCAACTCTCAATAATGATTCCTACTCAATATTAATTTTGGACAATCATTTACAATTTTAAAACAACCACGCATCCATCAACCAATCAATTTTTATTATATCTTATTTTATTTACTAAGTATATTTTCCAATTTCAAATTTAGTTAGATACATATAATTTATCATTCTATACTTTATAACTATTAATTACTTAGACAAACCACTGACTTTTATTAATAATTGGATTCGTCCAGATTTAAATGGGTATATAAATTCTTTAAGTGATAATGTCTTATCGAATTCCATATTTCAAACTAAGCACAAAAACTAACATTGAAATAATATAATTAAATTAAATAAACAAACAATCGCCTTTAGCGAAAAGCTATCTTACAGCTTCCATTGTGCAACTTTGATCACTAATAGATCAGGACGCAATAATTCAATTCTAATCCATCTAAGGTCTCATTAATATTATCTATTAAATCTCATTCTTTACCAAAGTGAGTTCCACATTTAGAATCACTTTCATAGTAACAGTTTGTATAATAATTTATTATTTTTTACGAATACATTCTGTTAATTATTCCCACTAACCATTTATTTTCATATCTTAATTAGATACAAACTCTAGATTCTACCCTGCATACCTAGGGGATGGAACTCTAAGTCCATCTAGGTTTAGGTCTCGACTCTATGTCAATTATATTCTATAATGTTCTGAACACGGTTGTGATACCAAGTTGTAATGATCCCAGCACTATATCCATATAATGAAAGAACATTACAAGTAATATCATCTAATAACACAGAGAATACGGCTGATTATGGGCAATCAAATATGAATATATGTTTGGATAATAGTGACACGCCTTTATTACCGTTTGAGGATCTGAACTGAAAATTTTGATGTATACAGTATTAATACAAAGTAATAATCACACCGATAAAAAATATTTAGAATAATATATAATATAAAATATCAGAATTGGAATCACATATCACAATGTAATAATATGCTCCATATACATAATAGGATGTGTCTACAAAATATTAGTACTAGACCCAGAAAATATGTATACACATCATATCCAAATTACTGTATTAGGTACAAATTGACTACCAAATAATATACATGACATGTCATCTTAAATATCTAAATATACAAGAAGTAAACTAAAAAGTCAAAAAGTCTACTCCAGGCTAGCATAAAAATCCAAAGGTCAACAAGTCCCTATATCAGTAGAGTCTCGACCTGACCTGAGTATTATAAAAATAAATGGAACATACTATATCTAATATAAAAGTGAGATGACATTGATATCGTAAATGTATGACTTAACCATAATAACCATACTAAAATATGACTAAACAAATGGTCATAATAAGGCGTATTAAATAAAATTATCATTTCAAAATTCTAATTATTACTTAAAAATAGATTAAGTCATCTTAAAATATGCCCACAGCAGCGAGCTAGGGTTGGGGATTTACGGTGATTCATTAGGCAGTTCGTAATGGCGTAAGTGGTTGTGGGTTTCCAGGACGAAGGCAGGTTGAATGCAGAAGTACAGGTTGGAGCGGCCACCTAGTAGGCATCGCGACTTAGTGAAGCGACAATGGTAATTGAAGGTCGAAATTTGATTGGGAAGGTCAGAGGTCAAATCAAGGTCATCATCTAGTTCGTGGGAGCGAGTAGAGCTGGATGGTGGTATCTGTTGGTTCTAGTGGTCAAAGTTGAGATGCGACCTATACGGTCAAGAGGGAAGGAGCAGGATCATCTTTTGATGGGGAGACTCAAACCCAAAATCAATGGCACCATCACGTCGAGCGTGTTGAGAAGAGATCACCGGAGAAGGCGGTGTTGGATATTATTGAGTAATACACCATATCGCTATATGCACGTTTTAGAATTTGGGGTGGTTATTTTTCAATATGCACGAGATTTTGAATGGGGAAGATCATGGTTAGTGGAAGGTTAATTATAATCAACTTAATTAATTATTTAATTAAATTCAAATCCTTATAAAAATCGTATCTTGTTCATACGAGGTCTGATTGAGGCGCCGTCTTCGCAGTTGCGCTCGTATCAGAATTGCCTATGTTTGGGATTGATTTAGGCTTGGGTGAGTTTACTCACAATTGATTGTATATTGTTGTGTGTAAATTATTATCGTATTAAAATATAAATTATACACCAAACAATGCAAGTTATTAATTTTGGACCTCTTGTTTTGTAAAACAAATGACAATATTATTATGAAGTACAATCTCTCTTTTGATTATCTATCACATGTATTACGGCTTAGAATATATTTTTGCATGTTTGATAATGCGTTATAGATGTGTGAAGCGATATAGTCGTATTAAACGTGCTTTGAAATCCCTAATTATTTGGCATATGTCAAATTGGATCAGTTGTGATATTAATATATATATATATATATATATATATATATATATATATATATATTGGCTACACACGTTTTGGTGTGTTTGACATAAAGGAATTAGTTTGTGCATTTGTAGGAATTGAAAATGGAAGTTGTAAATGGTAGAAGTGAAAGGGTTGCTATAGATGCACTTTGAAATCATTGTGATCGTAAATTTTAAAGTTAACTTTGGCAAGCATCCTAGGGCTTCTTTGAATTTTTAATAAGTACCATAAGTGTACTTATTATCGAAAAATATCTTAAATATATTATTGATAATCACTTATGGATTTTTAAAGTAATGGTTTTAAATTATAAAACAGGTTTTTATGGTTTTAAAATAAATGTTTTAATTACGAATATTTTAAAGTATATTTTGATATATATAGTTTTAT
The DNA here is from genome assembly GCA_030765085.1 of Allium cepa. NCBI lineage: Eukaryota > Viridiplantae > Streptophyta > Magnoliopsida > Asparagales > Amaryllidaceae > Allium > Allium cepa. Next base: position 259,752,108 of record CM060929.1, read on the forward strand.
AAAATTTGTTAGAGATTTTATTTAAGAAATAAAAGGCTTTTATATTATAATATCTCACAAATGGTTTATAGTATTTTATAAACATCTTCTTTTTATAAATAAATTAGTGTGTATGTATGTGTGTATACATAAATACATACATACATATTTTTTTTTAAAGATACTTTAGTATGCTTAAAAGTTAGGAAAAAGGATGTTTGGTATTTATAAAAGAACATAAAGGATTTTTTGGATTATAATGCTTAAGTTATAATGGACGGTTTTTTACAGTTGGTTAAAATGGTATATTGCCTTGTTTAATAAGTGAAGATGTACTTAGGGGTTTAAATGAATGTTTCAAAGTTAATGGCAAGTTTAAAAGTGATTTTGGGTTTATAGTGACAATGTTTGGAAAACATTTTTTTAACCCATTTAACTATTCTTTTAAAAAATGGTTAGATCTTTAAAAAGGAGGTTTAAAAACAATGATTATCTTAGATTATTTTAGGTTTATTGTAAACAATGTTTACGTAACATTTGTTATTAAACCCTTGAATAATATTTAAATTAGTAAAATACTGTTAAATGATTTTGAAAAATACTTAGATCTTTAATAATGGAATTCTAAAGAGAATAACAAGTATGGATTGGTTTTAGGTTTGTTGTGACAATGTGTTAATAACATTCGTCTTTAACCTATTTTGATTATACTTATGAATGTAAATCAATCTTTGAAAAGAACATTTTAAAGATAATTATAAGGGAAATGGTTTTAGGTTTGTAGTGACGATATTTTCATAACATTTGTCTTAAGCCCTTTGAAATTTATTTATGAACATACTTATACGGTTGAGTTAAGTATATGAACTTTTAAAAAGCATTGGAATGTATAGAAATTAATGTGGAAGTTTTAATTAAATAATGAAGTTTTAATTAGTAAGTGGAATTTCATTAATAAAGAAGTTTATTAAATAAAAATGATTTTTACTAATAAAAGAGGTTTTTAATTAATAAAGGAAGATTAATTAAAATGGGATTAGAAGTCATTTATATGACTTGATCTGCTTGTGTGTTTCGATCGTGCTTTGTGTGTTACTTGCTTATGGACAGTATACGAGACTTAGTTTCCCACATGTAATTATTTTAATTATTATTAGATTTGACCAAATATAAGTATGGAAATATCTAGAAGAAACACGAGATTTATACGGTACAATTATCTTCGTTAATGCTATGTTGTATGTATAAACTCGTTTTGCGACAAATGATAAAGAAATCCGTCCGCTAAATTAGTTAGGAGGTGATCTCTGATTTTAATGTATTATCCGTTTATTTTCCACAGAACTGAGGTTGAGCTTACCAGAAATCCCCGATTGGTTTTGGAGCACCCATTAAGCGGGGGAATGTACTTATATGAGATGTCTTGAAACCTAACCACTCCAAAACTATATACGTGTTCTATGCTTTGGATGTGGTTCATGATTGGATCGAGATGCTAGAGTCTATGTGGAGATTTAAGATCTATTTAAGATACTCGAACACATGTAGTTGTTCGTGATCTATTCAGGATGTAGGGATCCATGTGTGATTTCGAGATCTGTTGAGATATCAAAATCCAACAGATCTCGAAATCCATGTGTGCTTTAGAGATCTGTTGAGGAATCCAAGTATGATTTCGAGATCTATTGAGGAATCTATGTGCGATTCCAAGATCTATTAAGATATAGGAATCCATGTATGGTTTCGAGATCTGTTCGAATTGGGGACTCGAGTGTCGAGATCTGTTTGATATGTGACTCATGTGCTGTAATGCTGAATGTGACTTCTCCTTCGATAATGATAGAAAGTATAGATAGGGGACAAAACCTTAGGTATTTAGCTAACTTAAAGGTTGTAGGACTCTATTCTAGTGTTACTTACGGGTATGCATGCAGGGGTGATGTGTCCCGATGCCATATGTTCGGGTATGGACCGGCTTTGTTTTTCCTATAGTATATTATAAATATACGATACTTGAAAGGATATCTCTAATCCTTGTATAGGAGGACCATTCTCGAGATACTGAGGGTATCTCCATGGAATCCTGCACAATTTTTTAATGTACACTCACATGCATCACAGCTATGTGATTATTTATATGTCATACCTTGGACATAATTATATTATCGCTCGATTTTATAATAGAAATGGTTTGGTTATCGTAAGGTAAAAACCTAACCAAGTTTACTGGCGGCATGATCTTACTAGATACCCTTATTTTGATGGGTTTTACAAATATAGCAATCCATATAATCTAAATTTCTCACACAGATTTACCAGACTGATCTGTTTGATATTTTCGTATAGTGCTCGGGTCAGCTCTAGTATCTTTCTAGATTTAGCTGTGGTTCATTGGAGCTCTTGGAGAGGAGCTGGATGATTTCCTACCGTATTTTAGTCCCGTTGTATTACTTGATCTGTTTCTATCAGCATTTTTGAGGATAGGTAGTTATAACTGTCCAGGCTGATGATAGGTTAGTTTACTCTGATTGGTGTATGTATATCAAAGTTTTCTTTTTGGTAAAGACCTTTTAAGATATTATATACTACCGTTCCACATGTGAGATTTTGATATTGTGTTCTTCTTTCTTGTTCAATTTCCTTTTCTTTTTCTTGTACCCTAATGTTCTGCCTTTTCGACACTCTAGTGCTCGACATAGAATACCATGGATGTATTAGTGCTGACATTTGAGGGTCAAAAAGGCGGACAGTTACAAGATTGATGACGTATACTTTGTGGACGTCTTTCCCTGGCTAGGTATAAAATGTATATGCGGATGGTTAAGATTTCATTCTATCATAATATGTTGCTTGCTCTGTTAAGTTGACCTTATCTCCTAAAGCTTTATCCTTTCTGAATATTACGCCCTTTGGCATTTAGCTGCCACCTGATAGTTTGTACATATAGACAACTAAACAAAGTGTTACGTTATATTAACATTTTGGTTTAGGATTCCCGGCTTAGGCCCATAGAAAGAAAATTAAGTATTTGATACATTAATTCCTTTGGTACCTAACCCTTTAGGCTTTGTACCTTTAAATCTAGGATTCATAGCCTTATTGCATCCATCATAGGCTTCAAGGCTAGCAAGTAGATCATTCATTTTCGGTTGGGCATCCTTTCTTTCAGGAATAAGCTAACCTAGTCCTTCAGGCTTATGTATTTTTGCCAAAAATCAAATTGGTAAATATATGCCCCTAAATTTCACCTTAGTTATGTACAAAGTGGATTTTGGAAATATGGTTTTGGTTCTTTTGCAAAGGTTGCGACCACCGAAAGAATAAACATGTCTGCTAAGCATATTATCCGAGTGGTCGTTTGAAAAGCGAGCTCTCTTTTTCTACTTAAAAAATATTCACGCTTTACCATTGTAGCTTTCCAAAAAACTTATATTATTTTGTAATAGCTATTCACATGTAGGGTTGAGATTTTCTTAACCATTATTTTATTTATTTTCAGAAATATTTAATAGTTTTACTCATTCTTCCTCACTGATATTACTCTTTTATAGTAAAATTGCCGCTGAAATTCTCGAAGGAAATTCTCAAGCTTTGATATTCTTTTAGACTTAATTACTAAATTGTTGAGTTTATAATCTATAATGCTACGCTTATTAACTTATTGATGCTTTTATTATGATTCGACATCATATGAACTTCGAATTGAATTAGATCATATCATTTTGTTGTTCGAATCATCCCTGTTTCTTTTAGATCAATTATATGAATTATTATTACTTGTGTTAATTTGAGCCTCATTATATATACATGCACGTATTACTTAGTGATAATTGACTTGAATCGCTTTTGATTAATTATCTTCTGATGGATTATAGCTAGTAAGAAAAAATAGTTTGACCTTAATCAATTACAGTCAGTTGGTTAACTTTGGCTGATAATTTCATGGGTCTAATGTGTATATATACATACTAAGCAGTCATATTTATATTTACTCACTCTTGGTTATGATTACTTATTTCTGTTTGCAAATTTTTATTCTTTATTTAGCATAAAATTTCATAATTTTGACTCTCCTGGACCAAATATGCATTCATCTTTGAATATGAAAGCTCATCTTGATCGATTTTTTTAGCATGGAATAAACAGAATTAAGGCCATTTGCAACAAATTGCACCTATGGACACATAGACTCAAAGCCCAAACATAGTGTTTGAACTCTTACCGTGCCAAGAAGTATAAATCGTTAGATTTTTGTGGTTAACATGATATGAAGATAAATATTATTTTTAAACATTATACTTTTAAACCTCATAACAGAAGAAATAAAATGTACCGAACATACTTTAAATACATTGTTGTTCAAAGATACAACAAGAATCTAACTGATAAATACAATAAGATATATAGGAAAATAACTATAAATTAAGAGCACCATATCACCTTCTCCATGCACCTTATTACAGTCATCTCATCTACTACCCTATACACTTGTAATAGACATAAAGAGGGGGAAATGGTAGGATGTGACAAGGTTTGATGAAAGAGTTGTATCACTAGTGGCATGGTGTAAAATGTAGGTTAATTATCACCAATAATCTATACAACCTAAGGGTGTTTATTTGTGTACATGCACTTTGTATAAAGAACTAGTCAATATACACACTGTGGTGTGACAACCCTTAATATATCTAACCTTACATTTAGTAAACATTCTCAATGATAAACACCGAATTAGACATCAAGTAGAAAGTCTCAAATGTAAACTGCATAAGGCACACACCGAATAAACAATCTCGATAGTAAATTGCCTACTAAAACATCGAGTATATAATCCCAATGATCAACTTATCTTATCTTCTACGCATAATGTCGTGTATACCTAAGAATCCCGAGCCCACATTTCCTCTAAAGCATTGAGTAACTCCTCGTTGTTCTTGAATCCTTTTTTCTATTCACAACTACAAGTATACAAAAGGATGACTAAGCCCACGTTGCCTCTAAAGCATTGAGTAACCTCCTCGTTAGTGCCTGTATCTATGCATAGCACTAAGTAACCCTAACAATGCCCGAACCTACCTTTTCCCTAAAGCATTGAGTACCGTCCTCATTAGTGCCAATATCTATGCACATCACCGAGTATACCTAATAATGCCTAAGCTCCCTTGTCCCTAAAGCATTAATGAAGCTCCATATTAGTGCCCATACATTTCAAAGCATCTAATTGCGATAGAGTCACAGGTTGCATTGTATATCACGTTATACAGCTTTAAGGAGTGTGAACCTAGGTACTTCACTAACTATACAAACTGTTATACAGCTCACGGCAGCTACGCGAAATCCTAAAAGTCAAGGAAGTGGAAGGTCTTGGTTCAAGCTAGGCTATCTACAGTCCAGTCGACTGAAACAGTGTAATGGCCCGTTTTTCCGTACCGTTTGAATCGACAATAAATCACACACGTCCAACTCAAATTGCATGAATTAGCAGATCATTAAGGGTAGAAAGAATATAAAGACATAACAGAATCTCACACGAATGGAATAACATATAATATTAAAAAAATATCTTTACAGCGGAAAACTTTTGAATACAATATCAGAGTCTAACCTAGATTCAGCCTGGACAGTTATAACACCTGCCCGTACAAATGCTGACAAACATCAAACAAAACTAACAAACCACAATGAATAATAGAATACATCCATACGATGCTGAAGATTTCCAGCTCTCCTCTGGAAACTCCAACCGTCTTCAACTCAACCTGAAACTACTCGGATTTGACCCGAGTATTAAAAATACCCGGATCAGGCTTGATAAACCAACGTGAGATACTCGAAATTTAAAATGACTATGTTATCAAAACTTTTGAAAAGAAGGATATCTCGTAACACCACGCCCACACATAAACACGGATGGGTTTTTACTTTATGATGACCAAAACACTTTTATATCAAAATACACTTGATATTATTTCTAATGACATTCTTTTGAAAACACTTTTCAAATAAAATTATTTAAATAAGGTATCAATATCTGGACTAAGTCTAACGAAATATATTCGGATTGGGTCAATGGAATATATCGAACGGAATATATAATACCAAAAAGGGGCAGCTAAAATGTTTGCAAGTCATTACAGCTATTTTGGGAATACAATCAAAATAGTAAATCTCGTATTGGGATTGGATTTCCAACATCATAGGGAACTAGTGGAAAGATCAATCTGTATCCATGGCTTACGTCCATGACTCAGACGCGGTTATACAACAACACAAATGGCTAAAAGTGGATACAATCTACGAATAACATCCATCCCTGCCATGAGGCCCGGACGTATCTGGTACATATGGCTCATAACATTTGATAACCCAAATCACTACTATCCAAATGCGAGCATACATCTGACCACATAGAATCCCATCATAATCGGGGTGTGAGGCTCGTGAGGCTACGATCAATTTCTTCAAAGCTACGTTTTTCATACAAAACCACGCTTTGATTATAACAGGTTCCACTTTGAATGCCACACTACCATTCTTTTAATCACTATTTGACTCCTAAAAAATACAACCCTTGAGCTCGTACGTCTCAAGGAGGGTGTTAAGCTAAGAGAAGTTGCCTTCTCCACCACCACTGATGTACATTTGTAAAAAACAAACTTTGTGTCTCAAAAATGCAATGTTGGACAATCGTCCATACAAGTTCGTTCTAGGACTCAACGAAACCGAAGGTACTTTCCTCGGCCATTACTAGGCGAGAAGCCCTTGCAATCCAAAAAATCTCCATCACGAGGAGACTACTGCTATAAATAACTCTATAATGGGAGCTACCCAGAGCATGTTCAACAAGCAGTCTTCACGCTATGAAGATCCATGGTCTTCAATAATCATCATCTTCAACATGTCTTCACTTTCGAACGTACACATTGGTTCGAAGTGGTTTTCGGATAGGAATCATCCAAATCCGACTCCGGTTCCTTTGAAACCAATCATCGCTTTTAAAAAGATGTTAAGTTCATATGTGGATGAATCATCAATTAATTACTTCATCTTCTATTTAAATCAAATATCTTTCTTAGATGTAATCTTTTCAAGTTATTCCATTTATTTCCAAGAGTATATGGAATTATTAAGCCTCATTGATCAAATCATTTGGTTTATTAAACCTTTCTTAAATCCTAGAATAATTCTAAATTATTTCTCTTTTACTTAGGAAAACTTTTCCAAATCATTCATTAAATCTTAATCAAAGATTTCTTATATTAAAGTTATACTTTTAACTTAGGGAAAATATTCCTAAATTATTCATTAAATCTCAATCAAAGATTTCTTTATTAACTTCAAATCATATTTTTGCAAATCGAAGATTTTCATAACAGAGCACTACTGCCACTTTAAATATGGTAAATTTCACCTCCAGGGACTAATGGCAAGTTTCACCTCCAAGGACTAATGACAAGTTTCACCTCCAGGGACTAATGGCAAGTAATCCTACATCATGAATATCTTTGTCTTTTAACTTGGAAAAACTTAAATATGATCTCTTTAGAGCATCCGGGCTTTCCTTTCGATCTGTTCCACCCCTCGCCTAAGAAGAGAAAACATAGGCCAGATAAGTTCAGGGCACTGGTTGCTCCATCCCTAACCTTAGTTAAACACCTTGTTTTATCATCCCAGATCTCACAGGCGGGACAAATGTACTAGTCGTTTCCGCATACTCAATATGCTTCACTTTTTGTTTAAGTGTTACAAACAATTTCTCTTAACCGTTTATTCAAACTCTTATTAAAACTTCCAACTCATCTTTACATTACTTAATTATTCCTTTAAAGTCATTCACAAAAGATTTAGTAAAGAATTGTTAAGTTTAAACCTTCTTTTTAAAAAGTCGTAGCAATGACAGTAGAAAAGTGTGACGACCCGGAATTTTTGGATGTTTGAAATTGGGATATTTAATTGACTTCAATATCTAAAAGTTAATTTGTAACTTAAATTTCAAATATCACCATTATTTGAAAATTTAATTATTGGATTTAATTACTGGAAATTGGGTAAAATGATGAATCTGGAGTTTTAAGCCTGTTAAAAATAATTTAAAGTCTTGTAAAATTTATATTGATAGAACTAAAGATAGTAAAAGTGGTAAAATTGAATTTGGAGGTGTTTTGTTGAGTTTTGAAAATATATCGTTTAAATTTGATATTTAAAAATAGCCTTCCGAGGCATAGTCTCGGATTTTGACGAAACCAGTTTCATTGGATCGGTAATAGTGTATTATTATCGAATATCAATTTTCGTAGCATTTGGAGTTGTTCTGTGAGCGTATGATATATAAACGCGCTTAAATCTATATCGAAAATTCAATATAATAAATGGATTCAAAAAGATTCTTCTCCATACGGTCGAATTAGGACTCGAAACCTTTTCCATTGCGTTCGGAATAGGGGTATAACATTATGAACGCCTGGCGGTATGCCTTGATGGGATTTCTATATTTTAAGCTTTGAAGTTAAAACAATTCTAAATTTAAATTTTAAATCAAAATATTTTTTATTTTATTTATTGGTCAATTCCCAGCCGCATTTACTTCACATCAGATCTTTACCTTCCCATTTCAAATTACTGTTGCTTGTTGATTCGAACACGCCGGTATCTAATCATGTCTCCCATTTTCTTTTAAGAGCACGCTACCCTTATCTTCCATCACACACTTCTCGTTCCTTTTAAAATTGCTTGTTCCTCTCTCGTTATTCAATTCGAGAAAAAAAAATCCCATTCCATTCATTATCGAACGAACCGAAGAAATGAACCCAGGTCGAATACAGAAAAAAGTGGATTTCGAATGCGATCGAAATCACTGTCGAAGGGAATCGACTTCACCAGTTCGATTCAAGGGATAGGGCGATTTGAGTTCTTATCGAATTGAATCGAGATGGGGCTGAGGCAGTCTTCAATTGTGCCAGAGGGGATGTTGTCGCGTTAGGTGTGTTCGCAATCGCGATCGCTTGGCAAAAGGGTTGAGTCGTCGATGAAGCCTCGACCGATCGAGGGAGGTGGATGCGAAGGCTCGCGCTCGCATTAGGGCAGATTGAGATCTTGCCGAGGGTCGAGTCAGAGAGGTAACGATTTCTTTTAAAATTGAATAAATAGATGTATTCTGTTTAATTTAATTTTATGTATAGACAGTTTTTCAGTTTATAGAATGGTGATAATTTTAATGGTTAATAAACTTTATAATTTACAGTTATAAGATAATTTTGTTTAAATATATAGGTTAAAAAGGAAATTTTTTATTCAGTCAAAGGAATATATATATATATAAGATTTAAACAGATAATAAAAATAATATAGAATTTTCATAAGGATTTGATTTTCAAATCTATACAGATTATTTACATAAGTGTATGTGTTTTGAAAAAAATAAATAAATAAATAAATTGTTCGATTAGTTCAAATATTAATAAAATCATCTAATGTTTATACAAGGTAGTGAAGAAATCAAGTCGAGATGGATAGGATTGCAAATTAAAAAGCAAAGGTGAGATAATCTCACTCATCTGGGTTTTAAATTAAATTTAAATGGTTAAATTTAAATAATTGGTTGTATGATTAAATTGATATGATGTGCTATATTATATAGAGTAGTATATAGTATATATTGGGTGATTGATTTTCCGCATTATATAGCGGATGAGACCCTATGCACCGCATAATAGCGGATGATATTATATAAATCCCATATACCGCGATATTCCACCTCGAAGTGGAATTGGTATTTTATTGTGTTAACATCTGTGGATGCAGGGAAACAGGTTGGAGGGATCCAACTGGACTCCTCAACATTTATTTAGATTATTTAATATTTTGTGTTATGAATATTTGATATTCTGTGGTGAATTATATTTGAAATATTAAATGCTATGGTTTGCTTGAATATATTTCGGTGCACTGAGTTATCAAAATATAAAGAATTGGATTTTTGAAAAGAAAATAAAACGAGTGAATTTTTAAGTAAAACAAATATAGAGAATTTGAATAAATTTAAGAATGAACCGAAAAAGAATAAGGGTGATTTTAAAGTTCTAATAAATAATTTCGAGTATGGGAAAACGGGATTTTGGATGAACAGAAATAGTGAATTGTAAAACTTAAGTGATATTATTTAAAGGAACAAAGAATTTACTTTAAAATTCAACGTTTAAATTTATTTAAAAAGGGTAAAGAAGGAATTTGGGGAAATCTAAAATTGGTATTTTCAGTTAAAAAGATTTTAAATCATAATTAAGAATTAAAAATCCAAAGTTAATGGATTTTGAAGTAAATGAGTAAGTAACAAAATTTGTTTCAAAGTTAAGTAAATTGGAAATCAAATTGAAAATTGATTTAAGTGTTTAATTTGGAATTTTACAAAAAAGGGAAGTGAGACTTTGGAATTTATAAATTGGTTTTATAAAGGTGAAGTAATATATCAGTGGATATTTGAAGAATAAATTCACGATGGTAATTTATTAAAGAATGGGAAAATTTGTTTAAAAATAAATAGTGCTTTATTTTTTTAAAGGATGTGAAGAGAAGTATATTTTCCTGGATAGTCAAGTACGTTTTCAAAATATATTTTGAAATATAAGTTAAAAGTTTTAATGTTGTTTTAAAAAGCATGTTCTAGAAAATTTATTAATTCTAAATGTTTACATTCTAGGTAAATATTTTCCAAATCTATTATCGTAGTAATTATTTAAAAGATGACTTGGTATTTTGTTTTAAAAAGAGAAATCTAGTTTTATATTTTATAAAGTAACCTTATTTCCAAATATTCCTATAGTATATATTTTTAATAAATATTGATGTAGTTTTTAATTTAAATGTTTTAAAGGATATTTTAAAATAAAGAGTGTTTAATTTTTTTTAAGAAATCTAAATATTTGTACTTAATGATTTCAGTGGAAGTAGAAAATATTTGGAAAATGTATTCCATGAGAGGAAAATGGTTTGAAACCATTTTCAAAGTGTTGAAAATAGAAATATATCTCGTGAAGATATTTTGAGATCAATAAATTATTTGGAGAAACTATTTATTGTTGATGGATGTTTGTGAATGTTGATTGATTGTTAAATAACCAACTATCAATATTTGAACAATACGCTGATCGTTTCGAAGAGACCGGGATCGGGATTAATTTCTCGAAAACCACTTTGATCCGGTTTGTACATTTTCGTGGAAAAACGAGTTTGGATTCGAAGATGGAGCAGTGAAGTGCAAGTGCTAGTCGCTACTAATCTTGAGGATAATTCCAAAATGGATGTAGTAGGAGTAGTGCCTTCGGTTCCGTTCAAACCCGGGACGGACTTGTATGGATGAATGCTTTCAGAACATCGTCAGGTGGATGATGAACATTATAAGTGAAATGTTCTAAAATGGTAATGCTTAGCCTCAAGCCTCATCAACCGGGAATGACTGAAAATCAGGGGTTATGCAACAAGGCTAGGTGGGTAGCACCCATTCATGGTGAGGTCATCCCTGTCTAGATGTCCCTTTTTATTCGGCTTAGTGGTGCGATTACTGATCCCAACCGTGGGGTGATCTTACTCGGGATTATACAGTAAGGGGTAGTCCCGGTCTTGTGTTGCATGGGATTGGGAGTAATCCTCGGCACTGTGATCTAGGCCACGTACTGTGACAAGTGGTACCCCAGTGCCTAGTCATTAGTTGGAAATCCATTCTCCCTACGTGCCCGTACGGTTTTGATTGTCCCCAACTATTGTTGAAACATGAGATGCAAGCATTTAGCTAGATTGTATTTACTTTCTATAGACACTATTATAAAATAAGAGAATTTTAATAAAAAGTGTTTTAGCTATCATAAGGTAAAAACCCGACATGTTTATTTGTAGCGTGGTCTTACGAGATGCTTTTGATTTTCAAAGGATTTTTGAAACTTTAATAATAAATTTAGGTGTGGTTTTCTCACGCTGGTTTTCCAGACTGACTCAGGTGTTATTTAACTATAATGCTCGGGTCAGACCGAGTATTATAGAATACGGGAAAGAATGCTATGGAGCTCAGGAGATGAGCTGGATGGCGATACGTACTTCTGTATTTGATTATTGTTCCACTGTGTATCCAGTTGTATGTTATTAATGTTGAACTATGATGATGTACTCTGATGATGTATGTATAAACAGATATAGTTTTCTTTTGTCTAAAGATCATTGATTATCTATTATATTTTATTCCGCTGCGATGTTAGATTCTAATGTTGTTATCTATTTCTTCTTCTACCTCTTCTTCTTCAACCCAAATGGTTCGTATTTCCGTACATCTTGAGTTGATTGATGGGGAATAGTGTCGACTCAAGGGGTATGGATTTGCGGGTCGTTACAGTGGTATCAGAGCTGAAAGGTTAAGCAAGATGGTGGGAATTACTCATTGAAAATAGAGTCTGTAAGTACTCTAGAATGAGTTTGAGCGTATTAATAGTTATGAGCGCGTATTTGTTAGTGGATATAAAAATGGTTTTATATTGTGTTGATTGATTTATTAAGTGGCATATGAACCTTCGTCGGCACAGTCTGGACAACTGTATCGAAGAGGTTTCTAAACAGTTGAATAAGACAATTCGACACAATATTGTTTTCAAAAGCAGGTAAATGAAATAATTTTACCTAAAATTATATTTTGATATAAAGGAAATATTTTCTTAAATTGTTATATAACTTGGATGTTTGGATGATAATATTTTAAACAAATAAGATTATAAAATTGGAGTGACTTGTATAATCAAATAGAAAAAATTGTATGAGCATAAATTATATAAATGGATTATAGTTAAAAAAAATGGATTCAAATTAAATTTGGAAATTTAAATCCCGGAGATTTTGGAAGTGTTTTTCAAAGTGTTTTGAATATAAATAATAGCATTGTTATTTTGGAAGTATTTCTGAAGGGAAACCGTTTCAAATAAATTTTGAAAAGGGATATAGAATTGAGCTCACTTTAGTCGCTGGAAAATAATCCTGGTGATGACTGCGCAGCATCATCAGTATTCATTTTCGAGTTTCTGAGTGACGGATTGCTGCCAAATTGATTTGTTCAAAAGAACTAGTTTGTTTTTGAAATTTCAAAGGAAATTTATTGGGAATAAAAATCAGGATTGGTTTAAAATTTTGAGAAGAGTGATTTTGAGATAATGGAGATTTCTAAATGATTTGAAAACCAAAAGCCGGGTGTTTAAAATCTTGAATCCTTATTTGAATCGAAAATCCCGATGAGATGAGTTATAAACCTATAAATTGAGATGATTTTTAAATAAGGAAGGAAAATAGGAGATGTGAACGTTGGAACTAAAATTTAAAGCGAAAAGTCAAATAAATTTAATTTGGAGAAATTTGATTGTGGAAAAATTTAATTGATGGCGATTTGATTGAATTAGAATTAACTTAAGCTAAATAGATGAAGGAGAGTTGAATTGAAGTCAACTTAAACTAAGTTTAATTATATTGGGTTGGATTTAAATCAAGTGAAAATAAAATTGAATTTAGAATAAAATCCAGGGAGTTATAGATAATATTTAATGGATTGAAATTCTTAAATTAATAATTATAAACAAAGTAAGCATTGAATTGGGATGAATAAGCTTTGGAAGCTTATAAAAGAATTGAAAAGCATTGAAATAAAAATATAATTCCTAGTTAACAGTAAAGTGAAAATGTGATTGACTGTAAATGGATGGAGAAGTATGAATATTAATAAGTGAGTAGCTTATAAAAATGTAAAAAGGGAATAAATAAGCCAAAATAAAGTTTATTAGATATTTTGGGAATGAAATAGAAAAATAATAAAAAAATAAAATAGATTGAATTCAAGTAAATTAATTAAGGTGATTTTTTATTTTAGATAAAATCAAAAAAAAAATGAATTGCAAGTGGGAGTGAACTAATTTGGAATAAATTAGTTAATTGAATTTGTTAATGGAATTTAAATTGGTTAAACATAAATTGAATTGTGAGTTAATAAAATTGGATGGTGAATTAAAAGTGAATGGCAGACTCAGAACTTGAGTTGTGAATTAAAATTCGACTTGAGGTGTTAACAAATTAAATATAATTGGAAATGTGTCGAATAAAAGTGAAATTGGATTAAAATAGTGATGGTTTGAATTACAAATGAAATCCAAGCGAGTATGAATGAATAATGGCCTTGGATATTATTTAATGAACAGAATATTGAATTTAGAGTTAAAAGGGACTAATTGAATGAATTGATGCAAACCGAAATGGATTTGACAAAAGCGAGGATAGGATTTGTTCCAAAATGGAAATGAACTTAAGTTGTTTACTTAAGTAAATGTTGAATGAAAGATGAACTCAAATAGAAGTATGGTTTAAATAAGTTGAGAAATAGTTATTGAATGAAATAGCCTGGATTGTTTTCGAGCTAAATAAAATAGTTTTGGATAAACAAATACGGATATGAAATGAAAATTCAAATGTATGGGTTGTGAGTAATATAGAATGGAATAGAATTAAGATAAATTGAGTGGAATCAATTTAAAATGGTTATAAGCTTAAGTAATTGTTATTTGCATGAATAACATCAAATTTGCACAGAAAAATAGTCATTTTGTCGTAAACGAAAGTAAATGTATTAACAGAGGTGAATAAAATTGATTTTTAAATCAATTGGAATGATATGGGTTTGTTTAAAATTAAAAATGAATTGAATTTAAGCAAGTGGGTTGTAAACCATTCAAATTTAATGAAAATGGTATATGAATTAATTGAAAACAGTTAAATAGTATTAAAATTATATAAATTGCTTACGGAAAGTGTTTAGTGTGCATTGCTTTTAGAATTCATGTGTTTAACTGTTGCAAATAAGTGAAATGTTGTTAAACTTCATATATATGGCACTTACATGTTTAAATTGAGCAAGTACAGGTACCGGGAAGCCGTTTGGCTGGATTTGATCGTGTAAAATGCTAAATAATAAGCCGCTTGCTTAAAAATGCTAAATAGAGGTACGTCTACGCAATATAAAATAGGAAATATGAACTGTTTTTGTTTTTCGACTGGTTGGGTCGAGGTATATATATTTATATCTCTTATCAAATTGCAAAAGCTCCTTCGTGCAAAGGAGATTGCCAAAATTTTCGAAAATTTTAGGAGTTAGAAAATATTTTGAAAATTTTTGGGAAAATTTTTGTTAGCGACAAACGGTTTCAAATTTGAAACTGAAATAAATTAGTGGATGAAACTAATTTAAAATAATGATATGAATCAGTTATAAATGGATGATAAAATTCAATATTCAGAGTTGAAGATGAATTAAATTCATATGGAAATGGGAAAAACTAATTTGAATAGAAGTAAATATGAAAATTATGTAAGGCAATGTATAAAATGATTTTAAAAGCTACGATTGGATATTACTGCTAAGTAGGATATGCAGGTATTATAAAGGGAAAGGAAAATTTGTTTTGATTTCAGAAGATAAATTTGAATTGCCTGACTAAAAAGGTATATGTTTAAATTTCTGTATGAAATTTGATTGGGTCTTTGATCGAACCACTTGGCTTTTTGTTTTCTTTTGAAATTTGGGAGCCCGTAGAGGCATTTTGTAGTTGTACCAAGCTAGCCGTGCAAAAGAGACGCTGGCGAAATTTTTTGAAAATTTAGGGAGTTAGAAAAATTTTGATAATTCAAAATTTGGGTCTAAATTCAAATTTGAATTGTTAAGTAAGTAATGTTGTTTGGGACTTATGGATAAGTTTGGAAAGCTAGAGAAAAGGGTTAGTATGTCTTTAATAAAAGATTGTTTTGAGAATTATTTGGAATTTTTTGGTTTTGGGGATAAGTAAACGGGTATTGGACCATTCTTCTTAACTAGTAATTTCGGAGATGAAATTCTTTTAAGGGGGAAGGAATGTGACGACCCGGAATTTTTGGATGTTTGAAATTTGGATATTTAATTGATTTCAATATTTAAAAGTTAATTTGTAACTTAAATTTCAAAATCACCATTATTTGGAAATTTAATTATTGGATTTAATTACTGGAAATTGGGCAAAATGTTGAATCTGGAGTTTTAAGCCTGTTAAAAATAATTTAAAGGCTTTTAAAATTTATAGAACTAAAGATAGTAAAAGTGGTAAAATTTAATTTGGAGGTGTTTTGTTGAGTTTTGAAAATATATCGTTCAAATTTGATATTTAAAAATAGCCTTCCAAGGCACAGTCTCGGATTTCGATGAAACTAGTTCCATTGGATCCGTAATGGTGTATTATTATTGGATTTCAATTTTCGTGGCATTTTGAGTTTTTGTGTAAGCGTACGATATATAAATGCGCTTAAATCTATATTGAAAATTCAATATAATAATTGGATTCAAAGAGCTATCTTCTCCATACGGTCGAATTAGGACTCGAAACCTTTTCCATTACATCCGGAATAGGGGTATAATGTTATGAACGCCTGACGGCTTGCCTCAATGGGATGTCTAGATTTTAAGCTTTGAATTTAAAACAATTTTAAATTTAAATTTTAAATCAAAATAGTTTTTATTTTATTTATTAGTCAATTCCCAGCTGCATTTACTTCACGACAGATCTTTTCCTTCCCATTTCAAATTACTGTTGCTTGTTGATTCGAGCACGCCAATATCGAATCATGTCTCCCATTTTCTTTTAAGAGCATGCTACCCTTATCTTCCATCACACACTTCTCGTTCCTTTTAAAATTGCCTGTTCCTCTCTCGTTATTCCATTCGAAAGAAAAAAATATCCCATTCCATTCATTATCGAACGAACCAAAGAAATGAACCCAGGTCGAATACAGAAAAAAAAAAGTAGATTTCGAACGCGATAGAAATCACTGTCGAAGGGAATCGACTTCACCAGTTCGATTCAAGAAATAGGGGAGATTCGAATTCTTATCGAATTGAACCGAGATAGGGCTGCGGCAGTCTGCGATAGTGTCAGAGGGGGTGTTGTGATGCTAGGTGTGTTCGCAATCGCGATCGCTTGGAAAAAGGGTTGAGTCATCGATGAAGCCTCGACCGATCGAGGGAGGTGGATGCGAAGGCTCGTGCTCGCATTAGGGCTGATCGAGGTCGTGCCAAGAGTCGAGTCGGAGAGGTAACGATTTCTTTTAAAATTGAATAAATATATGCATTTTGTTTAATTTAATTTTATGTATAGATAGTTATTCATTTTATAGAATGATGATAATTTTAATGATTAATAAATTTTATAGTTTACAGTAATAAGATAATTTTGTTTAAATATATAGGTTAAACAGGAAACTTTTTATTTAGTCAGAGGAATATATATATATAAGATTTAAACAGATAATAAAAATAATATAAAATTTGCATAAGGATTTTATTTTCAATTCTATACAGATTATTTATATAAGTATATGTGTTTTCAAAATAAATAAATTGTTCGATTAAAAATCATCTAATGTTTATACAAGGTAGTGAAGAAATCAAGTCGAGATGGATAGGATTGCAAATTAAAAAGCAAAGGTGGGTTAATCTCACTCATCTGGGTTTTAAATTAAATTTAAATGGTTAAATTTAAATAATTGGTTGTATGATTGAATTGATATGATGTGCTATATTATATATAGTAGTATATAGTATATATTGGGTGATTGATTTTCCACGTTATATAGCGGATGAGACCCTATGCGCCGCATAATAGCGAATGATATTATATAAATCCCATGTACCGCGATATTCTACCTCGAAGTGGAATTGGTATTTTATTGTGCTAACATCTGTGGATACAAGGAAACAGATTGGAGGGATCCAACTGGATTCCTCAACATTTATTTAGATTATTTAATATTCTATGTTATGAATATTTGATATTCTATGATGAATTATATTTGGAATATTGAATGCTATGGTTTGCTTGAATATATTTCGGTACACTGAGTTATCAAAATATAAAGAATTGGACTTTTGAAAAGAAAAATAAAAAGAGTGATTTTTTAAGTAAAATAAATATAGAGAATTTGAACAAATTTAAGAATGAACCAAAAAAGAATAAGGGTGATTTTAAAGTTATAATAAATAATTTCGAGTATGGGAAAAGGGGATTTTGGATAAATAGAAATAATGAATTGTAAAACTTAAGTAATATTATTTAAAGGAATAAAGAATTTACTTTAAAATTCAAGGTTTAAATTTATTTAAAAAGGGTAAAGAAGGAATTTGGGGAAATCTGAAATTGGTATTTTCAGTTAAAAAGATTTTAAATCATAATTAAGAACTAAAAATTCAAAGTTAATGGATTTTGAAGTAAATTAGTAAGTAATGAAATTTGCTTCAAAGTGGAGTAAATTGAAAATCAAATTGAAAATTAATTTAAGTGTTTAATTTGGAATTTAAAAAAAAGGGAAGTGAGACTTTGGAATTTATAAAGATGAAGTTATATATCAGTGGATATTTGAAGAATAAATTCACGATGGGAATTTATTAAAGAATGGGAAAATTTGTTTAAAAATAAATTGTGCTTTATTTATTTAAAGGATGTGAAGAGTAGTATATTTCCCTGGATAGCCAAGTACGTTTTCAAAATATATTTTTAAATATAAGTTGAAAGTTTGAATGTTGTTTTAAAAAGCATGTTTTAGAAAATTTATTCATTCTAAATGTTTAAATTCTAAGTAAATATTTTCCAAATCTATTATCCTAGTAATTATTTAAAAGGTAAATTGGTATTTTGTTTTAAAAAGAGAAATCTAGTTTTATATTTTATAAAGTAACCTTATTTCCAAATATTCCTGTAGTATATTTTTAATAAAGTAACGATGTAGTTTTTAATTTAAATGTTTTAAAGGATATTTTAAAATAAAGAGTGTTTAATTTTTTTTTTAGAAATCTAAAGATTTGTACTTGGTGATTTCAGTGGAAGTAGAAAATATTTGGGAAATGTATTCCGTGAGAGGAAAATGGTTTGAAACTGTTATCAAAGGGTTGAAAACAGAAATATATCTCGTGAAGATATTTTGAGATTAATAAATAATTTGGGGAAATTATTTATGGTTGATGGATGTTTGTGAATGTTGATTGATAGTTAAATAACCGACTATCAATATTGAACAATGCGCTGATCGTTTCGAAGAGACCGGGATCGGGATTAATTTCTCGAAAACCACTTCGATCCGGTTTTTACTTCGTGGAAAACGAGTTTGGATTTGAAGATGGAGCAGTGAAGTGCAAGGGCTAGTCGCTACTAATCATGAGGATAATTTCCAAATGGATGTAGTAGGAGTAGTGCCTTCGGTTCCGTTCGAACCCGGGATGGACTTGTATGGATGAATGCTTTCAGAACATCGTCAGGTGAACGATGAGCATTCTAAATGAAACGTTCTAAAAAGGTAACGCTTATCCTCAAGCCTCATCAACCGGGAACGACTGAAAATCAGGGGTTATGCAGCAAGGCTAGGTGGGTAGCACCCATTCAAGGCGAGGTCATCCCTGTCTAGATGTCCCTTTTTATTCGGCTTAGTGGTGCGGTTGCTGATCCCAACCGTGGGGTGACCTTACCCAGTATTATCCAGTAAGGGGTAGTCCCGGTCTTGTGTTGCAGAGGATTGGAAGTAATCCCCGGTACTGTGATCTAGGCTACGTACTGTTACAGGTGGTACCCCAGTGCCTGGTCATTAGTTGGAAATCCATTCTCCCTACGCGTCCGTACGGTTTTGATTGTGCCCAACTATTGCTGAAACGTGAGATGCAAGCATTTTAGCTAGATTCTATTTACTTTCTATAGACACTATTATAATATCAGAGAATTTTAATAAAAAGTGTTTTAGCTATCGTAAGGTAAAAACCCGACGTGTTTATTTGTGGCGTGGTTTTATGAGATGCTTTTGAATTTCAAAGGATTTTTGAAACTTTAATAATCAATTTGGATGTGGTTTTCTCACGTTGGTTTTCCAGATTGACTTGGGTGTTATTTAACTATAATGCTCGGGTCAGACCGAGTATTATAGAATACAGGAAAGAATGTTGTGGAGCTCAAGAGACGAGCTGGATGGTGATACGTACTTCCGTATTTTATTATTTTTCCGCTATGTATCCAGTTGTATGTTATTGATGTTGAACTCTAATGATGTACTCTGATGATGTATGTATAAACAGATATAGTTTTCTTTTGTGCAAAGATCATTGATTATCTATTATATTTTATTCCGCTGCGATGTTAGATTCTGATGTTGTTATCTATTTTCTTCTTCTACCTCTTCTTCTTCAAGCCAGATGGTTCGTATTTCCGTACATCTTGGGTTGATTGATGCAGAATAGTGTCGACTCAAAGGGTATGGATTTACGGGTCGTTACAAAAAGTGTTGCGGAAAGTGCTTTATAAGCTTATTTGATTTAAACAACTTTTTAATATTTGAAAATTCATATTTTCCATTTCAAATATCTTTTAATCCATTTTAATAGATTTATTAAATTTATTTCATATTTTTAAAACATTTAAAATATCAATTTTAAACTTTGGTCACTTTACTGTAAAAGTGCGATTTTTCTGAAAAATTATTTTGGACATATTTGAAATATACAAGATAAAATCTTGATTTTGTTCCTTTATTTATTTAAACATAATTAAATGTTTATAAAAAATTTCTAACTCATTTTAAAACTATTTCCAAAAGGTTTAAGCATTCCATATACACCATTTCATTTTCAAAAGGAAAGTGCTTTCCTTTGTGCTTATCAACGTGTATTAACGTGATTTGGTAAAACAATTTTAACAAACATATCAAACAATCAATACTTCATGATCAAAGAATATATAAGCATCTGTAGCAATCATAACACAAGATCAAACATGTATATATATAAATAGAGATGCTAAATAGATTTTCTCACCATAAACCAAAGTGATTAACTTCCTACCAACATTCTAATCAACCAACACTTCACTAATTAATTTCCTACTCCATTAAACACTAAAAAACAATACCTTCTCCATTCCAATAGCTTGGACGAGGCTTGAGATGGAGGTTGGCCGAAAATATAGAGAAGAAGCGGTAGAGCTTTGAACTTGAATTTCCAAGATTTAGATCCAAAAAATAGATCATCTTCTCTCTAATGTTTGACTCTCTTACTCACAAAATTTGAAAAACTTGTTAACTGAAAAGTTTTTGCAAATTCTTTTATATTGAATTTAAGAAAAAGAATCATTTGAATCCAAGTAGTTTTGAGGGAGATATGATAGAATGAAGAAGAGGTACAGTCGAATTGACAAAAATGAAGCCTGAAAATGTACTTCAAAGAATTGTGTTTCAGGTATATAAAACTTCAAAACTGGAAAAGGTGATCAACAAAAAAGTTATAACCAATGGAATTTTATATGGTTTCAAAAAAATAATTTCTTAATTTAGATCTGTTATGATCGAGTTATGATCAAAACAAAATGTCATATTCTCTGGCTTAAAAACTGGGCCAGAAAATGCACTGGAAAGAAATGTATTTTTGACATAGTTAACTTCAGAACTTAACTAAGTGGCCAACATGAAAGTTGTAGCCACTGGAAAAATACATTATTTGAAAATAATAATTTTGTATTTTGGTTCAGTTTTGAAGAAGTTATGACCGAGAGAAGTAGAGGTAAAATATGGAGAAAAAATGAGTTTGATTTGAAGGGAATGGACATTGATTTCTTTTTGAATATTTTGTAAATATTTTGACATTATTTCTTTATAATTTTTTTTATGGCTTGGAAGCCATTAAAGATAAGAGGTAGAAGATGAAGAATCTTGAGAAAAGAAGAAGAAGAAAATGTGAATGAAAGTGAAGAAGTAGGTGGATATTTATAGAAAAAGAAAGAAGTGGTAATTTTACAAAATAACCTTTTACCAAATTACCAAACTAAACTTACTTCAACCTAAAGCAATCTACACTTTTTTCAAAACTTAACATCATCCTTTTACTTCTTACTTTATGTCTTAGTCACTTAAATATTAAGTAAAGAATATCATAGTTACGTTGACTTTGATTTGATGTGATTTGATTTTTAATTTTTCTCACTTTTGTTAATTCTTACTTACTTTTAATAATGACTTCTAGAAGTTTTCTAATCTTATTTAGTAAAATTAAACATGTTTAGTGAATTAATTAATACTTACACTATTTGAATATATGTTTCTATATAAGAAAATAAAGGTGCAACGACGTTGCGACAACTTTTAATCGACAAAACGTCGTTTTTTTGACAAAATATTTTACGGTCACATTTTGACGTTTTAGTTAAACTATTTATTTATGTAAACTAAATTTAAAAATAAATTTGTATAATGCTATTTAAAAATATAAACACTCGTAAATTAATCAAGATAATTTATTTAACCATTGAAACATACTTTTCTGAGATCAGCATTTTGTCACTTTTGTCGATATAGGCAAATACTACTATTTTTATTTATGTTTCTACTTCCAAATCCTATCGAATATTATTTGAATCATAAAAACTTTTATATTTTATATTTAAAATCACTCTAAATACTATATTTTCAAGTGGTCAAATTCTGGGTCGTTACACACTCCCCTACTCAAAAGAATTTCGTCCTTGAAATTACCCAAACAAAAGTTTACCTAAAACATTTATCTTTAAATTTAAATCCATATAATATACACAAATCGTCTATATGAGATTTCTTATTTGACCTTCTGTTCGAATATACAACTTTATTTCCGAACTAGTATCGATCCGTCGATTCTCTAGTGCGGAGTTTAATCAGGCTCTTTGCTCAGAAACCTTTGCTTTCCTTGCATAATGCTCAACTATGGTAAAAAACTAAAGTACCTAACCAACATCCTCATTAATGTTCGTCGTAAAGAAATCGAGTGATAAATCCTTTTTGGGATCGGTGTAAATACCTCAAAATTCTGAACTCAAATCTTAGATCAAAATTTTTGTGATGAAATGATTTACATATAACATATGTATTTATTAACCCGGAAAAGCTTCCATAAAAACTTTATCTCAAGATCAAACACTTTATAAAGGTGCTTCTTTATATAATTCCTTTAATTATTTATTTCCAAATATTTTCAATAAAGAAAAATATTCTAAAGAAACCATTTTTCACTCAAAAGATAATTTATCTTTATAAAAAAAATCCCACGATATTTCAACTTAGTATTATTCCTTTAGCACTAATATTATTTATGAATCATTTTGTAAAACTATCCTTAAGTTTATTACATCTTATAACTTATGTAAATCAATCACATTAAAGATTTAAGTCCGAATCCTTAATTAATGCTGGAATTCATTAATAAAATATTTTCTAGGTTATAATTTCCTATTTTTGTTTATAATCACATTTATAAATTATACTTATCCAATTTCATTTACTCGGAATATTTCACAATCTTTTTGTTTTCATAAATTCCTTAGCTCTAAGTTAGGTATGATTCGGAAATTTTCGACTGTCCAAAATCGTCCGAAATCCCGCTTTATCTTATCAATTAGTGGTCCTAATTTATCTTTAGTTTAAAACACTTTTATAAAGATTAATAATCAATTTATCCATTATGATTCACATTATTTCTTTAACTTAAGAAAAATTACATTGATCGAGTAACTCCAAAACAATCCAAGGAACTGGGTATTACCAATAGTATCATATGTTCTCTTAACAAGAAGAGTAATACTTAAGAGAAGTGCTTACCATCCGAACACATCTCTTGCCCATTTTTTAGTTTATTTTCGAGCTAATCCAACTAGTTATCATCAAATATCTCTTTTTATTTGAAACAATACCATTTTCAAAATCCTTTAGAGATTACTTTATAAACCTATTTTATAAATTCATTTTATAAATTTATCTTATATTAAGTAACTTTATTTCAATTTCCGTAATTATTTTAATCGAACTTAAATTCTCATTTCTTTTATATATAACTTTTACAAAATCATTTTCTAGTATTTAAATACATTTTCTTCTTATATGTTCATTCCTTAAACAAATCTTATTATTAAATAACTTATAGTCAAATCGTGAAACTTAATTCACAAGGTATTTGTACTTAAACTTTTAAATCAAACAATTAATCAATTTGATAGTAACTTAACATTATCGCTTCTTAATTTATTCTTTTGGAATACGAATTAAAGATCTTAATTACCTTATCAGATTTCTTACTTATCGCTAATCTTTATAAAACACCTTATAGTCAAACTGTGAAATTCTAATCACAAGATGTTCATATTTAAATTTCATTAATCTTGATTTCTAACTATACAACTTTTTAAAATATATACTTTATATTCAAAATATAATCCAAGGTAAAATTATTTCATTTGCCATTTTTTTCAAAATCAGTGTGTCGATTCGTCTTGTTTAAATGTTTAGGAACCCTCATCGATAACGGTGATCAGGCACATCGATCAAAATCCATAAATCACTCAACAGATAAATTAACACAAAACATCTTATTAGTCACTAACAAATACGCGCTCATATATAATACAATCAAACTCATTCTAGGGTGTTACTAACCCTATCTCAAATGAGTTACTCATCCTAGGGTATTACTAACCCTATCTCTGATGAGTCTTTACCCAACCAAAGCCAAGGTTCTCGCTTAAACTTCATCTCTGATACAAATGTAATGGCCCATTTTTCCGTACCGTTTGAATCGACAATAAACCACACATGTCCAACTCAAATTCCACGAATAAGCAGATCATTAAAGGTAGAAATAAAATAAAGACAGAACAGAATCTCACACGAATGAAATAACATATAATATTAAAAAAATATCTTTACAGCGGAAAACTTTTAAATACAATATCAGAGTCTAACCTAGATTCAGCCTGGATAGTTATAACACCTGCCCTTACAAATGCTGACAAACATTAAACAAAACTAACAAACCACAGCGGATAATAGAATACGTCCATACGATGATGAAGATCTCCAACTCTCCTCTAGAAACTCCAACCGTCTTCAACTCAACCTGAAACTACTCGGATCTGACCCGAGTATTAAAAATACCCGGATCAGGCTTGATAAACCAGCGTGAGATACTCGAAATTTAAAATGACTATGTTATCAAAACCTTTGAAAAGAAGGGTATATAAGACCACGCCCACACATAAACACGGACGGGTTTTTACTTTATGATAAGCAAAACACTTTTATATCAAAATACACTTGATATTATTTCTAATGACATTCTTCTGAAAACACTTTTCAAATAAACTTATTCAAATAAGGTATCAATATATGGACTAAGTCTAACGAAATATATCCGTACTGGGTCAACGGAATATATCGAACGGAATATATAATACCAAAAAGGGGTAGCTGAAATGTTTGCAAGTCATTACAGCTATTTTAGGAATACAATCAAAATCGTAAATCTCATATTGGGATTGGATTTCCAACATGATAAGGAACTAGTGGAAAGATCAATCTGTATCCACGGCTTACGTCCATGACTCAGACACCGTTATACAACAACACAAATGGCTAAGAGTGGATACAATCTACGAATAACATCCAAGGACCCGGACTTCGCGTATCCCTTCCATGAGGCCTTGACGTATCTGGTACCTAGGGCTTAGAACATCTGATAACCCAAATCGCTACTATTCGAAATGTGAGCATATATCCGACCACATAAAATCTCATCATAACCGGGGTGTGAGGCTCGTGAGGCTATGATCAATTTCTTCAAAGCCACGTTTTTCATACAAAACAACGCTTTGATTATAACAGGTTCCACTTTGAATGCCACACCACCATTCCTTTGATCACTATTTGACTCCCACAAAAATACAACCCTTGAGCTCGTACATCTCAAGGAGGGTGTTAAGCTAAGAGAAGTTGCCATCTCCGCCACCACTGATGTACATTTGTAAATGACAAACATTGTGTCTCAGAAATGCAATGTCAGACATTCGTCCAAACAAGTTCGTTCTAGGACTGAACTGTAACGACCCGTAAAATTCGATGATTAAAATGAGTTAAATTAATAAGATTTTAATTAAATTTAGAAAGAAATAAAAATCTTATAATTTAAAATTGGAGTCAATGTTAGAAATTAAATGTAGCAATTGTAATTAAAATTAACAATTTAAAATAAAATGGCAATTATGTGAAATAATGTAAATTGTCATACCTGCTTATAGGTTTAATATAAGAAACAAATGGAAACGTTGAATTAGTGAATCATTAATAAAAATATTAACTAGAATGGAATTCAAATTAATATAAAAATGAAATAGTGTAAATTGTTGCACTTGGGAATTAAATTGGCAATAAGTAAATAAATGCAATTGTTGTATAAATAAAGGAATTTGTACATAATTAATAACGATTGAATTGGAATTTAAACTAAATAAATGAACATAAATAAAGGTTACTTTAATGATGATTAATATAGTAACGGGAAGGTGAATGTAAATTGATTAGAAACGGAAGTTTATTTATAAGGCAGTAATTGATGAAAACAAAAGTTTGAAACCTAGTAGATAAATTTATTGAGAACGTTTAATAGTAATTTATGTATATATTTGGCAATTGACAATTTATGAATTTGTTAAGATTGTAAATTTATAATCTAATATTATGTAATGTTAACTAAGGTAACTTAACTAAGGTAACTATTATACTTAGCTACAAATTGAATATATGAAAACAAAATGTAAGCATTGGATTAAATTAAGGAAATTAAATTATAATAAATGGTCATTTAATAAAACCAATGTTCTTGAGTAATTATAATAGTTGTTTGAAATATGTATAAACTTTGATTTGAAAATCAATTGGATTTACAATGAAATTTGGTATTACATTGATGAGTTTAAATGTTATTTTATTTTGTAAAGTAATAAATGATGTAATAAAAGAATGCATCAAGATATAACCAGTGCTAATTCAAATTAGTACTTAATGGATTGAATGAAATGTCAATTAATGAAGATATGTTATATTTGACTATAAATGGCATAAGCGAATAAATGGAATATTAGATGAAATTAGCACTATGAAAATAAATGGTAACGTTTATCTGTAAGCAATAAAAGCTTATTTATGTGACTAGAATTTAGCGTAACGATTATAGTATGTTACCTATTCTTGTTGCTTGTTAATTTAAATTGGAAATCAGTTGCCATAAGTCTAGTAATATTACGTTAATATTAATTGAGGTAATATTTATAAAAAATGTTAATGTTATTCATAATTGGGAAATTTGCTGAATTATCAAAGTGGGAATAAATATTTATCAATTTATTTGATTTGAACTATATTAATAATTGGATTTATTGTAATTAAGTGAAATTTAATTTTTGCGTTAATTGAGATTTAGATGAAATTTAAGAATATTAATGTAATAGTCTGAATCCAATGTTAAAATTTTTTCATTTGATAGCAATGAAGTGAATAACATAATGAAAAGTCAATTAAATGGAATTATTGGTAATTTAATTTATAATTTCTGAATTTAGTGGAATCTAAATTAAACACGGAAAGTGATGAATTAATCAACTTTGAGTTACATCTAACTTTGTTTAAGTTCTGTAATTGTTTAAGAAATTTAAAAATGATAAGATTAGTAATTTTAAGAATTGAGATTGAAAATGTGATTTAATTAATTAATTTTTAATTTATTTAATTAATGTAAAAATAGACATTTTGGCCACTGACTCGGATTCTACGAAACAAGTTTCATCAGATCTGTAACGGTAAATTATTGTAGGGTTTCAAGTTTCGTAGCGATCGAACTTGTCGTTTGATCGTACGGACTCGAAACGCCTTGAAATAAATGAAATTGAAATCAATTTAAAAAATAGTGATTTTAGCGTAACTTCTACATACATGGAATTTGAACTTAAAACTTTTTCCATCATGTATAAAATATTTTAAAATATCTATTTTGATATACAGGTTGACCCAATTTCGTTCCAGAGTCAGAACGGGCTTTTTGGGCCATATATCGTCCTGCGCGTACATCCAATCGATCCATCTATTCTATTTTCAACATTACCTATATATACACCAGTTATGAACCCTAGCCTACTTCTATTTCTCATTGGTCTGTGCATACAATTCAAGTATCTCTCCTCCTAAATGGCAGACAAACAAATTCTAGATCCAAACACAAATCAAATTCAAATCCAAAGTAAAAAATTCAGAAAAATTATATATTGAAACTCCCGTTGTACGCATCTCAGATCTGCAGTTAGTTTTTGGTTTCGATGCATCGTTTGTCCAGAATTTCAAAATCAATTCTCGGCCGTTCAAATTGGAGGTTGATTGACCTCGACGAATTCTGAAATCAATTGAGGGGTTTTGTGGAGCTCGCTCCACGGAGCAGATCGGTGGTGGTCGCTTGGCTTAGAGGCGTGTGGGGTGGCCGATTTAATTCAATTAGGGTTAAAAAACGCTACGGCGGCGCACGGCTTTCGTGGCGGCGAGGTCACGGCGTGGATGCGTTTGATGCGGCCGAGCGTGACGAGCTCATTGACGATGGTGGCGTGGCGTATTATGGCCGGAGGAGTGAGGTAGCAGCGGTCAACAGGGGGGGTTCATGTGTGCTGTGTCTCGGTTGGAACGAATAGGAGTAGCGTCTGCATGCTTGATGACGTATAGGTGGCGAGGTACGTTTTATTTTATTTTATTTTATAAATTTCAGTCTTAAATTCTGAAACTTCTAATTTTAATAACGGTGCATACGAGGTCGAAATTACGCGCGGTTTTCTCCGCTAGATTCGTATTGGAATTCCAAACATTTTGGCGCTGGTTTGGACGGATTTGGAAACTGTTCAATTTTTAGGTTTAAATTGGATTTAAATTCGATTTAAATTCAAGAGGTGAGTGTTTTAACCCCTCACAACTTCTAAAATTTCTTATGTTTGTTAAATTTAATTTTTGTTGTGATTATGCGTTTATTTATGATTGTTTCGTATATTTTAATCACCATCTCAGTTAATTGCATTTATTTGACTTAAATAGTTATTTCATTTATTATTGAATATAACTGCTAGTTAAATACCTGTTATATTTTATCAGTTATCTATTGATATTGATGTTGATTATTTTGGATGATGATTGTGATGGATGTGTGATCTGTTGATGGATGAATGGATGTTTATTTTACATCATTATAATATGCAAGTTCTTTCTTTGTTATATTTTGATAACAGATGTAACGTCCCGCCTTTTCACACGCTTTGAATCGACGATAAACCACCTTCCAAGTGCAATGGCAGACACACACGTCGGACTTAAAACATACAAGAGGGCGGATTGTTATGGGGTAAATAGGAAAAGCAGAAAAAAAAACAAAACAAAATCTTATAGCGGAACGATAAAATATAATAATCAATATATAGTTCATAAAACTGTTTTAGAAAACATTTGATTTTTCTTTATGCAATAAATATCAAAGTTCACATACCAAAGGATAATAACAATGCAGCGAAATAAAATGGTGTAGTGGAATAATATTGTAGATAATAGTAATATAAATCTTCGTCCTCGTCCTCCAGAGCTAAAGTTTTCGAATCCTGAAATGCTCAGGCTGACCCGAGCGAATTGAAAAGACAAAACAATCGAGTCAGAACTAAAATATCTTATGTGAGTTAAATTAACAGGAATAAATATGAGTGCAGTAATTCAAGAGATGCTCGAGATTCACATCTCCTAAGGATCCGTTAAACTATTTACTATGTACTAATATTTCGCTATTATAATAATGTCTAATAGTAAAATAAACTTACATTTTTCTTAGCATTAAGGGGTTACCCATATAGCCCTTAACACGTAATAGTCCTAGTAGTCAATCCAATATCATGGTCCCTCCTGATCGGGAAGCCACCGGAGGATACCACACCGGCTACGGGAGAAATCCAAACTCGTACAAGGCATGATGACACGGCACAAGTAGGCAATGTCAGGGTAGATATACCAATTACGCTTCCGGGTCGGTGGTAACGCATAGCGCGCAGCTACCGCCCACCTCGAACAATACCCCCAAATCAAAGAAATCAAAAGTGGCCACCGAATCAATCCAAAAGTCAAAGTATAATATCGAAGGGATGTGTCCGATCAAAGGTGCTACCTCATTAACCCGTCGATCGCTCCTGTTTTAGCCACCTTATACCAACTCACGGGAGTTGGGTCCACGTATTTACCTCAAAGGAAATGACGCCACCATCCTACTTCATTCTGAAATCTCCACCGCGTACATGGTTGTTATAGTAGTTTTCGGAGTTGGCTGAGAGTAAGACATCTTCCGATCCCGGTCTCTTCAACAACCAATCGTTATTAGAACACTGCGGTATTTTCAAAATAGTTTATACTTTAAAACCAGAATATAATATCCATTTCAAAACCAAATAAATATGATATCATTTCTATTTTAAAACCCAAATTTGTATGATATCAATTTGATTTTAAAGATAAATTTTTCAAGAAATCATAGCACTTTCAAATTTATATACCTTGAAATCTATAGCTTTGAAACATAACTTAATATACTTCCATGGTTTACATATTAAATTACTTTATATAATAAAATAGCTTCTTTAATTTTTCAAATAAATCCCACATACTAATCTGAACCTCCAAATAAACCATTTCAATTCATATATTTCAAAGCTTTAAATATTCCATCATTTCAAAACTAGTTCTTTGATAATTCCATATATCAAATACAATTACTATTATTTAGATTTTGAAATGTTTATTTAATAAATCCAATATAATTTAAATAAAACTTTTAACTTCAAACAAATGGATATTCTTCAATTTATTTAACTTAATATATTCATTTATCTCAACTTTACATTCATTTAAATCACTTTAAACCAAATCAAGTTATAAAGATCACACCCTTTAAAATCTCCCTTTTTATTTAAATTTCAAATCAAATTTATTCAAGTCCAATCCTTAAATAATTCAATTCAAACCAATTTCATATTTATCTTCCAACTTAAATTCCATTTAAGTCTTTTAAAAACTCTTTATATATACAATATCTTAAATAGGTGATTATCCATATAATATAAAACAATCAAACTTCATTCTTAAACTTATTTTTATTAAACAAACTTATATATAGCTTAAATTCAAGAATTTAACTATACATATAATTAATATTTATGTGCCTTCAAAGTCAATATTCATTAAACCATATTATATAAAATAATCAAACTTTATTATTGGCTTATTTTATATTTCAAAGCATATTTATATATAGCTAGAATCAACAATAAATTTGACTTTTATACAACATAAAAAAATCAAAATTTATATAACCCGTATATTTCTTTACGGAACCATAGAAATCATTTCAAAACATTTTTATATATATAGACCACGGTGTCTGTATATAAATTTCTACCCTATGGTCAAGTGATACGGATATATATCATTTCAATCCGTAATTTAAAAATAAATATTACGGTTATATATCATTTCAAACCGCAATCCCGAATGAAATGAAATGCATAACAACTTGCAGGTTTTAACTATATAAAATACAACAACCATTCATCCAATATCAATCATCAACATTTATCAAATCATCATCCAATCAAACAATAACATCAATATAGAACGGATAATAGCCAACAGTATTAACTAGCAGTTTATACTCAATAATAAATTAAAACTGTTTAACTGGAAGTTTATATGCGATAATAATAAAAAAATTAACTGGCAGTTTATATGCAAAAATAAATTAAATAACAAATTAAATTTAAGTAAATGCAATCTAACTGAGATGATGATTTTTAAATATATTCCCAAACAATCATAGATAAATTTTAAATCACATCAAAATTTAATTTAACAAACATAAGAAATCTTAGAAGTTGTGAGTGGATTAAAACACTCACCTTTTGAATTTAAATTGAATTTAAATCCAATTTAAACCCAAAAATTGGACAGTCTCCAAATTCGTCCAAACCAGCATCAAAATGTCCAGAATTCCAATACAAACCTAGCGGGGAAAACCGTATGTGAAACGGATCACGTACGTAAAAGTTATTTGAGTTAAACTTTTGAAATCAAAAATTAAATTAATAAATAAATAAAATAACTCACCCTCACAACCCTCCATGTCGCCGAGCACTAACAGACAAAACACGTTCCTCTCCAGGATTTTATGAACCGAGAACCCATCATAACGCACCCGTGTCCCCCTTTGACCATCGAAAACCATCGCTACACGTCACCTGGATGTCGCCGACCACGTCCATCCCCTTTCCCTGATGAGCCGCATCTCCCCTAGCCTCGACTCCCCTTTTGGTGTCGGCCGTCACCATCACGAATTAGGGTTTGCCGAACCCTGATTGCCAAATTCCCGGCGCCTTAGATCCAACTAGCACAAGCGACCACCACCATCTCGAAGCCCATGACGAGATCTACAATACCCAGTTTACAATTTCGTTGATTGACGTCGAAATCAAAAACGCCCAATTCGACTTTGACCGCGATTTCTGATCAATCAGGTCACTATCTCGAAAAATGAACAGCAGACGTAGGTTCGTATCAATGAGATCTTCGATATATATATTTTTCAAATTTTTCTGAGGAGTTTGAATTTTTGAAGTTGATTTTTGAATTGAAATTAGAATTGGATCAACTAGGGTTTACAGCCATTGAGAAAGGGGAGCACAGAAGTTTCTGTACGTATAGAAACGAGGAATAAAGGCTGCTAGGGTTTATAACAGTATATTTATAGAGAAAGTTGATATAGAATGGATCGGATCTATAAGATATACGTGTTAACGACAAAGTGGCCCAAAAAGCCCGTTCTGACTCCGAAACGAAATTGGGTCAACACATATATCAAAATAGGTGTTTTTAAATATTTTAAACGCGATGGAAAAAGTTTCAATTCCAAATTCCATCGTATAAAGAAGTTATTCTAAAATCAATATTTTTCAATTTGATTTCAATTGATTTCAATTAAATCGATTTCAAGGCGTTTCGCGTTAGTACGATCAAACGACCAGTCCGATCGCTACGAAACTTGAAACCCTATAATAATTCACCGATACGGATCCGATGAAACTGGTTTCCTCGAAATCCGAGTCAATAGCCAAAATGGCTATTATTATATTAATTAAATAAACTAAAATTTAATTAATTAAATCAACCTTCAATTTCAATCCTATAATCGACAATTCTTGTCATTTTAATTTTTCCTAAACATTTATACTAATTTAAACAAATTTAACTGTTGATTTAAAATTGATAAATTCCTCAATTTCCTTAAATTCAACATTATAAATTTAATTTCAAATAAATCTATTAAATTCACTTCCATTCTATTATTCAATTTATTAATGTCAATTGGATGAAATTAATATTGGCTCAATATCTATAACATTAATAATGTCCAATTTAAACTAAATTTTCAGTTAACGTAATAATTAATGTTTAATTCTACTTAATTCAATAAACTCAATTATTTACTTTTAATTTCAAATAAATAAATCATGATTCCCATTTTTTTAAATTCCCTATTTATCATACTATCAATCTTAGGTACCATTTATTTCGGTATATATATCCAGATACATTAACGTTTCTTCCAAATTTATCTTTATTTCAATTGCATAACATTTAATTTCAATTGCCCCAAAAATTACGCTTATTATAAATTGGATTTCAATGGATTTGATTTGTTTTAATCCAAATCTTTTTGTTAAATTCATTACCACCCTATAAACTTAGTTACCTTGTTTTCCCATTCATTTCCTTAATATATACAATTTAACAACTCCTAAACATGGTATTACATTTCACATAATGTAACATTTATTTACATTTATTAAAATTAAAATTTCAATTCCATCAAAACAGGTAACTTATAAAAATTTGATATCATCGGCTATCAATCACATTCTTCCAAGTTTAAATCATTTCCCAACCAATGTTGTAATTTCTTACTAACATTGATTATATCTAATTCCCATTCACTATATATTTTGGTCAATTTCACACGTTATTTGAAATTAAAGTCTCAATTAAACTTATCTATTTTGATTTCATTCCTATATTACATCACTTATTGTTTTGCAAATAAACTACATTTCACTTCATCCTACTTCCTTCATATCTTGTGACTATTGCCTTATTCTCATTAATATACATTAAGGTTCATTAAATTCAATTGACTCCCATTTTAATTATTACAATAATTACTATCCTTGCTTTTACTTAATCACTATTTATTATTATGAATTTATTAATTAATTCACTAATTGCCTTCGTTTTCTTATATTCAATGTATTACCAAATATTTCTATTTACACTCCATTATAACCTAAACAGTCATTTCAATCAATTTGAATTGCATTAAATTGGTTATTTATCAACTGCCATTAACATTTCTACCTTAATTTACATACAGTTATAATTTATCTCCAATTCCAATTAACCATCTAAATAAATAGGTAACCCACAATAAACATTATCGTTACTCTTTAGTCACATAAGTAAGCCTCTATTACCTACAAATCAATGTTGGCATTTATTTCCATACTATTAATTGCATTCACTTATGATCTATCCAAACATACATTTAGATTTTATTTTCATTAATTAATTCAATATTTACATCCACTTCCGTATATAAATTTTGTAACCAAGTTATAACCTTCACATTGTTTCACTTATTGTAATTACATCCAAGTTATTAACAATTAACCTCCATTTTTACAGTTGCAATTCATTTTAGTTATCATTTCATTAAAACTATTCCCAATTTTTTTTTCTTTCAGTATTAATTACACAATCATATTTAATTAACAAACTATAATGTTTTCCACTATTTCTTTATTTGTATTTCATTCCAATTGTCAAGAATTGATTTTATTTACCATCGCAACATTTAATTTCTAACATTCACTCCAATATAAATTATAAGATTTCCATTTCTTTCTACATTAAATTACAAAATCTTATAAATTTAACAAATTAAATTATCGAAATTTACGGATCGTTACACTCTCCCCCACTCAAAAAATTTCGTCCCCGAAAAGGAAAAGAAGGGATTGCAGTTTGAAATGATATACAACCGCATTTTTTATTTTTAAATTGCGGATTGAAATGATAAATATCTGTATCACTTGACCATAGGATAGAAAATTTTATACAGACACCATGGTCTATATATATAATATTTTAAAATGATTTCTATGGTTTTGTAAACAAATATACGGTCTATGAGATATTGATTTGGATATTCATAAATGTTATTTTATATATATAATTTATTTCTTGGTTTTAAGCTATGTATAAAGTTGGTTTAAAGTATAAAAGAAGATTAATAATAAAAGTTGATTTTATTAAGATATTATACGATTGAGTATTTATTTAAAGTTTATTTATAGAGTTTGTAATGACTTAAAGAAAATTAAGGTTGAGAGATAAATATGAGTTTGATTGAATTAAAGTATTTAAGCATTATCCTCGAATAAAATTGATTTGAAATTTAAATAAATTTTAGATTTTAAAAGGTATGATTTAATAACTTGATTTTGGTAGAGGACTTAAAAGAATATCAAGTTGATTTATATGAATATTATCAAGTTAATTAAATTAAAAGAATATCCTGTTATTTGAAGTTTAAAGGTTTTACTTAATGATATTGGATTTATTAAGTAAATATTTCAAATCTAAATAATAGTAATTGAATTTGATTTATATGGAATTATAAATTTTAGTTTTGAAATATTGAATATTTAAGCTTTGAAGTATATTGAATTTGAAATGGTTTATTTGGAGGTTCAAATCGGAATTTGGAATTTATTTGTGAAATTAAAGAAGCTATTTCATTATATAAAGCAATTTAATATTTAAACCATTTAAGTAATTGAAGTTATGTTTCAAAGTTATGGGTTTCAAGATATATAGATTTAAAGTGCTATGATTTTTGGAAAGTGATGTATTTTGAAATAAAAATGATATCATATTGATTGGGTTTTTAAAGCGGAAATGATATCGTAATTATATGATTTTGAAATGGATATTATATTCAGGTTTTAAAAGTATAAACTATTTTGAAAAGACCGCGGTGTTATAATAATGATTGGTTATTAAAGAGACCGGGATCGGAAGTTGTCATACTCTCTGCCAACTCCGAAAACCACTTTAACAACCGTGTACACGTGGAGATTCCAGAATGAAGTAGGATGGTGGCGGCGTTCTATTGAGGTATATACGTGGACCCGACTCCCGTGAGTTGGCATAAGGTGGCTAAAACAGGAGAAATTCTCGGGGCAAGGAGGTAGACCCTCTTATTGGACACATCCCTTCCATATTATACTGATTTTTGGATTAATTCGGTGGCCACTTTTGATTTTTGATTTGGGGTTGTGGCTCGAGGTGGGCGGTAGCTGCGGCTATGCGTTACCACCAGTCCGGATAGCAATTGGTATATCTACCCTGGCATTGCCTAGTTGTGCCGTGTCACCTACCCTAGCGTGCCTTATACGAGTTACTATTTGTGTCGTACCTATGGAGTATCCTCTGGTAGCCTCCCGATCATGAGGTATTGCGGTACTGTATAGACTATTGGCATTATTTGTGTTAAGGGGAATATTGGGTCACTCCTTAACACTATTTAAAAGTAAGTTTATTTTACTATTAGACACTATTATAATAGCGAAATATTACTACGTAGTAAATAGTTTAATGGATCCTTAGGAGATGTGAATCTCGAGCATCTCTTAAGTTACTGCACTCACGTTAGACACTGGATAGGAGATGTCAAATCTCGTAAACATCTCTGACGCAGTTTCACTCATATTTATTCCTGTTGATTTACTTACATAAGATATTTTAGTTCTGACTCGAGTGTTTTGTCCTTTCAATTCGCTCGGGTCAGTCTGAACGTTTCAGGATTTGAAGATTTTATTCTGAAGGACGAAGGCGAAGATTTGTAGTACTATTATCTACTATATAATTCTACTACACCATTTAATTCCGCTGCATTAATTATTATTCTCTGGTATGTGTACTCTGATATGTATTGTATAAATATAATCAAATGTTTTGTAAAACAGCTTCATGAACTATATATTTGATTATTATATTTTATCGTTCCGCTGTAGGATTCTGTTTATTTTATTTCTTTCTCTGCTTCCTCTAATTTATCCCATAACAATCCACCCTTTTGTATGATTTAAGTCAGACGTGTGTGGT
Organism: Allium cepa; assembly: GCA_030765085.1. NCBI lineage: Eukaryota > Viridiplantae > Streptophyta > Magnoliopsida > Asparagales > Amaryllidaceae > Allium > Allium cepa. The sequence continues at coordinate 259,789,281 of CM060929.1, forward strand.
TTATCGTCGATTTAAAGCATGCGAAAAGGCAGGACGTTACATCTGGTATCAGAGCTTTGGTTTAGCGATAAACCTTAGCTTTGTGGTATTTGACTCTTTACTAATAGGGTAGTAATACCCTGTGATGAGTCACTGAGTGTATATATATGAGAGAGCATATTTGTTAGTGTTATAAAAAGGTTTTAATACTGTGTTAATCTGTTCCGTTTTGTATTTATAAATTCTGGTTGATGCATGGGACGCTATGACATCAATAGGGGTTTCTAAACACTTAATAGGACAGACCGACATAATATTTGTTTTAATATAGGTGAATGAAATAATTTTGCCTATTATATTTTCTATATATATAAAAAGTAATTTTTTGTAAATGATATATATATATATATATATTTGGTTGCAATATATTGGTTGTTAGGTAATGAAATTTATAAATAATAGTTAAAATAAGATTGAGAATAAAATAAATAAAATTGGAAATTTAGAACTTAAGTTCCGGAGTTTTGAATATTTCTTTCGAATGATTTTGGAAAATAATAGGGATATTATTTAGAAGTATTTTCGGATAAATATTTCAATATAAATTGAAAGAATTATTTTAAAGAATTTTTGAAAAAGAAATAAGTTCTGTACTTCCCTCTCTGTCGCTGAAAATAGTTTCGGTGATGGCGGCCGCATCATCGACATTCATTTTCGAGTTTCGAAGGGGGAAGGCCACTGTAGTAGTTTTACTACAGATTCATTTGTGATAAATAAATATAAACTTTAAATTGTTTTAAATATAATGGGATATATATATATATATATATTTAAACTGTAAGTATATACATTTATCTATTATTTTAAAATAATTTGAAATTTAACCCGGTATTTAGTTCTTAAGTTTCCAATTAATCGATAGTTTCAATTGGTATAGTGAAATGGAGTTTAACTGATAATTGGAACCCTAAATGAAATAAGAGATTTAATGTTGAGTTATAAATGAAACTATGAGAAAGTTGAATTTGTAACTTATGAACCAAAAGTTGTAATTATTGAATATTAGATTAAATTAAAAGAAATGAGATAAATTTGTATAATTTCCAATTGCATTCTTTAACATATATATAACTTACCAACTACAAAAGTTAAATGCTAAAAGAAAATGTAAGGGAAAATTTTTCAAGCAAAACTTCAAGTAATGAAGTATTCAATGAAATTCTTTAATAGATAAGAATTTGATGTTATAATTGTTATAAATTTAAGTTATAACGGAAATCTTACTATAATAAAATATGATGGAAGGGAAATGTTGTAAGTAGTTATAGATTTAAGAAATGTTGAAGCTATTTATTTTGAAAATAAGCAGAAAGATGAATATTATAAATAAATGAAATTAAGTAGTGAATAAATGAATGTAATATAATAAAAAGAGAAATTTTCACGATATGAATAAGAGAAAACGAGATTTTGTTAGACATAAATAAAAGTAAATGAAACTATAAGAAATAAAATGTAAATTAAAAAGATAAATTATTATATGAATGAAATTAATAAAAATTAACTTGATTTATTGTTTGGAATTTGTTGTTTTTTTGGGTTTATGAGTTGTTTGGGTAAAAGATACTTTTAATTGTTTGGGTGAATGAATAATCTATTTAGTTTCATCTATGACTGTTGAGTAAATGGTGCACGTAGTAGTTTATTTTCCACTCTGTACAATTTAAAGTTTTTGAACCCGAACAACTATTTGTTTTGTTTGATATGAATGAATGATTGATTTGTATTGATTCTATGTGATGGTTATTTTGATATTATATTTTCTTTCGAGCCTCTCCGTACAAAGGAGACTCTGCCGAAATTTTCCGTAAATTTTGGACTTAGAAAATATTCTGAAAATGTTTTCCAAACTTTATTAATTTAAGTATAAAAAAATCTATTGGTTATTAATTGGTATATTTTATTTAAATTAATTAATTTTGAAAAATGTATTTGTCTATAAATTAAATGTTTTAAGTAAGATATATGGATTTCCTAATTCTTCTTTTTCCTTCTTTTCCTTTTCGGGGACGAAAAGTTTTGAGTGGGGGAGAGTGTAACGACCCGTAAAATTCGAGGTTAAAATGATTTAAATTAATAAGATTTTAATTAAATTTAGAAAGAAATAAAAATCTTATAATTTAAAATTGGAGCGAATGTTAGAAATTGGATGTAGCAATTGTAATAAAAATTAACAATTTAAAATAAAATTGCAATTATGTGAAATAATGTAAATTGTCATACCTGCTTATAGGTTTAATATAAGAAACAAATGGAAACGTTGAATTAGTGAATCATTAAGAAAAATACTAACTAGAATGGAATTCAAATTAATATAAAAATGAAATAGTGTAAATTGTTGCACTTGGGAATTAAATTGGCAAATAAGTAAATAAATGCAATTGTTGTATAAATAAAGGAATTTGTACATAATTAATAATGATTGAATTGGAATTTAAACTAAATAAATGAACATAAATAAAGGTTACTTTAATGATGATTAATATAGTAACGGAAAGGTGAATGTAAATTGATTAGAAACGAAAGTTTATTTATAAGGTAATAATTGATGAATAAAAAAGTTTGAAACCTAGTAGATAAATTTATTGAGAACGTTTAATAGTAATTTATGTATATATTTGGCAATTGACAATTTATGAATTTGTTAAGATTGTAAATTTATAATCTAATATTATGTAATGTTAACTAAGGTAACTTAACTAAGGTAGCTATTGATAAATTAAACGAAATGCAAATCAATGGAATTAATGTAGACATATACTTAGCTACAAATTGAATATATGAAAACAAAATGTAAGCATTGGATTAAATTAAGGAAATTGAATTATAATAAATGGCCATTTAATAAAACCAATGTTCTGGAGTAATTATAATAGTTGTTTGAAATATGTATAAACTTTGATTTGGAAATCAATTGGATTTACAATGAAATTTGGTATTACATTGATGAGTTTAAATGTTATTTTATTTTGTAAAGTAATAAATGATGTAATAAAAGAATGCATCAAGATATTACCAGTGTTAATTAAGATTAGTACTTAATGGATTGAATGAAATGACAATTAATGAAGATATGTTATATTTGACTATAAATGGCATATGCGAATAAATGGAATATTAGATGAAATTAGCACTATGAAAATAAATGGCAACGTTTATCTGTAAGCAATAAAAGCTTATTTATGTGACTAGAATTTAGCGTAACGATTATAGTATGTTACCTATTCTTGTTGCTTGTTAATTTAAATTGGAAATCAGTTGCCATAAGTCTAGTAATATTACGTTAATATTAATTGAGGTAATATTTAGAAAAAATGTTAATGTTATTCATAATTGGAAAATTTACTGAATTATCAAAGTGGGAATAAATATTTATCAATTTATTTGATTTGAACTATATTAATAATTGGATTTATTGTAATTAAGTGAAATTTAATTTTTGCGTTAATTGAGATTTAGATGAAATTTAAGAATATTAATGTAATAGTCTGAATCCAATGTTAAAAAAATTTCATTTGATAGCAATGAAGTGAATAACATAATGAAAAGTCAATTAAATGGAATTATTGGTAATTTAATTTATAATTTCTGAATTTAGTGGAATCTAATCAACTTTGAGTTACATCTAAATTTTTTTAAGTTCTGTAATTGTTTAAGAAATTTAAAAATGATAACATTAGTAATTTTAAGAATTGAGATTGAAAATGTGATTTAATTAATTAGTGTAAAAATAGATATTTTGGCCACTGACTCGGATTTCGACGAAACTAGTTTCATCGGATCCGTAACGGTAAATTATTGTAAGGTTTTTAAGTTTCGTAGCGATCGGACTTGTCGTTTGATTGTACGGACTCAAAACGCCTTGAAATAAATGAAATTGAAATTAATTTGGAAAATATTGATTTTAGCGTAACTTCTTCATACGATGCAATTTGAACTTGAAACTTGCTCAATCATGTTTAAAATATTTAATAACATCTATTTTGATATACGGGTTGACCCAATTTCATTTCGGAGTCAGAACGGGCTTTTTGGGCCATATATCGTCCAGCGCGTACGTCCAATAGATCCATCTATTCTATTTTCAACTTTACCTATATATACACCTATTATAAACCCTAGCCTACTTCTATTTCTCATTGGTCTGTGCGTACAATTCAAGTATCTTTCCTCCTAAATGGTAGACAAACAAATTCTAGATCCAAACACAAATCAAATTCAAATCCAAATCAAAAATTTCAAACTTCTCAAAAAAAATTAGAAAAATTATATATCGAAACTCTCGTTGTACTCATCTCAGAGCTGTAGTTCATTTTTGGTTTCGATGCATCGTTTGTCTAAAATTTCAGAATCAATTCTCGGTCGTTCAAATTGGAGGTTGATTGACCTCGACAAATTCTGAAATCAATTGAGGGGTTTTGTGGAGCTCGCCCCACGGAGCAAATCGGTGGTGGTCACTTGGCTTAGAGGCTAGGGTTAAAAAACCCTTCTGTGGCGCACAACTTTCGTGGCAGCGGAGGTCACGGCGTGGATGCGTTAGATGCTGTCGCGTGACGAGCTCGTTGACGATGGTGGCGCGGCGTATTGTGGCCGAAGGAGTGAGCTAACGGCGGTCAACGCGGGGGGGGGGGGGGGGGGGATTCGTGCATGTTGTGTCTCGGCTGGAACGAATAGGAGTAGCGTGCACATGCTTGGTGACGTGTAGGTGGCTGGGTACGTTTTATTTTATTTTATTTTATAAATATTAATCTTAAATTCTGAAACTTCTAATTTTAATAACGGTGCATACGAGGTCGAAATTACGCACGGTTTTCTCCGCTAGGTTCGTATTGGAATTCCGGACATTTTGGTGCTGGTTTGGAAGGATTTGGAGACTGTTCAATTTTTAGGTTTAAATCGGATTTAAATTCGATTTAAATTCAAAAGGTGAGTGTTTCAACCCACTCACAACTTCTAAAATTTCTTATGTTTGTTAAATTTAATTTGTGTTGTGATTATGCATTTATTTATGATTATTTCGTATATTTTAATCACCATCTCAGTTAATTGCATTTATCTAAATTAAATCGTTATTTCATTTATTATTGAATATAACTGCCAGTTAAATACCTGTTATATTTTATCAATTATCTATTGATATTGATTGTTTTGGATGATGATTGTGATGGATGTATGATCTGTTGATGGATGAATGGATGTTTATTTTATATCATTATAATCTGCAAGTTCTTCATTTGTTATATTTTGATTCGAGATTGCGGTTTGAAATGATATACAACTGCATTTTTATTTTTAAATTGCGGATTGAAATGATAAATATCCGTATCAGTTGACCATAGGATAGAAAATTTTATACAGACACCGTGGTCTATATATATATAATATTTTAAAATGATTCCTATGGTTTTGTAAAGAAATATATGGTTTATGAGATATTGATTTGGATATTTATAAATGTTATTTTATATATAAAATTTATTTCTTGGTTTTAAGCTATGTATAAAGTTGGTTTAAAGTATGAAAGAAGTTTAATAATAAACGTCGATTTTATTAAGATATTATATGGTTGAATATTTATTTAAAATTTATTTATAGAGTTTATAATGACTTAAAGAAAATTAAGGTTGAGAGTTAAATATGAGTTTGATTGAATTAAAGTATTTAAGCATTATCCTCGAATAAAATTAATTTGAAATTTAAATAAATTTGAGATTTTAAAAGGTATGATTTTATAACTTGATTTTGGTAGAGGATTTAAAAGAATATCAAGTCGATTTACATGAATATTATCAAGTTAATTAAATTGAAAGAATATCCTGTTATTTGAAGTTTAAATGTTTTACTTAAATGATATTGGATTTATTAAGTAAACATTTCAAATCTAAATAATAGTAAATGAATTTGATTTATATGGAATTATAAAATTTAGTTTAGAAATATTGAATATTTAAGCTTTGAAGTATATTGAATTTGAAATGGTTTATTTGGAGGTTCAAATCAGAATTGGAATTTATTTGTGAAGTTAAAGAAGCTATTTTATTATATAAAGTAATTTAATATTTAAACCATTTAAGTAATTGAAGTTATGTTTCAAAGCTATGTGTTTTAAGATATATAGATTTAAAGGGCTATGATTTTTGGAAAGTGATATATTTTGAAACAAAAATGATATCATATTGATTGGGTTTTTAAAGCAGAAATGATATCGTAATTATATGGTTTTGAAATGGATATTATATTTTGGTTTTAAAAGTATAAACTATTTTGAAAAGACCGCGGTGCTATAATAACGATTGGTTGTTAAAGAGACCGGGATCGGAAGTTGTCATACTCTCTGCCAACTCCGAAAACCACTTTGACAACCGTGTACGCAGTGGAGATTCCAGAATGAAGTAGGATGGCGGCGACGTTTTATTAAGGTATATACGTGGACCCGACTCCCGTGACTTGGCATAAGATGGATAAAACAGGAGCGATTCTTGGGCCAAAGAGGTAGCCCCTCTTATCGGACACATCCCTTCGATATTATACTCTGACTTTTGGATTGATTCGGTGGCCACTTTTGATTTTTGATTTGGGAGTGTGGCTCGAGGTGGGCGGTAGCTGCGGCTATGCGTTACCATCAGCCCGGATAGTAATTGGTATATCTACCCTGGCATTGCCTAGTTGTGCCGTGTCACCTACCCTAGCGCGCCTTGTATGAGTTTCTATTTGTGTCGTACCTAAGGAGTATCCTCTGATAGCCTCCTGATCAGGAGGTATTACGGTACTGTATAGACTATTGGCATTATTTGTTGTTAAGGGAAATATTGGGTCACTCCTTAACGCTATTTAAAAGTAAGTTTATTTTACTATTAGACGCTATTATAATAGCGAAATATTACTACATAGTAAATAGTTTAACGGATCCTTAGGAGATGTAAATCCCGAGCATCTCTTAAGTTACTGCACTCACGTTAGACACTGGATAGGATATGTCAAATCCTGTAAACATCTCTGACGCCGTTTCACTCATATTTATTCCTGTTGATTTAACTTACATAAGATATTTTAGTTCTGACTCGAGTGTTTTGTTCTTTCAATTCGCTCGGGTCAGTCCTAGCGTTTCAGGATTTGAAGATTTTATTCTGGAGGATGAAGATGAAGATTTGTAGTACTATTATCCACTATATTATTCCACTACACTATTTAATTCCGCTGCATTAATTATTATTCTCTGGTATGTGTACTATGATATGTATTGTATAAATATAATCAAATGTTTTGTAAAACGACTTCATGAAATATATATTTGATTATTATATTTTATCATTCCGCTGCAAGATTCTGTTTATTTTATTTCTTTCTCTCCTTCTTCTTATTTACCCCATAATAATCCGCCCTTTTGTATGATTTAAGTCGAACGTGTGTGGTTTATCGTCGAATTTAAAGCGTGCGAAAAGGTGGGACGTTACATGAACGAAACCGAAGGCACTTTCCTCGGCCATTACTAGGCGAGAAGCCCTTGCAATCCGAAAAATCTCTATCATGAGGAGACGACTGGTATAAATAACTCTATAATGGGAGCTACCCAGAGCATTCAACAAGCAGTCTTCATGCTATGAAGATCCACGGTCTTCAATAATCATCATCTTCAACATGTCTTCACTTTCGAATGTATACATTGGTTCGAAGTGGTTTTCGGGTAGGAATCATCCAAATCCAACTCCGGTTCCTTCGAAACCAATCATCGCTATTAAAAAGTTGTTAAGTTCATATGTGGATATCAATCATCAATCAATTACTTCATCTTTTATTTAAATCAAATATCTTTCTTAGATATAATCTTTTCAACTTATTCCATTTCTTTCCAAAAGGATATGCAATCATTAAGCCTCATTTATCAAATCATTTGGTTTATTAAACCTTTCTTAATTTCTGGAATGATTCTAAATCATTTCTCTTTTACTTAGGAAAACTTTTCCAAATCATTCATTAAATCTTAATCAAAGATTTCTTATATTAAAGTTGTACTTTTAACTTAGGGAAAATATTCCCAAATTATTCATTAAATCTTAATCAAAGATTTCTTTCTTAACTTCAAACCATATTCTTGCAAATCAAAGATTTTCATAACAGAGCACTACTGCACTTTGAATGTGGTAAATTTCACCTCCAGGGACTAATGGCAAGTTTCACCTCCAAGGAATAATGGCAAGTTTCACTTCCAAGGACTAATGGCAACTAATCCTACATCATGAATATCTTTATCTTTTAACATGGAAAAACTTGAATATGATCTTTTTAGAGCATCCGGGCTTTCCTTTCGATCTGTTCCACCCCTCGCCTAAGAAGAGAAAATATAGGCCAGGTAAGTTCAGGGCATTGGTTGCTCCATCCCTAACCTTAGTTAAACACCTTGTTTTATCATCCCAGATCTCACAGGCGGGACAAATGTACTAGTCGTTTCCGCATACTCAGTTTATTATTACATTCAATATTCTTCACTTTTTGTTTAAGTTTTACAAACAATTTCTCTTAACCGTTTATTCAAACTCTTATTAAAACTTCCAAATCATCTTTACAATACTTAATTATTCCTTTAAAGTCATTCACAAAAGATTTAGGAAAGAATTGTTAAGTTTAAACCTTCTGTTTAAAAAGTCATAGCAAAGACAGTGGAAAAGTGCTGCGGAAAGTGCTTTATAAGCTTATTTGATTTAAACAACTTTTTAATATTTTAAAATACATATTTTCCATTTCAAATCTCTTTTAAACCATTTAAATACATTTATTAAATTTATTTCATATTTTTCAAACATTTAAAATATCAATTTTAAACTTTGGTCACTTTACTGCAAAAGCGCGATTTTTCTAGAAAATTACTTTGGACATATTTAAAATATACAAGGTAAAAACTTGATTTTATTCCTTTATTTCTTTAAACATAATTAAATGTTTATAAAATATTTCTAACTCATTTTAAAACTATTTCCAAAAGGTTTAAGCATTCCATTTACACCATTTCATTTTCAAAAGGAAAGTGCTTTCCTTTGTGCTTATCGACGTGTATTAACGTGACTTGGTAAAACAATTTTAACAAACACATCAAACAATCAATACTTCATGATCAAAGCATATATAAGAATCCATAGCAATCATAACACAACATCAAACATGTATATATATAAATAGAGATGCTAAATGGAGTTTCTCATCACAAACCATAGCGATTAACTTCGTACCAACATTCTAATCAACCAACACTTCACTAATTAATTTCCTACTCAATTAAACACTAGCAAACAACACCTTCTCCATTCCAATAGCTTGGTCGAGGCTTGAGATGGAGGTTGGCCGAAAATATAGAGAAGAAGCAGTAGAGCTTTGAACTTGAATTTCCAAGATTTAGATCCAAAAAATAGATCATCTTCTCTCTTGTTTTTGACTCTCTTACTCACAAAATTTGAAAAACTTGTTAACTAAAAAGTTGTTGAAAATTCTTTTCTATTGAATTAAAAAAAAAGAATCATTTGAATCCAAGTAGTTTTGAGGCGGATATGTTATAATGAAGAAGTGGTACAGTCGGATTGATAAAAATGAAGCCCGAAAATGCACTTCAAAGAATTGAGTTTCAGGTATATCAAACTTCAAAGCTGGAAAAAGTGATCAACAAAAACAGTTGTAGCCACTGGAATTCTATACGGTTTCAAAAAAATAATTTCTTAATTTAGATCTGTTATGATCGAGTTATGATCAAAACAAAATGGCTTATTCTCTGGCTTAAAAACTGGGCTAGAAAATGCACTGGAAAGAAATGTATTTTTGACATAATTAACTTTAGAATATGACAAAGTTGTCAGCATGAAAGTTTTAGCCACTGGAAAAATACATTATTTGAAAATAATAATTTTGTATTTTGGTTCGTTTTTGAAAAATTTATAGCCGAGAGAAGTAGATGTAAAACATGGAGAAAAATAAGTTTGATTTGAAGAGAATGAACATTGATTTCTTTTTGAATATTTTGCAAATATTTTGACGTTATTTCTTTATAATTTTTTCTATGGCTTGGAAGCCATGGAGAGAAGAGGAAGAAGATGATGAAGCTTGAGAAAAGAAGAAGAAGAAAATGTGAATGAAAGTGAAGAAGTAGGTGGATATTTATAGAAAAAGAAAGAAGTGGTAATTTTACAAAAATAACCTCTTACCAAATTACCAAACTAACCTTACTTCAACCTAAAGAAATCTACACTTTTTCAAAACTTAACATCATCCTTTCACTTCTTACTTTATGTCTTAGTCACTTAAAGATTGAGTAAAGAATATCATAATTATGTTGCTTTTGATTTGATGTTTACTTTTTCTCGCTTTTGTTAATTCTTACTTACTTTTACTAATGATTTCTAGAAGTTTTCTAATCTTATTTAGTAAAAGTAACATGTTTAGTGAATTAATTAATACTTACTCTATTTGAATATATGTTTATATATAAGAAAATAAAGGTGCGACGACGTTGCGACAACTTTTAATCGACAAAACGTCGTTTTTTCGACGAAATGTTTTACGGTCACATTTTGACGTTTTAGTTAAATTATTTATTTACATAAACTAAATTTAAAAATAAATTTGTATAATGCTATTTAAAAATATAAACACTCATAAATTAATCAAGATAATTTATTTAACCATTGAAACATACTTTTATGAGATCAACATTTTATCGCTTTTGTCGATATAGGCAAATATTACTATTTTTATGTATGTTTCTACTTCCAAATCCTATCGAATATTATTTAAATCATAAAACCTTTTATATTTTATATTTAAAATCACTCTGAATACTATATTTTCAAGTGGTCAAATTCTGGGTCGTTACAAATGGAATTTATTTGAGTTGATTCCTATACTATATTTTTTCTACAGACTACGGATTCAATTGACTGGTAAGTAATTTTCAATCGACTGGATGGGATTTCAGTCAAATGGATAGTATTTCAGTCAATTGGATGATATTTCATTTGATTAGATTCCCCAGTTTTGTGACTGTTTGACCTCAAAAATGAACTATTTACTTGCAGGTAGGACTCGAGTTTTTCTTAGGGTTTTAAAAAGCAATTTCATTCGACCGATGCTATATTCAATTGACCAGGGTTTCCCAGCATATTTAAATTATCGCCTTGGTAATGTTTATAATGGTTTATCTTTATTCTTTATATTTAAATTTTTTTGCACAACCATGTAATTTATTTTTCTTTAACAAACATATATACAATTTCATCTTTCAGACAAGTATCTACATACCATTCAAATCTTATTTATCATCATTCCATTGATTGTATATAATTATTCAACAATTCGTTCCCATATATTTTATTTAAAGTTGATTGGATTGGGTCTACATGACTACTAAAGGGTATATACATAGATTAATTTTTTGCAACAACCCGCACCTTTGTAGGCTCGAGTTTTGAGTAAATCGAAACCCAACTCCATTACGGTACGGATCATTGGTTTCGGTAATTTGTAATAAACATAAGCATATCAAAGAGCGCTCAATGCAATCTCACAGCGGAACAAAAAAATAACATAACATATATACTGATAGAGGATACTACCTTGGAATCAATAGTATTCCTTGTATATCTAGTTGCCTTGCCAGCGCCGGGCATGAATAATAAGACTTTTGCATCCACCGTTCCCATCTTGCTCCAATAGCCCATCCTTTAAATCTATCACGTGGGTTGTAATGAGGAGATGGTCAGAACAACATTATGGTGATTGAAAAATTACGTTCTTTACCTATAACACTAATTTATGTTGATTTATTTCTATTCCAGTGTTATGTCTATTATTTACGGCTAACCCATTCAATCCTATGTGCGCATACGATATATCTAACCTTTTCTATAACAACCCATCTCAAACTGGGCTTAATTTTTGACCTAAAAAGGCCCATTGAACCTTAACCCATTCCAAAGCTGGTTATTGGTTAGTAAAATTTTATAAAGAATAATACACAGAGCTATCTATCTACACATTCAGAATCTTATAGTGGAAGGATAAAATATAATATCAGAAATAGATGCCATTTATTTAAAAATCAAATGTAAGATAAATGCAACACAATACCATAAAAAAATCCCAAATATCTGTAGTGTAATATCCAAAATACATAATCATGCCTAAATGGGTATATCATAAATAAAAACAACATAATTAGATAGATAAATAACTGCAACAGGTTTCCGTCTCCGCCACCGTCTCCAAAATCCGCATCATCTTTGCTAACCTGTGTTGTAATGAGGAGGGAGTTAGAACAACAATATCTAAGGAATAAAAATCTCGAGCCTTTCTATAATATAAATTAGGCAATATAATTTAAATAAGAATATATCTTATGCATCAAAGCTATATTCTACATAAATTTCTTCATCTGCAAGTCCAACTCTATGACATATACTCTTTCCAGTCTAACTCGCTAACACGTCTTAACTATAGGCCAAAGGCCAATCCCAGTCCCATGCATCTATCATTAATAATGTCCTAACAATGTAAGAGATAATACCCAAGTCACTTAATATCTTTTCAATGGAAACTAGGCAGACTCTGACCATTTAATAGCTCATTTTAGGCAGATTCTTGTCATTTACTACCTATCCCAAGGCGGACTGCTCTCTAATAATATCTAGCTGACATCACACAAAATCTCATCAGGCTACTTAATACTTTTTATGGAAGAGGCAGACCCTATAATTGCTACTTAATACCTTAAACCCAAAGTAAACCCTTTCCAAGATATCCACCACCGTGCCTAACTGCTAACCCCGACCATTTAATACCTAAATAGGAAGGAGGCGGACACACAATCAGCAACTTACTGCCTTCAACACCAAAGTAGGTCCTATGTATTATGACTCGTAACCCAAACTGTGACGTCTCATATTCTCTTACTATTTGTAAGTACTAGTAGTCAGCCAAGCAAGTTTACCATATAGAATTAGGGACTAACCTCATGTCCTTCATGGGTACTTATTATAAGTGACATCTCACATCAGCGTCAAAGTTACATTAATGGTAGCCGGATTAGCTTGGCAAACATCCATATGTTTTTGACTAATCTTATATCCATATAACTTAGTCATAATCTACTCTCATTTCACATACTATCATACACCTCACCACATTCCCTATTAAGGCCTTATAAGGAAAAACCCTTATTTTGCCTTACGATCAATTTCTTTCCTAAGGGGAATTCAATGCTAATTAATAACCTATTTACTACACAATTAATACACTATTAATTATACATTATTTATAAACTAACACACACACATGAGAAGATAACTAAAAATGGCAACAACAAACAAACTTCCCGAAACCCCGGTCTATCAGGATAGGGATAATGACGGTGGATGGAAGACGGTTAAAAGGAAGGGAAGTAGTCTTTTATGGAGGTATTGAGATAGAATACTAGGCCAGCTAAGTTAGGGCTTAAGAAAAACCCTAAACTTTGGATAGAAGCATTGGAAACCAAAGTTGAAATCAAAGGAAAAGTTGATTTAATTGAATCAATTGAGGATGGTAAGGAAGCATATCAAATTATTGACGATGAAGATTACGAGGAATTCAATACGATATTGAAAAACACGATCTATGCTTACGTGGTGGGCGAACAACCCTATTTCGTCTATTTTAATGCCAATATAAAAAGGGTTTGGAACCTTAAGGGCTTGTGAAATATTTGCCCTAGAGATATTGGGTTTTATCTTATTAAATTTGAAAGGGAAGATGATTACGAACATACCCTTAAAGGAGGTCCATGGTTCATGGACAACAAATTGATTTTCATGAGAAAATGAGAGATATATTTTAACTTCGAAAAAGCATTGTTAATGTAACCACCCTGGTTTGAAGATTACATGTATATATTAAATTATAACGAAAATTATAATTTAATATTGTAAATTAAAATATAATTTTAAATTTTAAATTGTTTATTTGGAATAAACAATGAATTTTGTAAATAAAATGAGAAAAATAAAGTTTGGAACTTTATTTTGTTTATTTGGGTATAATTATGGGATTAAATATTGATTGGATAAGTATTTGGTTTAAATAAACTGAAATATTGGGTATTTATTAGTTTAGAGCTAATAAATTAATTAGGTGATGTGTTTCAACGTTAAATTGTTGAAATAAATCTAAAGTAATGGAAATAAAGCTTTAAAAACTTTATTTTGAGAATTTGAGTAGAAAATAATCAAATTGCAATTTTATTTCGGTAAATACAACAATATTGGAAAACATTGTCAATATTAATCTTTTATTGAATTTAAAATGGTAAATATGAAGAAAATGTGTATTTTATTATTATAAAAGATGGAATATGGTTTAAAAATAATATTTTGATGATTAAAAAGAGTTAAAATGATTTATTGTAATTTATTTGACAAGAAGATAATTTTTGTAAAAAATATTGTATTAAAAATGGTGTTTTGGTAATAAAATAGTGTAAATTGTGTAATATTGATAAAAAATAAGGTTTTGTTGGTCAAATTAACTTTTTATAGTTGAGATAAATTTTATTTTGTGCAAATAACAATTTTATTTTCATACAATTGGTTATGTATATTTTATTTAATTAAAAATGAGAAAATTTAGGCATATATTGTTAAAATGAGTTAATATGTGCATTTATACTTAGAATTTCACTAAGTATATTTGGTATTGGGCTTGTTAGCTTAATATTTGGATCCAATAGTAATTCTAGAGACTTCAGGAAGAGAAAGTTCACTTGTACATAGCTTCTCTTCCATCTCCTTCTCAGAAACATTTTTACAGTAGAGAAATTAAGGAATTCATGGCCTTCTCTAACTAAAATTCAATTTCCACTCAAAAATTGCCGCAAATCTATACTATTATATTATTAACGAGTTACGTTCCAAGAGCGCAGAAGCTCTCAAGAATTTGTGAAATCAAAAAGTCGAGTTTTCTATTTTCTTATATTCTTACCCAGTTCGTCGCCGCTTCCTTATCTTCCAAACCCTAGACACTTCCTCTTCATTAAAAGCCGATAATTTCAAGTGCCTCGCTTTGTTAATCGTTTTCTTCCCCTACTGCCATGCCAGCCCCTACAACTCTGGATCTTCTTTTGAACAACAGCCAATCGCCTTCGCCTCTCCATCCTTTTCGACTCTCATTATCCAATCGTCGATTGGATCACACACTGCCTTTGTTAACCAAGCCGTATATCCTAGCTGAGGTAAAAACGCTACTTTTTTTGTCGTTCAATTTATTTTAGTTGATTTTACTTCTACTTGAATTTTCCTACGTTGATTTCGTTTGTAGAGCAATGGTAAATTAAGTAGAATTATGTAATCAGGTTCATTTTTGGAGGTTGATTTTAACTCAATGTATCACTCTCCACATTGATATAAATATAACATTTAAATTCTTACCGCCATCTGACTTTTCATGCCGAATTTAATGTGAACATTTTTTTTTACCTCAAATAGGATTTTTCTGTTGTAATTTATAAAGTTATTAAAAAAAATTACACATTTTTTTACTTTATATTTTCAACAGTTGATTTCATGATACGTTAAGAAATCTGTTTTAATCAACTTTAGGTTAAAATTCTTTTTGTCATTAAATTCATGTTTTTGGATCTTGCCTGCTTTTCTTTTTTGTTGATTATAGTCGTTAAGTTTATCATGAATTTGTGAAGATGATGTCCACTTATGTATTATATTTAGGGAGCTCTTTTTCAATAATCAGGCCTATATATCAAATCTTATAGTTGTGGCCACTTATAGCACTAAATCCACACATCCACTAATCTTTTTCTCATAAGTTTGCCGGCATTCGGTATCCCCAATTACCATCTTAGGTGTGTGCACTTGAAATTTTTATCCTCTTAATAGATATAAAACAAATAAAAGGAACACTTTAAAGGATTTTTTTTCTATTGAACTTTAAATAGAACTTATTAAATTGCTTTGTGTGGGGAAAACTGGTTTTGTTGGTAGCAAGTATATGAGTAGTTGATGGATTTAAAATGTAAATTCATAGGAAACCTTGCAAAGTGCATAAATCCTACGTACACATCTCAAGATCATGATTTGGTTGCATGTGCATAATTTTACTTCCAGATTTATTTCATGCTAAATCCGAAGAAGCTTGGCGTCGTTCGATTTTCATGTATCATAGAATTTCTCAAGCTAAGGTGACACTTTGCTTTTCTTTATTTATTACATATTTTATATCAAGCCATATGCCTTATTACAATTGTTTTACTTGCTGATGCAAGCAATAATGAAAATAATTCAAAAACTATTATCTAAATAAAAAAGATATATTATAGATCTACTTATCTATTCAAGGCCATGAAATTCAAGGGAGAGACACAGTTCTTGTTGATAGATCGGAAATGGATAAAAGGGAAACTAGGAGATGGTCTAGCAATTTTCTAAAGAAGGGAAACGGCCTTACCAAAAATAGAATTTTGATTTACATAATCCATTTGTTTAATTATTTCTAGATACGAAGAACTTTGTAACGACTTATATATGAGCATATTGCTGTTTGCTGACCTTAAATGAATGAGAAGTCTCAAAGTAGCGGCATTTCCATTTTTGGTTGAACCCATTTAATTATTTTATGTCTGTCCATCAAAAATATTTCTAGGCATTCTTTTAATAAAATCTCCTATTTTTCTAATATTCATCAGCTCATTGTTTTCATTTACTTTCTAAATCAAGCCATCATTTATTACCGCATTTTTATGTAAAACATTTTCTATGTTAGATTTAGCAAAACAAATTTTTCCCCTTATTCTATCTTTCTTTTTTTATACATTTTTTTGTCAATTAAGGCAATGAAATACTATCGCTCGATATGCAATGAAATACTCTATTTCCTTTGTTGCCTGTTTTCAATATTCTATTTGAACTTTCAAAATCAGTTAGCTTAACAATTCCAATAAACATGGAAAACTCCAATATATCAAAGGAAACCCTATTGGATTTTAATATTAGAGTAAATAAGGAGTTTACAAATTCTTATGCTAAAGTTTGTATGTTTTGTTGCATACTGTATATACTAGAGTACTTCAATTTCCTGTTGGATTTAATGCTTATGGATTCATATGCATCCTTATTATAATATGAATTATTAAAGGAAAACCGTATATTAAATAATTAACGAAAAATGGCTTGAATATGGAAATATTAGTAATAATATGCTAAAGTAACCATTTATGAATTTCTAGCAATTGATAGTATTTTTCAAAGTAAGAACAATTATTTCCGGTAGCTAAAATGAAATGTCCAGACTAGACAATAAGGAAACTGGAACAAATTAATTCATGCAAGTTGTGGGATAAGTATAAAAGGG
The DNA here is from genome assembly GCA_030765085.1 of Allium cepa. Lineage (NCBI taxonomy): Eukaryota > Viridiplantae > Streptophyta > Magnoliopsida > Asparagales > Amaryllidaceae > Allium > Allium cepa. The sequence continues at coordinate 259,806,693 of CM060929.1, forward strand.
ACACATTCCATAAAAATAAATAAAGGACACCGCCACTAACTAAAAGTAGACACGAATATATAAGGATGCAACACGTGGTTAGAATTGCAGACGTGGATAGTTGATTATGCAAGTTTCTACGTGTACCGAACGAAGAGGACAATCGAAGGTGTTATACTAGAGGTATAACACCTTATCCGTAAAATGAACTAAGTAATACTAAGATATATTATAAGTAAATGATCTAAATAAGGGCATAGCCGAAGGTGACGACCAAAGATTCCAGAGATGAGTTCTGGGCGATGGCATTTCCAACAAGAGTGAATAAACCGAGCTTCCCTAGGAAGAGACACGAGGGTAGTGATTAGATAGCCGAGACCAATTAACATTCGAGAATAGTCAATACCGAGACCTATTAGCTTTCAAAGGAAAGCTAATATTGAGACTTAAGGCTTGAGATGACTGTTAACGCTAAAAATTGAATGCTAACACCCCGGTGTATGTAGAGGTTAAGTGAAAGCACCACCCGTGAACACGGGAATTAGAAACAAGTAAGAAAGTCCAGAGAAAGCAGTAAAAGACAACAATTTTATAGTGGTTCGGCTCTAGATTAAGCCTACGTCCACGTTAATCTTCTTTATTACTGAATCAATTACAACTTTACAACAATCTTCAATTACAATACTGATGAGACAAACAACTAGAACCCCGATGTAGAAGAATTCTGTGAATCCATGTTGGTTGTGTTAGATTTCTTCTTGAAGTTAGTTGAGATGCCTTTCGTGTTTGAAGTGTCGAGTGAGTTGAGAATTCAGCAGAGTATTGGCGTCCCAGGAATGAGCCGAAAAGATCCCTTGAATGTTGGAACTAGCACCGTATTTATAGCATAGCTCGGCTTTAAGTCGTAGGTCGCGAGCGACCTTGGGTAGGTTGTAGGTCGTCCCCGACCTAATGGGAGTTGTCTACGGCTTATACAAGGAACACTTGATCATTCTAGAGAAACTGGCAAGTCATAGGTCATGGCCGACCTAGGTAGGAAGTGACATAGAAAACTCCTTTGGTACGTTTAGGTCGTGAGCGACTTATGTATAGGTCGTAGTTCGTGGGCGACTTAGTAGACACGGGTTATGGGCTAACAGAAGCACCTCGACTTTGTATAGCTCGCTAGGTCGCTAGGTCGTTAAATCATAATGCCTTAGCTCGCTGCAGAACTTTATCCCTGTTAGGTCGTTCCCCTTACTAACTCGCTAGGTCGCGTATACCTTTAGGTCGCTAGGTCATCTCAGTCCATAGGTCGTTGGTGCGCTAGATCGCTCAGTCTATTTAGCCTTTAGGTTGTTTAACTTGCTGAGCCGCTTTATGTGTTAGGTCGCTTACTCCCTTAAGTAGTTAGGTCGTTGGGTTCTTAAGTCGCTAATTCGTTGGGTTCTTTAGTCGCTAAGTCGTGGTACCCCTTAGGTCGTTAACCCGCTTCAGCGGTTAGGTTGCTGTTAACTCGTTGATTCACTAGGTCGCTGGACCATATGCTCCTTTAGGTCGTTGAGCCCTTTCAATCCTCTAGGTCGTTGAGTCGCGTCCAAGTTAACTCGTTACATCGCTGATTCGTGAAAAAGAGGAGTTAACACTTGCCCCTCGAAGCATATGCCTAGGTTATAGGTCGTATGCTTCGATATAACTCTGCTAGGTCGTAAGCGACTCAAGAAGATTGCTAACTCGCGCGCCCATTCACCTTCTTCCTTTGTTTCCTTTATAAACTGTAAGTCGCTTCGTTCCCCTCACTTTATCACTTATCCCTTTACTGCCATTGTTGTCATTCAAGCTCAAAAGCTAATCGCAAAATCTCCTCTTTTTCATCCCCAATTGTTGATTCCAGCAGTAAACAAAGGTAATTCCGATCATTTTCGCCATGCTGTAAGATTATATCCTGATTCGCCTTCCGATTATTGTTGAATCGTTGGCGATTGCTTTGAAAAGTGAATCGGCCTAGGGTTTCATGGAGTTATCTTGGTGAATGTAAAGTTTTTAGAATCGATTAGTGGTTTTTGAGGATGTTTTGGGAGTTTGGAGGAGACAAGGAGATGGTTATCGGGTTAGTAGGTTTTAGGCTTTGCTGTGATATTTCGGTGAGGTAAGGGAGATGAATACGTGGAAGCATGCGAGTGGAGGATAAGACTTAGGATTTCTTAATGGAAGAAAGCTAGGCATATTCCTGAAATACTCTCAGAGCGACCTAATGAGTCAGACGACCTAAGGGCCTTGCGACCTATGATGCATGACCCATTACTCCGGACGAATCATCCTCTTTAACGACCTACCTCTAGGTCGCATCATGACTTGAGCGAGCTAACCTTTGCATCACAAAATTTAAGTCGCAGACGAGCTAACCTTCAGAACACACTTTTAAGTCGCAGATGAGTTAACCTTCAGAACACACTTTTAAGTCGCAGATGAGTTAACCTTTAGAACACACTTTTAGGTCGCAGACGAGTTAACACTTGGACACTTGCTGTGGCTTAACTTCCTGCGACTTAAGCTTTTAGGTCGTGAGAGTGTCTGAACGACCTAATACTTAACCAAATTTTCATTGCCTTGCCCTGAAGTTCTATGCCTTGAACTCTTTAACTTGAACAATGCGACCTACGAAGGTTTGCCTTGCACATTTGCAAAGCTTTGACAGAACTTGACTGAATTTCCAACTTGAACAGCTAGAATGAACTGCTTGAACTCGTTGTACTTTTTTTTACAGATTATTTTAACTTTGATGCTATTAACCTGTTAAATACAACATTTGCAGAGAATGGGACAAATATACTGCCATCGGCAGCCCACATCAAATGACAGATTAGTCGATAAAAGATAATCAACTTAAAGAAATTATATGAAATGTTGTGAATCAACAAACTCAAGTGAAGTATTAAAGCAATGCTGAATTAATCAACCAAAGCTAATCTGTTTGCTTCAACACCGTACTTGAACTTAAAACAACAAGTCCTGAAGCTTTTTAACTGACAACTATTAATTAGTTTAATTTCAGTTATATTTTCTCGTTATTTTATTAGTTCTGCACAACACTTTACACATTTAGGAAACGTGCACCTTCATATTTGAATATCCAGTTTCTTGTGTAGAATGTCTTCTCAAGAAGAGATAATCGAGCAATCCGAAGGAGTCTTCCCGATAGCCGACCCACTGGTCGATCCTCTGGAGAGAACTCCAACTACCCTGAGTCAGCGGACATTTAATCAATTACGTATTCAATTTGGGATTGCCGAAGCGGATGCTATATTTCCTGGCCCAAATGATACTGCCGACAGGCCACCTCTCGGTTTTGTCGCCGTCAACCGTCAGATGTGCCTTTGCGGTGCCATTCCTCCTTTCAATGAATTTCTTCATCAACTCCTTTTCCGGCTAACCATCTCTCCCTTTCAACTACATCCCAATGGTTATGCCATCCTGATGGGGTTGTGTGTTTTATTCAGGAGGACACTAAACCGTCTTCCGAACTTCGAAGAAATTTTCTACTTATGCTCATTTGCAAAGAATAAAGACCACCCCTCCTTTATACTCGTGAGAAGTGCCAGAAATCGTAAACTTATCACTGATCTTTCCGAAAGTGCTCACGGTTTTCTGAATCAATTCTTCTTCGTCCGCTGTCCCCTAGGTTTTTATGCCATCTGGAGAAAAGGAAGTAAGATTGCTCATCCCCGTTCTTTCCGTTTCAGCTTTTCAAGATCTGAATTGTTAAGTGCTAACTTCATTCTTTTTTTTTACAGCACTTCCTCCTCCCTCTAGAAATCCCAGTCACAAAACGACTTTTGATAGATTAAGTGTCGTGCCGGTTGAAGAAAGAAGTATTAAGTTTATGCTGAAAGATGAACTTCTGCACCAGTACGGGCTTTTGCACCCTTCTTGTTCTACCCAACCTCATGAAGTCCCGACTCTCCAGTAAAAACATCGGATGTCCCAGTCCCCGTTGGAGAACGTGCACCGAAAGAACATGCTGTTGAGGCTTCCTTGGTAAAGTATTCTACTTCGATTGATGTTGCAGGGTCATCCGTCAAACATGCACTTGCCCCGGTCATCGAAGAAGAGGAGCCTCCTCAACAACCCGGGAGATCTGGTGACGAAGGAGCTGAGAGAACAAGTCCCGCTAGGCACAGCGGTGATGATACTTTTGAGGGGTTGAGCGACCTGATGATTACTTCGCAGGAGCTTTTTAAAGATGATCCTATCGCTGCTAAAGTTACTTCTTCAGCAGTCGAAGCAACATCCGTTCAGCAACAAACTCCATCAGCTCAAGAGTTGACACTAGCTGTTAAATCTGTCATCACCTCTCAACCCAGGAGTGGTTCGTGATTCGACGCACGTAGTTTGCACGTTACACACACTTAGGACTTTTCAGCACTTATATGCATTCAACTCTCTTGCTTTCAAGATTTCTGAGTTTATCTTTTCTTTATTTTCAGATTCTCCAATGGGAAGAATTGGCTCTTACTACGATGATTTCCAGCGTTATGGGAAGCGCGGTGCTTATGACCCCAGGAGGTATCTTCCTGCCTCTTGGGAAACGGACGAAGAAAGAGCTGCGAGGAAAGCTCGTGAAAGGCGCGCCTATGAAGAACGCCACGAAAGGCGAGATGAGCGGCATGATTCTTCCCAGAGGGAAGATGATTCTCATAAACGGAAATCCCGTGATGATAAAGGGAAAAGCCACATCCCTGAAGATGCTAGTAAAAGGGCCAAACATGGCGAAAAGCCAGCGTCCGAACTTCCTGAAAGGCCCGTTGCTCCTGTACCTTCTCAATCTCCTGCCCTTGCTCGTACCGATATTCAAACAATTATTGGCAGGCCCTCATATCAGGTTGGACAAGGCCCGGCCACTCTTCAAAGTCGGTTTCTGCATTGGTGCCTAAAGGGAGTGCGCTTTGACCTTGATTTGGTCCCGATTGACAAGCAGGCTATGTTGTGCAATCTTGATGCTATGAAACTTGATATCGAGAGAATGTCTAGCTGGCAGAAGCTTGTCGACGAGCTTCAGAGAGTAAACCGCACGAATCTTGAGGCCATGCTAACAATGGAAAACGACAAATCTGAATGGCAGAAAACTCTTGAACAGCATGACGCGGAAATGAGGAGCATAGCCACTTATAATGAGAAGCTTGAAGAAGAAGTGGAAAAACTTAAGGAAGAGCTCGCCACTTCTTCCACTTCCTACTCTCAGAGGGAGGAAATGCTTCAAAAACAAGTAAGAGACGCTCATGCGGCGCAGAGAGATGCTGAAGCCAAATTTAAAGCGCAGCAGCAAGCTGTAGAAAACTACCGGGCTGACGTTGCTCAACTTCGAGAGAAAACCAACGCCCAGAACTTAGAGATTGAACTGCTGAAAGCTCGACTCTCCAAAGTTGAGAAGGAGCGTGACGAAGCTGTTGCCGGCAAAGCTGCAGCCGAAGAGTCTCATATGGCAACTAAAGCTGAAGTCAGCTCCACTCTATTCGAGTTTTACATCCATAGCGTTTTGGGGCGTGGTAGCCTTAAGTTTTTAGGGCCGACATATGAAATTACTTTGGCCAAAGTGTGGGAGGCCATACTCGATATGTTTGGAGGAGCCGGATATGCCAAAGTAGATTTAATGGTGCATTATCTAGATGATGATGCATGTGCCGCTCTTTTAAGGGGGAAGGAGCAGCTTGCCAAAGAAAGAGCCGTAACGACAGAAGGAGAATATTTAAGAAAGAAAATTTCAACCGACCCAGTTCTACCTTCAGTTTCGGCCGATATCGATATTGCTGGCTCCAGTTCCCATTCTCCTCCTCCTACCAAAGCTGTTATTGAAAGTGCTGCTGGCCACACTGGAGATCAGACGCAAGAAAGTGCTGAAGCGCAGGACTTCGAAGTTGATATAGTAAAGCCTGCTTCTTCAGGTAACCTCAATGTTGATCTTGCTCAAGTGGATTGCTTGCTTTCTTCACATGAGCTTGATGAACTTTTTGATTATTACTTAAATCTTGACACGCCGCTTTCTCCTCTTTTCATGAGAGATACTGACTTTAACTTCTCTTCTCATGTAGTGAAAGTGCCCAGTGTTGCTCAGCTTTCCCCTCTTCCAGTTGTTTCCTCTCTGCCCCTTCAGATTACTCCCCCTTTTATCTCCCAACCGGGGTCGCAAGAAGAGCAGATAGAAGTTATTCGTGACTTGGACGATCCCGTTGCTTCTCAGGAACAAAAGGCCGAAGAACCTGAAGAAGGGGAGAGAACTCGGGAGCAGACTGCTTCTGATGACATAACATTATCCACTCTTTTCACTCCGGGTAGTGAGTCTTCTTCTAAGAAGAGGGGGAAACACGGAGTCTCAAAGAAAAGGAAAGAAGTTTCTGCTGGCGAGGAAAAAACAGAAGAACATCCAATTGCGCATCTTCCTCTTTCTTCCCCTACTCTCACAAGCCGGCCTCAAAAACTAATCATCTGGCCAGGCGTAGGCTCGAAAGGTGGTAGGAAGAAGAAGTGATCGGTTTAGGACTTATGCTTTTCACCTTGCTTTTTTGCTTTTTTGCTTGTATATACAAAGACTTATGTTGACCAGCGATTGTGTGGGTACCGGTCCCCGCCTTCTTTTATTTTGAAACCTGCGCATGTATATAAAAAAATTTATAGTATGGAATAAAATAATTCTTTTACTTGTACAAACTTCTGTCTGTATTTGAGAATGCATTTATTCCTTTTTTTATACAAGTATCTTTATTTTCCCTGTGTGATGTTGCAGTAAACCTATGATATGTTGCTTGAGCATTGTTTTTATTTTTGCTATATTGCCCCCATACCATGGTTTATTGCAATCTCTTTCACATTGGCAGAATTTTGGAGAAAACTCTTCTATTTCGAGAAGACTTGTGCTCTTTCTTTGGAGAACAACTTTTTCACTTGAAGGAGGTTTGCATCTGTACTTTATAGGATAATATTTCCGTTTTAAGGAAATATTTTTCTGATTTAGTAGAATGCGCCTCATATTGGAGAAGTTTTCTCTTCTTTTTTTTTGCGAAATGAATTTTCCTTCGTGGAATAGTGGGCCTCCGAAAAAGGGCTTTGACCTGCTTGTGCCTCCGAAGAGGGCTTTTGTTTGATTGTGCCTCTGGGAAGAGGGCTTTTTGTTTGTGCCTCTGGGGAGAGGGCTTCTTGTTTGTGCCTCTAGGAAGAGGGCTTTTTGTTTCTGCCTCTGGGGAGAGGCTTTTTTTTTCCCTGTCCGCTGGAAAGCGGGCCTCCGAAGAGGGCTTTTCACATTTCGACTCGTGTGAAGTTTTATTTCATATCACGGTGAAATGTGCGCCTCTGAGTAGGGCCTTTGCCTGAAAGTTTGGAGTTTCCTTCTCTCGGTTGGATGGATTTATTGGGCGGACACAAGTTACTTGGATTGTTTGTTTGCACAAACGTTCTCAGCTAGTTAACGAGTGTCCTGTGCCACCGATCAGTCCACAACTTTCTGTCGAGAAAGAGAACTCTCTTTTTTTGGCTAGTCCCATTAAAGGTCTTTTAGCATTTCAACTATGGTGAAATGGGCCTCCGAAGAGGGCTTTTCACATTCCAGCACTTGTGAAGTTTTATTTCAAATCTCGGTGGAATGCGTGCCTCATAGTAGGGCTGCTGCCTAGAAGTTTGGAATTTCCTTCTCTCGGTTGGATGGATTCACAGGGCGGACACAAGTTACTTGGATTGTTTGTTTGCACAAACGTTTTCAGGTAGTTAACGAGTGTCCTGTGCCACCGATCAGTCCATAACTTTCTATCGAGAAGGAGGACTCTCCTTTTCTGGCATGTCCCGTTAAAGGTCTTTATCCTCCGAAGAGGGCTTGTGCCTCCGAGAAGGTCTTTTGCTGTTGGCTGCCTGCTCGCCCACGTCTTTTCGTCATTTGCTCATATCAGTGGTTTCCTGTTATCATTTCCAAGCGCACATTCCTTTCTTTTGCAAGTAGCTTATTCTATCCAAAGAAGTATACTTCATTGTTAAATGAGTTCGCAGGGATAGACACAGGCTGATTAATCGAATGTTTGTTTGCACAAACGGTCACAATTAGTTAGGAAGGGTCTACTTCTGGCGGAACCACTAACTGTTTGCTTGAAGCTCTTCTTATATAGGATTTGAATCTGGAATTTTTGTGGCTAGATATTTATTTGTTGAGTGATGTTAGGGATCGCTTGGTCTTATGATGGGTAAGCTTTGTTTTAATAGCCTGCAATATTAAATCGACATTTTAGTAATACAATTGAAGTACTTTATATATCGAAATAAAACAAGCAGTAGAGAACACAAGATTTATAGTGGTTCGGCCAAGAACTGGGCCTACATCCACTTTATAGTTCTTATTATTCACGTGCACTGGCTTTACAGTGGTTTTCAATACAAGAATCATACACTCATAATTCTTTTTACAGACTTAAGCAAAGCTTTTAAGTAAAATATGGACGCAAATGATTGTTGTTCCAAGCACTTGGAATTGGATCTCCTTCGACAGTTGTCAGTTTGAAAGTGCCATCAAGAAGTTTTTGGCCTATGACATATGGCCCTTCCCAGTTTGGCGCAAACACTCTTGTTGCTGTCATGACCTTTTTCAAGACTAGATCTCCAATCTCAAAGCTGCGTTGGCGAATTTTGGAATTGAAATGCCTGGCAATTCTTTGCTAATGGGCTGCAATTCTGAGCTGAGCCTCTTCCCTTTTTCATCAAGGAAGTCAAGTGCTTCAAGTTGCAACTCTTCGTTTTCAGCTTGGTTGAAATGAATTCTTCTGTGTGAAGGGACTTCTATTTCCACCGGAATCATTGCTTTCGATCCATATGCTAATGAAAATGGAGTGTGCCCGGTCGTAACACTGCTTCTCCTTTAAAAAATCTCGAGACCTCGCCTGCGCTTCAACCTGATCGTAAGCTAGCCTTGGGGCGAGTCCGGCAATTTCTTATTGACACCATTTTGGGCACAACTGCGGGAATCATCTTTTGCTTCTAGTTGGCTAGCCTTTGATTCTTGGGAAAGTCCCTGAAAATGAGATGACGTGTTCGGAAATGGTTGGCTCGCCGTGCACTTGTATGGTCTGGAGAGGCAAGGGAATACATTTCTTAAAAAGAAAATTGTCCAAATCACTTCCCTTTTTCTTTGTGAGTATCGGGAATACCCTCAACATTCGCACAAGTAGGACCCTTCCCGAGGGCTAGCTACGTACCAGTGATACTTATCCTGCGAAGTCAGAAGAATGAAAAAGTGCTTTCGTTGTTGTGGAATAAGAAATCCAACCACGTGTCGATACAATAGCTGCTGATTCTGGTCTCTAAGGTGTTTTGTGGGTAGTTCTATATGCCCATAGTGCTAGTGGAAGCTTATCGACCCAACCACGTTTCGCTTTTTCCAGCTGTTTTTTTATGGTTGATTTGATAATTTTGTTTACTGCTTCCACTTGCCTGTTTGCCTCCGAATGAGCCACTGCTGAGAAGCTTTTCTGAATCTTGAATCGCTTGCAAAAATCTTGAAACTCTTCACTTTCGAATTGGGTTCCATTGTCTGTGATTATCTTTTGAGGCACACCATACCTGCAAATGATATTCTTAGTTACAAAGTTTATCATCTTTTTAGAGGTAATAGTAGCTAATGGTTCAGATTCAGCCCATTTAGTAAAATAATCAACAACAACAATAGCATATCTGATTCCGGATTTGGCGGTTGGCAAAGGCCCGATGAGATCTATTCCCCAAATAGCAAATGGCCACGGACTGACCATCTGTGTTATCTCAGTGGAAGGTGCTCTTGGGATATTTACGAATCTCTGGCATCGGTCACATTTTCGAGCATAGCTTGCAGCATCACGATTAATATCTGGCCAAAAATACCCATAACGGAGGATTTTCTTTGCTAGAGTTTGACCACCTGAATGGTCTCCACACTCTCCGCCGTGTACTTCAGCCAGAATTGTTTTATCTTCTTCCTTGGTCACACATCGGAGTAATGGAATTGAGAATCCCCGCCTGTACAATCGGCCATCTTGAATTATGTATCTGGAGGCTTTTCTTAGCAACTTCTGTCGTTCTTTTGAACTTTATGGTAGAGAACCGTTGAGCAGATATTCCATTATCGGAGTCATCCATGATTCTTGCTCTTGAGATATAGTCATGATCCAGTCAATATCCATCTCATCAATGCTTGGGGATGACAGGACTTCCACAGGAACTAATCCCAATAATTGAGCTTCACCAGTGCTTGCGTACTTTGCGAGAGAATCTGCCTTCATGTTCTCTTCCCGGGGTATATGATTTATCGTATAATGGTCAAGATCATCGAGAAATTCCCAAGCTCTTGACTAATAAGCAGGAAGATTTCCTCCTTTAGTCTGAAACTCTTTCTTGACTTGACATACAATAAGTTGTGAATCACTGAAGATCTGCAACACTTTGACATTCAACTCTTTAGCAATTCTCAAACCGGCAATAAGGGCTTCATATTCTGCCTCATTGTTTGTCGAAGGGAATTCCAATCTCAATGCATAGCACAACGACCGCCCTTCAGGGGTTTCAAGCACAGCCCCAGCTCCGGAATAGTAATCGTTTCTTGCACCATCAACATATAATTTCCATTGAATTGGGGGATTATCAGTCACTTCTTCCTCACTATCACCTTTATCTGTACATTCTGCGATAAAATCTGCCAAGGATAGTCCATTGATTGCTCTCCGGGGATGATAAGTGATGTCGTATTGGTTGAGTTCAATATTCCACTTCAGAAGACGACCCGAAGTCTCAGGACGAAACAGGACTTGCTTTAGACGCTGATCAGCGAGGACTTTGATAGGATGTGCTTGGAAATACGGCCCCAACTTCCTTGATGCAATGAGTAGACAATAGGCGAGCTTTTCCAATTTTGAATAATTCATCTCTGCCCCGGTGAATCTCTTGTTGATATAATAGACAAGGGCGCTGAATTCTTGCGCCTTCCCGTACCAACGCTGCACTGAGAGTATGAGATGAGATTGCCAAATATACAAAAAGATCTTCACCATTGTCCGGCTTAGAAAGTGTTGGAGGCGTTTCCATATGACGAATCAACTCATCGAAAGCTTTCTGGCATTCAGGAGTCCATTCAAAAATTTTCCTTCCTTTCTTCAGTGCATCGAAGAATGGAATGCATTTATCAGTAGCTTTGGAAATGAATCGACTCAAGGCAGCGACTTTTCCATTAAGACTTTGCAATTCCTTCTTCGTTCTAGGAGCTTTGACTTCTTTTAAGACAGCAATCTGAGTAGGATTAGCTTCAATGCCCCTAGCACTCACAATGAAACCCAGAAACTTTCCGGACTCCACCCCAAACGAACATTTCAGAGGATTAAGTTTCATTCCATACTTTCGGAGGATTGCAAACATTTCCGCCAAGTGGTCCATATGGTCTACCGCTTTCTTTGACTTCACCAACATATCGTCAACATAAACTTCCATAGTTTTGCCAACCTGCGGTTTGAACATAGCATTGACCAGTCTTTGGTAAGTTGCCCATGCATTCTTAAGTCCAAAAGACATGACTCTATAGCAGTAGAGACCAACATCGGTGATGAAGCTCGTATCCTCCTGATCCGGCTCATGCATCATAATCTGGTTGTATCCGGAGTAGGCATCCATGAAAGATAACAATTCGTGCCCCGCTGTTCCATCCACCAACTGATCTATCCTGGGTAACGGGAAGCAGTCTTTGGGGCAAGCTTTGTTTAAATCTGAGAAGTCAATGCAAACTCTCCATTTCCCATTAGCTTTCTTAACCAGTACTGGATTTGAAACCCAATTCGGATTAGTTGACTCCCTGATGAAACCATTCTCCATAAGCCGGTCAACCTCTTCTTTCAACGTTGCCGACCTTTTAGGACCCTGGGTTCTTCTTTTCTGTTTTACTGGTGTAAACTTCGGATCAATATTCAGAGTATGTACTGCAATTTCTAGGGATATTCTGCACATGTCAGCATGAGTCCAAGCAAATACGTCCAGATTTGCCTTCATGAATGATATTAAGAAATTTTGAACCGCCACATTAAGTTGTGAACCCACATTCACTACTTTGTTCGGATCTTTCGGGTCAACAGGTACTGGCACCGTTACTTCAACTGGCGCCACTCTATTCTCCCCTGCACTAGCTTTTCTGGGATCCATTTCTCTTCGTGCCCCGCTATGCTCGCCAGTGCAGGGTCCACCCTGTAATTGCTACAAGGTTGGTTCTTTGATGCGGACTGGGACTGCCGCATCTTTTTCCATCTCTCTCTTCCTTGCTTCACGCAACTCTATTAGATAACATTCTCGCCCAGCATTCTGATCCCCTTTAATAACTCCAACACCATTATTTGTGGAAAATTTCATAGTAAGGCACCACGGGGCAAGAATTGCCTTAAAAGCCGCAAGAGTTGGTCGGCCTATGAAGGCGTTGTAGGCAAAAAATTTATCAACAATTACAAAAGTCTGTTTCCGAACTACCTTTTTCTGCCCCTCTCCAAGCTCGACGAACAAGTCGATAGTTCCAATGGGCTTTTTCGGTTCCTCAGTGAACCTAACAATCTTCTGAGATGAGGCTTGAACATCAGCCATTGGAATCTTCATTTGGTCGAACGTCTTTTTAAAGAGAATATTGCAAGAAGCGCCGCAATCTACAAGCACTCTTCTCACAATAGCCGGCCCAACGCCTGCAAAGATGACCAAGGGATCCATGGTTGGAGCTTCAATACCCATACAGTCCCTAGCTTTGAACACAATATCATTATTGAAAGTTTTCTGCTGCTTCAAAGGCGCAGCGTCTTCTAGCACAAAAACACTCTCATCTGTTGACGCGTACTTCAAGGCACGGGCATATCTTTCCATCTCGCCCCAGCTTCTGCCTGCTGGGTGAGGCCCTCTTGTAATCACATTAATAACAGGCCTTTCTAATTCATGCACAGTGTTCCTCTCATCCGAGCCAGATGGATGAGCAGGAAGTTGCTGACCCTTAGTAGACGAAGTTGGGTCATTTCTACTTCTCTTAACATATTCCTGCAACTTGTTTTCTCTCAATAGTTCTTCAATTAAATTTTTCAGATGGCGACATTCGTTGGTATCATGACCGGGTTGGTTATGAAACCGACCGAATCTCCCACTTTGAGCAGCTTTTTTGCTAACTCTCATCTTAGGCGATTTAGGATATTCTACCGCATCTTTGGTAGCAAAGAAGATATTCTTCGGAGTGTCAGTCAAAGGAGTGAAATCTGAAGATTTTAAGAAGCGAGGTTTCTTCATATCTTTCTGTTTCTTTCCACCATTGTTTTCCCTTTTCTGACTCCTGGATTCTCTTTTGGTAGGAGCAGCAACATTATCCTTAACCTCTGTCAATGCCACTTTAACTGGTGCCCGAAGGCTTTCCAAGCGCATGAATTCATCAGCTTTCTTATAGAATTTCTCAAGTGAATTCGGTTCTTTCATCTTCAGCCACTTTCCAAATTCGCTTGATTTGTCAATTGCCCTCATCAGGTATGTCAAGACCATTCGTGGCTCTGCATTGTCCACTTCAGCCAAAGCTATGTTGAAGCGATTCAAGAAAGACCTGATAGATGCCCTAGGATTCTGTTCCAAGTTTGACAGCGACATAATATCCTTTGCCTTTGAAGCATACAACCTGAATTGCTCTTTAAACTTCCGAGTCAAATCGGCGAACTGGTCTATGGATCGGACCGGAAGTTTTATGAACCAGAGCAGAGCCACTCCTTCCAAATATACCGGAAAGTACCGGCATTTGATCTCATTAGACGCTCTAGCACCCGTCATGTGCCAATCATACTTATACAGAAATTGATTGGGGTAGCTTGTTCCCTTATAAGCCGGGATGGTCGGAGGAACGAACTTCCTTGGGAATTCTGCCCTTAGAATCTTCTCAGTGAATGGAGTTATGCTCGGAGCGAATCCCCATTCCTTCTCATCTTCATCTCTCTGCATACTTTCTTTCATGATTTGTCGCACCATGCCTGAAAGATATTCCTCATCATTTACAGGATCTACAGGACAGACTTCGGCCATTTTCTTGGAAGTTTGTCGGGACAAACGTTCGCGGAGAGTTGGCTGTGGTCTTGGTCCTCCAGGTTGAGGAGGCGTTTCTTTGGCGGGGCTAGCTGGTCTCTGAGGAATATTCCTTTCCTCAAGATCACGAATATCATCTGCAAGGTTTTCTTCGTTATTCACTGGTTGACGGTTTGCTCCGAGCAATGCATTTATTCTCTCAAGCATTAGAGCATTCTGAGTTTCCATCTGCTGGTATAATCCAGATACTGCAGCATCTAACTCCGTCCGTGTAATTCCGGCACTTGGTGCTGCTTTACTTGACGAAGAAAAATTCATGGACATTACTAGGTCTTGTATATCCATGCTTTCTTCTAGGAGCCATTATTTCTGATAGACTTCTGGTTTTGAGGGAGACTTTTTCCACAAACTTTTGCGAAGCAATGATGAAGATAGCCTGAGTTGGGTTCTTAGTGAAAGCACCAAAAATGTTAATGCTAAAAATTGAACGCTAACACCCCGGTGTATGTAGAGGTTAAGTGAAAGCACCACCCGTGAACAGGGAATTAGAAACAAGTAAGAAAGTCTAGAGAAAGCAGTAAAAGACAACAATTTTATAGTGGTTCGGCTCTAGATTAAGCCTACGTCCACTTTAATCTTCTTTATTACTGAATCAATTACAACTTTACAACAGTCTTCAATTATAATACTGATGAGACAAACAACTAAAACTCCGATGTAGAAGAATTCTGTGAATCCATGTTGGTTGTGTTAGATTTCTTCTTGAAGTTAGTTGAGATGCCTTTCGTGTTTGAAGTGTCGAGTGAGTTGAGAATTTAGCAGAGTATTGGCGTCCCAGGAATGAGCCGAAAAGATCCCTTGAATGTTGGAACTAGCACCGTATTTATAGGAGAGCTCGGCTTTAAGTCGTAGGCTGCAAACGACCTTAGGTAGGTCGTAGGTCGTCCCCGACCTAATGGGAGTTGTCTACGGCTTATACAAGGAACACTTGATCATTCCAGAGAAACTGGCAAGTCATAGGTCGTGGCCGACCTAGGTAGGAAGCGACATAGAAAACTCCTTTGGTACGTTTAGGTCGTGAGCGACTTATGTATAGGTCGTAGGTCGTGGGCGACTTAGTAGACACGGGTTATGGGCTAACAGAAGCACCTCGACTTTGTATAGCTCGCTAGGTCGTTAAATCATAATGCCTTAGCTCGCTGCAGAACTTTATCCCTGTTAGGCCGCTCCCCTTACTAACTCGCTAGGCCGCGTATACATTTAGGTCGCTAGGTCATCTCAGTCCATAGGTCGTTGGTGCACAAGATCGCTCAGTCTATTTAGCCTTTAGGTTGTTTAACTTGTTGAACCGCTTTATGTGTTAGGTCGCTTACTCCCTTAAGTAGTTAGGTCGTTGGGTTCTTAAGTCGCTAAGTCGTTGGGTTCTTTAGTCGCTAAGTCGCGGTACCCCTTAGGTCGTTAACCTGCTTCAGCAGTTAGGTCGCTGTTAACTCGTTGATTCACTAGGTCGCTGGACCATCTGCTCCTTTAGGTCGCTGAGCCCTTTCAATCCTCTAGGTCGTTGAGTCGCGTCCAAGTTAACTCGTTACATCGCTGATTCGTGAAAAAGAGGAGTTAACAATGACCGATTATGGTTTTTTAATGTAATGCGTTACAAAAGTAGTTCCAAGATTTAGGATTATTGAAGAAGGCTTTGAAGCATAATGGAGCTTAATGAATAACTAAAACCAAGACCTAATAAATGTATAATTAAGTGAATTCTTGAAAGTTAAAGATAACTAAGAAGTAAACGAGTGTGAACCTGCAAATAATGCGGGTTCGAAAGGGATATTGATGCTAAGTGGAGTTGCTTGCTCGAATTCACCTACTTTAAGAGGTAGGACTTGACATTCAACTTCTAAAGCGATGTGTGACGTCGGAGCGGGTTATACGCTTTCACAAGAGTGGTTGTAGCTCTCACATGGGGTTCAAACTTTAAAAAAAGAGTAGGAGACTTAGGGTTGTAGTTGCAGTATAAATTAAAGAAACCGAGACTGCTTAGGATTGTGCTTTGTTGTATAAACTAAAGAAATCGAGACTGCTCAGGGTTGTACTTTGCAGTATAAACTAAAAAAAGCAAAACTGATTAGGGTTGTACATTGCAATATAAATTAAAGAAACAGAGACTGCTAAGGATTGTAATTTACAGTACAAACTAAAGAAACTTCTTAAGGTTGTACTTTATAGTATAAACTAAAGAAACCGAGACTTCTTAGCGTTGTACCTTGCGGTTTAAACTAGAGAAACCGAGACTGTATAAGGTTGTACTTTGCAGTATAAATTAAGGAAACTGAGACTATTTATAGTTGTATTTCGTAGTATAAAACTTAAAGAGCCGAGACTGCTTGGGGTGGTACCTTACAATATAAAAACTAACTAATGGATTTTCGAGATCGGGAGCGATTGTACCTTTGGGTATAGAAACTGAAACGAAACCAAAATGATAGCTTCATAGATGGTATTTCTGAAACTTGAATATGATCTCAGGATAAGTATTGTCTTTCAAAACCCTAAACCTAAGTTGGAATCCGATATGGTTTTGATTAAGACATATTTATTTGAAACAGTCGGAATTTCCTTTTATTGCTATAACAAAACACCATGTATACGCATTATGTACAAGAAAATACTCTGGCCCAACAAATTAAAATATAATACTCTGGCCCATTCGATATAAAACTACCGAGTACATAGTATACCCACACTAAACTCTCGAAAATTCCAATTGCCAGCACATCCCGTAAAAAACTCTTCTAGTGCAGCGTTTCATTAATTTTTTTTTTCAGTTTAACTCCTTCATTTCCTTTGTTCCTCTTTAATGGTGGTGTCCATTCCAATTAGCTAGTCTTTCACATTGAAAAAATTAAGCTTATTGAAGGCAAAATGTCGCTTTTCTTCCACCTCTCTGCTCATGCAAGCCTTTCACAGCCTTACCCTTCAGTTGAGGTGTCGTCGTTTCAGATCTCGATGCTAATCTTGATTCCAGCCTTTACGTTTTTCAGTTCTGTTATGGCTGCAGATCTGACGCAAATAAAGCTAAGTAGATATTAATTTATTGAAAACATTGAATCAAACACCTTGTTAATATTACCCTTCAGTTGAGTTATCGTTGTTTCAGATCTTGGTGCAGATCTGTTATAGCTAAAGATCTGACGCAAATAAAGTTAAGTGGTACCTCCATTAATGTTACACGTTCGTCTGTTTTGAAGTTGCAATTAGTAATGATGGTGCATGTCTTTCTTGCAGTGGTTGAAGCTAATCTCATACCAAAGATGTTACCCACAAGCTCAATTTGATAATTCGTTAATTTATATGTAGTCTGTGAATTATTTATGTAAAAAATAAATCGATGTAATTAAATAGGTTGAGCCTTCATACCAGAAAGCTAAGCAGCCTCATGACCTTGGGAATAGTTCAATCGCTACTATTAGACAGATTATACCACCAGACCGATGATGGTTGGTAAGTCTTCTACACCACCCATTCATTATATAAATGCTGATCTGTGATGCTATGATTCTACTTATGTTTGGATTTGACTGCTTTGATAATCACAATGTCTTTTATATGCTTATAAATCTATTGCTCACCGTTGGAACTTCTATTGAATATTTTGTTACTAAGTTCTTTCCAAATAGACCCAACTAAGGTTGAAAATACTACACATGCGTTCTTACTCAAATTATCCTGTTTGAATTTCAGTTGAAATTTCAACCTCATTATGTAGATGAATCATCTCCGTATGGCCTACAAGCCATGAGTTTTAAATGGTATATCGACCGCTATCCGAGAGCCATCGGAGTTTTGAGAGTTTGGAGGTTTTCGAGCGCCATCGGAGTTCTTAAGTATATTTTTAGAGGTATACTTTCGGTAAGGAGGGCACATCATTTTAGTCATTTGTTGAAAAATTTTCTTTTCTTATTTGATTTGAAAACCCTAAATCTGTTTTAGCTTTAAATTGCCATGAGCAGTGCCAAATCCTTGTCACGGTACAAACTATCAAAAATCATAACAACGAAAAAAACGGGCGATGAAGACAGTACCAAGTTTGGAGTTGCCATTGATATTAAGGGTCTGATAGATGTCTTAAATTGTTCTGTTTATGTTTGTTGGGTCGAAATAGATCCAATTCTCGCTAAACCGATGGGGTAAATTTAGAGCTTTTTAAATTTTTGGTTGGAAATAATTTTGATATGGAATTATTTTACGGTTGAATGCTATGTTTATAATGGCTCACTTATAGTAATGTATTTACTTTGAGCTTTTTCTTTGAAATCGAATTGCGAGGATGCAAATCTTAAAGGAGGGAAGTTCTGTAAGAACCCAATTTAATACTTACCTTGATTTGATTTTTGTAATAATTACTCTAAGAATAAGTAGGGAAAACTAAAATTTTATTTAACGTAAATAAGGCAAATAATGAGTTTTGTGTAATTAAAGGAGCTAAGGTTGTGTTGGAATGTCTTATTTAAGTAAATGGAAAATTATAGAAATAATAATTCTTCTCATTAAATAAATATTTAAAATTTTCTAAATTATTACGAGAATAATTATTACGAAATTTGTATCAATGTAATTATTAAATCGAGTTGTTACATAACCATTTCAAAAGATCTTCATATAGTCATTGTTAAGATGCCATTGATTCAAGTATTTGATTGAGCGTGATATTCTTTTACTCGGCGTCAACAAGGTAAGCTTCAACAAGGTACAGTCATTGGAGTATGATCACTGACATTAGACGGTAGAAATCTGGTGGTGGTGCTATCGAATTTTTTGAAAATATTTTATTTATTTTTGTTATAATGTTGTATTTAAGTTTAGACCACCATGAAAAGTCAAATCCTTTAATTAGAAGTTAAGCAATGCCTATACAGCTCATCCCAACATCAGTATCTCCTTAAGTTTGCTAAATAGCAATGGACGATGCCCTTTCTTCTCCCTCGAGAATCTAATGCAACTAAAATTGCCAATGGTCAACCACGGTCTGGAAATATATATAGCATCCTCCTTTAAATTGCTCCCTGATCTTTCTCTCAAGTATTCAAAATTTTGAGCATACACAACCAAAATTTTGCATGCTGCTCAACCTACATTAAACATATGTAGGTGGTGTGCTGATCACTTATATTTATTATGTTGCATCTTTAGATCTCCTTTCATTTAAAGAAGCAAGCAACATTGTTCACTAATTCTCATTTTTCCATGTTTGATCACCTTATTGTAATTTATTTTTTAAAACACTAAAATATCCTACATTATGATTACTAATAATCCTTTTAATCTCCATAATTCGATTGGGTTTATGGAAACTTCTTACATTCCCAGAAGTTCTAGACAGTCTTCATTTTTGAGATGACTTCTAAGCACCTTGTCTTTCATAGCACTTGCATTATCATATGTACTTTTTGTTTCCTTTGGATCTAAATTTGAGTTTTTCATTGCTAACCATTCAATTTTCACTTTACTCTCCTTTGTAGGAGTTTTTCCACGCTTGTTCTCGTACTTTGTATTACTTTGCATTACTTTGTATATATGTGGAAATCGAGTTGTACTTTGAGTCTGACTTGCTTTTCTAGTATTTGTCCCACATCTTGCAGTAAATTATCACCGTTCTTTTAACATAAAGTATTGTTAGACTAAGGATAAACATTACCAGTATTGATATTTGAGCTTAAAGGAAAACTTCCCTCTCCCAATAACAAGTTCGACGATGAATTGCGACATTGTAATATTTGAATAGGAGTAGTTGGTGAGTTTTCTTTCCTCCAAGAATGTTCATTAGCTCTTTCCACTATTGGGATCAAAGTAGCATGGATCGATTCATTGCTCCCTTAGCAAATGAAAATTAAGTAGCAGGCTTCTTGTTGGTTGGAAAGGAACTTACTTCCTCATGCCCATCTGGAAGCTTGATATTTATCTTCTCCGTTCGGTTGTCTCTACCTTAGATTCGTCCTTTTTACTACTTTTGAGTTCGTTCCCTGCTTTGTCCTTCATCTTATGAAGCATAGCCTGTTTCACTCGCTTCAACTACCACATGGCTTCCTCCATCGCAAGTAATGGCTTTTTTTGGTTCGTCCAAGACTTTTACACCCTTTTCCTCATTTAACTCACCCATTCCATATCCTAAAGCATGTTCACGATACAAGACTCAGACTGCTTCACTCCTGACTCACCTTTAGAACCTTCACACTTAATTGTGTATCTTGGTACCCAAACTTTTTTATCCGATATTGATGCTTAAGATGACCAAAACAGCAGCAGTTTTCACAAAATGGAGATGATTTTCATATATAATTCCTTGAGTATAAAATATTCTGTTGTCGTCAAATGCTTCCGACTTATTAGGAAACCCGAACTCCGCTTTCGCATCTACAAGAACTCTAGAAAACGGAATTCTTGTTCTATTTTTTAGTACTTCATCCATCTTAATCACAGTCCCGTTAGCGCTCACCAGCGCACTAAGTGCCTCCTCTCCCCTTTCAATGTGCTTAAAACTTAACCCGGGTAGCCTAATCCACAATGGCGTTGTATTTAGTAAATATATATCAGTCCTTGGTGATGGGGTTGACCTTCTCATAATAATAAGATTTTTGTCAAAAAAACCATGGCCCTTATGCTAAGATTTTGTTGCAGCCTTTTTCACATTCAAATCTAATAACAAAAAAGCCGTTAACTCTTGTTTGTACCTCAAAACCTTTCTCTGTCTTCCAAGTCCTTTTCGAATATGCTTCAAAGGCTTTAAAGCATAGTCTATGACTTGCCACATATATACAAAGTAATGCAATTGTTCCAGCCCCCTTTAGCTTCTTTGATGGTATCCATAAAAATACACTCTTTTCTCTTACCATCTGCTCAAGTAGGCTATACATATTCTAGATCTTGGGTTTGACTCTCTTTAGCTCCTTTATCGTCTCACAATAAGTAGAAATTATTGCATCTACAGCCATTGTAAATTTAGCTTTACTTAATGAACCAGATTCAGCTTTTCTAATTGGGCCTTAGGCTCTAAAATAATTTTGTAGTTGAGTTTCATTCGAACCTGACCTCCTAGCCCTCCATTTTTGTTTATTGAATTTAGATCCATTGGCTTCATCTCTCAAAACATCTTGCTTCCCTTCTTTTGCCTTACCTTCTCCCGGCCTTTTTCAATAACACGCCTTTGACTTGCATCTGTATTAAAGCACAAAAACAGAAGAAAAAAAGAAGAAGAATAGCTTTATGAAATTATGACTAAGAAGAAAAAAATTGATAAAATTTGTATAAGAGAGATGAAAAACACAGTCGCTATGTTAGGGTTTCACCATTTTATATTTGAATTTTTTGATTAACATATTTGATTGTTTAAGTGAATGTGTATTTTGATATAACTTTTGACATATGATAGTCTTTTGTTAATTGTAACTGAGGCTAATGTGGAAAAAAACTTGTTCCATGCTTTAGCGGCGTGGTCTCGTTAGGGGAGGAACATATGTGGAAATGATATTATTCATATTGGAATTTATGTTTGGTTCGTGTGTTTATTGTTTCTTCTACAAACCCACGATTACTCATTAGTGTAGGTTGAGTTTATATGTGTTCAGGTTACAGATTTTAGCTGAAGGTAATTACCGAGACTATTTTTTAGGACGAAGACAAGCAAAAGGCCTTACTTTTATTTAATTTTGAAGTAGCTTATATTTTGCTAATATGTTATGTAAAAAAAATTTAAGTCCAAGAGACTACAAGAGTTCGACATCATCATATATCAGATCTTTGATGTTACTATGTATTGATTATATTTTACCCCTACATGGTCAAGGTAATGAATTTGAAAAAAAATGATGTAAAGACTATTATGTGAAATGAATTTTATTAAGTTGCTTTGTTTATTTAGATTATTGCGCGCGTGCACACACTTTAAACTTGCTCAGTCACTGAAAGATAATTCCAGGGTGATTACAACACATTCGAGTTTTATCTTTGAGTTTTAGAATAAGGGATGTTACGCTAGTGTGATTGTGTCATGTTCATGGAAATGATAAACATGATGATGGCTTAGCGAAGAGCATAATTTATTGTTCCTATTGTAGTTCGAGCATAAAACCTATGTAAAGAGTATGCTAGAAAGAACAGATACTTCCGTAATTTTAGAGGTAGCATCTTTGATGGGACAACTTCGTCCATAGAAATCAAGACTAGTTTCGAGTTTGCGAGAAGAAATTCAGAGATCTAGCTTCTTTAAACGATATAGAAAAATGCTATAGCTTCTTGGCAACTGAAAGGGGGCAACTAATGATTAGTGGGAAACTTCCAACGCTTTGACTTTGAAAGAAGAGGTAACCTAGGATATGTTAAGGAGTTATTTGAATAACCTTTTATTCCAAATTCTACCAAGGAGAATATGTTCATAAGTTTTGTCAAGATAGCGTTAGGATAGTATTCTATGTTTGAATTCTTGAATCGTTTAAATTTCCTGGATAAGTATGAGATGGTGTTCATCAACACACTAAGAAGAAATACATGAAGTTTATTCGAGGCTTAAAGCCAAGACTGGGTGAGAAAGTTACGGCTTACACCAATAGCCTATTTGATGAGATTATTTACATGGTTTGGACGTATGAGGATATAATGTGGGAATCTGGGAAAGTTAGTAGTTGTGGTCGAAGGGAAAAAGTCTTATTGAAAGGAAGCAATAAGAGAAAAATGTTCAACCCAACAAAGAAGGGACCAAAATTAGGGAATAAAGGAAAGTACGTCCCATATTGTTTTTCTCAAGCATCAAAAGTTGAAAAATAATTCAACCTAGTGCCATGAGGATGGAAGTAAGAAGGGGCCTGTAGGTGGCGGTGTCAAGTGCTTCAACTACCAAAGCTCGAAAGTGTGACGAGGAGTTGTCTGAAGATATCCAAATGCTGGAATGCAAATTTTTTTACGATAGCTGGAAAGCTATAGGACTGTTATCAATAGATAATGGAAAGACTGTCATCGAAGGTACTTTTATCATTTAAAATATTCAAGTTAGAATATTGTATGGTACTGGTGCTTTGCACTCATTTACATATGAACATTTAGTAGATGAGCTAAAACATAACCTTGTATATATTATTACCTCATTAAGAGTCGTGAATGTCATTGTTGATTATGCTACTCTTAGCCATTATTACGATGATGTAGATTTTATGTTGCAAGTGTTTGATCAGCCATATTAGGCAGCAAGGTAAAAGGGGGCAAATCTTAAGAAATTTCCTTTTTATTTCATTATGTGTAGATCTTTTATTGTATTATTTTGAATAATGTTTGTTAACCTGAATTAATATTTAATGTTTGAGAAGGAGAGTTTGAATTTTTTTAAACTAAAAATCACTTAATTTAAATTAACCAATTAGGATAACAATATTAGTTTCATAAGTATAATTTTGTCGTGAATATCAAATACTCAGTGACTAACAAAGGATAAGTTTAATCTGCATTTTGAGTTATATTATATTATCATTATATTAATATATATATATATATTATTATTAATGTGATTTGCAATGTTAACATTTGTTCAAAATATTTAATAAGATAGTTTATATCAAAATTAAGTTATATTCACTCAACGATAAATTCAATAATAACTAATTTTCATATATAACCACATATGTATAATTTTTGATTTTTGACTAAGTAATATTTGAACGATGATAACTAATGAAATAGTCTTAATACATATTCAACTTTCGTATATTAAAATATAAATGTTTTATAATTTAATGTTGTAAATTTAAATTATTATAATTCATCTTAATTCGAATATCATATACTCGAATCAAATGAATAATGTTTTGATATATTAATTATGGTTAATGGTGTTGATATGTAAATATTTAATGATAATATCAATTTTGTGTTGTTTAATTTACAAAATAAAAAATAAGCGTATAATTTACTGTTAGACGATATCAATGCATGCAAACTTTTAATGAGAACTCAAAGGCGAAAGATCTGTGAAAATTGGAGTTCGTATGTGAGAATTATAGGTGTTTGAAAATTGGGGAGTTAAAATGTAATTTACAACATAACAAGGATTGATATAAATTTTCCCTTTCTTCTCCACTAGATGCCTTAACCGTCATATCCAAAATTGTACCAACTAATCCCACCACCAAAGACAACCGGAGTTATGGCCGTTACTGCCATTCATCTCGTCTTCGCTCGAGCTACCGTCTGATCCCATCATTGCTGATTCCAATTAATAGTACCCAAAACACTAATTTGCTCTTTTCTCCAGTCTAGAGTTCGTATACACCACTTCCTATAGGAGATGGTTTACCTTCGACGTTGATGTTGACTCTGATGGTGCAGTCGACGATCTTGCGATAGAAGATGATGATGTACAAAGATATTGCATAGTACCATGCCCAAACTACCATTTTTATAAAACAAAATTTAAAACAAATCCAATTAAAACTGAAAATCAATTTTTGATTATAAATAATTTTAAATTTTGCTTAATAATTCTATCAGTCGATTACACCTTGAACCTTCAGCTCTATGATTGAGAGATCCTATCTCTAACTTAATGATGAAGTCGTAAAGTCCATCCTTAGATATAATTTATTTTTACGAAGAGAAAATGAATTTCTATGTCTTTAAAATTAGGCATCTGGGTATATTTACAACATCATTAATGATCTATGTATAATATGTTACCTAGATCCATTGTTCAAGGTATGACCCATTATATGTGCGATTTTACCTCGTTTAATTAAATAAAATCAGTTGATTAATTCATACTCGCATATATTTGGGCTGCCTAATTTAAAATAATGTAAAATCTCTAGCTATCAAAATAAAATGCACGCATAGACACACTCAAATTTAAACACACGCACAGACACGCGCACACACACTCACGCACGCGCGTGCACACACACACAGATGCAGACACACACACACACACACACGTATACACACATATGTATGTATGTAAGACCCCTTCATCCCTTTAACTCTTTGTAGTTGTCATGGAGTATTTCAACCTCTAAATGAAATTAGCATATCATAGTAACATCATCCAAATTATTCATATTTTCACCCTAGAGTTATCCATCTCCTATATGCAGATGGCTTGACAATTTATATCAAATCAAGTAAAAATGTAGCAAACATTATCAAATGAATATCTCAAAATCTTAAGAAAAATGTTGGGCTTGAACTTAATGAAGTTTAAGATAAAATGTTATTTTAACAAGTTTTGCGGAAGAAAAAGGGACGTCTTATAGATTTTGAATATGAAAGAAGGTGAAATGTCAGTTAAATACCTTGGAGTGCCATTACCTACTAATAAGATAACCGATGGAGAGCATGTTGGTTTAATAATAAAAATCTAGGAGAACTACAACCAGAGCTCAAGAATGCTATAGTTTTTAGGGAGAATGGAGCAAGTGTACACTGTGATTCAGTCTAAGGTTAGCTTTTGGCTTCAAACCTTCAAACTCCTGGATGTTCACTTGAAAATATCAAGGCTATTTGTGCAGATTTTGTTTGGAAAGGTAGGATGCATAAAATTGGTTATTATAAATTATGTAGGCCTATGTTAGGCGAAGAATTTGGTATGAACAGTTTCAAAAGTATGATAAAAGTCTTTGCCTTGAAGCATTCCTAGAAAATAGTTAACTCTAAAAGGATGTGGGAGGAATGGATGAGGAGGTACATCAAATGCAACTTCTGAAAATGGCAATGGATAATAATGTATCTTCTACTTGAAAAGATATATTGAGAGTAAGAAAAAAATTAGCAAACTGTTGCAAAAGAGAATTAGCTAATGGGATAGAAATAGATTTATTGATAGACCCATGTATAAAGGGTAGGTCGCTAATTGATAGGATGGGTTGCGACACTTACTCAACCTTTGGGCGTCCAGCTCCCCTGGTGAGAAATATTATACGTATGGGATGATGAAATTTCAAAAATTTAGTGATACAAGAAGATATTAAACAGAAAATAAAGTACA
The DNA here is from genome assembly GCA_030765085.1 of Allium cepa. NCBI lineage: Eukaryota > Viridiplantae > Streptophyta > Magnoliopsida > Asparagales > Amaryllidaceae > Allium > Allium cepa. Next base: position 259,832,740 of record CM060929.1, read on the forward strand.
TGCCAATTTTTACTGATAGAGAATGATGTGGGGATCTGCAACTAACAAATAATGATTTTGCAAGTTATTCCGCTTGGGAGGAAGTCAGGGAAAAAAATCATGAAACGCGATTGAGGAAAAGTTGTTTGAAGCAGATACAATGGATCTAAGAATTCACTTACAACTTATAAATCAGTGCTTGAAAGGCTTCCTACGGGGGACATGTTACTCAAATGAGGTATTATTACTAAAAATAAGTGTGTTTTGTGCAAAAATGCGACTGAAAGTCATGACCACTTATTTTGGCTTTAGTTTCTCAAAATATTTATGCAAATTAAGCAAACTAAGACTAAAACTACCAAATGTGATGGGAAACCTAAAGCAAGAATTTGAGTACCTTACTTTGAAATGGAAAAAGGAAAACATGATAATGAAACGGACTTTTATTGCCTTGACATTGACTAAACGGTGGATTTGGTGTGAAATAAATCACCGGGTGTTTCAAAACAAGAAGAGAAGAAAAATGGGTGTATGTAAATGAATCTTAAATGACTTGTAGATAATAATTCATCGACTAAACGGAAAGTGCTCTCTAATACAACAACATCAAAAAAGAGTTGTTAGTGAGATGTGAACTGGAGGTTGTACATGAAGAAATCCAATGTAATCACGAGCTACCATGAAAATGGAGCTTTGACCTAGATGAAATAGTTGAAATGTAGATCGGTAAATAAGGTATGTTGACTTATAGTTAATGCTTGTATTTTTTCCATGTACGCACCTGATTTTGGATGCGAACCATTATTGGCCCGAACATGCTGAAAAAAGTTCACCCATTTCATATATATATATATATATATATATATATATTTGTGTGTGTGTATTTATGTATGTGTGCGTATGTATATGTATATGTGTGTGTTTGTATATGTGTATATGTGTGTGTGTGTGTGTAAATTGGCCCAAAAATAGTTAAATAAATGTATACCTATTGTGTATTTTTATTTATTAATTTTAGTCTCTCTAAAAATAACTAAAATAATAATTAATTAATTAATATAATTTTTAAATTAGTTTATCCATAATTATAATTTTTAAATTAGTTTATCCATAATAATAATTTATAACTTATACAAATTATTTTTGGTCCAAAACTTAGAGCTGCGATTGCGACTGCTAGGTGTGAACTCGGCCCTTAATAATATTTAAATAATTTAAATATTAAAAGCTTATATGAACTTTGATGAAGCACAGTAATGAACATGAGTTCAGTTGCTTACCGGTTATTAAGTTGAAATCCAATTTCCTATCTTTTTAAGCGACATCCTTAAGCAATGATATAATATGCACATTTTCTTTTCATCATTACTATATCACTTAGATATCTAGAACTCAATCAATGGTCAGAAATCTATGAATATTCGCAGTTAATTGCCAAGTCTAACATTAAATTCTATGGTTCAATTTGATGATAATTATTGATTAACCGATTTGCTTTGGCCAAAGACTTTAACTTTACATTGCTACCAATTATGGTGGTACCAACCTTAGACAAATTCTCTCTTGATTAGTGTTTCACTTCAAGTGGTTTAAGTTATATCTAACTATGGCTTAGCACAACCACTTTATTATGTGATTGACCGTAATCAATGTATAGTTTAGATGCTTAAGGTTCACAATTTTCTCTAATTAGGAAACTATGGCACATCTCATGTGAGCTATTCTATTTACTTTAGTGTGTCATTCTTTAATTATTCTAGAAAACTACACGTATGTTGCCCTTTAATGATCCCAACGGTCATGAGTAAT